>CM068475.1:44877732-47776065 GCA_034769265.1 Remorina albescens
TCGCTTTGTTAGTGGGAGCATATTAGTAGTCTTTCTTGGATCTTCTGGTGCACCTGCAATCTCCTGATGTTTAACCCTGGACTTCATTGGAGTGTTGCAGTGATTACAGGCCGTCCTGAGGGACATTGATTGTCCTGCTCCTCCCAGGCAAGCCCCACACAATGCTGACGAATGAACTCGTGGCCCTGCCAAGTCCAATTAACTGTCAGTGCCGCATCGACGAGCTCCTCCGTTTGTTGAGAGTGAAGAAAAACAAACTTTTAATCAAATTTGCCTCTAGGCCCTAGGGTATTTGGGGTTCTGTTTTGCATTCCACTGTGATCTGCCTCGCCTGCAGTTGTGCCACCCTCTCAGAAGGTTATATTCCATGTTGTTTGTGTGAGATAACACAATGCTGTTCACCTTGCTTAAATGGCAGTGCTATCTTTCCACTGTCTGTGACTGATGAATCATCTCGCTCCAGCATCTTAATATTATACAACCACAAAGGACTAGGAAGCTAGGTCAACACATGCAAAATTCATTCACCCACATGGGCATCGTTTTATATTAAACACAAAACTTTGGTCTGTGAAATACACTCGCAGTAGAATATTGTGTGTTTTGGGTGTGAGTTTACTGCATTTTGTCACTGCAACATGCTTTTTTTTCCCCCCCTGAGGCCTGAGTGCACGTCAGTGTCTTAAATGTCTGTAAGCACCTTTGACTAGCTGATCAATAAAAGCATAGGTTGCAATCTAGCATAATGGTGTGTGTATACACACACACATATATAGATATATATATTTATTTATTTATTTATTTATTTATTTTCAAAAAACATTACCATCCCCACAAACACCCTCCACTAATTCTACCAAGGTCAAGGTCAAGATAAACAACTCCCCTCTTCCTTGATTAGAGTACTGCAGACATTAAAAGCCCAGAAATTCAATTAAATTGGTGGCTTTTGCCACAGAAGAATCGCAAAAGGACAGAATGCAAAAAGACACTATCGCATAGCTAGAGCGTACTAAGTGGAACAAAGAGATGTAGCCTGGGATCCAAACATTGACAAAAGGGCATCTGAATGATAAGAATCAAAGGAAATTTTAGAGGAAATTTAATCATTACCAGACACAAAGATGCATTCATAAGAATTCAATCTTTGTCGTGCAGAAACAGATCCAAAATTAGCCCCCCCCCTTCAAAACAAAAAAAAAAAAAATCAAGGTCAATTGAAATTGAGCAGCCAAGCTTCTGTCATTGGCCAATAAGATGTTAGGTCTGAGCAGAAAAAACAGACATATAGGAGTTCATGGTGTCCTGTTGCACTTCATTAAGACCTTTCAAATCAGATTAGGTGGATAAAAGTCAGAAAATGCTGACTTACTCACTCGGGAACCTGCATCCTCAGAGTAACCGATCCCCCCTGGGAAATTTGAGTTACAAAGAAACTTGACACCATGTGATTATCTCAGCCTCACACTTTAAACATTAGCTTGGATTATGATTCTAGGAGTCACTTTCATTCCAGGCGATGGTATACTGTAGTATGAATGACAAAATTCTGCGCCTTCCACCACAGAGCAAAAAGAGGTTTAAGGTCCATGGATCAATATCACTGGTTCTTGCCTTGACTCTGAAGTAAGGTCTTGGATGGAAATTTCAGTTTGCTTCTATTTATCCTTAAACTAGACAACATGAGTTTAATCAAAATTGACCAGTGATTAAATCTCTTGTTATGCTTCTTTTAAATATTTGAAACTGCTCCTCCACTCATAGTTGTTGTCACTAGATTCAGGATTTATGCCCCATGCTGTCTGGAGCTGGAACCTCCTGCTCTTCCCAGATGGCTCAATTCATTTCTAAGCTGCCTGTTTAATGTAACTACAGTGTCCTTTTCTCTCACCCTCTCCCTGTCACTCACACACTCTTCCCTTTCTGCCTCTCTCTGTCACACACACACACAGACAAGTTGCTGTTGTATACTTTTCACTTCTCTTTGACTTTGAGAATCGAGGAGAATAATTCATGGGCCTAGTGAGTTTCAGAGACTGGGAGAACAACACTGCTTTCAGAGCAAGCAGTTCATTTGAGAAGAACTCTGGGGTTTCTTTTTTTGCAGGGTAGAAGTCTCCAGAGGGCCCAGATTATCCTGGAGAGATGATGGTATAGAGGAAAACTCCTTAATCTACAGTTTTTTTGTTTTTAATCAAAGGCTGGAGATGTTTTCCTCTTTCATATTGTTCAAGCTATCTCTCCATCCCACACTGATGCTTTTGACTCTTAATCGTGCATAACGTACTGCTGTGGATTTCATACTTACATCGTTCACAATATTTCCCACTCCACTGCTAATTTGTGTGGTTATTCTATACTCTGTCATTCCACGCATTGCCAGATTTCAGATAAATGTCAATGAATTCAGCAAAATTTAGCTCAAACGTTTTTGTTTTTTTTTAAGTTAAAATGAAACTCTCCTGGTCTTTCTTTTAGCTTCTCTTTTGACACTTTAGATCACTTAAATGCACCAAAGAACAGTTTATGATCGCCACGACAACTTGATGGAGGCCAGTGGAAATGCTTGCCTCTTAACTTCCCTCACATAACATAGTACAGCGTGGCAGGCTGTCGGGATTACTGGTGGTCAGGCAGGTAGAAACTCCCTCCACGATTTATGGCTTAATGATGAGCATTTGCATAATGTGAGATCATTAAAAAGCAATTATCCTCATGTTTGTGCTCGTGTATGTGATCCTGTATTGTTTGGATTAATTTGGAAGGTGGATGGGCGTCCTGATGCACTGTCTTCACGCTAAATCGTGTTTGTTTACAGTGAGGGACACAGCCATACGATGTGACAGGTTGGATGTGTAAAATTGTTGGTTTGAGTCAACAATTGACAAGGGCTGTTTGCTTACACAGTGCTCCACGGAGAGAAAACAGTCAAAGGCACACAAACAGAAGAAAATAATAACCTGCCCTGAAATTGCATTCATACTTCTCTGTGTTGAGTGATGGGTTTTAGTGCTCTTTGACTCCAATTGTATTATTTCCCTGCAGAGATACAGGTTCAGGTAATTCAAATAATCAAATGAATGAAAAAAATTACTGAAATTGTAAAATTGTAAATGTTTTCTAAGTGACTGCTTTGTTTTCAGACATCCACATGAAAATATAACTTATGAACGTAAGAATGGAAAAACCTGACTATTCAAGCTGCCAATTTTCTCAGTACGCTCATTTCTTCAGTCGTTGCAACATAGATTTGAACTTTTTCAATAATAAATGAACCTGATTTAGAGACTTCCCATTTTTCTGGAAATAATTTTTAGTTCAGCTGTATTTCTTTCTTGCACAAACTTATAGTGAACAATACTGGATGCCCCTCAGGTCCAGGACACAATGCCTTTTTTTATTTTTTATTTTTGGGGGGTTTTATGCCTTTGTCTCACCTTTCTACCCCCAGAACCAGCAGGTCCTGGGCACATTGTTAGTAATGACGGCATGGAACCAAACAAAACAGATATTTCACGTTTAATCTTTCGCAAAAATATTGTCAGTGAAATTGTGTCAACAATGATTTTGAAATCGATGGAAATTTTTGAAGTTTACAACCACAAAACACAAATCCTCCAAAAACTCATAACCATCTAAACATACAGCCACAGTTAATACCCACGTTCACTTTGTCATTACATTTATGCATGTAAACACACCGCAAACACTTAGTCCAGGTGATTATCGTCTGAGCTCACCAAAAAAAAAAAAGAAACGGCAATTTTAACAAAAAAGTGTTTGGCGCAGTCATTAGTGATTCATAATAGAAAAATATGGATATGGACATTTGATAAAGTTTTTCCACCAAGAAAAAACATTTCCCTGCAATTAGTGTGTCACGAAGTTGAGCTATAAACTGCTGTTAAATTGTTCACTTTGACAGTCACCTTTCAACCCAAGAAAGAGTTGAGGATTTGGTTCGGTTTTTTTTTACCGGTGAACAAATGGCAGGTGGTTGCTAATCTGTGGGTAATTTATGCTGAGGAACATGCCATGGCAGATACTCTAACTGTAGTAACCAACATAAAACTCTTTTTTCTGTTATTTAGATTGTACTTACCTTTAGTCAAAGGGAAATCTTTCTGTTGTGCAATGCTGAATTTAATGTGGTGTGTGCCACTGCTGGCCTGGCAGCTGCACGCTGCAGGATGACATGTTGCCTGTACACTGTGGCATGCTGTGCGACCACAGATTTTTGTGGTGTTCGGTGAGGTGCCAAACAAACCTCCTTTTTTAAAAACCTGCTATTTTCTGGCACATACATGGATAATTGATGTCACCTCAATGTTACAACAGGCTGGTTTATAAAATCTCTTTCAAGCTCGCACCCCCTGATAATAAGTCCTAGATTCACCTGTGAGTGTGTTTGTTTCCTGTGTTTGAAGAGAAGTAAACTTTCATGTTTCATGTTGTGCCCTCCAAATACAGTAAGTGGTCATGTGTAAATGGACTGGGCTGAATTTTCTGTGTGTCTGGTACAGAGCTTAAGTCATCCTGTGCACCTTGAGCTGCAGTCATTTGAACCATGTTCAGAAGTTGAACAGCTTTCTCTGGGTAACAGCATTATTTATTAAGACCATTAATGCAAATCAAGTCAGCAACAGTTCTCTAATGAGGATACCTGAAACACAATAGACCCTCACAGTGCAGCCAGGTACTCCAAATGAAATCCAGTGCAGGGGAAAGAGCACACTGTGATATCACTAGTTTAATTCAGCACACCAGAGACCGTGTGTTGAAGCACTGCAATGTCGCCAAGTTTGGTTCGTCATGTCTTGATTTGATGTTTCAGTTCACTTTCTGTTTCATCTAGCAGCCTTGGGAATCTCTATTTTCTTTCATTTCATCCTCTGACATTTCAGAAATTATCAAATGGAGCACCTTTCTTTTGAAAAGCTTTGTGTTGCTTCTCACTGCATCCATTCTACATATGACAAAAGAAGATGTCAGGCTTTTAAGGATCAGAGGATTTGCCTTCTTTATAGATATGGTTCGACCATTACATTTACCTCAAGACATGCAACGACAATGACAGTTCATTCATCTTAAGCCACACAAGTATTGACAAAGCATGCATTTCAAATGTAACATTAATCATGCATGAAGGGTCCCCCTCTGTTTACTGGATTATTGGTTCATAATAATCGACAATATAATATGTAAGAATGGTTTATTGTTGTAGGGCAGTGAGCTGGGGGTAATACTGCTTTATTTGTTCTGTGTAATATATCATACAGCATTAATAATATATATGATTTTTTTTTTTTTAAGTAACCTGTAAGTGCAGCATTGATATAAGAACAACAAAAGTACAATCTTTGCCTCTGAAATATATTACAGATATATAAAGTACTATTAAATATAAGTTCTCAGGAAAGGCTTATTTATTTTCCTCCACTGTTTGTCAGTACAGAGAAGCTGCAGCACCACAGCGTAAAATATGACCCTGAGGATTCTTTGACTTTCTCATGGTGTGGCTGGGAATACCCCTACTGACATTATAGGAATGTCCATCAGTCCTCCACTTTTTGGCCATACCCCTTCACATCGACTGCTGTTGCCCCGTGGCACATTCTACTTCATCCTAATTAGAATTAATAATTGAAAATAGGAAATCAATGTGTGCAAATTAAGTGGGGTATCAGTTGTTTTTTTTTTTTGTTTTTTTTAATCGGGTTGACATTGTTGGGTGGTTGTTTTTTTTTTTTTTAACAGACCTGTCTGGCTTGTGACTGTTGTGTGTTATGTCCGTGTTGGCTTTATTTATACTCCAGTCACTGTGTATCAGTGTGTACTGTTAATAAATGTCCACCTCAGCCGTGATTGCTTTTTTGTTGTTGTCCTGTGGCGAGAGAGCAAAAGCTTTGTTTTGTGCGGGACAGGGCGAGGGATAAATTATTAATTGGAAAGAGCAGTGGGCTGTGTAACAATTTGCTCATCCAGAAGCATGAGCCGTGTCAGGTTCTGTTGAACAAGTGACTGGTTTACTGCACTGAAGAGAAAGCATTTTTTACAGCCTGCTTTTATATCAGCTCAACACAGCCAGCTTTATTAGAAGGAGAGGCCGTTCTTTTAAGTAGCATCACTCTTAAGTGCTTGTTTAGAATAAAGCATGAATTGACCTGGTCTCGTCTGCCTAAGTCAACCATTAGCGTTGGTAACCCTGTTAGAGCTGCACAGCAGGGGAGACAGCTGGCACCTGCAGGGCCCGTATTGATCCAGGTTCACATCCTGAAGAGAACTTAAACAAATGACCAGATCCTACATGGGATAAACAACAAGGCCAGACTTTTTAATCAGTAATGCATGGATTTAAAAGAATCAAGTTATTTACTCATTAGTTCTGAGGTTCCAAATAGGCAACCGTCAGATCTTGTTGCTTTTTATCTCACTGCAATGTGGAATCGGGAGGAGGACATGGTGCTTTAAAGTGAACTGTCTCTGCTGAAAGTCTCTGTTGTGTTGCGGTCTTGGTCCTTTGCTGCTTTCACCCCTCCAGGGGAAATATGAACGCACAGTGGCTCGGCTAAGATGAATGAGTGCAGGACAAACGTCATGCCCAACAACAAAAGCTGCAGTACGCTGTTATTCCAATTCAGCAGAACTGCCCCGATGACTATTGGCACTTTTTTCTGTATATTTAGAAATTCATTCGTCAAGCTCACAGGTATGTATGTAACTGTTCTTGTCTTGTCGGGGTTTCCTGAAGACTAATAAATAACGGTGTAATAGGTGTCAGCAAAACATGGTGGGGACAGTGGGGACTGTTTTGTTGGATAGTAGCAGCTTTTACAGCCACAGGTTTAACAACACTGCGAGACATTTGTCACTCATTGCAAATTTACCACTTTGCACAACAATCATCACTTTCCCTCTAGACCCTGGTACCAGTCCTGAATGCTTTTCACTCTATTAGTCTGCGTCATTGAGTCAGAGAGCTGTGATGAATAGCTAGATGTCGAGTCGTTCTTTTATTCAATAACGCCCCTAACAAATAGCTCACGCTGAATGAAGAGCAGACTATTGCATACTCTTGTGTCAGCTAAATTGCGGACAGAAATGTTTCATTGATCCTTTAAAAATTATCATTTAAATGTTTAAAATTGCTAAAGAAAGCCTGTCTCCTCATTCCATTTTGAAAGAGTGACTTGTCAGTATCAGTTCTGTTCATGAAGTGTAATTTGGAAATTCTGAACTGTCAGGGGGAGAAAAAATAAAGCACTAAGTAAGCGGCGCAAACTGTGAATCAGACTGTATGAAATTCAGAGGTGCACTCTTCTGATGATGCAATGAAGGGGTCCCGTCAAGACAATGAGTCACGCTGCTTTGCTTCGCCACAAGCTCTGCCCGAGAGTAAGAAAGAATTAAAAGGCTCTCAGGAGTCAGAGAATTTGTCTTTTAATGTCTTGTCTGAGTTAAGTTATTCCTCAAGTGTCAACAGTGTGTGTTAATAACAGTTATTTGACAGTGAGAGGCTCAGACGGTGGGGAGTGGAGTCAGGCTACGAGCCAAATATTCCAAAAGCAATGATGTGGTTTTTCCAAGTTAGAGTTGGCAAAGCGTCTGCCAGCCACGCTGACTGGCATTTCTACAAGTCCAGCTGTGATTCTAATTGAAGTTTGCTTTCGCCATGTGACCAGCTGAATAAATTAAAAATAAAAACAAAATCTCATTTGAATGGAGAAAGACATACTCTGTGTTTGAAGGGCTTGACTCAGGCGCTCATTTTCACTTTGGTTATGAGAAGCTTACTGCAGCTTTCCATGGTACAGGCTCTCCCTTACACACAACAGTGACAAACATTTTGCTGAAGAGGCCAAGTTCAGGAGAACTTCTGAATGCAGTCAGCTGCTGAAAGCTGTTTGGTTTTAATCCTGTTGAGCCAGTCCGTGATCATGCAGACACTTGAGCACACTTCAAAGCTCAGCTGCACTGTGATGGCTCACTCAGCCCATTCTTTGGACATCACCTCCAGAAGTTTACTATCTGTCGGTATTCCTCAATGTGATTGGGTTTTGTTCCATCCAGGGGGATTAGCACTTTGGGATTGGAATGTTCTTTGTGCGTGAGGTTAACCACAGTCTAACTGTTATGCGTTATGAGCTCTGAGAGTCCAGTGTATGTGTCCTCTGTTAGGCTCGCTGACCCGGGCCAGATTAGTTAATGGGCTGGAGAGCAGTTCTGTAGTTTCCGACTTATGTGGGATCCACGGCAGACACACCACAACCGTCACATCAGACAATTTACCTGTGTTCTCTAGAAGCTGAAACCTTCATGCTATATGCTATTTTCCTGCGCTGCTGTTCTCTGTTTTTGCCCGCAGCTCATCATGAACTCTGACTCCTTAATCACAGTTAAATACTGCCAGTGCTGGGAAGCGAGAGACCACTGGATAGAGTTTGAGAACCTCTGTGTACGAGAGAGACAGCGAGATAATGGGCTTTGCTCTCAATGTGCTGAGGCTTCTACCTGCAAGCTAAAGAAGGTTTAAAACTTCAAATGGTAACATTTGCTGAGCTCCTAAGCAACAGAAAACTCTGCAAATTAAGTGTTGGATAGATTTTGGTTTATTTCTCTTTCTCTTTGCCGCTCTTGGCATTTTTTTTTTTTTTTTTCATTTTACTGACATCATATTTTGAGTTACACATGTAAGAATATAAAAAGCACTATGTATTAATGTGGTGAAGGTTTGAGGCCAAAACTAGAAATTATGGCAGTTGTAGTGCAGTGCCTGTTTTTTCTGCTGTGCTGAGGGAAAAGTGTTGAGCCGAGGGAGCTCTGGAGAGTACTTATAGACTGCTAAACCAAGTTGCAGCTAAACTGGCCATTCATTACATCAGCTGCCCGTGCACACCTCAGATTTAATGTGCCTGGGTCGTTTGCGTGGCTGAAGCTTGGCCATCAGGGAATTCATTCACGCCACAGTGGAGGCCAGGAGAAAATTAGATCAAATCAGTGTGAGTCCCGTAATGTGGCCCCTAGTCTATTTGACCATAGAAGTAATACTACACTCGTCCAGTCTTTCGGGACCCCCTTCAGAGCAGACCTGTCCGTATCAAGGAAAGGCTGATCATCCACCTGCTGTTTACATGGAAAAACAGGCTTCAGTGCTGACCATGAAACAGGGCTCATTAGGCTCCTGCTCTGGCAAAGTGAGCAGGCAGGCGGAGGTCATGGTGTCTTTACATTTACAACTAATCTGCGATGATGTGAGAATCAATCGTGGAATATTTGCCTTCCTGGTTGTTCTGCTGGTCTGGATCTCAAAATGGGATTTTATGTGAGGCAATACAGCTACGTCGCTGCTGCAGATGTTGAGGGATATAAGGCTATACCAATCACTTAAATCACCCTGGTGAGAGTGAAGACAGCCTAAAACTCCAGCTGAGTGATCGTTTCTCACATAAAAGCCGGTTGTTCATTTAACCCTGAAGATTGGCTATTTGCTTGCAGTCTTCGGGGCATAATGAGTTTTCCTAAACAGACCCATCCCTTGAAGAATGTGGAAATTGCGTGTTTTACATCTTTCCCTGAGGTACCACTTAGTAATGTTGCAGAACTATTTACATTAACCCACATAAAGGCGCTTGGCATTATAACTTAATCAATTTTCTCTTGTGCCAATATTACTATACAGCTGGGAAGAGTAATTTTGTTGCTCATTCTTCCTGATGGATGACACCTCTGGGGTATTTGCACGGTCGTCACGGAAGATGAACATTGTCTCATCCAGGTGTTATTCCATCAAATTGAAACTTGCTGCACTATTACTCCAAGTTCATTACAATTCCTCAGTTAAAAATAGATTTAGAAAAATTTGAAAAAGGAGTGCTTATGAACAGAGGTTTGAAAGTTTTACTGCTTTCAGTTCCTTATTTTTTTATGGGCTGTTTTGACAGCTCACTGCAGAAGTTGCACCCTGCAAAAAGGTGTTAAAAGACATACAAGTACCAAACTGTTATACATAAAAAGAAATCTCTCAATCCTGTGCTCTTACTCTTTGCGTCCTCTTTTGGTCTTTCCTTTCGTCACAGAGAGGTGCGAACAGCTTGCACATTTGCGTCCCATTTTACAGATTCATTTAAGGGTGTTATTAAGACCTTTCTCTATGATGTTTAAGGTATGTCAAAATCAGATCATACTCAATCTGGTAGATTTTATTTCTAATGCAATTTCAGAACCCCCCACCCCGTTTCATCATTTCATTTTTCTTGTTGGCAAAGCTGAGTTTTAGCCATGGAGGGGAAGTACCAGGAATCTTGTTGACGCACATTGAAACTGCATAAATATTGTTACTAACCCTGAATCTCATGATGTAAAATGTAAGGCAGTGTGGAATGAATAGGCTGCTACAGAGAGGTCACACAACTTAACACATGCTTAAGTCTGAGTGGAAATAATCATTAGTCACTTAATAAGAAATTTCAAACCATCTTGTTCTGGAAACCTGATGCCGTTCCTTGGTCTACTTTGACATAAGACTGATATATTTGGGGCTTTGGGCTGTCGGTTGGAAAAACTGCAGTTCTAAGAAATGTAGCTGAAATTTGCATGCATGTTTAACCTTGTTAAAGTTAATGTTTTGATGTTTTCGTTTGTTTTTACACACACACACACACACACACACAAAACCTCCATTGATTTCGGAAAAAAACTGCAGCTGGCAAAACAAAATTCAGCTGCCAACCTTCAAGCTGTGCTTAGCCAATTCTAAGCTAATTATGACAAGGTTAGCTAGCATTAGCCGGTGAGTATGCAGCAAATCAACAACAAACAGACTTAAACAGAACTCTATTTTAGTTCTGTTTAAGTCAGAAAAAGGATTCCATTTGTTGCTAAAATTTAGTTGCAGGGAGAGGGATCTGTGTTTCCCTCTGGTGGTCAAAACTGATAGTTACATGCAGTTTTAAAGGCAACAAAAGAGCTTTGAATTGCAAGCAATCGTGCATTTAGCGTTAGTGTTTTTCTTTTGGAAGATTAGGGTACTGCAGAGACGCTCGTTCAAGTTTAAAACATGCAGTGATTACTGTGAAGTCATTTTAATCAGCTGACACACAAGCAGAAAAACAATCAGAGATGGGCTTTGTTGACAGCTCCCTGATATATTTTAAAAGATAAACTATTCTAATTGTAGTCATCTTAAATATTCACTCCCCTTTTAGTTCTGTTTAGGTCTGTCTGTGGATTTTTCAACAGCTCATTTGCTGCATACTCACCAGCTAATGCTAGCTAACTTTGTCATAATTGGCTTACTATCGACTAAGCACAGCTTGAAGGCTGGCAGCTGATTTCAGTTTTTCCAGCTGCAGCTTATTTCCTAAATCTATTGGGCTTTATTTTGTGTAAAAACAAACACATCACTTTTAACAAAGTTAAGGATCATGCAAATTACAGCAAAATATTTTGGAACTGGAGCTGTATTATGATTATATTTATTAATAATTATAATAATAGCAAAAAACAACAACAGCAGCAATAATAGTAATAACAATAATAATAATAATAATAATAATACGTTGATAAGACAGCCTGTTTATATAGTAAGAGATTGTTTTTATAATGCATCATATTTTTCTATATATATTTTTTGTGCCTTGTCCAGGAACCCAACAGATTGGTTACAGTTTTGCAAGGTTCAAATTGACAGCAGATATGAATTTTGTTTCTGCAGCATTGCTAGCTTTATATTTGTTTCACAGTAGCTTTACACATACCAGAGTAGTGTTAGGAAATGTGCAACAGAGGCTCAGAGGTCACACACAGTCTCATTTTGATACGTGGCTCGGGGCTTTGCTGTGTGAAGTTTCCAGCTCTTCTTCAGACTGTGTGTCTGATTTGATAAAACCCTGTGGAGTGTGTTACTCTCCTCCTGCACCCTCTAACTCTGAACAGGAGTCAAAACGACAAATGAATAATAAAGATGAAGCTCAGATGATACTCAGGTTTTATGATCATTGTTATTTCTGACATTATAAGTGTTGGTATTGTTGTTGTCATTGTGATTTTACATTGACAATATTGTTTTCAATTTGGAAATCATTTTCGACGTAGGTATTGTACTGTGTCTGCCCATTTATTCAGAATTTTTAAAAAAGTGAAATAATTGATACGTTTAACCAAAAAACAAAACAGAGAACTTTTTCTGCCGTGTTCTACTTAGTATTTAGCTGTTGCAGCTGGAAGATGTGCATTGGATTGACTGTAAATGAACTACAGTGATAATGATCTTGGTGATGAAGTAAATGAAATGATCATGTGTTTTTAAAAGGTTTTAGATTATAGTCAAACAGTTTTTGGGGCTCTTTGGAGAACATTATTATATCTTATTCAATATCTTTGGCTGCACATACACTAATTCAAGAACCAAGTAATCAGGAAAATTTGAGACAATAAACACAATTCCATTGATAACTGATTTTATTGAATTGATAAAAATTAAGATTATTAATGGCATAAGCTGAAGATGAATGTCAATATCAGCACTGTAAATAATGGATTATCACATGTTTCATAAGGCTATAGTATATGAGTAAGTGTATTAGTCGAAATATTATTTCAGATAAATAAATATTGGCACAAATATTTTGTTTTTCCTCCCTGCCCTGCCTGATGCCTCTTTTCTCTGTGCCGGCAGGGTGTGAGAGCGACTACTGGGGACCTCACTGCAGTAATCGATGCCAGTGCCAAAACGGGGCAAAGTGTAACCCCATCACAGGTGCCTGTGTCTGCACCGATGGCTACCAGGGATGGCGTTGTGAGGAGCCCTGTGAGTATGGTTACTATGGAAAGGCGTGCCAACTACCCTGCCAGTGTCTCAATAGTGCCACCTGCAACCACGAGACAGGAGAGTGCATCTGTGCTCCAGGGTACACAGGAGCTTTGTGAGTAGCACAAACATGTCGACTCCTTCCAACACTTGCAACACGTCTATTAAAAAATGTCAATGTGCGGCTTGTTGTTTGTTGATGCAAAGAACTACAGGCAAACACAGGTTACATTTCGGACATGTCTGACTCCTGACTTTTGACTGCTGACAGCTGTGGAGAGCGCTGCCCCTCCGGGAGTCACGGGCCTCAATGTGAACAGCGCTGCCCCTGTCAGAATGGAGGGACATGCCACCACATCACTGGGGATTGTTCCTGCCCCGCTGGGTGGACGGTGGGTCCCATGTTAGTCAAAGGTGGGAGGGAAGTGTGGGACAAAGGCCAAAGAGAAGAAAAGGGCTGATTTTAATGGAGAAAAGAAAAATGATTTGGTTTGCAATGTACAGTAGTCTTTACTGACACACAGAGAGTGACATGTTAAGAACGTGAACCTTAGGATCAAGATGCCATGTTCAATTATGCATAAAAAAGTGGGATCATCTGCTCCCTGCAAGAAGTTCCTAGTGGGGATTATATCCTTTCTGAAAGTGTAGTCCATAAAGTAAAAGTAAATCAAGTGAATATTGCCACCCACAGTTATATTCATAAAGCCTTCGGGCATGTTTAAGCATATCCTTGGAGACCATTGGTTTGCATGTGAATTGATCAGATGGGAATATTTGCTTTTGGCTGAATAACAAACCTGAATGAAAATGAATGCATTTTAAAACATATTTAATTTTGCTGCAAAAAATTCCTGTTGACTGATTTGCATGAACATCCACAATGAGATGTTTTTGAAGGGACAAAAGCTGCTATGTAAATAGTGATAATGTTTGAACAAATACATTTATGACTAAATTTGGCTATTGCTAATGTCTCTGAAAAAGTAACCTCTTCATTAATATGAGCTTTTTGGAGATAATATGTGAAAATGAGGAATATTGTTTTGAACAGTATTGTCTGTTTAGGTTTAGGTTAGGATTCCTTGAGCACAATGACTGCAGTCTAAACAAGTTTATTCTCAGGTACATCAGTTGTAGTGAAATGTTGTCATTAGTAATTATGCTTTATTGTCTATTTTTAAGGGCTCAGTTTGTGCCCAGCCGTGTCCTCTTGGCAAGTACGGCATCAACTGCAGTAAAGACTGTTCCTGTCGTAACGGTGGACTGTGTGATCACGTCACGGGCCAGTGCCAGTGCGCGGCTGGTTTCAGTGGACGCAGGTAAACAGCTGAGGGAACATAACCGCTCAATTACTGTGCACAAAAGGCTTTTGTGAAGTACACTGTACAAACTTTTGTACTGCTACTATTAAAATAGGTCAGACAACAGCATCATTAATTAATATTAGTATTTAATGCCAAGGGATGGTTTCATACCCACGGTAACACATTTCAGTCATTCATTGACTTATTCTCTTTGTTGACTTCCAAATAAGGCACAAACCTGGGCGTTACTTTATAAAAGTGAAAGGAATTGTTAGAATAATCCCATGCTCAGGAGGAATGAGCATTTATAAATGCCTATTACTCTATTTTGGAAGGTGGCTTGGAAGCTTTTAATAGGGGTGTTTATGTTTAATTAATATCGTACCTCATGCTGGCTAGCAAGACTTCATGTCTTCAACCTACATCCGCCTCCAATCCCAGCCTGTCCATTGATCTCACCATGGGCTACATGCGGTTTGGATTCTGCTCATTAATTATAAGTAATGGGCTTATATTAAGGTCTCATTCAAATCCACAGATCTTTTTAGTTCCCCATGCTTGCCAGAGCAGCTCAGATCAGCCTGGGTTTATTAGTTCAGCTAAAGCAATTGTCTCTTGGATGGAAACAGTTCCTTGACAAGACTTTTTCTTTGCTTTATTATTTTGCAAAATTGCCCTCATTCATTTTGTCAGTGGCAGGTGAATTAACCTGCCAGCAATAATCTGAGATTGCATTAGCTCCCACCCTGTCTTTTCTAGTACAATAATACTATTGTCCCTTGATAAAGCTAGGGTTGGTATAATTCAAACGTAAAACATTATTCGGCCATTTTATAATGTAATTGAGCTATTTGTAACAGCTTTGTTAGACCCCTGAGATTGATGCTCCACCAGTGCTGTATGGTTAAGTCAGTATATTTAAGTGATCTACTCAGGAATTCATGTGGAGAAGCTCCTCAGTACTTAAAACTTCTCTGGTCAATTTTTGTCCACTTCCTGTCAAGAAACTGTACAGATATTTGATTGTATAAGCCTTGGATTTATCCATATTTTTTGATATTTAAATATTTAAACGCTTGACCTATAAAATTTCAGAAACAAAATGGAAATCCCACCAGGTCATGTTTTCAAATCATGTTACATTTTGTCTAGCCTCCATCCAAAAAGTTTTAGTTTATTATGTTGTAAAAATGGAATGGAAAAATGGAAAAGATTTTCTAGATTATAAAATACAATGATTCAATATTATGAATAGCTTGAAAATTTGTGTTCAAGATTGCTATAGATACATTATATGTTGACTTACTTATAATCAAAACATTTTTTACTCCTTTAATTTTTTTGTGCATTTTTTTTCTACAGAGCAGATTTAACCTTTTTATTATCTTAATTTACTGCTACATGTCTTGACTTTAATTTATTTAATGCAGTTTACATTGTTGGAGAACCAATTTAAAAGAACGTCAATGGAATTTTCCCCAGGTGTCAGGATGACTGCCCGGTGGGCACCTTTGGTCCACAGTGTAACCAGAGGTGTGAGTGTCAGAATGGAGCCAAGTGTCACCACATCAATGGAGCCTGCCTGTGTGAAACCGGGTTTAAAGGGCCTAATTGCCAGGAGAGATTCTGTCCCCCAGGCCTCTATGGCCTAATCTGTGACAAGTACTGTCCCTGTAATACCACCAACACAGTGAGGTAAGAGAACATCAGTTCAAGGCCACACACAGAAGCCAAGCTGCCTATAGCTTCCCTATGAAGCCCCATATGACTAAAGGCTTGAACTCCAACTCAATTTTGCCTCTTCTAAGCTCCAAGCCAGGACTGATTCTGAAGTCTGGACACTTCTTAGCCGTGTCATCCAGTTAGCTTTTAATCGCAACCTTTGCAACCCATTCATAATTTCTCAGCTGCATTCATAGTTAATGCAATGTTAATGGTCTGATTCCAGCTCAAGTTGGGCACTGACCATAGCAGTCATTACAGGGAGAAGGAGAGGAGGGACACCCCATCTCTCTGAAACAACCACGTAGATACATTGATGAATGAATTGCTGTTGGCGCTGACTTCACACTTTGACACTGCTCAGGAATGAAGTGTTGATACACTCAGAGCTACAACTTCATTTCTCTCTTTTCCTTCCTGCTGTTGTCTCATGTTTCTCTCTCATTATGTTGTAGCTGCCACCCACTTTCTGGTGAGTGCACCTGCTCTGCAGGATGGACTGGACTTTACTGTAATGAGACCTGCTCCCCTGGATACTACGGAGAAGGATGCATGCTGCCTTGCAGCTGCACCAATGGAGCTGACTGCCATCCAGTCACAGGTTCCTGTATATGTGCCCCTGGGTTCATGGTGAGTGTCATATACCTTTACGGTTATGTAGTGGCTGCTATCATCTTAATGTTTTATTCTTCATTTACTGCTACGTGTTCCCATTACATCTAAATTTTAGCAGTCAATATTTACTGTAGAATAGTAAAGAAATAAGGATAGTATCTATTTAATTTCATATGAAATGACAGAGGAAGATAAAATTATAAAACACTAAATTTTTCATTAAATTGCCACACCATTGTGTTTAAAGTCTTATAATAAAATGACACTTTGCTCTCCATTTTAGTTTAATGACTGCAGTAATTAGGATCAACTAGTAATTTTGTTATTAGTTACGTACAATTTTAAAACTATTGCAGACTTTTTGCCCTCGTAACCTTGCTCTTTGTAATCTCTATTCTAACAAAAAGAATCAATAGATTTACTAATAATCATATAAGGTGATTGCAGCAAGGGTATCTCAAACCACAAGTAGTTCATCCTCCTACAGTATGAACTTTACCTGAGGTTGTAGCTTTGATTTATATTTCATGTTATTTGTGGCCCTCGTAAAATGATTGCTTCAGTGTGGCCATAATGTCCTGGACGTGGGCCCAGTATTACCTTAGAAGCTTTTTGTACATAGGCAGGCAGACGCAAGGTGAGTCATTTTATTATTGCCTCATTATGAATGTGCTCGATTGCACCACAAGAAATTCCTTGCTAAATGTGCAGGCATTAATAATTAGTTGTGCGTATCTCACAAATGCACTTGATATGGCTTAACTTGTAGTATTGCAAGACAATCTGAGAGCAAGCTTTGATCTGTATATTCATAGAACAACTGGGAGAAAATTGAATCTTTGACCTATATAGACTTTGTTTCTGTTTTTGGTCCTTTTTCTGCAGCCATATTGTTCCCCTTTTACAACTGTCAAATTAGTTGGGTAACTTCAATCAGTTCTCCCATTGTATTTCTTGTCTCGCAATCTGAAGTTACACAGCAACTGAGACCGAGAGGGTACATTTCTGCCAACATTACATTTCAGTGGAAATTGCCTGTGTCTTACAGCGGGCCACTGTGGTGTATTGAGCTACCAAGCAGGGCCGCAGACTGTGTCTTAATTTGCTCCACCTGTTCTCTTTGGCGGCTGCTGGGAAGGGCTGCCAGATCCATTAAACGGACCTAGAGGGCAGGAGCTGGATAGAAAAGGAGGAAGTCAGATGGGAACAGACACACCTCATATGGAAGATTGGTGTGTGCGTGTGTGAGAGAGAGAGAGAAAGAAAAGTGGTGAGCAATTGTGGTTTGCTTTTTTAAAATTCTTTTAACAAAGCTGCTTCAGTGCGAGACAGATGGTTTGTTAGAAAAGGTAGAGCTATGGTTGTCTTGAGTGTGTAACTTTTTGTCATATGCATGGCATATGATCCTTATCACACAGTGGGATTTTAAAATGAGGCTAATGATGGAGTTGAGGATATGATTGGTGGCAAAGTCATTTCTCCAGGGGGCAGCTGATAGGACTAAGCCTCCCTGCTGTATCTTTGTTCTAGAGTCCCATCTGGGGGCAAACTAAGCAAAGTGTTGGAGCAGACTGAGCTCCTGCACGCTTGATTTAGCTCTAGTAATTGGACATGCTCTTTCTGACTGGGACAAAGTGATTACATGTTACCTATTCAGGCCTTGTCCCTTGCAATCTGCAGCATGTACTCATAGAAAAATTTCTCCCCAAAGTTTACACTTTATCCAGATTCTATTGACACTGCAGCATTTGAAATATGAAAGCATTAGAAATGGCTTCCACTCTGCATTTGTAGGTGGTGAAAACAAATCATTTTCTCATCTCTCAGGGTTTTCGAGCCGCATCAAAAGGTTCAGTGGTTCATTTTCTGTCTTGCGGCATGAATTTTAAACTGCAGTCACTCATCCATCAGTTAGATGAAATGTTAAGGAGTAAGACTGATTGGTAATTAGTGCTGCCATTTGCATCTAGTCTCAGTGGGTACCAAGCTGATCAATGTCATGTCAGTGAGAAGCTTTCTGGGAGGAAAAAAACAAACAAACAAACAAAAAATCGCTCTTCAGTAACGTTAAAATACTAATAGGTATGAATTTGGTGCCTTGGGATGATTTGGTTGCTTCTCGGCACTCAGGTCTGGTTGCCGCTTCCATTGACTGTGTAGTTATGTAAGGTTCTCCTGCTCTCATGCGATGGACTGACAGCCCGTGTATTAATAATGATTCTCCACATTCAGACTTCCATTCTTCACACCTCAGAAGGAATATGAATCAGTCAACTAATGAGTGAGCTGCCTTTTCCCTCTTGAGAGCAGGCCAACCGTTGCTCTCTGCACCTTGAGGGTTAAACCAAGTGGAATCTGATGCAGCCGTGGATGCAACAAAATCCATGTGGTCGTTTGTGGCTGCATGACGTTTTATCCATGAGTCCAGTCGCCAGTAAATTGCCTCTGCTTTGAAGAGAGGCTAAACACCCAACCCCACCCCCACCCCTGTGACACCCCCCCCCGCGCGGGTCGAACTTCTCTCCGCGCTTAACAACTGCAACTGAACTGCTATTGTTAGCAATCTTGAAGCTGTCATTTTCGGTAGAACAAAGGTTATCGCAACCGATTGATAAAAATTTCATTCACACACAGGCGCTTTTATGTGGTGTACAGGGAGGAGAGATGTTTTAAGATGTGTGTCCTGCCCCTGGCGTCCACAGGCACATTTCCTCCTGCCTTCTGTTTAAACTGAGTTCAAAATGATAATGAGAGCAGTGAGCAGCCAGCAGTCCACCAGTGCTCTGGTGAGCAAAGCAAGAGCCTCTAAGGACTCTTCTGGGTCACTAATTGGAACTCTAAATCATCGTGTCACCTGTCACTCAAGGCAGGATTTCGAAGTGAAGGTGTGGGGATCCATAGACTGGCTGTGATGTCAAGCTTAGGGAGGGACAAGACCAGTGGAGGAGGGCTGTGCTCTGCTTTTAAACCAGAGAAATTTTAATGACCCAATGCTGCAGAGGACAGGGAAGGAATACTTCATGTTCTTTACCAGATAGTTCCTTCTAATGTCATAGTGGGAGACTTAAAGGCTTGACCAGCATGGCTACTGATATCCCACTGTTTTGCTTGTTATTAGTAGACTTAGAGTCGGCTGTAGTCTCTTAGAAAATGTCTTGGGGATCTAGCTTTTTCCTGAACATCCACTTCAGTTATTTGGTTCTTCCACGCTTTAGAGTATTCCCCTTTTGTGCAGTCATCACCAACTGGAAGGAGTGGCCAATTAGAGGACATGATCCACAAAGACCATCAGCTGTGTCTTATGGGATGTAGGGACAAAATGGAGGTTTGGACTCTGGTCTTTGATTTTATAGATGAGACTTGTAGAGCTCTGCGTTGCTCTACTATGGGGATTGGTCACTCTAGGTGGTCCCTCTCATTATGTCTATAAAATCCATATATTTTTCACCAGCCTATTACTACATTTTAAAGCAGAAATTATTGTGTGATGGACAGATTTGATAGCAGCTTGATTGGAGATGGATGGGTAAAGAGTAGGAGTTCACCATTTTAATACTTTTCTCGGAGACCCCCCACCAGAGCTTAAAGGGGAGAGAGAGCGAGCACCCAAGAGAGAATGAAAGAGCAGTGGAGCAATGGGGTGAAACAGAGCTGCAAAAAGGGGAGGCATGGTAGGCAGAAGGTGCTGTCAGAATGTACATATAGATCGGATAATTGGAAGCTATGAAGCAATAGCTTGGGGCAATCAAGAGTGATCCTTCCTCTTGAACTTCAGTCAGTATCATAAATCCATTCAGTTTTACTGTTAATTTATCTCCTTCGTCTGAATTCAGATATCACTGGTCTGAAAAAACCGCCGTAGAGAAATGCTTTCTGTCTGTTTCTGCTCTGACTATATTATTCTTATTTTAGGGCTGCCAGAGTCAGCATTTATTCCCTTTCTTTGACTCAAAACTTGCATCCTGTCTACCGCAGGGTGAGGACTGTGCCACAGTGTGCCCTCCTGGTCTATATGGACCAAGCTGTTTGTCCACATGCTCCTGCCATAATCATGCATCCTGCTCTCCTGTCGATGGCTCCTGCATCTGCAGGGAAGGTAAAGAAAGGCTAAATGTGGTAGATGTTCAGATCACTGAGTAAGATAGCTACACTGACTATAGATGAACTAAAGAGACAGATTTTTACATTTCCCAAATCTCACATTTCTTGTGGACTATACTTGAGAATGTAAAACTCATTACTTGTTTACCTACTGTGTCACACACAACTGTCAGATTGTCTCCTTCATGCCACATGATCTGTTCTCTCTGTGCTATGTTCGATTTTCCTGTATTATTTAAGTTATGTTATTAAGGGGGTGACATTGTCATACATTTACATGCAATGATTCATAAACCTATAGCGTGGGTCCTTAACATTTTAGTTTGTAACTCTTTAAAATGAAACAATATCGACTTGAGCTCTGTCATCTTCTCTTGAGATTGTTGAAGTTCTGAATCATCTTTACTTCTCAGATTATTTTATCAGGAGGATTTTAGATGCCAAGAACAGGTGAAGGACATACAATTCTCCCATGATAACTGTAACAACAAAAAGTTACCATAGTGGACTAAGACTTCAGAGTCATGGACAAAGTATAAACTCTGTTTGTTTATACTTTGTCCAGAGAACCAAATGCTAACTCATCTTAGTTTCCCATGTCTGCATACTCACATTTCTTAATGATACAAGCTAAAGCTGTGGCATGTTGAAATTGCAGGTAAAAAAAAGTTTGGTCAGAAATGATTGGAGGATTAAAATTTTGACCTGATTGTTATTCTGAAGAATAGGTCAAGGTCTAATTAAAGTTACTGCTCTTCACCCTGAGGGAAACAGGAATGTTTGTACCAGCCACACAAATGATTATTTTTTTAGACATTTCAATCACATTCACAAATGTCAACCTCCTGGTGGTGTCAGGGGAAAAATCAGGGTACCACCAAAGTCAGTCGGTCACCAGACTGTAAAAACTTGTATCTTGTTCCAGCCAGTACCTAATGAGATCTTCAGTCTAAACCAAAGCGATGGGCCATCTAACAGATGTTACAACCTGGCTCATAAGGCCTTGACAACAGCCGGAGACAGCCAAAGAGAAACATCTTATTTAACAAACCTAGTGTATGTAAATACATAACACAAAACACAGTAATCTGTGGAGTGTGACTGTAGAATCAGCAGTGTACGATGTGACTGACTCAGGGAATTTGTGCAGTTGTTGTAAATACAAGAAAAAAAAGTACAAAGAGAGCACTAATAAAGTGCTACTGTAATACATTCTAACTAACAGCTGCCTGCAGGGAAGGTGAGAGAGGGACTACATTTAGCAGCCAGGTCTTTTAAAGGCTCAGTTAAAACCAAACGGCAAAACAAGGAAAGGGGTGGTCACATGTTATTGCCATTTCTAGATCATTCCATGGCTACAAATAATCAAGATTTTTGCAAAAATGAAATAATTTCTTCCTTTCATAATCCATAAATGATTTCACTTCAGTCGACCTCTCATGTTTATGCTGAGGTTTCAAACCATAGGCTGGGAATCAGAGCACTATGTGCTTAATTTGGTTATTTCTATAATTATGTGTAAAACAATTATCCATAAATTTTGGTTTCTATAAATGTCTGATGTGTGTCTGTTGTTTCTTATGCCAGGATGGCAGGGAGTGGACTGCTCCATCCTCTGCTCAAGTGGCACATGGGGTCTGGGCTGTAATCAAACATGCTTATGTGGCAATGGTGCTGCCTGTGATCCAATGGATGGCACCTGCACATGTTCTCCAGGATGGAGGGGAGAGCACTGTGATGAGTCCTGCCCTGTAAGTCTCCCCTCTGAATGAGAGGATGCTGCAATAAAACATTTGTCTTTCACTTTTCAGAGCACTGTACAACCTCTAGTGTCTCATTGTGCCCTTGTGCCACATGTTGAAACAGTGTATTTTTATCACTGGCAGGATGGCACCTATGGGTTGGAGTGCCGTGAGCGCTGTGACTGTATTCATGCTGATGGCTGCGACCCAGTGAGTGGCTACTGCCGCTGCTACCCTGGCTGGACAGGTTAGGACCGCTTCCTCTAGAGTAAAACCAGAACAAGCTGACACTAGGAATATTAAACTCTGAGACCTGAAGTGTCTTTAATTATTCTCATTAAGTGAAAATGAAAAACATCAGATCCCAGTCAGGTGTAATTTAAGAAAATGGAAAAACTGTGCTGGGGCATTTATGGTTTGTGTTTTACGGTGTTTACAGAATGCCTAAGCAGTGTTTGTTGATTAAATGTTCATTTTGTTTTGCCACTAAGCTGACGCAGTGTGTGAATGAGAGATGTTGAGAATTGAGCTCTAAATTCATTCTGCTGGCTGACACACTGGATGCTGGTATGCAATCATGCTTATATTACATCCATTATTGGTTACACAACATCTGAAGTGGCTCACCAGATAATTATTTGGAGATCAAATCATTGGCCCAGAAAGTCTTCATGAGTTTTGAACACAGCCTATAATATTTTAATCTTTATTTCTGGCTCTGTTAATTATTTGAAGTTGCAGGTTGTTGTGAAATCTCAATGATCTGACTGCCATATTTATACATCAGAAGATTCGTTCTCTCTCAGGCTGTCTGTTTGAACTCCGATTCCCTCTAGATGCAAGTTCTCAGCTTTATATGAACATATGTCTGCTCTTTGTTTCTTGTCATTTCTAACATTTGCTTACAGGGCAAGAGCAGTAGGAGGTAGGAAAGTGTGAATGTCACAGTAAGGGTGAGGATCATTATTCTCAAAAACGAAGCATTGCATCTGAATGTCAAATATGGGGGGCTACCAAAGGACCTGGTCTCTGAGCCTGGGTGGAGAGGTGCAGTCAGGGAGGGAATAGATTCAGCAGGAAAGGTCAAGCCTGTGAGCTCTCAGCAGCCCACTCCATTCAGCCTCCTGAGCTTAGGGCATTTATTCTGGTGAAAAAAAAAATATGTGGGTTTTATTATCTGCAAGAACAGTGCCAGCAAAACGGTCCTCTCATGCTCTGAATCCTGCACAGGTCGGGACCATCTGTCAGCCTTAATTGAGTCACTGGGGTGCTTGGCTGGGGGCAGCCTGCAGCCCAGTGGGCCACACAAACACACATACATACATACATACTTGAGTTGCCAAAGCTTGACAATGGACTCTCTGTAAGGAAGAGCACCTAGAGAGAGGACAATGTGGGATTCGTCACAGGCCAAAGTCAGGCATGGGGGAAAAAAAAACAAAAATGGCTATTTCCAGAAACATTATAGCTATTTTTTGTCATGGACACTGTCACATCAGCCCCACAGTTGGCATGCCATCCTGCTCTGCTGTCAACGTCCTGTTTGTTTTTACTGTGAAGCTTCATGAACTGTCAAGAAGCTTGTCGTCCCTCTTGTTGTGTGCGGGTAAGTGGCCCACACAGTTATTACTGGACTGTTGCAAGCATGGCATCAGCCAACTAAGATTTAAAACAGTGCAGTTTTAAATATCAGACTCTTGATGCAGTGGCTTCATACTATGCATTGATAGGACTTCACCTTATATTTCGGAGGAGATTTTACTTCATGTCAAAGAGCTGTTAAGGTGAGTGTGTGTTTACATGCACTGAGAGAAAAGGAGTTAAAGATGGGAGAGAGAGGTTTGCTTTGCTCTGCTCACTCTACAAATTGGGTAGTGAGACCTCTGGCACTTCTCAGCAAAAAGCCTCCTTTGAAGAGTCTTCAGTTCTGGCTTCTCTCACTCTTTCTTCTTCTCCCTCGCTCGGCATCCAAAGCCCCTCTGTTTGTCACCATTAGACTGAAAAGTGTGATGCTCTGTCCGCATTCCTTTTCTGTCAGTAAAGGCAGTCACTGTTTTTTCTGCCTGGCCTAGCAAAACCTCAAACACACTTGCACAATCCGTGCCCTCCTTTTGATCTCCATGGCTGGGCTTCTGACTAAATCACTGCTACCAAGCCCCCTGCTCATCAGCACTAACATTTCCTTTCCATTACTGCTTCATTCCAACCCTAAGGCGCCCCGGTTACTGTATAACATTGGTCCCCAGAGTTTAGTCCAGGTTTAATTCAAAGGTACTGCACTAATGCGGCTTTAATGGCCACACCATTCTCAGATTGTCTCATTCAAAGGAAATTTCAGATGAGGCTCAGAACTAAGGGCTGGCGCTTGAGAGGTTGGAGAGTTTGTGGGCACGTGTCTGTAGTTGTGTGTATGTGTGTGCGCAATTGTCTCTATGTTTTCCAGTGAAATATTTTCTTTTATGAACTTGTGTGAACAGTGCCGTGCATGTGACTTTTTGAAAGCATGGGTATGGCTGAGAAAAAAAACGTGCAGCTCTGAAGAATGTGCTAATGCATTTGCAGCACACAGTGCGAGCTCGGTATGGATGCAGTGTTTTGCGTTAGTTGGTTGGAGCTGCACCAAATAAACAGTGACACTTCCAGACTGTGCTCTTGTAGCCTGAATACTTCCCTTCGGCTCTGTACACTAACCCGGCTCTGCTGAAAGAGAATGGGAGACAAGCTCAGCCTCTCCGGAGACCCAACCCTGTTAATCAACACAGTGCACTGGCAGGGAGCCCCAGTCAGATCAAAAATAAAATACATTTGGAAAGGAGGAAAAAATGTCTGAAAGGATGGGCTGAACTGAAAAAAAAAAAACCACACACACACTCAAAGCTGCTGTTTCTTCATTCAGGACAAAAATCAATTGAGGGTCCATGCTGGGTGAAAAACCCTCCACAGATCTGTTGTAATCAGGCATTGTGGATGCTTCCCTTTGATGGTGTGTTTCTACAGAAGGCAGGCTGCTTACAATATTACGGCACCTCCATCTTTGCCCTCTTAGTGCCCTCTTTGCTGAATCCTCCATATCGTATATTTCCGCAGGAATCCATTGTGATAATGTGTGCCCACAAGGCTTCTGGGGACCCAACTGTTCAGTCAGCTGCTCCTGTCAAAATGGAGGATCCTGCTCTCCAGAGGATGGCACATGTGTGTGTGCACCTGGATACAGGGGGACCTCCTGCAAACGAAGTGAGTTTCCCCATCTTTCCCTCAGCCAACACCTCTCCGTCCAAGCTTTAGGAAATGTGCGACAGCAACAAACTCCATCACTGGCCTGACCTTCTTTTGATCTCTGAAGAATTGTTGAAGGGTGAGCCAGCAGAGGAGAAGAAGTCCTGACTGCTTGAGTGTAAACCCTTCATCACTGCTATCACTTAATCACAGTGTCTCTGCCCCATACAGACACCACCACCACCACACACACACACACACACACACACACACACTCTTACACATACTTCACCCCCTACCCTGTCCTCAACAACTAACTCTCAGTGGGAGTCTCCCAGTCCTCACCCAAGGCTCATCAGAGGGCGTGCTCACTGGGAGTGCGAGCTCTGGTTTGTGAATGGGGTCTGTCTGAAGCTGCTCTCAAGTGATGAGCTCACTGATTGGGACTGAAATTCACAGTCACAACACTGTAAACATCAATTTGAGTGGAATGTAAGTGAGTGACTGGAAAGAGCTTATGTGTGTGTACATGTGTGCGTACGTGCGTGTGTGTGAATGTGTGTACGAGAGGGAGAGGCAAACTCCTCCAAATTCAATGTTTACACTGATAATTTCCATGTCAGTTGAAAACCTCATAACCACAGATTTGCAGTTTTTCCTGTTGAAACTTTAATTGAAGGATTACATGCTTCTCTGCACCTCCAGAGGATGATAAAGGTGCATCACACCTGCTGCTTTAAATAAAATAAAAACCCAAGGGTAAACTTACCATTGTATGGTTGTTGAACAACAACCCAGGGTGTTTTTGTCAGATCTTAATAGGTTTCTATTTTTGAAAACCCAGATCATCTCCTGAGAATAGTGATATTGGAGTATGAATCACAAATCACTGCGTGCAAAAAGAAACATAACATGGATATTTAATGCTCTTGCTGTACTGAAATGAAAATATCTTTTTGATATAAACTACAGCCTCTTATCACAGTTGCACAGTGAAGAATCTTTATATAAAATGTTTGTATAATTTTCCTTACAGCACCTTTTGAATGTCTCTTTATGGTTTGCATTCTTTCAAAGGAATCCACATTATTACTGCCCAGTTGTGTGTTGAACTTCTCTGAAGATATTACATAAAACAGAATTTCATGATTCTCTTAACTCATTTATTACTCCATATCTGGCAACAGATGAATTGGGGGAGACTACAATAATGACAGACTTTCCTGCTTTTTCCTTCCTTTTACTGTCTGTCCTCATCTCTCCTTATTTAATTCGTGACCGCCTTGATTTTTCTGTATTCCCTTGATCACTCGTCCTGTTTCATTGTTATATACCTCTTGTTCCCGCCAACATTATTGGCTGATTGGTTCTCCTCTCCTGCCGCACTTTGCTGGCTGCAGTCTGTTCTCCAGGTTTCTACGGGCACCGCTGCAGCCAGTTGTGTCCACAGTGTGTCCACAGCACCGGGCCATGCCATCATATCACAGGCCACTGTGAATGCCTGTCGGGCTTCTCTGGCTCACTTTGCAACCTAGGCAAGTAGCCTTTCTGTGCCTCCTTGACATTTCCCTACTGTTTGACTAACCCTCAAACTCATTCACTGTGAAGTTTTGGTCTTTGCTGCTGGAAAATGGTACAGTACAGTGTACGTCTGAAAATGTCTTGGCATTTTAATCCATAAAAAGCAGGATAAAATACAAAAAACTTGTATTTAAATTGTTATAAGGCATTCAGTATAAGGATGGCTGGCTATAAAGATGGCATTGAGGATGAAAATGAAAATAATTCAACACACATTCAAGATTATATCATTCTAAAAGTTATCACATACTTAAACTTATAAAATCCTATAATATTTTAAGGCTCAGTAACATGTCAGTAAAGCTTCTCTGGCATAAAATTTTGTGAGGGTTACTTACAGTCTTTCCTCCTGTATTCCCTGGCTCTAATAAGATCAACTGATGACCTGCTGCTTCTACCTCTGGCATCTTAGCCTTGAGACTTTAAATGATGACTATTATCAGTGCAACCCAGACCTGAGAGGGGAAAAAAAAAAAAAACCTTCAACAGGAGCCTGAATATTGCAGAGACCCACTTTTGAGACAAAGGATACATCAAGTAAATGCCTCTGTCTCTGTTCCTAACTCTGCAAAGGGAGATGCATTTAAATTGCTTTTCACAAATACAAAGAAACAAAGAGACAACACGTGTGCACATCTGTCATTCTGGTTAAATTTAATTTCAAGGCAACCAGGCAAACTTTTCTTTGTGAATTGCCCTTGTGATGCTGTATAGCAAGATGCTGACAGAAAAGCCTGTGGTTTCCCTCCTTATATTTCAGCCTCAGACATCTTTGATTAGGATGTTACAAAAAACACATATATTCAGCACATACATACATTCATTCATTTTCAACTGCTTATCTGTCAGGGTTGCAAGGGTTTGCCGTAGCCAATCCCAGTTAACGTTCCAGGCGAGGGTGGGGTCTGAGCCAGTATACATTTTAAATAGAATATGTTTTGACAAGCAAGTCTTGGTATTATAATGTGGGGTGTTGACATTGTGTAAATGCATGGCTACGAGTAACACAAGTTTCTTTAATTATGCTGCCTGCACTTTTGATGTGACCCAGGAATATGAGAGAATTTTTACATCAAAAAATACAATTACAATATCTCCGACATGCAAAATCTGTTTGTAACAAAGAGAAAAATAATTGACAAAAAGAAATATAAAGTATTGCAGTTTTTTTTTTTGTATCATCACTCATCTACTCAATAACTAAACTGTATTCAAGGGTAGAAATATTCATGAGGAGGTTTATATATAAATAAACCTTACAAGTAATGGTGAACAGATAATAGAGTTTATTAATATATTTGTCAGAAAGTTAACATTTTCTTGTGAGACAAGATGGTGTATGACTTTGTAATGAATGACATTATAGCTAAACAAACCTTTCTTACTATGAATTTTTAAAGAAAATATTCATTTATAGGAGACTATAGGAGTTATAATTCACAAATACTATAAGTTAATATGCAGTTTAAAACTTCCATATAACTAAATAAAACCACATGATAGAGAGTTACAACCTCATCATTTTTATAACCTAACCCTAACCCTATATATCATATAAATACATATTATACATGTAAATGTTTGTTTACCACTTAAAAATGCAAGCTAGTTTAAGGAGTAATATCTGAACATTTGTGTGACCAAAAGTACTGTGTATGCCTTGTCAGTGGTTCCTTGCCGCTTATAGAATTCAAAAATAAAAAACATTCTGCTCTTCATCATTGCTTTGAGGAAAGATACCTATAATGTACTGTAGAATTTTCATCTAATTTACCTTTTTTATATAAATTACCGAAAAGGCAGAGGGGAATTTCTGAATTCTCTTTCATGCCTTTGAGCGATGTCTTACAAATAAAAGTTTAATAGGTTAGTTCAAGGAAAAGAAAAAAGAAATAACGAGAGCAGTCCTAATTTGTCTGGGCTGTAATCGTTGGTGAGCAAGTGCTGGGCTACGAGGGACGAAGGTGGCCAACAAAATGCACATTCTCCTTTTGCTGAGCCCTACTGCCGTCCTCACTTGTCCTCTGCCCAGAACAAACTCCCAGCCTAATGAAGCTTTCCTGGTGTGTAGAGACTTGAATCCCCAGAAGATGCAGTTTGGGGGAGCCAACCTCATGGCCTAATGACAACCTGCTTGAAGGAGCTTGAAAGAGTTCTGATGAAGAGGGGAAAGCCAGTGGAAATGTAATCATTAAAATCACCCCCACATGAAAATGAGTTAGACCCATGTCTTTCACAGCCAGCCACCTTATCTGATATGTCTAACGCTGGACTATTCGCTTTATACGAGACCTTTGATGTGTCCGCTGGCACCATAGCTCCCTCATCCTAATAGTTAGATACACCTTTGTTCATTTTGTCCCATGGTCCAACAAGAAAATACAATGGAGGTTTCATTGGAAATGACATCTTTTATTGAAGAGTGCCAGAGAGCATTGAAATATTAATTTCATAAAAAATGTATAGAGTGGTCTGTGTACATGGTCTATTTTAATTCTGTGGCACATCACTCTTTCCTCTCTGGTGAATGGAAATGGGGCAGTTGTTTCACTGGAGGCACTGATTGACTCCTCCTTTTGTCTAAACAGATCATTTCATGTCCTCTCAAACAACAATATTGTCCATTAGAGAAAAATGTTTGCACAACATTTTGCACAATGATTTTGTTTGTATAAATGAGCTCAATGAAATATGTCTAAGTTTGATCTCATGATGTTAATGGGTTTTACTCGTTTTTGTATGTAGGTGACATAATGCAGATCAGGGTTGTTGGGTCAAGTGATGTCATGTGTGAGTGTGTGTGTGTGTATTGCAGTTTGTGCCAGTGGCAGATATGGGAGGGCCTGTGCAGAAATCTGCCTCTGCACCAACAACGGCACCTGCAACCCCATCGATGGCTCCTGCCAATGCTTCCCTGGCTGGATAGGAGAGGACTGCTCTCAGGGTAGGGCTTCTCTGCTTTGTCCTGTGTTTAATTTGATCATTTTCTCCCTCTCATTGTCTGCCGCACTCATAATTTCTCTTTTTCACTTACCTTCATACACATTTATCATTTTTGTGGCCCCACCTTCCAAGAAGTAGTCTGAGCCCCAGCTGATGTAAAACACATAGCTTGCTTAAATGATTGTTGTAATACATTATGCTCTTTGATTTACAGCACTGTGGGCCAAAGATCATTAGCAAAGCTTTGAGCTGTCATGCAGTGTGAAATTGATGTCTGGTTTTTCATTCCATTAACTACTTAAAGCAAAAATAACTTATAATCAGATAGATGTTATATTAGCAGTGCATAACTGGGCTTCTTCAACCCGGCACCAACGTCTGCTCATATAATACAAATGATGGGCTTGTGGAGGGCAAAGATCACTCTTGATTTCTCTGCAACAATTTATATTTATATAAGTGCTGTGGAATACTCATGTGCTTTATATGGGTATGTGTGAGTGTGTGATGATGAGCTTGACTGTGTCTCTGGCGTCTGCAGCCTGTCCCTCTGGGCAATGGGGCCCTGATTGTCTCAACTCGTGTAACTGTCACAATGGAGCCCAGTGCAGTGCCTACGATGGGGAGTGCAGGTGCAGCCCCGGCTGGACCGGACTCTACTGCACACAGCGTGAGTCTCTTGCATCGAGTTAGTAGACGTACACTGTCATCTACTGGCAGCCTATCAGAACTGCACCAGAAGACAAGTGAGAATCACAACCTTTATGACGGAGACAATTGAGCAACTGGATTATATTAGGTTCTTATTTGTTTATAAAGAGACCAGAATCAAAACACAACTCACTTCATTATTTTGCTTATTATGCATTCCATTCATTCACCCAGGAAAAATGCACACCATCAACATCCGTCCACTAATTTGAATTCCATTATATGTCACCCAAGGCTGTATACGTTCTTTGCTTGGTGCCGTGATCTTGTTGTTGTGGAAATAACATTTGTTTTAACATTTTCTTTCCTTAGATCTCACAGCGATTCTTACTGTTGTCTCGTTCATTTTGTCCACCTGTATGTTATGTTCACAGGATAAATGCATTTTCTGCTGAAGCAGGAAATGTTTCATTTCCATTCATTCTCATTGTCCCTTATTGAGTATGCTGCAGAGATATTGAAAGGTATTGATTTTCCTTTTCCCTTGCAATATGACCTTGACTCTATACATTTTCTTTCCCCTTTTCTTTTCATTTTTCCACCCCCCACCTCTACGTTTTATCCGTCTTTGTTGCAGGCTGTCCTTCAGGGTTCTACGGCAGGGACTGCTCTGAAGTCTGCCGCTGTCAAAATGGCGCAGATTGTGACCACATCACGGGCCAGTGTGCTTGCCGAACAGGCTTCATTGGGACAAGCTGCGAGCAGAGTTGAGTAGGCCCACCTCATTTTAGCATTGAGCAAAAATCACCCTGTGGATGAGTGTGACTATGTGTATTTATACTATAAACACTTTGGCTCCCACTCTCGAAGTGCTTTAATTTTGATGGATGTAGTAATGCACCTCTCTCCGATGCAGAGTGTCCTGCTGGCACATTTGGATATGGCTGCCAGCAGCTATGTGAGTGCCTGAACAATGCAACCTGTGACTATGTGACAGGAACATGCTACTGTAGCCCTGGATATAAAGGCATCCGCTGTGATCAGGGTGAGAAGTGATCAGGATGATCGAGGCTCTCTACTGTAATATCACTCAGACATGCTCGTATAGACAGCATTTGGACAACCCAATTTCTGTTTTTCCTCTGTAGCAGCTCTGATGATGGAGGAGTTGAACCCTTATACCAAGATTAGCCCAGCACGAGGCTCGGAACGTGGGTCAGCGGGTGCTGTGATGGGCATCATCTTTCTCCTCCTCATCATTATGGCCATGCTCAGTCTGTTTGTGTGGTACAGACAGAGGCAGAGGGACAAAGGCCATGAGATCCAGCCTAGTGTATCCTACACACAGGCAATGCATATCAACAACCCTGACTATTCCCTGTCTGGTAAGTTATTTTTCTCATAAAATGTTTGCTCCCTAAATAAATGTCAGTCAAGCATACATGTTTAAATGTCTTTCAGTGGTGTGAAGATAGTAAGAACAGAATGGGAAACATGCACATTTAGTTTGAAATCTTCTAACCCTCTTGTTTGAATCCTCAGAGTGTGGCAGTACTGTTGCAATGAGGACCAGTGCTGCAGAGGTCAATCAAAGCCACAGCAGCAACAGCAGCGGCCAGTGCTTCTCCAACCCCAGTTACCACACGGTGGCCCAGTGTAATGTTGTCTCAACCATTTCCAGCAACTTGGACGGCACCCTGACTCTCAAAGTATGACCGCTTTCCATGACTGTTTCCATAAAACGCAATTTCCCAATAATATAGTGCAGCGAGCAACATTAAACTCAACACTTCCTTTCACAGTCCAGCACCCTGAAAAGCAGAAATGGTTCTGAGTGGAGAGCCTACTGCAATCTCAATGATCTAGGTCAGTTTCTGTCTCTTTTATCATAAAACCCCTCATTCAGCCTGAATTTAGACTCTATAAAATGGTCACTTCAAGGGCAAAAATACATGTGTCATTAGTGCAGACCCATCATCACCCATCTGGACGTAGCTACCCCACTGTGGATGAAAATGAATCAGGGGTGTCTTGTTAAGACATAACCTTTGCTCTGATTTTAATAAGATATGCAGGCAATACAGAGAAATCAGTGCAGCTGAGGTGAATGGGGGTCATTCGGAGCTCATTAGTCCACTTTCACTTCCCCCAGCTGCACATTTCTCTGTGATGGCTTGCACTGGGTCAAGCAGTGCACTCCTTGTCTATGGATTATTGAAAATTAAGTGATTATAAAGTGATTTAATAATACTTATTTGTCAGGTTTACAATGTACACTCTTTAGCAATAATCTGGTTAGTATTTAGATGTGGGATGTAAGCATTTAATGAGTAGTTTATCACATGCTGCAATTTATATTTATTAATCCATTTGTCAATGTTTATAACTCCATTAAATATATTATCTATAAATATGTATTCAAAAGAGAATATCTAACTGTCAATAACTGTGCATATATAGACAACAGAACATTTCCTGCATATATCATTGTAAGGTATTAAAAACAATCTATTTAATATCAACATAGCGTTTAGTGTTATTCCAATATCATATATTAAATACACAAATCTTGCAATCCTCCTTGGTGTTGCAAACCAAAATAGATTGTACAGACTGTGCCACTTGTATGAAATCCATGCTTGTGTACTCATTACAGGCTCTTAACTGCTAAGCAGCATGCAACCGTCTAAATAGCTATGATTCAAGCTTTGCTATGCTTGACTTAAAAGTCAGCTACCTTGATGTCACGTTCCCATTTGTGTTGAAGTGCACAGGCCATCATTCATAATGACAAGTTCCTCTCACACAAAGGTTGATCATGTTTATTCCAATGTACTGAAGGCTGTTTTACTCCATTAGACTGATGCAGTGTCAAACATATTCATACTCCACCCATAAAGCTTTGTTGCTTGGAAAATATCTCACCATAACTATAGTTGATTATATAAGCTTGTAGACCGTGGAGATATAATACAAGGCACATGAAACATTCAATAATGTCTCACATTCAACTTCCTTTAATCCAACAACACAAGACATACTGCATTGTACCTTAATGAGATGGTTCCTGTCGGCCATCCCACTTTGGGGTAATGCATATGTGGTTTTTGGCTTTCATGTTTTCTTGTTTGTTACAGATGTTCAGCAGGGAGAGACACAGACACAGAGAGGGTCAAAAAAAGGTAAATAAATAATTGAAGCAGCAGTGCTTATGCTCTGCATGTGTGTATGCAGACAGACACTGCATATGGACTCCTGTTTAGCTTCACCACCACCGCCACCAATATTACAAAATCTTTTTATGCTCAACAGCCCATGTATCAGTTTCCCCATTGGGTTTCTATTCCCCTCTGTTGCTGCTATTTATGTGACCTGAAATCCCATATCCTTAAATTCTCCATGATTTATATGAAAACTCTCTGCACTTTGGACAAGATCATGGTGGGCTGAGGTTTTGTTCCAACGGTAATTGCTCTCTATGGCTCAGTGCCCGATACGTCATTTTGTCTCCCACACTGTGCAGCCAGTGGTGAATGTGAGGGACCCAGGGGTGTGAAGAGTGGTCTGAAGGAGCTTTGCTGCGGTCTCTAATGAGGCCTCTTATCAGGCTGATGAGACTGTTATGGATGAGATGAGCGCTCCGTTTTCTCCCCTTTGTACTCTGATTACTATATACCACTATTAGTAACATGTCAGAGACAAAGAAGTACAACTTCTTCAGAATGACAATAATTTTTATTGCCATTCTCCAAGCTATACTGAAGTCCGTAGAAATTTTAGTCGTAATAGCAGGGCAAAACTACTGCTATAGGTAAGTGACAATCTCTCCATTTCTATCTGATACTGAACATTTCCTTGTCTCTTAGCTGCTGCAGATTCCATCAAAGCTTCCATGTGCAGCAACAGCTCCTGCTCCCTGAATAGTGAGAATCCATATGCCACCATTAGAGACCCACCAGGGTTGGCTTGCAAGCATACAGAGAACAGTTATGTGGAGATGAAGTCCCCCTCCCACCGTGAAGTGCCCTTTGGAGGCACTGCCACCCTCCTGGGCAGTGTAAGCAGGAATGTCTATGATGTTGGTGAGTACGTTGTTGCTCTAATGTGTGGAGCTCAGCAGGGTCCTGCAGCTTATGGCCTCTCAGGCTGTGAGCCTGTACAGACTTTGTAAGGCTTGATAAGAGGAAATGTGAGCTGCCTCTCTATTGCATGCACCTCTCATTTCTCCCCTTCTCCTCAGTCTGTGCTTGCCACTTTTCTATCTCATTGACTTTCATGTACCTTTCCTAATTTTTCATTCCTTCTTTCCCAAACTGTCATAGAGCCAACCGTGAGCGTCCTCCAGGGACCCAATGGAATGGCCACCGGTTTCTCCCAAAGCCCCTATGATCTTCCCCGCAGCCACATCCCCAGCCACTATGACATACTGCCCATGCGTCACAGCCCCACACACACACCCTCACCACCCCCAGAAAGCCCCAGCTCCCTGCTCTAGAGGGTTTACCTTCCACCTGGTCCTGATAGCAAGCCGGCATCTGGGCAACATTCAGCCAACTTTCAGCCAACAGCCTTCCCTCTGTCTCTGTATGCATTTGATTTAGATACTGAGATGTTGAGATGAAGGGACAGCCGCAGCTCCTCTGGACTCTGCTCTCTTTGGCTCCCTCACTCACAATCTTTCTGTGGCCCCTAAGGAGGGAGGGGAGGAAAGAGTGTCCCACACACCAGCGACCATTCGTCCGTTTTATTTTCTGAAAGAACTGATCACTCAAACTGCTGCCTGACGTCTTTATGGACCTGCTGAAGTGGAACAGAATGGTTCCAGACAGCGCTAAAGGCAGCATACATGGATTGTTTGGAGAGATTATTTACAGGGAGCGATGCTATACTCACACAAATTTTTAACCCCTGGTGTAAGTTTACTGTTAACAGGAAGCCAATTGTTTATAATGTCCCCAAAACAGTGATAAAGACATGATTTCCCATGAGGGAAAGAAGATACAGGAATCTTGACCAGGTCAAAGCGAGCAAAGATGTATTACACAGGGACAACAGAGTTCGTGGTTCATCACCTAGCTGAGTATAAACCATGTTGGATTAAGCATGGACAAATAAAAAACATATTGTAATGGTCCTTTACTCACTCTTACTCAGTAATGATCACACAGTTAATATTAATGTGACCTCTATCTGTGACTTTTCCTTTTAGGTTACAGTCTAAACAAGGTCCAGGGTATTTGGAGATGTATTCAGGTCACCAGTGTTCATGCCCTTGTTACATAAGTGAGTTACAAACACACAGTAGGCCTAAAGTTAGGATTTTTACCCCACACTGATGACGTGATGAGCTCTTGTGTTGTTTTCTATGTGAAAGCATTTTAGTTCACATTTTTGGAATTCTGGGTGTTATGAAGGGATTGCTTTAATCCTTTTTGTTTTGTATTTATTCAGATAATTGCTTTATTTATTAATTTATATTAGTGATGGTGAATTTTTATCAATGTGACACTAGAATAAAAAAAAGATGAGCATGGTCAGATAACGGATACCCACTGATGTAGATAACACACAATTTATCTTGTGAGATGATCAGTGTCATTTTGTGAACCGTTTTTGAAGTTACTTAGGATGTTCTTTCTTTCTCTGTCAGACTGTAAATTAAAATAAGGTTTCATCTGATCAACTCTAGACCCACGAATACCCTGTGCAGTATTCACAAAGGGAACTGTATGTAAAAAGTCCATTTAAAAACATGTTTTATGTTGTATCAGGCTAATTATTTATTGAAGATGATTTATTAATTCACAATGTGAATTCCATTTCACCCTCCGTAGAAGCAATAACATGTTGACAATCGATGCCCAGACAGCGTTTCATTAGTATTGGACATTATCTTCAACCATCTTTGACCTGTGTGATGAAAGTGGATCATATTTTATGTGGTTGATTTCCCTCTGAGGAACATTTTTCCAGTTGCTGTCATATCAATGCTGCTTGTTGTTTTGGTACATAAATTTCAAATTAAAAGCCTATTCTATCATCAGAAACTGCCTGTTTCATTCAGGTCAATACATCAGACAGCTAGGAGATGAATTTAGTGAATTTACTGCTTATGTCATGTGTTAGACAGCGCATGTGTCTCTTCATCTGCAGCTCTGATTATTGAAATGTCATGGCAATGAATGTTGATAAGGCTGTTTGTTGCTCGTGAATGGAGAATTCCACTTTCACAAACAAGAAATGTTATTTGAGCCTGAAGGAGTTCTTGCAATCTCTGACATACTTCTGCCTGAATTACCAAGCGTCTTAATGTTTTGATTCTGGAGTCTATGGTTTAGAAAAATCATGGCCAAACATCATTCCTTAAAAAAAAAAAAAAATTAAGATTGAAGAAAAATGACACGCTGTCAAGGAGCTCTCGTTTTAAAGGATCCTTAAAGGAGGCCATTGCTCCATTCCACCTCTGTACTGCTCTTGAACCTCACTTTATTACTATTAATGTATTTTCTTCTGACATTAAGACACTTTAGTCAGGGTCACCCCAATATTTTTAAACATTTTGAAAGAAAATTTGAACTCATGAAAATCAGATTTAGCCCAGACCAGTGATATGACAGATAGGTGTGGCCAGAAGTTACTTTCAGAGTAAAAATATTCCTGTGTTACTAGTGATGCAAGTCCAGCTGCTTGATGTGTTCAAAGGTTTAATAACAGTAATCATGAGCAATAGAACTTAGGTGTTAATGTTACACAAGGAACCCACACACAGTCAAGACAATTCAAAGGCAGAGTTCACAAACTGAAAGTGCAGACATTACATGTTTTCTGTTAATAAATATTGTACTTGTATTGTACATTTTGTTGATTTAAAATATAGAATATTCAGTTTGTATTGTAAATAACTGAATAAAGGGCAGCACAGTGGTTAGCGCTGGCGCCCCACAATAATAAGGTCACGGGTTCGGTTCCCGACCTGTGATGGGGGTCCAGTCTCTGTGGGGTCCGGTCTCATCCACCGCTTTTCCGTGCTGTACCCCAGTACATCACGCACCAATTAACCAATCATCCCAGGACGGGAACCGAACCCACATATTCTTATTGGAGGGCGACAACGCTAACCACTACCCCACCGTGCTGCTCAAGGCACATTGCGGGAAACTGGTAGATCAGCAACCTCCATCTGTATTTTTCATACCGAGACATGCTACCTCATCTTTACACCGCGATGTGCTTTACCTCCCAACATGACAAACAGCTCGTTTTTGTAGAGATTAGATGATGAAAGGTAAATAGGCTCAACTATATTGAAATGTATGTTGATACTTGCGGCACATGACATATTGTGCTAAAACACCTGGTTAATATCCACACACCTCCACTTTAGGGGATCAGGAAAAAGGAAGAAAACTGGAGTTTGAATTTCTGCTTTTTTTCTTCCTATCCAGCAGAAGTCAGTCAAAAAACATATATAGACACAATAAACACAGTCTGAAACTCCGGGGGGTCTGGGGGTCCAGTCCGTGGAGGCCTGTGGTGGTTGTGCTGTGTGTTACCTCGTGTTGCTTAATAGACAGTAAACTGTTATAACACTTAGCTAAAAATTCAATCTCTTTTCTCTTTCCCCAAACTGTTCAGACGATTCTGTAGCTCCGCTAATCTAATGAAACAATTAGCAATGTCCTCTAGCTCTCTCTCTTCCTCCTTCTCCTGTCCTGTGTGCTACTTGTCTAGTTCCTCCTCTGCCTGCTTTTATGATAGTACTTGTCATTAGTACAAAGTGAGTTAGTGAGTTAGAGCCGCGGCTCCGCACCTTAGCTAGCCCAGCTTATGCTAGTGTAGCTATTCGCCACCCTGTAGCCGGTGCGGGCAGCTGAGAGAGTTTCCTCCCCCCCAGCAGCTCCCGAGCAGCCGGGATCTGGTCAGGGCGGCTGGGTGACCGTCCGAGACAAGAGGCACAGTCATAGGCAGCAGCCCCCGGTTCACCACCAACCAGTTCACGTTTCCAACAGGTTCTCCCCACTCAGCGACACACCCGCTGAAGAGCCGACTGTAGTGATACGTGATCTATTCTGAGAAACGTGAAGTTAGCGACACCAGCGGCCATTAGTGACGTGTAGTTCGTCAACCATTCGACAATGCTGTTATTACTGGTGAGGACAGCTATCTGACGTTAGCACGAAAGTGAACGTTAGCTATGTAGCTATGGGATGGATGTTTAATTTGCCTTTCCGTTGGAACGAATTCATACACTACGGGTCTTCAGTGACCAGGTAGGCTAAAGTAAACAGCCATCACAGAGTCAGAATTTTTTAATGATAGGCGGAGCGTTCTCCTACCGGCAAATGAAGTAATCAGTCATTTCAACTTAAGTACACTTTGGCCCAAAAGGCTGCTCAATAGTTTATCAAAAGCAAACTTGTGTATTATATGCCAAGTGAAGCAAACCATGTTGCTCTTCAGTGTTTGGAAGCCGTTGTTTTTCAGTCATTACTCAAATGACAGCTACAGCGCCACACTGGTTCCAATGAGCGAAAGACTTTTAAAAAGATTCGTTCGTTTTACTGAACGAGATTAAAAGAGTCTGTAAAAAGATCCGAACTTCCCATCACTATGGCTGTGTCTGAAAGCACTCCCAAATCCCTAATTAGTGCACTATATGGGGAGCTCGTTGTTTTCTAGTGGTGTCAGAAATCTTTTGCGACAAAATGTAGTGCACTGAAAGTATCCCACAATGCATTGTGAAAAGTAGTGAATAGCCGATGGTTACTAACCTAAGCAAGATATCCCATGATGCATTGCGCTCGCGGCGAAAATGGCGATTCCAGCAGAACAGAATAGTTTATTTTATAGCACATTTCAAAAACAAGGCAATTAAACGTACTGTTTACATGAAAGTAAACAGCATCAACATTGTGCAAAACAGTATAATCGCACATCAGATTATCAAAAGCCTTTAACAAAATGCTAAACAGAATTTTTTTTTCTGTCTTTAGCCGTTAGTGGGGTACGTTTTAATTGCGCGACAGCGATGACACAATTAACGGTGCCAAAAGTAGTGTCCAAAAGGGATGTTTCATTTTGTGAATGAGTTCACTATATAGTCCACTACATTCATCTCCCTATATAGGGAGTAGGGAGCCAAAAGTAGTGTCCAAAAGGGATTTTTCATTTTGTGAATGAGTTCACTATATAGTCCACTACATTCATCTCCCTATATAGGGAGTAGGGAGTGAGGGGGTGGTTTCGGACACAGCCCATATGTTGGCCCTTTGATGGACTGGTGACCTGTCCAGGGTGTACCCTGCCACGACCTGGAAACGAAAAAGCGGTAGAAGATGGATGGATGGATAATTGAATAAACTGTTGAATTTACAGTTCCATTAAATTGATTTTTTTTAAATACTGCTACATAAAAAAATGTATCACGATAGTTACTTTCCCAGGTCACTAGTCACTTTTATAATGTTGTAACTCATTTCCCCACTCAGTTAATTTTTGAAAGGACTAATTTGTAACTTTTAGAGTAAGATGCCCAACGCTGGTGAGGACACAGCCTAAGAAATACACCAGATGGCGAGAAGTCAAACTAGAAGTTGAAAAAAATCAGGATGAAGCTGTGAAATCCAATTACAGTGAAAGAGTTTTGGTTGCTTCTTGGTGATAAAGACCAGGTTTCTGGAAGTCTGCAAGTGATGGACATGCTGCTCAGCTGACAGCCAACAAGCCCAACAAGAGTGATGCCCCATTGAAAAGAAATACACCCAGTAAGTCAAGGAGCTAATGGACCAAACACAAGTGAATACTTCGGAGAGAGCTGAGAGGAGAAAGGTGTGTGAGAAGACAAGGTCAAATTGCAGCAAGGTGAGGCCTCCGGGGAGATTTAGGCTTTGGTGTAGTTTGTTGAACGTCCTCATAACGCTCAAAAAATTTATGTGATTTGTCGCAGCTCAGAGGGGAAAGTAAGTTAAAGGTAGCACCAATGCAGGGATTTCATTTAATTGCTAAACATTAGTTTGGAGGCTGGGCGGATGTGAAAAGTTAAAAATTTTCAAACTGTGAAAATCAGATTTTTCCCAGCATGACGTTTCCCTTTAAAAAGGAAAACCACAAATCATTTTCAAATGCAGGTATGATTATTGCTGAGGAGCTGGGGCTGGATTTCAGCTGAATCACTGTGACAGGAACAGGAAACGTTTTTGATTTTCTTCATCTTCATGTATTGCATCAAGCTCAATTCAAACTATGTCAAATAATTTAGAGCTAAATTTTTCTTGAATACTATATTATTGAGCCCTCATCTTTCCACATACCATCCTTTCTAATTTGGCATCAAGCTTTTTTTCATATTTAAACACAATATTATTTCAGGAATATAGTAAATAATGACAGAATAAAAAAACAAACAATCCCTTTCATCACCCTTATTTGTGTTTGTGTGTGTGTGTGTGTGTTGGATATATTAGTTCAACAATCTTAATATTTTCACCTGCACTCAAACAATGAACGTTGTACAACTGAAAACTTTTGTTTAAGCATTTTCTAGTTTAATGAAGATATGCTGTTCATAAACGTATGATAATTGATTTGGGGCAGTGTATGAGTTCTATGCTATCCATACTGTTTCCAGATGGACTATTTAAGTGCTGCATTGGGAAAAAAGAACTGTGGGCACTTACTGATGAAGGCCTCAGGCATAATACATTCTGCTGCAGTCAGCCTGTCAGCTACAACTTTCAGCCAAAGCTGTTTTTCACAGACCCTGCCACTGAAAAGAGGCTATACCTCTAACTGATCTGACAGAGTTGCACCTTTGGTTTATTCTCAGGAGAGGATACTGACCACACTGCTGCTGCTGGATCATCTGTCACTTTTGCTTCAGTTTGACATCGGCTGCTTAGAGCCTGGGTGGGAGATTTATGTGTGGTGAGCAGAATTTGAAAAGATATCTAAAAAATAAATAAATAAATTACCAGCCTCTGACTCACTTATGTTAAGATGAGCTTTGTGTTTGTCATAGTGAATGTTTTCAGGAATTGCGAGGATCCATCAGCCCAGAGCATTTCACTGAGCTGTTTGTAATGGATCATCAGTTTTAAGTCCCGTCAGGCATTTTTACTTTCTGTTGATAGCTGCTCCTAAATTTGGATCAAAATATACTCAACATTGTAAACCAAGTAGGCCAACAAAAGTCAACAACAAACTCTGGAACTCTGGAGAACTCTGTGACTTTGGACAGTTATTTCCAAATGAATCATAATTCAAGATTCTGGAGCTTTTTCTTGGTTTTTGTAAGAAAAACTGATTGAAAATTGATAATTAGCTTTTAAATCAATTTTGATCAGCCTGTTGAAGATAGGAAAAATCATTTGTCCAAATACTGAAGCAGATCCCCTTTAAAAAATCTGGGCGAGCTCCATCTTGACTAAGTATTTCTTTGTGGCCATCCAGCCCACATCCATTATGGATTGGACCTAAGATCTGACCAAGTGTGGGCCGGATCTGTAGTGGTGATAAATAGTGTCAAAAGTATCGTTTTTTTCTTTAGTCCTTTTATCTCAGTCAATGTTTTCTGTATGGTGTGTTTAACATGAACACTGTAGTTCTCCTCCTCACCAGCAGGAGGCAGACAGCGGGCGGTGAGACCGGGGCTAAAAAACAAACCGGTGGTAAGTCAAGGCCCTTTAAAACGTGGAAGTTATGTGATCAAGAGCTCTCCCCTTGATTTTAGAAAATATATGATTATTTGATCTAGCTGCTGTTACGGCAGGGCCGCTCTCATGTGGTTCCATGGTGTAATGGTTAGCACTCTGGACTCTGAATCCAGCGATCCGAGTTCAAATCTCGGTGGGACCTGAGTTTCTTTTCCCACTTTGTGAACCCTCTGAGCATGTAAATGCTGCTTTCAGATGAGTAAGTTAGTAAAAACTATACTGCTACTTATGACAGAGTATGACACATGTAATGCCCCTGTATACTCTGCACAATCCTCTATCTGCAACTCATAAAGTTTTTTTTACTATATTTATAGTTTTTTCAAATTTAAATCACATATAAAACACACACACTGTAGTGAACAAAACAAACAAAACAAAACAAAACAAACTGCCAGCACAAAAAAAAAAATGTATACAGAAATACAAATATGCATCTCAGTCCACGCACTGATTCAAGAGTCCGGAAGTGGATCCTATAGTCCGAGACATAGTCCACAAAGCCGAGACCAAGAGAGGTCAAGGAGACTAGAAGTTTGATTGTTCAAAGCACCGTGTATTCAATACAGTTCAAAGTGATACAGGTCAGTGTAATTACTTCTGAGGATGCTGCCTATCCCTTCGAATATAATCAATAAAGGGACCCCAAACATCGAGGAACTTGTGGTGAGTGTCTAACAAAGTATATCGAATTTCTTCCAGATATATACAAGAAACCATGTCATTTAACCATTTTTTGTAACATGGAGGGGAAGCTAATTTCCACTCTCTCAACCCGTTTTGCAACAACCATACCAAACATGAGGGCTTGTTGAAGTGATAAGGGAAGAGTGAGGGAGAAGTTGGAGCAGCCCAGTATTATAAGGAATCAACTGTTTACCATATATATCACTGTACAAATTAAAAATGTCATCTTAAAAATTCCTAAGCTTAGGGCAGGACCAGAAAGGTGACCCAGAGTCCTGTCATCTGATTTACGTTTGTCACAGGTAGCAGAGACAGAGGGAAAGATCCTGTTCAGTTTGGTCTTGGAAAAGTGTAGCCGGTGAACGACTTTGAACTGAATAAGTTGAAGTCTGGCATTGATAGAGCAGGTTTTGATCCTATTCAGTCCCTGGGCCCATAGCATATCTGAGATTGCATCGCCTGTGTCTGATACCCATGCGTCTTTAATATGCAGAGAAGGGATTGCCAAGCTAAAAAGATTAACAAATTGGGAGATTAAGCATTTGGAAGTAGGATGTTTGGTCATAAGCTCAAAAAACTATGTTGTATGGGCATCTGGAACTCTTAATGTTATCATGAATTGTGGTGGGCAAATATTAAAGAAGCAATAGTAAAACTGTAAAAAGGTACATGGAGGTTTACTGTCAAAAACAAATATAATTTGTGAATTCGTTCAAGTTCACAAAACAAAACAGCCCTTCATGGGTCATGTATTTTTTTTATTGATCAATCAAATTACTTCCACCATTGGCAGCTTTTCAGGTAAAATGAATGTCAGGTCACAAAATATTTGCTTAGTGATTTTGACATAATTGGGTAGAGTAATGGCTGCTATCAGTGAATGCAGATACATATCAAACAATTAAAGTTATCTTCGAGACTGTTGTAAGTTTGTTTATTATTTATCTATTCAGACAGCACTCTGATGAGCTGCTATCTGTAATTTAGTCGGAGATGAACTTCATAAACTATTTATAGTCAAGGCCTCAAGGTGTCAATGGAAGCTGATTAAAAAGATTATCAAGATTTGAGTTTCTAAATTATGGTTGAAATGATTCAAGTTGCCTTGAAAAATAATTAATGATATGAAAATTAAAAATTCTGGGTAGGACGGGGGAACTTTTTAGGCCTTGAGCTTTTATTGAGTTTGTTTATGGATTTATTTATCCAGACAGCACAAGCATGATAAATTTTGAGATGTTTAGTGATACCATACATACAACTGGATCCCATAGCGAATGAGACATTTTAGTGAAAGCAGATCAGTGTAAAATTAGCAAATTCATTTAAATCCCTTTGGCTTCAGTGAATGCATCTGTCTAGTCTAAATTTGAGCACCTTGTCTCACTTTCAGTGAACGTCTGAACATCTGGAATGCAAAGGGGTGGACGGTAACAGTACTTTTTCTTATGGACAAAAGTAAGTATTTCTTTTCTTTCTCTTTTCCTTCTTTTCTGAGGCTTGGCTTTTAGCTCTTTCTTTACTATAGCTAAAATACAACAAATGGACTTTTGACTCTGAACTGGACTTTAATCAGCAGAATATTTTTTGAAATTGGTTTGGGCTTAATGATGGCTATATTAGAACAGATGTATAATCACCAGCACACTATTGCTATAGTATAGTATTTCAATCAGGCTTTCTATCACATACCCCAAGTCACTTAGTCAGTCAGTCAATGGGTGCATTTAGCAGGTTGTTTCAGAGTCAGAGGTTCAGTAGATCCATTATAGATCCTATAAAATTTGTTATACTTAAGTATTTTTAAAAGCAAATAAAAATGACATCGCTTTAACTCAAGTAGAATTGGACTGAACAATCTTTACTTGTCTTGGAATAACATTTGTCCAGGATTGTCTATACTCAAGCATTGAATTTGGATACTTTGTTCATCTCTGACATTACAAGATTCATGACGTTTATTGTCATGTGCACAGTATAACTCAGCGATAAGTGGGAGATAAGAGAGATAGGTGGGATGGGGTGCTATTTGCAATCATGTGCATTATATTTGTGCAATGAGCAACAGTAAGAAAAATATAATAAAATACCAAAATACCACACTACACCTCTGTATAATTGAAAAGCCTTGTGGGAATCAATTTATTTTTTTCCTTTTCTGCAGACATTCTGGGCTGGAGTCATTAGCTATGAATCTGTGTTGAATTCAATCTGTAAAAGACAAATGCTGCTGCTGGCTATGCAATGAATTTGGAGCAGTGAAGCTGTCAGTAAGGCCATCCATGTAATCTTTTGCCTTCATATTATCAACTTTTACACATTCATAGCTTCACAAGTCAAAATGAAAAATCATTATTAGATTTATTCCACCCCGCCTTTTTATCAAATTTTTCACCTATACCAATCCCTCACTTCCCGATCATTGACATCTCATGGACATCTCTCTAAAAATCGTGCGGTGCCTAACATTTCTGAGTTAGTTGTCATGAACGGCTGTACCACAAAAATTAAGTGTCAATATGGCATGGCTCTGACTGTTTTGGAAATATAAAAATAAATGACACAGCAAAAGGTATGAAAAGCTAAGTTGCAGTCCACTGGTACTCATATATGGTCATATGTAAGTAGACTGTGTGTTTTACTAATCTCCACACAAGGGCAGTAGAGGGCAAGACAATAGTACATGTTGTCTCTGGTCTCAAGCACTCTTTATCCTACACTAGCTCAGTCTTATCAACCCTGACTCCTTCTGAATGTTTGCATGAGAAGTTGGCTTGTAACAAGTCAGCACAAGTCTAATTAAATACAATGTAATAGTTTAATGTGTTTTATTTGTGCTCTTCACAAATGTCCAATTGGCTTCAGTTTGACTGATACAAATATATTGCCCAAGGAAAATACTTTGCAATCTCTGAAGTCTGGAATGTGTTCTAGATTAGCCCTCATATATAATATCAGTAACGTTGGGTCTGTTTTTACTCTTCCTCAGGGAGGATTTGGTTTACAATGTGCATGTGTTTGGATATACCAACTACAAAACATCATAATGTGTCCATAAGAATAAAGTAATTTGATTTACTTATTTATTTTTTATTTTTTACATTTATCATAAGGAGGAGGGGGTTGACTTTAATTTTAGTGTAGCACACTGCTGTTTGTATCATCATCCAAGCATGCTGAACACTCTGTGTGTTTTTTGGGGACATCTTAAAGGCTGCAGTACTGTCTAAACTCAATATAAGGTGAAAGCAACCAAAAGCACTTTATTTATTTAATATTTATTTGTTAAAAATGTTGACATCATCACCTAAGCTATCTCTTAGCCTCTTAACTAGAAAAAAATTATAACAGATATGTTGCTGTATAATCAAGCAATGAAAATGAAAATTGAAAACAATTAACAAACTAAGTTGAAAAACTCTGCTAAGAATTCATATAAAATATATAAAATCATCGTATCTTGTCTTGGAAAATAGTTTGCTTTAAAATAGTTTTTAAGTTGAAGTGTTGGCTCCAATCTTGAGTCTTGACTAAAAACAAACCAAAATGACAGTTAATTAAAATGGTTGTAATTACTTCATAATTTTGTGATATTGATAACTCATTTTGTTGTACATGTGTGCAAAATAAAGGAGACATACGATAAAAAACACAAAGACATGGAAAACAACCATTAAAAGGCACGAACAATGACTGGTAAAGATGATTGTTGAGTTTGTTTTTGTGTTTATATCAGTGTGAGTCAGTTTGTGTGATCATTACTATAACTCCTCCCACCGATAATAACGATCACTATGTGCTGTGATCATATCTTATATTGCAGCTGTGTGGGAAGTTTATAGTCCAGATGTTTCTTCACAACTTCAGACGTTACTCTTCAGTCAGAGAGCCCGGCCGTGTCATCGGTGACGTCAGTGAGGTTTGTAATCAGTCACGTGACACGCGCAGGTCTGGATAAAGCGCAGCTCTGAACCGCACGGGCTATTCCGACGCATCCATCTCACGATGACTTTTTTTTAGTATTATTATTTATAAGAAAGAGATCAATAATAATAATAATAGCCAAAAAATCAAAAAACAAAAACGAAGCGAGCAGGGAGGAATAATACCGTGTCAGAAATTTGGTATTTGACAGCTTTGATCTTTCAGTCGTTGTGATTCGTGAGATGTGAGTATACTCTCCTTTTAATGCGGATAAAAACAAACTAAGCTTACGCATCTTGTTTCTGTGATGAAGGTGTCTCCCTATCTTAATTATCAATATTTTGAAATTGACATTTTAAAGCAGGTGATGGCTGTTGACGTTACATACTGAATCCTTTATTGTTGTTTGGATGGTGGATGGTTGATTAGGATTATTATTACTAAACAAACTGGTGGTATTTTTGTCGTGTAGCATTATGCATTATAAGAATAACTTGGTGCTTTATAGTGAACATCGCTGACTGTGTTTGTGATTCACTATATTTACAGTACGCTCATTGGCTACAGTGAAGTCATGTGGAGGCTTATTTCGTTGCATCCCTTGTACATACTCCATAAGATGGCTTCTTCCAAAGGGGGCAGATGAGAAAACCCCTCTGTATTATTATGGCCGCTGGGACCAGCTGTGTTTTTCAAATGATTGTTTGTTTACTTCATGGTTAATGCTGCAAGCTTGTCATGGAGCGTTCCTTATGTATTTTCTTTTTTGTCCAGCCACAGTATTTTCTTCTACATCTTTCTACTCTGTTTATCTTGGGCGTGTGTGCTCTCCTCATCAAGCAGTCAGTGTCCCCCCTCTCAAACATAAGTGGTGCAAATGGGCTGATGAGGGTGAGGGTTGTCTACATGGCTAAGAGGGAACAGATGCTGAGTGAAATTTTTTGGTGTTTCCCTCTCTGGATCAGGCTGCCCATCTTCCCTGCCCCCCTGCTGTTAACACCGCCCTCTATAATCCCTGCACAGGATGGGTCTGCATGGGTCTGCCAGCAGCCTTGGCTGTGTACTGGACACAACTACTGGGTTACAACGCTGTGATACTCAAAGCAAAACTCCAAAGCCTTTTATTTCACTGCATCACATACTTTACAAATAGGAAATAATGACAACTTTGCCATATTTGGCCTGGTGAAATATAAACCTTATCTTTTCATTTTTTATTTTATATCATAGCTAAGGCCCCAAGTCCAGTCTAAATTATGTCAAAATTTTACATTTAATCTACCTACAAAATGCATCTTGGAATAAGTTAAATGACGTTATACAACATGATACAACAACTGAATTTCCCCCATTGACAAGAATAAATAGAAGATCTATTCTACAGAATACAATGAGTTGTGTTCGAAGACAGTGGGAGGAAATCTAAGTTTGTGGCTTTGTGCGCGCAAAATCGGTCTACATGTTGGAAATTATGGCACAAGTGCTGAGCAAGTTCCTGCAAGTGCAGCTGGTGATGTGACTCATAGAAGCAATCGTGGACATGAATAGGGAAGTTGGCCTGTTAGCTTGTGAGAAGAGGAAATCCGGGTTGTCCTTATTTGTCTGCTTTCTTGAAGAAAACTGTGGTGAATGAGAAGATTGCAGTTTCTGGGGAGACCATGAGTGACTCACTCCCAGTGTTGAGCAAATGCAGGGCTGCCTCCAAGATGTGCGATAGCAGAAAGATCCCCAAAAAATATATATAAAATGAATAAATTATATAAAATATAAGTTGGGTCAAATTACACCTATTTATAGGCTTTTTCTGACTTAGTGCAGGTCTCAAAGGAGTTTAGACAAGTCTTTCTGAACTGATGGACAGAAAAGTCAAAGTGATGCAGTATTATGTGGGAAACAGTGGATGGGCCTGTTCACTGTACGGTGTTTAATAGCTAGCTGGTCAATTTTTTAAAAAATGCCACTCTCGTGATAAAAACATAATCAGGTGAACCGAAACTGTTAATATTTCCACCTGATTTGTTCTACTGCTCAGCTTTTACTGGGACACTCATTTCATGGACAGAATACATCTGTGGTAATGAAACATGCAGATTAGTTGTTTCAGCATCACATTGTGAAAGTCTTCAGTGAGTCTTCAGTTAAATTTTAATGTTGTTGCTATGGCGAGGATTAGATTTGATTTTAGGCCTGCGCTTCCTGTTGAGGGGGAGGAACAGACGCAGTGGATGTCGTGGTAGTTGGAACTGGAGATTACATCTATATTTAATCCTGAACCTTCCAAGTATTATATGACACATTTGCCATGCCATCAGCTGAGTAGCAGCACTCTTGCAATACCTGCCCAATAGCCTTAACCGACTGCTGTAAGTGCTGCATCACATTCAGGGGAAAGGGGATCTACTTAACAGAATAATTTATGCCTTTGACCTTCTTTGATTGTTTGTTCCCTAAGTGAAATAGAAATGCACCGCTTGATTTTCATTTTTCATTACAATCAATGTCTTTTGCATTTTCTCTTTGATGGTCTGGAGAACAGTGACAATGAAAAGCTTGTGAGCCTTGTAGCAGATTAGATGAACAGTTTATGGCCTCAATTGACACTTGAACTGCTTGAAACATCTTTTTTTTAAGCGGGGATCTAATAATCAAATCAATCGAATGCAGGAAAAAAGATGCTTTCTCTTACATTGACAAACAAGTGTTCAAAATTTTAAGTCTTTTGAATAAACAAATGCCATGTGTCAATATGAGAAGAAAATACAACCAGTGCAGAATCCTGAAAAAGAGACTACTTAAGCAACTTTAAATATGCATCAGTTGTGAAATAATGGGACATTTTGACAGAGCCAGAATGTGTCAAATTCTGGACTCTTTTACTTATTTTCAGAAATCAACTAATTTCTGATTGAACTGATTGAGTTTTTCTTTTGCTTTTTCTGTTTTGAGAATAAGAGTGAAGAAAGATCCAAAGTGAACATAAATACTAAAATCTTTACCTGAATTGCTTCTTAAAAGTGTGTATTGACATATTTTGAAAATAAAAATGGATATATGCTGTGTCACTGGGTATACCCAGGAGTAGAAATAACCTACATCAAAACAACCATTAGCCAACCAGGGACCATCGGACAAATAGAGCCTGTAATGCAGAAAAAAAACACTGGAAAACCAAGAGTGATGATGAGTCATGGTTTTTAAAATATCATTCTCACTGTTAAACAGAGCAAACGGAATGTAAATTAGACTGGATTTTGTTGGTCAATTTTTTTGGTAGGCCTCAATAGGAGGCTCAGTAATTAACCAAATAAGTCAATTTAGCTGCCGCTGTGGCTCTGGCTGGTTAATAGCTGAATCTGAATACAGCAGCATGTTTGCTACTAAAGATTATCTTTGTTGTTTTTCCCTGTTCTCATGTTAGTGGTCAGTTTCACACTCTAAGCCTGTAAGCAGTGCTTAGCTTCCTGTCCCATCACGCAGCCACAGAGGAGAACAGTGCACAAATCAGTCTCCTTTAAAGCCAGTGGAAGCTGAAGTCCTGAGTGGGTGAGATATAGTCACGGCATAGTGTCATAGCTCCTAGAAGTCAAACATCTAAAGAAGGAGAGTGCACAACTTAATGCTAACTCCCTCATATCCCAGTGGGGGAAATTATAGGCAGCTGTTTATCAGTAGCTTACGCTAGTGAGTGTGGAGGAACTGCTGAAGGAGATGAAACAGTCTCGAGCTGAAGCACAATAAGTTGGCCCATCGCTAAGAGGCCTTCCAGGGTTCCGTGCTTTGTGATAAAGCTATAACAAGCTGACTCAGGCACTCCCTCTATTCCTTTTGTCTTCCTAACATTGTTTAGCTCAGAATATACGATGTCTGAATATCACTTCGCTAAAAGCTCCAAAAAAAGCTTTTTGCTCCACTGCGGTGCACTCTCTCTTCATTTCCCAGAGCTCATTTATAGGCCTTGTACTTTTCCTTTCCACACCTCTCTTTTCCTACAGAGGCATGTGTTTTATTTTACATAATCAGTCAGGGCATATAGCAAGGTCACTGGTTTTAAATCCTCCCATATTTCTTGGTGAATTATGATGTTTTTGCAGAGAGGAATGCGTGCTAAATGCTTCCAGATGCCCTCATTATATTTGGTTATTCCGTCACCGAAGAATGTATGTGCAATATAGGTAATCTATATTTTGCATGCTGCGTAGCATCTCTGTTGGCATGATTAACTCAACAGTTACAGCAGCAAGGCAATTAATAGAGTATACTCAGTTAATGCTGATCCTTTAATAGACAGCCAAGTTCTCTCAGCCAGGTCTTGATTGCAACGGCCGATTTTTCCTCCTGTGTTTAAGCTACATTACATCATATGTAATTGCATTATGATTGCAACATATAATAAAACACCTGCTCCTTTCTCCCACATTCTACTTTTGCAGCCCACAGTGTGGGAATGGGAAATGATGGAGGATAAAGGCCCTCGTGTAGCCGACTACTTTGTGGTTGCGGGCCTCACTGACTTGTCCAAGCCTCTGGAGGACGAACTCCACTTCGATGATGCCAGTCCCAAGTCTGTGAAACCCAACGCCCCCATCACTGACGTAGCTGTAGTAATCCGCTCCCTGGGTGAAGAGGTACCCCCCGGCTTCACCTGTGTGGAAAGCACCCCTTCAGGCCTCTCTGCAGAGCTCAATGGAGCCAGCCTCAGGGGCCCACAGATCTTCCTGTGCTTTAAGCGTGGCAGAGATAAGCCTCCACTGACAGATCTTGGGTAAGCAGTAATCCTCAGCCTGACCCTTTACTCACCCAGCACCACTAATCACTTCTCTGCCTTGGGTAACTGTAATCTGCTCTTAAACGCATCCTTTAGCCTGTCATCTCCTCAATTAATATATTATCAAAGTGGTATTTTTCCTCAAGACTTTCTTGTCTCTAAAGGATTAAATAAAAAATTGGCCTAACGCTCCCTCATATTTCAGGGTTCTGTATGAGTGGAAGGAGAAGCTAAAGCCTGGATGTCACATAGTCCAGACAACACCCTCAGGTCGCCCTGCCAATATCAGCAGCTCGTCCTCTCAGCGCATCTACATCACCTACCGCCGGGCTCCCAAGAGCCAGCCCCACACCTCCCTTGCTGTCACTGATGTCTGCATCATCATCCCAGGCAAAGGGGAGATGCCCCCTCACACTTTCTGCAAGGTGGACAAGAACCTCAACAGCAGCATGGTGGGATACGCCTCTGAGAGCACTGTTCCATCTCAAGCATTCTTACAAAAATAACTAAGGTTTTCATTGATTGGTGGGGGTCTTTCTCTTCTCTCCTATTCCAGTGGGGATCTTCAGTCTACCTCTGCTATAAGAAATCTCTGGCCAAATCAAACACAATTGCATACAAAGCAGGTAAACAAGTGATGTGCACAATGTATTAAACATTTTTTCATTATGTTGTCAGGGCCTGCCTGTATGTCAACACAAAGCACAGTTTTAAGGATGTGCTTGACTGCGTTGTGTTGTTATGTGCTTGTGTCTAGGTCTGCTGTGTAGGTATCCTGAAGAGGACTACGAGTCCTTCCCACTGCCTGAGTCAGTACCTATGTTCTGCCTGCCCATGGGAGCTACGATTGAGTGCTGGCCAGCGCACACCAAACACTCCCTGCCTGTTTTTTCCACATTTGTGCTGACAGGGGCCTCAGGAGAAAAGGTGAAATCACCACCCACTGACATAAGAGTTACCAATTACAATGTTTCACAATCCTTTGTGTCTCTGTGATGCAGAATCGCGGGAAACCTACAAACTTCAATGATGATATTTCCCAAAAATGATATCACAACTTGTTTCAGAGTCTCACTTACATCATCCTTTAATTCATTCATTTTTATTATGACAAATTAAGCGGTCCCCTCAGAGTTATCATTAGTTTTCTGCCCTTTAATACACAAAATCGTACTTAATTGCTTCATTTCAGTCATCCTCTCCATCTCCATTACCCCATTTGTCCCTCTCTGCATATTATATCCCTTATGATGAACTGTAGGAATATTTCTATGAATACCAATACTTAATCAACTTCCAGACTACAACTGGAATTAAAAACAGTCTAAAATCTGTGTTAGGAATACTAAAGGGCTGTTAGGCTTTGAAAGCAATGCAACATAAAAGATTTTTTTGCAGCCCATCTTTTGAATAATGGATAACTCATGCGCCACTTGGGCTGGTGCACAAGTTTTAACTGCTGAATACCTCAGTGCTCACTCCTTCTCCCCCAACCTCTAGACTACGTGCTAGTCCTCCAGCCCTTCATGCCTGGAGTGATTTAATTCTTTTGCATCCTTCTGATCATGGACATTTATATAGTGATAATTTTGTCTGCAGGTGTACGGAGCAGCCATCCAATTCTATGAGCCTTACTCAGAGGAGAATCTGTCTGAACGTCAGCGCTCACAGCTCAGTCTGCCAAGTGCTGATCTCAGACTTGATGGGACCAGAAGTGTTTACAGCAACAAAAGCATCTGTCTGCTCTCCCACTGGCCCTTCTTCCAGTCCTTCAAGAGCTTTCTCACTTTCCTCTACCGATACTCCATCTCTGGACCACATGCTCTGCCTATTGAAAAGTTAGCAAGTTTCACTGAAATTACTTTTCTTTTTTTTGAGTCAATCAGAAGCTGGTTCATTTTAAGTCTGAGAGTTTATTAACATTTTTTTTTTATACTTTTAGGCACATATCTCACTTCATGCAAAGTGTGCCATTCCCCTCGACACAGAGACCACGCATCCTAGTGCAGGTGACCTTATGATGTGACACTGATGAGTGCTTGCTTTATTTGACATAACTGTCTGTGAACACACTGTAATCACAAGTTAAAATCTCCACACACTCAAATTCCTTTGTGGATCTTTCACAGCTGTCTCCACATGACAGTCTGATGCTGAGCCAGCCGGTCTCCTCTCCTCTACCTCTCAGGTAAGGAAAAATTCTGGAAAATATATAATAATAATAATCATTATAACACACAGACATTCTATATTTGTTACATTCTCTGTCTCATTTGATATGTTTTTGTATGTTAGCGGTGGAAGCCTCTCGACATTGCTGTTGAATCTGGGCCCAAAAAACGCAGCCACTCTTTTGGTGCTGGCTGTCACAGAGCACAAGATCCTGGTTCATTCCTTGCGTCCAGCTGTACTCACCAGTGTTACAGAGGCCCTTGTATCTGTAAGTCTTTTGTTCTTTTCTCTCCGTCAAATATTTTCCAATCATAACTCTAAAGAGGATGACCTTAAATGTGATTAGTGCGATTCTGGATGAGGTAAGAGGCAAGGCTGAGGCATCAATGAATCACCCATAATCACATCTAATGGTATCAGTGGTCCAGGGGTTGTTGAGTACGTCTTTGTTTTAATCTCTTCTTTTATCCATGCAGTCTATGTATAAATTAAATTGATTCATTGTGCTGATGAATTTGTCTCTTGTCAATCTCTGTCTCAGATGATCTTTCCCTTCCACTGGCCATGCCCTTACATCCCTCTGTGCCCGCTGGCCCTGGCTGATGTGCTCAGTGCACCGTGTCCTTTCATTGTCGGAGTGGACTCCAGATACTTCGACCTTTATGTGCCCCCAGCTGACATCAGCTGTGTGGATCTGGACACCAACACAATCTCCCAGTAAGTAAGCTCTAACCGTCACCGCTCTGTGATAGATGGCCACTTTCAATTCCAAGAAACCCAACAAAAAAATAATCCTCTCATGATTTAAGGTTTTATTGGTTTCATGACAGAAGTTCTTCCGAAGGTTGCCTACGTTTGTCAGTGAGAGCCTCTCTTATGTAATGATAAGTGATGGAATATAAAACATTTGTACTTTACAAAAAGCACTTTTGGGTCCTGCTTGTCTACCACTTCAGTTCAAAAGATGTTTTGCAATGTAATCTTAAGTGCTGAGGTCAGTAAATCTATCTTCCTCCGTCTATCTATCTTCAATAATTCTTCCCTGTCCTCCTGTGTAATGAAAACCATATGGTGTGTTTTCAGAAAAGACGACAAGAAGGCTTTAACGTGGAAAATCTTGCCCAGGAGAGCCTGCAAATATCTCTTGAATGCCTTGAATAAGCTTTATCAGCAGCTCACTGAGGGTGAGTCCGCTATGCTGTGTCATTTCATGTGTATTTTCATGAATTATTAATTATCTGTTGAGTCAGCTTGTACTGTTAATTTACGGGAAAAGGTCATTAAATGATTACAATGTAATATAAAACCAATCTATAATGTTCATCCCAAGAGAGGGTGTGGATGAAGGATATACCCACTCCTACCTCATCTATGCCCATCAGCCAACTACTGTGTTTCCCAGAATCACTTTTGCAGCTTTACTCAAATTTCAGCATGTGGCTACATTACACTACAGGCTAATGTGTTCTGTCAGCAGAGAGAACTGAAATATCTGCCCCCTCTAAAATGTCTCAATTAACATTAGTAAAAAAATTGTAATTTGATTGCAACTAACAAATATTTACCTTTGATGTTATCTGTTATATGACTTTTGGCTATTGATACAGGAATGATGAAATGTCAGCTGATCTGAATTTATCCAGTTATCCAGCACAGAAACAAGCTGTACAATCATGCAAAAATTGTTGCCTAATAGCTGTTTACAGCAGTGTTTTTGGGTGCTGAGTTGGTTTGGAGTGTGGTGCACGACTGTTGGGCTGTCCACCAGAGTAAAATAACTCAAGAACTATACTTTGTTACCATTAAATCTTGTCCAGGCATTCATGGCCACAACAGGATCCCCTGAAGTTTCCTCCAATACCATGAGGCTCACATTTACTTTTGAGAGAAATGTATTCATGTTTTTATGTGCCGCTATCATCAGCTCAAATTTTCCAATTATTTGGTTTATGCAAAAAATATGCAAAAGTCACAGAACTGATGTCATTCCCACCAACATCTGTTGGTCTCTGGGTTTTTTTGTGCCAATGAGCAAATATTGTATATTTGCATTTACAAAATTTTCATTAAGCTGGTTACTACTTGTCACATTTTAGAAAAAGTGCCAGCAATTGCAAGCAAAAAAAACTGCTCATATACACTATTAGTATTGTTGTACCTGATTTTACTTTAGAAGTTAAAATTCCTTGTGTTGCTATTTTATTCATGGGTATATATACAATCAACATCACGACCACGTGTGCTGTCAGGTGGTCAGCTGAACCGTGAAGACATGCAGATGGAACACACAGTGACTGACAGTGAGCTCAATGGAGGGAAGAGCCTCCACACTCTGGAGCTGGAGATCCAGGAGGCCTTCCTGCGGTTTATGGCGGCTATCCTGCGAGGATACCGCTCCTACCTGCTGCCCATCACCCAGGCCCCATCTGAGAAGACAACAGATGCCGGCTCCCTCTTCGACATCCAAGGTACACTTCAAACATAAAATACACCAACAAGCTGTTGTTGTGTTGCCTTGATGTTTTTCACAGCTGTGGTTGCTGCAACAAAGTTTGGCCTAAATCACTGCAGTAATGACTCTGTTGATTTATCTCGGGCCTCAGTGGAAATTAAGCTTAGATGAGCAATCAGAGAAACAGCTATGATTAAAAGCTCAATGACCTCACCCATCTGTGAGTAGCAGTGAAGAACTTTTATTGCAGCACAGTTTGAATTTCTTATAAATGCTGCACATTTACACCACAACAGTTCTGCAACAGCCTGAGAAGTGCATGTTCATTTTTATAATCATGGCAGTGCAATGATATCATGATATGTTTCGTTTTACAGGCTTCCTGAAGAGCAGGGATCGCTCCCATCAGAGATTTTACTCCCTCATGACCAAGACTCAAATGTTCAGCCGTTTCATAGAGGAGTGCTCATTCGTCAGCGATAAGGATGCGAGTCTGGCTTTCTTTGATGAGTGCGTTGATAAGGTGAGGCTTGTGTGAGGCTCATGTGTAGAGACAATTCATTAGAAAAACCAGCTCCATACATTTACAGAAGTTCTCAGAAAAAAATAATGAGGCCTTTAGAGGAAAGATTAATCACATGCTGTTTCCTCAATTAAAATGTCTTACGGAGGTTTAATTTGAAAGAGCTATAAGCAAAAAAACAGGAACTAATAGAAATTAACACACACAAAATCTCCCTTGAGGCTTCTCTGCACATAGGCACTAAACTTTTGTCGTCATTATCTCCCTCCTGTTGTTTTCAGTCTTTTAAATATTTTTCTGTTTTCTTTTTCTCTGATATTCTGCCTTTTGTCTTCTCTCTCTTCTCCTTTGTTTGTCACGCTGACCTGCCTGCCTGACAGCTATTCACCACTGGAGGCAAGGTAAACCTCCGGGGCGTGTACTGCAGTTTATAGCTGGATGCACCTTTTTACACGTTTTCCCTTTTTTCATGTGACAGTAGCTTCTGGCGTGGTTTTAGTCAATGTGCTTGTGACTCAGCTCAGAGAGCTGTCTGTTTGTGAAGGTAAAAATGTAGTCAGGTTTTAAATGGAAGGATGTGCGTTAGCCTTTTATGTGTCAGCAGTCTGCATTATTGAACCAGGTGCCAATAGAATGATCCACACAGAGAGCTTCGGCAGATCTGACTGATGTGATGCTGAGACGGAAAGATTAATTATTAGTGTTCGCCATTTTTCACACTGTCCATTCTTCAGTAGCTTCTGCGAAATATAAAATACAAGTTTGATGGAGGAAGATAAAGACGGAGGCAGTGATCCATATTTATCTAAATGTTTTGAGTTGACAATAAGTGCCTTATTGTCAGTTAGAGGGCTAATCCTTCTGGGATTTGACATCTTTTATTTATACCCTGTGCCTACACATGTTTTGTAATGCATGCAAATGACAAAACACCACCACCCCCCTTCCTGAAAAACTTTTTCTGCTTGCAAACTTGTGTAATCAGGAAGTCACATTAACATCCTGCGTGCACATTTTGAGCTCCTGTATGAATGGATGTTGCGGTTATTATTGAGAAGTGGAAGTATTGATTCATTCAGCGTCATTGCTGCTGAGGTTGACAACGATTGCACGATTGAGAAAGTCCTCTTGGGTGTAAGAGGAAGGGCAAGAAGCAGAGAAACACTGAGCAGAATCGAAGTGAGGGCAAATGGGTCAGTTGACTGAATCATCCACTTGACTGAGTGGAACAAACACTGTAAACGCAGCACCACTTGGGAGCTATTCAGCTGCTGCCATGATTTTAACGTTTTTGCGAATCTTTTGTTAAGATAAGCAGGTAATCGATTCAGACAAGCCAAGTGGCCGCACATCGGCTATTCAGGAGTAATTTTATCAGAAAAAAAGTTCACGTAACCTTTACCTTCTCCTCTGTGTTGGTAACAGGCAGGCAGTCGAGATTTGAACTCTTCACTTCATAGAGTGGATCCGTCGTTTTGAGTTGACAGAAATTTGACAGCTCAGTTTCAACCAATGCTGCCAAAGCAGTAAAGTGTTATGGTTTCATGTCACTGAAGCAACATGGCATTTTGTCCAGGTCACTGCAGCCTGCATTCATTTAGTCTTGGAAGATTCATAGGATCAAGCATCTGCCTTGGCAGTGCACTTTAGATAAATGGACGGATGATAGAGGCCATATTTCTGTGGTATATAGACTCATTACTGACATCTGCTTCTCCCCACTGACCCTTGTTTGCTCCGATCTGAAGCTTTGTACAGTCCCAGATGCCTGTGAGCCTCCTAACAGCAAAAGCCAATGGATTTGTGTTTATGGAAAAGCTGAGATAGAAGATCAAAAAAAGTGATGAAAATTGTGTTTGTCTTGCCAGTTGGACAGTGAGCGGCCTGAGGACACCAGACTGATTGAACTGGATGAATCCCATCGCAGTGAGCACACAGTCTATATCAACCCTCCAGAGCTACCTCCACCACCACAGGGGGAGGAACATCCTCTGTGCTATAGGTACAGGGATTCTATGTTTTACACTTTCTCTACACATTTCACAAGTGCGTCAGAGACACATGGATGGACATGATGTGACTCCCAAAGGAAAATACAGTTCTTCAGTAGTTAAAGATAAGAATTAGTCCACGCTGTGGGGCTTTGTCATTATTTTAAACTGTAACTCATTGCTTTTGGGTCCTTAAATTGTTGATGAATCTGTGTCAAAGCTAAGCTGGTTTGCATTACACTTGGCATATGTTGTTTGTCTTTATGTAGGATTGATCCCTATTTGAAGTTATCTTTAAGGTAAATGAGTGTATGTATATGTGTTTCTGCAGCTACTCTGGGTTTCCTGTGCTGAATGCTGAACTTCTGGAGCCACTGGAGGGACAAAGTCCTCCATCAGCAGGCATGGCCTCACGACACAGTAGCCCAGCCAGCCCCACGGCCATCTTTAGACGCTCTAAACAGGTCAGCCGAATGAGTAGAGAAAGTTTTGTTTTTTTTTTTTTTAAATCTCCCTCTCTTGTTTTTTGTATTGTGAAACCATATTTTTATATATAAAGATTAGTTTGTTTTTAATGCTTCCTTGTTTCTTTCTTCTCATTTTAAGCTTGTTTTAGTGTTAGGCTCATTCTTCATAATGATGGATAAGGGTATGAATGTCAATGGAAAAATTAAAATATGGTTGATAAAAGAAGATAAATAATCTTTTTATGTGATTTTTTTCATCTCAGGAGATCAAATCAGCTCAAAGGATGGCCAAAACCTATTCATCTATGCCTCAGATGTGGTCCAAGTGTCTGCTACATCATTGCTACGGCCTCTGGTTCATCTGCCTGCCAGGATTTGTTGGGTCCTGCCACTTGAAGGTCCGAGCACTGCGTACAGCCTACGATGTGTTGAGGAAGATGCAAGACAAGAAGCTGCAGGCTCCAGATGAGGTAGGAGGCTCAAAAATAAGACAATCACAGAAATATATATGCATTAATGATACTGAAGGAAATTTTCTGTCCAAGGTGTGTTACCGTGTGTTGCTGCAGTTGTGTGGCCAGTACAGCCAGCCTGTCCTGGCAGTCAGGGTGCTGTTTGAGATGAAGAAGGCTGGAGTTCAACCCAATGCCATCACCTATGGGTATTACAACAAGGTATGTGGTTTTGATATAAACTGTCAACAAAACTCGTCTGACTTCAAATGGAAGAGTTTAGTTTAAATCATGCTTCTGTTCCAGGCGGTGTTGGAGAGCACCTGGCCCTCCACCACCAGAGGAGGCTACTTTCTGTGGAGGAAGCTGAAGAACATGATTCTTGGTGTGCTCCAGTTCAAACTAGCTGGGAGAAAAAAACAGACACTTCACCGAGATCCTCAGCTTTCAGGTAAGCCCGAAATCCTGTTTTATTCGAGTTTAACTGATATGTGAAAGTGATAATTGAACCTTCCGGCTAAAAAGTGCACTGATATTTTTTCATTTAAATGCAATAGTTTCACAAATATGTGTCACACTTAGCAGGCAAATTGTTGACGGCTTTCCTGCATAAATGCTCGTTGTAACGCTCTTTGCTCTAGTGAAAGCAAGTAATAGTTTTTTGCTCTTTGCAGTCATGATCTCAGAAATGCACAGTCGGATCCAAGTATCATTAAATGAAAATTGATATCATCCACATCCATTAGTACAGTGTGTCATGCACTCGCACATTTCCAACATACAAACACTAAAACGTACACCATCAGTCACTGAATGATATCTATTGCATTATCCCAGATTTTTCAGGTATTATGTTGTGTGGTATTGCATGATGTTCAGTGGTGGTTACATTTCACTTGCCGAGAGAATCAGTAAATGGCAGACAGTCAAAGTAGGATTTTACGTCACAGCTTAATGAATACACATGTAAATGAGGGTGATCCTGTGGGAGCAGTATTTTCTTCAAGGCATCTTAAAATAACAGGGTTTATCCAGCTTCTTCCAGGACAAATTGCTCCCTACACACATTACTTTAGTGTCCCTAATTAAAGATAGTGAAGAGATTTTTTTCTCCCCAGCGGTCCCAGCACATAGGTCTCTCTTGATGTCAGTTCCCACAACAGGCCATAGAAAGGGTCATTAGCAGTATTGCATGTATGAGGGGCTCTACTGAAAACATCATGCTTCACACCACGTCCTATACTACTGCTGTTATTCATGTTTTCAGATTTCATACACTTAACAAAGATGATTTTATATAAAAATTTACAAAGATGGAAATGCAATCAAATTAAAAAGCATGATCATTTAGTTGTTTGTGAAATGAATTCATTCATTAATTCATTCATCAACAATTAATTTGGCCCGGATTCTGCTCTCCTTTGAGTTAAAAATACGATTTTAAAAAATGAATGCGATGGCATCCTTTTTTTGTTCAGCAATGTTCAATCATGATCCCAGCCACAGTATGAGGTATTCACAGCATCCCTGCTCATAATGGTTACATAAAGTGCTCTTATTCCATCTGGGTTCTAGTCTTATAATCCAGTTGCTACTCTGACATTTGTTTTAACCTGTGCCCCCCTCTTTTATCTGTTATCTCCCTGCAGACGGCAGTGATCTTGACACAGTCAGTCATGGGAGTTTGGACAGTGCTAATGACTCTGCTGAGAGAACCTCCATTGACACTGACTTCACTAAAATGGACTCCAGTGATGATGGATTTAGCACAGGTAGGATGCCACAGCTTTGCTTCTCCCTCATCCTAATTGTGTCACCGCTTCTCGTTGCGTCTCAATGTTGCGCTGTTAAATTGATTTGATTTACCAAATCAAAAGTGGTCAAACCCCGGGATTCTTCAATTTTTTCTTTCTTTTCTCTCTGCATCATTGCCACCGTACTCAAATAAATTGTTATGACGCATTGTGCTATTTGTCAATCACCCAACAGCCACTGAAAAAAAGGATGTCTCCACTACCAAAAATATACCTCAGAAACATGTCATTGTATTATTACTATTTAGTCCCCAAAGTGATATTTTATAAATATGGAAATCCATCAAATAATTAATTAAGGGTAATAAAAGATAACAAATACTAACTATATTCCAATGAAATTTAAAATTGATGAGGGAATATGTAAAGTAGGCAATTCATCTGTCATGTTAACTCACAGACACCCATTGGTTCTTCTTTTGCCCTGTGCCTTATATTATGGCTGACATACTACATGTGCACTGCAATAGAAACAGCAGGGGTTGTAATGGTCTGTCGGCAGCTCATGGCTTGTTCTGATATTAACTCTTACTCTAGATTTTAAGAACATGTTTGTGTTTGACCTTGGGTGTATGATGCAAGTTTTCCGAGACTCTTTTCCTCTCCTGATACTCCTGCTTTTCTATTCTGTGAGTGGTATTGAGTTTGCCGTTAGCTGTAGGGAATGGCAAAGCGGTCAAAACTCTCAAATCACTTTTCTTTTCTAAAGGCTCCATGGAGACTAAATAGTGGGCTTTTGATTTACTCAGCACTCTCTGAGAGAGAAAAACAGTGCAAACGACTTTCAGAGGAGTGACACCTCTTATCTGTTTTCAGGTGGACAGTCAGACCAAGGTTATGATTCACTGTCCAAAGAGGAAGAGAGGCTGTGCAGCCGAGAGAATGATAACACCCCACTGGCAGAAGACAAAGAACAGAGCCACTCTGGTGAGTTATACTTTGGCTGTTGTCTCTAATCTTTTGACACTTAGTAGCCATTTTTGCTGAAGTGAAAATGTCAGTTTCTCCTTAAAAGCTGGTATGTCATATTGCAGTGTGGGCATAATGCACACCCTTCCCTGCCCATCCATTTGCTGATCTATTTAGATGTTTTGGAGAAACAGAATCTGCTGATGGATGAATGTTATGTAAGCAGGCGATTGTAAGGAGTTGTTTCCAATGTTGCTGCAAATAAAAACATGTCAGGTCTCTCTGTTCCACTATTCATGATCAGTGCTGCTCACTAACTAAGCGTTGCACTTACTCTCTCTTAATAGCTTATAACTTCACTTTCCATTCATGGGATTTTCTATGTTAAATGCAAAAATTTTGTAGGAATGTATTTTGGCAATTTTTAAGGTTTTGACAGACTGCACAAAAACATGTAATAGGTGTAGTATCTTCCTTATGATTTGTATCATTTAAATCTCCACCATCTGACGCTGTGACACCAGTACGCAGCCTATGTCTTCCTAAAAGCTATGACTCAATTGATGCTGTGTAAAATAGGACCAGACATTTTTTCTGTTCTTCTCTGTCAGAGCTGAATGTCTTGCTACATTGCTTTTTTTGTCACAGGTAACGGCACCGGGTCATCCAGTGAGACCCTTCTCTGCGGAGTTCTGCCAAAAACGGAGAGGCCAAAATCTTTAGATTTGTCTGGTGGACAGGGAACCCTGAGGCTCACTGTGCCTCATCTAGGCTCAGCGAAGCAGCAGCACGTAGCCGCTGAGAGACTGCATGGGCTAGAGGAAGAGGAGACGGATAAACAGACAGCTCTGGTGGAGATGAGCATAAAGTGCAGTGATGCAGGGGAGAGGCAAGGTGTCTCTGTTGAGAGGAGTGCTGGAGGTGTGAGGAGGACGGATATAGAGATGGGCTTTGACCCCCTGTCACTGATGGCAACTAAGCCAGTGCAACAGTGTGACCAGGACAACTGCAGCACGCCAAACACCCACCGCAACCTCGCGGAGGAGATTGAGATGTACATGAACGGCAGCAGTCCCCTGAGCAGCCGCACTCCCAGCATGGACCTACAGAACCCCTCAACCCCCTTATCTCCACACACCTGGCCGAGTCCCTCTGTTCTCCTGCGCTCCAACACACACCTCCCACTACCTGTTAAACCCAAGGAGAGGCTGAGGTCGTCTCCGTCTCTTCCTCTGGGTGTCGTTAGCAAAGACAGGGACAGACCTTCCTCATTAGTGTCACCCTCGTCACCCACTCCGTCCACCTCATCATTCTCCATGGACTCTCTCTTCACACCAACTCTAGACATCTTCAAGAGCAGCGTCATATCAGCAGGGAAGGGCGTGGCTGAGAAGGCCAGCCGCCTTTACTCTCGCCTGTCGTCCCAGACTTCATTAACACAGGTCAGAAGTACAACATGCTCTAAATTTTTCCAACAAAGCTGCTGATGATATCAAACTGTGTCCACATCGAACCTTCTTAATGTGATGGCATTTTCTTTCTTTTTTTTCCATCCTGCAGGATGCAAACTGCGACCAGATTAGCATATCCTCTCTGACCTCAGGAGAGGCAGACTGCTTCTCGCTGCTTGATAATGACTCCTGTCTGGACCCAGATGGTTTCACCTCCCCCCAGCATGGCAGCATGTCCCGAATCAGGAGGAGCCCAGTTGTGGGCTGTCCTAACCTCGGCAGCCCTGGCACGCCTAACAGAGTGTTCAGACACAACTCCTTCTCCGGTTTGTTCCACATCCTTTAATCTGTCTGGCTAATCAATATTGTTGGAATAAAGCTGCTAATTTGGGATTTTCATTGAAAGATGGAATTTCTGTTGAAATGTTTGTGCAAGGCAAACAAGATAATCTCGTTTCAAGTAGTTTGCCGGCCTTATGAAAACGTGTCATTTAAAAAAAGGTCATTGCTTAACTGCAACATTGTATTGATTCCCAGCAAAACACTTCTTGGCTGTCTAAATTTAGAGTAGGGCTGAGTAAGGGAGAGTCGGTTTTTTGGTGGAAAACTAGGCCAGCAGGCATGAGGGCTGACTGAGTGTGTAGGCTTCCCTGCACTCAGCCACAGGCCATACAGCAAACATATACATGTGCATGCACCCTCACGTGCACACTCTAAGACAAAAAATGGAAGACGCAGATTCACTGCAGTTGAAACAACTGCTGAGTGAACACTTTGAAGAACAGGCTGCTTCTTTGTTTCATTCTTTCTCATTTGATGGCTTTGATAGCTTTGTGCTACATCCTGGCTTTGCCTTGTGTGTCTAATTGTATAATCATCCATTGTACCCAGGTGGTTTGGCGCTTCCCGCAAAAACTCCTCACACTCCAGATTCCTCCCAAGACACCAGTCGCTTCCAACCTGCTCCCAATTATACCATAGAGGTAAGTTCCTTGTGTTTTAAAATCTGATGATACTGATTCGCTCTGTCGTGACTAAGTGTTGCACTGCATCTGATTTCCTTTACATTGCGATGATTTCTGTTGGTAGGTGCTCATGTCCAGCTGTTCGCTCTGTAAGACATGTGACTGTCTGGTGTATGATGAGGAGATCATGGCTGGATGGACAGCAAATGACTCAAACCTCAACAGTACTTGTCCCTTCTGTGGAACAGCTTTTCTTCCTTTCCTTAATGTGGAAATCAGAGATCTGAGACCACAGAACAGGCAAGTTCCCCTTTGGACAAACGAACACAGTATGAACCCATTATGAATTCACATGGACTCACGCACTAACACAAACACACACACACACACACACACACTCACACACACTCAGACACAATATCTTTTATCCCAGTGGCCTCATTAAACAGATTTGTTGTGCGTCTCCTCTCAGGTCTTCTGAGCAAAGTAATCTTGTTACTGAGGAGTACACGTCTGCATCTGTCAATCCTGAGGCCGAAGTGTCTGCAGCTGCATCAGACTGTGGAGCTCAGTCACTTGCAGCACCCTCACAGAAGCAGGAGAGCAGTGGGAGCGCTGGGCAAGCTGTGCCGGCCTGTGTTCCGGTGACGGTGCCCTATCTGAGCCCTCTGGTTCTGTGGAAAGAGCTTGAGAGCCTCCTGTTGAACGAGGGCGACCAGGCCATCTCCTCTCCGAGTATTGTTGACCAACACCCCATAGTCTACTGGAACCTCGTGTGGTACTTCCGAAGGCTGGAGCTGCCAAGCAACTTGCCAGCTTTAGTCCTGGCTTCCCAGTACTGTAGCCATGGCAATGAGGTAAAGATGCCAACATCTGTCATGCTCACCCACATATAATTGTGTGTAGATTGATCCATTTAATTTATGGTTACCATTTAATCAGTTTTGGTTTCAAGCTTTTGTGTAGGATGTGAACAGTTAGGAGTTTGGTGACTCCCAGTGGTAGTTTTAACAAAGACACTGAGCCATGTATGAAAATGTCACACACTTTCACTGGAAAATGTGTCATTTCAGATGAAAACTCAATGCTATAAATAGATATAACAGCTAATAATGGCTGTAAGACACAAAATAAAACATTCATTCTCATTTTACCTCTTTAGACTCAACAGAGCGTATCATCTGAGGACAGTAAGCAAGTGCTAGTGAGGATTATGTGGGACAACCTGAAGTTGCACCAAGACAAAGTTCAACCCTGCTATGTCCTGTGGAACACACACTGTGAGTTATTTCAGTATTTACTTTAACAGACTGAGGTATATTATGTTCCAAAAGCTGAAATTTATTTCTAAAAATTATGGCAATGCTGGCAAATTTAATCAAGGTCAGATATTTACATCCAAATTAAATTATAATATATGAAACAACAAAAAAAATCATGCATAATTCAAATCAGAACTCCTATCACTCAAGCCTCCTATATCAGTGCCTTATGTCTGAGATGAATGAACCTTTGATCACGGCGACTCTCATCTCTCTGTGTTTTCAGGTGCCAACTCTCTTGTTCGGTCGGGCCTATGTGAAGAAGGCCAGCTCTTCACTGTAGAGCTCCTGCAGGGTTTTGTGAGGAGCATTAAAAAGAGTGATGTCTATCAACCCATGAGCCAGATCATCCAGCTTTTGGGGCCAGAACTGGGTTTTAAGAGGCAGAGGTGAGGAAAAGAAGCTGTCAATGTAAAGTCATGTTGAGACCACAATGGGAATAGAAAACCTAATTTTCTTTCCTTCTTTCTCTCCCAAAAAGGAGCCTCTACAGAGATTTATTGTTCCTTGCTCTGGTGGCTCTGGGGAAGAACAACATTAATATAAGTGAGTTTAAAAGCCTATTTTTATTCATGCTGGCAGCGTAGGATGGTAATGTCACCCCCTGGCTTGAATAGTTTACCACATTTGTCCAGATTCAAACATCACGAACATTACTGGATGGACTAGACTGGAATTTGATAAAGATATCAGTAGTCCCTATGGCAAAAATCTTAATGACATTGGTAATTCCTTTTCCTTTAGTGCCACCAGCAGGTCAAAATTTCAATTTATTCAACACAGGACAACAATACTAAAAAACAAATGACATTCCCATTAGCTATATCTCTACCTTGTGTTCATTGCTAATTAGAAAATTAAAATAGTGACTATCAGAGTAAAAAATAACATTTTTAACAACCTTTATTTCTTTGCAGATGCTTTTGACCGGGAGTACAAGTTGGCCTATGATCGCCTCACACCCAACCTGGTTAAACTGACACACAACTGTGACCGGCCCCCCGGAGCAGGTGTCATGGAGTGTAGGAGAACTTTTAGGGAGCCCATTTTGTAAAATAATTGTCTCCTTCTGTTACATTTTCCATTAACTTCAGTCACTGCTGCTGAATTCTCTGATTTTCGGACTGCTCTTCAGACTCAGGACCAGCTCACCTGACTGAAGTTCTTTAAAGCACAATTGAAAAATGTCACTTAATGTCAGGCAACTGCCATGAATTTCATGAATTCTGAAATGCATGGAGGGACGTGGACAGCCCTTGTGTTTGTAAATATTCAGAAAATTCTACTGTATTTTCAGCATAATTATGGTAAAATATTTGTACAGTCTATTTTATGACTTTGTTGCTGTTGAGGCTGTGAGTTAAACATAAGTGTTTGATCATGTTGTCTCAGTGGTCCTGGTGACCTTGTGAAAAATTTTGTCGAGCGTGTGTATAATAAGTTCTTGCTCTTAGATGTTCGTGTTTTCACAAAGCACTTGGACAAGATGAGCTCTGACTTTTCACTTTCATTAACACAATGCTGTTGCCCTGTAGCCAACGCTCAAGTGACTTTTCTATTTAGCAGCTGCAGGATTTACTGTGATGTCTGTCTGTACTGATATGCAGTTGACAAAAGCAAAGAAATTGCTTCTGTACCTCTGTAAACCTGGCAGGTATGCCATGTTCAATGTCTGAATACACTAGAAACAAAGCTAAACTATACAATGACATCAAATAATATAAGAGGTAATGCTGCTTCTGAATAAAAGTAGGAGTAGTTAATTAATGTATATGCACAATTAGTTAGGTATGTATCCTTTTTTTGTACAATACACCAAAAGAACTCAAAAAGGGAGTAATACTTATATGTTTTATTTACAGTTTTTAAGCAATATCTTTTTTAAAGTGATGAATGAATGGTTCATGTGTTATGAGGGACCACCAAGGATATATTTCCTTCCAAACAGTACAATCAAACTGATAGAGGACAACTGAAAATACACTTCTGTTGGTTTAATCGACATGATTTTTGAGAGACAAATTCATGTATTGACACAGAAACTGATATATAAAATTGTACAGAGTATTTGATTCTAGTATTTTGTATATTTCACATTGGTCTTCTCTGTATGGTGTAGATGTCAGTTTTAGACACTTGGACAAAAGTGCACTGTTTAAGCTCATTTTAACCACTTAGAACAAAACTGACTGTTGAAAATAATTTTGAATGGATGACAGTGCAGTGATTGTTTGCACTAAACATATTAAAAGATGTACAAGTCTCAAATGTGTTGGAACAGCACCTCTGACCTGCCCTACAGTAATTTAAAACCACAACCAAAAAAAAAAAATAAAGAGCGTGATTGATCGCTCTTTTGTCTTTCACTCTTAACTGACATAAAAACTGCCTAGATTTCTATTTGTAGTGTGACAGAACTGCACTGCTTATTACTGTACCTCACAGTTATAATGATAAAATGCTGGATTAGACATAGCTGTGTGCTTGGAATAACCACTCTCACAGCATGTTCATTTGCATTTTAGCCACCTTGTATCTGGTGACAAAACAAAACAGAAAAAAACAACAACAAAAAAAAACAAAAAAAACAAAACAGTGATGACCAAAACACCATTTGATGTCTAAATGTTGTTTACACTATTTGTCGAATAAACAATGCTTAAGGAGTATTATTTATCATTTGTAACACAGATACCAATTTGTATGATTTTTACATCAAAAAAACAAAAGAAAATTTTTCCCTGTCTGGATCTATAGTATGCCTTCAATATGAATAAACATGTTAATTTGATGGGTGGAAATTATTATTATTATTGTTATTATTATTAATAATATTTAACAAAATTAATGATGTCTTTTTTTAATATAAAAACTGATTTGCATGAAAGACAAGTGAGTTCAAGTAAGCTCAGGATCTCTTAGTGGATGTTGTTTCTGCAAAAGTGTACTTACATTTTGTACAAAATTCACATTTACAAACTTAGATTTTCCAACATGTGCATGTCTTCTAGATTTCTGTTTCTCTGCATTTGTTATTCTTTTCTTGTTCTTTCTTTTACAGCTATATCGGCACGATCTACGATCTAATAATCAGTAAATCTGCATCTCTCAGTGAAATAGAAAAAGTTAAAAGCTGCCATTGTTACTAAAAATGAATACAACAAGTAACAAGTTAAAAGAAATGTTGTAGTCCATGTTCTGCTCCTGACAAGTGAGCCAAATGTGATTTACAGCAGTGCAAAACAACTAGAGGAGCTCTCTGAACCTGGACCTGTTCTGAACCACTGCTCATGTATGGCTCAGGTCACAAGCGAAGGGAACAACTGCTATGGAGAGATGAAGTTCAGATGGAAACAGGACAGACGATCATGCGATCTTCTAGCATCACACTAAGCACCAGGAAGATAAAGTAGAGTAGGAACATGGTGAAGCCCAGTGCCTTGTTCATCTTCCACTTACAGGATGCGATGGAGAAGATGACAAAAAGGAGCATGAGGAAGAGGAGCACAATGGCACAGAAGAGCCCGTTGCTGCTGACGGCCACTGGAGCCAGACCGTGGGTGGATGAATAGAGGAGCCACGGGATCGGCAGACTGACAGAAAAAACAAAAGAGCAGTTAACTACCAGCACTTCCTCTTCCACTGGGACACATTAGGCAGTTGGCTCTCACCCCACAGTGATGTCAAAGATGTTACTGCCCACAGAGCTGGACACAGCCATGTCTCCCAGGCCTTTACGTGCCACAATCACACTGGTTATGAGATCAGGAATGGACGTTCCCGCAGCCAAGATCGTCAGGCCCATAATCTCCTCAGAGATGCCGATGGTCTCCCCCACCTGGAGGGCAAACCAGAGAGAAGAGTGATTTTCATCATCATTTATGGATTCACTGACATACAAAAAAAAAAGACCAGTTTTAATAACTCAGTCTTAACAAGTAATAATTACTAACTGCTGAAATGTAAAACCATGTTTTAAAGGGTTTTAACTGATAAAGTTTTGAAGTATTTACCTGCACTATGACACCTGATCACACAAATCCGTGGAAACTACTTTGCAAATCTAACGTCAAGATTGTAAAGTAACTGACCTGATGAGCCCACCACACCATGAGGTAGGAGAAAACAGCAATCCACAGAATAGAGCCAAGAAAGGTGAGCACAAAGAATTTCCTGGATTTCTGTTGTGGAGGAGATGTAAAAATTCAGGTATCTCAGAAACCACAGCTGATGACAGAAAGGTGTCTGTATCTCACCGGGTTACGAACGTCAGGAACTGTGAGCCAGAGAGGGAAGACGATGGGCAGCAAGACGAGGTACGTGGCTTGTTTTCGTGGTGTGTCAGGCCACTCTAAAGACAGAGGCTCATCCTCTTTCTCCTCTTCTTCCTCTTCCTCAGCATCATCGTCGTCTTCACTGGACTCATCACTGTCTTCATCGCTGGAGTCTTCACCGCTGTCCGAGTCTTCTGAGCCCCCTGACTCGTCCTGTCCTGCTGGAACATCTTCCTGAAAGAAATCCAAACAGATGTCAGCAGAGCCAAAAGAGGAGGCAGTTTTGCCAAAAGCTGCTCATCTTATCGACCCTCACATAAACAGGTATCAAAGACTGACTTCTTGGCTTTTTGTGGTAACCACCAGGACATGGGTGCAGAGTACCTTTTCATCCTCCGGCTGCTCCTTCTTCTCTTTTTCTGCCTCTGACTCTTTTGTCTGCTCAGTTTTTCCTCCATCTGCAAAAGGAATCCCAAAACCCCTGTTCATTTGCCTGATGTCTGACCCATCCAGTTATCTAAAAGAACTCCCATCCATCTCATCACACTGTAAGACTGCTCATACAGAGAAATTCTATGAATGTGATGTTAGGATTAACATTTATCTTCGTGCCTTTGCAGATATGTTTGGGGATTTTATTACATCGAGAATTCAGTACTATATTTCCAGTTTTTATTCATCATAAATGTACACAATTTGACATTGTCCTTTTATTTTAGCATTTTATTTATAATCTCCTGCCTACACTCATATTCTACTACAGGTCACCCAGATCCAGTAAGCTGCCAGGCACCATAAACAAATGCTCAAAACACATTTTTCCCAGATGGGATATTTGTAAGCCTGCTCCATCCGACTAGGTAGCAGCTTTATCCATCAGGCTGTCAGGATGCCTCCAACTTGTCTGGACCCAGCTCACCCCCTACACATCCAACAGCACCGTCCATATGAACTTTTATATAGAACATATTAAAAGGTGCACACACACATCCAGAATGAACAACCGTGTACAGAATACCACCCAAAACTAATTACTCGTCCTGTATGAAACAAATGAAACCACTGTTTTTGCTCTATATGTATCATAATATTAGTATGATTTTTGTTGATCTTTATCCTTCTGACCAGAGGCTAAAATTATGAATATTTATAAAACTAAGAGGAACAGTGTTTTATCACCAAGCAGCTTTCACCCTCTCTTCATGTGCAGACTCTGAGAGCTGAATGAAAGGTATCTGATCAGTGGCTGACCATCACATCCTTCCATGTTACCTTCACCTTTGTCTTGAGCTTTTCTCTCTGCCTTCCGGCTAGCCACATTATTCAGAGTCTCAGCCTTTTCCTTAAATTTCCCTGCAAACAAACAAGCAAGCAAGCAAAGACAAACTGAGAATACTGTGGTGAATCACTCGCACTTATGATCAGAATAATTTCTCAGTGATATATACAGAGGACAAAACATCAGTCGCATCAATCATAAATCCAGCACAGAGTGAAATAAAGGCAGTACAACATCAAAACCAACACAGGAAACATAATTGTGAGAGCAGCACAGAGCCATGTCATGGAGGGAAAAATGAGCTCATCAAAGGAACTGCGACAAGGTGGGAAACATTATAATTTAAAATGAACATTATATTGTACATGAATTCCACTGCTGTGCTTTGACCATGAAAGACAGCAATTTGTTTTTAATGTACAAATAAAGAAAAATAATTAAAGCAGTACACCGCATAACAAACTTTTTAAGCTCACTTTTCTTTCCACACTACTAATATTCTCTGAATATGAGCTTTACTGTGCAGCACAGTATTGTTATTCAAGTAGGTTCAGTAATTTATGAGTTCTCTTGGGAACTAAAGGTTGAAACAGGGCTGATAACCGTGATCTGCATTGTGTGAATAATGGGGTGTTTGTTTCCCAAAGGTCTGAGAGACAAGAAAAGATCCTCAGAAAAGGTCAAAGAACAGAAAGCTGTAAATGTTGCTGTAAGATTATCCTGGTATGATCACCACAATATTATAGACTGTAAAGGAAACCTGTTAATGGATCTGGGCTGCCCATGAAAACAAAGCCAAAGGAAACCAGGACATGACCACATTGTTCAACCAGTTATCGGCAAACCTCTGAATTCTATGAATTATAAATAAAAATGTATCATTTTTAGGAATGCCTTTTGGCATATATCGATAAAAATAATCTTTATTAAATAGGAAAAAAATGCCTAAATCCATATCTGGTAGTATGTCCTGAGTTTTATATTTCAGTGTTGGCCTCCAAATGGATCCTTCCATAGACTGAGATAGGTATTTATCTGCTTAGTTTCAATCTGGTCTTAGCGCTGCGTTCATTTGGGACACTTTGCTAATCCTTTTTACTATTAGAAGGACGTTTTGCCCATACACTCATTGTAAAAGCAGTTTTAAACACACAGCCAGCAGTGGTTTGTCATCACAAGGAATATGACACTCACCGTCTCCCAGAGGGTCTAGCGTGTGGATCATGAGCTGAAAGATGGTGTTTCTCATGGTGCTGTTGTGTAAAGACGCTGAACTTCCCCCTCGCTGAAGGGATGGCTTCAACTGGGGGGAAAAGATGACTGAGGTCATGATAGCTACTCACAACACAGTGACATGTTATTGCTCGACTTTTCATGTCAGGCTGGAGGCCAGGTATGTATTTATTTTTTCTTCTTGGCAAGTGCATTCACATGTGCCAACAGTTGAGGAGAATCTTGTTAGCATGATGATCATTGATGACGAAATAGGACAGTGAAAAGGAAAATAAGGTGGAAAATTGCATGTAGACAAAGAGTCAAAATTGACATTTGCTGTCTCTCGTTTGGAGATGAATTATTGTTTTATTAATATTTACCTTTAAGCGATTCTTGTCATCTGGAGTAGGAGCATTATCCTCATCGTCCCCATTTGTCTGCGTGTAACAATGTTTTTGTCATTCATCATTCATTCATTGGTTGAGGTAGACCAGATTTATTTAGTTTTGGTAGATCAATTTAACCTGGGCATTATGTTATTGTTATTATGGTAACAATAACATCCAGCTCAACGAGAGCCCTGAGTGTGCACAAGTACAAGATTGACTTTGTGCAAATTACACTTACCACGGTTAAACACATTGTGTTTTGGGCATACTTTGCTGCAGCTGCTAATGTCATTTCTTTCTTCTGATAGGATTTACCCATTTGGTGCAAATAATATTCACACTGAGTGATGAATAATGTGGCTTTTCTCCTTCTCTCTTTCTAGTTTGTTTCACTTTTGAGCACCTGGATCCTTTTTTCTTTTTTTTTGAGTGCCATGTTATGTGATTGTAATGCCTACATGTTGACAAGATCAAATACAATGGTAAACTATGGTAAGGTTAAAATTTTGAATCTTTTAAAATTCTATAATATATAAACATTTGCCTGAGTTGTATATGTTGTTCTTTCAAATGCCATTGCTCTGTTCTCAGTTGCATACCATAGATACTGCAAACACTGAATAAGACAGTTATTGTGTCATTCTATTTCATAAAGAGGTGACAGATTAGGAATACCAGTTATACACCTACAACATATATGGTGCTTACCTTTCCAGGTTCCTCCACAGTAATGATTTGGACAATGCTCTTGTGTTTGTAGAGTTGGATCTTGACAGCTTGCTCTATTTGCACATTAAACTTCATGAAAATCACATAGAGAGTGTAGCCAGCCACCAGCATCATGCTCTCCCACCACATTATGACATTATCCAGGAAAAAGATGATCAGCAAGATGAGATCAAATATGTAGAAGGATACATCTCTGAAAAGTGGCCACCAGGTTAGATGAAGCACTTCCCGAGAAACCAAAGCGCACATTCCAATCACAAACAAAATGTTGAAAACTGCTGAACCGACAATTGTGCCAATGCCCACATTGCTGTGGGCAATGAAGACCCCTATCAGGGAGGTAAAAAGCTCAGGCGCAGAACCTCCAGCAGCCATGAAGGTGGCTCCTGCCACATCGTCAGAGATGGCTAATTTGTCTATGATTACTCCCAGTGCAGGAACAAAGAATTCATCACACACAATTGCAAGTGACACGAACATGTATATCATCCCAAAAATATGGAGGACCACCCAGCCTCGTCTGCGGTCTTCAACAGAAAAGATATCTGTTGGGTATTCGCCTTTAACATGTGGTGCCTCACCAGGGGAGGCCGGGGTGATGGTAGTTACAGGAGGAGCTGGAGCCGGTGTGGGTGTGGGGGTCTCCAGTGGAGGCTCAGGGGCCACATAGATGCAGTGCACAATAGTCCGATTTGTGGTTGGCAACGGTGGAGATGCAGTGGGGGTGGATGTTTTTAAATCTGAAGTTGTGTCCGCATGCATCTGAGTTGTTGTTTGATCTGTGGGCTCTAATTCATGTGATGCAGTGAGAGGCTCCTCAAGCCCTTGAGTCTCAGCAGTTGTCTCCTCGAGCCCTTCTGTTGAACCGTCCACAAAATCCTCTCCAATCTGAGGCATTGGCAATGGCTCATACAGTCTGGCACTGATGGTCAGCTGGTAGAGGGTGCACAGGAAAACCCCAGACAGGAAAAACAGGACCCTGCTCGCCTGTAGTCTCTTCCTTCTTGTTAAGTACATTTTCCTCCCAAGCAGCGTTGCTACTGGCTATGTTGAATTACTCTGCATTAAAGTGCTTTGGCAGAGGACATGTCCTGTGCTCTCTATAGCCGACCATGGGGTGACAGAATCTAGAACTTGAACGGTGCAATTCATGTCACATCTTCAGCTCCTTCTTCCTCCTTTTACCTAATGTAAACACACAGATGCATCAGAGATAAAATTACATTTGAACAGCATGTAGCTCACCGGGAGGGTATAATTCAGTTGTTTCAACGCGCCTCATATACAACTGTCTGTGAGAGCATGAGTGATAAGCCAATTTAGAAGCTGTTGTGAAGCTGTTGTCTCTATAGACATAAATTGTTTTCTGACAAAGAGAATTAACAACTTGAGCGACAGAAAGGAGAATTACAAACACCAAATAAACATAAGAAATCCTGAGAAAGACAAAAACTAGATGACAACTGAAATAAATAGAAGATGCCATATTATGAGCGGGTAATATTATAAGGGGGGCTCTGATCAACTGCAGAAAAAACAATGCATGTTGATCACAAATGAATGGAAACTTACCACCAGAATATTCTCAGTTAGAGGTGCAAAAATCCCCAAAAGTAAATTTCCACAGGTGGATATTATGGTAAAAGTCCAAACTGTTGACTGTGGCCAAAGGGTTATGTAGGACGCAGGACAAGTCTTCACAATGGATCAGCATAATACCTAATACCTGAGGTCTTCTAAGAGGATTATATGCATTGTCTCACTCTCACTATCTTGTCAGCCAACCGTGGTAATATTTCATTTAAAGCAAAATCAAATTGGTACTTTTGTCTGCAATTATGTTACTATGGCATAAAAATCATTTTGTGGAGTTTAACACAGAAACTGGAAACAAATAGTAAATTGTTTTAACCTTTTAATTAATTCCAAAACGGACATTTCACACAGGCCAATAAAATTATTGTCAACATTTTCTTATTATGGACTGTTCCATAGGAACGGTGATTATTATTTGTTTGAATGACTGAAGTTGTCTAAAATTTCCTGAGTGTAAAATTTAAACTGTCATATTTTTGCACTGGCAAATTAAATACATCTACATTTACATTTAAAGCAATACACAAAGGTCACAAAACATCTTAGTGAATTCATTTTTATTGTTACTGGAGTTATTGCTGTCTGCTTTCTTCTTCATCACTGCCTCCTGACTCAACAGGCGCATCCACCTAGGGACAGAAATCAATGTGCTGATCATGACAGGTAACAGTAAAATAGTAAAAGAGCAGGACTGTCCATATTTTGTCATGACTGAACAGGTTTTGCTCTTCAAAACCTTAACTAGTGTCACCCTTTTGACATCTACCTTTAAAAAAAACCCCAAAACACTCACAGGTTACCTTTTCAGGTTCCTCCAAAGTAATGATTTGGACAATGCTCTTGTGTTTGTGGAGTTGGGTCTTGACAGCTTGCTCTATTTTTCCAACTTCATGAAAATCACATAGAGAGTGTAGCCAGCGACCGACATCATGCTCTCCCACCACATTATGACATTATCCAGGAAAAAGATGATCAGCAAGATGAGATCAAATATGTAGAAGGATACATCTCTGAAAAGTGGCCACCAGGTTAGATGAAGCACTTCCTGAGAAAACAAAGCGCACATTCCAATCACAAACAAAATGTTGAAAACTGCTGAACTGACAATTGTGCCAATGCCCACATTGCTGTTGGCAATGAAGACCCCTATCAGGGAGGTAAAAAGGGATATTAGGGATATATTTTCTTACAGCCATGAAGATAGCTCTTGTCAGAGATGGCTAATTTGTCTGTGATTAATCCAGTGCAGAAACAAAGAATTCATCACACACAATTGCAAGTGACACGAACATGTATATAATCCTGAAAATATGGAGGACCGAAAACACATCTGCTGGGTATTCGCCTTTAACATGTGGAGCCTCACCAGGAGAGGCTGGGATGATGGTAGTTACAGGAGGAGCTGGTGTGGGTGTGGGGGTCTCCTGTGGAGGCTCAGAGGCCACAATAGTCCAGTTTGTGGAGGAAAGTGGTGGAGATTCAGGCAGGTTGGAAAGTTTAAAATCTGAAGTTGTATCTGTATCATTTAAATCATGCATTTAAGGGTCTAATTTGTGGCCTGCATTAAGAAGGTTCTCAAGCTTTTGAGTCTCTGTGGTCCTCTCTTCAACCCCCTCTGAATCCTCTCCAATCTGAGGCATTGGCAAAGGCTCAGACAGTCTGGCACTGATGGTCAGCTGGTAGAAGGTACACAGGAAAACCCCAGACAGGAGAAACAGGACCCTGCTCAGCTTCATTTTGAGCCACAGAAGCATTTTGTAGCATGATTGTAGATGGAAGGAAAAGCTGAGGAAAAGTAGAAATAAAATTACATTAAGACAGCAGGTGGAGCAATTCAGCCGCTCCTAGTAAGACAGTGAAATACCATACAAACAAACAAATCATGCATTAATAGTCAGTTAGATTTATCAAAAATCCCAAAATCACCTGTGGGATTTTCATTGAATCTTCACTTTATCATACTTAAAGTCTTATAAGGATTATGAGTGTTTCATTCTTACAATTAACTGAAGCGTTGTTTGTGCAGACTGACAGACATTTACATACAGTATTTACTTGCTATAAACACACAATAAGAGCTGCCTTACCTTTAAATTGGCGACAGTCCTGCTCGACCAGTTTCTATACAAAACCAAATATCCAACTATTGAAATCCAGTTGTCAAGCCAGTTTGGTAGATGCAAATAATAACCTGTGCACGTTTCAATTTTCTTTGGGAGAATAATTTACACGCACGATGTTGATCAGTGTGTTTAGTTGCACAACATGGTTTGAACTGGCATCTAAACTTAAGATGAAAACACATTATGTGAATTAGCCACCGAACGTAACGTTGACAGTATACACTAATTATTTTTATTTGTTTTCATTTTGCTCTTTCATTACAAAAACAAACATTTTCAGGAAGTGAGAACTACGTGAAAAATGACACGTTTCACCCGGACGGATTTCGTGGTGCACAAGACAATACAAACAGTAGTGGATGGCAAGTGAAACATATTGAATGGCACGTAAATACATATATATATATTTTTTTTTATTGACTAATATATCGCCATTGTAAATGTACACTTTAGATGTAGTTGTCTGTAATTATTGTATATAATGTGTGTAATAGTCAGCTGGACGTTTCTACAGCTGTGTTGCAGAAAGCTATCGTAGTTTAGCTAACGTTAGCTAACGGTCCTGTGCTGTGACAGTTCAGTCCTTTTAGCTTTAACTTCCTTCTGCCTTTGTTGGTTGATATAAACTGATCTCAGTGAAATGATGTCAGTCTGACTTGTGTAACTGACCGGAACCCCGCTCTTTTATCATGACCTCCATAGAGGAGGAGATGCTAAGAGTTTGGTGCTGGTGCTGACACACTGATCTTTTCTGTGCCTCAGCAGGATCACACAGGAGGCTGATATAAACCCTTGGCGTTGTTGTGAGTCCGTATAAAAGCAGCTAGCCATGCCGACCGTGGTCCTGATGGACGTGTCTCTGTCCATGACACGGCCAGTGTCTCTGGACGGCAGTGAGGAGTTTCAGAGGAAGAACCTGGCCGTGCACGGACTCAACATGTTGTTTGAGCACATGGCTTCAAACTACCGCCTGGAGTTCACGGCTCTCATGGCCTTCTCCTCCCTCTGGGAGCTCCTAGTGCCTTTCACCAGAGATTACAATGCTTTACAGGTGAAGTGTGTCTCCTATACGGGGTGGAGAAGACTGTGGAGAAGAATTTGGGTCATTTATGAATTTGTATCGTTTTCTGTGCAGGAGGCTTTGAGCAGCCTGGAAGATTATGACAAGACCTGTATTGAGTCAGCGCTTCATGGAGTTAGTAACCTGGTACAACAGGAGTGGGGCAGTGCTTGTCCCTGTCAGGTGTGCTGGATAGGCCTCCATACAAATATCGTCATGCCTGTGAATCTACTGTTGTTTAAATGAAACTGGTGGGAAGTCAAATAGCGATATAGTTTATATATCTCCTCTTTACGTCCTATAGATGATGCTGGTTACTGATGGATCTTTGGGCATTGGAAAGGGTTCACTACGCCACTCCCTCCAAACCCTCAAACAGCGCGGGGACGACAAGAAGTTCCCACTTCCTTTCCCTTTCCCTACCAAACTGTACATCATGTGTATTGCCAATGCAGAGGAGGTACAGATTCACCCTTTTCTTGGATGCCTGTCCATACATTGCTGTTCTCTTTTATCTTCAACTAAACTGTGTTTGTGTAATTCTAAGGGAAATTTCATTTGAAACCACACAATAGAAGGCCCTTATCATATACGTTTCCAAGGGTTATGGACTCTGTACTGGGCTTTTACATCTTGGATATGTTAATGAAGAGAAGACATGGCATGTGGTAGTTATGTTATTCATAAAGTGTCAATCACTGTAATACTGACATTGACTGACATTATGGGTCAACCACTTTATCAATTAAGTGACAATGTTGACTTTGTAGTTTTTCAAGTCTCCTTCCCTGATTGGGATGTTAGTGCTATCTTCAAAGCCCAAAAACATCTGCACATCCCTCTATGGGCCTTTAAGATGGGCGTTTGTTGATTGTAAATAGGAATATGTGTCAGTACCGGCTTTGCATGGTGAAGTATTTGAGGGAACTTAATCAATAAAACAAGTAAAAGACTCAAGCCCTTATGTGACCCTTTTTGTGTGCTTTATCTCTGTATAATTTTGGCATCTTCCAGTTTACTTGTAAATTTGAACAAACCTGATCCAATCTGTTGTGTAATTGCAGTTACAGATGACCGATGCCATGAACAACTTGGAGGAACTGCTTCGTCTCAGTGGAGGGGACGGACAGATCTTTACTATGGAGGGACCACTTTGCATGAAGAGTGTACAGGCCATGTTTGGGTATGATTTGGGGGGGAAATGTACTTTTTATTTTTAATATAAGTTTACTGAGGAAGCTTGTATTATTTTACATTTTCTTTCCCTTGTGTGCAGGAGGCTGATTGATTATGCGTACTCTCCTTTCCATGCGGTCCTGCACTGCGGGAACCTGTCCTCAGATGTTCAGGTGTTCCCTCGACCTGAGCCTATCGTGGTGGATGAGGAAGTGGAGCCCATGCCTAGAACAGTTAGTACAGGTACCAAGGCAGTTTCAAATGTATTAATTGAGAGTATAATCTGAACTTATTTCTTCCCACTTTCTTTATTTTCTTCTGACAAATCTGGGTTTCTTTCTTTTATGCCTGTTTCAGATTTAGAAATTGTAGGCTTCATTGAAATCTCTGATATTTCCAGTCCTCCTGTTATATCCAGACACTTGGTACTGCCCATTGCTGTCAACAAAGGTTAGTGTTTTAATGAGTTTTATGATTTTCACCATCCACATTTAAAGCAGTTTTGAAAAATGCCAAAATCAATTATCTCAGTATATTAAATATAAGATTTCATGATATTGCCAATGTTTTATTTGTACTTGATTACAGATGTGGATGAAGTTGGCACAGGGGCCACCGATGAGCTCGAGGAAGAACCCTCTGCCAGTCAGATGGCAGGAAAAAGTCCAAATTTCTGTGTGCTTTTACATGGTAGTCTGAAAGTTGAAGGCATGATCGCACTGGTTCAGCTGGGGTAAGAATCAACAAAGTTGTTGACTTTAGTGCATTTAAACATCAAGACACTTGAATTACAAAATGAGTTCATCTTACTCAGAATGAGTCGGTATTCACAGTATTCTTCTGCACTTTTTTTTCTCAGGACAGAGTGGTACGGCATGCTGTACTCCCAAGCAGATAGTAAGAAGAAATCAAATCTAATGATGTCTCTGTTTGAGCCTGGTTCAGAGCCTCTCCCGTGGCTGGGCAAGATTACTCATTTGGGACCAATCTCAGGTAATCTGTCACTGACTTGTCAAGGAAGCAAATGACTTAGTCTCTTCAACCTACTGGTCATACACACTTCCTAAACGCATTATGTAGAGAGTATGATTTTTTTTTTTTTTTTTTTTTTTTTTTTTTAATGGACTATTATGAAAATTGCAAATAAATAACTAACTACTCCTAAAGAGCAAAGGCCTGGTTGTGTTATCAGTTAATTTATTACAGAGATATGTAACAAAGTTGACCTGCTGTTATCATGCTTCTGTCGACTTCACTAAGATGTTTTGTGACCTTTGTGTGCTTTAGAGGCTGCAGAGAATCCATATGGAGAAGATGACAATAAGAGCCCTTTTCCCGTGCAACCACAGGTTAAACGGAGCTATGCCCAGAATGTTACTGTGTGGATCAAGGCCAGCGGACTGCAGGTACAGTAAAATTACAGCAGATCTCTCTTTTTTTTTTTTTTTTTTTAAGGTATTTGTTAAAGTTGTAAAAGTAAGTTGAATTTACTTTTATTTGCTTTTACTGCTTCTAAAATAATCAGATGAGATGTCTTCGCAGAAAATGTAAATGCTCTTTGTAAATTACTCTTTGTTGCTCCTCTGAAGTATTTGGTAATATTGTATCACAAAGCTCTTTAGCCTGAAGTAAACCAAACTGGCTTCCAAGTGTGTAGGTGATGCTTGCTAATGATGTCCATGTCATTTCTAAATTATGATTTGGAGAAATTTACTTTGATTTGACCCAAACACTCTCTTGGTCTCACAGATGAATTGAATATATTTTTTTGCTCAAAGATGAAATCATTAAATTCATATGGTACTTATAACACAATTAACACAAAGGTCTGTAAAGATTTTACATCCACATGATCAGAGATTATCTGCAAAAATACTAACCATCACTCAATGCTCGAATTCGAAGTCATAAACTTCCCTTCCTATTTCCTGCAGTTTGGCTGGTTGCGGAGACATGCAACCACAGGCTAAATCTACCTCTGAGCTGTAACAGAAGCCTAACATTAGCAAGAATGTGCCGTGTAATGTTATAACTATACCACAATGGACTCTGTAATGTTGAAATGTTCCGCTGATGTAAATACTAACAAGTCATTAACATGGGAATGTCTACTGATTTCAGACTGATGTGCAGAAGATTCTGAGGAATGCAAGAAAATTACCAGATAAAACTCAAACCTTCTATAAGGTATGTTTCACTGAAAACTGCAGGCTGGAAAATTAATCCCTATAGAACATAGATTTTTTCGGTCATAATTTAGAAAACTGTTCTTTTTTTTGTTAGGAGCTCAACCGTCTGCGTAAGGCAGCCTTGGCTTTTGGTTTCTGGGAGCTCCTGAAAGGAGTGGCCGATCTGCTGGAGAGAGAGTGCACTTTGTTGCCGGACTCGGCCCATCCTGACGCTGCCTTCCAGCTGTCCCACGCAGCACAGCAGCTCAAACTGGCCAGCACTGGTGATTCCCAGTATGCTGCTTTTGATCACAACATTGCCCCCATGCACACTGACTTCTCAAGCTGAGCCACATTTGGCTTAGTGAAAATAGACTAAGATACAGCAGACTCAGCCTGTGTGGACCAATATGGAGACGCACCCAGTGTGAGTTGCATTTGCTTCAGAATTTGTCAAAGGGGCTGCTTCAGAAATGAGCCATGAGGGAAAACTCAAAACTTGTCAACACATGCATACTGGGGTATTTGTAAAATGTCGTATGTAAATAATTTTTTTACGTGTTATTTTGTAGGACATTTTTTCAGACTGATGAGGCTTAGATTCCATTTTTATTTGTTGTCAAATAACAGAAATTTACAGGAAACCAGGGAAATTATCTTGTTTGCTGTCAAATAACAAAATAGTTTAAAGGAACAGAATGAGGAGAGGACACAAGTCCAAATTCTTCATAGGTTATTTTTGAACAGAGAGGACAAAACTTGTAATTTAGCAGTTACCAGTACATACTTCCCTGAGATTTTTGGGGCAATTCAAGAATCTGGAATTATAACAAATACCGCATTTGTTTGAGTTTGTTGCTTCCTTCTTTTATACACCAATTATTGCGTATCAAATGACTACAGCAGTGGTTTCTGAACAGTGCTCGTTGTAATGTAGATGACCAAAACAGCACTGCAACAAACAAAACTCAACATCAAAAGGAAAGACAAGAACAGTATCACATGGGATCTCAAAGGCTGTGGCTTAATTCAATACTCAACAAAATCTGAGAGTACAGAGGCAGTGATAAAGTATTGCATCATCTTTAGGATGTGTAGGTTTACCCAAAAGGAAATCATTTTAATGAGTAAAGATGATGTGGAAAAGAAAATTTCTTTCTTTTTTTTTTAAATAACATCACAGTTTCCACTGGACAGAGGATTATTTGAAAGTTTCCTTCAGAAATAAACAGGCAGCAGAGGTGCTTGAGGATTGTTGCTGGTACTGAGTCTCAATTGGCTTTCCTCTTCTTGGTACGGAAGCGCCTCTTCCTCTGCTTGTACAGATGGCGAAAGTTGATGAAAAGTCCTGAGGGGTGGAGGGAGACCAAAAGCTTGACATCAGGACGTGATATTCATCGGAAGATTTCAATGATTAATGTTTATTTGAAGACAATGTGGAGACTTACCCAGAAACATGAGAACAAGATAAATGTGCAGGATGTAAGAGAAGTTGATGGAGGTGCCGAACACTTTCGGGAGAGGAATGCTGAAGAGTTTGGTCTCGTAAAATATGGGAATTGATTGTATAACAGCAACGGCTAAATATGAATAGGAAATTAAATGAATTTTAGTATTTGCAAAAAGGAAGTTGTAACTGATTTGGGGAGAAGTAAACTAGCTCACCTTCAGCTAAAACACCCAACGGGTACAGTGGTATCCAGATTGTGTATCGCAGCCATGTGAGGGTTTTCCACTCTGTGTTAAAACAGCCCAGCATGTAAAATGGATACCTGAAATTGGAACTTAGTGTTAGTTTTGGGCAGGAAACGAGTTGTGCTGCCTCTAAACTAAAACAACAATGTAGCCTAAATGACCCGATGGTGTCCTGCACCCATTGGCTTCTTGGTAAGCCCAACTTCTGGCAGTAAAGGTGAGTTTATGATGCTACACAGAGTGGATTTGTAAAGTACTCTCTTAGTGATAATGCACTTTTGATATCAACTATTAATACCAATTGTTGCTAAGAATGGTTTTATTTTCAGACCATGAATTTACGGATTTAATACAATTGTCATTTAAACAAATAAATCTCACTAACAAAAAAGTATATAAAAAGTGCATCCACAATTCAGTAACAGAAGTTTGGCTGAATTTTATGTTTGTTTGGAAGAATATTGCTTGCGTACAAACAAGTGTTCACTCTGAAACAAAAATAACATACAGTCTTGCATAACTTTACTTACCTAACAATCTCGATGGCACTCCACAAATAGAAAACGAAAAACACAACTGGTTGGTGGTGCATTTCCTCCAAACTACCAAAAATGATAAAAAGGATAAAATTCCTTCCAACCACCTAGCAAAAGAACAAATGCCACAAAAGCAATTAATAAATAAGAGCTTACTCAAGAAATGTATTAGCACTACAAATGTGACCCCATGAAGCCAAAACTCTGACAAAGAAGCATCCCATACCTGTATGAGAGGGGAAACAACACCTGTTTTGACTACACCAAAAGCAGCATTGAGAACCTCTACTGATGCCAGGGTCTGGCAGAAGAACATCACGTCCGATATAGTGTGAAATGTGTCGTACAGAGAATCTGAAATTAGAGCAGAGTTAATGATTGGTTTTATCAGGTTTTGTGAAGGACTTGATCAGTGAAGATGATCACAATTACATTGTCTTACCTTGACCAAAGATAATGAGGCGCACAGTCATGTTGACAAAGATCCAAGAAAAACCAAGAAACTGCACGAGGTTGTATATGAACAAAAATCCCATTTTCAGGCTGGAAAACCCTGAAACAAATTGAAAAACAATTATGATAAATATAGAGATTGTAGTATCCAGTAATAAGACACTTTATTTGCAATACATTTTAAAACCACAAACTAAAACATTTTCTGTTAAAAATGAGTTTTTACCTTCCTCTTTATGATTTGGAGTCCTCAACCTGTTCCTTTTCTCGTCCTATTTAAAGTTAAAACAAAAAATGAAAACCATCCACATTTTCAGTCATTGCTTTTAAAACCAATGGTACAATCTCAGTGCTAAATTGAGGTTAATTTCATGTTTTGACTATTAATATGATGTTCAATAAAAAAAAACAAAAGGGTGAAATTCAGGTGGCTGTGCGAGACACGTCCCACTGAATCAAAGGGAAAATTTTAATCGCACCTTTTCTCGGTTCTCCATCTCAGCGTCTGACTCGTCCAGCCAGCGGTCAAAGTCAGGTGCTAGGAAGACAGGTTTACGCTCCTGTACAATGAGTCGTTCCCACCAGCCATGCTGCTCTTTCCTCACTGTGATATTTACCTGCCGTTGTGTGGACTTATAGCTTACCTGGGCACACAGTTTTATTCAACAGTCAGTCACAAAACTAGCAGAAATGAGAACGAAAGCAAGAACAGTAGATTTATATGGATAGTTTTGTAATTAGTACATACCTCTGGTTTTACTGGGGAAAGAAACTCCAAGCTGAACCCGTATTCATTTTGTCCTTTTGCACCATGGCCCCGGGCTACACACAATTATCATATAGAGTGGTACAAATTATACGTTTTTACAATATTTACAAAGTGATGTGTAATTTAAAACGTTAGTCACCTCTAAACCTAAGGACGTTTTCAAGTACATGGACGTCAATGTTCTGTAGAAGGAAACAGAGGCAGATGATGAGCTTACTTCCTCTTACAAAGTGATAATAATTTAAGCATCATATTACTTCCTGCGACCAAAGCTAGACCTGACTGACAACAAGACTGATAGCAAAACTAAGATATTAGTCAGACTACTTTTATTGTAAAAAATAAATAATGCTAATAAAACATAAGACTGACTAATCATCAACCAGTATAAATCCTAAGCTTGGAGAAGCTCAGTCAAATGAGCCAGTCTCCAATTTGAATCAGCTCTTGTTTATGTCACTGTTTGGTGTAGAAGAAATACAACACACACAGTGTTGTGCTCTGAAAAAAAAAAAAAAAAAACTTATTTGTCCATGGGGCCTTTGTGTAAAGCAACACTTCTGACCCTTACTAACCCCACTGGTTTGACTGACTGCACACACACACAAGCTGTTATCTTAGAAATCTGTTACCCCCAATGTGGGGAATCACTGGCCTGGACAGAATGGTGAGGTTTCAGGTCATTTAGGATATTTTTTAAAATACCTTACTAAAAATCAACTGACACACAAGACAGGATGTATCATCTAAAATTCAAATTGTGCAGCTAGTCAGTGGTGTGGGACTTGCAGGAAGATGCAGCAGTCATCTGCGTGGTTAAGTATTAGGCCTTTGGTGGATGATCATGCTGTAGTTGCTGACAGTGTCTGCCGGCGGTCAACACGGACCCGCCGCCCCGCTGCTTACCTGAGCGTCCGTCAGCTCCACTCGCAGGTAAATTTCTTCGTGACGCTGAGCCCAGTAAACAAGAGGTGTGAGGGTCATTGTTGCGTCTTTGTTTTTCTCCTCAGATGTTTATATATATATCTATATATATATAGATATATATATATATATATTCTTTCCGCAGGGCTTAGTTAAAGAGCTTAGATTCACGTTCTTCTCTTCATGCTGTTAACCAGAATGTTCTGTGAACAGTCGCGTTCACCAACCGTCAGCGTAATGACGTTCCCCTCCCGCCTGATGACGTAGCGCTGGTTGTGGTGTCCTCTGATTGGCTGGCGGCGAGCTAACTGTTTACGGAAGTATTAGATGGTTTGAGAGGACACGGCTCAAGCGGACCTCTTGTTGACATACTAATATGCAAAAGGACGAGGTTGCGTGTCTGAAAACGGGTTTGGTAAAATCTTGCGGGACATTCCGTGTTCTTGTTGGCGTGACGGGAAGCGTTGCAGCCTTGAAACTACCTATTTTGGTCTCTCAGCTGCTTCAGCTCTCTGGGGTAAGCTCTGTATTTTTATTATTATATTTTAATTCAAAGCCTGCTCCCAACGACCATTTTCCCTGCCTGTCTCTGTGTCTTACACACTTGAAAGTAAAGTTTGGTGCACTTAAATATTTGGGATCTGGTACCATACCAAATTTAATCAACGTATTCAGTATGGCAACGACCCCAAACTCAGAGACAAAAATATACAACTTTAAATAGAGGAAAATAAGGTGTGTGGTAACAGAGATTGTATGACTACAGAGCACTGACGCAGACTAAACCCACAAAAATATTATTTAAAAGGCTTGAACCTGCCAAGTATCTTGAAAAAATGTGCACAGGTGAATTACCTGAGAAAGCTTGAGCTCTTTTAAGTGTCGGGGGGGGGTCACACCTTTTAGATGTTATTCTTTCACTTGTTGCACTTTACATTAAATGAATCTATAAATAAAAGCTATTAATGTAATTATATTGACAGGACTGTCACTTTGATTGCCTAAAACATTGCCAGAGTACTTTCTGTCCATGTGCATGAGAGCCTTTCTCTGCCTGGCAGAGCTCGTGTGGGCGGACTTTGGCCACAAGATGGAGATGTTGCAACAACCGCAGCAGCAGCACTCTCTTTTTATTGTGCTTCCTTTTTCCAGCGCTGTTATTTACTCTCAGATATAATGGCTATCATAAAGTCTCACAAAAGTACAGTGGGATTAAACCAGACCAGAAGCAGCACAAACTGCAAAACAATGTAACCAATAAAACCTGAAAGCAAGGAAGGTATGATGTGACACACAACTTCTAGATTATTGTTTAAAATTTTATTTCAACGCGCAACATTATGTCTGCGCATCATGGAGTAATGCACTGCTATACAGGGAGATGCAGTTTTATCATATTTGCAAAACAATAACAATATATTTCATATTCCTCTGAACTGTCTTTGTCATCGTTAACACTTTCCTCCGTAGATAGGAATATAGGTTCTGTTTTATGTGCAACTTAAAGTAGGCATTTCATCTGATTTAAAATGAAACCCTTTGCTATTCCAGAGATACATTCGGAGCAGGGGGATTCAATATGATTTTAATATAGCCAATTAATCGGGGTGATGTTTGATTTTAAAAGTACAATCCACCATTCACATCTAAGTGTACGGCCCATAAATTACTCAATATCAAATTAAGATCATTTGATTGGATTTATTTCTCCCTTTAATTTTCCTCTCTCTTAAGAACTGTAGAAAATTGCTCGAAAAAACCCTTGTAAATGCCATGGTTCTGTTTTATGGTTTAGGTTGATGTAAGAGTGGTCACTACGGAGCATGCCAAGCACTTCTACAATCCTGCAGAAGTTTCAGTAAAAATCTACAGTGACAAGGATGAGTGGGAGGTAACAATGAATGTGCCAAATGTCGTAGTAACCAACTCATACTTGGTACCAATAATACACTGATGGGATTGTGCTGAATTTCAAATTAATATTTGAAGTATTTGTATTTCAAGTAAAACATTCAAGTCATTATTTTATAAACGCTTTGTAACTTGTGATGTTATGACAAATATCATACTAATACCAAGAGTTGCATGAGTTGTCAAGTATTCACTTGTCAAATTTCCAGTTCCCATGCAAATTTTGAAACAGAATACCCCAGTGAGGAGTCACCCAGAGAAAAGGTATTGTGGACTCCAGAGAAGAAGTCAAAAAGTTAGTGACTTGTTTGCTGGGTGTCTCTGTTCTAGATGTGGACACAGAGATCTGACCCTGTGCTACACATTGAGCTAAGGCGCTGGGCGGATCTATTTGTCATTGCCCCCCTAGATGCTAACACTCTTGGGAAGATTGCTAGCGGCCTTTGTGATAATCTGCTGGTGAGAACACCACATTTTTATGTGATTACCAACAGATTGTTGCAGTGAATAACAATCCACTATATGATTTCTTTGAAAGTAGTTTTTAATTGATTTGTACGTTGGCAGACATGTGTGGTAAGAGCATGGGATACCAGTCGACCTCTCCTATTCTGCCCTGCAATGAATACAGCTATGTGGCAACATCCTATTACAGCGAAGCAAGTATCCAGTTTGAAGGAGTTTGGATATGTGGAAATACCCTGCATCGCTAAGAAGTTAGTGTGTGGAGATGAAGGTGGGTTTAAATACAATAAAAAACATTCAATATCCTTATAAAATCTCACAATGCTGTTGGTTGGACAATTAAGTATACAAGTCATGTAAGAACTAATTCTTACCTTATAAGACAAAAACTCTTAAAGTGCACTAACATTGTAACAAGACACATTTCCTTCAAATAGGCTGAAAAATCCACATTTGCATAAAAATTTGTATTTTAGAATTAGTGTTTAAAACATTTCAGATACATGTTTCCATATGTGTAAATGCTTTAACTTCTCACTTGCATGTAAAGTATTTGCTGTCTCACCTCAAAGCACCCTATCATCACTGAAGTAGAACCTTAAGCATTTTTTAAGCTACAATGTAAACAGATTTTTTTTTCTTAGGTAAAGTTTGGGATTTAAAATTTGAGTCTATGGGATTTGACTCGCTCAGCCTCAAACAGCCTTTCTTTTCAGACTAGCAGGACCCTGCTTGCCTCAGAGATCCTGGTGTTCCTGTTAGACCATTCATGCCATTCATGCTTGTATGTCATGAAATAATCAATTAATTTATGCCACAACCTGTTTAGAGCAGTCATTCATTACTTCGTCTTCAACCGCTTATCTGTTTCCGGGTTTGCTGGGGGTGCTGGAGGCAATCCCAGCTTACTCTAGACACGGGCGGGGTATACCCTAGACAGGTTGCCAGTCCATCACAGGGTCAACACACAGAGACAGACAGAGACAAACAACCACTCACACTCACATTCAGGCCCACGGACAATTTAGAGTCACCAATTAACCCAAACATGATGTCTTTGGACGGTGGGAGGACATGGGTGGGAGAACATGCAAACTCTGCACAGAAAGGCCCCAGGCCGGGAACCAAACCCGCGACCTCCTTATTGTGGGGTGACAGCACACTAACCACTATGCTGCTGTGCTTTTTAGATCATATTAGATCATATGCTCAGTAACTGCATAATTTCCTTTGCTACACACGCCAGTATAAAGGTAGCATTACTGAGTGCGCATCTTTTCTTGATTGCTAAAAATGTACCACACTTCTTTACTCAGTGTCACCCTCATTGTGTGTGTACTTGCATCTTGTTAGAGTAACTCAAAGTTAGTCCACCATCACTTCCACATTCATCTACTACTTAGAAAGCAGTGCATCTATGCCTTATGGCCATGCTTCTGGGTGGTTTAGCCCGCACAGTAGTGCCCCCACATTATTGCACTCTTTGGCAATAATACCCCACTGGTGAGCCATGTTCCAAATGACTTTTCATGACAGAAAATGGCGGCTTCAGTTAGAACCATTCGTCTGCGACATTGAACAGTGTTTTACAGTTGGGGCCTAGAACAGTTTGAGCCCTCTAGGATGACTGTGGAGGTGTTCCAGACATATTCCACTTGGAGGATGCCATGCAGCAGACAGGTTGCCAGGATTAATCATATATATATATAAAAAACACCAGTGCTTTCCCCAGACAACTAGAAAAAGAAGGAGTAGTTGTGAGGCAGAAAAATGCCTTTAAAGGAAAGCAAATTGTGCACAACAGCTGACCCCACTGAGCATTATCTTCACTCAGATGCAACCTCAGACTGATAAGGGGAGTATGTGGGGCTATCGCCATTTCACACAGCGTAGTGCAGCTGTTGAGTTTTAAAATAAAGGCTTAAACTGCAGAAAAACAAGCAAAAACAAGAACACTTCCTGGGTAGATGTCCCCGGTTTGCAGAACAAACATCACTAGTGAGCAGCAGACTGCATGAATCTTCTGTACTGTGGGAGGGCATAAGAACTTGCTCAGTGGGTTTTATAAGCCTACAAGGGATTCCGCCCTGTAATAATCCTTGAAATTGAAGACCAGATAAACATGATTAGTACGTCAGCTTGTGATCACTAATGAGTTCACATAATAATACACGGACTACAATGCTGTGCCCGCCTTACAGAGATGGCACACAGTGTAAATGTAGCAATGGCTGACAGTGTATTGTGGACTTTATTTGTGTTAAATATGCACTCATTAATGTGATATGTAGTCTCACTTTATTTACTTGGCTACTTGGCTTGTAAGTCTAGCATGAATTCAGCTAATTTTGTCTAACCATTTTTTTATGACCGATTCAACTATTAAACTTGTGGGTCTGAGTTTATCTTGTGCCCTTGGTTTAAAATCTCAAGAGTCGAATGGTAATACAAACTGTCTTAGGGGAGAATCAGATGTGAGAATTAGCTTATATCAAAAGTATTCAGACCTCTTACGTTTTTTAAAATTAAGAATTAATTTTATTAAAAGGGAAAAGAATCCTTGAAACTTCTTGGGGTATGACAAACTTTGTACTTTGTAAACTTTGTAATTTGCAGGTTTTCTACCATTCTTCTGGCAGCAATGATCAGACATTTTCATTCTCCCAAGATGTCTGATTGGGTTCAACGCTCTGGCTGGGTTCTTCAAGGACATTCACAGAGTTGTCCTTGAACTGCACCTGTTATGTTTTGACTGTGAGCTTTGGGGCATTTATCCTGTTTGAAGATGAACCTGATACACAGGATTTCATTAAGGACATCTCAGGTCTTTGTTCTATACAGTTTTGCACATATCACGGTGTTGGAACAACCAATATTCTTCTGATGAAATGCATGTGCATGACGCTTTAAAATAATATAACAGTGATGAATAACAAGGTCTCAGATATTAAGTAAACATTGAAAGCAACTTCTAATCACAAAGCCATAGCTAAATAAACTCTATTTTGTAAATCTTTTACTTTGAAGTCTAAGCACAGGCCAGTTTCCTGGCTGTGCTATGTCTCATCATTTCACAGGTAAGTGGGGAACAAAATACAGTGATAACTCAGCACAAAGGTATGCAAACCCTGGAGAAGGGAAGTCTTCCATGCTTATTTAAATCATTGCCTTCTGCCTTCCCTGTGGGTGTTTGTGTAACAAGTAATTCTTCACGTTGTTGCAGGTAAAGGTGCCATGGCTGAGGTGTCGACCATTATCAGTGTTATCAAACAGTATCTACAGAAACCAGATAAGTCATCGGACAAAACATGAATGCCGCATTGTGCTGTATATTGATTGTGAACAATCAAAAAATGAACATGACCTGTTCCCGGAATGAGATTTTGTTTCATTCTTTTCTTTGGGACTATGTGGGTGTGTACTGGATGTCTTTAAGTGGCATCTCACTGTTCTATAAATTTTGTTGCACCTGTTGGGCAGGCTAGTACACACACAAAAGTGTGTACTAGCCTGTGTGTGTCTGTTTGTCTAGTCTGTGACTCATTACGCTGAAAATGCAATTAGTATAAATTTATTACTTTTTGGGGGGGGTTGGCCAAGAAATGGTACCAATCTCTTGGAAAAGGGTGAGGCTCAATAGACCAATAGTTTGACATACTGAAATAATGAATTTCCCCAAAGGGGATTGTAGTCATATTTTTCTGCTTAGAATTTCCTTGTAATTTTATAATAGGAATTACATCAATGTCATTGAGGTAAAGGGCAAAAGCAGTTTAAATTAACAATGCTGTTTTCAAATTAACTAATAGAAAAAAATCATTAAATGCTTGTTAAATGTTTATCAAGTCATCAATTTTACTGTCAAGAGCATTTTCAGATTTCTAGTTGAGTAGCAGCTGTTATGGTGCCTATGGGATTAATTATGAGACAAACTAGTGGAAAGTGTTGTGGCTCCCAACTGCCCACCAGTGGGCCAGTGGAGATCCGGCAGTGATACCCAACGTAGTCTTCCAATCCCCAAATCAGATGCAGTGTTCTTCCAATGTTTCAGGAAAAAAGGATCTCAGAGTGTTCAGAGTCTTATGAGGTAGCAGTTTAATTCAAAATACAGCAAGTATCTGAACAAACAGCTGAGCGGTTCAGATCCCATGGTCTGAAAAGCACACTTAGTGGTATCTCTTCAATCCCCTGCTTATATACCCCTTAGGTCCCGCCTTTCTTGGCCTGAGGCTCCTCCTTCCCTCTCAGAGACCACAACCCATTAGAATGACCTTTTCCTCGATCCATTGGCTTCCTGACTTAATTTGCCACCATTAGATGCGGCCTTCCATCCGTCCCAGGTTTCTCTTTTCTACACATGGTAAATTTCCATTGGCTAGGATTTTTTAAACAGTTTTCTTCCCGCTCATCTCTTCTGGTTCTTAACACCTTATTTTCCTTGTTTATCTTTCCCCTCGGGCCAAAGCCCCCTACTAAGTTCCTTTTTCCCCTTTGTCCCTTCCATTATTTTCCTTATTTTCCTTCCATTAGCTTTTAGCGGACCATCTGGTTGTGGTCTCCTTTGCCTCACATCCTTCTGCTATATGTCATATATATCATATGTGCTCTTAGATTGTGTGTTATATGTTCCTAATTGCTTTACATTGTACTTTGTGACATGCTCCACCCCATATGTTTTTCCAGTGGCAGCTTACTACAACCCATTATATGTGCCCTTCAGTGCTCATCATAGTACTGCTCAAAATTTCCTTCAACAAAAGTCTATTCCCACGAGACAGTCTGACAAACTTGCTTTAATGCAGCAACACATAACATGAAGTTGAAAGCAGAGGGATGCATGCCTCTGGTTCAGTGACCATTAGCTATCAGTGGCAGTCTTTTTTTTTTTCAACCAAACATCCACTTTTAAACAAGGCACCAAGGGCTGGTAGCTGTTCCCCAGTGCTTTTTTACCAAATGCTACCAGTGGTAAAAAGTGATGAAGGCCATAGTTCACATTTGTGTAAGATATGTTTATCTTCGTTAAATCCCTACATCTCCAAACAAAGTGAAATTTACCACTCTGGATTGTGTCAAGGAAGCAAACTCGACATTGGTTTGTTTATGCTATACTATTTGATTATACTTCTCACTAACAGTGACAAGGAGCAGACTGTAACAACGGTCTTACTTGTAATAAACTGAAAGGAACTGAATCAATTAAGTTTGGTAATCAAGTTTGTCTCTTCTGCCACAATTATATAGGAAATACGATGGAAAAGTTATCATTTAATATTTAACCCTCTATTGAGTACAATAATATTCTGAATCTTCTGTTATGTAGAAAGTATGACTGGTCTTGCTCAGATTTTTTTGTAACAGCCTGCTTGAACCTTTAAGTAATGAGCTGCATTTCCTAATACAATGAAATTAAATACACATGCTGAATAACCCGTATGTCTGGACGTGTGCCTTCATCCAGTTAAGACAGGGAAATGGCCAAAGGGTTCAGACAGATGTCCCTTAATGTCCTTAATTCATTGTCAATGCAACTGCTTGCTTATTGATTGTAACCAATGGTTCTTTGCTCTTAACTGTATAAAAACTCTTGTGCAGATGAACCCTTCATCAGTTCCTCTGAAGCTGCTAACTGTCACTTTGTTGGTCACAGCCCTCTTGTTCAAAAGCTTAAATAAATATACAGACAATTTCTTCTCTCCCACAGTTTCTTTCATTTCCACCAGAGGAAACATATCACACACGTTTAGACAAGAGTTAAGATATTCTGACACTGTCTGACAAGAATATGACTGGAAAAGAAACTCACATTCACAACGTGTAGACTAATTTTGTACTGCCCGTGTTATTCTCTCTATGCCGACCATGTTTTATCGTGGTTTATCAGTGTTCCCACAAAATCCAAGAAAGGGGTGGGGGATTTGGTTTGCAAATAGCCAGGGGCATGTTACTGTTGAGTAGTCGAGGTTGCAGCACATGGAGCAGCGTGAATGGCTCGTCGAACGAGAAGCATCCTTCCCTGAGCCATAACTTGTCCTGCTGCTATTGGCTGCTGCGTTTCCGTTAATGAGGCCAGAGGCACGTTACATCACCCACACTGGTGTGGGGAGTGTCACTGCAGCCTTGACAGCGCTGTGGGAGTGCACAGTCTGCAGGTGTGCCCAGAGGTAATAAACACCATGTTCTCACCGCTATGGTCAAATCATCGAAACTGCAGATAGGCAGGGGCAGTGTGAACTTAGAAATGCTTTGCTTTTCAAGAAGAAACATACTGATCTCACTGTCACTTAAATTTCTGTTTATCAAAAGAACTTTCTGAACAGCATTGCAACAATATCATCATGCTCTCAGCTCCATCAAATGTCTGTTCCCCTTGTGTTCGTTAAGAATTCCACAAATTCAAATAGGAATACTGTTGTAAACAAAGGCTGACAAAGATAAACGTTAAAGATGATTAGGCTCTGTGTGCAGTTTCCACGTTCTTCCTTTTGGTTCTGCTTGAGTTCGGGGGCTTCCTCAAAAAAGCCAGAGACATGTACTATTAGGTTCATTGGTGACATTAGCCCAATATCAGCTGGGATTGGCTCTAATCTCCCTGCAACCTGACAGATGGATGGACAGTATAATAGTGTTGCTCTTTCCACTCTACAAGAAGTGCAAAGGGACAAATGTTTCTTATTTATGACCATCTGCATACCAGAGGGATTCCAACCTGACAGCACTCACTCACTGCATACCTCAAATACTTGTTACATAATTTAGACCTAAGAACAAGACAAACATACAACAGGTATGAAAGACTATCACGTCATAGATCACAGTTCATCATAGCTGACAGTCTAAACTCTAGAACAGGAAGTAAAAGAGATATCTTATTGTAAACCTTCAAAATCTCCAAGGGAAGTGAGAGAGTCAATAGCTAGAGGATAGTTTGTAGTTTATTCCATTACATTGCTGACTCAGATTCATTCAGCCAAGGTTATGGCTCGGGTCAGATAACTGGTTTATGAAGCTCTTTGGGTGTTTTAAAATATATCTGTCCAGTCTCTAACTTCCAAAACTGAAAATGCTTACTATAATTTTCTTTATCTTTTTATTGTTAAGAAAGTTGGCAAGTAAATGGTACCAGCCTCTTGAAAAATGGTGAGGCTGAAGAGACCTCTAGTTTTACAGATTTAGGTTAATGAAGTGCTCCACTGGGGATAATAGGTGGATGATTTGCTTCTTTGTATTTTGTTGTCATTATGAAATATCAATTTCACTGAGGTAATTGAGGTAAAAGGCAAAAGAAACTTGGATTAACAATGCTGTTTACAAATTAAAGAAGCATCACAGTCTAGGGGCACATCAGCAAAGTGGACAAGATACAATAAGACACATTTTTCTTGAATGTTTTAACAGTATGATATATCATACAGACGTGTATAATGCTGAGGATGCAGCTCCAGTTTTTTTGTGAGAAAAGGATTTTATTCATAGTGCAAACGTATGTTCAGTATGTGTGTTTACAATGAGAGAACATTGGATGAGAAATATACATTACACATAACATCTTGTGCTAATGTGTGTATGTCAAGGTGAACATGCATCCCCTGTGTCTGATGTAACTCAGGAAGTCTCCAGGCTCAACATGCAGTTTCGGGCCTCGGGGAATATTCAACCAGGTTTCATCAGAAACGACATCCTGAGAGATCAGCAGCTCTGTTCCCCGTGTCACCATAACTCGCTGTATTGACAGTCAGATATTTGAAAGTGGTAAACATCTTGAGGATTCACTCAGGGGCAGGTAGAAATTTGTGAAGTGCATTTCTCTCACATGGGTTGACATATTGTACCATTTTTGTTCAGGATGGTATGTGTTCGGCTACTCTCTGCTACAATTTATGCTGCTGGCTGTAAAAGTAAACTGAACCCTACTTTTACTACTCAGTTTTACTACACTTTAGTCATTGTAACCCCTCCGGATCCAGAATGTAACCCCGGTTATCGGCCCCGTTCTTCAAGCTCATTTGGTTACCTTGCAGACATTTAGAAATATCTGTGAGGTCTTTACTCTCCTCTGTTATGTGTTTATTTATGTTAGATATATAACATAAGAATTTTCACAGAGCAAGATAATCTTCAACAGAGTTGTAATGCCCACTCTGCATATGCTGCTGATATTTGTACCAGGAAATGAGAGGTAACAGGTCAGTTTAAATGAAGCAGATAATCAAATTGTCCCCTGAGGCTGTATGATTATTCAGCGGCTTAACTACCACCAAGATGCGTGTTACGTTTTTCTACAGTTTTTAATGTGTATTCAGCGCTGCCTGTCTTTATCAATTGTCATTTCCAACTTACAAACACATTTCTAACAACTGACAGCTAATGGAACATAATGGTAATGATATTGTACTTGATTTGTCATGGGCCATGCGGTAAGTGTAGCCAAAACATAATGTTTTTCCTCTTTTCTGTAACCTACTACTTGCAATAGCTTTAATCAATGTACCCAAGAATGCTCAAAGAGAGATTTAAATTACAGCTTTTGGATTCAGATGGGTTTATTTGAAAAAGAAACTGAACACCCCGAAGTAATACTCATATTTATAAACTGATCACCCATGAATGGTTTCTGCTGCACTTTCCAAAATCCAAGGTAGGGACTCCCACATTTCCTAATATTGACTTTCAGCAGTCTTCACACCTTCCTGTAACTGTACCTTCTGGCCCCACATGTCCGGTGGTCCTTACCTGAGGGCTCAGCACACACATTTTCACACACATGTTTTCGAACTACAAATTGCCGTACATTCCCCACTAAGTAAAAAAACCCAATATAGAATCAATAGGCCATATAAATGAATTCAACTTGCAGAATGATAAATGTTGACCTTGTGCTTTAGCGAACGAGAGTTGGCACTACATGACAGTACTGTGTGTGTCTAAAGCATCATTTGCCTTCTGTGTTTGAATGTGTCTGTTGCTGCACCCTTATGGCACACTGTAAGCCCCTTGATGCCTCGTGTTGGTTAGCCTTAAGCTGTAATGCCATGGTAACTGGAAATGGGGGAGATGTGAGGGCGCTCTGTGGGGAAACGTACTGGCCTCCACTCCTCAGTCAAACCTCTTGATGAGCATCTCTTTACCTGTGAGGCCACAGGGACTGATGGAAGCCACCAACTTGTCGAGACTAAACTGTGGCAGCCCTGTGGGAGCCACAAATTAGACTCCTACTCACAGGTGATGAGGGACCAGTATGATGCAAGTGCAACAAGAAATGAACTCATTCAGACAATAAAAGTGGAAGAAATTTATTTTGGTGGTGATGCTGGATTTTCTGTACCTCTCTGTGCTGAGATGTCTGAAGTCTGAAGTGAAACATAACTTCTTGACTTTTACAGTGTAAAGTAATTGTTTATGTCAATGCTCATGGTCCGACTAAAATGTAGAACATAATCCATGAGAAGAGGTAAAACACCTGACCTGATTTCGACTTTAGTCAACTGAGGTCAACCATTAACTACAGTAGGATGAGGTCAGCAAACTGACTTTCACAGCAGGGTTTTGCCTTCACAAAATAAAATACACACACTCTGTTACACTCAGCGTTGACTCATTCACCTTGTAGTTCATTTAAGATTTTGCTTTTTTTTTTTCCACACAGGACTGTGTTTGTTGTACAGAAAGACTAAGTATGGTGTTTTTCAATGAACACGTGACAATGCTTACATCAGACTACCACTGAATCATTAATTCTCTTGATGATGCGTGGCGTTTTGTACAGCCTTACTCCAGCAATGTCAAGAGAGGAAATGTTGAAAATTTGTGGTTGCTTGGAAAAGACTGTAATTAATTTCTGTAAAATGGAGTGAAGTAAAAAATAAAAATAAAAAAAAAGCTATTTGTAGAAACAAGAGTGAAACCTCAGCCTATATGAAACTGTTGCTGTTGCTCGCTGTTGTTAACTGTCAATGAATGAAAAACACAGGCGTGTATGCTTTGTGTTGTTGTTTTTTTTTTTTTGTTTGTTTTTTTGGGAAGCAGCAGCAGCCAGCTGACAGCCGGACTTTGTATACAGCCAATAAAAGCGAGCAGCCCAACAGCAGGAAAACATCACATGTGGAGTAGAAGCCACGGGCAGACAGAGGGTGTGACTCCGCCTATAGACAAGGACCATCCTCCTCCTCCCTTTTGTCTTTTCTTCACTTTAACTTCTCCAAAAGCCGAGTGTACTCCGGCAGAATTGACCAAACTTGGGAGCAGGACTTGTTTGGGGTTTTTTTGGAGCGGGGGTTGATTGTTGTTGTTGTTGGGTTTTTTTTTTTTTTTTTGGTGCATCCGTTCTGACAAGTCCACCAACCAGAAGAGAACCCAGACTATTCCCTGTTTCCTCAGAAGCTGTGTTTCATGGAGACGTTGTGGAAATCTTTAATTGTCATCGCTGCAGCGAGGTAAGAAAAGTCTTTCAGTGCTCAGTCATCATGTGTCGAAATGATCTACGGCTTACAAGACAGGAAAGAAAGGGAAAGACGTGTTATCAAACCCTCCAGCGCGTCCTCCAGGAAGGCATGTGAAACTATTTCATCAGGACAGATCGATCAACGCGTCCCTGCAAACAGTGCAGGGCCGCTGTTTGTTTAACCCACAGTGGCTCCTTATTCACTTCAGCTGCGCCGTGACGCCTTTGCGGATTGTGGGGAAATCACTTGTTTCATCTCTCGTCAGTCTAGCTCAGTCACATAAATGTCAAATGATCTGCGTCTGCACACGAATGTGAGCGACAGCCTCTCGTTTGTATGTTACTCCTGGTATATACTCCTGGTATATATATATATATATATATATCCATGCATGTAAATCGCCTGACTGCCAACAAAGACTAAGAAACTTTACGAAAAGTTCAAGTTCCGTTTTTTTTTCTTATACTTGGACTTTTTAATATCTCTTTCTCTCTTTTGTGTAACTTTGAGACCAACTGATGCCTTTTTTATTTTAATGTCATCTAAACACACTGCCGTTTAATAACTTTCTTTAGAGGACCATTAACTCTGAAAGCTGGACCAAAGTATAATATAGTTTATTGCAGGGATATACTCCAGCCTTTATTTTACGCACTCCCTGTTTTTTCCCACGTGGTTTGGAGGCTCGCTGTCAGTTTGGACGGTTTGGTTTCGGAAGTCTCTCTCTCTCTCTGTCTGTCTATCTCTCTCCCTCTTAACCCTACGCATCTGGGAGTGCGGACACACACGCACGTGCGTGCGCGCCTCTGAGAGAGAGCGCGGCTCTCAGACCGTTGAAAACACCTTTTGCACGCAAACCGCATGTCTCGGCGCTGCTGGCGCATTAGCCGCCTCTGTGTGCGTCTCTGAAAGGTGTCAACAGGATGAAGCGATAAGATCACTGAGTGCTGTGGCCCAGTGTGCTGTCACGAGTCTGAATTTAGCGCCAACGAGGCCTAAGTGCTGTTTACAATGAGAAAGTGACGTTTGTTTACTGCAGATATATGTCACAGGCTTATATCATTTATATCACAGCTTTATGTATAGAGTCTGAAGGGGACGCCGGCAGATGTTATGTTGTCAGCTCTGCTGTGAGTCAAAGGGCTTTTGGGAGGTTTTGCCCTCTGATCTGTTAGTCCGGGGGTAAAATGAGAGAACAACGCCTTCAGTAAAACAAACAAACAAACAAATGTGGTATCTTGAGATGCCGATGTGAAGAAGTGATCACCGCTGACACGTCTTTACTTGCAGTCAAAAAGAAGTTTATTGACAAGAAAGAAACAGTGCCAAAATGCCGAATCCTGGAGCCTCTCTGCCAATATGAGATCTCCTCTCTGCTGTCTCCCAAACCCCTCTATTTATATGTCTTGTCTGTCTTCGGAATGGGCACTTCTTCCAATAAGAAGCCTCCATCCAAATGGTAAATATCATGTGGTTACTGGGCTCTGGCCTTTGATCTTTTAGGGCCAGCATAAAACCCCCTCATCCTATCTCTCGTGGTGTCTCATGCTCTACCGTATCAATCAGGAAGGCAAATGGGTAACAGTTTGACCTCCAAGGCACATTCCTTTAGTTCAAATTACAATGGGTCGTAAAGAAACCTTTGACAAAGCCTTAATGAACATCCTTGTTTGACTTAAGAATAGAACATACAACAATTTAGATGTTAAAGTAAAGAAAATGAAGTGGAAAATACACTACACAAACAAACACACACACACACACACACACACAAAAAAAACTGCACTGTAAATGCTGTGCCATTTGCAGATGCAGAAGAATCCCTCTGATGATAAGGACATCTGTCTGTCTCTTCCTCCAGGTTGACTGTGTTGCACAAACTCCGTGGTGCCGTCAGGTTCAGCCTTTTGACGAAGGCGAAGATAAGAGACGAGCATGCGTTCATTTTACGATTACAGAGGTAAATGCCAGGGATAGCTGGGATTTACACTGATGGTGAAGTTACCACGAGGTGTGCACTGATACTGTCTATCTGTGATGATCTGATCAATCTTCGAATCAATCAATCTACTGATAATTTTTTAATCAGATCAGTTAAACAGTCACTGGCTCCAGCTTGTCAGCCTCGGCTTTTTAGCTGCCGTTTCCACTTTTGTAGACAAAATTGCTTTTTGAAATTTTGTAGGGAAAAGTTCAAGAGGGTTGCTGATTCGGTTCCCGGGCCTGGGGCCTTTCTGTGCGGAGTTTGCATCTTCTCTCCGTGCCTGCGTGGGTTTCCTCCCGGTTAGGGTTAGATCAGGGGTTGGCAACCTGCGGTTCCGGAATCGCGTGCAGCTCTTCCATCCCTTTGCTGCGGCTCCCTGTGGCTTTGGAAAATAAATAATCCATGTTTAGTTCAAATGTATTTTATTTTAGTATGTTAGTTTTTTGTTTCAAATGTAATTCTAAATTTGAAGATTATGGTAATCTTGTATCATTAAAATACAACATGTTTAAATGTTTTGTCGCTCAAAATATGCGTCACAACCGCCGACGTGCGACACCCGCTGGCGCGCGATTTCAACTCCAGGTAGGCCTACCATGGATAAATCAAAGAAAAGAAAAGTTTCTGAAGAAAACAGAACGTTTAATGATACGTGGGAAGATTAATTTGCTTTCGCTGCTGATGAGAGTGGTTTATCAGTATGCTTAATGTGTGGTGAGAAATTGGCAAACAACAAAAAGTCAAATGTCGCGAATGGTGACGTCATACAGCCCTTAGGCGCAGACGCTGTCCTCTGAGGTTCAGGAGCAAAAATCACATTAACCAAGTGAAATAAATACTTTAATAGGCTGTTATTTTTGCAGATATGTATTTTACATTGTTAAGTGAAATAGTCAGTAATCAGGTTGACAGCTGACTGCTCGCTCCAGTACAAGCTATGACGATGATTAAAGGATGCGGGCTCACAGAATCTGAGGGCAGTTTTGGTTTGCTGCAGGTGGTTAATTTAAGTTCGGCTTTTTATTTCAGAAACACGAGGACGACTCAAATATATATATTGAGTATTTTATTTGCAAGTAACCCACAAGCCGGCGTTTTTTATTTTTTTTCAGAGTTCAAAATGTTTTTGTTGCATGCATAAATAAAATTTCGTTTTCTTTGTTGCATTTATGTGATTTCATAAATGCAATAAAAATAAGCATAAAGGCAAAATAATGATATATGCAGTGATATCTTCATTTTAGATGTCAAAATAGTTTTGTGGCTCCCAGTGATCTCTTTTCTGTGGGCAACGGGTCCAAATGGCTCTTTAAGTGTTTAAGGTTGCTGACCCCTGGGTTAGATGAATGGATGAATAAATGGGAATTTTAATTGATGTTTGAAATTTATTTTAGTCACACCTTGGAGTAAAAGTATCAGCTTCTAAAAGAATTTCTCTAATGCTGCTGTGTTCCACAGGTTAATGACATGGACCTGTGCATAGTAAAGATTAATATGTCACATAACTTTGATGTTGTTATGTGACCAGTGTAACTGGGGTCCACCTTGAATGGGGAATATTTCTGAGGGTCCCCTGTGACAGCTAAGAGGCCCCATGTATATGAAGGCCAGATGAGTCAAGATTAGTTTGTCACACACTTTGGGTAGTGTTGTGGGATTTTTTGGGTCAGATAGTGTGCACCTTATGTTGTATATTAAGCACGAGTACTGTGTTGTATCCTCGCACTAGAGAAAAATGCACTGGTAGATTCAAAGAGGCTACAACTCATATCTGTATAATGAGCAGAGGTTCACATGAGGACTGATAACAGGTACTCCAACTGTGTGGTGTGTAGCAGCTCCGGAAGCCAGATGGCCACTAGTAGATACACCAACCCACACAATGTCTTTGATGTTTAGGAAAACATATCCAAAAATTTGCTCATGCACAGGTGCATGATGTCCGAAAATCCGTTCATCCCACATAGTGCCTTTGATGTTTAGGAAAAAACCCAGGTCAAGCAACTCTTGCCACCATTAGATCAAAGAAAACTCCCAAACTCATGAAAAGATGGAATTTTTAAAAGAATGGGCTGTGGCCTCAGAGAAGACAGGAGGGGCCTCTGGGATATATAATCAGGTGATTCAGGGCTACTAGTCAGTGTGAACTCAGACCCCAGGGCCTGGTCCACTCAGCTGTTTGTTCAGATACTTGCTGTATTTTGAATAAAATTCATCCACATCAGACTTTCAAGACTCCGAGACCTATTTTCTCCTAAATATTTGGAAGACATTAGTTGCTGATTTTTGAGACCATTTGTTCATGTTGGGCACTGCTGCCTGACCTTTTCTGGCCCATAGCCAGGCAGTTTGTGTACCCCGACAGTAGCAACACACTGTGTAAGCAGTTGAACTTGTTCTACTCGCAGACAGGTTTGACCTGCTGAAACTGAAGTGATGTGGGTCTGATTGTGTTCACATTTTGATTATTTGGTCACAAAAAAAAAAAAAAATCTTTTCGGGAACATTTCTTAAAATCTGGATAAACTGAACAGTTTATGTGTCCAAACAGCAAAGCAGAGCAATATTTCTGAATCCATTGAGCCAAGATTCACACTTCCCATGTTCTAAATGATGAAAAATTATCTTACGACATTTTATATTTGCTAACATGAAATTATAATGATGATTTTTTTTTCTCTTATTTTTGTGACTGAGAAATGAGAAATTTAACAAGTCGACACTTCAGTTCGGATGGTTCTATTCTGCAGGATAGACCAGGGTTCTTCCACGAGCAACAAAAGTTTGAATGCTTTCCTATTTACATGCCTAATGCTGGCCTTCTGGTCCGTGGAAACTCTACGCAGTCCCTGTGCCCTCTGAAGCATCCTTAGCCAAGGACCCAAAGTCAGAATATCATATGTGTACTGGATACATACACATATGGACATCCTTCGTCCTGCTCACCTGGAGGGCAGTAATTCTTCCTAAAGTCAAATGTCAATGCAAACAATACAATTAATACCTTACACCTTATATTAACCTGATCTTTTTGAAGACAACGAGTCTGACATTTTTTATTTTCCACAAGTACTTTAATAGACTTATAGAATTATAATGTCTTCCCACATGCTGTATTGCTTTTAAAATAGCTCCAGTTGTAGAGTAAAACAGAACTTACCTCTCCTCGATACTTCCTTACCTTTTCTCAGAAATGTTATAGTTTTTTTCTTAGGGTGGAGTAATTTATTACATGTCAGCACAAAAATGATATGTTGATTATTTGATTCATGAGCTGTGAGATAATTCATCACAAAGGCATGACAATATGTTCTGGGAAATTGCGATTGACAAAATAATCAGTAAATTACTTGAAAATGAAAATAAAAGCTTTTCCCCTTCATTGGAGAAGTGAGTGAAAAAGGAACTATGGTATGACCAAGGGCTTGCGGTGACAAAATGCAGAATAGAGAGTTTTCTGTCCTGCTGGGCTTCAGCACATAATGTAAATGAATATAAAGTGTTGTAAAGGGGCTGAAAAGGTCTGATTTATTAATGCAGAAGTTGAGATCTTAAACAAGTCATACCCTTACTCTACACTTAAAATGCATGAAATTTGAATCATTTATTGAATTGCATCATAATTCTCATTTGTTGTGATGGCCCTGAAGTGAAGACTGCTTCCAATCACACGTAATGCTGGAAGCTGCACCACCATAGCTGGTTTGTTTATTGCAATGTGTAGCTGTCTTCAGGAAACTTCTCATTATTTCTCTCTTTTCTAAAATTTCTTCTTAAAGCATTACTTCCTTGTCTTGTGTTGCATTTCTATTTCAAAAGTGTGTATTGGCTGGGTTTATGTGATACACATATGATTAACCTCAAGATCTGTCATGGTTAAAGGATCTTCCCTTAAGCTAGCTGTTATCTAATGATGACTGAAGTGTTGAAAGTATTGTTCTGTTACGTATTGTAAACATAAGACAAATGCTCATTATTATTCATCCTTGAAGTTTATCATAGATTCTATTATAGGGCCTCCAAGAATGTAAGATCACATTCCAATGTATTTGTACAGGCTCCTTGAGATCTTCACTAATGTGAGCCACATGTGAAATGGGAATGATATGGTCTTTGCATAAAGAACATGTGGATTTTTGGTATTGGTGAGGCATTTTTTTTGTTTATTGGAGAATAGCCAGCCATTAGTTCTTTGTTGTATAGTTTACTATAAAATATTGCAATCTTCTATATCCAACTCTAAACAGTGGGTGATATTGCTTTTGAATCCTTGCTTGAGTCCTGTCTCCTTATCGATAATACACTCTATGATCTTCAATACTGATCAGTTTCTGCGTCTTTCTATGACCTCACTAGAGTATCCCCGACAGCATCCTGCCACCTCAGCCTGACATCAGAGTGTATTTAAGGGAATTAAAGAGGTGGATATCTATGTATCTTGCACATTTTTTATTATTATGGCTTTGGCTAATTGTTGTCTTTCTGTTTTTAGATCTGGAGCCACTTTGGTGCTGTGTCATAGCAAAGTTACTACATGATGAACAGCCAGCCAATGCAGATTCTCAGTGATCCAGTGTTTCGGAGCAGGATGCCATTATTTGATGGGACCATAGCAGCCACGGGACTGTCAAAGCCACAAACTATGTCTGGTTTCCTAGATAAGCACTCACTGCAGTACAGCGGGTCCTACATAACTTATGACCCCAGAGGAAAGGACGGACCAGGGTTCACTTCACCATGGAGCACCCCAGAGACGTCTCTCCTTGATAGCAGGGGTCCTATGAGTCACCTTTCTGGCATGGAGGGAAAAAAACGCATACTTTACAGGCAACACAGCAGTTCTTCAGAAGAAGGCCATCCTCATTCTTTGTCTCTGTGTCACCCTGCAGTAAAACAGGGCTTTACCATATACACTAAAAGTCCTGGGAATAGCAGTCCTACAGCTGCTACATCAGTGACTGGTAGAAAACAAAAAACTGGAGGTGAGAATCCATCTCCTACATCTGAAAACTCTGTTTACCTTGCAGTTCCTAAGCCAGTTTACAGGCACAATACCTGCTGCAATGAACTGGGCTGTGTGAGAGGAAAACGATACAGCGTGGAGCCAGGTTCTCAGAGAGTACCACAGAGTGTATATGAGCACAACTGGATGCAAACTGATGCTAACTACACTGAAAGACCGCCAATTCAGAGGAAGGCACAGGACAAACTGCTGCAGCAGAGAGGTTTACAGTTTGAGCCACATGCGGAACCAGTGAAGCGGATGGCTTTGGACACGTACAGCCCGAGTGCAGCAAGGACTTTGCCTGCTATGATTGATCCAAACTACACTGGCTACCCTTGCACCCCAACACTGATGGGTTCATTAAGTGAGCAGAGCCACAGGTTACAGACTCCCCCCAGAGGCTACTCCAGCCTAAACCCCTCCCATCCTACATATGAGCATATGACCTCAGAGGTTTATCAGGAATGCTCTCCCATGTCCATATATGGCCAACTAACACAGCATCCAGTGTTTTATTACCCCCAGGCAAATGAGGAGGTACAAAACAGCGCGCGGTGTAAAACTATTGGCAGTAAGCAGAGAGATGTCCCTGTTATTCGTAAAAGCACAATCTCAAACCCCCGGGAACATTACTTAGTGCCTCAGTCGCTTCATGGAGAAATTCCTTTGACCTTGCCTAACACTGAAATGTTTCCCAACCATTCCTTTATTCAGGGTTTTGACTATCCATGTTATGCAGTCCCTGGATATCATTTAAACACAAGACAAGCTGGAGCACCCCTTAAAAGGCAAAACACGTCACCTAGTTTTCTCACAGGCAGCACAAATAATTCCCCATCCAGCCAAAAAAATGATCATTCCTGGGCCTCTGCAGCTAATCTGCACAAGGACAAAGCCAACATGAGTGTGAATATTGACCAGTCACAACCTTCCTCACCAGTCCTATGTGTGGACCAATCCAGTCCTGCCAGATATATGAGCCAAGCTGGCATCTCACCAACCAGCATTCAAATGAACAGATTTTTTCCCCCGCTGTCCAGCCTACATTTAGACCGACACATCCTTCCTCCAGCTGGCTTGAGTATGAACAGACTTGCGGACCGTTCCCCCTGTGATGCCCAGGTTACATGCCCAAAACAGTCAAAACCCCTTCCTGTTACACCAGCAGCGTGGCTTCCGGGGTCACCCAGTCACAGTTCAGACGGCATCCACGCAGCTGCAACTAACAGTGCAAATGTCAGAAAAATTATCCATTCCCCTTCTGTTGTAAAAGGAAATAAATACAATAGCCCCGAATCCAGTTCAGGCTCCACCAGTCCTAAAGTGTTCCTGAAGAGAAGTCTTTCTCACTCATCTCCTCCCAGTAAAATAAAAGAAGAGGGGAGGAATTTTTGTGAAGTGGAACTCGTTAAGAAAAGACAAAAGGTGAAAATGGAGAATGTCAAAGTAGGAAACAAAATAGACTCTCCTCCTATGCCAGTTATTGATAACGTCTTTAGTCTGGCACCATACCAAGCATACCTGCAGGCCTCTGGAGTGTTATTTCCAGGCAGAGTACCTCATAGAACCGTCCAGTCTTCGGAGCAATGTGCAGACAAAACCAAGCCAGATATAAAGCAGAAAAGGCCAGATCAAGAGGAGCAGCAGTCTGTTGTCCGTTCAGTTCCCAAAGAAATCTGTCCAGACGCTCCATCAGAGAAGTCAATTGTAGAAATATCTGAGGCCAAAAATATTCAAGTGGAAAAAGTAGATGCAGAAGATCCAGACATAATTCTTGAGTTTCCTTTCGGCCAGAAGGACTGCAGCAAAGTCACAATCAAACAAGAGCCTTTAGAGACTGCTTCATCTGACAGTCAGCCCATGTTGGTCATAAAGAAATGTGAACCAAATGAACTTGAACGAAAACTCTCATTAACAGATGAAAATGGCACTTCAGGTGAGTCCAAACCTGCCGAATCGACTGCACAGATGAACTCATCTTCTCAGGATGATGCACACACACTGCACGAACAGGTGGCTACTCTCCAGTCCAAACCCATTACCCCAACTCAAACATCTGAGAGAAAGATACATTTCAAGAACATTCCTCCTCAATGTCTAAAACTCTCCACCTACAAAATCATTCTCCCTGATATGAAGCATTCCACCCCCATTCAAGCCCCAGGGAAGCCACCTGCACAGCCCGTAACTGAAATCATACCGAAACGAAACCTCCAAATTCCAGTCCGAAAGCATTTCCTTGAGTTGCACCATTTCCTCTGCAAGCTAGTATCCAAATCTGTGTTTTCCACTTCAGAGCAGGACCTCAGAACCTGGTTGTCCCAGTTGGAACTTAAACCTGCACCGCCATCAACCAAAGTTCTGAAAGTGTCGTGTTTGTTGGGGGTAAAAGCCCGAGAAGTGTGGCTCAATGAGGAGATCAAGTCAGCACTCCATAAGGTCCTTGAGAGGCTGAGGGAGTACACCATCCAGAAGCGCTCTCCTTTCCCACATGTCATGCGAGCAGGGGCGGTGTTCCTCCCCATGCTGGTGATGAAGGAGATCCTGTTTCCGATGGTGCAGGGCAGCTTCATCGACCAGGTCCTGCAGGAGCACAAAGTGGAGCTGCGCCCCACCACGCTCTCGGAAGAAAAGATCCTTATCCAGCTTCATAAACAAGCCTGCTCGTCCCGCCTCAGGAGACTGATGTCGCTCAAACACCTTCCTGACATCTACGCTGATGTGGTCAACCTTTTGCACTACGCCTGTGTCTGCAAACATCTGGGTGAGTGCATTTACTTCTGACCTACTGAGGCAACGTGACGAGTACGTGCAGTGCACTGAACATTTGCCTTGTAAACGAATGAAGGACACAGACTTTGCAGTGTTGAAATGTTGATTACAAACATATTACTTAAATCCTTGAAGTGTATTTTAATCTATTTTTCCAAATGAAAGTTGCTCTGGTAGGTATTATGGCATTTTGTCTCTCAGTACTGTCGAGATACAAAAATGAGTGGTGTTACGATCGAATGGGTGTATGTTGGGCACCAGTACTGATGACTAACACTGAAGTGCACAAATGTTCATGAAGGAGACAGGAAATGGTTGGCTAGTAGACAGTTATTTAAGGGGCATGTATACACAAACTGAAAGCTTTTCAAATAAACTTGGACTTATTGTGTTTTCCAGTCATTCATATTATCAGCACAGTGAAAATAATTAGTCAGTGATGAAAATTAAACTCTTCACCTCAGTCACAAGTTAAGAAGCTCTTTTTTATGTAACAATGACATGGAAGTTGTCCAGACTGTTACTTATGATAGATCACAGGACACACTGAAATCCATGATACTATTTCTCACATTAATACTTGATTCTCTACAAATGTTTGAAAGATTATGCTTCCTGTTTGGTAATGTGCAATTTGACTGCCAAAACATTTGTACTCTTCTTTCTTTCAAATCCCCCTTGCTAAACTGTGTGATTTACTGATTGTTTTGTAAATCATTACAAGGCATCATATTTTGACTGTTAGCTATCTAATTTTATGATCAAGCAGTCTTTTATTGGTCGTATTTTCTGCATTAATGGCCCTTTTATAAAGATTAAGTCTAAATAAATAATACATATTCAATATAAAATCCATTTATTTTTTACAGAATCAACTTCACCTGATGTCCAAAAGAGAGTCCAGGTATTTTTTTTTTTTGTGTGTGTTGTCCCATCAATTTCACTGACCTTTTGCCTTTTTTCCTAAGTAGACAGAAGGAATAGTTTCTGCTAGCTTTTAATAACAGAGCACAATCAGTTGCATGATTTTGGGTGGGTGGAGGGAAGGTTGCTAAGCTGACAAACTGAAACGGACCTTCTGGGGTTTTTTTGGGGGGCGTTGAGCATTAGTTGAGCTCTTAAAGAGTATAAGGTGGGCTGGTTGATCACACTACCAGAGGAAGGAAGTGGAAGTTTCCAGTTGATGGTGGTGGTGGTGGTGGTGGGGGGGGACTCTGGGGATTGGACAGCAGTTTATGTTTTGAAGAGATGGTGAACATCATCATCAGTGTGTGCTTTGTACTCAGAGAGAGAATTTGAGATGGAATGGGCGCATGAATTGTTCACATGCATGTTACAGATAATGCAAACCCAATAATGTGTTAATTCGTCCTTCAAGATATGAACATGCATAGTTTCATTTAAAAATAAAAGAATCCTAAACAGTTGGGCACCAAAGTCAGTTAGTTTATGTTGTATTGTTGCATGTTTGCTGCACTAATTCATCTTTTCACTGCAGGATTTTGTATGCTGGGGGATTGAATTACATGGCTCATGCTCACTTTTACACACTTAAATAAGTTATATCAGGCTTTGGCAGCACAGGCTGTACTTGACTTGTTAGAAGTAATTCATGGTTGGTTTTGGTGTCTTCACTAATTTTACTGACATTGCAATTAATATAGAAGTTGTAAGACTTGTCCTAAGTGTCTTTACTTTATTTACTTTTGACAGCTATTATTTTGTTTGGCACAAGCATTTACTGACTAAATTGGATTTGATCAAATTTGTTGATTTTATTCACGGTTCACATAGTTTGGAAGGACTTGACTTTGGTATCTGAACATTTCCCTTGTACTACTCTTTGCCTCAATCCTGTTAATCCCTGACCAACAGCATCACTTGCAGCAACTGGCTTTTCCCCAGCCCATCATGTTTACACCCACAGCTTCTATTCCGTCTCAGTAGAAAGGTTTTTTTTGGGGGTTTTTTTGATGGTGTTGGATCATGCTGTCCGATCACCATATCTGCTGATATTATTAGAATTAGGTTCTCATTGTTGTGTGCTGACTATGCACTTTGGGAGGATTGATTTGCCAGCCTGCGTGGCGGTGTTGAACCTTGTAGGTGCTATCTGGCTTTTTCATCTCTCGGGGAAACAGGTTTTGTTTTGTTTTGTTTTTTTAATCCAAAATCCTGAAAGTCCCTCTTATCTGATTTGCTGTTTCCTTGATCACAAACTAAACTCTCTTAACTCCTTAACTATTAAATTCCTATTTCGTCAGAAACCATTTATAAAAAAAAATTGTCATACTTTTGTATTCATTTTGACCTGTTTTTATTTTATTATATCCCGTCTGTTGCAGGATTAGTTATGGACGATCCTGTTTACAGAGAAAAAGATGACAGTAGTGAGGAGACTTCTGTGTTTTCAGACATCCCTACCTCGCTGGCCTCCCCACCAGAGCCACACCCGCTGGAACATCAGGAGGACCAGGAACCTAAATCATATTGGAACATAAATAGAACCAAAAGAAGGGTAAAGAGCAGCTCAAGGCGCATGTTTTTAGACAACAGTTTGTCAGATGAGGAAGAGACTGATGAAAAAGAAAAGACTGTAAATGGAGATGTGTTGAATGAAGTTTTCAAGAAAAACTGGAGTGCCAATCACTCTGAGGAGCGCGATAACAGGGCAAGTGACGGTGTGATGATGGAGCAGGATTTTTCACTCATCCTACAAAGCCCTTCATCTGACAATTCATGGACATGTCCTTTGACATTTGATGAGCTCTCTCCAACTCACAGTGACACAGAAACACAGGAGCCCTCCAGTCTGCAACCCGATAGTCAGTCCTCCACACCAGAAAAATCCAAATCTAAACTAGTTGGTTCCAAGAATTGTTCAGGCATGATTCTCAAACTGAGGAGGATGTTTAGTGAAGGCCTCAACAGAAAAAAGGCTCACTACAAAGCAGTGTCAGACTCAGGGACGTTTACCGATGCTTCCCGATCCCCGATGGAGAATGTGGAGGGAGAGGTTAGTGACGAGAAGGACCTTCACCGGAGGACGCCCAAAGTAACACAGAGGTGGCAGAGGACAGGTAACTTCTCTCACTCCTTAAGACCCCTCAGCAGCTCCTCGAAAAGAAAGCACAGACCACTCTTAAAGATCAAATACTGTCCCTACTTGTCCACCTGCCATAGTGCTGAACACAGGAGGCGATGGGTGCTGCGTTCAGCTGTCCAGAGAGCTCGGAGGGCCATGAGACTGTACTACCCAGACCTGGTGGGAAAGAGGATCTGCCATCTATATGAAGAGGATGACAAATCAGAAGTGTGGTATCGAGGAGAGGTTCTGCGTATCCACGAGGCCCACACCAATCCTCTAAAAACCATATTTGAGGTCAGATATGACAGCGAGCCAGAGTGGAAGTACTACCTAGAGCTGCTGATTGACTATAAAAAAGGTTGGCTCAAAATTGAAGACTGAAATTGCTAAGCCAGTTTTGTTTTAGGTCACTTTTTTTTTTTCTCTCTCTCGCCAACAACAGGCTGATAAGTCCTGAATATAAATCCGCCCTCTGGGGGACGAATTTTCTATTTGTTTTAAGGTCAGCTAAAAATTTCTGTCACTTTATTGCCCGGGATCCATTCTTCTGTGGGCATGGACAGTTTGCAGCATCTTTTCATGTCTTTAAGCTCTTGTCTTTGACAGATCTGTCAACAGCTTTTTTGTTTATTCACAATTAAGATTGTGATTATGTGTGGCCTTGTTGTGTTTAATTTAAATAATAATAATAAAAACAAAACACACACATACCAAACAACTTAAAATTCCCCAAGTGCTTTTTTAGAAGCAAATGTTAAGTTATGCATTTGTTGAAGAAGCCATTATCCACTCTTCTCGTTAAAAGGTAGAGTTATTAGCATATTTTTTTAATTGTAAGAAATAATAGCAATAAAAAAAAAAACTGCAAATGACATGAAGTTTTACTGTAAGACAGTGCTATCCATGTATATTGGTTAACAGTGAAAGTCTCAGGCGTGTCTACAATTGTCACATTTTTATATTTGTTTTTTTCTTTACAATCAGAATTGTGGTTGTATTTTTTTGTGTGTGTGAGTAGCTAGACAGGCATTTATGAAATGTGTCTTTACTTATTGTCAACAATAGCTGTATGATTTTCTAAGATTTCTGCAGACTGAATTGTCAAAATATGACTCTTTTGTCTCAAATAAAGGTTTGTATTTTTTTTGTCATTGTTGTAACTGTGTCTCTCCCTAAAAGACTTTTCAAATATGTAAGAAAAACATAACTTTTGAAATTTTTACTATTGGTCATGCAATATTCTCAATTATGCACCAACATGAACAACTAACATGATGCAGAATTTGATCTAATGTCTCCCCACAGACTATGAACACTTAATACAAAGGGCTGTCAACATTTCCTCTTGAGGATAACTGCATATAAAATGTGAAATTTTACATTAGAATGGCAGTGTCTTTGTCCCCATCCAGTGGCTAAAAAGTTTGTTGCAATTTCCCTCTTATTTAGTGACAGGATACACAGTGGCAGCCCTCTTAGGGACACGGTTTATACCATCAATGCTGACTTTTTTTTATTTTTGAAAAGGCTGCTGCCACAAGGAAAAGAATGTGTCCACTATCAAACAACCACCCATGCCAGAATGATGTTTGCACATTTTGCACTTTAATATTTTCTCCAAAACAGACAACTAATTTCTCCCACATTTTTACACTAATAAGAAATAAAACACCTTTGATAGCATAAAGAAAAGATATGTAGAAAAGTATTAAAAGTTTTTGGATGTCTCAGTTTAATGCAAGTAGCTGCTTCTGTTACTTCAAATGTTATGAAATGTTTAAGAACTACTAGCAGACACAATGAAAACAGAGTGAGCCCTGGAGGGCATGTTAGCCTAATGATCACAGCTATAGCTGGTGTTTCCTGCAGACAGCAAAGCGAAAATAGCCCATCTTTTGTTACTATCCATTCAACTTGTGCCATCATTGGTTTGTGACTTGAGACAATTAACTCAAAAAGTGACATCATACAAAAAAACCACTATATTGTACAAACTGCAAAAGTAAAAGTGGTGCAAAAAGCTAACAAGTTTGCCTAAAATCAAAATGAGTTAATGAGAGGTACCAAATTATTTCCCAACTATTCTGGAAGACACAGCTCTGCCAAGGTCTGTAGCACACTACATTGCAAAATACATAGTGCAGAAATGGATGACTGGGTAATTGATGATTGAGACCAAACCTATTCTAATGACTCACACAGTACTCCCAAAAATGAGATTTCTCATGACATTTATTCAAATAAACAATACAGTTTATAATTTGCTAGGATAAAATAATAAGTTTGAACACATAAGAAGCATTTGGGAGAGAATTCCCCAAAGATCTGAAACTGGGGCAAAGGATGTGTTTTAATGATGGCTGACACTTTGGTGTCATCTTCTGACTTGAATCAGTGCCTGTATATTCGTGTCCCCTCCAGTCAATCCTGTGAAGACTGCCATATTGCAGAGACACGAACGAGCATTTACAAGGAGAGGGCTTGACAACCAGAGCAACCACCACACAGAACAATGAAAAACCTGGAGGGGCACTGACATTTCAATGTCGTATCCTCAACCCATGTGCGAAAAAATACAGTCTTTAATGCAAAAGCATAACAGCGTTATAAAACAGTCCTACAACCTTTAGAAGTTTGCCCTATATTCCTCATCTGCCCAAGGATCACACAAGTCCATCTGTGTAGCTCAGTTTAAAGCAATGTTCAGTCTTACTGCAAGGCAAGAGATCTCGTCATCGAGGCGTGGCCACTATCAGCCCCATGCCATCCAAGTATTCCAGCAAGAGTGATGCAAATGCCTGACCCTGTTTGACAGTGATCCAGTCCAATTAGCAGCACTACAAAGCTGTGCTGTCAGTACATTCTATTACCCTCATTCCATCCCCAAGGTGCAAGCTGAGCTTTAAGAGGGCGACCTCAAGCCACGTCGGGAAAGAGGGAGGGGGGAAAAAAAAAAGAAAAAAAAAAAAGAAAAAAAAGAGTGAATGTCACTCAGTTTGGCTCTTGCAAATTATTAGTAATGTTCTTCAATGTTAAACACCCCTAAAAACAACTAAGAGGGTACAGCAAAAGGTTAGAATAGAGGGACACAGGGCCTGTGCGTTTAACCTTTCCTTTGAACTGTGAAACTTTTTTCTGGTCTTGGTTTTCTCAGTTGTTGCACTTTTACTGAGTCCTTTAACTGATCACTTAGCAACTAAGAGAAATTCTTTCTATCAGTCCCCATTTAAATTTACTAATAAGGTGTAACTTGTGCGCTGCTCTGAAGAGACTGAGGATGATAGGGCGAATGCCTTATTGCCAAAGACCTCCAAACCCCCACACACACTGGAGGGAGTAAACAGACTCAACTTACATGGCAAAAGTACACCTTTTCAATATTGGTAAAGAATAAATATTTCAAAATTTCAAAATTATGCAAACACGTGCCACTCTTGCTCTTACTTAACTTCCATGCATATGGACTATTTACAAATTGAAAAATACAGACTTGCTATTTTGTTCTTTTGATATCCCGCCCCTCCCCCCACCCCCCGAAATGTCTTTGCCCCTTTGCAATCAGCCTATCAACATTCAGTCACCCAGACAAGGATCTCACCACATATTGCAGACATGGCCAGGACAATTAAAGCTGTGTTGAAAACATTTTCACACTAATGGGAAAACAAAAATCAAAATCAAAACAGAAAAGATTCACAAGCAAAAAACAGGAAAATAAGATAGTTCAGGGGAGGTGTTACAATATAAGCCAAAAGGATGTAATTGTTTTAGATGGATTTTTCTGCTTTCCCAAGACTCCACTCTGTTGCTAACAATACTGTAGTACACTTTCTTTTTATTACTCTACCTTTTATTTAAATATAATTTACTTTTTAAGATTTTGTTAAACAAATCCTGGAAAATGATGCAAAAGTGGGTGGTTTGCCAAAGGAGAGGCGGCAGAAGGCCCGTGCTGCCCTGTTAAATTGCATCAGCGCTCTAGTTTGTCAAGATACTCAAGAGTCCGTTGCATTGGGACGTGTCCTCAATCCTCGATGTACTCCCACAGGTCCTTCTCATAGCCTTCATGCACGTGCTGTAGAAGCACTCTTCGCCTGCTCTCACAGTATCTACCAACACAAGAAAGTTTATTTATTTACAGAACAACAAACACAAACGTCAGAGTGGAAGACAGTAATTAAGATTTCCTTCCTTCACTGACCTGTACTTATCTTGTACTTTCTGCTTGATATCCTGCAAGGAATCCTGGGAGATGTCCCGCTCTAGGTAGCCAGACAGCACCTCAGTGGCATTTTCCAGGTCTGCCTGGTTGTTCTGGTGAACAAAAAAAAATTGAAAAACAACGATATGGTCACAGCAAAAAATTTATTAATTAATTAATTTTTAAAATATCTGTCAGCGTTATGACTTCAGAGAAAAAGTGTGGGGATTAAGTCATATTGTGACATTCTAGATAGCTAGCAAGTAAATGAGACTGAGTAGTTGAGCTTTTAAAATAAAGTAAAACTCTTTCTGATAGCTATTGTGAAATTGCAGATTGAGTCTTATGCAAATATAAACACAGCTAAAGCATGGTATGACAATCCTTTTGAGAAAGTGGTGTATCCTCTTGGTCTGCTTCAACATTATCAGCAAAACTGAACTGAACTTTAAGATTTTGTTTGGTTTTTTTACTTCACTAAAACTAAAATATCTCTAGTTAATTACATGCATCATACAGCATCTGCTCACATTCATACCACTTAAAATAAGAATTTTCCTTTTAACTTACCTCAAAAATAATGGACTGGTTGTTCTTCTTGAGGTAGAAGGCAAAGACATAAGTGAACATGAGCGTGGAGCGGCACTGGCACAGCACATCCACAGCCTTCTTCAGAAACTGCACCTCAATCCAGGACATGTTGTGCTGCTGCATCTCTTCCATCTTCTGCTTGACCTGAGCATAGAGCTTGTGCTCAAAGCGCAGGCTCTGCATGTGGTTCATGTAGCGGTTGCAGTAGAACAGGTACCTCTGCAAGGCTGCCCTGGAGCGCTGCACACACAGGATGGTACTGGCTTTCATTCAAGAGTGCTTGACCAAAATATAACTCTTTAACTCAAAGTCAATGGGCAGTACATAATCAGCAACATATAATGAAATATCTTAATTGTATTACAGAGGCATTTCAGCCAAGGCGCTAAAGTTTAGTACCCTATACATCACAGTTTATCAAAGATGTAATGGACAATTACAAATTATCTGGGCTAGACGGTGTGATATTGTGTCTTCATGTCACATATCTGGCAGAGTAAATTTGTATGTTAGAATGAGTCAAAAAGATTATTGTTTATTACCTCCTGGGCGTCTCTGGCTGCCTTGGCATCATCTTCGTTGTAGCGATTGCAGTTGTACCTGAAATCGCATGATCATTAACAATACAACACCACACATGGTTACAATTTAATATTTGATGTTTTCATGCTTTCCTGACTGTTATATATCACCTGATATATAACAGTCATATATTATTCAAATATTTAAAGGGTTCTGGTGATTAATTGAAATGAATATGCCATTATCAATGTTACCAGGCTGAGCCGTGGGGTTCCCATGGACCAAGGCAGACCCAGCAGAACTCAGCTTTGCAGTTCTGGTTCCGACAAACCATGTGATTGCAGCCACCATCTTTCTCAATGGTCACGTGGCATTTTGGACACTCCTATGAGCGGAGAGGATTGATAAATGTATCCATCTTTAATAGCAGTAAAACCAAAGATGAAGTCCAAGGTTGTGAACAAAGCAATACCAAAGCAAACCACACTCATTAAAATTTTCAGCTTTACCAGAAGTCTGTCACATTAACCAGAAAAGTGGCCTTCCCTAGCAGACTATTGTCTACTATGTCAATTTCATACCTTTGTATTTGCTGCAATCCAGTTGGAAGTTTCACTGTCATCATCGCATTTCTTAATCCATTTTCTCAACCACTGCAAAAACAATACAACAAGAAAAAATACTTATGAATCCAAGTCTAAAAAATTCAGTCAAGATAAGTAGAAAAAGAATAATAAGGTGTTAAAACATTCCTTGATAGCTTACCTTACACTTGACAGGATCATGCCAATTCTCCCCACAGTTGAAGCTGCAGCAACAAGAATGGGTCAAATTTTGCTAATGTAAATAATTCTTGTTAAACTTAAAGTCAATACTTAAGTACCGTCACTGTCAGTTCACAATAGTCTATTCATAATTTTTTAAAACTCTCTTACCAGAACTGACGGCCACACTTGCACCTCACTGGCTTGGCATCTGGGTACTGGACTTTCACAACATGATGGCAGTCTGGTGCTGGGCACCACTTTAACAGTCGATTGCACTTAGAGCAGGAATGAGACAGAGAGTGAACTGATAGTTTCATGTACACCCGTTAAAGGTCTATTTTTTCCAAGCAATACCTATAGATAACCTTAAAAGTCAGTACAATAAATAAATAACACATATGGATTTTTCAGCCCACATCAATATACTGCTAAGGAGAAAGGAAAACTCAAATCTTACCTCTACAAAACTATTAGTAATTAAATGCTGGTACTTCAACTTCACTTTTGAATCTGTTATGAGGCGCCTATAGGAGAGATGAAATAATTTATGAGCCTTCATTACATGAGAAGGATGACTGGTAAAAGATTCCTTCCTTTTGTGCTTGATGCATACTACACAAATGCAATAACAAATAATTGTCAAACAATTTAACTTTTTCTTGAATAAGCAAATGTATTTACTCAACAACTGATTTAGTATTATTGCAAAACTAAGAGATTTAGTGCACATTACAAACTAAGGCACAATCAACATTTTTTTTTATTTAAATACTGACATGGGAAACTTGTTTCTGTACTGTACATGTCACTACCTATACTGAACAGTGAATACACTGTTAGGTCTTTTGTTAGCTGGTGAGATCAGAATGTAGGTTAAGACAATTACTGACTGCTTAAAAGCTGGTACAAGAGATTAGTGTCCATGGTTCCAATATGAAGGTATATTTCTTTGTACTGAGTAGTGGACAATGTGTAAAGTGTCAATAACTGATTTACAGATTTAACTCTTAAAAAAATACACACACACACACCCAATAGTCTATGTTAAAAGTGAAATTTGATTATGAGTTAGCCATTAATTAACCAGTTCTACCAATAAATCCAATTGTCCCCCATGTTTTTTTTTTTCTTACAAAATTACACGAGTTAGACGTACAGGTGGCGTGCTGCACCATTAGTCGGCAACTGAGGGATAGCCTAACACTGAAATTCTGCTATTACTTTTATTTAGAAATCGACTTACCCAATATTTGATCATTCATTTCTGTGCACTTCATTTGTTCAAGCTTCTCAAAACATTAAAGGAGCTCCCATTGGGGTTTGTAATCCTATACCTTTTTATATGCGAAGTCCCACTACAGTTACGGTTCGAATAAATTGCTTTAGAATTCATTTAAATTTCATGCATTAGATAAATTTTTGTATATTTTTGCTGTTTTAATAAAAAGTGCTGTGTGGTTTACTACAGCATGGTGTAACTTCCAGGGTTAGGGTTAGTCATAGCCTTTTAAAAGGTATCCAAATTGGATTGAACTGAATAAAAGTGGATCAGTGCATCTCTAATTTTGAAGACCTTTTGGCATGGAGTTGAACTGTGTCTCTGTATAGTGATCATTTCATAGAATGGAAATTATCTTTAGTCTGTTCTCCTCTCATTACTAGAATGCTGATCATTGCTGGTCAATATGCAACATGATATTAGAGCAAGTATAAGCACAGATACTCACATGACTGTGTTGTCATCAACCAAAATGTCACAACTATGAGCAGGACAGGAAATGGTCTGAGAAGGCAACATAGAGAGTAGAAAATAATTAGTAACACTGTTATTTAAAAGACTAAAAAGATAAATACAGGACAGTTAATCTTAGTGGGTACCTGTCCCATTCCTTCTTCTATAATTTTGGTGGTCAGGTAGTCTCCCCAGCACTGCATGCAGAACTTGTGTCCACACTCCAGGCCCGTAAAATACTGTAGAGGAGAAGCATATGATTTGACTTCCAAGAATATACGACATCATGCTAGTGAAAGGCTCTGGATTTTCAACAAACAGATGTATACAATAGTAACATTTATTATTACTAAATAAATAAATAATGGATCATTTTGAGTGCTACAAATGTCAGCACACAAATGTTGTTGTTTAAAATAGTCTAGATATTGCTGATTTAAAGAATTAAACTTGCTGAGAAAATGCAATGTGAAGTGTACAGTTCTGTTTCTATAATAAAGCGGGCCTTTAATTAAGATAAATATGCAGAAGTTGTTAGTCTGTTGATACATGTTTCTATACTGTTCCTTTACATTGTGACCTCTGCACTACCACATGGAGTGTGGCTATGCAATGTGGTCTGAGCTAACGTAGTCTACTCCAATGTAGACATGAAAATCTAATACCACGCTTGGACAGCAAAATGATCAGAGTTACCGTCATCACAGTTTGAAATGTAATCACACAGAACCTTAAAAACAGCACTGGGTTTGCCTGCCGCATGCATATTCTGAACAAGAGAACAGCAATTGTACTTTTAATATTATGTTCTATGCTTTAATGTCTTACTAAGCAGACACTACACAACTGTCACCTGCCCAGCACTGCAATGTTAAGCCAGAAACACAGCAGTTACACTGAGCTCAATGATAAAAAAGTGAGCAGTAAAAAAAAAACAAAAAAAAAAACTCAACCATCAAAGGGTCTATACAGTACAGTACTGTACTGTACTTTACCATACAAAACTGGCACCTTGCTCTTTAGGTAATGCATAATTCTACATCTTGATTTTAATTACGAATCATGTTTTGTTGAAATTTAAAAAAAGAAGTGAAACGTGGCACTGAGAGGCTCTTGGTGAAAAGGGCTGGATTAAGATAGTATAAACTTTTTTTTTTTTACCAACTCTTGGACATAGTTGTCTTCTTTTTCAGTCCCAAATGGATTTGAACTTGTTGCTTACTAAGAACAGATTTGCATTACCTTATTTTCTCATATCTCTTCAGAATGTATGTCAATAATATATCCTAAGAACTAAACTATAAGAGCATTGGATTGAACAAGCTTTTATAAAAAGTGCAACAGCAGATCGAACTCTGTGCCAAGTGGTCAAAAGCTAAACAGTTGTGATGGACGCTCACTGGATGTTCTGAGGGACTGCACATGTTCCCAAAAACTCCATGCAAGAGATTTTGCCACATGTTGGAACCCTCTGTTTTTTCCACTATTGTCACTAAAAGTAGGCCGTTTGTGTTTGTGTGTTGCTGTGTGCTCTGAGCTGTCCTGCCCCTAACAACACAGACAACAGAAAAAGATATCTCTCTTGTGAGAAATTCTGAGTAAGGAATAGGCAAATGCCTGCGACCTGGAAACAGATAAGCAGTTGAAGATGAATGAATGAATGAACAGGTAAATGCATAAACAAACGTGATCACATTTCGCCATCAGCCTAGCCATACATTTCTTAAATTCTCACTGCTGTAGTGACCAATGTTGCTAAAATGGTGCGTAAAATGAATCTGACCTTACACATAATGACACATGCCTTAAAACTCCCCTGTATTAGTAATCACATAGCTTTAGCATGTTAAAGTACATACAATACAAACTAGAACATTTCATAAACCACAGTTTAGACTTAAAAAAAAATCAGCTCATAAAACTAAATGCTAGCATCATCTTGGGACTCACAGAGTTGGGGAAGTTCAGATAGCAGATCTGACATGGCATGTCCTGTGCCGATGATCTAGTGTTGATTGGAGGACGGATCCGTGGCTTTTTACTTGGGTTAATGACATGACACTCAGAAAAAAGCTTGTCCAGGTTACCATCAAAATACCTGGATGAATTAAGACAAAAACAAATATGATCACCATTACAAAAAATAAATAAATAAAGCTGAAGACATTACTTCATCTTGGCAGCAAATAACGAATGGAACTCAGACACTTACCTTTCCATGAGCTTTTCTTTGTCCCAGTTGAAGTGACTGAGAAGGATGCGTGTTATTGTTGCAGGATTCTAGAGGAATGAGAAAGGTTTGGTCAGAAATAAATCCGAATGTTGCAGTAACTACTGCTAATTTTTATTCTTGACTTGAATAAGCTACAATTCTAGTAACTGCTGAGATGAAAAGTTCCTTAATTGGTATTTCTACAATCCTACTCCTAGAACAGCTTTAAGCATTTTTGTGCAACAACAGACAACTGAAGGACCTAGGTTTTTCAATATATGGATTAGGCTGAGGCATTAGACCAGAATGGCACGTACTGAAACGAATCAAGTAATTTAAATCACCAAAACAGATCCCACTTAAATGGTCATTTGGTGTCCATCCATGTATAGCATCAGGAAACGTATCTGTTCATTGCTGTAGACTTTTCACATGCAAAATGGCATCTGATTATTATTCAATAAACCAGAAAACTAGATGATGAAAAAAAAAAAAAGTCAACCCTTTGAGTGCACCATTTCCTGTTACTTGTCAGGTGATGGTGAAACTGAACGAAGCTGCATGACAATTTCAACAAATTTAATGGGACATCATGCAAAAACTGCGGTGGTAGTACAAATTCACTAACTGCCATTTCACCAGCAGAAGTACAAACTCAATTTAAACTGTACTGCCAGCTTAAATAAAAAGATCAAACTTAAGTTTCTTTCAAAGGTCAACAAAACCAAAGTTGAGCCCTGTCCACAAAAAGAACATTAAATGTAAAAGACCACATACTTACATACATACATTCTTACCATCAATTCTATCTCCCATACATTTCTGGAACTAAGATCACTATACGCATTTTGATTTGAGTGAGCACCATTTGCAAAATGGATCCTATGCTTTTTATATGCCTAAAACTCAAAAATTTGCAGTCTTTTTCTCCGTGCTAGATTTTTCCTCAGTGGAAGTAATGAATTTTAGTGATTGAACATATTATTTATGCTTAGTATTACTGCTTCTTTACCTCAAATTAGTTGATAACAATTATACAAAAGATGTATGTGATCTTTTAATTCTGTTTTTCAACCTTGTAGCGTTCACTATTAGCCTTTACACTATTGACTACATTCATAACAGCCAGGTTGGTAACAAATGAGAGCAATATTACTAATGAAAGGAGCGTATGCACAATGATGTTATGAAGTTATTGGCCACAACATAAGTGCACCACCAAAGGTACAAGCTAGTCTCTTTTTTGGTACACAGATGGTTAAAAAAACAAAAACAACAACAACAACAACAACATTAAAACAGAAAACAACCCAACATAACGTGTCTTAATAAGGTGCTCGGCCAAGAGCTACACAACTAGCTACAGTGTATCGAGGCATAAATTCTTTATAGGACAGAAATATGCTGCTTGAGGAGCAACAAGATGCTGCATTCTATGCTAAACTATGTGAACAGCAAGGAGCTGGTGCTTTCCATAACTATTCAATTCACCTCAATTCACCTCAATTCACGTTCTATTAGTTATCTACCATTTGTTCTTTCTTACAACTTCATCACCCCTTTTTTATTGCTAGTATTAAAAGGTTGTTTTTAAGGGTTAGGTAAACCTGTTAAAGGCTAATTGCCCACATTTCCACTTTTAGTTGAGCTTGCAAGATGCAATGTCATGTTAACCATACTATCACCCACAAAACACAGTGGACAGACAGTGAGCGGCAAACTAAAAGAAAATCTGTTGCATCTCATCCTCCTGTAAAAGTATTGGAGCTTCCATGAGACACTTCAATCTGTGTTTCCATGTTTGTAAAACGTCTATCAAGGCTCCAGCTGCCTCTGTCATTTCCAAGTGGAGCAAAGTCACAGTATTTCGTATTTAACAACACTACGTTGGACAGGTGAAAGTTCTGTGCCCATGTATTTTGAAAGTTGTTACTGGAGAATGGGCAAACATTAGCACAAGTTTTGTGATTACATCAATCCGGAGTGAAGCCAGTAACAGCACAGCAGTGTAGTGGTTGGCGCTGTTGCCCCACAGCGCCTTTCTGTGCCCAGTTTGCATGTTCTCCCCCTGCTTGCGTGGGTTTCCTCTCAACATCCAAAGACATGCACGTCTAGGTTAATTGGTGACTGTAAATTGCCCATAGGTCTGAGTGTGAGCCCACTCGCCCAATGTGCGCTGGGATTAGCTCCAGCAATCCCCCATGACCCGGAAATGGATAAGCAGTAGAAGATGAATGAATGAAGCCAGTAAATACAAGTAATTACTGCAGTCATTTGACTCAGGTCTGAATGATTACTCCCTTTTCAAATGCAGACAAATGCCAGATGTTAGCTGGTCTTAGTGGGTTTTATGACCAGTGGAAAAGAGGCTAAAGAAATCCTGCTTCAGTTTACCATTTGCCACAAGTGATACTGCTATACAGTTAAACAAATATTGTTTTTCAGTGTATGGTACTGACTCAACTAATTTTTGGTACCAAAGTACCTCTTTTTCCATTGGGCATGGTAACCCTTTGAAGTGACAATGTTACTATAGTGACTGTGCATGAAGCTATCGTGACCTCATCGTCTACTAGACACATACATATGAACATCCAAGGGATATCAAACAGAGAAATATGTGGACCTCCATAATTGGTCTTGGGTGTGGTTTTACAGAGAGCCACACTAAATATAAAGTACAATAACTATCAGAACAGGCTATAGTTAGCAGTGAACTGTCACTTGGCTGTTATTAAATACACACATACAATGATAAGAGTAGGGACAATTCTTTTTGACCCATCAGTCTTCTGCAGTGTTTTCAATTCACCTCATCTCCCAGTGAAGATCGGCAGATGCAATATGAAAAACTACCTGTTCGTTACGGGTATGATCCACAACTTGATCTATTATTGGTAACTGGTAATGTATGAACTTTAATAGTTTGCTGTATGAGGACTTAAATGTGATCGAAAATCTTTCTTTGGCTACTGCACTACAATGATGTGAGCCAGCTGTCACTATGATTACAGGTGCAGGAGATTCCCTAGCTTTCCTTGGAATGATGATGATGATGCATATCATTTTCAAAAAAATTGTGGCTAAAACACATATAAATTGTATTTCTTATATGCAGAATGCATTTGAGATAGCAATAATTTTGCAGCAATGGGGGGGGGAGTATTCTAGTGCCATGTTTACACTCTTTAAGCCCCCCCCCCCAAAAAAATTGGCTTAATCTCTGTATTAAAATATTGGATATTTCACTCAATCCTGACAAATGGGTGGGGCATTCTAGGACTAATGCTGTTGAACTTCTAAAATACTGGTGATATTTTATGTATCACAATACATGAAATTCTGTTATACTACTGTTATTCTATACTGTCAAATGTGATGTGCAATTGACTCAGCTACAAAGGTAGTTTTTTCTCTCAAACTTACCAAATCATAATTAAAGTACCAGTTTTGTATATTTTTATGAGATAGGAAGATGGGTGACATGTACAAATGCAAATATGAGGTTGGGGAGTATGAATTTGCAATTAAAGCAGAAGACACTCAAAAAGAAGAAAAAATGAGAATGTGCCCATTTATTAGTATTCCTTGCTAAAACTCTTGCAACCCACTGCAACAGATCCTGTAGTGAATGATCCCCAAATGAAGGGTACAATCTTCATATTTTTATTACTGACAATGTTTTAGAGACTGAAGTTTGTGACGCTGATCACCTGTAGTAAGGTAAACTCATTTAAGATATTCTTCATGTCTGGACAAAATAATATAAACACCTCTCACTGATTTGTGGACAACACTTAGGCAAGTTCTGCTTTTTCTGATTGTCTGAGGTTTGTTCTTTGACAGTCTACACACACCCCAAAAAAAAAAAAGCACAGGCAACTATATCCTAAAAATGTCTTCAGAGACCAAGCAAAGCCAGACACGCTTGACACATGAAGGAACAACAAGAGGAGCAAATTACGGGAAAGGTCTTGAATTGACATGAACTATCCCATTATCACATACTCCACATGAAAAACCTCACTTGAAGAGTTATTGCTACAGGAACCAGGAAACTACGACTGTATAGAAAACACTATTTATGGAGGAATAAACTTTGCGGATTTTTCACTCATTTACGTTTTTTGTTTTTTGAAAAGAACAGGGGCGGACAGGGGGCTGTTAAAATGAAACACTGACCACTAAAAACACATCGACGGATAAATTCATGGATAAATAATGCTTGCAAACACAAAAAGTGGCAGGTCTCCCAGGAGCACTTTCCATTTTATTCTGTGGCCAAGTGAAGGGGAAGGAAATGGAGGCCCGAGTAGCGTTAAGCTGAAGGGCTCCAGAGTTTTCCCTCATATTTTCTATTTTTTAACGGCCGACAGATTATATCGTTTTCGTGTGTGATGCATCCAAACTTCTTTGGAAATCATGACAAATAGCCAGATTGCCCGAAAGGCCAGTAACATATCATATAAGTAGCTAACCAACTCGATGACCAAGCCTTTCGTGCCAACATTAAAGCTGCGCTATCGCTGCTCTTATTTTACAAATGTCGCACCGTTGAGTTGGAGCAGCTTCGTTAACGCGCTGCAGCTGCCGTCCAATGGGATCTGACTGTGATCTGCTTCTAGACCGGAGACGTTATGTTTATCCAGAAATATGCTCGTTTAACGTTTACAGTTGGCTAGTTAGCGAGCTAGCTAACTTGCAAGCTAATGTTAGCTTAGCAAACGGTACTACCAACTTCTCAATAGGGATTAGGCTACTTCCTGGAACAGAATTCGTAAAGCGATTGTTCTTTTAATGTACAAATTTAAAGTTGCCCATATCTTGTCCGTGTATTCAAGGCACAAGGCACACGAAGTCGTGATAAATTGAAAAATTTGGTTTGTGGTGAGCAAATGGAATCACTTTGTTAAACTGCCAACTTCCAGCAAGTAAACTACTCCTACCGGGCTAACGGCTAAGCTAACGTCCACGGCCTGTTTACGCTTCACCCAAACCCGGACCCCGGTCTTTCCTATCACTGACATACCAAAATACCTACCTGGATGACCTCGTTGACCTCCCTGATACACTCCACCATATGCTGGAGGATCTGCTCGGCAGTCAAAACCTCGAAGCGGTAGTCCTCCTCCTCCTCCTCGCCGGGACCGTGGCCACCTCCGCCGGTCTCGCCGCACTCATCTCGCTCCCCACCGGCCACCACGGGATCGACCAACTCCACCTCTCCGAGTTCCAGGGTGTCGTCCTCGGGCTCCTCTTCGGCGCTGTCCTCGCTACATTCCTCCTCTTCGTCGTCGTATTCATAGTTATAACCCTCGTCTGAGTCCATTCCTAGGGTGGTTATCAACTTATGACAAGCACACCGAAAGGTCTACAGTGTGTAAAAACGGCGATTGTAGAACAATACGAAACCAAAAATGATCTGAGCCTGTTTTTCAGCTGCAGCGAAAATAACAACAAAACGTCGCCGCTGCTAAGCCAACAAAGAGAGACAGCGTCACCAACTTACGACGGTCTTACGTCAGATGGACTGTACAGAGGATAAAAAAAGGGAAAAAATGTATTAGTATGAAAAAGTTTTCCTTCCACTGAATATTTTAATGTTTTAAAACGTTTAAAAAAACACAATAATAAAAAAAAAACCACTCTCACTAAATGCTTTATTTTGACATGTGCAAGTAAAAAGTGTACAGCGAGTTAACAAAACACACATTCCCGATAAAATGTGGGCAAAGCCAACGTTTGGCAAATGAGCTATAATTACTATCATTGTCTAACTACTGCATAAAAATGTTTTTACTTATAAAACGTTATATTTTATTGGCCAAGCCCATTTTTGTACCCCAGTGGATGATAAGGGAAGTTTCTCTTCCCATTTGTTTCGAGAATCACGTTACTCCAACTTGAACAACGTTTTTTATGCTTCTGGCAATTTACTGGTACAAATCGCCAAATTAATCTAAATGCAAAAAAACCCCCCACAAACAAACAAACAAACAAAACAGCCGCTCCTGGTGCCTCCGTCATGTGACTGCATTCTCTCCACAGTCAGTTAGACCCTGAGGACACACTGTTGTAAAAGTCATGTATGCGTTTAGATCAGGATGCCACAATCGTCCAATTTTAATTTTGCAATTATTAATTAGCGTCCAATCTGCAGACACAGTGGAGGGAGTATGGCCGTTACCACAGGATTTCACCTCGTCCATGGAGAAATACCCGCTGAACCCACATACTTTCCACTTTGGTTACGGAAAACAGTCAGTCGCTCAGCAGGGCTGTTCTGTCCTGGACTCTGCTTTCAAGAGATATTTTTCTCTTGTTTTTCCAGACTATACATCTGGTAGGTGATAAAGTTAGGTGGCGTTAAGATTATGATAAAACCAAAAGTATGATTTTCCACTTTGTTGGAGTGAAAAAAAAAAAAAAACCTCCAGTGATTTATTGGTATCCAGTGGAGCAAATAGACTTATCCACAAAGGTATTATATACAATATTACTTGTGATACTTGTATGTAAGAACTGCCTTTTTAAAACATAGTGTGGGCATTAAGGTTAGATAATTTGATGATGAACAAGTTTCAGGCTCCATCATGAATGGACCCAAATGTAAAGCAAAAAAGTGCTCACTTCTGGTTTTGTTTTGAATGTCCTGTTTGTCATGGTGGCTTTTCAAAACCTATCAATGGGCTTTGTAGAGACAGCAGTTCATCATTCAGCCAGTATGGGCCTACCTAGTCTAAAACCCTCTATGACAATGAGGCTTGATGTTCATGTTTTCACCATCACGTCTTATAATCATGGCACTGTGTAGCGTTGTCAGGTTGTGGATGCATCTCTACAAAACATTTATTATACTGCTACTGTAATTTCATTTCTCAAAACCAACAGCAAATGATGTCTTGGAATTCAGCAAGGATAAACCATTTACAGCGGAGATCAGCGTTGACCATGATGACTGTGATGACTACCCGAATGAGGAATCCTCTGAGAGATGTAAGCATCTGCAAATTTATCTGAGTCATAGCACTACCAAGTAAGGGTCACAGTGACAACTGTCCCATCCAGCATGGTCCACCGCTTTCAATAACTTGCCCTAATTTGTGTTTCAGACAATCTGAGTGTCTCTGAAAGGAAAGCAGTTTTGAATGCAGAAACTGTGTGGGGTGCTGTAAGAGGTGAACATGTCAGGCTTCTGTTAGGGGTCTACCAGAGCCTGGTTAACAAAACATTTAAAAATTGATTATCCATTGTTACTTTTGTAGATTTTAATGGTTTCAGATTTTCTACTAAATGTCTCATCCTTAAGCACAGGTCTGGAAACCTTCAGTCAGCTGGTGTATCAAGATGACTCTGGTTCAGTAAGTTAGAATTTTCTATTTGCTCAAATTGACAAGGCCTCTGTAATAGTTTTTCTTGAATACAAAATTTGTCCTTGTTACACAGCCTCATTTATAATTGTGATGGACGTTTTTAATACGTTTTCCTGGTGAATGCTTCTGTTTTAGTATTTTGTGAACAAGACTGAGATTGTGGACTTCCCCCGGTTTCAGTTCAGGGGGATTTTGTTGGACACTTCCCGACACTTTTTACCAGTGCAGACCATTTTAAAAACTCTGGTAATAATCACATGACATAACCCAATCTTAAGATTTCTGTTCGATGGATCACACTTGTCATCAGTGTTTTACCATATGTTTTCTTATTAGGATGCAATGGCTTACAATAAATTCAATGTGTTTCATTGGCACATTGTTGATGACCCTTCATTCCCTTACCAGAGCTGCACCTTCCCAAACCTTTCCAGAAAGGTAAGTCATGAAGAAAGCTGTTAATTAAAAAGAAAGAATGATTAACCTAATGTTATTTGCTCGTTCACTTTAGTTTATTTTGCACATATATAAATCCGTTTTTTGGGGGGGTTTTTTTAACTGTCCTAGTTTTAATCAGTATGTGGAGTCAAGGGATAGGAAAATGCAGAGAAATTACATCCTCCCTAAACAAAGGCATCTGGCTCTATTTCAGGGGGCTTTCCATCCAATGACTCACATCTACACACAATCAGATGTGAGGAGGGTGATCTCATATGCCAGGCTGCGGGGAATAAGAGTCCTTCCTGAGTTTGATTCGCCTGGCCACACCAGTTCTTGGGGAAAAGGTACAGTTCAAAGACAAAACAAGCCATGTTTACTAATTTTCCTGTAATTATGGCAAAAAAAAAAAAACATCCTGAATTTTGAGCTTGGTTAATTTCTTTTCTAAAGGACAGGCTAGGTTGTGTCTAAACTCAACAGGCAATGCAAGAGGTGTGTTGAAAGTAAATTCTGAACTAAATCTGATAGATCAATATTTGTTCTTCAGGGCAGTCTGACCTGTTGACTCCCTGCTACAGAAGGGGCATCCCTTCAGGCACTTTTGGTCCTGTTAATCCAGCATTACCCTCCACCTACCAGTTTATGGCAAGACTGTTTAAGGAAGTATCATCAGTGTTTCCTGATTCTTTCATCCACTTAGGAGGAGATGAGGTTGACTTTTCCTGCTGGTAGGCTCTAATGTAGCAGATAATTTACGTCTCATTTTAACATGGATTTCCTGTTTTTGCTCACTTGTTTGTTTACATTTCTGCTGAATAGGTAGCAATAGGGGCAAAGAATGACAACAGAAAGAATGTCACTATAGCATTTCTAGTAGTATCCTGATATTTTGCTTGTTCAAACATAAAAAAGGTAAATGGAAACATGAAAAATCTTGTTATTACAGTTTAAAGTCTTCTCTTTAAAATGCAACAATAATAATAATCATAACAATAAAAGCAACTTTGATTTAGTTGAAGTAACTTTAAACTTTTAAAGAATATGCATAATAATCATTACAGTTATGTTTCCGAAGGAGATCCAACCCTGACATCCACACATTTATGCAGAAGATGGGATTTGGAGTAGACTTCGCAAAACTACAAGCATTTTACATGGAGAGGTAGGTTGTAAAGTGGAACAACAATAAATAAGGTTCAGAGAAATACACTGAACTAAACATTTATATAAAATGAATATCTGTATTTCCAGCATTGTGAATATCACTTCAGCTTTCAACAAGACATCGATCGTGTGGCAGGATGTTTTTGACTATCATAAAAGAGTAAGTATACCCAACAAATATCACAACTATGATATAAAACAAAACTACATATTTCCAACTGCATAGTCCATATGGGATCATGAACAATTCAGACATTGTTAAAAATTATAAGATATATTGATTCTGCAACTATGCAGAAAATTATGTAGATATTACATTGTTACATGTTTAGAAATTTTATATATATGTATACACAAACACTTTAATTTGATTTTAATAAGTTCTTTGAAAAGAAATGGCTAATCATATGTTTAGTAAATTAAACTGAACACATGTACTATCATCTTTGTGATGTAGCCGTTTGGAATATCTGACCAGAAGTTTGTATCTGTATACTGGTGTACAAATGAAACAGTGTATAGATAGTATCAAGCGAAAACATCACAAAAATTATTCTAAGTCTAATCATCTATAGCACTGTGTTGCAGCGCAGCTCCCTATCAGTGGTGGAGGTATGGCGACCGGGCTGTTACTTGTGTAAGGTCCACAAGGTGGCTAAAGCAGGACTCAGGGTGATTCTGGCCTCGCCTTGGTATCTGGACCAGCCAGGACCCACACACGATTGGGCACGCTACTACACTGTGTGGCCCCTTGCCTTCAAGGGTCAGAGATAAACTCATATGGTGTGGCTTGTTTAAGCAGTCTGCTGTGGTTAATGTCTATCATAATAATATTAATTCACGGCCATACCAGTAGGTGGCAGTGAAGACTGTGGTTTATGTATAGATGTTCCAGGCATACTCTCTATCCAAATTCTGTATGGCATACTAATTGTATACCAAATTTACTAAATATAGAAATAAGTCTAGTTTACAGTTTTGTACAGGGCTGATGTACAGTATTTTTCCCAGCTCTCTGCAGCTCGGTTTCCTCAGATCAGGGATTATTCCAGTGTGAACATATAACAAACAATACACAACACAGAATTAATGTCCAGTATGGAATAGGGACACAGCTACAAAGAGATGTCACTGCTGTGGTACATGTTCTCTGTGCTTGATTTATAGCTCTGTGTTGACATACGCACTCTTCCCCCTAAGCACAAAAGAATCAAGACATCTTGATAATATTATAAAATATAGTAGAGCAGCACATCAGGAAGGATCTCTCAGCTATAGAGCAGAGCACTGCAGAATCACTAAAGCTGTAAACCTCTGAAGCCAACTTAAACATTGTCTTACTGAGTTTGACTTGAAGTGGCGTGATAATTTTGAAGTGAAAATTTTGTTCAGTAGTAAACTCAATATCCGACTGTCCTTAAATAAATTTATGGCGCTATCATCACTTCACAGGAACTGACAAACAGAAGAAGCTGGTGATAGGGGGTGAGGTCTGCATGTGGGGAGAATATGTCGATGCCACCAATCTCACTCCACGTCTTTGGTATGGCATGAAAATCACCTGAAATCACCACCTAAGTCAAATTACCTATTGTTTTATTCAAATGGTTACTGATTGCATCCAAAATCAAAGGCCAAGGGCAAGTGCTGCAGCCGAGAGGCTGTGGAGTGATGAGAAACGGACCTCCAGTGTCAACCAGGCATTTCCTCGATTGCATGACTTTCGCTGCAAGCTTGTGAGGTACTTTTACTATCAAAGACTTGAACAAACATAGTGCTGGAATACCTACGGGACATAGGTTTTTTTTATAATATCTGCTTTATTACATACTGACATTTTTGTCTCCCTTTCTTTTCAAGGCGTGGCATCCAGGCAGAGCCTCTCTACATTGGACACTGCAAACATGAGTACCAAGGTGTTTGAAGGTGCTAGGACTAACATAAGAAGATGAGCATTTGAGCTAAGTTCACAGGTGACTTCTGAGCTGATTCTGAAAAAAATCTGTGGGGCCTTTAGAACAATGTAAAATCTTCAATATTTTGTTTCTTCAGACTTCAGCATGTTTCCACTCAAGGACTCAGGGACTTCATCTCATACCTATATTTTCTTTTCACATTTTTTGTAAGAGCTGCTTCAGTAACCATCATTTTAGTTTACAATTTGAATATGAAGTAGTAGAAATGTTTAAAAACAACTTTCCAAAGCTATAGTGCTGCATTGTAATGCCATGTTGATTTGCACTTGAAGGTTTTGTTACATGGTTTACTTTAAATATTAACATTGCTGGTGTGCTTGCACTGAAATGTAATAAAATTATGTTGGCATGGGGAAATTATCACCATTTTTTTTAAGCAAACTGACAAAAAGTTTTGACATCACAATCAAATAAAAATAAAACCAAATGCGCCAAATCATAACAGTTACATCAAGGCACTTTACACATAGAGCAGGTGTAAACCAAACTCCTTATGGAGTTGGTAAAGACATCCAACATATCCCTCCAAGAACGAACGAACGGTGGCAAGGAAAAACTTCTTTTAAGAGGCAGAATCCTCGGACAGAACCAGACTCGGGGAGCCAGCTGCCTGGACCAATTGGGTTGAGAGAGAGAGAAGGGGTTCTCTGTGCATCTCTCAGCAGTCTGGGTCTGAATTAAAGTCAGAACAAAAACTGACTGACAGTTGTTCTTCCATATATTGACACTTTAGGTCCAGGTTACCCAGTCAATATGTTTTTAGGGACGAAAGGATCAACCAGAAAACAAAAGCCTGCATGTCAAGAACATATAGATAGACTTCACACAAGTTAAATACAGAACTGGGGGAAAGGGAGAAAGCTCAAGAAGAGCAGAAGAGAGCAGGAATCTCAAAATTTTTGGAGAAGAAAAATAATATTGATCGTAAAAATAATAATAGTAATAGTCATATCCATAATTAAATACATTTTTTGTGTATTAATCAAACAGCAGTTTGGAATACCAGGCCCTCTTGGTGTCCCTGGGTGGTGTCAATGGAGGGGCCTCAGCCAGGGACTCCATGCATGAAATGTTTTGCAAATTTTTCTAAATCGCTATCAGATGTTGAGGAAGGATTAGGGTTAGGGCTCAGACAAGGCAAACTTAAATGAGCAGTGAGGGTGAAATGGAAATGTCTGGTTGAGGAGTCATTGCTGGTTGGTTTCAAATCTCACCTATAGTCACAAGTTCTGGGGAATGGGATCACAGATACTATAAGGCAAGATGGTTTTCCTCTTAGGGGGGCTGAAAAGTTCAGACATCACATAATCCTCACCATGGCACGTAGAAACAGAGGTAAAGGGGGCTCAGCAAACACAGCCAGACCAAGCTAATGGTGCCCCAAATTTTTCGTATGCTCCCGATCCTCTCAGGTACTCCAGTGGGGACATTCAGTCAACCCATAATGAACTGGACCTCAGCATTCATCAGGCAACAGTTGTGGAGGTCAACCTTTTCCTGGGATACCATGGAGTGTGTGAATGCTCGCTCTTTCGATGTCCTGTTGAAATAGGGCATCCTATCAGCATAAGCCATCTCATTTTCGCTGGTTACCAGTCATCCCTGGTCCCACATAATGGTGGATTTTGTGACAGTCTGCCTGCTTAAGAGGCATCACCACTAATCTGGACACTATTCTCACTATCATCCACTGTTTATCTAGAGCTGTACACTTTGTCCACTTTCCTAGCAGCCCTCTGTGACTGAAACAGTCGACCTTCTGATCCAGAGCACTTTTCGCCCCCACAGGATTTTCACCAATGTGGTCTTGGATTGATGGACCCAAGTTCGCCTGAAAAGTATGGAAATCCTTCTGCATGTCCCTGGTTGCCACCAGTCTCAGTTTGTGTTATCACCGCCAAACCAGGTTGCTCTTCACTGTGTCACTGCTGAACATCGCACATCCCACTGAATGCATCACTCATAAAATACTGACAGGCCTATTTTGAGTAGAATTTCAAGATGTGATGCTTCCATCAGATATGATAATTATGTCAGAAGACAGTAACTTTACTCCAACTATCAGCCAGGATAACTCGACACAATTCCTCCATCTGTTTACGGCCAATATAGAGTATAAACCCGGGGGGGGGGAGACCGGGGCCGATCCCACCTAACATTGGCTGAGTCCAGGGATTACCCTGGGCAGGTCGCAAGTCTATCACACGGTTGACACAGGGAGACAAACAAGCATTCATACTCACGCAATTTAGAGCCACCAGTTAACTTAAAACGGCATGTCTTTTGATTGTGGGAGGTAGCTGGAGTACTTAGATTGTTTGTAGATAAGTCAAACTGAATTTTTCGCACTTATAAAAGTAACCCTATGATTCAGTTCTAAAATAAAATCTTTCATCCAGCACGCTGATCCTTACCTTTTAGAAGTTATATCCAGGATTTTGTTGCAAACTTTTCAGGATCTGTCGTATGACATTCGGTGACACTGCAATCTTGGTTTTCTCCACTTGGCATTTCATTAAGTATAATCCAAGAGTGATTTCTCACTACGTCAAACACTTTGCCAATCTTCTCTAAGACCTTACCCTCCTGCTTTGTAAAGCTTAATTAGACCATCACAAGCTATGCCATGACACAGTCATTACCTAAAGCCATAACAAAACTGTATATTCATGCTCTCCTTAAAAATGTAATCCTAGGTCTCCGGAAGTCACTGGTATCAAAGAGGTAAAAACATGGCTGAATAAAAATAACTCAACAGTGAGGAAAATTGAAATGTATCTTCAGTGAAAGCCAGTGTGTCTGCAGGGTGTCCTGTCCAGAATGTTCTGCAGCTTGATGGTCATAATGATTAGATCTTTGAATGACACATCAAGATGAGGTCACAGAATTTTGACACACACACACACATATACACAGATTATATTATATATTTTTTGCAGACCCACAATTAAATTAATGCATTTCCCAGCCCTTCAACCCTCATGCCTAAATCCCTAACCATAACCCTAAGTTTAACCTTCATCTCAGCATCACATATCGGACTGTCAGTTCAGATGTGGACAGTACCTCCAACAGGAAATTCTCAACTGCATGAACATCCCACTTTCTCAGACTCAAAAACAGAGAATCTCTGATTGCAACACATACAGTTGAGCTGCTATTTTGTTCAGGACTTCAATACATATCTTCATTTATAAAATAATTGCTTACTGCTATGTTATTGTTTGAAATACCACAGAACCTTGTGAGACCATAATAATTGCAACCAGTATTGTCACTCATAACACATAGGCCAAATTAACATTAACACCAGGGAGAGTTATGCTCTCTCTCTTGAGGTTTGAATAATTTTTCACTTCAATCACTCTCAAGTTACTTCATTGACTTTAGGTAACAGGAATTTATCAGACATGCATCAGTCTATTGGATCCGTCTGTATAATGCAAAACAATCAATAAATGTCTGTACATGTCTGCAGGAATTCTGACAACAGTGATTGCATAATTATTAGTCAATCTGAGTTTTTGTTTTTTATCCCTAAATAATTATACAACAAAAAAGTTAGATCTTTCTGACATTTCACTCGGTTACACTTGACATATCTGACACTTCTCGCTGTCACTTAGATTTTATTGATAATAATTCAGCCAAGTGATCCACTGGGTGTACTGCAGTCCACTGTGGAGATTCTGTGAGAAGGCATCAGTTTCCTTTTAGAGATCAGATTAGCAGTGCTTTTACATGTAAGAAATGAATACCCCTAATTATTTCTTCTAAGACTGAGAGTAGACTTGTGAATATGATATAGTACAATAATTAATAATTTAAAATAAGTTTTTGCTCTTCAGTCAAAACGTTAAATTCAGACAAATATATAATGATGTCATCCATTTATCTTTAAGAGAAATAAGAAATTTAATATTTAAAACAATCTCTCAAACAACATCATAACTGATTTGTTCTTAACCCGTTAAGCCTCACAATTGCTTCATCAGCAGTAACATAGATTTTACAGCAAGTCTGGCTGATGTCAGTTTACCTGTTAAATCAAACTGGCATGACTTTGATATAGACTGAGACAATGTAAGGATTACAGCAGTGGCAGCAGATGGCAAGGCGTGGAAATCCCTGATGTCCATAGTGCTGACACCTCAATCCTTCTACTTCATCTGATTTGGGGGGTGCAGAAGAAACGCTGAACTGAACCTAACAAAGCTTAACCAAGCAAGCTTGGTTAACCACTCTGAAGCTACTAAGAGTCAGATAGACATGCTGACAGCAGTGTTATATAGGCTTATGACATGACAACAGGGCAGGAATAAGATTATCCTGATGAAAAATTTCACTGGTCTTGTTTATTTGAAATTTTACAATTTAAATTTGTGCATATACTGTTCCAACTTTTGAAAAAAAAATTTTTATCAGATCTCTCTTTAATACCTCTTTTCTCCTTTTTGTATCACCAGAATTTGGCTCATTGTAGACCTTCTTGCAGTCTAACAGCAACAACTTTAAAAGTTAATCTCACTCTTTGACAATAGCTGACATTTAAAGAGATTATATCAAAAAGCTGCTTAAACGGAGATTTGTGAACAAGCATTCAAGGATGTCATCTGAAGGACAATAAAATAGTTTTGGACGTGTGCCTGCTGTAGTGTATGTGTCTCCATTGTTTCATTAATGATTACAGTGAAAAGTATATTATAGTTGTAATAACTGGACAGTCTAAACTACTGAACAGCTGATCTGTCTGACCTGCCAACCAGCTGGGATTTTAGTAGTGACGTGCATTCAACCGGCTGCAGGGCTCTGTCATCAAAAATGTCTCCACTAAATACATAATCATCTAGTTGGCTTATGGCAGCCGGCTGCTAAAGATTGGCTGCATCTGGACAACAATCAGGGGGCTGAGGAGTGACGAAACATGACAGTTATCCCTGCCAGGCAAAACCCCAAAGTAGGACTTTGCTGATGGCAGCAGCATCGTACCTGTGGTAACAATTGGAGACTCACACATCCAAAAAAAAGGCAGGAAGGACTATAACAAGTCTATTTATCCATCTCTCTGTGTTAGCTTGGAACCCTAACGTGGGTGCCATATGATAATAGTGTAACGGTATTGTCAGCGGCCAAAAACAAATTGGGAAATCTGTTTAATTTTAAATTATCTTAAACATCCAACCAATCATTTTCCTCAAAGATGACCTTTTAGAAAACAACTCGCATGTCTATTTTCTATCTGCTTGTGTGAAGAACAAGCTAATCAGCTCCTCCTGACGTGAGTAGCACACGTTATGTAATCTAATATGGGACTCCAGAGTACTATACTCCCTAATACTTAGGTCAGTATAAACTGTAATTTAGGTTTAGCTGCAGGGGTTGAAATTTGGTGTTTTGAGTGCGCACTGGAACTGCAACTACAAATGCAATTGTTTTTGGAAACCACAGGAAACCATGCAGTCCAGCCTGCGTAAAGTTATGCTCGTATTTATTACTTTATTATGACCCAATTCTCATCTCTAACTGTGTGAACATGTATTTTGGTTGAGATATTGTTCATTGTGTGTAAACACTCAACAAGCATGTTAGTCTAAATACCATACTAATACTGGGATGGGCCTCCCTTTGTGCTCTAAACCATGTCAGTGGTTAGTGATAATCAATGGGTATGATCAACAGTTTTGGTGGGCCGGTTCTTAGTGTCTCCATCTATTTCATCTTCCCCATTTTTGATGTGTAGTATATTCAGACATGCTTTCATTCAAAGGCAAAAAGAGCAGCTATCTCAGTTTCCACAGTCTATAATTAGCTACTAGCTATTAGCGCTCACCAGTCTGGCCATGAATCTCTGACTCATCAGCTTTGGTTTTACTCCATTCCACTCAACCATATTATCTGTGACTACACTATAGACAGTTACAGGGCTTTGGGAAAAAAAAAACAACAAAAAAACACCCGCTCTGTAGATGGGAATGCTTTTCCAGGATTCAAGAATTTGAATCTTGGATAAACAGGTTATCAGCATATTAGTTTCTTTCTGCATGGAACAACGACGCGCATTGGCTTCTAAATGTAAGCCATTATAGAGTTTTCAGATTCCCTGAGCTGTTGAGGTAAATAATGCAAAGTCCATCAACACAAACCTCAAAAACGGCTGGCAGGTACAATGCTTACACTTGTACAACTACTTAAGCCACTGATATCCCAGATCTGAAGTGTCCCTGTTCCAGGATTTAAAAACTGAATCAGCCAACTTGATCAGAGCTCAGATGAATCTGTGTGCTCAACCCCTGTAACCTGTAATCCTTTTATACACCAGTTTAAGTGAACAGAGAAAGCTCTGTTTTCAAAACTAAGTTGTCTTCCTAAAATCAACAGTGACTTAATAGGGATTACATACATGTTAGAAATCAGTGTCTGTGTGCCTTTGTTGTTGATCTGATTAAAGAGTTAAACTAGATGTTATCAGATATATGCAATCATGGCTCCAATTGTTTATTGATAGATGGATATAGAAAATAGGAAACAGGTGTGTTGATGTGTCAGACTCTGTGTAAATAAGTGCTGTTTATTACTTTAAGGTAAGGAAATGGAGAAAATCAGTGATTCTATGATCCTTATTGACTGTAAATTGCACTTGGGTCACTAATTAGACAGACTGAGCCCCCAAAGAGGAGCCACCATATGGCCGAAGAAAGGAATTAAGGGTCAACTCTTCGCTGGTCTTTCAATCTCTGCACTAATTGTTTTTTCTTCTCATCACCCCCTTTCATGACCCCCCTCCAAGAGGAAGAGCACATTTCATGGGAGGTTAAGCTACTTTGGCCGATTTGGGGTGGCTGTACTACTCTTGAGGCCATTAGCGTCATTGACAGGGCCGATATGGCACAGAGAGGATGTCTTCACTGCACTGTATTGGGACAGGAACTTTGTTAACACGAGGGTGGGGAACATTTATATATCAGGAGAAGGACAAACATTAACAATCAATATTATTCTTGAAATATCTTGTTGATTAGTAGTTGTCAAATAGTTTACTTGTTCTTTACTAGTCAATAGGATGGCTGTAAGCTGATGCTGAGCATGGAAGTTTTAGGCAGCATCAGCAGCCAGGTAACATAGGAGTTTATTTGCTCATACATATGTCTTCCCTCAACTTTGCTAATAATAACAACACTATTTAATTAACATTATTTAATTATTAATTATTTTTCCTGCTTAAAGAGACTTAGAGACCCAAATATTTCATAAAATTACAAAATCCACTGTAGGAGTTCTGTGTAGATTAATGTTGATAAAAAATAGTGGCAGCAAGTTTATATTTACTGCATTGGTGTTGGTGTTAAAAGTCACAGACACAACAAACTTATAATTAATAGAAATTGGTACTTGTACTAATTTACAGGTTTGGATAGAATGTAATGATGAATTTGATAAAGATTATTGGGGTCACTGAAACTCATGGAAATAATACAAAATGAAGAGGGAGCCATTAATAATAACATGATACAGTTATAATCAGGATATCCCGGTGACAATTAATATACTGCAGTCTTTTTCATGAAGAGACATTTGAAGAAAGAAGACAAATCATTTCCTTTTCTTATCCATAGCTCACCTTTGTCGTATATGGTTCCATCTGGAAGCAGTGTGACTGATTGATTCGCCCTCATAGACAGTAAAGATTAAGAGGATGACAAATCAGCATTTGCTTACACAGCGCCTGTTGCTAATCTCCTTGTCTTCCTCCAGAAAGCCCCCAGCCAACTCAGACTCACACAGTCTAACACCGAGAAAGAAACAAGAAGACAACTAACAACCACTGACCCCACATTAAATCACAAACCGCAGAGGATCCAGCACTGGATCATCATCATCATCATCACCACCATCAAGCTTTCCTGGAGATACTTTCTGCTGGTCTGTGAAGAATTTACATTTGAACTCTAAGCTTTAGTGGAAGTTGTATATCTAATTTATTTTCATTTTTTTCTTTCTTTTTTTTTTTTTTTGATGCATTGCTCTTGTCTTCACATGATACAATACTTTGATGCAGCCAAACAACTAGACTGGGATAAAGCCTACAATTACCTAAAACAATTCATATAGTGAACTCCAGATTTTAGAGCACATCTCAAAATGAGCAACCATATGACCAAAATAAGTATGTTTTCTCCTGACCTCTCTGATAACTGCAAAGATGGAACTCTGTCAGGTGAGCTGCTGATTGTTGTAATATACCTAAATAAATACCTTTTTCATGAAAAATGTATTCATATAATTTTTACACATTTTCCATTCATGCTTGAGAGAGTGTGTTAAATATTAATTCCGGTTAGCTGTTCTCCACAGAAAAAAGTTCACTACCAGGGAAAGCACTTGGCCAAGGCTTGCTTTGTAAAGTTTGCTCTGATTCAAGCAGCGGTAAACACTATGGCATCTATGCCTGCAATGGCTGCAGTGGCTTCTTCAAGCGCAGTGTGAGACGAAGAATCATATACAGGTGAGTGAGATGCAAACTGGACTTAATCATTAAAGGTTTCATCTAAGAAAGGTAAATGTAAAAAAAAATTAAATAAAATTCATTTAAAAATTTACTGTATTTTAGTATTCTACTGATGTTTTTCATTTCCAAATCACAGGTGTCAGGCAGGAACTGGCAAGTGTCCTGTTGACAAGGCTCATCGGAATCAGTGCCAAGCTTGTCGACTAAAGAAGTGTCTCCAAGCTGGCATGAACAAAGATGGTGAAAAAACATTCTGAATAAGTTTAATGCAGAATATAGTATCTGTACAGATATCCTTTCTATTATAGGACAGTATAAATCCTGGATAGCTTTACATGTTAATTTTTTTTTTTACTTGTCCCCTTTGCAGCTGTGCAGAATGAGAGACAGCCCAGAAGCACAGCACATATCAGTCTAGACTCAATTAGTGTGGACACTAAAAAAGAGCACTTGGCCACCACGCGAGAACTCACCTCCTCTGTCGCCTCTTCGACCATCTGCAGACCTCTTGTCACCTCGTCTATCAGCACCTCTGCCACCACACAGCCCTGCAGCAACCCCAGTAACAGTCATCGCTTTATGGTCAGCTTACTGACTGCTGAGACCTGTGCAAAACTGGAACCTGAAGATGGTAAGAGCATATGAACAATGCTAAACTTTGATGCATCAAGACAAAATTAGTACACACGAATATGTAGTCAGACATGTTTTTGCCTACTATAACTGTAGGTTTTCCCACAAACACATATCTGGATTGTTAAGCCCTTAAACAGAACTATAATGTAGAAATTTAACTCATTCTCTTGCTCTAATGTGCAGTGGAAGAGAATATTGATGTGACAACAAATGATTCAGAGAGAGATCAGACTCCCTCTGACTTCCACATGTCCCCCTACACCTTGAGCTGTTTAGAGAGTGTCTATGAGACATCGGCACGACTCCTCTTCATGTCTGTCAAGTGGGCAAAAAATTTGCCCGTTTTTGCTCACTTGCCATTTCGAGACCAGGTGAGCATGACTGGTATTTATATATATACTGAACCAGCCTACACATATATTAATCATGTTTGCAACTTATAACATGTGCTGTATTTCTGTGGTTTAATCAGGTCATTCTCCTTGAGGAAGCTTGGAGTGAGATGTTCCTCCTGTGTGCTATCCAGTGGTCCCTTCCCATGGACAGGTGTCCTCTTCTGTCTTTGCCAGAGCTTTCCCCCACACAGCAGGCAAGGACTAGCCTCCCCACAGCTGACCTGCGGAACTTAGAGGAGGTGTTCAATCGCTTCAAAGCTTTGGGTGTTGATCCCACTGAGTTTGCTTGCCTGAAGGCCATCGTATTGTTCAAGCCAGGTAAGGAGTTATTTTTCCAGTGATTGGCGTTGATTTTTTGGTGGACAGTTCAGCCAACGGTTCTGCTTTTTGACTTTCTTGAGCAGAGACACACAGCCTCAAAGACCCAGAGCAAGTGGAGAATCTGCAGGACCAATCCCAGGTGTTGCTGTGTCAGCACATCCATTCAATATACCCCAGCCAAAGTGCCAGGTATCTCCATTTTCTGGGTTTTCACAATACATAGATTTTCAAACATACCATAAATGGCAGTACAGAATCATTAAATTCACTGCTCTTTCTTCTTGCCCATCAAGGTTTGGTAGATTGTTGCTTCTGTTGCCGTCCCTCCGCTCTGTGAGCTCCGAGAAAATAGAGCAGGTGTTCTTTCAAAGGACCATTGGCAGCACACCGATGGAGAAGCTGTTGTGTGACATGTTCAAAAACTGAACAAGCAGAAGTTAAGCTCTTTTAGGAAATCACAATAAACAAAACAACAACTTTCCTCACTGTATAGTTATTCTGCTTTGGACTTTATGTATTCTATTATTGTACATAGAGAAGACATTTTCAATTCAATGTAGATGCTTCAGTTTCACGATCCTGGTGCATGCTGGCTCACAGTCACAATGCCATGACTTTCTATTACATAATTTTTCTTCTGCTTTCCCTACCAAAAGTCAGTGATGTTTCTAATTAAAACAGCAAACTGTTTTTATTCAGTGATAAACATAAGTTACTCTATTTTTATTCCCTCTAACATTTAATTTTATCTTTTTTTGTTTTGTAATTTGATTTTGTAAAATGATTTTGCATAGTTTTGAGTTGCACAAAAAGCATTTATATTACGGAACATGAAAATTAAAACATGTTGGAACTTCAGTATTTTCCTCTAAATAAATTTTGTATTCGCTTGTATTTAATTTCTTCCCTTTGTTTTTTTGGATCAACAGAAAGAAAACAACTCATATGACAGAATATAAAGTACAAAAAGATGCTACGGAGAAGATACAGAGAAATAGATATGAAGTATAGCTCAGGTCATTTAGTCCTGACACGGTTAATATTTTTTAAGCTCATTGCACATTCATCAGTTGTATGTCCGGGTATATAACAAGAACCTTCGGAACAGAAGACGATAATTATATAAGGAATTAGATCAAATATGTCACTTGGATCTTTTAGTTGGTCGTAGAACTCACTAAATGTCAAAATTTGTCATTAAATAATCCGAAGAAGCAAAGAAGCGCAAAATAAAGCTGGGAGACAGAGAAGCATGTTTTTAATTTCATGTAAGAAATTTAAAAGAGGGACAAGCACAAAGCACGACTACAGATGAAAGAAACTCGGTGTAAGACTGGAATTGACCAGGAAGAGGCAGTAATGCGATATGCCAACTGTCGTTTAACCTCCTTCAAGAAGAAGAAGAAGAAGATAAAGAAGAAGAAGAAGAAGAAGCTAAAGAAGAAGAAGAAGAAGAAGAAGAAGAAGAAGAAGAAGTAGAAGAAGAAGAAGAAGAAGTAGGAGGAGGAAAGGGAGAGGAAGACGAAGAAGAAGAAGAAGAAGAAGAAGAAGAAGAAGATAAAGAAAAAGAAGGAGGAGGAGGAGGAAAGGGAGAAGAAGACGAAGAAGAAGAAGAGGAAACACCAAAACACGGAAAACTCTCTGCTAGTTAGCATTTAGCATCAGAAGCTAAAAACATTTGTGTACTTTAGCCAAGCGTGTTGTCTGTAGGGGAAACTCATACTTACTATGAGGTTGGTTAAAAAAAGACACGATGTTCAGCAGGCCGTATGAGCTGCTCCCTCAGAGAGAGCCCGCAGACCAGAGGACTCCGGGCCTGTTTGTGGACCCGAACCGGGTCTCTCAGACCCGCTACCACAGAGGACTGTCCTTTGACTATATCCCCAATGTGTCTGAAAACGACTTCACTGGTAGGAAACCAGCCGTCACTCACTGAGCGCTACGCGTTTCATCAAATAATCTAATAAAAATAAATATTATTGAAATTATTTTTTTAATCATCCATGATCAGGAAGATGTTTTTATAATGTTATTACTAGTGGTGGGAATCTTTTACTATTTTACTATTCGATTCGATTCGATTCAAAATCGATTTTTTGATTCATAATGATTTCTGCTTCAATCTATAGGTGTGCAAAAGATCCTCATGATCTACTCCAGTCTGCTTTGCAAGACAGAATGACAAATGGAGACATTAAAGTGTCTTTTTCACATTTATTAAGTTTTAAACATTTATCCATGCTTAGATGGAATTGTTTCACCTGTTGCATAAAAGCAATATCACATATTGCTTAAGTAACAAAAATAAAAGTGTCTCTTTATAAAAAAAAAAAAAAAAAGAAAAGTGCAGTTAAACATGGGTTCCCCAAGTGCTTCATCCTCATTTTGCAAACCTTGCACTGCGAAGCTCATGTCAAGCTTGGGCTTCCCGGGCATTGGGTAAATAGGGCCCTATAAAATCACGGAATTAAAAACGGAATTCATTATAAACACAGAATAACACGGAACTGGCCATTATTTTACATTCAAGTTTTTTGGCTTTTTTTTCCGGAATAAAAAGGAACGTATCTGTCGGGAAAATTCTCCGAGGGGGTCACTAATAATGCATGCCCCCCCCACCAGTAAAGCGGCCGTCTGAGTGCTAAGTGCTAAGTCAACCAAAAGTCACTCACTGAGCTCAACACAAAGAAGTTGACTTTCATGTACTTCAATGGAGATGTCAGTAATCGGTGGAAAACCAAAGAGCATGGGGATAGAAGAAATTAAAAAGTTTACAGTGGATTTGATATTTCTACCAAATATGTGTGACGTGTTTTTCAGTGTTTTGTTATGTTTTTTCTTAAAGGATTTTATAGGGCTTGTTTTATTGTTATGTTTTTTCTTAAAGGATTTTATAGGGCTCTAGGTAAAAACCAAAATGAGTCCAAATCTTTGCCTTCAACGAGGACCGGTTGAATCTCTCTTTCCTCCATTATTGTAGTATCCTCCTTGTTTTGGTGTTTACCGCGCATGCGTATGTTCCAGAACCGGCTCCGTGGTGACGTCAGGACGTCCCGCAAAAAAAAAAAATGGAGGCAGACAATCTGCGGATTTGTTTTTTTTTGTTTTATTTAATCGATTTTAGGACATTTTCAATCGATTCTGAATCGTAGTAAATGAGAATTGCGATTCTTATATGAATCGATTTTTTGATGCACCCCTAGTTATTACCGTCTAGTGTCTAATTTTAGTTTCACCATCCCCGTTAGAACATTGATCACAATAAAACATAGAATTTAGAAATGTACAATCAACAATATGATAATTATTATACACATAGTGGATCTGCAGGAGACACATACACAAAAATAAAAAGAAAAACCCAACATAGTCCATATGAGATCCCATAATCCTGAGTGTACTAAACTTCTGAAACTGCAGTTTACTATTATAATGTATATCATGAGAAACATTAAACCATAAAGAACATTTCATGCTACTTTTTTCAGGCTTCCAATGGCTCATTGGCTGGAAAATACCCTCAGAAATTGCAACTCTTCTGTTTGAGTCCTTTTTTGTTTCTTTTCTTAAAGATACCAAACAAGGATGGCTGTCCTGGATTTGCAACCTGATCGTCATCTTGCTTGTCTACATCTGCACTTTTATAACCTTCCCCATAACAGGATGGTTTGTGCTGAAAGTAAGCTGAAACTATCTCTTCAAAGTTACTCAAACAGCACGACCGCTCACTTCCAAAGAAAAAGCATCATCAACATCTGTGACTGATTTTGTCTGCAGACAGTGCCTAACTACCAGAGGATAGTAGTGTTTCGTCTGGGGAGAGTTTGTCCTCCAAAGGGACCTGGTATTATCCTTGTGCTGCCTCTCATTGACCAGTGGCAGAAGGTAGACCTGCGCACCCGAGCTTTCAACATCCCTCCTTGCCAGGTAAACCACTTGTTTCATTAGCCAAAGTCATTTAGCACTAAAACACTACGATTTAGGTCGTTGAGCAACAATTAAGTATTAAGTTTTCCTGTATACTAAAAAGGGGAAATGAAAGCACGATATTGATAAAGAAATCAAAAGATTGTTCATTCAGTTTACAGTAACAAAAGGGGAGCAGGGTTTACATTTTATTTTTTAGGTAAATAGCACAAAAACCCACCCCCCCGTAACTCTGTACAGAGGGGCTGAAGCTAATTGCGGTTGACTTTGGATGACGACGAGGTACACCCTGAACACGACACAAGGCACACAGAGACAAACAACCATTTATGCTCACACTCAGGCCTGAGGGCAATTTCACAAATTAACCTGACCACTGATGTACCACTTTGGATTATGGGAAGAAGCCATGCACGCACTGGGAGTACATAGAAACTCCACAAAGAAAGGCCCCAGACCTTTCTTGAGGCAACACTGCTAACCACACTGTGCCACGTGTTGCCACCTTTTGTAAAATTCACATCTGTTAGTTGGGTATGTTTTACTTTGTCCAACAGATGGCAGTGTTGTTAAGTATTGTGAAGGAGACTGGGAGAACTCTGAATTTTGAGATCATTAAACTTCTAAACTCTTGGTGCCAGCTATTTATTTGAAAATGCTTTAATATCAGCAGAAAAACTTGGGTATATTAAAGTTTTTTGTGCATTGAATATTTGTTTTTAGTCTTAACGTAATTCTCATTTTCACATCCCCTTAGCCGTCAAATTTTATTCCCTAGAGACTTAATTATTAAATGCAAAAGCTTGACTGATGTTAAAATTTGTGACAGCTCTGTCATTAATATACATTTCAACAGACCTGTAGAGTCAAGCTCATGTTACTTGTTTTTTGTCTGAAATTTGTCTGAAACTGTATATTTAGCTAATAGAGCTTGGTCAATACCTGCTTCAACACTGACATATGCAAAATATAAAATGTGCCATTACAGGTGACCACTCGGGATGGCGGAGTGTTGTCAGTGGGAGCAGACATACAATTCAGGATCTGGAACCCCGTCATGTCAGTAGTATCAATCCAAGACCTGAATGCCTCTACCAGGATGACAGCACAAAATGCTTTAACCCACAGCCTGGCCAAGAAGACAGCCCGGGAGGTCCAAACTGAGAGGCTCAAACTGGGAGAATATCTTCAGGTAAGAAAACATTAGAGTAGCTCTCTGGTGGCTTGTCACTGATTCAGCTCAGATATACATAATTTCCTGCTGTCTTCAGGTGGACATAAATGAGATGACTCAACCTTGGGGATTGGAGGTAGATAGGGTTGAACTTACCCTGGGCTCTGTCCTTAAAGGGCCAGAAGAAGGCCTCTCTGGACCCATCATCATGCCTTCCTCTGTGCCTGGACTGGAAGGCCTCACTGGCCCCATTCAGCAGTTGGCCATGCACTTTCTGAGCCAAAGTGGCAGCTCACAGCCTCACCAAGGTTTGACCAAAGACCTCAAAACCATTACTGTTCATCATGAATTGATTATGAAGATGTTTTCTTACTGACCTTTGCCTTTTACTCCTCAGAAGACAGCATAACTTTTACAGATGAGCTCAGTGGTGCCCCCTCTGATGTCATGAGCATGCCAGGTTCTGTTGAAGAGCTGTTTGGCATGGTAAAGGTCCTGCTTTCGGAAACTTTGGTCAGCCAGGTTGGGGCTTGTTTCCAGTTTGACATTGGCTCAGGAGATGGAGAACATCGCAGTTACTATGTAGATTTAAGCCAAGGTAATGGCTCAAATATTGATGTGAATATTAAGAGAATTTTCGTTGAGATGAATCTTGTAGTTGAAAGCAAACATTGTCAGCTCAATCTGTGTAAAAATATTCAAACTGTAAAAGAAGCAAAACCACGGGTACATAAATATCTGTGTGTTTGGATTCTGTAGGTTGTGGCGCAGTGGGAGCAGGGTCCTTGTGCAGAAAACCTGATGTAACATTGAGTATGACTGACAGCGACCTTCTGGCCATTTTCCAAGGCAGGCTACGACCATTTGCTGCATACACCAGTGGCAGACTTAAAATCCAGGGAGACATTAAGACTGCCATGAAGCTAGAGGAAATCATAAAACTACTGAAGAAATAAAGTAAAATGTTATATCTATTTACCAATTCCTTCATTTCTCCTTCTGTAAAGTAGGTATTTTTCATGTATGCACTGATTACATTGTTATAAACTGAATTTCTGTGATGACCTTGTCTTTCTTCACAAATCAAAGCTTGTTTACAAAAATAACAAAGTTGACATAGTCTAAATACTTTCTGACACTTTTACCTAAAGATGACTGATTGATCATATGTTACAATATAAAATATTCAGTGAGTGAACACATAGAGACAGGTTGTGCTGTGCTGTGCATTCTGTTAGGCCGTAATTTCAACTGGAGAGCCTTGATCGCCACAGCAAGGGGGGCTGACTATTTAGACCAACCTCCCTCCTTGGCACCAGATGTCCCTGGGAGAGCCAGAGTAGCTGCTGAAGATAGAGCAGAGTGAGCATTTTTGTTACCATGATGGCCAAGTGGAATTTGCGGTGCAGACCTGTGATGCAAGCCCCATCCTGGATAGAACAGATGACAACATCAGGTGTGCGCTGCAGCAGTAGTGTTCCAGTGGTCAAACAGGCGTTCACAGAAAACGGTAATATTGTCAGGCCTTTCAGGGAGATTCCTGGACTGTGGAAGAACGGGGTGGCTAACTTGTACAATTTCTGGAAACTTGATGGCTTCAGAAACCTTCACCGCATAATGTTACATAACTTCAAAACTTTTGGACCCATCTACAGGTATGGAAATCCAGGCAGTTAAGCTAAATTTTTTTTCACTGATAATAATAATATGTGCATAAACATAACATTTAACATAAATATGGCTTAAAATTATGTCACTATCACTAGTTTAACAATATTTTCTAGGCCATTTAAAAACATTTTTGTTCTTGAAAAATACCTACATTGCAAAAGGTCATGTTTTTTTAATAACAATCAGTTGATATATTTCACCCCTTCTTTCCTTTTTGGGTTTGTCAGAGAAAAAATAGGTTATTATGAAAGTGTAAATATCATCAATCCTGAAGACGCTGCCATCGTGTTCAAAGCAGAGGGCCATTATCCCAAAAGGCTGAACGTTGAAGCGTGGACAGCTTACAGAGACTACAGGAATCGCAAATACGGAGTTTTACTTAAGTATGTGGTATTATCAGCTTCTACTTATGTAATTTCTTTTTGGCCAATGTTTTGCCCCATTCACAAACCCCATTATGTAACACTATAAAATTGTTCCTACTACTTGTCTAGCTGGTTTGAAGTTGTTATCCGACCTTCTCACAGGAATGGAGAAGACTGGAGATCAAACCGGATCATTCTCAACAAGGAGGTGATTTCCCCAAAAGTGCAGGAAAATTTTGTCCCTTTGCTGGATGAAGTGGGACAGGATTTTGTGGCCAGACTTCACAAAAATATAAAGCGGAGTGGCCAGAATAAATGGACTACCGACCTCTCTCAAGAACTCTTTAAATATGCACTTGAATGTAAGACCGACTTTTTTCTCTCTTGATATATTTTTCTCTCTCTCTCACTGTATAGACCAGTGGACCTTCATCCCTCACATATTGCTTACTCTCCACTTCACAGCGGTGAGCTCAGTGCTGTATGGTGAGCGTCTAGGTTTGATGCTGGACTACATTGACCCTGAGGCGCAACATTTCATTGACTGCATCACCCTCATGTTCAAGACTACCGCACCCATGCTGTACATACCTCCCAGTTTGTTGAGACAGATTGGAGCAAAGGTGTGGCGGGACCATGTGGAGGCTTGGGATGGGATCTTCAATCAAGGCAGGAGAAGACAAGAATGGATATTTATCTTTTAGTTTTGATATCATGATATTTTTAAGATCTGTCAGCACAGCAAGACATTTTCCATTTTTAGATATTACACTGTATATAGTGGTTCTTACCCCAGATATATTCTTTTGTTGCATCAGCGGACCGCTGCATCCAGAGAATCTACAGACAACTGCATCAGGAGCCTGGGACTACAAAGAAATACCCTGGAGTCCTGGCCAGCCTGCTCATGTTGGACAAGCTTTCAATTGAAGACATCAAAGCCAGCATTACTGAGTTAATGGCCGGAGGAGTAGATACAGTAAGACACAAATTATAAGTGTAACATTTTTGCTTTTTTTTTTTTTTGGCCTCATTCTGTTTGTGTGTTTCAGACTTCTATAACGCTGTTGTGGACATTGTATGAACTAGCCAGGCACCCCAACCTCCAGGAGGAGCTGAGGGCAGAGGTGGCTTCAGCTCGGGCTGAAAGCCAAGGAGACATGGTGGAGATGCTGAAACGGATTCCCCTGGTTAAAGGAGCTCTGAAGGAGACGCTCAGGTGAACTCTTCAAATTTTCACAAGTATGAATAATGCAAGCAATGCATGAGATGGAAGGTGAGGAAAAAAAATGGTCATTCTGACTTGTAAAGACCCACGACTGCCACTAATTTCACTATGGAAAACTGTTCACCCCATTCATCTGAACTGCAACACTGCCTTACAATGCCTTTAGTGATGTCATACTGTAATCCATAGGTATTCAATTGTAATTCAAAGAGGTCAGATTAATTAAACATAAAAATTTATATACAAATATCAATAAGATAATAAGAATTTTTCTGCTGCAGGTTACACCCAGTTGCTGTGAGCTTGCAAAGATACATAACAGAGGACATCATCATTCAAAACTATCACATCCCAGCTGGGGTAAGAAGCAGTTAATCATAAATTCTGTGGTTTTCTGTATTTTGGTAGTATCAGTTACTCACCACAGTTTTTTGTTTGTGTTCAGACTTTGGTTCAGTTAGGTCTGTACGCGATGGGAAGAGACCCCAAGGTGTTTTTTCGTCCAGAGCAATATCAGCCTTCGCGTTGGTTGAGGACAGAGACCCACTACTTCAGAGGTCTGGGCTTCGGCTTTGGCCCCCGCCAATGTTTAGGACGCAGAATAGCTGAGACAGAGATGCAACTTTTCCTCATTCATGTGAGTTATATAAAAAAATAAGAAGCGGTTTTACCGTCTTTTGTCACTTAATTACTAATTATATTAACAATGTGCATATCTTTTGCATTTGCAGATGCTTGAGAACTTCAGAGTGGAGAAACAGCGTCATGTGGAAGTACAGAGTACCTTTGAACTCATTCTCTTACCCGACAAGCCCATAATTTTGACTTTGAAGCCCTTACAAAACAGTCAGTAACACTATATTTGACAGAAAAATGTGGTGCTTGACAAAACAGGCAAATTTCTGAAGTCCTTTACCACATGTAATTGCGTTACAAAGCACTGCAGAAAAAGTACTAAATAGATTTTTCCACCCTCATGAGTAAGAGGAGAGAGACGAGCATTGTATATCGTTAGCTTTAGCACAAGTTAAAGATGTACATGAACAAATTACCTCAGCAATTCAGTAACTGGTAAAAAAATGTATTATGTGTATCGTATAATATGTTATAGTGCGTAATGATGGAAATGTTCTGAAATGTACAGCATCTTTCTTTCATTTGTAAAATATAAAAATAACTACAAAAAAAATTAATAAAGCATCTCAGTAGAGAAAAAATATGTCTTGTAATAAGTAAAAAATAAAAGAAAAACAAAACAAACATATCATTCATTTTTTCCCTTTGCAGATAATTTTTCAGTTTTCTGCTTAGTCTGTCTGCTTAGCTGATTTATCTGATACAGAACTCTGTAACAAGCCCTCTAGTCTCTGGGGGGGTCCCGTCTCTGGTCTAGCCTGGTCTGGTCTAGTGTCTAGTCTCTGGGGAGGTCCCGTCTAGTCTCTGGGGGTCAGGTGTCTCGTCTAGTCTGGTCTGATCTGGTCTAGTCTCTCCTCTCTGCAGGGGTCCGGTCTCTGGTCTGGTCTAGTCTCTGGGGAGCTCCCGTCTCTGGTCTAGTCTGGTCTGATCTGGTCTAGTCCCTACTCTCGGCAGGGGTCTGGTCTCTTGTCCGGTCTAGTCTCTGGGGGGGTCCCGTCTCTAGTCTAGTCTGGTCTGGTCTAGTCTCTAGTCTTCGGAGGGGTCCGGTTTCTGGTCTAGTCTGGTCACCGTTCCTTGCCAGTCCATCACTTGTTACCAATTAACCAATTAACCTAGACATGTTCAGGTGCCCCCACTGGGAATCGAACCGTACCCACTACACTCAAGTCACCACATTCATTTATTCATTTATTCATTTATTCATTCATTCATTCATTCATTCATTTATTCCTTAATTTCTTTCTTTCTTTATTTATTTATTCATTCATTCATTCATTCATTTATTTATTTATTCATTCATGGGTAGGGGGGCGTGCATTATTAGTAGCAGAGCGTTTTCCCGACAGATACGTTCCTTTTTATTTCGGGAAAAAAAAACAAAAACTTTAATGTAAATGTCAGCCAGTTCCGTGTTATTCTGTGTTTATATGAATTCCGTTTTTAATGTGTAATTCCATGATTCTATGATCGCGAATTTTATAGGGCCCTATTTACCGAATGCCCAGGAAGACCGAGCTTGACATGAGCTTCACAGTGTGCAAGGTTTGCAAAATGAGGATGAAGCACTTGGGGAAGACATCTTTAACTGCACTTTTTTTTTTTTTTATAAAGCGGCACTTTTATTTTTGTTACTTAAACAATATGTGATTTTTTTTATGCAACAGGTGAAACAATTCCATCTAAGCATGGATAAATGTTTAAAACTTAATAAATGTGAAAAAGACACTTTAATGTCTCCATTTGTCATTCTGTCTTGCAAAGCAGACTGGAGTAGATCATGAGGATCCTTTGCACACCTATAGATTGAAGCAGAAATCATTATGAATCAAATCGTTTTGAATCGAAAATCGATTTTGAATCGAATCGTAGCCCCAAAAATCGGAATTGAATCGTATCGTGAGATAGTAAAAGATTCCCACCCCTAACAAAAAGGCTTCTCTAAACAGATAACTACTCTTGGCAGAAAAGCATCTCACACTGCAGAACGTGCTGAACCTTGAGGCAGATGCGCTGCAATGGCAGAAAATCACATTGGTCTCCACTTGGTAACCAGATATCAGGCTGCAGTGGTACATGTTCACCAGAACTGGACATCGGAAGACTGGGAAAAAAAATTACCTGCAGAGGCTCACAGATGGTAGGGTCAGAATTTGGCCTCAATAGTATGAATCATTAAATTTAATTACCAAACCTGCATTGAGTAAACACGCTGGGCTGTGCCAGTGTAATGGTGTGGAGAACGTTTCCATGGCACACTTTGAACCACTTAAGACCAATTAACCATAATTTGAATGCCACAGAGTGCACTGATTATTGTTTCTCACCATCTTTCATGGCCCCAGTTTTCCATCCAACACCTTCCACATTTTGTGGGATCGATACCATGTAGACCTAAAGTGAAGGGTACCCAGAGAGTTTATATTTCCACCCTTTTCATCTTTGCACCTCTCTGCTCTTTCAAAACCTGATTTTTGTCACCACTTTGTCTGTTCTTCACTCTGAGTTTGCTTTCTAACGCTTTCTCCATCTTCCCAATGACCTAAAATATGGGACAGCACAAGAAAAAAAACTTATTCACACATTATTTGTACATTTTATGGTCAGGAGCATTCCCCTTTGATAGAATTGGTAAATACCAAGTGAACAGTCAGTCGTCACCTTTTCCTGTCGTTTGCAGTGTTGGGCAAGTTACTTTTAAAAAGTAATTAGTAACAGTTACAAGTTACTTCTCCCAAAAAGTAACTAAATTTGTTACTCAGTTAAAAATTATAAACGTAACTAGTTACTGCGGAAAGTAACTATTGTGTTACTTTGAAGTAAAATTTTAAATGCTGCAATGTGTCTGAACTTGGACCCACCTCCAGAACTCTTTAGCAGAACTTAAAATAGATGTGCATGTTCAACTATAAGATGTTTGAGTAACTTGACACCGACATGGAGAGGCACTTTTGTCCATTTCACGATTCCATTCGTCCCTTTAATTTCTTGGAGGGAAAAGCAATGGCTATAATTCCATTTAGAGAAGGCTACTTTTGGATTATTTGGGCTCACCATTCCTGTTTCTCAGTCACTGACTCACTTGTGTCGTTCGTTGTGTGTCCAACTCTGCGTGCTTTCGAATTTCTGTAAACAACACCCTCCCACCTCGACCTCTGATTGGCTCACCATGAATTTTGACTCTACCTCAGCCAATCGTCATCATATATGTGATTGTCTCGTGCCCACTAATCAAGGAAGAACAGTAAAAACACTCTTTACCTCTCAGCTCAGAGATCTGGTTGGTCTAATGAAAAACACTGCTTAAATTATAGTAACACATTTTTTGGCAGTAACTGTAACAACCTTATAAAGATGGGAAGAGTAATCAATTAAATTACTTGTCACCAAAAAAAAGTAACGCCGTTATTCCCATCACTGGTCGTTTGATAGTGGCCACCCAAGTTGCCACCTTTTCCAAGCAGCTCTGGTGCTGCAGCCCGTCCTGCTGCTGCTGGTGGACTCTGAAGTTTCAGCAGCTCCCTCCCTCTGTCATCCTCTGGACAGCACACCTCAAAAGGAAATTGCAAAAATGCCACAAATACTTTGGGCAAAGATTGTGTAAGTTTAACTTGTGTAGTTTGTGTTTGGTTTATCTTAACCTTGATTAGCTCATTTTGTAGCTGCTGGATCCTGTTCTGTTGTGGATCCGCTTTAATGGTCTCACTGGCCAGCTTGAATTAGGGAGGCTTGATTAGAAAAGCAGCTAAAATCATACACAGCAACATAAAGTTATTATTGTGCTGCTTTTCGTAGATGTAGGAATGTGCCGGTTTGGATTCATGTGTTAATTTAGGAAAGTAAGTACACAGTTCATGATATCTAAAATGGGATAAGAAAAATAAGAAACTATTTCAGATTTAAAAGGATGAAAATGTGAAGCCTGATGCTCGGACATTTCAACAATAATTATCAAAACAACAATCAATAAGTCCTTTGAAATCAAATAGATTTCTATCCAGTGTGACTCCAGTTTAGTTCCTTTGCTTTAATGTCAGCAGAAAAACCTCAGTGAACATCCTTTTACTGAGGGTCACACACTGTCCTTCATAAGATGTACTACGCACAGAGCTTATCAGGGTCTGTGGCCTAAATGAGCTGCCTTATCACAAAACAGCACAGTCTGCTTCAGAAGTGACGCTCACAAGGATCTGCAAACACAGTGGGCCCTCCCAACCTTCCACATCACTACGTCATCTGCCAATGAAATGCCCTTAAATTCATAGCAACGTGGAATGAAGGTTCAACAGCAGGCGACTGGGTGAAGAGGATGAAGTCAGAATGAAGTCAAACAATTTTCTGTAATCAACTTAAAATCTTAAAGAACTGAAAGAATGCCAGTGACTGCTTTCGGCACAGTTTTGGTTAAGGCTAGTTTTAAGACAGGATGCTTACGAATGAGTGGTTGAGTAAATAACCACAGTGTTCTGCTGTGGCTTATCTATATGGCCAGAAATCTCAGCCTTTGTCATGACGTTGATGTCTGTTCCGCTCAGCAGATCTTGGCCAAGGTCCTGCAGCACAGACAGATCACTGTGGAGCTGGCTGTTTTCTGCAGTCAATGTCACCAATTGTGTCCTCAGGAATATTATGTCTGCTGCCATCTTATTTATGGCTGAACGATAGTTTTCCACCTCCTGATCGAGAAGTGTTGCCTGAGAATCACTCACTAGAAGCTAGAAGAGTAAATTCAAAGCTTTTCTCATCCCTACTTCAGACTCCCTTTCAGTGCTCCCCTGTAAAACCGGGTCTGGGTTTGAGTTGCATGAGGAAAGTCAAAAACCATTTCCCCTGATGGAATATCTCAAGGTCATTTGCAATCCAATGATGGTGTGTCTTGTCTGTGTCAGTCACATCCTATATTCGGTCTTTTTTGTACAAATGCCAAGAACAAGATAGGTCACATAGCTTTCAACAAAATCCCCAGTTACCTGGTAGGATGTTTTAATGTTATGCTGTTGTACATGAAACCACCTGTAGGTGTCTCTTCAGCCTAATGTTTCAATAAAGTCCTCCAGCATGCAGTCAACAGGACATTTCTGTACCCTGAGATCCAAGCAACAAATGCAATGTGCATGTGCAATTTGTCATGGAGCTTAGTTTCTCAAGAAATGATTGATTTCCTCTGCTTAGAGACAAGTAAATACAATGACAAGTGACTAATGTGACTCAGCTGAGTCCCCCCTCCCAAAAAAGAAAAAGTGATGCCAGAAAGTGTGATGTTCCTGTTACTGGATTGTCTGAGGCTCGGGCGACAGTGTATTCAGCTCAGATCCAGAGGGACAATAACAGGCTAACCTTTGAAGGCTTTTTGTCATGGAGGCTTTAACTGAGGATTTGGGATAAATCCTAGCAGTGCAGTCACACAATGTCCTACTGTGAAAGCCCATTTGCTGAACTGTGGAGGTGAAGACTCAAAAGGCAACACTGAATTTTACAAAAACCTTCTGAACATTTATTTTACTTCAGTTTCACTTTCTCACTGCCCCTTTTTTGAAAAGGATAGAAAACGAGGACATGTTTCTGTGTAAGGCTGTTGTCTGTCAGTATTGTTCTCCGCTCTGGCACATGCTCCTCCATCATGTTGAATAGATGGTAGATGAAAATGAATAGGGACTGAGAGCAGGGTCCAGATGCATATGTTCGTGGGGTAGTGGCGGTGGGGGCCATTAGAGGATTCCAATCTCCCATGGTTTGGTTGTGACTCCCACGGGACATGAGGGTGAAATTGAGCATCTAATTGAAAGGACAGGGAAGAGGTGGCAATCATGACTATAAATGAGGTGGTGTCTCTGTTGGGGGCCCCACAGGCATGATGGGAATGACGGCTCCCCATGATGAGCCTGGAAAGCCCCTTCGTATGTCAAAAATAAAGGGGGCCTCTGTTTCTGCCGGTGAACACAGGAGCTTCCCTCCCCTCGCTGTGATTTGAAGACATGAAATGCTCTTGCTGTCATATATGCTGTCAATCCATGACAATAATATTCCAAAGAAAGATTGCAGATAGATTGAAGCATGAGGATGAGATGTTTAATTTGGTCTTCTCTAATTTGTTATCATTACCATGTGATTTTACTGTATACTAATATTATCACTTTGAGATCATTGAGTGGATATCCAGACGTCAGTATTCATATCACATTAGTCACATCTACAAGAACCAAGATAAAATCTACCTGCATAAACATATGGCATTGTAGGCAATCGAAAGGGCTGAGCAGTAAATGTAACTTTGAGAAAAGATCACAGCAACGGAAGGAAATGTCAGAATACGCATAAATAACCCCCTCCGCCCCCGCCCTCTAGAAAAGTCAAAACCTCATCAGCTTGATCAGGCGTAAGTGCAGTCAGTCTGAGAAAAGCTAATCCTTTCCACTAGCTGCCACTTTGTCCTGCAGCTGTGAATTTCTGCCTCATCTCAGAATCGTTCCCATGCTGCTGGTCAGTAACGAAATGTGACAGAGGAGATTGACTCACTGATTGATCAGAGTTTACAGTATTGATTATGTCCACTCACCTTGGTTTGGAGGCTGGTGATCACCGTGATGTTGGAATCATCCTCAAAGTCATGAAGAGGGGGCCTGAAGCATGGACACATTTAATTAAAATGGCTCAGTGATGAAATTAATTAAATAAATGATATTATGTTATGATATTATGTGTCACAAGCCTGTTTTACCGTTTTTGTGGCTGATGAACTTGATATGAATGGCTTATGTTGGCTTTGTTGGCCTGTCTAGTTTCTGCCATCTGAGTTTTGTCCCTCCTGCTCCTGTTGGGTTGCATTTTGGAGCTCAGTCTTTGCTCCACGGACAAGGTGCTGGTAATCTCGTAGGACCTGTGCCTGTGCATCATGAGGTAGGAAGTGATATTTGACCTTCTGATGCTGTCGATGAGGTAATATTTTCAATGAAAAAAATCTTCACACTGAGATCAAAATTGTTTCAGGTTCATAACAATGTGATTGGGGTGCTACAGGCAAAAAAAATTATTGATTTTGGAAACACAGTTTTCGTTATGACACATTTGGCAGGAAGTAAAGCCAAATTCAACAAAACCTAAGTGAAAACAAACACAAAGCCACAAGCAAGCAACATTTGCTTGTGGCTGTTATTTGTACAGAACAAGTAAAATGGTAAAAACTCTCATAGCAACGTGGGAGGGCTCCAAAAATGAAAGCTCTTATTCAAAAAACATTGTAGTTATGCCCTCACAGTACTCACTGTGCTTGTATGCATCCTGTTCTACCCCTTCATCTCTTGAATATAAAGGCTGTTACATCACTATGCATACAGAACCCACTTTATATCATGAGAGCTACTAGTTAACTGCTCTAAAGTCCTTCAGATATGAGCCTTGGATATACAGTGTACTCTGTAAATGACTGTGGTTGCAAGGTAGCACAGATTCAAAGAAATGACATGAAACAGAGTCATAACTGTGTCTATTATCTTCCTACAGACAAATACTGTACCTCAAATCTGCCACAGCCTGCCTCTATAACTGCAGGGCGGCTGAGTGATTTGGTCTTTTTTGAGGTCATCACTGAGCAGAAATAGTCAGGGCTGTCATTAAAACAATGAGCACATATCTCATGGTGGATGAGGAAATTTAAACAATCAGCGGGCAACCACAACACAAGCCTTAGCAACACTTCCAGGCCAATGGGAAGGGTCCCTGTTATGCACAGCACACTTTGGTATCATGTTTCATACACAAGAGCAATAACAAAGCAATTATATCAAATATGGCTGCAACTGGCATTTCAGATTTCATGGCAGTAGGTCATAACAAAGTGCAAACAAAGTGAAAATTGTACAATACCATGTACAGTAACTTCAGTAAATGTATATTGTATTGCATATTTTTACCTCCTTTAACTTCTATTCCATTACACTGTTAAGCCTAATAATGCATATTATGATTGCATATGAATGTATCATATAAAATCTGTTATTAATGACCCTAAACCATTGACAAGAGTGTGGTAGGCCTGACCAGAAATGGATGGATACTGACAGTAGGCAGAGTTGGAAACAATGTCCAGGTAGCAAAAGGTGTTCAAATGAAAAAAGGAGCAGCCAGGTCACAAAATACATACAAAAAGCAAAAAAAAAAAAAACTGAAGACAAACTAAACAAGCAATTAACTCAGTTTAACTAAACAACACTAAACTCATAACAACTTAAATGAAACCAGTATGTGCCCATGTGTATGTGTTCCACCCTGAGTTAAGTGCTGTCTCTTCAGGAAACAGATAAGTACCAAAGTTATGTTTTCACTAATTCCCAGTAACACACACACACACACACACAGCTTACCACATAAATTAAAACACCTTCTCAACCATAAATAAATGAACTCCAATCAATAATAAGTCACATCAAATAATCTACCTCCCCCCATACCTGGTCTAACAAGTGACATCACTAATGATGACACCAAAGGTATAAATACAGGAAGTGATCAGCTGCTTCCTCCTTTTGTCCATGGAATAAAAGTTTGTTTTTGTTTTTTTTTCCCTGGAATAAAAAGGAATATATCTGTCAGGAAAATGATCCCCCCCCACCCATGAATGAATGAATGAATCAGTGACTTGATGTAAATGTATGTGGTGACCTGAGCAGCACGGTGGCATAGTGGTTAATGCTGTCACCTTGCAATAAGAAGGGCACGGTTCACTTCCAGGTAGGGTCACCTGAACATGTCTAGGTTAATTGGTCAATTGGTAACGAGTGATGACAAGCTACAGTAGAACGGCGACCAGACTAGATGAGAGACCGGACCCCTGCAGAGAGTAGAGACTAGTCCAGACTAGATGAGATACCAGACCCCCCGTATTTGGGGAAATTTTATTTTATAGGGCTCTAGGTAAAAACCAAAATGAGTCCAAATCGTTGCCTTCAACGAGGACGAGGCCAGTTGAATCTCTCTTTCCTCCATTATTGTAGTTTCCTCCTTGTTTTGGTGCTTACTGCGCATGTGTATGTTCCAGAAACGGCTCCGTGGTGACATCAGGACGTCCTGCATACAAAATGGAGGCAGACAGCCTACGGATTTGTTTTATTCTTTTTAAATCGATTTTAAGACATTTTCAATCGATTCTGAATCGTAGTAAATGAGAATCGCGATTCTTATATGAATCGATTTTTTGGCACACCATTAATATCTTCAGTAATCACTGGAACTTTGGGCCTTCCCAAACAATGTATTAATGTAACTTTTTTTTAAGAAACTCATATCCAGATTAATAACATAAAATACATTAACAAATAAATCATAACAAAGCAATTAAACTACTGACCTGTATATACATTAGAGATGTTTGAATCCTCTCCACCTTTTTTTAAATTTTCTATTCCATTCTATCTATTATTGTAATATTATAATAGAACGAGCCATTGCTTCAGTGCTTGACGAGTATTTTGATATAATTTATACACTTGAGTCAAAGTACATCTATTTGTCCTACTTCACCATGGTATTACTACGTCTAAACCTTATATTTATGCCTGGAAGTGGAATGTAACAATCAATGGGATCGGAGGGAGGTTCCTGGTCAATAAATACCAGCTCCCGGACGAATTAATCAGATGGATGGGGAGTGTGTGTGCTGCACTGCACCTGTGGCACCACTGAGCATTTATTGCCAACTCTACTCATCTCAATGAAGCTCTAATTTCAAATCACTGATGCTGTGTAAAAGAGTTATTTCAATGTTTATTACATTTTCAGGAGACAATAATTGATTATTATTTTATGAATGCACTTAAAACTGCACTAGATCATCTGAAATATATAATGTCAAGATCTTTTATTACTGTTTATTAGCACATAAGCTGAACCTTAGCAAAATGTGGTTTTTAGAGGACAGTGACTGAAATGTCAAACGCTGATATGTAGTCATTATAAAAGTCACATGACTTTAAAGATTTTTAATTAACCGAGTAGTTGTATGTAAGCTTTTTGTGCGAATTGTGTATATTAAATATGTGCATCTATACTCTGTAGAGTCTAAGGTGTGCACACATACTCATATATGCAAATGTCTGTGAAGCCTTCAATAGCTGTGGATCAATAACTCTTCTGCTGTGGTTACTCATTAGTGTTGAAGGCTCAGACAGACAATCATTGATGGCTCTAGTTCTAATTGAAACTAAATGACAAAGTAGGGTCATACATTTATGCAAAACATTACTTTAGCATAACATACCAGTCCCCATATACACTAAGTGTACTTTTGATGTTATAAAATATCTCTTCTGTTGGTTGTTGTTGTTATTAAATATGTTTGAAAAGTAAACTGTAGACTTGGAAAATGTAGACAATGTAGCAAAATGCTCTGGCCTCTTGTTTTTTTGTTTTTCAGTAGGAACTAAATGAAGACAACACTGAAGGTAACGCTGCTCAAATGTGGACAATGTCAGAAGTTTCATATCTGATATGAGGTAATCAAATTCAATTTCACACTCATGCATAAAAGATTTTCTGTTCAAGTGTGGATATCATTTCTGCAGCTTATCATAAAAAAACCCTTTTAGATAAATATTTTCATAACTGACTGCATTAATTCATGATAAATAATTCACTGGATGCTTGCAGCTATGTGCTCTGCTAGAAGACATAATCTCCTGTAATCCAACAGGGGAAAACCTTTACAACTGAGAACACGTCCCGCTGAGTCTAATATCACATTATCATGTATGAAATTGGCCGACAAATTTACAGAATCCTCTGAGCAAATTCATTCATATTCACGTGTTGTTCTTTGTGGTCGCTGCTTGTGTTCAGAATGTGTCTGACCCCGTTACATATAATCTGTGAAGGGTTGAGGGGGGGAGCGTAAATGTATGCTGTGTGTGTCCATAGAGGTGTGTATGTGTGTTTGGGAGGGGTCTGTGGCTGATCAGAATTCAGCACACAGCCTGCAAAGTGCAGCAAATGGGCTCTTCATTGGAGTGACAGCTCTGAGTCCGCTGCTACACAGGGCTTCAATTAGCCTGCCACAGAGAGGTGGCTCCCAGGAGCCTTCTCTCACTCACTCCCTCCACCTACTGTATTCAACCTTTGCTGTCCGCCACAATTTTTTTGTCCCAAATCATCCATGTTTCTCTTGCCCCACATTTGGCCGCTGCATCCTCCCTTCCCATCCTGCTTCCTTAACCCTCCCATGCCACCATCCACTAAGGACAAGCTGAGCAGAAATACTTGTAGTGTGCTAATGGATACAGAGATAAAATTGGTGCTGGGAGAGGTGATGACAATCGAAGCAAAAAGAGGAAAAAAAAACCAAAAAACAAAATAAAAGACAAGAATGGATGTAGTGGTTTCCACAGACAGTCCCCCAGTCACCACAGGAATTCAGCACTGCAGCTTGAGCTGCTTGGTCTTTGTTTGATATCAATAAAGGTCTTATAACTTTATAACTATTTAAATCTTTACATGAGAGTGACAGCTACCTTTATTTTCACGATAATCAAATCTACAAACAATAAAAAAACCTGCTCCAAATTTTATATCTGAATTACATTTGTGAAAACCCCGATTCAAATTCTAATTCATCAAAATTGGTAATAATTGATCTGCATGTGGGCTCGACAAACAATTTAATTCAAATACCTCCAACTGAGTTTCAGCTAATTGTTGCTTCAGCAAGCTGTGACTAAAATGTGTTGTCGCACCAAAAAATTTAATTAAAGGGCCCTCCGGAGAAAATGACATTTTGCTCTGTGTGTAATCACATTTGTGCCCTGTCAGCAAAATAAAATCACATCTGCAGTGAGCCGCTGCAGGACAGAGGCTATAAAGGTTTTTAAAATATAGTAATAGAGAGAGTAGGGAGGGAGGGAGAGAGAGAGAGTGGTGTCAAGGGCAACATGCAGCTTTGACTCAAGGACACATCAGGCACAGGGCCAATACCGCTCCCTATGAGGTCCACAGTGAGAGTAGAGCCAAGGATCATCAGTATATCAGTGCCTGTCAGTTATGGTGCCATGAAACCAGAGCCCTCCATAAACAGACAGGGCACACATGTAAAACCGGGGTCAAACCTGAACAAAGAACAGGTGCCAAAGGGTTCAATACATAAATCTGATGAGTTGTGAGAAACTAAAAAAGAGATCATCAGAGAACTTCCTCTAATGTTTGACAGGGATCTCAATTCAAAATTCAAAATTCGTACAATCCAGTAGTCAAAACTGAGCTATAGCACACGAGTGCCTTTAAATTTCAGCTTACTGTTCAGTTAAACCTGAATGTTTTCTGGAAATTCAATTAACTTGAATGAGAAATGTATGACTAAGCCTTTAGGGACAATGAAGTCACCTAAACCCGCCTTAGAGCCAACAGGAGTCTAGCAGTCTGGTGACTGAGCCACAGCTGGCCCACAGCACAGCAAGTATCAGTCATTGCGTTTCCCTGCTGGCTCAACATGACCTTTCCAAAATGCAATACAACCGCTTAATGACTAACACACCAGTTGACATTTACTGAAGCCAGTTTACCATCAAATAGCTCAGAGAAACATCAAAACGTCTCATGTATCCAAATGAGACCCCCCCCCGCCCTTCTAAAAAAAAGCGAAAGCTAGGGAGATGTGTGTGTAACTGCCTTTTCTATCAGTATCTGTAATGAACACAGTCATTTTTAAAAAAGGTTTTGCAGAATTCACCAGTTAACATTAACTTGAAAATCGTATGGGGTAGTTAAGGGCACAGCAACAAAACAAATTGATTCCGATGAAATAAGCATCTTTGTTTAAAATGAATAGCACATCCTGTCTGAGGCTGTGAAAAGGGCATGAAGATTGATGACAGAGTAGCAGGCGTGCATTTGGTGCAATACATCATTCCTATTTTGGCATGACTGCCACCGGGATTGAATTTACATCAGAGGGCAGACAAGTGATGCAATGATGTCAACACCCAGCCACACGCCCCTTTCCCAAAAGCTCAACTGATGTCATTAAAGGGCTCAGAGGGAAACGCCAACTTCCACCCAAGATCCTGTCAGGAGATGGGTATCTGGAGGACATTTTGTGTCTCAAAGCCAGTGACCTGCATCTTGATTATTTTAGTCAGAGAGAAAAAGGTCAGCGTAGCAACTGCCATAGGAGAAAGGGTCAATGGATCCGAATGACGACCGTATAAATTACCCCCATTCCAGTGAACATTACTGTGGAGAACATGGCTGTTTAAAAAGATGTTTGGTATGCATTCATCAGTCATAGGTTCCATATAACCTTGGAAAAGACCATTTATCATGTGTAGAGAGGAATTAATAGCATTAGCCAAGGGTCCATCAGAGGGTTAAAGACTTACATTAGCCTCATATCGACCTAGGGGAGTCAAGGCACAGGGGGCTGATGGGACATTTTGCAGTCGGGGAGCATCATTTACATTTCTAAAATCAGATAAGAATGGAATCGAGAAGTTAACCCTTCAACTCTGTTTTTGTGCAGGGCAATGCTCCAGTCTTTAATGATGGCTGATCTATTCAGGCGGGTTTCATAATGGACAGCCCAGCATAGATGGACAGATGATAGGCCATTAACTGGGGCTGACACAAGACATGCTGAGACAATAGCTGACACTGCTGGAATGGCTTCATTGTGAAGCAGAAGGCACATCTGTATTCAGGGGTGAGTGCGAGGTTACACATTTAGCAGAACAGCTTTAAATCTGCTCTACACGGTCCACTCCAGCTGCAGAGTGCAGATAGAGTCCTCCACAAGGCACTTCAAACAGAACAGCCCAGCCCAACCTGCAAAGCCGTCTGGAGCACAGGAGCTCCCTCCATCCCCACCCGGCTCTTATCAGAGAACAACAGGAGTACGAGGTAAACAAATGAGAAATTAGCAGTAAATGCGCTCTGTAGGAGCTGTTTAAAAGACTCCTCTGTCTGTTAAATGTAAAAATCACAGCTTGCCCAGGAAATGCAGGTGAAGTGAGTCAACCTGAAAGACACACATTAACAACCAGTTTATTGTATTTTGTATTGGGAATATAAGAAACACGGATAAATTGTTTTCAGATGGGTGTTTTTTTAACGACAATTGATGATAATAGCAACATGTTCTTGGTGCTCTTCCACGTAACAGCCATCAGGACCTCGGCTTATGTTGACCGTCTGTGTTCAAGGTCTCTAAAGCGCTCAGCTCTTCCGTCTCAAGTCAGACTGTACCGCCCACATCCACGAGTTCCCCTCCCCACACATGCCTGGTTCTTTCTGCTTTTGTCTGTCAAGGCCAGGTTGTATCACATCGGCTTTTCTACATTTCATACCTAGACTCATGAATACTCAACTGTGCCGGTTGCCTTTTGCCCTCATTGACCATGTTATCTACTGTATGTCTTCAATTTCTAGCACAAATGAAATAATAGAGGGGGAAAAAAAATCACTGTCTGGCTTCCAGCACAGCCACAACACAGAGATGGAAAATCACAACACAAGGGTAAAAAGGTATTTATGAGCAAAGACAGGCAGTCAGGTTTGGATTTATAATCGTAAGTAGAATATGTTCAATGCATAAGAGGCTTTGAGTAGTTTAACCCAAAATGCTGTAAAAATTAGTAACCTGACACTGATGTTTTGATTTTCTCCAAAAATTAAACTTACTGAACAATTTATGTCTCATGGTTGAAAGCCTGAACCAGATTCCAGTCCACAAGACAAGCTCTTAGTGACAGCCACTAGATGTCACTGTGACCCCATATCATCTGCTGTCAGCTGATCAATGACACAAATGTGTGTGAGAGACCTCTGAAATGGGACAGTCACACTACTGTGTCCAAACTGAGCAGCTGCAATATGTGAAAAGCGTCTGTAAAGCTATTACTATTCAAGGCCACTTCCATGCTGTCTGCAATACTTTCAAACCACAACAGTACCCAGCAGAAGGAAGCTCAGAAAATACTGTACGCTGCAGCTCTGCTGCATCTGAACCTGAGGTCCTGTCTGCAGGGAGGACCGCAGCCCTGCCAATAAAAAATACACAAAGGATTTCACAAATGCTGCAATGGTGATGATGGATAGAGAAAAATTTGACCAATAAGATACATGGCATGTCTGATACAATGCTGACTAACACCGTGTTTAGGGCAGATTTCACTTAAGCCGTTAATTAATAGCAAGATTGCAATAATAATCCTTCACGTATTTTCTTTCCCCGCTTTACGTCCATATCTACACCTTTCATTCAAGTGGAAGGATTATTGTGCAGTACATCTACCTGCCTGCTGCTATCAGGTCTCTGTTTGTTCTGACTGATGGAGAGAAAAGTAATCAGATTCTTTTCAGGCTGGCCATTGCACAAAATCAATAGTATATAAGGAGGCTTGATGAATTTGAAATTTGTACTCAGAGTGACTATTGATCAGTCTCAGCCAAAAGACTTTTGAAAAGCCATGCAGATTTACAATCAATATGTAGCTCAACATACATAACTCCATACTGATGTAGAGCAAACACCAAGGGGGATTCATGCATAAGGTTAACACTGTTAATTTATTTTGAAATTATTTAGCTAGATGACAGTGTTGTTATAAGCAGAGCCGCTGTAGATTTCAGCGTCAGAAGATAAAACGTAGACAACAGACACAACAGCACTGAGACTCAAGATGGGCGGCTTACACAGATCTGGGCTGGACATGTTGCTCTTGCCTGCGAGAGACAACATCAGTAAAAGACTCCAACACCTGATCTTCCTCATGCAGGAGACCGTGACAAGGAGCTTTCATGGTAGAGTCAGTAGACAGTCTGGATAGCACCTGAATTCTGAATAAAATGCCATCACACTGTCAAAGCATTACCCCAGGGATTATATCAGTATTTTAAACTGCAATATTTCTGAAATACAAATTCATACGTGATTAGGAAAATGCAATTCCATATTAGTCTGGAGTGTTTATGTAACATCGGTAATCTCACTATGAAAACACAGGATTGGATTGAACATGGTCTTGAACACAGAGTCTGAGTCATGTGAGGTTGAAATGATCACAGTTTTCCTCTGCCTCATCCAAATGAGAACTGTGTGCTGGAAGGTATTCTCCAGACTCCAAACTAATATCATTATGAGCGGATACACATCACATAGACTAATCCAGCTGTTCCCCACAATTACATTTTAGCCTCTTAGACATATCTTGCCCAAGTTCATTGCAACAGTGCTTTCCGGGCAGTGCTTAATGATTAAGTTACTGGCTGGAAAGGGAGTCTGGCAAAAATACTTATGAGTGTTCATAATCCATATTTATACTGTAGTTAATTTCACAGATATTTCCTCTGCAGATTGGTCACTGATTAATTAATTCCACATTTTGTCCATGAAAAAAATTTTCAAAAAATGACATAAATGTAATAATTTCCCAAAGCTCACAAATCTTCCGCTTTGAACTAATGACTTGTTACCATTTCGGCCTGTACAAATGACTAAATGATAAATTGACTATCAAAACAGTGGCTAAATAATTTTCTGTGGGTCAACTAATCAAATAATCATTTAGCCTTGACTTAGATTAAAGCAATGATTGCTTTAGTCTAAGTCATTACAGAACAGTTAAAATTTAGGATGGTAACAGCCCAGACCTTATACAAAGGTATATAAAAGTAATCATCTATCATTTCTCTATATAAAAGAACATACATTGAAATAGTTTTGCATCTATAAAATGCAAAACAGAAAACAGTGGCATTTAGTATCAGCCGGTGAATACAGCATCTGAAATATGACCCAAATATGAAACAGCTCTATTTTCAAATTCCAAGCATAGAAACGGTATTTTGAAATGTTACTACTAGATCAAAGTTTAAAAGTTCAACTGGAGGAGAGAGACACGCTTATGCAAACAAACATACATTGTGACATTCATAGAAATCAGATCAATCCACAGGACGAGGCTGCCTTCATCTCTGAGCCAGACTGACTGCTCCCTATCTTGCAATTTGAATCCTGGCTCGCAAATTGGTCCTTCATTAACCTGGCATCTGAGGGTCATCTAGAAAGAAGACTTTTCCTTGAAGCATGACTCCAATCTGTCTATCGGAAATGAGGGTGCTGAACTACGAGGGGCACAGGGGATGATGGGAGTGTGTCTAGGCATGTTTGAGGAGAAAGAGAGAGGAAATAGAAGGCACTAAGCTATGCGCAGTCACACTGTCCTGTCTTTGTTTGTATTTCTCCTCTGGCCCTCCTGACACATGATTTTTTACTGTTGGGAGGTCACCCTGTGTCCTATCTAATGGGGTATTGACCCTTTTGGATCCTTTTGGTTGGGCCAACGGCCCATATCTAAAGCTAGACTAGTAATTTATGGCATGGTAGATGCTAAAACACATAATTGCAGCTTGAGCACAAGAATGTAATGAGAAAAATTGGGAAGATAGGGCTGTGACTGTCAGAGTGCTGCAACAATGAGTAATTCTCCATCCAGCAGCAGGAGAGGAGCTGCAGTGAAGCCCCCTGGCGCTGTCCGTGGTTCTGAGGAGAACAAAAGCATCAAAGCCGGAGCTCTCCTCCTTGCTCTGCTCATACAGGGAGGGGCCGAGCTGTGAAGGGGGAGGCACCATGTGTACTTGATTCAATTAGGCAGTCTGTGAGGCCTCCCCTGGGAACAGGTTGCAAAGAAGGGGGCTGCAGGCCTGTCTAACAAAGACGTTCAGCCCACCCCTTTGCCCCGAATGAATCCACCCCATTAGTCAGCCGAGTAAGTGTTGATCATCTCAAACCATGTCCTCACTACACAACAGTAAGAGGAGGACTAAATCCACTTCTGACTCTGTCAGGCTAAACCAACGTTTAAAAAAAAATTACTTCATCTTATTTGTATTTCTGTTGCATTGCCTACTCTAAATTTAAATTTCCAAGTTAAAATGACATGTAATTATGATTATGTGTCTGAATGTCCTTAAAAATCTGCCCACTGCCGCCTAAAATCAGTGATATAAGAATTCAGAGTCAAATACACCAGTTACAATATCGCTTTCAGTTCAAAATGTGTGACAGTATGAATAAAAAACATTTCTCTTAGCAAACATCTGATGTTCCCACCGTCTGACTCACACCACTCAAAGTCCTCCACGTTTCATAGTTTACTCTTTAGCGTCGAGAATAAGCAGAGCATTTAGATAATTTGAATGCCAGACAGATATATGCAGTCCAGCAACATTAGTATTCATTTTCTGTTCCACTAGTCCCCTGAAACACAGCAAATGTCTGTGTTTCAGCTTTTGCACATTGTCAGAGTTGCTCAGAGGCAATGGAGGAATATTAAAGGAGGCAAAAATGGCAACATCTGCCTGAAGTGCTTTGTGTGATAACATAATCTGTTCATAGTGATTTCCTTAAAAATAAAAATGAGAGATTTTGGTTATCCATGGATGTATTAACCAACATGCAACAAACCAAATTTACAGTAAATCCTTTTAACTCTAAATACCAGCATGCTAATGTATTGTCATGGAGGAAAAAAATAAAAACAAAAACAGTAAATATCACAACTGCTCATGTGCATATATATCCACCGACAGGCCCACCAACCTGCAGCCTGACAGTCACACCTGCTGTGCTCTGGGACCACTTGGCTGCTTTAGCAATCATTGCCATCATAGGAACCAGAGATAATTACACAGCTTCCACCCACCAGGCTGGCCCGATTCGCTGAAACCATATTGCTCCACTGCAGCAATAACACTTGTCTAAATGAATGCAAGGCACTTTACTGCACAACTGACAGCGCCCATTTATTCTGCCGTCCAACTGGAAAGAAAAAACAAATTAATTTGGCACTTAAGGCCCCCACCCCTGTGAATAATGTATCACCTTTCTCCCAAATGCAAACCCCATCCCCCATCCCCAAATCACCATTATTCAGCCCTCTTTATATGATTCAGGTTTTAATACACCTGTTAGGGAGTCTTCCATCAAAGCTTTTTAACATTTATACAGAGTTAGATCACTGCTGTTTGATCTCAATCTGTTCTCATTACTGTTGTCATTTATCTTGTGCTATCATCATATCTGTCGGAAACTAGCATTTTTTTCACCATCTCCCCATTTTAACATCCGGCAATCTGTACAAACTAAAATTATCTATATATTTTTGAAAATATAGTTGTGTGTTAAAAGTCACATTTATGTGCTAGCCACTGTCTCTTTGTTCAGTTCACACTGTCTAGTTTATGGTTGGCTGTCAGCTCTCTAACAATTATCACTTGTGCACCCAGATCCTAGTAACACCTCTCCTCCTCCCCTTGGGGAAGACAGACATTGGGCTTTACACTCTCTTGTGCCCCATTATATTTATGCAAATGAGCCTAAAATCAGGGGAAATCAGGGGGCATCTTTTCCTGTTAGTGCTAATTAGTGATGAATGCTATATTGTATACATTATGTATGAGATCCCTCCATGCAGCTATACACTGTGACCTTGAACACATGGCCAAGTTTGGTTGGTAACACCAAGAAGTCTCGATTAATGACAGTCTAACACACACAGAGGAGCCGAGCTGAACATCGGAAAAGCCTGTAGACATCCGCAAAAAAATTCTGAAGTGACAGTCTGAGACATATCTTCTTGAGAATCATTGTCCGGGAACATAATTACAAGCATAACACACAAGAAAGGCACCCCGCCTGCACAAAGATCTATTAATATCATATGGCTGAGGTGTGCCAATGAATCAGGGCTCATAAAGGAGCCGACCAGCAGGAGAGAGGCAGAGCAGTGATAGAGGTGACAAGACACATCACATTCAAGATTGCCATTCTGTTCCCAGGAGCTAGTAAATTGTATTTGCCCAGATCCCATAAAAAAGAATGCATTAAGATAATAATTTTGAGAGGCAATTATTAAAGAGCAATAAAGTATGTTTAGTGCCCTCTCCAGGCAAGTGGTGTGTATATTTTTTTAGTAACTGAGGTGAGAATTGAAGCCCCACGGATGCCTGTGTTGCTCTGACGAAAAAGAAAAGGAAAAAAAAGAAAAGAAAGAAACAAAGAAAAATTGGCTCATGACAAAGTAGGCATCAATATTGTGTTTGTTATAGTTGAGTCTTTGAGAAATCATTACATTCCCTGACTAATATTCTTTTTAACTGAACACAAGGTCAGTGACTACTCTTAAAATGACAGGGGCTGCTGAGATAAAATAAAAATATCCACTGAAAGCAGGGATAACGTGATCTCCAAAATTGGCCAGTGAGGACTGTAAAAATCAATAGTATCCATGCAGGAAAGCAGCAGCACTTAAACCCAGAGTAGCAGTGAAGCACACCAGAAGAGAAACCACAGCGGTAAAACACGTGATTATATTAATACGAATACAGACCCCTAAACAAAGGCCACAGAGTCATTAATGCAGTTATTCACCCTAAAGTGCTTTAATAGCTGTACTATTTCCAACAAATTATTCAAATATTGTTAATGAGGATTAAAAAAAAAAAATCAGCGCTTCTGTGACTGGATATGCAATACAGGGAGCAAGAGTCCGTGGAGAAAATCAGCAACCCAGATTTCTACTTCCTGAACTGTCATGCAAATAGTCTGTCACAAAAAAAAAAAAAAAAAACAGTCCAACATGACACACAAAGAACAGCTGTTGTAATTGTACAGCTGAAAAAGTCAGTATTAAAAGTTAAGCGTAAGCAATTTAGCTCCTCACTCACCCTTGGGGGAAGAGTTTTCACTTTCAGCCCCTTCTGTCCTATTTCTTATATCATCTTCTTGTCGGAGGAGCCATCCAAATGCGGCCCTAATTTACAGCGAACAGCAAGACACAAACGTGCAGGAAGGTTTCAGGCGATATTCATAACTGTGTAAACATTTCGGATTTAGCAACAGTTGAGTCTCACATTTTCTTATGTTACGCACTTGACTTTGTCCACATGTTACTTATGATTACGGAGCACTTCAGTGTCAGAGCACGAGCTCCAGTAAACATGGTGGCACATTCTCATTCCAGAAAGTGAAAGCTGTGGTTCCACACAAGCTGTGCCTCAAGGGAAGCAACCTGGGAACCCTGCAGCAAACACAAGAGAGGAGTGCAGCAACACACAACAAAGACTCTGTGTGGCTTCAGGAAATTATCAGCATTCATCAAAAATTAATACATAAATGAATATATATTCTGAGCGCATCTTTAGTCTACTGTGAATCCACATAAAGCAGAGCTTGTTTCTGGGTTGATGAAAGAGTGTCTGGGCAGGATTGGAAGGATATGATGATCAACAGTTGGCACAGCGAGGTTGATCTCAGCAGGCAGTGCTGTTGTTGCATAGCTGGGGTGAGAGTGTGCCCAGCACCTGGCTGGAATCATGAGGGGAGCTGGCAGATGGTACTGACACTGGGGTTTGAAAAGGGGGAGGGCCCTGTAGGTGAGGAGGAGAGGCAGTGCCAAACAGAGGGGGGGGTAGCAGGGGGTCAGGCAGAGGGACTCCAATGGACTAGACTGGAAGAGAGTCAGACTATGCCCCAAGCAGACAGATGTTTCAGCTCAGCAAAGCTTATAACACTGGTCTGCATACTTGACTGACCAAGTAAATTATTTATGTCCACAATGTCTGTGTTTTTCTGTAACCTGTCTCTAACCCTCTCAGACTGTTTTCTGGCTTTATGTTACTATTTATAGATACAGCTCCAACATACATAACATACATAAGAACATACGCTGCAGACTTCTCCAATTGCATCTATACGTTGTGCCAGAATGAGCAATGTTTAGAAACACACAGCGATTGCTAATCGTGTCATTTACACACTGCCCGATGAGTGCTTGTCCATGGAGACCTTTGAGCTTCTTCAGTGTCACTGGCTGAGGCTCCTCTGAGCACCCACAAAGGTCACCAGTGACGCTGGCTCCAAAGCTCCTTATTGATTCCCAATCTACTACCATTATGTCTGGCAATTACAGATGGAACTGAAATCCTAATCATGGAAATAAATTCAGTCTGAGGACGAATCTGGAATTGTAATGTAGTGCCAACACATGTATAATTCAGTCTAAGGTCAGGGACTCCGCTGAGTGCTGCTGGACACTTTTCCCACATTTGCAGTGATTTTATGATTATATGAATATATTTAATGTTAGCACGAAGATCTGTTATCAAATAAACTAAAGTTAAATTCTGATTTTAAATATAATGGATGGTGATCTATAAGTATTACTACACAAAGACAGATATGGTATGATGAATAATTGTATTTATGATTGCACTATTACAGTAAAGGAGATGTACATAAACATAGTGCTTTCATTGGTTTATATGGTTTTGCTTCTGCACCAACTCAATGACAAAAGTACATACCGTAGCTCTGACAGAAACCAAAAGGTCAGCACAAGAATAGATGAAAGTAGAGATAAACTGACAGCACTAATTTTAAAAAATAGTTGCACTTTGATACTGCATTGCAATTCAGTGTAAACTTAAACTTACCTGCCTACATAATCACGGAGACTGGCTGAGTACAGAGTAGGACGTGTGTTATTTAGAACCACAGGCATTTTTATATTTTAAACAAGCCAAAAGCAAGCAAACAAACATGGAGCTCTGTGGCTGTATGAAGGCTCTGAGACTGTATGAAGTGGCCCTTTGCCTGCCTCAGCACAGATGGTGGCAGAGCAGGATGTACCAACCTGTAATTGTGCCCACAGGCACATGCCCATGCACACATAGACACACAAACACATGCATACATTCAGAATAATCATATGCATCGACGCATACAGAATGTAAATCATGATATCATACATACACGCCCACGCATAGGTGATGATCAGCCAAGTCAAGAGCTCAATCTAACACACAGGAAGCGCAAGACGGACTGGTCATTTAAGGAAGCATCACACCTGTTCTACAAAGATCTAACAACACCTAACATAAATGCAATCAAAACTCTTTGTTTTTTATCTAAAAAAAAAAAAAAAAAAGGAATAAAAGAAATGAAATAAAAAAGCATGACAGACAGATATGTCAATCAAAGGCTGACTGCTGTTCACATAGACATCCAAGGCCAAGCAGGATAATTAGTACACTGGAGCAATCAATACAGCTCGTGTGGGGGTTGGATCCAGAGGAAAAAAAGCAATCTCAGGAAGAGTTGGATGAGAACTGCACAGGAAAGCAAAAACCAGACCGGCTGCATACATAACAAAGTGAGAGATTTACATCGGTGGGAGGGATTCCACTCACAGTGTGTGATGAGTACATACCAGTGTACAGCATGTCCAGTTTTTTTTTTTTTTTTTTTGATCCATGTTAAAACTGCAGATATTCATTATTTATATTGTAAGAGAGAGGTGCACAGCATATTGATTACTACCAAAAGCTATTGAGATATCCTCAATAGGCAGACAGAAGAGTACAGTGAAGACTGGAGACAAATGGGAAGCTGTAAAGACAGGAAGAAGGATAGATAGGTAGATGAGTAAAGGGTTCAGTGGATCGATTGGCAGGAGTAGAGCTCCCTCAGGGGGCCTGGGGCCTTTTTAGCAATATGTGAGGAGAGGAGGATGACATGTTTCTCCTTTGAGGTGTTGAGTGTGTGAGGGAGGGTTGTGACATGAGGGCTGGGATGGAAAGTGATGCATGGGAGGAGAATGTGTGGCCACGGCGCTCTGCAGCGTGACAGACGGTGATAGCAAGGGACAAACAGAGAGAGAGAGGAAGACATGCCGGTTCACCAGATTCCAGCTCCCCTCCATGACTCTGGGATGTCAGCCATGCCCTGCCCATCCTCTCTTAGATATAGCCATCAAGAGAAACACAGAGCTTTTTGATTTGATGTGGAGGCTTTTTGGATACATCATCCTGCTGTCTTCTTGGAAGTACTTCATGGGGAAACCCAATTAAAAAAGGCCAAAAAGAGCACAACAACAATACCTGAAGTCAGCCCTGTGCAGCGAGGTGTGGAGCATGGAAGCAGAAGGGTGGAAAATATGTTCTGGTCACAGCCAGCCCTAATGCTTGTGGGGTGGAAAGCATTATGATATTGTTTAAAACCAAATAACAAACACTTTGAATCCAACATTTTTGCACAATTTCTACACACAAAAAAAATATTACTAAGAACTCAACCATCGAAATTTTCGGAATTAAATGAACTAGAACAAAGGCAATGTTTACTTTTCATCATCTCAAACATTAAATTGAGAGATGGAAACATTTCCATTGTGAAAGGGTAGAGAATTTCTCCCCGACTTCCAGAATAAGAAGAATCTGTATAGCCATAAATGAAAACGTGATAAAGGTGTCGACCAACATCCCTGCAACAGATGAAGGTTTTGACACTCATCTGAGAAATCCATTTCAGTGAACAAATAAATAAAACACTGGGTTGCACTATTTGTACCTCAGCAGCGGCTTTTCTATCATTAGCAGAGCGATACGTGCAGGACACACAGCGACGGAAATGCTCCAATCGTGTCCAGACAGCCAGAATCAAAGATTATATTTTAAGGGCAGAGACTCGATCTGTCAGACACATTTGTTAATATAATTTTTTCTATTGACATCAGGTGTTGGAAAAGTGAGATAAAAGCCTTATTAATTTGATTTAGTCATAACAAAGTCCAATTTTAACCATATGTATTAAAAAAATTGTTTTCCTTTTGAGATGGATGAAAGTATCGCCAATAAAGAAACAGTTCAACTTTTAATACTGTACGCTCATTTGCTTTTATTGCATTCAAGAACCAGACAGGAAGACCAATACTGCTCTCTTAATTGCACACTTAATAGGGTGCAGCAAGTCAGTTTAGCTTAGTGTCAAGCTTGGCTCACTCTGCACGTTGCAAAATGTAATATATATCATCAGGTTTGGTTTAATTTGTGCCAGAAACAACTTGGTGGTGTTATATATCAGACTTCTTCAGCCTAACAATATTTTCTGCCAAACTAACCTGCTAGCTCCAGTTTCTTATTTAGTGCCAATATCAATATTCTACTTTAAGCCAGTTTATTTATAAAGTGCATTTCAGACACAAAGTCAATTCAATGTGCTTTACATACATACAGAGAGCATACAGAGAAAAGTAAGAACAGTGACATACATAAAATCTAATTCATAAAATAATTCAATTTAAATGAAGAAAATGCAGCAGTTTGGATAAGTTAAGAGAAGTACAGTGCAGTTTTCATGAATAAGCGCTTGAGAAAATAATTGTTTTGAACCTTAAAAGTAAAAGTATCGACATTTGGTGCTGATTTAACCTCCACAGTTTGTTTAGTCAGGACTCTGGTCTGGACTAGCTGACCTGAGTCCATGGATCTAAAGGTTTATATTATCTTAACATATCAAAGATGTATTCTGGTTCCAAGCTGTTCTGTGAATTGTATATATATAAATATATATATATATATATTACCCGGTGTTGAAGGTGCTGAATAACGTGGCAGAGGTCTGATCTGCAATGATGGTTCCTCACTTCACACAAATGTCGCCATATTTGTCTCACGCATCAAAGCTTTCAATTATGTTTTTAGGCAGCTACGCATGGACATCTGTCCATTTTTTCTCTTACTTGATGTCAAAGCTCTGAGGTGCATTAGTATCTTTCAAGATGCGCTCATGCTGGTGTGCATTTGGCCTCTCCAATGGACGAGACACACAGCCCCGCCCACCAGCTGCACAATACAGGCAGAGCATATTGCTCATACTGCTCATGAAGGCAGAATAAAGGGAGAGGGATATTTTTTTCTGATTGACCTGTCTGAGTGCTAGTTAGGAGCATGATTGGCCACGGTGGGCAGAAGGCCCACTGTCTTCATTGGGCCTTTCCCCTGCCTTCAGGAGAACCTTAAAAGCAAGACTGATTTATTGAACAGAAAAAGAAAGAGAGGGAGGGGTGAGACCTGCCCCGCACAAATCCCTCACACTGAATAATCTGCAAACATGGCACATCTCTGCCAGTCAGGCTAAGTTATGCAGTATCACATGCAGGCATTTAAACTCATGCTACGCAATACTACCTGGTGGGCAAAAGATCAATGGAAACATTAAGTTCATATCAAATTCTCACTTTGCTTGATTAAGTTACCATCTTTTTCATCAAGCTGGCACTGAGCGGTGAAAACAGAGAGCCGAGCTTGGGTGTCTTATCAGATATTCCAAGATCTAATTAAAGCAAAATGATTTCCAACATCATAATTGCTTGAATCCAAAGCCCGTCAACCCCTTTTCGGATCTGACTGGATATTTATCACCACCAGAAGATTTAAAGCATTTATCCACCAAACAGAGAGAAACAGGGAGATGTTAATAACTAACACTTGTTTGATCAAGAAAAGTGTGCTCGCGTCAAGTGAAGGTGAGCTGCTGAGGAAGGATGTGAATTTTCCTGAAGGCAAGAGACCTCAGCTGGAATAGAGTGATAAAAGGATGGAAAACAATCACAATTGCACCTGGCCACAACAAAATTACTGCCACAGTGGGGCAGTAGTCCATTTACTGTAGACTGAAATATACTGTGGCAGCAGCATTCACTGTATAATTCACTTGGTGAGAAATAGTGTTGGCGGTTAGTTAAGATAGTATTTGGAGATAAAAAAAACAACAAAAAAAACAGACTTCACATACAGTGATTATTGCTCAGAGCTCTCAAGAGGGTCTTCCATTAACAATGCTGCACAAATCAATGTTTACGACCATAATAAAAAACCCTAAACTAGAAAGCGCCCAAATCCCGATTCATCCATAAAACCTGTTCTTTATACACCATCTTAAACCAGCTTCAAACTGATTTAACCTGAGACCACTTCACTGGTCCATGAACTTCCTGCTTTAACTGCCCAAGCAGTTCAGACCCAAAAACAAATCAGGGAGAGAGAAGCACTTGCAGCCCACAGACGCTGATTCAATACGATATAGTCAACATCACTGAGCTATTCACAATTACTGCTTGAGGCAGAATATTGAGGAGAAGCAGCCAAACCTAGGGGGAGTCAAGAAGCAAGTGAAGTGGCTACATGATTCTTTCTGCTGCCTTTTCTGTGCTACCCATCTACATAATAATGAAGGACAGTCTACATTGTCAGTTTGTCAAAAAATGTACCTTTTCATTATAGGAGTAAAATGAGTCCTGCCCACATGTGACAGTGAAAGGTCATTAAACCACCATATATACAGTATAATTATGGCTGTTTCCATTTTATTGTTCACCTTGACTTACTTTCCTATATAAGGCAGATAAATGTGATTTGAGTAAATAAGAAACACAAGTTCTAATACACCAGTAAAATCTGAGAAACACATCTTTGTGTATTTCTGGTGTATAATTTTCAATTTATTGTGCACAGTTGATTAATTCCCCTACTTATTATTATTTGCGGATAAAACCAAGACATTTAAAACTTGATATTTAATGAAAAAAGGTTTAATATAAATACAGCGGTTGGATATTTGAAGAAAAGGCAACTGAGAATGTAATGGGATACGCATAGTTACACAGAAAAGGGTAAAGAAAGCATGGATTATTCATGTCTATTCCCACAGTGCAAACAGTTCCTTTTTGATGGATTGTGCCTGGGGCTCTCCTCCCTGCTCAATACCAACAGTCCCAGGCAGCCAAGCCTCATGCTGCTCTGCGTAACCAGGATGATGAGCTCCCCCAGAATCACAGACAGGGCCAGCGGCTCTCATCTCCCGACTATAGTCTGACATAATGATGGTGTGTGGTCTGAGGTGAAGCTAAATTTAAACTAGGATATCGAGAGGAGGGCAGTAGAGCAGCGAAGTAGAGGGAGACAAGTGCAGATGGAGTTTGACTGAGCTCAATTTAGTTTAACTGGAAGACAGGACGTAACATGCAGGAGCATAATGGTCTGTCAAGGCCAATCAGCTGACAGGTGGAGGTTCAGAGGGGCGGTGACAGGTGCGCAGAGACACTGTCACCTTCAGCAGAGTGCAGCAGCACTTCAACAAGTGCTGCACGCTTTGCTGCGCACTTTGGAGTGTTAGGAGTCTTTGTATGAACACAGTCGGTGAACTGACCTGGATCACCTCCCAGAGATAGCAGGACGGTTGTGACAGTCTGACTGTACCAACGTTTTCTTTAAGTTCGTTTTTTATACATATCCTGGATCATAACTGGCACATTTTGTGTTATGTTCTTGTTCTCATATGTTGTTTATAAGTAGCTTTTTATTCTTGCTGCCTATGCTGACAGAACACTCGTGACAAAGAGATTTAGATTTAAATTAGTTTTTCATAAAAGAGAGAATAAGGACACACAAAAAAAAACTAATCTGCAGTTGGACTTGTATTAAATCAGAGGTCATACACTAGTCTCCTTATTAACATATAAATAAAAAAATTAAGGGGGGGAGCATTCCCATTAGTGCACAAAAATATAGAACCTCGGAAAATAGCTGGGCTTAAGGAAAGCTCCTTTGACGCTTTCCTTCAATGATGTGCTCAGTCTCAACACTGAAATAGCTTTCCCTCGGCATGTGCTCTGAACTGAGCATGAACCTGAGCGTTTTTTCCAACTGCATTTATAAGAGGCCTATCCGTAGACAGCAAAAGTCTTTGCCAAATTTCTCTTGGCAGAGGATTTAAAAGACATTCAAATATAAAGAAATCCAAGATGAAGTGGGTCAAATCTCAATAACAAATGTTGCCTGAAGCCATCGCAGCCCCAGACAGCCAGCGATAGCGCCTACTGTCTGGACTACATGATGGGAAACTGAGTAATCCTGAGATTTCACACTTTCAACACATTCCATGCCATCTCCCAGCATTCAGCAAGTGAAGATGGATAGCAAATGAAGCTGTGTAATGGTCAACTAACCATTCAAAATACCTTAGCAACAGTTAAAATCCTTTATGCTGCAGGTCTGATCGTCATGCATTGACTTTGCTGTTCTCCAATCAGCTCTCTTCACTGCAAAGAGGAGGAGACAGCGATAGGCAAATAAAGCAGGGAGTTGAACAAAGGGAGAAGGCTTCAGAAACATTACATTGCTTCTGTTGGACCATCAGTATTCCCCCCGCATCCACAGCTATCACTCCCCGAGAGCTCTATTTCGGCTTGTGTGTAATTATTCTGTCACTTAACAGGCACAAACCATGCTCCATGAACGTGTGGACACAAGCTCAACAATTATTGTCAACACTGTCCCTCGCTGGCCTGGTGAGCAGAACGAAGCAAAGCATTTTTACAGTGATATACATTTTTACAGAAATATGTTGCAGTAACATTCAGAATTTGGCCCGTCGAGGGAAATCTTCTCATCAGTTCCAATTTTTCACGCCCAAAAGAACCCTCAGAGGCAAACCAGCCACAAACTGGTCAGCACATTTGTTTGCTCTTGATGTTGGAGTTCAGTCTGTAAATGAAAGTTTAACTGTGTCGGCAAACACAGTAATGGGATTTCATGCAGTATCCCAGATTTCCCAGATGTAAATTTGGACCATTAAACCTCAGATGCTATGTTGACACAAGAAATTCTGTTAGAGGCTCTACCTCCTCTTTTCCACAGTGTTTATCCTGATCTGATGTCTCATTTCAACCTAAAGCATTGGCAACATGCAGGTACTGTAGCTAACAGCACCACACTACAGAAACGCTGACTGCTCATCCAAAACAACTTACACATGAAACAACTTCAGTGTCTTACCAAAGAACACTTCAGGACTTAAACAGGAGGAGGTGGTGACTGCACCCGCTGATCACTGTCAACCACAGCAGACTCAACCAAAGGATTAACAGACAAACCTGTTTATTCAGAATGACATGAAGAAGTGCTGCCTGACTTTGGGCCATTTGCATGTCACATACTAATATTTTACTACTATTACTATTTACTACTACTATTACTAATTACTATTGGACTGGCGACCTGTCCAGGGTGAACCCCGCCCTCGCCCGGAACGTTAGCTGGGATTGGCTCCAGCACTCCCCGGACCCGGAAACGGAAAAGCGGTAGAAGTTGGATGGATGGATGTAATTACTATCGTTCACTAGACTAGTAAAAGTTGACCCCCACTAATCACTTTAATTTCTTCCTTACACTGTGCTCTTCACTCTTTGTACTGTAATGTATGATGTGAAGTCCAGCCCACACAACATTACCCAACAGCTCAATCCTGTTTGGTGGTGTTGCACTCTTTGGCTGCTCACCTCCCTGTAGGCCTGCATTTCCTGGAGCTCAGTGAAGAGCTTCTCCTCCCATGAGGGGCCTGTGTGTGGGCTGGTGGGAGCAGTGGGTCACCTCCTGACTCCTCCGCCCACAGGACTCCTCCACTCCTGCCTGCCTGGAGATGCAGAGACCCAATCATATGTGGTACTGTAAATTAGGGAAGAACTGTTTGGCTTTCTGTTTTAACAAAACCAGTCACTTTTTCTGAGGAACACTCTGCTCCAAATGTAAATGACACAACTGAGATTTATTTTGTACAGGCCAGACACTTCATTTTAAATATGCAAACACAGAAAGTTTTTAGTTTGGAAATAATTCTCAATATCCATGGGAGACAGAGAGCCGAGTGATCTCTGGCATTAAACAGTTGCATTTCACAAGATGTTACAAAACAAACTTTTATAGAAATCAGGATTGCAGCTCAAAATGCCTAAGCAATCACATGAACATTCCTCCATCCCCTGAAATCTTTGAACAGGCTAATCAAATATGCTCCCTCTCCCCTCACAGGCCTAATCTGTCTTAGTGAGAACGAAGAAACGTGCCACCTGCTTCCAGGCATACAGCTTGGTGCCTGACCGCCTTAATCTCAATAACAAATGCCTATAGCTCCATCTCACCTGATACCACAGCTATGTCTGGACTCATCGATCAGCCATAACATTATGACCACCGACAAATGAAGTGACTGTGTTGTTCACATGGCACATGTCAGTGGAGTGAATATAGTATATACAGTAAATGAAAACTATATCCTTGAAGTTGATGTATCAGAAACAAACACTCATTTTCCTCGTATAATATTACTCTACTGGAATGAGGTCAAACCTTCCTTTACTATATGCAGGAGTCATCTGCTCTGGTCAGCAGTGAAACACAATCTAATTCAATCTGTTTTCATCTCAGAGAAAGGCTGTGGGGAAAACTGGCTCCCACAATGTGGAAAAACTTTGAATTAAGAGGAGCAAGATAATCCAGATACAGGGACAAACAGGACACTACGATAAATCTATGATTTATAGATTGTTAACACAAATCCGCTTAAAACATGATATATATACGAGAACTTGCTGACTGTGTTTAGTTGTGAGGGTATGACATTTTTGTGGATACATTTTGAAGCATCAAACTACAATGACTGGTATTTGACAAACTAAATTCTCTGCAGCATCTAAAAGCTGCATGCATAAAACATTATTTGTAAAATAATATATGAATATATTTATTCATACTAGTGTTGAATCTTGTGTTCAAAAGAGCCTAGTGCTGTCATTTCATTCCACAAACTGCCTGCCCAATACGGTCGGGATCAAATCAGGCCAAGTTGGATCCAAGCTGAATGAAAAAGTAGAGCAGTAGTTTTCAGACGGCTTTTTATAGTTAAGTTGCCTTTAGTTTGCCAACGCAGCAGTGCATTCAGGAAAACATGGGTTGTTTAAACAAAGATGGAGATGTCAGGCTGCATTAGCATCCAGATGGACTCTGCACTCAGAGGATTCAGCAGTGCCGGGAAAAATCAGCCATTAAATTTGCAGCTGTTCAGCAGAGCTTCTGCTTACGGGATAAGGAGCAGAATCCTATGGTCAGGATGCACAAGTTCATATTCCTGATTCACTTCACAGATAAAGAGACACGTCTTCACATATGACACGGAGGCAAAGATCATTTTGGTTTTGTTTTAAGAAGATGTGGATGACATTTTTTATTTCTAACCTGTAGAAGAGATGGCTTACCCTCTTTTAAGAGCCGGGTCTCCAAAGTACCCATTCAATATTTACAGCATATAATGTGTCACAGGCTATGAAAAAATGGCCATGCTAAAAATACACATTAGCTTGTAGTGCATGCTTCCTGTTTGGTTTCTTACTGTCAAAAGGTTGTACTCGCTTTATTTTGGTTTTTTTATAAACTTAGACGTAAATGTCAAAATAAAAGCTGGGCTCCACTAGGAGGCTCTCAAAGTTAACTATTACATAAAAGTATGTGTGACAACAATATAGTTTAGTACAATAGTTTAGTAGGATTTTAAAGGATGACCGTAAAACAAATTGCTATTTTTTAATTGTATCAGAATTGTTGTTGTGGCAGCTATTATGTGTACTGAGGCGTACAGCGTTCACAATTGTTGCTCTGCTATTATCTTTTTGATTGCTGTCGAGATATTTGCTGCTCCCACTGGCCAATTTTCTCAGCTGTGGCATGTGAACAGTGACTTTGTTTATTGTTCTTTACTTATTTGTTGTAGACAAAAGGATTTTTGTTGTTGCTCATTTCAAGTGCCCTTCCCCCGTCTACCTTTTGTCTCTGAAAGCCCTGGTTTGTTGTTAGAAGCCTTCATTTGGAGCCCGGCTGGCCTGCCCCCCTCTCCTGCCTCAAAGGCAGTAGCAGATGAAAAATTTATGACTGTATGCCTTGAAAACCTCCCTTTTTTTTTTTTTTTTTTTTGAAGTGCTGCTGCTCCTCTGATGATGACTGTGTCTGCTGTCTTCATTTGACCAGTGCTTTTCCTCACAGTGGGGCTGCAAATCAAGGAAAGAGGGCGGAACGGCGTGCGTGGCTTCACACCCTTTACTGGTATTCACTAATGAAGGACACATTTCTCTTGGCTGGGAGTAATAAGACATTGATTAGGGGATGGAAAGGTCGCCCCCACACAGGTCCCCTTCAGAACAGGGATACATCTGATTCATGTTCAAGCTCTTTGTCTGATTTTTGGTTACTAAAACTGTTATTGGTCGAAAAACACACAAGTGGTTGGACCTTATCCACTTAGTTGGGAAGATGATTACATACATTTGCAGGATGCCCTGTCATTACAGTGTATAAATGACATATGCATTAATTACCACGGATTATACCTCCCAATGCCCTTTACTCACAGTTAAATGTCTTGAGTTGCCAAGTTAATGGTCAAAATTTTAATGCTGCTTCTGGTATGTATTGACATTTTCTTTGAGCTACATCGCCACAAATTTTCATTAAATTATTTCAAAGGCCAATTACTGCAATAATACTTCACCCGGACACATAAATAATTCTCCCACACAGTCGTGGCAGCCTAATCATTAACAATGGCAGATTTATACTAAAGAGTCAATTTACCCATAACAATTCTCACTTTTTCCTGCCAAGAAAATGAGAAAATAACAGATAAAAAGATGTGTGGAGGGTGTGGTTGATTATTTGTAAAAAAAAAAAAAATGTTGTTAGATGATTCAGATATTGTTCATGTTGTTTATGACTAAGACCTTGTAATGTACAGATAAGTCTATCCCAAAGAAAGGTGCGCTCACACCAGTTCGTATGCCCGTCATCTGTTTTTTTTCTTTCACTGGGGGAGGATTTACTTACCAAGTATAGTTACATAGTCACAATGGCTACCTCTGAGCGAGGGGATGAACATGTGGGTGTCTGTACCCAACACCTCCACTTAGCTTCGATCCTCAGTAACCTGTGGAAGACATTTTCACACATCTCAATTGTGAAATGTGCAAATAGAGGAAACGATAAAAACAATATGCCAGGGAGTGATTGTGTAACACCACATGGAGACAGTAATGACATTATCATTTACAACAATGTTCGCATGTTCGCACTGAGGCTATTTGAAAATGTGCAAAGTTTGTAAAAAAAGAGTGAAGATAAAGAGCTCAGGATGAGAAGTGGGAGAGATTGTCAGTTTGTTTTATCATCATGACCTATTCTATCTGGTATATGCGTTATAAAGAAAACATCATTTATTAGGATTTGACTTACACCACATGTAGAGAAATTCTTGTGTTCAAAGACCTTGGCAAAGGCTGCTCTCATGCGTCAAGTCACACTGGTTTCTAAGCAACAGGTAATTTCACAGCACACACCATTGTATGTGTTGCGGCAGCTTTTCATAGAAAGGTTTCAAATTTCAATTTAAAGTCACATCAAATGTCAACCTTGAGCCACTCAGTACTGTTCAAAGCTCTATTCAAAGGTGGGGGACAGAGTCACACTCGTCACTGGAATAATTGGTGCAGGAAAATGAAGTAGCATTCATCGTTAACAGCAAGGACATCTCCAGCTCCACATGAATCAACATTCCCCCTGCACAGCCAGGGCAGTTTCCAGGCACAGTCTCAGCTTGCCGACTTTCAGTGGTCAGGATGAGGCTTCCGTGGAAATCCCATCAGCTTTTAGAGTGATCAAAAAAATAAGAAAATAAAAAAAAACAAGAAATCCTTATGCTTGAGCTTTAAAGGATTCAACAGAATTTTGTGACAATATCAGAATGTGAGTGAGGAGAGATTGTTTGATGTAAATAATGTGTGATGTCAAAAAGAGGTGAGGTTGACCAATAAAAAACAATGCATGAATTTTTTTGAACATTCTTTTTCCTGCCTTGATAAAATAAGATAAGCTTTAGGAAGAAGATTGTTATGGGCTAAAAGTGCCAGATATAGCTGCATACAAACAACATCTGTAGTGTGTGTGTGTGTGTGTGTGTGTGTGTGTTGTTGGGGCAGCTCACTCTGACCCAGTGACAAGTATGGATATTGGTCAAATTCTGACTGTTGTATTGGGATTCCCATATGGGATTTTTTTCGTAAACAGATGTGTTGAATTCCCAGTTATATGCTCTCTACTTGGAAATCTGGCATACACAGATGTGTTGTGTAACCGTATGAGAAATTTGAAATTTCCTGTTTCAACATTTGGCTCATGCACACACATCACATATACATGCACACGCACATTCAGGCTATAAAATTGAGGGAGATTTTCATATGTTGGGCTTTTACCGTCTGTGTTCTTGTACTGAAGTTAAGAAATGAAAGCCACACCAAAGACCACAAGGAAAACATCACCCGTCTCCAGAGTGTTTATTCTTAACAACACATACAAGACAAACTGATATTGCACAGTGTGCACATATTCCAAATAATCTCAAAAGACAAATGCACCAATACACTAAGCTAAAGCATCTATATGCAACATATAGTAAAATACAACTATGAAAGTTGAAAACGCAAACTATGGCGATGTCTCCTTCTCAGCAGAGGGGCATTATAACCGAGACTGTTTCCTTGATAGCATTATGGATGAGTGGACAAATAATAGTTTGAAACAACTGGTTCTATGTTCGCTAATTAAGAACACCTTAAATCTTCACATCTTTGAGTGATGTTGTGGTTCTAAAAACTACACTGTCTCACTGTCTCTGTAACCTACTGAGCCTTAAAAAAAGGAACAAAAGGTCTAGCAGCTGAATGTCAGAGACAGGGTAGAGAAGCTGATACTGCAGGATTGCAGACAGACATATTGTTGGTTGATCTGTTAGTGATATTTGTTGGCATAACCTGTAACTAAAGAAAAAAATATCACCAGCCCTTATCCCTTTAGTGTTTCCTGTACAAATAAGTATGCAAGGGCCAGATATCACCTGCTGACACTGACACTAAATATTCAGAATTCTCAGAACCTGCTGATAGTGTTAAAATCTATATCCTGCAAAGGATTGACCTTGACAAAGTGGCAAAGTTAACACACAAACAGGACAATCAATATAAGGAAGAAATAGAAATTAGTCAGCTTTTTCATGGCAAGCACTTTGGCTGCACTTATGGCCACAAAAACAGATATGTAAATAATGACATTAATAAAGACTCCACTCTTTATGCTGCAGGTGTGTCACTTTTCATCACATGCTGCTGTTGTTTTTAGTTACACCTCTGATTTGATCTGCAGGTTTTACTGTTTGAATAAAATGTGACATTTTAAAGTAAAGTTCTACCGTTTTACATGACATTTGTGGGAATATATCTTAGATTATATGCAGTATGTAGAATATGGAGTATTCAGTCATCATTGCTAAAAATGCTTTCATTTGTACACTATTTTCTGCCCATCAGTCGGATGAGGTACTTTTAATATGTGGACCAATGAAATGTTATGCTGACAATTCCTTTTGACTATGAACATGTCAGATCACATGTTTTTCATTTTGGTTTTGTGGTTTCACAAAAGAAAGAAATAAATAAATAAAAAAAAAACCCCAAAAAAACCAACAACAACAACAACAAAAAAGATGAGCTGCTGCTGGTGATGGACAAGAAGACAACCTGAGCTGAATCTCATGGGGTTTCACACTGGTCAATAATTCAGACTTGGTGAGGAATTTTATAAGGAGGCAGCAGAAAGATAGTGGACAGTAAAAAAAAAAAAAAAAGGCAGAGAGAAAAAGCAGAGTAGATATAGGGGAGTAACTCCTGTTTACCTGCTCCTGACCCAGAGCAATAACATAGCAGCAGAGGCTTGCAGGGACTTAGGCTGTCAATCAACAGCATACTCAGTAAAGGGGAATGGTCACTATGGAGTACAGGAAAACAGCCATTTTTCCTTCAATTTCTGCAGGCTCCCATTTTATCTGAGAAATGGAGAATGTGAGATAATACCGGAGGGAATGCATGGGCCAAACAAGTATAAAAAGCAGATGCTGGTGTGAGCAGTGGAGCAGAGATGTAAATCGCTGCAGAGATTATTTGCATGAACTGTATTTAGCAGCTTAATAACAGTATGAGTGATGATGTGAGATATTAAACTGGTCAGTAAAACTGACAACCAGCTGACAAATGATACACACAATGAACACCCCAAACTAATTCACCACAGGGTAAAGATTTTTTTTTTTTTTTGTACATAGCATAACATAACATGACATGACATGTTATATCATGTATATATCTTGCAAACAGAAAAAAAACAAGAAGCCCGGTCAGTAAACAACCTTCATTTTTCAGTTATGCATCTTGCTTTTTTCTTTTGGAATTAAAAGCTTATGTCATCACCCTTTGAGGCAGCTTGTGTTCCAGGTACAATGATCCATCTTTGAGTGGAAACACAGATGCGCGGTACACATATTACATGACTCACTCCAATTATTCAGAAACTGAAAACCTGTCACCACAGCATGGATGAATCAGTGTAAGAACAAAGTGGAATCTATGGTAGACAAGGTGTTCTTTTACTTTAAAGCAAACAGCCAAAGGCTTATAATTGCATAAATGTGGCTGCCGCTTCCCCCCCCCCCCGGAGGCAGAAATTCCCAGCAGGTATAAGGATCTTTTTGTCAGGATTAGGGCGCTGCTTTGAAAAATAATGACGCACTGTGGAGATACCTTTTGTGTTGTGCACAGCGAGGGTGAGAGTGAAATTCAAAGAGAAACCTATTTCTCTGTCCCTAAAGCAAATGCAAATTCATTCTGAAAAGCGACAATATGACATAATAAATCACATTTATTCCTCCGATTCTCATTTTACTGCATCCACACAACACAGAGGAATTATTTTCATTTTTAAAAGGAACTCCAAATGTCTCCACAAGCTACAATAACATCATTTCTGAATTGACTGCACCTTTGGGGTCTGTTAAGCAAACTGGCCCTGAAGTGCTACTATCCTCCCCCCATATGTGCACCACCTCCAGTCTACACACTCGGGCACGTACATGCAAATGACAATCTGTTGCCATACTAATTAAGGTCTGGGTCACATGAAAGAGGGCTGTGCAAGGTGCAAAGAGGCGTTTTTATGAACCAATCACACAGTGCACAGCCTACTGATGAAGGAAAAGCCTGTAATGTTATGAAAATTGTGTCAGAAATCATCTTCTGAAGTAGCATTTCAGAACCTGCTTGAAGAATAACCCTACTCCGCCCTGCCCATGCAATGCCCAGAGGGGCTTCCTCACCGGCTTATCGTCAAATCTCTCCAGGAAACATGACTCAGTTTGCCATGGCAGCCTTATGGGGAATCAATACCATGATGTCACCGTGACAGCAGGTGGATATCAAACCCAATGCTGATTATACTTCAGGGAAACACAGATATAATATAATCAAAAATGCAGTAACATAATACGCAACATACAAGGCCGTTCCAAAAAGTGTGTTAAACCACTATAGCTAAATGTCTCTAATATTTCTTCCTCCTGTATAGAATTTAATTGTGGAAATGTGCTGCAGAAGTAAAATCAGATTTTGTCAGCAGCAGCAAATTACAAGGCAGGTTTTCATAGACACGCAGGAAAGCCGACACGAATGTTGCCTCGACAATCAACTCCTGCCTTGGACCATCATTGCTCTGTTTTATCAGCTGATCCCGTCTCTGAAACCATTTGCTTCAGATTATTTCATGTCTAAGAATTAAACCACGGCACATTCTCTACTTTCAGCAAACACTGTAATGTAAAGATTACAGAATACATTTTTCTCACATCAGAACAGGTTCAGGTAAAAACTTATTTATATCTGTTTGTTTTTCTCCCTTAGAGCTAGAGGAATACATGTGTGTTTGTGCAGGCAGCGACATGTGGGGAGCAGCTTTTTGCTAATGGAGTCAAGCATGAGTGATTTTCGCAGGGAACGTACACAGCGTGATGGCACTTTGTTCTCTATGGGATTTACCGTCAGCTTCACAGAACACCCAGTTTCTCGGTCATCTGGCCATTTGTGCCGCACTGACTTTTATAAATTATCCTTCTGACCACTTCCCTGTCTTCAAAGCAAACACTGCAATCCATCTACTCTGTCAGGAGTGACCACATTGTTGTTTAGAAAGTCCAAAAGAAACCTAACCCCTAATCCTAACAGTAAAAATCAATGTGTAATCTACACTTGTGTAAAACTTGTGTAAGGAGATCATAAACATCATATATATGATAAAGGCATATTGGATAACATAGTTTATCTCTTTTCTGTCAGAAAACGTTTGACTTTTTCAGAAGTATATTTATCTCTGTCTTTGGACACAGACTGACAAGAAACCGGGTAGAAAATCATCATCTACGCCGATGAGAAGCTATTTTTCTGATTCTTCAGTAACTTCTGTTATAAAAGGAAAAGAAAAGATCTGATAGATTTTGTGCCCCATGGAGGCAATTCAATCCTCTATATTGATCCTCTTCAACTATACTGCTGTAGTCTCCAAAATAACTGGCAGAAATAACGATAAAAGCTCTCTGACATATGTTCACATTTCCAAAATAACGTAAACAAAACATCTGATTTTGAAGGCTGACATAACACAAACACAATACAAAACACTTCATGTTCATTTTTTGACCGAGGAATACTACTGAATTTGTAATATCTATTCTTCCAAAATGTATGTGATCCATGAATATACATATGTGGAGGAAAGATAATGAATGAATGAGCGCTGTATAATCAGGACTAGTCTAACAAAAAACAAAAACAACAACAAAACACATACTAGACTATATATTTATCTGACAAAACCATAAAAAAGAAATAAGAACTGGTTAAGCTGTGTGTTTTATAACATTGTTGACCTCCTGTTATTTCAATCTCCTTATCCTGTATGTAAAGCTAGCAACCAGCCAAAGTTGCGCCTGTGTGGCCAATAAGTGGGTGTTCATACCTTCACTATTATTAAAGCCTCTGCAACCTTCGAAATATGCTAACATCACCGTCTGCAGTGGATAGACGGATATTCCCCGCAGCTGTTGATAACTGAAACAAGCTCTTGATTCAGCCTCATTCCAGCAGAGATGTGTGAAAGTCAAGGATCTCTGAACACACAGTGAGACACGTCTGCAGCTCCACACTATGAATACATTATTCATCACAAAAATCTGACGCTTTGCAGATCAGGAGGCATCGTCTCTGATGAAAAACTGGCCAAACTCAGGCCCTGTGGCACAAATGATTCTCTGCTCAAAGACATGCTTAAATGACCAGACATTAGATTTTCAAACCCTCCGCATGAAAGAGTCACTTTAGGTTTGATTTCTGCAATGAAAAATACAAAAACCTTCAATAATGCATACTATATAAAATTATTCTTTTTCCTATGTAAAAAAAAAAAAAATCTAATGTGTCCAAATTTTACTGCTTTGGCGATCAAACACTAAAATAATGTTTGTGTGGTTTTTCATTTATTCAGCCAACATGAAGTCAGACAAAGACAAAGGATCAATCAGCGTGATGATTTTTGAATAAATAAAATAAAGAACAGAATCACTACCTACACACGCACAAACATGAAATGCATAATCCTGTGTGCTCAGAGAATCAAACCTAATCATATTTCTCTGCCTTCAATTAGCTCTTTTGGGACATTTTGGCAAATCTCTCATTACGATAGCAATTATGTTTAGCATGCTGTAGTGAATTTTTCATTCCATGATTAAAAACTCTGAGATGTGAAAAATGCAAATCCCTCATCAGGCTGAGGCAGGACATGTTGTCTTCATGAAGCGTTATCTGGGATAAATTCTGTTTGCATCATTTAAGTATATTTCCTTTTCTATCTACTTTATATGACATGTTCTATGCGTTGTCTTTCCCTGAAGTAAATGTCAGCTTTAAAGGCGAGTCATCCTTACACCTAATAAAATACTGTTCAAAACAGCAGTATGAAAACACAAAGCAAAACATGCTCCAGTTTTAAGGAAAAATTGACATGTCAGTGTGATTGAACTTGAGACCCTGCAGTTTTATAGGTTATGAGATAAGACTGCAGCAGCTGAAATTCGTAAACAAACCAATGGTGGACTGCACATGACCCACATTAGCACATCACCAAAGCCTTTATATTTATCCTTACACGGACCACCCGAACACACAAACACACCCGCAGGATGACAAAGTAGAGGCCACGGCAAGGACATCATCTATCACACTGACATGTACAACAGCCCAACTACAGATATCAACACACAAACACCAGCTCAATGAGCAATAAACACGGGATATCAATCAGGGGAGCGACTCCGTATTATTGTTTGCTGAATTTTACCCTTTAATCTCACCACACACTGTACATACAATCCAATCCAGTCTAATGCAAAGCTCTGCAATAAAGCTCGTTCCTTCTATTGTTCAATTTTGTTCAGCAAAATTTACACATGTGAAGGGAACATGAGCTTGTTGCTAATAAACTGGCAAGTCCATTTAAGCGTGCAGCTACTGTGCGATGTCTGCGATGACGATGATGTGATTTAAGATAAACAGATCGTCCAGATCAAACTGGAGTGTGCGTGGTGTGTGTGCCAAGGTGTTCTCCAAACAGTTATATAAAGAGGATTATTAAACTGCAGCTCAGACACGACCCGGCTGCCCCGCCATGAATTCAGGACGCCTGTCAGGCACTCGCAGCAGGAATGTGACAGACTGAGCGCTGTGTCTGCGGCAAAGTGATCACGACCACTTTAATAACTATCAGGAAGATTTGTGGCTGTCAGAAGCTCACTAGATATAACATCCCATTCTCAGTGCTCATAAACTGGGGCATAAATCTTTCCCTCCTGGCCTACAACAATAACATTTCATTCATTCATCTTCTACATACATCAGGTTCTCAGACAATACTGTATTAAATATCATTAATTATGTCTCTGATTTAATTTAGCTGAGATTAAAATTCATGTTTGCAACCCATTAAATACTTTAGCTACTGTGTTCAAATTATGACTTAAAAGGTTACTATAATGTACAAAGTTTTGCGGTTCAGAGAGTTGAGACAGTTTCTAAGTCTGTGAGTTGGTTTAAAAAAGTAGGAAAATAATGCCTTGAATCAATGTTTGTAAGGAATATGGGCTATGAAATGTTTAGCCAGAAGCTGAAAATCGGTGTGCTGATCATCTTAGTCGGTCAACTGAAAGCTGCAGTGCTACAAAAAACAATAAGTGAGTGAAATATTTCAACTTCAAAACAATAAAGTCATGATGGTGAATTTCAGTGTGAACTAATCAACTCTCTGTCATATGTGAAGAGTAAATGTGGACAATTTAACTAATGATCCACAGCAGAGGATCCCCTAACTGCACTAACCGAACTCTGTAACACCATGCTGCGTGTCTTCTACTGATCTTTTATCGAAAGTCTTTTAACCTTTTCTTTTACATGCTGGTACAATGGGCTAACAGTGAAGGACAGGAACAGCTTCAATAACATAGGTTAAGTCTGCTCCAAAATGATTAGAGTCCAGTAAAGAGACTTGCGGGAAGAATGTGTGGCCCAGAATGGCAGGAGGCATAATCTGCGAACCCAACCATGTCCTGTCCAGTGAATTCATTTTACTGTCTTCAGGCTGACGCTTTAAAGCTCCCCTGACAAAAACAAACCACTTGTCACACACACATGTCCTTCACAACCTTTGCCATTAGGCTGCTAAAGTTACTGTTTGTAACTGTATGTTGGTGGTTCTTTTGTAGGATGTTGTTTTTATTGATGCATCCTATACTGATTTATTTATTTATCTATTTTTCTGTTTTATTTAGCAAACTTTGCACTTGTTCTTTGCCCCCCCCCCCCGTCCGTATACTACCTTTCTGCTCCTGACATGCTGATGTGATGTTAACTAATTGTGGAAGTAGGCTGTTTGTGTTTACTGTGCTCTGGGTACTGTGAAATTGAAGTGCCTTTTTAAGGATAAATAAAGTTGTCTGATTCTGATTCTGATTTAAAATGAAGCTAAATGTGGAATAGGAAGCAATTCTTGCCTATAATGAGTGAAATTTAGAACTGGCCGACCCGATTCAGCTTCATTACAGCTGTCAACAGAGATAAGCAATTCTTTCATGTCCACTTAAATGTATGTTTTTCCACCTTGAGCACACAGAAATCCAATTATGTTGTAATTGAGTGTTACAAGGCTCATTGATTATGACAGAGGCAGAGCAGCAGACTGAGCCAGAGAAAAATATCCCCAGTAATTAGCTACCCGCACCCAGGAGGCCTGCAGAAGGCATGACTTAATACGGAGGCTATATTTCTCAATATTACTCAATTTGAATTGACTTTGCCAAGAATGAAATGTTAATGTTTATGGAAAACTAAATAAAAAAGAATTAAGAATCAATTCCAATGGACTCAACAACAAAAATGGGTTTGTTGTACTTATTTAAGGCATCTAAAATGGAAAGTAGTGTTGGTTGTTAAAACCGTAAAACTCACTGAAGTCTTTCCATTAGGGTCCAAACAGGGGATGATAAAAGAGCAGCTTTTAGAGCAGATATCTTCTAAGCTTAATGTTTTTCAGAGGAAAAAGTTGTGTCAGCTAGTTAATAATTGTAATGGAAAGCGTCTCCTCGTGATTGCTCTCTCAGTTATTAAAATTTATTTTTAATCAATGTTCTTTTTTCAAAAACAGGCCAAGGGGGCGGATGAGACAGGGGAACAGCAGTCAGTGGAGCATGTACTCACTTGCTTTCATGGAAAGGTCATAAGACAGTCAATATTTCCCTGTAAAAGAAGGAACAAGTCTGGATTATTTAAAAGGCATAAAAAGCTCTCCTGTGTGAGAGCAGGATGTTGGCCAAGAGAAGAATAATAAAGTTTAATTCAAACCAACGCCCATACAGGCACCAGAAATTTGGTCCTTGAAGTGCTGTTATCTCTCCTGTAGTTCATATTAGTGTGGTGAACCTGAACCAGATCTCTAGAAAGGTCAGAATCAAATTTCAATGCGGACAACTCTCTTCCTTTTGAAACAACCCTCACTTATGAGTCACTGTGTGGTGTGTGCCAGTGGAGTCTGGTAGCTGAGATGTATTTGAGAAGCTCATCTTAGCTCAAACTGTCTTGATATAATGATGTCATTAAACCAGGAATAACTTATTTTGGTACAGACATTTTGTGTCACAGTTACTCTGGTTATAATTTGGGCAGGAGTTTAACAGTTGTGTTTTCCTGCTCCTGAAACACGTCTCCGGTGTTGCTGTAGCTAAGCCTTAAAAAAAGGAGTCTGACTTTATGAAAGACCTCCAGTTGTACTCAGTAAGATCATAATATACAGTAGATGTCAATAAAAATCTTCTCCCTCACCAGCAAAAAGACCTTAACCAGCTTTACTGCCAACCACTTTGGCACTGACACTCATCCCCAAACAAAATAATTCTGCGCAGAATAAAAACAAACATCGTTCTGTGAAGGACTTTACCTGCGCTGCTCTGCTCGGTGACATCAGTTCATCCATAATTGCTCTGAATGATGTCTCCACCACCACGCTGCTGTGAATACCAGCCTCTAGTTTCCTTTGTAGTTGGATTTCCTTATCACTGCTAAGAAACTCCCTTGATTGTGACAAAACTCCTGTAAAACCAGAAATATGTGTCAGAATTCACAGTAACTGTGAATTTGATGCAGCAATGACAGGAAACAACTCCTCATTGGCCTGAAATGTCAACATTACAAAAAGCCCAGCAGGTTGTCACAAAGGTCACAGAATAGACAAAACTTCAAGACAAAGCTAATAAAAACACACTCACACATATCAGGAACTCAAACTTATGGATGAATGTTCAAAGTTTATTCAGAATCAAAATATAATCCTTCTATTTCTCTATAATTTCGATTATTTTATATACATTGGAGATGGTCAGTGTTTTGCATCCTTGACTTGAACTTGTCCACACTAGTCACATCTATATGTTTCACAACAGCTTTTCCTCAGTTTGCATGCAGCAGCACTTTTATGATATTCACTCCACACTAAGATAGAGAGAGTTCAAAGTCCCATCACCACTGACATGAGGTGTAGAAGGGAAATTAAAGGCAGAGCTGATCATGAGGTTGGTGTTTGTTTTGGGTTTTTGTTTTTTTTTGCAACAGTTGAACTTGTCATCGGTGGCTGTTCTGTGGAAGTGATTTAAACCCAAGTCATTTCAATTCCATCAAACCCCAAAGACACAAGGCAGTGCCAGATAAGCACAAGGTAAGATCCTGCTTTCAATTTCCATTGAAGTAGATTTTGATTTTGTTGGCCACTTAAGGGAAATTAATTAATTAGCACCAGGGAAAACTCAATAAAGTCTAAAAATTACAAATAAATAAAAACGACAAAATATTTTAAAACCGAGAAATGGAGAATTTAGCTGTGGGTTGGTAGGATCAGTCAGCCCTCCACGCCTGCAGGAACTGGGTAAGTAACCTGCGACATTCAGGTTTATAAAGCCGCTCAGTCAGCGTGGCTAATATTAAACATACTCACAATAAAACAGCCTCCTGCCCAGATAGGTGCCACCACGAGGCGCACAAATTAGCCCAGGATTGTGAACACACCCCAAAGTTACAAGTTACAGTGAACGCCTCGTTTGAAAGTGGAAGTCAGTCGGTCTGGGTTACCTGTCGCTCACAATGAAGGTCTCTTTGTTGTCGCAAAATGGAGCTCATCTTCAAAGCCATGAAATGTGTCCAGACTGTCTGATTGAAACCTAATCCGGGGGATCCGGGGGACCTGGAGTACCCTGAGGATCTGCAGCCCCAGCTGCACCTCAGAGGGCCCTGGCATGCTCAGTAGGACTACACTGATCTGCCTGCTTCACAGCTCCACATTGTCCTAAGAAATGAAAATGTAGGGTCTTTTACTTCCAATTTCTAATCGAATATGGATATCTGAATCCACTTTAAGGTTACATATGGAAACATCAGTGATTATAATAAGGATGTGAAGGTAATTTAAGGACGTGTCTTCCGCTTTTAGCAGCAATAATAGTCATGGAGGTTTCAGCAAATTAAAGATTTTTGTTTTATATTTATGCATTATTTCTGAACAATTCTTTCACTATCTGTTTTAATATTTGCAAAAATAGTCTCTTCCATGTGTATCGTTGACTAGTCACTGCTGATGATGTTGTCTTTTTTTTTTGCTAAAAATGGATAAGTAAATAAGTAGTACAATTATGTTTGTTTTTTAAATGGCTTGTGCTTAATATTTTAATATTTTTCCAAGTAAAGGGCTTTTTGAGCCGACTTTCAAAACCTGATACATGTAAGATGTCTGGCTCAATCAAACAGCCTCTCTGTGATGTAATTAAAACTGTTCAAAGCATTCTTTGTTCAGTGACCCCCTTATTTGCTGGGCTGCTTTTTCCTCAGGAGCATATTTGATTTGGTGGCTTAATGTGCTTGAGAAACCGTGTTTTCTCAGGAGTGTTAGGGGGGGAAATTAGTTGCTTTTTAAAGTTGTGTGACTGTAATCCCAGCATAATGAGCGTATGCTGACATGGAGGCAATGTTGCAAGACTGACTTAGTCTCAGCTGGCTGCAACTGAATGCAGGAATTGATGCAGACATGTTGCACAAGATAAATGCAACCGTCTTTATAAGTAGTGCTAACGTGAATATGTGAGTACATTGGCTGTGATTTTATTCAACTTGTTTAAGGCAGAAAAATAATTGGTGCTAGGTGCTGCTATGACCCCTGACCTCAGTGTGTCTTTGTAGCACTCACATGCTTGTGCTTTTCATATGCTGAAGTTCCTTTGGGATCATTTTTCTTCCCTATGTACGACCGTTGCTATTTTAGCTGAGTTAAATTCCACAGCTTTTGTGTCTCCTAAGAAACATATAACGTTACTCTTTGTGACCACCTCTCTTTATGAGATACATGAAGCAACAGTGGAAACCTTAATAGAATACAAAGAAGAGACAATACAGTACTTGTGTGTGAAAATTAGTCTCAAAATATGGTGTGATGGCACAACTCCTGCGTGCCGCTCTGCTTTATAGTTCAACATGCAACAGAGATTTGTCTTATCTCAGGAGTTAGGCCATCATTCAGGACAAGACAAAATAAGATATGTACCTCAATGGGAAATTCGACATCCAGCATGACTGGATGAGATAGTACTTGCCTGGTGCTTGCTTTTTCTTTAGATTCAGACAGCTGTCTTAGTGTGTTGAGGTGCATTTCTTATCAGATTTTTTTGCTATTAGGAAGTTCATTTTCCATTGCAAATCCACACAACGTTGAGACATAAAAAAAATCTGGAAAAGCTTTGATTAAATACTTTTACTCTGGGCAGTGTGACTCCACATATTGTTAAATCCATTTTGTTTTTGGTTTAAACTAGATTTTGTAAGATCCTTGTCAGTTGTTTGCAGGATAATATGTTATACTATTATCTATTAAATAGTATAATATTATTAATACTTTTCTATCTCTCATCCCATTTCTGGGAAACTTTGTTTTTCTAAGAATTATTTTTAATAACATAACTCTATAGTAAATGGGAAACTAAATGTACAGGTGCCTGGTTAAAGAGCTACTTCTGAATGAATTTGCCCTTTAGCACCTTTATCTTAATTCACCTGCTAAAGACAAAGGACTGGGTTGAATGAACCTGCCCTTGATTCTTATCAAGCTGAGGTGTAGTTGTACGTGTCACTGAGATGAGCTGTGGTCTGTGTGTTGTCCTGGTAACATGTGGTTTATTGTGTCCTGTTTTATTTGGTTCCATGTCCACAAATGTAGCTGAACCATGACAGAAGGAAACAATTTGAGAATTTCCCTGTTATCGATGTGGAACTCCACTCTGATAAGGGAGGTGCATCCCTTCCAGCTACCCACACAGTCCAAGCTGGAGTTTTAAAACCCTGCACACCTGACTCCTTCACTCAGCAGCCACAGGCCTAAAAACACAGCACCAAAAGTAGATGTAATCCCAGTAAACTGCAGGTGGCCTTTTAGATTGGCTGCCCAGATCACCACATTTTTCCTCCTTTCACACACTGCCCCCCCCCCCCCTCACTCTCTTCACCAGGCTCCCCTTGTGGTGGCAATCAGCTGAAAAAAGGGCCTTTTGCTGGGTGGAGGCAACGCGCTGCAGCCAGGACCTGTCATATTACTCTCAGCTCCACAGTGGGATCAGGGCACCTGAGTACAGCTTGGGTAACAGACTGTTAGTGAGAGTAGACCAAACACAGGGAAACAAGGACGCCTTTGCAGCAGAGTCCAACTTGGGACTTAGGAGACAATTTCACCCCACTGAGTCAAGGGCACCACAGCTGTGTGTCACTAGAGATTGTGGTTAAAAGTACTTTGGATTTTGGATTTGTTTAAAAAGGAGAAAGCACAATGGATAAGGATGCTCTACTGGACTACGAGTACCCAGACCTGGATCCTCTACCATCCAAAATTGAAGTCGAGTAAGTAAATGCTCATGTTTCTAAGAGCCAAACTTTGGTTGAACTTAGTTTTCATTGTGTTTATTTTCTGTCTGCTTTGAAGACAATTGGATGAATTGGTCTTTGTTTTAATGTGCATTAATCCAAGTTGTTGGACTGAACAGTTTTGCAGTGACATACAGCTCTCATTGAGATATCAGGTGACACTTGGCACACTTTACCAGAGCCAGTGTCACTGCGTGATCTTGTTCCTATTCACATTATTTGTAACATTATAACTGAGGCTGTATCAATTTCATGTTTTGTAAATGTATGTTGTCACAGAAACTAGTAGGTTTTGCCCACAGAATCTCTTAGAAAAAAAGTATAAAAACTTTACTTGCAGATGGAGCACATGAAACTTTGCGACTTTGGATATAAGATCCAAATGTCATGCTGACACTCGTTCTTTACTCATCACCAATCCCACATTGCAACAGGGTGCATAAAATATTTCCAACAAGTTCTTTTGATCTTCTTGTATTTTACATGTTTTTTTTTTTTTGTACAGGAAAAAATCCACCGTGTTTTTATTGGCATAAAAAGACGAAAGATGAAAAAAGATAAAAAGGAAAACAGTTGAGGTTAAGTAATGGACCAAGAAGATCACTATGACAGAACTACAAAGGAGCAAGCGTCATTAATCACCACCTGCCATGTTTAGCTAATAATCCGCCTGGATCTTGTGTAAATGAATGCACTGAATCAATTTCTGACTACTACTGTCATTCATTAAGTTCAGCTAACTTAAATGCAATTTTCTTTGCTTTTATAAATACTTAAATGTCCTGATTGTCTCTAGAAATGTGAATTTTAACATTACCTTAAATTTATAATAGGTTAGTGGGTTCATTTCCAGAATCTGTGCTCTAAGTGCTAAGTACAAATCCAAATTGTTTGGACCACTAAGAGACTGTTGTATAAATTGTCCTAATGGCCACTCTTGATTTTACCATCTCTCTGCTTGGAGACAATAAATAAGGTACTTTGAGTCTCCCAACATTTTTCATGGATGAGGGCTTCTTTGAATGCCACGTGTTGTTTTTACTAACCCATGACCAGGCATTCCTGCTCCTCTAATGCACAGGAACATGAACATAAGGGTTTGTTGTTTTCTTTTGTCACGCTGCCACCAATCCTTTTAAATGCAAATCTCTCCTGCAGGATTCGTGCTACAAAGTTTTCAACGACAAATGGGCCTGACAGTGACGTGTGAAATGTTTAGTGAAAGATACTTTAGGGCAGCTCAGTGAGCTAAGAATTGGATTTATTGTTTCACTTTCTCTTCCCTTTTTTAAGAATAATCCCTCCATGTGACCCCACTGCTGATGACAGCCTCTACCATATATGCATCACTGCGATATCTGTAAGTCCATTTTCCCATTGGATTAATGTGAAACAACATCACACTAGCCTGCAATTATCTGTCATTCAGTCACTGGGACTATGATATCGCATAAAGCATTTGATATGATGTACTACATTGAGATGCCATGTTTTCCTTTGTTTTGTTTTGTTTCCTGAGATAACAAGTCAGCCCCATCTAATCATCGTCACTGCAGAAGTTACTGTATGTTTTCGGGTTTTCAGGGTCCATGTGTTTGTTTGATTGTCTGACTGGGGTTATGAAAGGTTTTAATGGAATTAGGTGGGGTAAATCCAATGAACAAATGGGTTTGGGACAAATAGTTTTTGATGCTGACCCAGATGTAGATCCAGGGGTCAGAAAGCATCATAGGAAGGAAAAACTTCATTTACTTGAATGTACAAATGTCACATTTAGCCTTTTTTGTTGGCAGGCGTGATCCTAAAATAATGACTCAATAAATCCAATTTAGACTTTATTTGATGTTATTTGCTCTCTAAGTGATTTCTAATTACATCACATAGATTAAACAATTAAAATCCAAATTAAATGTCTCCAATTCAGTACAGAAGATTTAGCATCTTGGTCTTATGGCCTAAGTCTCATAACTGTTAGAAATAGATTTCCTTCCATGTTTATATAATGTTGTCTTTCTAATGGTTTTTTTAAAGACGGTAGAAGTTGATCTTCACTGGGCCAATTTAGAGCAGGGCATTCTGGGAAGAATGACAGGTCACGACAGGTCATGACAGGTCGTTGAATTCTCACTGTTCAGTGATCCTGTGAGTGATCACACTTCATTCAATTCACAGTTTTAGCCTTTTGTGGTCTCATCTCCCTTCCCCATTAGCCAGCAGCAGGGTGATGCTTGAAGCCCAGGCAGTCCACAGCTGCATACTGCTGTGCAGGTCATGCTAACTGATATATTTCCTCTTCTAGCTCATTGTCATGTTGATCCTAGCAATCCTAGCCAGAGGCACAAAGACAAAAGGACTCCTTGGTTTACTCAGGTGAGCCCAAGTAATCATTTTCTAAGCGATAAATCATGATCATGATTAAATGTGAAGTGAAATAGTTCTCAGTCCTGCAGGAAAATGTTGATACCTTTTTATTGGTGCATTTTCATTTCATGGCAATACATTTTCAAACACTTATAGATTAATTTTCCATCTTCCAGGTAGTCGTTGGCATCCATTTATTTCAGTATCGTTTGCAAACATGTCAACACTTAAAGTCTGTCAGTGAACAATTAAGGTGAGATAAGAATAATGCAGGTTGCATTATGAGTTTAAGCTCAATTGTGAGAGAAGAATGAGCTCTGAAGTTTGTCACTTCAAAATAATAATAATATCAAAGTTTGTAAGAGCACTGTAAGACCAACAAAGGGAACCAATGGCAACTTAATGACAATAGCACAAATGTTATATGTTAGCACTTATTTTGACTGGACGATGAGCTTTTGTGATTAACGATGAAACCAGCTCCAATGGAGCTGGCCTACCTTCTAAGTGTAAGTGTGTTTAACTGTCTGCTTCTGGAGCTGGATTCCTTAGAGCTGTCATCCTCAATGAAAACTGAGTTGATTTTCATACCATACTGACATGAATGGAAGCCTGGAAGATAAAAAAAAAAAATCACATTGAAAATATTTCATGCATACTTAAGTTAGCAGCTAAAAGCCCTTTTGAAGTGTGATCTTTTTTGGTCTGTTTCATTCAAACATGAGGCTGGTAACATGTGGACTCTAAATACCTGCTCCTTGATTTCACAGTCCAGTCAACTTCCTGGACCATACACAGCACAAGGGCCTGGCAGTAGCTGTGTTTGGAGTACTCTTGTGCAAACTATGGGGCCTGGTCATATCTCCAAACCCCCTCCCCTTCACAACAGACACAGAGAACAAACGTGAGGAGATCATCTTGGGTCTTTCTTTTCTAACATTGGTCTATTAGTGTTTTTTTTCATAGATTGGCTGTTTTTTATAGCTGCCTTTAAATGTCTTTCTTTGGAATAAGTGGACAACAGAGAGGCTCTGGGAGGGGGGATAAATGTGTCTCCACAAACAATATTTTGTTAATCTTTTTTATGTAATTGGATTATTTTATTTCTGTATATCTGTTGTTTTTGTCTCGGGAATTAAATGGTAAGCTTCATAATAAGCTTTCTTGTTTTCTTAGATGAAATTACATGAGTGGTGACTGTAAGGAGTCAGTCACCTGCTGCTTTACACAATCCCCAAACAGGAAAAACTTCACTCAAGGAGGAAATATCTTAGTTGTTCAGCACTGCGTGATCTTAAATCTTAGTTTTTACACATTTGTCTCCAAAAGCTGTGCAGACATGATTCACAAAGACTTGTTTTTGTTCTAGTCTCATGTTAAATGTTTCATTAAGACACAAATCAGTTTATTTTCACTCTGCTGCTCACGACCTTCACACACTTGTTTGTATTTGCAGAGAACTGGGTGATTCTGGGAGTTTTCTACTACCCCGCACTATACTACCCTCTCCTGGCATGTGGCACCTTACATAATAAAGTGGGTTATGTACTTGGCAGCCTTTTATCGTGGACACATTTTGGTGTTCTGGTCTGGCAGAAGATTGACTGTCCTAAAACACCTTTGGTAAGCAGACATTACCTTAAATGAAACTATGAGTTCCAATTTAGAGCTGATGTATTTGGTGAACAATATAGTGTCTAAGGATTATTGTGATTTTTCTTTGAGTTTTGAAGATTATTCCAGAGACAACGCCAAATTATTTTTGTCTAGAAATTCACTGGTTACCAAACAAAGCTGGTCTGTTGCATATTTAAGAGATGTGATTGGGAAAGATGGGACACATGGTTGGGGATTCAAACCTTTCTCTGTCCCATCCCTGTTGTTTGTGTTCTCTTTGAGATGGATGTCTGACAGTCACAACCATTAGTTCCACTGTCTGTTGGTCTTTATCAGGAAGCTCTTTCATGGTTAATCACTTTAGTGTTTCAGTCAAAGAGAGACATCGGTATAAAGGCACACTGTTATGGTGGTCTTCATTTTTTTGTCTCTGCTTATCCCACTACAAGCCGTCACAGATTAAACACTGCAGGGAGCATTTCATCTTAACTCAAAGACAAAATATATTTCACTTAATATATTCAGAAAAGCTTTTTTTTTTCCTAAATGTGGACAAAAAAAAAAAATCCCAAAATAATATATAAAGGCAGTTTTTGTGTCTGCACAACATAGTTTTAGGATGTATTCCTACTGTGTTTATCCAAAACTCTCAAAACAAGTTGGTTTTATTTAAAGTCATCTTTCATTTCTTGACAGATACACAAACACTACTTGCTTTTCTCCAGCCTGCCCCAGATAGTGTGCTTGGCATTTCTTAGCTTCCAGTATCCCCTTCTTTTATTCAAGGGCTTAAAGGGCACTGAAAAGAACAATGCTACAGAGGTAAGTTTGCTCCTCAAAAAGTTCTTGAATCATTGTTTTAGGACGGTTGCAAAGGCTTCCAACACCAATTATTTTGGTCTGTGTACATAACAAACTGAGTAAAAAGGTCTCAGTTGATTAGAAGTATACATTCACGAAAGCCTGAATTATGGAAAAAAAAAAAAAAAGCAAAACAAAACAAAACACATTTCCTTTCAGTGTGTGCACATGAAGGACCTTTTTATAAGCTTCCTGCTAATCAACAGGCTTAACGTGGTCATACAGTCAAGGCTGACGGAAAATGTGAGGTCCAGTGAAGCACGCCAGTGGCCTAATCATCCTAAGTAGATTTGACGTAATTGGTTTATGCTATGTTCTTGATCAGATAATGAAAAGGTTGCCTTGTTTTTTTTCACCGAAGTGACACAATGCTGTGTTTATTTGATGCTAATCTCTGCATGGGTGTGACCAAGCTGGGGTGAAGTCATTGCCTGCACCCCTACTTATAATAAGGAGGCTTAGCATGTGAGCAGTGCCTTTCCACATGTTAATAATTACAAAATAAAGTTTAGATTCTAACAGTACCTAATACTCCTAGCACATATACTAGGAGTATATGAATATTTCTTTGAATATTTGTAACATAACACTTTGAATGACAATAAACATTATTAATATTTCAGGTGTGTGGGAGCCTGACTGAAACATTGGTGACCCCAAAGCCAAATAGTAGTCCATTCATTTTTGTTGTACTGTCCTAACCTATTTAGATTGACATTTGGTCCTCATTCGGTTGTTCTTCTTTAGGATCTCAGCAGCAGCTACTATAAAGACTATGTGAAGAAAATGTTCAGAAAGAAGAAACCCACCAAAATCAGGTGAGAATTGTAGCCTGGTATGATGATGTTTTGATTTGCTGTGCTGTTGCTTAGCTATGTGTTAATCTTCACATCTCTACAGCTACAATTTACTGCCACTCACAGTTGGTTATGTTCGTATTCATTAGTTATGGTTGAGAATATATTTTCATAGAAAAACCTTTGGTCGGAAATGCTCAAGCTTACTGATATGTAAAAGTGTTTCGGAGAGATGTGTTAATTTTTCACAAATCGTTGCTCTGGATAGATTGAAAAGTGAGTGTTAATGTGAGGTGACTCGTCAGTTCTTGGGAAACAGTTGAGATGAATGTTTTCTGGGGAAAAGAGTTGGTGGGATCATGTTTGTCATTGTTAAGTTTCTGTATTTCTGCCAAAGGCTGTTGGGTTAATAACAGAAGACAGTTCATTTGTGTATGAGAATGGGATGTTCCTTGCACATGTGCGTTTATTTATTTATTTATTATTATTACCACTACATCCTCTTCATTTATGAGTAATGGTGGGAATTTTCCCCTTCCATTCCCGCTTGTAAGGAATCCTCTTTGTGGTTCAATTTTTTATTATAAACATTATAAATAGAGGGTTGACAGGACATGAGGGCCTCACATCGGGGATGTTTCATTTCACAGAGCCCTGGTTTACAGGAAGAGACTGTTTGTGAAATCACATCTGTGACTGTTGTGAAATCCAAAAACCAGACCAGATATTTTTGCTATCAGGCCAGCTTTGGCCCATCTGTGGGGGCAAACATCCACAGTCCTGTGTGTCTTTACTCCATATAACAAGAGATTTTTCTTTTTCTTATCTGGAAATATCCATTGCCATGTCAATGTCCGTAACCCTGCTGGGAGGGAAAGGAACTAGAGAAAAAATGCTGCGTCTTCCTGTTATTTTGTCAAAGACACTAAAATCTGATTAAAGGCAGTCTGCTCACTCTGGCAGTTTTTCCCACATTGATCAGCATCTGCAGAATTTTTGCAAAGTAATTATATCCGCTTACTAGTCAGTTGTAAATATTTCCTTGCATATAAGATGCAAATGACTTATGCATCCGGGGGATGGATATGGTGAATGAACACAAGGAAATAATGCATTTCCCCTTTCAAAGTGCTTGCGTGGCCTACAGAGGAAGCCATTGTCTCTAATTTTCATGTATGCAAAGATGGTGGCAGAAATGCCTCATCATTCATAAATCTTTTTAAATCTCACGAATTCACCGTGTGAATGTGGGTGACGTAAAGTTCCTAACTCTGTAACCTTTCTTTTCAGCACATCAAGCACAGAGACACCCAAACTTCCTCAAAGAATAATTGATACTGTGAAGTCATATATTTATACTCCAGAGGAAGGTAAATATGGGATCTTTGTGTCTTTTATGTCTGATCATGCCCGAATGTCAAACGTCTTTTTTTTTTTTCACACTTTTTTCATCCTTTTTTTTTTTTTTTTTTTTTCAGCTTTCCGTTTTCCACTGAAGTTGGCTATATCTGGTGTTGTGTCCTTCATAACACTGTATCAGGTAACCACCTTGTCTACTATTTGAATTTAAAATCCATTGATATGATGTTAACTATCAGAAAACTAACATGGGACAGCACTCCACTCACACATGGCACAGACATATTATGATAATCATAACATAGTGCATAAGGTCAAAGTGATAATCGCATATTGATTTGACCCGATCTGACCCCTGACCTTGACTTGACCACCGACTTCAGTCCACACTCTGAATGTCATCCGATTATAATTTTTATCATCTTAGTCTTTCGTGAATAATATCCTTAATTTTATCATCATCATTTCATTCTATTTTATTTTTTAGGTGGGTCTCTTACTTATCTCAGCAGTGGTGCCGCCTCTGCAGATCGCGCGTGCAGGCGTTGATGAAGACATTGCTAATGTATTGGCTGGCTTCAGGATTATGCTGTCTCCGGACAAGCATGAAGTGGTCCGAATCGTTGTTTATTACATGTGGTGTGTAGAAGGTAAGTGAGACCATTTAAACAAAGGCGGGTGTATGAGAGCCTTTTTTCATAAAACATAGCGAAATTAAGGTGCTTTCATAAACCACTTAATTCAAACTTGGTATATGCTGCATTGTTAGTGAGTATTCTTATATTCTGCAAAAAATAATTCAGCACGCTTATGTCAATAATGACACTAGCCTACAGTAAACAACTTGAGGCTCATGTGCTTTGTTTTTCTTGCAGTGTGCTTTATCTCAGCAATGACTCTGTCCATGTTGGTCAACCTGGCTTTGCTCATGCGATCTATGGTTCTGCATCGGTGGGTTTAAGAACAAGACAGAACTGCTGCTGACTTCTGTTTTCTATCCTTTTTTTTTTTTTCTCTTCAATTCTCTTCCCAAAGTTACCAAGAGTCATGAATGTGCTTTGCATCCTGGTCCCATCATTATAATGTAATGGCTCATGCAGGAGTTATTATAACATAATGGAGTGTTAATCAACCAGACAGACAGAGTAGCATTCACTCCGCGCTAACTGCAGCTGGAATTGAAAATAGCTATTAAGATAAGACATGAAATGCTATGCCATTACCATAAATTATGTTGTATTGAAAGAAATGTTTTCTAGGTCGAGTATTGAACTCCTTTTTAGCTGCAACCCCGGCTAAATTACCTCTTTAATTTACTATATAATTTGTAGATTTAGCATTAAATCGGTTTATGTATTGCATAGTTTCACATTGTCTTGATTGTGTTTTTCCTTCTGTAGGTCAAACCTGAAGGGGCTGTACAGAGGAGATATCTATAATGTTTACAACTGCCAGAGAAGTATCAGGGCTTCCCGGCCAGCACTGGTCTGCTGGATGGGATACACCAGCTTCACAGCAGCTCACGTCTGCATCGGTACTGATCATTTACAGACTGATTACTGAAGGAAGTCAGCCCAGATTTTGGAGAAATGCTGCTAAGTGACAGTTTACTTTCCATTATTACAAGGAATTTTACCATTCACTCTCTTTGCACATTTTTAAATGTGTCAACTGAGCAGCAAGAGATGTATCAGGGTCTGCGAGGTTTCCCAGTAAAAACCCTGAGGCTCTGAACCTCTGCTCTGTCCACTGCAGGCATGATCATCCAGACCATGGTGTTCTTCCTCTGCCTTTTGATAACGGTCTTCCTCATCATCATACCTGTCCTGCACAGGCAGAATCTGTTTCTCTTTCAGCTCCTGTGGAGCATGTGGTGAGCACCATCACACCTCTCACTCATGATTTTAAGGTTCTGACTATTAAAATGCCTCAAAAGTCTGTTGGTCAAACTGAAATGTATCATTGTCGGTGAAGATTAAAAAGGCAAAACGCTCCATTTATGTTGTATATGTACATGCAGGGTGCGATTTGCCGGTGGGGATGGTGGGGATTTACCCCCCCCCTCCCCCCACTCAATGTATTTTCACCATTACATCGTAATTATTAACAGCCAAAATACAAAGAGGCCGTGTGCATTCTGGTTGTGTGATTTTGATCCAGCCTCTGACTGGATCTGACGAGTCAGAGGCGTCGTGCTCGCAGACAACGCATCGGATGGGGGCGGGGCTAGGAGAAAAACTGTTTTCATATAGCCTACTGTTCGCCCGCTGTTGTCTGGTAATTTTTTTGAATAAAAGTGTTCCTCAAAATTACCCCCCCCCCCCCTTGGTTGTTTTCACAAATCGCACCCTGGATACGTGAATTCCTGTCAGTTATGAGATGTTTTTCATGGGTCACCACAAGAGAAGTTTGATGGTTGATTTTTGTCTTTTCAGGCCCTTCTGGCTCATGATTGTCTTAGTTGTGTTGTTTCAACACATCACTGCCAGGTTCTGCTTCATCAAGAAAACAGCGGGCACTCGGGACCTGGACAACAGGTGATTCACTATATTTGTTGCTACATATGATCTGTATTGTGTCCACTTATTTTTTTATGTTTCTAAGTGTTTATATTGACTGATAATTGCTGCAATGCCATCTTGTCTCACAGGGGTAATCTCTTCCTGCTGACATACCTGCTTTTCCCAGTCAATGTTCTGATCGGAGTGCTACTGGCGCTCTGGCGCATGATCATCACAGCCCTGTTCAACATTGTTCACATGGGACGGATGGATATCAGTCTCCTTAACAGAAATGTGGAGGCGTTTGACCCAGGTCAGAGAGATATTCTGCACTCTGTTTGGATAATGATCAACACAGCCAAATTCTTACTGTCTACACTCACCATGTCAAAGCATCAGGTCAAATTCAGTATCATCTGCATAAAAATGTAACTTAGTATAGCGGATGCCTTTTAAAGTGGAGGTCTCACCTGCAAAAATGGTTCTATGTCGATTATGTACATGTTAACATTAAATTGCATGCAAATTTAATACATTACATAGTGATATTATAATTAGCGTTTTTCTTTTAGTTTGACACATGATGGTAACATATTCAGTAGTATTAATACTGTGCATTTACTGTTGAAAATGTCACTGTTTTTTTTTTTTTTTTTCTTACTCTCTCTCTTGCTGTGGAGGCATAAAGAGAAGCAATTTTCTCTGAGTAAATGCACTTTTACTGATCCCACTTTGTGGCAAGACATGTGTATCCTTTCCACTTTACCTCACTGCAGCTTGTATGATATCTGTATTCTCTGCAGTGCAAGGGACTCTAATTGCACACCAATTTCTGAACCGGCTGCAGATTTAAGACATCTGTTGTCAGGAAAAGCAGGTGGTTTAAAAAAAAAAAAAAAAAGAAGTGTGATTGTATAGCCATTATGTGTGATTGCCTCAAAGCCAACATGGGGTGTAGTCCTATGCGTTTATTGCTTTTGCCCAGTCAGAGTGACCCCTCCCTCCCTCTTTCCCTCTGTGTCTGTCTGCAGCCTACCGCTGCTATGCTCATTATCTGAAGATTGAGGTGAGCCAGTCTCACCCTGTGATGAAGGCCTTCTGTGGGATGTTGCTGCAGTCTGTGGGCCAGGATGGCAGCACTGCACAGAGGCCACGGGATGCAGAAGAGGGTCTGTAACACAAAACCCTGTCCACATTCTATCATGCATTAATTACATACTACAAGTGAGCTTTAAAGGAAAAGGCTTTACTTCTTTTTTCTTTTTTTAAATTTTATGCTGCACCAAAAGCAACAATGAATTTGTCATTATTCTTTATGGCTTCCATTACCTTTCATGGCGGCTGATGCAAATTAGTTGGGCATTTTAGTTTTAGCAAAAATAAGGAGTGCATTTTTTAAGGACTATTCTCAATTATAAATAAATACATGTATTTATTATTACATAATTTATTGCAAACATATTCCAATGACCAGGTTTATGGTGGTAAAAAAATTATGTTGGCCAGTGAAGCACTGTGGTTCACTGGCTTTTTTAATAGTTTTCAACTGATTGCAGAATGAACTAAATCAGGGCAGTGGGATCCATATATGAATGGGTCTAAATAACATTAAGAATATTGCAAATTTAATTCTAAAAAATACATTTATATCTCGGTTAAAGACAGTGTGGCATCTTGAATTTCCACAAGGGGGGTTTGAATTGAGCAGCAGGTCACTGCAACACATAATCAGATCATAACACTTTCTTCAGCACATAGAAGAAATCAAAGATTGACAGGTGTAATTTAATATATCAAGAGCAAATCAAGTTTTTGTTGGAATAATGCGCAGACCTGCTGATGGCCTCAATCAAATCTGTCATAAACGAATCAGCTGTCCTTATGGTGTGGCAACACCCTCAGCTCTCAGTTGCTGTCACCAAGAGACACTATAGTCCCATTGTTTGGCACTAAACTATAATTTAACCAATACACGTAAAACCAGTGCATCATTTCTATATTATTATGTGCCAATTTACTCAAAATGTCAACCACAACTTCAAAGATGCTGGCTGATGTGCAGCAATGTTCATTATGTTTGTCTGTGTGGTGACGAGTGAACATACATCATAGTGAGAAATGCATCGGGCTTCATCTGTTGTTGTAAGATACAGTTCTGTGTGGCTTACAGTCACTGCTGAGTCCATTTATAAATGAACAGTGCAGATGTTTCTTGTTTGCATCTAGAGAACGATGCATTATCAGGACTAATCTATTGTATTACAAAGATTAGTTCTAGACCATTTGAATACATACATGAGCTGCACTAATTGCCTGTTTCATATTCATGCAGCCCAGGGGGTTTGAGCTTTCAGCGTGTTAATAGCAAGCCCATGCTCGTACCATTCTTGGAGGATTACATTAAGATTGCTTTCTATTATTACTCTTTCTGTCATATGTAGCTGCTCCTGGGTGGCCCTCAACGAGTCTCTTCCCATCCCACTCAAGATAAAAAAAAAAAGAAAATCTTGCATGTTCTTGAGAAGACATAAACCTTATGTATGTGTGACATACCTCTGGTGTTAATATGTCTCAATGTCCTCAGGGATTCAACTAGTCCAGCAGGAGAAGAAACAGCACAAACTGTCCAGCACCAAGAGGGCTCGGGGCCACTGGCATCTTCTCTACACCCTGGTCAACAACCCCTCCCTGGTGGGCACCAGGAAGCACTTCCAGCGTCAGACCGCAGAGAGCTTTCTGAATGGAAGTCTCAACCGCAGCACCAAGGAGGGGAGCAAAAAGGAGGCGGCAACCAAGGAGGCAGAAGCTGCTGCCAGCAGTTGAACATGAATGTGACCTTGATTCAGGATTTTATTCAGAGTGTCTCTTGGTTTTTGGGGCAAATTTTGCAGTCACATCATTTGCCAATCCCTCCTGCTGTACGTGTCTGCATTTGTTGATATAAGTGCACTTATAGCTCAAGGTTTTGTGAAGAGATATTCAAGAATGCCTTTTCTGTTTTTCTGGAAATTGTGTGCTTACTTTGTGCTCTTAATGTTGGAGAGCCACAGTCTCCAGTCTGATGGGAAAGCTGTTGTGGCACTGCTCTCCAAACTACACACTCGCATCAACCTACACAGACCATTTTTCAACACATATATGCTATTTGCTTTTTTTGGGAAAGTATTCGTGTGACTTGTTAACCTCCGGGTTAATCACATTTGTTTTCAAACATGTTGTTATCATTTAGTGCAAATAATGCAAAATGGTAGATGCCTAAACTAAACACGTGGATGTGCAGAACACTGAAGCATCATTTTAAAGGGGGTATTTATATGTAGAACGTTTCACTTTTTATGACTTTAAAGAATGAATTGTTTTCATCAGGTGGGTAACAAATTTTCTTCTATTTCAACTGTACACGTTTTGTGTAATTAACAGTGACCTGTGGAATAGGAACAACCAGACAACTGTTTGTATTTCCTGTATTTGTAAACATTAAGTCCAAAACCACTTGCTGCTACCTGGGTTTGCTTAATTGTGTACAATCTTATCTGTTTTCTGATATTCACCAACCTTGTACCATTTGCCTCTGCATTGGCATTTAAAAATTATGACGTTTAAGTGAAAATATGAAATAAAATATAACATTTTCTTCCTGATTACCGTGAAAGGTAAAACTAACGTTTAATGATTTTTTTTTTCCATATTAAGGACTAATTCACTCTTAAACTGCTATATGATTTAGGGTCCAAATGCAGTGTGATGCTGCCGCGAATTGAAAATGGAGACAGAGGTTTTTTTGGGGTTTTTTTTTCAAAGTCAGCGCTTTCCTGTAGAGCAGTTGATGTTTTGCATCAAAAACACACTTAAAATTCAGTCTTTATAGGGCTCTATATTTTCACCACTTTGAAGAATGATGGAGGAAAAAGGCATCAAAAAGAAAAAAAAATGCATAGTAAATTTAATCTCTCTGAATCGATTCCAAACGTAAACGTATTAAAATTGTCTTTGACATAATTGCATTTCTTTTTTATTTATTTCACAGAACTTTAGAAAAAAAATGTAACTGAAGCCGTTTTCCTTTTTTTTTTTTCCTGGAACATCTCAATCTGTGTCCACAGGTTTGGAGACAAATCCAGAGTGGTCAGCAGAGTTTCATATGTTTTATTAATTCCACTTACATAAAATTATATCAAAAAATCTCAAAAGGTCACGGAGTTTCTTGTTTTACAACATAGTTCACAAAAACTCACTATGCATCGGATTACAGGACAATGGAGCCGTCAGACGCTCTTTTCCCGACCCTTTATTTAAAATTTACCGTCGTTAAAAAAGAATAAATCCAACTCACATAGCTTTACATCACAGGCTGACAGCATAACATCTAAAGTCCTCTAGACTACACTAATAAAAACCACACAAGGAAATACGTGTGACATGCCACGGACACGTTCATTGTAAAAAGCGAGTATTATAGCAAGCACCCGTGGATTAAGAGGTTAAAATCGCACATTTTAAAGCCTTATACATTACGTGAAACAACATGTCGTTATTAAATAACCTGGAATATCCTTGTTAAACACAATACGGCACGGCACGGCAGAAAGTGAAATTTCCCTTTTTGGACTCTCGGACAGCGGACATGGACGCGGCTGAGCGCAATAACGCCGACAGCATCTCTGCATCGAAAAGCCTTCTCACATTTCCACTAATCTCAATATCCCGATTCAGGTCTACAGGTATCGGACTGCCGACCCCTGAGAGGATGGTTGGCCTCTGTGAGATTTTCTTTAGGAAACGGTTCCTCCACAGACACTCACAGATGTCAGTTTTTTTTAAAATGGCTATAAAATGTACAGCACTTTTGTTGTTGTTTGTTCCCTTTTGTGTTCCAGCGAATGTAAATTTCTAGTATTTATACTTCTTGTCTGTTTTTTTTTTGTTTGTTTTTTTTAGTTTATTTATTGCATGATGCTCACCCGGGTCTGTCCTGCAGGAAGGGAACACTTTTGAGGTCTGTAAACTCGTGTGTGCTTGGATTGTAAACGTATGTTGCTTCTTCTAAGATTACAGTCGACGAAAAAATGTCTCATGAATCAATTCACAATCTCAGTGACCGGCGGAGTAAATTCCTTAAGTAAAAAAAAAAAAAAATCAAAGCTCTCCTTTTTATTTTTATTTATTTTTTTGTCATGGTCACCGTATTTCACGTGTGGTGATGGAGAGTGAGTTACCTGCTCTGATGTTGGCTACTGTAAAGTAAAATATTTTACACGGTACATGGCAGACGGCGGCGGAGCTCAGCGGGTCGGCGGCTTGTAGTTGCCGTTGATCTCCTCAGAGATGTTGACCGCCTCGGCCCCCAGCGGTAACCTGTCACTGTACTCCGAGCCCACCTCGAACTCCTCCTGGTTGGTTTTGGAAGAGGATCCGGGGATGGACTCGGTCACCACGCTGCCCTCTGCCTCCCCCTCTGCGTCCCCCTCCTCTCCCTCCCCCTCCCCCTCGCCGTCGCCCAGCTCGCTGGGGTTGAAGGTTTTCTCTGACTCCACAAAGGACGCCCTGCGTTCAAAGTCTCCGGCCATTTGTTTCTCCATCTGATCCGGATTGTGAGCCTTCATGATCAACTTGTAGGTCTTGCCTTGGTACTTGTATAACAAATGGCAGCAGGTGGCCCCCAATAAAGGAACGGTGGCCAGAGCCAGGAGGAAGATGCTGACAACGACTATGATCAGCAGGGAGGGGATCTTCTTCCTTGTTGTGAAGACCACTTGGACCTGGCAGTCCTGTCCCTCATAGCTGACACAAAGTGTGTAATTGGTGCCAGGCTGTAAACCACGGAAGTGGTAGGCATTAATCCCTTCCTCAATGTGGGACCATTCAATCATGGAGTGTCCATTTCCTGTATCAACACAGAGGTAGACAAAGTCCATTGTGGACTGGCTGGAGGACTGGTACAAACCCACAGGCTCTTTATTCACTGTCTCCTGGTTTTCAGGTTGACTGAGATGAAGGTTGGACTTATGGCTGGGGAGCTGCAGTGGATTCAGCTGCACTTTGGCCTCCGTCTCCGACACCTCTAATGCAATAACGCCAAAGTCGAAGGTGTACTGCTTCAGGTCCTCCAGGCTCATGTTGAAGGCGTGGTTGGAGATGTATTCGCTGCTTTCTCTCACACCGCACTTTGTCGCAAATTTGGGTTTCTTTGAAACACTGCCAATCACCTCTGTGCTGTCAGCTTTGTCTGGCGAAGCGTTACTGCTCTTCGTCTTTTTTTCAGGCTTGGTCCAAGTGTTCACGCCGTTTGTAGAGGCCTTGGGCTCTGTGGGCTTTTTGGCAGATGGGCGGATTTTGTCCACAGTAGAATCAGGCACTGAGTTAATGGCGTGTTTTTGATCGCCTGACAAAGCCACTCTAACACTGGCCTCTGCTTTACCCAAATCATTCACCGCAGAGCAGCTGTAATTTCCATCTTCCCTTTTACTCATACGGGGGATGACCAGAGTGCCGTTTCTAAAGACGAGGAATCGATTATTGGTTGTTTGATCATTAATTGGGGCATCGTTTATATCTGCAGTGGATGGCAGAAGGAACAAATAGTTTTGATTTCCTGCAATCACCTCCCAGCTGACTTGTGGTTTGGGGCTTCCTTTTGTCTCACAATTTAAGACGACCAAGAAACCCTCATGGAGCTCTGTGATTTCAGTGTTGGGCTGGTGGGTTATGGTTACAGTCGGGGCCCTGCAGTCCAGTTTAGGGATGTTAGTAACCAGCGTACCTTTAAGGTTTTCAGGGGCCTCGCATACAATTGAATTTTGCTCGGGGACAGAAATCTTGGTTGTAGTGATCCAATCCCTCAGCCACTCCAAGCTGCAGGAGCATGAGAAGGGGTTGTTAAAAATCTGAAGATGGGACATGGAGGACAGAGAGCTGAAGGTGCCTTGCACAATAGTGGCGAATTTGTTGTTGTTAATGCGCAGCGACCTCAGATCTTTGAGTGTGGAGAAGGCGTCCTTTGGTAGGCTCACCATCTCGTTGTTGTTCATTTTCAGGAGCTGCAGGGCAGTAAGGTTGTGCAGATCCTCCCATGGAAAGTTCACAATTTTGTTGTAACTGATGTCCAGGTTGCGGAGCTGGATCAGGGGGGCCAGGGTGTCTGTCTCTATGGTAACAATCTCATTGTGGGCAAGCCAGAGAGAGGTGACCTGAGTGATATTGACGAAGCTTTTACTTTTCAGTAATTTGATCTTGTTGGCAGAAAGGCTCACGGTGGTAACATTGGAGGGGAGACCCACAGGTACCACCAGCAGGTCCTTGTAAGCGCAGTCCGCAAACTGGTGGGCAAATTTATCCTGGCAGCTGCAGAGCTCTGGACAGCCCTGCACAATGCCAGTCACAGTAGTCCACAAGGCAAAGAGCTGCAGGAGCCTTCTTTCCATTTTCTGCACCTGCAAGGATCAATTACCAGACATGAGACAAATAGCATGGTTTTTTTTTTTTGTTTTTTTTTTGTTTTTTTCCATCAGATGCCTACATGACATCCATTATGTCCATTACAGCTCCGGATATGTACCATGAAACCTTTTACCTCATATTAATTCAAATGTAAAGACAAATATGTGCTTGTTAAAAACACACAGCGGCACTTTGATGCCTTTAAAAACTCCATTAGAACATTAATAAAAGCAAAGACAAGATGATTAACGCAGCATGCTGATCCTATGACAAACATTGTGCATACACACAATTTGAGCATTGCAATTTGCCCACTTTTTTTTTGTTGTTGTTGTGGTTGTTGTTTGTTTTTCAGTAGAATTTTGGACATGCGTGTACATGTCCAGGTCCAGTGTGTCCCCACTTGCAGCTATGGATGTCTCCTGCTCTGCGGACTTTCACAATGTGCTGCAGACAAACTGGCGCTGTCTGCGGTGGTAGACGTTTGGCTTGTGCAGTTAATTGATGCATTTAACTTTCAAAAACAGTTATGGCATCATTTCCATTGTCAAATTTCATTGTGTTGCACATTACTGCACTTAAGCACAGATGCCCTTGTGAATGATCAGAGTTGCATTCGGCCTGTAGAGCGATTTATAATGTGGACAGTGCTCATGAGCTTCTATTTATGTGTTTTTTTTTATTAAAGTAGCCTATTATTTCCTATTATAACTGTCTCATCAACAACTGAATCGTCTTACCTGCGCAGTGTTAACTTCAATTCCCGTGTCTTGGAAATAACCTCGGAGTTTTACAATCCTCTCAAACTAGTTTAAAGGTGGAAAAAACTCGAGTCCTCATGTGTTGTGGATCCTTTCATGTGACTTTTGCAGACCTGGACAGCGCTGATGGAGGCGATGGGCGGCGGAGGGAACATTTTTCCCGATGAGTCGCTGTTGCACGGCGTCTTTTTTCCTCCCGAGCAATAGTGGGATCCACTGCGCGTCCCCGCCGCCGCGGAGCGAGAAAATGGAATCGTGGACGCGCAGCCTCTCCCATCTCTCTCCTCAGCATTAAAGATACAGAAGCTCCGGGTCCTCCACCCTCAAAGAAAATTCATAATTTAGGATCCCATGTTTAATTTATTAGCCCGACCCAGGCCTAATCTTTGACCTCATTCTGTTTGTCTGCTGCCTATTGTCTTTAAAAACACACTGACAGATTTCAAGTTAAGTTCTGCTGCTGCGCTTTCCTTTAGTGTTACTATAACTTATCTTTAACAAACAACCAAGCAAACAGAAACAGAATGAATTTCAGGGAATTTGTCTACGCATGTGAAAAGTACCAAAATATCGGACCAGATCAGATCATTTGATGGCCTTATCAGGATAACGGCCTTTTATATTTCAATACATTTGTAAGCTTCTATTAATATATCAATAAGAATTGGCCCAGAAATCTAATAGAAATAAAACAAACAAGTTATTCCTGATCATTTTAACCTGAAATGTCGTCAATGGTGCACATGTATGTTTTTGTTACCAATTTGCCGGTGTGTTTTGAATTCATTAGATCACTGACAATAAGCTGATATATATATATAAATAATCATATTGTTCTTTAAATGTTTTGAGTCCTCTTCCTGTCAATATGTAAGTGTGGAGACTGATTTTCTGTTAAAATACTGCCATCTTCTGGTGCAGTACAGTATGAACTTTCAGTGACATGCAATTCAAGCGAGTCTCCACATGACCAAAGCAATATAGGCTGGTGTTAAAAGTTCTGGTAGGCATTATTATATTAAACAAAGGAAGCACAGCAATACAAACAATAAATAAATAAAAAAATCCATTAGGCTTCAAGTTTACAGTATAAGGGAGATAAAAGACAAAAGAAAGTTCTGCTTGTTCAACTCCAGCATTACTTCAAGTCTTTAAGTGATTAGAATTGATCTAAAGGTCGGGTCTCTGATATGGCTGTCAGTAGACCTTGATCTCCAGAGATTTACATGTGTTTATATTACTATACCACTCTCAGATGTACCTATCCGAACCACTGTCTGACAACATTACAGCAACATTGTTGACTGCTCCTCTATTAGGCAGCATGTTTACTGGGCTGAAATGCAGACATAGGTTGAGTGTTCATTGAAATGTGGTCCTGCTTTTTCTAATTTTCTTTGTCCTTCAGGGCCAAAAGCAATGGGACTCAGCAAGAGGAAGCCAGTGTAATGATGGGGATGATGCTTTTTATAGGCATATAGCCAATGCTTGCATTGAACAGGGAGTCTGAATTTTTCCAAGTCTCACTTATATCAGAAGCATTTTAAAGAAGGATCTTTCGAATGACCAATTAGAAAAAGCCAAAGTACTAGAGTTTAGCATATTCATAATGAACCTCAACTAATTGTTGAGGGTTTACTCCTGGAGTTAACGTTGAGGGCGTATTTATATCAGTTCTCTAAGAAAACAGTGACCTCTGCTGTCAAAGAGCTGCAGTTACAGCCAATCTGTATAATTCATATCAACCCAACCGCAAATCACATAGTTGATTTGCACTGTGAGTGCTTACAGTACAAATCTGGCTTCAAAATATTAATTCTTATTGTGTTTGCACTTTAATCAAACTGCACTGGCTCTTAGTATGAAGTCTATTCAGGGCTGTAGGGTTTCAGGGACCACATATAAACTTATGGTATTTTTAACCAGGAACCAGGATGTGGTTCCAGCCATGAACTTTGTTTCCTTTCTTAGAAAAAAAAAAGATTGTTATTTTTTGCTTGTGTTCCATTATTGCATTTAGTTTGACTTCCCTCCAGCTGGCTTCCCCGTCATGTAACAACAACAGGAAAACCTTTGAGGTGCTAGCTGTACTCCAAGTCCCTTGGAGATTTAAGTCTACTTGCAGTCATATCAGAGACCTGAAGCTGATGGTCACGGTTTAGATTGGAGCCTGGTACCACCCAGACTCAGAACTGCAGACAGTAAACAGGCAAAATCCTCAAAGTATCTTAGATTAGGCATTCAGAAAATCCTATCAAGGATCCTTAACTATACATCATGACACCAAAGGGTGCCAGGACACCATGCTGTGTCAAACAGGTTGAGCCAGCAGGGCCATCATGACTTGTGAAATGACTAATGTAGACACCACAGACAAATTACGGCATCTATGGATCATAACAACATGTTTTACATCTCAACATCAGCTGTTAAAAACACTCTGTTTGTGTTTGTATGTGACCTGTAGGTAAGGACTTCATTATCCAAGACACTGAACTGTTTGGCTGGGTGTTGTGTCAGATCTGATTTGAGCCAGAGACTTTGTGATCTTCTTGAAAGTGACCTGAGGTTGCATGTAGAGCCATCTCTTTTCCAGCTGTTGAGTCTGCCATGAAACCTCAGACAAAAACAACTGGCAAACATTTGCGGTGCTACATGAAGTCAGAGGGTGCAGACAGTATTTCATTACACAGCATGTAAGGTCACAGTTTATTAAAAGTGTGGATGACACATCACGCCTGTAAATCAGCACAGTAACCACAGGGTTTAGTCCTAAATATGACAGCTAACGCCTAGATAAGTGAGCAGCATCATTCCCTTCTTGCCCGAAATATTCTGCCTTTAGCATCACTGAAATCACAGCAGTTCCTATTCCCACATGTAATGGGTGATATAGTTTGGTGCCTGAAGATGGAAATAAGACTCTGATGTGCTGTGTAGATTCACAGTCTAGATGTTTACTTGAAAGAAGAGTAACGGAATAACGAAAGAAACATAAACAGGAAAAAAATTATTGTGGAGATTTCCATTTAGTTCATCTTAGGCGGTGATGGCATTTGAGGAATTTCACAGAAGTGGTTGTGGAGTGATAACTGAAGAGATAAGGTGTAATTCAGTTTTTTTTTTTTCTTTTCTTGTGCATACAAGATGTGCTTACTTGGCTATCCTCAGGAGAGACTTTGGTTCCAGGAACTAGACGGATTAAGCTAAAGATCTTAACACTTGTGTCTGCTCTCCAATTACACAGGATGCAGTTTACTATGTCTTCTGAGGAAGAATACATTTTATATATTTATATATAATTATACATTAGATTATATATATATATATATATATACTTTCTTAAAATCATATGATGCATGAATCAATGACTTTGACTTAATGTGAATAATATTATGGATAATTGTATGGATTTTCAGAACCCCTTCTGCTTTTTGTTATTTCTTTATTTGCATAAATAGTCCAACATAATAATATCCAAAAAATAAACAAGTCACAAGGATAAATTAATTGGAAATATATCTAAAATATTATAGATTTAGCAATAAAACAACTGTAAGACTGTACCAAAAAATAGTGTTTACATAATAAATATATTTAACTCAAAATTAAAGACGTGACATGATAAATAAAGTTGAAGTTATACACAACAAAACAGACCACTCTTCACTACATTTTCTGTGTTTTGCTGTTACAGTCTTATTTGTCTGGATATTTTCTATAATGTACATTATAAAGCTAGTTCTCTGTACGTGTTGGATAAGCATTTATAATTACCCTGAAACTGTCAACTGTGGAACAATGGCAACTCTTCAATTATAGCCCTTTTCCAGTAATAGACCCTTTTCACATGACGTCAGACAACTTCCGTTTTGGAGCGAAGCAGGGTATCGCTACATCCGGTTTGAGCCTTTTAAACTGAAGATGCGGGAACGCAAGACAGCACTCAACGAAACTCAGTGTATTTTCTGAAGGTAAGAGTGAGACTATAATATTTCTCTTGTAGTGCTGATCATCTTCATTTCCCTTGGTATCGTTAGCAATCGTTGCCGTTACGTGGCTGCCTTGACGTGGAGAAGTAACGTAAAGATTCGGGGTGCAACAGTACAGAGAGCCCACCGTACGTTCGGTACGTGTTTTGTTCATAAAGAGACATTTTTTTCTACCAAAATTATTTATTTATTTTGCTTGTCAGAACAAGTTCCAAACAATTCTGGTCCTGAATAACACTTTAAGTTAACAGTTGGTTAACAAATACAACACTTAAACTCAAATAGTAGACGTGCCTCTTTTTCCTTGCCTACTTCTTACACCGTAGCATAAGATATGTATAAAAAATTAAAACAAACAAAAATGTAAACAAAAAAACACTTTCAAATGTTGAAGTGCCTCTTAGCATTAACTACTAATGTACATAAATAGTAGCAGTGATGGAAATAACGGCATTACTTTTTTCAGTAACAGGTAATCTAACTAATTACTATTTCCATCGTTACAACGCCGTTACTGTTGCAGACAATTAAATGTGGTGTGTTATGAAGTGTGAAGTGAAGCAACTCATAGAAGCTATGTTCTGCCACAAGAGCTGCAAAGGTGTTTTTTGTTTGTTTGTTTGTTTGTTTTGGTGGGGGGGGGGCAACCGCATGAGTGATGATGATTGGCTAAGGTAGAGTAAGATTTCATGGTAAGCCAACCAGAGGCAGTGTTCAGTGGGACGGGTGTTGTTTACACACAAACCCACACGCACAAAGCAAACTCACACAAACTATCAGAGATAGCCTGCAGCAATGGCGAGTCCGGACGCAATATTACGAATCCTACTATGGCCACGCCAAGACCAGCCTTACCCGCCAATCAGAGGCAGAGTAAGGCGGGTCTTGGCGTGGCCATAGTAGGATTCGTAAAATCGCCGTCTGGAGCATTCAAGAGGTAAAGTTGTTGTTTCCAAGGTAGAAGTTTTCCTGCTTCTGTGCTCCTTTCCTGCTCCAGTTGCAACAGTGTGATAGGTTAGTCACCGTGAGTGGGCGGAGGCACAACAGTGATTGGACATTAACTCGCAGGGGAGGGCTTTCGCCTGGACAGTCAGGCGCACAAACACAAACACACAGTAGCCTGTAAAGCAGTAGCCGCTAATGCAACCTGACTTGTACCGAAAACCTGCGGGACATAAGGGCGTATTGTTCCGTGCAGGGCGTACCGAACGGTTCGGTATTTTACCGAGTACCGTTGCATCCCTAGTAAAGATATGCATGCTAACCGGTAGGCTAACAAGCAGCAACTTCAGCTATAGACTTAATATGATAACGCAATGCAGCCAGGCAGTATCATATGCATGGATGGGGATTACACCACCTAATATTCTGTCAGTTTACTGTACAAGATGTCCACCTATCAGAAATCTGTTGATGTAATTAATGTTTCTTCTCTCCCTGTTCTCCTTGTGTCCATCTCTCAACAGCATACTATCCATCATGGCACATTCACTGAGACCCACTGATAGGTGGACATCTTGTACAGTAAACTGACAGAATATTAGGTGGTGTAATCCCCACCCATGCATACGATACTGCTTGGCTGCATCGCGTTATCATATTAAGTTTATGGCTGAAGTTGCTGCTTGTTAGCCTGCCGGTTAGCATACATATCTTTACGTTACTTTCCCACGTCAAGGCAGCTACGTAACGGCAACGCTAACGACACCAAGGGAAATGAAGATGATAAACACTACAAGAGAAATATTATTGTCTCGATATTACCTTTAGAAAATATACTGAGTTTCGTTGAGTGCTGTCTTACGTTCCCACATCTTCAGTTTAAAAGGCTCAAACCGGATGTAGCGATACCCTGCTTCGCTTTAAAACGGAAGTTGTCTGACGTCACTGTGAAACGGGTCTATTAAAATGGTTGCTCTTTGAAAACTTCAGTATTCACGTACACATCTTGTCAGTGCAAACAAAACTGTTTACTTCAACAAGCATCTCCAAACTATTGTATGTAAATCAAAAGACATAAATATAAATTTGTGGAAACTTTAAAGTGGACCTTCTCTCAAATTGGTCTGTGGTAAACAATTTTATTGCTATTCATTGTGACAGTCCCTCCTACCGTTACCACAGCTGGAGGGACTTTTCCGTCCTTCTTAGCCTTAAACCAAAGACCTGTACTCATTCAGTGAAATATTACAGTGCTTAAAGGAGAATTTTCAAATCAAGAGCTAAACAAACTCCCACTTATGAAGGTACATTCTTCTGCCGACCATTTGTGCTCCTTGCTCCCTCCATCACACCCATTTTCTCCTGACTTGGCTTTTCTTTATAAATTATTGACCACAGATTGTCCCTGTAGATTTGTAACTTCTCCAAATACGTCCACTATGTCATCAGCTGCACTGCAACAGATTAACTTTAGTGCTGCCTGTGTCATGGCTTAGTTAGCCCAAGCAGAGATAATGGACCATTTTGAGCAACAGGAAGACCTTTCAAAGAGAAAGCAAAGAAAACAAAGTTTAAAAACTCATTATTGCTACAACCAGTGCAAGTATGATAGTTACTGTCTGCAACACAGCAGTTGAGGCATCATTTGTGCCTGTATCCACGGAATTGTTTATTGTCTTTTTTTGATTTGTTGTGATCCTCTCATGGATGAGCTCATACTTTTTCACCAGTTTTCTATGGTCTCTCTCTTTGGAAACACATTCATAGTTACCATAGTTCTCTTGTGTCATGGCAGGGATCAGGTGCAGACAGTTAGACTGCATTTGCAGACAGGGACTGCTCTGGCCTGTGTGCTCCCATGTGTAGACAGCATGGTAAGAGTCTATTGGGCAGGACAAGTAGAAAGGGACACTAAGGGGGACTTTATGAACTGTCCTCATGATCTCTGGTGATGATGAAATTAACTCCCGTTTGGTCCGATTGACTTGTGTTCGTTCTACAAGAACAAAAAAATTGATAAAATGTAAATGTCACCATAATTATGCGGGTTTTTAGCCAATGTTGCAGTATAAATGATCATTAGTTACCGTCTACTGATGTCAAACATACAGTTGTTTCCCCACTCATGACGTTCTGAATGCCCCCACTGTGAATAAAAACATTTTCCATCTATTGCCTTCTTAATTATGACATGTTTAATACTGAAGAAAGGTTTGACTTTCATTGTGGATTGAAAGGTCTTGGTTTGAACAGTGTTCACACTTACGGGACAGTCGGAGTGCACCCAGAGTTAGTCCAGGCACAATATGGGTCCCGAGCCAAAACACAGTCTTCACAGGACTTGTTGTACACCTGACACCTCTGAAGATCCATGGTGGAGATTTTCTCTGAAAAACCCACCATTAACTTTTTCTGAGGATAGAAAGACAAACACATCATTAATAATTGAACCCACACTAATAGCTTTTTGTCTCCGTGAGTGCAGTGCAATAAGACAACCGAAAGAGTAAAGTCGTCAGCAGCCAAATCGAAGCAATGAGTTATAACGCTATATCAGTGAATCCAGGAGAGCAAGGTAAGCAATTAAAGTTAAAAATAGACATCAATGAAAAAAATTCTGAAGTGAAAACAATGGCACGCTTTTGAACTAAGAACAGTGCTCTCTCCCACAAAAATTGTGCTCTTTATAATAATGTACAATTTCCTGTATTCCTGATCTTTGATGGGTGACAGCCAAACTCACTTTCAACCATTCTTTGATTACTGTTTGGGAATTTCTTATCATCAATGGTGAGAAAGAACATCTGAGGGAACATCTGAGTAGGCTACTGGTTCATTAACAAAGAAAACAATAGAACACGATTATATCTGCCTAAGTGCTGATTCTGAGAACACTCAGCCACTTGTTACTGACCATCCAAGGTCTGCTTTTATCAGCCCTGGCACCGGTGGTATCAACAGAAAACCCAAGCTGTGCCTGGAGGAGCTGCCTGAGTGTCTCAAGGACTGTAAGATTTAGCACAGTAGCTGCAGTATCAGATCTAGGCCTCACAGTCAGTCACTCATAAGGTGGAAAGGAGGGTTCTCCCTAACAGTTATGATACTGCATTACAATTGTATCTGAAAACTTAATATGTATGCTAACTTACAATAGAAACTAAATGTGCAAGTGGGAAGTGAGGTTGAGTTCAGCAGAGGGTTAGAAGCATGTACAGCGGTGAAAAATGCAATATATGATAGAGCTCCTTAAGATCCAAGTTCCTGTGAAACTGCACTTAGTGCAAATGAACAATCTTAATGCTTGTTCAGCAGGAAGGAGTGCAGAAAGAAGAAGATGACCAGGCAGGGTACAGTAAGGTGCAGGAGCAAAGCTCCTGTACCCCACTGCATCATACATAGTCCTTCCAGCTGTTGCTAATGTAGAATACAGATTTTTCAAATTTCACAAATGCAAAAAAAAAACCCCCCAAAACAAAACAAAACATTTTTTCATCGAAGTGCAGAGCCACAAGTGGCAAAGGCAACTCACACCATGTATGGCATTTACAATAGCATTTTAAATGAGCCGTACCTTTTTGGAGTCAAGTTTCATTGATAGTATGGTTGAACTGTTGGACAGTTCTGTTTCAGAGATGATGAAAGATTCAGAGCCCACCTCTAAAACTTTGTGGATCTTCCCAGAATCTGGAACAACACAAAAACGACCATTTTGAATCGCATTATTTTGGGAGTCTTACCACAGACTTTATTTTTAGCCCTTTATTACCATACATGATTGCCCCATTGAGCTCTCTGGTCTTTTTTTACAAACAGCAAGAACAGTTTACCAGTAGCCAGAAGGAGGATGTTATACGTCTGCTGGTCCACTGCTTGAACTTGGTCCACAACTATTTTAGTATAGTTGTTGTTGCTCACATAAAATGGAGCTTTGTAGTGCATAGAGTAAACCCAGTCAGTAATCTCTGGGTGATCCTTCACCACACTGATGGTGGCTGGTGGCAGGTTCCTGCTCTGTTTTACACACTGAAAGATACATGGACACAAAGTGCTTTTTTTTTTTTGTTTGTTTCTTTTATTTGGACACTGCATACTGTACAAAATGGAAACATTAATGGAATGTTTATTATCTGGTGTGAGCAGTTCTAATTTCCCCTGACAAACAAACTACAAGAATACATCCAATTGTATAAAAACTAATTAAAGACAAATTCCTGCTGCTGTAATGGTACTACATGGTTGCTTTTCTTTATAAAACATAGCAACAGGTGTTCCTACGAGGAAGTGGAATAATTTGTTAAGTAAATTGTTTATTGCATGGAGGAAGTTTCACTTATTTGTTTAACATGCCTGTGTTTTCTTTTTTTTAAATTTATCTATACTGTAGTCCTTAGACACTTGAGACATAGAGTGGACTTAATCTAAATAAGTGGGGGTAAAGCCTAAATACCTGAATTGCTTACACGAAGCAACCAATAACTGCAAATGAACACTTCTTACTGTTCCTGGCCTTGGTTTGGGAATGTCTTTGTTGTAGCCTTTGAAAGTTGAACTCTCAAATTTTTTTTCAATCTCTCCGACAGAATACATGCAAACTGCTGTAGAATTCCTGCGGAGTAAAAAAAACAAACACGAATAACTTGGTTAGCAACACTTGCAGATTACCTCGGTAGTAATGACTGATGTTTTTTGTGGACCAAGGAAAAACTGAATAACCTCTGATCAATGGGCTGGATCGTGTGGAGCAGTTAAATCATACCCAGCCCATTGGTTTGGGAATATGACGGAATACATGGCAAAATCCTCATACATGCACAAATACTCAGTTTCCACCACAGAAATAAGGGCCCTGCTAGTTTTCAGAGGCTTGCCCATGTTGATTAATATACAGTTGGTTACGTGGAAAAACAAAGTCTCTTTTTGTGTTTGTCATTAATGAGAAAACTTGATCCACAACATATTGTGTGGCTTAACCTTAAACACCAGTTTGTTTTGTCTACAAAACATGTTAAAATGTGGAGCTATCTTGATTTGCCCACTAAGCATTTCACTTATCGTTTAGTTATTTTATATTGTTGCTTAGTTAAGAATAATAAAAGGAAGTTAAAGTGTCAAACCAGCTACTTGAGAAGAGGGCATAGACTCTGGTGTTCTGCCAGTCCTCAGTGTGAACAACATAAATATCCTGTAGGTGATTGAAATACAGCGACTCTTCTGGGAATCCACAGACGAGGCGTGCTTTGAGAAAAGATGTCCACATGTTTTGAAAAAATCGTTTTGATCCGCCTTCATCTACCTGCAAAATAATACAGAAACATCACACCGGGAAAACACACTAAAGAAACTCAGTAGTCTTGCAAGCTTAAATACAATAAATAAGGGTTATTTGATAGGAGTGATGGGACGTGGGTCACAGTATATGAAGGACAAATCTAGATTTACAGAGACGTCAAACAAGAACTGAGGAAAAAAAGGAAGGGGAAGGCTGACTCTTTGCTACACATAGGGGGCATGAGACCACAATTGTAATACTATATTACCCTGATTGAATGTTTTAATTACGTACACTTGTCAGAACGTGGGAGTGTATACACAAAACCTGGCATATCACCTTTCCCACTACATTTCCATCACCATCTGTCTTTTTTTTAACCACAAGCAAAACATGCATTTCCTCCAAGGTTACAAGGTTATCACACATCATACTGATGATCTCAATATGAACATGCCCGTAAGCCATGTTATACCGATAACAGTCAATAGTTGTTGACCTTAACCATTGTTCCTAAATGAAACACAGTTTGACCTCAATGACAAAGAACCCTGTTTTGAAAGATGGAAGCATTTCTTCTCCCTTCTTTAGGAGAGTATCAGTAAAGATGTACTATGACCTTGATGGTGCTTATTCTTAATTCTATGAAACTAATGAAAGCACTGTTGATGTGACTTATTTATTTATTTTCATGTAAGTGATATCTTAATGACTCAACTATCTTGTACCATTCTTTTATTTATTATGACATTAATCCTGTATGTTTTTGTGGTTAGGCAATTAATATCAGATATTATAAATGAAATTGGTTTATTTGGTTTAGTTTAAGTGCAGTTTGATTTCTCTCAGTACCACAGATGCCTCATGGGTTCTCCTTCACATTATTCCTTGGCTGCATTACATTTTCCTTTAAGGTAAAAAAAAAAAAAAAAAAATACTTAGGACAGAATAGTTTTTCCTTTTCAAATGCACCCCTCATGTTATAGCCATACTGGTCTTGCTGTGGCTGCAACCATACTACCTTTCTCTTCTCAAGTGTGTGTGCATTTTGATATGTCAATAATTTATTATCAAAACTAACTGCATTTTTCAAATACGGATGTACTGGTGCTGACCTACAATATTACTTGAACTAGATGTGTGCATTAGGTTGATTACTGAAGCCAAGATAATAAAGGTTTGGAGAGCTTAGATGTTAAGACAAATGAGAGCATTACTGATGTAAGCCGAATGCACTGCAGTGTCCAGCCTACCTTACAAACTCTGGCAACCCTAGATATCCAGGGGTCGGCCTCTGGACTCTGGTCAGAGTTCTTTTCACGGAAAAAGATGTAAATTTTATCATTGTCAGGGTCTTCCTTTCTCTTCACCCAGGATGCAGAGATGAATGTGGGCTCTGTTGAAGGAGGAGGAGGGTATGTTCATCAAACTCTACTATTCATAGCAAACGCCAGGATGGAAAAACAACATGAGATTATCACTCTGCACTGAGGAGGTGGCAGAGTATTATGAGATAAGGGTTTCACAACAACACCCTCCCTGATATTAAGGGGTCACGAATAAGGTGCATCACTTCATGCAAGATCAGAAACATTAATTATTGCTTATTGTCTCTGCTCAAGGGAGCATTTTGTTACATTGCAGTACTGCAGTGTAATAATCATCATTAATCAGATATTTCAGTAATTTACTCACCTGAGACCCAATTGTGATACATCCAGACATTAGTTCTCTGACCAGCTTTCCTTCTAAATTGTAATGAACTTCTGTCACCATTCAACGGTGCAGCTGCATATAGGTCCTCCTCTGAGAATCACACAGACATCACATTGAAATGCAGCAGAAAGGTTGAATAATTGTGTATTTCTGTGAAAATGCACTGGCTTGAAAACCCTGCTCTTACTCATCATTTGTTATTATTACATAAGTCTGCAACTCTAAGTCACATTTTTAAGCAGCCTAGAGTTACACAAGAAGCTGCACTATACTGCAGTGTACATACCTACTATAAGTGACAGGGAGCTCTGGGTATACACGAAGGGAGAGATGCCTGTTCCTTCATAACTCTCCTCAATTTCATTAGACTGATTGTTCACTGATGAAAACTGTGGAAGCACAGACAGTCGACAGCATTTCAGGATGGTTAGTTCGCAGAAAGCGGTGACAGAAGATCACCGAAACACCCATCACCAGTAACTCAACACCCTACCTGAATTATAAAAGATGGTTGTGAATAATGTTTAATGAGGACTAAACAGATGAGCTGTCTCCTGCTCTTTCCTGTATTAAAACTGCAATGTGGTTACACAGATGGCATTAAAGGACCAGTGTGTTTTAGTTAGTGTTTTAGGAGGATCTATTGGCAGAGATTGAGTATAATATTCATGATTTTGTTTTCATTTTTGATTCTGAAACAAAAATCTGCTGTGTTACTGTTACCTTAGGTACCCCAGAACAGAAAACCCAGACACAAGCTGACTTTGGCTCTAGAGAGGGCAGTGTGCCGGTTCAGTGGTTAGCACCTCACAGCAAGGACTTTCTGTATCCAATTCCTGACACCTTTCTCAGCATAGTTTGCATGTTGTTCGTGTGTGTGTGTGTGTGTGTGTGTGTGTGTGTGTGTGTGTGTGTGTGTGGGTGGGGGGGGTGGGGGGGGCGGTTTCCTCCTGTTACTCCTGCTTCCTCCCTCAGTCCAAACACAGGCATGATTAGGTTTTGGTCAACTGGTGACTTCCCTGTCAGTGCAGAATGTTTGAATGTTCCTACATTGTGGCCCTCCGGTAGACTGGCGAAGTTTCCATAGTGTAGCTATTTTTACATTCCATAAATATACATTTTTCTTACTCAGTATTAGTTAATGTGACACACTGGTTCTTTAAGTTTCACATGTAGACAAACACTCACAAGTTTCCAGCACTGTGGCTTTTGTCCATTTGTTCCACAGACAAACAGGCTGTCCTGAAACTTCTCAATGATAGTGATGACATTTTCACAGGGACCCTATGACACAGAACCTGTTAATGCCAAGTCAGTACAAAGAGCTGATTCAATAATTTATGTATTTTAAATAAATTTTTAGCAACCTTGTTGAAGAGCAATTTCTAATAAATCACTCCTCTTTAGTTACCAACCTCTTGGCACTGCTGTTGTCCTGTCGTGTTTAGAGTAAATTTCTGCAGGAAAAAATAATGAATGAGCCAATATATATAGAAAATGAACATTTGATACAGGCCTTATTAGTTGTTTAATAAGAAAGACTGTAAAGCTGTGCCATAAATATGATTCTTTTGGTGATTACATAAGATTTGAAATGGGTGGAGGAAAGTTAAAAAAAAAAAACAAAAAAAAAAACATCTGAGATTTCTCTTCTCAGGTTTACTTTCATACAGGCCAAAAAGCATTTCAAGATAATGTCTTATGGCTTTAGCTGCTCCTGCTTCAAACTAAACATCAGTGGAATTAAAATCTATTTCTGTCAAAGTGTATTCACCATTTGCTTTAGTTCAATGCACAACAATCAATAGTCCACCGCAAATTCATTCTTAAGAGTGGATAAATGAAATCTTATTGCTGATGCAGTTATCTGAACTTTGCGGTATATCATCTGGCAGCAGGTTCTGCTTATGATGTGTTGACTACTTGTATTTTAACAGCAGCCTGAAGCCAAACATGACTTTGAAAGGGAAGACCTGTCAGCGGGAACTGACAGACGCTGTGAACAATGGGTCTGTGATAGCCATCTGTTACAGTGGCATCAGATGCCCTTCCACATTGAAACCAAGTTGAGAGTACATCAATAAAACATGAACATAAAACAACACGTTATAAAGACTACATGCAAGCGGATGAACTGCAGGTAATAAAATGAATGAATGAAATAAAAACATTAAAGCATTGCCTCACCCACCTCAATGACATGATAGTCACTCATGTTGAGTTTTATCACAAAATCTGTCCCTCCAATATACATCTCCTCAGAGTCCTCATTACAGAAGAAGATAGTGTGATTCTGATAGACTTGGTATGCAAATCCACCGCTAACTGTATCTGAGGGAGAGAAATGAACGGTCACATTGTTCTATTTCAGACTTCGGAGGATGCCTTAACAATGTCAAAGCCAGCATTGTGCTGGAACATCAAAAAATCTACTGTCAGCTTCACACCATTACAAACTGGGTTGACAAAGTACGAATATGACCACAAAGGTCTCACTTAAAAAAGCTCAGGAAATTAGAAGCTAAAATTTGAAAAATATCCAAGTGCTTCAAAAAGTTGGATCTGGGAACTGTGACAGACAGACAGGAGAGGCAGAGAAGGAGGCTGGGTTCAAGACCTCAGCTCTCAGAGTCAAATAGGCAAAAGTCGACCATGTTTTTTTTTTTTTTTTTTTAATATCCGAGTTTATTTATACGGTTTGTTTTCTCCTCCAGTTCAATGATAAACTCTAACCAGCTGATTAAAATCCTCAATGTGTGTGTGAGGGATCAGCTCAGAGCCTTAAAGTTTTTTTTTTCCAGAGAGGCAAGAAAATTGAATTCTGTTCAATGTTAAATGTTAGTGATACAATTTCCCTTTCATCAACAACAATAAAATCACAATTGAATTAATTACAATATAATCTCCGTGTCTGACATGAGCTGTATGTGATGTGTGTGTCTTCACATGGGCTGTAGTGATTTTTATTCCCACTCCTGCTGTGATCTTTATTTTACAGAGTAACAATGATCAACTGTCTCACCTGTTATATATATATATGTTTAAAAAAATATATCAGACAGTCTGTTTTAAACAATTTTTTTTTGTGGATAGCTGTATTTAAAAGGCAATTATGTTTTGGTGGGTCAGTTATAGTGCAGAAATGTCAGATATACCTTACCTTTGGTGAGCAGTCTCGGTGCATTTTTAGATCCAAGAGTCGGTGAGTTGAAACCGACACTAAAGACGAGCTGAAAATCCGCAGTCAGCCAAACATAAATGATAACAAATCGCTTCATTTTGCGTCTTCGGTGGAGAACAGCAATTGTGTGTGTCTGAACGCTTGAACTCGAGTGAAGCCGATCACAGCAGTTAAAAAAAGCCCTGGCCCGGACTCCACCTCTCTATCAGATCTCTTCAGAGTCGGTTTGGACCATATAGTTAAAAAAAGAAAAAGTCTTCCGTATAAGAAAGAAGGGAAACAAATGCTCAGCCCAGACAAATGAGACGTGACTGCTGTCTAACTCACCCGCAAAGATCTAAACTACATTACCGAAGTGACGAATGTGTTTCCTTGTCCCGTTGTATCCCAGTTTTCCCCTTAAGTAGGCTGAACAGAAATGAGCATTTATTTAAAAGCAGGAAAAAATAACTGCTTTGCTATTCCATACGTTTTTCCCTCAATATTTTTTTTCACAGTGAAGTTTTGAGATGACTGACGCAGGTGTGATGAAAAGTAAATTAATATCTACAGGAGGACTGTTAAATCTGTCCAGTTTACAACACAAAGCCCAACCACCTGTCATTTTGGTTGGCAGAGGCTGCAGACACCTGGCGGAAAGTACTGCCATCTAACGGTAGTTGTTTCACATCCTCAGATCATCTCCTTTAGACCTCTGCAACAGATGGTTTGGCCTCCACTGAGCTCTGGCTCCAATGTCTGAGTGGATGAGACAGTTCAAATCCACAAACTGTGGCAAGTTCCCCAAGATGTTTGGAACAACTACAAATGTACCTGTTGGACCTGGGCCTTTGAAAAGACACCAAATATGAGTTTGATTTAGGTTTTTTGTCTGCTGCACCAAGTACAGTATGTAAAAGCTGTTAATGGCCTCACATAACACCATTGTCCACAGTTGCATTACATTTGTGCAGATGACTTCTCTATTCTTATGTCTGTAGCTAGAGTTTCACGCTTTCCACAGATCATTTACAAATAAGGCCAAAAGCAATCATTTTCTGTTTCTGTGAAGCTGATAAAGTCAAGGGCATTAAAATGAAGCAAGAGTGAACAGCGATAACACAATCAGCCTTCGGTTCAGGAAATGTCTTTCCTTGAGAAAGCACTGAATGAAATATACAACCTGACCTCAAGGACTGGTATTGTTTTGGATTTAGCACCAAATGGAATTTTCATTTGGATACAGGGAAAGTTTTGTGTGGGTTTCAGTGCACCCTGCATTGGAAGATAACATTCAAACCTGGGCAGTATTGCATTGTATTAACTTCTGACATTTTTTAGCAAAACTGAATTGTTAATCTCCCCTGCTCAATCCCCTGAACGTCAATAAATGCAGTTCCGGATCTGAAGCTATATTTCCAAACTAACATTTCCCTTTTCCACTTTATTTAACCAACCATTTTTTTCCCAAGATTAAATATAAACACAAGCACCAGAATGGAAAACCACCAGCTTCCTTTTCCCCTGGTTTGTCCTTCAAAATAATTTTTAAACCTTTTTTTTCCCCAGAGAAACAAGATGACTGATGCAGGTACGATGAAGGGCAGATCTGTGTTAATGTCTGCCTTTGTTCTTGTTAATGCCAAGTTGTACATCTCTTGTGCTCAATGCACTAAGCCTCAATAACTGCTTAAGACATGACAAGTGATAATAAGTGTTTAAATCCAATCAGATTAATGTGGATTTTGGGAGAAGTCAACACCTCTCAGAGATTAGATGAAAATCCTCTGTAGTCAACTGTGCTTTACAGTTTACAGATCTATGCGACTTTATTCTAAACTATTTGACCGTTCTCTATCCTGGATCTCTAAAACAGTTCATCAGTGATCAGTTAAGTGGGGCCAGGCAGGAAAATAAATTATAAACCTGCTGATGATCTTCAGGACCTTCATCTGTTTTCTGAGACGGAGGCAGAGGGCCACGCCCCCTGCTGTAACATCCACCAATCAGATGAGAGGAGGCGGAATCGTCTTCCTGTTCAGGTTTTCCTTCATTTGCAGCTAATCAGCTGACCGACAGCAATGGTAAATACATCTAATAATTGTATTATTCAACATTCATCTGCTTACTGAGCAGTCCGTTTATTTAGATGATGTTTGTAGAGTGCTTTATAAATGCTCCCGTCATCATTCAGCTCGTTGCTATCAATATATAGCCCGGTTTTCAGACGCGGCTAGCAGGCTAAATTCGGAGCTTGTACCGATGGATGGCTGCTGTATCATGAATGCTTCTCTGCGCTGTTTGTGTGGATGTTGTTTTTCATAAAACGCTAACATGATCCTTTTGTATGTTGTAGAGGTTCCGCTTTTGTGGGGATCTGGATTGCCCAGATTGGGTGCTCGCCGAAATTAGCACATTAGCGAAACTTGTGAGTGGTTACACAGGTTATTAAACCTGGTCTATCAATAATCGATCAGCTCATGGAGTTGTAATTTTTCTGTTAATTGTGTCTGCTGCCTTTGATTTCTGACAGTCAAGTGTCAAGATTAAACTCCTGTGTGCCCAAGTGCTGAAGGATTTGCTTGGAGAAGGGATTGATGTAAGAGTGTGACATGTGGTTCACTTTAAAAATACACATTTCACCCACACTGAATAAAACTGCTTCTCTCTTCATATTTTCAGTATGATAAGGTTGCAAAGCTCACTGCAGATGCAAAGTTTGGTAAGTCTCCCATCTATAGGTGGAAATAATATTTTAATCTTGAATGTATCTACAAAGGTATTTTAAAATGTTAACACATGACATTTGACCCTTTACCCGGTCTTTCCCTTCATGTGGAGTTTTTCTATGTGATTTTTTTTTTTTTTTAATTGCAACTTCCTTGTGTTATTTGGTATTTGTCTTAACCCTCCTCTTACTTTGGGGTGAATTTGACCTAGTTCCATGTTTAATGTCTCCAAATATATGGCAGATGTCGTTTTTTTGTTTTTTTTTTTGCATCATATTTCATAACTCATAAAACGTACATGATGATATGTTTTCTATGTCCTGTACACATTTTGTATGCATTGGTGTTATTTGGGGTCAATTTGACCCCAGGATGTTAGGGTCAAATTAGGGTCAAAAGCTGTATAAAACATATATCAAATGCCCCCTTTTAAACCATTCAGAAACACCTTAACAAAGAAACTTGGTTAAAACATTTTAATTATTAGAATATTCTGGAGTATTTAATTGCTGTGGTCAAATTGGCCGCAAGGATAAAATATGTTCGTAAATTTGAAGGTAACTGGAGGGTTATTAGACTAAAGTTACTGTTTTAGTTGGCCATTGCAGATATACACAATGTATTTAGTTGTCTGGTTCTCTGCTTACTGCTTCATGCATGTTCTTATACTTCTGCGGTAGCAACATCTAAGTTTCTGTATAATCAAGTAACAAAATCAAATGCTTGACTCAAATGATCCAGAAAAGTCTATCCATTATTATGATATTATATAATTGGATTATTACTGATGCTTTAATCTTGTGTTTTTGCTGTTGTAGTTGGGAAGCTGCTTTATCTTCTGTATGGGATGTTTAGGGTTTACTCAAAGAAGCTAATACGATCATATGTTTCATATCTTAAGGTTTAGTCAAAAATTTAACTACCAATAGTTTTCATAAAACTATTGTAAAAAGATAATGTAGCACAAATCTTTATTGTAAGTATCTGGGAGGTATTTTTTCAGTAAATGTTTTATTTACCTCACTCAAAAACCTAAAACATGGATATATTTACATTGTGTTTTTTTTTATATACAACATGCATCACTCTATTTTCCAGAGGGTGGAGATGTCAAAGCTAGTGTGGCAGTGCTTGGCTTCATTTTGTCCAGTGCAGCGAAGCATGATGTGGACAGTGAATCTTTGTCCAGTGAGCTGCAGCAGCTTGGTCTGCCAAAAGGTCAATTCTCTATTTTTGGTATCGAAATGCTAATTATGTTGCCTGATCTATGGTTACATATGCAGACAGCTTGCTCTGCTATTTTCTCTTTAAAAAATGACAGATTTTACAGAGCAAGGATATGGGATGACACCTTAACAATGGTGTAAAATAAACTTGTGACCAATTTCTTGTAATATTTCACAGCTACGTTTGCATTAAACTATTTACTTGATCAGCACTGTCAGACTCCAAGAGATCCAAAATAGATTTTCCTGTCATGATTTGCAGTGTTTGATATGAAACAACCCAGAAGCCAAGTCCAAACATGTGAAATACAAATTGACAATAGTTGATAGGTCACAAACAATTGCCCCAATACCAGAAATCCGCATATCACAAATTGTGGCCTTCTGTGTATTTGTTTGTTTTTTGTTCTCTAATTACCTATTGTGTAACCTGGGTGGATGTGTAGCCAGCGGGTGAAACAAGAACAATGCAGAATTGTGCTGTGGTGCATTTATAGTATCAAACACTTGCAGTAGACTCTGGCTGCTTGAGATGATAATCTTTTTTTTCCAGATACACATCCACTGTATTTGATAGATGTTAATGCTGTTTTATTGAGTCTTAGTGCAGCTAGCATAGCACTTAAATGATTGTGCTTGAAATAGATCTTGATAATAAATTATTCATAAATTCCTTTTAGAACACACAACGGCACTCTGCAAATCATACGAAGACAAGCACTCCGCACTGCAGGACAAACTCAAGGAGACAAGTCTGAGGTGTAAGTATTCTGACTGTCTTGCGTTTTTCAAAGAGGAAGGGAAAATTGCTGATGATGGTGAGACTGTGCACTGAAGCAGCCACTTTTTCTGCTCTGTAATGAATTTCAGTAGGACGATTGGAGGCAGTGTCCTGGCGCGTCGATTACACCTTGAGCTCTAGTGAATTGCGAGAGGTGAATGAACCTGTGATTCAGCTTAAACTCCAGGCACAAGGAGCAGAGTCAGGCAGCACAGAGACAACAGTCGTCTCCGTCTCTGCTGATAAGTTCAGAGTCCTGCTTACGGGTCAGTTCTGCATCTTGTCAAATCACGTTACCTTTTTTTTTTTTTTTTTTTTGAAAATTAATTTTATTCACCTTCAGTATGTTGAGGTAAATCAACCCCTTTCCTTGTTTCTGCAGAGCTCAAGCAAGCCCAGGCGATGATGAATGCACTACAATGAAGTCTGATCAAGAACTCCACATGCTGATGAAATGCCAGAAGTGCCATAATTACATCTTGTACAGCCTAATTTGTTTTTATGAATGTAGTAATCTGAAATATTAAGGCTCATACCTTATTTGGATTTACTGACATTGAGTTGGATATTTCTGTCACAGTATTAATAATTCATGGAAACATTACCAGCCTGGGTGATTTGTCACTCAAGCAAAAGCACTGAATGCACCATTTTTGTAAAATATTGGAAATTACTCAATTAGATTTGAATGATGATTTGATTATAATTTGTGTTACCTTTCATATGCTCATACGTATAACGTACAATAATAAAAAAATTAAACTGTGACCATTTTAGTTCCAGCTTCCGCAATGCCTACATTTCCCATGATGCATCGGGCATTACAGTTTTCTAATTTGATGTCAATACCGTGCAGCTGGGACCCGCACTTCAAAGACTTATCCGAAAAGAAAAACACTCACTTCACATCAGAAATAAACGCGGAATGCCCGATCAACCAATAACAAGCGTGACGAAGAGCTCGAAGATCTCGCGATATTTTACATTAAATGAACGGTGAGCGTGATGTTACACAAGTTGTTTGGTAACAAGCACGCTGTGAAAGCTTGTGCTTTATCGCCGCAGTTCAGTCTTAACTGGGTGAATAACACAACACTCTTTATCAACCACACCGCTTTGTGTCGGTTTAGATATTGCACCTTCGCTTTGGTAAATTTGCAAGTTTATCAGCAACGAAGTCTCTTTCCTGTTTTGGGTAAGTTGTTCGATCCCCTAAGTGAACATACCAGATTTTACCTGAGAGGTGCACAACCGTACCAGTTTGTTGCTTTTTTTTTTTTTCTTTTGCACAAACATGTTTTAGTTAATGCAGTTATTTATCAGAAGTGTTCATCCCATTTGCACCCCGTGTTCATATGTCATAGTTAAGGTTGTGTCTCAAGTTTCCAGAAGCGTTAATAATTAAAACTGGAAAAATGACATTTGAACAGTGTTGTGAAAATGCTGGGAATCCAAATGCTTTTCTATGCAAAAAGAAGCCTTTTACAGTGTCAAACCATGGCCAACAATAGTTTGCAAGGAGGCAGTACAAGGTTTCAGTTGTACCCACAATTAGCTAAATTAATTTGGTTTCTAAAATAAAAAACAAAAGACCACAGTCAATGTAATTACAGATAGAGGACTGTGGACTGCCTTTGGTTTGCATCTTAGGGGTAAGATATTCATACTGCAGTAAGATAATGATCCCGAATGCACCTTGGAGCTTTACACAGAACTTATTTTGAATGGTGGTTCAATGAACGTATATACTGACCAACAATAAATGCAGTGAAGTTTTTGCTCCTACTTTATATGTTTGCATTAAAAATAAGAAACTAGTTCTATTCACACAAAAAGCTTCAAGGGTTTAAAAAGTGAGGGAGCACTTCCATAGGCCAAGATCAACCATCCACCTGCTAGATACGCCATATGAAGATCCTGATTACACACCATTAATATTGCCATGGCAAGCTTTAACTTTAAAAAGTTTTATTTGAATAAAGATGTCAGAAAGTGAAATGTGTAACTTGAGCAAAATATGAGCATATGGGGGGCGAGGGAGTCAGTACCAATATGCTGTAAACACTCTTTTCCCAAGTAAGTGTTGCATTTATATTCATAGCTTTGTGTATATGAGAAACTATAATTACTTTCATGCAGTAAGGTCTAAATACTGTTTAAAAGCCATCGGCGTAGACCATGGAAAATATTTTTAGGGGAGAAATCTTAAAGTTTTGTAATAGCTACCACGTTTAACTTTTAAATGTGTAATAAATCTATATATAATGTAAAATCAGATGTTCTCAGTGTTTTGTGATTCAGACTTTCCATTTCATTCTCTGCAGTTTTTGCACAGCTTCATATTTTCCGAAAAAATGCCTGAGGGACCAGAGCTTCACTTGGCCAGCCTTTATGTTAACAAAATGTGTAAGGGAGTAGTGTTTACCGGACCAGTCATAAAATCTGAAGTCAGCAAGAGCCCCGATGTGCCCTTCACCAGCGAGGCCTATTTCATCACAGCTGTTTCCAGAGGGAAGGAAGTGAAGCTCACGCTGACACCCATTAAGACAGATGAACCTAAAGTGACGATTGGACAAACAGAGAAGCCCATGGATGTTGTCTTTCGCTTTGGGATGTCTGGGTACTTCCGCTTGACCAAAGAGGATGAACTGCCCAAACACGCCCATTTACGCTTTTACACCAAAGAGACACCCTGCAAAGTGCTGAGCTTTGTGGATACACGCAGGTTTGGCAGCTGGGAGCCTAATGGGACATGGCAGCCTGCTAGAGGACCCTGCATCATGTTCGAGTACAAAAGCTTCAGGTTTGCCATGTTAAGAATGTCACTAGTCTCCTCTGATCAATGACAATATCACTGTCACACTGAACAATGAACAATTTTGCAGGGAGAATGTAGTGTCGCACCTGTCTGATAGTGCCTTTGATAGGCCCATCTGTGAAGTGCTGCTCAACCAGAAATACTTCAATGGGATCGGTAACTATCTGAGGGCTGAAATCCTTTTCAGGTGATGAACATCTCCACACTTACTTAAACAATATGTATAGTTGTGTTGTAAATACTGACTTTATTAAGTGCACTAGTATCAGGTATGAGGATCTATCTAAATTATGGACGAAGCAGATGCCAATAGTAAAAGAATTGGTATCAGATCAATACCCAGAATTAAAGGTATTGGAATCAGTACTGGGAAATAAAATGTTGGACCAGTTCAACTCTAATCAGTTTTCCAGTATATGCTTATTTGAAGGGATAGAAAAATCTTTCTGTAGATGTACTCATATAACTAGTTTGCAGCTGTATCACCTTGCCCGATGCAACCAGTGGCATGCTCATGCACAGGGCTGAAAACTTGGCACTGACACACCTAGCTGTAGACTGTACCAGCTCGCATGTTTTCTGAAATTGAATGAAATTTTCTGAAATGAATGCTTCCTTTCACTTTCATACTTGCCATTACCTGTGGGAAGCCAGACTGATTCAGACACATAGAGCCTTATTGTTTTACAAAAAGAATGGGCCTTTCAGTAAAGTATCTTTCTGTTCAAGGTTACAGATCCCACCTTTCGTGTCCGCTAGGACTGTACTCAAAGGCCTTGAGTCAGAAGATCCTAGTGATTGTGCCAAGCCTGTGAAAAACGAGATTGCTGACACAAAGGTAAAAAACCCCACAACACAACCACATTTTTAGATTACCAGACGCCTAAACTGCACTCGCTTTGCATTTTCTAACACTGCCTCTCTGTATTCTTTACAATAGACGCCAGTCTGCAATAAAAAGGAAAGGGTGAAAGCGGAGGTGGGGGACCTGCTCAGACTGTGTCATACAGTACCTCTGGAAGTGGTCAACTTAGGTAAATAACCATGTCTGTCTCATCCAGTCCAAAAGCTAACTCTAAAATTCTGTCAGCATTGCTTTAGAATGAAAAGCTTCACTTTTAATCAGAAACAATACCAGTTCATTTTCCAGTGAAAGTTCTTTGAACTGTTGAGACATTTTGTGATGCCATGCAGGTGGAAAGGGTTATGATCCAGAGAAGACAGACTACTCTGTATTTGAGGCGTGGCTCCAGTGTTATTATGTAGATGGCATGAAATCTATGCGGGACCACAATGGCAGAACAATATGGTTCAAGGTAAGTTAAAGGACAAACCTGTTATTTGTATCTCTGGCAGAAGGGTTTATATATCAATGATACTAAAACATACTGTTTTGATTCGTAGGGAGATCCAGGCGCAATGGCCCCGAAAAGTATGCAATACTTTAATTAAAAATGAGAATTTCAGCTAAAATGTTTCCAAGAACAGTCTGGACTTTCATCTTCTCTTTTTTCTACTGCAGATTCAAAGTCACCTAAGGCCAAAAAGAGAGCAAAGAAAGAAGATGATCATGATTACACGGGAAAAAAAAAGGTAATAACAGATTAAAAGTCTTGTTGCTATTATTATTCTCTGCCTGGCCTGCAGAGAAGTACTTTTTAACAAGTCTGATTTCATTAGTTGGTCCAGAATGGCTCCAAAGACACAACAAAGAAGAGAGCAGTCAAGCAGGAAGCTGTGGCCAAAACACCAAAAAAACAAAAGGATGTACATGGGAAGAAAGCCAGATCCAAGAAAAGACACACTGAAAAAAGTCAAGACGTAAACACACCTTCTCATCTTGAGAAAGGGACAACTGCACATAGGAGGAAGAGCAGCAGTGCAGAGCCAGCTGGAGGTGTGCCTAAATTGACCCCTTTCAACAATAGTAACAGGACAAGTTTTTTCGCCAACTTTACTCCAATGGATTCTTTCTCATTACAGGATTACAGCGGCGGAGCAGCCGACTCACCAGACAAAAGAACCAATGAAAATGGCACAAAACGGTATCACTTTATGGAATGGTTTTTATGCTTTTATACTACTAACTATTTCTTAATAATAAAAATGGTTTTACAACATCTATATTGGACAGACTGTCCTACTGCCTAAATTCTTGATTTGCAATTCATGTAATTTTCTGTGACTTGGTAATCACATGATTAGAAGAAGTGACACGATTTGAAAGGGGCTAAAGCTTAGAACAATTCCCCCCGATGAGACGTATGCTGGCTGGGTGTGGTCCCGGCTCTCCAAGAGGTCACAACTGAAATGAAAGGGAAAAAGTTTTTTGTTTTTGTTTTTTTTGTTTTTTTGTTTTTTTACACCAAACAATGCTGCGTAAAATACAATGCTGCAAGAGTAGCTGTTAACACCAGAAGTAAAAATCACTCACTGCCAGGCCTCTTTCAGTGGAAGGGTGGTGCTGAGAGTTGCAGTCACGCTGCTCCCATGTGACTCATACAGTCGTACTACAAGTGCACCTATCTGGTCTTCAGCCTTGTTGAGCATAATGGTTTAATTTGAGAAAACAATATTAAATAGGTTGAGTGAATTACAGTAAGTCATGCCAGGTCGTGTTGAGTCTGCACAGGATACCCGCTTAATCGTTTCCAGGATGACGGCTTCAGTGCTGACAGAAAAGGCACTCCAGAGCACAGTGTCAGGTGTGCACTGGATTAACCTCAGTGGGAAATTGAGATTGTACGAACACTGGATTACAGAGGCATCTTGGAAGGATCCTATAAAAGACACAGTGAAGTTTATCATGTCACATATGGGTCACAAAGTCACTATAAATATAAATATGATTTATTTTCAAAAACGAAAGGAAGGGCAGTTGATACCTGAGTGTGGCATGACTGCATAGGTAAAATGGTGAGTTCCCATGTCAGCGTCGGCATGTGGAGCCTTAGGAGCTCTCAGCCTTCGACAAACAACATCTGCTGTTAGGTTCAAGGGTTATTTAAACTTTCTGAAACCTAATTGTTCTATTTGTAGTTGTTTATTAACAGGGGAAAACCTCACAAGGACAGCGTCATTGTGTTCTTGTGGACTGAATAACCGTATTTGCAGTCATTCAGCAGCGCAACTCCAAAATTGTGTTCTGACAAGTCGGCCCATTTGTGACCCCAAACCTGAGACAGACACCATGATGAAACATACTACAGATGACGTAAAGCTCTTCAACAGCATTACCTTTATTCACAGACTAAAGAGTCTGACCCTACAGTGACATACCTCAAATCTGGCCCAGTCCCAGGACGTGTTCCTGTGCGTGGGTCTCTGTAGATGGCCAAACTGGATCTCATATGATGCATGGGGGCTGTGCACTCGCAGTGGGAATTCTACCTTCAGAAACTTGTGAGACTCTCCCCATTTCACCTAAAAGTGGAGGATGCAAGATTGAGTGTTTTGTGTTAAGTGAGGAACTCCATACATCATGAATGTTGTGAATTACCTCTGTCTTGAATTTGATGTAAGGACACATAGCATCCATGATGATATCCTGTGTGATAACACTTTTATCACTTATCCTGAGAGTGAAGCTGACACTCCCCCGTAGTCCACCTGAGGATACCACATGGACAGGCTGCACCACCTCCAACACGGGCTTCCTATAAGATCCCAGTTCTCATATCTAGAATACCTGCACATACTCAGATGTAGTTCATTGAGGCAAAAGATAGATGTAAGAATAATGGCTGGCACCTTGTTTGAAGATGGTAGTCCATTACATCCCAAGCATCCCAGTACAGAGGGACATCAGTAAACATGACAAACTGGTTCCCATGGCAGCTGGCAGAGATAGCTTCTCTTAAATCAACACATGATGGGATAGGTGTTATTCACATTCTAGTAGATAGATATGTTCAAATGTGGCTTTACAGTACCTGTTTGAAGTGATTAAATACAGCGAAGCCAAAGTGCCATCTTTGTTAACGACTGTCTGTAAAATCCCATTTCCCATGAGGATAGAGCCATCAGCCTGTAATGTTACATAGCACCTCAGTTCATCAAATCACATTACAACAGTGTCATTAAATACCTTATACCTTAAATAGTATGTACCTGAACAGTGACAGAGACTGGATTCTCTGGCTCTGTGTCTTTGACTGGTGATAAACCAACACTGGGGGCTCTTACCAGAACTGAAGCAACATAGATATCACACAAGATCAGATTCAGAGTTCTAGTTTGGGAGGCAACATTGTAATTATTTTAAGCATACAACATACCAAGATCAGGTTTACCAGCGCCATCTTGAAACTGGATGACTTCATGGCGTTCCCATGGCAGGGAGTTGAACACACCAGCACTGGTTCCTTTTGACCCCAAGGCTCCACATGCAACATGTAGAAGTGCAGTACCGTCACTACGAATATCTAGGGCATATTGTGGTGTAGTTTTAATTCATACACATACATATCCACATGGTTGTGATTCTATTGGACAGCTGTTGTGATGAAATCTGTACCTTCATAATATCTGAGTGCATCCTTCTCAACCATCTCTATACAGCTGCCGGGAATGACATCATGAAACTGGTTTAGAAGCAGCAGCCTGGAAGAAAAAAACAGAAAAACAAAACAAAAAGAAAATCAATGAAACTGTTTTAAAACAGGAACAATGGAGCCCCTTATTTATTCAATTATGCACATCACATCACTTCAATGGGTGTGTTTGAACCTCCAGAGCTCCTGCAATTTCTCCACAGGATACTTAAATGTCCTGTCCCGACACAGGGCCAAGCTGCTGGCTACCTCAACGTCATGAAGGAGGATCTCACATTGGCGATTCCCTTTTTTTATCTGGGAACATCAAAGTAAAGGAAAGGCACAAACCTTTTCAGTTGTTTCAAAGGTAGCTTTAGTTAGTAACATTTTTACCTTTTCATTGAGCATTAAATTTGTTGCCCTCATCAGTTCACTTCCTCTACACACTTGCATGGAATATGACCCATTTTTTACCCTTAATTTCATTTTCTATTTTGGGTGTTTTATGTGTCAACGTTTTTCTTATTGAGCTGTGTCCTGTAAAAGGTAACCATCCAACTACATTCAGCTTGTGATGAATCTGTACTATTAACCAAAATAGTCTATGTGAGGTATAGAGCTACAAACATTTTCTCAAAGGAACCTATTGCTTTTATTTCGGAACACATCATTTTATTTTACAGTAGGTCTATTCTACCTGAGCCAGCGTGGTGTAGGTGCCATTGTGCAGCTCCAGAAAGAGCTCTCCGGTCCAGGTGCACAGTAGAGCTGAGTCTGCCTGAAGCTGAGAGAAGAGCTTGTCTGGACTGGACATCTGGACTCTGGGAGACCCAAGATGGAAGTGAGCAATGACCTCTGGCTAAATATTTATCCTTCATTTTCATTCATTCCAACTGAAACATTGCAGGATGAATAAGTATTGTAACAGCATCACAATGACATCAGTAGACATTGCTCATATCCTTTACTATTGAAACTGTTTGGAGTGGTCTCCTGTCTACGTGTGACACACCCTTTTAGTTCATTCAAATCCCACAGTATAGTAAAAGTAAATATAAAACTACTGACTAATCCACTTGTGTGGGTACCCTTATTCACAGTGAGTAGAGCTCAGCTTGGTTTGAGTGACTGTGGCCACCAAGTGACCAGAACATACTTTGGAAGTCCGTCTGTATCCTGAAGCCGGTGTAGTCTGTCTAGCATCAGCTGTGTGGGTCCGCCTCCACCATCTCCAAACCCAAACAGCAAAGCACTGTGGTTTGCCCTGCCTTTGTCTTTGTTATTCTTTATTGTTCTCACAAGCTGCGAGCAAAGAAAACCCCAGACGGGTGGAAGTGTTGTGAGGATTGTAAATATTTTCTGCTGACATAATTTACCACATGTTGTACAAGAAAACAAAACTCACATCTTCAATCTTGCCTTTCATTTCATAGGAATTTCCTGGAGGAAAGTGTGTTAAAACTTTGGATCCATCCAGACCTTCCCAGAAAAAGGTGTTGTGCTTTGAAAAAGAAATCAAAACAGAAAATTAAAACGCTTTTTTTGTTTTTATGCCCGTTTGTGCTAACTACTTACAGGAAAGCTGTTGACCAGATTCCAGCTGAGCTTCTGCGTCAGAAAGTTTGAAATGCCACAACCCTGCATTATCTGTGGAAGTTGGGCTGAATAGCCAAATGTATCTGGAAGCCAGAACTAGCCAGAGTAAAGAAAATATCCCTTTGTTAGGTACTCAATTATTAAAAGTAGCAACAAGAATGGCAGGAAACTCAGGCTATATAGATGCATTTCATGAATCCCCACCTCTTTGCAATACATCCCAAACTCTTGGTTAAAGAAGCGCTGGCCCTCCAGGAACTGTCTGACCATGGACTCACCTGAGGGCAGATTACCATCCTGACAAGCATAGTGTTATAAAAAGGGTTGAATGACAGCAGGCCAAAAACAGAGCTAATTTCATGCTATAAATGTGATATGTGATTTATATATTTTTGAGATCACTTTTACCATTTCCACCCACGTTCCTCCCACTGGAATGAATTGGCCTTTCTTCACGTAATTCTGGATCTGGGAGAAGAGTCCTGGGTACCAGTTCTTTACCCAGTGGAACTGCTGGGCCTACAGAAGAATCAAAAGGGTCTTAGCTGAAGAGGACTTCTCATTTGAACAATCTTTATGGCTCATTTGAAACTTGAATTATGCGGAATTACCTGAGAGCAAGCAAACACAAACTCTGGGTTCTTCTCCATTAAACGGATCACTGTCACCCAACTCCGACCACATTTGCGAATGGTCTCTTCATAGGGCCACAGCCAGGCTAAGGATAAAGAGTGGCAAAATGAACTAAGTAAAAGCATTTCTTTTTTCAAGAAGTCATACATTTTTCACTGCTACAATAAATAGTGTGGGTATAATGTACAATGTTTGATATTTAAGATACCAAAGTGACACCTTTTTGAAACGTGTCTCATTTAACAAAAGATCCTACTGCCAACATCTTAGTACTTTGTAAAAGCAAGCAAATTTGCCCAAAATAAAATTAGCTAAATTATGATTTAAATCATTAAATACAATGTAATACTGGAGCACTGGATCAGTCAGTACTACAACAGTACTGTGACTGATGCCCACTCAGTTCTATGGTATGATAGAAATAGACATCTAGACCTGAGTCTATATGACAGTGGCCCATTGCATGGACAGTGTGCTGGCTGTCCCCATTCCGCTGGCTGAAGAAGTTTTTAGCCAGACTGTGTGTTTTGTGGAAAGAGCTGGGATCGCCGGGGTCACAGAGGTTGACCATCTCATTGACGGTGAAGAGTGCCTGGTAGCCTCGCTGCTCACCTTCTCCTAGTTCCTGTGGAGGAAAGAATTTGCCTTGACGGAACTTCAGTTCACTGAAAATAATGCATCATCATGCATTGTTTGTGGGACAGTACCTTCACAATGTCAATAAGCAACTCAAAATCAGTCAGCAGCTCCCTTACAGCACGGTTAAATACCATCAACTCAGCTCTCTGCAGAGAAAACTTCCTGTTTGGGTCTGGAGCTGCAATCATGGACCCTTGACCTGCTCCAAAAAGTCCATTACAGGCCACCTCTACATAAAGGGTGACACTGGAAAAAAAAGAAAAACCTTGTGAAATATGTTTAACCACTGAATAAACCAACACTGAGCTGTTTTGCTTAACATACCTGTGAGGCTCCTCATCCTTCAGACAGTCAGATAGGATGTAACTTGTCTTTTCACCCTCTTTAGTCAGGCCCTGCAGGTCCATACAGAATGTTACACATGGCAGTTGAATCTACACACAGGCTTAGGATATATATGTGACATTTCAATCTAGTCGGATATAAATTTAGCTGCTATAATGTTACCTGAACTGGCTGTCCATCTCTCCATACCATTGATTCCCCATCACTTTCCCACAAAAGATGAACTTCTTTACCCCGCCAGGACTCGGGGATTTTCAGTGTCACCTTAAACCAGCAGGTCCACCACCTTAAACAAACATCAAACACGGTTTGGTGCTAAGATTTTAGGGAACAAAAGATACAACAGTGATAAAATCTAACAATATAACTTACGTTGGTCCAAAGGAATCACCAACTTTATGAGGGGCAAAGATCTGCTTGGAAGCTTCTGTGAATGTGATCCGTTTGGGGGACAAGAAGGAGGCCAGGGACTCCAAAGGGAAAGAGTCTCCATAGAGTCTGCAGAGAATAATCAGTAATGATCAATAATCACACAGCCAAACTCCTTTATATCTGATTAACACATATAACAATGTCAATTTCCCTAAAACACAACAAAACAAAATTAAAACCTCACTCTACCTCTAATATTGGGGGGTTAGGGAAGCTTTCACATTGACCAGATCTGTGCATTTGGCAGCAACATACACACAAACTATTAAGCAGGTGAGCAGGTGAGCAAACGTGTGCACATTTAAATTTCAGGAAAGCTTTCAGTATTAACGACCTGTTTCGCATTTTACACTACTTCCTGCAGTTTCTTTTGTATTTTTGTGTGTGTGTGTGTGTGTGTGTGTGTGTGTGTGTGTGTGTGTCCAGTTGGTGATGATCTATAAAAACACGGTGAGCAGCTGAACGCACAGCCGGAATTTACACATTCCAACACAGGAAGAAGTACAAACGTGGGTGTTTGTGTGGAGGAGACCTTACCGTCCTCTCAGGTTACAGTCAGTGAAGTAGATATCAGACACAAACTTCTCCGCCCTCTCCAACAGAGTGCGCCTGTTCTTCAGCACAGGCTGGTGAAACATGCCGAAGCTGACACGGATAAACCTGAAGGTGTGCAAAACCAGCGAGAACCCCCGAAGATCAAAGGCCGTAAACGCCACACGTCACACAAGACCCGGAAGTGAAACGCTCTGTTAAAATAACCAGCCGCTAGATGGAGCCACCGCCCTACATGTTCTTTGAAAAAAAAGAATGACACTCATAAATCAGTTTTTCATACAAGGAAAGGTCAATGAGGTCAGGTGAACATTGCAAAGCCACTGTTGGCCATAACAGAGAGAACTGATGAGATCATCTTAAACAAGAAACATTTATTTATTTTGTTGGTGGGCATATTTATTTCAGATCATAAAAAGTCACTGACATCATAACTTACTGCTAAAAACAAACCCACTGCACTTTTCAAGTCGTCTGGAGTTACACAACCCAATGGACAAAATTGAACGGAAATGAAATTTTATGTAAAAAAAAAAAACACAAAAAAAAACGACATAAATATTTATTTCATAGAGACAACAGTTAATTCATTATTCACAGTTACACACAAAGTAACAACTGAAAAACAGAATGCCACAAGTAAAATTGACAACACTGTCAAACACATGAAGTGATTTTTTTTTTTTTTTTATGAAATGAGGTCGCAGGTAGCAACAAACAGGCAAAAGGGTATTGCAATGGAGGTTTAGTAAATACCTTTAGTAGCCTAAGACTGCTGCAACACCATAGAAGTTTTATTGTCGAGAAACTTTCCCTCTGTCCTTTTATTTACTATTCAAAAATGTTTGGGGTGATGCAATAAGCATGCAAGTACATTGAACAAGTGCTCTGAGGCCAAGATAAATGTACAGTTAGGATGATGACATGGTGATCTTGTATCTCTTTGGGATCTTGTGGTTAATTTTACTGGCTATAGTCTAACTCAGGAGTGCTCGGAAGCTAGTCCCGTGATTGGACCAAGAGACCGAGAGACCGAGAGGGGTTAGGGGTCAGCCCACATGCAGTCTGAAAATACAAAAGGCTTTTTTTCTCTCAGCATTATTCCCAGGGAAAGAGCTATGTGTTCCTGTGTTTGAGTGGAGCAGAGTGGCCTTTTATTATAAAATCCATAGAGCAGCTCTAAGTAGAGGTTTGGTAGAAATGTGGTATAGCCCATCCCTCTTGGGCCACCCTACCATCAGGGATGTCAACTTTTATCCCCCTATTGTTTGGACTGTGGTTGGGCTTTCCACCATGCCAGGACAGCCCAAGCCAAGCCATGATCTGACTTGACCTGAGATTCTCACAAGTTCACCTCTGGCCTGACTGTGTTTGCTTGGAAGTGTCCTGGAGCTGTTCATAAAAAACTCACCACATCCTGTCAGATAAATAGGAGGGGATTAGAGGGGAGAGATGTTCCTCTTGGTCTAAGGAAGCAGTTATACAGCATAAAACAATTTTTCGCTGTCCAACACGAAGGCCGGTCATGTTCTGTCTGCCACAACACAGCAAAGGAAGTCCAGACTGTGGCTTGAGAAAAAGGGCTTTCCAAAACCCCAGAGCTGCATGTAAACTCCATCAAGTGAATTATGCAAACCTTGCGTGCCTCCACAAAACGTCCACAATGACCATGAGACAATTTCACAATAGTAACAGAATGAGCCGTGTAAAAGGACAGACAGTTACTGAGTTCGAGGTTCTGGGGAAGAGCTATACTCTTGAGCTGAAGTTATCTCTTTCTCCAATGTTGTATCCAACACCTTTACCTTTGTCCTGTTCAGCAGCAGATCTACGAAAGGAAAGATTCACTTTTAAAATTAAATAGAATCTTTAAATATATGCAGTTTGCAGTCTTAAATGAATGTCCGCTGTAAGTTATGTAATGGCCGTTTCATTTCCCTTGCTAGGAATTGTGGCAAACTTTTTTATAATACCAGGGAAGCCGGGCCTTATATTGCTACCAGCTGAGCTGACAGGGCATCACATATTTCCATCAGTCTGGTTTCGGGGCCAGACTTTGGGACTTACGATAATATTACACAGAAATGTCTATTGTCTGATAACTAATATCAAAGTATTAATAATGAAAATGTTTTTGTTTGCATATAAGTCATTTGGTCTCATGCATGTTGTACACACTGTATCATGATTCTGCATTTGTTGTCATTGTCTTTCTCAACATCACGTAGCGAAGGTCAGAAGATTCTGCAAAAGGAGGGACATTGGCTTAATTGTTGTTGTAGAGGGTGGAAAAAAGGAAGAAATGCTGACAGAGGAGTCTTTCTATGTTGCTGGTGTCCCGGGGGAACACATTCTGCAGATGTTCCTCATGCTTTCCAAACACAGCCGGATCTACTTTATTACCAGGCTACAGTGTCATCAAAACCCAAAGTATATGTTTGAGCTAATACAAAAACTTTTATGGGCATTGAAAGTGGCACTTATCAAGAGAAGATTAATTGAATAAAAATGTAATAATATGCAATGTGAATAAATTTTTGAAAGAGGAGGTATTTTATCAATAGACATCTTATTGATCCCAATTATTATCATAACACGCATCTGTATTAATGGTGGGAACGTTGACTTTGAATTTGTTTTATTATCTTTCTCTTTTTTGTTTCATCTCAGAAGTTAACCAACCATGAAATGGACACAGCACATTTTCTAATTCTCTTCTCTTTACAAGTGTTTCCTCCCGACACAGCACTATCATTAAATGTTCCCCTATGGATTAAGTTCCTCCCCTATATAACCTGGAAAAATTTGCATGTCTCATTTTGTTTGCTTGGCTGTTAAAAAGTTCTGAAAGAACCATTTTCAATTAATAGTTTGCTGCTACACTTTTAATAAAAGAAAAACTTCCTAAAAACCTATTCAGAAATACAAGCTGCACAAGTGTTAATGTTAGTCACTTTAACTGTTACACTTTCTTCAAAAGCTTTCTCAAGTTAATTCCCAAATGTTTTCTTAACTATGTACCATAAAAATCTCTAATTACACAGCAACACAAACAGAAGAAAATATTCTCCAGGGTACCACTTACGTTTATAGAAAACCACAATTATAGAAAATGGGTACAATTGAGTCTACATTCTTAAATATCTCAACTAATGAGGACACAGACCTTATAAACTCCATCACCCCCTTTATAAATGTATGGGTCAATTAAGGCGGCACTTTCTTGTGAAATATCTTCTTCAATCGTCAACATTATATATTTGGATAGTACCCTCTAAATTCAGTCAACTAAAAACAAATTTACTCACTAAAATAGTTCCGCTCTTTCAACTTCAGTTTTGGGATATTTAGACAAATTGTGCGATATATCAGGCATGAGCCATTTAAAAACTTCAATAAGCTCTTATGTCAAGTATTAATGATGGAAATCATCAAGTTGACCTGTTGAGACTGGCTGAACTGGAGAAAAATCTGTATTAATAGACTTTTAGAACATGATTTTAAAATGACAAAATTTGGTTGTGTTGCTGAAATTTTCATTCACTCACCTTACTTACCTTTTTTTCCTTAAAAGATAGCAAATTAAACAGACAATGAGAATAAGTCCCAGTGCAGAGCCCACCAGAATGGTAACCAGTAGACCTGCAGAGTATGAAAGCAACAGAAGGAGAAGGGATTATGTGATGACTGGACTGTGTTTGTTTGGTACGTGGATTTGTGTTGTCTTCATAAAGCCACTTATTAAAAAAAACAACAACAATAGAAACAATAATTGTTAATGTGCAGCTTAAAGGGAAAAAATTATATTTGTTATAAAATATCACTGGATCATTGGCTAAGCTATTTGAGTGTGGTAGTTTGGTCAGATCAGTTTTAAATTTAAGGCCATGATTTTGACACAAGGTCTGAACAATATTTCTTTTCCTTTATTAATTAAATAACTGAATCAAAATCAGACAGAGAAAATGTAACTTTAACTATGACAGTGGTTATATATCAAACCCCATTCCACAAGAAGGCATTATGTACATGAAGGGAGGATACCTAAATACTTAAGTGTGAGATAAGACGAATATGAAATATGATAAAAAGTGTAAATGTAATAAAAATCCACAGTGAAGTGACATACCAATGTTCATCCAAGATGGATCGGCTAAGTAGCAAAGAAAAACAGAGAAAAGATGGTGAAAATGAAGGCCATCCTAAATATGGCACGGTCTGAGGAAAGAGATAACATTTGAGGGGTTCATGAAGGTTATAGAAAACAACTAAGGAAAATAAGTATATCAGTTACATCAACTTTTCATGACAGGAGCTCACAATTTAGACTCACTCATGTTCATACAATGAATTAGTTGCTACAGAAAAGTTTTACCGGCATGTAATCTTTACCGGAATTTAACGTATCAGTAAAAATGTGTGTCAAGTCATGTTTTCGATCGCACATGAACAAATACAACACACAAAGCTGGTGAAAATGTCTTGCTAAACACACACATGCACACATACAATGGATCCAACCAATAAATTAAATGTATGTCTGTACAGCTGACCAATTTAGCTCAGTATTAAATCTCTGTCCATACTGATACAGTAGACTGATAGACCATTCACGTGCTATTGTAAGCAGGAGGCAGAATATCCTCTTTTCAGTTCATAACTTACAGCAAAGACGGAGAACAAAGGAAAGAAGGAACAGGAAAAGGTAATTATGGCATTAAAAGAGAGAACTTATGTGTACAACATTCAGAAAAAAGACCCAAACAGGAGGGAAGGGAGTTTCTGTCTCTCCAGACTAGAACACAACCCTGGAGTTTATTCATTCATCTTTCATCTTCTACCACTTATCCGTTTCCGGGTTGCACGGGGTGCTGGAGCCAATCCCAGCTCACATTAGGCAAGGGCAGGGTACACCCTGGACAGGTCACCAGTCCATCACAGGGCCAACACACAGAGACAGACAGAGACCAACAACCACTCACACTCACACTCACACTCAGACCTACAGACAATTTAGAGTCACCAGTTAACCCAAACATGATGTCTTTGGACGGTGGGAGGAAACTGGAGTACCTGGAGGAAACCCACACAAACACAGGGAGAACTTGCAAACTCCACACAGAAAGGCCCCAGGCCAGGAACCGAGCGGCGACATTCTTTTTGTGGGGCAACAGCCTTAACCACTGTGTCGCCATGCTGCCCGCAACCCGAGTTCCCAAACTAAAATGGAGCCATCAGTATTACATCTCAAATTCTGTGTGTACATGACAGTGATGTGTACTGAAACTAAAATATACTAATGTGCATTTAGCATCACAGGGTGTAATATCTCTTGTATTGTAGAGCTAACACACTTGTACAAGTGTGTTAGGGGAAAAAAAGGAAGGTTTTGCTAACAGGGTTCATGTAACAAAAATGGCTCCTTTAATTCTTCATGAAAAAATCATATTTATGGATCCATGTCATCATGCAATACATATGAGATTAAACATCGTATTTGAAAATGGGCCCCTTGCATTAAGTAAAAATTTTCATTACCAATATACTGTATCTTGAATACCAAATAATTTGAGCTTTTTCTCAAAACTCATACATGTCGCACCAGGATCCTGGACTGGATGGTGTTTATGAGACACACAGCTCACCCCTAGGACATGGATGTAAACCAGTAGTTGAAACCCTGCTCGGTTTTTTCAACATTGAAATACTGAGTTCTGCTATTGTTCAAAAATGCCAAGCTAAGAATGTTACAATCTTTATATACTGGACTACATATAGAGAATATAGATGTACAGGAGTAAAATATCACAGTGAGTCTTCATGAATATGCCTCGGTGTGTTTATGTGGGGGAAATCTCCTGCATTCTGTGACGCTAAAGAGGACATTTCTTTTAAGGTCAAACTGAATGGTGAAAATGCAGTAAGAAAGAAATCTACCATACATGCTTTAGGTAAAATGCTTTTATTGAAAATAGTTCACTGTTTAAGGTACAAGGTAGCTGTTTCCTTACTTATTGTAAATGGCAATTTGAACAAATGTATAAACTGCCAAAGATAGGGATATTATGTAAAGCGCTTAAGCCCTTGGGAATTCTTTTGGTTTAGCTGTATCTCTATATTGTGCAAGAGAAAAATTACAAGTTATCCTTCAACAAAGCTGAACTTGGCATACAGTATAACATTTTACATGTTCCTTGCCAGATACTTAGTGTACTACATGTAGCTTGATGCATACTGCACAGAGTGAGTGCCTCAGTAAAGTTTAAGGCATTGTATGGCATAGAAAAGTTTTGGCAACAGACCTACAAGCCAGTATGAAAAAGAAACCATTCTTAATATTTGCCAATTTCCCCGACAAAAATATACATATTCAGTTTGGCTTTATGTTTTAGAATCTCTTTACAGTACTGAGCACAGATTTATTTACATATATGTTTACTCATTCTGACAGACAGCTTTATCCAAAGCAACTTACGCTGCATATTTTGCATAGTTTGCAAAAATAAGAACTAAAGTAAATAAATTCATACTAGAGTCTTTTTCTGATCGACCTTAGTATTATGTGCACAAATTGGAAAGAATAATTTAAATATTAAATACCTCTGCAAGAAACATAGGTCAAAGTAATCAAGGGCATGGCTTGAAAACAAGTCTTTCATTGTAAGTCACACAACTGATGTCTGTAACAGAAAGTGACATAATGCCTGTCTCAACTATGTCAGGAATCTCTCTAATCTTCCCACTCCATTGGCAGAAGCCAAGGATGTGGATAACCCTGGCTGTGTGGTTTTCTGGGAAGAGTAGCAGGGGAGAAGCCACCAGAGTTTGTCATTGGCACGCTTTGTTTGATTGTTTTCTTTTGGTTCATCAAGGCTTTTGTGAGCAAGCGATCCAACTCGAGCACCTCGTCTGTTGGCCGTCCACTTAGAATGTGTCTGATAGTGGGCAGGGCCAAATCTGATTTACAGTCCAGGTAGCTCTTGAGATTGAGTTTAGGGAAAACTACATTTCTGAGAGCTTGAACCAGCTGGTTGTCAGCATGTGGCTGTTTGAGCTGATTGGAAACCATTTGTTCCAGCGAGACATAGCAGAGTGCGTCTTCAGCCAACCCTAACTTTCCCACCGACTGAATGCTTTGGCCCTTCTTCCATGAGGATGGTTTCAGTGTTTTTTGTTTCCACTTGGACAGAGTCTCACTCTCTTGGTCCTTGAAGTCTTTCTTCTTTCCAGCATGGAGCTTCTCTGACCCACTTGGAAGAAGGTGATAGAGCCCTTCATCAGCCAGGTCTGCTAGGTCGCCAACAAGTAGCTGCTGAATGACTCGCTTCCTTGAGAGCGGAGATGTGAGTGACAGAGTACCTTGCAGTCCTCTGCCTACACCAGACACAGAGCCCATCACAATTTGTTAAACATCCCAGTTTGTGGGATATTCAAATGACATTGGGCCTTAACATCCAGCATGCAACAGCACTGTCTGTGGCCATAAACCAAAAGCACAAGCCATCGCCTGCAAGATGCTGCTCCAGAAAGATAACAGAGGATTTCACTCTGCCATGTACAAACGAATGTGCCATTACAAAAGTAATGCTCAGAGAGGGAAGCTTGGAATGAAGACAGCATGCACATTAGTACTGCACTACATGAATCTAAACACCACACAGTGTGGTTAACCAGGCAACCACATGAGAGTAAGTCTTCAAAGACAAATTAAAGGGCTGCAGCCATTCTCAGTTTGTCAGAGAGACAGGTAATTTATTGCATTTTAAAAGATGACCTAGTTTCTAACAAGGTCATCAAAGTCAGTCAGCTCTGAAGATGCATGACAATGCCATCAACATTCAAGTTAAAACCAAAGCACGTGACACCAAACAAGCCAAAGCCCAGAAAACAGCCCTGCGTCCGCACATCATCCACATCTGCCTTTTAGCCATTGTAAAGTGGTGCAGTTGCTAAGCCATTTATGCAACCTTTGCATTCATACGCCAACAATAAAGCAATCCCATTTCGAAGGCAATACTTACCGTCTTTAAATGATACAAGGACAACCCGGCTGTCAGTGGGCTGTGGTTTCCTGAAGTTGCTATTCAGTGGCACAGGAGTTGACTCCTGGGCATGGGAGGAGTAGAGCGATGTTGCCAGGGCCAGAAACTGTGAGGACAAAACAAAAACAAAAGCACAGAGGTTTTTCCACACCAGTGAAGTTCACATGTGAGGGAATGCCTATCTATATATAAACTGTCGAAATAATCTATTTAGCAGTAGATCCTTGTGGCCTCTTTATCCTAATATCTAATCTGCATATAAAAAAAAATCTAATTGATGAAGTACCTGTTTCCGAGACATTGTCACAGGGTTCCTGAACAGTGTCCACAGTACACTTGGATAACACGGAGGAGTTGTCAGTGACCCATCATAGCGAAAATACTCATCCAAACGTGCAGGCATCAGTGCTCTGATGTTGAAACCGGGCACCTGCACTTTCTGATCTACAGGATAAATAAATAGCAGAAGTATTTTGTGACTTTTTAACAGCAATTTATGTCAGAATAAAATCCAATAACAGCATCATGAACGAAGAGAGTGTATTAAGAGTATAATAGGTATATAAAGATTTTGACGCTAGAGAGAGAGGAATGAAAGCTCTTTCTGTATGTGTTAAGAACCTACATTAGCCCGTCTTATAAGCTTTCTACAATTTTATATAATTAAGTATGAATACTGGTAATAACAGCATTTCATATTGTTAACAACTGATGCTCATGATGCTTCATAGTTATTAGGGCTTTTACCTCTGTATTTGACCCCATTGATGAATCTTAGAAACTGGTCAAAGGCTGGGTTAAACTCTCCAATCTGGACAGGAAACATAGTTAGATGGTTCTGTCCCACAAATATTCATAGGACACTGAAACAAAATCTGCAACATCTCACATCAATCAGGACACCAAGCACCGCTAGGCCATCAGATTTGTCTACAGCCGAGGCTATATTGGGATATCTGTCAGAATTGAAGTGTACAATATGCATCTGTGAAGAAAAACAGAAGTAAGTCAAAACCCTGTGGAACAAAAAAAAGTATCACAGAATTAGTTAAAACCTTCTTCTTTTTGTATATAATTAGTTTCTTTATTATTAGTAAGACAGATATATGGATGTCAGATATCCATGTTATTTAATAATGTCCATATAGTATGAATTGTATTATACTGTATCACTCATTTCACCGTAGAAGGGTTAGTGTGAAGAAACAAATATGTAGTTAAATACTAACAACAGAAAGTGAAAACCACTGGTTATTCATGTTGGGAGGATGTGAAGTACAACTAAAGAAACACAGTTATAAATTCATCTATGAACAGGTAAGCAGGGATTCTTTGCTGTTGTATCTGTAGGACTTTTCTTTATCCAAACCTCATGCTGTGAAGATTTAGGGATGGGGGGGGGGGGGATACATGGATATATTTGCAGCTAACTATTGTCACAAATTGTTATATCTTTTCATCGCACCTTCAGCGTTCATTGGATTGGAAATAGCCTGCAGCGTTCAGTTTATGCCAAAAAAACAAACAAGATTTCAGTGGGTGGTGCAATACATCACATACATAAATACCTGACTGTCTGCTGTTTTGGTGACAATATTGTGTATTCTCTGCTACACAGAGGGATGTTGATCATTCCAGTCCAATACAGCAAAATAGTATTTACAGTCTTTATTGTGTCTTGGCAGACATTTGCACTATTTTTGGGAACAGTTCAATTTCCCATCATTCCATCCCTCAATCACAACATATCATCAAGCAGCTGTGGTTATGTAGTCTGGAAAGACTTGAAAAGATGCAGTTCTCTCGACATGTCTACTCTGAAACTCAGGTCAGACTGCAGCACCTTACATTTGGCTCCACTCAGCTGGACGGCCTTATGAAAGCACACAAGTTGTATGATTACTGTCTCTATGCACTGTAATTCAGATGATACCAAATTATATAAAAAGACTATTTTCATTGGTATTACAAAAGAGGTTGTGAATGTTATTTGGATGTCACAGTCCAATCATCTGATTTGCTTACAACACCATAGAGAAAACAGATGACAAACTGGTGGGTGAAAACTGTTTATAGGACTCGAAACATTAAACAGCACAGACAACCACTCCCTTCCAGAGGTAGCTGAAAACCAAAGCATATAATAGTCTGGAACTCTAATCCCTTTAAACCCTTCAAAAATAAGACACACTAGTAAACTATACATGCTGAGGCTAACTGAACTTTCTTGATGTCTTTTTAATATGTGCAACTCAGTGACATAAAAATTTTTTAAGAAAATAATGTGTAAAAAAACAAAAAAAGATGCTGGGATTAACGCTTCAGATTCTCAGTGGACAAAATTTTAAGAACTGACAACTTTTTAATTGTTTAAAACATCGAAGTCAATTTAATTAAAATTATGTTGTATATTTGTATTTTCTATCCAGTGATAAGCACTCTCTGACATAGTCCAAGAGGTAGATATGAAACCGGATGTCTGCGACAGTATTAAGAAATTGGAACAACAACATGCAGACTTAGAGTTTTTAAGAGTTCGTTAAGCTTAAGCAGTGTCTGCATGTCTTGAAGTGTGTCACTGGCTCTGATTTCTCCGCCAGTCAAATGTCACACATTGAATTCGTGAAGTATTCAATAATTTGTCAAAAGTCAGGGTTGTTGTTGTCTGACACAGCAAATGAGTGAGAGACCTGCTTAAATGAATGGACCGAGCTATGTTATTATCAAAAAAGCTACTTGTGTCATAGACATTATAGATTGGTGAAACAATGCCCCGACTTGTAAGATCAAGCATCATTTTAATCTTGTTAAGGTGTTTTAATTGCTTTAAGTATTGTTGGGTAGTGTATTCATTGACAATGCATGTCATTAAATAAACAGTTTTATATGTAAAATATTTACAGGACAAATAGAGGTGTGCAAATTTTGTCTCTGAGGTTAAGCCGTGTAGATTTATAAAGGAGGGAAACCAAGGAGAGAAGGGCTGAATGCTTGTTTACCTCTGCTGCAGACTGCTTGCTGTTCACCAAGTGCTCAGAGCCAGCAGGTCTGCTGGGGGAGCCCCAGTGGAAATGAAGCTGAGCTGCAGTGTAACGATTAGGCATACTGGAAATGTACATCGTTGAGGGCAGGGAGATTTGAACTGTGGATCATAAGTGAAAACCAAGTGCATTTTAGTTGTCATGAGGGGATCAAGAAAACTTATCCTTTCCTTCATTCAAGGATGGAAACCAATGTAGTGCGCTGCATCGATGGAGCCCTGCTTTCGTTACAGTATGGTGGAGTGACGCAGGCTGCAACACACATGTTTGTCAGTGCATTGCAAATGTTTTCAAGGGTAAACCTTTGTCAGCTTATTTCTGACATACGTCACAAGATGATGTCACTCAGTTTGTCGCCTTGGGGCCCATCTGGCTTGCAAACATAAGCAGTTTGCCTGCATAGACATTATAGCAACTGTATTCTCAGTCAAACAAGGCGGACATTATGTGCATGTTTAGTTGTACTGTGGCTGACACTGAAATCACCTGTATTTCACAATGCCAATACAGTGCTTAATATATGACCATGAATAATATGTTTTTTATATGCAGGGTCATGTTATCCAAGTTAATTGCTGTATTTAACAATTTAATATACAGCTATGAAGCATAACAGTGAAGCTTTTTTTGTTCTTTTGTTGGGATATATCAGACCCTGTATTTTTTGCACAGATGACTAATCCCTGCTCATACTTTCCCAGACTAAACATGGCACTCTTTCTTTGGGTAAAAGGACAGTTAAGATAATAAGAGAGTGATTATAGAAAATTGCTGTGGCATATGTAGAAAGAAGATCCTCCCATCATTTTCTTCAGTTTGACCCAGAAATTAGTTCTCTACGGCAAGAACAGACTCCTCCACGTTTATGTGGGGCCATCTCTAATGAATACGTTGACTAGTTCATCATTTTTATTTGAAGGAATTGGTTGGATTCTAAGCCAAACAAAACTTAGTGCTGGTAAATATTTATTAGTATGATTTACAGGTTTTGTTACCTAAGATGAAAAGAGATCAAAGTAATCAATATATTTCCAAGCACAACAAGTCAATAACACTGATGATAAACACTCACCAGAATGTCCATTATTTCCAAGAGTGAGCTGTTCATTGGGTGACAGGTTGTAGTTCTGAACTTCAATTGGACGCAAAGTTGGGTCAAACCGCAGCAGCTCTGGCTTGATGTCTATTGGAGACTGGAAAATTCCACCACAATATGGATAATTCTTGGACCAGTGTTGCTCTCCATCTGGCCCTACAACAGTATTGATGTAAATCATCAACCAGTGAAACACTTTAAGACATGACTGCTACTTAGTATACTGTAGCCCAAAAGTAATTTTCACAAATTTAACAAACAATGGAACTTTAGAATTACATGTGGTATAAGTCATCCAAAAAGTGTTTCACCTCCCACAGCTCTATTAAGGACCCACTGCATGTCCTCTCAAATGTTAAAATATTCTGTTCTAAACGGCAAATGAACAAATGCACAAGCCTCAGAGTGAGGTCAATAGGTGAAGTATTATTATCTATGGAGCAGGCAGCATGGGAGAGCCCCATGGCTCTGCTCTTGGCCCTTTGTAAAGCAATGAGTGAGAACCATGCAGTTGTTTGCAGGGAGAGTCACAGACAAAACTGTCTCACTCCAAATGAGAGGCTTCTATAAGGCACAGGACAGTGAAAATGACCACATTTGCAAATCAAGTCATGCAGTTTACACAGTGACTACAGCGGCATGATGGTGTTTTTCAGTGAAAAGGCGATGGGTCTCAAGGGCTTTGAAATGACTGAATAGAGAAGAAAAATGGTGAGGTTAAACTGAGTGACAGGGAAACGAAGAAGCCCTTCATTTCTGATGGTCATTTTCCATGCTGGGCTTTTCAAATATGGTAATCAGTATAAAATGAGGAAAATAGTGTGCAATGAATGGACCCAACAAAGCTGAAATTGTAGAATAGTTGAATGTGGTGGAGTATAAAACACCATTGAAGGCCTTGAATATACTTTTACTCTCATCCGTTCAGCATATTTACAACTAATTCATTATCCGTCCAGGTTTTATCCTAAAACCCACCATTCACCATTTGCCAGCTAACTGTGGTAAAATATGAATGATGTAGCATGAAGTCTGCCCCAACGTGACTGCCAATTCCCAGAGGCTTGATTGTATGAGACATGCCAAAAGGCATCAAGTGAAGCTGTGAAATCGCTGAATATTGTCTGAAGCAAAAGTCATAGTTCAATCGAGGCAAACACTCCCTGTAATAAGAAAGAACGTTTTAATTAGACCCAGCCTGCCCTTTAATAATGGCCTTCAGAGGCCTTTGGTGGCCCCTTGGCAGTCCTCAGTAAAACATACATGACTGGGTTCTTAAATGTGGGGCCTTTTTTGTCCAAAGGGAATGTTATATAAGAATTTTTATGCAAGGGTTTCTGCAAAATAAAGCACTGAAGATAACATCAGTGGTACAGCAGGTTAGCAGAACAACAACAGTCGTCAGCATAATTTTTTTATACTCTCACATTAAGGTTCACGGTTTGTCCTTTGCCGGAGGGTGGAGTGTTGAGGTGGAGATGTATCACATGACTCAGCTGGTTCCCTGTCAACAAAAAGTGCTACCAGCCCCCCAGACCACTCACTGCGAATCATGTTTTATTCACATTCATATCAAAGTGACTCTCATTACACCACAAGATTTTTGTGTGATTATTCATTCATTCACTTGTCGTGGGAGGTGCTGGAGCCAATCCGAGCTCCTATTGGGTGAGGGAGGGGTACACGATGGACAGGTTGCCAGTCCATCACAGGACTGACATACAGAGACAGACAGAGACCAACAACCACTCACATTCACACTCAGACCTACGGACAATTTAGAGTCACCAATTAACCCAAACATGCATGTCTTTGGACGGTGGGAGGAAACCCACACAGGCACAGGGAGAACATGCAAACTCCACACAGTGAGGCCCCAGGGCTTGGAAACTAACCTGTTGCTGTACCTTCTTGTTGTGGGGCAACAGCGCTAACCACCATGCTGCCGTGCTGCCCTAAATACAGTATATATATAGAAAATCATTTGGGAGGAATCAAGAATTTTTTTGTTTACATGTTTATGGCTTTATAAAATAAAACAAATATATTTAATAAAATATCCCATGTACTAACACGGATAAAATGGATTTTCACATTATTTGCAGAAGTGTTCAACTTCCCAAGGTAGGATATAAAACAACTGTGTGTCTTCAAAGGGCTGTTTGCTCCCATTAATGCCAGATCACTGCTATAATAAAAACTGAGCAGATCAGCTTCACTAGGATGACTGAATTAAGCAAGTATAGTCTCATCTAACTATAATTATTTCACCACAAATTACTGTGCAGACAAAAATAACACTTTCTTTTTATAGTCCACTCCTGATGTGTGTATATGACATAATTTGCACACTAAGAAGTGATTTTAAAAAGAAAAGTCTTGGTGTGTCCTGAGAAAAATGATTACTTTTATTTGCTGCACCTGCTTACTTTTGGGTTTTAGCCTTCAGTCCCTGAATGCAACAAACACTTAAGTTGCAATAACACGCTGACACAGAGTTATGCCCTAAGCACAGTTTATGTAAGAGCGAGTCCTTAAGGCATGAGGAAAGAGCAGTATGAAATGTTGTGACTGCAGAGTCTATAATAACTTTATCACATGAGGTGACAGGTGGGGGGTCAGCACACAGAAGCCACAGAAGTTTTTTTCCCTCTTGATCAGAAAGCACTGCATTTTATTGTGTTGTCACATTTGTTTGACTAGTTAGTATTGTCAGCCCAAAGGACTGCTGCGGGAGCTCAACATCATCCTCTCTGACTCAGTTATTGCCTCAGAGAGAGTTGAATTAAGTTGAATTCAAACACTCAATTTGTATCTGATGGTTTAAGGATAGACTGCCACTGCACCAATGCAATCCAAGCAAACTTGGATTGCATTGGAAATATATTTCTATTAGCTACAAAATTTCTATTTCTGATCGTCTTTTCTGACAATAAAAAAGGGGTAAAACTTACCAGTGTATGTCCAATTGGCAGCTGAAACAGAACAAAAAAAGAGCCATTGACTATGATTGAATAAAATCTACTATAATGATTAGACATGCAAGTACGCAGATGCAGCAGGATGCAATGGAATTATTTTACCTTTCTATACATGAACTAATATTGATGAATTGGAAACAATATATCTGGACCAGACATTCAAAGTATTAACCTCAGAAAAGAACCTGTCAAATTTGCCTTTGCTTAGAGCATGAGCAGGTGGATGGAGACACCTGCCATGAAGCACCTCTGCTCAGGACCTAAGCTCTAAACAGCTCTGAAATGTATCCACCAAGAGCTCCACTTCTGCAACACAAAAGTAAACACGCATGGGAAGTTTTTACCAGGAAACTCCATGCGTCCCTGAAAGATCTTACCAGTGCAGAAAGTCAGCTGCAGGAAAACGATGGATGTGAAGCTGGGGAGGAGCATCTTGGTCCCCTCAGTCCACTTTGGAGCGGCAGCCTGTTGGGACCCGGTGCAGCAGCAGGAGCGCCGGAGCGCCAGCCTTCAAACCGGCTTTTATACTCATGTCGTCAGCTTCATTGTAGCTGGCGCTGACGTCAGACCAACATCAAAACCAGCCTCCGGAGTCAGCTGGCCACCGGAGAGTGACAGCTCAACAGAGGCGACCGCAGCCGAGCGGAGTCACTCATTTGGTGGTTCGGCCTTGAATCCAGATGAAGGGGATGAGCTGAGCTGCGTGCACGTGCGCCGGTGTCACGCCTTCCAGCCGTGTGACGTCGGAAGACGGACAGGTTGACCGGATAGTCACAAGTGATCTGTGACCGCACCAGGTGTGCTCCACGACTACCTGTCTGTTGCGATCACTATGTGTGAACTACGACATCATTTTTCTATAAGCCGAGAAAATATTTCGCACGCAGAGACACCAAATGTTGTCCGTTCCTTCCTGTTTGTGTTTGCTACCTTCGATGCATTGAAGTCACTTAACACTGAGGTTTATTTTTTTAATGAGCTGTCTCAGCCATGCAGCACTGTGGCTTGGGTTGCTTGAAAGCTGTAATATCAGTGCAATAAATCTTAGCATCTGGATATCAAAACTGCAACAGCTGTAGATATAGAATAAACTCTGAATTGAGGCCATGGCTTCAAAGTACTTTTCAAAGTCACTTTTGTAGGTTTGTGTCATTGTCTCTTATAAGTCTCATAAGTCACTTGTGCAAGGCACTAAATGTTACCTTTCAGAAGAGACCAGTGCTACGCCTGTAATCAAAAGGGTTGAGGAACAACTTTTGTTTTTGACTTGTGCATGAAAATGGTGGGGTATGGTAAGTTTTAGACAGACAAGGAAAACATTTAAGTGAATGTAAAATAATGTTTTAAAATATACATGTAATACAGTGTTCTCTGCACACACAATATTCAACTTGACAAAGTAAGAGCAACTCCCTCAGATGGGTATGAACTCACTAAACGCACAAAAAGGCTCTCTGGTCATGTCTACTCTACATGCTCCAAAAAATAACAAAAATAAGGATAGCCACGGACCCCACTCACCCCTCCCACCCCCTGTTCAGTCTCCTGCCATCTGGGAGAAGGTACCCTCTACCAGACTGGGAAACAGCTTCATCCATCAGGTTGTTAGGAAGCTGAACTCCTTCCAGCAGTCCCCCACTGAAGAAGGACTCAAGAACTGCTGCTATTGCAGTGGACACAGCTGTTTCTGAAATGAGGTCTTTATGTACAATAATATTACGCATATAATATGCACAAATGGCACATTCTGTTTTTTTCACTCCCTGCATAGCATTTTTTATATCCCAAATTACAATATTTCTGGCTGCTTTGGCATGCTATTTATACAATTATTGTACAGTTATTCTAGAGTCTAGTTATTGTACAGCCTTTTCTCTGCTCTTCCATATTCTCCACCTTATTTCCTTCGGTTCTATGTTACACCGTACAGGACAAAAGAGGAAACGATTCGATTCCTCTGTGTATCTTGTATGTTTAGAAGAAATGAAAATAAAGCTGACTTCGACTTTGACTTTGTATTAATTCTTCTGTGCACTGCCCTATCCCTCATTCTGCCCAACTAATACACAAATATGGTGAAATTTTCTAAAAAATCAACAATCGACAATTGTAATGTTATGACATAGTATTTCATATTACAGTAGGTGCTGCATTTGGAGCTTTTTATATGTGATTACAGTTTAATATAAGAATAGCTTATATAAATAGCAATTATAGAGAAAGATACTGTTAAAGTTTGTTTTGATTGGCAGTGTCACCATGACGAAAATGGCCATCCAAAGGTCAGTAATGGCATTCCACTCCCACTGTAGTTTACGCCTGTCACTCATTTCAGGGAGGACCACACAAAGACAAGCAGCAAGATGAAGCACTTGTTATTTTGGGGTTTCACGGTTTTTGCTGCAATCCACATCAGCCATTCAACTCCAGGTATATCAAAATACTTTCTCTTTAAAATAGTTTTGTAAAGTGGCTAAATATATGTATATAGGTTAAAGGTTTATTTTTAAATTTCATGTTTTATATATATATATATTTCAGAAATATTTGGGTTTACATATTTTATATATTATTCATTCATGCCTTTCACTGTTTTAGTTTCACTGAAAGTGAACCAAGGACAATAAGAATTACCTTCGGACCTTTCAGAGCAGTAGGGCAGTTACATCGGCACTCAGATCTGTCAGTTTTTTTGTGTAGTAGAGGCCTATAAGTGACCTTAATTATGCCAGTATGAGTGATGGCTGCATACTTAGGTTTGATAGAAAAAAGGTTTTGGCTCCTTATATGAGCTTAGATTGAATCTTTCATCTTAATATAGTATTTTTTTTACTTTTTAAATGACTTTACATTCATGTTATAACTTGCAACTGAAGCCAACGATGATTGTCTTTACCTGTGACCAAAAAAAGAAAAGCTCCATTTATTCTCCTGGAAATGTTATTTACACATGTTGAATGATTGCACTAAGCTGACTGGACAATTCCTTCCTCTATAATTTCAAACTGTTGAACACTGCGATTATTTCTGTCTGAGCCACTTGTTATGAGAAAGATTAGCATGATGGGCCACGTCAACCTGCAACATTTTCTTTCCTCAGACTTGTGTAAATTATTGAGCATCCAGGCCAGAGTCCATTTGTTAGGTTCCCTCCAAAATCCAGTTTATTTGTAGTAAAAGAAGCGATTGAAACCACTTCCCTTCAGTGATCTGTATGAAGGGTGGAGGGCATATGACACTTTTTATGGGCATCATAAAAATAGGGAGTGGGTCACTGTTGGTGAGGTTAGTTAAACATTAGTTATGTGATCAGTAGTATCTGATGATCTCGACTGAAGTTTCTACTGTATCATACAGTGACTGTACAACGGCCATCTCAACAGCCACCACTGTAATAAACCAACAGTACTTCTCGCCTAAATCAAGTATATTCATTGTTTAAAGCCAAAATAATCACCATTTTCTTTCTGTATATAAAACTTCTCTCACTTGCAGTATAATTTTATCACCCAACAGCTTTCTGTCAGCTGGCCCCTGATGGTGGTGAAGGGTCAAGCTTCCATTTTGCTGTATATTACAATCCTGCCAAAGATGAGTGCCATCCTTTCATATACAAAGGGGAAGGAGGAAATGCCAGTCGTTTTAAAAATGAAAGACAGTGCATAGGAAACTGTTCAGCCAATGCTGAAAACATCTAACCCATGGATGGTAAGATGATTTTTAAACTTATTGAAGTCTAATGTATTGTGTGATTGTGTTTAACTGCTTGAGGTTTATGATCAGGAAAGGGAACAATACATCATTAACAATCTTCCACCATAATGACTGAAAGAGAAATAGAAAGGGCTCAAGCCGTCTTCCTCAACCAGTTGTAGACAGCGATTCCCTAAGTTTGAAGAAGAGGAATATGTACAGTAACTTATAACCACAAAGCCAACATTTATCGGTGCCAATGCTATTCTGTGTCCAACTGTCCAACCCAAAGAATGATGAGCTTTACTGTTTCATATTTTCTCCCCACATGAAATAATTATATGTCTTCAGAAACTGCAAGACAGACACGTGTCAAACTGAGTGTAAGCAATATGCCCCCAAGTGGTGAAAGCGCGGGGCTATTTTTGACGGGCTTGAGAATGAACCTATCCAAACCTTTTACAACCTCCTTAATAACAATTCAATCCTCTGATGCTCTGTATGTGCTTTAATAACTTAACAGTTTAGACTTAATCAAAAACATATGTAAAATAAAAAAATGGCAGCCACTGCTATAATAATATCTAATGAAGAAATTTCCTGAACACAGAATCTGAAGCTTGCCGTTTCAAAAGGCTGAAGGTGGATGCAATGGGAAGTATGTGAGGTACTACTACGATTCTGTTCACGACAAATGCAAAAGGTTTCTTTGGACTGGCTGCATTGGAAATGGAAACAGATTCTCTTACTATAACAGCTGCAATGCCACATGTGCCGGCATCTATGGTAAGCACAACACACAATATATCAATTTATCAGAAAGTCAATACATATTTTAAAACAAATAAATCATATTGATACTACCAAAAATGTGGAACATTTTGTTGTGTTTTTTTAAGATGTGAATGTAACATTGAACTATGATGAAGATTAAATGGAGGAAGATGAGCCAGACACTCCTCTTGGTGAGTAGATATATTACAAAAAGAACGATGACAGACTATAAATAGAAAGCATTAACTTTGCTCACCGTGGTTGATTATCAGAAATGATCATAACTGATAATTGACTAACACTTTTGTGAGTTTAATTATCTTCATTGTATTTCTTTAGGAAAAAGGGCTCCAAGAAGGCCCCCGGGAAAAGTAAAGACCCCAGGCCTGAAGCACCTCTTCGGGAGCAAGATATTGAAATGGCATAGAAACTCATGAGTTCGTGAGGTTTTTATCAGTTTGATTTGACATTATGACTCTACCAGTGGTGATGCCAACAGATTAACTGATTATTACAAAAGTCCAATTTAATTACGTATATATATAATTTTACTGGCATTGGTATTACTGATAACACGTTTGTTCAGTTTTGTATTTTGTTTTACCTTAGTGACGTTTGCAAAGTTGTGTTTATTATGTTTTTTTTTTTTGTTTCGTTTTGGGGTTTTTTTGCTGGGAACTTCATGTTATGCTTTTATTCAGTAATCCTAAATAAATCTGCGTTGTCAAAGTGTAATCACAAAGAAACTACAGTAGTTTGTCCATTCATCCATTGAATGAAATGATTTTTCAAAAAAAGTGGCAACTATTCCATTTCTTTCAGCGTTTCTAGTTAGGATCAAATATTTGTCTTATGTGATAAGAAACTGAACATATATGCTTTTGCACTGTTGGTTGAACAAAATTAGCAAAAATTGTGAGTCTATATGAATTTCCGTCCACTGTTAGACCAAATGGTTACTGCAGAAACAGTTGGTAAACTAATGCATAAAGAAATTAACTTTGAATTGTAACCCTCACCCAAAACGAAACACCATCCAACATTTAGAGTACAATGGAAAATATCCAGTAGATGTGTTTTTGAGTTCCAGAGCAGAACGTAATTTCAAGTTTAGAAACATCCTTTTCCGCACTGTTACCTAAAATGTTTTTAACAGTGTGATCTCCTGAGAATTTAAATGACTCCAAAATAGAATTGAGTCATCACCTGACTCAACCATTACATTAAAAAACTTCTACTTCTTGAGTCTTATGAATGCACTTGCCAATTAAAAAACAAAAAACATATTTGGAGCTTTTATTGTATTTCCTATTAGCCATAGCACAGTCCTGCAGACAGATTGTACAGAAAGAGCACACTGTAAATGAACATTTAATAACATTTTACAACCCAAATGTGTTAATATCCATGAATACAAGTGTGTATAATATGAAATACACCACATACATGAGAAACTCCTAAAAGGAAGCCTTAAAAAAACTTGTGCTGAAAAAATAAAGGCCTGGCATGTCGTCATCTATGCCCAGTTTTAAATGTATGGGAACTGTTGACTAAATTTTGTAAATGTGTTGGCATCACCTGTTAATTTCACACCAGTCACTTATTGTTATAATAACTGACATTTAGGTAATTGAACTTAACTATCACAAAACACACATAAAGCAACACAACTATTTGGCACACAGCAGGTCTTCAAGTTAAAGTGTTTGGGAACACATGAAAATTTGAAGAAGTTCCTATTCATTAATATACAGACAATACGTGATGAGAATATCTGCTGATAATTAAATGGGTCGTACAGAAAAAACCCTACCAATTTGTTCCACGACAACTTTGATCGTGTCTCTGTGTTTAGGAAGTTTTTAATACCCAGAATGTTTCTAGGAAAAATATAAAGGCCTATGAATGCAAAACAAAACCAGTAGATCAAAAGTTAAACTGCAAACATAAACCAAAAACAAAAACTGTGAATGGAGACTTAATAAATGTGCTATGAACAAGAGAAGGGTTCTGATAGACAAAAAAGCCTGATAGTGATCATTAAAATGGGGCAACTGATTTGATCTTCATGTAACTTTGACCAGTTGGGTTGCTTGAAAGCTCTAATATCTGTGCAACATATCTTAGCATCTGGATATCAAAACTGCCACTGCTGTAGATCCAGAAAAAGCTCTGAATTGTGGCTGCAGCTTCAAAGTATTCCTCATACAACTTATACTTCCAAACACATACTATGTTTGTGTTTGTGTAGGTTTGCTTCAGCGTCTCTTATCCTCATAAGTCACTTCTGCAAGGCACTAAAAATCGTACCTGTCAAAAGAGACCAGCGTTACGATTGCAATCGAAGGGGGTTGAAGAACAATTTTTGTTTTTGACTTGTGCATAAAATTGGTGGTGTTTGGTAAGTTTTAGACAAACGAGGAAAAATTTTTTTACTTAATAGAAAATGCAGTCTCAAAATATACATCGCATACAGTGTTCTCTGCACAGATACGATCCAATTTGACAAAGTGAGAGTAACTACCTGAAGCAACTCAGGGAAGAATTGTTACAATAAGAGTACTTAAAATAGGAAGATACTGTAAAAGTTTGTTTCGATTGACAGTGTCACCACGAGGGAAATGACCATCCAAAGGTCAGTAATGGCAATCCACTCCCACCATAGTTTACGACTGTATCTCATTTCAGGAAGGACTGCACAAAGACAAGCAGCAAGATGAAGCACTTGTTGCTTTGGGGAATGGTTTTTGCTGCAATCCACATCAGCCATTCAACTCCAGGTATATCAAACTACTTTCTCTTTAAAATTGTTTTGAAAAAGTGACTAAATATCTGTTCATAGGTTTAAGGTTTAGTCTTCAGAATGGCCAGACCATCGACACGTGTGCTCATCTTTATACTTATGTATCACTGCTCTTTTTAAATTGCATGTTTTATATACATATATATCTCAGAAATATTTGGATTTACATATTTTATATATTATTCATTCATGTCTTTCGCTGTTTTAGTGTCACTGAAACTGAACCAAGGACAATAAGAATTACCTTCGGACCTTTCAGAGCAGTAGGGCAGTTACATCGGCACTCAGATCTGTCAGTTTTCTTGTGTAGTAGAGGCCTATAAGTGACCTTAATTATGCCAGTATGAGTGATGGCTGCATACTTAGGTTTGATAGAAAAAAGGTTTTGGCTCCTTATATGAGCTTAGATTGAATCTTTCATCTTAATATAGTATTTTTTTTACTTTTTAAATGACTTTACATTCATGTTATAACTTGCAACTGTCTTTACCTGTGACCAAAAAAAGAAAAGCTCTATTTATTCTCTTGGAAATGTTATTTACACATGTTGAATGATTGCACTAAGCTGACTGGACAATTCCTTCCTCTATAATTTCAAACTGTTGAACACTGCGATTATTTCTGTCTGAGCCACTTGTTATGAGAATGATTAGCATGATGGGCTATGTCAACCTACAACATTTTCTTTCCTCAGATTTGTGTAAATTATTGAGCATCCAGGCCAGAGTCCATTTGTTAGGTTCCCTCCAAAATCCAGTTTATTTGTAGTAAAAGAAGCGATTGAAACCACTTCCCTTCAGTGATCTGTATGAAGGGTGGAGGGCATATGACACTTTTTATGGGCATCATAAAAATAGGGAGTGGGTCCCTGTTGGTGAGGTTAGTTAAACATTAGTTATGTCATCAGTAGTATCTGATGATCTCGACTGAAGTTTCTACTGTATCATACAGTGACTGTACAACGGCCATCTCAACAGCTACCGCTGTGATAAACCAACACTACTTCTCGCCTAAATCAAGTATATTCATTGTTTAAAGCCAAAATAATCACCATTTTCTTTCTGTATATAAAACTTCTCTCACTTGCAGTATAATTTTATCACCCAACAGCTTTCTGTCAGCTGCCCCCTGATGGTGGTGAAGGCCCAAAGTTCGATTTTGTTCTGTATTACGATCCTGCCAAAGATGAGTGCCATCCGTTCATATACAAAGGGGAAGGAGGAAATGCCAATCGTTTTGAAAATGAAAGACAGTGCATAAGAAACTGTTCAGCCAATGCTGAAAACATCTACCCCATGGATGGTAAGATGATTTTATACATTTATCAAAGTCTAATGTATTGTGTAATTGTGTTTAACCATTTGTACTCAGTTTTGGATAGAAAATAAAACTTAGAAAATGAAAAGGACATGTACCAGACTAAAGAAAATTCTATCTTTGCTGTTTTCTGAGGACTTTGCACCCTGGACTTGCTAATGTGGTTGAGGTTTATGACCTAAATGATCATGAGAGGGAACAATACATCATTAACAATCTTCCTCCATCATGACTGAAAGAGAAATAGAAAGGGCTCAAGCCGTCTGCCTCAACCAGTTGTAGACAGCAATCCCCTAAGTTTGAAGAAGAGGAATATGTACAGTAGCTTATAACCACAAAGCCAACATTTATCAGTGCCAATGCTGTTCTGTGTCCAACTGTCCAACCCAAATAATGATGAGCTTTACTGTTTCATATTTTCTCCCCACATGAAATAATTATATGTCTTCAGAAACTGCAAGACAGACACGTGTCAAACTGAGTGTAAGCAATATGCCCCCAAGTGGTGAAAGCGCGGGGCTATTTTTGACAGGCTTGAGAATGAACCTATCCAAACCTTTTACAACATCCTTAATAACAATTCAATCCTCTGATGCTCTGTATGTGCTTTGATAACTTAATAGTTTAGACATAATCAAAAATATATGTAAAATAAAAAAATGGCAGCCACTGCTATAATAATATCTAATGAAGAAATTTCCTGAACACAGAATCTGAAGCTTGCCGTTTCAAAAAGGCTGAAGGTGGATGCAATGGGAAGTATCTGAGGTACTACTACAATTCTGTTCATGATAAATGCAAAAAGTTTCTGTGGACTGGCTGCATTGGAAATGGAAACAGATTCTTTGACTATAACAGCTGCAATGCCACATGTGCTGGCATTCATGGTGAGCACAACTCCATCCTTCATGTACACAGTTGCTGATAATTATATGTACATACATATAATTTTGATATATTTCTATACATATTAGCATATGTATAGTAATATATTAAAAGTCACTGCATATTAAATGGATCTCTTCTAATGATACTACCAAGAATGTTGAGCATTTTGTCATGTTTTTTTCACATGTGAATGTAACGTTGAAAGATGATGGTAACGATCCAGAGGAGGATGAGCCAGACACTCCTATTGGTGAGTACACACAATACAGTATATTCAGTGTAACATGTAGCTAAAAGCTATGAAAAATTACATTGTTCTCACTTACAATATACTATTAATTATGTCATATTTTGAAGGTTGCAATATAAGCAGGATGGATCCCCATTTTAATTGTGTTTTCTTTAGTCCATCAGTCAAGTTGTGACATAGTAATTTAGAGAATATAATTTGTCATAATATAATTTCACAATTCATCACACTGATGTCCTCCTCAACAGCAATCATTGTAGGGACACTGATCGGACTCGTCGTTGCTGCTATAGTCATAACTGTGATCGTCTTGATCGTCAAATCACAGTAATACAACTTTTCTTTGTTATTCATATTACAAAAAGAACGATGACAGACTATAAACAAAAAGCACTAACTTTGCTCACCCTGGTTGATTATCAGAAATGATCATAACTAATAATTGACTATCACTTTTGTGAGTTTAATTATCTTCATTGTATTTCTTTAGGAAAAAGGGCTCCAAGAAGGCACCAGAGAAAAGTAAAGACCCCAGGCCTGAAGCACCTCTTCGGGAGCAAGATATTGAAATGGCATAGAAACTCATGAGTTCATGAAGTTTTTATCAGTTTGATTTTAAATTATGACTCTACCAGTGTTGATGCCAACAGATTAACTGATTATTACAAAAGTACAATTTAATTTTTTTTTTTTTTTTACTGGCATTGGTAATAGTGATAACAGGTTTGTTCAGTTTTGTATTTTGTTTTACCTTAGTGACATTTGCAAAGTTGTGTTTATTACGTTTTGTTTTGTTTTTTGGGGCTCGGAACTGTGATGCTTTTATTCAGTAATCCTAAAAAAAATCTGTGTTGTCAAAGTGTAATCAAAAAGAAACTACAGTAGTTTGTCCATTCATCCACTGAATGAAATTATTTTTCAAAAAAAGTGGCAACTATTCCATCTCTTTAGCATTTCTAGTTAGGATAAAATATTTGTGTTTTTTAATAAGAAACTGAACATATATGCTTTTGCACTGTTGGTTGAACAAAATTTGCAAAAATTGTGAATCCATATAAATTTCCTTGTACTTTTACATCAAATAATTACTGCAGAAACAGTTGGTAAACTAATGCATAAAGAAATTAACTTTGTAACTCTCACCCAAAAAGAAACAACATCCAACATTCTGGGTGCCAAGTTGATGTGTTTAATTTGAATTCCAGACCAGAATACAATTTCAAGTTCAGAAAATCATCCTTTTGTGCACGGTTACTAGGAATGTTTTTAACTGTGTGATCTCATGAGAATTTAAATGACTCCAAAATATAACTGAGTCATCACCTGACTCAACAATTTTATTATAAACTTCTTCTCCTTGAGTCTTATGAATGCATGTGCCAATTTAAAACCCAAAGTATATTTGGAGCATTTTTTGTCCACCTATTCTGAAGTGTTCACTGCACATTCTGTATTGTGTTAAATAAAAAAGGTGCCTTTACACCCACTGGGTAATTATGGGACAGAACAGATGTTGGGTTGCTTTGAACCAAATTGTAAGTTTTACTATTTTAAACAGAATGTTGAATTGTTACTCTTAAATTAATTCTATTGCTGTATTTCATATTACCCATATTATAATCATGCAGACAGAGTATAAAAAAGAGGACACAGTAATTGAAAATTTTTATAACATTTTACTGGAAAATATGTGTTAATATGCATGAATACAAGTGCATATAATATGCAATACACTACATACATGAGAAACTCCTAAAAGGAAGCTTTTTTTTTTTTTTTTTTTTTAAAGCCCAATTGTTACCATCAAAATAGAGCTAATGGTTTACAGCTAGGCTCACGGTTTTTTATTTGTCGTAGTTGTATTTCCGTGTTTCGTCATGATCTTCTTCATTATTTATAACCTTATGATGTCCAAACTTTAAAACCTCAGCAGCTAATGCTTTCAGTTAGCTAACATCTAGTTAGGTTAAATTAGTTTTATAATTTCTGATTAATGCTAGTGACTCTGCATTACTTGGCTACAAGCTGTCCTTGCATCGTAAACGGTATTTACAGATAGAGTGTTTACGTGTCTGATCTGTCATTTTATCATTCATCATTGGTGAAGAAACTAAATATTAAGTATGGACTTTTTTGCTCTTTAAATGTGTAACGTCACCATCAGATCCTGTCCAAAGTAAGCTTAAAGAATACCAATACAATTTTATTTGTAAAAACTGAATCTGAATCTGAAAATAATCAATGAACTAAAATTGACAAACGAATGCACAATGCTGGCGATACTCGTAGTGAACATGTGGGTTGGCAAAGACGTATTTGAAGTGCGGGACATGAATGGAAGCACTTACCTGCCATCACTGAAACATGAGTGCTATATTAAATAAACTTATCTTGGATCCAACTATATTTAATGTCTGCATTAAAAAAATTATTTAAAAAAAAGTTTGGAAACTTTTTGAAACAGATTAAAGATTATTCACCGACTGCCCATGTCGTCGAAAGCGGCATCAACATAGCTGCGTGTGCGACTGCCAAACAAACCTAGAGATCGGACATGATTTGATTAAATATCAGCGAAAGACGCTCCATATCTGACAGAAAAGTCTATCGACCCATCTCTGCGGACACACCTGCAGCATTTCAAAGCTACTTGGTGTGTAGAGACGAAGCAGGAAGTGCTGCAATGTTACCGCAAAAAATGTTTCCTCTTTGTTTTCTGTTTTGTCAAAGGGCCGAACCGGCAGACGTGACGTCACTTCCTCAAGTTATTTCCATTTGTTTGTGACAAACGCCAACAGTCACCTAGTACCTTTTACACTAAAGACAACGTTACTGTTATATTTTTCAACATTGTCAAGGTGAAGCAACATCAAATTTCCTTCCCCTGTGAACTGCCGTACTCTTAAATCATGCAGGAAGTCTAGTCGCTTATAGGCGTGTTAGCTAAAAAACAGGAAAACGTGCGTCGGCGAGCAGAAGTAGTTGGTCTGCTAACGTTAGCTAGCTAGTTTGGGTTAATTGGCTGCCTATTGTTAGCTGCCTTGTCTCCGGTGTTGTGTCTTTCTGCGGTGTGGGGTAAGGTTAGCCGACTTGTTGGCCTATCTGAACTGATGGAGTGCCCTCACCTGAACTCAAACGTGAGCTGTGCGGTCGATTCATCCAGACTCCCGAACGGCGCCCCGTCCTCCTGGTGCTGTAATGGTAAGTTTCACAGCCTCTCATTTAGCCTCGCTGCTAAAAAAAAAAAAAAAAGTATAACATAAGCCTAATGGGATGGATCTGATCTGTGTAAGGTAGTAAGATACTATAGCTAAGAGGCAGCATAACAGCTACCAAGGGGGTAAATTACAATTTGCGAGATAGTGCAGGTCCTTGTCAAACAGAAAGTATAGACCACCCAGAAACAGACCACAGTACTATTGTACTGTTAAACCGTTCACTTCACTGCTAAGACGCCTGTCTTGTTTCTCCAGTTTGCAGGTCTAATAAAAGTCCTTGGATTTGCCTTACCTGTCTGATGGTCCATTGTGGAAGGTAAATTGATGTCTTATGTTATTTGATGGAGATTAAATTTGACCGTGTGGATTTAGTAGGAATAATTTTCTCTGGGGTATGATTTTTATCAGGTCCAGGAGCATGGGATTGTACTTCTCCTTGAATGATATTGAAAAACTAGAAAGTTGTATTACAGCTTGTGTGACTTTTTCTATTCAATGCATTGTACAATACAGAAAGGCTTCTCAATTTATAATTCCGTTTTCAGAGAGAGAAGGCAAAAATGACGCATTTGAGTGTTTTGGTTTGAATGTTGTAAAACCTGAACGACATTGTATAGAAATCTTAGATTATGTAAAAAAAAAAAAACCCAGACAATTCTTAATGAAGCAGAGAGTAGTTCTTTTAAAATTTGGTTTGTGTCCCACAGATCAAGCAAAAAGTTGTCTTTTCCAGTTACTTCCCGTTACTATCTTTTTTTGGACAAATAATTGTGTGCTGGAATTTGAAAAGTAGGCTAGATATGTTTTATCAAGATCAGAAAGATTTAAGGATTTAGAATGTTGATGTTTAACTGTGTGATTTGAATATGATTGTAATGCACTCGACACAAACAGCGATATCAGGTAGAGGAAGAGCAGAATAGTTGTTCTGGAATTGTTTTGAGTACAGGTCTTTGTTCTTAATCAATGTATTTTCATTTAGATATGTCAATGGACATGCAAAGAAACACTTTGAAGAGAGTCAAGTCCTTGGCATTAGTCAAAGGAAGGGAGAGAAACAGGAGAAAGAGAAATCCCATCACTCTGTCTGCATGGATTGCAGCAACTACAGTGTATTTTGGTAAGTGTCCTTCATGACCAACCTATCTGTGTCTACAATCTGTGACTCACCGTAGGGCCCAGCAAAGCACAGTCATTAAACTGTTTAAGTGTCAAGGGATCATTATCCCGTGGTAATAGCAACCAAATGCTTTTTTCTTTTCATACTTTGGGTTACATGCCACAAATAATCAGATTCCAAGCAAAACACAGTTATTCGTGCTTTCTAAGCTATATCCGACAACTACTTGATTGAAATCCTGCCATGTGTATATCTGTGTCTCAGTGCTACCAAAATGAAATACAATGCAGATAGAGATTATTACTGTTCATTATGAAAGGTTTTAATGATATCAAATCTCATTTAGTTAATTTTTGTTTACAAGTATTTATACATCTTGTCTAATGTGGATTTTATAGTTACAGATGTGATGAATTTGTTGTCAATGATACCAAACCTGGTCAGGTTCAGAAGGTGAGGGAACATCTTCAGAGTTTAGAAAAGTAAGTACTAATCTCAAGAATTATGTGTCATTAAATATTTTTAGTTTTTTTGTGCCATTGTTTACTTCATCATTGTTGGATTCTCCAAAAAAAAACCACAACTCTTATACACACAGATGTTTTACAACATGGTCATTAGAACATGGTCACTATTCACATACATTTTTCTCTTCTAGCTCAGCATTGATTGGTGACAGACAGAGGAAAAGAAAACTTCAGGAAAACACAGCTCCAGACAGCAAATTGTTAAAAGACAATGTAAGTACTAAGGTTATTGTAAGTGTTTTCTTTAATAAGAAGATGAAAAGTTGCAGCCAGACCACAACTGCGTCCTAAATGGAAAGCTTGTACTACCACTCAAACCGTGCACAAATATTCTTTTTACAAGACTGTTTTCACACTGCGGGATAGGGTTCCAATTAAATGAGTCACAGTAGCTTTTACAGAGCTCCACACAAAGTAGCTATTGAAATATATTGACATTAGTTAGTTTACATCTTCATTTATCTGTATATTAATAATGTATATAACTTTTCTGTGCCAGGATGGGGTAGCTTTAGGAGCTACAGGTCTACGGAACTTGGGCAACACATGCTTCATGAATGCGATTCTGCAGTCTCTCAGGTAAAGTTATGCACTGAGGATGAGATAAGTGGGTGGTAAACTGTGCGACTTGGTTCGGTAGCTCAGCCCCTGTAGACCCAGGGCCCCACAACCAGTCAGGCTTTATTAATACAGTCTGGGGCACAGTCAGGGGGATTACACAGGCTGCTTAGAAACAAGGCACAGTTAAAGGCCAGATTTTCCAACTAATAGATTAAACTTATTTATGTGGACATTTGCTTTGTATAGAGGATGTCTCATATTACTACTGACCATTTGCCAAAACATGCCATAGATAACACACAAAAAAAAAAAATCAAGTTGTCTACTTTCCAGGCACCGATTACTTCTCAATGATTACAATGTGGTGTTATAATTGGAGAATCTTAAAATATGCCTAAAGAAGCTCTATCACTATCAATATAAAATAGTCTTAGAATTCATGAATACAGAGCCCATGAATAATATACAATTTGTATTAATTCACTGCATGATGTATAAATAAAATGGCTTTATTATAGATTTACAAATAGAACATGAATGCAGGAACTAGTGGCAAATGGATAAGAAAAGATGACGGGAAGAACAGAAGTGTTGAATGACATTCAATCTGGATTTCTGAAATCTTTAGGTACATCTACAAAAAAACAGTAAAGCAGTACATTAACATTTAATTGTTTTATCTGTAACAAAGATGCCAAAACATCTATATGACCAATCGGGAGAGTTAAGGCAAGCCTATTCTTAGATGCCCTAGATCTTGGACACCTTACGCAGTTGTTCCTGCCTGTTTTTGGTAACGTTAACAAATCTCAGGTGTCAATGTTATTTAATGCTTTTCTTTGACAGCAACATCGAGCAGTTCAGCTGTTATTTCAAGGAGTTGCCTGCAGTAGCTCTCCGGAGTGGTAAGACAGCAGGAAGAAGGATGTACCACACCCGCAGCCAAGGGGACAACAGTGTGTAAGGTCCTCTTCCGTTGGAGGGAGCCTATATTGGCCTAGTGCATTGATCTGAATTTAAATTTAGCAAGTATTAAATTGACAAAATAGTTACTCTTGAGTGATCATGTAAGGCAGTCTTCTCAGAAATCTTATCTTACTAGGGTTAGGGTTACTTGCTTTTTCTTAAGTCTTTTTCATTGGTTTTCTTAACTCAGAAGGGTATCAGATATGCTGTTGGGTTTGATTTCATCAGGTCATGCAGAGTGGTAACAGACATGTTTTCTGCTGAACAGGTCTTTAGTAGAGGAGTTCAGGAAAACCCTTTGTTCCCTGTGGCAAGGGAGCCAGACCGCCTTCAGTCCAGACTCCCTCTTTTACGCCATATGGAAAATCATGCCAAGTTTCAGGTATGCGAACGCTGAACAGGAACAGTGAAAAGTTTCCTTTTTAAGTTCTCCTTTATTTCTTTTTGCTTTAAGTCAATACAATAAAGTGTAAGTATTGTCACAGCTACAGTAAGCACCAAAGAATGGAGCAATATAACATTGGCTTTACAGTAGTGTCATTTAAATCTGTGTTTGTGTGTTCAGGGGATATCAGCAACAGGACGCGCATGAGTTCATGCGTTACCTGCTGGACCACCTTCACAGGGAGCTCCAGTATAGTTGCAATGGGGCATCTCTCCAGGTGTCACCTCAGGATGGGGTCAGACTTTCCACAGCAGAAGGCAAATGCTGCATGTAGGTCAACTGACCTTAATGACTATTTTGTTTTCCAAGCTGTATCTGTTTTTTGCTGCAGCTGATATCAGTCTACTTGTAATTGTATTTTTTCCCCACCAGTGAGTTACTTTGAACTTTGAACTGCACGTTTTTGTAAAACGCTGTCCCAATTTCTTGGCAGTCATGATCCACACAAAGAATATAATGATAACAATAATAATTATAATAAATTTTATTTATAGAGCAGTTTTAAAAATACTCAAAAGATGCTTTATAGAATCAAAGTCAATTGAGAAACCATAAAACCATACAGAATAAATGAAATCACAATAAATAAATGCAATGTATAGAAGAAGAAACAAAATAAAACATCAAAACAATCATTACACTTGAAATGACATTGTTTGCCTCTTCTCCACGACCCGACCTCGGATAAGCGGATGAAGATGAAGATGTTTGCCTCTCAATTTTTTACAGAAATGGGACTGCCAGTGTGGTCACATCAATTTTTGGTGGAATACTGCAGAATGAAGTCAACTGCCTGATATGTGGGACAGAGTCTCGGAAGTTTGATCCATTTCTTGGTAAGAGAATTTTTGTTAGTAAGTGCACAAAGAAAGTTTAATAACAAAATTTCTCTCCTCCAGTAATTTTATGACTTGGAAAAGTCACTCTCTATTGGAAACCTCTCAAAATAAGTGTTTCTCCCTATCATTAAATATAGATACGACATCAAATACTCTGATGATCCATGGTATCAGGAAATATAATTTTCTTTCCTTTTCACTCACAGATCTATCTTTGGACATTCCCAGCCAGTTCAGACATAAGAGAAGTAAGGACCAGGAGCCAGGGCCGACGTGTACTTTACGTGGCAAGTTTTCCTCTGGTTTACTCCAGTCGTCTGACTTTCTATTTATGAACTCCTGAATTTATGACAAAATTTTATATCCACTTGGTTTTGTTTTAGACTGCCTACGTAGCTTCACGGACCTGGAAGAGCTTGATGAAACTGAGCTGTACTATTGCCACAAGTGTAAAAAACGACAGAAATCCACCAAGAAGTTCTGGATCCAGAAGCTGCCAAAGGCAGGAGACAGAAGTCCTTAGTTCATATATTCCACTCATTTTAATGAGTATTCTGTGAAAGTAAAAGACTGTTGAAACTACTGTGCTTTGGTGTAACTGTAGGTTTCCTTTCCAACTGTAGGTTTTGTGCCTGCACCTAAAGAGGTTTCACTGGACAGCCTTTTTGAGGAACAAGGTTGATACCTATGTGGAATTTCCACTCAAAGGCTTGGACATGAAGGGCTACTTACTTGAGGTGAGCTTATCACTGACTTTCACAATATAAGTATAAAAACAGGTATATCCCAGCCAAATGAATTTCAAAGAACTCTAGATATTCTGTGGCAAATGAGGAATTATAAGAAGTCAGTGAAACATCTGTCTAAAAACGACAAAAGAAATCACACATTTATAGAGAGGAAAAAAAAGGAAATTGCTGCAGCGTAGTTGGACAAAGTCACCAGGCTACACTGATTCCCCAGTAAGTAGCATGACAGGTAGGAGGTACCTTTCTGATAATCGGATACTGTTTGTGGACTTCAGATGCATTGTGTAAGTCTATCAAATCTTAGTTAAATCCATATTAAGTTCCTATGTTAATAACCCATACTTGCTTTCCTCTGCATCTCCACTGTTAAGGAACATTTGAAGGGAAACTAGCTGCTGTAGTGGTCATTGTGGAAATTTTTATTGGCTTTACCTTTGTGGTAGGGACCATTTAAACCTTTGGTAATGGTGGGGTTAGTTTATTGGAAGGATCTGCTATTCATACCATTCATACCATATGACTGTTTTGTAAGTTGGGAACCAAAAGAGAAGCCATAGACTGCATGGAGACTAGACAATTTCAAATTTGGATATTACATAAGGTCTGTTTATGTGCACAATTTTGCAATGCAATTTTTCATTCCGTAAACTGGTGAGTTAGTCTAACCGATGCTTCCCTTTTTATAGTCAGCTAATGATAGATGAAAAAATATGTTTTGCAATGAGATGACTTTTGGCTTCTGTTGTATCAGCAATGCACTAAATCTGTAAAAAGGATGGATATAGTTTCAAAATTACCTTTTGTAGACACAAATAAATTAGATGTTTTAAAATGTATCAAAAAAATTGAAATTTCAGACCAGTGTTGTTGCCTTACCACTTGTAGCATATTTATTATTTATCAGAAGCAACACTGACAGAGCTGGGAGCTATTTGAGGTTCAGGAAAATGTGAGGAGGGATATGTGATGTTCACTACATTTGTGCAAGTGCATTTATTGTATTGTAATTAGATCATTCTGCACCAAAGACCACATCGGGGCTTGCATTCTGAAATGTTTTAATGTGTAGTAACTCCAGAGGGTGCTATTGTAAAGCAGTTATTTTAGCTTACCCTTAATCCTTATGTTGAAACGTTTTAGAGTCAGGGAAACCTCTTGTCCTCTTCTAAAATACCTCCATTATGCCACTTCTGTCATGGCTCACAATTTTTTTGAATTTGAGACAGCCACAGTTTTCATCTGGAACTTGTCAGGCTTTTTGTGCCCACTTGTATGTAAGTGAGACCTGGCTTGTATGCACTAATTGTATTGTGAACTGTTTGTCTGTCCTCTTTGAGGGTAAATGGTCTTGGTAGAATTGAGGGACCAGAGTGTAAAATCTCCTATTGCTCTTTTTTGTTTGCAGCCAGAAAACTCATTACCAGGAAGTTGCCTGTATGACCTTGTTGCTGTTGTAGTGCATCATGGATCTGGGTGAGTATGCATATATTGATTTTTCAGGTTTGCTCTTTTGTTTTTTGTTTTTTTGTTTGTTTTGGGGGTTTTTTTCCAATGCCTAAAATATTAGGTGATGCTAAAATAAAATGCTTTTGAATACTGTTAATTGTGAAATTTGTTCTTCCACTAAGAATCTCAGTTTAAGCACACAAAGGAAAAATTTAGACATTTAGATATCTAGCTTTTCAAATTGAAGTGTCATCTGTGTAATTTGAATTAGCTGGTTTAATGAGCATTTACAACAGCCTCAAGCTACAGCATATTGATGTTGGATTAATGCTAGATGTGTATTTTGTCAGTATGGTAGCAAATTTAACAGCTGCTGTTAAATTTGCTACAATGCAGTGTTGCCACATAAAAAAAAATCAACATTCAACCATCTATGCATCATAATCTGCTAACCAGTTCTGTCTACCGCAGTTGGCTGGCTAGCTGTCTGACAATTCAATTTCAGTTTTGTTGAAATGCCTTGTGGACAGCTGCAGTTTAAAAATTCATGAAGTCACTAAATGCTGAAAGGCATTCAGCTGAGAGTCCTTGAAAATGCATTTAGAATTGCTAATAGCAAGTGTTGATTTAAAAAGCTGCTGATTTTACCTTCGGCCTCTGAGTGGTGATGTTGTACTGATGCTGTGCTGCTAAGCTGGACACATTCCTCTTGCTTCAGCGGCAGTAAATGAAGGCAGGGAGCAGAACATAATGTATATGTCTGTGTTCCCAGAGTTGGATCAGGGCATTATACAGCATATGGCAGCCACAAGAGCCGCTGGTACCACTTCAATGACAGCACAGTAACTCTGACCAACGAGGACACAGTGCGGAAAGCCAAGGCCTACATCCTCTTCTATGTGGAGAGGACTGGCCAGGCGACCTCAGACAAGATTGCCACAGACAGCACAGCCACAAAGAAACCTGTTGTGGCCACAGCAGCTGTGGACGGGCTTTCTTCAGAAGCAATTGCTCAGGACATGGCGGCAGCAGACACAGCAGCCGCAGACACTGTTTTGATAGATGCGTCAGTGCCACTCCTGGTTACCTTGGACAAGAAAGATTCAGATAATGCCAACCTGGAAAATGTGGGAAAACACAGGGCTACAGTAGATGAAGCTGACACAGCTCCGGTGGAGGCCGCAGCAGATAGGGATACCTCAGACAAGGCCGCAGCAGAAGAAGCTAGCCAAGCTATACAAATGGTTGCACAATGATTGTCTCAGACTTACAGCCTCAGAACAGCTCCTCACTCCATTCTGACTTCACCTCAGCCTCATCTCTCACAGTGCTTGATTATGATAGTTAATTTTCACAATTAATATATGCGCAACTATTTTGTTTTTAAGACTTGCATGACAACATCATGTATAATTTGCTACTTTATTTTTGTTAAGTGAGACCTTTTCTATGACCTTGTTGTTGTAATCCTCACCTGAGGTAGACTCCTCCACACATAATAGATTCCAAAGGTAATCGTTTAATGAAGTAAAGCTTTAACCTTGGAAATCCTCAGTTGGTCCAATGTTAATCCTAGAGTGATGATGTTTCAAGAAAGTGTGTCATTGTAACGATATTTGGAGTTGTTATTGTTTTTAAAGTTTCTAATTTTATATTCTCCACCTCTTGACATCCTTAGAGCTCTTTTTTTAGGTATTAGGAGAGATTCTAGGATTTAGTATGAAATTAATTAATTGACTGACAAGTGCTCATTAGGGCTTTAGAAAGTTGTTTTAATCTTTTGACCAGAACCAATGTGAAAAAAATGATCATTCTCTAGTTGTTTTGTTTGTCTGTATTGGTGCTGGACTATCTTGTAAGATTTTATGTGGATCTGAAATGAGTTTAGACAGAAGTCCAAACGAACCTCTCTTTTAAAATATGTATCAGGCAAAGTGAATACACAAGATTAATCTTTTTTTTTTTTTTTTTATGTTTGGTGTTCTTTTTCTTTACAGAAATATGCAAGTTCTTGCACTTTCTTCTTTGGCGTTACAGTATATTGAGATCTTTGATTTTTGATAGATAAGTGATTTGAACACCTGATGAAGGACATTGTGTCCCTTTTTCTAAAGTTTTTTTTTTTTTTTTGCTATGTCAAAAAAAATAAATAAATCTAGAGTTGTAACCTTCAAAACCAGCAAAAGTCGAATCAAAAGTAGTTCACCTTTAATTAGCACCTCAAATACTGACGCGGGATGTTATCTTTTTATAATATACATATTTATGTTGTTAAAGAGGATTAAATATCAAAAATACTCAAAATCTTCTCAACGCAAATGTGTAGTGAACTATTAACCTTTGATGTGATTTTTTTTTTTTTTTTTTTTTTTTTTTTTTGGGGGGGGGAGCGGGGGTTCAGCTGAGCTCATTCACACCAGAAGGTACGTTATGTTTACAGCTTTTGATATGTTCAAATAAAACTTCTGAGGAGCAAGGGAGCAAATTATTTTGTTTTGTTATTTTTTTGGCCTTCCCTCTAGCGAACATTTCCAACCACACACACACACAAATTCATAAGAGCTCTTCTGGTGACACATGCCAGCCTTTTTGCTCAGGCAGAAACAAGCGCTTCTGTATGTTGATGAACAGCTGCTCTTCCTCGCCTGCTCGAGCCACACAGGTGGCTGTGAGCTCGCTACTCTGTCCCCACTAATGATACAAGTGCCCCCCACCCCCCTCCTCTTTTCTTTCCCACCTTCTCTCAGAGGCTAGATCACAGCTTCTAATAATGCGCTCACATGGCATTGTGGTTGTGCTGCTGTCATGGATCAAAGGTCTGATTAAGGACATTATGACAGTGAGTCATAGACTGAAATCAGTTTCCCAACTGTAGCATTTCTGGTGTTCAGTAGTTTCTTGTTTGTGGTTTTTTTCTTTTGTGGGGTTTGGTAAGTGATAACTAATGAAACAGGATTTAACTAGCAATATAGCATGCAATTACATCAATTAATGACAGCTATAAAATTTATTTCCTCTTTTTAATTTTAAAATGTCTCAACTGTTTTCCAATTGAGCAATTTCACGCACACACTGAGTCATAGTTCACAGTGTTTCTTGAGGCAAAGCCCTATGTAACCCTGTTTGTGCAAGTGACTTTCACACACGTGAAGGGCGTGACAGGTTGAGGTAATGAAATTATGATATGCTATAATTATTTTTAATATTATAAAGGAAAGGTCTGAGGTCATATCATGTGTCCAAAAAGTTTTTTTTAATGCAGTACTTTTGTACTAGTTTTTGTTTGTTTTTTTTCACAGAAATATTTAATTTCTTCCTTAAAAGTTCTACCACTTTCCCTTGCATTGAAAAATGATGAATGCCAAACTATTCTTACGTCACTGCGCAGTGAAGAGTAAGGATCAGTGAAGAAACAACACAACATGTTGCAGTGCATTAAAGTTTGGGATCTCAAAAAACAGCTACACATTTGCACACACTGCAGATAGAGGGTTTTTGTATTACAGTCCATTTTGAAGATGTTTTTTGCTCTAGTGTCAGTCTGTGTGTCTGTATGTGAGAATTAGGCCAGGACAGCGTAAACATCTGCCCTCGACCAGTGCTCATGGCCTGTTGCAAGCCGTGACAGATGGAGAGGGAGTGTATGGCTCAAACATTTCCATCTTTGACTGCACTGGCAGTTGTCTTCCCAAAATAGCCTACACTCCACAGCCTTATATGTGCAGACCTCCAGCATTTGCCTGAGAAGGCATCATGTATCTAGGACACACAATACATGCTGTGGGCTCATTGTTGCTGCTTGCCAGCAGGCCTATCACTGCCCCAGGGACGAGGCCCCTCTTTCTTTCCCGCTACAGCTCACCATGCATCTCACCCAGCTCAACCGTGAGTGTCTTCTCCACCTCTGTTCCTTCCTGGACAAGGACAGTCGGAGGAATTTGTCCCGTACCTGTCATCAGCTGCTCGAGGTCTTCCTGGACCACCGCCTCTGGAATCTACTCCACTTCAGCTCCCCGTGTCAGCTGAAGAGAGACAACTTTGTGCTCGGACCCTCACTACGCTGCCTGACTATATGTTGGTATTCCAGCAGGGTCCTGCAAGTGTGCAACATCGAGGACTGGCTGAAGACCTCGTTTCAAAAGGACATATGCAGCAAACATGAAAGGCTGGTCAGCATTTTCCTGGCCCATGTTTGCATCATGTGAGTTCTTTGGTGTGGCTCTCTGCTTTGCTATGTGTTTTAAAAGCTTGTGCCCCCCCCCTCCAAAAAAAGTGATATGCCAACAGATTGTGTCTACACTGACAGGGGAGTGATTTAATTTGCTGTATATCAGTCATATTTAGATTTGACATTATCTGCATTGTAGACAACTAAATCAACAAATTCTAAAAATGGGACAGAAAAACAAAACATACTTTTTCTGCTTGAATCTCATCGCTTCCATCCTGACCTGTCAGTTATCTTGTGACCCCTACAGGTTGGTTGCAAATTTGACCACAGAACTGATTTATCACACTCTCCACACATATTAAAACGCAACTTTGGCTTACACTGTATTGGAAAGTGTTCCTGTCACACTTTCAGTCCCTGTAGCTGTTGTTCACCAGGAAATTTGAAGATACTTCTAGGAGCCAAAGGTTTCACTGTTTTGTGTTATCCATGCACAGTCAAAACATTGACTTGGGGGGGGGGGAAACGCCTTTTAGTTAAATTCGTCTCAGGTGTGATCACACAATTTAAATTCTCACATGCCACACAGAAGACATTAATTTTCATTTAGAGGCACATGGATCACTGACACTGCTATGCTTAGCTGTAGGCAGCAGGGAAGAAAATCATTAGAAACAGATGGTGTATCCTGAATTGACCATTGAAACAGAAAATAACACACCTGGGACACTGGCTTGATTTTATTAACTGACATAACTGTGGTCAGATATCAAATAATTTTTATTGAATAATGTGACAGTCAGCTTTGATAGGTCAGAGAAACATAGTTTTATTGACTTTTGGCCTTGTGTGCGTGGCTGACTGCATGCAGGAGTCGGCTTAGGGAGGCATAATGAGGTCTCTGGATAATTTCTTCATGGTAGCCAGTAATAACCGTTGATGTGAGGGAGCCTAGCCACTGCAGCTGGCTGTGAGAGAAGAGGAGGGAAGAGGGGGCCGGCTCATGTGCTCAGTGTATGGCCCTATGACTATTTCCTGTATTGTGAAATTTGAGACCCGAGACATGAGAGCTGTGACCAGTCAAAACTAGAACCACCTACTTTGTCTGGTTCCCGTATCTCAACGGACTGAAGGCACACTCAGTGCATACTGATAAACCCCCCCAAATAGTCTGAGAGAGAATAAAGCAACTGCACGTGACAAAGTGGGAGGGGACACAGAGAAGCTGTGGGAGTCATAAAGACTGATTTGGCTGCAGACCCTCCCAGTCAGCTGCAGAATGGAGATTTACGCAGGCAGGTGGAGCCTACAATTGGCTCTTTGTTGCTGTCAGAGGAATGAACATGTGCATCTGTCTCTGCCTGCCTCTTCCTGAATAAGACTCCACGCAAACTCTGACGCCAAGCTCATGTCAGGCTTTTTTTTTTTTTTTTTATATCCTCATGGAAAAAAACTATAGAACACTTCATGTCGGCGGTCCCTTTATAGAGCACTTTTGAGTCTAATTCTTCCCTAGTACAGAATGAGTACAGTTAATCAGTTATCAAGAACTCACTTTGGTTTTGAGATGCCGGCATTAAAAATATTCGTTATGAATTAACATGCTAAGAATGCCATTTAGTCTTGGGTGCATGGTGGCTGTCCCAAGACAGTTCAGCTTTTATAGTTAAATCTTTTCTGAGTAGTTATATTTTAAGATAAACACCAGTCAAATAAATTCAAGAGTCAAGTTATGTATCTGTGACATGCAAATGCAAAAGTACACTGGCAGTAAAATGATACTTTCTATCATAAAGTACCAGCACATCGTCAGTGACTGTATTGTTCAAGGTTATGACTCACTGCTGAATTGAGACATTAAAACATAAAACCGGTTTAGTACGGTATGTTTTAAAGGAAAACCCATCCACAGGAAGGGGGGGGCTTAAATATATGTCTCAATGTCTTTTTGAGTTCACCGGATAATTTGACCAGACAGAATAATCATCAGGAAGCCAAGGAGGTCATTAAAGAGATGATTACAGGTTAGTGGTGTGGTGTTCTGTTTGTGTTCGGCTCAGGCCAGACTGCCCTCTGTGTTTTCTCTTTTAATGGGGAGTACATCACGTCTCAAACTTTAAAAGGGAGAAGGGAAACACTGCGAACATTTCTGTGGCATACGGTATAGATAGGAGTTGTCCACAGGCAGGACAAAGAGAAAGTAAAGCAGGAAAATCAGATTAAGACAGCGTCAGTGAAGGTAACCTGCAAATAACAACATGCCTATGAAGAAGGAGGATTATGTAACAAGACTTGATGAAGTTTTTGTAAGTATCATGTTTACTGGCATCCTGTGTCTTCAGGCTTGAGGCACATTATTACTTATCAGGAAGCAGATGAATCTGTAAATACCATCTTGTCATTCCACAGCTCTCCTTCCTCCTTGCCTTCTTTTTTATATCAATACTGTTGCAGTTGCATCTACTGATCCCCACCACGCAGCAATGAAATGGGCACGTGGATTGACTATGCCAGCCCATGTTCAAAGGTTACTAGGGCAGCAGCCTCAACACTTACAGAGGCAAATGGAATATGTTTGGCTCACATGTGGTAAAGTGGTAAGATTATGTAAGTCTTTATATAATCTGCATCAGTGAACGTGAATGACATCTCCGGTCTGTAGCCGTCAGAGCGTCTGTACTGCCAGCCTGCCTGTAGTTTGCAGTGCACTACTGGGTGGAGCCTTGAACTAAACTGCGTTTTCAGTTCATTTTTAAAAATAATTCCTGCAAAATATAGCATGAGAAGATTTTTTTTTACCATGTTTTCATCCATTTGGCATCCTGTAATTGTTCTTTGCAATTGCAAATTCACAAAAGCTGGTTAAAGGACGGAAACATATAAGCCCAGTGGGACAATGTAAAGCAAAGATAGCTGACTCTGGGCATTGAGCTGCTCTGTCATTACACAGATCATGTTGCTGCTCTCAGCGGTGGTGTTTATACGTATGGAGTGGATCGGCCTCTCTTATCTCCACTATATGATCCCTTCTGTTACCTGATTCTATTCAAAAGATGAGTATTCATCTTCACACACGCCAAGCAGCAATGTTTATTTAAGATTAGTCCTTGGCCAAACAGACTGAATATGCCTCTAATAAATATCCTGAGGTGTGATAAGTACAGATGACTCTAAACAGGTTCTGTACTAGTTGTACTACATCACGTGTGGAAACCTGGCATGGCTTAATAATGTTACTGCCCTTGTTTGTGCACACAGGTGTCCCAACCTGCTGCACTTAACCCTGTCTGGCTGTGGGCACGTCACTGACCAGGATCTGATCTCAGTGCTGCAGAGCTGCAGGAAACTGCGCAGTCTCCACTTGGAGAACTGCGTCCGCATCACGGACTGCATCCTGCAGGAAGGCGTGGTGGCTCATGGAAACAGTTTGGAGGAACTTAAGGTGGACTTCTGTAGAAACATCACTCAGGTTGGGCTGCAGACTGTCAGGGAGAACAGACCAAGCATCCAGCTGACTGCAGAGAAGAGTGCTGATATGATCCCTGACAGCAAACCAGAGGAGAAGGTCCCACTCAGGAGAACACTGCAGAAAGTCCTGCAATTCTCCTGAGTGAAGCGCTACACACACTTTCACACAGACCACAATGAAACAGATGTGTTTGAAGAACTTTTATGCTTTTGCTCCGATTTGTATTTGTATTTAATGGAAGTGTCTTTTCAACCTTTTGATATCTTTTTATACAATATACGCTGAATAGAAATCTATTGAATGTGCCTTTTAAACTGCCTCTATTCCATGTTATTCTCAGCAGAGAGAATTGACACACACTCACAATTAAGTCTTACATACACTTATCAGTAATTATTCATCATTAAACACTGAACTGGTGCAATTATATGATTCCATTTTTCACTGAGGAAGTTAAACGAAAAGATTATTACCACTGTCTTCTGTCTGCAGTAAATATGCAGATGTCGGGAACAGTCATTTGGCTTAGCACAAAGACTAAATCCAGATACCATGGCTTTATTTAAAATAAAAGTAGATTTTAAAATAATCTCCTAACATGAACCATTCCTTTAATAGCATAAGATCGTTGAATTAAGACCTCCCCATCCCCAGATGGAGTCCTGCACACCTACATGGTACAAAAGAAGACGTTGCATTGGTTGCAGTGTGCACTGTGTCTGCCCTGGTGAGGCATGTCAGCACTGGGAAGAAGTTTTCTCCTGGTGCTCAGTGGCCCTGTGTTGGAGCTGTGGAATCATGTTATATAAGACTTTGAGACACATGAAAGGAGGCTGATTAGAGTGTGTTTGTGTATGAATGCCATGTGACAATTTTATTGCAGGCCGCCCTGGCTCCCTGTCCAGTCACTGTATCACTGAACAATTACCATATGTTCTCACAAAAGGTCTACTTCATGAAGAAAAGGCTTTGCCCCTATCCCACCAGGACGTGTGTTTTTAAGATATAATACTTATGTTTCTTTCTCTTGTCCAAGAAAGGGAATAATACCTCATTTATTTTTGATTTACTTTCTACATATTTATTATTAACTACATTTTCTGAATGTAAATCTCCATAATAACCACTCTCAGAAATTAGACCTGTTACAGTTTTCAGGTTTGTACAGTTCATCAAAACGTCTCCCCTTCCGTGATGTGTTAGTTTGGTGCTATTTATCAAAAACAAATATACACAGTATAAATAAATGACTATGACCCCATATAGAATCATTACTCATCTAACTATGCCTATTTGGACTGTAATATATCTGTATTGATCTATCATTGCAGAAGCACCATTGATTGTTTATTTTCTTGTTGCTTAATTAACAAATTGTTTAGGATCAATTTAAAAAATCCACATGGCTTTTAAATAATTAGACAAACATTAAGTGCATGTTGAAAAGTAATTTTATCTTTCCAATAAGACCACTTCTTTGCATATTGACTTGATAGGCATTGGATATGAGATCATGTTCTCCTCATGTTAGCTCTGTAGGCACATGGGACCCATATTATATTTCGTATACCAGGCTTACTGAAAACTACAAAGCATACACAATGATGGCAAAAGAAAGGCCTCAGGGGTCAGCGAAGATAATACAGCATGTGTTGTTTTAATATACAATAATGTGTGGTTTTCCAACAAAGAAAGCCCAACTCAGATGGATAAACATAACTCTGCTATTGCACAGAGAAAGGTGCTCACTGATTTAGAGGCCAGACAGCAAATGCTATATTATTTACTATCAAGGGACCTGCCTTAATAGCAAAGTGCTTGCTGGGGTGGACCATTATGAGTTATGAATTCCAGGACACCTGAGGCACATCCAGCCGCAGACAGCACTCTGACACAAGAACAGGAGTGAGACATTAAACAATGTAATGTTCTCACAGACTCATCTCCCTTCCTGTGTCTATGCTGGGCTGGATTTTTCTTTTTTTTTTTTTTTATGGTGCTTTGATTTCAAAAGAAGACGATCTTGACAGACCTGTTGCCCAGATGCGTGTCCTTAAAAGAACTGCATTTTGTTGTGCAAGACATTCAACTTGCAGCCTTTTTGTTACCACAACATTACCAGTGTGTGTAACCGTGTATGACTCCTCCTCCTTTATGCAGCTCCTTAATCATATCTCTGTTGTAAATAAAGCATCCAAGCAAAGCCTTCACCATGGCGTAATCTTGGGAAAAGTAACGTTCGGTACCAACAAACAAAACAAGAGTGCTAGACTGCTAGAGAGACTGACTTTGAGTTAAACAAGCATTTTCTGTGAAAATGGTTTGACATTTAAAGTGTGAAAGGAAAGTAAACACACAAAAATCAACTTCACCGTATCTGTCAGTGAGATCTCAAACATTTAATGCACTGCAAATGCTCCATTATTGGATCTCTACTGCTACATTCAGTGGAGTCATGAGGTCATGTCTGCTTCATTTAGTTGGGCAAAGGATTGCTCATGTATGTGCTGCAATGCAAATCCCCCAAGATCAAATGTGAACCCCCCACATGCGTCTGTCTCCACTTGGGATCGTTGAGAACCACAAACTTTTAAACAACCCTGCCTGAGGTGGAGCAGATTCTGTTTTGGAGGTTGGGGCTAACAATGTGTTCAAACAGCTCACACTTTGCAATTATATCCCCCCTTTATGAGAACAATCTGCAGGAGGTTTTACATTCAAAAGCACTTGAGCTGAATAGTTTGCCAACCGGTCTCTGGCTCAAGCATCAATTAATATGAAACCTTTTATCTTTATCACGCCGGTTCAGAAAATATGTTTAAAATAAAAAATAGATTTGTTTGAATGAAACAAGAAGCACTTGAACCAGACATCTCATTGACATTTTTCACCTTTTCGTTCGCTATTATGTAACTCCACCACTATGGACATATATCTATTTTTCATCTGCTTGTCTGCTGATGCACTTTCCATATGACCTCAGCTAAATAAGCCACCTAAGTCTGGAAGAGTTACATCATGATTAGTGTTATTGAAGCATTCGTATTTAAATGCTCTATCAAACTAAAATTGCCAGATCCACAGGTAAAAATATTGCATTACAAGTTTTGCACCCGCAATGTTACTCAACTAAATATTTTACTGGAATTATAAGCAGCATTTCCTGCAGCTGTTTGAAAGGGAGCTGACTTGAACTGTTGAATACTGTTGGTTTGGAAGCATTATGTGTGAATGCGATTAGTTCGCACAGTAACTATTGACTGTAGCTATGAAATGAAAGTCTGGAAGGGTTTCCGACTGTTCTGTAAATAGTGTTTGTCTGCGAAAAGTATTGACATAAAAGTATAAGGCACATAGAATATATATTCTTAGTCAAGTGCCCAAACACGGAGCTAAAACCAAATGAACAGGCGGATTTCAATTCTGTGGTTTTTATGCTCATTCTACTAGAATACCAAATTTCATAAAAAAAAAAAAAATGGAGCCACGGGAAACAGCTCCCACTCTAATCATTTTAATTAGCTACTCTGCTCTCACCAAGTAGCATGTCATGGAGAGACAATTTGAATGATGTAGTATTTCTTTTTTTTTTTTTTTTTTTTGCATTTGTCCAAAAGATAGATTTGTATGGATTTTGTAAATTGTATTTGAAAAAAGTGTTTGGGTTAGCCTAACCTGAACACTAAACCAGTTTCACTGAAGGTGACAGTGGCATATTAAAAGCAACCGACAGAGTCAATACAAATTACAGGAAAGCTGAAGCTTTTGTATATCTATTGAGCTATTTGCAAAGTTTGCTCTTTTTACTCTTTTGCCACTCAGTGATGCTGTTGATTTCAGTTTCTCAGCTTATACCAAATTCCTTCTTAAAGCTATAGTCAAGACCAAAAAGGAATGTTCAACTGGTGGAGATGATACAAAGATGTTCCTGTAGTATTCATCATGAGCAGAATTGCCATTTTATTTTAATCCATTTTATTCTTGGTCAGAGTCTCATACTTGCATTACTCACAATGCACCAAAACCTCTGATAGTTGAGTTGGAAGCCCAGGTGTCTTATGCAGATAGCAGACAATGCAGCCTCAAGCTGTTAGCTTCAGACAGAGGGGGCTACAGAGGGCTGGCATAAAGTCTGATAAGCTCTCTCCTCTCACTCCTTGAGTGTTCATGTTTAAACTTGTAGTCCTCCAGCCAGTCAACCCACGTCCCTCACCAAGAAATTCATCAGATTTGGTGCAGCTCCCGTTGGAGCCACATAACACTTTCTATAACTTTTTTCCCATTTGCTGAAGCATTTTGACTTGTAAACAGACCTTTTTCCCTTTTATGAAAATGTAGTTTCCTTTCATTTAAAACTGCTATCTCTAACTTGACAAATACGCTTTTCAAACTCACAGTGCAGCCTCAAACATCATTAGAATAAAAAAAAAAACAAAAAACAACATGCTTCAACTATCCTGTCAATCAGATTTTGACAGCTTTTCCTGCTGCTGGGGTGAATGTAGTCCAAGGCTAATATTTAACCTGATAGAGCCAAGTTATAATGGGTTTTATTTTTTGAATAGTAGGTCTAATCTGTTGTCCCGATGGCCTCTTTTTGAGCTCACTGTGAAGCTGCGCCTCAATGGTTTGTACCAGTCAGGTCCTAACATAAGATATGAAGTTACAAAGCACAATTTCAAACCACGTAAACAACATTTTAATTGGCATGACTGAACATGCATGACTGAGGTAATTTTACTGTGGATAATATGAAATTACATGCTCGATGTGCAGTGCTAAAAACTTTTTGAGGAAACAACATAAAGTTTACATCTTGCCATTAGCAGAGCAGATTTCCTATGTAATTTATAGATTCTCTTGGTTTGCCAGCAGGCAAAAAATCCAGCTTGTTATCTTAAGGCTCCATGCTGTGAGAAGGCCTTTGTGGAGCAAGTAGTTTGGGCCCTTCCCCAGTGTGAAATATGAGCTGATAAACACAGGATGCCGGCGGTAATAGAGGGTGGGGGGGCTGAAGCAAGGGAGGTAAAAGGCAAGTCATCTGAGCCCTGAAACCTGAAATCAGCAGTTTCCTGAGAGCCTTATAAGGTCAGCCATGGGAGGCATTTCCAGTATCCATCCACTGATTACTCACCCATGCATGGGAGGAGGGGTGCAAAGACTTGAGCTGGGGTGGGGGTCAGAAAAGACGGAAGGTTACTGCTTTTTTGGTGTTTGAGTACTTTGTGAGTCTGTAGCTGAGTTTTTGTCCATGGCCAGACTTAGAGAGGGGTTCTGTCGATCCCTTTCACTACAGAGGACATCTGATCCTCTGGGTGACACAGAGTCACTAAATAAATGTGCTACTCTTTTTTTTTTTTTTATCACCTAAAGCTTTATGGCATAAGAGTCTGGGGTGTAGGCTGTAACCTAAAACTCTGCAGCAGCAATGAGTAACACAGTCTAGACAGCTGAGGCTTGTGTTATCTTCTCTTGTACGAGAGAGGCATAAATAGGTTGTAAATTCTTCTATTGCTGTCTGTATCATCACATGTTTAGGCAATAACCTCACTTGCCCTCTTCATATATATATATATATATATATATATATATATATATATATATCCTGCACTGACCAGATACCTCCAGCCAAGTATCTGTCAAATGTAAATGCACAGGTGGACATGATGGTAAGACATTCATTCATTCATTCATTCATTTTCAACCGCTTATCCGTTTCCGGGTCACAGGGTGCTGGAGCCATTCCCAGCTCACACTGGGCGAGTGTGGGGTACACCCTGGACAGGTCACCAGTCCATCACAGGGCCAACACACAGAGACAGAGAGAGACAAACAACCACGCACACTCACACTCAGACCTACGGACAATTTAGAGTCACCAGTTAACCCAAACATGATGTCTTTGGACGGTGGGAGGAAACCCACTCAAGCACAGGGAGAACATGCAAACTCCACACAGAAAGGCCCCAGGCCCGGGAACCGAACCCGCAACCTTCTTATTGTGTGGCAACAGCTAACCACTATGCCACCGTGCTGCCCTCGGTAAGACATATGAATTAAATTAAGAAAAAAAAATCATTATGTTAAAAAATTTATGCAGTTCAGCCTCATATGATTGTAACATTAAGTATATATACTCTAGTGCCATAATATTGAATTTCTTTACAGTTTAGAGGTCTTTAAACTCCAGGGGACTTGAACTTGTGATTTGTGGTTGCATTACTTCTTCTTAAGCAAAACTTATATACTCTGTCCAATTTTTCCCGATCTCATTGTAGACGCAATTGGATTTCTGTCTGGTGTGGGAGATGTAAGGTAGACTAATGTGAGCATTCAATCTGAAACTAGTAATACTTCCCCATAAGTCTCATTTTGTGACTTCTGTGGCTTGTTGTATCTGCCTACTTGTATGTGATATCTTGCACCTGCTTAAGAAGGTGTGAGTCTGTCCTCGGGGCCCGGCTGCAGATGGAAAGACAATTTTAATAATGTAGCACTGCTTTGATGCCGCTCTCTTGTCCTGGGATGCTTTATTCTTCATATCTCTCACCTCAAAGGCTCCTTTTGGCCTCAGTCCTTAGGTGGAGTCTGCCTTGTAGCTGAGGCTGAAGTTACAAATTATTTATAGATCTTTAGTCTTTGTAGCCATCGATATTTATAATACATATATAATCCGAGATTTTTTTGATGATTCAAACACAGTATAAGTATATCACAACTGAGAGTGAGAAAATTTGAAATGGCAACAATATACATTTAGGTACTTTCACAACATTCAAGGAGGATTTGTCTCTGCACACAAGATAATGAGGGAGGTGTGTCACACTAGAGGAAATAAAAAGGGAAGCGGAATGATGCACAACATCATTGTTCCAAGGGAGGGCTGGCTCTAAGACCATGTATGTGTCTATCACAATGTGACAGACAAAAAAAAAAAGAAAGGAAAGAAATTGTTTGAGAGGTGCTGCACAGACGGAGGGTTGACTCAGTCATTGGCAGTCTCTCACCTCCCACTTCCATACGTGCTGAAAACCAAATCAATATATCATTCCAGTTTTATGTTCAGGTCCTGCTGAGAAAACTTTGTATTAATCCTCAGTTTGAAGTCCTAACAGTGAGATTTTACAGGAGGAGACTATAAATAAATTCAAAGCTGATTTTTTTTCCACTATTGTGCACACTCTGTTTCCACATATTCTTTAGTGCGAGTGCTGCTTCCTTCCTATCATCCATAACGCATATCTGGCTAAAAAGGCAGGTCTTGAGTATCCAATTGCCACACTAATGGGATCTAGAAGATAAATGGATGCTTTCATTTTCTCACTGACTAAATTCAGGGTGAGTTTTTCTCTTGATTTATGACACTGCAGATAAACACTCCTGATGGGTTAAGAGCACTCCCGACCAGTTAAATATCTGAGACATACATTTTAGTTTTTCTAATAGATTGAAAAGAACGAGTCTGATAAGGTTTTTTTTTTGTTTGTTTCTTAAAATGTTATAATAATAATAATAGTAATAATAAAATTTGACCCAGTACTTATTGTGAATTGTTGAGAAACACAGTAATGGTGCCAAACCATCAAAAGAAAAATTACGGAAAAAAAAAAATGGTCTAATGCAATCTTTTCTCAGCAGAGCTTTAACATGTAACAATGAATCACACCATATAAAGTGTATTCATTTAAAATTCAGTTTACTGGAACTCAGTTATAGAGTGGCATGCAGCAAATATGATTTCATGCATGCACTTGTTGTTTCTTTGACTCACAGCCCACCTCCACACACACACACACACACAGAGACACACACAGACCTCTTGTTACCCAACTCTATAACAATAACCAGGCTGGAGCAACGTCCCAGTTTGGGATGATAAAGCATGCCTATCTGTCTTTCTCACCTCACATCTGATCCAGTGATATATATTCTATACAAATATCACATAGCATCAAAATCTGGATAACTTGTGACACCATAATGATAAGTGCACCATAATACAACAAATCAAAAATAAAACATTTTACTGGATGATAATTTACAGTGCAGGACATATTCGACCTGGAACACCAACTGCATAAACTTTATTCTAACACGTACAGCGTGTTAAACGAGAACTACAGGTCATATCAAAAGGACATGTGAGGTAAATCTAACCACCAACTTTTAAAGTCATTTCTAATGCAGACACTACAGATTGCGTTATTGACAGACCCCGGGAAGCTCCAGAAATCAACCTATTTTCATAAAAATATGTATTTATGCACACATTTCTCTTTTTCCCTTGATAGTTTAACTATGAACTAATAATTCCAAATTTGATTTCCCTGTGGTTCTTAGCTAACTTGTTTTGGCCCGAGGCACACATGAAATAGGAGGCAAGAGCACACAGAAGTGGGGCTACTGCTCCCTTGTGAGCCAGCGGATGGGTCTATTTGTGGAGCTATTTCTGTTTCTGTCTGCCAGAGCATCCGCAAAGGCTGCCGAGCTCCGGCCAGAGCACATGTGAGGGAGTAACTGGAGCACTAAAGGGCAAGGCAGTGAAGACACTGATGATGCTCCTTTGGCTGGGTTTCGGGCAAGGACACAGTCAAATGCAGTGCAGGGCGTGAAGGAGCGCAGTGGGATGATGTGGTGCATGTGCTGTTTGCTTCCCTTCCGTGTGGCCTGGTAATTAGACAGGCAGTATAAAGGCCCTCTGTATCTGTCGATCACAGCCTCTACAGAGAGGTTGCTTACTTGGACTGGCTACCTCCCCAACTGGCCGCACTCTGCATGGGATGTAGGAGGACGGCCAGCCTCCTCTGACGTTAGCATGGATGGAGGACAGAGCAGAAGATGACGTGCAAATAGGAGTGGGAAGCTGAACAATGCATGCTCGTGAGTCACAGCATAGGCACATGAGTGCACTACTTATAATGACAGGCTTTCAACTTGAGTTCATAATGTGTTCACTCTTTTGTTGTCAGCTTTCAAATTACAGGGGGAACATGGATGGAAAAAGAAATAGCACTGATGGGTTTCTAACCCTGATAAGCAAGGGGAAAACAGCAGCAGGATAATGCACCATCTTGTTTTTGTGCTGTTCAAAGTTGAGCACGTGTGCTTGCTCTTTAGCAGCAAAATGCCAACATCCTACTGCTTTAATAAAATAAAGACAGAGGAAATAATCCAAATACATGCAGTTGACTCCATTAAATAAAACTTCTTCTTGCTTATAAGGAGATATGAGCTATGTGAACAGAGCCTCAGTGTGACATTAATCCACCTGTCTGATTATGATGAACGACCAGACCTCTGAGCCTGGACATGAGTCGATCGTGAGAAATTTCTTAGGTTAAATAAGCTTTGATTCAGCACCACTCAGCCAAGTGATCGGACAACCGCTATCGTCATTCTAATCATGAATAAAATACTGACATCACTGCACCAATGGTTAAGTAGAAAGAGGGAAGTGTTGTCAGCGAGATGTATTCACTGTAACGAGCAATCATTGTGGAACACGGCCTTTTATGGCTGTGGATACATTAAATCATTATCATTAATGTCTGCCCAGAAAACCTAATTTTACAGAGCAGTAAGAAATAGCCTAACTCAAACTGTTAAACATTTAAATTCAAATCAATCTGCAAAATTGGCAGACAGATAGATTAGAACTGATGACAGGCCAAAACACTAACATATGTTTTTCTCTTAAAGATTTTCATTGTACAACACCACAGCCTGACCTATACAGAAATGTCTTTGAAAGGGTCAGACTGTGATGCCACAATGGCCTTAGCGTAGCTTTGCAATGATTCAGCATTGAATTGGCATTCTTTCATAAACATATGGTGTTCTGATGATGAAGCTTGGTCAGCTGTGTTAAGAAGTAGTAACTGAAAAAGCTCTAATAATGGTTCAAATCGCTTAAATACTCTTTCAACTTTTTTGAGGATGACCCTTTGATGGATGAAGGCATTGCCATCCTCCCTTATTCATTTTTTTCCAGTTAGCTAATTTGTGAACCGTGAGACCTCTGACCTCATTCTGCAGTATTTCCTGGTCAATATACTGTATGGCTCAGGTGGGATATTTTACCTGGCTCTACGTGAATGTTTTAAAAAATTAATTCTGTGACAGGTCAGGCTACACCTCACATTTCACACTGTATCTTGTTACATTCTGACTCTAAAGGGGGATGCCGAAGGTGCAGTGAGAACAGCTAGGATAATTTTTGTAATTGCCTTTGAGCTGACGCTCATAAGGCTGAATAGGCATTTACTTTTGCCCCAAATTCTGCCCTTCCCTATTGTATTTCAATAACTTTTCACCAGTGACATGATGGATAAACAGGTCCTGTGCTTAATACCTGCCAAAAATTTAAGGCATTTAAACTTTCAGTGTGGTTGACTGAAATTGCACAGACACTTGTTTCAACATTTGGAAGTTTTCTTTCAGCATAGTATGAGTCATTGAGAAAACTTAAGGCACGAAGGTCAACAAACCCATCTAGTTCTGCTGACAGTTGTTTACAAGTTGAAACCACAGATTAATTAATGAGATGCCACTGTTGGAGGGTGAGCGTTTTTGTGTGTATTCTTTCACCGATGAAGGAGAAGGAGAGGTTTTTTTTTTTATTTCTATCATTCAACACTGTGTAAGTAGTTCAATCCATCTCAGTGTGAATGCACTGTGCAATAAGTACAGCGCATTTGGACTTTTTTTTTTATGTGTGAAAAAGCATAAAATGTTAAAGCAGCTTAATAAATATTGCATATCTAAAAAGTGGTTTAAATCTAAGGCCCAGTCCCAATACACCCCCTACCCCTACTTCTTAGCCCTACCCCTAAATTTTGCGTGTTCCTGCGAGGGTGGTGGTGTCCCAATTCCTTTTTTCACGTAGAGGGTTGGGGGCATAACAAGGGGTAGGGGCTATGAATCTAGCCCTTCAGAGCAAGGGTTTTCCGATGCTGACTTCCCGAGGAAGGGCCAGTTCCGCAATCCCCAGAGAGCGAGAGGATGTGGAGAAGTCGGAGAAAAAAAAAAAACACAAAAAATTCACAAGAGACAACAAACGTCAATGGTGTATTCTTCGTGTACTTCTTGGTTTACTTATCAACTGAAGCATGATGAATGCTAAAAAAAACGATCGCAAACAATCATGACCATAGACTCCATGTTTTTTTGTTTGTTTGTTTGTTTGTTTGTTTGTTTGTTTGTTTGTTTTTTATATATTGACAAAATTTACATTGACAGACAGAGTACGAACAGGGTGAGGGCGTTACATACGAAAATAAAATCATGCCAATTGAAATTTACATGAACCATAGCCTCCATGTTGCTGCTGGGACTACGCAGTCGCTTGCGTGCCCGAACGTAAACTATGCGGTGACGTAGCAAGTGGTGGGAAGATGACAAAGCCCTACCCCTTGTGGCTTCCTTTCGAGGGTTAAGGGGTAGTGGGTGAGGGCTAGGGGTAGTGAGTAGGGTGAACATTGGGAGTGGGCCTAAAGCCTTCTAGTTGATGCTAATGTCAGCACTAGTGTTGACATGGGTGAAAGTGAGTCCAAGACCAGATAGTCAGCTCAGATCAGGCAAGAATAAAACAGAATAGTCAGATCCAGCTGCATGAGTGATATGCTAAGTTTATTGATGATGGGGCGTATTTGCCTAGATTGCTTTGAGCCATATAAGCCAAAAATGAGGTCACTGACAGTTCACTTGTATCAATGAGACATCAACACATTGTCTGCCTGTTCTTTGTTGGATTATCTAACATCTTACAATGACTCAGATCCAAGTTTAGGGTTTAATAGAGCAAAAGCTACTGCAATAAAAATAAAGCAAATACACACACAAATATTGATCAACGTTTAAACTGTTAGCAACACACAGTGAATCAGAGACTGGCTCCGTGATTATAAAATGGATGGATGTGGAGTCACAGTTAAGTCGCAGCAGGAACAGCAAATATCCATATTTCATAGGCACCTCGAACAAGAGCTCATGTTTACACAAGAGAAGAACATAAAAGCTCCACTGAGACCAAGGACAATGAGAGGTCACTGTGTGTTAAGCACCAGCAAGTGCATGGTCACTTTACTTCTTAAGTGTTTCCTAAGGTGCAAGAGCAAAGCTGTCAAGATAGATGGCCTCCATGATCATTCTGCGAGGAGCCAGTGATTTCTGACTGTGCTCCAGCTCATTACTCTTAAATCATCTTAATATGACATAATTCTGTGAATGAAATTACTATAAACTGAGATTATGTCATTTTTGGGTCAGAAATTCCTCATTGTAAATACACACTAATCCACTAATTGGTTACACCACACTTACACAAACACACCAAGGCAGGTAGATCTACTCATACATTTACGAGCACGCACGCACACACACAAACCCATTGACCTGCTGGGCGCCCATCCCCCGCTCTCCAGTCCTCTTTGCTAAGAAATACCAGCTCCTCAGATCCTGCGCTCAGCCATCTGTGACACTCTGAACCCACTGACCTTGTGGAAAAGCAGACCCATAAATTAGCCTAAAACGTTTGGTTGAAACCAGTCCTCCCGAAGATCAGCTGTCAGTCTCAAGGTGCCTTATTCTGAGGGCATTTCCTCTCCGTTCACATCCTTTTACCACTGCACACACCACCACAAAGGTATGTCTTGATATATGTTTCCATTACATCATGCAACCTCCTTACATGATTATGTCTTCCTATGTCTGCTCCTAATAGAGCATCGCTTAAAGACACGCAATATGTTAAAATACAAACACATCTCTATACATCACTAATATGTGTGTTGCTATTTCATGGCCTTAGTACAGAAAAAGGGAACATACATTTGTGCCAGCAGACACAGATATCTACCACAGAGGAGGCTGAGGAGCCATATCTGGAAAAATGACCCACAGTCTCACTACATAGTCATGTTTTATTGACTAAATGAAAATACCACAGAGAGGATGGGCTCAACATGGGCGTACAGTACTCCAGCCAGCACAGTATGAAATCATAAGCAGGAGCAGATTCACATGCTCAAAAACATATATGGAAAATTTAGTACTGTGTGGGAACAGAACAGAACATATCATTCAGAAGTCCTGGGGGTTGCAGCAAAGTAAGATTAAGTGCAGGATAAATCGCTGTAATGTTCAGTGTCCTTGAATGGCTTAGTTTGTGGCTATACATAATTAGCTGTGTGACCATTAAACTGTTTAACCACGATCCCATCGAGCTAAGATTCAACTGATGCTGCTGCGTGAATCCAGACCTCCTTGGAAAGTTAATGGGCCATGGGGGAGACTCGAGCTAAAATTAGGTAACAGCGTTTCATCCTGACTTTGAGATTTGTGCCCAAAGTCCACAGAATCCGACCCCCTCCCACCCCATCAACCACTTCCCTCCCTCCATGTCACCACTACTCTTTAGGCTGTTGGCAGATTCATTTGCGCTTGACCTAGTTAATGTCTCTGGAGAGATGGAGGAGTAAACACACACAATTGCCCCTCTCCAGAAAACCTGGAATTTTCCACACGCCGTACACCCATTTCACAGACTAGTGTCCACAAAAACACATTTTTGGCATTAATGTTACCACAAGGAGAAAAATCCCAAACTTAACAACTTTTTAATAGATTGACATTATACATTATACTTCACTATTATGTACACAATGATTTGCTTTGGCCGCATCTTACAGGTTTGTCCCTCACGGTCTCCAGTACTGTTTAGAACCTTCACATGTTGAATAAACTATTTAGTAGAGTTAAATTCTTAGAGATGGCAAGTTTCGAAATATTTGCTGTTAATGTGTTTTGACTCAGTCAAAACTAACATGGTACAGAGATTCTTTGTCTTTGGTTTACTATTCAATGTTACCTATCTAATTTAGTTTTAGTGGGTTTAAATTTCCATCCATGCTCTTTAAGGGCAGCATAAAGGATTCAAGGGATGACACAAAAGAACATTTAATTTAATAAAGTGAACCAGCGCATCCTGATATCCTCTCTTATACGGGCATCCTGGTCAGCACCCTTACTTGGTTTCAGTCCCTTCTCACAGAGCACTCCTTCATTGTGCTACCATGGGTAAATGTCCTTAGGCCTCCCCACTGGAGTGTCCCAAGGATCTGGACTGGGGCCATTCTTTGAAAAATGGACCACCTTGGGTTGAATTATCTTTTCAGATGGTTACATATCACAGCTGTGTTGACACCCAGCTCAGTCACTCCCCATACATTTTCTCATCTCTGTGCATATCTCGGCCTGAATTTCTGACGTATCTGCATGGATGAAGGAACATCACCTTCAATTTCCTACTTCCACTTCCTAGCCATGCTGGCTAATTAGTCACTTCATTATTATATCAATCGCAAAATCACCTCTTCATCCTTGCATCCATCCAAGATCGCACGAGACCTCTCTGTCATATTTGATGACCAAGTATCCTTCTAAGTCAGGCCACTTTGCACCACAGAGCATCCCAAAAAAACACCCCGTGCTTAGTTCAGGCCAAATTTATATTTTGCTTTGACTGCTACAATACTCTTCTTGGTGGGCCTTTCTTTGTGCACAGTGATAAGCTTCAGATTCAAATTGTTGTCCCGCAGTTGGGAAATTTTCCTGTTGCAACAGCACAGGGTTAGAACAAAAAACACACAGCTAAAGATTGAATAGGGTAAAATAAAAATTAAAGAAATAATGAATTAGAGGAATAAAAAGAAAAGTGATGCAGGAGCCTGTGTGCTCTTTAATTAGTACTAACGGACACATGTCACACCTATCAGTTTGAGCTAATTTGTGCATCCTCCAGGCTTCCTTCCTCTGAAGACTCTTGCTTGGCATTATCTCTGCTAACAAAGCAATCTTCACAATTTACATGCTGCTTTGGCTTCAGTGAAATGTCAAAATTAAAGGAGATAGTTATGAGCTATCTCTGAGCAGTTTAACAGTTTTCAGCAGTTTTAACACGACAATCTGCAAATGTGTCATAAAATACATGTTAGTAGATAAGCTGTGAAAAATGCATTTCTGGGTGCTGTGAACCTAAAAAAAACAAAACAAAAAAAACTAAAGTAATATTGGATGCTTTAATAAAATGAATGATTTATGCATCATGGAGAAGTTTATGTGTCTGTTTGCAACTGTAGAGGGGATGACGCAGGAACGATGGAGCTGAGGTGACTGACTGTAAGAACACTGAAGGAATTCAGAGAGGAAGATAAAAATGTGTGAGGGGGCAGGAAGAGGATTAGTGCACTGCATGTAGAGTGATGGGAGGTGTGCGCGTGTGTGTGTGAGAGAGAGAGAGAGACAGAGAGAGAGAAAGAGGAAGAGAGTCAGAGGCAGGGGAGAGAGAGAGAGATAGTGTCACGTGTAGTCCAGAATAAGCACAGAGCTGCACCGGGGCAAATCTGGAGACACAGCAGCAGCAGTGTCAGACCCTCAGTCCTTCAGGTGCCTCATGCTCCGTCTATATGTACTTTTATAGCAACCAAATTTTGACACCTGTCCTCAATGTCACTTTATCGACCCAAACCTCTCAGCTCTTTTTTCCATCCCAGCTCTCCCTTGAGAATCACACACCTACTGCACACAAATCAAAATCATCATACTGCAGAGATTCAAGCTGCACCAGCAAACATTTTCCCATGAGAACAGAGGATTTCGAAAGACTTCATCTTTGCATACATAATGTCAGTGCACATGCTCTTGTGCAGAACAGTTTTACTGTAAATTCACAGCATGTTGTTGACGTTTCAGCCCATTACACATGCACTGCTTCATTTCAGCTCATGCATAAGAGCAGGTGCAGTAGGTGTCCTGTTGCTAAGTACAAGGTGCAGTCATTATCCTAAAGTGCCATCTTGATGTTGCTGTTTCAAAATGAGGTGATGAAGGAGAAGAAAACTACTCTTTCTGGCCCTTGTAGAAGCTCAGCACTGCTTCTCAGAGGAAGGCTGGAGTGATGCCAGTCACTTTTTTTCACTTTATAAGGTTGGGATGACATCCAAACAAAAGAGCTGCAGTCCTAATGTAGGCCTCACAATGTTATGCAAGAGTAATGACTGCAACAGCAGAATAATGAAAAATACATAAAGCCCACATTGAAGCTTTTCTGTGCCCATTGGTGAAGAAAGCAGAGACCTCACACCTGGGGCATGGCCAAGTACAGATGTAAGCACCAATCAACCGCCACCATTAAAAGTCTGTTCTGGAGGGAAATTTTTGGGGTCTGATTCTTCAACTGCATTGTAAAGTACCTCTGAGATGTCGCTAAGCATCAGCTCACACAACAAAGTACTGTATTAATGACATTCATGAGAACTCTGAGTGGACTGCCTTCGCTGCTGGATAAATACTACAGTGTGTATATGGAAATTTTGCAATGAATCACTTGATCGGCTACTGCACAAGAATGACTGAGAATGATTCGTTGAAACCAAAATAACAATGGAATCCACTTGTGCGGGTACATAGTTTAAGAAATGTTGCAATGTTTCAAAGGGTTGCTCAGTAAACAGAGCAAAGTTGCTCTTTTTCAAATCTTGTGTTCTTCTTATTGGAATAGGTTACTGCAGGTATAGCTGCAAAGTTTCAAGTAATTTGTTATTAATTGTGATTAATCAGCCATTTGAGTCATGTCAGTTTAATTTTCTCAAATGTGAGAACTGATTGGTCTTAAGAATACAATTAAGTAAAATATTTGGGTTTAGGACAAACATTACCTTGGGTTATGGTTGATCTTGTGCTATTTTCTGGTGCTTTATGATGTTATTTAACAAGTAACAAGAAAAGGTAAATCATTGCATTAAGAGAAAGTCCACAATGTACCTGTTTCTTATATCAATTCATCTCTTTAGGATAAGTCAGGGACCCAGGGACTGACAAAAGAAATCGAGGGAACAAATAGGAGTATGTTGCTATTATATATTGTATCTAAAGTCTACAATATTTTTCTTTATTAAAAAAAAAAAACTCCTTCAACCTCTGAAAGAACATATCGGGTCTGTGATGCAATATCAGAGTTAGCTATGAACTAACTATGATCATCAGTTCCTCTCTGAGTGAAGCTGGATGGATGCCTTGTAAGAAATTATCAGCCCATATCGCACCACTTCTAGATGGGATCTCACACTAAAACACCCACATCGTGATCCCATAAAAGTGCTAGCAGAGGGAGCGTGGGTAGCTCTACACCGGACATAGATTTGGCATCTAGCCTGTTGTCAGCCATCTCATCAGATCTCCACAGGGGGGACCCAAGTAAAGACTTGGTCAACCCATCAAGAAGTGTCTGCATCGCATCCACATGTTGTGATTAGTCAATTATCTGCTTATTTCACGGCAGATGATCACCATCCACAGTTGGATCGCTATCTAATACTGACTGACTGAGTAGAGCTGTTAGTGCTTGCGTCCAGTACTCTATTTTTTGACTCTTGCTTTTTTTTTTTATCTCCCATAAATCCCCTTATGTAACTCTAACCTTGACAATAAAATTATATTATTGCACAGCTACGAACCCAAAAATGTTACATCATCTCGAATCAATATGGACACATAGTGGATAAGCTTAATATGAATCACAGCAGGGTGAAGTTCATTTTAAAGGGCATTTTTGAAGTTTAAGGCAAATAGTGGAAAGCCTGTTTCTGTGAAGTTTCTATTGGCCCAGGTTCCAGTCTAGTGAAGGAATTATTCAATGTGCTGTGAAGGCAATGCTTGTGGTGAGCTCACAGTCCTCTGCATCATGCGTAGACCTTCTCATCTGTGCGTGGAGAGCGCAGGCTGGAGGACTTACATAACCCAGTTAAAATATACCCCAGTCACATGTAACGTTCAGCCCTGCAGATAGATATCCCACTGTCGCTGAGCTGCTCTGGCAGCCGTTCAGACTTTAGAGAGTATGAACGCGCACACACACAGCGAGAGAGAGCCATAAAAGATTTGACAGTGATTCGCTGCCAGACATTCTCAACTGGCTGCATGTGAACTGAACTGTCTGTGTGGAAAATGGTCTGGGAGCTTTGTTTCAGAGTGAAGCGCATGTGACTGACTGGAGCTGGATTGGGAAGAAGCCACAAAGAGGAAGGGAGGGTACATGACAGGTTGCCGGAATTCCAACCCTTTAAAGTCACAAAAATGTGCCCGTTATCACTTCTCCTCTGACTATATAACCTCCAACACCAACTCTAAATGCCATTGGCTGAGCATTGCCACACACAACTGGCCTTTTTTTTTTTTTTTTTTCCCAGACGGCTGCAGTATGCCCACACTACGTGCAGTTACATTTGTGGTGTGTGGGTGGGGTAACTCGGCGGAACTAACATTTACTGTAACAGGATGACATATCTGGAGGAGTAAGCTACAATAGTGTGAAGTGGGGGATGTGTTTTTGAATCAGAATTAACCCGAGTTATCGGACCCAGAGTCAGGCAGGCTTTGCTCAAATCATCATGCAAGAAAGACACTAGTTTAAACTGTAAGAGTCCGTACATGGTGATTTCGAGTTTTTTTTCTATGATTGTAATGTGGAACATGTGGAAATCTTATGAAACAAGATCATCTGGACTGTTTTTTGTGATGAAAACTTTGAGCGTTAAATCCAAGGTACAAAGTTCGATTTCAACTAGATTGATGGTTGCAATAAGTTTTAAATTCTTTGTAGAGGTAGACACGCTCAATCATTTTTAAACAACAAGAGAGGATTGGAAACAGCTGGGCCAGGTCTTGTAAATCTTACAGGAAAATTTTATGTAATCTTATTACAAAACTATAAATCGCTGAATATCGAACATGTGTTTTAAATGTGCACGGATGGCCTTTAAGGCCTGATCCACACTATCATGTCTCACCTGTTTGTGTTTATGTTTGTGTTCCCTGCCAGAGCATTAGTTGTGATCAACACAGTTGTGGACATTCCTGTCGGTCCTCTCTTCCCTCCCAGCTCAACACGAAACCCGTGCCTGAGTAAGACTGGCTATTAGTGGTGAACAATCACAATGTGAGCAATGCTGCGGAGAGCCTGCTGATTGGTGTCCCAATTTAGAGACACACTGCTTGCTCCACAGCCAGCTCACACACACACACACACACACACACACACACACACACACACACATGCGAGGACGTCACCATAGGCCTAGATTTGTGTACAGGACAGCTAATGGCCCTGAGCCAGGGTACACCGAGCTGAGTCATATCCACAGCTCCTACACAGCAGGGGACAGCTGCTAGTGAGACAAGATACACGGGCATGTTCACCTGCCAACAGCACCCAAACACACTCACATATACACCCACATCTACTTGCAGCATGCAAAAACAAGGGTCATTTGAGGCTATCATGAGGCGGTCCACGCGTTAGCAAATGTTTTCAGTGGCTAGCTATTGCATTAGACACGTCACCCGCTCTGAAAATGGGAAACACATTTTGTTAGTGTCTCATACAATAAATTGTACACACATGTATGAAAAGCCCCAGAGGGCCACGCTGCTTCCAAAAGTTCTCAAGCCATAGGGTGAGGTTTGGCACCAAAGAGCACCCACGCACACGTGCTGTGTCTTTCTGCAGGGGAGGGTTGGGGCAGATGTTTAGTGTATGCCCTATAATAAAGTGGGAGTGAATCTGATTTGGCTTTTATTTTTTATGAATGAGAGCTGGAGACATACAGTCTCTGTGGGATACAGAATAAGCCAGCCTCTTTGATAAATTGAAAATCACAGCACCAGTTTGTGTTGTGTGACTCATCTCAGATCCTGACAGGAGAATGCACAGATAAAAGGGTTGCCTTTGTGAGGAGATCACAAATTACTGCTGTTGGTCTTTGTACCAATGACGAATTGCATTGCATTAGAATGGAGTATTGTCAATACCAAAACGTTCCTGGTTGATATACTGAAATCTACAGAAGAATATGCAGTTTAGCTCTAAAAAGGATTGAAAAAATCATTACAATGCTGTGAAACTCAGGTACTTATAAAAACACATGCACTGTTTCTCTATTTCTCTATATATCTATATATATCTATTTTGGACGGTATGTGTGTGTACAGTTTAAAGTGTTGGATGCATATGCCCAAAATATCTCTTTGATCCAAAAAAAATGTAGATGTCTGTTTCCTTTGCTTTGAAGTGGATGTGATGTATTCCACAGTGACAGGGAAGCCTTGAAGACAAAAAACGGAAATGAGTTTTCTGGGAAGCTGTAGGAAGCTTGTGGTCGTCATGAAGTCTGGGGTCACTGGATGATGTGGGACGGGGAAGCATAAGGACAGGAGACTTTTTATTGAATGTTTAAAAGATTAAAACAGTTTACGGGACAATTCAAAGTCAACATTTAGTGGCCTAGTGTGCCAGCAGGGCTGTCACCTCGACGGGGTTTACGGCTTCTCTGGTGTATGTGCTGCAAATTCTTCACAGCAGGATGTGAGTAAAGCACATCAGCAAAGTGGCAACCGTCCATCGGGACGCTGGGCTGCTGGTACCCTTGTCCTGCCGACTCCCCACCTTGACAGCTTCGCATAAAACAAAAGTCGCCACATACACTCCTCTATGACCACTTGACCATAAAACGTCCTTAGTGTAATTAGAATGGCAAATGGCCATTATAGAAAGTGCAGAAAACACTCCAAGAAGTCCTCCTGTATTGTGTGTCAGACAGATTTGCACCCAGTTTTTAAAAGTCTGGGCAACAGTTTTTGGTGCTGTGAACAACTCGTAGTGCCTTTTCATGGGTGACCCGTTCACTTTGGGAGAGTGAAATGTGCCGTTTTAAATTCAGTTTGTCCTCACAATCAATCGAGGGGGGTATGTGGAGAGGGGAGGCTGGTCACACCTTTTCAGATCGGGTGGGTGTCTCTTGAGTGCGCGTGATCTCGTTTGCTGCGAGAGGATTCGTGACTCACTGGCTCCAGGCACAGGATCCTCGTCTGGCTCTGACATAGAGCTCCTAATCCCGCCCTCTCAGGCAGTCAAACTGAGGTCTTGTGAGTCATGCCTTTACTGTCAGTGTCCCAAAAATAATAATAATAAAAAGAAGACAAAATAAAAATCCAGCTTGAACACACTCTGCATGTCAAGTGTATCCCACTTACAACATTTTCTGCCTGTTAACTACAACAACATGCAACTACTTCATTTTATTAGAATTTGTCTTGAATTACGACTTAACCACTCTCAATTCAGGGACCTTGTGTAATTTATCATTTCAGTCGTAGCCTTCAATCACTCAGATGTTCTTCCCTTGAGTATTTCCTTTGTATGTGTCTTCATACCTCAGGGCTTTCACATTCCTTCTCTACTGGACTATGTTTTACACCAAAATTATATAGCTACATGCTAAACATATGAAGAAATGAGCAAAACAACATGTAAAGCACATTACAAGTGAATAATAAGGATTCAATGATACAGAAGGCCTTTCTGCATAATAAACACTTTTTCTTTTGATGTTTTAAGTATATTTATTCTTTCTGGGTACTTATGTAAAGCTTTAGTTTATGTAAATAACCTTCACCCGCTGGTGAAACTTACCATGAATTTAAGAAAATGAGGATGGGGCCAGTCTTAGTTTTAATCTAGTGAACTCTGCTGTCCTGGAGAAAACTCCAGTGTGTCGCAGTTGTTGTTGAAACTGCTGACTGGGCCTTCGGCGGGCTGCTCGTCTAACCGACCTGTCACAAGTCCGCTATCATCATCCAGATGATATAATGAGGAAGAATGCCTGCAGAATGACCAAAACCGGCCCTGGGTTGACTTTTCGACCAGCTGCTGAAATGAAACTGATCCGCGTGTCCACGTGTTTGTGTCATTTGCATCTCGTTTGCATATGTAAACCGGCCTCGCCTATCCATCCGCGGCCGCTCAGGCGGACTCGGCCGATTGGTCGGTCCGACGGGTCCGGGGAGCCAATGGGAGAGCGGGAGGCCCGTGGTCCCGCCCCCGCAGACACGTTGCCTTGGGAGAAGCAACACGGGCCTCGATCACTGGCTGTTCTGCCTCCTCAGTCACACACCGCACGTCCCTCAAGTCAGCCGCTCTCCGCTCCGACAGACCTGCCGGATCTACCGCTGAACAAAGGACCGTACGGGACCAGCCGCTCCGTCCTGGGGAGGTAGGACCCCCTCAGACCGGCACACACCCTGAGTCTGTAGACCGGATCTGATTTTATACGAAACATCCAGAGGAATTTGACGGCGGCACGTTAGGGTTTAATATTATTGACGGATCTTTACTATAATCACCAGTACTAGCCTACTATTGTTAAATTCATTACTCCGGGTTAGGCGGGCGTGAAAGCGTTTCCAGTTTTATATCATCTTTACGGCGCATGTTGGCAAATTTATTACGATGAGGAAGTCTGTTGTGTTTCTTACCCAACTGGTTTGATCCCTGCCTTTAGGCAGATAGACCCAATAACAGGACTTTTATTTATTCATCTGTAAGGGCAGATGATAAACCACTGGATGAGATAATTACATCCATATATGTCGGGTTTTGTTTTTTGTCTGCGCTTCAAGTTCAAGAGTCTGAATCTGGAAGTGTGTGTTAAGGGGGCATCTCTGTTCAGGTGCCCCACCTACACAGGTAGATGGAGACACAGGAAAAGGTTTTTGGGCACGACGGTGTTTCCAAAGAAATGTGTGTCACATAGAGACGTGAGAATTTGGCTCTTTATATTAAAAGACAGTAGGCCGACGTGGTGCATTCAAAGGCCCAGGAAAGTGGATAACTGGACAGGTGTTGTATGATGTGTATGTTGCTTTACTGCAGAGACAAATCTATGAGGAAACCACTCATGGTTAAGAGAAAATATTTTATTTAGCATTTGCTAAGAAATATTAAATAGCCCAATGTGATTTTAGCTGGGAAGACAAAGGACAAGTGGGGACCTTTGATGCTGTATTGATATGACTTCATATAGGGACAGAGAGAATAATCTTATTATGGGATAGTGTGTAATTTAATGTTTAGTGTGATATGATATTCCAAACAAGTTTGATAACAAGACTCAGTAGTTTAAAATAAGAAAGATGACTCTTTCTGACTCACCTGAATGTTTGTTGCTTAAGTCTTGTCTGGGATTTATATAATTATGGTCTGGATCTAAGCACTTCAAAGTACAGTTTAATTTTTTTTATTTTTTTTATTCTTTGCCTCTGAAAATCTTGATGCAGTTTACCATTCGAGCATGGGATATTTTGATTTAGGCCTGAACTGGGTGTTTTATTACAGCTGCTCCTCAGGCCACTGTATAGACTCTTTCTTTGCACAGTATGTTGATTTGATTAAAATCATTTCAATTCATAATAAAACTTAAGAGGTACAATAACAATCAGTCAGACGCATCAATTTTTTTTGTGTGTTTTCTGTCTTTCTGCTATGCTAGCGCATGTAAAGCAGTAAATCTCTGCTCCACCCTCTGCTGTAACAATAAGATCAGAAGGTGGTCGTCTAGAGACAAAGAAGTAAGGAGCAATTAACTCTCCTCCCCTCCAATTTCACAGGAAACAAGACACATTCAGGCATGAAGCATACAAAGCCCAAAAATAATCTCCGTCCTGAAAAATGCTGTTCTCACTTCCTTTATTTTCTCATCACTGAGGAAACATGTTGGAGAAATGCAAAGATCCCACAAGCAATTTAGCATCCGTGACGGAGGAGTTTTTGTTCACGAGTCGTCACGTTGTGAACAGACACTGCCAGCCGCTCATTTTGTAAAATCCCCTTTTTTCCTTTTTTCTTTTTTTTTATTCCTCCCTCAAGTGTCACTTATATGTTGGTGGGAGGTCTGTAGTCTGAGGAACTAGCCCCATCTCCTTTTTTGAATAAACAACCTTACAGTGCTGATGAATGAGTGTGGTGGCAGCAGCTGGCAGCTGATAGATAAAATGCAGACATTTGTTCTTGTCTGACGTCATGATGCGGGCATTAACAATGACAATAAAAGATTTTCGTCCTTGAGTGTTTGAGCGTTGTGCCAGGTTGTTGTGCACACCAGGGTGTTTGGTGCTTGCTTTTGATGGTGGCGAGTTGTGGCGGTCACTGGCTCAGGTGTTACATCTGAAAAACAAATGGGTCATTGTGGCCTCCACTTTGCCCGCACTGCCGCCATCTGCTTAGAGCAGACTACCGTGTTTCTGCCTGTATTCATCGTTGCTTGGTTCAATTGCTGTATCTTTTTTTTTTTGTTGTTGTTGTTGTTCATTTTAACCAAGAGACCTGAAGTTTACACTCACAAACATTTCAATATGTCGCTGTTTCTATTCCATTTCTTTTTGGCTGCTGCTTCACATGTTTAGGCTGATGGAGGTCTTGAATTTCACATCTACCTCACTCCTCTCTGTGTTGTTGCATTACAGTTACAATGACTTTCTCTTTGCCAGGTCAGTGATGGTCAGTGCTAGTTAGAGCCTGCAGCCAAGGATGTCTGCTACAGATTCGGACAACTCCATTGACTGGCTGGCTAGTGACAATGAGGACAATGAGAGTGAATGGGAGTCTGACTGTACCAAAAAGCACAGCCAGACGGAGACTCCTTCATCCCCCAGTGCCCCGCCACACCTGGGCCCATCTGACAGCAACTACCGCCAGGGCAACGAGGTGAAAGAGGAGGATAGTAACTGGAGCGAGGTCAGGGAGGCCTCTAGCCGGGGATGCCCCCCCAGCTGCACAGAGACATATAACCATGGCATTGAACTGTGTAAAGTAAAAGGAGAAAAAACCAATGGCAAAAATACTCAGCAAGCACTGAAGAGACCTCACATCTCCTCAGAGGAGGAGTGTAAGGAACGGCAGCTCATTTCCAGCATGTCGGAGAAAGACAGAATTTTCAGCAGAAAAGTGAGTAACTATGACTCATGTCTGTTTTTCTCACCAGAGATAGTTGACTTTCAGCAAAACTAGAGCATGCCCTGTCATCTAGATCGACTCTCCTGCTGGTTTAACCAGCAGTACCTCATTTCCTGTAAAGATGACCCTCCCCCGTAACTCTTTACACACCATTACTTAAGTTTTTAATACATGGTGGATAAACAGAACAACAGGAAAAGTTGTGGAGTCATCTCCTTTTATATTTTCATAATGATATCAGTTTTTTAAACACACTGTGACAGTGATATCACATATTTGTCATTTACAGTGCATGGAGCTACAATGCTACATTCATCCACTGTCATTAATCTTGAATGGCCTTCGTTCAGGGAGATACAGACAACGTAAGTCAGTCTTTTCATATCTTTTTCTTTTTTGTTTCCAGAAAAATCTCAGTCGATTCATGCTATTTAACAGAATCCTTTTTTTTTTTTTTTATGAAAGTCAACAACATCTCTTCATGTCTTTATGTGCTCCTGCCTTTATTGTATCTCAGAGACAACAATAGGCTGCACAGACAGTGCTGCTCTCTATGGAATTTGTGTACCCAAGATTTAACAATGAGATGTCTGAAACATGGTGTTGTAGGACTATCAAGTAACCACAATTATTTCCTGTGTGTATCTGTCTTTTAAAATTGAGTTTAATTTGGACATTGTTTTAAGGTTTCCCTTTTAAAAAACACATTGAAATGTTTTGTCTTTGTTTCCTAACATTTGAGAACAACCAAGTCTCAGTGTTTCAGACTTCCTTGTAAATGAGATAGCAGAGGTGTATGAGGACATACCGTGCCAAAATCTCCAGTGTGATAGGTACTATACAGGTTTCTTTAAGAAAGCACCATGTTCAGACAAGCTCTGAAACTGCTTTGTTTGGGATCTCTGTCAAACAGAAACCTTGTTTGACCCAATACTTCCTGTTCTACAGAGGCAGGGAATCTGCTCCCTCACACATACACATTTCACACAACCCATCTGCTGCAAACACTCAGATCTGCTGTCAACACAGTCCATGCAACCAACTTTTTTTCTTTTACAGGACTCAGCAGTTTCCAGGAGAGTGTGGCAATGGACAGGATTCAAAGGATCATGGGTGTCCTGAAGAACCCCTGCATGGGGTAAGTGTCCTCAGCATGACCCACATACTGTTCTACATGCCACAGTGAGCCAGGTCATCTCAGAGTTGAGTTAAAATAGATACATTTTTAGATATTTTAGTGATTTTGCTGGCATTTTTTTTACAGATATTTTATTTTAACTCAAATACAAAGCCTTTGTTCGGAGCTCTTTCCTTTCAGATAAGACTCAAAACCACAACAAATTCAAGCACAATAACATAGACACAGGCAGAAGTGGCACTTGCTATCTGTGGGTCAAAGCGGCTTCAAACATGTCTGTGACACATGGCTCACAGCAGGCTACCCTGCCAGGAGCTGCTACTCCCACACATTCAGGATAAATTTACTGCAGAGACGGCTGGGACTCACTGTAGCTGGGAACCTGGTTAAAAATGTATCATGCTTCACTGTGAGAGCAGCACAATTGTGTCTGTTGATTAACTCTCCACTGGCCAGACAGTATAATGGGGCATGATGAGGAAACACTCTCAGTTTAGTCTCAATAATGGTTTGACGTTTTATGCTTGTTTTACTTAAGGAAATAGTAAATTCCACTAAAGCATTGGATTTATTATGCTTACACAAAAGGAAAATAGGTTTGAAATCAATATGCCTGCAAGAATAAGAATATTTCATAAGTAAAAAGTTAGATGAAAATATATAAAATGTGTAAAAAGTGACAAGTAAAAAAACTAAATTGGGTGCAATTAACTTGACAATGCATGATAGAAAACTCATGAAAGCAAAAGCTGCCATGACAAATTATGTTAGTAGTTTTCAACCAATGATTGTGATTGACTGATTAATATCAATTACAATTTTGCTCTGTACAACCACATGTGATAACCAGTAATTGGCACAAGACTAAATGAGTGTCAAACTATTTTATTGAATGAGCAACAGCACAATAAAACACTCAACCTTAGACAAAAAATGATGGGGAACAACAGCAATTTGTCACCAAGTCAAGGCGACGATAATAAATGAATTGGCAGCTTCATGAAGAACTTAGTCCTGAATTAAAGCAGCACTTCAGATCAGAAACCTTTGTCCTGCGGCGTAGATAGTAGCTGTGAGCCACTGCATCATCATGGTACACTGATACATGATGAAGCGCTGCTGAGAGTGGCACAAACTAATTGAAGACCTCACCCACCAGCTGCTGTGTTCATATGGGAGACAAAGAGTGGGTGTGGCAGCCTCCCTGCAGACAGCCAGGGCCAAGGCTGGAAGGTGGACTGCACCCCTCCCTCTTTCCCTCATGCCTCCCTCCCTTGCTCTGTCTCTGCCTGTGCCTGATCTGTGTTGCCAGCTGGCAGCCCCAGCAGCAACACAATGGTAGATAGGATCAAAGTGACTTTTTTAGCAGCCACTGTTGTGGATAATCTTTCACATGAATTTAACATGCTCTGAATGAAGCATCGCAGGATGTTCTTGATCATATGACACGGGCTAATCCCTGCCTACCATCTGGTTTTGACGAGAGGGAGTTAACCGGAGTTGCTCTGCGTCCAATTCCAACGAGAACTGCGTCACCACGAGTTTGCTTTCACAATGATGCTGTCAGAGACCGTTGTGGCTTGGGTGTTTATATTTAGCAGCAAGCAGAGCTATTATAAATCAGTCCACGTGTGAGCTTAAAACATGTGAGAAATGTACTCAAGAGAGTGTTCCCCACACACACACACACACACACACACACACACATGGAGTGCAGGCTTTGCTGAGTGAGTCTAAGTCTTTCACACTCTAGTCAAGAGCGCACATTTCCTGTGTGAGCTTGATGGAGAGATAAGAGTTCTGAGAAGAGGTTGGCAAGATTTTAGGTAAATTACTCCTCTTGATTTATGATTTGCCCAGTAATTTGTCTCTCCCTTTTTTCTCCTTCACCACCTTTTTACAGAGAGAAATATATCAATATCATTCTCAAGATGGAGGAAATGCTGAAGAGCTGGTTCCCTAATGTAAAACTCCAAGACCAACTTGTCGCGCAGACAGAGGAAGCTGTTCCTACCAAGAAACTGAAGGTAAACCTGCTTAAAAAAAAAAGAAAAAGCAGAACTGTTGTGTAAGAGCGCTTCAGTCAAACAAATGACAATGTAGTGAAGGAGGGACTAAAATATCTGTTATCATTTAATCACAGGTCTAGGACAGGGAAGGGAGGATTAAAATCTATTTTTACAGAGGTATTAACGAAGTCTCAGGTTCGCAAGGAACAATGACAAAGGAGAAAATGTAGTTTTGGAGGAGTGTCCCTACAGGGGTTCGAAAGGTCAGAATACTCTGGAACATTCCTGTGCATTTGATTGGGGAGGATTTATTTCTAAACCTGACGTACTGTACCTTTCAATTACAAGCTACTGATTTAGTTTCAGTCACCACAAAGAAGGTATTTGGACCTGGTTACTGGTAATACTGTAAAAGAAACACAGTGACTTTAAAGCAGCTATAAGCTATATTTTTAGATTATCATTGAAGAAAATTTGTATTTATAATGTTAAATAGTGACAAAAGTATGAGCAGTTATCATCTAATATCGTAACTCTTGGCTATGGAGCATTTCAGCTTTATTTGGTTGTTTCTGTTTGTGTTTTGTTCCAGCACCAAACAGCAGACAGTGAGTAACTAGTGAACATCATGGAGCATGTAGACGCTGAAGAGCCAGATATTTTTCATTAAATATATTTTACACCAGAAGAGAAGATTAAAAGAGTGTAAATATTGGAGTTAGATTTTTTCAGGTGGCCAGAAGCATAGGACTACATGAATGCGAATGTTATTTTGTGTCTGCTGGATTTGTCTACCAACAAATTATCCCTTTTCAAAGGTAACTGTGGCAGCATTGGATTAACAGCTTGTTGCCAAATTGTAGCACAATTTCAGTTGCTATGGGTAAAATTTTAATATGGCTCAAAAAATAAAAAGTGTTACTTTTTACCTTTTCATCACAGTGTTCCCAGAGACATGGCCCCAGTGCTTGGCCGAAACTAAAATGCGTACTTGCTTTCTGACAGCTATCTCCGGTGACCACCACTGCAGTCGTGAGCCCGGTCACCGTGAGTGACCCTCCAGTCGGTGCCAACGCCCTGAGAGTCACTGACCTCACTCCTGCTGGAGCTTACTCTGCCAACAACCTGAAGTGGCTCCACACATCACCCATCTGCTCCCCCACAGCAGAGCAGGCCCAGGCTGGCCCCAGGCACCTGCTGTCCCCCAGAGATAGAGACCTAACCCAGGATAATGCTGTGTCCTCCAGCACGGATGCTCACATTAAGACAGACTCGGTGCCCAGAAGCCTACCGCCCGGCAAAATCAACGCACCCTGTCTAGAGAGGCTCCTTAAATCCACAGAAAGCATCATCACCCGCAAGGAAACACTGGGTTTGATGGACAGCAGCTGGTCGTAGTCCACGCAGAAGGCTGGATGCCCGGCTGTAAGCACCGCTCCACCCAGCCTTCCTCTTTGCCGACCTTGGAGCCAGTAAGCTTGCTTAGCCCATTCCAGCCTTCAGGGCAGAAGGGAGCCTTCACAAGGGACGTCACAGATTCCTCTTTAATGTGGAAGGAGTGTCGACAAACACGTTGTACTCTCTGTATGGGAATGTGCCCTCTCTGACATGACAAGTGTCTGCTTTAGTTCCCCCTTTCGTTGGCTTATCTTTATTATTTCTCTTCGTTTGCACTCTTAAATAGCGTGTGTGAGAGTGGGAAGGATAGATTTCATGTGCAGAGCTCATTAGAGCGAATGATCTCACAAGTGAATTGTTGCTCGCTGGTTTGTAGATGCAATAATACAGTTTGAGCATCTGTGAAACCGCCATTACTGCCTGAAAGGGAAAATACTGCAGGAGTAGTTACTGGTGGAAGGGAGTATTTCAGATATCCAGACATGTCAGTGGTCTACATATTGTTGTGCAGAAAATGCCGGGTGAAACGTGATGTTATCCCCTACAGCCCCCCCGCCCCCACAACTCCAATTTTAAGTTTATTGATGTGACTGTTACTCATTTGTATACTTTATAAATATGTCTTTTGGTACAACTGTTCTACCTCAGTGGGCACCACGTCATGATTATTGAGTAGGAATGTGAAGGCTACGCTCAAAGTTTGGACACCTCACCAGATCCGCAGTGAGCCAAACGGCCTCCGACAGCGAGGTCTGCAGTACAAGCCGCCCCGCATGTACAAACAGAGGATGCTCTCTCCATGGAGATGATCTTGTTGCCTGACTGGTGCCATTGTAAAGAATGTCAACTGCAGATTTCTTTTTTTGAGTCTCCCAGTAGAAGGCAAACAGTGCCTGTAATGTCAAGCTGTGCCTGTAGATTGGTTTAATAAAGAGAGAGAACCGTTCAGAATACCTGCTCCTCTGTGGGATGTACAAATCAGGAATTCTCACTCTCATGCCATTTTCCTGTATCGACTAAGTTATTCAGATCTTTGCCAACTACTTTCTGTGGTGGAGTAGAACAATTCTTTTGTTTTGCCACAGAACTGGACTGTATGCTAGACCAGCAGAGAGGGACAAGGTATTTCTCTGTGTAAATCTTACAGAAAGGTTGTTGATTTACCCTGAAAAGTGGCCTTTATAGTGTGAAATTTTATACTTTCAAAATAAATGTGGTTATATTTGTTTGATGCAAAATGCCTACTGCCTATTGCTTTTTTTATTTTTTTGTCATTCTTATGATGGTAGAGCGTATTTTAAATGTTGTGAACCTGCAATTGTAGATTCATTTGAAAGAATCTCGATCTTAATTTTTCATCATTACATTATAAATCTCTTTGGTCCACTGTTCCTCACAACTATTTCACCTTTGTAATTATTGAAATATTCAGCATTACATTGGAGTAACATAAGACCTACTGTGTCAGCAATAGGATTCTATGAAATAGTCCCTTGTAAGTCTAAACCAAGATCTAAAGCTGGTCAACTAAGCTTCAAAGAACCCCAAAGAAAGTGAGCTATCTGATTTATATCTCAGTTAGACCAATTACAGGGTGAGCCTTACTCCTTGAAGGAATAATAAGATATATTATTTGCATCTAGGGTGTAATTTTCAGTGCAGCTCCACCAAGTGACATTTTCGCATTTTTACTTTTACAGAGTGCTGGGAAATGTGCCAACTCAGTATCACTTCATGTTTCTCAGAAAGAGTGCCGTTGTGGGGAGGTTTAGGTTTAGTATTTTTACAGGTCTGCTTTCACATGCCCATGGCAAACCAGACAGCAGAGGTAAACTATGCGACTTGCCTTTACAACACGGACAATGGTTACTTATGGAATGATAATAATATAGGTAATGACTGACATATTATTATGTCATTTTCTGTAAAAAAAAAACAACAATAACCTTTTCAGATTTAGCACATTAGCAGTTAAATCAACTCTAAAGTTTTGTATGATGCACAACATTATTTTCTATGTCTGCAATCTGAAGTAGAAAAATCCTCTTTGGCCGTCCATTGGTACAGTGTATCTCTGACTGAGGTAATCTACAACAGAACACTGCCATCTAAAGGTGGAAATGTTAACATAGTGAGATCATCCTCTGTTGCTCCACCAGCATAGTGAGATTATCTTTGAGCATGAAGTGCATTATGTGCCTAATTTTCTTTCTTCCCATTTGGAAAATACACCATCTTGAAAAGTACTGCTGCTTTAGAGTCATGCTTATTTGTCGAAGCCAGTCTGAGTGAATTTGAGAAGAACATGGTGGAACATGTATTTACAAAGCGTGATAACACAAGTTTGGGGCAGATCTGTGGCCTGGAAAGAAGTGTTGTCAGCCACTTAAGGAGATAAAAATGGAGGCCGAGTACTTTTTAAAATAGAATTTCTCTCTGAAATGCACAGTATAGTCACGTGTCTCTTTTTCCAGATTAAAAGGGGTGATTGGCAGGAGGTACAGGGGTCGATTATCCTGACTGCATTGTTTCAGTGTTGCCGCCCCAGATTCCATCTCCCAGTGCAGGGCTAATGGCCTGGACTCACGTGCACAGAAGACCTGAGAGCATCCATATCCAGACAGCTGGCACAGAACTGTCTGGCACTCGCCTTGGAAATGGAAGTTGTTATGAATGATAGGAAGAGCTGCATCAACAAAAAAAGGTATGTTTCCCGTAAAGCTCCCTGAGCAAGTTGAAACAAATGGCATTATATAGTAGTGAGATTGCCTGCAGAGAAACATGTCATGTGCTGGGTAATTGCACAGAAAATGAAGGACAAACGTAATTAAAGAAGTAGGAAAACATGAATAACATTTTTTTTGGTGGAATTCCAAAAAAGGCCACAGGGGCTGAAAGGACATGCTCCAAAATATGGAAGATACTTCTCTCTAGATTGTGTGTTTTTAAAAATAACTGAAAGGTTAAAAACTATTACCCTCATAAGTGACCATAAATTAAATCCAGTTTCATTCAGTTATATATTTAACTTCAGAAGTAGTACAAAAGGACAATGTTGTGGGCCAATATTACCATGCCCAAAAAAAAAAAAAAAATCTGATTTCCATATTGAAAGTTCACAGAGGTGATGCTTTACAAGATTGATTGATGTCAGTTTTTTTTTTTTTTTAATTGAACCCAAATGTGAGCAAATCTACAAAGACTAATTATTGCAGGGGGAGCAGAGATAGAAGCCTTTTGTTGAAAGTTTTCAAAGCGAGTGGGAGCAAAAAAAAGGGAAGTGGGGGGAGGACAGGTCCATGGTTCCAGTTGCAAAAAGCCGGAAAGAATAATAAATAGAGCTTAATTCTCTCCAGCTACCCTTTCATTGCAAATTGCCCTTGATTTGAGCTCCAGCTGAGTGCGAAATGACAAGGCAGTGTGGCGCTGAATAGGAGCCAAGGTGGTGGTGCTTCACCGTGCTGCAGTTATTTATATGTGCTGTATCTATGTAATTCATTTTTCAAGTCTTTCCAGAGAGAACGGCGGATGTGGGGCCTCTGCTAACAGCTAACATCCCAACAGATAATGAATGCTGTATAAATATCCAAGTGAGAAGAACATTATGTCTCACTTCATGCTATAAAAAGCTCTAATCACCTCAGTGAATTAGGGGCAGATAACGACATCATCTCCTCTTCAGACCTTTTAAAAAACATTTCTCGAGTTGTACAACACTCAGTTTAGCAACGGCATCTTGGTGGAGTTCAGCCATTACATGCTGTCTATGTTGATGCTCAGCATGGCTATAGGACTTTATCCTGAGATTGTGAGGGAGTCACGACCACACAGTCATCACAATCATAATTATACGCTGTAACAAAAACTGATTCGGTACCAGCAGACTGCAACCTGTTGGGATCTCAGTGCCAGACAGAGATTAGCTGCTCTATTATTAGGCACCAAAGTACAAGCTGTAATGGTCACCTCAGTTTTTAAACACAAAATTGAGGCCCATTCATTCCATTAGAAGATTAAAACTCATATTTATTTATTTTTTTTGATATACTGAGAAGACCATCAAAATGAAAAAAATTAAATAAAAAAGTGAAGTGCCAGCTTCCGGGATGATTCACTGGTTGTTCAGATCACTCTGCAACTCTGTGGGAAGAGCTCATATTTTGTACGATCCCTGCAAAGCAATGAATGAACCCATTATGTTATTGTGGACTGTACAGCTGATTCATTCACACCCTACAGAGATAATGGTCTCATCTTTCAAAGGACCTAGCACCTTTAATTAAGAGAGACCTGTGAACCCAAAATATCCCCCGCTCAATCATTAGAAGAGCAGGTTACACAAATGATGGCACAGCCACCGCAATCTGTAGCTGCTTCTTCACTGGGGTGGGTCTCCGTTCGCCCATCAAATCTCTGAGCAGTTGGCATAAACACCGATGTGATCTGGTCGGCCGTTGTCTCAGCTGTGGTTGACTGCAGAATAACGGCAAGTAGTGCAAACATAAATGAATGCATTTCTATGGCTCATTATGTATAATTTATAGTTTGATTTGTCTACGTGTTGATTTTGACAAATCAATGCTTCATTAGGGAGAGTAAATGCTGCTTCATCCCGCAGTGGGAATATTCTGGTCTCCGGAGCCAAGTACATTGATCACCGACACAGACATGTCAGTGGCCTCTGCAGCTGAGGACAGTCGTATCGATTTTGTAGTAGGGAAAAAGGAGCACCACCGCTTTTCTGCGTGGGTTCTTTCTGGCAGCGCTGACTTTAAATATACCTTCAGATACCAGGTTTGATATTTCACACAGCGAGAACCAAATGTGTATGACTTGTACACAAAGACATAAGTGACATGAATAAGTAAGGCTGTAATTGTCTAAGAGGCTATTTTAGGCCTGATAAATTCTTCACAGAACATGTTCGCAGCAGGAATAATGAGGGTCATAAATGAGAGAGGCTTATTAAACATTAAATCCAAGTGGATCCATGAACAAAAGGATGATAGATATTCAGCATCATGTTGCCACAGAGATGTTTCAGTTCAGAGGGTTTGTTGGGGATGTTCTCAGGGTGGGGTCAAACGTTCCTGATCTAATATCACTGCTGAATATTTCAAGCAAGCTTTGTGTTTCATGGGTTAATTTGAATGCAGTTTTTTATAAGCAATGGATGATTGTGCCCCAGAGACCAATTAAGTGAGTGTGGCATCATCAAGCCTTCGCAGCATAACCAACCACGTATTGCCAGCTAATTACCTGGACTGACTCTTGTTGCAGAGGCACAAAACAGATTCTCGTGGGCTTTCTCGGCTCCTGGAAGACGCAAACACCCTAAAAGAACAAACAGGCGGCATTTTAGACACCTGCATCGGGGAATTCTCACACCTTCCAAAACATTATAGCTATATACCTGTGGGGATATCGGGACGTATATAGACCACAACACTTTCTAACAGCTACTTCACACAATCAGATCAACAACTCTCTCTTGATAAAAAGTTTGACAGCTTGAAAGATGTTTCTGAATTTAGAATAGTCATTTTGGACTATAATAAAAGGCCTCATGAAGTACACACTATCCATAGGAATTAAAATAATTTCATTGCTCTTAGAGCTTTATGTTTAATGGACGTACTGGATACTTTAATGAGCAGCACCAGTCACCTCCCTCGTGTCTAATTCTGCAGGTACACGGGTTGTAGATTGCTAAGGATGAAGCATAGAGGAGGAAGGGACCACCAACACAGACTTTACCACTCAGGGACAGATCAAGAGCACAGAGAACTAAATATGGCCACCTTTTGTTAAATCTCATTTCCAAGAATAGGGAGCAGGCCCTTCTCTTAGTATGAATAATGGAAGTAGCCTCCAGGAGCTCATTTCCACAGTGATCATCATGCTAAAGTATGGCCCGATGATCACATAGATAAAGTGAGAGGCTGACATCCATGATTAATGCCCTCAGGTCTGTCTCTAGAGCTACACAGCCTCCCAAAGCACACAGCATCAGATGCCTATCTATCTATTTATCTATTAAACATGTTATACCACTTATTAACATACATTTCTATAAACTGCTCTTAGCCTCTGAATAGACTGCATATCAATATACGTATGTAAACATGTATTTATAAATACACGTAAGACATTTTTCTTACTTTTAGTTTGGTTCAGCATAGTCTTGTTTTTAATTTTATGCATTTTCATTTTACAGCAGTTATAAAAATTTGATTCATTTGATTTTTTTTTTTTTTTTTGATATTTTTTGGCATTGAATATCAATATCCAATCAATTCTTCAGATTGACCACGAGGTGGCACTTTTGTGAAAGAAAAAAAAGTTACTGTTCAACTAGTGCAAGGAACCAGCTGAATAAATGCTCTCAACATCTCAACAAGGTGACCAGCTGCTGAGAGATAATGTATGGATGCATAAGTCTCAAAGTTTTGGTTTCTTAATCGTTATGTGATGTTAGAAATGACCCCTACCATCATATCATCATCCAGGTGACTCCCAATGAAGTCCCTCCTGAGGAGCATCACTGAATTCTGTGTGACTCATTCAAACCACGTCACATATTACAGTTTGTCCTCCTGACACATCACTGACTCAAAGATGTCCGTATCTCTTCTGATGAAGGGCATGGTTTTGTGTCACATGTCTGTATGTGGCATATGATTTCTGACAGCAAACCTTATTTGTCTGTGTGGACGGTCCATCCATCAGGTCATCTCACCATAAGTCTGCTGGAATCTCCTGATCCCATAACCATACTGCTAGTCGACCGCGGGACTGATCCTAACATGCCAGCTGTAAATACGTTTCATGAGAAGCTTCAGACCTAACTGTAATGGATGACTGGATGGCATGTCACTTCACTCTCTACTGATGACAAAGTTACAAAGAACTCAGCTCATGTTTCAGTGAGACATAAGGCTGAATACAGACGAGTGACCACAGCATGCTCCAAATCGTTGCTCTAATCTCATTTCATGCCAGGAAGTCTCAGTTTGTCATTGAACAGAACCCCAACAGTAGAGTCAGAGTCACCGCTCAGGATGTAGATGCACTAATTTGGACTTCAGCTCTGACATTGTTTTGATCTCTAACTTTAAGGAAGTCACCACACCGATTTTACGCACAATCTCAGTTCAGTCATCACCGGAAGGAAGAGCTCTCATCCAGTTGTTTCTTCCATTATTCTGGAGAAGCTTTGACATTTTGTACTTACCTTTAATTTAAACACTGAAAAGACTGAACCCTGTTGATTAAGTTTTTGTCACCAACTTTATGGGAATGCTACAAGAATCTGAGATATAATGTTTAAGATGTCTTGTTTTCTTATTTGTGTTTTTTTGGTGGTTCTGTAATGAGATAGGCCTCTGGAGAGCAAACCAGCTTACAGATCTTAGACTGACCCACTTGCTGATTGTGACTCCTTTCCTACCATATGTCTGGAGCTGGCCTACATTGTGTCACTGCCAAAAATGAATTTAGTTCAGGTCAAATTATCCATCCAATCTGTTTCAGCCCAACTGAGCCCAAACAACATTACTGTTGTGAGACTGGATAATAGACCAGTGGCCAGATGAAAAATTAATAGAAGTTCAATTAGTTGTCAAGGGCGATGGCGTAAATGGAGCTTTTAGAGTTGGCGTGTCGCAATGGAAAAAGCTAAACATGTTTGTGGTTGTCATTTGCTAAATGGCTGTGATCACACCTTGACAGTGTGATAGAGTCAGAGACCATTTTATGTAATGGCAACTCTTATTGCTAAGAATCACACTGAGATGGAGTCAACTTCATTAATTTATTACACAAAACTCAATTCACAATACATACAAGTGAGCAAAAATAAATGTGGGGGGTTTTTTTGTGCTGAAAACAGTGAATGATGTTTAATGAGCTACGATACGATACATACGAGTACAGCTGAGCTTAAGACATTTGAGTCATATTCATGTATATTTACATCATAAACAGATTGACACTAGAAAAGAACTAGTAATTGCATTGAACTTTATTTCACAATGTAAAGTTTTATATATTTTCTTTTTATAGACATAAAATAAAATCCTATTATTATCCCCTTAAAGAGTAATTTACAGAAATTCAAATGTCCTCTAGTAAATACAGTACACAGAAAGATCTGTATAGTGTACAGGTTTCAGGTAATTATTCTTGATGTGGCAAATGATGAGTTTAACATAAATACTGAGTTTCCACAGACATTGCTGTATGTTAAGCAGAACAACACGTAAACAATATGAAGACCTGTTTCCATCTTGTCACCCTGCAGTACTAAACCCTCTTATCTGTCAATACTTGGGACAATCCACCCCTTGTTGATCCCCACACGCAGCCGGCACAATGACAAGAAAAGAATTAACTCAGATGTCAAATGACAGCTGAGGCACTTTTAAGACTGCATTTAATAGAGGAAGCTGCCTACATTACTGAGTGTGTGTGTGTGTGTGTGTGTGTGCTAACATTGGCTTCCCAGTTCCTCTCAATAATATTCTGTCACATCTTTTCATGACAGAAAACAGTGGCTCAAATTTAGAAATTGCAGAAAGATAGCAATATTATGCTGGTTTTGAGGGTAAAAAAAGACTCACTTGTTTTGACCAGTAAAAATACTGAATATTCAGCTGTCACTCAAATAAACACTGGAGCTGGTTCTTTACGGCAAGTGCAATCTGTCAGCTGAAAAGTGTGTGTCAAAAAGGTGCAAATTTGCAGTTTTGCAACCGGAACATTGTCGACCGACACACTTGATGCCATTTGTTGCTCTCAGGAAGTGCTGCTTCTCTTTCTGGTCCTTGGTCTCCTCCTCAGGATTTCTTCTTCTTGATCACTTTCGCAATCCCTCTGAAAAAAAAAGTAAAAAAGTAAAAATATATTAGGTGAGAAAGTTAAACCTTAAACGCTTTCTGTTTAGCTGCTGATCATTGCTTCATATTGTACTGTACAGACTTAAAAGTTGTATCATCTCGATTTCTTCCCAATGAGAAAATGAATATGCAAGGCTCCTAAAATGTTAAACCATCACTTTAAATCCTTATATATTAAATCCAGACTAGCTGAACAACAGTGTGTTCCTACCGCTTCCTGCTCAGGTAGCTTGTTGCCTTTCTTCATGATCCGTGTTAAGTGGTTGCACAGTGCCACAATTCTGAATGACAGCTGTTAAAAAAAAAAGGGGGTTTCAAAGTCAATCGAGAATAATATTTTATAGAAACCTGAAGTCATTCAACCATGCTCAAAATACTGCAGCTTACCATCCACCTGCGCCGGGCATACTGTCTCTTAAAGTTCTCCAGGTTTACCACTGACAGCCTCTTCACCATGGCCTGTCTGGGATTCAGAGGCTGCAGAGACACATTGAAGGATGAAATGGCTCAAAAGGGGTTTGTCATGTCAATATCGAATGAGGTTCCTCAACAGGATGAACAGAACAGTCACAGCTGAATCTCAAATACCACAAAAAATAAACTGAAATCACAGATAACTCACAATAACACTTTGGAAATGGGATGTGTAATAAATAATGAACATTTATTTCAGTGCTTTTGACAACAGTTAAAAAAGTCAGTGGGCTTATCAAAGGCAAGACCAAAAAGTGTGTTATCTGTTGAGATGCTAAAAAACAACAACAACAACAACAACAAAATCCCACTGCTTGAATAGGTGTCACATAGTTAAATGCTCGAAATTTTATCATAGATGTTCCTTGTCAGGTCAGAAACATCTCCAAGAAAGAAATAAAATAAAGGTTTATCAACAAGTAAATAAATTCAATCTTCATTAAAAGGGCACATTTGAATCTATATAAAATATGTTTGTGACCACAAAACTTACTTTACAAAACAAACAAACAAAAAAGATTTACAGTCTAAAAAAGAGACTGGAATGAAAAAATAAATCAGAAGTTGTGAACTTCGGTTCAGTCCATTAAGATAACTGTGGTTTGATCCTGTGTTGTTAATATCAATAGTCATCAAACCCATTTAATCAAGAGAGCAGTGCTACATTTAAATGCCTGCTTATAAGGATGGGAAGCTCAAATAACAGGAACCTGTTATGTCATTCAAAAATGTGAAAGATGACAAGTTTCCATTTCACATGGAGCTCTGCACTGGAATAAGGATTTAATTGTAAGTGCTTAATTGTGAGCTGTTGAACTCGCTTACCAGTCTGTATGCAAAGTTTATCGGAAACACTCTCCTGCCTGTAGTTTCATATTTACCGCACCGATGTAAAAGAAATATACATCTTCATCTAAGTCTTGCTGAAATGTAAATTAGAAATATTCCCCTAATGTAAATGTATTAAAGAAACGTAAAACCTAGTGAGCAATACATTCATAAATTTGTGTTGCTGAAAAAAGGTCTTGGTACTGAAATCAAGCTGTCTCATTTTCAAAGCAATTTAGTTTAGTTAAAAGCTTCAAGTTCAATAAAAGTGCTTCTTCATCTGTGCAGTTTAGCCAGACTCTGTGAGCGGCTGTTTGGCCTTTGGACGCAATTCCCCTCCGCAGGACTGGTGAAGCAGCTGTTTCAGTGCCTGCTTCACATCCATGTTCAGGCTGCTGCTGCAGATGCTGCCGTTGGCTCCGTCTGGGTGCAGAGAGCTCATCACCTCCTGCAGCCAACACATTTCAGAGTTTAGCTCTTGCCTCAGAGTGTCCAGGTGGCTCTGCCTCTGGCTATACTTTCCGCTGATAGTTTCCAGACTGGCATCTACGGACTTCATGTCCTCCTGCAGCAGCCTCCTGCTGGCCTCCACCTTACGGAACTCGCAGTGGATTTGGGAGAGGTGCTTCCTCGTAGTCTCACTCTCCTCCTTGTACCAGGCTTCCTTGTCGTTGTAGATGGAGAGCAGTGCATCTAAGTCACCCTGGAGAGCTTGGTGGGATCCTGCCACCTCCGACAGCCCTGTCTCCATCAGGCTTATGTCTTCCACCACGTGGGCAAAACGCTCAAAGTTAGCATAAGTGTTGTTTTGGGGCATGCTGGAATGCAGCTGGATGGTGTACTCCTTCAGACGCTTGGTCTTCAGCTGCTCCACTTTTTTCTCAACCTCTGGAGCGATGACATCCTCCGTTATGTGGTCACAGGACTTCAAACAAAAGGGTGGAGGGAGGGGGACACTGAGTGAGAGGTTGTCTCATTGGTGATAACTCTCTTTGAAACAAACGCAGCGGTGAATATCCCAGCAGGGGGGGCACTGTAGGATTAGTGTGTGACCCTACAGCAGAAGCCATGGTAGGTAAGCGCTCCAAAAGGAAAGCTGGCATTCCAGTTGAGTGTATTAAGTTTCCTGGTTTCATGCTTATGTATCCAAACAGGATGAAGACGTCACAGCAAAACACAATTTTCATGCATTTCAGCGGCCAATATTGGGGCAGACTTCTTTGAGATTACAGATTGTTAAATATCAATCCATTAAGAACGCAATCAGTGGCATGTCACATCTCCTCGATTACTTAGATATCTGTACAAAAGGAGTTTCAGACTGCAAAAATAAAAAGATGTATGTGTGCTAATAGCTGAAAAGGGAAAAAAATATTCCCAGAGACGGGGGCCTTGGAGGGGTTTCCAGTGACGGAAAATATACACTGTCAGCAACTAAGCTTTCAGCAAACCAGAGCATAGACTGTAGTTAGTGGTCAGGAGGACTTTTCAAACTGCTGTCTTTCTTTGTACAAACAAACTTTTTACCCTGTAGGCCATGAGCTGTCACATCTTGTTTCTTGTGGGTGGGTGGATTGCTGACCGTAGTTATTAAGAACACGAGAAACATGCTACAATACAACATAAATCCAGTGCATACCTTAATCCAAGGGTGGTTGTGGGCGTCTTGTATGGTCATCCGTTTTCTAAAATGATGGGAGAGAGAAGGATAAGATGCAGCTGAGTAAACAACCCTGAACAACTTCATCGCCTTTAAGCATGTCGCTCAGCGGCTAAGTAGGATCTGAGTCTCTCGGGTGTATGTTGCTGAGCAGTATCACTTTCAGAGCAATATTCAATGCTGTAGCAGTAAGAACAGAATCATATGGTTCAGAGATGGAAAAGTATTTCGCAATGCATTGTCTAAGGTAATACTTTTATTGTGTAATTAATATTTATTTAGCTTATCTTCTTTAGTGTATCACATAGTTTACCCAAATCCTTGCTCTAGATTTCTGAGGACTGATCAGCTTTCATTCTCTGTTGGATCAGGGCTACGCTCAGGCTTTATGGCAGGGAAACCTCTAATGCTGGGCTTTGCACTGGAATTGTCGGACTTGACCTTTAGCCTTCAGCTGTTTGCCTGCAATTTGTTTTTTTTTTTACCTTGTGTCCTTCTCCAAGAGCTGCTTGATAAAGCTCTTGGCCAGCTCACTCGTATTGCTGAAGAGCTCTTCGTCAAATTCATAGTTCATCGCAGAGACGTTTCCAAGCGTTTCCTGCTTTGTGTCACCGAGGAAAGGCGACGCACCGCTCAAACTGAAACAACAGCACAAAAATTCACACACTGACTAAGACCTCTGTTGATAATCTCTTTAGGTACATTAAGATTCCTTCTTCATGACAGCAAACCATATCAACTTACAGTATATATGTGATGACTCCAATGCTCCTGTGAAAAACAGCACAAGGTTAATCCAAAGTTATCCACTGCAACCTGTTGTATGGATAGCAGAGGTAATTAAAGGATCTTACCACATGTCTGCCTCCAACCCCAGTGGCTCATAGTTGACTATCTCTGGAGCTAAAAATAGACAGCACACACTGCTGCATCACAAACAGGCCAAACACAGAGCCTCCTCTTAAAATGTCCTACTGTGTAAACATATCATAATCTCCTATAAAACCCTTACCAACAAATTCAGGAGTGCCAAAAATGTTTTTGAAATCCGCTCCAGCTTCTATTTTATGTGCCAGTCCAAAGTCTATGAGTTTGATGCGGGGCAGAGGAATGTTCCTGTCCAGCAACATTATGTTTTCAGGCTGTCGTGTAAAAGTAAGGAAACACAGAGACACATTTGTCAGATTTCAAACACAAAGACTGGGTATATAAACGTACATATCAAGGACAGAAGTTACCTGATCAAAGCCACCTTTTGCGAATGCATTAAAGAAAAACATTGCAATGGTTATAGTCATAGTTGTTATATAATATTAAATTCTAACATTTTGGAAGTAAGCACATTTCTGTTCATTTCCTAACTTTTCCCTAGTGGATTGTGTTGTGTCGTTCTGAAAGGAATGAAGAGTGAAAATGGGCTGCAGCTGTGTCTAAACAGGACTTTCAGAGAGCAGCGTGGGCAGCTCTCAGAAAGTCAAGCGATAACCTTTTGGTGTCTGTGTGTAAGAGTCTGGACCTAAGCCAAAGAAAAACAGGAAGTATGTGTGATTCAGAAAAGTGAGACTTGACTGGCAGAATTTACATCAGACACCTGCTATATATATATATATATATATGTTTCCCCTGGTCCTGCTCGTCCTCGCATGTACGTAAGCTTTCCGTTGCTCTGGAGGTGAAAAATCTCATCTCTAACGCGAGACAAATATAGATTTATGTGGGATGCACAGATGGAGCGCTGAAGTTGTACCTTTAAGTCAAAATGTGCGATCCCCTTAGAGTGAAGGTATTGGACTCCATCCAGGACTTGTTTGATGAACTGAGTGGCCTCCTCTTCACTGAGAGACTCCTTTTGGGCCAAGAAATCAAACAGCTCTCCTCCAGACACCCTGTAAAAAACACACACACACACACACTGGAGTGAGCAGTTCGCTGCAATTTCATCTAAAGTATATCCTCAGGACTTGGACTGGCTTGTCCTTGAGGTCATATACGTTGATTTTTGTGAAAAATTTTGATCTGTCTTGCATCAGTTCTGCTTATAAATTACTGCAAGCCTCAATTATTATCCTTTCACCACCAGGCAGGCCCTGAGCATGATGTCCTTTTACATTCATACAAGGAAAACATAATAGACACGTAACTGAATGATTCATTGTGTGTGATCCTGCAGCTAACAGTCTGTTAGTCAATTCAACCCTGATTTGATTTGACTGAGCTTCTAATTAGTCCCAGTTGGGCCCATCTTTAGTCACGGGCTCTTGTGGGGGAGGGGGGGGTCTCAGACCTCTTTTATTTTTGACTTTGTGTAAAACGTTTGGCTCTGTCTGGTGCACATGATCAGGGCAAAAGCTTTTCAACAAAATACACGTTCAACAGACAGTCGACCCCACAGGTCAGAAATCATATTGTGTGTAGATGTTTTAACACTGGTGTAACTGGGCAGGCATCTGTTTAGTTCATTGCAGAATAATGCAGTGACTCACAATTCAAGGATAAGCACCACGTCTGTGCGGTTCTCGTACACATCATGCAGCGCTACGACGTTGGGGTGCTGCAGCTCCTGCAGGATGTTCACTTCCCTCTCAATCTCCTCTCTTCTTACTCCTCGTCTGCCGGCCCGACTTTGGCGCTTTTTGATGAACTTGGCGGCATATTCATTGCCTGTGCTCTTCTCAGTGCAGCGCTTCACTATTGCAAACTGTCCACTAAATAAACAAACAAAAAGACATCACGTTACTTAATACTTTTATTAATGTAGTGTAATGTTTGAAGCTATTCTATATTTGTTTTAAGTTTCATAAATCATCTCTTTATCACTTCTCAACAGGATATACAGCAATAGGTGAAAACAGCCATCCAAGAGGAAACCATGTGTCAAACCCAGCTGAAATATTGTGGTATAGTTCATCACTTCCTGTTTCCTAGCCAGACAAAGAACAATCAGACAGGCCAGCAGTGTGGACAGAGCTGCATTCCTCCCACTTCAGGAACCTTTCAGCCAAATTTCTGGCCATCCTCAAGTGGTCAGTCTACTGAAAATATCCCAAAAACTCTGAATATTTCACAACAGAGGTGTGGCCTGGCCTCATCTCTGTGTGGGTTATTGTTTCATCAGCCCCTGTTCCTCAGTACTTTTGCTTTCCATGTTACAGATTGACTGGGATTCCACCAGTAAACTCAGTGTAACATTTTCTTTCATTGCAGCTGTCCTCCAGCGTAACTACAGAGTCATGTCACACACAATGGCCCAATGACAGGCTTAATTAAAACATTTTCCAGCACTGTCGCCTAGTTAAATATGACTTATCACATTTGGACTTGTAACCTCACACTTGACTAAGCTTGCCCTGCTGCCACTCCTGCTGCTGTGGCCTAACGTACCTGCTCCATAGATTCAGACTGTGAAAACAAGCTTCTTACTCACTGGGTGTCGAATCACAGATGATAAGACTAATTGTGTATGGAGGATGAGCATTGTCTTTGAATAACCTGTCAGATGTATGAAAAGCATGTTTGGATGACATATATTAAAGCTAAAGGACCCATGACTTTCCAAATCCTCTAATGTAGCAGAAATGTCTTATAATTGTAGACACTGTGGAAGAACACACAGAAGAAGGAGGATGAACGTGGACAGATAATAACTGGTAGGCATTTCATATATTTTAGACATAACTGTCCCCACAGAGATTCCAGGGTGGCTGTGAGAGCCTGTCCAGTCTGTGTTCACTATCATCATGGTGTCTAGCAGGCTAAGAATAGCCCTCCTTTTCTCCACCTGACACCTCCGCTGCTCCTACTGCTGCTGCTGAGGAGAAAGAAGGGGCCCGATGGACTGGAGGAGTGGTAGGAGAAATTGTGTGAAAAGGATGAGTGGTAAGAGGAGCTGCTGGATAAAAGACCATAGCATAAAAATATATGGATCAACACTAAAAGTCATTTCACACAGCAATTTCCACTTGTGCTTTAAACAGGGGTTTAACCAGAGACAGCTCCAGTTCATCACAAAACAGATACATGGATTAAATACAGTAAAGTCAACAAATAACAATCACTTGTCTTTTGTGTGCTAAAGTGGCCTGAATGACTTGTCAGCCTTCTTTTAAGCGCATCAGTGTGGGAGGGCCGAGTTAGTTTGCTCTTCAAGGCACACCCTGCCCTGTGCTTACTAAGTTCAACAATCTCATGTGAGACAAGCTCCACCGAGGCTGCCTATTAAATTTGTATTACTCAAAAAACCAAAACAACAGCAGTCTGTTATAATCCAACAAGCTGAGATCCATCTATTTAACTGGACGGAAAAGTGAGTTCAGCAGCACTACACGGTGGTGTTAGTTTCCCTCTGTACAGGTTTGCAGGGAACGACTTCACCAAAATGTTTTTTGAACACGCTCACTATGTGTGATTCAGTGTAGCATCCAGTTTCTAGAGCAGTGTTTCATCAACTGCAAAGCCCAGAGTAGTTCTTAAGATAATACTATTATATCAGAGAAACAAAACAGCATCAGGATTATGATTTTGTGAACATGTTCCAACGGGCAATGTTACTGAGAAGGAGAAAGAGTGGGGGAGGCATAAACACTGTAACAAAGAGTCACACAGGCAAAATAAAAACAGGGAGGGGAGAGTGATGAATCACAGCAACGTGGAATCTCTGAAGGTTCTATTCACGGGATATCTGCACCTCTGAGACATCCCAGAGAGGCTGACCCTGTTAAAGATGACTATGATAATTTGTGAACTGAGGAGGAGGGTAAGTCACACAACGAATTCCACTTGCAAGTACCCTAAGGAGGAGGAATAGTTACATGGCAGGAGCAGCTACGGTGTCCTTGATTTGCAAGCTAAGCAAGAGTGAAAAGAATGACCTGTCTCACTGATGGTTGTAGCCCAAATGTGAGAAAGTACACAACACAAATGTCGTTCTCCTGGGGTTTGGGGATTTACTTTAGTGTTGTTACGACACGTAGAGTAACAGTGGAGAGAGCAGTGATGCTGGGAGTGGTATTCCACAACGGGCCAGGCGTGCCGGCCGTCTTAGCTCTAAGCCAGCCAGTGGGGCCGAAAGTACCATCTCTCCACAGACTTTCCACTTCCAACAGCTGAAGGTTATTATCCACAGCCAAGGTTGGAGGAATGCTTGGACAAGTGGCGCCAGCCCAATAGTTAAACACATTTCTCAAGTGAACAACCTCAGGGGCGGTGTGACAATGAAAGCCAGATTCATAATTGACCGAGCCCTGTCCCTGACCATCTCTACCATCTGTAAGTCAAACGTGAAAGAAAGAGCTTGGACCTCTAACCTTTGGCTCATAATCGTAGAGAAAACTATTCCTGTTGTATTATCTGTAAAAAAAAACCAAAAACAAATAAAAGACATATTCACAACCTTAACAAACACAGCATCTGCTTTATTATGATATATCTCCGCATTTATGCGCTCAAATTGTTCAGGAGTCAGAAGACTTGTTTTAAAGCAGTCAAAAGTCAACAAAGTATCTGTGGAGTAGCGAGGGTGTATGGGTGTTTGTTGACAGTAATGCAATGACCTCTGTTCTACAGGAACTCTGGGAATGTCCAAGAGGTCGACATGGAGTTCCCTCCACCGGCCTTCACTAAATAAACACATTTTTCACCCACTCAACAACAGGAATGTGTGTTCCCCTTAGCTGACTACATGCATTCATGACCTGCTCCTTGCGCATGCAGACCTACTGTCTGTGCTATAGATAAACCTCAAACTGTAAATCCCTTCGGAGAAATTCTAGCACTTTACTTCATCGGGAGCACCTGTCTCCTTCTCGACTGTCAGCTCTGACCACTTTGACGCGTCTTAAAAGGCTGCTTCCTTAAATGTGCATCACTGCCCTGCCTGCATCCTCCCCCAAGACAACAGACATCTGAAACCAAATGACTTCTCTGATTCATTTCCTGCAGCATGAATATACTGGTATTTCTAGAAATACTAATTTGGAAACAATTTGCATGTCAGGTGTGGTTTGATGTGACTTTTCAGAGTTCCTGGATTTTAAATTAGGATAATCAATGGTAAGAGACTGCAGCCAGCCCATTGAGACTGTACTTAGGTACAGTGCTAACAATGACAAAGAAGCTGATGTTTAACATGTTCAATTTGTAGGAATTTGACTGTGAATCACCAATTCAAATTTTGACCTAAGATTAAAACTTAATAGGATCATTAAAGTGATTGTGAGCTGGATTTGTAAATGTCATGGCAATTCATCTATAGTTCAATAGTTGTTGAAGCATATTTCCAAATATCAATTCATGTTGGCACAGGAGCAAAAGTCAGCAGATCGCTTCAGTCAGTGGGATTCGTCATCTAAAGACCAAAAGTGTCTTAAATTTACGTTTAATATCACTCCACCCAATAGTTTAGATATTTTTCAGTCTACAGCAAAGCTAGTTTTTACATGTTTCAAAATTTAGAGGAAATTCATTAATCATTTTCAACTGCTTATCAGCCAGGTTTGTGGGGATGCTGGAGCCGATCTGAGGGTCACCCTGGACAGGTCGCCAGTCTATCACAGGACTGATACATAGAGACAAATAACCACACACACTCAAACTCAGACCTACGGGCAATTTAGCGTCAACAATGAACGTAGACATTCATGTTTTTGGACGGTGGGAGGAAACCCATTCAAGGACAGGGAGAACATGTAAATTCATCACAGATAGGCTCCAGGCCCAGGAATTGAACCCATGACCTTCTTGCTTTGGCACAACAGCTGAGAATAAGTTTATGCATATTTGGTTTTGTTCAGGCCTGCAAAAACAATGACACATCCGATTTAACAACACATCCTGTAGATGTTTCTCATTGCTTGATGATGACTAAAAAAGATAATATTTTTTCTGTCAGCTAGTGTTACATGAACTATTCTTGTAAAAGCCTTAGTAAAGATGTAAGAGTTGTCATGCCAAAGATGCTCTTGGTTATGACCGAACATGGACAAGGTTGAGTCTGTTGTTGACAGGTAGAGATCGCACAATCTACCATCTGCCCAGAGGTCCTTTTTCTCAGACATCCTATTGAGGCCACTTGCATAACAGCTCACCACAGTCTCACTCGCCTCATGAGAGTGCCAGTGGCAGCTGTGGGTTTATACTGAGACATTTCCTACTGTATGTCATCATCCATATCATCACTTAAATCGCAGGACAGGTACAATTGTCAGTAAATGCCTCACATCCTAAGCAAAACAATTGTTTTAACAATTTGGGTCACCTAAAACTCTGTCATTAGAGGGAGGAAACACTGAGTACAGCTGCTTGGAGTCCTGGGCATTAAAATCTGTCAGCAGGGGCACAGGGATGATGAACTGACTTTCCTGTGATAAATGACTCAACAGTTCCATGGAGACACAGAATATCTTAAAATCTCAATTTAGGCCTGTTGGTGGTCCCCCTCGTCAAATTTCCCCAACCTGTTGTAAAGGACGATTGAGCAGTGGTTCCACTGTGATGCATTGAACCCATGAGGTTCTCACAAACTGTGGGTGGGGTGCGTGTCATCCTCCAGCACTGACTGACAGATAAACTAAAAGTACAAGATTCAGCTGCTAAACTGATCAGAAAATTGGCCAAAATGACCTCTGCAACTGAAAAATGTTTAGTGGTTTTCAGCCAAAAACATCCTGTGGCTTTTAACTGCTGTAACTCTAAGTTTCAGTTTCTCATGACAGTAGAGCTAAGCATATAACAAAGCTCACCTCACAGACAAGTTGTCCTCTCGAGCAACGGCTTCACGGCTTAACCACAACTCTGCCATTGTTTCACATGTTCATCCAGAGTTACTTTCAGTCTCTATGGTGGATTACACAGAGTTTCTAAACCCTTTTAACTAGTTAAAAAGGACTTTTAATGAACTTTTAATAATTAGGTTATAGGTTCCTCTGATGCTTGTTGTTAAATCATTCATTAATGCTTTGTAGGTCATGAATAGCGTATCACTTTTGATTAATCACACACCCACAACAGAAAATGTCATTTAGGTTCAGATAGTCTGCAGCTTTAAACCTTGCAAATCAGAAGTAGTTATTGAAATTAATCTATGAAGCATTATTACAAATTCGATTTACAGTAATAAATTATAAAAAATTATGTCCAACTTATGAACCTTCAGTGATGGGTGCCTTATTAGAAAGCCTTATATTGCTGGATGTTGGTTTATCATAATAGTATCTTTTCCTTAACAGATGCATTTGAGTATGATAGTAACAGTAAATGAGGAATCCCAATATAAAATACAATAAAAGTATAAATGCTGGGCAGCTGCAGCTCCCATTTCAACAGTACTTCTGTTCTGGGTTTGCCCTGTCAGGGTGTGCCAAAGAGCTATACGGTACTGGAAATGAGTAGCAAACACTGGGACAGCAGTGTGACTAGTTGTGAAAGATCACAGGTCGGACACTTTGCCTTCACACCCTCTCTGTCTGTTAACAAGAGGTGTACGTGCCCAAGCTGTCCTTCGGCGCAAAAAGAGTCTGTAGCTTCCTCAACCCGTACTGCACCCAGCCAGCTTCCTTTAATTTGTTTCCTTGATCTCTGCTCTGCACAGGCTTGATAAATGCCTTGTCCTTTCACCTTCAACACGCTGATGTACTGCCCAGAATCAGGTGTTGCAAAATCAGCTGAAATTATATAATCTGTCCATGGCTGGCCATACTTTGGCCAAACAGAATTTGTGTTCTCTTGCTGTAAACTCTGACCTCAGAGGATGGAACTCGCCATTTCAATCTAAAACAGGTCAGCTGAGTGCATACTTGCATATATACACGCGTGGACCGCTGCTTCAGGAGGGCAAATCCTTTTCTAAGCGATGGAAATAAACATCTTCATGTTTCGGCTTGAAGAAAGACTCACCTTCCTAGTTGTTCTCCAATTTCATAGAAATCATCCACATTCTGTTGCTTGAAGACCGCCATGCCAGGTGTCTTCATCAAAGTAGCTTATTTTCTTGAAATGCAACACCTGAGTTTCTAATTCCCCAGGTCCAACCCTGTGGGTACAAGAGCAGTGTAAATGTTTTCTGCAGGTTCCAGCTTGCAGTAGAACATTCCACCTCAAAGTCGTATCTACTCTCGTTTCTCTCGTCTTTACAAAACATAAACACTTTAACAAGTGCAGAGGAAATAAAAAGTACACCTCGTCTACCTTTTACCAGACTAAATACTTATTGGCTACAATTAAGTTGGGCAATATAACAGACTTCAGTTCACTTGTGATTAAAACTGGATTAGAAATTAAAAAAAAAAAAGAAAAGAGCCTTTTGGGTAATTAGGGCAGGCTATCTGTTGTGAAACATTTTGTTTTGCAAAAAGAGGTGATGGTGACAAGAACATTTTTCTTTGTTAATCACTACTATTCCTAATATGGAAGAACATATGAAACGGTGATAAAACTGTACAGTGACACAGTTTGTACTTTCAACAGTGAAGAGGAAAAAAACTGAGATACCACAAACCTCCTTCTGCTAAGTTTCACAGAGAAGTGGGGTCTGCACAGTGAAAACAGCTAAATCTCTTGTCTTACCTTCTGTCAGATGCAGAGCTGCTAATAAAGTTCCCACAGCTCCTACAGCCTGTGTGTTCCCTTCATGCCAACAGTTCAGACACAACTGCTCCTTTAACGTCTCTGTTGTTCTCTGTCACTTACAGAGGCACCATCAGTCTTTTGAGTCGGCAGAAGTCCCTCCCCCTGATGGCTCTATTATGAAACTGTAGCATGAGAAAGTCAGACTATCAATAAAGATGACTGCTTTTATCCGATATTGGGTCTGCACCAGTGTTTAGGAAGTGATGATTCCTAAAGCAAGCTGTTCTGTTTTTCATCAACACCTTCAGAGGAAACGCCACACCCCGTCAGCCATTGTTTATTGAATGTACCTTTTAACTGATACAACAAACAACACACAGTGGCAGACGCTGACTTCTGTAACACGAAAGCTTTGCACTTTTCACCATATCATGATATGTGATTAACAATGAACTAGATACCTTAAGAGATTTTACAAACAAAAAAAGTGAAGTGCCCTATACTATTTTCCTGCCTTTACACTTGTGCAATATACTGCTGGAAAAAGCAAAAGAAAGACAAAGATAGTTTTTCGTGTAGCTTATTCAATGTGAAAATAAAATGAGATAAAATAATGAAAACACATGCAAACTAATCTAAGAACAAGAAGTTTTCTAATGAAATGAAATATGAATAAACCTTGAACCTTCTTTAGTGGATATAGAGAAAAATAATTACTTTAACTGATGAAGTTGGGTGATTTTGATTTTATAGAGAGACCTGCTCTCATAAGGAAAACAAATTACCTTTTGCTATTCCTTTACATTTCAACACAGCTGTTACTTTGCTATTTGTTCTCAAGGTGGTCAAGCAAAGACAATGAGCAGAATCCCAAAGAAACCTCTGTAAACTGCTCAAATTAAATGGAAAATAAAGGGTACGTTAAAAACAAATTGTAAACAATACATCAGCATACAAGAGAAAAACACACTTGCCCTTATCTTGTAAACTCACATTCAAACAACAGCTTGATTCTGTGTGAAAAGTGTGAAAGAGAAAACTGTCATGTCCAAGTATCTGGATGTGGAAGAGAGAAAGATGTTGATCCACAGGGCTGGGAATCTAATGAAATACTTCCCTCATGGATCATACAGATCATCATCATCATCATCATCATGTCCATTTTTCCATTACAATAATGTCATTGACATACTAATTTACAAGCCTCCTCATCCTTCTATCTTTCATAAATGGTACCTGAACAAATGTAAACACTGGGTAAACGAATATTATACTGCCACACAGAGGACACTGAATGCAAATACAGCAGAGGTCTAAGATAGGACTCAGAATGACGGCATTATACATATGCTATAAAATGTATAAAGTAGGTTTTGGTCAGGGAAAACACAATCCAGTGGAAACACGACAGGGCATAAGACAAAGAATTTTAAGACATGAAAGAAAGGAATTGAGGACAGAGAAAACACAAATGAGAAGAAGAATTGAAAAATAATAAAGTACAATCATTCCTTCAACAGGTATAAAATTGCCAGTTACCAAAAAAAAAAAAAAAAAAAAAAAAATCACAGCTATGTTTTCAAAAATACTGATTGGAGGGCAAATGCTGAGCTTGGCATTGGAGTAAGCATATATAAAAGACGTGTATACTGATTTGGCCATCAAATAGAAAAACAAGCATAGAGCACATAAAGCATTTGCAAAAAAAATGGCAGGAATACTGATAGAGAGCCCATTCGGCCTGTAATATTTTGGTCCTTTGATGTGATTTGATGGTACATTTTTAATAAGTTGATTTTTCCAGCTTTGATGTGCAGACCACTCCAACAATTCTTCAGGATTAAAATATCCGTTTTACAACTACAACACATCACTGGTGTGTGGAAGTGACTTCGATATCGTCAGACATCAGACACATGGCCTGGGAAGATGCACAGGCTTCAGTCAGTTATCCTCCTCATCATCGCTGACGAAGCTCCGTCCATCCTGACTTGTCTCTCGCTCCCTGAGGAAGGTCTGTCTGATCGCCTCCAGCTCAGTCAGCTCCAGTCGGACCTTCTCCAGGTGGAATGAGCGGCGGTTCTGGATTTGCCTCATTGGAAATGGGTTCATATCCACAAATGCAATGCTCATTAGCTTCCTGGACAAAAGGAAAAAAAAAATAAAAAGAAAGAAAAGAAGAAAGGCAATCCTGTCAGTTTGGGATGTACAGAATGTTACATGCTGTTGCTTGGTTGTCTTTATACACAAGAAGGAGATCTGATGAGCTATTTCAGTTAGTGATATTACTCATTGCTGCAGACACACATCCCTCAGAAATGTCAAGCTCAAATGAACGACCACGCAAACCAAACAAAAATGCTGGCACTGTACCGTGAATCCAGGATTGTGCTTGTGAAGTATCGAAGATATTTGAAGATTGCTGTGGAATCCTGCAACTTCAAAAAGTCTTCCTCTTTGTACTTGAAGAGAGCGAGGGCGAAACGAAATATGATCTGTGGAGAAAAACCATCAAAGATATGAAGTTCAAGTGGGTTCCTAATGCGAATGTGCAATGTAGGAGATCCCTGTCTTTGACAGACACTGTGCAGCCTCAATAAATTGTTATGAAGCAAAAGCTATTGATACTACCTCTTAACAATAATGCTACTTAACAACATCCAAGCAGGGTCCGTGAAAGGGGGATGAACCCAGACAGCAAACTCTTAAATACCCCAGCTCCTCAGAGCTTTGTAGCATCTTTGAACTTTTGTTTTCTTTTTTGAAGAGGGTATGTTTTGGGTCACTCTCACCTTCCTAACTGTGTTGTGTTAAGTCGTTTGAAGTAGCTATGTCCTGCAAAAGATTTCAAAATTCCCCGTGCATCATCAACTAGTGACTGTTGGGTCAACATACTTGGAGCATTTAGCAACTGAAAAGCCAAATATTTGGGACATGATTCGAAACTAAAGACAATGAATAGTGACTATTGGTCTACATCAGGTGGATGGCAGACGCCGAATTAGTGTTAATGTTGGAATCTGCTGGATGTGTGAAAAGGTGGTGATGGTAATAATAATTTACAGTCTATCAGTGGCGTGTCCACAGCTCGGTTCTGCTGCCACCAAGTGCCCAAAAAAAGTTTATTTATCAAACAACTAGATAGTTACACTTTGAGCCGAAACATTAGTATTCCCTTGTAAGTCATGCTTGGGTCTTCTTATCGCTAGGTATGTGACTTTCTTCAAAGCCTCATCTGCAACTCTATCATTTGGCATTGTGCGGACAGAGTGCACTGCATTAAACTGAGCTTCTGTGCTGAAAACAGCTGCCCCCTGCTGGAAATGCAGAGATGCCCTAAAACCAACACAAAGAATTGTGAGATAATTTTATGCAGTTTCAAAGCTGTTTTCATCAAGCACAGCTTCAGGCATAACATGCTAGGCAAATGCTAATGAGGCAGATGCGGGAACTTGCTAACACTGAAACACGAAAAATAATCACACACACCATCTGTAGGGAGGAAGATGGATTTCAACTCAGTAAATTAAATGGCACAATTAAAAATTTGAAGACCCTTCATCTAATTTTTGCTTTCCTCAGGACTCTGTGAGACAGAAATGTGAGATTAGAGGATCAATTTTACTTTCTTTCTGCCTCTTACCTTTGGACCCTCATACAGAAAGGCGTCCCAGATCTTGAAGAGGATGTCGCTCACCACACTATCCACAAACACCACCAGGAACCAATTGAAGGTGATGAGGGAGAAGTCTACCTTGTACTGCTCAAAATGGGCATGAAGCCGTGGCAGCTTCTCGCTCATCAGGTCCTTGAACACACGCTGGTCAACCTGCACAGATTCAACCATACAGTACACATGGCATATATATATTATTTTTCAGCAGGGAAGAATGTAAAAAAAAAATCCAGAAAAGAGAAAGAGAGCAAACAGAACTAGTCGCTGTACTGCAGTCCTGCTCTGGTAAGTGATCGCCGTGTTGAGCTTGTTTACCTGCGAGCCAAGCAGAGTCTTGGTGTAGTAGTCTCTTGGCATGAAGACTTCCACAATGGCTATAAGGCTCCAGAAGGCGTCCTCTTGGTCCAGATAGAGCAAAGCAATAGCAGCCAACCTGGGGAAATGTCATTTATTAAAAAAAAAAAAATGTACAGTTACATCCCCATAAAAGGAGAGAATGAGTGAAACTAAAAGCTCCACCAGTACCTGTTTAGTCCCTGACAGTAGCCAATGTCTGGATTCCTCCAGGAAAAAGCCATCAGGACGTTCCTGAGTTTCTGGATGCCGCCTGCACTTGGGGAGGCGTAGTGCTTGTTGTTGGGCAGAGTACGCAGCAGGTCTAGCTCAATCTGCTTTGAAGCTGGATTAGGCTTCTCCCGGGCCACATTCAGTAAGGTCTCGTAATAGTCTGGTGCCAAATGGTCCCGAAACTTCTTGACGTGGAAGGAGACACACCAGCGCCACACAAGGGAGCGATGCTCATGGGGGACACCACAGCGAATAAGGGCTTTGAGCTCAGGGGAGCGCACAAAATCTCTGTTCATGGTGCTGGCCAGATAGTTCTCCCACTTTACTCCGACAGACACCTCCTGATTTGTCATGGACAGGGACTTCAGCTCCAAGGCTCTCACCTTCGCAACTAGTCTCTCCTCCTCTTCCTCTTCCTCAGGCACCGTCTTGAAGCCATACACGTCATATTCACTAACAGCGAATCAAAGCAGAGAGAAGATATGGAAATAACATCATCACTCAGAGATGTGTGTACCTGTTCGTCAGCTTGCCTTCTATTTTAACTTCCTCCAAAAGGACATGCCTGGGCTTGCACGTAAGTCGGAGCAATAGTGACAGGGACTGGCGGATGATTAGCAGAGCTTGCTATATACAGTTGGGAAAAACTGTATGCTGTACCTTGTGACTGCGGCAGATTTTTCCTTGATTTGTTGCTGAATTTGGTAAAACCCCATATGAATTTCTACATATATTGGCCCTTGATATTGAAGGAGTGATGCTTTTATATTTACAGTCCAGCTGTGCTAAATATTACATTCATTAAGCTATCTGGCATAAATGTTATATCAGAATTTAACTTAGAGTTGTTTAAATTTACACCTAAAAAGCCACCCTGTTGAAAAAGGTAGCCAAAATTACAGTGATGGACAAAACCAAAACAGGACAACCACCTCTTTATGCATAGTCCATACCTGACGCTGTTTGGCTTGAAGATGAGGTGCTCTTGCTGGTCAGGGCCCTCTGCCTGCAGTGCATCCTCTAATAATCTGGAAATAACCTCGCGGGCAGGACTCTGCTCTGACGATGAGCACACTGGCATTTTCACCTCTTGAAGCAGCACCAGATACTTGCTCTCCACCTGACAAAGCTTGGCCTCCAAGGCTGTATACTGCAGCGAATAGAAAAAGAGACGGTTACAATAAAGCCTCGGTTTGGTATTCATTTTTCCTCTTTTGCATTTTATGTGCACTTGCATATGCACTTCCTCCTAAAAGTTACTTAGGTTTCCTGTTTCTATGAGGTCATTGTTTTGTTGCAATCAGAGTCGGGCTGTATTGACCAACTAACACGGTACCTTTGCTTCTAAAGCCTTTTCTCTGATCTCCGCATTTCTGCGTAATACTGTCAGCTCAAGGATCTCTTTGTTCAGGAACTTGTTCTGGGATTTGTAACCTTGAAGGCTATCCTGAAAGTGAAATACAAACAGTATGTCTGGTTAATCAGTGAGCATTAAACCAAAATATAAACAAAATAACAAATCGGTCTAACTGACACTTGAAGTTCTGTATTCTGCACCTTGAGGATGTCCAGCTCCTGCTGCTCTTTGTTGGGAGGTAGTAGACTGGTTTCATTTGGATTTCCACTCTGTTCTGAGCTCTGCTGCGACAGCTTTATGATGACTTCATCCTTTGCCTGGATGGTCTCCATCAGCATCCCCAGCTGGTCATTCATCTCCCCCACTTTAATCTTTAGGCCCTTCAGCTCCTGTTGCAGACTCTCCTTCTCCAAGCTGAGACGCTCCATGTGGCCACAGAGGGACTGGATCTGTCCATCTCTTTCTTCAAGCAAGGTTTCGAGCTGGGCAAGTTCACCCTGGTTTACTACCGAATCCTGGGCCTGCTCTGAGGTTCCGGACAGGTCTGGAGCCGGGGCAGGGCGGTGCACCAATGGCCTATCACACTGAGATGTCCTTAGAGTCTGCTGCAGAAGTCTCACCAGCTCCTGGTTGATTAAGACATTTTGTTTTATCAACGTATCAACTTGCAGGGACAGAATCATGTTTTAAATAAAAGCTTCTTGATTCACAGAAAAAATGTTGAGTCAACTGGTCAATCTTTTTCCTTGTTTCCATTAAAAAAACTGAACAGCTGTATATTCTGCTTGTTGAATTTTGACTTGTGAGACTGCTGATATCAGCTAAAGACTAAAGTCTAATTAGAATTCATCATATCTTACTTATGGTTGTGTAAGATGTAACATGTGATCTTTGATCGATAGCTAATCATCAGACCTGTTGCTGCACCGAAATTCCAGCTGTGAGCTTATTTTGAACTACAAACAAACTGTGAGTACAAATAAGCTAAACAAAAACCACCTCCACTAATAGCTTAGAAAACACTGACAGTAACAAATTAAAAATATTTCAGGGGACAAAAGATGCTATTTCACACATTATTTTATAACTTTTATAACTATTTTAACTATTAATATGACCTAATAATATTTAACTAACAAGGTCAGTAAGGACGTGGACCTGGAGGCCACTGTCATATAATAACAAGTATCTGAAAAAATATGTGCAAAAACATTTTATATATGTAATAGTTAAACACCACACGGACAAGGAACAGTTATACATTTCATGTAGATGCACTCGACATAACTTTCAATAAAAGAATAATGTGGCCAATTACTTCAGTCTAAGGCCAATAATACCTGGAAGATCATTCAAATACATTAACAATACAATGTCAGCCATGGTTTACTGGGCCTGAACAGTCACAGAATATTTCCAACAGCAGTTAAAGAGTAAACCAGCTGAATCAGTGACTCAGAGTCTCTCAGCAGCTTTCTGACAAATTTGGAGCTGCCATTTAACAGCACAGCGGAAGCATACACTCATACATTACAAACAGTAAAACAAGAACAAAGAATATGGACAGAGGACGGCCAACTGTGACTGTTGTTAGGAAAACTACTGTTCCCCTTCTTACTTGTTTAAGCATGACTAAACATTTGCTGCTTTCCTGTACTTGTGGACAACACCAAAAGCTTATGCTTGAGCTTAATTCACTGAAAATATAGTTAAAACACTCGAGTCCCTGTAGACTAGCTGTACATTATGAAGAAAATCAAGGCAGGTTTTAAAATTAAAACCAAAAACTCGTAGCTACATCTACAGATATAATTACTAAAAACAATTCAGCTGATAGACTGGTAGGCAGCAGAAAAAAAGCTTTTGTGAATTTATAAAAAGTTTTCAGCCAACTGAAGCACAGTTGAGGGAAATGTCATTAGTTTTATCCATCCAATAACGGAGGACAAAGGTGGTCTAAAAACCCTCTCCAGCAACATTACATTTTCCAAATTAGTGTACTACATTCCTTTTAAATACACTATAACATTGGGCGAAATGACGAGCGTGAGAAATCTTTACCTTGTGACTGCTGAGCTCCTCTCTGAGCTTGGCCTGCTCCTGCTGCATGCAGCTCAGCTCTTCCTGCTGGCTCTGGAGGCGAAGCTGCATCTCCAAAGACTTGCTGCCATTGAACTCCACTGGAGAGTTTTCAGCACTGCGCGTCTCAGCAACGCGGCTAGACCTCCCTGAGCCCATCATGTCTCGAAGCAAAGGCCTCTTCGGCCGCGCAGAGTTGCGTACAAAGTCAAAAGTAAATGCTGATCCAAAGGAATCTGAGAGAGAAGGGAATTTCATCACTTCTTGTCTGAAATACTTAACCTATAGCTGTAAACTGTATAAGTCATTAAAAGGAGGTTCTGGATACATGCAGCACTGATTGTCCAGTTGAAGAAATGAGTGAAATAATACAAGCCACAAAGCATTTCTTCTCTGGGTGATGTAAGCCTGGTATGAGTAGCAACCCTGGCTAGGAGGAGGGCGGCTGAGGCAGCATGATGTTGACGTACGTCTGTGAGTGTCTGGATGATGTTTCTGTTCAGGGAAGTCTTTGGGTGGGGCATCCACCAGCTCCCACTCTTCTGTGCTGTTGTTGCCCGTGTAAAAGACGCTGCGTCTGTTCTCAGCTCCTCTGCCCTGCCGCAGATAAGACATGGAATTTCTGACAAAACAGAAACCACAAAGGAGGGTGAGTAAGGCCAAGTCCAATTGAGCAAGACCAACTGTGGAGATTCAGTGTGATGCTGAACATTAAGGCACTGCTACTATGTCAAAGCTGTAAAATCCACAGGGATCAGGGGCAAACAGCACAGCAGCTTGACGCGCTGCCAATTGGTCATTTTTTTTGTTATTGAGACTTTTGTCAAGAGAGCAATATGACTCAGCTGGAAAATCAAACACTAACCACAAATACCATAAAAATAAATAGTAAATAGTAAATTGTTAATCTAAATTATAAAGGCATTATCTATGCAACTGATCAAAACGCTTCACTTCACTGTTTCCACCACCCTACACATCCGTCTCACACATCCGACACACTTTAATTTCAACTAATGGAGAGATGCATAAAGGCCAACCACTGAGTCACACTTCACACATCATGGGCATGGGTTAGGGCTTAGGAAGGGGGTTTGTGTTAGAGACTGTTTCAACATCAAAGCTCTGCTGTTACAGTAACATTTAGTCTTCATAACACAAGCTGGACACGTCACTGGTAAACTTAGGAGAATAAGAGCATAAAAGAGGCACAAATAGCTGCTACACCGACTCCTACAGCTCTTAAAACCGTTGTTTGAAGACAACAACTGTGTTTTATCTTCTTTTGCCTTTTAAAAAGCATGTAGCAGACAGACTGGTTTGGACGCATCAACATTGGAAGTCAACATTGGAACTCAATTGCTCAAAGTTTCCTGTACTTTGATAGGTGCACTCCCCCTTCCATCATGGATACAAAAGTTCCAATGAATCTGTTACATTTTCAGCATTTCAGCCAGATCTAAAGAGGTATTTCATTTCCTCACTACAGCTCTGTCTGGGATCACACTGTGGCAGACCTACTAGTCGAACAAACACTTCCCTTTGAGAAGCGTGAATGGTAAAATTGCATTGTGATGGAGAAGGCTTTAGATGAGCCCTACCTGAGTTCTGTACCAATGTTTTTGAGCGAGAAATTGAGGGGGTTGGTAGGCCCAGCAGAGGGTCCTCTGGCTGACTGGGCAGCCACCATGCCCCCACCATCCATTTCTGTCTCCATGGCAAAGTCGCTGCGGACCTTCTCCATGCTGTCACTTATGTTCTCAAAGATGCAGGCATCTGAAACACAACACACAAATCATAATAATACATCATTACTCATACCACCACTACTTGCTTTCATATGTACATATCTGTTCTTTGTAAAGGAAATGAAGCTGTAGTGACCCTGGATGTATTCCAAAATAAAGTGACGCAATCATTGAAGTTACCCAGACTGCTATTTACAGCAGGAAAAATGCATGTGGGCAGCTCTCTAACCATCCGAAAATACAGTATCTAGCATTTCTATGGCCAAAGTGCTAAAAAGCTTCCCATTTGCATGAAATTAGCTGAAAAAAGAAAGTGTGGGAACATATCACGGAAGGCCTGAGCCGTTCGACCCACAGCTGGCATATTCAGACAAGGAGACAGATCCTTTTACTGTCTGTACACCTGCAGCGTCATTTAACAAAACAAGTTAGTCGATGGTTGCACATGTTATAGTTTGTCTACATATTTAGTGTCCCACATTTTGCAGTGAGGGGCAATTGCTACTGTAAAAAAAAAAAAAAAGCACATTTTAACCTTCTGCTAGTCATTTAAAAACAGCGACATGAAACATGCAATGGCCTCTTCAATGATAAGGGGGGAAGTTTTTTAATAATTCTTTATTTTGCACACACACACAGACATTTGATCACTGGCAAAAGTTCAAGAACTGCATAGATTAAATTAGACAGATATGGACAACCTATTTTAAAACCACTAATGCCTTAAATTTACTTTTAGAAGCCACAACTTTTTGTTGAATTTGGGATTTGACATCAGACTTGTCTTGTAGAATCAAGTACTACAATCGCAATATATGACTATGTTTTGGTGCAATATGTCCATATTGATACTAGGGCTGAAATCACAAAATGGCCAATTGCACTATCCAGATCACAGGAACTACCAATCAAAGAAAAATGACAGTGGCTCAATATTTCCTGATGAAGGTAAAATGTCCAAACATTCTTTTGTTTTGCTTCACCAGCAGTGTAGTGTTGAGTCCTACAAAAATGATATTATGGAATATGTCGTGATGTTGCGATACGTTTGCGAAAGGACCTCAGAAAAGAAAAAACAAAACAAAACAGCACCATCATTTTTAAATTCTTTTCAGTGAAAAACAACCAATCCTACTGAAATCACATATTGCAACTGCAATTATCTCTCACTAATTCATACTGATGATGCGGCCAATCAGAGCTTTTGAGGGCAGGTGTGAATTGAGATTTGAAGAAGAAAAACATTATTCATGCTTATGTTGACAGGAAAAGGAAGAGCTATTCACAGTCCATATAGCAAGAACAATCAAAACTTGGTGGACTAGGAAGACAAAGAGCCATTTCTTTATAGCATAACAAAAGTTTCAGCCCCAGTGCTTGTGCGCTACTTGCATTGGTCTGAACCTCTGCTGTAAATCTGTTAGTGTTTGGCACCTTCTATTTTTTACAGTTTTATGAACTAAAGAAATATCTGATGTAAACAGCTCCAATGATTATTTACTGTGGATTATACACACAAAGAAATTAGGACCATGTAAAGAACTCTGTGAAAAAAATATATATATAAAAAATTATCATATCTCTAACAAGAGACATCTATGAGTTTTGTATTGAAACCGACAAACGACTGAGCCAAAAGAGCCTCTTATCCAAGAAAATTGAGTGCAACAAGTTATCAAAAATAACTTAGTCTACAAAAAAATAACACCAGCAACTGTTCAGCAAAGAATTTCCCATGAAGGATAGCAAAATTAAAACGATGTGCACACAAACTGCACACGACAAGGCACAATAGCTCACTTTAGTCACAACCATGAGAGGGGTTTTTACACATACCAGCTGACAGTGAGAGTTATCAGTTCCTTCATGAGCAGGCAGAACAACTGTGCTAAGATGGAAGTGACATGTTAGCAGTAATACGCTGCATAAATAAACTGTATCGTAAATGCTGATGGGCTACATCTAGTCAGCCGTGTTGAAAAACAGCAAAAAAAACAGCAAACAGTGCGCACAATCAGAGTTTTGTCTCTTTGAAATAAAAACACACACCGGATACAGTAGTGAACTCTTTTCTTTTTGACACAATCACTCCTAGACGCTGTTTCAGTAGACACTTGGGAGGTTGGAAGCAAAAAAGCTTGACTTGTGTTTGCCGTGCTAACACTAACGTCTTAGATACAGGTGTTTACTTTCAGCTGGTGCCTGAATATGGACAAAAAAAGAGCACTGTCCACTCTGTACATTTACTGTGCATTCACATGTGTGTGTGTGTGTGTGTGTGAGGGAGAAACTGCCCACCATTGTCTTTGCCTACAAGGCCGGTAGGAGGGTGGGACAAGGTCGGGGAGCTCCAGCTGTCCCTCTGGCCTCGGGTGTTGCTGTACTCCCAGCGTTTCTGCTGTAACTGCTGGAGCCAATAGTGCATCACCTGCCTGCTGGGGGCCTAAAAACAAACACACATGGGCCAACCCAAGTAAACGAAATGTTGATATGAGACATATCAGAGGGGATCAAAAGCTAAATGACAAGTCAAAAATGACCATGAAGAGAACCGACACTTTACCAAAGAACATAGCAGATGTGGGGCTGAAATAGAACATATGAAACTGTCTAAAGACATTTCAGATAGCAGTCTACTATTATGATCAGTCATGTGAATGAGCACAGACGCTGGTTTCAGTATCAGTTCCAGCCTCGGGGCCATGCAAGCTGTTTGGTATTAAGCATTCAGACCATCTGCTGGAAAACTCTGCCGATTTTTAATAGCAGGCAGCCGGATGGAGTGAAACCAGAGGCACCTGCTTTGGCACTCAACTAGTCAGAGTCACATGACAATGAAGAAGACCATCACATGATAAGCTGACCCTCCACAGAGCTGAGGTGCCAGATGACTTCATGAGCATTTAAATCACTGTCATTCAAAAAGTGTTTCAGAATAATCAGCTAATGAAGCTCTTGTCTGAGAAAAGGGACAAAACAAACAAACAAACAAACAAAAAACCGGATATAACTGATTTTATTTGTTTTTTTAACCAGCTGTGATTGAACATTGGCAAATCATACAAATATTGACAATAGTGATTGTAAATGAAGCTCAGGATAAATCTGTTGAGTTAAAATGGGTGTGTCTGCGTGTTTGAGCAGGAGAAAAGGAAGTGACAAATGACAGCAAGAAGTTAGAAAACAGTCTCTACCACACACACACATGCTGGGAAGTTGGTACCTTGAGCAGGAACTCCTTCCCGGCCGTGCGGATCTCAAACTGACCCTCTTCTCCCTCCACGTCGTAGCAGAAACACGCATCGCTGATTTCTATGTGTCCGAGCGGCAAAGCATCCTGGGGAGACTTGAAGTAATACAAGTAACATTTCCTGGGATCGTACACGAACCACCTCGGCTTGTACCCTCTCAGGGGCCCCTTGCCGGACAGTTTGTTCAAGTATCCGCACAGCTTGGAGGCCTGATCCTTTGCTCCATCGACATCGGCCACATCCACGGACCTGGCGGCCGGGATCCGCGGAGCAGCGCCGCGCCCGGGCCCCGGCTCGCCGCCGTCCTCCTCTTCGTGCATCTTTCCTCGAAGTTTCTTTTTCGTGCAGCGCAGCGGATGGCCACGGCTGCTTCCATCCGCATGACTGGCTGCCTCTAGCACAGGGGCAGCACGGGAAATGTAGTTTATTACAGGTGTGTGTGCGTGTGTGTGTGTGTGTGTGTGTGTGAGAGAGAGAGAGAGAGGCAGGATCATTACCGCTGGGTGGTGGTGTTTGACAAGAGGAGCAACATGAGGAGGATCGGCTTTAAGTATGCGTCGGATGGTGAGATACTGAAATGTTTTATGTTACTTGCTGGAAAACGAATCAGTTTAAGTTGAAGATGGTTCCAAACAAATTGTTAAATTTTAATATGAATATTATTAAATTAAAGATACAGCTGGATTAATCCGACAGTGGCTGCTGCAGAATTGTTGAAGCTCCAACTCTGATTTTCTGTACAATTGTGTTTACAATCTGTCATACAATTTCAATCACCATGCATTGACTATTGTGAAACTTCAGAATTATTATCTAATGTTTTATTATGATTACGGTTACATTCAGTTACTATTGTCATTAAGATTGATGCAATAATGTGATCTAAAACAGCAAATGAATATAGCAGTTATATCTATAAAATGAATATTTAGGAGTGGGTTAAAAGTATGAAGTAGCAAAAAGTGACACGTGCACGCGCACCAAGCTTGCTCTTAACAAATAGAACCTTTTTTTGGCAACACTGACAACCAGATAATAATATACAGTATATATAGTCCCCAGATTTTCTTGGTTTCTGGTCAATTTATTAAATAAAGCATAATGTAGGACTGAGCACCAGGTGAGCACCATATAAACCAAGACGTTGTAGCTCCAGTCGGTTTGATTGCATTTAATCAACACACCAAAACCAACTGACTTGTTGTACATTTGATACTGAGTCACAGAGGTCAAAGGGCAATTTGTAATGTTCAAAGGCAATGTGACATTGGGTTGGGCTATTTTCCAAGGTCTGTTTTTTTTTGTTGTTGTTGTTTTTTTTTTGTCTTTAACAAACAATATGTTGACTTCTTATTACATGTTGAATGTGATCTAATCAATCTACTGTAGTCAACTTCTCTGTGTTCTGGTAGACTAGGGGTTAAAACACATACAATATGACCACGACATGCTTGTTTTGTAGCCTATCATACTCCTCTCTTTCTTACTATCGATATACCCAATAAACACAAACATGATATCCGAAAAAAAAATTACTTGGTTAGCAGGGCAAATAAATGGAACTCCACTTTCTCTACTCTTCGTAGGACCTACAGTATAGTGATCAGAAAATTCATCAGCTTTATTATCTCTGATATTGGCATCTACTTATCTGGCCAACAAATTGAATCGAAAGCAACTGGACTTAGAAACTGGACTTTCTAAGAAGACGTTTCGCGTCTTATTCTTCAGACCAGTGAGGACTAGTCAGACCGATGTGTTGAGAACTGATGAAGCCCCTTGGATAAGAGGCGAAACGTTTTCTTAGACAAATCTAAGTCCAGTTGTTTTCGATTCAATTTGTTGGCCGGATATGACTATGACTATAATGAGAATACACAGACATATTACTGGCATCTCCTTAGCTATATGTTATTCAATGTATGACTTCCACATTGACACTAAGATGACAGACTGAAGGTGTATTATCAGCATGACCTTAAGCTTGGAAATACACCTATCACTGGAAGTTAGAGCTTTTTTTTTTTTTTTTTTTTTGATACCTGTGATAACTGTAATGTTTTTTGATTGGATTTTTACTTTTTTAAGATTCACCAAATATACCGAATGAAATTGTTTGTGAGGATGCTCATTTCAGCTTGAGGTTTAAGGGAACATGCAAGTAAACCTGATATGGATCTATTATAATGACATTTTCTAGACATCAATTGACTTGTGACCTTTCAAAAGCCCACATCCCCCTCATAAGTATGTTGCTACAAAACTGACAATAGATCTTTGAGACTGTCTGATAACTGAAATCTTCATTTCTTAGTCTCTCAGTTTACCTCACAGCTACAGGAGAAAAATACAGCAACACGTTGTTCACGCGCTGGTTACATTCTCTGTACACTCAGTCACATGGCCCAGCTATACTCACAGTGTGACTTTACTAATATGGAACCATACATAACATTTGTCCCCTAATTGGCCCACACCCCCAGAGGAGCACACAATGATTCACAAAGATATTTAACTGTATGATGATGTTGAAATTCTAGGTGACGGTACTGTGTCAGCACTTAGTCATACATGGAAGATATTGTACTGTAAGAAATTACATTAAATACTAGGTAGAAACTTAAATTTTTTTAAATAAATTTTGAACATTGTCAGAGCTACACTGATCCCATTTTCATAATTTTTAACAATTCAAATATAGACAACAGCATCAGTATGTCCTCTGAGATCAGAGCAGGATCATTGTGATCACTGACATCCAGCCTCATCCCGCTCAGTATGACACAAACTGTTTCTGGTTACTGTCTCTCCCCCACAGGGAGTTCCTAATTTTCACCACGGAGCCAAAACCCATGGAGGGTTCATGACAACAATCTCAGCAAATGGGGGGTATGAGTTAGCCATCATTTAAATTCACAAATAAGGCTGGGAAACTTCCGATTTTTATTGGCTTTACTGGCTTTGTTTATGCCTTCCAGAATCTCTGCAAATCTTCCCAAATATTTCCATCAGCTCACACATCTACTCCAGCCAGAATTTATTGTGAACTTGGGTCAGAAAACACAAACAATTAACTGCTGACGCAATTTAGCTCCCATTACTACAGTGATCATACAGTCTGTGGGTAAAACGCCTCCTCTTGCAAGCCAATGCACTTGTCTGCACACAAACCACAGCTTTCTGTACAGCCTACTTTCCGTTTCTCTTCAGGAAGCTCTTGTTTTTCTCATCACCCTCCAGATTTCTACCTCATGCAAATGAGACATATGAACTCTGATGTGCCGTTACCAAGCACCACTGCTTTCCAAGCCGGTGGAAAAAAGTGTGTAATTCGAAATGTCATTTGTCTATATCTCCCATGTAGGCTTGTAACCCCCTCAGAACACATTTGGCTGGAGATTACTAGACAAGAAGTTGAGAGAAGCATTTTAATGTTTGCTGACATGACACCAGGTCCACACCATTCACTGTTAGTCTCAAGGAAAGGTATGTACACCATCTGAAACTTAACAGCGTCTGAGCTTCAGAATTAAACAAGAAAGCCTTATTTTCAATTTTTTATTCCTTTACAAGGGTTTGAAAGAAATCGGGGTTCACTGTACGGACAACAGAAGCCCAGATCCGAAAGGATCTCTTCTGGACCAAGGACGAAGAATCAGAAACATCCGAAATCACCTCCCTTTAGAAACTGTCTCAAGTTTTGCTTCAAGGTAAGCACTGTTTCCAGAGCATGTTGATTTCTAGCTCATTTACTCTTTTAATAACTAAATTATTAATCAATTATCACCATACAAAGTGCACTTTGCCTTATATCCAATTGACATTACAGCAGAGGACATCAATGTAAATAAAAAAATATAAGTCTGGTTGAAAGCAAAAGGAGAACATTGTTACCTTTAGAGTCAGAATCTTTTTTAGGCATTGTGAATGAATGTTGTTAAATTAAATCACTGTAAAATCCAAACAGAATTTTTTGTGATTAATTGGTTAAGAGACATTGAAAAGTATGGCAATGTAGGGCTTGAGGTGGACGCATGTGTGACAGAAACTAGAGTGACCAGGTTTTCATCGAGCTGCTGTTGGTCACTCATTGACACCTCCTGCAAAATAAGCAAATGAGTTCAAGTGCAGCCTCACTGCACCTGTTAGGAAAGCAAATACTAGTTGTCTTCACTGGACATCTGTATGGCTTTAACTAGGACCGAGTGAGGATGGAACAAAGACAGCAGCAGAGCAACTCTCATGCGGACTTGACTGAAGGAAGACTCAGGGAACTGGCAACAAAGTGGTTCATAGAAACTCAAGTACCGCTTATCGTCCACAATGGCTTCTTCCCCACTTGGTTCCTTGGCTTCATCACAAGAAAGTAAGTATCCATATTCAGAATTTATTTATTTTTTAGAAAAGTAGATATCAAATTCTCAGAATTGATACACTCCTCTATTATATATATATATATGTATGTATATATATGTATATATATTGATATTGATGGGTCGGTCATTTTTATTTTGTTTTTATTTAATTTGTCATTGTATAAAAATATCAAAAATAAAATCAATCAATCAATCAAAAAATAAATCATACATATATAGGCGTGCATTCAGTGGAGTATAAGTCAGTGTAGTGTAGGAGGTTGGTTGGCCCAAGAATCTACAGCCAGTTTTAGATTCAACAAACACTTCAAATGGAAAGTGTCCACTCTGTAACACACCCACTCAGACCTACTGACCTTTTGTCTGTCAGACTAAAACACGCCTACGGAAAGAGCAAAAAGGGGCAGATACGTCAGAGCCAGAGGTTGGTACTGACAGGTTCATGGAAAGGACTTTCCTTTGATACAGTGTAATTTCCAGGGTGGATTGCGTGATCTATTTCTCTTTTCCTTTACATTTGTGCCTAGTGGGAAATAAATGGCAGAAAGTGCTCAAGTTTCAGTTTTAATGCTCTTTTTGGTTGATTTATAGACATGCCGAAGAAATACTCAGAGAAAAGGAGCTGGGCTCTTTCCTGATCCGTCTCAGTGATAAGGCCATCGGGTACATACTGTCCTATAAGTGAGTACTGCTTTAGTCTTAACATGCTGTTGCAGAGACATTCACCTGTCATCAGTACAAAAATATTCAGATGCCATACACAAGAAGAACCCACTATGTGTGTCAAATCTGCTGCAGTTACATTTTCAAATCTGCTTCCAAGGTATGCATTGGCTGTTTAGTATATTAATGAACTCTAAAGCCCCAAAAGTCACAGACAGGATGTTTTACATGTCCTCACGCAGACTGGAACATCACACTATCTTCAGACACAAAGCTTACGTTAGTGATTTTAGTCAAATTTAAATTCTTATAATCTTTCAGCCAATGGAATTCACATTTCTTATTTATTGAGAATTTAATTGTTTTTTTAACCATAACCTGGAGCCCAATGTGGAGAATCAGGGTTTCAACAAACATTTTTATATCTTCTTCCAGAGGCAGCGATCGGTGTCGACACTTCGTGATAAACCAAAGTGAAAATGGCCAGTTTGTTGTCTGTGGAGACAGTGAGGGGCATGACACAGTACCTGACCTAATAAAATACTATAAGACAAGTCCCATTCAACCGTTTGGAGAGTATCTGACATCTTCATGTTTTGATGTGCGACAAAACTCCTTTTTTGACACTTTTCTGCACAAGTCACTGATCAAGAACTGGTGGCCTGACTTCTTTTTTCTAAATTCATCCAGGTAATGAATGAAGAGCTGTACGATACCATTCAGATCAGACCTAGAGAAAAAACTTCCGATACCGTCAGAGCTGTTAAAAACATACGAAAGCAACAGACCAACTCGGCCTCAGAGCAACCATGGACACGACCACCAAGGGGCAACAGGTCACACAACGTGAGTACAGATCATGCATTTCAGACAATTAATTTCAGTCATATTTTGAAGTTTTTATCTCAAAGTGGGTTTTAAAAATATGGCTTTTTATGTCACACAGGAAGCACCACCATTGCCGCTCAGAAGCAGGCCTTCTGATAGCGTCCCCCTGCATGACCAAGACAGGGTTTTGTATGCTCAACTCAGGAAGCAGTCACCCTGGGAGATACCAAGAATCCAACACGTTCCCCAGAGCCATTTACCTGAGAGATCCACCGCACAGGACCAGAACTTCATTCGGTGTAGTCCTCCATCAGGACCAGACTCTGTTTACTCTGAGCTCAGCCTGCTGGAGAGCACTAAGAGAAGGTCTCTACCACTGCCAGACAACAGCTCTGAAGCAGAGCACAATAACAGGCAGGGCACACACCCCCCACACACACCACCGAGACTCTCCCCCAGACCCGTCAGACAGGCCAGGAGCTGTGTGCCCCGGTCTGAGAAGACAGACTCATGCAGCACACCGAGCAGTCTAGAAAGCATGAGTCACAGTGGTCTGTATCACCTGGCGGGCAGGTCCGGGAGCCCACACACTGCTTCATCTGAGGCCGGCTCACTGTCATCAGAGCAGCAGAGTGATTCACTGTATGCTGAGGTCCCTAGTGAAATCCCCTTTAGCTGCTTCTGTCAAAACAACACATATGAGCTGATTCCTGGGCACGAAGACGCAGCTCAACCTAAACCCAACATCAACACGTACGAACCTCTGGAGGACGTCAGACCCAAGGTGTTAAAGGTTAGTAATGTATTTAATGCATTTCATTTTATAAAAGCCGTATTTAATGTTCATCATATTTATTTGATAACAAACAAAAAAATTTACCCCCCACAGAATGACAAATGGAAATGGCTTTTCCCTGAGGTGAAGAGGAAATGGTGAAGAGGCTAACATACCAACTACTGAAGGAAATATTTCATCTGACACTACTGTGTTCTACTAACATACACTCCATGACATCTTTTGTTATGTATTCAATACGGACTTACCTGTATGTAAATATTCAACCGTCTTCTTTAGTTTAGCTTTTTGATGTATTTATTTAAAAAGTTTGATGTATTTACATTGTTTTTCATGGTGCTAAATAAAACACATGTATATACAGAAATTTCACCAAATAATTTATGTCATTAAACACAGATCCATAAACAAAATACTCGACCTTATTTTTGTGTTGAGACTGTTAACTATGCAGTTAGATGAAGTCAGATGTTAAAAAAAAAAAAAAAAAAAAAGCTCTGCGCCTGCTAATGACCCTCATTTTATTAATATTCTAGCGGCTGATTCAGGGCTGGGTGCACTGGGAGGTATGAAGGATTATTTCAATCCAACTTGAAATAAAAAGGGATGATTAAGTTCAGTACAGCCCAATCTGGGTTAGTTTTAGAGTCTGCACCAAAACTTTACTGACTGCATTGAGAAAAACGTGCTCTTCATGCACATATGGCAGGTTGTGTTGAGGGAAACTATACTCATTAGCGACAACAAACCTGCGCGTATTCAATTCACTACCAGACTAATATACTACAATAAATAACACTGTAAAAATAATACTCTACAGTTTGAAATTCGGTAAATGCTAGTGATGTTTCTTATCCTCAGTGCTCGTATAAACTGTCACATAGCCACGATTTTCACATAGTTTTTGCCTAAAATGAGACATATTGCCATAGGCGAGATGAAATAACATAACAGCAAAAACACCTATCTTCATGGCTAATGAACCCGGGGAGAGAAAATGTCTCAAGATACAAATAACCAAAATATCTGCTAAATGCTCTCCACTTAAATTCCAACAACTGCTTTCTAAGTTTATCAGAAGTCCTGTAACGCATGTTCCTGTTGTTTCCTTTGAAATAGATCCTTTAGTAAAAGTTGATATTGAGACAGGGAAATATAGGTGAAGTGGAAAGTCAACACAAGCCTCATTTGCACTGCATTCACTCCTGATCTATAAAAATGTTTTGAGTACAGTCTATCACCATCAGTGCTATACTTCACTGACAGGAAACTTTATTTGCATATGACTTCACATGTCAGTGTAAAACAGGAATGAGGAAGTGAGTCAAAGATGGTGAAATGTCATTTATTATCTTCTCACGTCTGCTGTTCTTTTAACTTACAAATAGTTTTAAAGGGCCCAGTTAAGCTATTATCGAGCAGATAATAACGCGTCTTTGTACTGTGTATTTGAATACTTTCTGTGGTAGCATACATATTTATTTTTAGAGAAGTAATGTTATACAGCTATTTATAAGTAAAATATAAATAGCCTATATCATAAACTTCTTATCACACACTATAGATACAGTTTTAAACAGATCCAAGGACATTTTAGCTATTTGGAAAGAATAACAATTATTCATAGTTAAGTTAATAAATGACTGAAAATACAATAGGAAATTTCAAAGAATGTAAAATGTACAGCTACAAATGTTTTTTATATTTTCATAAATTCAGTCAAACTTCATTTAGAGATGCAGCTGGACTCTTTTGAACTCAAAGATTCCTCCCTGGTTTTCTCCTGGCACTTCAAGTTATGACATGGCCTTCATCAGCAGATGGAGTTTGCTCACTGATTGTGGAAAGATATTCATGAATGGATAATTACATTCTTTTAAGAATTTCCCAGCATGGGATCAGTAAAATAAATGAAGCAATCAATCTATCAATCGATTTATCTATAGCAATATTTTAGGCTATGCTTATAGCTAGTATATAATGGTGTATTAAGCCATTTAGCATTGGTACAAAAATTATAATTTTTTTTGTAATTACAGGAGTCTTAATCTGCCAACTGGCACTTTTTAAGTCACCCAAATTGAATCAGCTCAAATTAAAGCAGAAAAGCTCACATGAAAAGAACTCAGCATGAGTTTCACACAGAGTTTGTTTCCTCTCAGTCTCAGAAACTGTTGCAGTCAGGGCTGCTTTACAGCTCCAGTATCGCAGCATGCCAGAAGTCTCTCCGCTGGAATCATAATTTAGTAATAGTAATTAACCAAGCCACACAACCAGCACCATAATGCCCTGAATATTTGATGCTGCCCTCATAAAGGGCAATTGGAGATAATGGAATGAATTAACAGACTGCCCTTCAGACTGCACACTGTTAAACTGACTCCATCATCCTCCTCCCTCAGTAGCAGCTCAATCAACACTCAAAATCAACTTCTTTGCTGCGTGTGTAAGAAAACTCATACCATTCTCCACCGTAGCTTTATTGCGTACATTTCCCATTGCATCCTGAGCCAAAAACAATGACTACTCATCATATTTGCCATGATGCAAATCTGCACCCGAGCCTGGAAACCAGAACCTATATCAATCATCAGTCAACGGGACAGTGGCCATTTACTCCAGCGTTCCTTTCAGATTAACTGTGTGTAAAGGATGCAATCATGCTGTATAATGCTGAGGCAGCTCACTCCTAATGATCACATCCTGTTGAACAAGTTATCACAGCCCATATGATGGCTTCTTCAGAGGCACAGTCATTCATTTCCCGATCTTTACTGTGCACACTCCTTGATCATCATGGGTGGGCGGTTATAAAGACATGATACTGCTGAATCCACAGAAAATGTAGGTAAGGTGAAAGCCCCAAATCCAAATGCAGTTGCACAAAGTAGTTCATTCAAAACATGAAAATGACCATTTATTCAAAGTAAGAGAAATACCTGAAGTCACATACAATATGGTAAAATATATATCTAAAGAATGGCTGTAATTAACATCTCATGAGAATGGCTGAGGTGAATGAAAGTTAGCTAAATGAATTCATATGACAGAGCCCTTCATTTAACCAGAGAACAGTACAATATGATTGTCATCATGTTCAAGTTCAATAAGCTAAAAACACAACCTAGAATGACCAAAAGTAATTCACTGCATGTACAAATATTGCATAGCTCACATGTAATACCTGTATGCCCTTAACACTAATGCACTTCCATTAATTTCAAGCTTCACCCTTAAGCTTATATAGTATCAAGTGTGTCATTGGAAGACGTGCAATACACTACAGGTAGATAGATATTTTATGCATCCCGGTCAGGGAGAGAGGATCCAGAGTTTAAATTATTTTTGATGTGTTCACTTTCCAATTTACCAACTTAAAATGGGGAAAAACGAGCCTTTACCCCAACAAGTGACCTCTTGTCAAGCCCTTTTTAGGAGGTAAAACGATTATACATTTTTATGAGTAACAAAATTCATAGTTTTGGAATTCAGCTTTGCCCAGTATTTTGCTTAGACTTCACTGAGGCAGGAGAGCACTGATGTGATTGTGTTTTTTTTTTTCTCTGACAATGAGAATGGAAGGCTGGCACCATGCTGTGGTCAGAAAACGGTGCAGGTAGAGTCCTCGGTCTCATCACGCTGTCGACCTTGAAAACCTTCCATGGAGCCATCTCAAATGCGTATATGGAATGTGCTGGAGTAACAGAAGAGAAAATATGAAGGATCAGATCTGGAACAAAACTAGTAAGCGCGCATGTTAACGTACCAATTTACTGATGTGGTCGGCAGGATTAGATTGTTAGGGTTAGCATTCCTGAGTTAACGCACAGAAATTAGGAACAGATGTGTTCAAGTTTTCAGAGGGGACAGCCAGCAGTGATGCCATTTACTAGGCTGGCAGTTAAATGATGGAAATAACAATCAGTTTTTAGCCAGGGACGTAGATCCCACAGTGCTCCAGCTTGAGGAGCAATGAAGTGATTTTAAAATACCAATGCTTTTCGTACAGAACTTGGTATAAACATTAAATACTGGAATGTGCTTATGTGAATTAATGTATACTTTAATGTACACGTATATACACGCACAATCTTAAAACAATATAAAATTAAATTTAATTACCTTAAAAAGTCAGGAGCCCGAGATATCATATTCTCAAAATCAGCAAAAGAAAGTTTGTTGTCTCCGTCCAAATCTGCCTCCTCAATGGTTTTCTCACAAACCAGATCCACCTCCTCTTGAGTCAACTCCTCCTTTGTCAGCTTATTCAGAGTCTTTTCCAGGTCTTCTTTGCACAGGTAATTATCCACATTGAAATCTGTTGGTAACACGGTTACTGTAAATAAATGCTAACATGGGTATTTAAAAAAAATTAGAAATGCATTCTTCAGAAATTCAGCATTACCATATATTTTAAAGGCATATATGGCCTTGAGTTCTCTAGGAGCTGTTTCACTGAGGACTGAGAACATGTCCACAAACTCATTGAAGCTGAGATTCCCCATCCCATCCTCTGAGAAAGACTCCACGATCCTGTTGCGAAACGGGTTTTCCTACAGATGACAGGGATAAAAACATTTTTTATCATTTTTATCAGTGCAAATGTTGATATAAAATCATGTAAATAAAATTTACTGCACTTCACAATAAACAGAAGAGGCGTAGTTTGAATAAAAAAGAAGTTTAGGTAAAACATGGTTTTGTATGCTCTTGTTTCACATGTGAGCTTCAGCAGTTTAAACCATCAATTTTATTTTGCTGATCACAGGGTGCAACTAAAAAAGGATGACTCTCCTTGCTGGTAATGCTAAGCCAATCGTTTCTCCTCTGTTGCTCAACCATTAGTTGCCAGTATAGATTTTATATCCCAGGTAATTAGGTAAGTTGTACACTGACATGGAGATATTTGAAAGAGGCTTAAAAACTCCCTAATTCTATTATGGAAAACATCACAAGTAAAACAGTCATCCTGAGCAGAGGTAGCATGTTTGAACTCTGCAATCACAGTTGCAGCTGTCAACACAAACCATGAACTGATGCCCTTTCAAGTGGCTATCATCAGTGGAACCTGCATCAGTCCAGCCGATTCAACACAGCTCATTAAAACTGAGTCTGCTGTGAGATAGGAATGTATTTATGATAATGAAACTGTTGAGGACTTGGGCTGATAGTGTATTGCCCAGGCCTCATCAATCTTGCCTTAACTGCTTCACTCTAACCTAACCTCTCTGCCATTCTCTCAGCCCTGCAACCACATGACAGCCTCACAGGCAAATGCCAATCACACCAAGAGAAGGACCCATTGTGAGAATCTGTGCTAAAACTCTGTTGGTTCAGGATATGATACGACATTATGCAACAAGCCATTTTCAAAAATTTCTGGATGTTTTTAACCACCTGCTGTGGTTAAAAACAGGATGGAATGTATCTGTAAAGAGAAACAGAGCTTTTCGTGGCACATTAACTTTTAAAAGCTGTGTCATACAATCTGATTTGACATGATAATAGTTAAAAATCAATTCTGTCCTCTGGAAGAGAGTGTGTATTGATCAGATCTTGTCCCACATGAGTACTGGATGCCATATTTGTGTACTGATAATAAGGAAACAAGAAATTGCTGGGGGAAAAAAAATCAAAGCACAGGTAATAAAGAGTCTAACTTATTTTTAACATTGCTACAACTCATACTATATTGAGGTACCTTTAACTCTGGCATGTTGACTATCAGGGCTAAAGGCAGTTTGCAATCCGGGTCATTGGTGTAATCCATTGGTACAAGATGTGGAGCCAGCTCATGGTATCTGCCATGCAACCTAGAAAAAAAAGTAAAGAACACTTACTGTACTCCAGTTCAGAAAATAACCAGAATAGAAACTTTCAATTTCCTCATCATGTAGCTGTAAACCCAACACAGAGGCAAATTTACAGAACACTGATGTAATATAATACTCCATTGATTTATGAATAACACAGATACAGTGATACAATTATGGAACTTTTGGAACAGACAGGAAAGGTTTTAAAATAATAGTAAAATAAACAAAGCGCAATATAATTCTTCTGCAAGAAAACAAGGCGTTGTAGGAAGGTTGGCTTGATTGTGGGAATACAATAAAATACAAAATCGCATCATTCATAACACATATTTATTCATATTTTCTAACCTTTCTTACTCATGTTCTTCTCTTTTCTTGGGCTGTAAGTCTTTCATTTTAGGCCATATGTTATTCAGAATAATGTAAAAAGAATAAGAGGCTTTTTGAATATTGAAGTCAAGGAAGTTGCCCACAGCCAGTATTTCACACTGTCCCTTAACTAATCATGTCATCTTTGCCATCTGATACCTCAGACACTGGTCTTAAAGGAGAAAGTTAACTAGATAAACCTGCCAAAATAATGGTGTTTCCATTGGTGTGCTAAAGAAAATTAATGCGGAAACCTGCAGTTTAAATGTAGCCAAGTACAGGTTCTCTGACCTCCCTGGATCTGGAATCTCTTTAAAATTTAATTGCAACAGCAATGCATGAAGTTAAAAAAACATTACCACCATTGCAATTCTGAGGATATTCAGCTGGCCTGTAAACATGAGATTTCATTTTTAAATATGTTGAACATAATGATATGAAAACACTGAAATGTCATGTTCTAATGATATCTCTGTGGGAGAAGGCTAATAGGTTTAAATCAATAATAACCGATTTATTTATGTAATGTAACTTTGCTGTAACAGTTGCAGCTGTGGGCAGCAACAAGGAGTGTTTTATGAAAGTAATAAAGTGGGGGACCCTATTACATCCTCTACTGATTGTAAATTTGGTTTCCAATCAACTCCTGGCCTTGGAATCAAAGTCAGTTCAATATCACTGAGGATAAATGTGTGCTGATACAGACAGAACAGATGGATAACAGATATCTGCTGTTGAGTGGAAAAGTAAAAAAAAACAAAATAAAACAAAGCAAACAACTTAAATAAACGTTGTTGGAGTACCTAGCATATCACAGATTATTTTAGAGATTTTAGAGTTACTAGATGCATTACGAGACATAAATGATTCATTGTTAGAAAATTTCAAAAACAATCTTTACTGCAGAATTGTGGGCACAAATTCTAAATTTCAGTTTAATCTAACCTTACACTACATCATTCTTGAGTATATTTATTTTCTCTAAGTTGCACTTGGTCTTCCAACATCAGCAACCACTAACAATAGATACTGAAACATGAGCAACACTGCTCATTCCATTAAAAAGAAGATAAAGTGATTCATTTAATTTATGCTTGTCATCCGGGGGGGAGAGAAATGATGCCACCCAGTGAGTCATGATACCTAGAGCAATCACTAAAGTATATGTTACATTCAAATTTATTTAATTTTTTAAAGTGTTGCATCTGAACATGTCCAAACAACTAGAAATGTGAGACTTTGGTTGTGTTGAAAACAACACCACAGTCAAAAGGTCAATGTGACTTTCAAAGGTTTAGGTAACAAAGTGACACTGCTGTGCTGTAGATCCTAACAAGTAAATGGCAGAAAGATTTTTCCTTATTGTACATATTAGCAATCCTCATGAACAGTAGATGTCCACACCATACATGTCATTTATATAATGAATCTGTGAAACAAACGGCAGAATACTAATTCTATTAAAAATGACCACATTCACTCATCTTGATTTCCCATCATGAGCGTAAAAATCCTAACCTCAAAGTGAAATTTGGCAATACTGATACAATCTTTACATCTAATAACCTTTAACTTCTTAAATTAACATTGTATGTGCATGCATTTAAAATACATATATTTTCAATCATATGGTGTATATTGGTATATGCAGCCATTCATGCAGCATTTCCTTGGTAGCAACAGTACATTAACCACCTGGCACATTTAATTGAGCCCCATTCTAAATTCAATGTTGTGGATCCCTTTCATCAGAGGCAAATTTTTTCCCTTTCCATTTTTGAGCAATGCCCAAATATTACACATGACAACTGCCAACAAAATCATCTTCAGCAATGTGTTTTGGACATGGTTCATTTGTGTAGACAGGAGCCAAATGCAATCTGAAGTGTTAGTGTTTGTTATAAGCCCTTGTCATGCAGAAGGTTGTGACTGAACATACGATCAGTGGTCTCACTAAATGCATTTTAACTACATGGCATTGAAACAGGGTGGTAAAGGTGCGGGCAAAAAGCAGACTTGGTAGGTTTTGATTTTCTGTGAATGATTGTATGATAACAACATGTGGGGAAATATGTGGTTTTGCATCTGTGACTTCATAACACTTACCGCAGAATTTCTTTGCGAGTGAAAAACGTGCAGTCCTGTAATGAAAGAAAACATCTTGTCAAGACACAAACACCAACATGTTATAGGATTTGAAAAATGACTTAGTTGTGTATTTCTGATGTGTGTATCCACATCTTCTATAAGACCCAAAAATGCTTCCAGTGACATATCTGTAAAATGACTTTGCAGTTCCTCTGAAGCCACGTGATAAACTCTTACTGTAAAACTCAAGTCGACGGCTCCGGTTTCTTTTAAATGATGATGATGTGCGAGTGTTGTCACCTGCCCCTTGCAATAGGAGCGATGAGGCAGGGGAACATGATCTGCTGCTGTCTGACATGCATGTGTTGGAACAAGTATTATCCACCATCCCTACTGGGAGTACCTAAATTTACATTTCCCTTGTAGCCATTCTGTGTGAGCTGTTCTTCTGTGTGTGAGGAGCACAGCTCAGACATGACAACGAGCAATAACAACAACAAAGATTTCCCAGGAACCCTCTTCACTTCTGCAAATCACTCAAATCAAAAGCAACCCTAGTGGAAATATCTGAGCTTATTAGAAATGTTTGTGAGTCTTTTAAAAGCAATATCCAACCACAATATTATAACCTACCAATCCCCATCATACAATAAAACATACATACATACTTTGGTATTTGTAAAGTTATTCTACTTGAGTAATAATTTCCTTGGGAACAAACAAAACCCTCAAACTCAGTCTACGATGATGAATCGAGTGCAATATTTAAAATGTTTGATCTTATAAAAATAAGATTTATCAACTAGAAACCAGGTAAGAATAGATTTCTACAAAGGAATGTAAAGAGTAGCAGGTGTAACCAGAGAAGCTCTTGAGAACTAAACTGTCTCCTGAGAATAGAGTTTCATGGCATATCGCACTGGCTGGGCATTAATTATTAAATCCACGAGATGTGTGTTTTGGGAAGAAGACCTGGATTATTGTCACATAAAACACAAAATCAGATCCTAGATTACTGCACTGAAATCAAACCACTCTGCTATTCTAATATTAAAGCAATATAAATAGCTTTTTACTTCACTGTGATATGTCTTCTCTTTTTTGTTGATAAACATCTTTAACATGTTTGTTCTGATATAGTTTTGGCTTCAGGCCTGTGTGATGATAGTTTGGGGGCATGCAGGCTTACCTGGTAGGCATCAAGCTGCTCGTCGGTAAATATTGTTTGCTTATTACCCATTTTAACTCAAATCAAGTCATCAGCTGCTTGAATACGTTCACAGCACTAAACGTCCGAAGGTTTTTCTCAATAAAATACATTTAAGGGCTGAGTCAAAGTCTCTGCACAGGAAGATGGATCGAGGACGTTTAATCTTTAAAATGCTCATTGGTTTCCTTCCAGAAAGTGCCCGCCAAGACTGCAAATAGAGGTTGAGGAAAAATAAATATTAAAAAAGTAAAAAGACTGCTCTCCAGTTGTATCGGAGTCAATGGAGGCTGACTGCAGAGTCCAAGGAGTGCAAACTGATCTGCCTGTTTGAGCCCTCAGCTGCTGTCCCGGAGTCAAGACAAACCAATGGGCTCTCAGGCAAATAAATAAATAACACCAAGAACCTGCCGGTAAGAGAGAGGCTGTCCACCTATATTTTGTTGGAAGATGATCATTTGACATCATGTATGACGATGATTCTAATATTTATTACTGCATATTCACAGAATCAGAATTCGAACGTTGGATTATTTCATCTATTATTCATTAAATTTCATAAAGTGCTTTTTTTCTCCAGTATTTTACCTTAAACAATCATAGTTCAATAGCTAAAGAGGTGACAGATCCCTTTGATTTGATCAATACATATATAATTACTACTTGCTTTCATTCATCACTGATTGCCATAGATCCAATTCAGGACCATACAGAGGAATAATATTAGTTAATAACACAAAACTTCTAACAAGACCCACAGAACCTGTTGCTTGAAGGAATCATGTTAGAAATACTTGAACTCCCCCCCCCCCCCCCCAGACACATCACTCAGTGCCTTCCAGCCCTCCCCGGGATGATCGCCCCCCTCCCCGCTCCTCCCGGGCTGGACTGCGGAGCCGGAGGTCCGTCTCTCCTCCACATCTACCTGCCTGCTGCAGCAGCACAGCCGCTCGGTGAGCCGGTCCCAACTGAACCCCCGGACAGATGCCTGTTTCACTTTCCCCAAAAATACACACTGTCTTTCCTTCCCACTGCATTGGTTAGGTAAAGAAAACTGAAATCGCTTTTTATTCCAGTGTGCAAAGTTGCCCAGGATGGACTCAAAGCGGGATAAGGACCAAGGTAAGTTGGGATGGACGGCTTGTTGCTACCTTCCTATGTTAGCCAGCTAGCGCCGTATGCTAGCTAGCCGCGGCTTTTGCTAAGGTGTAGCTAACAACGTATCGTTTGTTACATAACATTTTTGAGTGTCATCATCAGAGAGAGGGGGGGAAGAAAGAAAGGGGGAGCGAGGGGACGAAAATGTCAATAACCATTTCATTAAATAACCCACCCACTCTTCATACGGCTGAATCATTCTTGTGAAATCACGCACTCATCGACGGTCATAGCTAACGCACAGGTGGCTACCAGCAACATAAGCTAACAACATTAACTAACATGCTGGCAGGCTGTCAAAATAAACCAAACTCCATCACTTGTCTCTGCAGATGTTCACATATGTGTTCCGAGGTGCGTTTAGGGACCACCCACCACCATCTCCCCCATTTTGGAGTGCTGATGTAGATACAAGTCTTGTCAGTCCTTATAAAATTTAAAGTGAACTAAATAAAACCTGTGTGGATGTAAATCTGAAAACATCACCAAACCCCAGCGTCATTACCTCTGCTTAACCTGATGAGCGTTATGTTTCAGTGATGCTGTTCTCTCCAGGGAGTCGGGGTTTGATTTGAGCAAGTTAATGAAAGAGTATTCATGTGTACTTAGGGTTAGGGAGGCATTCTGCCTTAGGAAATTAAAAACAAATATAGCTCCCTCATCTGTTATTCGTGCATGCAACTGGCGCACCTGTACAGTCACAAACATTGCACAGAAGAGCACATCAGCCTGTTTAGTGACCCTCTCCCCCCTGGAGCTGGCAGAGGAAAAGCTCAGTGTGCTGCCAGATATGCAATCCAAGGGCCGCTTGAATTGGTATTTGCTATTTTAGGACGATTGCATGGGCAAACAGAAGCGACACAGCGCTTCTGGCAGTCTCGTTTGCAGTGCTGGCTCACAAGTAAGAATAGAAAAGTGAAGTGCTGCAGTGATATTCCTCTGACTCTTTCAGATGCAGAATTTGAGAAGATAACTGCTGTACTCCTCAAGTCTCGTACGGGAGAATTTGATTTGGAGTCGATACTGTTTCTCAAATTGAGAGGTGTTGGTAAGATTAAATTAGTATTTCAGTGTTCAGGTCTTCAAAAATACATTATTGTTTCTCAATAATGTTTTATTGTGTCTTTTAGGAATACATGACCTTGGATGCATTGGGGAGTGTATAAATTTGGAGAGACTGGACCTCTCTGGGAATAACATCACAAATTTGGCTTCTCTTGCATCTCTTCGGCTTCTTTCTGTACTTAATTTGTCTGCCAATAGGATTTCTAATTTAGGTAAGATCTCAGGAACGAGAAAGTGTTTAATTTCAATGCCGTGTATTCTATTCTTTGTATTCATTTATCAAGCGTATGATGAATAGATTGGGATGTTTTTGTTATGTTATTGCTTTTGTATCTTCAGAGCCACTGCGCAGTTGTGAGGCTTTACAGAACTTAAACGTGGCTGGTAATATCATATCCAGGTATCATGATATAACGTTGATCAATGCTTACCCTAGAGAAATGAGAATATAAAAGGGACTAATAACACATAAAAATATTTTCTAAAAGTAATGAATTTTCCCTCTAAAATTGTCTCTTTTTTTGTTTTCTTTTTCAAAAGTATTGAGAGCCTTCACTGCCTTCAGCCTTTGAGAAAGCTGGAAAATATACGTCTTAAAGACAACACTTATAATTTTACTAATCCAGGTAATTTTTGTGAACTTTATTCAAAAACAGTCCAGTGGATGGAAAATGTTAATGCTTGAACTCACTATTACTTTCTGTGCCAGTGTGCAGGAGCTCATCATACAGAAACGTAGTTCTTGAGATGTTCCCCAACCTTAAGGTGCTGGATGGTAAGATAGTTTGTCATTTATTCTTTTGCACAGCATTGACAACTCCAAGATCTTTCTTTCTCTTTACATTTCTGTTTAAATTATAGGTGAGAGAATTGTCGGACGCGGGAGTGACTTGTACCAGTTATGCAAAGACATCGATGATACTATCAAAGGTAGATCAAATGAAGATGTGGTGTATAACACAAGTTTTATGCAGTTTTCAGCTGCCATTTACAGGCATGTCTGTTTTCCTGGTCAAGTAAAAGTGAAAATTCTGTGATAAAGAAATAAGTCTGTATTTCCTTCTGTGAATCTTAGCTGGTTTATACAAGAATGGACAGCTTATTGAACATCCTGATTGCAAGCCATGGGTGGATGATAGTTACTGGGAGATTAAAAGATCGAACAATGCCATCATTGAAGAAGCCTACAAACAGTTCAATGGTAAATTCTCTGCAGGCATGTGTTTTCTAATTAATGGTGTTGCATTTAACCACTTTTGACCAGTGCCTCATTGTGTAAAACATATCTTAGCTCTTGTGTTTTACTTTTTATAGATGTTCTTCATGAATGCAGACTCCTCAACAACCGAGCCACTCATGTAATATCTCAAACCGAAAGATCGATGAGCCTGAAGAAGCAGCCAAAGCAGTACGCCATTTGAGTTGAGCTGATTTGGACACATTTGTGTGTAACTTGTGACAACTTTTTGTTGTATGATATGCTATGGCTAATATACTGTAGGTTTTTCAAATTACTAAGCTATATCCAAATGCTCAATAAGTATCATTGCCAGACACCCACACCCTGTATTGCAGTGTGTGGGATTTGTTGAATTTTTATTGCATCCTATGCATTGGGTATCTGACAATACATGTAAGTGGTTTGAAAGCCTTTATCCATGCTGACACCCCTCAGTTTGGTTCAAAGATGTCTTTACTTGCACAGTGTGCATTTTTTACCATGTAGTAGCCTGCATTTATGCTGAGAGCTATGCTGCTGAAGAATTTCTATAGGTTTTCCGTAATTAAAAGTTATTTTCCATTTTGCATTGCTGGATAATTTTGGGAGTTAATGTGTCCCATGTCGTATGCTTTCTTGGTATGTTGAACTTTTGCAAAATGTGATTGATTGATTGTTTCAGTTCTTTCTACTTGTTTTATATTATCAAGTTTATCATATGTAAGACCAAATTGTTGAAAATACCATGCTTATAAAAGTGTAAAGTTGTACATTACATCTTTGATTTTTATTTATTTTACAAAGTCTACTTTAAAGCTCATGTATACACATTAGAGACTGGACATCCAGAGAAATGCAGGGATCGTGTTTATTTACAATGTGGCTTTAAGAGTGGCCTGTAATTCAATTTACAGACTTCAGGAGCGGTCCACTTGTGCCACCTGCTGGTGGTATTCATCCAGCTAAACTGGAGGCACTTAATATTTGGGCAATAATGCTGCTTATAATTTAAGTATTTTGAATGTGGGCATATTTTAGTAGATAGGTTAAAAGAGAAAAAGTGTTAAGAGAAAGATATAACATGTGTAGTAATAGCGGTACACCATCATCAAATTTATATTTTGTGGAACCTAATACTACTGACATGGACGAGTCAAGGTAAAGTTATTGGCCCAACCCCTCCTACATTCATGGTGGAAATAGGGGAAATAAAAAATTGGACAAAGACAGAAATTGAAAGAGGTTGTTTTACAGCGATTATGGCTGCTTTGCAGTGAGCTGGACAGGAAGATTAAGTCAGATGACAGATTTCTGCACTTACAAGTACTGAGTTAGGCAATAGCAACATCATTATAATATCCATGAATAACTGCTTGCACACTCAGTCGTGGTCTGTCAAGCTGAGGTGCAGGAATCCACAGGCACAATATGGATCCCAACAGATGGCAAAATCAGAGGAAGAAATCAATCTAGAGCGGCAGCAGAATTAGCATCATGTATGCCAAAGAAAGGTATTCAATAAATAACAGAGGTGGTGATCTTAATACCACTTATATGAAAGTAGTAAAGAATAGCAAAACACCAGCAAGAGATAAGAAGACAAGAAATTCCCAGGCCGACACTATCTGTCTTCATCGAGGTCAGAAGTTATGATTTGACCTTTATATTTAGGAGGTGATGGGCCATAACTTTACTTTGACTCCACACCATTATGACAAAACACCTCCGCTCAATGAGGGTCGTGTTAGGGAGCAGAACACACTATGGGAAATATGTATAATTTCAGTGTATTTGACTAACATCAGGGGGCGACAGCAGTGCAGCCCTGACGGAGGAATCCACAAAGCCGCGAAGAAGAAGAGCACCGTCCCTTAAGTGCTGCTGCAGTCACCGCCGCTGCTGCTGCATCGACCTTGGCTAACAGGATGGCAGGGAAGGCGTGGAGGTCAGCGGTATGTACGGCGAAAAACGCGTATCTTTCTCACGTGTTGCACCAAACGCATGGCATTATGTTTCACTTCAACCCACGAATGTTAGCTTCTCTGACTTTCGTTCATACAATCAAAGAGTGCAGGGATACCACAGACAAACATTAGATCCTCAGCTAATTAACCAGGCGCTAGCACAGCCTACCCGCTTGTAGTTACTATAGCAACCCGACTTTTGACAGCTATGTACCAGTCCATGGCCAACTAGCATTTAGCAAGCTAGCCATGTAAGGATATTTTTTCTTTTATCGTGCATTGTAAAAGTTAGTTTGTAGCTGATACCTTAAGATTAACATGTCATGAAAAAGCCACATTATGGCAACAAATGTTTGTCATCTACAGATTCATAATCTGCTAAGAAAGTGGGGTTTATCGGTCAATGACAAGGATAAAATCAAGACACAGGAAGTAAGTTAAGCATACGTATTAAAACGTTGATCGTCATCGTTGCGTTTGAAAAAGAGCTAAATAGACTCCCTCAGTAGCCCTTATACTATAATCTAAAATGGGTTTGGTATGCTTTTTTTTTTTTTGTAAGTAAGCCTTGCTATTACAAGTCTGGATTTCTGCAGTTCCGCCGTTTACTAGAAGCTGGCAATTATGCTCCAAAACAAATCTTGATTCCTGGTTCCTCATGTTCAACTTTATTGCTGCAGTCAGTTTACCATTTTAGTTAAACCTGGATTTTATTTTTATTGCAAGCCTTTTTGGGATAGTGTGTGGGTCCGTACACTTTGTCAAACCAGGCAAGAAAACATACCATTTAATAACGCCTGCTTTTTGCTGTCTTTTGCAGATTATCCTCTCTTTCTTTCTCCCTCTAGTGTGTATCTGCTTACTAGTATGACTAAAGATTGGCAACTATAATTATGAACCTCTCTGATCAAAAATACAGCACAGTTACCCAGACCATATATTCCATACAGTAAAACATATGAGTTCATAATTCTTAGGTCATTCTGTTGTTACCATGTTTACTATTTAAGCAAGCTGTACCCTGTTCATTTACGCCCTAGCTCTGTTTTAATGCTTTCAGAAATGCATGAGAAATTTACATGACATAGTGTATTCTATATGTTCATGAAAAAAATTTGAGCCTTTTTTCAATTGTCAGGTGTCACAGGTGGTCGGAACTTTGCTGAAAGACAATCCACAACCCAGGACATTCATCCGTGGGGTATTTATCTTTACTACCAGTTTAATAATACATCCAGCAGCGATTTATGATATAATGACATGCTTGTATCAAAATATTACTTATATATTGTTCATCTGTTGCTAAATCTTATTTGTTGATCTGTTTCATAGATTCAAACTGTCACTCTAATCCCTGGTGATGGAATCGGTCCAGAGATCTCCAGTGCTGTCATGAAAATTTTTGAAGCAGTTCAAGTTAGTACTGGTTGAGCAGGAAATACATTGTTGTTCAATAGAAACATAAATAATCAAAGTGATATTTTTTTAGGTGGAAATAGATAATGTTGTATAGACCTTACCACTGATACTCAACAAACCAAATCAAATGAGCAATCCAGTTACTCAAGAATTTTTAAATTAACATTTCATAAAAATGGCTTCATGTAAACTAATGTAAATTTTTCTATTGTACATTTACTTTTAATGTAGGCACCTATTAAGTGGGAAAAGAGAAATGTTACTGCCATTCAAGGACCTGGTGGCAAGTGGATGATTCCTCCTGATGCTAAAGAATCGATGGACAGGAACAAAATTGGCCTGAAAGGTAAATCATTCTTTTACTTAAGAACTCTATTATTTGTTATTGCTTATTGTGGTGATGATAGATTGAATCATATAATACTATCAAAAGAATATTCCATTTACCATTTATTTTTACAATTAAGTAACTGATGCCTTACCATTAATCCATGTGAATAACAGAGATGTTGTCAGTAGATTGTGTTAATATCTGCAGGTGAACCAGAAAATAATTTAAATACTTTTAACATATTTCAGGGCCTTTGAATACACCAATTGCTGCTGGCCACCCGTCTATGAACCTGCTGCTAAGGAAAACTTTTGACCTCTATGCAAATGTACGTCCCTGTGTGTCCATTGAGGGTTACAAAACCCCTTATACTGATGTGAACCTGGTCACCATCAGGGAGAACACTGAAGGAGAATACAGTGGCATCGAACATGTGGTAAAAAGCTTTAATGTCACATTATGTGGCTATTTGTCACATTGTATTGGTAAAACATTTTTTCTTCAGAAAAATTCACTGTCTCATATAGGTGTCCTTGATATCCCATGAAGTTCAGGAATAGAATATTTTGAATATTTTATGATCCTATTCATATAATATTCACATTCTCAAACACATTGATATTTTTAATTTCAGATTGTGGATGGCGTTGTACAGAGTATTAAGCTCATTACAGAGCAAGCCAGCCAACGCATCGCAGAGTATGCTTTTGAATATGCCAGAAACAATCAGAGGGCCAGTGTTACTGCTGTTCACAAGGCCAATATTATGTAAGTTCTATCATTTCAACCTACTTGTAATATATTATTCCGAAGTCCATTGCTGAACTTGAAATTTTGTCCTTTTTTACATTTTTTATTTTTTTTACTTATTCTTTTTATTTTACTTTCTATAGGCGCATGTCAGATGGACTTTTCCTAAGAAAATGCAGAGAGGCTGCTGAAAAGTACAAAGATGTGAAATTCACTGAGATGTACTTGGATACTGTGTGTCTCAATGTAAGTCTCACTATGATTGAATTCATTGTAAATCCATGTATAAGAAGAAATGTTCAGTGAATGATTGGGTATATTTAATAGCAGCACCATCTCTTTCCAGATGGTACAGGATCCTACACAGTTTGATGTATTAGTGATGCCAAATTTGTATGGAGACATCTTGAGGCAAAATGGATCAATAAATCGCAACAAAAGCAACATATTTTCTTTTCCAGAAATTACAATTGTATTAATTTTATACGAATTTAAACAGAATAGTGTATTTTGTCATTTTGTATTGGGTTTGTATAGAATTTTGTGTTAAAACCAGAAGAGCAGCCCTGAATGGGTTGATTCAACCAGGCAGCAAATTATGAGGAAATAATGTATAACAATCACTACAACTTTACGCAGGCAATATACATAGGCTAACCTGAACTGTAATAGTTTGATACATTTGTAAATCAGTTAGCTAAATGTGAGCCTAAAATTGAAACTTAATACTTTAAATATTATGATTTTTATTTTATTTTTTTTATTTTTTATTTTTTTTGTGAAGGTGCATAATTCCAGATAACATTTTCATATCTATTTCAGTTGAAAATGATGTGTTTATGAATTCCAGTAAAAATGATCCGTGTCAGCAGAGGAGTAAATCTAACTGATGTTAAGGTAGATAGATAACTGAATGTTTTTGCCATGACAGTGATCTTTGTGCTGGACTGATTGGAGGTCTTGGAGTAACTCCCAGTGGAAACATTGGCACTAATGGTGTGGCCATTTTTGAGTCGGTATGTAGTTTTTATTCCAATTTTGTCAGATTTCTTTTTCCCTCACGTTTCACAGTTAATCTAATAATCATAGTACAGTACAAGTTGCACAATGGAGATTAACCGTGTGGGATTTTACAATTTTTTTATGAGTCTGATATACAGAGGAAAGGCAGTCATAATGATGAATTTTGATTTGTTTCTTCTGTCAGGTTCATGGAACTGCACCAGATATAGCAGGGAAAGACATGGCCAACCCCACTGCCCTGCTGCTTAGTGCAGTCATGATGCTTCGACATATGGGTCTTCATGGCCATGCTAAGAAGATAGAAGCTGCTTGCTTTGACACTATTCGTGAAAAAAAGGTAATCTTCTTTTCAAGAAAATTGAACATCAAGTTTTGGTTGTATGTTCCCATTCTTATTTATAACACTTTTATTTTTCATATTCAAGGTTGTGACAAAAGACCTGGGAGGAAACTCAAAGTGTTCAGAGTTCACAGATGCAATATGTCAAAGAGTGAAAGATATGGACTAGAAGGAGACTAATGTGGTTTGAGACTTAGAGCCTCTTGAGGTCATCATTTCATGTGGTATCATTAAATTTTTAACCAAACTATGTACTTGAAAAAGTCTTAAGAGTTTGAGATCTGAATGTTTTATTTTTCTGCACATTCCAAAGCACAATCTTAACACTCTTGACTGATGCTTACTGTAAATGCTATTGCACTTATACTTTAACTATGTGATCTGTGGTATGTATTGTCTGTTTATTGGCTGAATTTGATCATCTGTCCGATGTCGTTTACACTGTTATTTAGCCAAGACACATTCAAATTGAAGCTTTTTATAATTTGAATTCCATAACATGAAACTTGGAAATGTTTTGCACTCATCACAGAGTCTTCTCTTTGTATCATAGTGTTGTTTGCTTCTAACATCACAAATGTATCATATGGAGACAAAAAATATAATATCAGAAAATGCCAGAGCTTTATGTTAATATTATAGCTATGACTATTGGTGTTATAAGAGAGTTATAAGATCTCTCCAATGGTGACGATGACCATTATGTTATTGAAAGATTCTGTCATGCAAGTAACTAGTGTTAACTAGCAATAAAATGAATGGGAAACCAATACTTCAGCCTGTGAGAAAATGGTGTGAGTATTTACAACATAATCTTGGTTTACTATTAAATAGGATAAAAGGTAAAATATGATACCCTATTAGTTTCGCATTCTGTGTGCACAACAGCTATAAAATTACAATCTAGTCTGCAAGAAAGAGATATGCCACTCACATTTTTATACTAAAAGTTATAAAGTAATCTCTGTCATGACGCTATTCCTGATAGAGGCTCTCTATGACCTTGTGGTACATCTCCAACACAACAGGGCGACGAAGCTTCATTGTAGGGCCTGTAAGAGAACACATGATGAGTAATGTTTCATTGCAGTCCCAAAGTTGCTGGATTGATGCTCTGTTAAATTTACCAAGCTCTCCTCCAATAACAGAGAAGTCTTTCATCAGAATAGTCCACTTTTGTATGCGTTGGGCATTCGATGTGGCTGCAGAGTTTACTCTGTCGATTCCCTCTTGAATGGCCCGGTATACTTCTTTGTCTTTTCCTGCAATGATGTCAGACATCTTGGTTGCTTGACTTCCTTGCTGTTGGCAAAACTGCACAGCCTCGAGACTCAGCTCCTCCGCTGGCTCCATGGTTTCTACATCGCAGCAACACTGAAGCAAAGGATCGAATCTGAAGAACTCATGTATTTTCTAATGAATCATGATTACAGCTTAGAATGACCACTTTTCATTCATGAAACCCTTTTGATTAATAGCTTGGCCTGCTTTACACTTCTTGGCTTTTTACAACTCTTTCGAGGGCTCTAAACAAAATAATGAATAAAAGCACAACACAACACTAGAATGAATTTGAAAAAGAACATTGTTTCAAGGTTAAATAGACATTGTACAGTATGCCTCCATTTCATGTAAACAGCAGGACAATGTGGAAGTGGAAAACAACAGTAGATTACCTTCAAAGTTAAAAGCATGGATAAGAACTTCCTCTTATCCCCAATTAGCATAGCATTGCTGATGATGGGTAGCTCCTTCTTCACTGCTTCCTCTATGGGGACAGGGGGAACGTTCTCTCCTCCAGCTGTGATAATCAACTCTGAATGAAGAGATGGCAACCTGACATTACATCTTATTTATATTCATTAATGGACATTATACTCAAGTGTACAATGTACATAATGATAGCTGCTCGCCAAAGACAAGCAATTTTTTCACATATGCCTTTCACATTATACCTTTAATTCTCCCTGTGATGTACAGGAAACCTTCCTCATCTACCTTCCCCAGGTCTCCTGAATGCAACCATCCATTTTCATCCAAAGCTTCTCTTGTTTTGTCCTCCATATTAAGGAACCCCATGAAAATGTTTCGTCCCCAGAAACAAATTTCACCTGTGCCCTCAGAGTCCATGTTGGCCACTTGGTACCGACAGCCAGGCACCACCTTGCCACAGCTAGTGAGAAAAAAAATCCTCTCTGTGAGATGATATTCATTAGATCCAATCTGATCCTTTTTACACTTACCTTGGTAATTTGTAAACATTGGGACCTGACATGAAGTGAGGTCCCGTGCTCTCACTCATGCCATAGGCCTCATATATGTGAATGTTCAGGCTGAGAAAAAACTCCACAGTTTCACTGCTAATGGGTGCAGCTCCAGAGAAGAATTTCTGACAGCAACCCAGGCCTAGTTCAGCTCGAAGCTTCTGCAACACAAGGCTGTCAGCCAAGGTCAACAGAAATGGTTTCTCATCGTCCCTGAAAAAGAAAATCATTTTTAAAGCTTCTTTTTTGTTGTTGATGTTTTTGTTGCATAAGATTTGACAAGATTCCATCTAAATCAGCTCTTACCTTTGCATGTACTTTTGATTGGCCTCCAGGGTGACTGACATTGCCCATGCCACCAGTTTCCTTTTCACATATCCACACCGACTAATTCCCTGTTTAATCTTCTCCATCATTTTTTCCCATACCCGAGGGACACCCATGTGGGATGTAGGGCAAACTTCTCGCAGTGTTGTGATCAGGCTTCCCTACAAAGAAATAGGTGTATAAAGAGAATAAATATGTATTATAAATATATATTTATATGAGGTGTTTCAAATCATTCAAATCACCATTAAGTTTATTACCCACATGTAACCCACTCTGAATTCATCTGCATTCTTTTAACTGAATACATGTATTCAGTTTGTTCCTCGAACAGATAGTCATATTGTAGTATTAGAACATAAGAGGTACCTTATATAATTTAAAAATTGTATATCTTATTTCTTTTACCTTTGACTCGCTAAAGATTTAATTGCTATGAAAATGCTTATTCTTCAGCATTTATGTTTGATTTTGGTCTGTTGGCAGATATTTGAGAAATCCTGCAACAAAAGTAAAATCAGCAATTTGATAAAGCCAATTTAGTTTACCTTTAAAGCATCTGGCTGTGCAAAGTAGACCAGTTCACCCCACTGGATGCCTGTCCAGAGATCATAGATCTGAGCCGCAATGTGGCTAAGAGGCAGATAGCTCACTAGAGACTCCTGTTGAGTTTCGGCCGGTTGCATGTCCCCGACTCTGCTGGCATGATTGGCAGTCCATGTGATCTGAATAAGATTTAAACTATTTATTTTATCTGCCTTTTACCATCTAGTGATGGAGCACACACAACTGTGTGCATATAGTTATAGTGAAATCTGTCTATGAGTAGTAAATATAAATTAATGTCACATGAAAGCTTACATTGTCATGACTGAGCATGACTCCTTTCGGCTTGCCTGTAGTGCCAGATGTGTAGATCAGGACGCAACACTGGTTGACTCTTTGGCTGTTGATGATGTCATCGAGTTGTTTCTCAGAAACATCAAGGCCCAGCTTCATGAATTCCTCCCACTACCCCAAAACAGCAAAACACAGCTTGTATCATAACCTAAGCTAAACATCATTTTGGTCTGTATCAGTTCATGCATCAAACAGACTTACAGAGTAGAGATTTGAGCGCTTCTGCTGGAGCTGCCCACTGTACTGCACTATGGCTTTTAAATGGGGCAGTCTGTCACTTACCTATGACATCAAGTAACACAGTCATTACATTGTTTTGCATGTGAAAAAAAGATCTATATAGATATCTAAGAGATGGTACCTGCAGGATTTTCTCCAATTGCTTTTCGTTTTCAACCACAACAATGTCGGCTTTGGAGTCACTAGCCACATACTGACACGCATCTGGTGAATTTGTGGCATAAATCCCTGTCATTATTCCCCTGAAAGGAATAAAACAGGTTCTTAATTCAAATGTTTTCTTATTGAGCTCATCCATGTTGGATGGGTATTTCTTACCCTGCCAGGATGGCACCGACTGCAGAGAAGAACCATTCTGCTGAGTTGAATCCTAGTATTGCCACTCCATGGAATCGCTCCAAACCAAGCTGTACACATTCACATTGACAAAAAATAATATGTCCATTAAAATATGTCCATCCATTTTATCTAATAATTGTTGGAATTGAGAAATGAATGTACCACACATAAGAATAAATAAATGAATAAAATACCTTCAAAAAGCTTTTCGCTGCTCTACGGCAGATTTGATAATACTCTAAAAAAGTTATCTTTTCCCATTTGTCATTTTTCTTGCTGGCAAGTGCATACATGTTTCCATATTTCTCAAGTGAAGCTTTGAACATTTGGTGAACTGTGATGGGCTCCTCTGGACATTCATCATCTATTCTCAGTCTGACGGAGCCTCCAGCATCTGTGGTCCAAAGAGAATGAGCAGGAGCAAGAGATGCACCAGCTACCTCTTCTTTATTTTTCCTTCCTGAGATAAAAGACAAAGCAAATCAATACTATTGAGACAAATGGGTTCTACAGATGAAGGAGCTGCACTATGATTCCAATGTCTCAGTGGATGTCCACATGGAGACCAACGAGCTAATGACTCACCTACAGTGGCATGTTTTTCCTTATTCGTGTGCATGTTTGCCATACGCTCCTGAACCCTGAAACAAATAGAGATAACGGCTTGTGTACACCCCTGCTCACATCCTGGCAGTGGCAGAGCTGCTGTGTTCATGTCATCACGAGGCTAATTTTCAGCAGCATTGTTTACACAAAGTCAGGCTTTTGCAGGGGTAAAGCTGCCTTGCTTTGTTTGACAGAGCATATTCAATGAAAGCCAAAGGACTGGTCATCCACATTCATTAAAAAAACTATCATTTCTTATGTATGTATTTATGAGAACACATTGGTTTTTAAGGACTTTTAATCATGACAATGACATAGCTATAACTGGTCAGTTTCATTTGGCTTGACTGACAAGTTTTAACCTATCCCATTTTTAAGTTTAAAACATAATCATTGTTAACTGTTGGTTAAGAGTAGTGTCATGAGTCTATAACATGTTTTGATCTTCTGGATTAAATAAACAAAAATGTTCATTTCAATTTGCTTACCTGGTCTCAAGCAGATCATCTGCCCTCTTGTCATCAAGAAATTCCATTCTGCTACAAATCCCGTGGCAGATTGACTTTAGGATATTTAAAATAAGGCCTGAAGATTTAGTCAAATGAGGCACTTTTAAAATCGGACAGCTATGAAATAATTTCCCCTTTGGGCATGTCCACCCTTTTAAAAGTACCACAGTTTTTGTCCAGAGATAGGGAACTAATAAGGCATGTTGTTTAACAAACCTCGTGAAGTTTGTCAAGGCTGAAAGTGCATGTGTGCACAGCATTGGACCACTGGCTCAGGACCATGTCCTGAATTTAAATTAGTGCAGCCTGTTCATATGTTAAATAGTCTGATTATAATTTTCTCTTAAGTCACAGAGTGATAGGTAAAAAGACAAATCATAACATTTCTCCTCTGCCTTAGCTCAAGCTTAATCAATATGAGTTAGTTTCAACAGAATAGGCTAATGTTTGAGTTTAGCATCCCAGACATTCAGAGACCAGATGGCTTCATGTGGTTCCTACATTATAAACAATTTCTCCGAGTTGAATAGAGCTCTATTATCCAGTTCCTTCAGGTGCATAAAAGTTGAGTGATTTTAGCCAGGTTTGTTTATATTATTAATCTATAATTGTCATCTGCAAAAACAGCATTTCAAGTATAAGTAGGTGCAATGTTGAAGAATACTATGGCCCAGAGGTCAGTGGCTACATTTGAAAGCCTTTGACATTCTTTCACTAAGATTTTATATTTAATATGTTTTAATGGCAGCCAAATACATAATCAAGTGATTGTATAGTAACCAGTGATGCAGGAAACACCACTGTACAGACCAAATGAAGAATGGATCAGTAAATGACTTGCAGTTTTATAAAATGGCGAACAAAAAAAACCAAAACGCTGTCTACATATCAACCATGAGTAAAATCCAAAATGAACTAGTCTACCGAAGGCAGAGGGCAAGCTGAATCTTTAGAAAAAGGCCTTCCTTGAAATACTTAGGTTGGGCTTTAAACGCTGTGTGTCCAAGGTAGCCTCTTAATTCAAGTGAGTGGGTGCAAAATGAATGAATGAATGTAGGTTCAAACCTTTATTAAATAAACGGATCTTTAAAACCCCTCACTTAGATCCATCAGTCCATACCTGACTTCTTTATAAGGTAGATGTTTTTAATATGTGCAGTAAGATAGACACGCTTTCATATTTGTATTTCAGATGAGATCATTTTTATTTCTAAAACAAACAAAGGAAAAAACTATAAGTTTTTAACACCTTGGTAAAGGGAGCCCTCGGTAGAAGCTGTAGCAGGACTACAGCCCCCTACTTCCTCTCCTCTTTCTGGTCTTTTCTCCGGACTCTGCAGTCTCTGCCGGCGGAACATCCGGCCTCTCTTCCTCAGAGCTCTCCAGAAAGTTCTGCCGGTGAGCGGCTATAAGAGCCAGCCATCTTCCCTCTCCGCTCTAAGAGTCTCCGAGCGACAGCCAGGACACAAGCGGCTCCCGGTGGGTAAGTACTCTGTAATATCACTCTGTAATATCGTGGGGGAATAGTACGTCTCCCGGCTCGCAGATATTAGTGGTTAAATTAATGGTTAAATGAACAGGACTGAGCGTAGCAGCGTGTGTTTGACCGGCACGGCCGGTTAATGTCATGTGCTGCCTCATTTAGTTAGCTTCCAGACAAATGTTTCTGGATTTTAACCACCGCCTTGTCTTCATGGTTTTTTTCCTGCTAATGTGAAGTTTCTTGTGGTTATTTTTAAAAAAAGCCTCATTATATTTTTAATATAGCTCCTTTACGGTAACTATGTCGTCGCATTCCTGACGTCAACCCTCGTGGTCTGAACAGTTGTGTGTCTTATTTGTTGTGTCCTCGCGTGTTTTGTGTGTCGGTGCTGCTTTAGGTTCTCTAAACATGGTGCACGAAACCGGCTACTACGACCTCCTGGGTGTGAAGCCCACAGCCTCGGTGGATGAAATCAAAAAAGCCTACAGGAAACTGGCCCTGAAATATCATCCCGACAAGAACCCCAATGAAGGAGAGAGGGTGAGTTACACGCGGACCTGTTCAGGTGCCCCCTTCAGCCCTGTATGGGCTGCTCAACGGGCCCCTTTCTAATTTTAAACTGCAGGCTTTGACAGCGTGAACTTTCTAGAAAGATATGGCTCCCCAGTCAGGGAACAGGAAGAATAGCCCCGTGACTGTGTTCAAATGCCCCAGGCAGGACTGTCAGGAGTTGGTGAAATAAATGTTTGAAATGAACTTCATGTAGTGATCCTCTGCTCTCCCTTCCTGGCTATAAACCTTAATAGCTAAGGGCTCATCAGGCTGATGTTGTTTTCAAGCCTGATGGGCTTGAATCTGATAACTTGACATTTGAGAAAGGCATGCCCATGTTTAAGATGTAAATTGTTATCATAAAAAGTGTCCAGAGTTATCTGTTTAAGGATCCAAGCTAAGGAAAAAATGCATTTGATACAACTCACTGGCACTTAAAAGCATAATAAATTGCTTTAATTTCCACAGTTCAAACTTATATCTCAAGCGTATGAGGTGCTGTCAGATTCAAAGAAGAGAGATTTGTATGATCAAGGAGGAGAGCAAGCAATCAAAGAGGGAGGCATCGGAGGTGGAGCTTCACCAACAGATATCTTCAACATGTTCTTTGGAGGTGGAGGGCGGATGCAGAGAGAGAGAAAAGGTAAGATTTCTATTATATTTGTTTCACAGGTAATCTGGCTGCAGGCTGTTTATAAATGAATATATTCTAATAAGTACAGCTGTCCGCGACCCGGAAACAGAAAAGTGCTAGAAGATGGATGGATGGATGGATGGATGGATAGTACAGCTGTATCTAACTTAAATGTTACATATATGTTCTTTCGCTACAGGGAAAAATGTCATCCACCAGTTAAGTGTTACATTAGAGGAGATGTATAATGGCGCCACCAGGAAACTTGGGCTCCAGAAAAATGTCATTTGTGAGAAGTGTGATGGTACGTATTTATTTTTGTTTTTTAGTTCCCATATCCAATCAGGTCTGTTTGTGAGTTAATTTATATTATTCTCCTTATCGCAGGTTATGGTGGTAAGAAAGGTGCCTTGGAGAAGTGCTCAAATTGCAAAGGAAGAGGAGTTCAGGTCAAGGTACAACAGATTGGACCAGGCATGATTCAGCAGATTCAAAGCATGTGTCCAGACTGCCAAGGACAGGGGGAAAAATTTAACTCAAAAGATCGATGCAAGAACTGCAATGGACACAAAGTAGAACGCAAGAAAAAAATTCTTGAAGTTCACATTGACAAAGGTATGTCTGTCTTCCCCCTCATCTGAAATTGTCATGTTTCTTAAAAGATTCTCGGTACCACTACGTGTGCTTTTTAGAGCAAACTAAACCAAAGTGAAATGTGTTGTGTAGGTATGAAAGATGGTCAGAAAATTACATTCCATGGAGAAGGTGACCAGGAACCTGGACTGGAGCCTGGGGATGTGATCATAGTGCTGGATCAGAAGGAGCACCCTGTTTTCCAAAGACAAGCTGATAATTTAACAATGAAGATGAACATCAAACTTGTTGAGGCCTTGTGTGGTTTCCAAAAGACTGTACAAACATTAGACAACAGAATGCTCATCGTCACCTCACATCCAGGTAATTCACTAAGATCAGCTGGTCTTAGGCTCAAGTTTGTCAATTTGAGCTTTTTTGTTGTTTTGTTTTTAGTTGTATTTTTGGAAGTGAATATTTGTAAGATTTCGTTAATGTGTTTTTATCCACAGGTGAAGTCATCAAGCACAATGACATCAGATGTGTTCAGAATGAGGGCATGCCAATTTACAAAGACCCATATGAGAAGGGGCTGCTCATTGTTCAATTCCAGGTTAGACACTGAGTGCATAATATTTCAACTGTGACGTCATTATGGATTTATATCTCTGGCTTGGTCAGCTGATTGTAATCTATCCCACAGGTGGAATTCCCAGAAAAAGACTGGCTCCCAGAGCATCTCATGTTCCAGCTGGAAAGACTGCTTCCTCCCAGGGATGATGTGATGATTACTGATGATATGGAGGAGGTGAACCTCTGTGAGGTGGATGAAAATACACAACAAAGAAATTACAGTGGGGAAGCTTATGAAGAGGATGAGGATACTCCCAGAGGTGGAGTGCAATGTCAAACACAATGATTGTAGTCTGATATGGAAGTTGACTGTAGAGCATTCAGGTTTTTTGTTGTGATTGATCTGGATATCTTTGTCTCGTTTATTGTGGGGTTTTTTTTTAAGTCATGTTTGCAACACCAGTTAGACACAATAAGATTAAAAGTTGCAATTTTTGTGCTATTTTCTGGAAACAAATTTAAAATTGTGTACCTAAGGTTATCAAAACTGCTTTTGTGGTTTTGTTTTGTTTTTTTGTGTGTTCTCTCTTTAAGTTCTATGTCTTTTCCTACAAAATCTACGAGGTAAACATTTTCTTTCCATTCAGAAGGTGAAAGGACTACTTGAATGCTTTCTGTGAAGGTAATTTCAGTCACAACAAACATGTTTAGTTATGTCTCAATAAAAGTCCCAAAATACTTAAACATTTCAACATCCTTCTTTATTGACTTAGTAAGAGTTTTATTTTGCATCTTATAAACTTGTAAGTTTAAAAAATTCCTCTTAAAAGTTGAACATTTGTACAGTGACAGAATCTGTCATTAGTGAATGAACAACTACATTGTAATCACTGGAAAAATAAGGTATTTATCAACAGCATGGCTTAATTATAGACATGATCACAATCAAATGGGTAGTCCTTTTAATGTTGCTTCCTCCTGAAAGAGCAACCTGTGAAGCAAAAGTCAAAGTGATTTAAAACAGCCTTCTAGTACAAAGTAAGGACATGTCAGCTTAAAGGGGATGATACCTAGCCTTATATTATTGAATTTTACACTATGTGGTACTATCAAGATCTCAGCATGTGGATGTGTTTTACCCTCTGTCAGTCTGGCCTTTCCTCCTTTTGGCTGGCACAAGACAGTGGAGCATCCCACACAGAGGACCACTGTCTGTGCGTGGCTGAAGACAGTGGTGATCTTGTAGCAGCCTGCATATAAAAAGTGATCAACTTTGAGCAAACTTCAACTTAAACATATAAATGAACTTGACAGACATTTACAACAACAGTATTGATGATGAAGGAAACACTAAAATGTATGTATATCATCTATACAACATTGCCGCAATGCTCCACTATCTTTACATATACACCTGAAAGGAGCACTTAGAATTTAAAAAAAATAATAATAATGTCCTTTGGCTCAGTAACTAATTACATCATATTTATTATATACATATTAATAATTCATCAATGCCTTAGTAGTGTTAAACTATTGTAGCTTGTCCAGTTGCAGCCAGTCTTAACTGTTTTTTGTTTTTTTTAATTGAGGGGGGGTTATTTTTGGTTTATGACTTTGGTACTCAAATAAACAATTATAAACTTACAACCGTCATATATGTAGTGGTCTAAGTAGGTCTCCTTGTGGCACTTAATGTGGTTTAAGAAAAGGGCATAAATTGGGACATATTCAATCAATAATCAGTACCTGAATATTCGACTAAAATTAAACTCTACACACCTGAGTGTCATTTAGCCACTGTAATGTTAATGAGAGTGAAATGTAACAAAAATAATTGATCAAAGTGTGAGGATAAGAAGAGGTCTCAAAGCCTTGGGGGGCTTTGTCTTGTGTCTGGATCCAGACCTTACCAGGGCACTTCACGTCCATAAAGTAGGAGTTAGGACTCTGAACCAGCCTTTTCTTTTTATGCTGCCTTCTCTCATGGTCAACGGTGGGGTGGAGTAGGTCTTTGGCCAGCTAGAAAACAAACAAACAACCAAATAAACAAAACATACATCATAATATGATGTGCCATTGAATTTGACAAACGGATGTAAAAGTACAATGACGACTCCTTTTTTAAATATCACTCTGGAATAAGTTTATAAAGATAAATACCACTCCCTCCGTCCAGGTAAGCGGTTGAACTGTTTTGTCTTTAAGCTTCAAACGACGCAGCAAATCATTGATATTAGCTAGCCATGAAAACACACTAGCTTCAGCACGCACATTGCGGGATTTCCATTACAGTCCTGTTCATTTTAGTGGCAATGTGTGTGAGATAATAATCTAGCGCGAGAAAATGGATTGTCTTAATAATCGTGATAAATAAATAAAGACATGATGGGGAATTTTTGTCGCACGCTTTGTTATATCTAGCATACAAGTTGGACAGTGTTGGTTCCCAGCAACTAGTCTCCCCCCGCGTCAGATGTTAGCCGATTCCCCTTTCCATGTGCTACTACAGATAACCAACACAACTTAGTTGATTTTCTAAGTGCACCGTATGACGGTGACAAGTCGACGGTAAAAAAAAACCAAAACAAACAAAAAAAAAAACAAAAGAGAAATGAAAGCTCACAACACGCGATTTGAACCAAGCACAACAAATGAACACGAAACCTGGTAACTTACAGGCATTTTCTCCGCGGTAGCCTTGCTTTTCTGCGTATACGTGGGCTGCCTGAGCAAAAACAGAAACTGCAGTGAATGCAGAGGGAGGGGGCGATATATCTGGATGATAAAAACGGATATCATACCATATCATAAAACCACAAGAAAGACATTGGTTCACGTTACCTTTATGGCTAAGGAAATTTAAAAAAAAAAATGTCTGGGAGAGGATGCAGTATTTGTTTCTAAATTATTGATATACGAAGGACCTTTGAACATTACATATAATACTCATATTATTATATTTTAATTTAAAGGTCTTAGCCCTTCTTGCATTGTTTCTTTGGGTGTTATATGTGTTATGGAGATTTTTTTTTTATGTGAATTATGTCAAAAATTGTAACAAATCCTGCGCCCTGTGTTTGAGATCTTTGCAATTAAATGTTTTGGGACTTTTTCAAAACAGATAACAACTACCTCATATGTAAACTGATCACAAAAACAGAAAAGATAAATAGTGTTCGTATTACTTTCATTTTTAAAGCCAGAGGTTAAAACGGAGCAATAAAAAGCTTTGCAGTGCTGGTTTACGGCTCTATCCATTTAAACTACATGGACCATGATGCAAAGCTGTGAGCGACGTCACTCATCTCGGCACCGGTCTGCTGCCAGTCCGCCTCAGAGTGCTGAGGATTTCCAGACTAGGGGGTGGGGGGTGATCCCGGCTTGTGACGGCCTGTTAATATCGAGAGGTCGGAGTCCTCGGCGTGTTTAAATGGCGAAAACGTACGATTATCTGTTCAAACTCTTGCTGATCGGAGACAGCGGAGTCGGAAAGACATGTCTGCTGTTCAGATTCAGCGAGGACTCCTTCAATACCACCTTCATATCCACAATAGGTGAGTAGCCTGCAGCCGCCCCTCAAGATAAATCTGACAAAATACATGTCCACATTTACACAATGCAATGCCTTACCGTCATTGCTCTCATGGTGCCAAAATATACTCTAATAGCACTGTCCAAAAATCTATTTGAATCATAAAATACAAACCCACAGTGTTTGCAGGGGCATGAGAGTAAGACAATGGAGCTGAGTTGGTAATGATCTAATGTCCTTGATGGTTAAGGCACTGATGGCTAAATTTAGAGATCAAACGCTGTCATGATGTTCTGCTTTTGCAAACCTCGGCTTAAGCCTAAGAATAGTCATAATATTCTTCTATCGGTTGTCAAGGAATTGCTCCACTGTGGCTACTTTGCCTGTGACACAAAATTATGTCTTTCAGCAGATTCACTTTCAGATTCAACACTTTCAGTTTACAGTAAACCCCCACTTTGAAGAGGAAGTGTGGTTTGCTGCACATCATAGACACGTGATAAGTTTTATGATGTGATAATTGACCAACACAGAAAGCAATAGCTGCTACAGCCCTCTATATTTTTGTTCATTCTAATTCAGGGATAGACTTCAAAATCCGAACCATAGAGCTGGATGGAAAGAGAGTCAAACTTCAGATCTGGTAAGTTGGATTCTAGCAGATTTTCACACAAAAAAAAAAAAATCCCCAAAAAATATCTGACGTTTACACAAAACTGGTGTTGCTGTTAATTTGGTGTTCTCAGGGACACTGCTGGACAGGAGAGGTTTCGCACCATCACTACAGCTTACTACAGAGGGGCTATGGTGAGTCCTCACATTAGCCTTCACTTGCTCACCAAGCATTTACCTTAAATTTCAGGGTTTGGAAATTATTTTTAAGATGGCTTGTTCTTTGTAGGGTATTATGTTGGTCTATGACATCTGCAATGAAAAATCCTTTGAAAACATAAAAAACTGGATTAGAAACATTGAAGAGGTGAGCTCTGAATTCAACTCATTATAGCTGTCAAAAAATATTTGATTGATATTAATATGTATTTTATAAAGACTGCTGTTTAATATTGTCATTTTACCGAGTAATATACTTTGTATAAAGAGACTTCATTTTCCCAGCATGCCTCCTCTGATGTGGAGAAAATGATCTTGGGTAACAAATGTGACATGACTGACAGGAGACAGGTGTCCAAAGACAGGGGTGAAAAAGTGAGTCTCTACAACCCATCATCACTAAAAAGGAATCTCTAACAAATTGAAATGTGCACTTTTCTAATTTGAGTAAGAGGCACTAACATTGATTTTCTTTTATCACACTTAGCTGGCTATTGATTATGGAGTTAAATTCTTGGAAACCAGCGCAAAGTCTAGTTTAAACGTAGAAGAGGTAAGCAGAAATGTCTAACCCTGAGATCTGCCTTGACTGATAAATGTATCCATTTAACAATTGTTTTTCTTTTACTGTCACCCAAGGCTTTTTATACAATGGGAAGAGATATATTACATAATCTGAGCTCCAAGACTGTAAGTGGTGAAGAACTTCTTACAAGAGATTATACAATCTATAAATGTAAAGGCAGACTTGTTTGAGACTGATTGCGTTAAATTTCCCCACTATCTTTTCCCCCTGTGCTAGACCGACAACAATGCCGGAGGGTCAGGCAAACCGATCAAGATCACCGAGAAGAAGTCGAAGAGGATTAAATTCTTCAAGTGTTCACTCCTCTAGGCTGCTCATATGTAGTTTTTACGGCTCACAGCTAGCTTGACTGTCATTTTGGAGGGTCCCTGCCTCCCAGACGTCCTTGCAGCAGCGGCAGCGCTGGTCATAATCACAGGGCCTAACTGCTAGCTGAAGCTCACAGCCTCATGAGTGCTTTGGATGCCATCCTCATCTCTGTGGACCAGAGATGCATCAAAACGGAGTGAGGCCCGATAATGTATATCCGCTCATGCAAAAGACTTGTGCGTGAACATCAGCAGTGATTTGTAGCTGGCCATGCAGTGTCTGCTCACAGGAGGCAGTGATTCTGTTGGCATTTGTAATACCTCTGATGGATCTCATGAAAATATCTCAGTTGCACATAGTTGTCTTATATAAATGTAACACAAACAAAAACAAAACAAAATCTTTTTCATATACTGTAGCGTTATTTGATACAAACTACCTATTGTCACATTTACCATGATGCTTCTGTGAGATAGAAATATCATATCTCTCCACTGATTGTATTTATGTGTGTGAATTCATGTATATTAATAGGCTGCTTGTTCATGTGTGCCTAGAAGGTTACAGTATTGTGATAGAAAAGACAAAAGTATGTAGAAGTACAAACTACTGTATTATTTTTATTTATTCTTTTTTAATGGAAGCTTTATTTATACAGGTTTCTGTGATAAAATGAAAGTGTGAAAGGGTTGTTTGTTTCTTGGAAGTTGTACCTAATACATATCGTTATGCAGTTGTTCAGTATATGCATGAAAGCTGTTGGGACACCTCTGAGTGGGTCATTATTAAGCACATTTTACAGTATCTCAAAAGAAAATGTTTACAGACGGTATTTTAAAGTAAATATAGGGAATTCATGTTTTGACTGTTTGCATTGTGTAGCTGTAAGCAAAATTAACAATTGTGTATGCCCTTTATTTTCACCTTAAACTGTTGACACCCAACAGGTCCCCTTAACATCTCCGCCTTGAGAATACAATGAGATGGAGAAGCTGTAATGTGAATGACTGTCTTTGTAAGCTACCGTGTGATACACAAATGAAAAGTAAAGAAAGTAAAGGAAGTGGATCTTCACACAGAATATTATGTTGGTTTTCTTTTTCTGCACTGATGACTAACATGAATTACAAGATTGAAAATACTGAGGAGTTAACTAACCACTGTCTTTCTGTTCTGTCAAACCCTGTGCATTATTATAGTGAAAATTGTTACACAGCCACTGCAATGATTTCCAGTTGATGGCAGGTCATCTTATATTTCCTAGTTACTGGCTTTGCTGATGGCATCCAGTTACTCCTTTTTCCTCATTTTGTTGTTGTGTCCTCTGTCACTGCCTTCATCAACCATCTCTATTAGTGGCTCTTATTTCTTTTCTTTTGCATCATCTTCTCCCTTCCCTGGCTCCATCTTCTCTCCCCCAGCTTCCCTCGTGGCCACTCTGCCGACTTCAACGAGGTTTCTCTCACTGCTAGAGGCTCTGGGCTCTTTGCTAACCACGGAGCACTTTGCCTTCCTCTCGCTGGCATTCCAGCTCTGTGATCTGTGAGATGGTAAATGTTTTTCATCAGCTACAGTCAGATATTCAGCGTTGTCCGAAAGGTGTCTTTTTGCCTTCACCTTTGTTTCATCTGCTGCGGGGTCTGTGGTTGGAGGGCTTCCCTTGCTTTCTAAAGGAATGTGATGGATCTGATTCTCCTCTTTCTTAAGCTCTGTAGGTGCAGTGCTAGTTTGAAACTGCTGGGCCAGAGCTTTGACTGTAGATACTTTAGGCATGTGACCTAAGGTGCTGGAGTGCACCTGATACTCTAAGCTTGCTGGCCACTGATTTGGTGTTTTGGTTATTTGTTCCACCAGCGTCCTGTAGTCTGCAGTTTGCAGCACATCATCACTTGCTTCAGCTGGTTTGTAGATAATGCTGCTCATAGCTCTTTTCTTTGTGATAGGAGATGTTTGACTTGCGATTTCAGATGGGACATATCTCAAAGATTCAGTCCTCTTTGGAGAAGAGGAGGATCCAAACAGCTTGTGGGTTTTCTTTGTGGGTTCAGCTACTTCCTCTGGTTCATCAGGGGGGCTGATAATGATGGTGCTCATAGCCCTCCTCTTTGTCAGAGAGGATGTGGATTGTTCTTCAACTGGATAGTATCTTAAGGATTTAGTCCTTTTTGGAGGAGAAGAGGGCTTCAGTCTATTCATGTCTGTTAGTCTATCTAGTACCAAACTGCTGCCTTGTTTGATGTTGGTTATGATGTCTTGACTCGATGTTACAGAGCTTGGCTTCTGTTCACATGGGGATATGAGAATGTCCACACAAGAGCTGGGCAGTGACTTATCCAAACCAGCCACTTCTAATGTCTGACCACCATCCTTAGCGTTGAGAGTGCAGATACTGGAGGCTTGTCGCAGACTCTTCTGTCTTTCTAGACCAGTTTTTGTTGCCTCATCTGTTTCCTTCTGCTTCGATGCAAACTCTTCCATGTCCATGTGGAAGCGGTAAAGGCTGTAACCATCAGCACTATTAATACTTGCCTGGCGAAGGAGGGAGGAAGGGTCACATACGGAGGAGTTTCGTGAATAGGTTCTGGTCAGTTCCAGTCTGTCCACTCCGGCAAGCTTTTCTAAGGCAACTGCCATTCGTCCGTGGATCTCCTCGAGTTGGGCCAGGCGCAGATCCACCGTCTGCAAGGAGGCCTTCATAGTGTTCTCTCTCTCATTTACCTCCTCCAGACGCATGAACATGTTTTCAACTCTGCAGAGAATATGAAAGAAAGAGAAAACATCGTATGTAAGTATGAACTTTAATTAACATGCTTTGAAATGTCAGATATGGAATTGAAAAGGGGTTCACCTTTCTGAGGTAACCTTGATGCGTTCATCGCTAGAGGACTGCTGCTCATCTTCTTTCGCACGGAAATATTCCTCCACACACTGTTCTTCGAACTCATACAGATTCTTTAGCTCCTCTGGATTCAGCCTAAGCTCTGTTTGGAACAAACCACAACATTTCAGTTTCATTAGCTATAAGTCAGGACTAAGACTTTCTCGACATGTATGTCAAAGGGCTAAAACCAGTTACTTTTCTTGATACAAGATAAGCGTAATTGTAATAACTTTAGTTCCTGTTTTTAAAGAGGTCAAAGTATATAATGTACGTCATTTGTTCATTGAAATTGTATATTCAAAAGTAATCATTTATTTAGTTCAATATTAGGTTTATGTTTTGCATCATTAGAGGAAACTAACTGAGGCCTCGGTCTTTCTCATCTAGCTCTCCCTCTTGTCTCTTCCTGGCACACCGCCGAAACAGCCTGCTGAAGAGGATGTAGAGGTGGCTGAGGATGATGAGAGGCGGCGGCAGGATGGGACGATCATGAAAAGTCATGATCAGCTGATATCTCTGGAACTTCCACACCTGGTTGGAAATTGACTTGACTTCAAAGAAGGTGTTGCTGTGGGACAGGAAACACAGACGTATGAAAACAGTACTGGTAACATAAAAGTAGATGTTTCTTGTAGAAATTAAATGAAAATAAGTGAGTGGTTAGAATATATATTTACTTGAACACAGCAATGAGCAAGTTGACCAGAAGAATGTTTGCCACGAGAAGGTAGCAGGCCATAATGGCAGGTGTGAGCCAGGCCCCAGGAATGCATGGAGGCAGTTTCTTCCCATCCTCGTCGTACAAATGTTCACCACAAGGAGCTGTTGGGAAATTAGGTTTGAATTTATTCTGAGAATTTCAGTTAATTCATTGAAACTGCATTCTTGACTTGAAAAATACTCACGGTTGATTTCCATTGCATATACTTTGAGGAATCCATGAAAATGCAGCCAGACAGAAACATGAAGCATTAAAATCAACAAGCTTAGGATTTTCATATCATACTTCTGTCAAGGTCAAGCTGATGTCCAGTAAAGGATGGACTGTCATAAAATATTCCTCCAAGTTTCTAGTTATCAAACTATAAAAATTATTTTATTTGATTTATCAGCCCCTTTTTATCCAATTTTTTTGAAAGCTCTGATTTCAAAATTACTTCACAGCTTTGTTAAAATAACATTGACAATGCTCATGCAAACATGGTTATTCTATAAAACAAATATGTATTTGCAAAAAAATTTGCCCATTTAATATTTCAATAACCCTATTAAATTTGGCCTTTTCAATAACAGTTTTTTGCCTTCACCCTGACAGAAGAAACACTGACAGAAAAAAAAACTTGAAGGCAGATGATCATGATCAAGAGCGATGAAATAATGACGATTCTACTACACAAAGCAAAAGCCTTGTGTTTCATTGTAAGTAAGAGCCTATTTAAATGAGCCAGCAGAGGGAGACAAAGTAGTGAGGGATTACAAAGTTACATATTATTACTAATCATCACAGAATTTAAGACATAGAAATTATTACTGATCATCTGCCCAGAATCAGGAAACAGCATCTTACTATGAATTCTAGTCTTACGGTCTATCGAGTCCGCAAAAACCTCTCCATAGATCATCCAGTAGGGCATGTAGAAAATGTTTCTGGCCAGGCGCCAGGTGGGCTCCTCATCTGGGTGAAGGATGGCTTGCCGAGCCACCCCAAAGCTCATAAGCACCACCAGCATGATCACGACAAAGTACATCATATCAATCATCTGGAAAAGAAAGAAACAAAAATCTATTTGAACTCATTTTCAGGTTCTGTGAATTATTCCACCTGTCATGTGAGACGCTTGGTTGTTACCATCTTTCCTATCATCATCACATAGGGTCCCAGGTATTTGTTGACTCCAAAGATGTCCAAGACACGGATGTACCAGAAGATGATGTCTATACAGTAGATGACTCTGCCGTAGCCCATGTAAGGCTCATGTTGAAGCCGCAGCATGAGCCCAAATAGGAAGGTGGAAATGGCAACCAGGTCTGTGATGTTCCAGTATTCCTCCAGCCACACACTTATCTTCTGCTTCAGCTTCCCCGGCTCTGACATTAGAATCTAGAAAAAAAAAAGGTCGTGAAGAAATAATAAAAACATAAGAAATATAAATATTGAATACAGAGACTGCAGTGTAATTAAAGTCAGTCTTATTTTCTCAGTTTACCTGTCTGACTTTTTCAGTGCCAAGTGTGAGGATGTATGCAATGACAGTCCACTCCTGTACAGATGGCCATCGCTCCATTTTCACCAGGATTATGTAGTTGTACAACATTAAATAGCCCAGATAAGAAATCTGTTAGAGGAAGAAAGTTTTCAGATAATTCTTTCCATATAAATGTTTTAAATTTCTCACCATAGTTCTTCTTAAGACGAAGACTTACCGTGTTGAACCAGAATTTAGTGAAAGGTGCGTCATAAAACTCAAAGAACCTTTTTCCGATTGGGATTTTATGAACTTTAGTGCTGCCCTCCTCTTCATCTCCCTTTCTGGAAGTTGCATCATTGTTAGGGTCCTACAAAGAAATAACAAACTCTCAGCTTTCTGTCTTTTAGTGATATGAAAAACAGCTTATCAACAGTACACATTTGTGTGACAAGGTCAGCATGAACCAGGACCTTGCTTGATTTTGTGTCATCTTCCTTGTCTTTTCCCTCCTCTTTGCCTCCAGGTGTGTGATCATCTCCAAGACGGAAATCCAGCAGTAGAATCAAAGGAGGAAAGATGATTCCCAGAATAACCTATGAGAAAAAATTAGGTTTTTATAAGTTAAAGTGAGTTTTTTTGTTTGTTTGTTTGTTTTTTAATCAAATATAACACCAATATTAAATATCATTGCTGTCACTATAAAACATTTTTATTTCTTTATGAAAGTAGAGCATCATCTTATATCCACCTTGAGGCCCGGGTTTTTGCCAATCCTAAGGCAACCCATCCACATATCAGTGAGCAGCATTTGGCTACAGGTGTGGGCAATGAAGTCACGTTGCTTTGCAGCCACAGCCAACTTCAGACAGGTGGAGTTACTCCAGTTAACCAGCTCATACGTTAAAAGTTTCATGGCCACTTGTTCATCATGTTTGTAGGACTGGTCTAACACTTCGTATGCCAACTGGCCGAATTCTCTGTGAAAGAGAGGGAATAGTAGTAACAGTAGTTTCTACACAGCTCTTATAGATAGATAGATGAATTTATTATTATCTATACTGACTTGGAGTTGTTCTCCAGGTCTTGGGAGATGTCATCCACCAATTCACTCTCTGAGCACTCATGGGCCATGGCTTTATACAGTTTACAAGCCACCAGGGCCTTGGCCATGGCTTCTTCCCCACGCTGCCAGAGGAACAGGGCCATCTTCTGGCGCTTCATCAACACTGCCCACAGCATCAGCTCATGGAAGGGGAACTTGAATCGGCAGACCTCCGGGTCGTCAACATCGATTTCCACTTCTTCTTCCTTCTTCTTTTTTGGCTTTTTCTTGCCCTTTTGTCTCGGTTCATCATCCTAACAAAATATTTAAAATTTGGATAGATATTTTAATTTTTGAGTTGCATTGTTTCACCTAACTGACAGTGTTTTGTTGTGAAAAGGACGGCTCACCTCCATTCCAAGAAGTTTTAGAGCTTTTGGCTGCAAGAAAAGAAAAAAAAAAAAAAAAATAGAGAGTTAATGTCAATATTACTCACTGTGATGAGGAAGGTTTTAGCATTTATGTTCTTCAACTATTTGTACCCTTTTTAGTCCATACAAATTGTTGTAGAGGTTACGGAAAGCTTTCCTTGTATAATTGCTCCTGTACGCTCCCCCCATGAGGTACTCCAGCACCAGACCAATATCAATCAAAGTGATCTGATAATCTGGGGGAAGGTTTCCCTGTAAAATCATAGGACAGAGTATAAAAAAACAAAGATGTCTCAAATTAATATAAAATCTTAAATGTTAGACATTATAATCAAAAGTGTTTGACACGTCAGGATAACTCATTTCACCTTCTTGACGTCCCTAACAACGGCGTGCAGTGTATTAGCCGGGCCGAGTTTCTGAGGGAAGAGCAGGAGGAAGCAGTTTCGGAGTAAACATCACCTTTTTTAAATATATTTGTTACATCTGTATTTTTTGACATTCAAGTTTACTGGTTTCTTTCTTTCTTTCTTTTTTTTTCAGGCCCACCGTGTTGTATAACTCCTCCAGTCTGGGAATGGTGAGGAAATGGTGGATGTTGACGCCATTTTCAAGGAGCAGCCTGACAAAGTCCACCCTGTCGAGCACCAGGGCATCCATCATAGCCTGCTCCAGAGAGTTCACCTAGGAGAAGGTAACGGACTTACACCATGCTGCCTTCATTCTGTTTTCCCCAAATACCATCTGGATTAAGTTTTCTTTTCAAAAACACCACTCTTACCCATCGAATCAACTCCAGCTTCCTCGGGTCCGTTTCTTCTGGAGGTTCAGGCTTTGCCTTTCCTTTCCCTTTGCCCTTCTTCGCTCGGGTCTTGTTGCGAGGAGCACTAGCAGGACTCTTCTGCTTCTCCTGAGTTGTGGCCATAGAGGTTGTAGTGTTGGCAATGGCGCCAGCGGGCTGACAGAGGAAATATGAAGCAAGCAGAGCTATAGCTTTTCTTTGAATATAAATCAACATAGTACTCATCTCTTTCTGCTATTACTTGGTTACATTAAATCATTTACGTTTGCGTTTTGCGTATGAGAAACTTTCTGTACATCTATTAGATGAAAACACAGTTCTAGAAAGAAATTCTGTACTCTTTGCAATCAGTTTTATTTTAAAAGCCAAATTAATTGTTTCATTCAATCCTAAATGCATTTTTGATAACTTTGCAATTCCCGTAGTGCACTGATTTTAAATATTCATAATAAATAACATTGAACTGACACCGTTTAGATGTGAGCGCCACTCACTGGTAAATTGTGTCCATAAACGAAGATGTGATTTCGAGCAATATCCACTCTGTTCCAGGCTAGAGCCAAACTAAGCTGATCTGCTGCTGAAGCATTTGTGCCTGATGCAAAAGACATTAAGGAACAGTGAGAGAGAAAGAGAAGAGGAGGTAAGTAATATGTAAAAAGAAAAATTTTGGTGGGATGCAGTAGTTCATGTAGAGATATATTCAATACCTTTTAACAAGGCAGTGAGAATGGCCATTTCAATATCTTGTTGTCCCTCTGAACCCATTCGAAAAACTGTGATCTACATGTGAGATTTAAAAAAAAAACATATGAAAAAAGAAGAAATTATTGCAGGTGTGAGGTAAGCAGCGATATAATGTCAGAACCTGTTAGTAACAAATGAATAGATGAATCAATAAACAAATTGCTTTTGTGCAGACGGTGTATTGCCGCTCTCACAGAAGCGGCAAACATGTGCCGTCAACTGGAGGGAGATTCTTTCAGCCAGACGTCTCACTGCAGCCCTCTGTGGCTGACCCTTGACCGACAAACAGCTAATTTACTCCTCAGACACAGTGATAGTATTCACATTGTTAGAGACTCCATTACATTGAATGAAATTATGCTGACGAGCCTGCCACATGTGTGGCCATGGTAAAGGGCATTAGGTTGGCATGAATGTGTCGCCAAGTGGCAGAGATTTCCGGGCTGGTCATGAGATACGTTAGTCATGAGCCGCCTGCAACAGCATAAAGATGGAAAACTTCTGTATTTGTCAGACAGTTGGTACGATTCACAGTTCACTGTGTGTGAAGCACACAGTGAACTGTGGACTCCTAATGCAGTTAAATGTTGTATCCTGCTCTTCCATCATTTCAAATTCTGGCTCTCTATATCAGTGTTTTTAGTCATCTAACCCAGCTGTTCACATCAGATGCATTTAGGATGAAAGGATTATGTGGAGGGTAGAAAGTGACACAGACTCACCTGTAGGTTAGTCATGGCACTTTAGATTAAGAGCAGGCAATAATGTGGCCTCTTAATTGTGTATAAAGTTCTGTCACATTGTCCAAATCGGATATCAGTGAGAACTAAATGGTACGGGGGAAAAAAAAGCCCACAGCAGTATGATCTTTGAAAAAGCAGTTTAAGTTGCTTATCTGAGTGTGTTGGGGCATTAGGCAGCCTAATACATGAGGGATAGAGGATGTAAAGACTTTGGTGAAGTGATAGTACTCTGGATACTGATAAAAAGCCTGGGCGGTATGGAGAGAGAGGAACCTGACTGAGGATTAGGGAGATGCATCCTCTCTACCATCTGTGTGCTGCATGTTTGCTGTGAATAGATGAGGTAAGAGCCTCTGCTAAGCAAGCAGTGCTGGGCTCTGATCTTTCCCACCCAATTGTATAGAGTCTGGAGATTATGTATGCTCGGTATTACAAACTACTAATCACATCACTTACACCTTCGGAAATCTGCTGAAGAAGCACAAATGTCACCCCTATTTATGTAGCTAGGTCTCCGGCAAAAAAATGTTGGCGAAAACTCCGGGATTTATCCGTGAAAACTCTTACCAGGGCGTGTGCTTCACAATTTATAGCTTAACTCCATCGTTTACATACAGCAGCACCACTTAAACACAAGCACTGATGGTGGACTTCAGAAAAACTACGGGTGACCTGGATTACATGACATGGGCACACATGACCATAACAAGGAGGAGAAATGACAGGCAGCTTGTGGGGATTATGTTTATTCAATATGTTAATGGGAATACACAGACACAGAGTGGGATGGATGAATGACAATGGAAACCAGATGTTTCACAGCTCAAATATTATTTATTGATCCACACAGGCATATTATTACCAAATACAAGATAAGTGTGAAAGACAAGGAACCCAAAGATATTAACATCCTACCGAACACTTTTAGGGTTGTTTTACTTGTATTTTATTCTTATACTTACCAGTTCCCTTTTCTTCATGCACTCCATGACCATGAGCAGGATCTGCTGCGATTGGCTTTTGGTGTAATTGAAAGTCTTCTGAATTGTCACCAGCAGTTGGTCTCTGACATCATCATTAACCAGGCTGGAAGCAAAGATTTTTTTAAATTGACGTTTCCGCTTTCCATCAGAAAAATAACAAGAATAAAGACATGGACGCATCATCTAAACTCTCACCCTCCGTCCTCTGAGAATTTATGCGCAAAGGAAATGATGTCAGAAGCTCGGCCGCTGCCATCACACACCACCACAGGGATTGGAGGCTCATCTCTCAGACTCTCCAGTGCAATGGAGATGACATTGGGACCTCCCTCCACAATCAAACACACCAAGGGGACCCCCTGACCCAAACCTGGAAAACACAGAGAAAACTTTTAGTCCTTGAAGCTCACCTATCCATTTGTCACATTTGTCACCCGACAGGACTTTGACAATGAAATGTTGAAGTGGAGCGCGTCGATGTGATGTGTCAACAAGCAAAGCCACAGGAGGGAGGAGGGTGGTGAAGTCAGTGGTGACAGCTGAGCATCCCTTTGCTGTCCCTGCCTTATCCAAGCTCCAGGCATAGGATGACAAAGGGAAGCCCACAGGTCACAGAGGAGATCTCCCCCCACAAGTCCAACAAGACAGGCCCACATTCACACACCATGAATGATGGAATATATTTAATGGCGTCTGTGGGTGCACTGTGTTACTCACGAGTGTTAATTTTCTGCAGGGAGATGTGCTTCTCTAGCAGCCGGCGTAGTTTGACCTCAGAGCCGTATTTCCCACACGTGCCGTTGTCGGTCAGAATGAAGTGTGAGTGGCTGTTGTTGAGCACAGCCAGTTTGCTCAGTGGGTTTCCCATCGTCTGGTAGGGTCTGGTCACCTGGAAAAGGGATAAAAACATTAGTTTGAAATGTTTCAAGCTGGAATATTAGTAGAAAATCAACTCCTTCCAGGAAAATTAATCCAGCTGCAAATGTTCTCACGTCTTTTCCGATGAGATCTTCCTTGTTTTCCAGGATTCCCCACGGAGCAATTCCTATTGCACACACCTTCCCTCGTGACTTGGAGGAATGGTCTTTTAAGGCGTCTCCAACATGACGAATCACCCCTAAATTGCAAAAAGCAAAATTCAGCCTCACGGAAAATGTCTCTTTCAAGTGAACTGCTAAATGGGGCTACGTGATGGGACACACTATTTACTGCACACAGCATCCACACAGTTTTCATTTGCAATTAATTTTTCCACAAAAGCTTTAATTATAGTGCTTAAACCCGTGACAATAGGTTGGTCAAATCTCCCCTTGGAAATTGCAGAATACGTATTATGTAATGACATTTTAGAGCAAAGGTAATCCTCTAATGTCACAAATTGTTATTTGTTAAGGGAACATTAAAAGCATTATTCTGAACTGTCAATGTTTACCCGTGTTGACTCCACCCGTGAAGATCCAGGCTCCAGTGGTGACAGCAGCTTTGATCAGGCCTTTGCCAAAGACTTGCTTGAGTTTGGGCTGGAGGTCAAAATTCTGGAGACCTCCATGAACAGAGATGAGCAATGTAGGCAGCTCTAGCTGCCAGTCCTTCACCATCAAATGCAGCAGATTGTCAGGTTTGGTGTCGTAGGAGACCCGAATATACTGGAACAGTATGTCAGAACAGTGGAATTAGCATTTAGACTTATATCAAATCAAACCATGCAGTTTCTCTGCTGTAAGCTGTACATGTTTTAAAAGAATCAGATGTAAAATAAAAAAAAATTAAAAAAAAAAAAAAAAACTGAAGCCATCATCACATCAACATCACATTCAATCAATTCCGTCATGTGGTTAAAATTTCTTAAATGACCTGTTACGTCAACATTGGCCTCACTTTTCAAAAGAGACTCACCATGGCCTTGTTGATGAATCCTCCACCCTGAAACTCGATAATGCCATAGGTATCTGTTGGGTATGTTCTGGTGTATTTGATCACAGTCCATTTATCCTTCGGCGTGTCAATATGCACCAGCTGGTTTGCTTCCTCCACTGAGTTGGCACCAGGAGGAATGGCCACGTGCTGCGTTGTCAGCTGACCACAGGCACATCTACATAGATCACAGAACAAGAATCTCTCAGTTGGCACATCAGTTCTGTTGGCCATCTGGCTGTGTGGCCTCGCCTCTGATTTCTAAACTTAAAACCTGGGTTGGTTATTCATAAGAATCCCTGAACAATATACTATCCAGTGAGGGTCTGACTAGAAGTGAATGAGCCAAGTCAAAGACTGTTGTTTTGTATCTTTTCTTTGAAACATATATTGTGCGGGCTCTTCTATGATTGTGTCTATTTCTGGGAGATGTACCTGGACAAACAAAAGGTTGCACTTCTCTCAGTCTGTTCTCAGAGCTCAGAATAGTTATCGTGTCCTACAACACACTCTGACAAATTCATTTTATTCTGTGTGATAACCTGCACTCATACACAAAGACAAATTATTCATGATTTAGTTAAATGGTCATTCATGAATGTAGAGAGTTATTTATATATGAATTTATCAAATTAAAACTTATTATGAACAAGTTCCAGTTCTTTTACAATGTAAACACCAGGACTGTCTTTTTATGGAATATTCTTATTTTATTTCTAAGACAAAGGAGCAACACTATCAATCAGTTTGGGCAAAATTTGACAGAAATGATTTGTAATTTTATAAAGGTTGTCTCTTATAGTAAATGATAATGGCATAGCTGCAACTTACAGTAAAGCCACATGTTTACCACAAGACCAATGAACATAGTAAATGATATTAATTACCTTGTCGGGTCTTTGCTGGGAAATATGTGAACACATTCTCTTTTGACAAAGGTCCTCTCAATCCAGGCTCTCTGCGCCTGTAAAAAGAAAGGAGAAAATAAGCAAAAACTGAGATAGGTTAAGATGCTGGGTTATCTGGGTCACAGGAGATTCACCCTTTCACTCGTTGTGGGGCAATTTTTGCCAGAGGACATTGACCTTTTACATCCCAAGAACCCCAAAAAATAACCAAAGAAGACAACTGAAGTGGAAATATTCCTGCTGAGACAAACATCAACAGTGAAGACAAAGTGAGGTTGAGCCTGTTCTGCTGCTCCTCTTCTTGCACTGTTGATGATGACTAATAACTGTGACACCTTTTATTGTGTGTTCATGTTTGATCAGCAGCCACCGAAAAAGCATCACATTGCTGTCTGATCTTTTTCCAGGACTGAGCAAAAATAACTTGAGTTCAAAGCAAAGTTTCTCTGAGGGCCATTGTTGACAGTGGAAGCCCAATTAAAACTGCGCTGGAAGCAAATCTCTTTGCTCCCAGCGCAGCGCAATGATTAACGGCATTCATAGATTCTGTTTAACCCAACCTCTGATACGAAAGTCATATGAGTGTAAATGAAAGACCATAGATTAACTGTAATGAAATCTTGTGACCACAAGCGACCATAACACAGTGCAGTCACTGTTTTCTCTCTCACTCTATTCATTTGCACAAATGGCCTCAGCCCCAGCAGGAGGAACTGCAGGGGGGTGGCTGGGGCACCAAAAACTATCTTGGACTCTCCGTCATGTTCTGTGTAAAAGCAAAGAAGCATTGCGATCAAATGAGACATTTTCAGTGTGTGTATCTTGAATGAATGAAAAATGACTTTTATCATCTAATCTTTGTGTGATTTTAAGTGCGCTGTTATTATTTGATCAGGTAATTCGTTTTTTAAAATCTGTTACCACATTATGTATTTTTTCATAGTCCATAGATATACCTGTAATATTGCGCATATACATATTGTAAATTTCTCACTACTTTTTAACGTATGAATATGTTTTGGGGGGTTTTATATAATATTTTAAGATACTATAATGTCCTTCCCTTTACATATGCACAGGTAAAAAATTTGTATTTATTTTCATATCGTCATTTGTTAATAGTTTATTTTACTACCTTTAATTACTAAGTAATGTCTGGAAATACAACTGGTTTTGAAAATCCACAGAATTATATTTTAAAACCATTTAGTGCTATTTTTGCAATTTCCTATTTAAAATGTTGAAATTATGAATTTACACTAGAACAATTTAATGTGAATTACTAATATTATCAGTCACATTTGAGTTTTTGCAAAAATGTCCTTCTTGCCTCAACAGTTGTCCGTCTCAGTGTTGTCATGCATCGTTAAGCACACACAGCTCTTATTACAGAGCTACCCTGCTCACATATGAGCATCAGATATATCTAATGATCGAATAAAAGGGATGAAATAAAGTTTCATTTGTAGAAGTGCTGGTACACTTACATATATTCTTGTATCCGAGTGGTGAATTCCTCCCTCTAAGGCTGCTGGAGATTAAGCCCAGAGAAGTCTACGGTCTGCGGCTCCTCAACCAGAGCTTTCCTCTGGTGCTGCGCTTCCAGTCAAGTGCTCTCATTGAATCCCACAGGGACATGAAACTTCTTCACTTTATGAGGGCCAGTTAATATGATGAGCATGTGAGCAGGGTCTTTGTTCGCCCAAGTCTCATGACTCCAGTTCAAGGTAATCCTTTTGGGAGTCCCATGACCCCCTTCTCCATGCCCACAGGGTATTTTCATCCTTTGCTTGAACAAGGCACAATAAATCTACTTTGATAACTGGCCCCTAATCTCCCAATTTGTTCAGACTCCTTTCTTTGTGTTCACTTCATAGTGTGGAAGATCTTAGCTTGTGAGAGAAGACAGACAAACAGAATAGCCAGAGTAAGAGGACCTCAGACTCGTTCAGAGGCTCCCCAACTTTTCATCTGAAATTTTCACCCCCTCTCAGCTACTTTGATTTCAAACCAATTTGCATAATTGAGAGAATTGGATGCAGGCATTCTTTTGGAAGGCGCCTTGTTAAGACATGCCTGGTCTCCAGTTGGGGGCAAGGTCAGTCAATGCTAATTGCAGTTAATCTGTATTTCCACCCACCTTGTTTTTGTGGGGAGAAAGAAAAATCAACAGACAAGCTATTCAATATTTTCTTAATCTTGCTTCTTCTTTTTTTTTTTATTTTGGCAGTGTTAAGTGGATTTGCATTTACAATCTGGTACGACCTCACAGCAGTCGGAAATTAAATGTTACTGTTTTTAAAAATTACAATTGGTCTATGAACTGCAGTTTGATATTAAACATTTTAACTTTTAAAACTCAAAAGGGAGTTTACATTTCTACTTAAAATGATTATTACCCATGCTGGACTTAATATGATAGTTTAGTTTAAAATATTTAAGTTATTTTCGACTTTTAGGTGCATGCTTAAATAGTTACTAGAGGGAGCCATTAGGCGAACTGGGATGGAGTTAAAAAAGCACAATGTAGTCGACATTTGGACATTCATTTAAAACCTCCCTCTTGTGAAATGGTTTGATAATCTCTCCTTTTATGGTTGAAGCCAGTAGTTTTGAGCCTGAGTGTAACTCTCAGCGAAAAAGACAAGAGTTGATGGTTGATGACTCAGAAAGACAGAGTGGGAGAGAAGACTAACATGCCCCCATCTTCCCCCTTTTGGTCCTGTGCCACTAAAAATAAAAAAAAAATTGCACATGGGCCGCTGTTAATTATAGCTGAATGAAACAAAGCACTTTTCCAGAAGACAGGCCGGTATGACGCAGTTATTTCAGCTTACTTAAACTCATTAAGCACAGCAATTAAAACCAAAATCCAGTCAGCAACTGGTCGCCTAGTTAAGAGCTGCCTCTGAGCACTTAACATTGAAAACCTCAAAGAATTAGATATAGTGCAGGATCAGACTGTGTCACACCAAACAAATTAACCAGACTTAAGACAAGCCTCAGAACAATAGACAACATTCATTCCAATGTGCAGGAAATGATTGTTCAGAACAAAAGACAACTGTGTGGGATGAAAATTAAAAGTGCTGGACTGCTGAGAAGAATAGCTATTAGCTATAGTGATGCAATGACGCTTTCTAAAGAAGTCTAAAGAAAATGACATGCCGCTATAGCATTTCTGTGGTTCAATATGCATATCACAAATTAGGACTTCTACCAGTCCCCTAATGTTCCGAATAGTGTCTTTTTATTAGTCAAGACACCTACAGGCCACATACTTTGTGTGCCATACATTCATGCCTTTTTGCACTTGAATCACATGGCCTTGGTCTCCTGACCCACAGCTTAGTGAGCAGATAAATCACAGCAAATTTGTTACAGTTCAGCTACAATTACATGGACTATTCATCTGACCTGGTCTGCCTCAATGTATTTTACAAGCATTTAAAGTTGTTGCTTTGCAAAGCTGAGTAAGAACTAAATGTGTTAAAGGATTTCGGATTTTTTTTCAGAATTTTTAATTTAATACAATGAATTTCACACAAGGGAAGCTTCATCAGGGGCAACACGGTGTTACAGTGGTTTGCACTGTTGCCCCACAATAAGAAGGTTGTGGGTTCGGTTCCCGTGCCTGGGGCCTTTCTGTGCGGAGTTCTCCCCGTGCTTGCATGGGTTTCATCCCACCATCCAAAGACATCATGTTTGGGTTAACTGGTGACTCTAAATTGTCCGTAGGTCTGAGTGTGAGTGGTTGTTGGTCTCTGTTTGTTTCTGTGTGTTGGCCCTGTGATGGACTGACCTGTCCAGGGTGTACCCCGCCCTCACCCAATGCGAGCTGGGATTGGCTCCAGCACACCCTGCGACCCGGAAACAGATAAGCGGTAGAAGATGAATGAATGAAGCCTCATCAGACATGAGAAATAGATCAGAAAGGATTTTGGGGTCCAATAAGGAATGTGATGTCACCAAGGTTGCAGATTAAAGCACCTAATTGCTCAGCATTGTAAGGTGACATGGTTAGAGTTTGATGCAATGTGACAAGAAAGAAACCCATATTACTGTCTAAAAAACATCGTCCCAGACTCAATCCCACGTGGACCAAAAAACAATCTGCCTTTTACGAATTTTCACTTGAGGGGAAAGATCTTTTTGGGGCAAAGACACAACTCGAGTTACAGGAGCTGGATGGGGAAATTTGCATTGACTGTGAAGCTAACTGTTTTCAGTCAACCCTGTTTATAAATGCACTCATTGTCCTTCTGGATTTGAAAATCCAGTTAGCCATCACATGAGCCCAACATGTTACTGATTATCCCTGAGAGTTGAGGGAGTCATAAGACATGTTTTAAAGACACTGTTTTATAGTGTTTTTACCCAAAGAAAAGTCTCACTGAAAAAGATATCAAATATTTTCTAAAATAAAATAATACGGTTTTACAGCAGGTCACACATCGATATAATAATGGACTCATTATGTTTCTATTGCATGCAATATATGAAAAAAGAAAAAAAGAAAAGAAAAGAAACCTGCATCATGACAAACAAGTATGATCCTCTGTCTAATTGTGTGGGATATTTACCGACCAAATTACAGAATTAAATCTTTAAAATAAGTTTTTATAATATTAATTTGGTCTAATTCATAAAACTAATACTTAAATAATGCAAAAATCTATTTAGTTCTTCTTTGCTTGCAAAAAGTTGCCACATTGGAAATTCTCACACATTTAGCTGAATTTTTCTTTACTTTCAGAAACTTCACACAGACTGAAGTTCTGGTTTCAGTCCTGGGTCTGTACCCCAGGCATGTGTGCTTAATCCTGACCCGAGTCTTAGAGTTTGGCCCTCACTTCTCTTGACCCAGGTTCTTATATTACACAACCATATGATTTCACAGTTGCAAATTTTTTAAATTGTGCTTTTATTGATTGATTTGATGCTTTCATGTTGTTCACGTAGTTACTTTGGTTTTCCAGAGGTCTGAGCAAAAAACTCATCTGTATTTTGCCGTACAGATCAAGCCGCAGAAAGGTTTTCAGTTCTTTTCTTTCCTCAGGATTGTGCAATAAGCCACAGTTTCTTAGTAAAGGAGGGTCAAGGTCAGTAGAATCAGCTGGTGGTGGGCAGGACTCAGCAGACGAATTTGAATTCTTTACTTAAATTCAATGAATATCACATTTGAATCAGGTCAAAGAGTCATCCATCCAAACTATTCCAGGTGGTATTAACTTTTTTCTGAAAAATAAATCCTCCATAACCTGCTGTAAATAATATAGTACAAGTACAAACCTATCCTAAATAAAGCAGATAAACCCATGGTGGTCGGTGCAGACAATGAGTTTATATTTAGCAACATTGCCAATCTCATTAAAAAATGTAGTGCTGCTCAGATGAGAACCATGACATTTCTGATTGCTTTACAGAGTAAAACCGCACATAAAAATGCTGTGGATTACGCAAAGAATATTAATCTCAACAAATACTGCCTGCTTTAATGTATAAAAATCAATTTCTGTTAAGGATGTCAGTGTCAGATAAACTGTTGAACGATACATCAAGCTGATTTAGCCACATGGTGAACAACAACTATGGCGTTTTGATGGCGATTATGGATGTGGACTGTATGTTATTTGCAAAGGACAGATTAAAAATCTTTTCTGTGTTTTTTATATTTCTTTGTTTTTTACTCAAAATTTTATCACTATATTCACAAAACTGACAATGAGCAAGTTAGTTTGTGGTGTGTGAGAGAGTATGCCTTTGTGTGTGTGTGTGTGTCTAATCCTGGCAGAGATAGCTCTCGGGACTGGTAGGCATGCTCATATATAAAATCGTATCTTTCTTGCTTTCAAGGACACGTTAACAGGAGAGTGTTAATCACATGAAAGCAGACTTTAGAAAGATATAAAAGTACTTAATCTGTTATGTCCACGGCCGTCCATACTGGGCCATTATGAAGGATTAAACTGCCGTAAAGGAGCAAGCGGCTGCTCAGCTTCCAACACCACTTAACAATAAAGGGGCTGGGAGTGCAGACCATGTGCTCACCAGTATACATCATGCAGTCCTGAATGATGCATGTCATTATGCCAGACACAGAGACTGTAAAATGATTGGTCAGATTTTAATATGGACTCTGGTCGTAGTCATGGTTCCATGTGACACAAGCTGTGCCGCACAAGTAATTGTCAGAATAATATATATTATATATATACATATTCCAAAAGTCTACGAAAAGCAACAACAGTTGTCCGTTATTTACATTCTGTGATATATATAATTCAAGAAATAAGACTGCGTTATCATAAAACAAATTTCTATTGACAAATGAAACCCCTCCAGGTTGGAGCCAACTTTCATAGGTAACACTGAATCACCTGTTGAATGACAGATAGCACAACAGGCTTCCTCTTACCTTCTGCGAGCCAGATGTGCTGCGTTTGAGGGAGGACCTTTTAAAGGTACCACTTGGCCCCTTGGTGTCCATGTTGACGACTGAGAATTCAAGTCAGACTGTCTTAGACAGGGATCCTTGGACAGCAGCAATAGGTCAGGGTTCAGCAGCAGCATCAACATTAGAGACAGACAGAAACCCTAGATACCCACTATATAGCCACGACATGTCAACAACCGCTGGCTTTATCTGCAAAAAGTATCTAAGTTTCACCATTTGAAGGTTTCAGTGCTTCTCTCTCCTGTCCGCAGCTTACTCATGACTGACAAGACAGAGATCCCAGCCAGGGATATAAATCACTCGATGACACACTTGACACATAGACCCTTTTCCTCTGCCGGGCATCCTATAATCAGGCTTAATGCAGCCGGCTCTTACGAAGCCTCAGAGTCTAATGGATAGAGATTTCATAAATGGTTATTGGAGGTAAATCTACTTTGGCACACCACAACCCCAAAAAAGGCTTAGAGAGACCATGCAAGCTGTGAGGCTAAAGTTAGCCAGCAGAAAGCCAAAGGCTGTCCCTCCAGATGAGGCTCAGCGTGTCTGACAGGGACAGACATGAGTGCATCGGTGTGCAAACATGAAGGTATGCACAAAGTGTGATGCAGGGGGCAAAATCCAGAATTAACACAGTGAACAATCTTATGACTTTCCTCGAGACGAACTCTATGTCATCGCTCATTCCACCAGCTGTTATTTAACACCAGGGCTAAATGTTCTATAGTCTTGTTACCATCTATCGTTGGAGAGTAATGCCTGACAGATAATCTCTCATTTCCACTTGATAGCAGCTTTTGAAGTGTAGTTTTGTTCCACATGAAGTAGTATCACAAATCTACAGCTGCTTTTTTGTTAAGTATTGTTAAGAGTTTGACCTGTTACATAACTGCATGAAAACAAAAGTAATGGAAAATAAAACTATTATGGCCTAATACCGCTTTGCTTTTGGACAATCCTTACAGATCAGAGCAAATATTGTATTCAATGGTCGGAGTTTGGAAACCTAAAAAAAAACAACCTTAAAAGCAGAAAACATCTGTGTTACTTTAATACTGAATTTATCACTTCAGAAACATGTGTAATCTGTTTTTCACTGCCATTATGACTCTTTTCTTTTCCTGAATGTTGAAATTAAAAGAAGTTGTGATGTGTAGTGCCTCAACCTCTACATCCTAGAGTCTTAATTATGAGCTAGTTCTTCCACAATGCTACGTACAGGTGCAAAAGGCAGACATTTTCATTTTCACAGATCTAAAAATTATGGTAAACGTGGCAAACATCTCGGTTACGGATGGAAAACGAGACACTTTTAGATGGACAAATTGGATATCCAGCAACTCCCTCTGCTGGTTACTAAAAGGAGCTGTTGTATGGGAGAAGGAAAATTTCCATGGCAACATTAAAAACTGTCAAATAAAAATAGACTCAAGCGTTTGACAATTTTCCCAATAGAATATCAGCTCAGCAAAAAAGGCAGAGCAGATAACAAACACAGCCCTCGTGAGCTGTGGAGGAATGTCAGAAATTGTAGCAACCTAAGATATAGAAAGCCTACATGGAAGAGAAGCAAGGAGGTAACTAATCTTCTAATCTGCGAGATAAAACCACTAAGCATACTGTCTATGACATATTGCTGGCAGGAGCTTCAGGATAGAACTATACCTGTTGTGGTCAGTGAAGAAAGTCGCATGTTTTCATGAGGTTGGAAAAAACTAACACCAACCATGAGTGGATGATTTCCTTTTTTCCATACTCCATTGCAGCCAGACTTGTTGTCTGTCTGCATCTAAGAATGGATAATGCGTAATTTCTCCCTGTAAGCAGACACAAATGAGCTTTATCATCTGTTGGTAGCTTTGCATGTGTCAGTCGAGGAGATTATTTATGTCCAAGAGAAGGTGCAAGAGATTATTTGTCTCCAAGAGAGTAAAGTGGAAGTGAGGACGGGCCGCTAATTTTAAAGTGTGGTGTACGAGGAAAATGAATGAATAAATAAATGTTCTGGGAAAATCAGCACCCACCCTGGTATCAAAAACAGATGATTGGTAGGTTTCCTCAGACAAATATTCACATCCCTTCATAATTTTAACACTCTGCACATACACTACAAAAGATGCAAAATAACTGGATGAATTTTGTTACTACGATATAACTTGAGTGCAAGTTATGTATAATTTTAAGAATCATCTGTAGCTAAATTTGAGCATCCAGAATTCTTAACATGTTAGTTCATGTTATTGCTGAAAATAGCAGTTGGTAGTTGTGATTTTTAAGGTGTTGGACTGCTGATGTGAATGGATCGTCACTGTTCACCCAGTCTTTGACCCCTTAGATGGAAGATATTGGAGTCCACAAAAAATATGACACAGTGCAGACGTACTGTGATCACTCTACATGGGTGACAGGTAACATCTAAAGTGAATCAGTCATTGAACAGGCTACGGTTGGCAGAGGGAAGTGGCTGCTTTCAAGACAGCTGAAAGTGGAGATAATTATTCCTGGTTCAGTTGATTCAAATAATTTGATGGTAAATCAAATTGTTTTTCCAGACAAATGTGGAAGATTTAAACAAGTCATATAAAGTCTGTGTGAGAAGGTTAATCTAACAGTAGTTTCACGGTGTACTACAAACCCTCAGCTGTGAGTAACAAATCTCTCTGGGCTCCTTTTTCTTTCAATCTTGTAATGTCAAATATCAGCCATCAGAGGGCGCTCTGAGCTCCTGTATGTCCTGGGGTGGTGTGCACAGTTCTGGTCATGGGGGTCACAGACTGACTGGAAGAAGTGCTTTGTGCTTTAATACTACCAGCTTTTCTTAGAGGTTGTCTCAAGGTTAGGTCCTTTACTGCAGCCAGAACCAGGTGCAAAATCTGCAAAAGCACCTCAAACAGAAATGGTGAACTGATTCCTTTTCTTAACGTTGTGTTTGTTGCTCCTGCCTTGCATTAAGATCAGTTGTCTTAATGATCATTTGTAAATGTCTCATGTGACTAATTTGGCCTCTTACAGCCAGATGGGATAAAGTCAACAGCTGGAAAGCAGGTTAGGCTGAAACGACTTCCACATGTGATACTCTGGAAGGAGACACCATTCAGTGGACGGGACATGTCTCACTTTGTGCAGTTCAGCTGAGCTGTGGTGTGCTGTCTTTGTCCTCATGAAGCGCCTCCAGGCACCACCCCTGGCAGGGAAACCCAAACATTTAAAAGTACAGAACAAGTGTTCTTCAGAAACCTGCGGGTGAAAAACAGCAAACAAAGGCGTGTACGTCTGCCTCAATTCCAGCGTGTGCAGTTTTTTTTTTTTTTTTTTTTTATCAAGCATATCTGCAATGACCTGCATTAACAAAACAATAAAAGGTGAATGGGGGAACAGCCAGTGTTTCTCTTGGTTGCTAAGGGAATCAGTCTACACCCTCACCTGAGACTTCTGTGCTTCAGGTGCGTTCTGGTCCCTCAGTACTGCAGGGGAAGGACAAACACACTCCTGATAACAGCAGCTCCACAGCTCCACAGACAGATTAAAAATGGATGGATAGATTACAGAAACACTACATTACATGTGAGGAAGAAGATAACACACCATGAGGATGTGTGTCTACCGACATTTCATGTCTCTCGACAGACCAAATAGGCAACAGTGGTTTGTTCCGAGTGGGTTATGTTGGGACATGTCCTTTCGGCCCTCAGTGATACCACCTTGAGTTCCACACATAATAACCACTTGCTAGACAGGACACAGTTAAACCTTGACTTGAACTCCACAAACCCGACAAAAGGACTCATTAAAGAATTGTGTGGTTAATAGTGGCACACTTAAACATTGGATAGATCATCCAGTGTTAGTTAGATGGCTGAGTCAGTTTACTGGCTCTTTTCTGCCCGCACTAGTTTTACATTTTTTTAGCATTTTCCAATAACCACCTGTAACTGTCACTCATAGCTGCTAGTCAGCAAAAGTTGAAACAAAACGCAGTTATTTTTTGGTTGATATCACAGATTATGTCTTGGCTTGAACGTGCACATATTGTCTTCCCATACACCATATCATTTACAAACCTGCTCTATGTTTATCCTGTTTAACATAACTCTCATAATTATATGATATACTGTGTGCTGGTGGTGTCTGCGCAGAACGTGTCATTCTTACAATATGTCACTGACATAATTGCGTTCATTCAAACTGTTCATTTTATAAATAGTTTATAGTTTTTTAATCACGATTTTATGTCTTATACATGAAGACAACTTGCTATTACGATTAATAATCGTTGTACCAAAAGTACAACGGTTTTGTACATTTGTTTATCTGTATACGTGCTGCCTATCAGCTATCTACTGTAAACATACTTTTCTATTGTGTACACTGTCCGGTCAGAAGCCAAACTACAGTTCGTGTGTAACGCCAGTAAAATCTAGTTTAACAGTCTAACCCTCTAATGACTGTGTATAACAATATGACAGGAAGTCAATGCTTTCTGTAATTTTTCGTATCAGGATAAAGCTGAACATGAGTTCTTCTTGTCAAAATAGTAATTTTTTTCTTTGAACCTCTTTTGTGGCGGATGTAATGAAAATGATATATGTGTAGAAGGTATGTGAAGGAGGAAGTCCCCTCTGGGTTACATCTCAGGGCTGCAGAGTGTGAAGTCTCACTGGAATCCACTAATGTCAGAAAATGGATGTTTGCAATGTCTGAAGCTGAACAGAGGATAAAATGGGGTGAGGGTAAAACTGCACTGGCAGGCATGCTGAGCCGTAGGTCCCCCCGAAGGTTGGAGCTTAGGAGGATAACACTGACGATAAGGCATATGTTTGGAGGAGTGGTCTCTCTGTACTACACTGTCAGCACAAAACGGATTTTAAGGAAGTGGACAGGAAAGAGGCAGACTATAGATCTGCATGTAGCAAACAGCTTCTCTGGTCAAAACCAGGGCACATGTGTGCACACCCAGTTCTTCTCCTTCTGCTCCCAGCCTAGCTCATTGCACACCAACAGCAAAACTATTCCTGGAAACTTGTCCCTTGGGAAATATGCATTTCCTGAATGTCCTGTTGGAGCAGCTAATCAGCTGCCCATTTTTTATATCTCTATTCTGCTCCTCAGCATGCACATACTGGCGAAAAGCATTTCTAAGGCTGACCTGGGGCCCACACAAAGGTTAGTAGGGAATCCATATGCTGTAGTGGGGTTATAAAACAGCAGCTCTCTTGACAGGGAGGATGTTACTTGAACCACTAACTCTGTTTCACAATATGCCATACTGAACTGAACACTGGCTCGTTGCTTTGATCAGAGAAGTTTAATACATTTTGATAACAGTATCTGTGCCGTCAGGGGGGAGAGGACATAATCCCCAGCAGGTCTCTCTCACTGTGAGAGGGGGTGTCAAGTCCTGCGCTCAGCTGCATAAACTTCCAGAATCAACGTATAGTCCAAAAACCAAACAACCAGATGTAGGATTCACACACTCTTTAGCCCACACTTTCCCTGACCATTTCGTGGACTGACATGTATTCTGAGAAACATTCGAACTTCCCCGAATTAACACTCTAGCAACAGACAGCTAGACAGCCAAAAAAGCACAAAACTGCTGTTCAACACTTTTGTACCAGGAACTGAAGCCACATGATAAAGTTGTCTTTTGTGTCAGATGACTAACCACAGTTTGATAGCTATATGTAAATGAATGTGAGGATCAGACATAAACTAACAAAATCAATAGTCATTGCTGCGCCTGTTTGATTACTCTCTGCAGTGAGTGGGATTACTGAGCATTACACGCCAAAAACAGTCAATATTTTCAGGGCTCCATCTAAGCCACAGGCTGTTGTTAATGCTACGCTAGTTCTGGATAATCCCCAGAGATGTTTCTATGACTAGGTCATACATAAAACACAGTATTATGTGGCATGAGAAAGTCATGAGGAGCTCTGACTATTCCAGACTAAAACATAAAGACGATGTAGACATGTATTTATTAAATATTTGAAGTTTATGTGTTTGTGTGTGTGTCATATATATATATATATATATATAGATAGATAGATAGGTAGATAGATATATACACACACACAAAGCAGTCACCAGCCAGAGAAAGTCTCTCTTTTTTTGCAAAAAACACTACACTAGAATATACATCTGTGCTTTGGTTTGTTCATGTGAATGTTATTGTATGACCACTGAGCAATACCAGCCTCTGGCTTTTGCACATGTGCTACAAACAGGTCAAGTGTGTGCATGTGACTGACTAATGAATTCACCGCCATGGGGCCATCCAATGGAAGCTCAATTACACTACAGCACTACGAAGGTAAAATCCTGCCTTCCCAATTCATAATTGTTGATAGCTATAGTTGGAAAAATATATTGAACGTCTTGAATCACTATGTATATATAAATGTAGCTGGAGTGCAAACATGTTACTGCAAAATATAATTAAATTAGGATGTTAGGTTTAATTATAATAGATTACCTTTTAAGATAAAGAGGCAGATGTGACGACATCATAGACATTTAAAAGACTGCTATCATTAAATAGAATTGCTAAAATATTGCAACAATAATTATCATGTTTACACAACTGGTGTAAACATGACAGTAATAGATGAAGAACATGTTAAATTTTGGAGGATTGCAATTTATAGTGTTTGAAATGAAAGCACAGAACAAACAAATAATGAATATTTCAATCAAACTTTTGTCAAACCTAAATTTGACGCAACTTTTTGCCTCATTCAGCAGCTGGTCTCAAACTGTGCTGGTTCATCATTTAAAGCCACCTTCCTGTTCTTGTACTTTAATGTTTTGGAACATAATCTTACTGTCTGATGAACTAAACCGTCTGTCTTCTTTTGTTACTCTTCTTTCACGCTCTATTCTGATAATATACAGAACCTCTCCCTGTATATATATGTGATGCATCAGAGGCAACACATGTTTTCTTTTCCAACACAGTCATTTGGGGCACCTGTACAAAATGCTTGCCTCAACTTATTAAGCTCCATTTATTTCCACTGATAGATTTTTTTTTCCTGGGGGTGGTTCTGTCTATTTACATTGACCAGTTTACTGCACAGTTTTATGACATGTCAGATTATCCACTGGACTTGACTGGAAAAGACACAACAAGGCAATGGTGATGTGTAAAGAAAAGACAGCCCTGTTGGAGAAAAAATTGCTCTGATAACATATGTAAGCAGGAGACAAAGAGTCACTGAGGTTCTCATCTTCTCATTGATTGTCCAGGGTCTGTTGACGAGCGTAAAAGCCCAAGTCAAAGCACGTCGACAAGCACCTGTCTAATCCTGCTGATCATAGCAGCATTGTCATTATCTATGGGCTCTTGGCTGTGACTGTAATTAGAACTGCCTTGGATGATCTGAAACACAGATGGTGGTGGGAGACTAAGCAAACAGCAGTAAGGTAATCGGTTGGGGCTGCTGGGGGAGACAAATCTTTAAAACCCAGCTGAAGACTGAAATGATTGAATCTAGCCAGTCTGTTATGTTGCTTCTTTAAACTAGAGATGTGTTGTTGAAGAAAACCTTGTCAGCTGTGACTGTGAATATAGTCCGATTGGTCTGAAATTAAAGTTAATTCAATCATGGCACCAGTTACTGAACCACCCACAAGTTATATCCTCTTAGTGGCCATGAACCTAGTCAGTTATGTTACACTCCACCGTGCATGCACGTTGTGTACCCGGACATCTTTCACAGCTGAGGAATCCCAAGGTCCCAAAGTTAGTCTGAGGTTTTAATGCAAGCATCATTGTGCTCTCATTTTGGGCACCTTGTACAAATGTGTCTTTCTTTAATCTTTGTGCAAATCACATCACTTCCCTCGCAAACAAACTGTATTCTTACACCCACACAGGAAGGAAGGCTTTGAGAGAGACAAAGCTGACATTAAACAAAAACATGAGAAACAACACAAATGTGAAGCACATAAAACTTTCAGTATCTCTGATTGGTCCCTCAAGATCAACAATTCACTGTTTTAGAGTTGAAACTGAAGATCTTGTATAAATGTAATTCATTCTCAATCTTGGAAACAGAAGATGAGAACAGAAGACATTTTCCTCAAGGCTGATTTACATTCGACTGTATTCCATGGCCAACAGATTGTGTTTGTTTTTGTTTCCAAAGCCAGGAATGGACCAGGGAGCTCCAAAACTATGTCATAAACATGAATGAGACGTCCTGAGGGTTAATTATTTTCATGGCAGTTGAGGAAACACATCCAGCTGATGTAGAGTGTGTGAAATAGAGACAAAGAAAAACTCCTTTTGCTGAGTTTGTTTATTTCAGCTGTATTCATTTTTCTACGCCCAGAGCTTTTGCTACGCACAGACATTAGCATACTTCCAATAATTCCACAGGATGTTTCATTTGGCATCTGAAATCATGCATCACCCAAAGGTGAACGCCTCGGCCCTCATGCTTTGGAAAGCAGGTGTTGTGGGTGCCGTGCCTGCACATGAGATGAAACTGGAAAACGTCAGAGCCTCCTGCATGACTGGCTGCACAGACTGGGTGAGGCAGTGTCCCGAGCTGTGCAGTCCTTCTCTGTGCAGTAACACAAACACCTCTCCTCTGGTGCACTCTGTGGCTGCCTTTGGTTGTTTTACTGTTGCTGACCTACATACAACACTGCCATGTCAGCCCTCAAAATCAGCCTGCCCAGAGATCCTCCAGATAGGAGACTCCCAGAGAACATAGCAACAGAAACTCTCCTCCCACCTCTCCCTCCTCCTCTCCCCTTGGAGCTATGCAGGCCAGGCACTGAAGCTCCAGCCTCACTTGGCTCAAAGATTGGGGGGGGGTGGTACAGGGAGTTAACATATGGCTTATTTAACATTGTAGGCTATACAACATTGGCTGGAAAATTGCACTATGCATTTTTGTGTGCATTTTAATACTATATATATATATAATTTTTTTTCTTCTGAAAGACTGACTCATGTACATAAACACAAATCCACCGCCCCTCAGTGAGACTCCAAAGCGGCGGATCACTGCGCACTGAGCGGCGCTGCTGTCAGCTCTCACCACCTTAGTAACAACTTGTGTAACACATACAAGTGGCGATCACATTGGCTGCAAAAGGAGCCTCAGACAGCTGCTGGAGAATGATGACTACCTATTTAATGGCCGTGTTTGCTTTGGAGGAGAATGTGTTACTGGCATAGTTTGCAGCTCCGTTGCGTGTCTAGCGAAACGCACCGCCACAGTTTGGTGACGCAAGGAGCGCTATTAATAACCCGGGAACGGGATGTTCTCGCTTCGGCATCGGGGTCATCCGAGGATAAACAGCCGTGCGTCCCCTGCAGACGGCCGGTGTCTTTACTGCTGAGAGCCGACGGCACGATCCGGTGGGAGTTTAGAAGGTGGAGAGAGAGGGGCAGCAACTTCTTCCGTTGCGTTTCTTTCACTCACTCCTTGCCCCCCCCCCCCTCCACCCAGCGGTCAGTCTGGTCCGCTTCCCGAGCCGCTCCAGTCTGCGTGGAGCCTCGCCCACTGGTGAACCCAGTGACTCCGGAGCACACTCCGGTCGAGGCGGTGAAAACAAGCATGTGGTGTAAGACTGCCTCTTTGGAAATCCTGTGTTTTGAAATTCAGCCTCCCTCCCTTTTTCCCACTTTGAACTCACTGTGCACCACACGGGCTTTAAATGTGCTGCAGCAGCGCATATAGACTCCGCTCTGTTTCCACTCAGCGGGCCCAGAACCTGCACACAAACAGCCACACACCGTGATTTCAACCGAAGCCCACTGAACTTAAAGAAGAGATTGGGAAATGCATGACACACTTTTTAAGACAGTCAAAGTCAGTTAAGCCAAAATGGACTTACAAAGGGTGAATGAGGGTGAATCACTAAAAATCACATTGATCTATCTATCTGTCTGTCTGTCTGTCTTTCTAGCCGCACTGAAGAAGGTATAAAATTATCTGGAAGCATAAGCCAATCAGTGCCAAATGCTTGTGATATGGAGATATAGATATGATACAGTAATTTCATCAAATGAGCCTTCAACACAAATCATTTCAACTGACTTACCATTTTAGTCACTTTTCAAGCTAGCATGAAATATAGATCTGCTGCCTTTGTGTTTCTTGCATCGATGCATCCTGGATATCTGGGGTTTAACCTGTCGGTCAGATAAAGCAGGCTTTTGCTCTGGGCAATATTTAAAAATCACTGACTGAATGATCAAGTAGCCAGCAGGTTAATCGATGGTAAACATTATCATTCGCAGCTATACAGCCTAATTTCTATATCAAGTCATCAAGTCAGTTGGTGTTGTGTTGCAGTGTTGTTTAAACTGTAACATGGTCAGGGTTCATTCTTTGTGGATAAGATGCCATCTCAGTGCTTCAGCTGAATGGCCTTAGAAAAGATCTCCTCATCCTTATTCCATCAGCCCAGTGAGTTAATGCAGTGCCTGCGGACTCCCCACTGAGCTGAATGGTGCACCTCAGAGTCAGTTCCCCTCATCAGTGCCTGTGAGGCATATCCTTCCCCAGCTACTGCACTGATCAATGCATTCTGAAAAGGGCCACTATACAGACCAGCAAATGGGTCCAAAAACAGCACTGTGTCCGCTTCACTTTGCTCTTTTGAGCTGTATTGTGTGGCATGTACAAAGCCACCATGCTGTGATGTGAAGGGACAATGACGGCATTACATAGTAATGGCTCAGCATCGGCCGAGGGTCAAGTGAGTGACGTGGATTTTAGCTCTTAACTCAGTTCTGCACGCAAAGCAGTCGTCACTTTCACGTCACGTGTTACAACTGCTTCTCTTGAGGAGGCTCTTCTGCCATATTATGCAACAGACAATTCGGCATGTTCTATCAATGAGTGTTGGGCAGCACTGTTCTTTGTAGTGGTGTGCTGGGGAGGCAGCACCACGGCGGGGGAGGCAGGCAGGATTAACATTGTGGTGAAAAAGGCTGCCTCTGTTTGTGTGGCTGAACATGGACAGCCTGGAGGCAGAGGCAGAGGGAGGATGACGACCAAACTGAACTCTGTCTTCAACAACACCTCCCACCCTTCTGTGAACTTATGCAGCGACCCCCTCTCAGTCTCCACCGCCTTCCTGCAAGGTGCCCTGCAGAGCTTTACTGTGCTTCCTCATCTTCCTCTCAGTCTCACATTACAAGTTGTTTTTCAAGAAGGGCATTGGTGTATACAAACTGCCCTGGACTGCATGCTATCTTAACTACACATATCTATGCAGGCCACTGCTATCTCATTGCACATTGGGCTTGAAACACTTAGAACCAGGTGACATAGCTCTGTCTCAAGGTAACAAAGTCCACATACCTGCTCACTGATTAAAACATTATAATCTTTCTTTCATCCATGCACATGACCATTGGTGGTTTTATGTGTCAGACTACTTCCTTGCATGTTATCTTCAATGCACACACCTATGTAGGCCACTGCTACCTCATTACCGTAACTGTTTCTGTATGTTACCTCAGTGTGAACAGCTTTCACAGACATGCACAGTCTGCAAGCTGGCAATGAAACATCTTTGGGCTGAACACATGATTGTCTGACCTTGTTAATGTGAACACTTTATATGCTCAAAGCCACTGAAGGCTTTAGGAGATGAAATTGTTAATAATTCAATATTAGGGGAAACATGCTTATTGCTTTCTTGCTGAGAGTTAGATGAGGATTAGAAAACCATTTGCATGTTGGTCTTAAATCTGCATGAGGTCAGGAAACTTAGCTTATTTTAACGTTAAGGCTTGAAGTGAGGAGAAACAGCTAGGTGGGCTCTGTGTTAAGGTAACAAAATTCACCTACCAGCACCGTGCCAATTAAAACAATAAAATGTTTGTTTAATTCATGTAAATATGATACTCTGTAGTTTTACAGGTTGTTGTGTGTCGGACGGCTTCTTGGCTGAGAGCTGTAATTACTGCCATCATTCCTTGAAATGAAGTGCCCTGTCTGCTAAAAACAGTTCCTCATAAGACATGCATGAAGTCATGCATGTCTTTTTTACTCATTTCTTTGCATAAATATGTTGTTGTTGTACAGACTAAACAAACAAGATATGATATCTCGATTACTAAGCTTTGTTTACTACAGCATGTGGATTTTGTAACCTTGCACACAGGCCTGATGTGTCCTCTTTTTCCACTTTTTATGCTAAGTTAAGTTAACTTACTGCTGACTGCAGCATTATATCAAGGATCATAATGATCTCATGGAAAGATTTCCATTTCCCAAATCATCATACCTCTCATAGACTTTACAAAACTTGATACCAAGTTGATTGACAAACTGGAGGGAATCAAGCCAGAGGGGGATGACTAGGGCTTCATATGCTCCTGAATCCTCTTCTGAACAAAAGCCGGTCATCTTTGATAATAGGAACATGGACATCTGATCTTATTTGTCTGCGTGTCAAGTAATTATTTGGCTTTCACTCTGTCCTGAACAGTCAGCAGTCTTTTGTGGGTCTTCTGTTTGTGCTGTGTGTGTCAAACAGAGGTGTCCTGACAGGAGAGTCTCGATATCAATATCAATAACACTATAACCAGTATGTCCTGCTAGACAGCAGGGAGGCTGCACTTTGTTACAAAAACACACAGTTTGGACTTGTTTACTCACTTTAATTCCACCTGACTGACTCATTTGGTCTTATGTGATTGCTGCATTCATACTTGTTGCATTTAATCCCCTGTTCCCTCCTCAGTCAAAGAAACTATATTTCACCCCTGATTTACAGACACACTTGGGGAGGGGGGTATTAGACATGCTATGTGATGTCGACTTGAACATGTTTACGCTTTAGCACCTATATAAAATCTTTTATCTGACTAGTCCTCTTTTCTGCTATACAGGTGAAATTACAGTCTGTTTTGCCAACACTAGTCATGAGGTCCAACTGTTGGTGTGTCACTAAGGATGAGTAAGCTTTGTAGAACAACAACAAAAAAGACAGGCAGTATAGTACCCATACTTAGCAGCACCATATGTTCTGTATTGTTATAGGAACATTTGTACCTTGGATATACTCGAACCCACAAGTTCAGTCTGTATTCTAATATGAGTCACCAGATAAGATACGTGATATTTCCAGAAAGGTTGGCTCTGCATTACAAAACCTTTTAGTGGTTTATTACTTTTCTGATAAGAATTGGTTCATTTCAGGGAAAGCTGTCAAGCTCACGTTCTGTGACAACTTAGGCAGCGAATTAAAGGAAACCTTGTAGGAACTTCTTAGTTCATAAATGATCAGGTTGACATGAACTTTTATACAAGAGCCATCACCTGGTCAAAATCTCAGTTATTTTGGTCAAAGACTACTAAATTCAAAGTTTCGCTTCATGCTTATTAGCCAATATTAGCTTTGTAACACTAAACTAAGATTTAGTACTTGGTAAATATTACAGCAGCTTATGTTAGCATTGTCATTGTCATCTAATTTTAGCACATAGCTCCAACCACTTCATCCACAAGCATCACAAAGCCATTAGCTAAGCTTTAGTCTTGTTATTTTTGTTTTCATAAGTCAAACGAGAAGTTTTTAATAAGTATGAAAAGAGCTCCAGTCCTGTCAACATCTGTATTCACTGGGCAAAATGTAAAAAATTACATTGCACTCTTTTGTCCAAAGTTAATGGCAGCCTTGTCTGACATAAGGTTTTACCAGACGTGAGGCTCAAACTCAGTATTCATGCCAAAGGTCTGCGTCCTCCATTTTACATCACTTCCTGCTGCAGAGGAGAGAAAACTCATCAATCGAAATCCACTTTTTGTGTTTCATGCTTTTTTTGGTTCTTTGTTTTATTTTATTCAGTTTTTTTTTTCTTTTGGCCTTCAGGGCTTGACCTTGACACGACAGGCCAGTCAGATTGTTAAAGTGGTCAGACTGTCCTATGCTCAAAGAAGATCTCTCCCATTACGAAAAGAAGTGAAGAGGCCAATCAAATCACCGTTCCCTACTGAAAACTTTATGTCAATGCCAGACACTGCACTGTTTGGACTCTGTGCACTGGGGGAGTGGTGCTGGGATTTGGGAATGTACAAAAGGTCCCTTGAATCATCAGATTGTTGCAGCTACAGAGAAAGAGGGTTCACAGTACCCTTTCTCTGTCAGGGGGGTCTGTTTTTGTTTTTTCTTTTTTTTTTTTAAATAATCACTCCCACTTCTGCATGTTACCTTTGTAGAGGTTCAGTTGTATAATCTGCAACAGATTTCCTCACTGTCTCTTTTGGCCTCCTTGTGCTTGACACCCAGTGGGAATTGATAAACACACACAGTTTTTACCCAACTCTGGGAAATAACCCTGTGAAAGAGGAACTAAACCCTCTTGACGTGCTCTGAGTAGAACAGATCGCCAAAGCGCCACATGAAACACAAGAACACCATGTTTTTGTGGTGAAAGAATATGTAAAATAATACAGCCAGATGGCTTTCTGAATGCCACATCGCCTTGCTCATGCTGAACACTGGGAACTTTCTAGTGCGGGCTTTTGTGCACACTGCTGAAAGTGTGCATTCATTCTCACAGGAGAGCATCAGCTGCTGCAGGGAAGCAGGTCTAATCCTGTACCAGTGGAGCGTGTGTTTATTTCGATACTTAATTAATGTGTTTAAATCGACAATTCTTATTTTACTGGGTTTCAAGCTGGACGAATAAGAATTGAAAAAGATGCATCGTAACAGAAATTTAAGTACAAAGGTGAATTTCAGTTTGAACCTAATGTGAGACCAAATCTTTGGAAAAACAGTGGTGGGTGCAGAAGGATAACTGGGACATTAAGCTTGTCCTTGCTGCTAATCAATAGAATCAGCTGGTTTGTTTTCTGTCAGGACTTTGTCACTCATGATCTGCTATTGCTGCATGTCTGTTTTTGAAAACTTAAATTTTTAAAAACTTATCACTTTTGGGTTTCTGGAAAAATGATCACAATGACTTGGATATAAAACTCATGCCATGAAACAAGGAGCTTTTTAATCTTGACATAAACCTTCAAAGCATCATATCTTCGCTCCTGCCTCCCCACAATGTGTCACTTGTCTCTGGCCTGAGGATAAATTGAAGAAGACATTGCCTGTGGTGGCTGGCTGCGTTTCAGTTGGCAAAGGCCACAGAGATGCTTGGAGGAGGGTTCGGAGGTAAAATTGCTAGTTTGTTGAAAGTAAGCCGCCATCTTCCCCCCAAAAAAGCTGTTGACGATTATCCTTGGGAATTGCTCATCATCTTTCACACGCATAAACTCCTAAATGCCATTTTTGAGACTGTAATGTTACAGTACAAGTGTGATATATGTTTCCAATTTCTTTCTTTAAATGTGTACTTACACATTCACAGTATTCATTCTTTACAAAGATTAGAGTGTACTCTGTTAGGAACACAATTCGCTCAAAGGAAACTGGTTTGGTGAACAGGTTTAGGTAAAAGTTGAACTCTAAAAATTATTGCTAGTCATGTTTCCAGAACCATTCCTTCTTTGACTTGAATGTAATTAATAGTGTTTGAGTGGCTGTGAGAATTATTTTCCCTGTGAGGAATCTCAGCAGGTTAAACCAATCATTTGGCAGTTGAGCTCATTGCTGGTGCAGCTAGAGGCCCCACACTGTGCTGATAGCTCCAAGGAGGTGACACAAGGATATTCAAAGGATCGGGGCCATCTTGTTGATGATATATATATATATATATATATATATATATAGACATGGGTCAGTCAGTGGTATAATGGATCCAGAGAAGCACCGCACCAGGTTACTCCATGAAAAAAGAATCCTCAGAGTTATGTTAAATTGCTTCTTTGTAATATTTCCACACAAAATACTCAATACCCAAAAAGCAACCTTATCTTTTCGACCACCTTATTGCTGATTAATGGAAGAAGTGATTAGACATCAGAGAAAACAGCCATTTTATTATTGCATATTGACATTACTTCCAGGTTTCTACCTGTTTAGAGAAACGACCCGTGTTTTATATTATTTTAAAGTGGACTCTTGGTGGGTTTGACATCTGCTTAGACTCCCAACAAAACAATCCTCAGTTGGAACCCAAATCAACTATGTCCAACCTTCTACCTATTGATTTTGTGGAACAAAGTTACCGTGTCACTACACGCATGCACGCTTACAGGCTTGGACAGGACGCTGCAGAACAGCCCCCACCCCTACTGTAAACATTTCTATTTTATTGCCTTCTATTTGTTTTCTTCCTGATGGTTTCTGTCGTGCACAAAGCCCGTGCACAACCTGTGGTGAAACTTTCAGCTAAACTCGCATTGTTTGGTGCATTTGGGGACACGCAGTGCCCAATGAATGAGCGGCTGGTCTGACGATGCTGCCGAGCGCTGCCGATCGACACGCCCCCAGCGAGGATACAAGCAGCAGGAACAGGCGCTCCGTCCGGAGACACGCTCACTTTACCGGATAGTGTCTGAAGCCGCGATGGGAGTTCACACATCCAACTTCCCAGAGTTCCTCATTCCAACGCCGGTGCACTAAACAAAAGACTTCAGCTTTCTGGTTTTTTCTCTCCATCTGAAGGGGCTTGTCTGCATTTTTATTTTTATTTTTTGCTGTGTGTGTGTGTGTGTATGCGTGTGTGCGTGTGTGTGTGTGAGGCGTTTCTCTCACAGGATGTTGATGATATTGGAAAGCCGGGTATGATCGCAAAGTCACTTCTCTGATGAGAACGACCTCCTCCTCCTCCTCTTCGTCTTCTTCTTCTTCTTCTTCTTCCTCACCACCACCACACAAAGGGAACCACGGAACAAGTACTTTCCCCCCTCACGCCATCGTTTTCTTTTCTTTTTTTATTCTTTGAATGTCATTAAGAAGCAGAGGGGGCTGTTTCAAAGACAAAATGGATCACTTTGCAGCAGAGTGCCTTGTTTCTATGTCCAGTCGTGCAATTGTTCACGCTCCTAAAGGGAATAGGGAGATTAAACCAGAGATCCCGTCCTCCTCCAGGACCGGAGAGGAAATCAAAGAGCCTCTGGTGAAAGACAACTCCTCTCTTTTTGTGGTGGCGCGGATTCTGGCGGATTTTAACCAGCAGACTCCCAACAATGTTACCGAGCAGGCAAAAATAAAGGATGAGAGCATGCCGAACCTCACAGATGATGGAAACTCTGCCACACCTACCACCATCTCCGATCCTTCGCTCAAACAAAGAGGCAAAAGATCGAGAGGTCGAACTGAGCAGGAATCACCTCAGAAAAAGCACAAATGCCACTATTCAGGTTGTGAAAAAGTTTATGGCAAATCATCCCACCTCAAAGCGCATCTAAGGACACACACAGGTCAGTTTAAATGGATGCAAAAATGTTTGTTGCTGTGACTTATTGTGGCTCCCGTTGCCTTTTATGAGACCGGATGGGATTATTAAAACTGAGAGTACTGATTTGAAAACAAAGAAAGAAGTGTGGTTTCTCTCACATTCAGAGCGATATTTTGTGCAGAGGAAGGCGGACTGCCTGCCTGTTTCACCGAGTCATTTGTGTAAATATTCCACCCTAAAGTGGCCTGTAGTGACAGATCAGTGGAGCCGGGTTTGGTTCATATCTTTTAATAAATTTCATTGTTCCATTAAGTTGCATAAACTTTGCGAAATGTCCTTTTAATGTCAGAAGAGGGGAGGGATGAAGTCGAAAATAGTGCCACTCCCACTCAAGTCTCGGAGCTTTGTCACGGCTTCCCTCTCTCAGCCCCCCGCCCCCCCGCATTGGACAGTGTGTACAAACCGAAACTGCAGTGCAAAATGCAGGCAGAAATGAGACTCACAGTTCTTCTTTTTGTGCACACTGATTCAGGCAAAGTTGGGTTTGTTACATGGCAACATGAGGAGATGAAAATAAATCCTTCGGCAACATGTAATGTGCATTAATGTGGCCGTGCACAAAAAAAAGTTCCTGATCGATCCAGCAGACGATCCAGATCGGCGGTTTGTTAGGTTTGACCTTCCTGAAGGACCGTACCGTACCTCCGTATGTGCGTTTTGCATTCCGCAGGATAGGCTGCAGAGAGAGGGGGGAAAAGATGTAGATGGGCTCAAACTGGGGGGTTGATAAGAGCTGTGCAGTCGTCCGTCTGCCCAGAGCCCTTTGTTGTGATGTGCCACACCCCCACCAGACAGACTGCCAGCTGATCTGGCCAGCAACAGACTCAGCTAGCTGAGCCTCGACTGAGGAGCTGCTGCTCTTTAGACTGCAGCTCAGGCTCTGCTACACACAACCCACCCACACACACACCATCCCTGATACAACTGAAACAAAACAGACCTCTGTTTTTCATATAAAGAAATGCCTCGTATGAACATGACACAGATTTTGTCTTTATGAACACGGTGTAAATATATGCAAGAAAAAACTACCATCTCGACACAAAACGCCAAACATGTCAGACACTTTCCTGCAAGATTGCTCCTCTAGCTGTGTCAGATATTAAACATCTGTGACCCTTTCGTTCAGCTATAAATTCTTGTCTCGTTGCCTATAAAGCTTTTTTCCCCCTCCTGCCTAACTATTGGAACCCATTCCCTTTTTTTGGCTTTGTGATGGTATCCTTATACAACCAGATTTATTATGCTATATAAGAATTTCATATGGATGCCATATGCCACTGCAAAAACTAAGCCTTAAAACTGCTATACGCCCTATGGGACACCATGGGCTTGCTGTATGTTGCTTTTAGACTTGTAGATAAAGAATAATCCTTTGTTGGTATTTTGCAATTTTGTCCATTTTTATGTGTGACCTCCAGCTTGGAGCTGATAGGTGTGATGTTAGGAGAATGATTTGACTCATCTGTGTACATTAGGTAAAGGTCCACAATTCTCACAACTGCCTGTGTATTTTAGTGCAATTTTATTGCACTGTATCAGCCTGTCCCTTGTCTCTTCGAGTCTTTTTCCTTTTGGGACACACTCCTGTGCCTGGATTCGCGCTTGGTTCGTGTCCTGTAATTTCTGATAATGAGGACGGTCACAAAACGTGAGTCATCTAAGCTCAGCTGCCTGCCAGTGTGGCAGCCCTCAGCACACGCTGCATTTCCCTGAAGCCCCAACCATGTGTTTTGAGTGCAGCTTTATTGCTCCATATTAGCCCAGCCCTTGTCTCTTTGCCTATTAAGCATTTCCTTTCGCCTGCCTTTCTGTTTGGATATGTCCTGGCATCTGGCTTCACCATTGGTTTGTGTCCCATAAATTCTGATAATAATGACTCTCTGCTTATTTGGTAGGATAGTCCCAGAATGTGGGTCATCTGAGTTCAGCCAGACTGCTTGCAGTGCTTTCATAGAGCCAGACTCTGGCAGTGTGCTTCCCTTCAGCCCCTACTAGCAGAGTCAAGAGAGAATAGATCGGAGCCCAGTCAGTCCCAGCCAATCACCACTATCTGAGTGAGGGGGGAAACACTATTGTAGAAACTATACAAAGAGCTAAGGACAAGATGTCCTCTCTTGACTTCTCTAACGCCTAAAGCCTCATCGGCCCGGCTTTTGCAACCCTTGTGTGCGATTTGTCAGAGTGTAAGAGGAGCTGAAACCTGAGCTGCAGTGTATTTCTTGTGCAATGTCTGCAGCCCATAAAAAATCTGTCCTATTACAAGCTCAAAATGAACTTCACCCAGCATTAATAATAAGCTGTGCTATAGAAAAAGAGTCAGGGTTTTCTTTACTTAGATTTTGACAACTCTTATAATGACACTATTGATGCCACTCCAATGCTGCAGAGGTGTATAAAAGTTTTTCGATGCATTTAAATATTCCACATTAAAAAATAGTAGCAATGTACTCAAGATTGGTTACAAATCTCACTGTGAGCAGTTTTCATGGTAGGAAAGTGGTCCACATCATGACCTGGGGATTACATTGAGAAACTGAGTTATTTTATCTCTTTACAGGTATTAAAAGTTTCCGGTTAAGGGATTCTGCAGTGGTATCATGAGACATATGTCTCCTCTAAAACAGTAGAGGGAAACTACGATGTAGCGCCAATAGGTTGAGCTTCATTAATTGTTTTTTTTTTTTTTTTTTTTTTTTTTTTACCCTCTCTTAAGAGTATAACAGACCTTTAACAACCACTTTCCCATGAGGTGTCAAGCGGTCATTGAGTACACGGTGTTCCCTGTGAACATCTCATTATTCTGCTTTGGTCATGTCATAAAGACTGCCATATCCAAAGGAAAGATGGCCCCTGGCAAGCTCATTACAAGTCATGTCTTCTCCAGAAAGAACAGTTCGGGCCTTCTGTACCCCAGTAACCCCCCACAGCTGGGCCTCACAAAAGGCCATCTTGTCAATGTACAAGGCCTATTCTAAAACTATTTGAATCACCAGGAGGAACAGGGTCAATATTTCTCAAAGACAAAGAGCCTAATGACATATTTTACAGTTGGTTTGACGTTTTGTCTAGACCTCTTTTGTATTATGCTGGGGCTACCTCTAATGCTGCAAGATGGCTGTAAAGCCTTTTACTGTCTATCCTAAAAAATAAGTAGCACCACCTGGCAGCACAGCTCCACTGCCATGTAGATCCAGTTATTCATGCATGCCTTCTATTTTTGGTCAAATAACTGTGGTTAATGACACTTTTTTAAATGTGAAATTATCCCAAATTCCACATGGAAAAAATACACAGGACACTCTGATTATATATACTGCATCTCTGCCAGTGGTTTTATATTTGGCTGCACTGTTGCACAAAGTCCACAGTGTTCCTGTGTGGCTGGTGGCAGTGATGAGGTAGCAGGGTGGAGATGGGGTTTTCCTGCTCTTACTTGAGCCTGACCTTGGCACAGCAATATGCAAAAACTCTACTGGGACACAAGAGGTTAGTCTGTCTCCATGCCACACGGCAGGATTTCCACCATTCCCTCCCAGTTGAGCCATATTTCTCCTGACATGTAATAAAATGGTGACTCCTCAGCGAGGAGATATTCAACAGTTTCCATTTGTCTCCACTCTGGAGACATATGCTTTTTAACCACGTTAGCAGTGAGTGCCACACTGGGTCAGATGGAAATATCCTAACAACCAGGAGGTCATAGACAACCATCAGTTCTAATGACTTTGGTGAGCAGTGGACTTTTCTTGTATTGTCATCAGCAGTCTGACTTTTTGAAATTTTAAGTGCAGTGTCTCATTCTTGGCCAAATACCTGGAAAGCACAATGCCATTCCTCTGAACGTCAGCTGCACATTAATGTTACTAAGAAAACATTGGCATGCTAACACACTGCCCCATTTAGCATTACCTGCTTATGCAAGCGCTTTAACTGCAGTCGGTTGCTCAAAGCACCGTGGTGTGTAAGTAGAGCTTCACAGAGCCTATAGTTTTAGCTCTTGCTGCCAGCTAAGACATTGAATGAAATCTGGTCAGCCCATATGTAGCAGTACAGTGTACTATGTGTACTATGAGCAGTGGAAACAAGGTATTAGTTAAATCTACTTGATCCTCGGGTTGTAAATAAAACCAAAGTGGAGCCACCATCTTGCCTGTTCTAATCCTCTGTTGCAGTGTTCCTGCATTGCCAGCGCGTTCTCTGGTGCATGCACTGTCCATATGCTATCCTGCATGTGGACACGTAGCGCTGACTGTAGGACAGTTGGCCACTAATATTGGAGTATAAACCTGTTTCAACTGTGACTGAACACTTAGACTTCCACGGTGAATATTCAAAAAACTCTCCCTCAGAGGTCCCCTGTAAGGCAGGTCCCGGGCTGTGCTGCCTTCAATGGCCCACAGCGCTCATGTATTCTTTAGTTAGCTCTGGAGTACTACTATAAAAGATACACTGTCCACTCCCCCCATAAGCCCCTCCCACCCCTCTCCAGTCTGCAAAGCAAAGAAGGTGCTGAAGCAGGTTGAGTCGTGAGGCCAAACTCCAGCAATGGCTTGTGGCGTGGTGTTGATTACGAGCGGCAGGAAGAGAGGGATACAGAGCTGTGTGACATTTGTGCATTTTTTATTTTTTAGTTTTTCACTTCCACTGTTCAAAAGAAAACCCAACTGCATCTTACATGCGAGCGAGTGTTCTGCTGTATAAGGACAGGGAATATTCAGTGAGGCAGGGTGGGGGTGGGGTTAGATACTCGGATATTCACTGTCAATGCCCTCCATTGATGTAGGTCATTTATTCAGCTGCATCTGCAGCTAATCTGATTAACGTTTGAAGGGCTGTGACCTCTGCAGCAGAGAACACCCCTGTCAGCCCAGCACTCACAGGGTCCCATCTGAGAGTTAGACTGTGACTGTGACTACTTTAGTGTTTTCAGCACAGGTTGAATAAGAGAGGAATGACTGAAAGTCACAGTGGAGCCGATGTCAGGGGGAGCATTTTGTCTCTAGCTGGGCTGTTTATGTTCCCTACAGTGTGTGAGGTGTGTCCCCTTTCTCCGTGTGATAAATCGGACTGTGGCAACCACGACACGCTGGGGTGTGGTCCTCAGCACAACATGAGAAGTATTTTGTTCTGTCTTGAGGGGAGGGGGGGGCACAATAATTTTCCATGTTAGACATGAAAGTATTTTTCTTTCGCTCATCCTCAGAGTATCGGGTATAACACCGGGACAGCTGGCAATATGTACAGTCTTTACTCCTCTTATCTCAGTTTGTTAATGCCTCTCTGGGTCTAGCAGGGCTATGGCTCTTTGTTTGGCACTGAGATAGTATATGAGATAGACATACGAGATAGCACTCCTATCTCATGTGAACTATAGTGTCGCAGTCCATCAGTAGAATAAGCTGGCATTGGCGTGCGAGTGCCAGTAACTGATGATGGGGCATCCCTGTTCCCACCTGAATCCCTGGACCAACTGTAAACAGCCATTAATGGCTGCAACTGTTTGCGTTTCGTTAGTTAACCAGGGTTTAAAAGATAAGGAGATGGCCTGCAACACATTTGGCTGCAGGTTGTTTTAGCGTGCACTCTAGGCTGAAAGAGAGTGCCCACTCTAACTAATTGAGTCAAATGTGATGAGCTGGTCAATGCAGGAGAGCTATCCCAGGCTTTCCCTTAAAGAGTTAAGGGGATGAAGTAATGTATGTCTAAGTGTGTGCAGGAATCAGACGGTCACACTCGACCCCCGCTGCATGTCTCCGGGTGAATGTCAATAGCCCTGTGCAGTGCAGACCGAGGGGAGTGAGTTACGGTTAGTACGCACAGCCTGTCTGATTGAAATGCATTACAGGAGTGCCTCTCCTGCTGGGAGCGAGGCTGCTGCTATTGTTCACAATCTGACAGCTACAAGCCCACGAGGGGAGTCCAACCATTAAACGTCAAGCAAGGTCCCTCATAATATAGACAAAAGATGATAATAGATCAAATGGCCCCTGTTTTCGGAGCTTTCTGCTGACAAGTTTGAACCAGTCCTCATGGTGAGTACCTGACTCACCCAAGGGTCCTTTGTTGCTCCTGCAGAGACGACTTATTTTTGTTTGCATCAAATTCTGAATGGAGCTTTTAAGAAAACATGTTTTGACTGCTTGATTTCCTCTGTAATTTGACTCCTCTCCCACTGAGTCAATTTTTCACAAACAGCCACGTAAACAGTGGTTCTGATCTCAGATGTGTTTCAAATCAAGCAATGTCGTTTTGTTTTTTTTTTTCCTTCCTTCAGACCACAGAACTTTGAGCCTTTGTTGTTATTTTTGTACAACAGAAGCCTGCATATATACTGCTGTGCGAACAATGAAAAGACGAGCTGCAAAAGCCTTAATGTATATTTACCGTTCTCCACACACATGCTTGTGTTTATATCATCTTGGTATGTAATGGTGCGTGCGGAGGGAGAGGCTGGCCACAGTTGGGTTAACCCTGTCTGCTCCAGTCGTTTCTGCTGATCAGGGATTCAGTAGTCATTTTAGTATTACCCCAAATCCCATGAATGGATGTCTCCTGGCAGCGTCGCTGGCTCCTGGTTGGTTACAGGTCATAGTCTGTTGTAAACATGCAACCAAATTACAGGATTGTGCAGAGCTCTACCACTGGAGTTAGTGGTGTCCCTCTCATTTCATGTTGCCAAGCTGGCTGTGCCACTAAACCATGCAGTGAAGTGAGGAAGGTCCAACTCTAATGAGCTATGATCTACACTCCAGCCTTACTTTCCCTTTGTCTCGCTGTTTGCTCTCAAAAGTCCACACAGGTTTTTCCTGTGCACCTTGTTGTTGTTGTGAGCTCTACAAAGAGACATTTCCTGTTCTGGTTCTCACTGTTCAGGCAGAACAACTTCAAGGTGATCTCCAACAGATCCACAGGAGCTGTGTTTTTTCACCCTTCTTACCCTGCAGAGCTATTTACTCAAGCTTTCTCATGACAGGCTCACATAAAGGTTTTAGCTGTGCACTGTGTGAGTTTGGCCCAAGCTTGAGGACACACCAGGAATGTTATCTACCCCTTGTTTGAAATGCTGGTTGCTGTTGTTGGAGCAGGTGACTGGGTTGTGCTCCTGTGCTGCTGCTCACGTCAAAAAGAGATTTGATCTCACCTTCACAGACAGCATCCCTTTACACCAGGGAGACAGATTCCATTTCTCTCAGCCATTTCTTCAGAAGCCAAGGAGCCAAACTTTTTAGCCATGAATGAGAGGAGCTGGAAGGAAAGCGGCAGAGATGAGCTGTTTATTTACTGACCCAATGACCTCAGAGAGAACAATTATATAACAAGAATACCTGTGACATAATCACATTGACTTAAGGGGGGGGGGGGGGACACTAGTGCTTAGCAGAAGTACAGTTTGCATGCATGATGTAACTAACTTTACAGGTAACTGGGTCACTGTGTTTGTTAGAGAAAAGCTCCAGTCATTATGCCCCCACCCCACCTCGCCTTCTGCAACTGACATATTCTGAGAAAGACAAACCACACCCTGGACGTGGTCCTCTGCCAGAGGTGGGGTAACCAATTGGTGCAGCCTGGCGTCGGCCCTACTGTGACAACGCTGGGATTAGATGGGCAGAGCAGCAGGGTAATGGGAGTTGCTTGGTGATTCTTTTTCATCAAAGATGCTGACTAATAGGTGCAGTCTATTGAAATATATTGGAAAGTGACATCCTCCGACCACAAAAGGGTAATAGCCCCTATCAGCGTTTCCTCTCAGGATCCAAGTCTTTGTTCTCCAAACCTCCAAGTCCTTGTGTTACGGAACAAGCACAACAATTAATTTGTGTATGACAGTTTTTTATGCATGCGAGTCTTCTAAGGCTTTCATTAAAGCAGGAATTTGAATGCATATTCAAATTGTTGACCTAAATGCCGAACGCATTTCCGCATGTGGGGAAAATGGGAAGTGGCTAGGCTAATGCAGCATTTTATGTCATGGAGCGCTAAACAATCCAATGTGTCTCAGTGAGTGTATGTAGGATACCTGATGCTCCCAGTATGGCTGCGTTTCTGTATAGGGGCCGTTGGACTGGATATCTCAGCCGAGCTCTCTGGTTTCTGGTTAAATATTAATGTTGCTGGATCCGTTACACTGGTTATTTCACCTTGAGCAGCATGCAAAGCTTTGCTCTTTTTTAACCAGAAACTCATTTTGCAGTGCCAGGTATCAACAGAGGCAACTTCTCTGGCTAATAAGGCATAAAATAAACTATCATGAGTCTTTTCAAAGGGATTCCTGCCTTAAAAGTTACATGGCCTCCCCTTTTTCTGCTGGAGCTACACTTCAAGGATGTAGGACATACAAACAGGGTCAAACAAAAATGAACTGTAACTCTAACATGATTCAGGACACAGATTCATGCATTTTTTTGTGTTGGAATTAGCAGGAGAGTGAGATTATATGCCATAAAAAGGCGACAATGCTGTGTGCAATATGCACATGTCGGTAGCAGAGTCTACATACACTGAGCATCTGCGTGAACTCTGTGGACCTGTAATGGGCAGGGCTGACTGAGTTTGTCTGGAGCTGAGGTGAGGCGTCAGAGGCAGGAACACAGACTGGGCTGTCTAGACTTGTTCTGTCTGTCTGCATGTTTTGTAACCGTGCAGTATGGGGGGTGGGGTGGAGGGAGAAGGGGGCTGCAGAGACTAGTTGTGCACTTGAGTTCTTGTTTTTGAGACTCCCTGGCATCAGGTAGCATATGACTATTTCCATTTCTGCCCTGGGGGGAAACTGCAGAACAAAGAAAGTATTTGGCAGGCCTGCTCTTATCTTCTCTTTTGTCATGCCACCGATAAACATAAACATTCATACATTTCACTGTCTATTTCTTTTCACACCTAGAATCATAGACATACAGGCCAACAAGAGTGATTATTCTTATACTGGGAAACCATAGCATGAAAAGAAAATGTCCTGCCCTTCTTTTTAGTGCTGCAAGGACACACTGGTAAAATTTGAATTCTGGATCTAGCTATTGTCAGACAGTAGATAACAGAATGAATACAGTATTAGACATTTTGGCCAGTGGGTGCAGAAGCCTACATTTAGGATCCCTGTGCACTGTTTTCACATCAGAATAGAAGGAAACCGCAAGATCTATAGTACCATCTGGTTTCAAGTATATTTGTGTCGAAGCCCACTTTTATTGCCTGATGGAGGTTGGGGAGGGTGTAATTTCCCATGTGCCGAGTCACAGATAGTTGCATGTTGGAAAATGGGCTGGGCAACCATTGTGAGTGTGATTAGCATCTGGAGCTTAGATAATTAAACTGTGTCTGCTCCTTCAGCACAGCGCCAATTTTTAGGTGATTCACCCTGACTCCCCCATTACCCGGCTAAAGGCTCCGTGTTTCACATTTTTTTTTAAATATTTTGAAGGTGTCATTGTTGCTTTTTCATATTGCTTCCTTAACTTACCTGTCACACCAGTAATTTTTGTAACCTTTGTTTCTTGATGGCTGAGAGTCAACTATGAATCGAAAACAGCAGTCTTGTTGAGCAGGACCCGTCTTCTTTTGAAAATATCTGATTGCTGTGCGTGACACTATTCAGGACTTGTTAACTTGTAAACGTCTCATAATGAGTCACTACTCTATCTATGGTGGCGGCTTTGTGATCAGAGTGCAAAAGTGGGAATGCACTGAGTTTGGTTTGTTTCATCTTACACTCCCTGACACTATCAGTACTTGTCTATGTCATTACCTCTATACGCTGTGCGTAAAACTCAATCATTTATGGTGGATTGAGTATGTTCTGGTCCATTTAGTACAAATTACATATACTTTACATTCCTGCCCACCATTCCCTAAACAACAGTTTTTAGATGCGTTCAGCTGCTTTCTGACTGTCTTATTGAACTTTACAAGGCTCTTGTTCTTTTTTACTTCAATTCAGTGTTAGATGGGAAAATCTGAAATAACAAATCCATCATAGTTGACATGCTGCCACAATATATGTGAATTCATCATCATCTCTAAGATCAATAGAAAACAATAGCCTCTTAAAGCCACACTGCTATTGTCTAATGTTTCTTGCCTGATTATTCACTGACATCTCTCCTCTCCTGTTTTGCAGGTGAGCGGCCTTTCCCATGTACCTGGCCAGACTGCAGTAAGAAATTTGCTCGCTCCGACGAGCTGGCCCGCCATTACCGCACCCACACCGGGGAGAAAAAGTTTGGTTGCCCACTTTGTGACAAGCGCTTCATGCGCAGCGACCACCTGATGAAGCACGCCCGGCGCCACTCGGATTTCCAACCCGGCATGCTGAAGAGGCCTCATGGTGGCAGCGGCGGCAGCAACATGACACGTCCCAGCTCCCTTAGCGACTACAGCCGCTCGGATGCCTCCAGCCCCACCCTCAGCCCAGCCAACTCGCCTTAAACTTAAAACCCAGTCGCACTTTCCGCCTCTGACCTGTGAGGCCCTTGTTTTTGTCATAACACTTGTGTTGCACAGTTGTCAGCAACCCCCCTTTGCTATTCCTGCGCTTGCTGTGGTGTACCATACTGTACATAACTGCTTATTGTAGTGCAATTACTTGTGTGATCCTAAAAGAAGGTAATGCTTTTCCCAGATGGCAATATTTACATTCTGTACCATATGTCTGTATTTTTTTAGCTTCTGATGATGGCTAGTTGTCCAATGTGCATTTGCAGTCAGCTAGACACGGTTTGGAAGAGAAAGACAAGACACCCTGACAAGTCTTATCAAATTCTTTTTTGTTTAGATTTTTTTTTTTTTTTAATCTTATTTTATTTAATTTTTTTTTTTTTTTTGAGGAGAAGGGGGCACACACACACACACACACACACACACACACCTCAGGATTGAAGACAGTTGTTATTTCTGTAATACCACAGTACTTAACAGTACTCACATTGACTGCACAATATACTCATCACTTTACTCTGAAATTCAACAGGGGTTGAATTTTATGCCCTGCTCAGGGATGGCCTTGTTAGCTTGAAAGAATGAACACGGTGAAGAGGAACATACAGTACATATATAGCAGCCTTACACTCAACACAATTTGCACTCTTTTTTTTTTCGTTGTTGTTGTTGGTTTTTTCACATTTGAGGAAACTAGCCCTACGGTCACTCGGTCAATCGTACACAAAGCTCATGTTCTGTTCACCCTTGTGTTTTGGGGATTCATATGAAATGCTAATGCTGTGTGTTAGGAAATCGGTCCTGAAACCACCGCCTCGGTAAACAAAATACATTTGTTCCTCCACTGCAACATTAATCTTCAGTTGCCATTACACTGGGTTAAATATGTCTTTCATTAAACCGCAGTATGCAGTATATACTGTGTAGATCTGCACTATGGGGAGGATCGGGATTATACAGAGTGAACAGTTTTTATAAATATACTCAGTTAAAGAAACTTTGGAACCTTTAAATAGAGACAGTTAAGTTTCAAAGCAGCTGTTCATGCTTTTTTTTTTTTTTTTTTTTAATGAAACTGCTGTATCACCAGCCAGTATTTCACAAAAATGGACACAAAGGGACTTTAGTTGAAACAATGTTTATCCATCTTCCAAGCACATAGGAAAAAGTACCAAAGACAAGAGTGAAAGAAAGCTTTCTACTCAGTCTTGTGAGCCACCCTTTATTGAGGTGTGGGGCTGCTGGTTGGGAGTATATCACAGGTAGAGCCAGACAGCCTCCCTGGAGGAAACTGCTGCATCACATAAGAAGCTATTCCCAGGCCGCAGGAGGACACGCCTACCCGGCTCTACCTGTCCTGTCAGAGAGTGCCGATGCTCCAAATCTGCTAAATTGCATCAGGCCCCTCCAACTCTGGGAGTCAAATGTAGGCCAGCGTTTGGGGCAGAGTGTTAGGCTGGGCTGCAACATGGTGTGGCACAGAGTGCACAAAGCAGCTATCTGCAAAAGACAGGCAAGAGGGGGTAGTTCCTGATAAATAGGAGAGGTTTATCATGAGCTGAGCAGCACAGAGAAGGAAACACCCAGCCACAGACAACAGCCCTCCTCCTCTGCCCCGTCTCCTCCCCCCTCTAACTGAAGGGACAAGCGAGTGGAAAAATGGCTGTAATTAGGGGTTTGATCCAACCTGTAGGATAAGAGTAGAAAGAGAAGTGTATGAACAACAGTACTACCTAAACAATGCTGGCAGTGTGGGTGGGATGAGCCCCGACTCCATCCTAAGCACAGGGCGAGCTCCACGACTCCACCTGGAGTGTCAAATTTCACCAAGCCAAGGAAAGCGTTGCTCCCAAATCACACCAAATGAACCCAAGCACTTAAAACAGCTGCTTTCAAACTTCTCTCTCTGCAACAAGGGGGCTTTTAAACTGTTGTAAAAACATCTGAACCAAAATGAACATATCAGCAAAGTTCAGTGCTCACCAGCCTCACGTTGTCCTGCCTGTGAAGCTCAGAAGTCCCGTGAGAAAGCTGACTTGTGTTTTCTAGATAGACATGCCTCAATAAGTCAGGCAAAAGGCACAGTAAACCTTCCATGGAAATGGGCACCACTATAAAAACTGCTGCAGCCCCGCCAGTCTGTGTTATGTGTATGTTTGCTTTTAATGCTTCTATGGCTGGAAGTCGTCTCATCCATGTAGTGTGGTCCTGTTAGACCCTTGCAGACTGTTGTCATCATGAATTGCGTGTGCTAGCTTCAGCTTACCAACGAGTCGTCCAGCGCTCGCCCTGCAGTCCCATGCTTCACGCCGTACGCATGTTAATATCTTCACCGTAGAGGGGTTTTTGAGGCGGTCTGGCAGGTGTAAGTTCATGAATGGCAGGCCTTGTCCTGCGGTCTCCACAGCAGCCATCTCTCCAAGAACTTGTAAAGAATCAACTCTGTCACATCCTCCAGAAAGAAAACATCCCTTATTTAGATCGAATACAGTAGTTTCATTAATTAAAACACCACATGTAAAAAAAAAAAAAAAAAAAAAGAAAGAAAGAAATAACCCTCTATAAGATGTTAAAGTACATTTCCAGGCTGCAGGATGACACTTTGAATGCCACTGATCAGCAGCAGCTCCCAGTGGAAGAAGCACTGAGAGGGATTTACTTTTACCATTTGTAAAAAAAAAACAACAAAAAAACCCAACTTAATTTTCACAAACAAGTTCTTCAAATAGCTGTTGAGCAGCTTTTTGTGGTAACTGTTCTACTCCATTTTAGCTTTTAATTATCATTAATATTAATATTATTACTAAAGTCAATTTATGACTTGGTTTGTAAAATTTTCTCTTGCAAAAAAAAACTAAAAAATAAAATAAAACAACAAAAAATTTGTGTGGCCCACCCTCAAGCAGGTTTCACGAATCACTTCTTAATTCATAATCTGCACATTTACCTCAGGGTCAACTTCCACAAAAGCAGATATGGGACAGTTTGTGGATTTTTGTTTTAACATCATTTGCCGCACAAATGTCTGCCAGTCTCACACGGTGTTCCTGGGTGTTAAGTGCTCACTGCCGGTCAGTGTCCGACCACACTAGAAACACAGGAATGCCTCCGTTGGGGCCCAGATCCTGCCCAGTATGTGCTCATAACATCTAACAGTCCTGCTTTTTGCCTTAGTAAGCACTGGGCACTCTGGACGCTGTTTCAGTGAATTGAAATGCCCCTCAAAAGACCCTTGACCATTAGTGTCAATGGGCTTGCTGTACAGTAGGTGACAGGAAGCTCCTACCCTCTGAAGAAAAACTGACTGCGGCAGTGTAAACTTCCCGGTCTGTCCATCCATCAATCCAGACTGCTCCAGTGACATATAGGCCTCCACAGGCAGAGTCTCATAACTTTTATTCTCACTGTACCAAATCTACTTGAATAATTCAGCAACAAAAAAAAAGGCCATTGAACACAATTTTGTACATGTCCATTTTTACTGTACTCGCTTTTGTTGTCAAATCATTATTAACCTCTGGAAAAAGGTGTATAGTCTGTTCTTTTTGTTTTTGTTTCTTTCTTCCCGTCGTCTTCAGGTCATTTCACCAATTCTTTTGAATTTTTCATGGCATTAAGTTTGACTCTTTTCCGTTGGGCTGTTTTTAAGGGCACCATTAATGCTTAAATAGCATGATTTTAACCCCATTAACTGGGGTTCACCCCTTTAACCAGAAACATTTAATATTCTGTTGATGTCAGGATGTAGGTTATTCCAGTTAGCCTGCTATCCAAAAAATCCTCAGAAAAGTCAGAAAATGAAAGGATTGTTTGGGGTCGCCATAAAAAAAAAAAAAAAAAAAAAAAAAAAGGAACCTTCCTGACCTCTATGTATGTCGCTTTCTGGAGTGACTTTTTTTTCTTTATTATTTAGTTTCTTTTGAAAGTTTTTCCATAAGAAAGAGACCACAGCATTGTGAGTTAGCAATGTAGTCATAATTTTAATTGTTGCTTTGATTTTGTCTCATGTAAAATGTTTAAGCTTGTATATTTTTCAAAAATCATACCTCTCAAAATATTTGACTTTTGTTGTACCTTCATATCTTTTCAAAGCATCCATCATGTAGCTTACGTTTGTTTGATGAGTAGCACAAATAACTGGTGGTTTTGTTTGTCCTTACTTGAATGAAGAAGGAAAGAACAACTTTTTCTGTAAAAAAACAAAAAGCAAAAAAAACCAACGAAAAAAAACAAAACACTGGGCTACATTTTATATAATCATACCATGTTGTCAGGGTCCTGCACATCCTTGTGGATTGAAAATGTAATTTTTCCGGGAAAAGATAAAATATTTTTTATTATTTTTATGTTATAAAACAATTTAAACCATCCCTTCCTCATTGTGCTCCACATCTTTGTCATGGTTTAAATGGTTGTAATGTTTGGGATGATGTCATCTGTGAATTGGTATGGAATTCGTTTTCACATTTCTTGACCCAGCATCACAACTGTAATCCCAGTCGACATTACAGAGTTCGACAAGGACTTTTAAACAATGACAAAATGGAAATATAAGGTTTCTAGAAGATGCTAACAATGTACCGGTCGATATTTTTCCTTCTCCTAATTGTACAATACAGTAAAAAGAACAGATTGCTGCCTAGTATGTAAAGAACTAACATTAATCTTATTTAAAAACCTCATATGAATGAATATATCACTGATAAGACCATCTCAGATGAAATCTTGTTGTGACCGATTTCAATGTAAAAGCATGATTGATGCAACTGCGTGCCAAAACCATAATGGTAACTTCATAAAGATACAGATGTTGAGGCTAAAAAGAAAAAACAAAAACAAAGCAAAAAACAAACAAACAAACAAACAAACAAGCAAACTAGCTATTATCAGACATTTAACAAAAGTGTACAGTTTTATAAAGTGTGGCAGGTTTTTATGTTGTGTACAGGATTTAATGAAGCAACTCTGCATATTTAATATGCACATGTTCTAAGTTAAATATTTCTTTTTCTGCTTAATGTAAACATTTTTGATGTGTAACTTCGTCTTCATTTGGTTCCTGTTATTTAATTTTTTCTTTTTTTAATTTTTTTTTTGCTGTACAATACTCAAGCAATGTATAATGGCTTATTACAGGTATTTTTGACAAAAACAATCTTAATGATATTGAGCGCCCAACCATTCCAAAGGATTTAAAATTGCATTTGCTATAAATGTGCTGCTTACATCGACCTGATGCATTTTTCAAGGTTATGAATAGAAGTCTGTCTTGACTGTGAGGTTTTACACGTTTGTGAGTTGTGCACAAGGTACGTTTCTCATTGTCAACATTTCCCAGGTTTTAATCTCTCCTTTCTTCTCTGTGTAGGCTAAGCCAATTCCAACCAACAGCATACATGTAATATTTCAAAGTTAAGGACACACAGAGCATGTCTTCCCTCACGACAAAGGCCTGAGGCCCATTTAGTTTTCGTGGGGGTAATGTTTAAGAGACAGCCATGAAAGGATTGAACAGTTTTTGAGCAGTGAAATGGAGCTTTGAGTTCTCACAGCTCATCAGAGGCTCCACAGTTACAAGTTGTTACCAAAGGCTTTGAAGGGAAAGATGAATGTTGCAGTAGTTTTGAACCCAAACCAGTTTTTGGACAGCTGGGTTCAAACTTTATGTGTTATATGGGTTGATCAGTGGATGTTGTGCTTGATTATGGACCTTTTTGTACATCACATGTAAGCAACTGTTTTTTCTTTTTTTTTTTTTTTTAAATAACTTGAATGATGGAAATCCATTAAATCGTACGAGCAACCCCAATTCTGTGTGAGTAAAAGACAGGAAGAACATGCAGCATGGCCAATTAGCAGACCATATCTGTCAGTACCCTTCAGTGACCAGGGGGTTTTGCTCGGCTGCACAGTTTCGCTCATTACTGACTTTTGCTCAAACATTGGATATTTTTGCCCTTGAAAGATTTGTTTGCTCTGCGTTTTGCTGCACAAAGTGCTGTCAGTGACCTCCCTTTGATTCCAAAGGGCCTTTTGATTCTGTTTCCTGTACCTGTTTGTCCTCAGTGTAATGTTGTTCTCTGGATACCTCTGTGCGTTTCTCCTCTACCCATCACCGTCAGTTGCCTGTTGTAGTGACTCCATGGTGCTGCTCTCCCTCACGGCACCAATAAAATCTAATCTGTAAATAACTCTTGACTCAGCTATGGCCAGTACATTCTCCAATGACCTCAATCTAACTTTCAGGTGTTTTTTTTTTCTCTCACTCTCTCAGCAAACCAAAATCACTACATTCAAGTATTACAGTTGTACAGTCCTTCGGATTCTACCCATCTGTTAATGTGCTGGTCTTAGCTGCTCTGCTGTACCTTTTTATGGCATTATTTTTTACATGTTAGACAATATATTGTGACCATGTCCTATGCAAATATGAAAAATAACAGATTGTTGAATAATGTTTGTTGTCATAACTTGTATGCATGAAATAGTGAAGTTTACATTTGGAAATAAATTCATAAAATAAGCAGATAAAATTTCCTTGTGCTCCTTTTTTTTTTATTTTAATGGCAACACTGATTTTGACACTGATTTGCTGACCCGTGGCCTCTGTGGCCACGGTGAAGACGAACTAGCACAGGACGGGACAGTGATGAACGTACGACAAACACTAAAACAATTTGTTCAACACGAGGAGATCAATACCACCCCCTTGTTTCTGCAGTGACGGGAAAGTAGGTTGGATGAGTTCATATTAAAACACATGAAACATTGCCAAGTTCTCATCTGGCACAATTTGTCATGTACGCCCTTTAAATCTTTTGTTACTAAAACTATGTTAACTAGGAAATTTAAGAAATGCTAGTAGATTCTTGTTACCTTTGGTCTGGCTAGCAATTATTCCTGTAAGTCGGAGAACTAATTCAGTGCCATTACGCAGCATAACATATGACTTTAGACGCCGCTGAATTGAGCATGGGTGTGTTTTACACTTTTGGAGAGATGTTTTTCAAAATCCTTAAAATGTTACATAATCTTTGTCTGATATTAAAAATGGTTCACTCCCACCTTAAGTTCCTCATTTTCAAACTTGACGTTACTTCAGAGGAATACAGAAAAGTGTCATGTTCCTCAGTTATACAGCCTTTTCTCACATGCCTACTGTGCACTTCAGTATTATTTCTGCAACAGGAAGTACACCTTGTTCCCCCATGCAAATGTTTACAGTTACTGCTTGGGTATCAACAGTATGTGGGGTGCTGAACTCTGGATACTCCTTCCTTCTACGTTATAGTTTGGGTTAAATAAAATGTGAATTTTTTGCATGTGCCCAGCTTCATAAGAATGGATGATTCACAACAAACTGCACCCCCACTCTGTGATAAATGCTCTTTTAATCCAGGCCAAAGTTTCACACGCCATCTGCATTTGCTGCTGTGAAAGATCACGGGTGTGACCTTTCCTGCTCACAATAAATCATGTGATGTGGAGTGAGACAGGAAGGAAGAGAACGAACCAAGGCATTAAAATTCTTGATGAGGAGCCTGGTGTTCTCCCTGCTCAATCTGTACACCTCCTGTCTCCAGGCAGGTTGGAGCTAGCAGCACACCGAGCTACACAAACAGACAAGCTGCCACCCCTGGCACCACCATGCAACTTGATGTGCCATCACAGCCGGCATGTTCCCAGAGCTTGTTTTTCTATTCGTGCAGCAACAAGGAGGATTTCTGCATAGTTAGTTTGAAAGTGCGTCTATCTAACTCATTTATTAGATTTTTGTCTTCAGTGTTGAATGTTGGCAGAGAGATGTTGTCAGGGAAAATTGAGCTGCAGATCCTGTAGAGATCCTCTCTCACCAGAGAACCAGTGTTGACCACAGACCGAGTTAATTCACACATGTCTCACCATATTACAAGAAAGATCTCAGGTTTTACTGTTTGTGTGGGCTGTCTGAGTTGCGTGTCTTTCAATCACGTGTTTATTTTCAAGAAGACACATTTTCTCCTCCATAGTGACTTATATTGCTGCAGATGCAGAACAAAGTACAGACCATTATACAAGCAGCGAGCGCAGATCTCTGCTCGTATCACCCTGCAGACAGGATGTGGGGGCGGGGAAGGTAGTTTCAGTTTGACTGATTGATCTCTTCAGTCACACCTTTCTTTGGATTATCAGTTCCTGAGTGCCCCGGCTCCAAGTGAAAATTCTCCTGAAAGAACAAACTCTGGGCTATTTCACACAGTGGCGAGAACCTCAACCATGAGTTATTTTGAATGCATTGTCTCAGAGAAAGTACAGTACAGTGTGTGAGCGATAGAAGATGAGGATGAGGGGGTGGGTGGGTGGTGTTACTAGGCACTGATTGGTGCACCCAAGCTAGACACACTCAAAGTCTACAGTGTGGGAGACTCTGCAGGCTGGAAAAAGGGTCTATGCTCTGCTGAGGTGTGACTCTGTGACTTTGAAATTCAGCTGAATCAATTCACATAAAAAGAAGGAGTGATGTGGTTAGCAGCAGCAGTAGTAGTGGTCCTGGTTGCACAGAGGCCTCTGTGTGTATGTGAGTATCTATGTCTGTGTGTGTGCGTGCGTGCCCCTCTTCCTCAATGCCAAGCCCCAGAAGGCAGGCTGAAGGGCCATGTGATGCCACCCACTCTCGAGTGCAGTGCATGGCAGGGCTGGCGCTAGATCCTGCAGAGCTGGTGGGATGAGCTCAGATATTGGAGGCTGGCACTGGCTGAGAACAGGGCTTAGCTATGGGAGGTGGGGAGGGGGTTGGCATTACCACTCACTGCAGCAGAGACATCAAACGCAGCAGTCCTGCTCAAAACACAACAGAACTGTAAATACTTCCAGGTAGCTTTGCTCACAGTCTCTCTGATCAGAATAGTTAATGAGAATAGTGAAAAGAAGATCCAAATACTCCATATTTATGTCCACTGATATGTATTATTAGACCACATTTCAAATTCAGCTTCTTAATGAGGCAGCTGCTCAACATAAAAATCAGTACCTTTGAACTATTGTGTTGTGTGAAGGCCTGTGATGAGCTCTAATTGCAGTAGGAAGAGGACACGTATCTGAAAAGGAAGTACAGGCAGTTGCGAATCACTGTGTGCTGGAGATTTCAGTATTTTTGTGCATGTTAGAAATTAGTTGACAACATGGAGGCTGTGCTGTACTGCTGTCCTGCAAGAGGATGAGAGACCTGCCAAACAACGGCTGTATGCCCGCACTCACCAAAAGTAAAGCGAAGTTCCTCACACACGTTCAAATGAAATTCTGAGCAAAGAGGACCCAAGAAATTAGACAGTGCACTGTGTCTCTCTCAGCACTTGTAACTGTAGACTTGGAACATTGGAGCTCAGGATATATTGGTGCGGCGAGAGAGGCCCCTCTGTGACTAAGATTAGGCATCAGCTGGAGATGTAATTCATTCTCCAAACTTAACAAGTCACTGCAGATTATTTGCGGCCACAAGCATGACCTGAAGAACGAGAGAACAGTTGGAGAGGTGAGTCTAACCTGCATCGTTGTCTCTTGCGGCTCGGTCACAAGCCGATATACGTACACTCAGTCAGAAGTATGCAATACATCCCACACACAGTAGACTGCAGCCCACAGAGTAAACCCTCCCCTCACTCTCACTCCACCAACTCAGCCTGCTGCTTCGTAGCAGGCAGCAAAAACTAATTTTACCTGAGATTATATTCGTGGACTGTTTACTGAAAAAGACAAAAAAAACAAAAACAAAAAACTAACTAACAAAACTAAACAAAACAAACAAAAAACTCAATAATGCAGATCTTTTTGGAGCTTGAGTGTATTTGAGAGTGCTCACGAACTGACTTATTAGCGTGTTTACACTTCTGTGAGCAGTTATTGGTCATTGTTTCTCTCGTCACTTTTTAAAATATCTGGGTGCTTAATGCCTTTGGAAGTCTACAGGAAATTGTTTTTGAAAATGTTCAGGCAGACAAAAATTGGCTAAAATATATGATAACAGGATGTGGCAAATGAGGCCAGACAAAAAAACAAAAAACAGACCGAAAACAAATAAAACAAATAAAACAAAAATACAAAAAATCTGTATTCTTAAATTCATGGTTCTTCGTGCAAAAATCATAATCTGACTGAAGTCTTTGGAAACAATTTTTTCATGCATCAGGATGAACCCCCTCTTATTAACATATCCTCCTGAGAGGCTCCTTCTCTTCCGCATTAGAAGATGAAATTAAGCTTTAATTAATCCTTTCATATCTATGATGAGCAATACATCACTTAACCTCCTCTTGAATTCCTGGTAATGTGAACTCTAACACCATTTGTCTCTTTCTGTCGATGTGTGAAGAGCCCCCACTGGATTTAGCTGTCGTAGGGATGGAGAGGAGACTTCCCATGAATGCACTTGCAGATTTTCTGCTGCTTTTCAAAAAGCCTGTTTCGCTGCTTGGCATCAATCCTCTTGCCAGCAAGCGAGCGTCTCTTGAGGAAGAAGTTACAGCTCTCCATTTGGAATGCTCCCCTACTTGGCAGTTTGCTCTGAGAGGAATCTCAACTCTAACCTCGGACCAATCTTGGTGGGAATTTTCCCCTCATTCAGTTCTGTCCCATTCAATAAGTGGACCAAAGATTAATTACCTTTTTCCATTAATGCTGGGTGTTATGAATCAGTCTGTGTCATTTTCTAAAAAAAATAAATAAGTAAATAAATCAGATAACTGCTTAAAGGAGCAGTGCACAAATTTTAGACAAGGAGAGCTTTTCCCATCCTCTGAAAACATTTGTTCTTGAGACTCTGCTGGAGCTTTTTCTGGTTTGACAAAATAACACTGGTGATGTCATAGTGACGAGGGTTATCTTTTTAACAGCTTTTAGACGAATTAAAGTGTTTAAAGACTGAACTACTGTATGTCACCAACTGAAGGGGTTTAGTGATGCTAGAGAGTTTCACCTTTAGAGTTTCACCCACAATACGTGACCAAAAATCTGAATATCTTATCGTTTTAGATGGTCGTGCTCATTAAAAGTTTTTAGCCTTGTGTTAAGCCTTGTTAGAATGTGCATAAGTGAAACAAGTCAACATCATGGCTGTGCCTTTGCATTTTGGAACTTCAATGAAACAATGATCACTCTGATAAAAAGTGAATTCAGACGGCCAGGATTTTGTATGTAGCATAAGTAAGGCGAGGGGGGCAACATAAACCCCAAATCTTTCTCAGTGCAGCCACCCAGAGCTCACGTTAGCACAACTACACACACCATGTCGGTAACTGACAGTTCTGAGACAACAAAAGTCATAAAAACTATAGAGATGCTAACTATCAGAACCATTGTGGTATGTCAGAATGCTGAATGCGTTTGGACAGAATGGACCGTAGATGTTTTTTGTGGCAGTGATCATCTGAATACATACACTGGTTACTGAAACCAGGTCAGTCCGAGTCTATCTACTGTTAGATAGAGCCAGAGTTTGCATTTGCAACAGTCGCTCACAATGCGTTAGCCACTGTGAGATTACCTTATTAAAATACAATACTAATGTGCTGAAATATGATTGTTGGGTAATAGATAAAGACTTTTTTTGGATTCTTATGACATACCTGAAAATTCCCAGACTATAGTACTGATTCAAAATCCTCTTTAGCCCGAATAGACAAAACAAAAATGACACAGACACACCATGTTTGTAACAATAAACTATTTTTTTTTTTTTCATATTTACATCTGTACCTAATGTGCAAATTAATAATTTAAAGTAGTGTAAAACTCTTAAAGGAATACAAAATCATATCTTACAGATCTAACATGGTGAGAGTCCATGAACTGGACACATAGAAACAAAGAGGAGCAACACTGCAGTGTGAACAGGAGAGAGACAGCGAACTGAGGGAGCAGTGGACATCCTTGGCCAGGACACACTTTTAAGGACAGCATGGTACATTATCCAAGCATCACCTGAACAAACAGCAACACAAACACTTCGTCTTTACAGAAGTCATGTTGAATGAGCAGAAAGCACTTAGAGGCCCAGGGTTTTATAAACCCATTGATTGATTAAAGCACTGATGATCACAAAGGCTTGAGGTGCTTGTAGCAGCAGGTGCTTCTTTTAACGGCCTCTAGATATGGAAGAAGAACAGACAATCTCACACTGGATTGGTGACACATCTATACTGCAGGTCACCACATAGTGCTATTGGCATGATTGCACATTGTGTATTGTGTGTAGAGGGGCGCGGGGGGAGACACGTAATCACACTTTGGACAAATAGGCATCGGCCTGCTCTCACTACCCCCAGTTGTTGTCATCTAACATATTTACCGAATAGAGTAGCTAACAGGCGACTCAGAGAAACACACCATAAACACTGCGAATTTGAGAAGCAATTTTGTCCTATGCACATTGTTCAGTGTTTGGCACGAAAAAACATTTTGAAAAAGTGAATCAATGTTTTTTTCTTTTTTTTTTTAAGAAGCCAGTTTGGCAGTGCTTGTGGTCTTTAAGAGGTCGACTATGGGCAGAAATGTCAAATGATATCTTACAGAGTATTTTGAGTCCAATTCTGACACAGCACACCCTCGTATTGTGGTCAGAACAAAGGTACATTTAACAAATGTGATAGCTTTACATTTCATCCTAGTCAGACATTACAATCTATAATGCTTACACATTTTAATTCCTGTAGTTCAAATTGTTTACAAAAGCACACCGTGACAATCCTTTACAATTTACAAGACACAGTTAACCTACAGTAACTATATTGGTGCATAGACAAAATTGGGAGAGGGTGTAGCGAAAATCACCAATTTATTGCTGTAAAGTCTAATATACTCCCGTAAAATTTCTTTTGATTGCAAAACAACTACAAATTTTCCACAGAGATTTTGAAGAATCAAGCAGAGGTATTGCATTCAAACTGATTAAAATAGCTAAAATGTTTCCCCCAGATAAGATGCAAATCTTTTGAATCTTTGAAAAATAAAGAACTTTCCCTCACATAAAGAAAGTTACATCACAGAGATGACTTTTACTCTAAAACAAGTAAAAGACTAACTTGAATGAGACAGAAATAAAATGAAAGTAGCACAATTTCTGGCCAAAGCTGCTCACTGTTTCAAGTTCTGCTTCCCCCTTCATAAAGTAATAATCTTTACTAACAAGGGGAGGGTGACGGGAATACAAGAGCATTCATCAACAAAATAGGAAAATGTTTGCCATCGTGTTATTCTAAATGCAGAGTGCATATGGTGTCATTCCCCCCCTGTCTCCTGCTGCCTTGCTGACAAGTGGTGGAAGTGGTGGTGATGGCTATGCAGGCCTCTGCACTTTGCTCTCCCTCTCCCTGCGTTTCAACTCCTCTCTGTAGCAGTAGGAGCAGTAGTTTTCTGTCTCTGGCCTCCCGTAGAAGGAGCAGTTCTCCCTTTTGCAGCGGCGCTGCTGAAAGCAGTACAAAGGGCTTCCAGAGCTCCGCCCTTTGGTTTTGTCTTGGTTGAGCCAGGTGTGAGACGAGTTGTCCTCATCAGCAAACTCCAGGCAGTCCTGAATGTCTCCCGCATCAAATCCATTGGTGTAGGTGTGGGACTTGTGTTCGCCAGGCATATTGTAGGACAGCGTCTCCATGGTGTTAACGGTGCGGACCCCCGACAGGCGAGCAGGGCTGTAGCTCTGGGATGAGAGTGTGCGGTTCTGCTGAGGGTAGGTGGCACATGTCTTTAGGCTGCCCACAACAGGCTTATAGGGGTCATTTTGGAAGATGGAGGATTGCATGTTGACATCTTGTATGTGAATCACGCTGTGCCTCTGGATGGGCGGTGTATGGCTGTAGTGGGCAGACACAGGAACAGGCCCAGGTCTCTTAGCACCAATACTGGGGGAGGAGTAAGGCGCAGGGGCTGGGGCAGGGTGAGAGATGTGGTGGGGGACTGTTGGTGGTGTAAGGGGAGGCACAGGGACAGAGACAAGGGTGGCTGAAGGAGTGGGACTGTTCCTGCCCTGCATCTTAAGACCCAGTGGGGGCTGTGAGTTGTGGTTGTGGCTGTAGGTGTGGGTGTGGGTGTGGGTGTGGTGGGGCAGGACGGGAGAGCAGCTCTCTGGAGGCGAGCTGTCCGATATCTCCCTCTGGAAGACACTCTCATGCTCAGGCTTCTTCACAGCCACCTCAGTAGTGGCAAGGGGCTTCTTCTCCACCTCTTTCCTCTTCTGTTCCTGCTCCTGGCTGAATCGCTCCTGGGCGTTCGTCAGATAGTAGCTGATCATCTCTTCGTGGAATTGGTGCCGATGGCTGGTGAGCAAGAGGCCTGCGAAAATGAACTTGCGCTCCCCCTGCATGGCAGCCCGCAGGATGTTGAGACTGAGCTTGACATCGGTGCTATATTTCCAGTTTTCCATGGTCTTGTCCCCTGTGATTCTCCCTGCACTGTCCTGTCTCTCAGTTGGGGAGGAGCTAGAGGGTCTGTCTCTCTCTGTAGGAGAAGGACTAGTAGCCTTTTCAGAAGAGGTGGAGCTGGCTGACTGACCCGACTCCTCCTTATTTCCCTTAGTTGTTTTAGACTCCTTCTTCTTTGTCTTTTCCCCTCCATTCTCCCCGTTACGACCTGAGCCAGAGTTAGACTTGTTCATTTTGCCGTGCACGAGGCCCCCCAGACCTCCCATGTTTTTCTTCAGCTTGATTCCCAAGGTTTTGCTGAAGCTACCCAGTTTGTTGGCTACAGAATCAGCCCGACTCTTGTCTTTTTCCTTACGCTGCTTTTCTTTGTCCTTCTCTTTGCTGGGCTTGCCTGTGTTGACGTTACTGTTGCTGCCGACAGACTCACGGTCAGAGTCCATGGACTCAGCTAGAGACTGGACGTCCTCACCTGCAGAGGCTGTGGGAGACTCTGGCTGAGCCAGGGGAGCCTGTGCAGACACACACACGGCAATGAAGACAAATCAGACCATAGTGGAAGCAATGATGTCTCAGGGGAGAATTTCCTGACATTTGGATTTATGGGATTATCTAGAATTTATAAATGGAGATCTTAAAACAATTCCCAGTGTGTCCCAGACAAATTCATAAACATAGGAAGGTATTTTGGAGCGTTTTGAAGACTTAAAGATTTACATTCTGACAGCAAATAAAACTGATTGATTTGACTCTGGTTTCAAGAACATCTGGAACGGGGGTTCCAGAGGTGAAATCACCACAACCAACGACACAAACACACAAGAAAAATTTACCCTTGTTTCAGATGGAATTCGGATCCATGTTACATTCATGTAGTTGTGCAGCAGGTTGAGTTTGGCCTCCAGGGACAAGATGAGACTGTGGGAGAGCAGGCGGGATTAAAATCAAGCATGGATATGACACTGCTGACAAATTATTTTATGGACAACACAATGAGATTATGGATTTAGTGCAACTTTTTTTTTGAAAGTATCTAAAATTGAAAACTCTGCAAACCTATGTGGGGAACTTTAAGAACAAAAAACCTGGTACTATTCACCATTTGCATCCAGTAGAACCCCTACAACAGTGTCTGCAATGCATTAATGGTAAAGATAAAGAGGTGGCTTTAGGAAGAGGTTTGAGTCTTTTCTCTGTATATCTGCATTGTTCACACTGCAGTGGGATGGAGGAGAAGCTAACCCCTGACTGGCAGGAATGTGAAACAGAAACCCTTACATAAACTCTTTCTAAACTCAGAGAAGCTGTTGCTGCTTTAGAGAGGCCGTTCCCGGGAAACCCTATGGATGACTGACGTGACTCACAATTTGTTCTCTCTCTGCTCACTCTTTGAAGTAACCTGAACCTGCAACCCATAATCAAAGTTAAATCCCCCACATACTGCCTTGTGTGTAGAATAACAGAAATGGCTTCGACTGCAGTTTTTTCTCTTTCTCTGGGCTGCTTTAATAGTCGTTGTCTATGTCTGGTTTATTGATAAGCATAAACACCTATGATATATTATAGAGGACTTACTTGGCAAGCTTGGTATTATCATTGTCGTCCCTCCCCCACTCCCAGTCTCTGCCAGGGTCCACAGCAAAATGGAGCGCCAGTAGCTTGTGCTCTGAGTCAGTCAGAGGGATAACAGCTGGAAGAGATGAGATTATCAAAAGGTTAGTTTGGTCTGGTTTTACCACCAGGGACCAGACAGCACGCAACCCGTTCTCCCTCGACCGTCGTAGTGTCAGAGCTCAAGCGACACCCTAATGGCACACTAGGATAATGCCATGCTATTTATCCCTGATTCCTGTCAGCGTGGGGAAAAGTATACTGGTGGGTGGACTCTATTTGCCATCCTTTGTTTTTCAGTTTTTTTTGTTTGTTTTGTTTTGGAAAGAGTAATGACCATGACCGATGAGCGTCACTCATACTGTACTGACTCATTCAGAGAGGGTTCAGTGGTTGCTTCTTTTATAACCTAGACTGGTCCTTGATTCTCTGTCCTGGCAATTGGATATTAAAACTTGGGAGCTACTCAGGAGCTTTTCATTGTATTGAACAATACATTGAAATGCTATTTCCAAGGTCAAGAATGAAGTTTGAGACCCAAATTTACATCGATTAAAGTACTCAGGAAAAAGTACAAATTTCAGCATTTAACTGGAGACCCTCTTGCCATCCAGGTATCCTTTTCATCCCGCAGTGACACGACTGCATTTCTGAATAATGACACAGCATTGCTACTACAAACACAGTTGTTTACATGATACAACAGCTAATTACAAACTTAATCTAACAGCAACATGAAGGCAACTTGACTTGCTCAGGATTGTTTAAGATGTTTCACCTTTCTGTTGGCTCCTTTGATGACAACAAATGCCTTCAAGAACATCAATCAAGTCCAAACGGCTTTATATAACTCTCAGAAATAACATGACCAGCATTTTACGCAAATTTAACCCTGAGACAGAGTTTTAAGTAATAAAATATAGACAATTTCTTCAGTTATAACTGAAAACTTTAATGCTTCCACACATTTAAGCAAAAACATAACAATAAAACAATGAAAGATACGTTCCACAACTTTGGTGGAAATATCAAATCCACTGTAAACGTTTTAATTTCTTTTATCCCCATGCTCTTTGGTTTTCCACCGATTACTGACATCTCCATTGAAGTACATGATAGTCAACCTCTTTGTGTTGAGCTCAGTGAGTGACTCTCATTTGACTTAGCACTTAGCACTCAGACGGCCGCTTCAGTGGTGGGGGGGTGTGCATTTTTAGTGACCCCCTCAGAGAATTTTCCAGACAGATACCTTCCTTTTTATTCCGAAAAAAAAAAAAACCTAGGTCCGGTCTCTGTGGAGGGGTCCAGTCTCTTGTCTCGTCTAGTCTGGTGTGATCTGGTCTAGTCTCTACTCTCTGCAGGGGTCCAGTCTAGTCTCTGGGGAGGTCCCATCTCTGATCTAGTCTGATCTGGTCCGCTCTAGTCTCTGGGGGTACCAGTCTGTGGATGGGGGGTCCGATGTCTCATCTAATCTGGTCTGATCAGGTCTAGTCTCTACTCTCTGCAGGGGTCCGTTCTCTGTTCCTTGCTGTAACCCAGTCCATCACCTGTTACCAATTAACCTAGACATGTTCAGGTGCCCCTACTGGGAATCAAACCGCGCCCACTATGCTCATTCATTCATTTATTCATTCATGGGGCGTGCATTATTAGTGACCCCCTCGGAGCATTTTCCCAACAGATATGTTCCTTTTTATTCTGGAAAAAACAAAACAAAAAAAACCTTTAATGTAAAATGTCGGCCAGTTCTATATTATTCCGTGTTTATAATGAATTCCGTTCTTAATGTCTAATTCTGTGATTACAGATTTTATAAGGCCCTATTTACCCAATGCCCAGGAAGACCGAGCTTGACATGAGCTTCACAGTGTGCAAGGTTTGCAAAAGGAGGATGAAGCACTTGGGGAACCCATGTTTAACTGCACAATTTTTTTTTTTATAAAAGAGACACTTTTATTTTTGTTACTTAAGTAATATGTGATATTGCTTTTATGCAACAGTTGCAACAATTCCATCTAAGCATGGATAAATGTTTAAAACTTAATAAATGTGAAAAAGACACTTTAATGTCTCCATTTGTCATTCTGTCTTGCAAAGCAGACTGGAGTAGATCATGAGGATCCTTTGCACACCTATAGACTGAAGCAGAAATCATTATCAATCAAATCGTTTTGAACTGAAAATCGATTTTGAATCGAATCGTAGGCCCCAAAAATCATAATCGAATGGAATCGTGAGATAGTAAAGATTCCCACCCCTAGTACATTGTATCAAACATGAACTAGCAAACAAGTCTTCCTAGTGATGAATGTTTACAACTGCTTGGGTCTTAATTTCAATGTTTGGCTATTTTGTTGGTGACATTGCTGAGTTCCCAGACTCAATTTGGCATGACAACAGCACAGCATAGCAATACATTGAACAGTGTGCTTCTGAAGCTGACCAGGTCTGTAGGTGATGTACAGAGCAATCAGATATAGAAGTACAGGATAAGAGCAAGAGTGCTAAAATAATTTCATTCATCTTCCCCCCATTATGGTCAGGAGATTTTCAACAATAATCACTGGAAAATTAACACAAAACAGACACCCACCTGGGCTTCCCCTCGTGGGAGGTGTACTCATGTAGGTGTGTACACGTTTGTGTGTGTGAGTGCATGGTTGCTTTTCAAAAGAAGAGTGTAAGGGGGACTAGCTAGACCACAGTGGCCCACATGACAGCTCTCTTCAGGCTACCTAGTGTGGTGGCTGTTGTCCGCATGACAGCAGAGAGAGGCAGGCTGTTCAGGCTGAGGACATTCCAGCCTTCACTGTCAGTCCCAGATGGAGGATACAGTCTCCTCCCGACCTCACCAATTCTTCTACTGCCAATAGGCTGCTCCGCTCAGCAGGCTTCAATGAAACAGCGTCACTAGCAGCAACTGCATGTGTCTCTGATGAAAGTGCAGGTTAAACCCTAACTCTGTCTTTCCTGAATCTCTTTCTGACTGCTTTGTATATGGACAAACGTACATGATGAGGCACGCCAGGGGTCAAAAAACTGGTGCTATATGCATTGTGACGAGGCTTTTACTTCCTTGAAATGGAATTAGTGCAGCCACAACTAAATTGCAACATTTAAAGCTGTTGACATGATTACTTATTTCCATTTGACACCCACCGCAAAGCAAACAAATTCCATCAGCAGAAGAAACATACTGCATTACTAACAGCAGCGCTGACAAACTAGGTTTGTCCAGAAATGTGTCCTTAAGTGTCAAGCTTGCCTTTGCGTCATAACAGCACATTGTAATGCATTATGTACCATCTATCTTAAAAAAAAAAAAAAAAAAGAAGGAATGAGTAATACCTGCAGTCACAGTAATAACAGTCAAACAGAAATAAAAGCACTAGCTTGGAAACACTGAAAACTGAGAAGGGAAAAAACAGACTTTTTCTTAAAGTAGGGTATTTCATAGGACACTGCAGCCGAAAAAAATTCAGTCATAATCAAAAACACACACACAGACAGAGAAGAGACAGTGAACCAGCTCCCACTCAGTTCCCACTCGGGTCATGCAGCAGGCAGCGGAGGTTAGTGAGGTGGCGTCCTGGCTCCCACGATGCAGCTTTCTTCCTTTCTCCCCATTCCAAAGTGCTGTGTGTGCTGTTGTTGCCACTTGGGCATGGTCCAGATTCAGCAAGTCAACACTGCCATTCGAGCTCTGGGGGACTAAAGGGTGTTGTAATGTATTTACTATCCCTGTTGGCAGCTTTATTTTGTTGTCCTTGAATGACCAATTCCCATAGCTTATGCATGGATGACATCATGGCCCTCTGTGGTATGCAAGCTGTGTACTCAGCAACATAGCCTGCCTCGCCTTGCTAAGTTCTCGTCTTTGATTCAGGGGGATACAGTCAGAGAGCAGGGGGGAACTTGGGTGTGACCTTTTAGGAAACAGCTGTTGCTCTACACAAGCTTTCTAAGCATCATCACGTGATTTGCCTGGATTTTGTCTTTTTATTTAGTATTTACTTAAAATGAGCACCTCGAGTGTATGATGCCATGTGTCACCAGAGCAGAATGAGAGAGAACTGTCCCTCCTCTTTTACTCGATTCCCCGAACAAAGTCACCATTACAAGCTTTAATTTACAGAAGGAACACTGAGCAAATGTTTCCTCTGTTTTTGCAATCTAAGAACAATTTGTACTGTCTGGAAAACGCACAAATTTGAATTCCTGACTTTGGTCACTCAGCACAGCTGCAGATTTAAAGGGCCCAATTCACCAGAGTAAACAGCAGCCCATGCATATAAACAAGCCTAAGCTTTTTTGCCACAGATTTTAACAGCAGATCCAATGGTGATAACTAGCTGGTGACATTCGATATAACACATAAAACCACAAAAAGCTAAATTTTGATTCTAATTGCTATTTAGTTTTAATAATGCAGACTGCATGGTTAGTAATGCACTGGGCATCTTTAATGGATAGAGAAGTGAAGCCTTGCCAGAGCTGCATGGTTACACTGTGCTGATAAGTATGGAGGACCAAAAGGGACAGAATGAAATATATAAATAAATCTTCCAATAATTACTTAAATGTGTCATTAATTCATTAAAATACCAGTTCATTTAATGTAAAAATATATATAATTATTTCATTATTTATTTAATTATTTCAGGGTCATGTGTTGCAGTGCTTCATGAATTAATTTTATCTGTCAAACTCAGACATTACTCAGACATTACTTGCTGTTAATGTTTTTTTTTTTGTTTGTTTTTTTTTGAGGTGTGCGTGTTTCAGGTAGCAATATGGCCACGATGTATAATATTCATCCTCCCTGTGATTATTTGTCCATAATGATCAGCTCATTCTACATTATACATCGTGGACGTATTATTACCTGGAACTCGCACACCTTTCAGATGACCACGCATTAGCTTGTAGCCAGTGTTTGGATGTCTTCTGTGGACATCACTTACAACACGGTCCAATTCCTCATCACTCACAGCTGAATACAGGTCTTTTTTTCTGCACAAAAAAAAAAAATTAACAACAAGTAATGTTAGACTAAGCGTAATATCCGGACAAGACCAGCAATTCATAAACTGAAACTCATGAATTTAGTGAAAATACCTTAGACCGCTTTGTTGCATGCGCCTCCTGATAGTCTTCGTTGACACTCCGAACATTGCTGCAATTTGACAAGCTGGTGTACCAGAAAGAACTCGGTGCTCCAGAACTGCAGTTGGTATGTTAAATGCCAAGGGTCCCGGTCCTTGTGTGTGTTGTTGTGTCTGAGCCCTGGTGCCAGCAAAGCGGTGGAGTACTTCTTCTAAATTTGAGGTCAATATCTCGGTCGGAAAGCACGGAAATAATGGCAACAACCTCAATAAATTCCTCGGCTTTACACGCTACATTCTGTGGGTCAGCAAGTCCCGCTTCCACATACTCTGCAAGGTCTACAATGTCTGTCACCAACTCCCGAGAAAGTTGAAGCACATCCTGCGTAGCTGCAATGTTTTTAAAGACTTACCAGGCTTCACCAAAGCAATCGATGCGGCTCGATTCGCGTTAGCCCCGCCCACTGACTTTGATGGGTGAGTTTGACAGATTAAATTAATTCATGAAGCACTGCAACAGGACCATGAAATAATTAAATAAATATAATTGTATATATTTTCAAATTAAATGAACTGGTAATTTAATGAATTAATGACACTTTTAAGTAATTATTTAAAGATTTATTTATATATTTCATTCTGTCCCTTTTAGTCCTCCATAGATATGTAGGTGGTCTTTGTGTAAAAGACGACTATTTACTCCATTCACATGGGTTTCTGAGGGTTGATGATTGGATGCCAAAGAAAATGTGGAAGTGTTTTGGTGTTCGGACCAGAGCTTGAAATAGCTCCAGAATTTCCAAAGGGTCAGTTCATCTCATGTGTTGTTTAACCACAGGAACACAAACAAGCTGATAGAAGTCATGGTCAGTGGCTTCTACTGAGCAGACAGTAATTGTCACACAGCAGGTGAACAGTAAGTGGGCTGAGTTTGAAAAAAATACCCATGTGCACAGGACTCTGGCTTTGCCTGACTGCCTTTCCCAGGAAAACCACTTGACTAATCCATAAACACAAATAAAAGCAAGTTTTGATCCTTAGCAATAACCTCTGACTTCAGTCACCCCTCCCTTGTTGTTTTTTTAACAACTGCCAGCAGCACTTCCAGCAGGCCATTAAAGGGGCAGTAGCGTGATGTGTCAGTGTGATTTAGAATCAGGTTACTGGGAGGGACTCCAGGTTTCCTGGGAGGTTTCCATACTGAAACCTAAAGAAAGAGCCTGTATTCTAGCCCAGCCACTGGCACCTGAACACACACAGTGCCAAAGCCCTGGCGGATGCTCTTCACTGTGCTTGGGGAAACTGAGAGCAACCCTCCACCTAAGACGTCCACACAGTGACTTGACTGTCAGGAGAGATGGTTGGTTTGGTGGGGCCTCAGTAGCGCGGGACCCTGCCCATATGTGGTGTTGTGGCGAGGGCTTAGAAGCCTACTGGGGCTACTCTGCCCTAATTGGCAATAGAAGATTAGGTCTGTCTGTCTGCCCGTCTGACCCTCTTTTTGTCTCCCTGGCATCTGTTCAGAAGAATAAACCAGCAAGAACTACATTGTAATTTTGTTGAAACTAAGAGTTTTCATGGTTTCTAGTTCTACTAACATCATAGCATAAAACTGTAGCTCAGAAAAGAGCAGTACAGATCTGTATCATTGTTGTGTAACTTACTTCATCACGTGAAAAATGCTGGCAAATGTACTGCACCAAGCTGCAAATGTTTTCTTAACAACATGATGACAGACTGTAGACAAAACGCACTCTGACCCTGTTTCAGGACACCGTGTACTAAAATGATAAAGTACAGTCATGCAGCAGTGTTATGATGAAGGTACAGCAGGTTCTTTGGACACAGGCACCATCTGCTGGACAAAAAGGAAACCCCTCCTGCCATGACGAAAACACTCAAATAGTGCTGAATAGTTAAGGATGTGGAGTAGGCTGGCTTTGATGTGATGCTGGTACTGAAAGGAATGACTTCAGGGAAAGAAGGGAAGGTTTGTAATCATGTCTGTCTGCTAGTCTGCAGTGGTCATACCCTGACTTAATAACTAGGTTGGTGTTTATAGGCTGAGAATAGGACCTTATGTACCCAGGAAAGCACAAGGAGACAGAGAGATAGAGAGAGAGGGAGAAGGAGAAGGAAGACAGAGAGAGGAAGAAAAAAAAAAAACTGTTTGCGTGAGTGCATCTGTATTTTAGGGTGAAAAAAAAGAGTCAGAGATGGAGTTGGCTGGCTGCCCACATAAATGACAAGCGGGTTCCACCCACTGAGTCAGATACAGAAGAGTGCCATGACTACTAAGACTGACTAAGACTAAGACTGGTTGTCAAGGAGATTCACTCTGTTTGTCAATTAAAGAGCCTCTGTGTGAGGATTATCTGACCTCAAAAATAAGCAATGCATCCGGACTTTGCAACACTGGAAACCGAACGGACAAAACAAGAACAAAAACACGAGTCAGTCAACACAATGGAAAATCAACACTCTCACCACAACTTTACACAGTCAGTACTTTGCTCAGCACCATATCACAGATTACCACGAAAGAGGCAGATGCATGCATGGACACACATTCTTTGACGGACTAAATTCAACTGACAGTGACCTCTGACAAAGATATGTTGACAGAGAATCACACACAGGCTTGAATTATTTGGTCACTGCTCAGTAAGTCAGAAAGAGGAGGCTGATGGCCACTTTTCATCCATGTCGACCAGTCCTTGGCCCCTGCTGCCAACTGGCTGCTTTAAATAATGGATGACAGGTAATTAGACTGCTGTCTCATACATAATTCACCTCTAGCAGGACCACTCACCCCCACTCTCACAATCCACACACTCTAAGGTAAAAGCAAAGGCAGCTTAACTATTGTAAATTGGAAAGTGTAACTTTAAAATTTTTAAAGGCAGGAGGTCAAACAAAAGTTTGTATCCTAGAGTTCAACATGTTGTGGATATGACTACTAGAGTTTGTCATTGGGTTTGTGATGATGTATGGCTGCTTACCTTGTTCTCGCTGCTGGTCTCTCTGCTCCATTGACACCAGTGCAGAAAAGTGAGCCTGATCGTAGGCCAGGACCAAAGGGGAGCAGTGACAGCGGCTTGGAGGTACCTCCAGTGGCAGATAGAGCCCTCCAAATGGGATGGGAGCAAATGCTGGAATTCAATTGAAGCACAACATTTAGCATCAGTTCATTGCTTACTCCTACTTTTTTTTTTTTTTTTTTTTTTATTCTAGATGATCTTTTTAAGATGGAGTCAATCTACCTTCTCCTCCCGAGTCTCTGAGCATTGTGTCAGCCACCACTACAATTGGCCTGCGTAACACATGGGCCAGCACGAACACATGGAATTCCTCCAGACTCTCATACACTGGATCCTCAGAGTTATCCACACTACAGAAAAAAATAACACATGTAACACTTGGGATCATGGGATATTCCTGAATTGGCACTGACTGATAAATATCGTACATGTATGTGCTAATCATGTGCCTCCATAGTATGATCTGATCCACTTTGCCTTTTGACTACTTTTGACAGCCAGGACAGCAAAGATCTGTCTTTTCATACATGTCTTTGATTGAGAGAGAGAACGAGGGAGGGAAGGATAGAGAGATGGAGAGAAAAGCAGAGGCAGAGCTCTCAGGCATGCAACCACCAGGGGACCAGAGGATGTGCAACAATTAAGTTGTCAGCCACACAAACAGCCACGCTGCCACATCTACTCTAATAAAGAGCCTCTTAATATGTGAATCCCACTCATCCCATTTAGGGGCTCATCTCACACTAGGACTATCAAACATCCCTAACCTAATTACTGTATTACAGTCAAACTCAATGAGAGGTTACAGCCACCAGTCTGAATGAGTAAATTATGCTGATTAAAGTAATATTTTTAGGCTTTTTACTGGACCCTGAGAGCAACATGTAAGAAGACAATGTCTACAGAATGATAATAAAACAAGTGATTATGTGGTTTAGACATGTTACATTACATGTAGGTAAATGACATTTCAATTGAAAGCAGCAGAGTTCTTCGGTACACCACAGCTGTGTTTTTCAGCTATGCTATATAGGCTGCTATACCTACTGAGTAAATGAGAAAGTTCAAATGCCTTAGAGTGAAAATGGAAACAGAAAACCACAAGGTTTCTGTGCATAGGGGGAGGAAACCAGAGTTAGTTTCCAATCTGCCTCTGTAGCCTGAGATAAACCCACTCTCACACTTGTTTATAAACTGGCTGTGAGGGAGGGAGGGAGAGGAGGGGGGAGTTCAATCACATCACCTACAGTAGCTAAAATAACCCACAGCTCACTGAATACTTGCAGAAGAAATTATCAATACCCATAGTAGCCAGCAGATGGCGCAGCCTCACATCTGAGCTTCAACGATGCTATTAAATCAAAGAAGCAATTCCAAAGAGCAACAGTCCATGTGGGACCAGTTTCCCTGACAAATACATCTTAGTGAGAAGGTCACTTTTGTTTTCAGTGAGGGGATCCTGCAGTGTTTCAGAGCACAAGGCATTAAAACACAGCAAGAGAGTCACTCAGTGTGATGTGGAATGAAAGCTACACAACTTCCAACGCTGCTGTGTTACATTCAGATCTTTATCTTGTACGATAATTACAAAGCAAACGCTGCTGGATTCTGGTTAACCGAATGTAGTATGTGTTGTGTCCTGTGAGTCCAGATTGTCTATGCATGTAAACTTGTTCTTTTTGGACAAGGGAAAGGGGGCGTTAAATGTGTATGGTATGAGAGTCAAACAGCTTACCCTCCACTGGTGTTGCCGTTTTTGCTGAGGTGAGTGCGAGGCTCACTAGAGGCCAACTTCAGAAGCTCGTTCCACTCTCGCTCCCACTCCTCCTCAGTGTACACCAACCCTGACTGCAAAAACACACAAACACAAATGGAAATTCTGATAAAAACACGTGCTGGTCCTCACCCACACAATTCTTATTATAATTCATTACTGCATTCTTCTGCATCTGCAACGTTATGCGTATATGTGAACATTGGTGCTCTTAATTGATGGTTGGACAGATTAGGCTGAGAGGAAATATGGGTGATCAGACCAAGGTGGATGATATGGAACAAAGGTCCCTGCCCAGATTCAAACTGGGACAATACATTCACATGGTTTGTGTCTTAGATCACTGGGCCACCAAGACATGGGAATTTTTAAAACATGAGCATCTGTACTACTTCTTCGCTTGAGCTATCTTTGACACAGTTTTTCTAATAAACTGTCAAATGCTTTAATGTGTCATTAGTGAAAGAGGATGTGACGTGTTTAGGAGGTGCAGTGTATGGTGATGGACACCGTCCTGACCTCTTTGTTCTGTTGGGTTTGCTGCCACCTCCACCTCCTCTTCAGAGCATCTCTCTCCGCTCCATTCTTCATCATGGTGTACAGTGATTTCCTCAGCATCAGGTCTCGATCATGGAAGCCCCACATCCCTGATCACCATGGACAAACAATGCTGTTACTGCGGTTAAGATCGAGGATGTAGAACATGACCATCTCATATACAGCGGGTACAGAAAGTATTCAGACCCCCTTACATTTTTCACTCTTTGTTACATTGCAGCCATTTGCTAAAATAATTAAAGTAGATTTTTTTCCTCATTGATGTACACACAGCACCCAATTGTAACAGAAAAACCCTAAACCACAGAAATGTAGACATTTTTGCAAATTTATTAAAGAAACAAAAACTGAAATATCACACGGCCATAAGTATTCAGACACTTTGCTGTGACACTTGTATCTTTAAGTCAGGTGCTGTCCATGTCTTCTGATCATCCTTGAGATGGTTCTACACCTTCTTGGGAGTCCAGCTGTGTTTAATTAAATTGATTGGGCTTGATTGGAGAGGCACACACCTGTCTATATAAGACCTTAGAGCGCATGTCAGAGCAGAGGAGAATAATGAAGGTGAAGGAACTGCCTGAAGAGCTCAGATACAGAACTGTGGCAAGGCACAGCTCTGGCCAAGGTTACAAAAGAACTTCTGCTGCACTTAATGTTCCTAAGAGCACCATGGCCTCCATAATCCTTTGGGACGACCAGAACTCTTCCTAGAGCTCACCATCTGGCCAAACTGAGCAACTGGGGGGGAAGAGCCTTGGTGAGAGAGGTAAAGAAGAACCCAAATATCACTGTGGCTGAGCTCCAGAGATGTCGTGAGGAGCTGGGAGAAAGTTCTAGAAAGTTAACCATCACTGCAGCCCTCCACCAGATGGGGCTTTATGGCAGAGTGGCCTGACGGAAGCCTTTCCTCAGTGCAAGACACATGAAAGCCTGCATAGAGTTTGCCAAAAAACACATGAAGGACTCCCAGACTATGAGAAATAAGAGTCTCTGACCTTTTTGGCCTTTAATCCTAAGTGGTATGTGTGGAGAAAACCAGGCAGTGCTCATCACCTGCCCAATACAATCCCATCAGTGAAGCATGGTGGTGGCAGCATCATGCTGTGGGGGTGTTTTTCAGCTGCAGGGACAGGACCACTGGTTGCAATTGAAGGAAAGATGAATGTGGCCAAGTACAGAGATATCCTGGACGAAAAGCTTTTCCAGAGTGCTCAGGACCTCAGACTAGGCTGAAAGTTCACTTTCCAACAAGACAATGACCCTAAGCACACAGCTAAAATAAAGGAGTGGCTTCGGAACAACTCTTCGACTGTTCCTGTATGGCCGAGCCAGAGCCCTGACTTAAACCCAACTGAGCATCTCTGGTGACCTGAAAATGGCTATCCACCAACGTTCACCATCCAACCTGACAGAACTGGAGAAGATCTGCAAAATGGCAGGGGATCCCCCAATCAAGGTGTGAAAAATTTGTTGCATCATTTCCAAGAAGACTCATGGCTGTATTAGCTCAAAAGGGTGTTTCTACTCAATACTGAGCAAACGGTCTGAATACTTGTGACCATGTGATATTTCAGTTTTTGTTCTTTAATAAATTTGCAAAAAATTTCTTTGTCAATATGGGGTGTGTGTGTGTGTACGTTAATGAGGAAAAAAAGAAATGATGATTTTAGCAAATGGCTGCAATATAACAGTGAACTTTTAAGGGGGTCTGAACACTTTCTGTACCCACTGTACCTGACTAAAATAGGACAATTCATTAAAAATGCTACATATTTTATAATGTAAAATATATTGAAAGAACACACAGACATGTCAACTTGTGCAATTCTTAACTGTACCAAGTTGTAAACTTATCTTGATAAATAATTTGGAGGTTACCTCATCTCTTTAACTAAAATGTCTTTCATCACTCAAAGCGCCTTAGTTATCTGACTGTCAGTGCAGATCACATTAGCTCCAGTGCCTCTAACCCTCTGCTGCTTCATCAGTCCTCACACTGTGGACGAGAGCATGTCATCCAGCACAGACCTGAACCTTTGCAAAGTCTGCAATTTACAGTTTCTTGCAGTGCATAGGTCAGTTATCTCTTCTCTCCCCTCTTTCCCCTGCTTCTTTCATCTCTTTAACTCCCCCTTACTCACTCCCCTCTCTGGATTCAGCAGCTGTGATGCTGATTTGCACAACTCTTCCAAACCAAGCTTAATGTTTCAAGCTGTTTTCAAGAAATGATGCTGAAAATTATAGTGTGTATTGTGTTTACTTAAGTCTACCTGTGTAACTCACCTAAAGAGGCAGCATGCAGAAGGCAGTTTCCATCCCCTGTGGTGGCCAGAGGAAGGAGCTTCTTACAGCTGGTGCACATTGTAGACCACCAGTTCAGACGACCTGCAAATAGGTGGCAATGTGATGGGCAGCTTTATTTGTAAAGCATATTTCATCAACTAGGGCAACTAAAAGTGCTTCATGTGGCAACAAAGTAGAAAGCATAACAAAAAAAAAGAGAGATTTACAATAAAACAGTTGGGAGTGTATAAATTCTGTGCAAAATGCTGGAACAGGAGTACATATATTCAATGATTCCAGAGTGAAATTTAATTTAGACCATTACTTTCTAACCGAGCTGAACTTCTCTCTGGAGAGAAGCAAATCTATATTTAAAAAGAAGCCCCTGAGCAAACTTAATTAATTTGAAAAACATATTTGAGAAGAAAAAGTTTACCCCCTGAGCACAGCCAAAAAATTTAACAGGAGGTATAGGTTGGGAAAAATACATTTTCCCCAAAACTGTATATGTGTTACTAGAAATTTAGAATCCAGGAGTTCATAAATAAAGTAAAAGTAGATCATTGCTCCTTTCTATGCACAGTGTTTCTTTCTCTAAAAAGGACACTTTTCCTTGCAACTGTCACCAAGTGCTTGCTGTTGATGGAAATTGTTGGGTGTCTGTAACCTTTAAATTGAAAAGGTCTAGTCCTGCTCTATTTGGAAAATATCTTGTAAGCTCATGCCATATAAAAATAAAGAGATTTGATGTAACGTTAGAATTGTGACTTTGCTCAGCTTCACTTCACAGCAGCTTTTAATTGTGTATGTAATCCTTCATATTAAAATCTAACTTTGTCTCCAGGGCAAATACTGGAACAGGTACCAGTACCGGCCAATTAAGTACAATTAGCCAACAAGAAAAATTTGCCTTGATAGCTGAACTTTGAAGGTTATCATTAGCACAGGCCATATACTTGCACCTACAAAGAGAAGCCTAAAAAATGTCTGAATATCTTCATCCTCAGCCTGACTTTCACAGTAGCTCCAGTTTCTGCTCCATCACTGTCCTGCCAGTGTCCAAAGGTAAAAAAAAAAAAAAGACATCTTCAGAGCCCAGGGCGCTGCACACTCAGCCTGGGCTGATCTGACTGCATCATTTATTCAACAACAATAAACACAGTAGAGGCTCTGAATGATTTACCCCACGTTGCAGCAGGACTCAAAATGCTGATGTGCTTATAATTTCCCATCAGATTGCGGGTCTTGATCTTCTGTTTTTCATGTTAGATATTCAAATTCATTTTCTGGAAGGATGGACTGCCATTACATCCCAGGAAGGTTCATGCTTGGAGCGCATGGACGATCATGTAAAAGAACCAACCACCCCTGAAGTGAGGCTGTTATACCTGAATTTACTGTTTCTTATTTGCAGAGAACCATATTTTATAGGAGTGTCTCAGCGTTTTATCCGCAGTTAGTGATGCATATCATTTTGATTACATTTCTGACAATGCAGAGATTTTTACAACTGCAAATTTTCACTCATCACTTGAGATCACTATGTTCTGGTTGGCTAAACAATGGCTCCAAACCTTCTATATCTGATGTATGCTGTCTTCCACAAACCATCAAAAATTTCATTTCCACCAATGCCACCAATCATAATTATGTTTATTCAAAAATATTACGTTTCAGTTTTGACCATTTATCTATTTCTTCTAGATAACTACTGATCTTCTGTCTATGACTTTCAGCTCATTATTTCATCTTTTTATTGAATTCCTGTACATGTACACCACAGTATGGACTATTAAAAGCCTGCCTCTTATTTATGTGATTATGGTTAATTGATCCAACGCTCCTCTTGGTTGACTATAGTCTGTTTCTGAACACAGTTAGGTGAGAAAGATTTAACAATCTCTGCACTCTGTGTGGGAAAATCTGCTGGAAGATTTTAAACTCCACTAACTAGATTTGCTTCATTATTTCAAAGCTACAGCTGGAAGATGGATCCCTTTGAGATCCAGGATGCTTTGAAATGTTGCTGTCATCTTGGTAGTTTCACCTCAGTCTCATTCTCAGTCCTCCCTTCTATGCATCTGTCTATTTTCCTGACTTTCACTAGCATTTCTCTTTGTTGCTGCTTTGTTGGACTTCCACATTTCACTGTAACCTAAATAAAGAATGTAGTGAAGCATATGAGACATATGTCTCATATCACTCGCTGGTAGGAACTGTAAGTGAATGTATCACATTGTATTATACTCTGCCGTACTCACCAGCCTGCTCCAGAGCCATCATTGTGGACTGCTCTATCAGATCTCTCTCTATGAAACTCCTGAAGTCCTCGCTGTACACACTGAGGTCCGGCAGCTGGAATGTGTAGATGGGCATCTCAAGAGGAAACTGCTCGTTGGTGCACTCACTGGCCACCTGCAACCGCGCCAGGGAGACGATAGCAGAGCTGGCGTGGGAGATGCCACGGGACAGACGCTTCTCTAAAAGAAAGAAAAAGGAAGACGTGAATGGATGAGTGGGAGGGAAGTGAAGACACAGGAAACCACTGAGGTCACTAGTTGTGGTAATATTGTGTTTAGGTGGCCCTTCTACCTTGTGCATTGTCCTCCTGCTTCTGTGCACACGGCCTGTCGATCTTGTTGACATGGGTGGGTGTGTCACGTGTCTCTGGCTGCTTGTAGTAGCGGCCCTCATTAAAGACCTGCGGCAAGTTGGCAGTGTGGACCTGCCTGAGCTCCTCATAATCATTTAGAGCAGCACTGAGGTCCCAGTTTTTACCTGTAGGAGACAAAAAATGATATAGTCACAAGAAATGATAACAATAAACGTGACCTCATAGTCAAGTGGTCAGAGCTCATACATCATGGGCACATAAGCTCAGGCGAGTCCCAGGTTTGACTGCTGGTTGGCTGGACCCACCTCCAGCTACACTGTACTATCTTATAAAGGTGTAAAATGCCCCCCCCCCACCCCAAAAAAAGGAAATCATAATGATTTAATGTACATCCAGGTGATTAGTTCATTTTCAAGTTGGAGGTTTATGTAAAATTTTTACCAAGTGTTATGTTCCCACACAAAAAGTTCCTGGTGTGATATGACACTGTTCACAGCAGTTTACAGTTAAGAGTATTATCTCATGGAGAAGAAGTGAGACAATGGAACTGAAAAGCAGAAACTGTAAAGGAATACGAGGGTAAAATTCCCCTGCAAGTCACTGACAAAACTACTGCTGAAACCCTAGAACAATATCTCAAAGTTAAAATCATTTGATACTGAGTTCTACTAATGCCACATATGGCCCCTATGGGATAGTGTGATACAGTGCTTCTGTCTGGGAAAAACATATTGCATCATGAGCTGAATAACCTGAGGTTGAGGTTGGGTGGTGCCACAAAAAATGAAGATTGTGAGGGGAGACAGATCGTGTACTAGAGTGACAGCAATATCTTGATGGGCTGGAGGGACCTACACAGAGACACAAACACACATAGATTGGTAGCACTGGTATCATAAACACCCACAGAGAGACACGGTTGTCTCCCTTCGGTGCTGTCTCTCTAACAGAAATCCCAAACAGGTTTAAGAAACACAAGTCATACCTCACCCTTATTATATCTCAGCATGTCTTTTCACAATGTCATAGGAGTTATCTGCAAAACGGTCTTTATTAAACTCAAATAATCGCCTCTAACAGTGAGCATCAGGAGGGCTGAATGTCTGTCTATATCCAACTTGAGACCATGAATGTGAGACAGGGTCCATTAATGGGCTCCTGGTGTAAAAGACCTGGAGAGAATTATCCTCTTTCCCCCTGCCCTCCAGATGGGATGATTCTCGGCTGTCTAAACATGAAACGTAGAACAGCTAATCACCATCTCTCATGTCAATCAATCCAAAACTGATTCCACTGCATGGATCCAAGAACACAAGGTCCAGCTACAAAGCAACTCTATTCTGCACTTAATGCATGGTCTTTAAATGTCTGTACATTAGCCCACTATGGCTGTGCTAAGGAAAGCATTGTTGCTGCTCCCTCATTTGTAATGGCTGTTGTCAGCAAAAGGAGCACGGATAACTTCCTCTGCAGTATGAACCATTATCCCTGTCCATTGAAAACGCTGTTGCAGTTTCATTGGACTCCTGTTTTTCTCATTACAAGATTTTAAATTAAAGCTTTCTCATTATAGGATTTTCCATGTATAAGAGTAGATGTACATCTTTATGAGCAAGCTTTGGTCTAAAATCTACTTTTGGTAATCAAACAAAATCCCCAAAATTCGATTCTTAATTTGTTTGTTTTAAATTCCTTTGAAAATTAAAAACCCTCACCTTTTATCTAAATTTGAACACAAATTCTCCTCCTCTTCCTCCTGTAGTGGTCTAGATTCAGTACATAAACCAGCCTCTAGAGGGAAGCACCACATTTGATGCTGTCATATTTCTCTGTCATGCCTCCTGTCTGTCCCTTCACACCAGCTGGGACTCAGAGCAGAGGTTAACAGAGCAGCTGATTGATGCAGGTCTGTGTAGCTAGGCTAACATCAGAACAAAGCAGCAGGCAGAACGCTGAAGTAGGGCATCCTGGCTCATGTCTGCCTTTGTCTGAGTGCGGTGTCTTGTTTGGTATCTGTCAGTGACACACGTATTCCCCAGTGGCTTGGTACCAAGGCAGAATCAGAGAAGGAAAAAAAAAAACAAAAAAAGACTGAGTGGGAGGGAGAGAACGACAACCAACACTTTAATCCTTTTATCAGACTAGACACCGGCTGCATTATGTACACACACGGACAAAAAATATTTCCAGGACACACAGGTGCCGAAAACACTCTACAAGGATTTCATCCACTAATGAAAGTCTGATTAGTGTGGTGATGCTTTTAGTCACATAAAAAACGTATCTGCATTTTGAGCTGTGCACTTTGCTATTCAATGCAGTTTGAACAGATGCTGGGATGCTTCTAGTCAAAGGGAAAACTAGGGGGAAAAAAACATCACTTTTACATTCTCTAGATACTGAAGCCAATCTATCAGACCAACTTTCTGTAGCTGTGCGCACTTTAGTTCTACTGTGTGTTTTTTTTCCAAGTAGCCCTGTATGTAAGCTTTACAAGAGCCAGTAGCACTCTGCTCCTCAATGAGTTCCAATGAATGGGCACAAAACTCTCCCTGGGGAGTGCACTCGTAAAACCGTCACACTGGCCTCTAAATCAGCAAGCCGACTCACTGTTGCAGGCCCCACTCATCTCCTCCCCTCCTTTGTTTCTTTCACTTTCCTTTCTTCTCATTTCCTCTCCTCTTCTGTTCTTTTCTCTCCTGCGCTCGCTCGGGTGCAACCACAGCACAACAGGAGGGGCAAACGATCAAAGATTAAGGACAGTATCTCTCAGTGTACAGTGATCTCTTACCTTCCAACAGGTCTCTTGCCAGACCCGGTTCTGCCCCCGTGGACCGAACAAAGTCTGACAGGACCGCGTCCATGTCCAGAGTCATGTGATCATGTGTGTGCGCTGCCCAAGGTGCAGCGGTGGCCTTGGTGGACGCCAGCCTTCACGTTTTCATCTGGAAAAAGCAGCAATGAGAAACACAAAAGGCCTTCGCTCACTTTCAATCCACAGTTTTAAAAATTCCATCGCTCACTAACCCCTGTATATAAAAAAAAAAAAACTTACTGGACAGCCCATCACTCTTATTTTAATCCCAGCCACCATCCCTGGCCTGCTGGTACTGATGTGTAATGCTTCATAGAGCTGATACTTCACACAACCATGAATAGCACTCCACTCCCAGGGCCCCTCCCTGCTTTTGCTCACAGTCATAACAGCACAGATGTAATATCAACAATGCAGCCAGACGTATCGTATCCAGGACACACCTGCCTATCTCCAAAGCCTCTGGCCCACTGCCCATCATCATAACAATGCCAACCCTCTTCCTTCCACTGAGTGTCAAACAGGGGTTTCTGGATACAATCCAGTCTTAAACCATATCGGAAATCTGTGTTGGGAGGAAGGATGGATGTTGTCTTTTGCTAGGAAGATTCAGTGTCATGTTGTTTTTTATGATGCTATCTGGAGAGTCATGTCTAAATAACACTGGAGCCCTAATTAATCAAGTTGGCAATCACCTTGTACATCATAAACAGCACTTGTGGGCTGATGGAATGAATGAGTCCATGCATAGCTTTCATTCCAGCAACTAAGCTCACAGCGCTGTCAGTGAAGAAACTAACTCCCCCAGGTTTGCTCCTCTGACACCAGGCCTCTGTGTGCAGACCGGGGGGCGCTGGCTCATGGCTGTGACCTACAGAGGAGCATGCTAGAGACATTGTAATACTCTGCCCACATCTCTAAGCACTAAAGCAGGAGAGAGGCTCTACCCCTCAGTGTCTGTACCACATGACATGACTGTCCATTAAGTTCTGGCTCAGTGTTATGAACTGACAGAGACCCTGAAAGCAAAACACTGCCATTTCCTGCTTCTGGGGCAGAAGAATATGAGTCTGTCAGGAGGATGAACAGAAAATCTTGGCATATTTTTAATGACTGTGACAGGGCGATCTCAGATTTGAATTAAAAAAAAATTCTAAAAATTGAAGGCTACACGATAAAAAAAGACAGTAAAGAGATGCTTGGTTGTTGGTATCAGAAAGAAAAAGTATCTTTGTTCAAGACGCAGCAACTTTAGTCTTTATCGTATACACTATTAATGAGTAAAAGCTGCACTTAAGACGTGGTTTAGCTGACCTACTTACTGTCAGCCATTTGTATTGTGTTGCATCTGTGTTATTGCGCTGACAAAATCCAAGCAGATGTACAGGAAACACAGAGTGGTGAGCTGGAGCAGTTAAAACAAAAGTTTGACAGAGATCATGAGATTATTGTTCATTTTATAATAAACTATGAGTTCATATTAAAAGTGAGCCCAGTGTCTGAAGAGGATTAGTTTCTCTTTATTTGGATCTCAACATGTTTGCTTTAAATATGCAAAGACATACATACCTATTTTAATTGTTGGACACGACTTACTGGAAATTCAAAAGGCTTTAAAGATTTAGGTATAAGCCTTATTTGAGTTCCAGAGAAACAACATATGTGCATAATTGCACTCTCTAGGGACAGACACTTTATTCCATCTCTAATAAAGGATAATAGGCTACAAGTGAAAATCACAATATTGCTTTACAGGGCAAAAAGCTTGAGTGGAGTGGTGTGCACCAACTTACAGAAATACCTGAATATTATAAGTAATGACCTAATCTTTTCCTTTCTGTACCACCTTGTACAGATCTCTGCCCCTGTTGGAGTTAATTTTAACTCAAAAACCCCAAATTGGTGTTTTTATATCTGACATCAAACAATGTGGAAACTGGGACTTTCCAGATTCCTGTTACTCACAATCACAATAAGCACATTTATCACGTATGATGCATCAGGCTTCCTCAAAATACAGACATCACAACGCACAGCATCAGGCAGTGTAGCCAAACAGAAAAAGATCTACTTATAAGGGGAAGGCTGTCATTTGTTTATCTTATTTAAAGCTATTTCCATGACAAAACCAAAACCAACAATTAGTCAGTCCATGTTTTAAACCCACTCTCTCACTAGAGCATCTGTATCAAGAACAAAATAATATCATATATACTATATGGATATTGTGGGCACAACAAAAAAAAGCATTAAAAGCACAACAAAACAGTATAACATGTTACATTTTGCCGATAATACTCCTTTTTTTCTACTTTAGTAAGAATCTGCATGTAATTTTACACTTTTCTAAAATATCTGAACACTGACCATTAAGGTGTGCGGAGGATTGAACTGACATGAACTACAGTGCCCATGTACGTTATAAATGGGGGGGATTCCTTGTGCAGCAGATTTAAGTGTTTTATAATTGTGGTATATGAGTTCGTGAAATCATTTCTGAATGCCTGTCATTGACAATGTAGAGTAAATCAAACTTACTTTCTGGATTTTCGCTGACGGTTGTTGAGACGCCATCTGATGACCACAGGACTGTCAGGACCAGATACAGCTCTAGTCCATGGCTTCAGAGGCAGCACAGAGGAAGATGTTGGGGATGCAGAGAGCCCTGACACAAACAGAAATATTTGAAGTTATCACCATGAAACACAAATTTGTGATTGTCTTGTTTCAGTTTGAAGCTGCTGAAAAAAATCCAAGTGACACACATGTGCGACTGTATCAGTGTTGATATGCTAAACCAAAATTACCCCTCAAGCTATTCCTTTAATCATGTGTTATTTCAAAACCACTTTGTCTACTGACTGTTCATGCAACTGACAAGAGTATTACTATTTACTGGTTAACAGTTCAGCAATCTTAGATTATTCAATCAAAAATCTTTTTAATAACATGTTTTATGAAAATGCATTACGTGGTCTATTTTCAGATGTTGCTGTAAAATTTAACAGTTGTAAAGTCCCAGTGAAGGCGTGCAATTTCTTTTTAGATACTCATAAACAATTCTTTCAGCAGCTGAAAACAAGCAGAAGTTTAGCTAACAGCAGCACCTTTTCCCAAGCCTCCCCCATCTAAAATTAATTACACTGGCATAATCACATTTTCAGGTTCTCACACTAAAATGCAGGTGTGGTTAAAAAAAAAAAAAAGTGCCGTTCTGGCATCACGATTATGCTTTTACGCAATGAATTGCTAACTCACTGATGCCGGTAAAGGCAGAGAAGGTCATTAGTGGGTTACTGTGTTCCAGGATGATCCTGGATGACACAGCGGGCAGGGATGTGATTATTTAGTGTGTGTGTGAGAGAGAGAGAGAGAGAGAGAGAGAGAGAGAGAGACAGAGACAGTGAGAGAAGAATGTGAGAGCAGCTACAACAGAAACTCTGATGATATTCTGCCATCCTCCCCAGTGGATCACACCACCCTTTCAGCAGAATACTGGCAAGTGCTGAGGAGTTAGTGTCACAGCCCTCCTAAGTGGGACTGAAATATCCTTTGGTGTCAAGCATGATCCACATGAACAGTTAAAAGGTTTGTAAACTGTAAGGTGTCCTTTGTTTGTTTGTGCAATCACTCATAGCAACTTTGTCCACTGTGCTTTTAATGTCAGGCAGTTGCCTGGGTGTATTATTTGCTTTTAGATTGACATATTACTTTAAGAAGATCCACTAATAATAAGCTGGTCTAGATAAAGTGAAGGATTTTCAGCTCCAGAAGCAGAGGTTGCTTAACCTATGTTGTTCTCAAGAAAATGAGATTGCATGTGTTAAAAATAATTTAGCTAAATAGAAGATGTGCTGATGTAACACTGATTACAAAGGCCACCGCTGGATCATGACTCTCATTTCACTCTGAGTACGCCCTACAAACAGAATGACTTGTGCAATTTAGCAATTTTGAAAATGGTCACTTCATTCAACAAAGATTTGGGGGAAAAAAATTTAACTTAAAGTTAAAAATTACATTTGACAGACCCTTCACATTATTACTCAAAGTTGCTTTGATACATGGGCAAAAGGAAGTGTGGACTAAAATTTTGCTCATTGTTTCACAGTAGTTATTAGGGGTGGGAATCTTTTACTATCTCATGATTTGATTCGATTCCGATTTTGCGGCTACGATTCGATTCAAAATCAATTTTCGATTCAAAACGATTTGATTCATAATGATTTCTACTTCAATCTATTGGTCTGCAAAGGATCCTCATGATCTACTCCAGTCTGCTTTGCAAGACAGAATGACGAATGGAGACATTAAAGTGTCTTTTTCACATTTATTAAGTTTTAAACATTTATCCATGCTTAGATGGAATTGTTGCAACTATTGCACAAAAGCAATATCATGTATTGCTTAAGTAACAAAAATAAAAGTGTCTCTTTATAAAAAAAAAAGTTCAGTTAAACATGGGTTCCCCAAGTGCTTCACCCTCATTTTGCAAACTTTGCACACTGTAAAGCTCATGTCAAGCTCGGTCTTCCCGGGCATTCGGTAAATAGGGCCTTATAAAATCTGTGATCATGGAATCACAGAATTAGACATTAAAAACTGAACAGAAAAACGGATGAAAAACGGAATTATAATAATTATAAACGCTGGCGCAGTTCAATTCCAGGTAGGGGCACCTGAACATGTCTTGGTTAATTGGTAAGTGATGGGCTACAGCAAGAAGAATGCAGCTAGAGAATAGACCAGACCAGAGAGTAGAGACTAGACCAGACTAGATGAGACCCCGGACCCCCCAGAGACTAGACCAGACCAGAGGCTGGACCCTTCCAGAGACTAGAGACTAGACTAGACGAGACCCCCGACCCCCCAGAGACTAGACCGGACCAGACCAGACTAGACAAGACATCAGACTAGACCAGACCAGAGGCCGGACCTCCCCAGAGACTAGACCGGACCAGAGTCCGGACCTGACTAGACCAGAGACAGGACCTCCCCATAGACTAGACCAGACCAGAGACCGGACCAACTTTAAGGACTAGACCAGACTGGACCCCTGCAGAGACTAGAGACTAGACCAGAGATGGAACCTCCCCAGAGACTAGACCAGAGATGGGACCTCCCCAGAGACTAGACCGGACCACAGACCGAACCGAGACAGTAGAGACTAGACCAGACGGGACCCCTGCAGAGACTAGAGACTAGACCAGAGATGGAACCTCCCCAGAGACTAGACCAGACCAGAGACCGGACCCCTGCAGAGAGTAAAGAGTAGAACAGAGACGGGACCCCTCCAAAGACTAGAGACTAGACCAGAGACGAGATCTCCCCAGAGACTAGACCAGACCAGAGACCGGACCCCTGCAGAGAGTAGAGACTAGACCAGAGACGGGACCTCCCCAGAGACTAGACCGGACCAGACTAGACCAGAGACCGGACCTCCAGAGACTAGACCGGACCAGACCAGACCAGACTAGACCAGAGACGGGACCTCCCCAGAGACTAGACCGGACCAGACTAGACCAGAGACCGGACCTCCAGAGACTAGACCGGACCAGACCAGACCAGACTAGACCAGAGACGGGACCTCCCCAGAGACTAGACCCGACCAGAGACCAGACCCCTACAGAGAGTAGAGACTAGACCAGATCAGGCCAGACTAGACGAGACAACGGACCCCCCCTTCAGAGACCGAACCCCCAGAGACTAGACCAGAGATGGAACCTCCCCAGAGACTAGACCGGACCAGAGAATTGACCCCTGCAGAGACTAAACCAGACCAGAGACTGGACCCCTCCAGAGACTAGAGACTAGACCAGCTACGGGACCTCCCCAGAGACTAGACCAGACCAGAGACCAGACCCCTCCAGAGACTAGAGACTAGACCAGGTACGGGACCTCCCCAGAGACTAGACCAGATCAGACCAGATTAGACGAGACATCAGACCCCCCCTTCAGAGACCGGACCAGACTAGACCAGAGACGGAACCTCCCCAGAGACTAGACCGGACCAGAGACTGGACCAAGAGAGTAGAGACTAGACCAGACCGGACCCCTGCAGAGAGTAGAGACTAGACCAGAGACTGGACCCCTCCAGAGACTAGAGAATAGACCAGAGACGGGACCCCCCTGTCCAGAGACCGCCCCCCCTACCCCAAAGACTAGAACGGACCCCTCCAGAGACTAGAGACTAGACCAGACCAGACTAGACAAGACGAGAGACTGGACCCCTCCACAGAGACCGGACCTAGGTCTTTTTTTCAGAATAAAGGGGAACGTATCTGTCGGGAAAATTCTCCGAGGGGGTCACTAATAATGCACGCCCCCCACCAGTAAAGCGGCCGTCTGAGTGCTAAGTGCTAAGTCAAACAAAAGTCACTCACTGAGCTCAACACAAAGAAGTTGACTATCATGTACTTCAATGGAGATGTCAGTAATCGGTGGAAAACCAAAGAGCATGGGGATAAAAGAAATTAAAAAGGTTACAGTGGATTTGATATTTCTACCAAAGTTGTGGAACGTATGTTTCATTGTTTTATTGTTGTTTTTTCTTAAATGTGTGGAAGCATTAAAGTTTTCAGTTATAACTGAAGAAATTGTCTATATTTCATTGCTTAAAACTCTGTCTCGGGGTTAAATTTGTGTAAAATGCTAAAAACAGAATTCTCAAAAGTTAAAAACCGAAAAAAAAAACAAAAACAGAATTTGGGAAAAAAGAAAACGGATTTTATAGGGCTCTGGCTAAAAACCAAAATGAGTCCAAATCGTTGCCTTCAATGAGGAAGGGGCAGGTTGAATCTCTCTTTCCTCCATTATTGTAGTTTCCTCCTTCCTTATTTTGGTGCTTAGCGTGCATGCATATGTTCCACAACCAGCTCCATGGTGACGTCAGGACGTCCCGCATACAAAATGGAGGCAGACAGCCTGCGGATTTGTCTTTTTAGAAATTTTGTATTTTTTTTTTTATCGATTTTGGGACATTTTAAATCGATTCTGAAATCATAGTAAATGAGAATCACGATTCTTATATGAATCAGTTTTTTGGCACACCCCCAGTAGTTATACAGTAGACCTAGCTATAATTCTTTCATCAATGTAGGAGGCCACAAAGTATCCTTATCAAAGGAGTATTGCCTTTATATTCAACTTTTAGAGAGAGAACTGTGCCATACTCCTTACTATGCTGAGTTTCCTTCATGGCTGTATTTATCCTTTGAGATTCAGAGACAATGTGTAAATCATGCAATCTGCTTTCACCCATATTTGGGTCAGAGATGAACAGGCAATGTTCAGCTGATGTTGTGTCTTTGATCTTGTGGCTTCACTGTAAAGATACATCTGAGACCACTGGGGGAAAACGTTTACACACTCTACTCTCTTACAGTTTTTCTATAACACTTATGAAGAGTACAGATATTAGTAACAGACAAACAGTCCAGTTGTGTATTCTCCTTGTAGGCAAACACAAACTGCATTGTTTACATGTTTGTATGGTCCAGGGCCCTGTGAGTACTCTGCCCCCAGTTCCACCATATTTACAAGAACCCATTTGTTGACTGTGAAAAACAGGAAAAGTAGGACTTGTCTACTGCCTAGACCAAGCACTGGACAACCGTCATCTTACCTATTCATCATAAACATAAAGCACACCAGCACTACCTCAGAGACACTGCAGCAATACAGCAGGAAATCCCAAACCAATCCCAGTTTCCAACATATGTGGCTTTCAGTATTTGATTTGACATAAATGTAACCTAATTTATATACAGTATGTCAGCTCAAAAACATTATTTCACAGTTAAGCATGCAGGCAAAAGCACTGTCAAAAACACTATATACAAATAAGGCACCCAGGGAGTTTGGATACATAGCACTGAATGCCACAGTGCTGATTTAACAATATTTAATTAGTTGTATCAGGATGATGTAAACATTCGACAACAATCACCTCCATATGAAACCAATCATTACCAGTTGCCAATCAGGTGTTACAAGTACATGATATAGCTGTGTGAATTCTTCAGATGATGAGCTTTTTAAATCTAATGATTATTTTATCAGAAATACGGTATATACAGTATCCCTTCTCAACCTGTGCACTGACACAAAACAACTCAAAACACATCAGTTTTTAACGAAACTTTAAATATAATTAAATACAAATTCACCCAACACTGTGCATGCTAAAACTATACAGCAGTTTTCCACCCACTACATCCCTTTTTTTATGTTCAACACTACTTGAAGCTTCTCTTCTTTAAACTGCCAGTAAAGCAGTTGGCTAATGAGAAAATGAAAAATGACTTACTGTGAGTTGAGCTACAACACTTAACAATGAAGAGGATTTAGTTTTGTGTATACAGGAGGAGCGATGCCCACTGGTACCCCATAGACAAAGTCCTACTTCATTTAAGTTAATGACACATTCTCTATCCATCCTAATAACCAAAAATATACTTCACTATATTTTTCCACAGTGTAAATGTATATGTAAAAATTTTACCACAACAGGATGAGTTATAGTTGAGATAATTGTCTCCATATTGAGTGGTTATCACCCACATGTGAGGCAGATACAGAGCAGGTGGGAGGTGAACATACTGTACAAACACTTACATGCTACTCTTTGCACTGCTTCTCTTCAAGAACAACAAAATGGTTAGGTAGAAAATCCTGTACACCTAGGTTAACAATACAGTGTATACATTTGCAGTTAAGCTCCTGAATAAGCTTTTAAAAGCCTGCAACTATTCTGATTTAGATTTGCCATAAAACTGTGCTGTCTGCATCTACTTATGTCTTCCCCTATTTTACAGAACAAATTCAACAAAGCCTGATAGGCCTAGAAGGAGAACATACAAAAATAACAGCAAAAAATAACAAACACCAAACAATATTATAGGATTTAATACACTGTTGCCTCTGTCATTGGACAAATTGGTATCTCCCTTTTTTCCTTAAGAACAAAAGTCACAAGAAGAAGCAAACTGTGGTTGCTTTCAGTGAATTTAAAATGAAGTCCTCATTAAAACTGTAACAGTGAATAAAAGTCACATTATCTGAAACAATCTCAAGATGGACACAAAGTAAAATCCTGTCATGAGGGAGTGCTGTAACTCATCAAGCCCTTCTTCTGTTGTATGTTCATCTTGAGTTCACAAAGAGTAAAATGGATAAGTGTGATGGTGGGGGATGAATTGTACCTTTTTATAAAGACTGGATGTCACACAGTGACAAGCTGCTGCTGAACCTGCCAGTGGCAAAACATCTGGTGTCAGACTCCAACTCACCTCTAGCCTTTCTTCATTTCGTTATTACTTAGTATAGTATAGTATAGTATAGTATAGTATATACATATACTTTTTTTATATTGCTACCTCCAGTTAAAATATAATTTAAAATTTTCTGTACTTTCTGTATTTCTTACGCTTCTTCACTAACTCCTGTGTTTTTGAACTGTTGCTCAGATATAACAAATCATTTGATGACATCACCTGCAGTATGTAATAGGACTTTTTCGCCAGGATGTTTTGACAATTATAGTCTAAAAGAATGATCAAAAAACAATTACTACATTAATCAACAAATTATAAATAATCATATTGGTTGGATGGAGTTATAAGATCTGATTTAGGCAAATTTTTGTTCTTGGTCTTGTAACAAAACCTTCTTTTCATCTTCATATGTTACAATTTCTCTGCTGATTTCTGCTTTAGAAAAAAAAAACAACAACAAAAACCTCATGATTTCCTCTTATGTTCACAGAAAGGCTTCACACCCAAACAGTAGATTTGTCAGCATGTTGTTCTAAATAAAAAGCAATTTAACACAACATCAAACCCAATTCATTAATAATCTCAATTTATGAATAATCTCCGATTCAATGCATGCTGCTTTTAAAAGTGATTGATCACTTCACAGCCACCCAGTATAGTAGGCAGCAGTGTTCCAAGATGTCAACGGGACCTCTGAAACCTGAGGCCTGAGCCTGGTTTACAAAATAGTGGCAAAGGACCTGTCCAGCAAGGGTTAGACAGAGGATGTGGGCATGTTGGTTAAACACAAATTAAGTCAGTGAAGGCTCAAAGAATCTCATTCCTCTTCTATTTGAGAGAGTGCTTCAAAGGCTTGAATTCTTCAAAACAAGCAGAGAATAAAATTCAATACTCTAGCTTGGACAAAGAGCTTTGTCGGGCCAACTGTCCCTTCACCACCAATGGGTGAGCTGAGTTGCAGTCAGCCTGGCCAAGCACCAAGAGGAATATCCTCGTGTGCAAAGAATCTATGGTCCCCGGCCTTGTAGACCATGATTGTGTGAGAACACAAACATGCATACATGTGAGTGTATTCAAAAACATGAACAAATGCATGTAAACTACCCGGTGTGCCCTATGTGTGTTTATCCATCTCAAAGCTAACAGAGGAAGTTCTTCCAAAAAGGACTGCATAAAACAGAGACGACAGGTAATAAAAGATGGCATTCGTTCTTACACAGCAAAATATTATCCACCCTCTCCGTTATGGTCAGTGGAAAAAAATATATGTTTTTCCTCAAACAAATGGATATGACTTTGCTACTTTAAAACAAAACAAGATGGAAACACTAAAGCCAGAGTTTCAAAACAGTTATCTGTGATTCAGTGAATAAAAACAGGCACAGGAAAGATATGGCAATGGAACTTATCTTGTGTGAGATTTGGGGTAATTGGGCGTTGGAAAAACAAATGAGCACAATTCTAGTCAAACAGATCATTTCCACCTTGCATCAGTGGTGAATAATCAAAACAATCCATTAGCCTGTTTCATAATACAGCACATTTAAGTGGAACAGGAAATTCATGTGATGGAATATTATAATGTCTCACCAAACTACAAACTTCAAAGTCCGTGCTTGAGAGTACAAGATTCAATCAGTGAATTTCAATGGCAAGTAGAAGCACCACTTGCTATTCAGCTTTCATATCAGTCAGTCAGCCTCAGTCTCTGTCATCCTTCTACTCCTCCCGCAGCCACAATACAAGCTAGAATTTGTGGTGATTGTGTTTAAACGTATCACCGGTAAGAAGTATATAGGGGCAGCAAACGTGCCCATGTGCCAGACGACATCACAGGCAGAATGACGTATGATGTGTTTCAGTCAGAGCCTTGAATGACATTTTCAAGCAAGGGCTCTTCAGACTCATCAAGCTTAGCCATTTTGATTTTTGAGAGCGCCATCTCTCTCTCTCTCTCTCTCTCCACAGTCACCACCTGGGAGTGTGCTGAGTCCCCCCTCATCCCTCCATTTTGCTCTATTCACTAGTGGGAGTTTCCCAGCCTTCAGGACCCACAAATAGGCATTTACATATATTTGCTGTGACCTCACAGGACCCTCACACCCCGAGAAATCAGCACTGAGCCCACTTCCAGAAACAAGAGACTGGAGATTCCAATGAAGAGAAAGCCAAGGAGGTGGAAACCCAGATTCTGTTGTATGTCAGTTCAAGCACATATTTTCTCAATCCTTTCAAAACCTTTAAAAACTGTGGCACTTCTGTGCCACAGCTTTTTACATTCTGTGAGAAAGATGCTGCCTGAAGCAATAATGTCACTTTACATCTTATTGCTGTGCACACTGCCAGCACAGCATATCCATGGAGTGGAGGGTTGTTAATTTACACAAAATGCATCACCACATTAATATTTGAGCTAAATTTAAATTAATGCTCCAGTGGACAGAATGAGCACTATGCTGTGTGTGAAAACCTTTAGCTTCACAACCATACATTTTTGGCTGTGAAAAATAGCTTCCAGTTATTTACAGACACACATGTGACAGGCTGCATCGTATCATATATTCCCCAAAACAAATTAGTTCAGTATTTACATTACAAGCAATAAATCTATGTAACAAAGTCACTGATAATTCTTCTGTCTGACCTTACGGTTGAGTTGAAATTCTAGTTCAAAGAGCACTGCAGTCATAGCTCAGCTGTGTGCACCCAAACAAAGAGCTGGTAGCTGAGAGGCACCGAACAAGATCATAACCCCTTAAAATGTCAATCCCCCTCACCCCCTACCACAGCAGCCGATGCATCTTTTCCCAACTGGGCGCTTTCTGACAGAGTGCCACAAGCAGACAGCTGTGACTACAGACCCAGGCCTTAGCAAAGCAGAGGGTCTCTGACTGCTGATTGAAAGAAGGAGCCGGAAAAAAGGAAAACTCTTCAGCAATATGTAGCTGATATAAATACATAATAGGGAGTCTGTAGAGTAATCAGTGATGAATGGAGCTTTACTATAATTTTTACATCTAAACACAGAAGATGTGCACAGAGCCACATATAGGTAAGTTAAGCAGTATTTCATGTTCTGTCAACTAGACTAGTTCATTATTTCAACAACATTTACTGCAAAACAGTGGACTATGCAATGCTGGCTAGATCATTTACAGTGTACCTTTGGAGAAGCGTGTGAAATGTATAGATAGGACAAGGAAATATTTGCAGTTAGCTGAAACTGCCTCAAAGATGAAGCAGCCACAGCATCCTGCAATTACCCCTGAAAATGCGACTTTTATTATCTCCACAGAAGCCAATAATAATGGAAATACTAAAACTTATTGTTATGACACCTGTTATATCTCAGTCTCTACAGCTCACAATACCTGTATTGTACAGTGTGGCATTGCTATTGGATTGATGCCATGCGTGGGTGCTTGCACAGTTTTGCATGTACATTGAAGTAGGCGGGAAGGGCAATATCACATAACCTTATTCTTAATTTAGTATCTGAAAAAAATACTTATAAACCTAAAAAACATATAAAACTGTGCATTTATTCTACGCGTAAAATATGGCTGAATAGCAACATTTAATAGCAGCAGTAATTTCTGAAGTAGAAATGAACATCTCTCGCTAATGGCAAAATAGTCAAATAGAAAACCAAAAAATCTGGCGTAGCACTCAGAATAGAAAATTTAATATAACCATGGTCAATGTATTCCACTCTAGCCAAAGGTAGACACACTAGCCATTAAATAACTAGAATTACCACCTAGTGATCGTAAACCTCCACTAATCAGTCAAGTTGCTGTTTAAATTTTCTTCAGGTTTATGACCTTTAAAGAACTTGTATTTCTGTAAGTATATTGAATTACTGTGAGAATTAGTAAAGTGAGAGAGAAATAAACAGACCAATATAGCTGATTCTGACATATTTGAGAAGTTGTATCACTGACAGTAGAAAATGTTTCAAACATGGATGCAAAGAAGCTACACATTCTTAAACATGAAAGCTTCAAGATTGGCACCCAAGATTAGTGTCACAAATTCAGTATCCAACCAGATGTGAAATATGGTCCAAATCTTCCTAAGTTATGGTATTAAATAAAGGACAAAAGTTTTATTGCAGGCCATTATGATATCACAGTTGAAGTTGACCTTTGAACTTTTCACATATGTCCCAAAGAAATAGTTCATATTCATGAAAATGGGAGGGATGGATGGGCAATCCAGAAACATATTGTCACTGGGACAGATAGGAACCTGCTCAAAAGACAAGAGCAGGACTGCTCACTCTTAATGTCTGACATTTCTACAACTGAAGAAGGAAGCCACAAATGATCCTGAATTGAACCACAGTCCCCAAAGTGCTTCCTGCAGCCAAATGTATCTCCGAGTCTCCAATTAATGGAGGCCGCTACTGTGCCAATACTTTGAACCCAATGTATGTGTAACATCCATTATCCAGGGCCAAGACCGAGTTCAAGCCACTAAAAGAAGTAAAACAAAACAAAACTTTACCAAAGTAACTTAGTCTGACGTGTGCTCGGTGTGAGAGATGTGTCACACTCAGACCAATACTAGTAACTGATGTTTTATTAATTATCTTGCTGTGACTGATGATTGATAAAAGCAAAATTTGTCCCCTTTATAGATCAAAGGACTTAAAAAAACAAAACAAAAAAAAAAACAAAAAAACGGTGTAGAAGTAATAAAGATGGTTCGTTAAGGTGAGTCAATTATCTGGCGCTGCACCCAACATTCTTATTATTTTAAAAGACGGGCTTCATTATTAATTATATACTATTTTAATTGGCCAATTTAGACCAATCAATTAGCCGATAAAAATTTAGTATTTCATGTTTTTTAATTGAAATGGCCTATAAAAATAACTAGGCCTATAAACAAAAATATTTCTGATGTGACAGCAGGAGTAATCTGATCTAACCTCCAACAGATTAGAATAATATTTAGTCACTTTCTGTATTATCTGTAGAATCAGCTGTTAATAGTGTTGGTTCAAATTACCCTCAGAACACATATTTATATTTATTAAAATCAAACCTTCTTATTTACACTATTTCTGGTTTAGTTTTTTGTTTTAGGTATTTGCATTCTGTAATAAACAAATATTTTTTTTTTTATTGAAATCCAGCATTACAGTACCTGCTCCAAAGAGTGTCTGCTGTTCCTAGAAGGCCAGCACATATTATTGAGAAACTCACTTCACATATTTGCAATAGGGTGATGTCAGAAAATTCTCCCTGCAAAATTTCCTGAGCTAATTATAGATAATAAAACAACTAATGGTCCTCATGAGTCATCTAAGATCTTGTGTTCATTTCACTGAGAAGACAATGAAGACAAGAAAAATTATTACTATTACCGAAAAGAATGGGCAAATTATTCCCCAATTGCCAATGAATGCACTTTGTGGGACATTTATTGAGAATGTGCTGCATCTGATGGAATAAAAATAAAAGAAAGGACAGTGACGGTGACAGACAACGGAGCACATGTTGCCACTACTTAAGAAAATGAATGATGTGGAAAACAAACTCAACAGCACTACTGCTCTTCCTCTCCATGGGTACTGTCTAACATGCATTTCCTTTTTAATGTCTTCAACAACAATAAATAGATACATTTAGTTTCAAACAGTGCAGCTGTGTTTTGCAGAGAAAAAGAGGTCTGACCTCTTTTTTTTGAATGAATGAAAATGACCTACACTGTGGGCCTGCATGAATCTAAATTGAGTCACCAAGGGTATCCTGTGCAACAGTGTTGAATTTGATTTCGAAACTGCCCCCTTGCTGATTCCAGGAAGGACAGGGGGTGGCTGTGCCCACCGGGCCTAGTGGAGGGAACGGTACAATGGCTGATGTCTCTAGCAGCGAACCGAGCCTGCTCCCAGACTGATCACCAGACAAGCGAAGCAACACAAATGCAATTAGGTAGCAGAGGCACAGACACACAAGTGTACACACCCAGGGTATGGCCGTCACCAAGGGTATCGTCTTGGCAAAACACAACAGCCAACTCCTGTTGTTGCTTGTGTCACATTTAGATAAAGAAAAAAATCTTTGCCTGTCACACACAAACAAACAAAACACACACACCTAAGGATGTCACATTCTCAAGTTTGATCCTAAAAAGTTTTGTGTGCAAGGATAAAATCTGAAATGCTGGGCAAAGGCAGTTTACTCTATATATCATCTTTAAACTAGTAAGAACCAAATGAAAATATAATCAGCTTTATTATATATATATATATATATATATATTTTTTTTTTTTATTATAGCCTGTTCCACAGAAACATTTTACATCACCAAACACAAGGAATAACTGTAAATTTACCTGGTATTGGTTTAATAACCATAATCACATTGCTCTTAAAATATACTTTATAAATTTTGTAATAATAATTATTTCTGAATAAATTCAACCCCAAAACCTTGAAATTACATTGCAGTTAAAAAATATATATATTAATCTCCATATATGAAATATGACTGCACATCAAAGTATATGACAAAGTATTGTCTTATTAATAGCATAATAATGTCTGGTTACATGTTAGGAATAATCAAACATCATCAATAGAAGTTTTTGGTTTCAGCATCTTTGTTTGTTCCTAGTTTTGTTAATCACACAGAAGCCAATGGACTGAATGCTGAAAGCTTACAGATAAAATAAATAACTGTTAAATGGCAGTTTAACACACACACACACACACACACACACACACACATACACACACACACACACACACACAGACACAGACACAATACATTTTATCCAAAAGAGGATTAATTAAAAATGTTCATTAAAACAATAAGGGTGAAAAACGACTGTGCTTGTTGAGCTTGTGCACAATCAACCAAAGTAGTCACCATCACTTCATCACATTTCAGCCTTGTCTGGACAATTTTTTTGTTAATGCGGCTCAAATTAGTGTTTTTCTAATTCTAATCATTTCACAGCTAATGGGACTGTCCAGCTAATATCTTCCAAATATCTCCTCTGTTATGGTTCCCTAAATCCATGATTTCCAGCTATTGGGGGATCCTTTCTCTGTCACTCCAGCATTTCAGCCATCACAATCGGACTTGCTGATTAATACAGTGAAGTTGAGGCTCATTATACAAGGAAATTCATAAATTGTGGTTAAATAGTTTCTGCAGTCATAACTGTAACATTTCTGGGGTTGCAAGCTTTGCCACACAGTGAAAGGGAATACTGGCTTAAGGATTTATTACAGCTTTGTGGTACAAGGCTTACTACTTCATTTGCTTATTCTGGTTCAGATTTCCTCTGACACACAGATATGAGCAAAGGTTTGCTCACTGGGAGATAAATTTTCTCATCATAGCCTGTGCATGGACACATGTGACCACGGTACAGTGACTGGCGGTGGAGACCAGTAGCCCCTCCACCCTCAGCTAATTTGATGCATGCATGAGAGAAGCCCCTCTGCCTGCCTCTATGGCCTCTAGCTGACCTCCCTCTGGCTGCAGACAGAACACTTAACATTGCTCCCCGACCTGTAGAGATGTCTGAGGAACAAGGCCCACTTCAAACTCCTGCAGTGATTGGGCTGTGATTACCAGGGGCACTTGACTCATTTCATCTCCTCTGAAGGACTAAACTTTGGTGGAATCAGGAATGGACACAAGGCATTCTTTTGAAAGGAAACAGGACATTTAAGTCACCACATGTAGATGATTTCCAGGGTCCAGATGATTTATTTTGATTATATCACTCTCCATTGACATTGGTGAAAAATCTCAACATTACTGCTCAGTGCCCTGTTGTAAAATGTGAAAAAATATACCCTGAGGTATATGTTTTCATTAAGAAATAGTTATTTTGTTGTTGGGTAATTTCTCTCCCAAGGTTTCTGAAGTAGGCTGTGAACAATCTGCACAGATGTTCACAAAGGACTGTCATTTTGTAATAAATGTGATAAAGCGTCACTGCTACAGTGACATGAAAGCCCGACTGAGTTCAACAATAACCGTCATCTCTGCTCTGCTTTTCTGTAGCTAAATGCCAGTGACAGGAACAGAATTTACTGTGGTAACTGATCAGGTGCCAAGTGCCCTCTCCCTAGTGCCCTGGCGTGATGAAGCTCTCTATGGAGTTGGCTTTGCCTGGCCTGGCCTGGCCTGGCCTGCCCTTGTCTGGCCCGGGCAGCCATGGGTCCAGATTTGTAGCTTTGTCCCTTCTATCTGAGATGTCTCCAAATCAGAATTGACTACTGTCAGTTGCCTGTCTCAACAACCCAGGTCAATAAGTAAGATGGCTGAAGTTGTAAAGGTAATACAGCACAACAAGCTGATTTGATGTAACGCACAAGCTTACACATGACCCAGAGGAAACTGTGGCAGACCTTATTCTGCTGGAGTTGTAACCAGCTCAAATATAATCTGATATTAATGATAGATTAAAGGGTTTTACTATGTAGGTCTTTGTAAGGGTAGGGGATATATATATTAAAAAAACCACAATAGCAATGATTTAGTAGACTCACCATCTTTTCATACAGGCATAGTTGGGAGAGAGAGTGTGAACCAGGCCAATACAAAATAAACGTATGTGGGCATCGGAACTGAATGAGACCTACAATTTGCCTTCATTGTGAAGGGATTGGGTGTATATGTTAAGATGAACACATGAGCTTCACTATATGAAAAATAGCTGTCATAGCTGTTTTCTCATCACCTACATGTAAAGCAATCCGGCCCAAAATGCTCTATAATGATTAATATCCTCTGTCTGTCAAAGCAGCTACAGCTTCAATGAGCTAATGGGCTGTTTGCTGTAGGCTGAGCTGCCATCACTGAATACACTGACCTACCTCAGACACATATTCATATATCATATTCCCACTCTTGGTTTCACACATCACAAAGGTCTGTGACTAAGCATACACATCCAAGACCACATCCATGTTTACAGCAATTAGCTGCGAGACTCCGGCTAACCCCCTCATCCTAAAGCCGTCGACCAGACGTATGGCCTCGATGTGTTCTACTTTGACCTCAAATAATAATAATAATAATAATAATAATAATAAATTTTAAAAAGCCATTCTCACTGAACCTGAAGTTGAATCCGTCGAGGCACGTACTGGGCTAAAGGCAGGTGCACCTGTCTGCAGCGGCAGTCTATTGTGTTCACTATGAATGAGGCAGCGGACCGGCCCTGTGGCGCCGCGTCAGGAGGGGAAATAAACATTTAAAAAAAGCGGCTCCGTTTCTTACCGTTTCGTTTTCAGTCATTGCTCCCCATCGTAACGGTTTTTTCGCTCCGGACTTGTGACGAACTGTTAATTCCTAGCAGGTTGTCTCTCTCTCTCTCTCTCTCTCTATCTCTCTCTCGCTCATCCCCATGTCATATTTCTCCGCTGCAGCAGAACGAAGCCACGCCCCCTCCTCCTCCTACAGCCGTCGTCGTCGCTGCCGCCGCCGCGTGACGTCAGCCGGTGAGCCGGCGCCGGCACGCGCCCTCGCAGGTTTTGCGTCCGGCAGGAGCCGCGAGGGGCCGCTGTGTCTAAACAAAAACAAATCACTTCACTTCGCTCCGGGAGAGAGTTTCAAACAGCACAGATTGCCATTGACACTGTAGATCGGAATACTCTTAGTTCCTCAGTAGCAGCCTGAAGAACAGGTTTTTTTAACGGGCACCAGAGGTCTCCGGTTCCTGCAATCAATACCTCAAATAAGCTGCATGGCAAAACTGTCAAACACAAGACTTTTGCCATGGTTCCGTTTTTTTCACTTTTATTTCCATATTATATCATATAACCCCATTTTCATTTCATTCTCCCTAATTGGCAAAGCATATTTTTATATATTTTTTCCATTATCCCTTTTAAATGATGGTACGGCAAAACCTCAAAATTACACACGTCACCTGTGTTGGTGACAATAAAGTCTTTGAACCTTGAACTTATCGGGGCTTTATAATTTTAAATATATGGTATGATCACTGTTTAAATAATTTCAGAGTAATTACAGGTCAGTTATGACAACTTTTGGAATGCCAGGTTTTGTAAAATCATCCTCCAGTTTGTCACCAACCGAAATATACATCATGTCATCACGTCTACGATTTTAGTGAGCCAGTGATAAAGAATAATGAGTGTATAATACCCTTAAAAACCCCAGTCTTACTCTATGTGCGCTTTATCCTGTAGGAAATTACGATTTATTTCTATTTATCGTGTCAGGTGTTATCAGAAACTGGGTGTGGACGATCCCCAATTCAATCAGAAGGATAAGCACTGGCACTGGCAAAAGAGAAATGTGAGATGCAAGGTTTATTAAGATTAATCTGTAAAATATCTATCTATGTATCCATCTATCTATCTATCTATCTATCTATCTACCATTGCTCTTGATTTCCATGTTTGACAGCAGTCAGTGCGGTCCATTGTATCATGCGGTCCAGTGCTTCACTTGGACGAACTGGTCCGGCAAGTTATTTTGTGGGCTGGAGTCTCAGAGCCTACAGATCGATCCGCCGCCGTACCTGTCGTACGGACACTGCGTCTTCGGAGACAGCCCCGACCGCTCGCTGCCGTGCCTGCCTTCCCCAGCCTAAGTCCTCCGGCGCAGCCATGAGGTCTTCGTCTTCCACCGCCGCCGCCGCAGCCTTCCTGATCTTTGCTTGCCGTGTTGGATTTATGGCGTGTGAACCCTCGTCGGCCTGTCCGAGCGGACAGTTCATGCTTAAGAGCCAGTGTGTCCTCTGTCACCCCACCTGCTCCGAGTGCGACGGGCATGAGCTGTTTGAATGCACTACCTGTGGAGTTGGTGAGTAACGTAACCACCGCGTCTCCTGCAACAGGCGGATTCCATGTCCATTCTAACACTCTTATCAGCTGTAGGACCGGGCAGCTGAGTGAAAGTAATGCTTTTGGATAATTTCTAGGAATGGCTCACGACCATCTAAACTAAGCTTTCATCCAAGTTTAAAGAAAATTACCGCTGTATAGTTTGATCATTTCTTAACAACTAAATAGTTTCCCATTGGAAGATATGATTATCGTTTTATTCGGTTATTTATTGACTTTGGCCCCACAGATGCCAGATTAAAACCAAGCCATGTCACTGACTCATTAACCCAGTTAGTTGAAAGGCAGGTGTTTTTTTTTGTTTTGTTTTGCTTGTTTGTGTGTGGGTGTGTTTTTTTTTTTTTAAACCACACTTAATGGATAGTTTAATGCATACTGAAAGCCAAGTTGTTTAAAGGCTTTGCTCCTGAGAAGGAGCAGTTACCTCTGGTTTAGCATGTGCTTTTAAACAATAAGGACACTGGCTGCAAGGTGTGATAGTTTTTTGCTGGAGTTTTCACATTGTAATCTGATCATTTAAGAATGGGGCCTTTGTTAATCGGAGGGAAAGGGAAGAAAATATCCCCTCAGGCTAGAAGTATTACTGTTGCAGTTCACTGGGTTTAACCTGCAAGTTCCTCTCTCTTTCCCTGAAATCTCTTTCGCTGGATATATGCATTCTGCCACAGTCATGCAATTCTCCTTCCGCCGATTGCATCTCAGTGCACATTGCTGTAGATATTTTTTTTGTGTGGAATTCATTATAGATCAGTCCATGTTTGATCCTGGAGTCTGTATTTGTGTGATGTTCTTTTGCAGAATGAAAATCAGAACCCTATTCCTCGTGTGCTTTGTTGACAGTCATGTAAAGTCACATTTCTCTGTGTTGTTGTGGTTATGTCTCTGGGAAGTGGAAGGTTTAAAAAGGCAGCAGCAGCTTGTGGCCCTTCTCCTCCCTGTCTCACAGATCGAACCGTGCAGTGCTGAGCAGATGAGACAATGCTGTAACTCATCTGCTTCCACAGATGCCTCAGGTGCCATAGCTGGGCTAGTGCGGCAGGTGGCAGAATATTAATCATTAGGGCCAACACAAGACTCTCATCTGCTTCTGATTGCCCTTGTTTACAATAGTTGGAGGATCATCGCTCAATGATCTCATGTGAGGATGTGTTATTTGCACACCCCCAGCCAAGATGCTGGGCATCAGCCGTCAGTTTATGATGTAACCCATGAGTTTGACATGCATTTCCTGTCTTTATTTGTCATGGATGCATGAGCAATGGAATGTCATATGAATCCCCAATTTCCTACTGATTGTCACTGATGCGCTCATTTCACCCCGGGGACATCTCTCTCTCACTCTCAGCATCTCTCTGTATCAGCGCTGAACTTTCACACAGTTGGCAGAATTTCCTTTCATATTTTTTCATCCCATGTAATCGTCAGGCCCATTTGGCTCCACTTCTGTATTTATTATAAGAAGCTCATTGATTTTTACTTCAAGGGGAGTCTAGGTTTTTTGGAAAAGACCTATCCTGGCAGGAGTTCCATATGGATAGTGGCATCTTCATCAAGGGAGAAAATAAAGTAGGCTGTGTCTTAACAAGTCCTCTGTGCCCACCACCTCCTTCTCCTCAGATGAAGATGGACAGGAACGCTTCCTCCACCAAGGTCGCTGTCGGACACACTGCCCCCGGGGACTCTATCCTGACAGGGGTCACTATGCCTGCATGCCCTGCATAGCCAATTGTGAACTCTGCACAGATGGCAACATATGTGCCAAATGTCGAGAACACTACAAACTTCAGAATGGGGTTTGCCAAACAGTATCCTGCAACATAGGTAAATGTAAAGCAGAGTTTTTGAGTAGGCTGAAGCAGAATAGAAAGATGCTCATTGTGCCCGATGTTTGTGTTTCAGGGCAGGTGCAGGACCCAGATACAGGAGAGTGCATTGACTGTGAGATGGGCTGCAAAACATGTTCCACAGGTACGTTCTACCTCCTTCCTGCATCAGGCTAACATCAACAACACACATGTATGTTTAAACCACAAGGATGATGGTGTGTAATGCAGCTTGTTTTTCCACTGTCAGTTCTTATCCTTAATTTTATTAGTTACCTTTTCTCATTTTCCATACAGGTGACCCTGAGATCTGCAACAGTTGTGTTGAAGGCTACTTTCTGTGAGTTTTCTTTCTTTTATTTTAATAATCTAGCTTCACATATCTGGTATGTTATGAAATGCATTCTCATTTTGGATGCCTAACATTTAAGACCAAAGCTGCACCATGCAGTTTTAGTTATTCTGATTAGACTGTTATATTCTCTCAACTGGTAAATTTGTTGGTTGATAAAATATTCCCCAAAAAACCCATTGCAGTTTCCTGGAGACCAAGCTGACACAAAATGCCTGAATGGTCCAACCAATTCTCCAAAACCAAAGACATTCACTTTATAATCAAGCAAACATTCATATCCAGGGGTGTAGAATCAACGGAGCATTTTTGCTCTAAAAATGTATCATAATTGTTGTAGATTCTTAGCTTGTGGATTGTTTCCTTGTTTCAGCTCTATCCAATAAAGCAAAATTCAACCCCCCCCCCCATCCCTCATTCTATTTTTAATGTAAATTAGGTATGGTGCTATTATTTATTCATACATTTTTGTAGCAGTTTTAAATTATGGACTTTAAATATGCTGCCAAGAAATAATTAACCTCAAAATGACCTAGTTATTGTTTTTGGTTCCATTGCCCTTGTTTTGCTAGATAAAGACTTGGGTAATTCAATATGCAATGAGTGTAGTAGTACATCAGGCCTGTCCATAAACAGTTTGAACAAATTTGGCCAGTCTATGAAGCTACATTTCACCTGTATTTCTGTTTACACCAGCTTATCACTTGAACCCAGCATGTAACACAGTTTACAGAGCTAGAACAGACCTCCAATTGTGTACCCTCTCTTGAGTGTAGACCCGCTGGTATTGTGTGAGTCAGGTTACCCTCCATTTTGAGTCATACATTGTTACCTGAGCCTCGGTTTGAGCATACAACAGTGGTCTGCCTCAAAACAAGATGTGTTTTCATGTTATGTGCGAGGACGAGAAGAGAGCGGAGAAACAGAGAGCAAGTGAAAGTGGAAAGCACAGCCAGTAGAAGGTGTGATTATATAGGCTGCACCAGCTTGACTTCTCTGACTCCTCGTATGAATCACAGCAGAGGACGGTTGAAGGAAAATCTGCTGGTTCACTGCACTCACCTCTTTTTACTGTGGTTAGATAGGGTACATAATCAGCTGTCTGCTGAGAATCTACTTGTGTAACTTTTACTTTAATAGCAAAGATTTTAGAGATTTGGAACAACGGGTCATCTTAATAATGTCTCTGTCGGCAGAACTTATTACATCTACTGTGAGAGGCAACCACCAGTGAAAGAAATCCAGCAGAGCATGGGCTATTGGGAACTGTAGGAGCAGCCTCACTTTCAGGAATTCCATTATTTGAAGTTGTAGTTGAAGTAATGAAAAATGTTGAAGTAAGACAGCTTTGGCATAGCTGTGAATCAGTGGGGTCAGTGTTGCTTTCGCATAAAACATCCCCTACTGAAAAGACTCCCAGCATGATGGATGCTTGGTATTTATTGACATTTACCTCCCTCTCCAAGGAGCGAAGTTCATCCGAACCAAAAAATTGCTGTGATTTATTCTCAGTACGGTTCCTACCACTCATGTATTTAATATATCTTAACTTTAAGCACCAGCTACAGCTTCTTTTTCTTTTTTCCGAACTAATTCGATGAGTAAATGCCCCAAACAAAAGTAACCGTGGAAATGCTGATGTGTTTGCCTGGAATGGATGGTCTAATATTTGCACAGAGGGATGCTTAAACATCTCAAACATTCTCAAGTAGTGTACTGTTTCCACACCAGCTGCTATTGTAAGTAAGTTGATGGATGCCGTGTGGCTCCTCCAGCTGTTCCCACTCAAACAACCACCACATCTTACCTCCAAATCCTCGGTAACACAAGAGAAAGTGCATCTTTTCCTCTCAGTAGTCAGATTCTCTCATGTTGAATTACAGCAGAGAAGGCAGGAGAAGATGCTGAACCCTATAAGCAAGAGGTTTATTACTTTTAAGCCCGTTTCATTTAAAGTGTGTTCAAAGTAGGAGTCACTTGCTTTAATGGTTTATGTGCAACATCTTCTCAACCCTATATCTCTGCTGCTTTTGGCTTGATTTTTTTTTTTTTTAGGACAGCTGTCTCATGTTTAATAGCTCAGTTAAGCCCTGGAGGACTGATAGGACAGGTTAATGACAGAAATCTCCCCATGCCTCCAGGCTACAAATAAAACACCAATTAACTTTCTGCCTTTGGAAGAGAATAGAACCATGATAAGCTTGAGCGAAAGCAGCCTACATTATTTTCCTCATCTCAGTTTGCCGTCCTCACTGATGTTTGATTGAGTATACCTTTTTGGCCCAGGAGTGCATTGAAGTCAACAATAAAGCTGCAGGTGTGGTGCAGACTGACACGATGCATGTTGGGATTGCCTCTTGCATGTGGTGTGTTCTGTCTTCCCTTTGGTGTCAGTGTGCCTAGCCTCAGAGTCATCCATTGAAACTGCCTCCAGCAACGTCATCCATCTTCCACTGTAAAGCTTTGAAAGTGCTGTTAATTCACAATCGCTTTCATCGAGTCTTTGATATTTCACTAGCTTTGTTGTCCATGTTTGCTTTACAAAACTAAAAGGACTGCATTGTGTTTAATAGCTGGGACAGACAGGTTGAGTCAACACAATACAGACTAATTTCACACATACTATGACAAAACCTAGTTCTACGCAAATGGTTGGCAAAGGGTTATTGGTTATCAGCAAATATTTGGAATAGGATTGGATTTTTAATTTCGACTTGACCTTTTACAGTTTCAGACAGCAGTGTCGTAGGCATTGCCCCCAGAGCACCTATGAGGACTGGGGCAGGGGTGTGTGTCTGTCCTGCCCAGCACCATGCACAGACTGCAGGAGTAATACACGCTGCCTCGCCTGCCAGCCTGGTTACTTCCTCAATGGTATTTGTAATGAATAATTTCTTTATAATATTTATCTTACTACTGATCTATTGCCGAATTTAAATGACCCATTATCGTAGGGGTTGTGTTTAATATACTCTGAAATCACTGTGTATCTGAGAATGAGCGATCATTCTTGTTAAAGACAAATGATGGCATTGTGAGTCCTCATTTGGTTTGCAAATGGTGTCCATGTCAGCAAATCTGTAACATGAGATATGCAAATATGTAGTTTATGCAAACAAGGAGTTAGTATGATGTTGTTCGGTTGGGCATTGGAGTAAAAGCTTTCAAATTATAAATAAGGCCTGTAGCTATTTAAAAATGAAAATGCTTGCAACCACATTACCATAATGTCAAAAGAGATTTTAACATATTCAGGTATTTTAATTAGCATGCGATTAGAAATTGTGGCAGATGTAGTTTCAAAAGACCTGTGTGACAGTGTTGAACCAATAGGTCGAAAGGAATGTAGAAAAGGGCAACAGCCTGGGAGTGTAGACGGAGGAGGAGGATTTAAATAGTTGGGAAAGAATTGAGGAGATGAACATCGAAATTGAAACCATGTAAGAGCCAATTAATTATACAGACGTATGAACCACCATATTGGATCTGCTAGGATTTTTCAAGAAAACTATATGCTGAAGAGTTAGACTGGAAAATAATGACCCTCTACCCTGTGTACGGCTCTCCCCTTGTCAGGAAGTGAGTGCACCAAACAGTGCCCACAGCAGACCTTCAGTGACTCCAGTGGATGGCGCTGCCAGCCTTGCCACAGCTCATGCCAGACGTGCCAAGGACCTCGTTCAACAGATTGTGAGCTTTGTATCAGTGGGAGTCCATCGCTGCATGGACAGTGTCCTCTGGTTAACTGCCCTTTGGGACAGTTTTTTGATGGTATGAGTATCTAATGAGGATCTACCCTTTTTTTTTTTTTTTTTTTTTACTAATCTCTAATTAATTTACTAAACAAGTATTTCACTAACATATAGCAGATTTGAGCCAAGCACAGAAAGGTCAACATAATGACAGTGGCGTTGGTAATTGACACTTGACTGGTTGATTCCCTGATGGGGATAATGACTGTTCTCCTCTGTGATGTCAGGGCAGAGCTCACTATGGTGCCCCAAGAGTTTTGAAGGGATTCAATGTCTTGATATATTTTCATTTGCCACTGAGAAGGGGGCTTGAACCCTGATAAAGCACCTCTAGTTTGAAAGATGAGCTACTCATTGTGTTGCCCTGACACCACGTCAACTGCATCACCTTTCATTCGAGAGCTGTGTTACTGGAACTATTTGAAAAGGCTCCTCTGGGTCTTTATCTGTTCCACCTTTATTGTTTGTTAGCAGTGCTGTGGTGCAGTAGTTCATTGTCACCAACCATGGAGGTGAATCATTTGCATATCTACCTCACTGAGTTAATAATTTACATCCGTGTGTGAATCACAGTCTGACATTGTAAGAGGCGCCTGTCATTCGGACAAGTTTTTTCTCTAAACTACCAACTGTTGTAATTTGTCAGTAAAAACACCCCCCCCCTTTTTTTTTCTTTCATCTTTCTTTCAATCTTTTCATACCACTAGTATTTTCAGCACTTTGATGACAACTCTACAAGCCAGTACCTGACTATACGTCATGTCACCAGTGCTCCCCTTTCAATGTATCCTGTCATGTTTTCTTTTCTTTCTTTCTTTCTTTTTTCTTTTTTTTTTTTTCTTGGAAATCTCAATCATAAAATGTCTTTTTCTCACTCACACAATAACAGATTGTCATAATAGTGTTCCAAGATGTTAGGCCCCATATAAATTCCATTGGTGGGACGTCATATGTTGAAGATTTTACACAACAAAAACACACTGTACATTGCATTGCAGCCCTTTGTGCTGAGCCATGGCTGACAGATTATAATGCCTCCCTCTGGTGGGGAAAAGAGATCAAACACAAAGGGTTATGTTATAATGTGACATGTAATTTAGCGCGAGGTAAGATCACTACCTTTTCGTTTTCATTCCAGTGAAATCTAGTGAGTGTCATGCATGTGATGCATCCTGTAAGACCTGCTTCGGCCCCCAAGCACTGGATTGTTCTTCTTGCTTCAAAGGTACAAACATTTATCGTCTTGCTTCATAGCAGCAAAGGTTATCATAATCTTGTTCCCACTGTGCAATGGGTGTGTGCCTTTTAATGTCACAGGGTATTTCCTGGACCAGGACAGTGCTTGCGTAGGGCAGTGTCCATCTGGCTCTTATGCAAACTCTGCCACCCAGCTGTGTGAGGACTGCTCGGCCAACTGTGAAGCCTGCACAGGCACTAGTGATAACTGCATCAGTTGTTCCAAAGGCAGCTATAAACTTTTTCTCCACCAAGGGAGGTGCTGGTCCAATTGCCCAGAGTAAGCAACTGGCTGACCTAAGCAGTGTTGAACTGATGATGTATTCAGGGTCACTGTATTTCCCTTTGATAAACCGTCTCGACTTTACTTTCAGAGGTTTCTTTGAGACAGATGAGGGTTCTTGTGAGGCCTGTGACAGCTCCTGTCTGACGTGTGATGGGATTAAGTCCCAATGTCTGTCCTGTGCTGACGGCTACTACTTAGGGAGTGGCATGTGCAGGCTCAACTGCTCACTGCGGACATATCCTGCAGATGATGGTACCTGCAGACGCTGCCCTCCCCACTGTGATGTTTGCTCAGATGACAGAACCTGTTTCAGTGAGTTATTTGGTCATAGAGGACAAACAATCCTAACGAATTACATTTTGAAATGAATTGTTAAACATTGCATAACATCCTGAAATATATTGGTATAAATTTTCACACGAGCTCCATATCATTTCAGAATGCAGTTTCCTGTATTTGATGCTGAATGGTGCCTGCAAAGCTAGTTGTCCAGTGGGTTACTATGAGGATATGGAGGAAGGCCGCTGTAGCCAGTGCCACCCGACCTGTGCCAGCTGTTCAGGGCCCTTAGCAGATGACTGTGAGACCTGTTCGACGTTTAGTCCCAAACTCTATAAGGGTACATGCTCCAAGGACTGTGTCACTGGTACTTATTATGAAACTGAAGCTTTGGAGTGTCAAGGTGAGCCCCTTAATTCAAAAGTGACTTGATTTGACACTGCTAAAAACACAAGAAGAGGACTGTATCAGATACACTTTTGAAAGTAATGTAGCAATGAATGCACAGTTTTTGTTGAAGCTGTTCTTGAACAAACTTTGGGATCATTTTGGAGGATGACGTTTGTGCAGCCTCTAACACGATCAGACAAATGAAACCTAATAACTAGGCCTGATAATCTAATAGACTAATTTTGTGGGTCATCCTATGACAACAAAGGCCTGAGTGATTTAAATATGGGTCATGTAATACCCAGAAGATAACTGACTAATGTTGTGCTTTGGCTTAATTATAGTGACATCTTGATTTGATTTGATTTATTTATTTATCTCAAACATAAAAACAAAAAAAATATATACAGCAATTTTTGCTCGCAAAAAACCCCCCAAAACATCACATCGTAACATAAACTTTTGAAATGTTTGATTGTGTGCAGAGTGCCACCAGACTTGCAACAGCTGCTCTGGCCCCGGCCCAAACCAGTGCATTCAGTGTGAGAAGGGGCTCGTGTTGGATCCAAACACGTTGCTGTGTGGGGTGACAGGTGACACAGACTGCCCATTGGGGACCTACCTGCACGAAGACCAGTTCACCTGCATGGGGTGCCACCAGTACTGCTACTCCTGCGAGGGACCAGGCAGCGATGAATGCCAGACATGTGCCGTCCCCAAGTACCTTCACAGTGAGCATTTCCTACTCACACTCAAACATTTTTAAAAAGTGCATTTACTATGAAACCATGAAATAACAAATGAAGACCACATATCAATCAGGTCATCACAACAGTTGATGAGTCATAGATTTCCAACTGATGGACCAAATTCTTCTTGAAAACCAGCTGCATGAGGGCTTTCCTAATGTATTTCAATATATCTGTGTCACTTAAACAGCTGCAGGTAATGTTTAGCAACAGCTGGATAGACTGTTGATGGTAATAGACTTGTATGGTAAGATTTAGATGTGCCTCCCTAAATGATTTATTTATTTTTCTTTTTGGTAAAAAATGTTACCACTTAAAATCAAAATTTTAACAGTTTTAAACGGTTCTATAAATAGCAAGGAATATTCAAGTACAAGCACTGAAAGGAGCTGAAGTGTAGGCCAAAGATTTACTACTTGTGTGATGACTATAAGTGTATTAGTTATTAGTCCCAGGAACAAGATTCAGCCTTCAGTTTCAATGAACTACAGCCTGATCTACTTAGGTTTCCTAAGCTTTGCCTTTTTTTTTTTTTGCTTTTTCCACAAAAGAAAAAAATGAGAACATTTGATACATACAGTATGTGCGGAACTCATGTGGTGCCAAAAAGATTTTCTGCATAGGAAAAAAAAAATGAAGAGGGACAACATGCAGCCATGAGTGGAGCCAAGGGCGTAACTTTGAACATTTGGGGGGGTTAAGATTTCCACCTGTGAAGCACACCCACAGTGACCCGTTATTACCGGACTGAACAAGAGACTAATGACGTTACCTTTAATCATATATATATAATCGTCTCTATTCTTTCTTCCCTGCTTAATTGAGAAAATCTACCACATTGTTGTGTTTATAATATTTAACATTCATTATCGATCAAGATATGATATTGGGGGGGTTGTTGTGGCTGGTTTGGATTATTGGGTGGGTTGCAACCCACCCCCCCATAAATTACGCCTATGAGTGGAGCTACCTCCTGTGGTCTGTTCTCCAGACAGCAGCTGTGTGAGCGTGTGTCCAGCTGGAACGTATGACATGTGTCAGGAGGCTGATGGAAAGGAGCTGGGCTTCTGTTTGCCCTGTGACCACGTCTGTACCACCTGCACCGGGGCATCGCCCAGAGATTGTCTAACCTGTTCCCCAGGATACCTGCACCTCCTTCAGCTCTGTGTCACCCATTGTCCCACTGGGTAAAAATCACAGCACTCCATCATGGGATTACATATATTTGCACAATGGTGAACACCAACCTTATTCATCATCTGTTGATATTCCTCCTATTGCCATCCACTGATTAGACAACACAGATGTTTTCTGTTTGGATATCAGAGGCTCGTTAAAATCTTAAATTATTTAATGAAGAATGTGTACGTGTCCGACTTGTTGATACTGATAATTTCACAATTTTTTTCAGGTATTACAAAGAGGGTTCCCACTGTGCAAAATGTGACAACTCCTGTGAGCTGTGTACAGGACCGGGGCCTGAGTCCTGCAGGACTTGTCCACATCCTCTTCTGGAGCTGCAAGGCACTAAGCTGTGTGTTGAGCAATGCCCACACCGCTTCTATCAGCTCAATGACATTTGCAAACAGTGCCACACCAGCTGTCAGACCTGCACAGGTGTACATTCATTAAGCAACTACAGCTGTTTGTTGGATATTTGATTATGCCGTCACTTTTACACTGTTAGTCCATATCTTGATCTTGTGTCAACAGGTATCAGTTTTTCAAGAGGTCAGATAAAGTGTCTGTATGTTTTTGCAGATGCCTCGCCCAAAAGCTGCCTGGCGTGCGACTGGGGCAGCACTCTAAAGGAAAATGTTTGTTATCCGCGTTGTGAGGAGGGCCGGTACTTTTCAGAGGAGGTGTGGTCTGAGTCAAAAACCCTGTTACTGTTATTATTATAGCTCTTGTCATTTAAAGGAAAGAGATTAGTGAATCCCTCCTAACTTCAAATTACTCCAAATTGTTTACATTATTATTTAGAATTTGTTTATTGTTGTGCATCATAAATGAGACCTTAATTCTGCTTATTTCAAAGTCATATTGAATTAAATTATTAAAGCTCCTGACAACTTGCAATATTTTTTCATCCAGCTTCTTAGTGTGTGTAAGTTTTGGTTAGTTTGTATGTGTCCATGATTGTGGGGGGAATTTTTTTTTTTTTTTTTTTTTGAGCACTTCACACTTGTTGAGCTTGAAAAATCAGGATGTAGAATCCATCCCATGCGTCTGCAACATCCTGGCTGGACGTGATACAGTTTATTTATATATTTGCTTAATCTTGTGATGCGTTTCTTTTGTTGCCAGACCACAACAGGCCAAAGCTCACACACAGAAACATACAGTTCTAATGAATATGATGTGACTTGTAAAAGTCATATCAGTCACCAATAAGCCATAAAGTTCTCACAAATATAGATTGCAGCTGGTAGAAACTGATGCCTGCGAAAGCTGCATCTGTCTCAGTTAACAGTTCACAGTGCTGACTTGTCTACAACCGAAATGCTTTTTTCTTTTATTTGTGCTGTGCAATAATTTGGGAAACTGTATCATTGCAGGAAACCTGTGAGCCATGTGACAGCTCATGCAGGCATTGTACCGGCCCCAGAGCTGACCAGTGTCTGACTTGTCACCGGGATTTTGCTCTTCACGCTGTGGAAAACCGCTGTGCCCGCTGCTGTCAGGCTGGAGGGGATGATTGTTGCATTTGCGACAGCCACTCAGGTAGATGTTTAAAAGAGATCAGAAGAGCTACAGGAATCTTTGGGTGCAACAATCTACTGCAGAGGTCTTTTCCTTTTTTTTTTTTTTTTTTTTTTTGTTGTTCCAGCTCTGTGTGTGGAGGCCCCCCTACGCAAGACCGGAAACGACCAAGCAACAGACCTGACTATGTCTTCAAGAGCCCTGAGCCACCACACCTCAGCTGCCTTGCCTGTCTCCCTTTTGCTAGCACTGGGGTTGGCTCTGGCTGTATTTGCCTTGTTTAAAGCTCACACCAGGAAAACACTTTGTTGGAGCCAAAGCTATGAAAGACTGAGCGGCAGTGCTGCGATCAACATGCCCCACGGTGTACCCGAGCCGGACAGCGGAGATGAGGTGGATGTGGTGTACACCAGCAGAGGTGGATCAGTCTATCGATGCTACAGCTTCATCCATGAGCAGGACACAGATGCAGATCAGGATGTGAATGAGAGCACTTGTCTCAATCAACCTTAGACGCGTCAAAATCAAAGCAGTAACTGGGGAATGTGTTGTGGATCGTCAAAATATCAAGACTGACAGATGAATTCAGCGAAGTAGTTCAGTTAATGTTCAGTAGTACATAGAGGACAATGTAAAAGTTTGGGGTTTTTTTTTTTTTTTGTTTAAGTTTGAGTAAATTTTATTCTACAAAGTGCCTGTATCTTTATAATTTACATTCTTAGATGAGGCATTTGTGACTCAAAGAAAAAAAAAAGTAAGTTTATGTTAATGTAAGTAATCTAAGTTCTGTGTTCTTTTTTTTTACTTTATCAAAAAATTGTGATAATGATGTGATAATTTGTGAAACAGTAAAATTTTCATGTCTCATCATGCATAATATCTGAAATCTGCATGATTTGTTGTAAATAGAAAAATAAATGAACTTAATTCTACCTAATGTAAAAGGTACACTTACTGCTGCTTAGTACTCCATATTGGCTTTCCTGAGAATAATTAAGTGGAATTTCACAATACAGTATCATGTTTGAGCAATCATCATGTGCATCAAACAATGAAGCCAGAAAAATAACTTGATAACTTCATGACTTGATCCACACAAGTCATTTGCCATCATGTGAATATGAGAACAATTAGCAGAGACACATTTATTATCCAGCAGGATATATAGAGAGATCTGATCTTGCTCTGGCACAGTTGCAAAAAAAAAAAAAAAAAACCTCTTCCACACCTTTGTTTGACATACCAGGTCTGTGGTAACATTCAGTTTAAAATAAGCAACTCTTCTACCTCCCCTCCACTGATTGGACTACCTGTACTGCAGCCAACTCAAGTAAGGACAAGAGTTTTGTGAGCATGAAAAGATTGTGGAAGGCAGAGATGTTGTTGAAGACCTTCTGGCTCATTCTTACAGGTATGGTCCTTTCTTTGGTCCTTTGGCAAGCTGGATTTAACAAACCTTCGTTGCCTGATCTCAGAATGCCAAAGGAGTTTTTAGCCGACATGCCTGGCTGCTCGGCTATCATCAGTGGAGACATAAATGACAATATTGGTGAGCTTGAGAAGCTTCTGGCATCAAGGAAAAGGCATGACCTTTTATCTGAAAATTTCTACCTGAATGTTACAAAGGATTGCACAGCTTATATTGAAGACAGATGTTTCATTACAGTGCCTCTCAGTAAAGAGGAGAGTGACTTTCCCATTGCCTACTCCATGGTGGTCCACGAGAAGATTGAGATGTTTGAGCGACTTCTGCGAGCTATTTACACCCCTCAGAACATCTACTGTGTGCATGTGGACCAAAAATCCTCCAAAGATTTTCAGCAGGCTGTGAGGGCTATAATTTCATGTCTTCCCAATGTGTTCGTGGCAAGTAAATTGGAAAAGGTTGTATATGCCTCTTGGTCCCGAGTGCAGGCAGATCTGAATTGCATGAGGGACCTGGTGAACTCACATGTCCAGTGGAAGTACCTAATCAACACCTGTGGGACAGACTTTCCTATTAAAACCAACAGAGAGATCATTCGAGCCCTGAAAGCATTGAATGGGAGAAACAGCATGGAGACTGAAACCACCAATGAGTACAAGAAAGGCCGGTGGCAGTATCGTCACATCGTCACAGACACTGTGATCAGGACAAATGTGATGAAAAGCCCTCCACCCATTAAGGGACCCATGTTCTCAGGTAATGCCTATTTTATCGTCACTAGATCCTTTGTGGAACATCTGCTGGAGGACAGGGGGATTCAGCAGTTTCTGGAGTGGGAGAAGGACACCTACAGTCCTGATGAGCACCTTTGGGCCACTCTACAGAGGATGCCCTCTGTTCCGGGATCAGTTCCCACCAATGCCAAGTATGACGTGCCAGACATGCAGGCCTTCGCTCGTGTTGTGAAGTGGAGTTATTTGGAAGGAGATGTGGAACAGGGAGCCGTGTACCCTCCCTGCACAGGCACTTACAGACGGGCTGTCTGTGTGTACGGAGCCGGGGACATCCAGTGGCTCTTCAGACAACACCATCTCTTTGCAAACAAGTTTGATCCAGAAATTGATGATATTGCCATTAGATGTATAGAAACAACGCTCCGGTTCAAAGCGTTAGGCCACAGCCTGCTGTAACTGATCCAGTTAACTTCCATGGTGAAATTTTAATAACCATATCAAATGGACAATTAAGGGGAGCCATCCCTGCTTAACAAAACATTAAGAATATTCCACAGAAATGTCTTAGCATATTTTTCGAGTGTTGTAATAAGATTCTTAAAATATTCTGTAGCTGTTAGTTCGTAGTTATTGATCTTCATATTGTTTCAGTATTGATATCAATCTTGTGCTAATTTTCATATCCAGTCTTGTTTAATGCAAAGTCTGCATAGGTGATGCCATCTAGTGGACTTGAAGTGGAAGAGCTCAAAGCGCCACATTATTTGTAGTAATTGTATATTCTGTATTATTGTACTATCATTGGAATCTTGTCAAACATACTTGCCATTTCTTGCTATAAAGTTTGTGTATAATTATCTCTGTTTTGTTACTACTACCAACCAGCACTAACCAGAAACAGTGGAAACATTTTGGCCAACAACATACAGTCCAGTGCATGCTGGGAGGGTTCCCAAGCCCAAACTCGCCTTATATAGCTGCAATCACATGATAAACCAATGATTAAAAATACAGGTCTCAACTCGATACCTAGTTGGCTTTTATCTCAAAATGAGAGTGCACTTTGCTTCATGAAAAATTCATCTGGGGTTAAGAAATTGATTCTCAAAAACCAAATTACCTGGATGACAATTAGAGAGATAATTTTAGCCTATCTTAACCAGTTAGCCTGAATTAGTTAAGCCACATTTGGCAAAAAGGATGCATGACTTGACTAGGAGGTAATAATTATTGTCTATATTATCATTTCAGACTGTTGCTCTCACAAATGTTGTCCCCTCCATGAGTTAGAGGGCACATTCAAGTGAGGGCCAAAAATAAATCTTTATTTTCCCCAGGCGGGTTTTTAATAGGGAACGTCAGCAGTGAACAGTGAAAAAAGGTGCCATCAACATTTATTCTATGAAATGCCACTCAGTGGGTGGGTTGGAGTCCTAAAATGCAGTTTAAAATCAGAGCAACCATAAAAATATATTAATTTTTGTCCTTTGTCACCTTTTGGATATAAATATATATTTAAATGTAATAAAGCAGAGCATGCATCAACCATTTGTAACAGAGTGCCTTAAATAAAGTGTTGATAGAACAGTAACTAGGGAACGTCAATAAACTAAGTTCGACATGATATACCGGCAGGAAATAAAAAGGATTAAAAACGTCAGACAGCATGTGGAAGAAATGCTGGAAATCAAGCTGCTTGACACAGATATACAGCAAAAAGTTCCACAATGTAACAGGCAGCATAGTTTCAAGAAGGCACTTTCCTGATGCAAAGCGCTAAGTCTCCAGTCACATGACCCAAACCAGAAACATGAGAGTGTCAGCACTTCTAAGTATTCTTCATTGTTTTGGCCATCCACATCTTAAAGTGTGAGCTGGGTCACTCTGGAACAGCAGCGGCTGCAATCTCCACTTTGCCATGCATGTCCTGGTCAATCCTGCAGACAGATTCAATGGTCATCAGACTATGTCACTGGAATATACAGGACAGGCTACTACACTGCCCACACACAAACTATCACATAATCAGATCCTTAAATGTGATCACTGGTTTTACACAATTACCAAGAGAATATTTCTATAAACACAATATATGACCCTTGTTTTTCTACTTACCAGACTTATTCACCGCATACAACTTAAAAACAATGTCTATGCAATACAAATCATCACTTGTATTTTTAAAATGTTTTCATGTCCCTTGAAAGCTTGTGAGACAACTGCACTAATGTGTAATTTGCAAGACCAAACTCCAAATTATAATACAGACTGCTTTCATTATCAGCAGCACACTCCAAAACTGGTATATTTCATACAAATAGGTTAGATAATATACACAGTTCAATAAGCAAAGCTGTGTTCTCTTCTTAGCTTGTATTGTATATAAGCAATTTGTCATTAAAGGTTTCTGTTTTAGACATTGCTTGAACTCGTGGCAATGTGTCAGATTTTAGTTCATTTATCTAGCAAGTTTGTCAATTAACCTTGAACCTGACAGGGGAGGAAAACTATTGTTGGCAGTGTTTTATACCCTGAGGAAACACATTACACAAAACCTCCACAGCATCAGTGACCCTCTAAAAAGGCATGATCTTTACAATTTTCTAATGTTATGAATTCAAACAATAAATGCAACTGATCAACATCTGCTTCTGAACATTCACTGCTTATCAGTAATGAGGAAAATCATTCCTATGTCCGTGAGCAAGTCTAACAAAGGTTTGTGGCAACTACCAAACATGAGCGGGGAGTGGGTATGCAGTGAGTCATGCAAAGAGCTGTGAGAGTGAACAAGCTGGTGTCCAGCAAGGGCAAGTGAGGAGAACCATGTTGCGGACATGGTTACAGTGCAACAACACACCACAGTGACTAAGACGAGCTACTTCCTTGCCGTTCCACCACATTCAATTCTACAAACATGAACAAACTTACCCATCATCAAAATCATCAAATTCTAAACCTGGTTTTTAGAAGACACATGCGAGGAAATGTTACTTGATGCTCCTACTTTCATATTAGAAGGCAGTAATGCAAATAAAGTGACATCTCCAGCGCATGAATACATCTTTATGATTCAGCATAACAGGGAAGAAAAGTATCTTGCAAACAAAACAAAAAAAAGGAAACAGAATAACTTAGCTTTATGTTGATGTGCATGGTGTGTATTTTTAGCTGTTACAGATAGCTGATATTGTTAACAAAAGAAAAATGAGTTGGCTTTGAGCTGAACTTCACAGAACTGGCTCAGCAATGAGATTCATTTGGTTAAAGCAAGCCACCAAGCCACCTATTTTGGGAAATTAATCAAACAGACACTCAGTCTTCTTATTAGGAATGTCCTAAATCTACTCCGAGGGAAAATGTGGGCCATTGAGAAGTAAAATGGATTTGCATCAGAAGGTATCATGTAATAGAAAAAAAAAAATGGGGCAGATTAAGGTGTATTGGTGCATTTCTAAAAGCCAACGGATAATTTTATTGTTAGTTTTGTGAAATGCAAAAAAGCTGAGACTGATCCTAAGTGAAAGTGCATGTACCTTTTACGGTTTTTCCTATTTTTTTCGTCGTCAAACCTTAAGGGGGGGCAGGGAAATTGAGTTAATGAAAGAAGAAATAAACAGCCAACAGCAACCAAAGATCCAAAGGAACAACACATTTTAAAAGATAAATATTTGTGCTGTTCAACTGCCATAAGAATACAAGCTCTACCTGAGGTTAAGCCACATGAAGGAAGAATACACCAATGAGTAATTTCTGTGTGATCTCAATAGTTATAACACTTGGAAAAAATGTATTGATTAACACCAGCTTGCGGTCAAAAACATCTAGATACAGTAATGATGGCACTTGAAAGGACTTGGAGGGTGAATAACTCCCACCAAGCCTACACTATGCTCTAAATGCTTTATGTTACAGAGGAAAGCATTTAGATATTTATAGTCTATACCAGGATCTTTCCACTACAGTCACAGTTTAAGCATGACAATAAGACTAACAGGCATTGGGCAGACATCAGACATGGCTTTGAAAAGGACATCAAATATAAATTGTGTAAAATTTTAACAGAGCTGGACTGAGCCCCTGAAATCAGAAGCACAATGTTGCTGTAGTACCACCAACTGGCAAAAGGTAATTCATTTTTCAATTCTGCAGGATCAGTCAGAGCTGATTGTGTATGTGTGCAAAATGTTTATGGACTTTATGCCACACGTAGGAGCCAACCTATGAAAAAATGGGAAGGTACATCAAAGGAATTTCGTGGAATTGTTTTAGCTGAGTTTTGAACCAAGTTTTGTTAAATCTTAACCAAACTTCTGCTTAAAGGGAGGGGTAAGGGGTTGGGGCACTACATACAATTTAAGCAGAGGTGGAAGGCAATTTGTACTTCTATGTTCCCGGTTAATTTATTTACCAAACCACATGATCAACTTTGTATATTTTACCTCATATACTTTCCCTTCACAGCTATTTGTTTGATGTAAAATCACAAATTACTAGGTATACATACTGAAACAAGCATTTTATACTAAAATTCTATCAGGGAAAAAAATTTTAAGGACATTATGTTGCTGCTTATTGGACCTCCAATTTTGACTGACATACAGTATATGTAGATTTTAAATACCATATATGTTCTGTAAAAAAAGATTTTGAAAAGTGCTTATGTGGTGAAACATACTTACTGTTTAATACAATCTGGTATGGACACATACTCCATAGGAACCAGCTCTGCAAGGTCAGCCAAACTGTACACATATTTGATTTTCTGGCTAAACTTGGAGCTATAAAGAGAAACAGATAATGTCATCCTAGCAGATCATTATTTGACTCTTCTGATAACCTCAAACATTATAGTTACCTTATGAAAGGTTTTGTGAGTGCCAGCAGGGTGCGGATAAACCAAGAAGGATGAACAATTATCAAAGACTTCAAGTTCTTCCTTAACCTGCACACAAAGAGTGAGATAAGCTGTTATAGAATTAAAAACCACGCCACACCTTTCATGATACTGCCTGTACTTGTTTTGGGTATAGTGGCCACTTAGACTTGCCTCCTATCAATCTGCTGATAACACTTTCTGAGCCAGCCCACAGTTGGCATCTTTTTTCGAGAGGTTGCGCCATTCAAATACACTATCATATAATTTTCAGCAACCAAAAGCTCCAGTGTGCCGATGACATACCTGCGACAAGAAAGGCAAATTAGTGATGGTCTAAAATGTTCACTTGCAAGGCATAAGGAATTCAAAGAAACACTCACTTAAATAAATTATCCATGATGTATCTGTAATTTGGTTGATTGCTCTCAGGCATAAAGCAAACAGCAAACACAATTATGGCATTCAAACCGTCTCCATAGTAACCTGCGGTGAAAAATCAGAGAGCAAAAATGAATGTTTAAATTTTAAAATACTGTTTTATTCATCAAAGTTCTTCAATGTTATCCCTTTCTTTCTCGTTTCATATTTTTTACAATCATTTGCCAACTCATTGAAAAATCCTTGGATATACCACATACATGCCACTTGAAATTATTGGAGTCAGGTGCAAATGTATCATAATGTAATGTAATGTAGCGCTATTCACCTCCATGGCTGATAACCCTTTTGTAAGGCTCAATGGCCTTCATGTCCACCCTGTGTTCTTGGTCTCCAATACGAAACACCCTCCAGCGTCGACCCTCCTCCCTCTCCTCGAAGGCCGAGTACTCCTGAACCGACTCCACACCTTTCTGTAGTAGTTCTGTGGTTTTTGGCTTAGGGAGGTCATCTAAAGCAGAGAAGGAAGTTTAAACCCACAGCTTGGATATGAGGTCTGAGGCATACTCAAATCAGATCTATTTTGATCAAATTGATACAATTTGTCAGAGCAGTCAATTATCCATCATTTACCTTTTCAATCAAATGCATTTTAATTAGTGGACAGTAACATTACATTCAATTTCTTGCAGTTATTTTTTGTATGTGGATGGCATGCTTTCCTTCCAAATCATCACCAGCAATCACACCTCAACATCCATTTGTCCCTTTCTCTTTCAGTCAGTGTTTCCCTGGGGAAAATCTAAAATTTCATGGGATACACCCAATGGTTATTACATATGCCTACCATGTCACTATGTAATGAATAGAAACAAATAAAAGTTAAATGCTTCATTCATTCCATTCACAGTGATGCAACACTGCTGAGACACCAAAGGAGCTCTGTGCATCTTTTATTGTTTTATGAATTGTTGCATGGCTCATACAACATCTGATTCTGTGACATGAAGCCAGGTGTTCAAATGATCATGTATGCAAAGCATGCAACAGGCAGAACAGAAAAGGGAATAATCCAACCTAATCACATCCAAGAGATTTTTTTTTTTGTCAGAGCCCCATTTTCTACATATACTGAATTAAAAATATACTCATCTGTGTTGACCAATTACAGCCTAAATTCTTTAGGTCCATATTTAAGTTACACAATAATGTATTAATCCATTGTGCAATTTCCCATTATGTGTGATATTCTGCAGACTGTGAAACAATACATGACTAAAACAAACAGATAAATATTTTTTTTAAATGGCTTAAATACTAAAATGGCACTACAGGGCTTCTCAACCAAGAAGTGGCAATTCATTGATCTTTTTTCTTTGCAGGAAAATTTCAAGGAAAAGAAAATTATCATGCAAAACAACATCAAATGAAAACGGAACATATGATTTCACAGAACAACAAAATAGTCGAGACAATAGAGGTTGATTGACTTGTGGCTGGGGGAAAAAAAAAGATGGGGGGGGGGCTGTCCAGAAGACCTTACCACAGGGAAGAGAGTAACCTGTTGCTGGCCTGCAGCCTGTTTCCAGGCAGAGAATGGAAATAATTCTTCCAAGTGAAAAAGAGGAAGGCAGCAGTGTGGAAACACAAAAACAACACAGAATAATTTAACTACACGTTAGGCAGTCAGCCTAAACTTGCATAAATCAGTGAAGGAAAATGCTAAGGGACACCAGGACATAAGAGACTGGTTTGATAGCACACTTGCTCTTGTTTTACAAGCCAATAAATAAAACCAAGGAGGATAAATCTTTTCATTCATAAATGACACCACCAAAGACTAGTGGTGGGGGAAGGGGCGGAGGGAATCGATTGTTGAATGCATCACACTTCTTTCTAAAAAGATTAGTTCTCCATACTAAAAAAAATCAATAATCAGAAGATGTAAAACTTCTGGCCTATAACAACTTTGTTAGGTGGGCTTTACGGCTATACTGATTGGATGGTGAAACATCACGGATGTAAAATGTGTCGTGTTGATGTTCCTAACAGCTGAATCAATTGGATGGTTAAACCTTATGGGCGTAGAACATATGCATTGTGTTTACATTCTTAGCTAGGCTACCAGGCTAAGGGCTAAACATGAGCAACCACAGTAAATACAGTCCAACCAGCTCCTCATGGTGTTTGAAAGCATTTTAGCTTCTATGAAGTTGAAGAAAAAAGGGACCTCGACAAGGGCTTCTTGTCTTTGCAAAACTGAAAAGTATCTTGGCGTGGGTAGCATTCCAGTTAGCAGTCTTCCAAGTGATGTTATTTATAAAAGATTATATAAATTAATTCATTCGTTTATTTAAATTATGGATCATTACAACTATAGGCTAGATTTTTAAAAGTAGTGAATAGTATCAAGTATCAAAATAAAAGTAAAAGTTAAAAAAAAATAATAATAAAAAATGTATATGTAAATACGCTGGATTATAGCCACAGCTAGTTTCCATCTGTAATCCCTTGGAAGAGTTTGTGTAGCAGAATAAAAACACGTTTAAAAATTTGATGAATTGTTATTTGTTTTATTTTCAAATCAGAGCCTTTTGAATTGTAACCAAATCTAATCATGAAATACTTCAATATTGCCACCACTATCAAAGACCATGGTGTTTAAAAGTATCTTTGCACACCCTCCCTAATCAAGTCAACTTCACTGTTTGGACTTTTAGGATTGACAAAACTAACTTCAACAAATGGGATTTAAAGATATTCTAAAAGCACTGAAATGGTTATCACTGTCACCACAAGATTTAAGGTCCTTACCTTCCCATTCAAACTCATTGCTGTTGTCTGAGGGCGTATCAATACCATCGAGGTCCAACTCTGTGCTTTCATCCAGTTCATCAGAAAGAAGAGAACCTTCACTGCGGTCTAGTGTCAGACTGATGTCTGGAGCTGCAAGCTTTTTCTTCACCTTCTTGGCATGGTCCATTACATAGCCTAAGATAGACAATACATCAGTGGTTATACTGTTTCACCTTTTTTCAAGTCTATAAAACTATAGACATGTGCAATGACGACACTTTTTTCCTACATCATCTTTAATTTAAGAGATTGGAAGACAAACTTTTAGTTGTGCAGTGTCAATAGTCTAAGTTACATAAACCAAATTTGATCTTCCATTGCTGGTCTTTTACTGTGCAATTCCTTCTTTGTATTGATCTTTCTTCCCTTCAGATTAAAAAAAAACAAAACATACTTGAAGCAGCAGATTTTGCATTAAAAGATACTTTTTTGACCTGGCTAGTTGGTCACACTATTGAATCTCAATTTTACTTTGGCCGTACTTTCGACCGCATTTTTGGACTAACAAGACTGAACAAGAATGTTCAGGAATGATTAGAGCAACTAATACCTCTGCCGGCACATATGGCATGTTGGTGTTTGAAGACAGACTTGAAAGCAATCTGAATATGTGCTTCAGTATTGTTTTATGTCACCGTAGTATTGTACCATATATTATTCTGTTTTAATTACCAGTGTCTGTGTCTTCAGAGGTCCCAGCAAAAAGCTCATCTTCCAGTTCCTCCTCCTCTGGTAGGGGCCTTATAAGCAAACATTAGGCAATCAGGTTTTTCATAGTTCTATGTTGTTCTTCATTTGACTTTAAAAACACAAGCACGTGATACAAGGCTTTTAATCACGATCCATATCTAACTTACAACATTATGTAAAAACACAATACCGTGGAAAGTCTTCATCCTGCCACTCTTCCTTCAGTTCGACTCCTTCCATTCTTAGTCGAGCCTCTGTTGTGGCGACTGACTCTTGGCGCTCAAGACTGTGAAAGAAAACAAAAAAGGTTATGTCACTGTTTATGTTACAGATCTCCAGTTACTAAAAATCTATCTTGTACTACAAATGTATTCAGACCAAAAGCAAGGCAAGTATGGATTACCCGTGACTAATAAAATCCAAACGCATACAACGGTTAATCTGACAACACTTGCTTGTGACTTTTACAGTCTTCAAGGGGGGATGTAGAAGTTCTATTGACCTACCATGAGTTAAAAACATTATTGTTCTTGGTTACCATCTTAGCAATAAAAACCTTTACTAAGTTCCTGGATATGAATGTGAGTGATAGAATATTAAAGATAATGGACACACTTGAAGCCAACTTTGGGGAGGATTGGTTTTGGCCTATATTGTGAACTTCAACTACAAGATGATATGATAATAAAAGGACTGCAACAGCTTTTCATTTTCAACACTACTTGTTGATGGTTCTTAACTATTACAGTAGTCATCAAAAGTGACTTTGAGTTAATTCATTTTCTGACTATATTTATGAGAATACAAAAACCATATTACCTTAGCTGTACCGGCTATTGGACAAATGATTTGTCTTACATTGCTAATCACTTAATTATCCACAGATGATGCATGTTGTATGCAGCCTACCGATTAGAGTGGGTCCTCGAGAGTTGAAGCCTGTAGCTGGCCACATAATCAGATCATTGGCTTCTTGAAAAGCTTTCAAGCTTGTGTTAAAGGCTTAGTTTATAAGCCAAAAGGCTATTTACTCATGCTGATCATGGTATCTGTAACCTTGCTGTACAGAGCTTCCTTTGATGCATTAATTGAATACATAACTGTATTTGTTCTCCCAGACACAAAAATATTCTGGGAATTTGGTACTCAACATTTCCGAACATACTGGTTCAGATGTTGGCTTATGTATAGCACTAATCGCTACAATACATAAAAATGCAACTGAGAGAGGTAAGACTGCCACAAGATGCAGATTCCTGAAAAGGAATTCTTGCAATCAAAGTGTTATTGGGACCTTGGCTGCATGGAAGCAGAATCAGCTACATTACAGGCTCCAGTGGGACAAAATGATAAATATGACAGTTTAACTACAATGACAATACACTTAGTGGTGAGCTGAATGAAGATGCAGATCAGTGATGGATGGTTTGTAAACACTGATTTTGACTATGTGAGCACTTCTTGTTTAGGGGCTTTCATCAACAAAGTTTCCATATTAAAGACACATTTGTCCATGTCTGCATCCTCTTTCTTGGCCCCATCTTCTGGATGAAAAAACAGAGAATGCAAAGTATACCATAATATTAAATTGGCATCTACTTTTTTGTAGCGCTAGAGTGAAAAGACTTGCTAATAAAAAATCTTGCAAGATCCTGAATATGAAAGTTTCTATAGTGCACTAGGCTGTATCTGTGAGACAGGGAGTGGCTTAGTTTGGCTTTAATGAAGGCTTCTCCAAGTTTTAATTATTGATTCTTCTGTCAGTTGCTCTTCTCATTTACATATTTCTATGCTAAACTTGCAAAAGTAATGATGTGTAAATAGATAACTACAGGGCCCACTCCTGAATTCTAATGATCGGGGACATCTTCTCATTAAGTTTGTCACAGTCAGTCTGGTGTTGTGCTGTATGTGTTATGTTACTGAGCTGTCCACAACCTCCTCTTTCCAGACATCTTTGTTTTCTTATTTTTAGACAGGTTTTAATTTATGTCACTTGTCAATTTTTATGTCTGAGCATACAGTACTGCAGTATTACATTGCAGTATGATCCAATATGATAATGTTAGCTTATCCACAACTGGAAAAATATAACATGAGCCTTTACAGGTTCTCCTGCTATTGTGAGCACTCCCTCTACAGTGGTAAGGGAAAAAATGCCATACCAACCTCAATCTGGCCCGATATTACACTTGTGTTTTAGGTCAGCTTACAAATAGGAGAATTTGGGGAAATGGTTTGTCTGAAATTTAGCCCAGTACTGCAAATAATAGCCATTAGATCTGGTGTTAGCAACGCCAAGAGCCTGCGGATGAATCAAACGCAGTGCCTTGAAAACATTCATAGACACTAGTCTAGAAGAACAATGTTCTTATAAGGAAGCGATTAAACCAGAAATTTGGGAATATTTTAAGTCGCCAGCACGTAGGCCAGACAGTAAAGCCGACATATACAGACCTTCCTGTGAGTCCAGATGGCGAGCGTGGCTGGGGAAGGTTCACTGGGGAAGAGCTCCTTGCTCCCGGCTGTTTCTGCTCATTGTCTGGAGATGTCCTTTCCTGTGGCGAACCCCTTGTTTTGGTTAAGCTCTCTTGATGTGCCTCTTCGCCATTTTCCACCATGGAGGCTGTGCTATTTTGCAATTCTTCCAATTCCTCTTCATCGCCTTCTCCAGACACCCTAGAAGATGAGGGACTAGATGTCTGCCCGTTTCCCACCTCCTCGTGAGTCCTCCTGGGTGTGACAGTATCTGAGCTGCTTTTGTTCAAATTCATATCACTTACACCCTTCAGCACCGATTCACTCTCAATCACATCGGATGCCATATGTTTGTCCTGGGGCTAAAGCTGATCGGCGTAAAAGAGTCCGTCGGAGAAACGTCGAAATAGCCGTTCACTCGTTATCCAAAAACAGTCAGATGGCTAAATCTGACCGCACACAACACCTTTAAAAGTTTGTGGCTAGCGTGCTAGCTCTCTCCCGCTGTACAGCTTTCCAGGGGGACTGTTGTTGACAGCTAGCTACGTCAGCTAACAGCATATCTTATTAACCAAACAGTTTTAAATGTCACACCGGGTGGACATATAGTCACCTTTTCTAAATGCGTCACGGTGTAAACTCGGGAGTCCAAAAACTGCGTTAGCTTTGCATAAGCAGCAGTGATCCGACTTATCAGTTTCCTTCCTTCCTCCCCCCCTTTCTCCCTTCCTTCCTCCAAACCAGAGTGGTCTCCTGCGGACGTTAACACACGTTGGTAAGGCTAGCTGACGTGCTACAATTAGCTCATTTAGCCACCGAGAGAGAAGCTAATGCTGCCCACTTGACGCCGGCTGTTCTCCGTGAAATTAACTGAAGACAGTTGTCGGCATGAACACAACGGTAGGAAAAACTTTCTGTGAACCCGCGTACAATACAAAGTCAGTTTCCTGTCATTTTATTTGCCGGTTCTTTCAGTAAGAGCCTCGTCGGCGTAAACGAAATGACTGTTATTGGCTAACGACGCCAGCTAACTGAACTGCTGTTGTTACCTTCACAGCTAGCGGTAGCCAAACTTCCGTGGGGTTGCCAGTTGTGTTTCTCTCAGGTCGGTATCAAAACTTTTTTTACTCCAAACTCTCAAGCACGATGGGCAAAAAAGCAAACAAAAAATGATTGTTGTTTTTTTGAGTTGTTCTCACAGTCTGACTTATGAAGTTTCCCACAGCGTCATCTGCTGAAGAAAAATGTTAGAAAATCGAGAAGATATCAAGCATTTTCAGTTTCTCATTTTAAAACGTTCATAAGAAAGATGAAAACGTAAATTTCTCCTCAGTTGTATTTCAAATTACGTCCCATAACTACAGTCAGAGGCTATGATCCATATATTATACATAATATACGTGTTAAATAATTCAGACTGTTTTGTGGAAAATAAGCAAACCTGGCACCCCTGCTAGTATTGGTTTTTAATTGAACTACCGCGTCGAAGTTTGACTGCCATCCGCTGACAGAGGAAGTGAACATTTACAAAGAAAAAACCAAAAAACACCCAATACACGTTTTATTCTATTCTACCCTTTCCAATTCTCTTCTCTTCTGTTCTGTCCATTATAGTCCAGTGTAGTGTATTCTATTTTCCTAGGGTTTTTAGGTCTTAAGGTAATAGTGGGCTCGTTTTCCTTATAGCAAAAAAAGCTCTTTCCTTTTTTATGCTCTGAGAAAATGGATTGTAACATGTTGATTCGATATGACAATCACGACTATCTCTAGTGTCAGTACCAGCTCTGCTCTTGTAGTGGAGAGTGAGTCCATGTATAAATTTACTCTGGGAATAGGCCTCCTTTAAAAAAAAAAGAAAGAAAAAAAGTATACCTGCTTTCAGTTTTTAGGGAGGCTGCTCATTTAAATATTGAAATTTTATGCTATACTTTATTTAAAAGTTCTTAATTTAACTGTGCTAAATTTAATGGAAATTATATTTATCATTTCTGTGTTCAAATACGGTCATTTCTGATTTGTTAAAAAATCCAACAGTATAAAAATATATCCATACCTTACTGAGTGACAACATTAAGTTGCTTCTGACACTTAAATAATTACTAGTAATAATTATCTATATGAAATATATCATGGTGTTTACCCTGCAAAAACTTTTGTTGGTAGTACTTCTATAATCTTGCGAAAGTCACATTTTTAAAGCAAGACTTTTGCCCCTAACATCTGTTTTTACAATATGGTAAACATGTCTATAAGAAATCCTTATTACTATTCACATTCCTGTAAGTTTTGTCAGCTTGCCCCTTAAATCCAAGATATTTTACCTTAATAAACAACTCTTTATATATATATATATATATAATTTTATTTTATTATTATTATTATCATTATATTTTTTTTCCATTGCAAAGACACAAATGTATAACATGAGAGCAGAACCTGACAGTGCCGTGGCCTGCGTGACTAGAGCTGGTTTTCACACTGTCAGTATATTTGGACAGTGCAAATAGGTTAACTTTCTGTATCAGTGAAAGGGTGTGGACTTTTTCCTAATTGAATGTTGTTGCACAGATATACACAGAGACCCTGAAGACCAATAAATATCAAATTTTCAAAATTTAGATTCATTGTTTGATATTATATAATGTATGGTTAATTATACACAAATCTACCAAAGGAAGTTGAGTTTGAATTTGAAACGATTGCAAAACTCACTTAGGTTGTAACCTTACCATCAGTGAGTAACCTATGCCACTAGGTGGAGGTAGATTCAAACTTAAATCCTGCAATTGGCTTCTGTAATGATAAAAGTAATCTACCCCAACTCATACCCTTTGAAAAGCAAACTGTCTGAGCTGTAATGAGGAGACGCTTTTGTGAAATAATCTTAACCACAATAGCCAGTTTTTAATTTACATTTTCACTTGGAAACTTTATGAAATCTGAATTTAGCAGTGACACATTCTTGTGTCTTGTATGTAATTGAGAGATAGTTATTTTACATCACACTTTCTTAATAATAATATTCTTGCAGCCACCCTTCAGATGACGTTTTTTTAATGAATATATTTGGAGAGAAGAAAGCATATGAGGTTATACAGTTTTAAGAGCTTTTAGCAACCTTCACATCAAGACAGCGGTATGTCAGCTGCAACAAATGAACTATAATGTCTCTTTTGGGGATAATTATTAATTGCAATTTACACTCAGATTGCCTGGTTAAAAAAAGAAAAAGAAAAGACAGCTATAGGTCTAAGATAATGATGCTGCTTTTTTAATACCTTCTCAGTGTACAGCCGATCATTCAGTGTGATTTCTAATTAACACGTTGCTATTTACTTTGTTGGATCATTAGGCCTCATCACAAAAGGATAATCCAGTCAAATTGAGAGTTTATGCCTCCCTTCTACCTTCCGCCATGGTGCTGTTTGCTAATGAGTCATGTTGTAATTATCTAACATATTAAGACAAATGCTGCCTGTTTAGCTAAGATAAATCTGTTCAGCCAGGTATTAATTACTATAGTATTAATATTTGTAGCACAAAAGAATTTATCCTAAAGATTTGTAGACATATTACAAAATATAAACCTTTCATTTTGAAGAAAAGCTGAACAAAACAGAGGAAATTCAATTCAAAATTAAATTTAACATTTTCATCATCTTTATTTCATTCTTTTAGTTATTTATACAGATGGTCGGTAATGACTTGAAAAAAAGCAAAACAAATTAGAAAAACTGCATCAAAATAAGTTCTGCTAGCCTACTTAAAATCTAAAGTAGTATTGTCTGATTCATGTTTAATCCAATTTCTTCCATTTTAAAAGTAACACAGGATCTCTGTACAGAATTGCGGACCCCTCCTTTCGTGATGAAAGGAGAAATGAACGTTAGGATCAGAGATGGAGGCATATCCTATTTGTGAAGCAGAATCATTAGGAAGGTTCTCCAACCAATTTCCATAAGTGGGGTAGCGGGAAGTATTTAGGCTACTCGAAGTATATCACTAATGAGAAAAGACAAAAAGGATTCATCTGCATGTTTTATGCAATCTCTTTCTGGGTGTAGATGAATAATTATTTATGATTGCAAAGCCTAAAAGGGAGGCAAGAAGATAGAAACTGCAAAGAGACTGGTAAAAAATTTAAAAAGGAAGTTAAATGAATATTTAAGGGAAGATGAAATATTTAATGAAAACAAATGAGCAAAACATTTGAAACGGCATGATAAATACCAGTGAGTGCCATTAAAATGGCCCGAATAATTTGTGCTATTTGCCACAGTAGCCATAAGGTCTCATTCATACTTATATTAGTGTGAACTGAGGACTCCAGCAATTGTTTTCAAAATGCCAGTCACTGTGTGAAGACTCTGCGTCTTTAACCCAGGGGTGACCTCATAGCTGAGAAATATTAGCCTTTGATTCAGTGTAGTTTGTTTGGTGCCACGAAGCAGAAACAATTCATGTTTTAGTGACCTTCTTCAAGTTGAGTTTAGGGTTGTTGGGAATAAAAAAAGAATCACCCCTAAATTGTGAGTATGGTGGCATTTAAATTCTAAGTAGATATTCTGAATCAGGATTTATCAGTCTGATAATCACACCTACAGTGTATCTTGTGAATTTCAGCTTCCGACATTAAAGCAAAAAAAGTGGATCATGTACCAGCACACGTTCATTTGTTTTCCAAATGCGAAAATAATTAAAACAGCAAACAAATGATTATTCAAGTCAATTAGAACAATTATCTCAAAGACGCCTCAGAGACTTGGATGTGCATACTGAATTGATTAATTATGCTGCTAAAGATAATTGAGTGGAGCTAGATAGCTTTGACTGCTTCCTCTCAACATATTGCTGCCTCCATTTTGATCTCAAAAAGAATATCACCTCCACCATTCCAGGATTCAGCATTCATTTACAATATATGGCCCTTGTAAATACTTGTCTATATGTTTATAAATGTTATGGTGTAATGAAGAGCTGCGTTTTAGTTTTGTAATCATCTTGGTCTGCAGCTACTTCACATTATTCCTGGATCACAATGAAGAATCTAAAAATATCCATAGCAAGAAAGCAAGTGCTATTCATCTCTTACTTAAATTTCATGAACATCAAGTTTAACAATGTATTTTAATCTTTATTAAATTACCTATGAAATATTTCAGAAAATATAACACTGCACTGGCCCATGCTTATCTGCCCAAGTTCAACTTTGTCAGTGGCTGTCATGCCCTCACTAACCTGTGGGCACACTGTAACTTACTTCTGAGCCAGACAGAGATCATTACCTCTGTGAATGATGGCAAGGCAGCCCGAGCCCAACAGCTTTATTTCCCAGCTCAACTCAGCGGATGCAAGCCATCACATCCTGTTAACAATTCAATGGCTCCCCCATAAAGATAAGCTCTCTCAATCAGGTCCGTCTGTCTCAGTCACCACTGAAGGGCCATCAGTCATCACTAGCTGGGATGGGGACCCTCCATATTCACTTGTGATTGACACCATTTAGATGATCCTGACAGTCAGTAGGCTGTTTATTTCCTCTCTGGACCATTGCATTGTTTTCTGATTAAGGGACTTCATGAAATATTTATTTTTGATATCAGCTTTGTCAAAATCTTGTATTCTGTCCTTCCACTCTGAGCAAATATTGGGCCATTTCATGTGGAATCTAACAAATGCAGAGATGAATTAAGTCAGAGGCTTTGACATTTTAATCAGAGTGAACATTAGAAGCCAATTGTCACTGTCGACACATATGAGGGTAATTTCAGTTGTTAAGGATTTGCTTGCCAAAACATTTAATCGTTGCAGCCTAATGATTCGTTTACATGTGAGATCAGGTTGATATTTTATGTATAAGCACACATTCTGTTCAAGGCCTTTTATTCTATTAACCTGTCCTGTCTTTATTAGATCATTTCTGAGATAATTCCCATAAGGCTTAGCCTTTGATAAATATGCTTTTGGGTCTACCTAATTAATGCATTCCGCTGTGATTTTCTTCACTTGTCACCCACTCTTTAACCTCACAGTGAAAGAACAGACTTTTCCTACTCAAATTAAAGGTCCTCTGAGACGCTGCATACATGTGCTAATGATGTAGTGCGCTGTACAATCTGATATCTTATCTTGAGGGCCTTGTGGAAATGTTTTGAGTAGAAATGAATTATATGGCTTTACTACTATGGAGTGTGGACACATTCCATCAAACATGGTTTAGTTTATTGTGTCTGTTCTCAGCTGGGTATTAGTCATTTTCCAGTTAGTACATTTGTGTCTATATGTGACAAACAGAATATCCATGCAATACTTTCGTTATCATTAGGGTTTAATAGTGATGGAAATACAGTGTGTTTGTTCTGCCATAATAATTGATTTTTCAAGAGACTAAACTATCCTTTGTATGTTTTAACAGAAATTATCTATTTACATTTCTCTGAATACTAGCAAAAAAAACCACCAACAACCCAAAAACCACTTAGGTCTACATTGGCGCAGAACAATGAGGTACCTCTGTGTCCCACTTCTGGAGGGACACAGAGGGATCGGCCTGCACTAGCTAAGTCCACTATTTCCACATGAATTTATGCAATTCTGCATTTTTAAATGTATCACTCAATTTCTCCGTTTACTGCCAGCATAACTGCAACTTCCAACCATGTGACCAGGGGACTATTCAGAGTTATAATGAATGGGATAAGGACACATGGTACTTTTTGTTGCTAAAACTGCTTAATAAGTGAAGTGCTATACAATACATTACATTCCATATCCTCTCTAAGATGAACAAACTCTGCCATTATTTGCATTACAGCTATGTTAGCATTTAGCCAGCTGTCTCCTGTAACTGTAAAATGTTACAATGAGGCTAAACAGGGCTTAAAACACTTAATGTTGGGTTTGTTGTCTGATTCTATGGCAACAAGACCCAGGGTGCCTGGTGGTAAAGTAACGTCTTTACAAATAGTAAACACAGTCTTTATACACAACCAGAGCAAAGGTTGTTAGGGAGAAACAGCTCAAGTTCCTGGGTGGTCAGTGGGAGGGGTTAGGTTCATTAACAAATAAATTAATCAATAAATAAAATAAAGAGAAATAAATCAACATTTTCTTGAGTCTCAGACCATGAAAGAAGATGAAGCTGGAGAACATACCTCTGTATTTTACCATGCTTTACTGCTACATAATGCTGAGGGTACTTCACCAACCTATTCTGTACTATGAGACCACTGGACTGCAAATCTGGGATGTTGATCTTTGTGTTTCGATATTGCTATTTGTGTAGTATTTTATGCTAAGCACAGCCTTTATGGTGTTAAATCCTATGGATGATGAAGACGTTCCTATGAATATACATGATCACTAAGCAAGGTTATGTTATTTAGGTTTAGGTTAAACACATATGAGGAGGAAATGATAAGCTTTTGGTTATGTTTTCAGCTAGTGTTGACTAAGTGTGTAGCATGTACAGAACTAATAATACAATAAGAGTAATTTTGCCATGAAATGAGGTTCACTAAGGACACTCAACGATCAGCACACCTGCTGTAACTCAGTGAAGTGTTAGGATATTATTTCAGCAAAACATAGTTTTGACATATGACTGAGCTATCAAACAACTTTGAACACACCGAATGTCAAACTAATAAGACTTTCAAACCCAAAGATTGATCAAGCCCACAGCCAACACAAAACTCTTTCAACCAGGCTTTTAATTTGATGTGTCAGGGCAGCCTACTGGTAACTGTCAGTGTATCTTACATCCAGTATCTGATGAATAAAAGCAAAACTTATAATTACTCTCTCTGTCACTTTTTTATGATAAATGTTTAAGTTATCATCCACACAAAACAATAAATATTGTGCACAAAAGCAGCTATTTTCCCCACTCTGACTTCAAGCCTTGTAAAGAATGTATTCACCATTACAGCCAAACAGTGTAACTACAAAAATACTTTTCCTTGTCTTTTGAAAAGATGAAATATTTTCTCTGCTGTGTAATTCTCCTCTCTGTATTTCGAGAGATACTGACCTAAAAAGGTTGATCAAAGACTGTTGGAACTCTACAGCCTGCAGCAACCAATAAATTGGTCCATTCGATGTTTTGCACTGACAAATTATTCTCAAGAGTACTAACATTCTTGGTAGCAACTCAATTAGCAAGAGACAGATGTAGCAAGAATTCACATTTATGTTTCATAGGCGTTTCAATATTTTATTATTGCAGAGCATCTTGGCATGGGCCTTTTTATGTCATAGAAATGATAACTATTTGCTAATTTTCACATAAAGTGATAGTTTTATTGGTGAGAACTGCACTCTGTATAACTCCCTTTAGGCTTTTGCACAATGTGGGTTTGGCCCTGAGCATTCATATACTTTAATTTAACTGTTAAAAGCCAATATTTTTTATCATGGCTGAAGGGAGGCTGATCTCACTCACTGTCAATGTAAAGAGAAATGACGACAAAGGAAAGTGGGAAAATCATACCTAGGAGAAAAATCACTTATTAATGTAACTCTTTGTGAAGTTAATATATTTAAACTTTATAAGACAGTTCAGTTTATCTCAGTCTATGGTTGTCTGATTAATAACTGACACACCGTGAGAGAAGTAAAACACAAATTCCTTGCTTCAAGTGTTTAATATTAGTTTTTAAAAAAATCCATTAGTTAGGTAATTAGAATAGACTGAAAGTACATATTAATTTACATTATTCATTACTGTGAACACTGTACATTCACATTTGTCTTAAAAAAGAAACACAAACTTGACATCTACCTGGTCTGCAGTGCACAAGGGAATATAGACTAGTCATTAATATGCATAGGTCCCTCTTGTCAGTGTTTGGGCGTTTGATATTAACCCTTGGAAACATTGGGGACCTTTTGCACAAAACCATATGGTTAACAGTGAGTGATCTCCCTGCTGTTCAAGCATCATTTACCTCAGAAAGGTATGAAAACAAAGCTTTAAAGCAAACCTTGATGGCAGTAAGTATATACAAAATAAAGAAGTCAGTTCAGTTCATAGACTTAGATTTAGGAAACTAAATTATTGTAAATAAATGATTTTGCTTATTAACTTATTTATTTAAATGTGGACAATTTAGAGATTTGACATTACTCAGACATGAATACTTAAGTGTTTTGTGTATATGTGTTGTGGATTAAAGCGCATCAACAACATAAATATATAATTATACTCAAGTTTAGAAAATCAAACATCAGGGATTATTACCTTATGTCGGAGGAACTGAATCCAGTGAGGTATGGCGTACACACTAACGCATCTGTAACGTTTCTCTAAACATGCCGAGGCTTTACATGTGGTGGAAGTGAAAAAACACATGGTGCTCTTTCTGTTATGCAAATAAGAAATGGAAGCGGAGCACAATAACAGCTTTATAGTCTCACTGTACATTTGCTGAAAACGTCTGAGAAAACCAGACTGCATAATTAACCACCAATGAAATGTTCCCTTGAGTCAGTCTTCTGCCTTATTAACAAAGTAATACAGTTATTTTTAATTAGCCGTTGCATTGTAAACCAAATTGGATAAAATGACAAGGGGCAAATCAGATGCATATTGTCTCCTTTATCTTTGATGTATGGTCGTGATAAATGATATTTTATTTGTCTCGTCAAACATAAAGGATACGATCTGAAATATACTCTGGGGTGGGTTTAATGTAAAGAAGTGCTGTGGGACCAGGCAGTCCTGACAAATAACATAAATACATTTACTACAAGGTGTAGGCACGCATTGGGCCAGTGTTTATGATCACATTTGTTAATTAGACCTACCTATACGTTATAGCATGCCCATCATTAAGTTGTATGAAAATATTGCAATATGAAAAATTTGTTAAACCATGTAGTAATATATAAAAATGTTTTTAACTGTTTTTGTTTGGTTTTTTTTTTGTTTTTTTATAAGTAAAAATGTTAAAAGGATTTTTGATTTTCTTTATTTGAATAGAGCTAGTTGGGCCTAATATGAAAAAAAAATTTTTTTTCTGTCTACCTATATACTATACTTTTTCACACAAACTTCATTTGTGTTTGATTGAGCAGTGTATGTATACATACAGCTGGCTGTGACAGTTTGAGTTCAGATGAAAACGTTAGCTCAAACTGGTCATATGCTACCTGTCCATTTTATACAGCCTAGCTACCTACACCATAACAACACTGAGTAGTATTTAAACACTATGCTGCAAAAGTTGCAGAAACGTACTGCAATACTCTTCTCATCATAGTTTGAGATGGACTTGAATCTGTTTAATAAGATCAAAGTAAAATGTAAAAAACTGAAAGGAGAAGGCGCTCTTTGTGGCACCGTATGAAATTTCTTGCAGCGTAGCTTAAAGAAGACAACCAGAGGGGTGATGAGCAGTTGTGAGGACATCAAACAGTTCTGTCTCTTATTGAAGAAATGCTGAAGAATATTTTGGTAAGTGAGCCTGTCTTTCTGCTGGCAGAGATTTCAGAGCGGGTGTTGTACTTAGCAGCAGGGAGGCACCAGTGGAGAACTACCTGGATAGTTTTCCTAACCACAGATCTCTCCCAGAATGGATCATTAGCACTGTGCCAAAGATGGATGGCAACTTTCTGCACGACTTGCTGGCCGCCAGTGGAAGAGCAAGGTGTGGGCTCTCCTCAGGTCCCTTGGCCTGCCGGCTGACCTGCTCCTGGATCTTAGTTAACATTCAGGGGGCCCTGACCTGAAAAGTGGGCTTGGCAGCAAAACCAAGGTCCCATCCTCCCCAAAGAAATTAGAGGTGGTAATCTTTCAGGAACAACTTGCTAACCTTCCCAGACCATGTAAATGTGTAATGGATGCAGCTGATTGCCCTGCTTCTGTTTTGCCGCCCCTCTGTGTCTCGCTGTCACTGGCCATGGCAGGTTATGGCCAATTTCTGTGTATCTGACAGCTCACTAGTGACAAATGATGGCTAGGGCTGAAAGAAGGTTACATTTAAACACAGCACAGGTCAGTGGGGTAGATGGCTGAACCCTAAATCATTGTCAGGGAAACTAATGATGCAACATTATAAGACAACAGGACAGGGTAAAAGATAAAGTGCAGATTGTCTTACTGATACTGTAATCAACCAATGTCTGTTTCAACCACACATTTGTCTTGATTTTGCATAGACATTCCCATATTCTAGTCATTGCTGGTTGGAAATACCAAGGAATCCCAAACAAAGCTATTTATGTTGCTTGGCTCTTTTCTGTAGCACATTGATATTATGACATTCTGATTTCTGGATACATTGTTATAGTGCTAGTAAAAATATAATGACCATTTGTAGCTTTGTAATACCTTTGGGACTACTCCAGAGTTTCACTGCAATGAAAGCACAAAATACACTGTTAAGCTTTGGAGACAAATATTTAATTCATTGTGTCTAAGATCTGTTACACCTGCTGTAGCAATTTCCAAACACACAGGAAGTCTGAATAACAAACACTGAAAGAGCCTGGGAACCAAAGCACGAGTTGTGGCATCTTGACAAGTCTTTAAGTAATTCTTACGAGAGCAAACACCCCTAGGCTCACTTGCTTCGTTGCTTAAGTCAAAACAGAGGCTATATACAGCCACTGTGCTGCCAATGAAATCAGATAAGTAGTGCCCATTTTTCTAATGAGAATATTTTGATTATCACAATGGAAAAGGTGGGCAAATGTGTTGTTGGAAGAAAACTAAATATGAATCAAGTTCTATTGATATTGATTTACAAAGCACATTATTTTGATGTATAACCGGTTTCTTTTTTCAATTTATTTGACATTATAACAATATACACCTTAAATTTTATTTCACTATCATGGAGTTGTTTTGGGGTTTTTTTTTCTTTTAATGAATGGAAAAGCCTGTGCGGCAGCTAATAATAACCATTAGTACAACCTAACTCCATGTAGCTGGAGGTTATGTGGACATGGAGAGTCCAGGAAGCTCAAGGACGACTCACACTCCCAGATTAAACAACATTCACTCTCTGTCAAATGCCTAGCTCCCAAAACTGCTAAACCAGAGGAAAATGAGCCCCCACATGACCCGCAGTGTGGATGACAGGATAAAACACAAGACAACTGTGCCTGAAGGAGACACAGGATAACGAAATAATCTTTAATCTCTGTCCCTTTGAGGCACTTTCAGCACCTGTTATTCTTGATAGCATTGAGAGAGAGGGTTGCAGATTCATTTTAAGCCTGGTAATTACTGCACTAATTATTCACTTCAGTGTGGGGTGATTACCAGTCTTCATTCAGGTGAATACACGTCCGCTTGCACACCAGCTGAGGCCAAAGCTGCTCAGCAGAACAGTTGTTCCACTCCTTTTTCCCTTGCAGATATTTGACCTTTTGTCATGTTTGCAATCTGTACTTTGGGGGGAAGGGAGAAAAACAGCCAGAAACTTTTAATTTCTCAACATAAACATTCGTGAAAGGCACAGGTTTGGCCATCTGTTCAGCCCACACCATCTCTTTAGCAAAGAAACTTCCTATTTAAACAGGTTGCATGGTTTCCATCATCCCCATGTGATGGATCTATTGGGATTTTGATATTTCTCATATCAGAGTAGTTGTTATGCTGTCCTGTGTAACAAGGAGGTATTATTTCTCTTAAATTAAGGAGTACCCATAGTATTTTATCTCCCTCTCATCAATAATGAATAAATCAAGATTTATTCTTTTCATTTAAGGGGACGCATTTTTAATTAGGACTTGGGGCTCTAAAAGCCTTTAAGACAAATATTTCTGCACTTTGACTAGATTTAATTCAATTAGTAGAAATACAACATCAAATACTATGCCTCCATTAACAGATCTTTCATGTTAAAAATGAGTATCATGAATATTGCATTTGTGGCCATATGAAGACAATTACTCTCTGATGCTCCGAAGACACAAAAATTGGGGAGGGGGGAGTAATTTCTTAATATTACACAGGTCATGAGGAGTTTTAGATCAGAAAGAAATTAATTCTAGACCAATAAATCCTGCATTATCACATCACGTTTTAAATATGAAATGCTGCAAAAAATATAAAGGATTTACAGTATAAACGGTATACATTGCATCATTTGGTTGTAAAAACAGCAGTTTGCATTCTGCTGCTTTATTCAATTATGTGTTTTTAGGATATTGGATTGGTTGTTATTACCCAAAATATTTTTTTGTTATTGATAATGATTGAACTTTGTGAATGACAAACTCATGTTGACAACACAAATTCCTTACTGTGGCCTAATTTCTACAGAATAGTTCAGTGTTGACAGCAAGCCCCAGTTATGTACTTCCACCTTTTCTAATGGGCCGAATATTATTTGCATTATAGCAAATTTTACTCAAACAGAAGTAAATAGTGTGTTTGCTGTGGACCACTTCCAGCTGCAGATTTGTTAAGCAAGTGAGTTATTTACAGCACCAGAATGACGTATGTGGGAAAAACTAAAGTGCCACTGTTCATCGTAATAAAGACACATTTGGCCTTTGCAACAATGAATTTGATTAATGTGGCTTTATTACTCTTTTTTTAAACCAATGTTTTAAATCATACAGACAACACTTGTTAGTACAATAAATTGATTGTTAGTTTTAGTCTTTTTACATCATTTGCTAACCAGAAAAACATAGTCTATCACCAGAAATGTCAAGTGAAATAAAGACAATAAAACATAAAGCAGACAACTAATGCATGGTTAGATTAAGTCATTTTGATGTTGATGAAATTTCAGAATTACAGAAAGGAAAGAAAAGAGCACCAAGTCTCTTCCTATGATGCGAATACAGTCATTGCAAAAGTGAGACCGTAAAGTGTATTACTCACTCAAGCATTCAGCCACCTACTGCTAACCTTGAAAAAACTCAAATGACAAAAAAAAAATCTTGTTAAAGTTAGAAAAATCAATGACAGGAGATCTGATTCTTCGCCAGGCCTCCTGAAGGTAAGGTTCCACTGTGTGTGGAAGCACCGCTGAAATATAAATGCTCAGTAACAGTGCTGATTGCTTTACTCTCTAGGCAATGTCAATTTTGTGGAAGTACTTGCAGATTAAGTCGGCAGGACGTCAAGGGCCCTTGTAGAAGCTGCTATCTTGTCTTAGCGAAGGGTCCGAAAGCCCTTGTCTATTACGGGAGACACCCCAAGGACAGATGTTTTCGGCTTAGGGGGTGATGGAGAATAATAGCACATTAGACTCCTAATGTCTCTCGGATGCAGGACTCGAGGGAGAAAGAACTCCTGGGTAATCCAAATTCATCTTTCTCTGCCTCTCTGTCTCTGTCTCTGTCTTTCTCCCTCTCCCTCATTTCCTCTTTTCTTTCTTCTCTTTCTTCGCACAAACCAGACTTGGTTCCTCTCTGCCTCTTGAGGTGCTGAATCTTAGCCTGAAGCTACATGCTATACACAGTCCATTCATCAAAGGCATGACCCTCTCCAGTGAGGAGCGGGATGCTATGGACTAATGAACTCAGTGCACAGGAAGAACGTATGTGTGTCATATCTCTGTACATAGAGGAGGGGATCTTTACTTATTGCCGGACATATTACACATAAAACATGCATACATGAAATTTCAATACAAAGACAAAGGTTTCATCTGCCCATCTGGTGTGCAAGTATCGCTGTGTTCAATGTAAAAAAAAAAAAAAACAATTGAAAAGCTAAATGTCATTGTCATATATTAGGGGGATAATGAATACCCTTATACATGTGAAACTGATGAATGTTTCGTTTTAGTGTGGAAAAAGTACCTGCAGGGACAGAAGTCTTGTCATTCAACCTTTTACAAGGCCAACTTTTTTTCCTGCAAGGCCTCTCAGTCTGGTAAATATATTGCTATAAAGCTAATATGTAATGAACAGCTCTGTGGTAGCATTCCCCTCTGGAGTTTTTTATTGTCGTACATCATATGTAAATTGGGGATAAAAAGGGGTTTTCATCTTTTTTTGTCCAGGCATGAATGTTCGGTGTACTAAACACATGCTAGCGATATGAAATCCCTGCCCCCAGCCCTCCCTTCGTTGCTACCACAGAGCCCCCATCCCATTTCCATCCCCAGACCAAGGGTACACCTTGATGAGTGAAGGGGGAGGCTAATTCAGTCCTGAGGCTTAATTAATCCTATGTCTTATTTGATGAATGACTCCCAAATTGTGCTGTAACAGTGGTAAATTTTGTGGAGGGGCCTGCAGAGCGGTGTGTTGACACGATGCTAGGGGAAAGTCAAAGTCGGGACTTCCAAGAGGCTGGACTTGGGGCTTTGTTTGCAAAGTTGTTGTCCTCTATGGACAGTTAAAGCCCTGTCCTCTGACGTCAGGCTGGCTGCAGAGACTGATGGTGCGCTGCAGGGAACATGTGTTTTGGATTTCTCTCAGCTCGTATCACTATAGTAGTTCAATGCCTTTGTCTCATGCTGGGTTTGTCAGTTTTGACAAACATGATTTGTTGTCTCTAAATACACAAACTGCCCTGTGATGGGTTTTTTTTCTGTTTTACATAAATATCTGCCTCAGGGGTGCAAGACATTATAATGATAAATCCCATGTTTGACTTTCTAATGCCCAAACTATTGAAAACCAACATTTTTTTTCTTTATAAAGAATCTTTATGTAATGCTAAATTGTTCACTTGTTTAATGGTTATAGCTGAAGATGATTGTATGACATACTTGTATCTAATGTAATTAAACATGGACGTTTACTGTAATAGCGGGACTCCCTGCACAGTTAGTAGTACAGAATAATATAATTATTGCGATATGTACACATTTTTTCTCTCTGTTGTAAATGTGACTTCAGACCATATGATCAGTACCAACCACAGATACAGGACTCAGGCTTCTGCCTCGTTGAATATGAATCCTTTTGTCACAAACGGCTCTGCTTTAAGTATGCATTGTCCTAACAGAGGTAGCACTAAAACTAACGATGTCATAAATTCTTCCAGCTAATGTGGCAGGTGTAAAGGGAGCTTTGGCGGGTGGGGTGAGGGTCTGGTGATTTGAGAGGAGGGATGATGAGATTCTGTGGCCTAGCCCAAGCAATGAACTTGATTAAACTAATCTCATCTCTATCAAAGCATCACTCGGATCCCCCTTTTCCCATTATTCATGGCAATGGGATAATTACACTGAGATGCATAGGGCCAGGCAGATAGCAGTGTGACACAAGCCCTCAGACCCTGGGCCACTACTATGGCTCTGTTCATTCTAAACACAGATTAATTATGGTCAATGGGATGGTTCACATCTGTCACTCTTAGTGAGAAAAATGGAAATGATTGCCCTCAAGATGATAAAGGATGTATATTAAGTCATCTTCTGCTCAGAGATTCAATAGGGACGAATACAATCAGCATTTTAATTTTGACATCACGACTGTGAGTGTCAGGGTAATGTAGAAAAACGGCTCCAGAAGACATGGAAATAGCAGTGTTTACAGCCATTGCAGTAGAAAACTCAGCCATATAGTATACAGAAATAATGGCAAGTGCCACCAGTATTTTCTGCCCATCTAAACCTGAATATGCTATATGTGTTTGTGTGTGTCTGGGTGTGTGTACGCATGCATAATACATCTCATTAAAGTTAAAAAACATTGAATAGATTTCATGAATTACAGTTAGAAATATTTTTGCTTTCTCCAATTTTGAAATTATAATTGAAAAGGTAACATTAACGAGGTTTGTTGAATTTCAAAACTTTATTTGTTATAATTTTTCACCCCAAGCATATAGAATGCTAATATCTATGTTTATGCTGCTAAAGCATCATTCAATATATTAAACTTAAGTCCAGCGATCTACTTACAAATATTTTCCTTTTCGAGTAAAATGTTTTTTAATTAATAACTCATAAATAATTGAGCAATGCAATATTCATGTAATCAACTCAGAAGTGTTTGTGGTGCAGCACGATCGCCTCCACACATCAGTAGTTATGCTGGTAATATACTGTGTGCACTCTTTTCACTCACTTTGCATCTTGTAAGTCTTTTTTTATTGATATAAGGGGAAAAAAAACAACTTTCCTTTTCCATGAGTTTAAAATAACAATAACCCTGAGCAGCTTAATTGTGCAGCCCATTTTATATATATTTTTGCATTTTTTGTTTGAATGCCTGTTTCAAACACATAGACATTTAATTTTTGTTCAGCAAAGCAGTAAGAGGTGATTTTTGAGATTGGCCTGATGGCTAAGGGTCCCCCAGTACACACACACACACACACACACACACACACACACAAGCACACACACACTCCCCAAGGGACTCCAATGGGACAACAGGGAGTGATGAACAGACACAAGCAATAGACACCCAGCCACTGTAATTATCTCCTGGAGTGGTGTATGGAGTGAGCTCTGCTCTGCCACGGTCAGAGCTGTGTGGCCCTCAGTGCTCGTCTGCAGGTTGTTTTTACCACCACAATGATTGGGCCTCTTTGCTGCATACCCCAAGGATGTTTTTCTGCAGTTCAGTCTTTCAACTCTTTCCCTGAGGACTAACATCCAGTCACTGACAACTGCCCATACCACTTGAAACTAAACATGATTATTTGGTTGCACATTGTACATGCTTCTCTTCTGTGTCTTTCTTATTTTTGAAGCCACCTGGAAGGATGTTATTTTGTTGTTAGTTTGTTCTTAGAATACAGATCAGAATCCGCTTCACAGGAATAGCTGGCTATAAGGTTTATATTGTAGATGCCATGCTCATATGGGTGCTGACATGTTTATTTTCTTCTTCAGGGGTTTATGTGTTGAATTAAAGGTGCATATTAATTAATACCCCTCTCTTTGTGCAATAATTCTTTATATTTGGACTTTGTCCAAGACAGTAAACATGCTCTTAGATGCAAATGTTTATTGCTATGTTGTTCATGAATAGTCACCCTTAAGTCAAACAGCATTTTACATGTTCTGACACAACAGTAACAGATTGCAAATTAGGGCTATTTCAACTTTAGATACAGAGGGCAGTGCTCAAAGGAAAACGTCACTTTCACTCCAACCTCTGATATTTTTTTCATTATTACTCACCACTTCAAATCTTACCTGATGTCTATTATTATATTCATTATGTTGTGACATGAGATGTGACACTTTTTTTAAGAATTTGTGTTTAAAGGTCTTTATTTTTCAGACACTTTTCTCCTTGTCACCAGTATCACCGCTGCACAAGCCTACGCAAAGGGTGAAATATTCTGTTATTATACATTAAAACTATCACACTAAGAGTCAAGTTAGAAAAGTATTTCCTTAATTAATGCGGATGCAGCCATTGAGGGAGGTGATGCAATTGTCCAAAATCATTAATGCCCAAATGTTGCAAGTTTGATGCTTTTGTTTAAATTAGTTGTGTTATTACTAAGGGGGGACTTGTGTATGACTACAACTTGTTTGGTTAAGCGAAACGTACTATACAGGGAAGGAGCTGACATCACATCATATTACGTCATATGATGTGACATCATGGTGAATTCATCTTCAGCTATAACTGTACATATACTGCTACTGCTCAGCTTTACTTTTTTGGCTGGCTGAGTGCACTTTGGAGAATTTTACTTCGGTGAGACTTAAGTAAATCAATATGTCTTTCAAGCATGGCTATTAACAGCAGTGTCCTTTCATTCCCTGTTTCTCCATCAAACCACACTAATCCTGATTTACACAGTTTAAAACCTTGGCCATATCCCTTACCTTCCAAGGAGATAGGGTAATTAAATCGGTACTTTTTACAAGTCGTACTCAATAAATCTGAATAAATTAACAAGGTATTACTAAGACTGCTACATTAAATTTGCATAGTGTGTTTAATGAATATGCAACTGCAAGTGAAAAGGTCTGCTACTGTGAACTCTTGAAATTAGCATAACTACTTCCAGCATGTTTCTTAAATAATGCTCTCATTTGCACATCACTGAGTTGGCTAATTCTAACTTCAGTCAGTGTAGCCTCATAATTAAGACTCTTGCTTTAATTTTTAATGAAGTTTACGTTACATCAATCCTGACAGTAATGAGAGGGACATGGAAACAAAAAGGCTGCTAATAATTAAATTCACCAACCAGTTTGAGGCGTAGTAATTCCTAAGGAGAAATTACATGGCTAATTATTAATTTGATATTCATACCATCCCATGGATAGATTCACTACTTGTCCTGGTGCCAGTTATGCTGAAATGCAAAATGCCTTTCACTGGCCCAGTGACTATGAGGTCTCACATGGATTTTAGTGCACAATTAATCATGTTGACACTCACGATTAAATGCTTTTTATTGGTCCCGATTTATTAGGCCATATTACCTGAGTTGGTTTAACGCCTGTTGAAGTCTGTCAGTGAGATGAGGACATAAACAGAGTAATGATGAAATAACGGTGCTAATTTGCGGACAGTTCAGTACTGGAGCTGACTTTCAGCAATTTGAATAAACCAAGAGAACATCAAGACAGTTTACCCTGGCTGCCAACTTTTAGCACTCCTTTTTGCAGTTTTATATTAGTTTCCATTCTGGTTTGTGACTTTTGGGGTAAGTGTTTTCTAACTAGCAGTCCCACCTGTTGTCCTACTTTGCTATCAGAACACAACCGTGAATGAATCAGCATGAACATACTTCTCTGTGCACAAATGCCTGAAGCAGCTCTTAATGTTTGAAGAAAAATGAGAGCCCTGGTTGAGCAGGTTTTTTATATCTTTTTATTAGGTTCAATATAGAAATTATTGTGATGGATTTTTCATTTTGAATTGACAGAATGTATATCATGGCAGACTGCCGAACACTTTGTATTTCTTCTTGGAGGAGGCAAGTGGTGAGTTAGGCTGCAAATTGCTACCAAAAACAAAGTGTGAAGCCAAGCAGCGTTACAGTGAGACTGCACTATAACATATTCATCAATATTTTACAATGACATTGCTTTTAAGGACTTTCTGACATTAAATGACAAGACTCATTTGTAATCTGAAAACTGTTTTGTTGCATGACATTTATGAAAAGACTGCCAAATGTAGAAAGACAGGACTCACCAAAGCAAGTCCCTTTTTTCTTTTTATTGTGTGGCAAATGTTTTTGTTCAAAGTTGTTCCGCATGCAGATCCGCTCATCAAAGTTGTCTCGATGACTGGCTCTTCTGCTGAAAGTTAATTATTTGGGATTGTAATAGCTTTGGTTTAGACAGGGGAACTGAGCATTTCCCCAGCTGATAAGGCTGTTAATACTCTGTCTGTGCCCACTGTAGCTGGCAGAGATAGATTGTTCCTGATGTGCAGCAGCACTTGACATTTCGTAGGAATCTTCCGTGTGCTCTTCCATCAGTGCATTGTAATACCACAACTCTAGATTAAATTTGTTTGATAGAAATGTAATTGCATTTTTTGTGGGTATGTGTGTGCGTGCAGTCTGTGTGCATTTCTCATCTATAATTCAAATGTTCTGTTACATTTGAAGAGGGCCTACTTGCTCCTGAACAGGTCAGAGTCAACAATTTTATTTTCAAGTGTGAACCCTTAAGGGTCTAGTAATCAACATCACAGTTCATCAGCTCTATTACAGCTAGTCTTCAAAAATAAATCTCCTCATATATAAGCTACAATGCTGCTTCAAGAACCCTTAATCAACAGAACATCAGACACATAAATACATATTTTTCTCTAGATATTAGCCAAGCTTTCCAGGGTCCCTGGCTCCCTGCCTGGGGTTGCATGTTCACTGTCAGTGTCACAGTCGTCTGGTGGAACAATGGTACCGAGTCGGCACTGTGCCCTGCGTTATGAGCATGTTTTTATAGACGTGCAAATATTCAAGCTTCACCTTAATTAATATGACAAAATCTTTCTGCAGGGTTATTTCATGTGCCCTTATGATTAGCCATGGATTAGCAGGACCTTTATGTTTTCCTCACTGCAGCCATGTTTTCAGCGCAGGTTAGCTCCCCTATTACTAAACAAATGAATTAGTGCCTGGAAATGTGTCATGCATATTACCTTTCAGCAGGAGGCTCATTGAGCTGGTCGCCCATAAAGGAGCAGTGCAAAGCATGCACCATGCAACATTGCTTGTTTGTGTTTCTCTTTAAAGCTCTCTGTGATTTACTGGGAGGCTTGTTTATGCTTAGCAATGCAAATGTGAATCTTACAGCAGCATATATCACACACCAATTAAAATATATCAATAGAAGTGGCATTTAGTGATTGGTCATTGTGTTAGTCACCCATAAGCAAAGGACTGAACACTGCCTTGGTAGTGACTGTAGTCCTGCCTTGTAAAATACAAACAATAAATGACATTAAGACAAAGGCAGAGGCCTCTTGTCTCTAAAACAGGAACCGCCTTCGATGTGCAGCTCAGAAAGAGCAACGCCAAGTTTAGCTGCTCTAATTTCTCTCTTTTGCTCAGGTGTCCACCAATGGATTATGTTTTTGCAAACTTTTTAAATAAAATTTACCTTCAATATTTTCATTCTGTTACCTTCCCTGTGGGTATCCCCAGCATCAGTCTTATGTTTTTGTTTGTCTGTGTTGTAAACACTCCTGTATTGTTGTTGTGTATTGCGTTGTTCTGGTCTTTGGCTCTCTCAGCCATCCTTGGAGACCAAGGCTTTCCCTGATGAATAAGATGAAAGACGGAGCAAAATGCCCCTTATTTGTTCCCTGTTGGTTAAGTAGGTTCTGATCACTGCCAAGGTCTGACTGAAGGTAACCATGCCACACAAAGGACCGTGCCTTCCAACCACACAGGCTCATAATAAAAAAAGGATTTGCCTCATTTAGATAACGCACGTGCTAACACCCAAAGGAGTGACTTGTTGGTGGTGATGCCAAGGATATGTCTTCATTGTCAGAATTGATCCCAGAATTCAAAGCTTTCTATCCGTAATTATTTCTATACTTTGCAAACTTAATTAATCCGGGGCAAACAGCCAAAGCTTCAACGATGGTAACTCTTTTCCACAAGGACACACAAAAAGAGAGGTTCAGGGTTAGAGGTTAAAATCACAACTTTGACCTAAAGAGTTTGTAATTTCACTTTAAATAACCCAATATATTGATCCATGTAGCACTCTCCAGTTAATATGCAACCTGTCGTCTGGGGATGTTGTACATCAGTATTTAATGTGACACAACATAGTTCAAGGAAGTGTGACCTTCCCCCTCTTGGTCCCCCCTTGAACTTGGTATACCTCCATTAGCACGACTTCATCCTGTGATCTTTCCCTCATTGTGCAGCTACACACATTCGTGGTCTTTGTATGTGACTGAACTATATTAATTCGTACTTCTGTTTTTGCATAATGGCTCTTTAATCTTCCTTCTTCACAGTGAAAGTTCACTCTTCTGTTGAGTTTGTTGTTAATATATCATGATCTGGCATTGCTTAATATTCTATTATTCTCTCATTTTCAACAATATATACAGAAACCGAGGATTTCCATCATCATTGTTCATATGAAACTAGTTCATTATACAGCAATGCATAGTGTAATAATGACGGCTTCAGCATTTTCTCTCAATATTGAAAAGGAATCTGTCATATTGTTATTCTGTTTCTCTTCCTCTCATCTTTTGCCCATTTCCTTTTTATCCCCTCTCACTATCTTTGCAATGACTTTTTTTCTTCTTGCTCTTTGCTCCTTCCCCTTTATATCTGTCAGCTGGCTAAGTATCATGTGTCATTTAATAGGATGATTTGTTGTTACGGAGTCATCAGTCACCAAAAGCTAAATGATAAAATGAGAGCGTGAGCGGCAGTGTCTTGTCTGTAATGAATTATGCAGGGGGTCAGGGGCCTCTGTTTTGGTTACAGTCGAAAGCACAAACATGGACCTCAGGTACTACACTCATCAGTCCTGCTGTTTCTCACCATATGGAGTCAATGAACTGGGACACCCCTCCTACACACAAACACACACACACACACTTCACATGCACTCTCATGTGCCTGAAGACACAATTTTATAGTGATACATATGTATGGAGAGACGTTGCTGGTTTTTTTTTCTGTTTTTTTTTTTTATCTACTTTTTTAGATAGATACATGGATAATAAATAGATAGATTGGATCAATAGAGGTCAACATTACTTCCCCTTTTTCTTGTCTTTCAGTGTTTAATTGGATGAAACTGTTCTTAGGCAAATTGAATTAGATGTCCCCGCCCCCGTCAATTGAGGTATCTGTTACAGATGATGTGCCGTATAATGAATGTCTAATTTATGTAATTAACCCATTAAGAATAATCCGAGCATATGTTATAAATGCCCTGAGGTCTTCTTCCAGGTATTCCCTCTGATGTCGCCCAGAAACAACTAATGGAGTGGGCTGAGAGGAGGAGGACATCGGTCCCGCTGTTTAGTATAATAAACAATAAATATATTCAGTTATGATATCACCAGTCATAAAACACACCGGGCCTAAACAGAAAAAAAAAGGGTGGGTGGGGGGTGAGGGGGCAGCGTGTGAAGATGGCCTTTAAGTAGTGTGGATATTCCGTCATATAGGCTAAATTTGCCATTGAGATCCTTGTGAGAGCCCTCTGTCTGCTAATTAATTGTCATTCTGCTGAATATTCATACCTTTTCATCAGCGCGTCCTTAATTGCACCGTAAAGCATCTCTGGGGGCTGAAATCACCACGGACTTAATTAAAAGCTCAGGACTATTGGTTGGGCTGGAGAGCCGCAGACGACAAACTGAACCTGCTTCTCTCTCTCTCTCTCTCTCTCTCTCACACACACACACACACACACACCAAGCGTGCATTTAACACTGAGGCCAGGCTGGTTGACAAATCCCTTTAAACCTACAGGCCCGCGAACGATAATCTGCGTGAAGAAAAGTGAAACAAGTCAAAAGAGAAAACGGCGGTTATTTTAAACTCATAATTCTCCGGGATCAGAAATGTTTATCTTAAAAACGTCAATTTGCACAGTTCTTCCGTGGAAAGGTAGAGTTAATAAATAAACGCTGATGGACAATTTTAAAATACCAATTAATAATAAGAAGAATAAAAATTAAAATTAAAACGAGTTAAGTATCCAAAGATACATAAAAAAAATATTAAATTAAGGCTATAATGGAGATTATACTGCCTATTTATTATGTTTATTAATTCATTTTAATTTCAACCTATGTAGAAACATTTTCATGTTTAATGAGCATTTCCAACTCTCAGCTTTAAATTTCTCTTAATCAACCCCCCCCCCCCCTCCGCTCTCTCGGTATAGGTCTGGGTGGCAACATATCTCAAGTCGATTCAGTGTGACAATATTGTTTGGCTATCATTCGCTGCTTTAGGATGAATGGCATCGATCCGCTTTTAACAACATTTGTTTCCTATTGTGTCCGGGGCCGCGGCAGAGGAGGGCAGACGTGTGAAAGTGGCTGTTTGATTCTCTTTTTCATCCCCATGACCTCAGCTTTTGTGTCTCGTCACCCTGGGAATGTCACGCCTCACTACTCTACTTTAAGATGTTTCAGAAAGTGCCCTTTGTTTTCACTCTTCTTTTTTTCTTTTTTTTTTTAAACCTCACACAAAATTGTTCTTGCCCCCCCTCTCGCTATAAAGGATACTTCAGACTGAGGCACGGTTCACAAGTGCAATGCAATTTGGCTTACCCCAACCTTTGTTCGGGTTTTCTACAAATGACCAAACATAGTGCGGACTTGATCTACTGCTGCTTGAACTCAGGAGTTTGGGAGAAGCTAAAAAAAAAAAAAACCCCTCTATTCAGATTCAGAGTCATGGTGGTATTTTCAGTGTGTGCATTGGACGGGGACAAAAGGCCTACCAATATCCCATAACCCTGAAGCTTAAAAAGCCACACCGTCTGTGTGTGAGAGGGGAAATAAAAAAAAAAAAACTGCTCCTCATGTGGCTCGGCTGGTTAACGCCTCTGTTGCAGGTTAACTTGCAAACGGGTATAACAGCGAGTCTGTAGAGCAAACACCAACGAGTCAAAATATGAGGCACTTTTGGGAAAAGTTAAATTAAAATCCATGAATGAAAAAAAAAACAACAACTATATAATAATCGACGTGACAGTGAAACGATGCCTCAGTATTTACAGTGTGAATATATCACATATTAAATTCCTAAAAAAAAAACAAAAAAAACAACCAACTAACTGCTTGTGGACAAATGTATTAATGTGAGTAAGAGCCGATAAAATAGTAAGTTTTTATTTAATGATTGACGGAATGAATGGGCTGGGTGTCAGAAGATGTTGGGCACTTGGCAGAGTGTTGTCATCATCCCCGGTATTTAAGATGGGTCGACTTGGCCACTTCCTTATGGACAAAACCTTTTCAGCTGAACATTAATGGGAAATGACAGGTGTTAAAAGCCACTCTGCAGGAAAAGAAAATAATGGACGTTTAAGACTCAAGGATTTTCCCACTTTACTTTTTCTAAAATGTAAATTTTTTGAATGATGAAAAAATAAATGGAATTTGGCATGATGCACATTTAGTTATGAATTCCTTTTGCAAAGTCCCTGAGCGTTTTGGATTTGTTTAACAGTCCTCCTTCCTCCTGCAGCAAGGAGAACGCTCTCCCTCATCCACCTCCTCGTTTCTGGGTGAAAATAGTCCAGTGTCCCCCCGCAATGCAATTCCTTTCGTAATCGGTCAGACTGGTGATGGGGTGCATTGTGGATTTATGGGGAGAAATTAGCATAAATTATGAGCAAATCTGCGTGTGCGTGTGTGTGGTCCCTGGCATTGCAAATCCTCCAAGCGGAAAGGTGGCCCTGGCCAAAAGCTTGAATAGCAATAGCTCAAAACAGGCTTCACATTCATATAATTGACTTATGGATATTTTATACAGTTTTCGCCACACCATCCTCAAGGGTTTATTTGCATTTCTGAAGTACTTTTGAATCTTCTTTACATAAACACAATGGACCTGATTGCCTCATGAAGTTTGAGTTTGAACAGCATTGTTTGCATTGTGTTGATGTTTTCATATCGTCTACTTCCTTTGCTCAGCTCTGGGCAAAATTAGCTGAGAAAAACTAATAGTGGGCTCATCAACAAACTAGCTCATGGCAATTTATTTTGTGAAACAATATTAGAGTGGATGTAGGAAAAAAAATCGTCTCAGCATTTTGGCCAATCGGAAAATTTTGTTGACAATTTAATTCTAATCCACAACATATAAATACTATTCGCCATAAAACACTTTATGGAAAACATTTGTGTGTGTGTGTGTGTGAAGGCTTTAGTCATTACACACACTACTGCACAAAAAAGGATAATTTTAATAAATCCATATTTAGAACAAATACAACCAACAGCTACCGTAGCAGTGCAAAAAATGTTTTTAATAATATCTTTAAATTACAATACGCGCCCAATCATCTCCACGTTTACACCGATTCCAAAATATACTTTTAATTGTATAAAGTCCGGTGAAGAAGTGTTAGCGCATACCTTCACACACTGAGTGCCATCGCGGTTCAATTCCGGTTGCCGGAGCCTTTACACCCCTTTTTCTGTCTTCAAATGGAAATGATTTCCATTGGCCCAAGGTGTCCATGTAAATAGGTGTAAATGAAACCAGATTATGCCTTCCTCCCAGCCCCCTCCTCCCATGGCAATTGTCATGTGATAGCAAAGAGGTGGCACATTAATGGAGCGCCCCTACAGGGGTCTTTTCTGCCCATGTCACTACATAAAACTATCAGATGGTTAGAGGAAGGCCATGGAGGCATCCACTTAGCTCGACTTATGAAGGACGCCAAATGAAGTCTATTCAACTCTGCTAGCAGGACAAGCTGACTTACTTTGCGAGAAAGACTCACAGCGGCCGTCACCCCATAAATGTGCACCGTCCGCGCGCCTGCACGCAGCGGAGGCTCACAACCTGGCTGTTTGACGCGCAACGCAGCTCCAGCTTCGCCTGCGCCCAAACTTTCTTCACTGGCTGTTTTCATGAAGAGCGACGAGCTTTCGCCAAGGACTTAAAGGAGACTACTTTTTTTTAATTGCTTTTCTTGACGACAACAACTAAAACGCATATATATATATATATATATATATACATATCCAGGATGCCTCGTCCGGGGAGAAACACTTACAGCGACCAGAAGCCACCTTACTCCTACATCTCCCTCACTGCCATGGCGATCCAGAGCTGCCCGGAGAAAATGCTGCCTCTCAGTGAAATTTATAAGTTCATCATGGACAGATTCCCTTATTATAGGGAAAACACCCAGCGGTGGCAGAACTCCCTGCGACACAACCTGTCCTTCAACGACTGCTTCATCAAAATCCCCCGGCGTCCAGATCAGCCAGGTAAGGGCAGTTTCTGGGCGCTGCACCCCAACTGCGGGGACATGTTTGAGAACGGGAGTTTCTTGAGACGCCGCAAACGGTTCAAAGTCTTGCCAGCGTCCGATCACTTGGCTCCCAGCAAGCAGTCGGACGCTGCCCACTACCTGCAGCAGCAAGCCAAGCTGCGGCTGAGCGCCCTGGCAGCCACCGGCACGCACCTCCCGCAGATGTCCACTTACAACCTCGGAGTGTCCCAAACGTCCACCTTTAAGCACCCGTTCGCCATCGAGAACATCATCGCCAGAGAGTACAAGGTCCCGGGGAGCCTGGCCTTCTCCACCATGCAGTCCATGTCCGCCGGGTACCCGCTGCACAACCAGCTGACGACGGCCTGGCCGCACATGTACAACAGCAGCGTGATTGACACGGCGGCTCCGATCTCCATGGCGAGCAGCGACTACGGTGCCTACGGCGTCCCCATCAAGTCCCTCTGTCACGGGGGGCAGTCGTTACCGGCCATCCCCGTGCCAATCAAGCCCACGCCGACGTCCATGCCCGGTTTCTCGGCGCTACCTCCGCACATCCCCGCCTTTCTATCAAACTCTCCCCAGTCCCTGAGCCCGACGTCCCCACAGACAGCGACGAGCCAAAGCAGCCCCGCCACCCCGAGCGAGACTCTGACGAGCCCGTCCACACTGCAGTCCGTGGCTGTGCACTGACCGGCTGGACTCAGTTTCTCCCCTGCAGGGGGATCGGACTGCTGGCTGGCTCCCAGGCACCCCCCCCCCCCCCCCTCCCCCCCAGTTACCAAAACCCAAAGTTTCTATTTTCTGTCGTCGGGAAAACTATCAAGGCGAGTTGCAGTTGTATATCGATTTATTTGTGTAGGCTATGTGTTGAATGTGTCGCTTTAACTTGTGTCATAGGAGTCCAGCACAGAATCGCACAGCGAAGTTAAAAAAAAGGGCCTGCTGCTCTTGAAAAATATAAATTATTTGATAGTTCTATTTTTCAGTTTATTGTGAAATGTGAGTGTGGGAAATGGAGCCGCTGAGGCGTTTCCAGGGGAAGTTTGCTTGGACACCATCGATTTAGATTTTTTTTTTTTTTTTTTTATAATAATGCTTGCAATTCCCGTGGTACTTTTTGTTTTTCCAGTTTTTATCGAACAGCAAAACTTTTGCACCATTTCTGTGTGACCACTGTAATGTCAATGAAATTGCGAGGCAATGGCTCCGTGTTTGTGTTTGCTTTTCAATACTGGAATGATGGCTAAGGGTATACCAAATAGGAGTAGGATTTAGATTTATTCTTACCATCCCTGTGTAAAAAAAAAAAAAAAAAAGGAAGCAAACTGAGTTATGAAATCTTTTCAAAAATGAAAAGTAGTCCTCAAAATGCAAGGTGTGAATATTGCAAATAACTGATTCTGAAATGTTGTAAAATGCACTTTTTAGTTTTATGTTTTAGATATCTATTTTCCAGAAAATGTTCTGTGAAGCATTTAATTTAAAAGGCTGTGGTGACCATGTGTATCAGATGCTGTAAATTTGTACTTTTTTTTTAGGTAAAGCATGCATTCTAAAAAAAAAAAACAAAAAACAAAAACATTTGTGTTATTGTTGTTGTTATTGTTGTTCTTTTGTTTATTTGTTGGTTTATTTTTACACGCATGCGTGCTTTCGAAAAGTGTGCAAACAGTCTGCAATGAATTGGAAAAAAAAAAACTGGTCATCGAAATATTTTCTCATTAAAAGTGAAGTAAACAATCAAAAATGTTTCTGAAGATTTAATCTAAGACACGGCCACATAATTAATATCAGTATTTTTTTACCATCATCATCATTATTATTGTTGTTGTTATTATTATTATAAATTCAATTTGACTTCGATATCACATATTTCCTCAAAAATGAATAATTATGCGGATAATAACAACATTAATAAACGTGATAACAATAAAACAGTAATAATAATAGGGATGTATTTGTATTCAGACCTGTATGATTTCACTGTGTAATTGGGAGAGCCTGTTGGGAGAGAAGTGAATCGTGCAGTCCATTAGGATGCATGGAGTTGCGATGCCATGGCCACAGCGCAGACAACTGGGCTCATTCATCAAGCTGTAGGCAAAACACAATTAAGCCCAACAATAAACATTTAGAAAAGCTGCACAGAGAATCCACATTAATATCGTCGCATACTTCAAATGTCGCACTGAAACGAGTGTCAGATTGATATTTAATCTTCATTTAATCCGAAGACAACTGGCTGCTTCGACCGCCTGATTGCTGTTTTTTTTCTATTCAGGGGGATTTTATGCAACAGGTCCATAGAAAAAACGGAGTATTTGCAGTAAGGTGAATACGTTTTAGGATTTTTTTTTTCTTTTTAATTATTGTTATTATTGCCTTTTTTTTTTCTTTTAGGCTGGAATAAAAAACAAGGGTCTTTATCTGTCGCCCTAGAAAGCAACAACCTGTGTCGGGGTATTAAACAAATACATTAGAATTCCGTCACTTTATGCAATCGAGTAGATCAAATAAAGGGTCTCGGGCCACTTCATTCTCCCTCATTCAGCTGAATTGAAAGTGCAAAGAATGGCAAACTTCGACTGGGCCACCAATGTAGATTTAGCCTTTTTTTCAGCAAGACAAAAAGACTGATTTTTCACAAACACATTGCTGACTGGGGAACTAGGAAACGAGCTGCGAGACCCTTTTGGAATTTAAATCCACCCCTCCCCCACGGACTGTTTGTACAACAGTGTTAGTTTGTTTTTGTCTTTTTTTCGTCCCTATATGGTGCATTTGTGTGTGTAACATTAATTCTGACTCTGGATGATTAAATATTTTTGAAAAAGCAACGCCAGATTACGAGCTTTAATTTTAAAAATAATTTTTGTTTCTCTTGCTGGCCATGAGAATTACATCAAAACCACATTCACAAATATAAACAAAAGGACCACACGAACACAACTGAACCAACAAAGAACACTTGAATTATGAATAGCATAAAAAAGCTGTATCATAGGAGGACAACATATATCAAATATACATTAACAGATGCAGATTTTTCTGTTTATTTGAATCTGAGTGTACTGAAATTTGTCTTATCTGTTATATATTGCACTGTTAAATAAATGGTCTATGTATTATACAGATACATGTGTACATGTGTGTGACTAATAAGTTATTCTATGTCAATTAATCGCAGAATGTAAAAATAACCAGCAGATTTGACCTGACTTGATGCATGGTGTGCTATATTTAGATGGCATCATTTAAAAAGCAACAGCATGTCAATCCACAGTGATCTTTCAAAACAGCGGAAATTACACAAAATTTCTGAAATGTTGCACATAGGTGGTTTTGAAGTCAGTGAGGAGAAAAGGGGGATAGCTGCGTTTGTCTGACATTCGCTTCCATTACACATAAATGAACAAATGACCAGTTGAATAGAATAATTCAGAGAGAAAAATTCAATGAAGCCACTGGCATTGAAACATAATGTTACAGGTGAGAGAAAGCAAGGCAGTGGAAAGCTACACAGAAAACACATTTCTGGCCCTGGACAGTTATGAATTTGCAGTTGAGTGTCTGGAAATCTTTTTTTTTTCTGAATTAAAAAAATAAATAGTTTCTGACACTACAACTGTCACCTTCCTTTCACCTGCAAATGTGGTCCCAGAGTTTTTCTTCCTTGTCAATCACTTCTTCCACAATACAATACAAATAAAATTATTTTCAGATGCGATTTTTCACCACTCAGCAGCATCTGCATAAGCTCAGTTATAAAACAAGTCTGCTTTGTCCTTGTTCTCTCAACTATGTTCCAGTTAGACAAAGAAGAAGGTCATCTCAGGCAGGGGATGAAATATAGACCAAAAGCAAAACCCCAATGTTGTAGTTTAATTAAAATAATTCATTAAAGTGGAGGCCCAAGGTAATTAGCATGTATAATTTATGATTTGCTTAATGCATGCAGGCAGTGGCCTCCGCAATAAACTCAACTTAACCTCAAGTAGGAAACTGATACAGACAGGGTGCTGTTATTTACTGTGTATATATTGTTTGGATATTTGTCGAGAGGAAGCAAGTGTTTCATAAAACCCTGGCCGTTATCTGCCTTCTACAACACACAAACAACATATTTGTTTATGTGTTTATCTTGTGGATTTATGCTCAGTCATAAGAGAAGCTGTCAGAGTTGTTGAGAGGAAAAGATATTGGGAATTGCACTCACTGTCAGTTACTTTCTATTTTTTATTTTATTTAGTTTTATTTTATTGGCGTATCCTGCATGTTCATGGTTACCAATAGTGTTGATAATAGTTTTTGTTGGTTCTTTGAGCTGACAGAATGAGGACATGGACACAAGGCGGCTCGTCTTCTCTCACACAGCAGGCTGTCAGCTCTGACTTTTAGGAGAGGCAAAATAATCAGTGATAGACAAAACCTGCATTCATTATACTCTGCAAATGTGTCAATCCTTGACAAGCTGCTGACATTTTGAAACCTGGCTAGTGGCTGTATTTTATAATTTCTTGTAAGTGCATGTAGTTTTTTTTAATATATATATATATATATATATAAAAAACAACAAGGTAAAGTCAATATTTTCAGATGGAGCAGGACGATGGTAAACAGATTTATTTTTGTGGTAAATAAAGCGATGTAGCTGTCTCTCGATGGGTGTTGAGAGGCTACTCCATGAAAATCTCGATGTTTAGACACTTGTGAGTGACTGGGCCACTTGGATTCTTTTAAAGTCCTGAATTTATCAGTCATCATTATGTTTCCGTTTAAGGCATTGAATAATATTTGAATGTATGAAATATTACAAAAGTTGCACTTGGTGAACCAAAGATTACGTTTTAGCTTTATGAAAGTGATAAATTGTGGGATTTACATTCTACAAGTGAAAGTCACATGCTTGTTCAGACAGTGCATGTCATCATTTTACAACTATGTGGTTAAATCATCAGTCATAACGTGTGACTCCTGGGCTAAATACATTACATGGCTGTGTCAGAGGGCAAAGGGCAGGTATAGTGGGCAGCTGGAGGGAGAGGCAGGGGAATGCAGCAGCATTCAAGGCTGGCTCAGCCAAACACCCATGTGTGCATGAAATTAGAGTGTCAACATCTGATTCATGCTGCTGGGTGGTGACTGTGAAACAAATTATGTCAGCGGGTGGCGGCAGTGAAATTCCACTGAGCAGCAGCAGACAGTGGCTACGTGGAAGTTATTGTGGGCCGGAGATTCTGTTTCATAAAATGTGGTGAAAGTGGTTTTTATGTGTTAACAAAATCTCTCCGTATAATCCAAAAATAAAAAATAAAAATTCACAGTTTATTTTTCTTAAGAATTGCATTTTCAATCTATTGATGAGCTGCACACAGTCATATTTAAGCTCCTTAATGGAAGTGGGTGTCATAAAAGGAGATCTAATGGCTCTAGGAAATGGGGTGATAATTGTTATTCAAGATCAGAATGCAAATTGTCAGGGACAGCGTGTGAGGTGCAAATAAAAGAGTTCCTACTCTGGAACTGTCAGCAGCAAAACAAGGTTTCTCTATCCTACCTGAGAATTTAATGTTCAGGAGGTGCTGATATATACTTTTTTTTTACCAGTAGAAAAACGTTATCCACAAAAACATTTTACACCATCCTGTGTAGTTTTTCCTTTTCCATTTACTATTTTTGTGGAATTTTTCCCAAAGCAAATATTCTCTTAATAAAGTACATGTTGTAGCAGACCGTGAAGCTCTTTTATTTGCCAACTCACAGGTTTAAACCATACTGGCTTTCCTTAGCTCAACTATTACTTTAACAATAGAGCAAATATCCCTTCGCTTAGTTGTTCTCACAGTGCAGTGACAGTCACTGATATATTGTCCAATTTCGGCTCACAACATGTGATGCAACACTATGCCGCCTCTGTACATAGATGGATCTCTTGTTATTGGCTCCTGCATGTGTGAAAGTGTTGAGCAGGTTGAGACAAGGTGAGACTTACAACCAACCCAAAACCATTCATCAAACTTCAGGCACCAGCCCTGTCAGCTCAACTTCAAGCCATTACACCTGACATCTGACTCTGCAAGGAGACATGAAGCCGAGTATGTAGGTTCAGCAAGTGGTTAAAACAAAGGTTAGGACATTCAGCTTTGCAGATGATAATAACGATATCTTATTTTGTAGTGTTGATTTCAGACACACCGTATTTATTTGTTTGTATAAGTGTTTGACTTGGCATGCCTGTGAAGGGAGTGTTTGTCTGAGAGGCAAAAGGGTCTACTCTGTTCAAGCTTGTCTTATCTAGTCCTAATGAGTCGGTTGCACTTGTGAGGTGATGGATAATCAGGTTTCAATTTTAATTCAAAGACGTTCCACAGTTTGAACAAATGCTTTTCCGTGCATGTCCTCAGTGTGGGAAGCCATACAAACAAGCTCCTTTAATGAAGGCACTTAACAGATTTGACGCTACAATGTTGTTGCTTCTCAAGTTCTTTAGCTGTCAGGCGTTAAAATTGTAACAGATTCTGTGGATTTTAGCAGCGTGCTATTTCCCCCTTTGAATGTGGGACGAAAAGCTAATTTATCACCTTTCCATGAGATCTTATCGTACCCTCTCCAGCCATAAACTAACACTTACACAGGACTTCAAAGGTGCACTAGGTAGCAGAGGTGAGAAAGGGGGCCTACATCCACTTGAGGCCAGTTCCTTCCAGAGACGAGATGGAGCTGATTAGTAGGAGTGTGCAGTGAGCCCCGTGGGGCAGCAGCTGGAGGAGCACTCCCCACGGGAGCAGGGGAAGAGGTGTGAGTTTTGACAGCTACCGTCTCTCCCCTCTGGATACTGCGGGGTCAGGGCACCCTCAGCGGGCCCGGGCTCCGCGCCGGATAGGAAGTCAGCAGTAATTGCCATTCAGCCGGCGGGACAGAAACAGAGGCAACAATAACCAGCGAAGAACACACAGCCCGTTTCCTCTTTGTCTTGATGTGTTTAAGGAAGGATGCTACCTCCTCTCTGACAGAACAAAGCCGCAATAAAGTTCTCGCAATCAAATCCAATCTTGCAGAAATTGCAAAGGAGGACTCATCGTTCTGGTGTAGCTGTGCACTTGGAGCCCTTTCCGATCCCGAAGAGGACCCAGATGGCTGCCTGTTATTGCATAAGAAGGCCGCATTGTTTTGTTAATGTAACTTCATCTGTCTTTGATCTAATCTCATGTTGTCATGGCCAGTGTGAAAATCCCTATTAAGTGCATGATCCAGCACTACGCTCATTGTGATTGTGATAATCTCCTGCATTGAAATTCCACTTTGTTCCTTTGTTTCTTTGTTAGGGAACACAATGTGAGGTTAATTAGCAGCCACTGGTAACCTCTGCGTTCTTGTATACTTCATCACAGCTGAAGTGTACTCTTCACTGGGAAACGGGGGCCACTGGCACTAACAAGACCAAACACAAGGCCATGAGCCAATTGAAAGTAAGCAGAGTACAAACGCGGCAGCAACTTAATCCCTTTCAGATGAACATGCAGGCCCCAACAGTATCGACTGTAACTGTTTCTCCACGTCATTAGTTGCCTTCGCCGTCTCAGACCTAAAACAAACAGGATACTGGAAAAACCAGCAAAGGACCAGGATACATTTATAGGGATGGTTACAGTGATCATGTTTTGCAAACATTAAAAAGGTTTTCACATATTTATTATCTGATTCGGAGGTGTCACAGTTTAATTTTTCTGTTTCTTCTGTGGCACAGAAGCTCTCAGCACAGTACATTTATCTGCAATATTACCATTCCACCACTTCAGATCTCCCCATTCCCTGGTGGTCTAATTTATGTTAAGTCACAAACCTCCCCTATGGCTGTTTTGAAATGTTCAGAATGGAGACTATGTGCTCCAGGTTTATACCAGTGCCACAATCCCCTGTGTAATTGTTCTCTATGGGAAAGCACATCTCAGTGAAACCATCTGCAAGTCCATGGGGCAGTTCCCTAAGAATGAGTGGACTTCTTAGGGGGTTCCACTGCAATCCAGTTTCTCTTGTGAAGCAAGTAATTAATTCAAATCTCAGGAAGTCAATAGCTGCCTGGATCAGGGACACGTAGCACACAGCTGCTGATACCTCCGAACACACTGCTTGTCTTCTCAGGAAGTCGCCAAACAAAAAGGTTACAATGGGCGCACACACCCACACAAGGCTCGGATAACACCACTTTTAAACTGTGATTTTTTTTGTTTTTGTTTTTTGTGCACCCCAATGACAAGTTGTACACTTCATTAATCTAAATTGTAATTATGATTGGAGTCACCAATACACTTGGGAAATGGAGTTCTTCATGAATGATGTAATGTGCTGTCACTAAAAAAAGCTTTCAAGGTTCTGTGCTTCCTCTAGCTATAATTATTCTATCTCTCGTTGATTAGTTGTTGTTTTTTTTTTTTCAGGAAATGAAAATTAGAAAAAAGAAAAGAAAAGAAAAAACTGCCACAGATTTAATTGTGTAAACAATTCAACTTGGCAGGATTTTGGTTTCCCTAATAATTGATATCCTCTTAATATAGAGTTGAGTTTTACCAAAAGTGTGTACCAGTGTGTGGTAGCTTTTTGTGATGATGCATTGAAAAAGTGGCACTCTTTTTCTATCTTTTTTTTGGGGGGGGGTCATTAAATTCATTAGCAAAAGCATAGAATGATGAAATGTGGTGAAAGAGCCAGGGCAGCACTTTAAGAACCAAAAATGATCATCACGTTCTTTTTCTGCATCCATCTTTCTTTTATGTGAAATGCAAAGTAGAGCAGATGAGAGGAAAGACGTACTTTAACTTATCAAGTTATTTATACTCAAAGTTGACCAGCTTTGCTTTGTGTCACCATATTTTCGGATTTTCAGAGTACTTTCAAAGTAAAAGTTTGGAAGTGCCGGATTCAATTTTTGAATTGTAATCAATCTTCAGTATTTTTCCACTTAACAGTTTGACCTTCAAACTGCGAGATGAGCAGAAGAGGAAGGAAGTGAAAGTCAGGCAGTAAACTTCACTTCTCTTGGAGATGGGGCAGGGCTGGGCTAAATGCCTTGCTGGGCTGTTCCCTACAGCTCATTGTTTCCCTGCCCATGGAGGAAGCCACTGCTGTGCCTCCAGCCTGTCTCTGACAACAAGTGTAAATAAGAATCTAAATAACAAACAGAGGAATGCAAGCTTGTGTGTCACAGTGAGCTTCACATGGCTTCGCTTTAGCTCTGCACTGGCCACCTTAATGAGTCTGTCAAAGGGAGCGTGCAATGGTCGGCTAATTTCTTTTCTTTGGCATCATTAGATGGCACTGTAATGGACAAATGAAAAGCAGGTCTGCGTGTGTGTGTTTTTGTGTCTATGTGTGGGTGTTTGGGTGTGTGAGTGCACGTGTAGATGGATTACTGGCTCTCGGCTTTTTTTAAAGCACAAAAAACTAAATAAGGAAATTAACGACAATGTAACATGTTATTTTACATGTGCTCTACGCTGTAAACTCTTGTAACATAGCTATACACATAAATATTTTTGCAACATGCAAATAAAAAAAAAACAAAAAAAAAAACACGGTTGCTCATCATATAAATAAACAGAAAAACTTTGTGTTTCTTCAGACAAGTATGGTGGGGAACATCTTGTGGAAAATGCCAGAACGAAGTGATTCATGCAGTTTTTGGCGCCCTGAAGCAGTGAAGACTTTCAAGTGTTATTTATGATTTATGTATTAAGGAAGTACACCGTGTGTTTAAAAAAAAAGGGGGGGGGGTCATGGTAGTTATACATCTTTATAGTTACAACACCATTATTAGCTGTCCAAAAAGTCCCTTTTGTTTCTATCAGGACATCTCAAAACCTGTCTTTGGAGACAACCTACACAGACGTCATAACTAATCATTATTGGTGATTCTTATGAGAGGAAAGTAAATATTTTTGTTTGCATATGTTTGTATGTTTGCGTATGTTTTGTAGGACTTTGAGCAAATCCCTGTGAAGTCACCCAAGTCTCCTTCCACTTGACCTTTGCCTGCCCTGAGCCCGGCTTCCTCCTGAAAGGAGTGTGTGTTGCGCAGCGTGATTGAGGGTCCTTGAGCATATCGACGAATTATTAGTCTACCTCCTTCTGTCACCCACACTGATTGTGGTGAGATCGTTGTGCGGGGCTGGAAAAGGGCTTGCCCTTCTGGCCACAAATCAGCGGGGAAAGCAAGCTTGTATCTTCAAAGGCTGGGCTTCCCCCCGTGATTTACAGCCCCCACAGAGACGAAGTTAGGCACAGCTACTGTCTCTGCACCTGGGCCTTTATCAAGCAGCCAGGATGAGCTCTTTGCAGAAGACATTCAAATGTACAAGGAGCAGATTAGGCTGACTCAATCTTCTTTTGCTCAGAGGGAGAAAAAAAGAGAAAGAGAACCGACTGACTTCAAAAAGACCTCTTTCCCCCTGCTCCTTGAATGAGTGAAAGGGTTCGGGAGTGAAAACAACATTGTGTATTCAAAGTGCTAATTCACAACTTATTCCTCTAATACACTCATGAAGCACTTTTAATTGTGTTAGTTCGCATTCCAAAGACATGTTTGTAGCTTTTAATTGGAGGTCTCTTTGAAATCATTGAAATGTATGACTTGTGGGGCCAACTTAAACAGTTCTCTTGAGGCTGGCTGCTCTTCATTCCCAGGTCTGGGCGGCTCTCCCCAGATATTGAGTATATGCGGAGCTGAAACAATCTAAATGTAATGTTTTGTTTTGGGTTTTTTTTTTTGTTTGTTTGTTATATTTGTTTTTTTAATCATCGTAATTATAATAATTTAGGATGTATTTCTACATTTCTGACAAGTTATTATTGATAGTAAAAAAAAAAAGTTTGATCTTAGTTTGAGACTTTATTTCATCTCAAGTTAAAGAGGCAACAACAGATGCCAAAGAAGGAAATTATTTATATAGTCAATGTGTTATGCTGAAGTATTTTTATTTTATTTTTTTTGTTTATTGTTCACAATATTTTTTGGAACCAATATCTATACTGCAGCTTTTATTATTAATGAGAAACCAGATAAGCATGAATAAAAGTGTAAAGTATATCACTTTGTTTCTTTCCAAAAGACTAAACAAATGGGATAAAACTGTTATTCTTAGCACCTGACGGTCCAGGGGTATTTTGTTTTGGAATAATTTAATGTATGTGTGAACTTAAATACAATTGAAACTGGAGAGGATGAGTGCATCAGCATGTGTTTGTGTGTGTGTGTGTGTGTGTGTGTGTGTGTGTGTGTGTGCGGGGGGGGTCCTGTGGTGGTGTTAGGAAGGACGAGGGGTGGGGCTATACAGCATATTTCTCTGTCAATCTTCACACATGTCCACAGTGTTCAATACACTTTGGCAACCTCTGCAGGTCTCAGTTACTTTTCCCAGATAAACTATGGACTTCTTTCTCCCCGAGTGAATTCTTTCTTAAGCCATTCTGCCTTCCTCTCCTGAATCATCCTTTAATCCGGAGAAAAGGCCCCGAGAACTGGCTGTCATTTAATGCTGCCACTGCCAGGACTTTTAGCTTAAATAAAGTCAGTGTAGCATGAATCTAATTCTGTGGATGTATGGGACTGGGACGGTGAATGTTACGTCTGGAGAGCCAGTCCTCCTCAAAACCTCCGTGCGAATGCCTGGCGACTGCACAGTTACCCACAGTGAAAGGACCACCCACTTAGGGTTGAGAGGGGATTTGAAGCTTCCCTGCCTGCTCATTCCTTTCCAAGCCTTTCTGATACTGTTTGCAGCTCATCCAATTGTACCACTCTCACTTTTACACCATGGCTTTCTGAAAGCAGGCTCCTACTGTCAATCTTCTTTTTAGCATGAAAACCACGCATATGTTGACATATCTTTAAGGATTCTGGAGGAGTCTCAGGAATACTTTACTAAATCTTGTTAATAGTTAAGTTCATAACAAACAGAGCCAAGTCAAATATGGAATTTAATCTCTGCTCTCTTTTTCTCAGCACATAATATACAATTGCATTGCACAAATTCTCCCCATTGTGGAGGAACAACAGTTACTTTATTTTGAACCCAAATTAAGAACAAATACAATACTTTTTCAAAATTAAATTCAGCAATCATAAAATTGAGTTCACAATTATTGAATAACTGCTACTCTAAGTGAGAGATTCATTGGGTCACAGACAGCTGGCTTCTCTCTCTCTCTCTCTCTCTCTCTCTCTCCATCTCTCCTTTTGCCAGTTTTCTTTGAGGTCTTGTATATTTGGATTTCCCGCTTCACTGCTCCACCCCAACATGTTCATTTCCAACTGCCCATCTCCATTTACAACCTGTTTTTATCAACTTTTTTCACAAAGCACAACAAAACAGAGGGAGGGGAGCCTCGCTGCTTGTGGGGGGTTAACATAGCTAGGAACATTGTCCATGAACTTCTCCTCATCTCCATCCCCCAGTGTTATAGACAAACAATCCTTTCCATATGCAGTGGACGGGGTCATGGCGTTAACAGAAGGAGGAATGCTTTGGGGAGAAAATATTGTTCAGCAATGACACAGAAGTAATTTGGGTCTCACTGAGTGATTTCATCGAGATCTTTTGTTGCCTCAAAGTGTTTGACCCAGAGGTCCCTGTCAGCCCTGTTGTTAATGGGAGCCAGAGCAGAGTGACAGCCCCAGAAAGTAAAACATTTTACTACTAATAGTGGGCCTCCAGAGGCTTAGGCATAAATATTTAAGCTCTTCTCTCTTGTCCCAAATACTGGGGGGTCTCCATGGTGCATTTATCCATAATGCAAGAAAAAGAGCAAATATATCCGCTAGATGCAACTATACTGGCTCGTTGGCATTTTTCTTTTTCTCCACATTGTTAAGTGGAAGGATGAGAGGAGCGTGTTAACGACACGTTTTTTGATGTACAAGTAATTTCTATGTTAATGTATGTTGTTCTGAACCCCCATCAAGCTTCTCACGGCTGCAGAACTTAAAATATTAAAATCCAAAAACACCTATCGTCTGTAAGGTCTGAGGAAGTTTCCCTAATTTAGCCTAGCGTGATGAAAAGACACTAGCTGTGGCCTATTTCTCAAAGTAAACTTCATTAAAAGGGCTATGAAGGCTTGTGAAGGTGGTCTGACGTGCCTTGAATGATGGTCTCCACAAACAAAGCTGCTACACAAGCCATCGAATTATCTCTGTCAAACTTTGGCGTAATCTGAGTTGATCCTCTTAAAAATATTTAAATGAAAACATTTGCACATCAATGGGCTCCATGGCAACACTGTGTGTATTCTTCTTTGGGGTGCCTCTTTAACACTGAGCTTTAGAAAAGCACATCTCCTCTGTTGTGTTGACAAACAACAAAACAAACAATATTAAATGGAGGAGCTGACGTTTTTCACATCATTGATGGATAGAGGGACCTGAAAGGCTGAAGGAACCCGGGCTGAATGAACACTCAAGTTTGAGACACTGGTAATTATATGATTGGTGCTTGGGATGTGTCGTTATACATGGACTATAAACTGGAGCGAGACCATTTTGAATAAGATGACCAAGGTTGTGAGAGTGACTCTAACACAAGAGTGTTCATAAGTATTCACTGAGCCGCCTCATCAGTACTTTATAGCTGCATATTATGGCTCTCAACAGGGAGACCTGCGAGGAGCACCTCTCCCCCTAGTGGCAGAAAATAAATCAGTCTGCATGAACTTCAACCCTTTTTGCCCTGTTCGAGTTTATCTTTACCCAAAATGCTTCTGAATACATTATAGTGTGAGCTCAGGCAGTTTCCTTTGTGGGTGCAAGTGTTGCAATAAAATGTGATTATGTTTGTGAAAATAATAGTGCTTCTGCTGTACTTCCTCCGCATTCTGGGAAAAAGGACGATGTATTAATATAGCTTGTGGCTTAATTGGGTTCTGGATGGTGGATTAATTAATTTGTGGCTAATAGGCACAAACATGAGAAAACAAACTTCTTTACTTTAAGCACAGGCTCTACAAGCATCTAAGTAAGTAATGTAAATTATGCAGATTGTGTTGATTATTCTGACAAAGAGGTGCTTTAAAAGATTACTCCTTCCTGGCATTTTATCAATTGTACACTTCCATGAATAAGTTATGCTGCAGATTTGAATTATTAGTCTGCCTTGCTCTAACAAATACCGTGCTGTGATTAATCACACAGGTTGTTTATAAGTGAACTAATATTCATTTTACAATGCAATGCTGCTTAGACTGTGTAATATACCGCAAATACACTCCACCAGTTGGTACATTAGAGCAATGCGATACAAATCTGATTCTTTAACAAAGCACTAAAACTTAGAGTGAGAGTGACAGTCTTATCATCATTTTCAGTTCAGACTTGCACACAAATCAGGACTTTATGTTTCAGAGCTAATTAAACATTTCTCTCCTTTAAATCTGCATTTTTATCTGCAGCGTACACAGAAGAAAGTGGATCTCTGATGCAATACAAAAGAAGACCTGGAGTTCGTCCCAGCCTTGTAACTCTGCTGCAATCCATGCCTGCGAACTGATAGCTTACAGAAATAGAGCCCCCCTGGTCCTCAGCATAAAATGTGCTTTAATCAGCAGAACATCAATTAAGAGTCGGAAGTAAAATGTCACCTTGCCGTTTGAGGGAAGGAGACTTTTCCCCTCAAGCTTTCATTTGGAAAACTTTTAAATTCTTTCTTATGGTAATTTTCTGATTGTATTATGTTTTAATACCATTTTCATTTACTGGAGCCGTTAATTATATTTGCAAAGTTTAAGAACTCAGCAAAGCAATTAGAGCCAAATAGTTGTATCAGAAAATGTCAGTATTCAAATATGTTTTTCCATGACCCTGTTAAACTAAGTTTTGTATTAGGAAATGTACTCAGAGATATTCTTTTAACAACTACCACATGTCCGTAAATGCTGAGATTGACTTATGCAGTGATTTTACAAAGACACACTCCAGTAAGTTGCCATCAGAGGAAAATCAAGTACTACGTCTTTGTAACATGGAAATAAGAAGACTGATTTTCAAAGTTTATTTTCACAAACGCAGACTAACTTTATACCACAATGATGATATATGTGGCCTCTTATGTCGACTACAATAAAAATAAAAGATTTGCACATGCTTTTTTGTAAAAGAAAAATAAAAAGCATCTATGCAAATGTTTCAGTGCAGGGTCAAGCCTCTGTGTCCACTTTGTCTGAACATTTGGTCCAAATAATGGCTTTGGATCCCTCAACTAAGAAAAAAGCAGGATATAGGTCTACATGAGCCAGCGATAGAACAGTGCAGCATATATCAGCTCAGTCCTGCCCATGTGATAATTCTCCAAAGTTAAACAGCCATAAAAGGCTTGAGAACTCTGACCTTCACAATCTAACTAAGCAAGAGAAGCCAATGATGTGGAACAGACCCATCGCAGCACTCACATGATGATAAACTATGCTCCAGCTTTGCTAAAAAATAACTGTATGTCTTCGATGACATATATAGCGGCAGCATTTCAATATGATCCCAATTTATTTTGCACTAAAATGGTTTATTGTCGGCTATAAAGCATATGCAGCAAGAGGCGGAAGGACGAGGCTGCTTCAGTGCAGCGAGTGTGTCTCAAAGGCACATTGTTCTCTGTGCAGCTCAAGAGCACATCTCAGTGATCTGCCTGAGCTCCACAAGAAGGCCGTAAAAACTATCAAAACTTATAAATCTTATCATTAGTCTGCCTCTTGTCACTCATTCCTGCTATTTTACTCACAGCTGTTTTTGCTCGACGACTTTCTGCAAACTTATGAGAAACTTCTATCATAAGTGGGAATTTTGGCACAACAAAAATATAATTTGATCTCATAAGAAGTGTTTTATAACAGCCTCCCCACCCCGACCCCATCACTACAACCACAAATTCAATGAATTTACAGACATTTAGACTCCCAAGCAGTATTTGTCACTTAATGTCAAAAAGTTATCATAGAGAATAAAAAAGAAAAGATTTTGCTTGCTGTGCGTCTCCGTCATGATACAGGGTCATTTACAATCCTATATCATATTCAGACACTGAGCAGATAAGCGAGCGATACATCTTTCACCACGCTTGCCCTTCACACTTGTCATAGCAGCACCATAAACAGCATCCATAACAATTGAGCCCGCAGAGGGAAAACCTCCAATATGCAGAGGAGCCTGGAGCTAGGGCATACTTCGCAAAGAAACGGATAGCTTTTCCAAGTCGCTGTGAAAATACAAAAAACATTGTTCTTGTGACAAGCAACACAGTCTCAGCAGGAATTTTTATTTTGCAGCAAATAGCGATGTAATTAATGAATAATGCAGTGTTTAGTGAGTGTGTTCTATTATTTGTATACTTGGTAGAGGAAATCTTTATGGGTGTGTAATTAATCATAATTAAGTAGAATTTTGACAAGAGCTTGGGGACGGAGCAGACAAAGCCTAGACTTCTTCTATATTCCCATGGAAGGCACTATATGAAGGGAGAGGTATGCAGGCAGCTAATGAGATGTGTTTCCAGTAGGTCTTGTTATGATCTTTGGTTTCCTCTGTGTTAAGGGAGATCATTGAAGGTTACAACCACTGGCTGGAGAAGGGAGGACGCACACCGCCTTGTTTCTCTGAACCTCCTCCTTAGATCTATTACAGTGCACTTCACAAGGCTAAGTACCATTTAATTTAGTCGCCCTCCCATATTTATCTTCTGCTTGTGATTTATGGGGTTTGAATCTATGTGCTGTGAATGTAGGCTATCTCTTTACTTTGTCAGTCCGAAGAATTTCATAGTGTCTTGGATGAGCGGCCCCTCTTTCCTTTGATCAACCTCTAGCTGAATTAGTAATGCATATCCTAATAATTATTGACAAATAAAAAAGTGTATATTTGTGTTGTTTTTGGTGGAAGATTTAAAATCTACATTGAGTATGGCAGCAAAACATAACCACCAGCAGGATGGCCTGGCCATGTTTGAGCTTCTCTTTGCCATCGACTTTGACAGATCCTATTCTCTCTTCATTTCATATTCTTAAACATAAAATATTAAAAATTTCAACAATATTTACTTATCGGCATCTTCTGTGCTGTCTTAAAACATTATTGCTTTTCAAATATTTACATAACCGTTCACCTATCAAAATTTTGAGCTGTAACTATATTAACCTGATCTAATTGTAGTTGAACTAATAACTGCAAATGCAAGCAATCTGCTGCACTTACAAGTAAAGCGGTGATGTAAACACACTCTCAAATTATTCAGCTTGAAAGAGAAAAATACTGATAAGACAGAGGTCAGGGACCTTAACATCGAAGAAAGTTCCTGGGTGACAGCAGCTTGTCAGCACCTGTGTGCGTCTGACTGGCTGTGTTAAAGGTGTGGAGCGTTGACTGTTTGATTAAAGTCCTGAGACTCTTTAAAGTCCACAGCGTGAGATGAAGAGGCACCGACGTGATGAATGACCTTGCCCCTCAGTCTACCTTTAATTTTCCTTTTGGAAATGAAACAAGCTCGTGTGTGTCTGTGAGCTCTCCGAGTTAATTGCTCTTCACAAACAGTGTTGAGAAAGTGGATGACAAGGTGATCCTACCATCTGTAGCAGCTGCTGACTTGAGGCTAAATGCCTGGAGCGCGTGCATACTGTCGTGACACTGGCATTTCTCACTCCATGCCGCTCCTCCAGTCTGGAGCAATAACACCTCAGGTTGAATAATTTAGCCATCGCCACAGCATAAGTCACTAGTGATGATCCACAAAGTCAGCCTGAGGGGGAATGGCCTCCCGGCAGTGTAGTTTGCATATGTTCCATTTGGTTTGGAAGCTGTAAATGAAGATCTGCTCATGTTCAGTGCAAGTTAAACATTGGTGTATTGATTATTATCATTTTAGGGGTAGAATTTGATGTGTCTGGTTATGAGCGGCATTGAGCTAAAAGATTATTATGAGCAGTGTGGAGATCTGTTGGGTGATCTGGAGAGCTGTCCCACTTGGCAAAGAGCTGAATTGTGTTTGATTTCATAAATAATTGCAGTCAGCTGGGACACTCATTGTTTTAGGCTTAACCACGTTGTTTACCCATGCCACATGTCTCAGGGAGAGACACTGTGGTGGATACACATTGCCCTCAAGGAATCTTACCCAGGGCCCACAGTTGGCAACTGTATTAAAGGCTCTTCCAGGGTATGCATGCGTGCATGTATCTGCCTCTGTGAATAAGTGAGTGAGAGAACTTAAAAGGGGAGAGAAAAACAACATGCATCTAGTACTTGAGGTATTTAGGCGAAGCTATGAGCAAACACTTCCGTAGCTAATGAGGCCTGGCATATGGACTGATGATTGGAATTCATCATAGCTGTTTCTGCAGTGCAGGAGCATTATGCTCCGTCACTTAAACAACCACTTAAGACAACTAAAAGAAAAAAAAAAAACTGTGTTAACAAATTAGCCAACGCATATGTGGGCTAAAAAGAAAGTTGAAAAGAAAGGTGATTGATTGTTCCCTCGATGCTTTCCTGTCAACTTGGTTTCTGTCAGCAGAGGATACATGAAAGATGGAAACCATTGATGCCTCTGGCCCAAATCCCATTTTACACTCGTAGCTGTTCTTTAAAAAAAAAAAAACAAAAAAAAACACACAAAAAGAAAAGCAAGAACTTTTCTCATCCCTTTGACCCCAGGAGTTTTCGGAATAAGAAGGAAAAAGAAATTTCTTTTGGAGGAGGTGTGGCGCTCACTTCTACATTTGCTCATCAGAGCCTTGTGAAGGAAGTCTCTGTGGTGGACTGTGTGTGTGTATTTTTGTGTATAAATGTGTACACTTGCATTTGTGTGTCTCCTAAAGAGAGCTGAGAGCGAGCAATAGAGCCGATTCGGAATCCGTGTTTATGCTTTGTCTTCGCGGTGTTTGGTGCTGTAGATGAAAGGGAGTGGAGGTGGAGGTGTGGGTGCAGGTGCCTCAGTGTGCTGTGGAGGGACTTGTATGTCCCTATTATGGGCGAGTGCAGAGCGCTCAGCGGTCCCGGTCCCCCCTCAAAAACAGCAGCATGCTAAAAACCGGCATGGTGCCAATTAGCAAGCAAACACATGCTTTCAAAAAATCCTGATGAAAGTGCACACTGATGTCATAAATTAGTGGAGCACAATGGATTGTTGGGTGTTTGTGTGTAAATGTTTAATTAACCTGTTTGCCTACATCACTGCTGTGCGTTGTAGCTTAGGAATCAATCTACTTAGCAACCCATTTAACAATACAAGGCCTGCTTAGTATGACACATTGATTGGGGACAGCCGAGCAGTTGTTAATGTCTTCAAATTAACAAAGCCATTAACCCAAGTGATAATGGTCTGTTTTGTGTGTATGTGCAGGTTGTCCAAGGACGATAACTCTGCATAAAATCTTGGTCTAATTTTCTTTATGGCTCCAAGTGAATTATCTGTATTTTAATGATCAGAGACACATTTAAATCAGGATACTAAGGATGTGCTCAAGCTGGCTGTGTGTGTGTGTGTGTGTGAGGAATGAAAAAGAGGGACGCATCCAATAGAAATGTTAATATTAATTAAAAGTTATGTTGTTCCGCAGCGTGAAATTGTCATTAATTGTTCACCCACTGTGCTCAGGTTTCACCAATTCAAATATTTATCCAGCATTTCATTATTCCATGTGAATGTTGTGGATACGGATATATTCAGTTGAATCTTGATTTCAACACCCATTAAGTTTTGTGGGGTTTTTGGTTGTTTTTTTTTTTTTCTTTATACATAATGGGGAGCAGACTGCACCTCCTCCCTTTTTCAAAAGATCACAGAACACAGAGGGGGCCATGATGACCCTATCCCAGAGGAGCATGCTGTTTTGCCTGCAAGGTAAAGAGCCGGGATGCAAAGGAGTTTTTTGATTTAATCACCATGCTCCACAGTGCACACTGTGTATGAGGAGGAGATGGCAATTATAACACCCGTGCCGGCCTGCTGTCCTGCCCATGTGGTGATGTATTCCCTGGGGCGTCACAGGGAGACACTGGTTGGGCGGGGGGGGGCAAGCCACCATGAAAGAGAGCAGAACCCCCGCAGACACACCAGACTTATCACTCTGCACTGAGAGCCAATGATGAGCTCACTGCAGCGTGATTCACTTAGTCAACGCAGAATAAATGCTTCGAAAACAAGGTATGGGGTGTTTTTGTGTTTTCTTTTGTTTGTGTACTTTTCTGCCAGTCCAGAAAATCCAGGCACCACCCTGACCCAGTTTATCTTCACGCCTAAAATCAATTTGATTACACAGCTTTGTATATAGTGGTTTCACATTTTCCTTAATCCTCATATTAATGCCATTCTCACAGTCCAGATTTAAAGTACCCCTTTGATTGTATTGTTTATACTAAGAGGGGAGGATATGGTATTATGATACAATATTGATATTTCCATAAATAAGTACTAGCGCTGGCTCTCCCACATACTGCATTCGTCAGACTTCTTCACACTGAGAGGAACTAGCTCAACAACTTTTCATATTGGATCAATCCTACAAGGAATATTGTTGTTTATTGGCAAACATCCTGACATATCATCATACACAATGAGGCGAGCATGAATAATTAATATCCTCTCATACAAAATATTCACTTGCGCTCCAATGGTGTTTACTCCCCCGCAGACATCCATACTGAGGATAACCTCTGCTGTTTAGAGGAGCTCTGCGTCTCACTTCTCTGCTGCTGAATACTGAGAAGTTACAAGAGACACAGTAACAACGTAAAAGCGGCAAGAAATAGATCAGTAAATACACAACAGTGCTGTTTAAAGAGGGGCTCGAAAAACACTGGGATTGTGTTTCTGGAAGCAGGAAAAATAGTGCAATGCAGCCAAGAACTGGTGACTGCAGAGAGACTAAGGCTAAATCTCAGAGCACAGGTGAGATGATAATGGGTTTAATCTGACTTGGCATTTAAATAAAGACAGCTTTAGCATCAGAGGCCACAATTATAACACATAAAATGGAGGTTTGCTCAGCGGCCCATAAAAAGCCTTGGTTAGATTAGACTGTAATTAATCATTGCTGGTAAACGATTGTAATTGTTGGTTTTTTTTTTTTTTTCTTACATTTTTATTTCTTGAGGTTACACTTATTACATCTGCCCTCTCTTTGTTCAGTGTGTTTGCTCAGGTTTGCCAACATCTGTTCACAAATGTTTGGATTGGATTTAATCTTTATTGGCTCGACAGTTTTATGGGCTTCCTCAATAACCATCAATAACCAAATTACTGTTATTGTTAATACATTTCAGCACATTAACTTATATATTAAAGTTAAGTTAAAGTACATATTAAAGTTTGTACCTTTGCATTAGAGTAAAACCAATAGACTTTTGTGTGAATTTTGTATACCTTAGTGAATGTAACCCAGTTGGTTCCTGTAGACAATGTACAGCTGAATATTAAACTAGTCAGTGAGTGACTGATGGAAGATGGTGCAGCCCTGGGGAGACGTCTTTGTGGGAGAAATGACACTCCCCTTGTAACTGTCTCGGAAGTCAATGCTATCATACTGTCAAACTCAGAACTTGCTTCCCGCATTTCTTTTATTTCCCCCCGTCTCTGCATTTGAAATCATTCCCACAGCCTACAGCTATGAGTGCAGACTTTTAGTGCACGTCCGCTCTAGACGGGAAGTGTGGGGGACGGGGCGCATCCTGGGCCACCCTCACCAGGGAAAGTGACAGTCTGGATAATTGGCACTAATCAAGTGACTGCTTGTATTGAGAGAAAGTCGCTTGCTTGCACAGAGAGAGGAGGAACAGGGCTGACCCACAGAGGTAAAGCCCAAGGCCCTCTCCTACAATAGAGTCTGTCAATCTGCAGTGTGTGACAGCCATCATCTTACCAGCATAGTCCGTCTTTGGACAATATGCAAAAATATATATATATATAAATATGTATATATATATATATATATATATATATATATATATATATAAAGGAGAAAAAAGGGAAAGAAGAAGAAAGTCAGAGAGGCAGAGAAAGAAAGAGAGGGGGTGGTGGGAGAGAAGAGAGACATTTCCTATTTCATATGAAAACTAGGATGTTATGGAGAGCATACTACATTATTCTTTTTTATAATTTCTCTTACAGCTATTGCTTTGAATTACAGAGGACTTTTTGTCAAGAGCGAGAAGGGGATGAATCAAAAATTCATCTGAAGAAGTTCTGCATAGGGTGAGGCGAATATACCTCTGGTGGAACCAACATTTGCAAAAGTTCTATCTCCTTAAGCAATTATTAGCGGTGATAGTTTGACATGTACAAGAGTTGTCAACAACTGACTTTAAACAAAGTACAAAGCAGAAGTAAACAGTGCCCTGGGCAAAATTAACTTGGGGGACTAGCCACCTCATGAATTATAAATGGCTATCTATTACTGCAGTGAGTGGTACTACCAGGAGGCTTCGTTCACTGGAATAGACTAACCTATTTTCAACACATCTGAAATCAAGTGACAGTGAGCCACTAAAGAATGCAGTTCAGGGAAAAATGAGCTTGTTATTTAGTAAATGAGTTGTGTAATTTCTAAATTGTACCAAACTAACCGTGGAATGCCCTCAGGGGTTGGTGTCATCTGCTATGCACGTTTGCATACTAACTGCCATTCACTTGCAAATTAATTCCCTTCACAGAGCACATTATAATCCATCTGATTAGCAAAGTGGCCCATACATAAAAGCTTATGTTTTTTTTTTTAAATTCTCACCTCCCTGATGCTGCCTGGAAATGATGTCAGATCAGATTATATCGAGCTCTATCAAGTTGCCTCACAGAGGTTTGCACCTCAGGAGAGACAAAGTTTGAACCCACCGACTAAAACTAAAATCCACAGGTTCAGCAGATTTCCTCCTAACGCACCTTCAGTGTGTTTCCCCTGTCATAATTCTCAAGGCGGAAATGCAGCACATCGACTGACCTGAGATGGCAAAGAAGAGGGATTAGAGAAGTTCCCAGATGCAGCTGTACGGGAGCCACGAGGAGTCTGGCTGGTCAACATTGATAAAAGACGGTAGCTGGTTCTGATGAGGGACTTGTGCCCGCCTGTGCCTCGTGGGCTCTGTCTCAGAAAAGGTGTTGAGACGCCTGGATTGGCACCTCTCTGGATATAGTGATGTAACCACTGGAGGACGGTGAAGCCTGAACTGCTGAGGTTCCCTGTAGAACAAGCAACACACCAAAGGCTTCTTTAGATATGCAGAGAAAAAAAAGACACTGAAAAGTCAATTAAACAGAACATTTTGGGTGGAGATATGAGGCTCTCCCAAATGGGATACACTCTGAAGATGGGAATATTTTTTTCTTTGTCTATGTCATAAAAGGCACACATGATCGTAATCTTTGAGTTCTCAATTTTTCAAATCCGGGGGGAGTTTTTTTTTGGGGGGGGGGGGGGCTACAGCTGCAGAAAGGCGATGTCAGATTCTTCTCTTGTCAGACAATCTGCAGCGGGCACACTGTCACCAAATCTGTGGAGTGAAGGGCGGGAATAGTTTGCTCGGTCTGTCTTTCAGTGAACACACACACACACACACACACACACAGAAGACACAGTTTTCTTGTTCTCCTTTTTTTTCTTCTTTTTCCTCTTCTCCAACCCTATGTTCCATTTTTTCTGCTCGTTTCCTTTTTGCAATTTGTGAGCCTTTGCACAAAATGTGCGGCTCCGCCTCATCTTCAAAAGACCAGTAAATATAATCTTTTTTTTTTTTTTTCTTACACCAGCGGAAATGCACACATAGCTGAATACAGTAGGAAAACAACACTGTGATCTAGCTCTACAAACACCATGATTGGCAGGTGTGTGGCACAAAGTGGGATTCAAGCTCAGCTTCACACATTAATTGTAGCTGCTGTTAAAGGATGTTAACCAATATATATTCAATGCTCCCTTTTTAGACTCAGTTCTGAGGAGTCACTCTTCAAGCATGGCAGTGTTATGTGAGCCGCACCGTTGTAGGTTTCAGGAGACTTGAAATACCTTTTTTAGTCGGAGCGTGACTGCAGAACAACATTCCCCCCAGCTGTTTATTGGCAACAAAATAAACTAAAATAAGTTCAGTTTGTTTTGAATTGAAAGTCTTCATAAATGAAAATAAACAGCACTGCAGCTACGATGCAGCTGAAGATTCTTTCCCATACAAATGAACATATATTTGCTTTGTGCACTTTGCCACAACATTATTTAATTTGTTCTTATTTGATTTGAATGTTTTGACAAGGTCCAGAATTATTTATCAGCCTGGACACACTGAGGTCGTTGTGCTTTGTTGTTTCTGATTAAGGGCTTCGGTTACGAGTCTATGCTAATCTGAAGAATGCAGGATTTGGTGAAGAACTTTACAGATGAAAGCAGATGTGCTCTGATAAAAGGGAAGTGAACACAACACTGCATAACATTAGCAAGGTGGAGTTACTTCTACTGACTCGTAATTGTCCAAAATGCCTGGGAGATACACAGATGAGTTCACAGGACACCAAAAAAAAAAAAAAAAACCTCACCCCCTTGTTTTGCATAATACACAGCTTTGCATGGACATAGAATGGGGAAGGAGGTGGATATGGGGGGGAGGAGGGGGGGGGGGGGCAGGTGTGAGTGATCTTCCCAGTGTCTCCAAGTCATTTTGTTTATCATTCAAATGAACACCTTGTTCCATTATCCATGAGGGAGTGGGAGTAATGCGTTAATGTCTCTTACTCATGGCTCATCGTTCGGTCTGAGCTGACAGCACAGGGCGCGACCGTGTCACACATGATGAGAGACAACAGACTGACAAAGGGCGGCAAAACAGGTAATTACTTCATACCTACACTTTTGTAAAGGCAGCTCCCCTCAGCATTAATTTTTCTGTGTGTATAATTAGGCTGACCCCGGCCACTGCGTTTGAGGACATGCAGACTGGGGGACTTTGATGAGATCTGGGGTGTCAAGCTGACATGAAGGGACTGCAACACTTATGCCCCTTCGCTCAGACTGGTGTTTATGCTGCATGCAGTAAAGGGGCCTCCTCGTAGGGATCCTTCGGCTTTATGATGCTCTATGTGATTGATTATTTAGTGGGAAACTCCGCAGCTCAAGTCAGTGAAGTGAAGCCAGCAAATAAAGTCAAATAACGAGGGAGAGTGCAGGTCTGAGGGAGGGAAAGATCTCAAGATGTTTTTGAAACGAGTCAGAGTAGCCAAAGGCGAGCAGATCTTCACACTTTCATATCCCCCCTTTTTAATATTTCTCCCCTGTTTTAATGATGTGCTTCCTATCCTTGAGTAAAGTTCTTCATAGCCAGAGAGGATTTTTCTCTTTGAAATAAAATGTAAGTATATATTTAGTCTCCTAGTTTAGAGGCTTACAGGCCAAGGCAGAAATTCAAATTTGTGCTTTTATAAATAAGCATATTGACGGTTGTCTGGCTATTGCCAAAACGTTAACAATATATTAATAAGCAGTGAGTGAGCTTTGCTCTTAAGCTGTGCTGGAGGAATATGAAGCATCGGTATGTAAATTAGCCAAAAAATAATCACATTAATAAAAACATATTTTTGGCTCACTTCCATCATCGTTGTTTTAATGACAAAAAAAGGCTAGGCAGCCATGTTTTATAAACATATCATTGTCAAATGCAACCGAAGAAAACACAATGGGCGGAATGTGCAAACGGCTGCATAAAGACGTGTGTAGGTATACAGGGCTTTTTGCATAAAGATAAATCAAATATTGATGATGACAGTGGAGAAACTTCCAACGGAAAAAAAAAACAATGAATTCCAAAGCAGCAGGCAGCTGTCATACAACACCTAGATAGTGTTTGAGGCCAAGATATCAAAGGCGTCCTTTTGATAGAACCAGCCTTTCTGAGGTCTGCTCTGTTTTAAGCACAGCTATAATGAAGGCCTCTCATCACACTCTGGTCGCCTCAATTACCAGCTGCAGCCGCACACTTTCAGTTGCAAAGCCTAAGGCCACCTGAATATACCTGCATCTCTTTTGCTCTTTGACTAAGAGACACTGGGCGCACTTGAAAGGACATGTAGCTAAGTAAGGTAACTTGCACCCATGACGTTGAAATCATAAAATGTGGGATTGCACCCTTGAAATGCAGAACACAAATGCGATGAAAGCACAATGACAAACTCGATACATACTGCAGATATTGTCTGCAGTTTCAGGTTATTTATAAAGAAGAAAACAATGTAGGAAAAAAAATGTGCAAAAGCCAAATAAAAATTTCTGTTGCACTTTACAGTTGAACAATGAAAAGTTGAACAGTTTTGTTGTCCTGTACTATAATGTAGCAAAATATGAACAACTTTCCAGTATATGCATTGAAAAGGAAATATGTATAGAGCCCCCACCAACCACCACCACTTATGTGTCTTAAGGCAAAGATGGCCATTGAAAAAGTGCTGGTTCAGTCTCCCTCTGTCTCTGGGCATAGCTTTGATCAGTCCCACCTCAAGACTTATCCTAGAGGGAGCACTATACTCTTATTCTCCATGGCTAATCATACTTCCTGTCTTTGTTATGCGCTTTAGACAAGCGTCTGATAGAAGAACAGGAACAGATTTGCCCCGAGAACCTGGAGAATAAAGCCTCTGGTTGTGCTGTGGCTTGTCTTCTCCAGCGGATTTCCTCATGAATATTTCCACTGTTTAGGAGTGGTGGAATTCAATCCATTGCCGTTTTTTTTTTTTTAAGGTGCTTTTGAAAGAGACAGAGAGAGAGAGAGAGAGTGAGAGGGAAGAGGAAGAAAAAGCCTTTCAAAGTTCAAGAAGCCACCATAAATGTATTTTACGTCACCTGATAGTGTATTTTTTGTCGGTAGTACAGTTGTTGGTGACAGGAGGAATAAAGGCCATGAGTTCCATCCTGCTGCACAGCCTTGAGATGATGCTCTAAGCCATGGCACCCTGCGAGCCAGAAGATTTGAAGAAGTGAAATGGTTAACAAAATAATTTCACATGCACAGCATATTCTTTGGGCTCAGGCAATATTGCTCTGCCTGCCACCGGTGGCACTTTTCACCAAGAAACGTGCTTTGTGTATTTCAGGCAAGTACAGAAAAGACCTTTTTTTTTTTTTTTTTTTGCCTGGAGCCAAAAAGAATCAAAAGAAATAGACAAAAAATCCTTTTTGTGCTTTTTTTCAGGGAAGCTGGAGGTTTCAAAAACCATCCTGTGTTCTATTTTTGAACTGATTTCCATATCCATGGCCACCTGAGGGCGGTCAGGCTGCTCTGGCCAACTTCCCCACAGACAGAGGAACCAGCAGTGACAGGGACACAAATCCAGGCACAAACCATCTTCCATCCTTTCTAACGCCCATGCCACTCATTATCCACCGTGGCACCACCAAGACTCTCACATTCATTAGGAAATTAACAGCTGTAAAAAACAGAAAACAACAAAATCATTTTCCCTTTTACTTCGTTCTTGCTTTACACACACACACACACACACACACACATATATATATATATATATATATATATATATATGCTTCAAAGCCTGCAACTCTCTACTGTGCCCCAGGGTTAATTAACATGAACCAAACAGTGAATGATCAGAGAGAATGGGAAATCTCCAAAGGTTAAGTGTCACATGGGAAACGTGTTGTCAGAAGAAGAAGAGGATGAGGAGGAGGAAGGCTGGAGTTTTTTTTTTTTTTTTTTTCCGCTACACGTTCAAAATCAAATGAGAGCGAAGCAGAGCGGCGGGAAGAAATTTGTAGACACCTTTCCAAAACTTTGCATTTCTCCTGTCAGACACGGCGGAGCTTCACAGTCTGGGTTCAAACAATATCTGTAATTCTGTGACATTTTGATGAACAAAAGAATTCAGCAGTTTCCTCCAACTTGCACTCCTCTCAATGAGCCGACTCCCTGTTTTGTATGATATCATTCTAATTCACTTTAGAGAAGTACACACAACACAATTCCTTAATGTGACAAGCCAAATCTTGCAGAAAAAAAAAAAACACATTCATCACAAAGATAATCACTGCTTTTAAAGACCTACTCATTGAGATTGTATCTCCTCTTGGTTTATCCCCAGCGGGAAAAAGAGAAAATGACTTCATGATCCACAGATATCCTGGATGGCATGTCTTGCAGGTGAAATAGTATGATTTCTCTCTGTAATAATTAACATGGGCTCCTTTTCTCTCCCTGTGGCTTGTCGCTGACATTTGGTTCATGCTTGAGTGTCTGCCTAGCTGATTTCAATCTCCTGCATGAAGGTGAGGCTCTGTGAGCGTGTGTGTATGCATAGTGTCCAGTGGCCAGTTCCACAAGGACACTGATGACGGGGCCTGCCATCAGTAGATGGGATTAAGCATCATGACAATATGGATTAGAGACCCACTCAGTCTGGAAACACCAACAGGTTAGAGGCTGAGAGCTAAACACTGAAACACAAATGAGTCTTGTCAGCCTGTTTGTGTTCTTGCAAAATTGCATTATGCAAAGGGTCATATTTCACTCTCTTCTGAATACATATTTTGACAATATTCAAATTTATCACACCTCGATACATATCGTCCACAGTGACACAACGTATTGATTTACACTGTGCTCTGAGGATGAAAACACCTTTGAATGGTCACCTCGTGCGCTGCTGCAACAAGCCTTATTTTACATTATTACATTATGTATGCAGGCTTGAGTATGGATAATGGATGAATCTAAAGCAAAGCAGTTTAATTACCCACCATCATTCTGTCTCACCTAGATGCGGAGCACACATCTTATCAGCCATGGTGTAAATAAACATTAATATGCCACCCTGATGAAGACTGTCCTCGCCTTGCGGTTCTTTGTATATTATCATCGTCGCTGCAAAGTACACACACGCAAAGTGATGCAGTGGCATGTGCAAACAACGAAGGAGCTGCTGAAGCCAGGGCCAGACCATTACAACCACTTCACAGAAAATTATCATCAGTGCATCTGGCTTTAGGCCACACAGGGCCATCAAAAGATTAAACCTAGACACACTCACACAGACACAGTTTGCATATGTGCTTCCTGTATGATATAAAGCGGACATCCGGTACTTCCACGGCCCATTTCAGACATTTGATCAAAACAAGTGGATTGCAGCATTTTCAGTAAGCGTGGCTGTCTTGCAGAAATTTCCCCCTTTTGCGTGTCTGGTAGAGTGGCAAGTGGCAGAATAGGCACAGGGGGCAAAGATTAGTCTCTGTGGGCCAACTGGAGGAGGAGACACAGTGGGTGTAGATAGAAAACGTGTGGGTTAACCAGCCAGAGGGTATTCTCATCCCTTCAGCACGTGGCAACAGAGAGGAAGCTTCAAGCAAAAAGAAAACTCAGCATCCAGTCCAGCCCTGAGCATCAAATACTGCTGATCTGATAAACTACATGAAAATCTAGTTTTCTCTCCAGGCAGGTTTTTTAATACACTGGATTGTGACAAGCAGCAGGTATGATTGATTTAACATACAATTAGTAGCTCATATATAAACACTGTAGGCTGAAATCGAACAGTAGAATCATTGTGCACTTGTATAACCTTGCTGAGATTTTCTTTGGGTCCTGAACTCATAGCTGAACTCTTCAAAGACATAAATTGTGTTGCATTTCCACAAAGCTCTTTTATAAATTTCTCAATATGTCTTTTTTTTTTTTTTTGTGTGGAGATGGACTGACTGCAGCCAAAAACCCAAAAGGAGACAGGCCTTTTTCTGCTCTCTTATGTTGTTTCAATCACCAGTCTACTGTACAAAGGAGGCAGTCTGATGGCATGACGGGTGCACATCGCTCGTCTGCCTGTGCTGTTGTCTCAGTTTGAGCCTCATAAAAGGAAGCGGGCCTGACGATGCCAGAGGCGGAGGATTCAGCTCTGCGGTCTGAGCAGAGAAACATCAGCGCAGCGCCATTCTTTAGAAGGAGATGTCCTTCATTGTGCTGCCAACTCTCCCTGGGGCAGTAGCACAAGACACAGCCTCTTATTTACCATATACAGGATCTCTCCATGGCCTTAATGAGCCAGGATATTCAGCGTCACAGAGACAAAGGCCATGCTTTCACTTGAAGAAGCTTTGGTTTTGCTGAATTAAATAATGATAATTAAGAAAATATTAATCAAACTGTAGCTCTTGCGGCTCTGGAGATGTGTTGAGGGAGCAGGTCTTCCAGCTGAGCCTGTAGGAGTTCTCATTTAGAGTATGCCTGTGACCTACAGAGCTGCAGGCAAATACGCCCGCGCACACACACACAAACACACAGAGATGCACACAATTAAAAGCGGACCTTGGTGGCCTACTGTTCTATAATTAAACGCCCTTTGGTATTCTGCACAAAAATACTGAGAAAGGTTCAGATGTGTCAAAAGAGAGTGAGACAAGAAGAAACACTGAAGAAGCTGTTGGTTCTCTGAGCTGCAAGTTCTGCTCAATGCAATGAATAAATAAAATGCACAAACTAATACCTTCCCAGTGTGCAGTTGGTATGTCTGGTGGGCCGACGGCAGCTATACAGCTGTACTGTGAAACTTTAATGCTGCAGGATGCCTGCAGCGCTGCCTGGGCTTTGTCTCTGAGGTGGTTTTGGCGGTGTTGGAGGCGGGGGTTGGGGGGGGGCTTTCCACATGTTCGATCTAACTGGGACAAGTGCTACAAAAAGGAACAGGATGCGTGTGACCTTTAAATCCACCAGGTTCCAGCTGCCTGACAACTGGGGATGACCACTGGCTCTTCACTTCTATATCAGAGGACTTAAAAAAAAAATGAAAGCGCCTCCTATAGCTTCTTCAAAAAAAAAAAAAAAAAAAAGTCATCAAAACTCTGTTCACAAATTCAAACATTATGGGGTGATTATATGGTATTATTCTTCACCTTTTAGGCTTGTGAGTGCCTGTCATTTGGCTCTAGTTGTTATGATAATGTGAGGTATTCCATCTCCTTTCCCAGCATGCTCTGTGTTTGACATTCATGGGGTTAAAGTCCTCTGAATGATGAAGTGCCAGCGTTTGGGACAGTAAATTGCATCGTTTCAATTGAGAAGAGAGTTCCCCTTGGGTTTGCTGGAGGTCCCTACGGACTGGCCTTGAACAGAACAGCATGTTGTACATCCATATAAAAAAGAGAAAAATATGGTGGTACTTTCCTCTTTATGATGCAGAGATTAATCTGTCACCATATTCATACGTAAATCTCACTCCCAGCTTTGGAAAATACTGTTTTACCTTACTTTACGCTATATTTTATTTTTTTATTGCCAATAAACATAAACCATCACAAAGGGCTAATGTTCTCATCAATATTATTACAAAATGATCATAAATCCAGCGCCTTGTTAAAATTTGACACCATTTCCCTCCTCAGCTACTCAACCAGTAAAAATATTAGACAGAAGCATTATTTTATCAGGCAATTTCGCTCCCAATAACAGATGATCTTCTCTTATTTTTGAGTTACAGTACACCACTTTATTTTCATTAGATTATTAGGTCCGTGCTTCCTTCCACATCCTCTCCCTCATCGCTGTGTTCAGCAGTACTGATCTTGCCTTTTGGGGCCATTTTTTTCTTATACTTCAGTAGAAATGCCTTGACAACACTGTGGTGGTTATTTCATCCTGAGAGACCGCAAACTAAACAGCAGAAACACACTGTATATACGCTTGTTTAGTGGTATGCAAATCATCTTTGCCGGAGGTAAAATTAACATTTTTAATTAAAATATTAGCACCAAACAAACACAGAAAAACACACTAATGATTAAATCATCTTGATAGAACCACATAGTGGAAAATGAAGGCAAGATTCTCATAATTATTTTTATGAAAAGATGTTATATGGCTCATATGTTACTCTGTTTTTGTAGTCATTATTACACTACAGCTAAAGACAAGCATTTAAATGTCATTTTTTCTAAAATTTTGTTTGTATTGTTTAAAGCTGGAAATTAATAATAATTGTTTTCATATAGAAATATAGCATATATTGTGTATGTACATTTATATATTCAACCTCACTTCACTTATTCCCTGAAATAATCCTGAAAACAGACTCATGAAATGCAAAAATGTAATTTAGGATAAAATATTTCACTATATCCAAAGAATTTATTTCTCTGCCTTTCCTCAGCAGGTACCAAATATCATAATATCATAATTTTCTGATAGTCAGGCTAGTTGAACCTTTCTGCAGCTGCTTTTAATGTAACTATAGCTCCCTCCTGTGGAAAACAATGTTTACTAAGGGAAAACTCAGGGATTTTACAATGTCTCAACAAAGCAACTTTATTTTAACAAATGTAAGCAGTAATACAGATTCATCATGGGGCAAAAAGTTTAGATATTCACCTTGAATGTAGCATTGGAATGTGTGTTGCGTGCAGGGGAAAATGTATGATGGAGTTTTGCAGTTAGATGTAATATTCATCAGGCCACCTTTCTAGCGCACCTTATCGTTGGTGGAAAGTGAGACCGTTTTGATCCAGATTTTTAGACCTCTGGACCACAGAGGCCGAGCAGAACCTTCTGGTAGTCTCCCTTGGTGTGCTCCTGCAGACACAGAGCAGGTTAGATAAGCTGCATGACAGAGCCAGACTCTGTAAATCAGTAACAGGCCATTGGGGGGGGGTTGCTCGGTAATTCACTCACGATAATGGTCTTTTGCAGAGACTGTCCAAAGTTGGCCCTGTATTCACAGCAGATCTTCTTCAGGTCCACTTCACAACGGGACACAATAATTCTGGTCACTATCTTTTCTTTGGCTCCTTTACTCTGAGGAGACGAGCACAAGTCAGCACTTAACTTTTACATGTTCTATACTTAACTACCACAGCTGATGTAACGCTGTTGTAAGATGACTTCGCCATCTTTGGATTCTCTGTTCCTGCAGCAAAATTGCATTTTCACAAGCAGATGAACTTCTTACATTGGTTTCAAAGTGTAAAAAAAAAAAAAAACCCAAACAAAACAAAACCAAAAAATAGTTCGGCCCTCACACTGGCCAAATTTGAGCAAGAAGAAAGAGAGCAGCAGTGTAATTACCTTCATGGCTTCATTCAGTCTTTTGGCGAAGTAGAGCTGTTTGTTTTCAAAGCATTGAACTGAAACAAAAGAAAAACAATAAATATCCACCAGAATTTATTTTCCATCATTTCATTTTTTGTTGATATATTTTGTTATACATGTAAGGAAATCTTAACTATCAGATGAAAAAAGGGGCCATCACAATTCTCCTAGTATTATCAATATGAAAAACTCAAAACGATAAGTGTACCTAACACCAGGAAGGACCTCTGCAAGTCTCCTTTGACCTCCTTCTGAATACTCTCCTGCATGTCGTAGGGGCTGTAGCTCTTGTACCTCTGAAAGACTATCAGGCAAAATGGAAAATGACTCATTCTGACTGGTAGCAGGTACATTTTTCAAATTATTCAGGAGAAGCAAAAATAAAAAAATTAAAAAATAAAGAAATAAAAATCAAGGATTCTGTCAATGATTCCAGATAATAAAGAGGGTGTGATACCTTTCTGCAGGTGGGGTACACTTCTCTCAGACATAATGGAGATCCAGGTCGCCACATCAGTTCCTTTGATCTTTACGCCAGCGTCATAGAGCGCCTGAGAGGAATCAGCAAAACGGCAGTAATATTAGCCATACCTTACACTTTGTGGTGTGACAGTGGTGATGCTCTATTTCGATAGGACTGCACTAAATGTATTATTTCAGGTGGCAAAGAAAATAACTGCTTGTGCAAAATTCTCATCTGCGTGAGGTTTTCCTCACATCATCCAGAACTTCCACACTCTCAGTTGTTTCTGTAGATTTTTCACCAATTTAGTTGTTTAGTAAAATGCAAAAAAATTAAAATTTGCATCATTCAGGAGGAGAGTGCACTCTTGCTCTCTCAAGGAGAACACATGAGCGCGGCACAAAATGACTTGGCCTCCACAATCTTCCAGCCTATTAACGAAATGTTTTGGGAATTCTTTGAAGAACCTAAACTCTCAAACATTTCGCTTTCCCTTTCTCACATGTTTATTCCATAATTTCACGTGTGTTGTGATGCAAAGTTGTGTTGTGCATATTTCTGATGCCATCATCATTCTACAGTGTAGAAAAAAAATACAAATAAAGAAAAACCACTGTCTGTTGACTGGTACTGTGGAAAAGGCCCACTTATAATTCTTCCAAATAAAAGTCAGAATAAGAGTCAAAATAAGAGTCATAACGTTGAATAAGTATTTTTTCCATCAGGGAGCATTTTAACACACTTAAAAATCTATTTACTTATAAATGGCACTTACTCTGGCATCTTCATCAATCTTTTCATAGTCAACAATAGATGATGGTTCAGCTCTCTTGGTCTGCACAGAAATAAGACATGACCCAGTTCAGCTGTATATTCTTATTACATGTATTATATATAAATATCATCAAGAAAGGCATCGACAGATCTCACCTGCACTAAAGCCAAGAGCAGCTTTGCAAAGTTCCCTGAGGTGTCACCTGCAACATCTTTTTCCAGATCCTTCTTGAACACTGTGGGAAATTTTCAGTTTAGATATTTCACTCTCTCTGCATAAGCAAAACGATCCAGTGGCTGTTGAATTTCTGGTTCAGGGACTAGACTTTTGATGGACAGAGAGAACCATGTTTGTACATGAATCTTATAGTGCAGACAACCCAACAACCTGAGAGTGACACCTTATACATTACAATGTGCACCCAGTCTGGATGTTTTAAACTTACAGTCTTTGTAGACCTTCTTGATCTCCAACAGCTCATCGTTGCTGCGTGAGCACAAAAGCTCAATCAACGTTTCTTCATCTGTTCCTAAGCCCTGAAGAGACAGAAATCTTCATTACTTCTTACACATGACACTTCCAAGTTATAGCTCAGGATAAACATACTATCCCTTCACCAGTAGAGGGCAGTGCAACCCCTCAGTGAAATCCACTGATTGACTCCTTTACCTTGATTGAGCCTCTGATCTCTGAGGCATCATATTGGGCCGTGCTCTTCATTAGTCCAAGGATCACTGTCTCCAAAGAGCCAGACAGCGCTCCCTTCAGGGCTGAGATCATGTCCTAAAAACACAATACAACAGTTTTACCAGAATGGACTGCATGTGCTCCAATATTGGAGCTAACGAGCTCTTATTTATTTTCCTGTTCAGGCCTCCTGCACCTTTTTTGCCCTCCTTTCATATGCAAAAGCAATGTCCCTCCTTTGGGAGTAGGTCCGCTGTGTTAGGACATCAATGATGGTCTGTTCATCCACTCCTAATGTTAACGCACAAACAACACTTTGATCACACACAAACAAGATATGGTGCATGGATCCACTAAATGTATAGTATTGTATTTTGAACAATATAGCTTGTATTTTAACTATTATGGCTAGAAAAGAAAATTAACTCCACATAAAACACATCATTATAACAAAATGGTGGGTTGTCGAAGTGGTCAGGCTGCTGCCAGTAGCTCTCCATCAGTGGCCAGCCGAGCTCTGCCAGCAGTGAGGAGCAGACTTGGAGCTGCTCCCAGCATGGTGAAAAGAAATTTTGAGCCAGCATGCTGACTCACAAATACCGGCTATTCATTTGGGCAAAGAAGTTGCAAAATCAAGCACAGATTTTTTTTTCCTTTTTTTTTTTTTTTTTTTTTTAAAGAAAGAAAGATGTGTGTCTTGCCTTTGGATTTGATAGCTGTGTCTATTCTGGCAGCATCTTTGTCAGGGTCAAAGTCCACAGCAGGTACCACAGTGGGGAACTTGGGTTCATGTGCCTAAAGATTCAAAGTATGAGATATAAAAACAGGAGCCAAAGTAGACAGGCTGTAAGACGTGTATCCCACATCGTTAAAGTATTATACATTTCAAAATGAAAAAAGGAGAAATATAGTAATGCATTACCCCGATGTTGAGTGAGAGCTGTCCGAGGAACTCTGATACCATGGACATTTTGACAGTCCTGGAAAAGATAAAAGTATCAACATGATCTTCACATCAAATCTCCCCATAATCCATTCACTGACCTGTCTGGGCTGAACCATGGAAGGGTTAGTGTTCCTGTTTATTTTGTTTTGTCTTGTGTCCAAACATCATCACATCGCTCATGTGATGATGTCTAAGACAGTGCCTTAGACATGCAGAGAAACTTAGTTTATTCAAAAGAGTCAAACAATCACTGCAAGTGAAAGCATCGTTACTACACTGGTTAGGTAATGCTGACAGTGTTAACTTTTAAATCCGTGCTCTGCATCCACATTAACAGTGAACCCAAGAGACACACCCTGGTGTTACTCTACTTCAGGCTGGTGGGGCAACTGAGTAGATTCATATGCACACTGCACATTACAGTTGAATCAGTGGATACAGTGGAAATTTTTAGTTTTCCTTTGGTTAAAAAAAACAAAACAAAAACAAAAACAAGAAAAAAGACCAAACACAAGCTCAACACAAACTGAATGAACAATGTGGAATTTGTGTTATAAGTTGTGACTGCAAAGTGTAACTCATTTACAAATAATCTTATTACACAGCAAAATGAATGACCACACTGTACCTACCTTTGCTGTGCGAGATGAGTCGACAGAGATTTGTCCAGGCGATATTCAAGTGGAATGGGTGTGGAGCTTTAACTTTCCGACATACAGAAAGGCTTCCCCCTTCAGTGCTCCTGACTCATACCCTCCCCTCCATGCACTCGTGACTCCACCCTTCCCTAGAAACCATTGCAAGCTCAAGTGAGTTCAAGGATTTCAAAGCTTTGCACAACTTTTCCCCTCCCACAAACTATTCTAAGTGTGTCCTCAAGAGGTTTTGTGCTGATGTTTAATACTCACTTCACACTCCAGATCTTCAAAATGTCTGCCCATAAAAGACAATAAACTGAGACAAATTTTGTTTATTCTCAGACCATTTTACAAATGACTAGATACAAAAAAGCCCATCTCTGAACAAAATACCAAGCTTACATTCTATGCTGTACAAAGTGCTTCTGCGGCCACAAATATATTTAGGTCATAATGTGTTTCCAGTATGATGACTTTCCCTTGAAATGCAGGTTCAGCTCTTCTGATGTATTTAACCTATATGAAACAATAATGACATTATCTGCTATTAGAAGTGATTTTAAATTGACTTTTGGATTAGGTTTACGATAAACTTGCCACGCCTGGCGGCGCGTTTATTTTGTTTTCTCTTGGCGTTGCCTGTACTCAAATTGCTTGACTGCCTAGCTCCACGCCTGTTGGCCCCAGCTCTCTGCGTCTGGTGGAAAAAGGAAGGCAAGAATGGAGCTTTAAATAACTGGATGCTAAATTCAAGTAGCACAAAACTTTATACCCTCCAATATTTTTGTGTTACTAACTAGGCAAATGTTGACAATGGGAGAAGAAAAAAAAAATCCACAGCTGAAAAAGAATTATGTTGCTTTACTACATGCTTCACTGTGTGGAATTTTTGACCAGCATCCAGTGAATGTCTCACACTAAGCTATGGTATGTTCTCTTTTGTCTCTCTTGTTAGCTTTGGGCTTGTGCAGACAAACTATGTGGTAGTGTGCTGGTTGAGTTTGTCTAGTAAGGAAAAGGTCAAATGCTTAGCACTCACTATAAGTTAGTCCGAGACTTGAGTTAATTTATCCAGGCTTTCAGGAAACCTGTGTGTGTGTACAAGTATTTTGTGTCTCTAACAAAGGATGCAGACTTCCAAGAAATTAACCAGCAAACTGTTCAGGTTTTCCACAGTATGTATCAACACAGTAGCTACAATGGCAAAAGACAATCACAGACCTTTTGGAATGGTTTTGTAGGGAAGGTGCAGGGGACACGGCCATGTGCTTGGTGGAAGGGTAGGACCACAGTGGGATCAACAGGTATCCAGGGCACAAGACCAGAAGTTGGGGGCTGTGGGACCGAGCTGTGGAGTTGTTGCAGGTTGTATGCTCCCCGGGTCACTTTCCCAGGAGGTGTTTTTAATAAGGTCACAAATGGTTCCCCTGTTTTGTGCACAATCAAGTACTGTCCTTCGTCTAACCTAAAAATCAAATTAAGTCAATGAGGGTGTGTAAAAGTCAACATCCGCATATTAAGGCATACAGAAGTATGTTAGAGCACTCAGGGCTTTCTTCTTTGGCTGCAATGTGGGTAACCAGAGCCTTAAGAAAGCAGGTGACACATCTTTTGAGGGTTGTTGTGTAACCCCCCAACACAATCATGAGAACAGATGATGTCATATCTTTAGCCCAAGGCTGTCAGCACATCATCAGAATCATAGATTGAACAAAGATGTGCCCAGACAATTCATCTGCAGAGATTGTCTGACTATAGAAAAGTTTAAGAAAAAGACTATCTTTCTCAAATTCTGCAGAAATTTCAATTAATCCACGAGTGTATTGTTTTTACACTTTAAATAAGCCTTGTGCTTTGATTAGGACCCATTATATAAAAATATGTACATTTTTAAAATTTTTATAAAGCAAAATTATAGTAGAGGGAGGTCAGAACTATAATCTTACTCAGTTAGCTTTTTCAGAACGTGGTGCAGTATATTCAGTGACCTTGCAGGCCTGCGAATGGAAAAGAAATATCACCAAGTTACAGTCTGAATACTGTGGTGGGCATGTAATTTTCATCACTGATTTAGATGCCAGAAAAAAAAAAAAAAAAAAAAGCAATGGGGGAAAAACCTGATTATTGATGACATGACAGAATCTTAACTAACATAATCACAAAGGAATTATTGGGTTAATCCTAATCATCTGCATACATCTGCTCTGAGAACACTCACTTGAACCCACAGGAGAGGTTCTGTTGCCAATCGTCAGGCAGCTTTCTCAACAGGGACACTTTTGATGTGTGTGCACTGATGTGAGCTACAGAGACAGAGAGGGTGAGAGACAAACTGAGAAAAGAGCTAATGAGGGCGCACATCAAGAGTTTCACCTCGTCATCAATGTAATTCCTAGTGCTTACAATGCAATTAGTCTGTGATGATTTGCCAGCGTTGTTACAAGCTGGAGTGGGGGTAAGAAATGTTGGTCCTGTCGTCTTCCCTGCCTCCCACTCCAGCTTGTAACTCCTGTTTATTTCAACAGTGGCTCCCTTCAAGTATGGACTATTGTATAGCCTGAAACCAAAGCTATAAACACACAAATGGTTAAGCCAAGTCATATGCCAGATGAAAAATTATGAACCATTAAGCAAAGAAGGAAGTGTTGCATCAGCTATGCATGTTCTGTTAAATGGGGTATTCTCTGTATTATTTCATGCAGTTTCTCACTGACCATTCTTCTTACAGTACTACTAGTACAACAGTTTATTTCTTGACTGGAAAATCTGACACAACTAAAAAAAATAAATAAATCATGGAACACAAGTCACAAGTGTCTCTGGTTACTTTTGGGTAGAGTTGTTCATAACATGGCATCTGAGTAAAAGGAAACAGCAGCTTGTACTTTTAATGTGGACTGTGTGTCAATGGAGAGGGCTATAATTTAGAGACTGCTGTTTGCAAAAATCTGTAGATTGCTGGTGACGTACACTCCCAGAAGACAACGAGACGAGTCAATAAGTCCCTGCAGCTACTACAGGAAAGACATTACCTGAATATTGAACTACAGGTCAGCGGTACACATAACGTAACAGTATTCAATGAGACAATTTGACTAATGTTATGAACAACAATTAGCTGAGTTCTGCAACAGTCTATTTTTTGTAATTCCATAACAACCAAATATGGCTGTTGTTATGGCAACAAAGTAAACTTAATCACTACACAGTGGCGGCAGGATGGTGAGTCATCTCCGGACTATTCCATTGGTTTGTGGGAGGATTTGCCTTGTGGACTTTGCACAACCCAGTGAGGGAAGGAGAAGAAAAAACTGTTTTTTTCCAAAGGCCCATAAAGTTACTTTGTTTCTCAGCATTTCTGTTGAAAATGAAAAGCGCAGTAAATTTGCAATTTGAATATTTTTGTCTTGATTTGAACAGTATTGCTGATAGCAGTAATATAAGTTTTACCTATGTATGAAACTGTGCTGGAGTGGAGCAATGTTTCAGTCCACAACTGGCAAGCCTCACTGTTGGTTAGACACTCAACACCATAACTCAGCTGGTACTCCAGCTTGGGCAACACGTGTACTGGCACATACTAGTGGGACATAAACAAAGGACATAGAAAGGATGGTTTGATATACTGATTGTACACTTTAGCTATGAAATTCCAGAGCATGTTAGTAAAGTAGCATTGATACCTGGTTTTGTTTGCTGCCCAAATTTCTTGAATGGGTCAGTGAGACCGAGCTGCGTACCATGACCAACAAATCTTGCAGACTGTATAGCTTGTAGAGCAGGTTGCCCTCTTCTGGAGCATTGTAGTCTTGTTCATCTTCTGCACTGGCCTGCAGGTCTTGTGACAATATTTCTGTGTAGGGGACAATGATGCACTTTGTGTTACAGGCTTATTGACCCAACTTAAATCCACACGATGAAATTAAATTTGACACTAACTTTTGCACTCTGTGGTGTTGGTATTAGTCACGGGTGCAAAGCTTTGGGAAGCAACGCAGGTCTCGCCATTCTGATTCTGGTTTCTCTCTAAATATGAGTACACGCAAGGCTTAACCAAAGATGTTGAATGGGAGTGAACTGAGGGTCCCAAGGGTTTGGTGGGTGAGTTGGTCTCCAGGGATATAGTGGAGTTTTTGCCTGTGTCGTTGGCAGATTTGAACATTGCTGTTTGCATGCGGAGGATCTCTCCCAGCTGGTCATCAGCCTTAAATCTTTTGGATTGTCGTGTCCGCCTTCTAACTTTTTGAGGGGAAGATGTATTCACAGGGTCTAGGGTAATTGTTCGGTCAGGAGAGCACGGTGTGGACTCAGGTTGTTTTGTAGCTGGAGACACGGAAACATCGATGACCAGCTTCTCATCCTCAGAGTCACCAGTAAGGTCTAAGTCTTTGACACTTTCCAGCACAGAGCCTTGCCTCACCTGTTCAGTCTTTGGGACATTGGACTCACTTTCAACCTGCTGAGTTGTCTCTTTTGTCATGGAATCATCCATAATTGCCAATGAGGTGTCCATCTCCTCCAAGGAACTGCTCCTTGTGGTTGCATGATGCTCACTTAACGTCTTACTCTTTGTTAAAAGAGGGACATTTTGTTCTTTTTTACTTTTAACACATGCATCCTGTTTATTATGCATTTTCTTCACCTCGGAGGCCTTTTTGGATGTTGTCTCTCCAAATGTCTCCAGGTCAGTAAGGTCTACCTCAAAGTCAAAACTACTGTTTTCAAAAAAGACTTGATTTCTTTGTGAGTTGTCCTGATTTAGAAAGAGAAAACAAAGAATCATTGCTCCAAATGACATAAAAGTACATGGCACATATGTTTTAACTTTTACTTGCTTGTCAACATACCAGAGAGCGCTGCTGCTCACCCACAGGAAGCTCTGTCATCACGTGGAACACATTTTTACTTCCAGTCTTCTTGATGGAGAGTTTCAAACTTTCCTCATGGTAGAAGTGACTCCTCTCTCTCACTGTCATTTCAGTCTTCAGAAGGGGTGAGTCTATATACACAGTTTTCCTCTGAATATTGCCTGTACCTAAAACATAGTGTGAAATAAAGGCATGTGAAACAGTGTCACCGTGAGGCCATTTGATGTAAATGCAGTGGTATCTCACATTTCTTCAAAGCGGCATGCTTTTCCCCCACTAATAAGAATTGAAGAAATTATTTTAAAAGTAAGTGTAAAATCCTTTGTATTTTTTACACCACAATTTCTTTTAATCCTAATCCTTTGAAACATATTATAAAGAAATAGCATTTCTTTTTACTATTTTCAGCAAGCTGAAACTACATGAAGTGCAGTCTTTTTGGCACAATCCATAATCTCTTATTGAAAAGACTTGTAAATGTGCCAACAAACTCTGATACAATTATATTAGAGTATATACTATATGTTACTATTTTAATGCACACACGAATTTCTGTTATTCATTCATCTTCTACTGCTTATTTGTTTCCAGGTCGTGGGGGATGCTGGAGCCAATCCCAGCTCACATTGGGCGAGGCCAGGGTACACCCTGGACAGGTCACCATCACAGGGCCAATGTACAGAGACAGACAGAGACCAACAACCACTCACACTCGGACCTACAGACATTTTCAAGTCACCAATTATCCCTTGACATGCATGTCTTTGGACGGTGGGAGGAAACCGGAGTACCTGGAGAACCCAGTTCCTCCATGCAAGCACAGGGAGAACACACACAGAAAAGCCCCAGGCCCGGGAACCAAACCCGCGACCTTCTTGTTGTGGGGCGCTAACCACTATGCTGCCGTGCTGGCCCCCATTTCTGTCTTTTCTATTTATTTTATTTTAGTTAATTTCATCACTCTAACCTATTTAAACATGTATTTCTGTAAGCATTTTTATATTCTAACTTGGTCTTAATGAAACTAATTTTCATCATGATAGCCTAAGTGGCTGAATGCAGATGCCAAGGCTGTACCTTTTCCTGGATTCACTTTGATCCAAACAGGTATTTCCCATGGCTCTGCAAAATCAGGACTATGGTTGTCCAGCAGTTTGACCAGGGCCTCACGAGTCAGACACACGTGAGGCTGATAATGGGCACACAGCTTCTCTGCATTGCCATCGCTGCTGATTGTCTGTAGAAAAGCAACAAGACTACGTCAAACCAAGAAAATATCCAATGTATAAGTAAAAAAAATAAAAAATAAAAAATACACGTAACTACACATGGATCTTTAAATAACTTGACTTTCATAGTCCAGTGTCTTATCAAGCATGCTTCCAAAAAACAATTAGCACTGGTTTTGCTGAGCAAGACATGAACACCCTCTGGTGTCTTTTGTGAAGACTGCGAGAGCTGGAATGGAGTTACAATAGACCTGCGGTCATGAATCCCATTCTAGCAGTAAAATATCTTTGTGACTTTATTGGAGTAATTAAAAAAGCAAGACAATTGCTTACAGCGTGCAAGTCCTTAGCTTTTTTAGCTGGAGGTTTCTCTGACGAAACACTTTGATAATCCGATGCAAGCTGTGCATCAGCAGGCAAAATCTTGTGGTCTGTAATATCCACACTGCCCTGGGGAAATAAAGTGTGCAAAGATGGAAATGGAAGAAGTTAATCAACAACAAAAGACTAATTCTGCAATACAATACTTCCAGATCCAGGGTTGAAAAGATAACTGGACAAAAGTCTTTATGAACAGAAATATGTGAAGAGTTAATTCTAAACACCCAAGACTAAAACAGTTCTCATGAGGCAGAAGAAAAAATATTCAAAATCTAAAATATCTTACCATGATTAATAGTTGTTTTTCAAAGGTCAGCGTCAGCCTCGGGTTGAAAGTTCCACCTGTCAAACTAGTCATTTCATGGATTTGGTAGAGCTGAGGAAATGTCTTAATGCACTCCAAACAGCCTCTGAAGAAATCCTGAAAACAAATTTGGGATGTGTTTTAATACTTAGACACATTATACAGAGCTGCATACAAGCGTAATCTATGCATTGGTACCTCTGAATATTGCAAAGCTCCCTGTGATATGAAGTTGTAATCATCTGCGCACATTTTGGCGACATCCTTCAGGTACCCCATGAACTGCATTATTTCTTCGTTTGCTTTTGCTTTTAAATGCTGACATAAAAGATAAAATTGTTGGAGTGAAGTGATGCAATAGCTACAAGCAACATCAAAACAATGTTAAAAACAGAAGACTGGCACCTGTGGAGGATTACTAGTTTTCTTATTCATCAAAAAACCAAGATATGTCTTCTGGTCTTTGCTGGACAGGTTGGACAGGCAAGGGAATGGCAATCTTGGTTCTGGGTAAACAGGCAAGGCTTCATTCTCGACCTGGGGGAGTTTTTCTTTGGATTTATTCTTATCCTTACATTTTTCTTCACCATCAACACTATCTATATAGTGATCATCACTATCATGGTCATTCTTGCTGATGACGTCGTCTTCCACAGCACCTTCTGTAGAATGAGGGCAGGATGCTTTGGCAGCGCCAACATCACACACCTGTTTTATGTTGGCATTCTCTACAGGACTTGGGAAGAGAAAAAAAGAAAATGATGACTAAACAAATTAAAAGCTTTCGAACTGATGTAATGCTTAATTGGAAAATTTACTGACGTACCTTTGAAGAAAGGCAAACAGTTCTCTGATATTCGGTGCAAGGGAAAATTTGTCATATAGATCTTTGGTAAAGAATGGACCATCAGGAGGTGGAGGGTCTTCCCTTTAAATAAAGAAAAAAAACAAAACATTTATTATATGTATTATAACATTTATCTATCCATTGTTTTTATTACAGCTGTTATATTTGATATTGATTACCCAAACACTCATACAGTGTTACACATAATTTTGAACGCCATGGTCGCATAAACAAAGTCAAATTACACAAAATGATTGAGATATCTTATTGTATATATATGCCCCATCACATATTTAAGCACACATTTAACACTAAACTTATTTTTGTAATTTTAATTTTGTTTATTCATTGGCTTCAAATTTACACCAATCATATATATAGGAAACTAAAAGGAGTCAAATACCCTATGCATGTTATTTTATTACAATTTCATTTGAAATACCAGAATTCTTAGGTAAATAGATAAATAGATAAATGACTAAGTACATTTTAACACAAAAAACAAACAAACAAACAAACAAACAAAAAAAAACACGTGGTGGAGCAACATATGAACCAACTAAAACACTTTAGCATCAAAGTCCCGTTTCAATGTTCAGAAAACAGGAGGACACCCACGTTATGGTGACATTTCAGGTTAAATGTCTCCGTCTGTCTCTGAAGAAATCGAACCCTGACAAGGTAAATAATTAAATGACACTGTCCAGTAAAATTATAATTTTAAGGAAAAACCGTCATAGATATTGTTTGAATGAAATACAGTTATATTATTTCTTTCAAATGGCGCTAACCGTTACTGTGTTTTGTTGATTTCGTGTGAAGTTCGTGTCTCGTTGCCTAGTTTGTCCAACCTGGTGCAGTTTCTTTTAGTCCTCCTCAGTACAGACAACAACAAAAACAACACAAAGAACACAACAGTGGTCGCTGTCCGGTCAGATACTTTATCAACGCTAATTCTGGTTAGCACAGTTAGCTGTTAGCTGCCGGTCAACTTTCAGTCGGACTTAGTTTAGTTCACTAACAAGCGCCCATTAACCGCTCCGGATAATATGTTACAGGAGTTTAATAGCCCAAAGTGTTCAGCTCAAACTACCTCAAGGACAAAACATAGCAACGAAAGTATGACTTACCAGACCAGCTCCATCAGTGCATCTTTCTAATGGTCCGCACTGTCGAAAACGTTTACTGTGAGCGTTGCTGCCGCTTAGCCGGTTAGCATTAGCCGGCTAACAAACGTTTGACAGGCGAGCTTCTTCTTCGTGTGAAATAATGTTTGACAGTAAAGCTCTGCGAGCTCGGCTGCCTCCATGTGGACATTGGTCGATCTGCCGTTTCACGGTGTAGCAGAAAACACATCCATGAACATCATTCTTATCAGCTTGCCCTGAATCTCCGTCTAAAATATCTTCCTCTCATCGAGAGAGAGAGAGAGAGAGAAAATAATCAAATAATAATTATGAAAAGAAAAACATTAAGAGTTTTCACTCAAAGTTTTAACTGCTGCAAACAAACCTTTATTGGTGAGGATGAAGTGAAGCCACCGTTATTTCTATTTCCTGTTCAAGGAACCTACTTACCGATTTCTGGTCACAAAAAGTAGTCTTTGTGAGATCTGTTCTGAATCATAATTTACCTTGATCGTTATGTTAAGCATTGGGCTTGCTTAAAATGGTAAGACATATATATTTATTTATTTCCTGAAAGCGCTAATGATAAATTGATGAAACATGTTCTAAGACGTCTAAGGAGATGACATTGATTGATATGTAATGAGAAATAAAGTCTATATATACATAATTACACGACTCTATCATATTGCAGTTCCGAACACTCATCAAAGCGGTCAAGATATTACACAGGAAAATTGAGTCAAACTGTTATTTTCCCTCAAGGAAAATTGGATTGGATTCAGGAATTCATTTGCACTGTTATATCTTCAAGAAAAATCTCTTGGGCTTATGTGTGTATTGTTTAAAATGTCCCTTGTTTTCTTGTTCAGCATTTAATTTCCAGTTGCACATATTCGGAGGCACGCATTCAACTGGTTTCATTTGTAAATCAAAGATATTCAGTCTGATTCTTTTTAATAAAGGGTGTGTATATGTGTGTGTGTGTGTGTGTGTGTGTGTGTGCCAGAGAGGAGACAACAGAGACAGTTAAACAGTCAGGAAATAAAAGCCCATTACAAGCGGTAAATTTTATTATGGGATAACAGCACATAAAGCACATCTAAAATCGATGTGTCCAATGCACTTTTAATAAAGGTAATATTAAAGGTACAGTTTCTAAGTACAATATAACAACATTCATATTAGAATGAAAAGTATTTAAAAGACAACATTAAATTTCTTATTTTTCTTTACAGCTGTATTTACAAAATGAATCAAAATACTTATTTTCATATTTAAGAATCAGACAAGAAGGAGCAAAACTACGTTTGTGAATAGACTACCTGCTAAAGAGAGTTCAAAAGAGCTGGATAAAAAGGTACATGATCATCTGTCCCCATTTTAACATCAGTAGCAAACGTGTGACTTAGAAATTTGTGACAACCACACACTAGTTTCGGCTTTCCCATAATTTGAACTGCTTTTGCATGGAGAAAGAATCCGAATCTACCCCTGCCTCACCCACCCTTCATGTTAAGTTACCCCGACCGACTGAGCACACATTGAACACAGAACATTAAAGAAACCCGAATGTGTTGTAAGTCTCTTATACAAACACATACAAATACTTGTAATACAATGCATTAGTAAATCTTCTGTTCTCACCAGGAAAAAAAAATGCATATAAAACGAACAGAAAATGGAGAAATATGAATTGCCTGTTAGTGTTTGCCTAGCTGAAACAAACAATGTGCAGGTTAACTTTTCTGAAATATTGTCGGGGAACATTTATATGACTGTTTGAGATCAATAGGAAATAAACTTCCCATTTATGGTTCTCAAACAAGGTGAGAGGTGAAATGTACACTCTAAACAGACTGCCTATACATTATAACGCTTTAACATTGCGCATCAAACCACTTAAAAATGATCAACACATGAGGATAGAATTTGAAAAATCATTTGAAGCGCATGTGTGCGAATTCATCCTCATGTACAAAACACATTGTCACTTCGGTACGCGTCTGGAAAAACCACAAAAAAACAAACAAACAAACAAAAAAAAGACAATCAAAACCACGTATGCATCTTGTTACACCGAGAGGCACTCAGTGTGATACGTTGTGTATTATTGCAAGCATATTCTTCTAATATTTGCTACAGAGTGGAGAGAAAAGGTCAACTTTGTCCTTAAATGACAATTCTTTCATGTACATTTGTAACACTTCATGTGGTGCAAAAGGTTTATGCCACTGGTCTAAAGAAACCACAGTTTCAGGATAGATTAAAATGGGGAATAACGAAAGCATATCGAGGCTCTGTTTAATGTAATCCAAGCACCACTTCCCTGCTTCAGGTAAAGGACTATGCAGACACGAGAGGTAAATATTAAGTATCTTAAAACCTGACAAACTATAGCCTCAGTGAGTGGTTTTTACAATCAGACAAAGAAAAAACACAATACTGCCGTTTCAGTTTGAATATTATCATTTTTCCACAAACCAGAAAAGCAACCTTAAATAGCTTGTTAATTAGCAGATACTAGCTTTGCTATAAGTCAGAAGGAAACAAGTGCCTTACCCCGAGACGAGTACACTGATACAGGTACTGGCTGGGTAATTTTACCACTATCATTTTCATTATTATTATCATTTATTGAGTCCTAATATCAATAATACATTAATATGCAATGAAATGAATGTACTAATAGGGCAGCCAGGCTTAGGAATCAATACTTTGTTCACAAAATTAACTTACCTAGCACCACACATCAGGGCAACACAAAATAAATGTCAGCACACCCTTTCTCTATCAAACTAATCCTAAAGGAGGGAGGCAAACTAGAAACAGTTATCATACAATATGGTGTAATTGATAAACAGATAAATATTTTCACTGGGTAGGCCTTAGTAGCAGTATTTTCCTCTTACCTATACAGACAGAAGTTACAAAGCTACCTTTATACATGTGATCAGTAATAACATTAAATATGGTGAATAAACAGCCGAGAATGAGGGAGAGAGAAAGAGTGAGAAAATATGATATATAGCATACAGGCCATGTCAAGTTCTTAGTTCTCCACCTGGGAACAGAACTGGTCAAATATACAGATGAAACATAAAAACATCCACAAAATAAACACAAAAAAAAAAAAAAAAAAAGTGATAAATAAGAGGTGTATTTACATGCAGATGTTCAAAGTCTATTATGCACAAAAGAATCAAAAATAATACACAGACATATATTATTGCTTGACATTCGATTATGGCTAAAAGTTGCTTTTCATTGTTTTTTTTTTTTGTCAAAACTATATTCTTAAACGTATTTTTAATCATAAATCCTTATCAGCTGTGCTTTGGAAAAATGAGTTCTGTTTAAATGTGATGACTGACTCATAATTCTGGGTAACACACGGACAACTTTCAGCGTGACATAACACTAATCTTCACAATTTATGGTCACAAAGACAATTTTTTTTCCCCCCCAATTTACAATCCAGAATTAATTTCAGTTCATTTCAGCCTCGGCTGTGGCTGCGCTGTCTGAACCTATAGTGAAGCCGGACAACGCTGCTTCATGGCATTCTACAGACCAATGAATTGTTGAAGGCATTATGTCATGCTTTTTGACTCCTACACTTATTATGGATGGGTCAAACTCAGCATTTCCAAAACCTTTATTGTGATTTAAAAAAAAAAAAAAAGAGTCCAAAATAAAATCAAGACCACCTCATCCCACATAACCCTGTTCCTCTGTAATTATTAAAGCCTTGTCTGGGTTTTATTTTATTCACACACTGTGAGAACAAATACATACACACACGCACACACACACTATTGCTTTTTACAAACAGACAACAGAGCAGAGACAGAAGGACCAGCACATTTTACGGTATACTATACACTGATTGAATAGCACACTTAGCATCAATCCCTTATTTATTGGGATATCTCAAGTGAGAATATACAGGACATCACTTTACAGGCCTGTGTGAAGGTGCAGTTTATAGTTAAACACAAGTATTCAGGTCTTTGATGACCATTTTCTGCTATTCTGCCAATATGTCAACCATACCAGTACATTAGAAGATGAAAACAGGGTAATGGGGATTTATTACTTTTTGTTCTGCACTGAGAGTAAATGTTATCAGTTTAAGTCGACTGTATGAATAAAGTTAAATTCAAAAGGATGACGACTGCAACTGTAGAGACCCGTAATTATAACACAAGGCATATTGCTTGCTTTATATTGTTGAACATATCACAAGCCACTCAACTGTTGGAACTTGAATGAAAATAACATTTTCATTTTATGAGAACATAACCCATTTCAGCGGCAGACCCACTGATCATATCTGATGAAATACTGAATTGTTTTATGTGGCCATCAAAAAAGATTCCAACTGAATAATTAAAAAAAAAAAAAACAACATAATTTTTTTTTCTTTTCCTTCTTCTTCTTCATTTTTTGCAAATAAATAACAGGAAATCAGCCAAATGTCCATCTCTGCATTATTTTCTGAACACTGAGTGTTGTACTGCATGTTCAGTGTGCTATACCAAAAAGTTCAGCCACCTGCTCTTATCAATTGAGTGCTAATAAATTCACAGAAGAGCTATTTAAATGCTCTGCAACTATCCAGAGGAAAGCAAGCTGCTTCTTCAGTCTACCTGTTACCTCCCTGAGCATTCACACTTCATCCTCCTTGCTGCTCTTGCAGGGCCTCTGGGCCTCTCAACCTGGATTGTCTAGCAGTGTTCCAGACTGGGTTTCTTTTGCTGGGAGACTGAGGTTTACTAGTCGTAGAGGGCTTGTGCATATCCAAATAGCATTGGATCATAACAGAGAAGATTACTTAGGTACAGCATATCTACTACAACCCAAACACAAGAGATTTTGTATTGCATAAGAATATTTGGTTTTTCTAACAAAGAGGGTTATCATTTTTCAAGACCCTGATGACACCATTTGAAACCAAAACAGATTTTCGTGTGACAAATATGCTGAGTATTGAAAAAACAGTTGTTTGTTGTTTTTACAAATGAGATTTTTTTTTTATTTTTGTACTTCACCATAGGGGCACAGTGGTCTTTGAGTGGCTGGAGGCCCCATAAAGGACATTGATAATGTGAATTTCTGAAGAACTCAGTGATGAATATTCAAATGTTTAAACTCAACCACCTCCTATGGACACATCCCTGAACAAAAACATAACAAACTAAAACCTAACAAGTACAAACAAATGTCCTCCTAAACAGAAAGCGCAAAAGAAACTCTTCCCTGAGGGGTGACAGCACATGGCATTAATGCCTTGTACAAATTGCACGGCAGAGGAATGATAGTGTGCAAACAAAAATCAAAAGACAAACAACTGGATTCTATGTTGGTGACAGATGTGTTAACATGCTTTTGTTGGATTGTTGGATTTCTAAAGGGATATTTTTTTCTTTTTTTCCTGTTTTTTTTTTCCTCCTTTTTTTTTTTTTTCCAAACATATTCCTTGAAGCCGCTACTGAGATTGCTGGAATGTCTTAGGAATCCATTCTACATTACAGATGAGTAGAGTGGAAAGCGGAAGCAACGACTATTGTTTGGCACATCCAGGGTTTTTTCTACCACTTTACTACCACACTGACAAGAAAGACACACTCAACAAAACAGAAGCACGACAACAAAGCATTCTGAAAATAGCACTTGTCCTACCATTTTTATGTTTCTCCCCTAATCATACAAACAACAGCTAGTCTAATTATTGCAGGGATATAGTTAAGTGCTACCTGACATCTTTTTCTCTCCCTCTCTCTCTTTCATGGGTTTATTAACCAAAACATGTTACAAAAATAGAAGCTTTACTACCAGACAAGGCTTTGAATATTCACTTTCCCTTCACTGTTTCCTGTGTCCTGTTGTGGTGCTGCTGGGCAGAGGCTGTTGCGAGAAGGCAGACAGAGCCACTCAAAAACAAGAAGAAAACAACAACAACAACAACAACAAAAAAACAAAAACAAAACTCAAAATCCTCTTAGAGAGGCTTGTAAATGTGCTTTTATGTTCAACAATGTATCTCTGTCATCAGGTTGTCAACCAACTTGCTGTATCTTTACCTTCCACTAGATGGAACAGTTGGTTTACGGTCAAGGTGTGATTGTTGCAGTTCAACTACTGGATATTCAATATTGCTTTGTTAGACGTGGCTGAGATCATAATTTTTTTATGCTTTCAAATAAATGACTTTGAGATCTAATCTCATTAAAGACTAACCCCATTAAATGATATAAATGTCTCTCATTCACACCTTTGCCGTGTATTATTTTAAATGCTGTTCGATCCGGGTCCATTCTCTATAACATCTGTACTGTACATCACTGTGTTATTGTATGTTTGCATACTGTCTAAAAGACGTATGTGAGCTACATTTTGACGGGCGTCTCACAGCTTCCAGATGATAAAGAGCGTCTCTAACCTGCCTTCTCATACATGCCTTTTTGTTCACCGACAAGCAGCCACGCCAGCCATCCTACCAGACAGCCCTAAAAACTTCCAGACCAGTGTCATCTGTTGCTCCCAGGACTAGCCTCTGTGACCATGGTTCAACTTGTATTTCTTGTGCACATGCAACACATCACTAGGTAAATATACAGTTCTTAAATTAAAGAAAGGTGTAAATAAAAGTGCCTTATCAATTCAACAATTAAGAATGGTCTAACTACTAATATCATACATGTTATTTAAAATAGATTCTATAAACATTACTTTTTTCTGTATAGTAAGTACTTATGACCATATACCCTGTAGTACATTATAAAACAGGTGGAATGGACCCTTTTCATTGTGTTGGTGCCCTATGCTTCTCCAGGGCACCTGTCCAGAGAAGGATTAATAGCAGATGGCCTTACATGATTTCACTATGCAACAATGGTGGATGGAGTCTTTGACAGCTAAAATCATTGCGGTTTCATTAGAATTACCAGAATTCTATGTTTCTTTTTTTTTTTTCTTTAAACGATTGTCCATAGAGAGGTACCGATTGCATCACCATGCCAACGGAGCCTCCCTTAAAGTTGCTGTGAGTTTTCATTCCAAGCACTGCGTCCAAAAGATACGACTGAACACAAGAGAAAAAAAAAAAAACGGCTGAACTTGACCAAAGTGTGCGCATTTTTTTACCTTTTTTACTGAAAGTACTAAAACTGTTGTCGGGAGTGTAATCTGAAAAATAATACTGATGTTGATTCATATTCATGAGCTTCTTCATTTGGCTTCATTTCTATTGAAGACGTCTTCAGCTATTTTAAAATCAATAGTGTCTCATTAATTGTTTATGTGATTACAAGTCAGATGCACAGATAAATCATAATAGTGATTCAATAAATATTGGTGAAAATGAATAAATGATCAGAATGACGCTCAAGTTCCGCGTTAGAAATGCGCATAAAAAGGTCAAATTCAACCAGACAGAAATTATTTGTCCCTATCTCCTCTTCATGTCCCATGGGGTGTCGGGTCCCACAAGTCTTCCAAAGAGAACTAAATTCAATAAAGTAAACCTTGAGAATCATCTCCCTAAGCCCTCCCGTCCAATGTAAAAGAAGAAGTTGAACAGCGTGCCATCTGTCCGCTCTGGTTTGTGCAGGGCACCAATAAAGTGTCTCAGATTCCTCCTCCACATTCCCCCACGGTGGGCACTCTGGCACCTGGCAGGGCTGCTACCCGTCAACAGGCATGGACTGCTCAAAGTCTGATCCGAACAGCTCCTTGTATAAGGGGGGGAAGTGGGTACGCACAATGTCTGGGTATATTGCTTTGAAAGCTGTAAGCTTCTCTGTATGCCTACTGCACAACGCTCGCAGTGTCGACACTTTGCATATCAACTGTGGAGAGAGAGGAGACAGACTGTTTAGATTTACATGGAGGCAAGGACATGGAGCAATGGTAGTGAAAAATATTCTTCCCTAAAGTGTATTCCCACTCACACAGCGGCAAACAGACTTGTAAATATTGAGCCAAGTGCTCAGACATGAGTAAAACCTGACATTTCATATCATGGAGCTGGTACCACTGATAAATAACCACTTCTCTACGCATAAAAAAAAAAGCATGTCACATCATGAATGCTTTCCCTAAAATCTCTTAGTTTCATCTAATGTACTAAAATTGGTCGATGGCCTTTGGCAAAAGATCCTAAACAGCAGATTACACTGCTACAAGCGTAGGACATGTGTAGCAGCCACTTTCAGGGCTAATGGAGGGAGTGTGTGCTCCATCAGACTGTACCTTTGTAAGTATACCATCCTCTCTGTGGTTCTTCTGCAGGACATGCTGAAGGGCCAGTTGGATCTTCTGCTGGAGTTTCTCCACCTTCACTTTCTCCTGGAGCCAAGACCGGTCTAAAAAGTAAATGATCAGAACTTTTTGTCTCTGTACAGACACATGTAGGCCAGCTAACTGTCGACCAAGCTCACGGGAAAAGTAATGATGTGGGTTCCACCAATCTAAGATGTTAATTGATAGAGAAAAACAGGAGGGTAACAGCATTCCTTGCTGTGGTGAATGTGTCTACCTTTTTTCTTATTTTCTGTGCAATGTGAATGACACCTACCAGCAGACATCAACACAAAGGCGGAGAACAGGGCGATCTCATCCTCAGACAGGTGCATAGAACACAAGTTTTTCCCAAACTCGAAGACGGAGCTGATCAAGTCGTCACAGCCTGCCACAGCAAAGGACGCAGAGAGAGGGCTTAGGATGAGGAAGACCAAAGAACAACATTCACTCTTGATCTTTATTGGGAGAGAGGCACACAGGGAGCGGAGAGGAAGGGGAGAGGAAGGGGAAGGAATGAAAAAGAACGGCATGCTGACAGCACATGGGAGCGTCTTGAGTAGAACAGGCAATGCTTTTACTGAGTTTTGCCTCCCAGACGAGTCACTTTTGGCAGTTGGGTGGTGTTATGCAAGCCAAAATGAGGTCACTATTGAGGCTTTTAGTTAAATCAATTATCGGGGATAGAGGGAGACAGGCGGATGCCACCGCGCTTCGCAAAGCCCATCACTCTGCCTCCCCTGCTGCGGACCCCTCTGCTCAAAGCACACAGGACACTGGGACAGACACACATGCTCACTCATAAACACAAGCAGAGAGTTACAGGAATTGTTAAACTCACGCTAAGAAACAGAATTCAGCATTTTTTAACTGCCACTATGGGACACATTCACATTTTTTTCATCAAAAGGCAGTTGGAAGTGCAAGAAAATCCATGGTGGAGAGTCTTAGTAATATCATGGCAGCCAAACACAAATGCTATTTGCTTTTGCCTGAGATGTTTTCTGTCAGACTATCAGTGGTAGTTTTGATAGCTCTCTCCCAAAAGACACTGTGTCTGGATTTATTTATTCTACAGTTACAGGAGCCATATGCAGCAGAGCCTCACTAACATTTCTGCTCTACCATAAATAACTGCTGCAGAGACAGAAATGCCAGGTGAGGTAGGGATGAGTGCTCAGTGTTTGCTTCCTGGCCCTCAGCACTGTGTAGAATAGAACAGCAGACTCTAATTTTGGCTATTACACCAAGGAAAGGAGCAAGACACTGTAAGAAAACACACACAGCAGCAGCGCACAAATAGACACATAATGCTCACACAGCCGCTTACTCAAACATGCACACCCACGCACAGACACCTACACCCACTCCACTTACCTAATGACTTGAACACATCAGGTCCAGCATATTTTCCATCAAAATAGACTGTGTTGTTTTGTGAGTCAAAGGCACGGCACATTCTGACAAACACAACTTCCAAAGAGCCTGTGGAGACACACACAAACAAGATGCTGAATCTGAGCTTTGTTTCTTTTTTCTTCTAATAGTCGCACATCAGTCAGGGATGCAAAGCACCTGATTGTGCTTTGTGCTATTCTTCAACAATATGAGTAGCACAGCCACTTTGAAGAGAGAAAACTGCCATCAGAGGGAAAAGAAAAATCACCTCTACAGACGATAATTTCATAGGCAGAAGGCTATTCTTCCGTAATGACAGGCCAGATAAAAATTGTGCTTCATTCAGTAGTGACAGTGCTAATTCATTCAACCTTTGTTTAGCAAGACAGGTGGGGAAATTATTCTATCTCTGTAATTTGTACCACTCTGGAAGTGGATAAGAGGATCAAGAAAACCTAACAGAAGTCATCACTGCCTTCTAAGGAAGATGCTACTGTTTTAAAATGTCATATCTGACAAGGGATCTTCGGTCGTTATTCACTACTGCTGTTATTCATATGGCTGCGCTAGTGTAAATAATACCCAGAGAGAGACCCGGGAGAGGAGTTTGTTTGCTACATGGGCAGTATGTGTGTATTGGCGTGTTTTAGCATCTCTATTTATGCATAAATATAGGTGACAGTAAACACAGAGCCATATCTGTGTTTAATATTCTGTAAGTATTCCTTTGCAGGAGCAATTCAAATGGGCAGACGTCACCAGTGCCTGGGAAAAGCGAGGGAAATGGCAGCCATCATGATAGGTATTATCTGAGCTCAGAAAACACATTGCTTATCTAACGCTGTGTCCATCCTTGCTATGTAATGAACAGAGGGAAACAGAGAGCGACAGAAAGAGGAAACAGGCAGGGCAGGGTCTCCTCTCTGTGACACTGTCTGTGCGTGTGAAGGAGAGGGCTTTGTGCAGTCAGGTCAGCTACGCCCTTGTGACAATGCCAGAGGGGGGTGAGGGGGACGGTGGAGGTGGTTGGTAAGTCTGACGGCAGCAGGCCATGTTGACAGGCTGTCATACCTGCTTTCAGCAGCACTATCTGATCGTTCTGACACAGCTCCATGAAGCCGTCGATGCGCTTGGCGAACTCCACCACATACTGAATGGCCTCTGTTATTTTGATAGCACACAGCTGCCACATGACTTCCCGGGGCTAAGAACAGATAGGACAGAGAATGGGTTATTTGCTTTAAAACAATGCATTTGATGATTGCAGCTGCCGTGGAAGCCAACACAGCCCCCGCTGTGGTCAAGATACCTTGTTCTGGTAGCTCTCCACCTCTTCCTGCAGGAAGGCCTGCCAGGTCATCTGCTGCAGCTCCTCCCTCAGGTACTGACATGTCTCCATGTGTGACTTGGAGATGTTCTGGGCCAGGTGCTCTGAAATGCAACCATCATCACAAACCCGGAAGATCACAGTTGAGATCTAAATGTTACTCACAAGGCTATGAGAAAGTGAGGACCTCACTGATGAAATATGCCACAGGAAAAGAAGATTTATTTACTGAGCTTTCAAGGAGGAGGAGAGGCGGATACGTGTGGGCTTTTTTGACTGGGAAAAGGCTTGTTGACATTTCCTTTTACTGCCTGCAGGAAGCTCATAGCTTAGGGTTGAGGCAAAGCCAATCTAGTTATGACACAAATGCATGGAGAGGAGGAGGGGTGCCACGTTACTCACTGAAACAAAGGTCACATTTTCTCTGAGAGAAATATTGAGTATAAGAATTAAAATGGTTTTGAAAACACATCTGTTAAAAGGAGTTCCTGGGCACAGGGGAGCCTAAAAAAATGATTTCCCCAGACGCCTGCCCTGCTGGATCCTGATTGGCCCTAATTAATGGAAACTAATTACAAAAAAGAGGCTCTTTTAATGAGTGTTGGAGATGAGTCTCCAACCTCCTGCTATTTTAAGCAACCTTTGTGTCGTTTGCCCCACGGTTGAGTTATTCTCCCCCCCTCCTCCATTTTGCTGTCTTTTCTCCTGTCTCCCCCTGTCTCTGTGCCACTCCTTACCTAGTTCAGCCATGGACACGGTGGGGGAGGTTTCTCCGTTGGTGAAGGAGCAGTAAGGGAAGAAACCAGAGCCGGGGGCAAAGTCGCAGATGGGCTCTGGTTTGATGCCGTTGATGTCCAGGCCTGACTGGTCAGGAGATGGCTGTATGTCCAGGTAGAAGCTGCTGACTGCAGAGTCTGGTTTGCTGCCATCTGGGGTGTGACCATCCATGTAGCCGCTGAGGTCGTCATGGAGCTCTGTGAGGCCATTTGCTGAGAGGCCATAGCTAGGTGTGAGTGGCTCTGCCTCGCCAGGCTGTTGTTGGTGGTCACGCTGTTGCTGCTGCAGCCGGTGCTTCTGGACCTCCGCATACAGGCTGTCTCGTTGCTTCTTTGACATGCGGCCAAACTTCACCGCTGTGATTAGAAGGACAAGACAGTGAGACTCGAGTGAAACATCTCAGAGTACAGATGCTTGTGTATTTTATCTCTCCATGTGTGACATTAATGGGCTTTTCTACACGATTTAAAAAAAGTTCCCCAAAATATTTCATCCATTTTTAATTATTCATATTGAAAAAATAAAATGAAACCTCCTATGATTCATTGTATAACTGTAATTGTGAGTTACAAATCCTTCTCATACACCATGTTATTGAGTTTTATTGTTGAGTCTGAAAAGCCATACACTGAAATGATCCCACAGTATTGAGTAAATTCTTATTCCTCGGTGAAGTAATAAATCTTGGAGTCTGAAACAAAATGACTTATTTTAGACGACACCAGAAGATGATTGAATCAGGGATTTTTTGGGCACATTAATTAGCGAGGAGCTACAAACTGATTAATATAATCAGAGGTCATTCCTCAATATGTGACCTCCTCTGACTCAGTAACATACAAAACCAAAGCTGTATATTACTATTGGACCACACAATGCCAGCTATGATCATCAGCACCTGTCACTAGACTAATGTACAGTCAATTAGTACAGAGGGGACACACTCTCTTAACAGATGACACTGATGGCAAAAAGTAAATCCACATTTCAGGGAGGATCAGTAATGACAGAGATTATTGCAAATATGAACAGCTTCAAAGGTGCAGAGGCAGAAGTGGGAAATGACTAACAGCTTACCAGCCACTCAATCATGAGAAGGCTAAGTTGCTGCCTCCTGTTTCAAGGTTTCCAGACTAAACAGAGTTGCTAAGAATGAGACTCCTTGGCCAGAGTTCTGGGGGCCTGGCAGTATGTCAGCCGGTCAGTGCGTGTGCATGTGTGTTTGTCTACACGCACCGTGGAGCAATGCAAAAGAGAGTGCGGGCAGATGGGCTCTGGTTGTGCTGAGTGAAGGCAAGAGTCACCTTTGTCTGTCCTTTGTGTGTCTGTGTGTGCATGCGTATGTTAAGTGTGTGTGTCAATGTGTGTAGTTATGCAAAGTCTCTCATAAGTGCTAATGTACTTCTGTGTTCATTCATATTCATGAATATGTATGCAAGAGTGTAACTGAATGAAAGCAGAGCTGCGTGAATTAAAGCATGTCGGCCTCTGTGCATGAATGTTTAGATTTTCACTTGCCAGTGCATTTTCTTTCCTGTACATATTTCCCAAAAACAGAAAAAAAATCTTGCCTTTACTTTGCTTTGTTCTCATAGAAACTCTTTAGCCTGGCCCAGTCTGGACCAGCAGGGTGCAGCGGGGGCCCTCCAGCACACATCCCACCTGTGCGCTCCCATTACTGCATCTCAGCTGCTGCAGCATCACTAATGACAACCTCTAACAACCTCCTATTTCATCAAACCTAGTTTCTATCACAGCAACAAATTAGGCCCGCAGACAAAGCACTCACCTGCAGACAGAGAATGTAGAGTGTGTGTGCGTTCACATCAAGGTTTTCTTAGGATATCTCTGTTCTCTCCCTCTGAGAATAATGGCAGTCATTATCTATGTGTGACCATTTTCTTTGGGCCTCAACCAAGCTACAGTATCAATATAAAATACAACATGAACATAGGGACACAAATAAAGACTCAAGCAGCAATGAGTTAACCTGTTGCAATGCAGCTATGGCAATTTCTTTGTTTGTTTGTTTCAGGTAATTTATTAAAAGTTGTTTTTACAGTTGTTTCTCTGAAAAACAGCCTGACATTTGCATGGAAACTATTTTTACATACACACCAATAAGTTGTGTTTCCTGTTGAATGCAAATAAGCTTCTTATCATATAGGAAGTTTATATATAAGCATATATAGGTATGTAAATATATTCCATGTAAGTGAATAGTTTAAAAAAAAAAGGCCAATCTGCCCTCATTCTCTTTACTTAAAAAAAGAAAAATAAAATAAAATAATTTTGGGAATTTTGTAACACCCAAAAAAAAATAAGCCTTTACACTGTACAAAAAACCCCCTACATTTTTATTTTTGACTTTAATGTCCCTATGAGGAAATTCTTTTCTATCTTGCCGGCTTTCAAAGGGAGTTCAGAGGCCACAACAGCACCCCTAAAGCAATTGGCTCAAAGGCACTTCGGCAGAGCAGAATCTTGCCCACACATGGGCTTGACCTGAGCTTCTTACCTCTGTCTTCTCAACCAGCCACCCCGCTGCATCCGCCCACCTATTTCTCCTCTTCCATAAAGCACTTACCATCTCGTGACATGCCCACTGCCAGGCACTTCTGCAGCCGGCAGTGCTGGCAACGGTTGCGGCTGGTGCGGTCGATCAGGCAGTTCTTCTGGCGGGGGCAGGAGTAGGCTGCATTGCTCTGCTGACTCCTCCTGAAGAAGCCCTGCACGGGAGAGGGGCACGGAAACACCTCAGGTGAACCACTGTGGGTGGAGAAACGCTCTGCGACTGGAGGATCAGATCACGTCTTCATCGGGTTTTCGTGTTGACAAAACTCATTACTGATTGACAGTGATTTATTGCATTCCTTGTGGTGATAATTTTATTTTAATGCTGCCAAACAGATAAGATTAGCAGTAGTGTGGTGGTATTTTCCTGGCCGTTATGCTGTAATATTTGGCATTTAAAGAGTGCCGTGTATCAGCAGTGTGTTCAGCATGAGGGTGGTGTGTTTGGGTAGGAATGATAACAGTGGATGCTATTTTTCTTCAGTGGTGTTATTAGTGTTGATTAACGCAGTACTGGCATGTGCAGCGCTGAAGCATTGCGAATGCACACCGACTGGATTTCTCATCCTTTGACTTAATGAATTGATTCCAGCACATCATTAACATGCCCCTCTCTACCGCTCCATACACATATGTCTTAATTAGCTGCTCATTGGCTGTTTAATTACAAGAAAACAGCTGACAGCTGCCAAGTTGCTTTATAATGGAAGCCATTATGGAAACAGGCTATAACTGCCAGTGACAAGCAGCACTCTTTAATAATGCTATGATTTATGGTCCAAACTTTTGTACTCGCACATATCATTAAAGGCCTCTCTGCCTGGAATAATTAGCAATCATTAAAGATAGATTTCAGCAGTTCATTCTTTAGTGGTTTGTTCCTTCCAGCTCCTGTGTGGAGGGAGAGGAGAACAGCTGAATTCTAACACACATACACACACACACACACACACACACACAGGAGCAAACAGCAAAGGTGCAGCCTGGCTGAGGAATGCTAATGATGTGCCTGGTGACAAGCGCGAGGACAAGAATACACTCTTAGCACAAAATTCCCCTCACCATGAATGGCTGGTGCATTTGAAACAGTACAAAAGGCGGCTTCAATGGAAGCAACACAGTGTAGCAAACAGGCAGCAATCTGCTATAATTCAAAGCACTCTCCTTTTGATCATTTTATTTCAAGAGGAGCAGGGCTGCAGCAGAAGCAAAAAACACAGTGAAAAGATATGTCCCTGGGAGGGAGAGGCAGAGCAAGGCGGAGGAGTGACTTTGTACTACTAATTGTGGTTTTCTGTGATGTCCTCTGCGGTGCTTGACCACTTTAATGAACATGTTCTTGGTGTTTGCACTTCCCAGTCCCTCTCCAAATCTTCGTAAAACTTCAGCAACATTTTTCAAATGTTTTTCCTCACATGCAACTTTCTTTACTCCCTCAATTTTCCCTATCCTCCCCCTCTCAGCTGTCCTGAAACACACACACACACACACACACACACATACACACTCATTTGACACATATGGGTTCAGTCTCATGATGCTTACCTTACAGCCTTCACATGTTATCACACCGTAATGAATGCCTGATGATTTGTCTCCACAGATCTTGCAGGGAATTATTTCGATTTGAGCTGCAGAGAAGAAAAGGAAATGGGAAATAAATAAATAAAATCAACATTTTGCTGTCACAAGTCACTGTACAACACCCTCACCATGGATCCATGTTGGTACATGAAAGAGCAGCGTGCTTCTAAAAACATCTCATCCGGTGGCTTTTGAATCCTCACTTCCACAGAGCATTAGCTGAATATTTTCTGTGTGTGTGTGTGTGCATGTGTGTGTGTGTGTGTTTGAGTGAAAGGAAGGAGGCAATTTTAAGTCCTCACAAGCAACCAATGTAAACAGAGCATCAAGATGCACTAACCACTACTCGCATAAGGAGAGACCCAGCTGTCCACAAATCATAATATTATCATGGTAGGACTATTACTAGCCCTGTGCAATGACAAGGGCTCATTTAGCCACTTGAGGAGATGTATTCCCTTGTGGAAAACTTGACTTCATGAAGCCTCTTAAACCTAAAAACCATAAAAACCTCAGGAGTTAATCCGCTGTGGCCACAAAGCATCATCACATGCCCACTGTGCTGGATGGTGCAGTGGCAGCAATTGTGGGAGCACGTCTGTATAAGCGAGAGAAAAAGGGTTCAGTGGGGGTTTGGGCTGTGGTGTTATGCTGTTGACAGGCTTGTGATTCACATGCCATAGAGGACAAAAGCATAGTGAGGACAGGCCTCATCCATCGTTGGCCTTCTCTTCAGGAGAAGACTACAGGGCAACCCAACAGGCCAGACAGAACACACAGACATCAGAGACACAGAACTCCCAGCTTGTCCCACTGCTCTCAGCTTTATCACTGTAGCCACTGATGCTGCATCCCCCTCCACCTCTACCTCCCCTTCTGTCGTCTTGTCTCTCTCTCTCTCTCTCTCTCTCTCTTTCTCCGCTTCCAGAGATCTCTATCTCACAGCCCTCCTCCACATCTCCAACATCTCAGTCCTGCCATCCCAACAGTGCACTGCAGTGCCAGACAAACTCCGCTATCTGATCTAAATCGAGGAAAGATCACCGCGGGATATTTTCTCACGATATAATGGTTTTCTCCAACCAGTCATGCAGTCAGCCAATCAGTGCAAAAAGAGCTATTGCAACACAAGTCAATACCAGTTAGGGGGGCAATATTATAACTTTTCCTTAATAAGAAATTATCATCATTAAAAAAGTGGTGGTACTTTCACTATGTCAAAGTGTTACATCAGCCGCTTCCCTCTAGCCAGGCCTAACTACCTGCTATAAAGCTTTGTGTCTCTTCCTAGGTGCTTCAAATATCCCTCACACCTTAACAACCAAACTCTTTAAACTAGTTTGATAACATCAAAAGTACTTTTGCTGAGGTTCAATCCGGAGATCCCTGCACATTTTAATCAGCTGCCTAGGAGCCTGTAATGTGTCATGTGGATAATGTCCTTGTCCCTGAGGCATGCCCGGGAGAGGCCCTTAACACAGAGCCTCTAATCCACTAACCCCGGAGCCACACTCTATTCATTCAGGAATCTGTGTCTGTTCTCGCACTGCTGGAGTCAACAAGACTGGCCATGTTTACATGGAATTAGCCTACATTTTCGTAAAATGAACAAAAGGGAGTGGTGGAACATGCACAATTAATTCTCCTCCAGACAACACCTCCTGTGATTTGTGATTCTCACATACAATGGAGGGCACTGCACCTCGTCGGCCTGGATTAGAGTGAAATCCAGGCAGGAGGCGGGCTCTAACAACCTAACCGAGAGGGTTAATTTATAATTAATCTTTTCCTTGCAGTGAACAGTTGCTTGTTATTTCAGTTAGGTCTATCGCTGTATGAGTGCACTCTATTGTTTGTTTTTGTGTTCTCCCTGCATGAGCATTAGCAGTGCAGTGTGTTTCAACTCCTTTAGCATTTTCAGCCTCATTACTTACATAATTTGTTCTGACATGCACTCACAACAACTGAAGCATGTTGTAATTATGACTAGCTGTGGTTGTGTAGAACTAAAGACTGCAGTGTTACTCCCCAGCCATCGGGTGGCAGTGCAGGGCTGTGGCTATGGTTGTCTTGCCAAGTTAAGCCAAGCTTCCACCCACCCTATCCAGCCCACAGGCTTTTGGCTCTGAGCTCCAGCCTCTGATAGCTCTAGGCTTAGGCTGCTGCTAGCTTTCCCCACCCCCACAGCACAGCTGTGAGATGCCTTCATCTTTCCTGAAGAAGCGAAGCTGGCTGGGCGCTCATTCAGGCCTGACAGAGGCTGTGCCACATCAGGTGAAAGCAGTGGGAGTAGAGACGCGGGGGGTGCCAGGCCGGGCAGGGCATATACACGCACAAGCACGCCTCACAAAGCCCTATCTGCAGCAGGAAGGCCCTGAGTGCACACAGTCTCACCAGCTAACATCCTCTCACTCCACCACTGCACAAGCCCCTGGATGCTCAGTGCACTCAACAGTAAAAAGGGTTTGTCTCTGGACCGGCTGAGACAGGCTCTGTAGTATCTTGTATGAGAAAAGACCTTAGTCTGAACATATAGTTATTTCCATTCTGGAATAAGCTGCTTTCAAAAAGAGGGGTTTAAGGACAATAAAAACTGAGCAATGACATAGTGGCGATCAAATACACCATTACCTCACCAACATCATTGGTCTGAGTCAATATTTGTATATCTGTATGACTGTGTGGGTTTTCCTCTTGAGGGACTGATCATGGGCCCCCAAAGTGAAACTTCTGACAATGAGGAGGATTTAAACTGAATTCACACAGGGTAGTCAGTCAAACAAAAAGTCCAGCGCTTATAAGCACTCCCAATCTGGCAGTCAATATCTATTGACATGAGTTGCAGTGTTAACTGCCTCTTGGTGTGAAACAGGCATCTGCTGGCTCACTTGAGCTTGACCAGCACTTTGCCACTGATTCCATTCACTGCGCCCGCCTGCCTGCCTGCATGCCCGCCCGCCCGCCCGCCTTCCTGCCTGCCTTCCTGCCTGCCTTCCTGCCTGCCTTCCTGCCTGCCTGCCTGCCTGCCTGCCTGTCTGCCTGCTTCCCTGCCTTGCTTCCCTGCTATCCAGCACTGCCTGCTCTGTTTACAACATCAAAGCCAGGCACAGTTAGACAGGCAGCCATGCTAAAGCCCATCCCAGCAGTCTGCCTCTCTTCACAGCACTGTGAGATGGCCTCTGCACGCAGGCCACTTCAAAGGCACCTGCTAAGACGCCAAGATTAAGTGTGAGTCACATCGCAGTGCAATCACACCACGTGCATAATGATAAGGGCTGGACAGCGGTAAGGAAGACTGATTTCCAGTATGCAGCTCTGCAACCTGACACAGTTGTATTGGACAATGGGCATGGCAGAGAGAGGAGACAGTCAAGCCGAATGTAAAAGCTTGTTCTTTGTCTGTCTGTGGCTGAGCAGTTCAAGGACACTGATTCACCACACTAGCAGGCCCTTTGAGGGGATGACGTGTCACTCAGAGCACATGTACAATAGGGCAGCGTGGCTTCTGCATGATCACCCACTGCCCTTCACTTGTTTCACTAAGATCAGCCCACTGCTAAAACCACAATGTGTTATCAAAGTCCTCACAGTGAAATGTAAAGACCCAGAACAATTTAATGCACACTAATAGGTTTCAAATGGGAAAAGTTTTGCTAAAAAGTACTACTGTAAATTCTTTGGTGAAATAGCCATTTGCAGGGATTTGTACCTGCTACAGCAGATTATATTATCAGATGTAAATAGAGATTATATTTCTTACATGTTGCTTAAATGTGTAATGTGGCATGCTGGTATACAGAGTAAAAGAAAACTGAAAATCCTCCAGACTTGTGCAAACATGGAAAATCACTCGTCAAAATCTCCTGGCTTTTCCCACTGAACTCTTGGACTACTGACATAACGCTGAAGGATTATGATTATCCCTTACATTACAGACCCATGCTCAGGACATCATCATAATGCTGAGAGCTTAACCCATTACTTGATTGGACCATTAAATCATTTTCTCATAGCCTGATGATTCATGATGGAGGTGCACAATAAATGAGGCATGAAACCAATGTTTCTATACAGCTGTGTACATAGATTCATTTACAATGCGCATCATTCTGAGAAAAAGCAGTTGAAGCAATGAAGCAGTCGGATGAAAAAACAAACAAACAAACCAAAAAAAACAAAACAACAACATTTGCTTCTCTGTGAACGCTGGTGTGTCAGTCAGTGTGTACATGTGCATATCTGTCATGTTGTGTTGACAGCTGTCAATGACAAGAGTGACGCAAACCAGTGGGCTCATGTCAGAGATTATGTAAGGAACTGGACAGGGCACAGCATTATGAGCAGATTAACAATTCGCCTCCCATCAGACAAACTGTGCTAATACATTCTCCTTTTTCTTTACTTTGCAACAAAACCAAACAAAAGCTTATGGGGATGACATGCCTGCTCCCAGGACTGTTACACAAAAGCAGAATTTCTTAAAAACAGCTCATTTACACATGGTCAACACACCAGAAACACAAATTTGTACAGAGCAATCTTCCTTCATCACTGTGTGCGCCTATCTATTTTGTGCCATGAACTGATTTCTCTGGTGGTGCAAATCAGCTGTTGGTTGATGAAGAGAGTCCTCTCTAAACAGATAGCCCTGAAAGCCAGATCTAGCTGTAGAGCGACGACAGCCAAACAAGAGCTGGGATCACAAATTTACCTCTTTTCATCTGTCATAGTTGTGTTGTCATGTGAGGTCGCAGAACACAATACTTTTTTATTCCCATTAATGCAGCAGAAGAAAGGTTATCTGAATGTCAGCTGCAAAGGACAGTCGTGGCATGGAACACAGGCTGAGTAGTATGAATGTGTTATTTATTTAGGCATCGGAGGCTGCTGGCATATTTCTGTAGAGCTGTCCTAATGGCATTTGCTGGTTTGAAAACGAGCACACAGCACCGAACAAAAATTCACCTGCAGACCAAAACTCTATATCATCATTTTAAACAGCTTCCATTCAACCTATAAACGTGCTGAAGTCATCAGAAAATATTCTGACCAGAAGGATTAGAGCAAGGAAAGACATAATCTATGCTGTGTGTAGCTAATTCCCCACCAATCATTTAGCTGCCTAAGCTGTGATCTCCCTTCACTAGAGACTAGTTATATTTGAAGTGATATTTCTGTTTCAAAAGATGGGCACTTTAAGCCTTTCCTATTCTTCTTTCATAGCAGTGCAGTGACTTTGCGAAAGCTCAGGTCTGGACCATCGCCCTAGGCTGCTTTTCGGATGAACTCATGCGTGCATCTCTGTGTTTGTTTGTGTGTGAGGCCTATTAATATTTCAACACTGCCCAACTCCAGATGCCTGTACAACACAGCAGTGCTTCTCTCTTCATGTCTCTCCCTGTATTTACTTGACTGTTTTATTGAAGTGCATTCTGACACCCTCAATGAGGGGGAGCAGGAGAGGGGAAGATGTATTCCCAAACCACAGCGCAAGACATCTCTCTCCATGTCTCTTTCTCGAACTGCGTAACAGTAATTTGGGCACTAATTTATGTGCTGTTGTGGCAAAGATTGACGAGCTTCTTGGCTGGGAGTGTGCACGCCTGCACTCTGGGGGAAACAACAAAAGCCCAGGTTTACCGAGCAGAGGAGCACCATGAAGGGTAGCATGTGTGCGGCGCTCCTCTCCCCTCCCTCGTCTGCCCCACCTGAGCTCAAATCTCTCTCTCCATACCTCCCTCTATCCATCTTCTCCCCCACCTATCCCCTGCACGTCTGTGACTGCAGTGACAAGTGAAGTTGTGCCCGTGTGCAGGGGGACCCGAGGGCATGCCCCTTCTGCGTGTGCGAGCATGTGCACACGCGCGTATATGCGTGCTGGGAGGGAGAAAGGCTCACACTGTTTACTCTGATGGCAAAATGCATCTGTACACAGCACTCATTTATGCATTCTACCAGCCCCCAGTTAGTCTTAGAAAACCAGAAGAGCTAAATAAAAAATCACTGTCGCTGATATTTACACGCTTTGTCCAACTGTTTTGAATCATTTGGGCCCTTCATAAAAGCAAATATGATACATCCTCCAATAAATGCAATGGTGAAAGAAATGGAAGTTCTCGCATTGCAAGTCTAACTCAGAGCTGATTCTGCATTGTTTGTTTTACTCATGCATTGTACAGCTAGGCATTGGGATGCACCAAAACTCAGACTCACTGAGGCTGAAATCACACAGGACTGCCTGATTGACTGGTGCAAGAGTTGCTGTTTGAATTCTAAGATTTTAGCTGAGGATCATGTGATGCCTCTGAAACCTTAACTCTGACCACTTGAACTAAGCAGGCAGTGGTTAAAGCCCTGATTGTGGTATAGTGCCTTAGTTAAGCACCTCTCAGCCCCCCATTTCCCTGCAGGGACAGCAGCCTAGTAGGCTCCTTTAGAAAAACACAGGAATATATAAATAATGAATCCTTCAAAACATCCACTGCAATTACACACAGAAACCTTTACATAACAACAAAGAGCCTTGTTCCATTGCACCAGGGAATTTGCTACTGCCACACTGTACAACTTCCTCCCTCCTATAATTGCTGTATTAGTATGCATTTCTGTAATACAACCAGAATTCAGCTGTGGGTTTTTGAATAGGATCTTTCTTCTGTTTCACACAAAGAAATCAGAAACTTACATCCACAGAACTTCCTGCATGGTCTTTTTGCCAGAGGGTTGACAGAGCATCTGAGTTTATATGTTCATTTCAGACATCTGCAAAGTGTATATTTGGATGCCTCAGTGATGGTGGATGTTGACAGGGGGGTGGGGGGGGGGAGGCATGGAGGACGGACTGGAGGTCTCATCTCATGCTGCTGCTCAGGGTCAGTGGGTCAGAGGCACACAGCCAGAACACACATGGAGAGAAGGCTGAATAGTTCAGCTGACAGTAATTGTCCCTCTGCGGTCTCCTTAGGAAAACATGTTTCCAGACAACGCAGACTGGCTGCATGGGCCAGATAGTAATCATGATCTTGATTTGCTCCATTGAAGAGAGATGCTCAGCATAAGCCTCCAGTTATGGCGCGAGTCACTATTTCCATTGTAGCTGACATCAACTGAAGCCAGCTCTGCGCAAGGACATGTGTGAATAAATCAAGTGATGAGTTTTTATTCCAAAACATTTACACTGCTATTTATTTATTTATTTATTTTGGAGGGAGAGCATGAGGGAGAGAGTGAGGGTGAGAGACAGAGAGAGTGATCATGACAGGAGTGTCTCTACATACAGGAAAATGAAGATCCCAGTGAGCATTTATCTCTGAACATGAGATCACCATGGATGCCGTCATGTTGTGCTTTCCTTTGCCTGCTGATGGTGTGTACTAACTCAAGCAGAAGACAAAAACAATTGCTCCTAGAAGAGCTGAGATAAAAGAAAATGGCCCTGTCATCTGATAATCCTTGAATCCCAAAATTAAAAAGGATACTCTCTACCTTCACTGAAATCTGGAAAATGACTGTACAGAAGCCTCAACAATGAATGCTCAACAAAACACTTCTGTTTCTGTAGTTTTTTTTTATGGCTGGGCTGATGAGCACTTTTTACAGCACCTCTGCCAGTCTACTTGAAGGTCTTGAGTTTTCATCAGCTGAAAAAGAGCAGGCAAGGACAGGGAAGATGAATGACATCAATGGCCAGCCGATACTTACAGGGACATGTGATTGAGACAAATGAGCCTTGTTATATTAGCTGGGATACTGAATCCTGCTGCTAAAAGATCCAGAGCTTGATAGAGCTGAAACTAGAGGCACCCAACCTTTCCACAGATCACTGGTGTCATGGGGCCTCAGAAGTACAGCTGTTTCAAAGAACTTGCCTTGCTCTCACCCCCCCCCCCCCCCCCCCCTCTTTTTTTTTTTTTAACCTAGATCACTTTTGTTTTCACTATATATATGCCATATTTTAAGGGCAAGTACACACACACACACACACATACACTCAGAGCTGCCATTTGGCCTTCAAAGATTTTCTGGCACTGTCCTCCAGGTGCTGGGAGTAAATTAAAGTGAGACAGATCCATTATCTAATCCATACACAGTGCCCTTGGCTATTAGTGTCTTAATAAGTGACTGCAAACACTTCCATCATGCACCATTTATCCTCAATGTGACTAAATGTGCAAAATGATTAAAATGAAATCATCTGATCACACCGTGTAAAATATTTACTTGTGAGGAAATTTGCAAAGCGTTTTGAAAATCAATTTGTTTATTTGATTTGGCTCCTGGCAGCATCAGGCCCATGATAAGCAGAGGCAATGAAATTGAAATGCCTTTCTTAACCCTCAGTATTCTGGTGTAACACTTTATCAGTTGCAGAAAATAACACTAACGTCTATTATATATATTATACAGTTATATCTACGGTTGTTGGTGGCAGTATGTCCAAGAACGGTCTGTCCAGGTTTAGTGATTACATTATAAGTTGATGGAATACCTGGTCTTTTATTCCCCTTCTTCTTTTTTTAAAATCCCCTGTATTATCTATAAACCGCGTTGTTACTGGGATTGACAAAAAGGCCATCTGACTTTGTTTCAAAAACTGTATGTGATACATGGTTTTCACAAATGATTACAGAAGCAACTTCAGTAATCTCCGACTTCATTGTGGAGAAGCTCCACTGTCGTCCTCCCTCTCCTCCAGTTGTAGCAGACCGTATGAAAGGCATTCCTAGATGACAGCGGTGCACGACGAGTGTCTACTGCCACACAGAGTTCACAGACTGCTTACAGCGTGTGAGGCACATTCCCTCTGCACTGCTGTTTTCATAGTCCTACAAACACTGGCCTGGTTTTGTTTAACATGGCAGGATTAAGCAGCCATGCACAAAGCATCCTTCCCTACTTGCATGCTGTGCTTACTGAGGAAGGCCTGTGTGCTTGCTGCTACCTTTTGGTGAAGCAGCTTCACTGACTGCCGGTGAATGTGCTGTGGTGCCCTAATCCCAGGCAAATAAACAAGTGCCAAGACTAATGATTGCATAAACACATCCCAAAAGCCGTGGAATAACAATCAGGTCTTCAACCTGCTCTGCTGCCATGCAAAAGCTCTTGGAGTCAGCTGACAGCGGGTACACTCCTCTTTTCCTTCCGCCTCCGTCACAACAGCTTGGAATTGTCTGTGCTTTGTTGCTTCATCGACAACAGGAAGCTGTCAATATTTACCACAAGAGAGTGAATATTTGCAGCGCTGTGCTAGGAGGGGGCTTTTTAGTCCAGGCAGGACATAAGGTCCTTCACCATTTTTCATCTAATCACTCCTTTCTGTTTTCCATTTCCTTCTGTCTTTGTGTGCTGTGTAGTGGCCTTCTGGCCCTCAGCACCTGACGTAACATGGCGGTCCAGTTTAATAGCTGATGTGGTTGGAAAAGTGTGGAGACCTCAATGCAGTTGAAATGAGTTTGTGAACTCACCAATCATTGTGGGATTATTCATTCCACAAGTCAAGATCTTGACTTGTTGTGGAAAAAAAGCAGTTAAGCAGACATCCAGGAGGACATTAAAAGTGTGTGTGTGGCAATAAATCACACCCACATCAGATCAAACAAGGCCATTAAAATAACATTAGGAGCAGGGGCCCTCCTCTCATCCTAGTCATCCCTGGTCTGCAACTATAAGACGAGCTGCAATGTGATGACTACTGGAGACATGGAGAGATAGAGAGAGACTGGGAAAGGAGAGGGGGAGAGAGTAGTGCAGTCCACTAGTCCAGGGCAGGGGAGCGTGGGACGTTCAGATGAAGTGGGAGGCCCCTCTCCAGGAGGTTGCTCCTCAGCATGAAGGCAGACGCAGCACCCCGCCTAATGAGGGGTGAAGTGGAGCCCCCTGTGGGACCCCCTCAGGCACATTCATTAGCAGATGAAAAAGCGTTTCCCGCGGCAGAGCAAGAGCCTGCTTTGGCTCGGACATGTTTAATCTAGGGCCATATGAAAACATGAGGCCACATTGGCCAGATCTGCGAATCAACAACACACGGGGGCTAGTGAGCCAAAGCTTGACTAAATGACGATGGTGTTCAGAATTGAATTATGTTTTGATTTTTTTTTTTTTTTTTGGGGGGGGGGGGTTGACAGGTTTAGGATTTGATACCACCTTTTAAGCTTACAATATTCAGATTATTAAAGGTCAAGTGTGCTGATTCTTGCAACTGTGGGTAAGAAGTCTGTTGTAGACAGGCTATTATAAAGAAAATGTGCGGCTTATCACAAGTTTCATTCCCTTTAATGCATTGCATTTTGTTGCATCTTTTCAGCTCCAGGCAAAAATAATAGATTCATTTAGCCAGTGGTGGTTTGTGGAAGGGAACCAAGGATTATGGTAATGCAGTACTGAACGCTACAAGCAAAATACAGTAAAAGAGAAATTGCTGCAGTAAGAGACATGGGAAGAATATCTGAGAGGTTAATTTATATGATTGCACAAATCTGCATTCACAAATGCATCTCGAAAATCTCATATTGCACAAGGTATGCTGTTTGTAAAGACAATGGAAGAGACAGTGCTTCTTTCCTTCCACTGAATGAGAAAGGGCATTACAGGGTATCAATCCATGGTGATTCAAATACATGTCCACTTATCACAGCTGCTTATCCTTTTTCTTGATGAATCCTCACATTTATTAAGGCTGTCTTCTTGCCTTGTTAGATATGTATAACCAATCTCCTGTAATTAGCAACTGCTAACCTTTGGGGTGCTAATCCCCCATGAATTGTGGATTTGTACATCAAAGCCCACTCTCTCCCATATAGCTGCTGCTTGAAATTACACTCGATTTGAAACCTGCAATTATTTGTATAGCATGGATGCAAACAGTCTCCTCTTTTATGTCTCTGAGAATCCCGTGGGTTTGCAGTAAAGGATCCTTAATCCACTCCAGTGGAATCCAAATATAGAGTTAACACTAGCTTCCTAAAATTTAGATGCACAGCCAAGTGCCTGCCGTGCACGTAAAGTGGAAAAGGCTTCTCTCTCGCACTTTTTTCTTTTCCTTTTTTTTTTTTTTTTCTTGCTCAGTTAAGATTAAATTTCTTTAGTGGCTTAGATGCATCATATAAAATTGCCCGTGGGTATAGCACAACGGTGCTTCAACAAAGAAGCTCAGCTACGCTTGTAGTTGTGATATTGTCTTTTTCACAAGCATTAATTGAAAGTTGATTAAATAATCAATGGTGTTGCCCCTTTGTTTAATACAATTACACGTCCAAGGGTCTGTCAGCAGGGCAAATGCACTGCTGTTAAGAGTCAACTGCAATTTGTACACTCCTCCATTCAAGCCCAGGCTAAATCCATTGTGTAAGGAGCGAGAGATAATAGAGAGGGTAAACAACTGAGATAGCTCCCCACACACAAGGGCGTGCACGCGTACGCACACAAACATTATGCTTTTTTTCAGGGAGGCTGTCTGAAGCATTTATTTTCTTTAATGAGAGACATGAGTCTCGCATGTGTCAGTGATGCACAGCATGGGAACAATAGGGTGGGCTTTAATTCCATCAGTCTACTGCATTTATCCCCGAATCACATCAATACCTGTCAGTTAAGCTGGATGAGATAAATCATGTCAAGCAGACCACAGTGAGCTCAGTAAATATGCAGACTTAGAACTCATCTTAAAACTCAGGGGTGAACATGGTTACACACAGTCAGTGACAAATTTAGAGCATAGATTTAAGCGAGGAAATACAAGAGATTACCTCGTGAGACAAGATGGCACAAAGATCATCCTTCCTGCACTCACTCTTGTAAGTGATTAAAAAGCTATGAATTAACAATGATGTTGTTTGGTATTTAGAGGAAATGCCACACCTCTGCTGTCACCTAAGCCTCACATGGAAATCTCTTTACTTACCTTATTGTAACAGGGATCCCATAGTTACACTTCTTTTGCCATCTCAAATGGGAACTGACACCACACCTCGCAACGGCCGACATAAAATGCATGAACATGGCGAGTGAGGCACTATAGAATGACACGGAAAACTTGACTTTGCTGAGCAGAAGTGAAATTCATATAGTTCATTCGTCTGCATTTGTTTATGCAAACTTACTGTGCAGCATGTGTTAATCTGCTTCGATGTGAGAGCAAGGGGAAAAAAAAAAACCCCACAACATAAAAAAACAAAAAAAAACCCAAGCCAGTAGGATCTTCAAAAGTCCTTCCCACATATGTGCAATAACATCAAATTTATCGTCAAAGTAAAATATAAAACACTTCAAGGATTGGCTTTGAGCGATAGCAATAACCCTGCAGGCGGCCAAATTATGATTTATGTACTTTGGCTTGAGAGTGTATGGGGCAGTAATGTGTATGGTAGCTGGGCTTCTCACTGTAGCGACTCAGAGAGAATACATTTGGTGTAAAATTGCTTCATCTGTTTACAATTCCATTTGGAGTTTATGAGAAAGACAGGCAAACACAGCCTGATATATTGCCCCTGTGTCACGGCATGGCAGGAGCATCCACACAAAGATTCATCTCTCACTTAGAAGCCAAATGATACGTCTAATTTGCTGCGAGCACAGTTATTTTTAACCTCTCCAGCTGTCAGATAATGGAGCTTGACTGTCAGTACTAGTGTATGTGAGTGTGTTAAAAGGTTGCAAACTCTTTTCAATTTACCATTCCCTTTGAGTGAATTACAAAATGCACATTCCTATTAGTTGCTCTGATTGACATTGCCTTTTCTTTTATCAGAAACCAAAGGGGGGGGGGGGGGGGGTTAAAAAGAGTTGACTGAATTGAGATAGACTTCCAACGGCAATCTAAATTTAGTTTTCACATGCGTTGTCAATAATTATGATGGCTTGAAAACATCTCAGGAATTGAGCGGAAGTGAGTTTTTTTTTTTTTTTTTTTTGTGGGTAGAAATTGGACACTGTGTCTTCTAAGACTGGCCTGACTGATTAGTCCCTTTGAACAGCATGCTACAGTGCCATCATGTGCAAATCTGCCACATCACCCTTTTTCATTCTCCCATTTAGCAAGGTGAGTAACCAGGTTCAAAGAATTTGGTGTTCTTGGCTGCTTTTATTTCATTTGGACATATCTCTCAGGTGAGAGGAAACTTTAACTGTATTCAACAATGGCCCTTCTTGCCTCTGACAAGGGAAAAGCAACGCTGTTGAACTAATGTTAAGGGCCAGTTACATAAGGCCAATGGAAACTGTTCTTAATCAATGAGCTGGCAGCAGAGTGCACGCTGGTGTCAGTGGTTTGGTTGATGTAATTTAGATGGACACTGATGGATTCCCCAGCCCCTCTTCATCAAACATGAAGTAGGTGTAAATCACTGCACCTTCGCTGTGAAGGGACATAAGACTTTTTTAACAAGCAGCACTGGTCAGACTGCACAAACATAATAAGATAACAGGAAAACATTATGTCCTTGATGCAAGATGACAAAGGACTTATTTTGCGCTGTAGCACAAAGACATGGGCAGTATACAACGTGTCGGTTTAGTTGTACATTCTCTATCTTGAGCACCATCATTGTATAGAATAAGGACTAAATAATACATCAGCCATACACTTGAAAATATTTATTTGTTCACCTTATAACAAACGGCAGGAGGAAAAGCATTGTTTGCCTCACACAGCCATCCCATTTTTCTGCTGTAAATATTGCTCCAGTAAATGACTATATTTCCACTGTCCAAATAACAAGCTGACCTCTAATGTTTGCTAACTCCGGCTTAACAGCGCGTTATGTAAGAGAAGGAGAGGGACACACTGGGCTGGAAGCTGTGTTCCCTTTGACCAGGACAGCAGAGGCAGCCGCCTGCCCGCCATCCCGCCTGCCTTCGTGTATCATTGTGTGCTTATAAGAAGAATAGTGAGCGCTTAGTAAGCATGGCACTTCCTATTGACCAGCCTGACTAGCTTTAATGTAATTCAAGATACAAACTATACTCGTGGCGAAGCCCCAGCTGCTCTCAGCCCTGTGCTTACATGACCAGACCAGAGCTAAAGTGACCTGTTACAGAACAGCTCTTGGCCTCAGTATTAAACTATAATCTCTACTGTAGCTGTTGTTGCCTTTAAATCTCTGTAAGGTGTTGAATCGCAGCCATAACCCACAAGAGTATGACAGAAAAAAGAATTCTCTTGTTCAGCAAAAAAAAAAAGAAAAGAAAAGAAAGAAAACCCTTAGGGCTTTGGAAGGAATAATATGGCAAAATATCTGAAATGATCATGTTTGTTAGTTACTTTTGATGTACAATTCACTTGAAATGACAACTTCATGCCATCTCATATGGCACCTTGTTATTCTGAAAACGCAATTAAAAAATCATGTGCTGTGCTTGGAAGAAATCAATACGTTCATGAGCTCCAAAATAAAAAGAAGGGGGGGGGGGATCATCTCTTACTCCTTTAAAAGATGCATGCTTATCATAACAGAATTTTTGCAGACAACAGGCAGATGCGGTACAATGCTGTTCTTGCTCAAAAACCTGCTGAAAAAGCCTTTATGTATTCAAACCAAGTGCTCACACTTCATTCTGTAGGAGGTGAACAGCCACTGTACTGTTAATATGCTCCCACACTGGCTGTGTCATCTGCCTCACTTCAGAGGCAGCTGAGCTTCATACTCAGGTGCTCTTTAAGGCTTACATAAGTAGCAGCTAATGGTGTTGGGTCAGTATTTGTGATCTAACCCTCCGAGGTAATGCGATCCACCACAACAACTTTTTACATGTTGCCCCAGCCTAGCAGGAAACACAACACTCTTTATGAATCCAAACATACTGCACACAGTGGTGACTAGCAGGAGGAATGAGGAATGATTTTTCTCTCTCTCTGCCTTCTTGACACACCAGATCCATTTCCCTGCCTGTTCGCTTGGCACAAATGTTGCCCTGTTACAAAAGAACACGAGGCTCTGGGAATTTTCTCGAAAAAACCCTTTGCAATTCTCCTCCATGCTAGTTAAATTACAGAAGAGGTCACAGCAGGGGACTTCGAAACATAGCAACCAATCAACTGTAGAATTTCTCCTGGTGTGTTTGTCAACATTGCTACCTGGTGTAATTGGCATAATTGTCAGGTTAGAGCTCAGAACAAACTGGGCGTCCTTTTGGCGAGCACAGGCCATGTCATTAAAGGGACGTGTTTCTGGAGGCGCTCCCGGGGACACATAACATGCGAGCATGTTGGAGCGACAGCTCGCCTGATAAAATGGCTGCCTCTTATCTCCACTATGCATATGAAAGGCTTATGCCTTCTCCATGACAAATTCTACGCCTCATCACCATGGGATTTGCCCAGATACACCAGAACAGAAGCTGGGAGAAAAACAATGTATCTCATGTATAGCCTCATCTTCACAGTGCCGACTGATGTTTGTGTGTGCATGCGTGTGTTTGTATCCTTGCGCATGTGTGCACGCACACACACACACACACAGCTGCGCTCACTTAAGAAAAATACAGAGTGAACATAAAATTACCAAACTGAGTCAGTAGTAGTTTGCTATGGTGAATAAAATGTGTGTGTTCCTCTCCTGCACAGCAATTCCCTGTTTACTGGCAGAATGGTGAATTTGGCAATCCTGCAGCAGGCTCCAATTATCTTGATAATCTGTAGTGAAAACTTGATATAATAATGATATAGTATCTATAATTACCATGATGAGGTGGTGTAGAGTGTGGCGAAAAATAATCATTTGTATCATCACCGCTGGGTAGCATCATTATTAATCTGACAGCACTCATACAGGGCTTTGTTTGTTTTCTCTGATTGCTCTTTTACTACCAAAATAAACAACTTGGCTCCTTTGAGTTACAGCAGTATAATTTGCTGGAACAACAAAGGCATTTATCTATAAATTTATTTTCAATTTGAGGTAAGCTGCAGTCATGAAAGCTAAATCACTACCAGGGAGAAGATTATTCTAATTACTAACCAGCTGTCGCACATGCTGCATGAGCACAGGATGTGTCAGAACACAGAGCAGCCAGTAATCAGTTTCACAGAATCATTTGAGCACACATTTACATCTCGCACTAAATGTTAAACATGAAATTGTCTTCATTTGTATGGTAATGTCGCAAAACTAAAAGAAGCGTATGCTATAACACACCGTAACTGAATTTAGAAACACAAATTTTATGCTCAATTTGTGATGCAATCCTAAGAGCGGAGTGTTTATTTGCAGCTGGAATAAGCATGATGGTATTTTAGTTTGCACTGTCTGAAGGATATGTTGATCACCTGACAACCTAGGAATGTAATTTGTGTATTTGGAAAAAACATGGGTACTGCTTATGATTAAAGGGGAAAAGTGAGTCCATACTAGGATTCGGGTACACGGTTGAGGCAAGAAAGGCAGAGCAGAATTTCTCATGTGGAAGTCTGTATTTTCAGAGCTATATCTGAATTAGACCATAATGCTAGCATGGCTCGGTCCCCAGGGTTTTCTTTGCCATTTGCACTGCTAGCGCTGCAATCCCCCTGACAGGACTGTTTATGACTGCTCTGCTATCACAGGGCTGAGCGGAGCCAGGGACGCGCCTTCATTAGAGATTAAAGTGACCATCACAAAGTCCAAAATCATCACCGCTTCCCACAGCGAAACGAGACGACATTGAATTAGCTTAAGCTCATGCATCAACAACTTCATATCAGAAGAATCCTCCGCTTAACACACAAGCTCCTTTAAAATTTCAATAGATGCTAGTGAATGGCATGTACAGACGTGTTTTAAATTGGCTCCAATCAATCTGAACACTTCCAAAAACTGTCATGTTCATAGCTGCGTTGCAATAAAATTCATACCCCATGCATGACATTACTGTCTAAAAAGAGAGAAAAAAAAAGTACTATGTTTGAAGTAGGAATATTATTTTCTATAACAGAGAAATCAGGTTAAACTGCATTAAATCAAAACCAGACGCAGTTACTTGGCTGCTGCTGCGATTATATATGATCTCCACTGAGCACAGAGGTTAGGCCGAGTGGGGCTTCCTGCCTTTGGTGGTAAACCTTAGCCACTCCCTGATTGAGAGCCGCTGGACTTTAGTACTGATACGAACAAATAATGTGAGACAGAATATGTGCAGCAGGCCTTCTGACCATAACACTGACCACAACCATTCAAGATGTCTTCTCTTCCCAGGCACTGTGTACCATGTGTGCATCTGTCTGTCTTCCCAGATCCCCGCACATTCACAGAGAGGGAGATAGTGCTCTATTACAAGGATGATAGTTATTCTGTGAGTAAAACTTACTGATGAGTTTAAATTCAGCAAATCTGTTGGTTCTTTTACACATACATTGTAGGTAACAAAGAGAAATGTAACACATAACAATACTGCCAGGAAATAATGGAAGACTGGTGTTAAACAAAGCCTTTATACACATTATGCACTCATTCCTCTTTCCATCAAAATTCTTGCTGTAACTTCAGAACAAAGCAGCTATTCTCAGAGGAACATGAAAGACAGACACCTGTCAATCACTGCTCCTGTGACTCCATATTCAGAGTGTCAGAGGCTGTAGGATGGAGAAATGTGCAATATTCTGATAATATTTCATGCAAACTAATGCAAGTCAGAACACTTCCCTGCTGGCCAGAAGGAGGGGAAATGAGAACAGGTAATTATCGGATTGCCTCAAGGCAAGAAATGATAGAGATTGCAGAGAACGTGGATATTTAGCCCTGCTAATGAAGGCCCATGTTTTGGGAGCACCAGGAAGGGGGAGCAGAGGGATGCTAGTTCTGTGGCTCAGCAGGAGGTAGAGCCTGATAAGACCATCTTACATAATGGTCACATCCAGGCATGGCTTACTCTTTAGACTGAGGCTCCCTGTCCTCCTGATTCTCCTCCATACACTCAACATTGCCGACCAAGAGAGCGCAACATCGACTGGGTATTCCATTTGCCTCCAAATGACCATTTAATATATTTTTTCACAAGAAATACTGGAGTATATTTTACCATGTTTAGGCCTGAAGGTTGGGCCTGTTTATAGATGCAACACTGCAGTAGAATAACTACTGCTGTATGTTAAAAAACATACAGTTTACTATGTTAAGTGAATTAATACAAATTGTTGCTGCTGAGGACAACCAAAGACTTCAGTTTGACTGAAGGTACCCCCCCCTCCACAAACCCTCCATTCGGCCCAGTCCATTTAAACATATTGAAGGGTTTATGTTTGCCAATCTCAACAGTCTAACTTAAAGTGCTGAAAAATAAAAAGCGATTGCTTATTTTGTATATGCAGCACTTCCCCCGGACGGAAATGAAAGTTTAATCATGGCATTAGGATTCACAGGCATTCCCTTGCCAGGACCTGCTTGCAGACATCAGAATTGCTAATTTGCTGGTTTGCCCATGAAGGCCTGACTGGTGGGTGAGGAGACGATGAATGGAAAAAGGAGTGTGATTTGTCGGGATAACCTTGAACCCCAAAGCTCAGCTTCCTGTGGATATATGAAGCTCAATCAGTCCCTCTTTATCACGTTGATCTGAACCACTGTCCTGTGTAGTGGCCGGCACAGCACCACACTGACACTAATCTGACTACTGTGAGAGTGTGTTATCGGCCAAAATCCTTTCCTCCGCTCTCCTCCTTGTCTTCTGACACAGCCAATAACTTCAGCTTGAATGTCTTGAATGAATAAATGCAGCCAAATAATTGCTTTCAAAGACAATCGAAGCTCTGCAAGTACGATCCTGATTAGATATCAAAATGAAGCCAAAACAAAGCCTTTGACAAAAATCACAGTAATTGTGGCTCAATTTGTAATCTGAATAATTAATTTCTAATGCTTGTGATGAGAGTGCACCGGAGGCGCAGACATGATAAAGAAGAAAGGTCCTGACAGAGTTATGAGTCAGCAGAGATGTGAAATTCAAATAGGCCAGTCTAAGCAGTTTGGAGCTGATGGTGATTTGAGTAGACTCACTGGTCAGCCCTACAGTAAAGTACAAGAGCCTGGGGCTGAAAGATGCTGAAGTTACTCATGGGCATAGGTGCTTTATCAGCAGACCACATGTGAGGGGATGAAGCAGTAATAATTGTTAGCTTCATCGAATGATACTCTACTCTTTATGCCACAGTAAATTATGATGTATCCTCATACGAGTATGGATTCACGTTATCCGTTTTCCAAATAAAACCGCACTGCTCCATCTGAGCGAAGAGCTGGTGGAATAGCTTATTGTTTGTATGGTACTCGGAGACGATTGTAATGGCTGCACTTGTGATATTAACACAATTAAAGTGCAGGTCTATCATTGGCAGGGTAAGATGAAGCAGCAGGAGCAGAAGTCTTACTGTTTTCAGTCACAGTCTCAGCTGTGTGCACACACTCTCCACACACACTGCCATCTTTCCCTCAGCCAGCCACTTGCCTCGTCGCCCACTGTGACTCCCCAGAGGACTCCTGCACAGCTAAAGTGGGCCTGTCATTGAGACCTGGTTCTATTTAACTTCACTGAACGCCACACACACAGGTGAATATGTGTTATTTGGTCTGCTACTCAAAAAAACACATACACACACACACACACACAGAAACAAATTCTCTTAAAGCGTGTCAGTAAATACTTTCATTTTGATCACTTCTCTGCTAGCACCATGTCGAGGTGACCGGCCAGGCTCCATGGAGAGTGGTAAATGCATACCTGTAGAGAAACTATCAGCCTGCAAGTGTTTGTGTGGATTTATTGTACAACAAATGTCCAATTGTCTCAGCCGGTCAAAAAACACACAGTTGCTACAACATGCAATATCTGTGCAGCTGCAAGTCTTTGTGTATCAATGTGTTCATAAATTCAAGCTGTGGGAGCAAACATGAAAACATCATCACCCAATGACCAGAGATATGTTATCTCAACATAGAATCCCACCTCCAGCGTCTTAGTCTGGGGGCAGGTTTAATGCTAACCTGCAAACGCCGCCTTTGTCTTTGAAGTGGAGCGATAGATGCAGCAAAACAGATGGAGATGTTGGATGCTTTCAGGAATTATTAATGGCATGCTATGATCCCAAATTACCTTCAGCAAATAGTCTCCTAGCACTGGAGTACACAGGCAGCCCTGCACATCCATATTGTATTTAGACAACACACCTGGGTCAATGGAGAAAGAGCGAGCCATCATGACTGTACTTTGAGCTCTAATCCAAACGTGGAGGGTTCGGTTCCTTCATCATTCTTAGGCAACGTAAGCATGCATCCACATTGAACACAATCGGCTGTTTCAACAATAGATTTGAGGTTTAAACAGCAAACACGCTAATTGTGCAAAGTCCTTTTTTTTTTCCTCCTGCAATGGGAACCAAAAACTGGAATTAATCTGCAGAAAGCCTTTCCTGTAGTTTTAAAAATAAACCCTTCGTCATTGGAGGCTTTTATGGTCCCTCAAGGGATACATTTTTGTGACATCAAATCTATCTTACAAACATACATTAGTAACAGCCATAAAATATCAATTTCGAATGGATAGCATACAGTTTACAGTACAAACTGAACAATTCCCAGATTCCCTCAGAGAAAAACAGTGCTGCTGAAATATCTCACCCCTGCAGCTCTCTTCCATTTGGTACAAATACATGTGGAATGTATTGAAATAAAAGGCTAAAAATGTTGACATCTTTCTAAAATCAAGACCACAGATACTTATCTTATTCCAAATATAAAGTTCATGAGTGTCACACATAACATAAAATGTCAAAATAACTGAGTATCTAGTCCACTTCTTCTTTTTCAGAGCGTTCATTCAATTTGCAAATGTATGCAGTTAGCATGTGTTTTACTTAGGTTGCTACAAATTACTCAATCAGCTCGATCACAGAGACTGCCCTCCAGGCATATACATGTACAAAATTCTTTTACAATGGGTACAATTAAAACCTGTCTACAACTGACTGGTGGCAGAGTTATTGTGTGGCAGCTTGAACCAGTGTTTTCCATTAAAGAAAAAAAAGGTTTCACCTTACTGCATGTAAGGTGCAGTTTATTATGTTTTCATTATGCTTTGCATTTCCTGTTTTCAAACTATGACACGTAGTGGTTGAGTCTCTGGTACCAACTATACAACCAACAGATGTTCTTTCTGTTACTGTGTGCGGTGGCAAAGCTTTTCAGTTTTGTTCTACTGAAGCTCTCGCATTAAAATGTTTCTAAAAGTTTTAAGGTACTAGTGCAATTTTCCTTCACCTGCAATAGCCTCCATTTAACATTTTGCACATTGTCGTAACTGCTCTGTTGATTGGGTGATCTCCCCTGGAACTCATCTACATAAGGGACAGAGATGAGTGATGTATGTGGTTTTCTGCTCTCATGTGCCCCAGGCGTATGCAAACATAAAATCCACATAGATGATCTGCACAGTACTGAGCAAGAAAGGCGAATCTTAATAACATTCCTTATTTTTAGTGTAATTACCCAGACCGACAGTAAGCTGCAGATACAGTACTGGACCTGACTGAAGCGACACAAGGTAGTAAAGAAAATGTTTTACACCTGGACGGGTTTAATTGGGGTTATATGGTTCCTTTATTTAGTGGGAATTGTTAGCTATTAGGATGATTCAGATAACAATCCCCCTGCAGTTTTTTTCTACAGCATAAGCAAGGTCGGCAGCCTTCAGTTTTGAGAGAATAAATACAATGGTGGTGCTCTCATAAGACACTGCATGTCTTCAAAGAGCTACATCTAAGGGAGGAATTGATCAGACACTTTTTCTCACACTCAGTAAAAGCAGAAAGGAATAAATTATTTGAACAGTGTCTATCTTCTTATATGCCATGGCCTCTGATTAATTACCTTAGGACTCACTAATGAGAATTCGTAAACGAATACAATGTTAATCTACTATGTATATGCTGTTTACTCAAATTTGCTGAGGCCCAAGAAAAAACTAAACAAAATCCCTCATGTATAAATTATAATAATCCCACAGCAAAGGAGAGAAAAAAAAAATCCATGCTGAGATCAAAGCAGAACGGCCTAATGTAATCATGTGTCAAAAGATCAAAAAACAACTTCCTTACCCACTCATGTGGGCAAGGTGTGTAAAACCTACAGCAGTTTTACTGCTTCACCTATCTCCCACCCTGCCTTGTTTCCCCTTCCCTTTATTTTACCCTCAGTGACAGCTAATGCGATCCACAACAATGAGGCTTATACACAATCAGAAGAAATACTACGAGTAGGAATTTGCTTGTTAATTTCTGTAACAAAGAAATGTTATTGGAAATAAATACCAAGCATGAGGTCCTTAGATTTAGATTTGACAGAATTTTATTCCCTGCAAATTAATAGTAATTACATATATTGTATGTATTGTTATATATTATTGTAATAATTAGCAGATGTATAAATTAAAATCAGGTCTAATAACAATGTCCTGCTGCATAAAAACTGTAAAACACATTCACCACAAACAGCGTCTGGGAGGAGCTTTCTCAGACACTGTGGTGAGACATGTTTGGCGTCTTTTATCACAGTAGTATAACACCTTAAAGCATTCCATTTACACAAGGAAGCAGAGCTTAAACTATTGCCATTTGTTTGCTGGCACTGAAAGTGTCTCCTCTGGATTCAAATATAAACACACTGTTCCCCTTCAGTTTATTACACAGCGAATACACCTTTTTACGACAGGACAATACTCTTGTAATATTTTACTGTTTAATTGAACAGCAGTATTTTTTAATTGTATTTTCGCAGGGTAACGAAACATATGGACATTTCAGCAATAAGCAGTAAAACTGTGGGCGACGCATTTGACAATGGGATGTCATTAGCAGTGAGCTGTGGAGCTTTGATAGTTACTGAGAGTGTTCTGTTCGGGCACATTACTCCTCCGTCGCCCCAAATCACACATTAAAGATATTAAAACAGCCATCAGCACTGCAGGAACGGGACTTACTTCCCCTTCCCCTTCCCTGCAACTATTGACAAAAACAAAACAGAAAGACAACAGCTGCTGATTTCTAACTAAGTGACAGATTCCTGCAAGCAAGTATGGCAGTCCTGCCAGTCTTTTTGCCCAAAATCCCTGTTTGTTTCTCTGTGACAGAAATCCATTGTAGGGGACATAAACCCTTAAAAGTTTACATGTGGATACATCTCCTAGGAGGCTCTCTTTCTTTCAATTTATGTAAAGCCTTTGTCCTTTGTATTGGACTGGAGGAGATGTGTCTACATCAGGGATGAACTGTCTTCTTTCCCCCAAATTAGGCTCCGGTAAAAGGGTGATCATAAACAAATCCTCAGACTTTGAGCGAGGGTCTTTGCTGATGCTGCTTTTGTTGAGGCTGGACTAGACTGAGCTGAGCAGCCAAGTTGACAAGGACCTGTGCTCAGCACTAGGAAAACTCTCATGCAGAAACAAAAAGCCCAGGGGAACAAAGACAACAATATGCCAAAAAAACCCACTTGAAACAACAAAACAACCCAAAAATGCCTCCAAAGGAGTCAGTGGTGGGTGATTGCCAGCTGCACTCCAGATTACTAGGCTTGCTGAGAGTCTTTCAGCAATCGCTGAGAGCTGTAGTATCATCTCCAGCTCCTTAATCAGTTCAGCTGGGGAGGGACGGATCATGACATGCAAAAGGCTCAGCACGATGGGGAATAAACTCATAATCAGCAATCATATATTCCACATTGCTAGAGGGGGCAGGGACCTCATCTCAGATAGGTCAAGGACCTCTCCACAGCCAGTTAACCCCTTTGCTCCAGCCGGTAAACATCCACACACTCATTGTCTACAGCGCCCATTGTTTTGAAGGCTCTAAAGCCCAATTCTCTGAGTTAGGATACTGAGACCGACACGTGCAGAGGCACGTCTTTTTATTTTCCTGCTGTATACCTACTGTGCAAATGCAGTTTCAATTAGAAAACATACTCTGTGTTCATAAATGGGGCCGGGGTTTTATTAAAGCACCATGTCCCTGAAAAAGCCATGTGCTGCTCCTTTAAACAAAGTTCACTGCCTTGCACATTCTCGTTCCTTTCATCTTTGTAATTAGCTCTGTAGCGGCATTTCTTTTATTTCAAATGAATGCATGTGCATAAAAATCAATCTTAAGCAGACCGTTCTGGCAAGGCTGTTTTTCTTTGTTATTTATGATGATAAAATTCCTTTCATGCGTCTTAGTTGGGGTGATGAGTCCCTAATGCTGTCAACCTTGAGAGTTAGTTCTCACTCCGGCCCCGGCCAGATTCCTCTGGGAGATTCAAACACGCATTGTTACATTCTGCTGTATGGAGGCAAAATGTGACAGCAGCACTGACTGAGAAGTTAGGAGTAAGGAGTTCACAACTCTGCAAAACATGTAGTCGTCTCATTTGTCTTTCTTGAAGAGCACCACCTAGTGATCAGGAGGATTCAAACTGTTCTCTCATCAGTGTGAGACGCCAGATCAGATGAGTGTAAATGATGCCATCCTACGAGCAGATCCCCTAATGGCCTCTGCTGGGACATGTAATCAAACGCCTCACACACTTCTCTCCCTTTTGTAATCAAGCAGCAGAGCGCATGTTGTGACGACCTTTGTTATAACGCTGCCTGTTCCCTCATCTCATCAAAATTCCATGCATCTCTCATTTTTCATCCTTTTGTTCCCTGCCAGGGTCCCTAGATGCCGCAGTCCCTCTCCATGGAGGAGAGGGGAGTGTAACTTAGTATGCTGTGACCTCTGACCCCTCCTCATTCTTGACTCTACGGCATACTTGTGCTGCAATACTGGCAATGCCATCACTATTTACAGTCTTTCCCCTGATTATAAATTCCACAGACATCCATATCTGCAGCCAAGGAACTCAACAACGATACGGTATGTGTGGAGCATAATTGCTGAGTAAGCCATACTAGTGACAGTTCTTATCAGCAGCTGCCACTGAAAGCTTTTTATTAGTCTGCCTAGGTCACATCTAACCTGAAATGTACTGTTTTCTCATCTCACCTGTGCTGGACTGACATAAGAGGAGGATAAAGGTGACAATCCACACAAACAGTACTCCTCTTCTTGCTTGCTGCTGGCGTACTTGCCTAACAGAGAGATCTGATTACAACGGAGAAGAGAGCAGCTTGGTGTTGCATGGAAAAGCAGGTCAACTGGAGAGTGCTGTCAGAGCTCGGGAGTCACCAGCCTGATGGAGGAGGAAGAAAAGCTATACGACATGGCAGGCAGAGACGAAGGTTTGTCTCCAGCCGCTCTGTGATGGGCTTTATTTACTCTGCCATTAAGAACAGAGAGGAGAATGATGGAAGCGAGAGGACTGAGCATACAAGTCCGGGGAGAGATGCATTAGTGTTGTCTGGTGTAACTCCTCACCTTTTACTTCTTTTGGTCTCTCCCCGCTGTTTCCCTCTGGCTCACGCACCAGAGACAGAGCTGCCCCACTGCCAACACCTTACTCCTTATGTGTTTTTCTGTCCTCAGTGTTTGAGTCAGACAAAACGCAAAATCAATAATGCTTTTTCTCCCCCATTTCCTCTTTGATGCAACTTCAAAAAGCCAATGGACAGCCCTCCAGAGGCCCACAGAGGAAAAAATCCAATGGTACGAAACACACTCAGAATGAAAGTAAAGGAGGAGGAAACTTCACCCTGCACTCTCGTAAAACATTGTTAACTTCTGAAGCCCCAAGTGGTCCAGCATTTGAGGCCAAAGCAGGGCATGTGAGGCCAAAATTTTTTGTATATTCTTGTAAGTCATCTATTGAATCCAGGCTAGGAATATGCATGCCAACGTTTTAAATATCGAGTACTAAAAAAAAAATCAGAGAAGGTAACAATGACAGCAGAAATCTCTCATCTCTATTGTCTGTACATATTCTACAGTAAAAGTTACAGGAAGAAAGAGAAAAAAAAATGAAAGTGAAAATGTTCTTTAACTCCATGGACTGTGGTACCTGATTATCTAAGGAGTGCTGACAGAGGAAGTATTCTATCAGCAGCTAAATGCTGCATGACAGGAAGACACTTCAAAGGATCTATAAGTGACTCCAGAAATACTGAGTGAAAGTAAAGCAGGAAATTACCCTTAAGTTAGAGACATTTGACTAAGCCCAGCGAGGTGTTTTACCTGACTGGAGAGCCAATATTGAGAAGTGTGAACTCGGTATGAATGTTTCCTGAAGGAACAAAAATCATCTCACACAGGCTGACGGTTATCGCTACAGTTTGTTGCATCCTGCTGTTTGATTGGACACAGGACAAGGCAGCCATTTAACCTCGTCTGTGATTAGGCTCATCTGTCAAAACCACACGGTGTAACTGAAAAGACAAGATGACTGACAGAGCTGTCTGGCACCCTGGCACTGGCCTGAATGGAGTCGCAGATTAATGGGTATACTCAGAAATGGCTAATGCCGTATTTTTGTCTGTTTGGTTACTGCACGGATTATAGTCCACAATCAGCTGGAAAGAAGTTACAGATTTTTGCTACTAATATCTTTTGAGGAATAATTAAGAATTTAAGCACAATAAAATTAACTATTTTATGTGCTCTACACAGATTAAGAATTTTATCTTGAAGTAATTTTTCATTTCGTATTATAGTTGATTCATTGGTGACTGCTCAAAATCACCTTTTATGTGATTTGTATTACAAGAATTACTAGAGAAGGATATTAACAATACTACTAATTAACAAAAACAACAACAACGAAACCCATCAAATTCAGAAAATAGTTCCCGTCTATCCCCTCTCCTCTCTTGAATGCACCTCCCTCTCCTCCCAACTTCTATGGAGCCAAATCAAAAATCCATGCTCTCAATGGGCAGTCAATATCTCATTAGCCAGTCCCTCCACACACAGTCAGGCAGCCAGGATGTTCGTCTCAGTGTGCGGAGCGCAGACTGGCACACCTCACACACTTTAATAACCTGTGGGGACGCCATTCCACTTCCTCAGCCAGCTAAGAGGCATGAGACATGGCTGAGGCACACAGCCTTTGTCTATCTGAGCGACTCTTGTTTGTTTTTGTCTTTCCTCTGCTCAGATATTATCTTTTGAATTTTAGCGCTACGTGTAAATTTTCCTTTAGGAGATGAAATTCAATCAAAACATTTTTTTAATGAATGCAGACTTTATTTAACATGTAGAGGTTGTACAAAAATTTATTTTAATCTATTAACTTTCTTTTGGGAATTACTTTCACATTCAAACCACAATTATTTTAATCTAAATGAAAATAGATAGATGTGTTTTGTTTTGTTTTGGTTTTTTTTACATACGATAATGTAAGAAAAGCTATTCTTAAAATATTCAGTCTTTGTAATTGGGTCTTTAATTTTAAATCCTTGCAGGTGACATGTGCTATATTTGCCTTCACCTTAATCTGTGGTGATTTTTCCTTTGGCTCTTCATGATCTCAGTCCCTAACTGGATAATAGCCAATCTTGTTAACCTCTGCATTAATGTGTGACTCCCTGCAGCACTGAGTAGTGAGCACTTCAATCAGCCACTGATCGAAAGAGACAAAAAGTACCAAATCTACAGCAAATATTTACAGCCTTGTTAACATAGCCTTAAAGCACCTATCACAAGATATTTGGCTTTACCTTCTCCCCAGCCCCAGAACATTTTTTTACAGTCTAGTACACACTCGTGTTAAATCACATATTTATGCGCCGTCTGCATACACTGTCGTGGCTTACTGGGCCTTTTGAAACACTGCTGCTACTGTATACTTTGCCACAATAATGGCCCTTTTGAAGGGTTAATTATATCTATTGTGAATGAGACGCACATTTTACTTTTTCTGTCGATCCACACATCAAACAACTTTCTTTAATTATGTAATTGGAATTTTCATCTTAATTGTGCTGAGTAGGCTGGCTAATTTGCATGGGGTAATGAGAGGGATGTTTCCATTACAGGTAATTAGGTACTTGAGAGGCAGTGGTGTGATAGAGAGGCTGAACAGAGAGGGAGAGGTGGTGGTGTTGGTGGAAGTGGGGGAGATGGGAGGGGGGTGTGTGGAGATAAAGCCACAGAGACACAGAGATGTTTGGTATGATATATTGGCATTAGTTCGTAGTGCACGCTTAGAAACATAGTGAAAATACATCAGCACCGCCCCCCCCCCCCCCCCACCAAAAAAAAAAAGATGTAGTATGACCACATAGAAATATTAATATAATGAAGAAGTCCATGCCAAGGCAGCAAGTCTTTGTGCTGTTCATTCATTTCACTGACCATTTTCAGGAATAAATTACGACTGCTGTTGAAATTAGTTTCCAATTATTCAGCTTGTTCACATTTTAATTTAATTTCTGACACTGTCGTAGCATCCTATGATGACACCAGCAGCTCCTGTCAAACTGAAACTACCGATAATGAGAAAAGACTAAAAAGGAGAGATGAAAACTTACTTATGAACAGGTTAACTGAGACAATTTCTCCTGATTAATGACGTTAATAAAGTTATTCTACACTAAATATGGAGAAAAATATACATAATAAATAATTTGTAATGAAGCCACATTCTAAAAAGATCATAGAAAAAGGTACAAAGCACAAGACACTCAATTCTGTCCAAAAATATGTGATTTCATAAAGCCCTTCACTTTACATTTCATGGAAAGGACAATGGGTCAGAGGCCATTTTTCATTTATCTCACTGAAAAGAAGATTCAGAAATGAACTCTCATAAAAGTTAGATATTGCAAAAGACAATGACACTCACTTCATAGGTAAATTCTCACATAGTGTGACCAATCAAAAAAATACACAGATCCCAATCTCACATAAATAGTAAAGTACTTCACATCAACTGGATGACCAACCAATGTGGAAAATAGAGAGAAATGCTGTGAGGGCTATCACGGCTAGTGACTTTAATATACAAATTTGGCTATTGTGGGGTTAGTTTCTTTTTTTTTTTCCGTGCAATTATATTTGCTCATGCACAGACATAGTTTGAAAATGTTCAACTGTTAAATTTTCTTGTCTTGCCAAAAAAATACATTTAAAAACACAAATGGACATTTTTGACAGGTAGAAGGAGAGAATAGCAGCAAGTACCAAATGAAATTATCATTAGTGACATTTCTCATTTAACACAGAATGACAGTGTGCCTCATCATAGTTATTGCATCTGACTGTATCATGGGTGCATATGAGCACATGTTTGGATGTGGCTGTTCACTTTTCTCATCATGGAAGAATGAGCGTATTCATATGTGTGAAGAACATGATTATGTGCATGTGTATATAAATCTATGTGTGTGTGTGTGTGTGTGTGTGTGCAAGCATGCATGAGAGTATGTACTGACAGTGTGTGCACTCGTGTATGTCTGTGAGATGGAGGAGGGGGGGGGGAGCTGGGATTAAGCACACGAGATCAACATCACAGCGACCGGGAGGACCCAGTCCTGCTCTCATGGCCACACATGTAAACCCGACTACCCCCCCCCCCCCCCAAAAAAAAATAGGTCAGTAGAACACAACACACTCACACACAGATATAAACACACACGCACCAGTATCAACTCAAACAATCACACTGTGCCAGTCGCGCCGGTTGCCTCATCGCCCGTCTGCGACCCCCGTTCAACACACACATCTTCCCGTAGACCAAACCCGTCCTCCGGACTGGAAGAACGGGTTAAGGCCGCTGCAATGAGGACCCCACCCCCACCTCCTGCATGCTATTACATATCTATAACAAAAAAAAAACAAACAAAAAAAACAAAAAAAAAAACAACTTGTGCGCTAAAGGAGATCAGGAGCTGCTCCTGTCAGAGACGCAGCCGCGCAAAGATGACACCGGCTGTGGTTCCCACACAGCTCCCCACCTCCAGCAGCAGTTAGAGAGCAAAAACGCCTCCACACATTCCCATAAGTTCAACATTTACAGCTCACTTTCTTTTAAGTTTAAGTTAACAGAGGAAATTTTCTCCATGCATGACAGAGAGACATTGGAAAAGCCGAAGTCACTTGCACGCATTCAGAAGCATTGTATTACCGCTACTTCTCTCTTCCTCCATGCCCGTCTCCCTCTCTCTCTCTCTCTCTCTGTCACACTCATGCCTTGCAAATGAAATGCAAAGAGTTGGCAGGCTATGAATAGCCGAGCAATACTTCCCTACTTGTTACTCCTGTGGGTGCAGGATCAGCATGCATTTTTTTTTTTTTTTTTTTTTTTTTTGCTCTTACCTTTCATAGCTGAAATCACAAAATACATCATTAAGCTTCGAGTCCATAAGAGAAGAACTATCACCAGCGCAAAGCCCTCTACTGCTGTCTCAGCAGCAGCTGGCCAGCACAGCTCTGTCTCTCAGCCTCCGAGCATGACCACACCAGAATCCATGTGACTGTGACATCAGTGTTCATGTCTGACTGCTCCCCACCCACCGGCCTTTGATTGGCACAGCATGTAGCCAGTAGGGGCGCTGAGAGCTCAGGCAGGGAAGCTGGCTCTCTTCCCACTGATTGCAGTCAGAGGCTTGTATGCCGGCTTGCTAGACACAGCAACGCTCTCCACTATCTTCTGTGGCTTATCTGTTTAGTGCAAGGATAGTCAGAGCCAGTTCGAGCAGGCATTCGTTTTTAACCCTCTTGTTCTTGTCCTTCTACTCCCTTGTCTGATTGTATTTTACTTTATGTGTTTATTTATTTGGCTTTTAAAAAGAAAATGGTGCAATGTCAAGGATAAGAGAGAAAAAAAAAAACAGTCAAAGAGGGGATAAGAGGTTAGACGGGGATGAGAAAAGGGTAAAGGAGAAGAAGGGCAGGTTGAAACAAAAGGAGGAAGAGAAGAGAGTGAAAAAAAAAAAACAGGAGCGAGGAGAGGATGGATAAGAGGGGGAGTGTAATTTTTCTGTGACTCAAAGATCGAAGCGCTCCGCTCTTCTCCTCCTCCCTGTCTGTAGATATGAGTGATCAGTGTGAGGCCAGATGTCTGGGAGCAGCGGTGGGCCCTACACAGAGAGAAGATGAGTGGAGTCTCAGCTTCTTCCCCTGACCTCTCAGAGGACCCACATTCCCTCTCCTTCACACACACACACACACACTCCAACAGCTCTCACACACTCTTTTTGACAGGTGAAGAAGGGGAGATAGTGACGGAAGGGTTTGGATGATCCCCTCCACCCCACAGTGTCCGGGCGATGAGTTTCTTGCTATCATTTCTCCTTCTCTTCCTCACATGTCCCTCACTTTCGCCCCCTGCTTTCCATTCCAGTTCTTACCCCCTCTCTCTCTCTCTCTCTCTCTCTCTCTTTTGCTGTCTCTCTCTCCTCCCCCTCTCCTCGCTCATCCTCTCTCATATGATAATCTGTTCTGACTCCTAACCAGCTGCCTCTCTCTGATACAATATTCTGGTTTTAGTGCAATCCAGCCTTGGCCAATAACCACGTTGCATTTGGCATTTCCATGAATAAGCTGGTGCTCATATCATCCCGTCTTAAGACAAACATCATACAGATTCGGTTTCAGGCACTGCAATATTTGAACTTCAAAAATGACGCATAAAAAAAAAAAACAACAACACTGAAATATATTTTTACGCAACCAATATTTCAAATGTTTTAATTTTGGAGGCTTATTTCACATCCTCAGTAGTTGTTTGGTGCAACTCAGCTGCAGCAGCAGCCCTGTATCTTTAACATAGAATTTTGAATCTTTTTCTTTGTAACAATGCAATTTTTTAACAGATATTGTAATTATTTATTCCTACTTTACACTCTGAATATATGCATTCATTTGAAGTCTTCCGTCTGTGTTCTGTTTATTGAATAAAGGTGCTTCTAAGCATATATAAAATGGAAATGAGGACTCATAAATCTTCCCATGATAATGTTTCATTAGGACCTCTATGATCCATTAGAGTCACTAAACACATTAACTCACGTTGTGTCAACACTGGGCTCTTATTGCACACCGTCTAATGAACAAAATACCATTCGGAGACTGATAGCATCAAATCGAGCGTGCCTAGGATACAAACTAGCCTCAGATAGGCCAGAATAAACTATTCAAAACAATGTGATGTCAGAGACAGTGTAGTCGTCTTGTTTCTCTGTTGGCGTCTCCCCACAAGAGCTTCAAAGTTCACCAGATGAGTCAGGGCCAAGGCCCACGCAGGAACATGTTTAACTGCCACTATCTGTGGTTGTCTCTCAGAAACTGACTGCTCTATCAGTCATTTTTCTACCAAACGTGGCTCAACACAGTGTAGCTCGACACTGAGCTATGGTTTAGGGGGGGGGGGGGGGGCAAAAACAAAAAAAAAAAACAGAACATGATACCAGGGGTTGAGTCTCTTGGCTGGTTGTCCAAGAATGTCCCCGAGGAGGATAACATTACAGTCGTCAGGAGACAGTTGAAAAGGAGCATGTTTTGTGTACTTGCAACCTAAGTAAATGGTGAATATGTGATGTTCAGAGAATTCCCTACAGGAGGATTATTAAATCACTCTGTGGCTGCTTGTTAAAAAATGCTGTGTGCCCACATCTGTGACATTTTACAGATGTGGGCACACAGAAAACAAAACAGCTGGATTTGTCACGGTTGGACATAAAAGAAGTCGCTTTCTGCCGAGCTATTTAATGAACTGTAAGCCATTAAAGAGTCCCGTTGTGCATTGTTTTCTCTTTTACCTTTCCATGCCCACAGTTAAAGAGTTGGTTAACTCAAATTACAAGTATCCACATGCACACACAGAGGCACAGGCAAATTCCATTCACTTCCACTGTATCATGGAAGTGATCTCACAGCCCGGATACATAAAACCAAAACTATTTGCATAGCTAGATACCAACATAGGGAAGTATAAATATATAATCTTTTCTCTAATTTAAATGAGCTGACGGTTTAAGAAAAATGTACAGTAAAGCTAATCAATTGGATGTTCTATCCTCTCAGCTCTACAACAAATATAGTGCCTCCAACTGTATGTAACTGTGCTTAAAAGCCTCCCTAAGGATAGATGTTTCCTGCAAAGCTGTTTCATTTGATCTCCACCACACTCTCCCTTGACTGCTCCACATTACCAGTGACAGTACGCCGATATGATGCCAATACTTGTTCATTAGAGCATTGATCGAAATACTCGTGGTCAAACGGTTGTGGGCATTAATGTGGTGATGAGAAGCTCTCAGTGGAATCATTTGAAGCCAATTCTTTATGCTCCTGAGAACAAAACAGAAACTGTGATAGCGTAGAGTTTCTGAACCAGGCTCAACACACTAAATTTCTGCATTAAGACATGTCCAGCTATTAGTCTCACACTCCTTTCGGATTAATTCAAGCAAACGTATTTACTGTACACAAGCCCTGTAGAATGGAATTCAATTGAGATGAGATGCAGAGCATCCACTGGTGCCCCTGGAGGAGAGGAGAGGACCAGAGCTGATAATGGCCTCATTAGCAGTCTGTCAGTAGCCATTCCACGCACAGACTCACCATGCAGCTGATCCACTTTAACTCTTACAACCCTGGACTTGCCTCTAAGACCAAGGGCGCAACAGTGTGCACGCTGTTGCCCTCTCCAGCCTTTGACCCCACAGGATAAACAGTTATGAACTATTTCAGAGATCTGAGGCTTATTATCTACCAGAAAGCTACCTGGATGTTTGTAAGTGCCCCACCAGCCCGAAGGAGTGGTAGAATTAACAAGCTCCAACAGGCGCTCCATGAAAACAATACAGATCAATTTAATATAGATGCCAAGGAGTGGAGGGCATAATATTAGAGCCATAACAGCACCAGCCCACACCAAACAATCATAAACCAATTTAGGGCCATTCCAGGCAATTTCCTGGGGGCTTCCACTTATGGGAAGACTTCAATAAATCACACAGACAACAAAGAGAATATCTATTTCTGTGAAAATAGAGGCCACTATTGTGTTATGTCCAGGGGACTGCAGAGGGCTGCATTTAAAAGCTTAAATAAGAGGAGCAAGGGTTTAAAAACCTACTACGTGTCGATGCTGTGGTATAATGTGTTATTAAAGTATTTATTACAGCTACAGGAAATGCTGTTAACTCATTACAGCTGATGGATTTTCCATGGAGCAGCACAGTATGTCTATTCAGCCAACGTAGCGGATGTAAACAAGCCTTGTGCTTTTTTTTTTTTTTTTTTACTATTTTTATGGTTACACTCTGATGAGATGACTCTCTTAGTGGCTGTACACACTGCCCTTCATCCTCTATATAAACAGTAGCCCCATGGCCAGCTCAGCACTATTTTCTCGTTATCAATCTGTCACTCAATTCACATACACACAAACACAATATTTATAGAACAGTGGGGTCAAAAGGAAGAAATATGAAAGTGTATCATTCCTACACAGGTGAAGTGTACACCTGTCAGCTGTCATGTCATCTGAATCAACAACACAGTGCTTATAGCGAATGGTTGACAAGGCTATAGCCTTTTGTTTTACCCCCACGGTTATTTATAGAGCTAAATTTAAATCTTTTTTATGCGTCTGGTATTTCCAAATCAATTGAATCAAATGTTTTCGAAGTACAACGGCAGCAAAGGCAATCTGTCCTCCACGGAGTGACCAAGCCTCACATCATTTAGGGCAGACTTGCATGTCTGCTTCAGATTAAATGACCCTGAGCAGGTATGAGTGAGACGGTGTAAAGAGGCTGTGAACATGTTAAGCACTAAACACTACACTAGCTTTTCAGTTGCCATTTTGTTCAGTGGCTGTTGAGTTGTTGGGCATTATTTGTCAGCTTATGGAAAGCCAGGCCATTTCAGCAGCGACAAAAGAGAACGGCATCTGCACACTAGACAATGTTGCAAAAAAAAAATTATTTTGAAAGTTTTTCAACAGGGGATATTTATTTGGTTTATCAGATGAAAAGGCAGTGGTTAAGAGAAATCTCCTACATTGCTGCGGTGCTATCATAACTCACAGAACAAATTTTCAATAGATCAATAGAAATCAGATTTAACAATGAATTGTACTGCATCTTTTCTGTGTGCGGCTGCCCTTGGGGACAAAAAGGAAAGGGATAGGAAGATAGAGGGAGAGAGGGAGCAAAAGTGAACGAGGAGGGGAGATTATCGCAGGAATGGCAGCCTGTGTGAGAGGCTTAGCCTGGCAAGGCAGGGAGGTGGAACCCTGTGAATTCTAATGAACTGGCAAGACTCCCCAAAAACCAGCTCCATCTCCGTGGCATGAAGGCGACAGGAGGGAAGGAGGAGGTGATTAGGAAGGCGCGGCCCCTCTACGGCAAACCAAACAGAGCAGGTCATTTTCCCTGTGATAATTACGGCTATAACCAGGCATGAGGGATTGGTAATGGTCCTGCTTATTCTTCATGCCCTGCAAAGGCAGCCACTGAGCTTGTCAAGGGGAAAAGCATGATGATGTGTTTTTTTTTGTTTTTCTTTTCTTGCTGTTGGTACGGTGACTTGTGTAGAGTTGCACTGGCTGTTGAAAAGGGCAGCAGGGGAAGTTGGCCTTTGAGGGAGAAGTTAACGAATGAACTTCATTATTGAGGAGCATACCAGGGAGACCCCCCGGTGTGTGTGATGTATTACCTAGCGTCAAACTTACACACTCCCCCAACATCACCAATATAGCCCGACATCAGCTCTGGGGGGAGGGTTGGTGTGTAAACTAAAATAGTTAACCTTCTGGCTTAAGGCTAGAAGTAAAGAAGAAAACAGAGACGTGACACATAGCATGATGTAAAAGATCTGCATCAGTAAAGTTTTTCCTATATTTAAAAAAAAAAAAATTCTATTTTAAAACTTCCAAATTACTCCTTGTTTGCTCAGCTTTTAGGCTGAACCATTTCGCCATTATTCTCTCTCCTGAAACACCAAAGTGAATAATGAGGCTGTGCCCTTTCCTGTGGCTGCTCAGCGCTGGAACCCTCAGAAGAAAACTGCTTTAGCTTAAACTAACATATATTTAATGTTCTCCCTGTGACTTCAGGTAATATTGTTGGTCCAGAGAGGCAGTTCACATCAACCAATGTAGATTAGTCTCATTTATTAAAAACCGGCTCTATTCAAGCATGAAAGTAACTTTTCCAAAGTACCATGAGTTTTATAAAAACAAGTGACCACCATGGGGACTAATGTTTTCCTCAAGATTGAGGGAGATCTTGAGGCTATGCGCGCCGTGCACCACTTAGCCTTCCCCCTTCCTGTCTTCCATTGGGCCTGGATGGAGTTTCTCTATTGTGGACAGGGCGAAGGAGCTCTTTTACTGAGCGCACTCTCAACACTTTTAGTCTTGACTTATGAGGATGCCACGGGTGCAGGGGAGTGATTCATCACTGGGTGTGCTCCTCTTGCACCCTCACACATTAGTAATGTGGTCCGCTGAGGAGGAGTCCTGTCATCAGTCTGTACCTGGACCCTCTGAACAAGGTAGGTCAACAGGAGGCAGCAGCGACTGGCCCACTTTTAGTCTTTCACAGCACCTTTAAGTTTCCTCCAGCTCTTCCACAACTGAGCCTGATGGACAGGAAGACCCTGCCTCTGTACTGTAACTGGTATACAGCAAGCATCTCTTGACTCAGTGAAGCTTGTCCTCCCAGTGACCAAGAACAGCAGGCCAAATAATACTTAGTGAGAGGTTCAAGTGAGAGGGAAATAGTATCTCATTCAAAATGCTAGTCTAAATAGAAAAGAAAAAAGAAAAACAAACAAGAAACAACTCTTAGATTGGATGAAAGTTCCCAGACTTATCCATCTGAAAGCACCCGAGGGTATTTCATCACAAGACTCCTTAGTCTTCTGTAATACAGCTGCAACAAAATAAGAGGCAAACACATGATCATCTGTTCTTTCACAAAACACAGAGCCACTGTAAGTTAGTCATAAGCCTTTGACCCTAACATTGCAGGTAATGCACATTTAAATACCTACCTCAGTATTCATGTTTGTCATTTTACTTGTGAAGATTAGGTGTAAAAAGGCTATTTGAAACCAAAACACAGGATTAAGGGATAATGCTGCTCTGTGTCTTGTGAGTCGACCTTGATTCTGTAATCCAGCACAATACTGGAGAACAGCATATTTCTCTCTCTTGTACATTCAACACTGTCACTGTTGAACAGCTCACTCTGATGTAATGGCAAAAGCATAATGGCACCATGCTGAAAGAGAAAGTAATCTGAATTATGAGGAACTTCATTGTAATATCTGTGTAATACAACCAGCAATGGTATTACATGATTTGTACAAAACAGATATCACTGACAGCACCTTTACATTTACTAGATATAAAATGGAGACTACATGAAAGCAGGCGCTGACAATGGTGTTAAAGGTAAAAAAAAAAAAACAAAAAAGAAAAAAAAAAACACGCACACATAAGTGAATTGATTTGAATTACGCAGACCTGCACTTTAATGACCATGGTGAGAAATGAAGTTGATCTTTAAAGTGAACCAACCTACAGTCACCCACAGCATTATTAAGCACTGTGCCACTTAATCAAAGGGGACGCCAATTTAGCAGGGAGCTAACTACGCAGGAGGGACCTTCCGTGGCAGCTAACACATTAGATAGCATTATGTCGCCTGACTCACATGCAGGTATGTATATACATCCTCTCCTCTCTTCTCCCAGTCTGCCTTATTTTCCTGACTCCATAACTCTTCTCCTGTTTTTTTTTTTTTCCTTCTTCGTCTTCTCACTGCTGCAGACACAGTAGAATGAAAACCTGCCTTTGATGTCTGAGATCCTACAATGCTGAGCAGTAGAAATCCGCATGCCTGTTATCTGTAGAATCTTAACAATGATGGCTAACTTCACAATGGGTTAACCGCGTCCTTCTGTTCTCGCAATGCGCACTCAGAGAAACACAAATTAATAGCAACAGGGAAAAAACAGCTTTTCTCTAATAAAGCAGATTCAACAAAATGTGTGCAATGCGATCAGCACAAATGTCAATGCATAATATCACCGACAGCCCTCTGTGAGCACTTCTGCTTTCTTCTCTGTGGATGTAACTTTTTTTTTCGACTTTTCTGTTCACATAGAATGACATTATTTGTTAGAAAAAAAAAATCATTCCAGATTCAAATTGATCTGATTCAGTTTCAGTAAACACGTGATGCTCGAAATGCAAACCACACTTTTTTGTTTTTGCTTTGCTTTTTTTCTTTGATACTTTGCAATAATTGTTTTTCATCTTGGTGGTGCTCACAAGATGTTTTGAAAAAAATGATATATTTGGGGACATCTTATTCGTTGGATGGTTTATTCAACAATGTTCTTCTGAAAAATTCCGCAATTTTATCTGAAATGTTAATTTGCACTGCATTTATTCATGCATGATCATGTTTCAAAATTTTCATTTCTGAAAAATTACTTACACTAGACTTTTTTAATGCTGGTGGGGTGCACACCATACTGAATAATCTGATCATGAGAAGACAGTCGTTGGGTTACGGCTGCAAGAGAGGAACTTGATGTCGGCGCAAAGATATTTAATAATGGCCCCCTTCTTAAAGCTTCCCCATCAGCATCAGTCAGGATCATATCTGGAGGAGCTCCATGACCTCCGCCTTTGTCGCCCTCCATGAATCAAAGCTTTCATTACACTCTGACACTCTTGTCCTGCGCTGAATGTGTGTACACCATGGGAAAGTGATGAGGCATCGGAAACCTGATGAGTGACGGATAGCCTGCGCTCGTGCAAATCCTGGCTGACTGTTTCGCCGCAGTGAGCGTGAGGCTGGCCGTGCCCTCCCAGCCACGCCAAATGCTTCGCCTGGCAGATGCCACCATCTCAGCACAGCCCTCACTCCCGAGCGCCTCTCACCTGAGGCGGCAGACAGCCGGCAGAAAAGAAATCACCCGCAGCAGATGGGGCCACTTACTATGGCTTGGCCCATCCAAGCATTGTGTTCTTGTCAGTTATTCTTGTTTTCTGGTCTGACAACACCTCAAGACAGGGCCTTTTAGTGTTGGGTGAAACACAAAAGGGAAAGGGTGAGGAAAAGCTGACGAGGCCTCTCTTCGCTTTCCCTAACACTCTTTGAAAGAGGCAGCACCAAGAGAAGAACCAGATTAAGAGGCAACAAAAGCAGCGTACCCCCAGCCCCACAAAAAGCTGGTGCTCACCCCTGCCGTTCCCCTCACTATTTCCCTCCTTATAAAACACAGTGGGCTCCCAGGAAGCGATAAAAAGAAGCGTCCTTAGCCACAGAAACTTATGCAAAGAAAGTGCATTTTCAAAGGCTATTTGCAATTTTGTGAAATGGTAGACATAATGCTTTACTGAAAAATGAGGACCTGCCATATTGTGTTGGAGAGGGAAAAGTATGGCTGGAGAGGAAAAATGGAGAAAAATCATGCTGGCCTGGTTTATGACAAATAGATAGCTCTATTGATTTCCCTTTTAGAGTGACTGTCCATCCCTCACTGTTGTGATTACACTGACCTATTTCAGCGAAAAAAAAAAAAAGAAAGCTTTCTATTATGGATTAAACCCAAATGTCCAGAAAGAAAATACTCTTTCTGTGGAACAAACAGTCAGATGAAACGTAACCTACTGTACAGAGGGAGAAAAAGATTGTGTCAATTTAAGTGACAAGTTTAATGTTGCTCTGGGAGAAGAGGAAACGAGTCCTAGTGCCATGCTGAGAATCAAATAACTTTCCACAGAAAGAACAGCTGTGCTTCGTGGGGCCCTGTACTGTCAATTCCAATTCGAAAAAAAAAAAAAAAAAAAAAAGGCAGCAACAATAAAATAATTACAATGTTGCTCACCTGACATTTAAACGTAATAATACCAATTATACAGTATTTGAATAGTGTTTGCGAGAACAACAGAGCATAACATATTTGTGTTGTATGTGCTACTGTACTGTGTTTCTTATTCTAATACACTACAGCACAGTTCAGTGTTGTATGCTTTGTGATGATGATTCTTCTGCGTCTGTGTGTACTGGTGTGTGTGCTTGTCCTGCTCCACTATGTCTATGCTGTACGTCTCACTAGACTATCTTTCACCGCGTAGCTCAGGGGACTCTGGCTGGCTGATCTTCATTAGCAGCCCTAGCTTAACAATGTACTGGATGCACTTCCCACATGAGTGCAACTAACAAATCCCCACAGAGCTGAATCAAGGCAACAATGTGATGAAATACCTTCAAACAACCACTGAGCATGGAACACTGAGCTATGCAGAGACAACTCACACTGCCCTGGGTGATTCCACAGGAGTGCGCCTGTTGCCAAGCAAAATTAGACAGCAACTGGGACATATTATTCTCCTAAATTGGCGATGTACAGCACTATTAAGGACCATAAATCTCATGTTTGATTAAGTGAAACACCTCAACTCAGAGAGCCACTGCACTGGAATCGTACTATTTAGAAATCCGTTGTCATTTAGAGGTAAAGAAAACGCCTCAAAGTGGTAAAAGCTGTCATTGTGGCATGTGAGTGCAGAAAGTATTATTGGGATTAATAATGCTGTTAGCATATTTTTCCCAAACACACAGCAGACAGCTTTTATGAAAGAAATTTCAAATGTGCAAAGGCATGAAATCTACAATCTCTTGCTTCATAACTCTGAGTGAGTATAATTTCACTGTAACTTTGAACTCTGTTTTTCTACAACAGTGCAGACGATTCTAAATCATCTGGTTTCTTTAAGACAGATCGGCTGTACTATTACTGTGTGAGTACAGATCTCTGATGAGAGGAACTCAGCGCAAGCTGCTAGCAAATAAATGAAGATGCAGCAGCCAGGCCATGTTTCTCAATCAGTGTAAGGAGTATGTCACCAGAATGGAGATAAATATAGTGTGAAAAATCTGGGACTCTCTACAGCATATCTGTAAGACTATGGAGAGGAAGCCTTGTCTGTTTCTCCTCCTTCTTTCCCAGAGTTAAATTTTTACTACTGCCTCCCCCTGGCCACTCTATTCCCAAATATGAGACACACACACACATATAGATACCACACATTAAAGATGATTTGCAGAATAAGGTTAAGATCTGTGAAATATAATGAAATTAAATGAAATCAAAGAATTATTATTCTTATTATTATTATTGATAATGGTGACCAGTTCCTTTGTGCTTCTTCAGTTTTTTAGTTTTACTGTCAGAGAGGTGCAAATTCAGCTCTATGGTGAATTGTGAGGATATAGTTTTCGAGGATGCTGTGCTGCATTTTATGATAATATTATTAAGTGTTGGGCATTATTGTATACTAGCAATTTATCTTGTATGTTTTGTCTAATCTTTCAAAACACTCAGTGCCTTTGCTTGTTGGGTATCACAGTCTGAACAGTCAGCAGACGATCAGTATGTCGTGAATCTAAAGCTGCAGAAGAGAGAGAGGATTAGCTTGAGGTAATCAGGAGATCTGCTCTGTTCGTGGAAGAGCATCCTGGCTACATGAACTATTTGTATGTGTTTGCTAGCTCTCTGCTATCCGAGCTGTGAGACAGAGGCCCAGACTGCTGATGTTAGATTAGAGGTGAGATGTCTAATCTCAGCGTAATGAGCTGCTGCATCTGATTCTCCGCTCCAGACCATTTCTCTCAACAGGCCCCAACAGAAACTCATGTTAATACAACGTACTCTTGTTGTTGCAGGAGCTTGTGACAACACATTGTTTATGTCCACCCTTAAAAAAACAAAACAAAAACAAACAAACAAAAAAACCTACAAAAACTACGATACAAACTTTTTCATCTCTTTTTGGCATGAGACGTTTGAGAGATCTCTTGCCATGGAAAGTCCAAAGAGCAGATGTAAAATGTCAAGGAAATGTACAGGAAAACCACAGCTGACTTCTTGCTGAGAATTATAGTGTTGTGGTATAAGAATGCGCCAGTGAGGGGCTGTCCCTTATGGAGAGTGAAGAAAGAAGGCGAGACAGACAGCAAGCAAGGCTAGCTGCCTTCAACATTAAATCTACATAAGAGGTCATCACAGTCATTGGCACAATGATAAAAGTATCTGTTTTCATCTGGAATAGATCACCTTCTGATGTTTCAATGATTGGACCAGTTGAGTGGATAGAAGAGGGAGATAGATGAGAGGAGATGAGAGGAGAGGAAAGGAAAGGAGAGGAAAGGAAAAAGAGAGGAGACGAGAAGAGAGGAGAGGAGTCTGCCAGTGAACAGCTGTCCCTGTAATTTATATTGATGAGGGGACTGGCATGGCGGGGAGCTTCCAGCAGTTTGATCACTCAGGCAGAGTGGGGAGTTAGTCAGAGACATGGCCCATCCCTGTGGTCTAGGCTGGACTGGGAAGACCTTCTAAACACACGTACACACACAAGCCCATTTGCACATGCATACACATACAAGCAACACTGCAAAGATCACATTACGGGGGGCAGTGTGGACTGTGGTGGTGGGGAAGCCAATGTTTTCATTCTGCGAATAGAAATGGATCCACAGCCTGACTATAACCATGCTGGGCAGAGTGAGCTCCCTCATTATTACTCCAGCAGCCATATAATCACCCAGCTTCTCAGAAAAAGACCTTCCCTCCACATCCTCAATGACCATTAACTGGCCCTTGAACTACTTCATGTATACACAGCTCTGACGAGATTCTATAGCCGCTTCCTGTCTGTGGGGCACACCAACCAACTACTTGTTAAGGGGCTTTACTTTGATTTCCTCACATGGACAAGATTTGAATATTTCTCACTGAATTGAGACAGCGTAGTCCAGTCTCTGCCCAGGGCTTTGAACCCAAGACTCCTAAATCATGCTCTTTGATTTGAGCCCCCCTCCGGTGTAGAGGTGCTTAGTGCTGCACTAATTAAGATGGTGGGGTGGTGGATGGTGGGTCAAAGCATTTCTGCTCTACCTTGAAGATAACATGGCCATTCACGCACACAAACACATACACACACAGCCATCAAAAAATACCATACCCCCTCCAGATAAGCAAATAGCTTAACACACAATTGTGCTGCAGTTTTGACAGTGCTGTTTGAGTAAGGTAGAGATGTCTAGCGCGGGAGATCATATCCTTTGCCCTGCTGTCTGATGTAAGAAGGAGCCGGGGTGTTTTACAGGGCGAGATGCAGCCTCTCGCAATCTGAAACACTCCGGCCGCTCTTACAACAAAGCCCTCTGGCCTTCCCTCTCCACAAGTTTCATCAGAGTGATCAGAGGGAAAGGATAGCCTTCAGGGCTAGGTTCTTCCATTCAAACAGTGGGGCATGATCACACACATGCAGGTCTACACACGTACACAGACACACTGCAACACACTGCACAACGTCATAACACGCCTTTTCGATTGCACTTCACATGTGTCAAAATACAGAGCAAATCTCTTGGAAATCATTGATTTCTACAGGTTTGGCTGTTCATCAATTCTTCATGAGAAGACTGAAACTGAAAAGGCAGAGATGGTTAAAAAAGACACAGCCTGCGCGCTATTGTTGTAGTGTACAAAGAAGCTTTGCATCTCACATGTGAGACGTGTGTCACATTCTGTGCCTGCATCTTTCAATTTCAGTGATATGATCTGAACTTGAAGACTACAAACTGGTAGTTAATGCAGCCTCAGAGATTACAAACCACCACACAACACCACATCCGTGTTGTTCAGCTGCAAGGCCTTGCAGAAAACAAAGAGGTGCTTCAGCACACTATCTGCTTCAACTGAGCATGATTATCAAGCAGTCATAAGTCTGCATAGCATTTTAATTTCCTCTCTGGGGTTATCATCATATTCTCTCCAGGATGGAGATGGAGAAATATGCAATAGTGAAACTAGATGGTACAGATATAAATAAAAGTATGGATTTATTACAATACCACTAAGGCAATAACATGATACAGGCAATGAAAGGGGGAAAAAAAAAAAAAAAGAGGACCTTCATATCATTAGTGTATATGAGATATGAAGATATTTTTCCACATTAAATACAGATTTTATCTTATAACTGATTGATTGAATTGTATTTAAACCACTCAACATTTAAGTGCAACAAATATGAGAAGTGGATACCAGGATAAAAAAGAAATCTTTGTACTCACAAGTGTGTGTCTTCTTTGTTACTGAGATACCTGCAAAAAGAAACAAAACAAAAAAAAAATCATCACTGAAAAATAAAAGCACTGAAAGAAATATTGAGCAAAACAGTAATTCAAATTCACACGGAGCACTGCTTATGGCTGACTGATAGTGACGATGGTGATGAAGAAGGAGACCCCGTGGTCCAACAGACTGTCGCTGTCCAAGGTCACCGAGGTGGCAGGCCCTGGATAATTATGTGTGTAGACTGGTGTCTGACCTACAGCCATGCTACATCAACATCCACGACAAGGTGGTTAAAACTTTATCCTCTGCGGGCATGGAATGAAAATTTACACTACAACAAACAACATTTTGAATGCTAATGTGTGGAGCAGCCACACTGATTGGACCTGAGAACATGACTAAGCCTGTGGCCCAGAGCGGGATAGAGGCACTTTGACCTCAGTGTTAGTTAGTTGATCCTTTATTTAAATGGGTAAGCTCAATGAAACCTAGAGCTTTTTTCAAGAGAGGCTGTGTACAAAATATGTATGCAAAAAGTAGAAGAAAACTAATTTCAAACACAAATGAAATTACTAAATGAGTTGATCTTTTTTGTATGAATTTTAAAACTTTTCAGAAAGCTTGAGATTGATGATGTATCACATCCACAGTTAGGCCGTTAGGTCGCACAAAGATGTGCGACCCAATCAGACATCAGAGGCTAGTTTTCAAATAAACAAGCTGCAATGTCCCAAAAAATCCAACTTTGATTTTAAAATGCAGTGTAAAGTGTACAACAATAATTTGCAGTGCACAGGCAGAGAGGCCTGTGGACTATAATTACACGATTCAATCTATGTGCTGTAATTGCTGTGTAACAACCATCAAAACAGCAGAATTATGATTTTTCTCTGTTCAAGAATCAACATTTGACGTCAGGTGTTTAACGTGGGTCTTAAAAAAAAAACCAAAAACAAAACAACTGCTGTCTGGCCAGATTCCCAAAGGTTTACAAAAGGTAACATTTTCATCCTTAGAAGTGAACAGATACGAGGACACTTGCAGCAGTTTGAACAGGACAATTTATTGTGAAACTCACTCTGGCTAACACATGTCTGGAAACTACAAGTAGAAGCAAACAAATAAGTGGCCAGTCAGTCAAGTGACCAGTGTGAGTAAGACCTGGCTGACTTTAGTGGAGCTGGGCTGCCCTCGTGCTCACACTGCCCTTCCTCGCCCCTTCGGGTGTCAACTCATTGCATGAGCCACTTCGGTTCTTGCTGCGACTCCGGCTGCTTCTCCTGTCTGCAACATTGGTCTAATGCCCAGGAGTCTGATGCAGACGGGCGTACAGCCGGCCTTGGTCCCCAGCGGCCCACTGGATGCTCATGCTTTGCAGGGCGAGAGCACACTAATAGATCCCACTCGTCATGCGGAAGCGATGGCTAATTTTTCTACAGCTTGCATTTGAAACTCGGGGGACGGAGAGCTGACATGATTCAATGGCTCTCTGTGAAAAAGGCGTCTGGCTGGAGATAACAATGTTTCAGACACGTTTGAAGGGAAACGAGTCAAAGAGCAACAAGGGGGAAAACAAATAAGCCCTTCAGCCTCCTATAGACATACACAGAGCAACACATAACCACTATCAACGTCACTGAGCAGAAAGAGGGAAAACAGTCACCTAGGGGCCGGCAGTCTGTGATGGCGCTCCAGAATTGTTCCACTGCTCAGGGCCAAAAGTGCCTGGTCTGTCCAACTGTGACATTACGCAAGGTGAAAATAAACAGCAATCCAATCTTAATTCTACACTTCAATCACATGGCATGGAAGGCTGCAACAGCAGATGCTCATTTAAAGAGAAGTGGTGTCAAGGTGCTGCAACAAAAGGCAGCTGTAAAAGCCTGCACTAAGCTGTTAGCTGGCTCTCTGTTTTGATGGGTAAGACAAGTTCTTACACCATGCAAGGAACATAACTGGTGCGCTTAGTGGAAACTGTAAAAGGAAATAGCAAACAGGCAGTTTTTTCCTGGCTTAATGTCAGACCTTACAAAACTAATACAGACACATAAAGCAGACATTGTCAGAGAGTTTAAAGAGAGTCTGGTGACAATTAGACATGAATCATTATTTAATCTAAAGGTTCTTCATTTGATATAAAATATAATACAACACCGTGCAATAAATGTAGATAACAGCCGATGCCTGGTTTCTCTAAAGTTTTAACCAATATGTCTTTGGCCAGAGATCTAAAGTTATAAACAACCCTTTGCTTTGTACAGTGTTTACGACAGAGGAAGTGAAAGACACTCAAGTCAGTATGTGTGGTGTGTACACTATATGCAAAAGCTTTTGCCCAAGATAAGCCACACAGACCACACTGCTGTCACTCGTTCTGCGTAAAAGATGTGACTGATCATCTGGCCCTGCAAAGGCTAATGTTTTCAAGAAATGGACAATTTATTCTATAATCCTTAGATGTCTTGATTTATACTAAAATACTAATACAATTTAAGACTACAATAACAAACACATCTTACTTGATTAATTAGAAATGTGAAAACAGCATATTGAATATGGATGCTTCATATAGCCTATTTAAGGAGGGTTAATTCACTGTAAAGATTCTCTGGGGAATTTTCTGTGTAAACAAACCCTGTTTTGGTTTACTGGCCTTTACTGGACTCGGTAGAAAGAATTGTGAATATCCTTAGGGCCTAAAAAAACAAACAAAAAAAAACCGTTTTGAATTAATTTACTACCTTATGAAAATTTGCTCATTTCATTGTCCAAACTGCCCGGTATTTGCTTTCGTCTTCTATATTTATCCACATTGGTGCCTGTTATGGTGTGTTAGTGGTAACAGCTGTGGACATGTGATAGCCATCCCGCTCAGTCAACAGAAAATGTACAGTGTCACCCCCTTGATTGCAGTGTGCATGTGTATACTGGGACAGAAGCTGACTATATCATCTTTCTGTAGTGCCAATGGTGGTCCAAAACACCTCGAAATACCTTCGGTTAAGTTAAATTAATAAAATCCACAGGAAGAGATAAAGACAAAATAAAAGCCATAATAAAAACACATATGTGCAGGAAATTAAAAAGGTCCAGGGAACAACCAACTGAGGCACATCTTGCTACGCTAATGTGTGCAATAGAGGGGACCACCAACTGTTGTCTCAATTCAAAACAATTCAAAACATCAAAAGTGTTTCCTTATGTAATGTTTTCTACGGTACAAAGTGAAAACTATCTTTTCCCGCAAAGGCTCATTCGGCCCGTTGCTATGCAGGTTAGAGGAAACAGGAGGGGTGGTTAGTGGGCCCACTTCCTCCTCTATGTGTCATTCAGAGCTCTGTGATTGGAGGTGGCAAGGCGAAGGGGCCACAAAGCCAATGAATGAGTCAGGCACTGAGAAAGAAGGAGTTAGCTCTGGGCACTGACATTGGCAATGCCTGCCAGCTCATGTCTTCTCCACTGGATGGCAGGTTCAGAGGTCAGTCTGGAGGTGAAGTTCTCCTTGGCTGACAAACAAGCTGCTATAAACATGCTTACAGCTTGAGGGCCACATTCTAGCACAATCTATGCGCTTTGTTAGCATTTATTTAAAGCGAGTAATAATAGAAATTGAAGTTAAGAGGCAAGCCGGTTGTTTGTATGAAGATGCAGCTGAATTCTAATTTCTACATTACCATTTGTCACAGTGGAAGGAGGGACAGTTGTCACCATGTGGCCTTTGATCAGTCATATTTTCCCTTTGCATCGGTAAACAATTCAGCACATGCTCTCATGAGACTTGTCCTATGCTATAGAGGAAGGGAGGCACTGAGCAGGCGACTGGAGGTTAACCTCCACCACATCTATCTGCGGGGGGGGGCACACATCCTGTAAACATGCCACTTAGACAGAAGGAGAGTGAGTCTGGGGTTTGGCAGCCACAGTGCTGCAGCCGGCTGTGGAGCACCGTGCCATCGCAGGCGACTCAAAGTGACAGCACTGTAATGAAGTCTGAGGCGCACGGCAGGCTGTACGTCATAATTTCAGGTTCCTTAAAGCCTGACAGGGAATGATTATCATGGATGGTTATTGTCACCCTGCCTCCCTGGGAGACGAGGCGTGCTCTGGGGTTGTTGCACCGTGACATTCAAAGTTACAGTCTCCTTCATATAATGGAGCTGTCCTCTCAGCGTGCTAATGGGAGCGATCCATTTAACCTGTGCCAGAAACACACAGACGAGGAAGTTCCTAATGCGAGGCCTCTCCCGTGGGGACGTCACACTCCCCCCCTGGCTGCTCCCTTCCTGCTGCTTGATTCATTGACTGGCGCTCCTCACTTATCCTCATTCACTGTTCAGTCTGGGGAGACAGGGAGGTTCGCTTCCTGCCGCCTGCTCCACATGCCACTACTGCACGTCCGCTGCACACAAGGACACAGCCGGTGCAACAGACCCAGCTGCAGGAAGAGCCTGTGAGGGCCCAGCGAGGGACGGGCTAGATACCTGCAGGAATTGCAGGTCAATACCGTAGGCCCTGGGAATGCTAGAAGAACACACTCTCTGCAGTTGATAAGGCCTCTTAGATAGAGAAAGAACATGAATACATAAGGAGAGACTTTGGTTATTGTTCTGTCTTAATGACAGCAGTTGTATGGGACTGTTAATTTTAGGCTACTCCTGAGGTTGCCGGTTAATGACAGTGGCTTTCCATGGTCATCTTAAGAATGATAGATGTAGTCACATTCAGTAGTCCATCTTTTGACTGCTGCCGTCTGCCCAACTGCCAAATTGCTGCTACATTCCTGAGAGAAAATAATTAGAGACAATTAATGTGTTACTCCTCTTAGCCATCACAAAACTCTGAATGCAGTGCCCAATTGTTTAGGAAACGTGTGGGAGTGTACATAAAAGAAATTCATGATAGTACAAATTCAAGCTTGAAGAAAACTAGAATTATTCAGTAGGTGACTTGTTTAGATAGTGCTTCAGCAATTCATCCATTTATTAAAAGGATAAAAAAAAAAAAATTCTTAGTAAAGCAGCGGATCAAGCAGTATAAAATACTGCCAGTGCAAGGTTTCTCTTGCATTAATGCTCATCTCATCAAAAGTCATAAAATAAGATGGATGAGCTGATTCAAGGATCTCTGTGCTGCTCTAACTTCGGCAGTCTTTGTGAAGGCCAAGTTTTATACACAAAGTCATTTAAACAATCCTCCCTTTTGCTGTGACACACTTAGCCTTATTAGCTATTATACTGCTATAAACTATACATGCAAAAATTTAATGATTAAAAAAGCACAATGATTCTAATCAGCTGCCCCCTAATATACTAAAACACTTAATCCATGGAGAGGCCAACTCTCTGGGGAGGCTCAAGAGAAAAATGACTTCTTTGTCTCCAGGCGCTGTTATTTCTGGTCATTTCTAATTGGTTTTAACTAAAAGCAACCACTCTGAGACTCCACAGGTTACACCAATGCATCGCTATGGAATTGTCTGCAAATAGAAGATATACATCCAAATTAGATTTAGAGGACACCACAATTGTCTTTCAGAAGACAAAAGGAGAAAGGTCAGGAAAAAATAAAAGGATACATGCCTTAGTGGGAAAGGCAAGAAGTTGGAAGATCCCAGTGGAGAAGCAATGTTATCAGGGTGACCCTGAGATCATAGAAGCCCTGGCTGGCTCGAGGTACCATGCCTCACGCACCTCGCCCCCTACAAATGTCTCCCAGACTGATGTACTATGTTTCCCTCAGTGCAGTTCTGCATTGCTGGGCCTGTGAGTCTCCAGGTGAGTTCTCAGTGCTGTTTGGTGGCTCGTGAATTATACATTGAAGCAGAGGAACTGACGTGGCCCAGGAGGGCCAAGAAACAGCAGGCATGGCTGGGAGGCAGATTGAAGACTCTGACGGAATTTTAATTGTACCGCAGGGAACACTGCAATAAGTGCTATTGTTATTGGTAAGACTCTCCTGCACAGGTTTACTTAGCTGAGAGACATTAAAAAAAATGACATGTTCCAAAAACAACTCTGTTGTACAGAGCTCTTATCACTGCTACACTAAAATTTATCACTGCACTCTATGCTCAGTATATATCAGAAAAATGCTCAGAGGACCAGTTAAAGTTAGAAATGTTGTTAGGAATAAAAAGGAAGCAAAATTCAGGAACATCTAACCAAAGAAGGAACAGCTCAATCAGAAACCACTGAGGCATTCCACTCACATATTTTGTTGTGTATTTCAGTAAAGTAGTGTAGGTGAAAAGCCAAAACGTTTGGGTTTCTACTGCTCTGATGTTGTTCGCCCTGATCCTGGCTCCAAATGTAGTATGCAGTAATTCTCCTCTGAGTGTGAACTGGTCCCAGGGGGCCTGTAGGATGCAGGAAGGCCCTGGGCGCTGGTCAAAGTGAGGCCAGGGGTACAGGCAGGCCTCTGTGCGCTCTTTGCGCTGGCAGTTCCCAGACCAACAGTAATCTCCCAGTGATCCAGCCTCAACCACACATGAAACCCAATAGCCTTTCAGCCCGCACCATAAATAAAGACAAACCGCATTCAGCAGACCACCCTGGCTTACTTTACTCTTACTGAGCTATACTGAACACCAGTCTGCATGGGCCACCACTGGCTGTGTTTACACACATACATATAAAGGCTTTAACTACATAGATTCTAAAGTGATACTTTGCCAGGGGGGATTTATTTGAAGTGGTGTACTTACACAAAAACATAATCTAGACCTTTATGTATTTTTTTATCGACAGAATGTATACAGAAAAATACATGCCGGCTCCAGTTATTACAGTGTGGAGGTTTAGAGGTTAGTCTGCCTCTCTACGAGACAACAGGAATGCCTATTCACTTTACAGCATATTACCTTAGTCTAACACAGGTTGAAATGTGAAAGGGGAATACAATTACCCACAGATCCTCAGGCAGACACTCCAGTTATACTCTTTTTACAGTAATAGGTTGTAAGAGTTATACAGCTGGCCAACAGAGATGTTCCCCCTTTGGCTAACCTACTCTGAAGGGCTTAAATATTCACAATGTACAGCATGCTGCAGGTAAATAAGGAAACTGTAAGATCTACAAGCTGCTTGTTTTCACTTGTTCTGTTTTTCTGTTTTTGGTTTTCTATGTGTGGTTGCAAAGGATGATTCACAGGCCATCCACTCAAGGAGACCGCAGGTGCAGACTTTGCTTGCCTTTATCATTTCAAGAGATGAAGTGTTGCTCAAGAGTTTCTCCTAAGCTCACCCATCCAAGATAGATATGTGTATAACATCATCTCCACAATAAAAATATTGGATTAGAGGAGGTGAGTTGATGCATGCTCCTGCAGTTAGTGACAGTTACTTACCAGGACTTTCCATGTCTGTCAGTAGACAGACATGGAAGCCAGCCTGGTCGTACAATCACCTGGGGGGTGGGACTAGAGCTCTGATGACAAACTAATGTCAGCTAATATCAGCTCTATAAAGGCTGACTCAGAAATATACTGGTACTGTTTCATTACCATCACTCATTCAGTCTCAATTCTCTTCCAGTAAAGTACAGTACAGCAGGCACTCGTCTAATGAACAAGGGTCTTTGGGGAAGGATCACTCCATGTGAGTGAATTGGAAGTAAAGGTCCCACAACAGTGGACTCGTGGCTCTGCTGATAAGGACTTGGCTGTAATTGCTCAAAAGGGAGGGAACTGCAGCCCCATTAGGTCTGGTCTTAGCACTTGCCAATAAGCCAAACTACCCCTCTGAAGCCTCCCATGTAATGAAAACTTCCTCTGAGATGAATTACATGTCTGTCAATCCACTAATTAATATCATGGACTTGTCTTTTTTGCTTCTCCACAGTAACGAACTGAGTCAGAGAGACGAGGATGGAGGTATTTCTTGATCACTGGAAGACATAAAGGAAGGAAAGGCAGAGGCAGGCAAAGTGCACTGCTACTGTGAGTCACTGCAGTCATGGTCGGCACTTAGTGCAGCATCTATTTTTCATGCATTTCATAATTAATACCTGCGACTCCTGTAAGCCCTCCATGCTTCATGCAGATCAAAGGTAGTCCTATTAGCAGGGAGTTCATCAGTGAAGCCACTCTTACATTACCAGGCAACAGAGCCGTGCTTAAAGCACAAATACCCTGTAATTACATACATGTGTGATAACAGGACAGCCATGGAGCTGGACTATGATTAATAGAAGACAGATCACAGTTTCCTCCTCCTTTTTCAAAGCTAACACAACAGAGGACTTTACACACAAGGATAATCCATGCGTAGCAGATAAAGAGGCTGATGAAAGACCGAATACATATTTCACACATCGCCTCTTGTGGTGCAGGTGGAGTGTGCTTCAGTTTGTTGCCTTCTCCCTCCCCACTGCATTCTCTATGTAAATGTAATCGGAGGATAACACGGGATAAAGCTCTGCAGAGCAGAGACATGATGCCTCCATTCTGTGAGGATAGAGGGATACAAACGTACCTCACATGGTGTAATCAACAGAGTGAGCTGTCTTGCCTTATTTATTTGTCCCATTGACTCCTGGGTAACCTGATGCCACAGGGTGCACTGTCAAGGCTGCGAGAGATAGTTTCCATCAACACTGTAACTAAACAGCAAATAAACACAGGGTTCCTATCTGTTCTTCATTTTGAAGGGAAAAAAAAAAAAAAAAAGCCGTGATTCCAATCCTTTCTGGCCTGTGGTCCTTAAAACAAAGCAACATCTGAAGTTGCTTTGTCTGAATTAATAGTCATTGTGACCAGTTCAAGAGTTGTTTGTTTAGATTTTTTTTTTTTAGGATAATTTAAGAGTAGATGAATGTCTGGAAAATTGTACATATTTGTGTAGGAAAAAAACGACAGTGCCATAAAATTTAAATCTTGAAAGTTCATGTTCTTCACAGTGTTGCTCAAATACAGTCCTTTGGTAAATACATTAGTGGACTGGTTATTTCCCATCATTGAGCCAACAACAACTAAAATTGAATAATACGTCATATGGCGATTTAAAATGTGCACGTGATTTAAATCCAGAAATTCTGCCTCCTCTCTCTTGCTACTAAAAATCTTCCTGCTCTCAAAGGGGACATTCTTCTGTTGTTGCATGATAATGTCAATGGCGAACTTATGTCATATGAAAGAGGAACTACAACCAGCGGTGGACAGTAACAAAGTAAGTTTAGGTTTTGAGGATTTGAGGATCTGTACTTTACTTGAGGGATTTATTTTTTGGAAACTTTGTACTTTTACTTCAATACATTTGAAAGACAAATATTGTACTTTTGACTCCACTACATTTCTATGAAGTAATCGTTACATTTGCGTTAGAGAATTCCATAAACTCTGTTCATGCCCATCTCTTGTGTTCAAGTGGTGTTACCGTAGGTGTCCCTTGCGCATGCCCCACTCAGTTTGGACGGTCAGCTCGCAGGTAACATTCACGCGGGACAGGAAAGGTGATCCGCTGTAGCTGAGCACGGCACGCTGTGGCTTCGCCAGGAAAGTTTAAGTCTAAATTCAGTTTACAGAGCTTTTTTCACTAAGCCAAGAGGTTTATTATAACTTATTTTATTTAGCATTTAGATTTTTAACAGGGGTGGTTTTCTTTTAATAAAAAGAAAATATTATTGCAGTGTTGATCCTTCCATCAGTGTCAGTTTGTCTCTATAGGATTCTTTGAATGTAGTATAGTAGTGAGTATACCCACTTATTATGAGGGAGACCGGGGTTCGATTCCCCATTGGGGAACCCCAGCCACAAGGCGCCCACTAGAAATACTCTTGTGCTGGTCCCAAGCCCAGATAAATGGGAGGGTTGCGTCAGGAAGGGCATCCGGCGTAAAACTGGAGCCAAAGTAATCATACAAGTCGCAGGAAGCTGACTTGCTGTGACGACCCCAAACAGGGAAAAGCCGAAGGTAACACATATTGCGTTGCGTGAAAAGTACTTTGAATACTTAGGCATTTCTAAAAGCGAGTACTCCTTTACTTTCACTCAAGTCACAGTTTAACTTAGCTACTTTCACTTTTATTGGAGTAACCTTTGGCCAGGAGGATTTTTGTCCACCACTGACTATAATAACCCATAGTTGCATTTGCACACTCACATAGGCAGAGAAGTCAAGTTGTTAATTCTCTCTTTATTTAGAGAAAGCACAATAACTCTCCACTACAGAGACAAGTTAACAGTAAGGAGCAAACTGCTGAACCTCTTGCAGACTCATAAGGTCAGTTACAGTTCATGATCTCACTGCCCTACACTAACAAACGGACAAGGTAACAGGAAGGGCTGTTGTTTTTATCGAGTGGGAGGATGACAATCCTAATATACACTTCTAAAGTTACATGACAAAAATGTGGCAATTGTCCACAAGGCAGAGCAAGATAACACATCCTACAGCCGCACCGGGTCACTGAGAGGACAGACACAGGGCAAGGCTTTGTACTTTATAAAGGGGAAGCGTCCAATCGGCATCTGCCATCACAATGCCAGCTTATAATAAAGACTGCTCTAACCTCCCCAGTGGTGTTCAGCAGGCTATTTCAATAAAGGTTTTCTATCTACTTTACATTATTTTTTATGCAGCTTAAGTCAGCCAGACATGCCCAGACAGACACCTCTAACATATGCCCGGACAGCACACCAACACTCACTGCAATCACAAAGTCAAGAGGGGGTCTGAGGTTGAGGCTAAGACCACATCTATACTGCAGCCATACATTCTCAGCAATATGAAAGCTTGCTGCTGTGGCCAGCAGTAATAATTAATAGCATAGTGTATAAGCATTCCATTAGGTGCAAGCAGCTGTCATAAACATCTTAATTAATTTACAAAGCAAGCAACGAGGGAATTATGGCGACGTAAAAATCTGCTTCCCTCTGCCGCTCCATAGCACTGGAACAGATCGGGCTTTTAAATTTTTAAACATGCCTTTCATGTTCTCTAGAGCACTAAAAAGCCTTTGAACAGTCAGCTTGTTAGGAGATGCACCTAGCAGCCCAATACCTACGGGTCGTCTTGCTATTCTTTTCATACAGTGACAAGAGGTTTCTGGCTTCTCTTTGCTGCTCCGGCTTGACTGAAGGAATTTAACTTCTTCCTGTATGGTATTGGCCCTGCCTCGTAGCTCCTTTGTCTCAGTGACATAACTGCACAGTGGTTTTCTGTCTTGCACTTCATCTGAGCTCTTTCTCAGTTTTCCTTCCACATAGAGTTTTCTATAGGAGAACATGTACAGTTAACCGATTGATTGACAATAAAGCCTTTTTCCTTAAATCTCATTTCTATTCCCGATTAATCCTCTGTGTGGAGAAACAGTTGATCGACAAAGGTTTTAAGCAACGTAACTGATTTACTACCTAAACACAGGCTGTCGCCTGAGAGTCTGCTGTGGCAACAGTCATCACCATATATTCACCCCCTGTTATTAATGAGCTGTTCAGTTGAGACTACTACGCAGTGTCAAATATATGGCCACGGCATTCCTGGAATTTAAGCCCATGTTGTCTGAAAAGATGTTTCAGCGTATTTGCAAGTCATTCCAATCTTTATATGTTAAAACAGTCGCATGGGTATGTGCTAAGATTTATCTTTGCTCCCTATAACCCTTGTGGGCTATTGGCTGCTACCTAGTCAGCTGCACACTGCACTAGCACTATTATAATCTCTCTCCATAGAATGGACACTTTGAATTCCTGGCCGCAGTGATCCCTCCTTATTCCAAGTTTCCAGCAGTTAGTAGAAATAATTGTTCTCAGTCCAAAACTATGGGAACCATGAAAACCAGTCCCCAACTGGTTCCCGACAGCCATCCCTACTGAGAAAACTGTATTTTGCAGCCGTCGGACTGTGGCAAAAAACAACGATGCCACTCTTGCACTGCTCTGTAATCTGGACAGTGTAGTGCCAAAGCAAAGGTCAGAGTGTTGTGGTAAAAACTCTCTCCTTACCTGCACTCATTCAGAGGGCTAGATTTGACTGGCCACTCCATTATAGGAGAAAGGCTTAAGAGCATTTCCACTTTCAGAGTGAGGATATCAGCAGCTTCTGACACTAAGCAGGGCTGACCTATTATTTTGGAAGGGGGTTGAGTGGAGGGTATCAGACTTAAGTCTGAGTTTAAATTTCTTTTTTTTTTTCCTTCTTTTTTTTGGGGGGGGCAGCAAAAGTCTTTATATCTTGAGGATATACACCACACTCTGAGACAACAGTGCATGTATGGTTACTCTATTAAGAAAGAGGGCCAACATCACCTCTTGTCATTAACATATATGCATTCAATATTTGCAATTATGAATCAGTTTAACTATGCATAACATCCACAGTATGCCATTTACCAAGCAGACATTGAATTTTAATGTGCCCATTACTCTGTGACTATGGCCAGGCATCACAGATCCCTTTTTTCACTCCCATTCTAACCTGTCTCTTCCTCCCCATCTCTCTCCATTTCAGCCCATGCCATATTTGCTTAACCCAGCCAGTGTGACAGTACTCAATGCTAAAGCACTCCCAAGGCAGATGATCAAAGTCAGCAGTCAATTCACATTACAATGCATTGATTTGATGTTTCCTAACCTCCCAGGCCTTTCTCTAATGCTGCCAAAGACCTTCAGGATATTTCACAGCGTACCTCCTTCCCCAGCTTTTCTCTGTCTCCCTCTGTTTCTCTCTCTCTGTCTGTGTGTACAACGATTGCAGCTGAACCGCCTTGTGGCTGACAGAGATGTTTCTCTGGTCATGTTCACGTTTTATTTCCATCTATGTTGTATCAACTTCAAAACATGTGTTTCAAATTAACAGTCCTGACCCAGAGCTCAGCAGTAGGCAGCCCACTTCAAAACCACTGTCCTTTTACAATTTAATTATTGCCACTCACTCACCTGCTGTTTCAAATATTGTTTTAGAGTAAATCACCCCCTTGTTCTCATATACCACAGTTCGTTTGCTCCTCATCACTTATTCATTTCCAATTCTTTATTGAGTTGGCTTCTATGCTTTAGTGACTGCCATTTCCCTCTGAGGGGATGTTCAGAGCACTTCCATGTTTTATTCAATTATGAAAACCTAATATGGTGGAAAGGTGTGCATGGCACTCACTCATAACCATGCATTATTTCACACCTATTTATTCTGCCTCTCTGTTGCTGGGTGGCAGAGACGACACCGAGCAGCCTAATGTGAGGATGCAAGCTCCTTTGTTCCTGCTTTTGACCCACAGGTCTGCAGGGTTATTAAAGGCCACAGATAGAATGAAAGATAGTTAGCATATCCATGTGTAAGAACTGAATCTTTTGCATCTGCGTTGCTTTTAGACAGAAGAGAGTCACTTTGGGGTTTTTTTCCACTCGGAGGTTGTCAAAATGTGTAAGCATCACGGCCATGGCACAGTGGCACACTGACCTACAAGCACGAAGGAGAACTTTGTCTGCCTTGATAAACACACATACAAACACATGCCGAAAGAGGGAGAGAGAGAGCGTGAAAAAGAGAAATGAGAGGAGAGAAATAAGAGCTATTGATTTATGTAAGAGCAGCATTCCTTAAACAGCATTAGTCATCATGGTTGTGTGCAGCAAGCTGGCTCTTTAATTATTCCTTAGAAGCCAGACAAACTCAGCACCGCGTGAAGAGCGCCTATTGATTTCTGCCCAGCAGATGGGACACACTTACTTTTAGCAATTCACGGACGGTGTGGATGATCAGAAAGACAGAGATGGTACTTACCTCCTATTCAATCTACAGATCAACAACAGAGACACTGTTGAGGCTGCCTTTTAGGGCGGTGAGGCATATTTATGAGTGTGTATGCTCAGACTACAGAGGTAAGACAACCTGTTGTTTCATGGCACCGACAGGTGAGCAGTACCTGTTGTGGCATATGATTTGTCATTTGTTTTAGCGTACAGTAGCTCCAGCATTCATTTAACTGATTAATCATTTTCATTTGTTAAGTCAGATGATCATACGAAACAACCAAGATCACTCAAGTAGAGTTAATTTCTTTTAGACCAATAGACTAAAGACCAAAATTATTTAATCTAGTGCATGTATGTATTAAAAACTAATAATTTAGAGGCTGTAATCAGTAGGTTTGTCCTATTTGTGCTTGATAAATGACAAACTGATTATCAGATTTGTTGCAAATTTCATTCTCTGTGTTTGTAATAATCATTCAGACGATGTTTCGTCACATAATCTGATGTATGAATGTATGATGTATGTATGTCTGTGTCTGTGTGTGTGTGCACACAGGGAGCGAGAGTAGTAAAATGCCCATTAAAATGATGGGGGAATTTTGTGTGCTGCACACAATTACAAATACAAATTACAAATAGTAAGTTCTTTGCCCAAAAGACCAGCTTTCAGGAATAAGAAGGATATTTAGAGGACATAATCAAAAACTACTGTAAGAAAAGATATCTAATACTATATTTATTTATATAAGGCTGCTTGATACATTACATCTGCTGTAGGATATTCAAATGCTCCAATTAAAAGTCAAATAATCCATATCAAATCCACATAGAAAGCTTTGGTACGACAGTCCATCTGTTTTGTTATTATGCCTTTTCTGGAGTCGACCGACTGAGGTCTGCGTTTTAAAGTGCCATTCCATTGTTATTTCATGAGAAGGGCTGAATACAGAGCCTGAGCATCGTTTGGGTTGTGGAGGGAGAATTCCCCTGCATGGCTACACAATACACAGACAGCACATTTGGAGATGTCAGCCACTAACTACAGAACAGTCAGTAAGCTGAACCCACTAACCCCATGTCTTCATCATGTCTAGCCAGGCTGCTTTGGATACCCCTGTTAAAAATGCATTTGTTGTAGCTGATGCAGTGGCCAGACCGTGCTGTTAGTGCGGGCTAGTAGGCTCGCATGTGCTACTTGCAGCCCTGGTTAGTGAAATGCCACTACTGTATGCCTCATCACTGCTGCTTTCCCTGCACTTACATAATTTACACAAGCAAAGGGAGGGGAGAACAGCAAGAGAGGGTAGAGGTGGGGGGTTGGGGACGCTGAGCTACGGGGAGCTCACGTCAAATTGCATTTGGCCATGTGGAGAGACAAATACAGCAGTATGAGGAGAGCTCATGCCACAGCGGGCCTTGATGACTACATGCTGAGACGCCCCTACGACATGCTGATAGATAGTAGAAAGACCCCACCCCTCCTTTGCATTTACGAAGCCAAGCGGAATATAGACGCAACAGGAACAAGGCAGAGAGTCTGAGCACATTAGAGGCTCACTGATCCAAGACCATGGCATGGTTATTTATTAATCAGCTGAGCTTAGCTAACTGCCTTGCCTGCTTAGATGAACAGCACAAGACTGTGGTACATTGCAGCATCAGCCCCGAGACTGCAAAACTGTTGACATATTATGCAACTTAAAATATGTCATGCGTTAACTTCAGATAAAGCTGTTTGCTAAAGCTATTTCCTTATATTTTCATAAAGCATGTAGCATTTTTCTATTAATGCTCACAGATAGTGTGTGAAAATAATACAATCTAACACTGTGAACAAGCCATCTGAAGCTTAGTGCTGTAAATCTATTTTTGCTTATTTGGCTGCAAAACAAAATATTACTATGTGATCCAAAGTAAATACTGTCAGAGTGTACAACAAACAAAGAATGTTTGCCCATTTGCACATTATTCATCTCATTGGGTGAAGTCAGTGATGAGTAACAGCACGGCGATGTTGTCAGTAAATTCACTCTAACATACACAAAATCACCCTTTTCATGTTGTACTTTTGGAGTTCACTGGCACCAAAACACTGTGCGCTGACAATGTTTTTTGCCAATTTCAACACCTCACAGTTGGGGTGTCAGCACATTGAAATGGTGTTGAGAAACATAGCCTTTTAACTGAGAAGAAACACCTCTTGTAAGAAAAAAAAAGAGAGAGAGAAAAGAAAAACAGAATGGGATGCAATTCTCCAGAGTGTATCCCCCTCATATCTCTTCCACAGTTTTTTTGGCAGGCCGGGTAACACACAGGAAACCACTGGCACACAGCACTCTCTACCTGAACACAAAGGGAAACATCTCAGCCTGGAGTTTGGGCTTCAGAGACTAATGGGAGGCTTGCACATCACCACAGGGAAAGTGAGTGTTAGGGTTCTCCATCGGGTTATACTGTTGATGCAAGCTGTACAGACTCCAGTGTTTTTCCTAAGTCCTTCATTACTTCAGGAGCCATTTACGATGGTGCCACTGAGGAGCGATGGGGGTTTCTGAAAACATTTGGAGAGCCAGCAGTGAACAGGAGAGGGAGAAAGTTGATGTGGTCATTACCAGTTACTTCTTTTCATCATTTCTGAGACTACCTCACACAGCCCCGTATTCTTCCAGACTTCTGCAGCACTGAGCTGAGAGCCTAAGCCTCTTGGACAGTTCATTTAGGATAATGGAATGATGAGAAATGGGGATGAGGGGAGTCTTGTGTGTGTGCCAAATCATGGCTGATAAATGTTTCTTCTCAAACTGTCTCCTCTGACTCAAAATCATTTCAAGCAAGATGCAAAACATGTCAGCAAAGACAAGAATAATTATTTTCATAACCTGCTGAAACATAAAAAGGCAATCTAAAGTGTAGACATATAATTATTTTATGAATTCAAATGAACAACACAAAAAGGATATTTCAAAGAAATTTTCACATAAAAAAGATGGAACAGAAATTATCTAGGGGCTTTTTTTCTTTTCTTCAGACTTCAGAAAAGAGAAATTTATTTTTGCCTTCATCTCTAATTTGGATGCAATTTATTGCCTCTCCAAAGCACATTTTTCACTAGCTCGCAGGATCCATGGGCCATGGCAGGCAATGCGTATCTGCCCGCCTCCCTTTGCCTTGGGTGCTAATATGTGGAAACTGGCCTGGGGATATGGAGCCCAACCAATGGAAGAGGAGGCAGAGGGACAGAGGAGAGAATCAATCCCTAATCGCTGAGGAGTAGGAGGGGTGAGGAGGAAGTGAAAAAAAAAAAAAGCAGGAGAGAGAAAAGACAGAAAGTAGTGTGTTTACCAGCAGACATTTGGGTGCTGTCAGCTGACTGCAAGAGCTCTGGGATGTCAAAGAAAGAAAAGAGAGTTATATAACCAGGCTGTTAAAGCAGGAGGAGAGAGAGAGAGAGAGACAGACAGAGACAGAGAACAAGAGAGGGACCAGAAAAAAAAACAACAACAAAAAAAAACATCACCATTTAAAGCGACAGTGACAACATGATCAAAGCAAAAGAAAACACGGTACACAATGCAGTCAGCACGTGCGCACACACACACACACACACACAAGCAGGTGAGTGTCCGATGAGTACAGACAGAGATGACTCATGAGTAGTTAAAAATGCAAGCACCACGCAGTTATGTACACAGGTCAGAGGTTATTGCACTCATCAAGTATGAATTATACCTACACAAGGTGTCATGTGTGCACTGCTTGCATGCTGCTGAAGCAACATGGTAACCTCTGCACCCTGAAGCTTTTTGGGCTTCATCCACCTCAACAGAAAGGAATCTCAAATAGTCCAAGCTACACCACAAGCCAATACCCACTAAGGCCAGTAATAGCCTCTAAAAGTCCATTAAACCCCACAGTGCCCACCCATCCACTATCATTAGCTTTGCACCTGAGCTGGGCTCCGTCAATTTAATAGAGACTTGCTGTAGTATCAGAAATAATTGATTTTTTTTTTTTTTTTTTTAATGCAGAGGATGCAAAACAGGAACTTAATTTTAGAAATGTGTTCTGGTTAAAACCCTACACATACACACACACGCACGTACGCACACACAGGTGGTGCAGCCACACGTAAACATTAAATACAGTTAGCTCAAGGTGCATTCTGTCCTGTGACCTTGCTGTTACACATCTGCAGAGCAATGAATAACTATCGCATTTCTTTGGCTGACAGCTGACACCAAGAAGCCCAGGTGATATACGAGACATGACAAGTGATTCTAATTAAATGTAGGGCTTGTGGATGTAAAGTGGCAGGAAGGGAACAAATCCTGTCCAGGCAGCAAGCGGCAAAGCAGCATGACTTGCTCCAAACGAGATGAGCTGGGCTGTCAGGGCTGCCTCAGCTGTCCTGTAAACCTGGGCCCAGCTCCCCAGGGGGACTGACAGGTTTCAGCTGGAGGGGAGAAGGCACACCGCAAGCCTCCTGCCCTTCCCACAACAACAAACACATGACACATAACCAGGCAGTTCCAATGCAAAGCAAAAGCCATGTGGACCATGTGCATTTGTCAAATAACTGTGTACTAACAAGATACAAAGCACAATCTTCTGTGTGCTCAGCCAAGATGAAGTCTGTCATGGATGCATCGGCGCCAGTGTGATTCAGTGACTAAATAGAAAAAGAGGCTGCAATCACACCGAATCAATAAGTACAGGAAGGAAGACACCTGTGTTGATGCTGCAACGCAGCATGGATGACTGTTCTCATCCAGCTCAGTCTGAGAACAAAAGAAGAGGCATGGTGGGAGTTTTTTTTCCACAGACGCCAGTTTTTTGTTTTTTTTTTTCTTTTTACAATTTTTTTCTGTCAGGACACGACAGAGGACCCAATGGTACTCAAGGCAAACATGAGTGTGTCATTATGTGACACAGGACTGCACTTTACAGAGGACACTCACAGGGCCTTCAGCCCCCCAATTAGACCCCCGGAGACAAGCCTCACCAAGTCAGTTAACCTCTGACCTGTCTCAAACAACTTATGTCCCAAAAGTCACAGTCAGCCAGCTAAAAGACAATGTACATCATGCTCTTTTCAACTGACAGGAGCGGTTACGTTGGCTGGCATCTGTCCACTCCTGAAAATTAAGGAACAGAACTCTATCATAAGCCCATCTGATGTCAGCGAGGAAATATTTCTTTGATAATAGAAAGTCATGGCTCAGTGCCTTCTCTTCTCTCCAGAAAAAGCAGGGCCTGTCTTGACGTACCTGGCTTACAACCTGTGGACTTTTTCCATCACGGCAGTTTCATAAAATGTCTTCAGCATGAAAATGATTTAAACACATTTTGAATTCACATATCTAAATAAAAATGAGTTTTCGTGAAATGTGTTTCTTATTTCATATATTTGAGCTTTTTTATGACTGGAATCTCTCCTGCGGGCTGTTCCCTGCAACGAAAGCAGCCAAGACAAAAATATCTGCTGCTGGAGGCGAGAAAATATCTAATACATATTTCAATTTGAGGTGCTCATCATTTAATAAACAACATAAACACACATGATATTTATATTTACCAAGTGTGAATTTGTTTTTGGATACTGTCTTTATTTTGCCAACTGTCATTAGTGCACTTCTATTGGCTGCATCCAGAGAGGGGGCAAGATTATTTATCACATGCCAAGGTATTTGGAACAATAAGCATTGAAAGGAGACCTGTCAGCAGGAAAGGCTGCTAATAACAAAACAGAATAATCATAATAATAAAAATAATTTGACTTTATAAAGAACACTGCATATGGCATGAAATATTGCAATATGCATCATTACAGAATTCAATACTATCGGGTTAGTTATCAGTTACTCTAATTACGCTAACATTGAACAGACAATAACGTTGGTTCCACTGATAATCAGGTTAACATCAAAATCCAAAGGTGGCTAAATGATGTGATGATTAGCAAATTTTGGTTTTTGCTAACATTTAGAATGCTGGTATTTTATATGTCAAGATAAAATGCATTATTGAAAATGATGAATTTTGGTTGCTGACTGTTCAATGTTGGCGTTGGAGGACCTGATGCTGAAATTGACCTACGTAGGTGGCCATCTACGTTCAGCTTACATTCAACCGAATGCCTACATCCAAATACAGAATGGTGATCAGGTGTGCAGGTATTACATCGCATGTGTACATGTGTGTAATTCTGAATTTACGAAGAATAATTAAATGGAAAGATTGCTTATAAATTTTCTTTCTTATGCTAAAGTGCGGCAACACAGCAGCACAGTGGTTAGCGCTGTTGCCCCAAAATAAGAAGGTCATGGGTTTGATTCCCAGGCCTGGGGCCTTTCTACGTGTTGGCGATAAACTGGTTACCTGTCCAGGATGACCCCACCCTCACCCAATGTGAGCTGGGATTGGCTCAAGAACCCCCTGTGACCCGGAAACGTATAAGCGATAGAAGATGGATGAATGAATGAATGCTAATGTCTACTCAGAAATTTAATCGAAATCAGCCTTAAAATTCTGTCATTTTTACATTAACTGTGTCTGCTAATAAGGTCCAGAATTCAATGTGTGACCAAAAAAAAAGAAAAAAAAAAGGAGAGAGAGAGATCAAATCTACACAACTAATTCATTGCTGGGAAATTTTTCCCATTTCTGCTTTGTGTGCTCAAGTTTGTGGCCCCTTTAACTTACGAGAACTGTCTTTTTTCAGATGCTTGCTGCTGGGCCCCATCCATTTACTTTCTTTGGCCCTCAGGAACTAGACCCTTCAATTTGCCCCGCCCCCTGTCCAGCCCACTATCCCTCTATTTTGGGTGTCTCACAAAGCTGCTGATGTGATTAGAGAGGATGATGATTACAGTTACATAACAGAATCAAATTAATTTGTGGCCTGAACACAGCAGTGGCAGGAGGAAATCACTCAAGCTCTCAAATCTCCCTTTCTTTTGGTTGCTCCTGTGTTCCCTATCTTCACGCATCACCCCCCTCCCTCCCCTATGCTGCACTCGCTGCCCCCTCCTAGAACACACAGACACACCCCTCTCTCCTCCCTGCCCCTCCCTCCAGTCAATTAAAGTCACATCGAGGGATTAAAAGGAAGTAGGTCAGTGGAGCATTGCTGGGGGAAAAAAAAATGCAACAAACCACGTCAGAAGTCACTGTGTCGACCTTGTGAAACACAGAATGAACTGGCGGCAGCGGCGGCGTGTGACCTCATCCTGATACCGCCAATGCAAGGGCTCTTCATGTGGAAGCCAGGTTCAAATCCCACAGACGGAGCTTTGTCCTCACCTTGATTTCTGTGCAGCTCACAGAAACCCCCCCCGAAGGGCAGCCTGGGGAGCTAGGCTTTGGTGGCGGACACTCGATACCCTCTACAGAACGCTTTGTCTCCAGTCCCCTGAACAGATCCTCTTCAAATGCAGGATTATAGCAGTGCTACAGGCAATGAGAGCCCTGTATCTCCACTGCAAGTAGACAACGCCAGTAGCCACCATGCAAGGTAAAACACTACACATGCTGCGACACGTTTATCCATCGGGTTCATACAGTAGATACGCAGACGATACAGGAGTACTAAATGCATTCAGAATGCTTTCGACCCATTCATGGTTTATGTCACGAGTCTCGCCACAGATTACACCATCGGTTTAAAGTTAACAATTAAATCTGCGATTCTGGTTCTGCATGAACTTCAGAGATCTAGTTTTTTTAAACTACAGATTAGATATACTTCATCTCTTTAGGGACACTTTTAAAATTAGTTCTATACAGTTGCAGATTTTTGTACATACTGTAATCTTTAGCACAAATTCAGCCAGCTAGCCTTTTTCCACTCATTTCCACCAAGTAGTAATTAACCCAGTGACTACAGAAGTAATCCATCACAGCAAACACCAAGTCTGCACAAATGATGGCCAGATAAAACAGCCTCCAACACAGATTTAACTCGCCCAACTGTTTCCATCTGAGCGGAGTGAAGTGGGCTCAACTGTCTGATGGAAACTCAGCAGGGGAGGTGAACTGAGAGAGGCCTCGCTTGTGCTGTGCCATGACAGAGTAATTCTGCTGTCAATATATTGTACTGTGTTTGTCCAACTTAATCAGCCTCATACAAACTACACACTGTACAGGAGCGAACAATAAAAGGAAACGAAGTAACAAGCTTGTCATCGCCGCACATTAACAAGTGAAAATTATCTTAGCTTGTCCCGTGCTCACCAGCTGTGAATGTCTTGACAAACAATGTAAAAAAGAAAAGGTTTATTTTCTGACAGTCACAGAGACAAGACGACACAGCTAATCGCTAAACACCACCACATCTTGAGGGCGGTTTGAAGTAAAACGACTCCGCAAGGAAGTTGTTCATAATGCATCTCAAATACTGTAAATTAGGTTGATGACATCTTGTTGTGTCATAGTAAAGGGATCGTCAGAGGATCTATTTTAGAAACCAGTTGTGTATATTTGATGAATTTATTGACTACATGAATGATCAAAAAGTAAAAACTTTTCAGTATTTTTGCATTTTCCACAGTATGGCTTACTTTAAGGGTTTACTTGGACATTGTTAGGATTTATCATGCAGTAATTTCATTTTACAAACCATGGGATAAATTAGCACTTAGCACCTATTTTCTTTGTTAAAACTTATTGTTTCACAAGTGCAATAGTGTAATTGAATTGTTTTCGTGAGGTCATCTTTTGTTAAATCAACGTCACCAGTTAACAAATCCATTCACAGCATGAGGTCTCTCTCACCTGTTGTCTGTGTTGTGGGCTAGAGTTTGTTGTTCATTCACAATATATAATGCATTATGTCACTTAAGTTTCATCCTATATATAATGGCTCCACGTACTATATTGTTAACTTTGTTCCTTGATACAATGAAGGCCCCAGGTTGTGTAGTTAGCCTTTAAATGATGACCAGCTTATTCTAGACAAAAGCAGTTCAGCTTAAATACATACATACAAAGTACAACAGTCCCATCACACCTGAATACAAATTTGAATATTTGCTATAAAGGTTTGAGATAAATGCTGTGCTACAAAGAAAAATACAAAGCACAAAAACAATCAATCAACAACCCCCAGCTAAAAAAAAAAAAAAAGAAGAATCAATTTTAATATACAGCTATAGAGCTGGCCGGTCTTGTTATCAATATGCCGCCTGACGGATACAGATATCCAGAATGAACTCAAGATACAGGTACAAACTGACAGAAATGCTCATAAAGCGTTGTCATTGATTTAAAAAGCTGATTCAGGGTTGATTTAAGGTGTGAGCAGACAAGCAAAGCTGCAGCCGCACCAGAGTCAGAGGGATTTGCAGACCCATGTCTAATGTTCCCCGATGACCACTAAAGGGCCTAGAAGAAGGAAATGAAATAATTCCTTTTGACATCAGATAGTCCAGAAGACTTTCCCGAGCTGAGCTCATGATGCAGCTCTCTTACTGCCCATCTCCCCCCTTCCAGCATACTGTACACTATCTGCAGTGCAACAAAACCATTATTACGTAAAATCATAGTGCATCAGTGCATCAGTGACAGTCACGGCTCCTGTTAGATACAAGTTAAATCAAATTAGATTTATTGCTTCAACTTTTCTATCAATAAAATCTCTATTCTAGTTTACAACAACTTGTTTGCTTAATCTAAGAACCAGTACCGAGTAACTGGCACAATGTTGTATAATTATCGCTGATAAAGAGGCAAGAAGAAATCAATGCTTTCTGTAACAACTTGGTTTGAGTAAACAGCCAGGTTTTCCTTTGTGAGTGATGACACCCATTATTTCAACATGTGTGTACAAGAGACCTGCTCTCTCTCTCCCAATATATATATAAATAATATAAATAATGTAAGCTCTTCACAAATCTCATAAGTCACAGTAAATAAAAAGCTAAGATTCTTTAATAAGATATTAGTTAGATAGTAGTATTAGTATTAGATAAGACAGATATTAGTGAATATGTTGAGTTGAGCAGCTCAAAGCTGTTACTTTGTGAAGACACAAAAACAAAAACAAAAAACAATACAACACAAACAATTGTATAAAGTTGAATCTTTACCAGATTATTCTAAAATGCTCTTCACAGCCTTGGATTTGCTGTATAGAACCTTTAAATGGTTATAAAATACTTTATCTTGTCACTGCAAGACCTCTGGATTCCTTCATACTACAAACCTCCATAGTAAATAATAACCCAGACATAATGCAATGACAACGGGGTGAGCGATGATGCAATCCACTTGTTAATGGTGCTTAACAGGGCAATATCTCAGCACAGTGCTTTCATTAAGGCATCAAATCTATCAATCCATCCACCTTCATCCGCTTATCTGGGGTCGGGTCGTGGGGTAAGACATCAAAATAAAAAGTAAATCACTCCACTTCAAAACAGCAGTACAGTGGCAACAATGTTGTTGCTGGAAGATGACAGTTCTAGTCACCTTCAGATAAAACTGGAGACACTTGCACCGTGACTCAACATCTCCTCTGCCTATATTTTGTAGCAGGAAATACTGCACGGTAGGAGACATTGATTTCTGATTACTTAACAGAAAAAAAACAGTGGTCAAGCTTGCCACATCATCACTACATCAAGGCAAACCCCTGGCGGAGATGTTGGCTCGAGTCCATCTATTCAGAGTTCCTCCATAATGAGCATGTTATCGCATCCTGATTTCAATTAGAGCAGGACACAGATCTAGACAGCTGCATGTTAAAGTCTCTGCACCTCAGGATTCCCCAGCGTTATCAGATCAGGAGACAACTGAGACGAACCTGATTGGTTCTGTGACAAACAGCTGCAGGTCACGGTTTAAAACCGACTCGAGAATCCATTTATTGCGCCTATCATACGGAGAAATCACAAGATGTGGCGATATGAGAATTTTGATTAGATTAAATGTTGTCGAGGAAAACATAAAACTAATATCTGGAGCTCTCACATCTCGCTCCAAGTGAGGTTGAAAGGCCCAGCCTGCATCAAGAGTACACATCCCGCACTTTAGTTGAAAGTGCGATTGTTGATACAAACTCACAAAAGGGATTATTATACATGCATCTTGTGAGAAACACACAAAGAAATAAGACTTGGTGTGATCCTTCCTCTGATCTGAAGGTCTAACAGATTCAGAGCAACTTAATTATGTACATAAAAACAACTCTGCAGTTTTCCTCATTTTATCAAAGCACCGTCAACAAAAAAGTTTGCATATATTTTTAGAGGTAAAACTAAATGATGATAGCAATATTGCTAGCAAGATTAGCCTTTCTGAATCTTTGAAGAAATGGCTGTGACAGTGTGATATTCCACAGACTCGTCACTGCGAGGATGAAAGTCTAAGAAAAGCAAAGGATGAAATCTGCATCCCCGAAAGAGCCGGCTGCTCTAATCTTTGCATTGTGAAGGCAAAAGACGAGTGAGTCAGATTTACGTCACTATTTGTTTGCTCTTTTTTTTTTCCACCCACAAATGCCTCTTCCTGCTTCCTCTTTCAGACTTGCCTTAAGGAGATGAATCGTTTTACAGTTTAGTTCTTCATTTAAATTAAGTGGGCGGGATGTGGGGAGGGTATTTTAATCACTTATATAAATATTTGCATTCACATGGGCTGACCCTTGGAATAGTCTATTACTTCATCTCTTTCACCCGCTGGCCCCCACCTCTCATCCAGACACGCTTATTTACCTCTTCTGCTCACCCATTCAATAAGACTCCAACCAGCCTAGAGACATTAGCATAGTCACACAGCCTCACCGACCAGACGGCTATGCAGCTTTGTTCGTCGCTTTGTTCTGAGGGGACAAATAAAGCCTGCAATGTGAGACTAGTAGCAGAGGAGGAGAGGGGGGTTGGAACACTGGGGAGACTGGCAAGACTCCTCTGCTTCTACCCGCTAATGCTTTGACAGCGAGTAATAAATTGACCATAGCATTGGGCATGATGCCGACCTTGAGATTTTCTCTTAAAGTAGTGGCTGGCCAGTGGAAAGAGAGGTGGTCATCATCCGCCTGCAACGTGTGTGTGATTTACTGGGCAGACTCAACGATAGTGATCTGGGATGGATCTCAGAAGAGACAGGGCTCCTGCATCTTTAATTGTTCAGAGGAACAGAGCCTCATCACAATTATAGAGCATTCAGGAAGCCTCCAAACTCATTTAGCTCTCCTCATCTGGGAACAGGAATCCACTAAACACAAATTCCTCTTCTGCCGCCTGCGGCAAAAAGCCTTCTTCTTTTTTTTTTGTAAGATTAATAAGATAAGAGATTTAAGAATATCCAAAAGACAGAGGAAAAGACTCATTGTTGAAAATGAGACATCTCATCATGTAAGCACGCTGAATAGGGAGAATGATGCACATAAAAACTTGACAACGCCCTTATTGTCCATTTCATTACTTTAATTAAACCTGAAGTAAGCTCTAAAAATATGCAATTTTTTTTTCCCTCCGTACAAAATACTCTGATTATGTCTGGTCTTTCAGTCTGTGCATTGTCTGCCTGTCTGTAGCGATCACACAGGGACAGTGAGTGAAACATGAGCTCATGAGAGGAAAAACACGCACAGGGCAATACACCAAACATTCATTACAAACCTTCTCAGCTCTCTGTGCACTCATAATCTACTTCCCCTTCCAGTGCATGAGGTAAATTACAACTATAATTGAAACATTGCACATGTTTAGCAAATGCAAGCTCTCTCATCCATAAGGAGACGGAGGAGGGAGATGCAATAAAACAAATAAACTAATCAAGTGAATGCTGAGCGACACACTTGTCAAAGATAAATACATAAACAACTTGTACTGCTCTATGTCATGATGTAAAAATGTGAGAGAGGGTGTGCAGCTGAAATAGCTATGGGTTTGTACAAGAAAATGCCAGCGAAACTGAGTCTTTAGAAACATATTGCCCCTCATCCTAATGGATATGCCTGTAAACATTGTAGCTATTGTGATGGATGTCCCTGGGGACTGGCAGTAAGTGCACTCTGATCCTTGTATGGCCCTTAGTGAGATGCAGCATCACAGACTGAAGCTCAGAGTGTTAGAAAGGTGTGACACAGGTATCTCTCCCTCTCTCATACACAAGCATGGCTCTATATTTTACCCCTTTGAGCGATGCACATTGAGGCTTTCAAGGACCATGAGAGTTAATAAATATTTAAGGTAAAGTAAGCACACTGTTCCTTTACCTTTAACGGAGTACATTTTTAATGCTGCCAAAAACTGGGTGGTCACTTTATTGTTCCTTATCAGGAGGAAGACTCGGTTGGCCTGTACTGATATTTAGTTTTCATGTGTTTACAAGACTTTATCTACTCTTTTGCTGAAGTTGTGCTTTTTGTCACTGAATAACAGCAGAATTTTCAAATCATTACATTATTTTTTGCTGTTGGTGTTCAGTGTGGAGTAATAAAATTTAGTCAGGAAAAATAATGTCACCAACATACACCTGTAGGGGGCATTATGATGCATGTAAGGAACAGTGTCCCTGCTGTGAAACCAATGAAGAAAAAACAGACATGGCACAAATGTCACCACTGTGCAAGTCTCCCTGTGTGTAATCACATTCCCCTGATCATGGCTCTTTAGTCATCATGGTCACATGAGAGAGGGGAAAAAGAAGTGACATAATTTCCTCCATTTTAGCACATCTGCTCCACATCTGACAGCCATCCAGACAAATTTAGTGAGGTTTTCTGCCCCTGCTGTGGAAATTGTAAACAGGCCGTTCAGTTTGTGTTGTTAAGTCAAACAAGATGTGAGGCCCTGGGCCAAGTCTGCATTCAACCTGGGGCATTCTGATTATGCTGGACTTGGGACAGCTTTGTCCCCCTCGCCGAACATCTGCGCGAGCCAGGACACCTGGTCTGGGATCTGTGAGGGAGCACAGAGAGGGCGTGGGCTCCGGGTAGAGGGGTTTGTCTGCTGTGAGCCAGGGCTGAGTGCTGAACAGATAACTCAGGTTGCATAACGCTGCCCACTCCAACACTAGCCTTAATGAGGAGAGAGCCTTTCAATTCGTCTCACAATGAGGAGCTGTAAAGGAGACGGTTAGAGAAGAAAAGCGCGGAGCTGAAGGAATCCCATTTGTATTTTCACGATGAGCTCCCTCAGACAAAGGTGTCGCCCGTAAGTATCACTGTGTAATGTGGCTAATCTCACACCGAAGATATTGTAAATGACTGCTTAAGACCTCTCATTCATCTGCTGCACTGCTGCTGCTCGTCCATTCGATCAGCATCATTTAGCATGTAAACATGCTGCCAGTGACAGGTATCAGAGCTGCCTCTCTAATCATACACATACCTCAGCACCGTGGCATGTCCTCATCTATCTCCCTCTCCTCAGAGGCAGCGCAGCCTCCCAATCAGAATGGATAATACCCTGTGGACCAACTACTACTGTCTGCACAAACAGAGAAATGCCGCAGCTAAAAAGAAAAGACGACCCGGGCCCATTTAGCAATGGTGTGTTGACACTAATGGACACACAGACTACACCCTCATGTTTGAGAATAAGGATATTATGCAGACATCCAGCTATCCCTTTGGTTTCCTCCCTAAAGCAAAAGGCGGTGGGGGAACAATTGGTTTCATGGGTGCTGTGGGGTATCATTTGGTGAGGTCTACCCGTCTCTGCCTCTACTTTGTGAGCTGGAGCTGGTGAAGTTTAAGAGGAAGGGGGTATTATCTCAGACTCTTGCCAGCCCAGTGCACTCTTTGGGATAATGTTCTTATTGGGCGTGATCCTCTGACTGCAGAAGTCATGCTGTCTTTACTCAGAAAAGCAGAGGGGGGACTAGAGGTGGGTGGGTGGCTTCGCCCCAACAGATTTAAAAAAGGAAAAAATAAAGTTCCTGTTACACTTGCTTGAACCCAAATGTTGGCAGAAAATTACTAATAACAAGAAAGGAGTTCATATTGCCATAATAACCGCATAAAAAAAAAGAAGTCCTTTTATTAGATCTCTGGTGAAAAAACAAGCAACTTTAAATTTAGGATGTATTCCTGTTTATGGCACCACCATGGAAAAAAATGCTATTCAATGTAGTTTTATAACCAGGTTTTATTTCACCTTTGGCAGATGTTTTGTGGTGAAAAATGTATTTTAAAGATTTCTTCCCTGGCAGTCCGTGTCCACCTGTTCGACTGTTCTTTGCTACACAAACAAACCACCAAGGAGATCACGCAGACTACGACATGAAGACTTCACCTATTCTATAAACCGAGAACTTTGAAGAAACATTTTCAGTTGTAACTATACGCTATGTCAATATTTGAGTCCCACATCTGCGGGATGTTCTTGGGAAGCCGGAGGGAAATACAGTTCCATAAGTACATTATAACATAGGAATGGAACAACATTACAAGTGTCTAAAAACGCTGTATGGGCAGACCCCAGAAGCAGGTACAACCTCAGCAGACCAGAGCAGGAACACTGGCTGTGGTGCCACGATTGTCTCCAAGCCCACAGAATTAAAGATAGCATCATGCTATCATCTCATCAGAGAGTCTTTTGAAGAATAAATAAACAAATCTACGAGGCTTCAGGTGAAAACGCAGCATACTGGCAGCTCCTCAGCATCTGATAAGGTCCATCTCCTTGCCCATGGCTCACAATCAGAGAGATCAATTTCAATCTGGAGACGTGATAAAGAGAGTTGACAATGTGCCCCGCAGCTGTAAATACACAATGTTGTGTCTGAAAATAACTGATGAGAAATGATCTAAGCTGAAAATGTGCATTGACTTTATTGCCTCCCTCCCACCCCATTCCAATAATTTCAAACTCAAAAATAAAAAAGGCAAAAAAACAAAACAGCAGAGCACCAGAATCAAATTCATAAAAACATCACCCTACCTGTGAACATATGAATAAAAAATATTGCATTACAGTAATTTATCTTCCAGTGTGGTTTCCCACTTAGCTAATCTAAACGATAGTGTCATTTCATACAGCAAATGTGTTCTTTATTAACCAGCAGACATTCTAGTCAGACTGTGTTGCTTGCCAGACGGAGTTGATTGTGTTATCTGTGAGGCCGGCTGTGCAACTCTCCGCTGGGCTCCTGCAGCTTGAGGATTGTCCCTTACCTCTCCACTACCCCGAGCACTGCTTCTCCCCTGCACTCTAATTGCCTCCATTACTGTATCTGCAGTCAGATAAAATGCTAATTTCACAGCACATTAATTTCTCCAGGCTGAACAATAAGCAACACAAAGCCCAGGCCGCCTGTCTTTGCCCGGGCAAGCATGTCTGCAGCGCTGGGCTCCTTCCCAATGGTAGAGGAGTGAGAGCACCATTATGCACAGGTCAATGAAATGAAGGAAAAATCCATCGATTCTACATTTGAAAAGAAAACACAGGAGAAGGGCTGGGACAGGGTGATTTATCAGTCTCAGACGGAGTCTGGCAGTCAGGCCTAGAAAATGCTGAGGAGAAATGGTCCATCCTCAGTGGCCTGTTTCAGCCAAGCCACAATACATGAAATGATAGACTTTTTAAAACAGGATCACAGTTGTAGTTGTTACTTAACTTAACTAAAAATGATGTGGTGTTGTCATTTGTGGATTTTAGCACAAGTCTATCTCTGATCGGCTTCAGCTTTATGGGGTGATATCTGTAATTTTTTCCTTCTGGAGTTCATCGATCATCCCTATTTCTCTTGCTCAGAAGCATCCGTCTGTGTACATCAACCTAATGTTCTCATATTATATGCATGGCTTGATTCCTCCCTCCAGCATTCCCAACTGTCTCTGGATTAGCAAGTCCACACCCCACTTCACGAATCAAAACGTTTAACATAATAGCTCCCATCCTCTAATGGCTACACAACACACTTCATTGATTCAGCCACAGTTTTTAATAAGTCATTATCAAATTCTGTTTAATTCTATTCAGCCCTCCAGAACAGCAAGAATAGTCAAAGAAGTGCTGGTAACACTTATTCCAAATGTGCATTTATTTGTGCGTGCATGTGCTCGTGCAAGGGGCAGAGAGAATCCTGACCCAAGGACAGTCTCTTCCTGGGGGAGGCAGCTCTGAGGGTTAAGTACACTGTGCACCAACATAAATAAGTCATGTCAAGTATACAGTATACAAACAAGGGATGCTGACATACACCCACATGTCACAGGTTGCTCGGTGTTGAACAACCAGGCTGGAAGAAATAAGGCCGAGGCTCTTTCCTGATGACTCCACCAGCTGAAGTTAAGAACAATCTGCTATTTGTCCTTTTGCTGGCCGGTCCTCTGCTAATCCCCTGCATCTTACATAAAGCACGAGAGCCTGTCAACAGTTGATGAGAGATTATGATGAGAGCCAAAAACTCTAAGTGTTTACATGTACAATTCAAAGTTGGTAGATTTGAAGTTTGCAGACTTTGGGCCCTAAGTCATAATATACGATGACAGCTGTCAAAAAAACATCCCCACTACCTCACCCCAGCCACCTCGCCTCGGCCTGTAGACAGCAGACACGCACACAATATTAAACAGGTGCATGATGGAACTGAAATAAATGTGTGTGAGGTGTTTTCTTCCCGACAGCAAATGATGTTTTGAGCAGGAGCCAAACTCAGGTCAGGACAGTCACACTGCACTGTTTCACTTCCTACTGCAAATGATGTTCACTTTCTCACTACCAGGCTACTTTTTTCCACTTCAACAGGATAATAAACAAAACATATACATGTTCTTTAAGAACAACAATTTTTGTGCATAATAAGACATAAAATCCTGGTTTTCATATTAAGACTGGATTACAGTTGCCTGCCTAAAGGGAATATCAGTGTTCTGCGTTTCCTCACACACACCTATGACCACATCATGGTCACTTATAAAGCCCTCCATAACCAGGCCCCCTCCCTCCTCATCGATATGCTCCACCATCACACTCCTTCCTGCACTCTCCACTCCTCTGAAGCCAACCTCCTGACAGCACCACTCAAGACCAAGCATCGGACCTGGGGAGGATAGAGCATTCTCTGCTGCTGCGGCGTATCTTTGAATGCACTAAACTGTCCACTTTCAAAAATCATCTAAAAAAACTCACCTGTTCAGGACTGCCTTTAATGTCTGATTGTGTAATTATCTGTGATTTCATTGGTGTGATTACTGTCCATCTTATATTTTATTTCTTTTATACTTTGTTTTACTGTGTCCTTGTTTTCAAATTTTGTAAAGTGTCTTTGAGCATTGTTAAAAGCGGTATATAAATGACACTGACTATTATTCAAATTATTATAATAATGAAAATAATAATAATTATTACTATTACAATTACATAGTAAAGCTTGTGCTTTAGGGATTTTATATAAATAATGAATTATTCCACCCTGCTTATTCTGTGCCTTGGAATTGCACACCTTTTTACGTTCTACACCTGTATGATCCAATACACTGCATTTGTAATGCAAGATGTCGAAAAAAACAAATACACTGACAATCCTTTTCATGCTATTAAGAATCTGTTTAAATTATATATTAAGAGGAAACTTAACAAATTGAAACAGAAAAAAGTATTAACTGACATAAAGGTGCAATTGGCACTGAAATATTTTGCTCTTGACAAAGATGGAGGCTGAAGCCTTAGTGCCGGCGAGAAAACCTCGCAGTTGAGGCATGAGGCAACATCACATTGGTTAGATACAACAGCATGGACTGACAAAATTTCAAGTACAACTTTTCTTTTAATTTCTGGATGACGCCTGAAAAAGAGCACCAATTTTTCACTGAACAAATTACCCTCTCTTCTCCATGGCAACTTTCTCAACAGCAAATTAAACATCATTAACTCTAAAATCTTAATGTCATAAATAGGTTTTCATAAAACATAAAACAGCATAATGTTGCATTTTGATAAATGACATATTGGTTTGAATAAACTGCAAAAAGAATGTATTTCTGAATATTTAACACACACGGAATTTAAAAGTAAACAGATTAAGTGAAACTATTTGAAAATTAAATATAAACTATCTAATAATTCTTCTGTCCACAGCATTTGTGGTTTACGACCACTGAAATACAAATGAAGGTTCGTATTTCCTCTTATAATAACAGAAATCCCTCAGTGTCTGATGAAAACCTGCACAGTGTTACAAGTATAAACATTTTTACTTAAGAATTTAAAAATGTTTACTATCCACAGAGCTGGGATGGAAGTGAATATCTATTAAAGCACCGTAAGGGAGTGAAAGCCTTAAGTGTGGCAGGCCAAGTTACATCATACTGGAGCTGATATTAACCCCCTGTTGCTGAGGCCTGTTATGGCAAGCCTGTGTGCCTCCTCTTGTTTCCATTCAAACACTTTGAGTGCTGTGGAAGTGTTGACAGACTGAGCACACCCGCAGTGGCTAGTTGGCTGGCTGGCTGGCTGGCTGGCTGGCTGGCTGGGGACTGGGTGGGGTGGAGGAAGCGCAATCGAGTCTGCTCAAGGAAAAGGAAAGAAGTTGTGAGGTTGGGGCCACATGCTGCACAGGGGACAGTGAACAGACAATCTCTGTTAACCCCGTATCCCGGTATGCATCAGCAGGCACAATGCTAACATCATAGGATAGTGTTTATCAATCAGTTTTTATCAAATAGTGAGGAGGATGGCTGAAAGATTGCAAGGTGTCTCCAGTGTGGGAATCACTTGGTGAATGTTTGAGAAGTGATGACAGGTGGGAAGCCATGATGCCTGCCTCCTCTTCCCTAATTAAACCATTACTGCAGGGTGTGGAGACTTGGTGGGTATTACATAATGCGCTCCAATATGCTGGAATAGGCCAGTCCCAGTGGACAGCAGGCAGTGAGAAAGACAGACAGAGAAAGAGTAGAGGAGAGAGGCATTTGAGGCATTTGAGATTAAGTCCCTTTCATCTTGAACCAGACTCATATTTCCTAAAGTTAAGTACTAAATGAAGACTGTGCGATTACTCTCTCCCTCTCTGACTCCCTCTCTTTCACACACTTTTGCGCGCGCACACACACACTCTTGGTCTTTCTCTTTTTTTTGCCTTTAGTGCAGGACTCACGAAATGCGCATTCTAATGCCTGTGGAAGACTCGGGCTCCCAATCCCCAGTGCTAAATACAGGAATTTCTAAGAATCACAGTTCAAAACACATTTCACAAGAGAACCAGAGTCAATGGCAGGGCTGGGATGCTTGTAGTGGATGCTTCAACGTGGAGTGGATCATCTCAAATGCTACAGTGTTGCCTAAGCAGACATTAAGGGTTATTCTTTGCTATCATCATTGTTACTTTTTTTGAATGAAAACAAACACATGGAAATAAAGTGCACGAACATCCCAAGTGATGTCTGGCATCCGCTGGGAAACTCTATTCACTAATGTAATCAAAAGGAGGATGGAAAAAATGTGTTGTGGAAAGAGAAAATACAAACATATGCTTGTGTTTAAGACAGCGTTTTGCTGATTTACACAGAGCAGATACACATTGCACTTAGACAGTCTTTCAAACATTCTGCATACTGAGCAAACACTTTGGTCATACAGCGGGTTACACCTTCCTGCGAAAACACCTTTCCCTAAGCAGTTCTGTGCTCTCCCTCGTCTCCTAAATGCTGCTTGTGAGAGGAAGGTGATCACTCAACAACACACTTACATTTTCTATCACTGAGATGCGCTATGATAGGAACTCGTAAAACAAACGACAAAGCTCAGACAGGTCGCATGAGCATCGTCAGACGGATGTATTATACAAAACATCTCCATGTGTGATGGAATTGTTTCAGCCAGATAGGAGGCAGAGGAGTAAATCACTGTGATTGCTCACAAACAGCCGGATTCAGGCGAGATACGTTCAGGTTGGGGAGCTATCACTCAAGCCCTGAGAGACAGAACACTCAGATTTGCTTTCTCTGAGCCTTCTCCATATCAAGTGGTTGGTGTGTGTGTGTGGAGGGGGTTATCATGACATGAGAAATGCCAGTTCTCTGGCTCCAATGACACAGGCCCTCATATGATTAAAGCATCACAGCAAACAAGCAAATTCCTGATTGTGTGTTTGTGTGAGGGAAGGAGAGATCTCCACCAGGGCAGGTCTTCTCCACTCAGCAGTGTTTGCTGAAATAAATCCTGCATCTCCAGTGGTGCCAGACAGCAGGCGCTGTCTTTGCCAGCTGTCTGCCATGCCGCTCCGCTCCATTCTACTTGCCGTTTTCCGCCATGACTGCTGTCCGACACTCAGCACTCAGCCCCTTGTTTTCATAACAGTTCCGGCACGGACGGCTGGCACAGCTGTTATGTGGGTCCCCACGGCCTTTTAAAAAAGGCAATAAATCAATCTAGTCACTCAATACAGGCGGGAAATTGACCAATTAGAGTGGCCCAAGATGCTTATGTTCAGGCGGACGATTTTACAAATTGGCTATCTATTTATACCAACACTGGCACTCCACAAGAAAAAATTCACTGGCTGCAGTCAGTGCATTAATGTTGTTTTTTTTTTTCTTCTTCTCAGGCAATAGGCACCACATCTTCGTATTTTGTGGCCCTGCTGCTTAATCACACATCCCTCATTCAACACAGCCTTTATATAACTACTACATTCTTTGGAAATCCCAGTCTCCGTTAGCAACACAAGGAAAAGATGTGATCAAATGGTGTAATTTTTTGTTTGTTTTTTAACTTTATGTGCAAAAAAGAAATATGGCTTTACCCCAGAAGAAATGAGGTCTTATTAGCATGCAGACTCACTTGCTTTGACAAAGCCTAATGAAAGGAGGCAGCCAAATATATTACTTCTAAGTGCTACTAAGCAATTTTCGTGAAAGCACATCAGTGTGCAACAGGCAATTATTCATTTGGGCCACAGAATACACAAGAACACATAATGCTGTACTTAAGAATGAGATTACAGGACGATAAAATTTAATTGTGAGTTGCTGTAACTTTTATCAATACAGAAAAATAATCTTTTTTTTTATCCTCTCCTGAAAGCCTAATACAGCAGTTAAATAAAATATATAATGTGTTTACTACAATATGTGTACCGCTGTTATGTTTACAATGAACCTCTACTGCAACATCATCATTATATTTCACTATTATTGTACCAGCATATGATCTACAAGTCTGTTTCCTGTCTAACACCTTTCTTCCCCCGAAACTGAAAATGTACTCGATTAGCAGCTACAGGTGCGCTGGCATCTGTTAGCAATCTGTCTGTGTGCTGACATTTTTTCTGCTCTATATAAAATGCATTTATTGGAAGCCTTTTATAAGCGGACCTAACATTGTCCCGATGCCTTTGCTGTAGGATTATCAATCTCCGGGTGACAATCAAATAACAGGCTGCTCACACCTGCATCTCCAGATGCTGAGTTCCTAAAAGGTAACAGTATAAGTTTGCATTCATCCCCAGAGCTGGCTGATGCAACGCCTGGGCTAACTCATGCACAGGATCCAGAAACAAGCCACAATGGTGGTTTTGTAGAGCCGCTGGCTAAACGTGCCGAGGCCTAATTAGTGTTACGCTGTAACAAAGTCCACTGACTACATTCTGAAGAATGCCATGAGCACAAGCAGAAGTCCCTTATGTTATGCTAAGTAGAACTCCTGAGCATCATTATCATTCATAGTCTACTTGCCTGCAGACTCATTTATGCTTACATGTCACTTTCCCTCCATACAGTCTAATCAGCTGATTAACACACCCATACACACAGACGCGCGCACCCCAGACGCGCAGAGAAGACTTTAAAGGTTGCTGTCCTTATCCTGAGCACTTACTCTAGATAGCCCCACATAGTAGGAGTTATCGAGATTAAACAGGAAATGAAAACAAAAAGGCATGTGTTCTTTTTATCCCCCATTCTTTCGCCTAAAAAGGATGGCCTATGGCTCTTTAGCTGCAGCGAGAGAAAAACCCCAATGTTTATGCTATGAGTCAATGCCCACAGTTTTGCACGACTCTTTGGCCAGTCATTTTCACCTTTCATTCTTGTCTATGACCAAGTACACTATCACAACAAGGTTCAAGGATTGCAATTGTCCTCAATAATTTTTATAACTTAACAAAGAAAAAAAGTTGCTTTTACTGCATTTTTAGAACATATTGTGGCAGCACTATTAGAAATATTTAAATAATATAACAGGGTTCAAACACTTCCATTTGGATGCTATCAATTACCCTCTTTATTCCTCAATTCCAACCCCTTAAATATTAATATGATTCCATAATGAGGCTGAGTGGTCGGAATCACTCACTGTCCCTCAAGGCAGCTTCGCAGTGGACGAGTGCACAGACATCACTTGATGAATAAAACCATCCCATTAAGCTACACTTCACCACTCGAACATGCCTCCGTGGAAATTTTGTCTCCCTCTGTGTCACAGGAAGAAAATAAAAGGCTCCATGCTCAGTTTGCAGGTGCCTCCTCTAATAACCACATTCTTCACCTGGTGTCTTCGAGCTATATGTTGCCAAGTTAGATTTAATACATTGTAATAGGTTTGTGAAAGTACTTGAGCATGCATATGTGTGTAGTTTTTATGTGTTTATGAGTGGTTTCTGGGAGGAGCGCTCAATTGTATCACACTGCTGCCGAAGAAGAAGAAGAAGAAAAAAAAAACAAAAACATAAAAAACCAAAGCTGAATATCCCAAAAACTTAAACAATTGCCAACAGAATATTTGCTCGGGCTTGAAAAAAGAGTTTTTCATGCTTCAAAATGAACTGTATGATAAATTCAACGGGGGTCAGTGGTTTACAGGCAAGGAGGACCTTTCAATTACTGCCTGATGAGGCCTGAACAGAGACAGTCCTCAGTGGAGTGCACAGAATGAGAAATGAGATGCTTAAGATCACTGAAATTGTTACATTTCAAAAAGCAATTTTCTTAAATTGCTGAACAAGTTACTAAAATCAGACACCCAATTATGATCTGATTTTGAAGAGTGGAATTAAAGGAGTGGCTCTACTATCAGCACTGTCTGGGGTACAGGCAACCGTTGCTCAACTCTGCAGCAAGGCTTTTATGTGTAGGACCCCATATCATGCAACTCACACAGTCTAATTAGCTCCCCTCAAATGGAAGAACATTCATTTTGAAATGGCGCTAAAACATGGCACAAGATAACTTGGGCCGCTGTTATTGTCGAATTTATCGACAGACCCTCCCTTTCATGTGTCATGTGAAAATGAGCAGCCATGTTACTGAATCATCACTATTTAGACAGTCAGCTAATACACTGTGAAATGAGGACCACTTCACCATCACAGAGCAAAATAAATCATGCTCTGAATGGAGCGTTTGACAAGAGCGTATATTATTTCTATAATACTAGCGGCTTGATACTTCTTGTAATAGTGTATTAGGAAATGATCCTCTCTTGGAACTGCCCTGACCTTTCACTGAGCAACTTTGTATAATATCCCTCAGTGAAATTAAGCGACAACTGAATCTGCTGCTTACTTACAAATTCAATGGATGTATAAAGCATTTCCTTATGCGAATGCATGCACATACATATACAGCTGTAGAGTACGTGCGCTCGGAGGCATACCGACAAACTGAGACATGCGGATTCACACAGACTCACACATACACAAGCGAAGACGAGGCAACCAGTGAACCATGAAACATCTTCATCCATCTCTGTTCCCATGGCAACAAGTGAAATCATATTCCTTTAACAACTTTGTTCTCCACTCAAAAATGTAACCATCTGCTAAAAACATATAGTCATAGAAAAGTTATGTGATGAATATTTCAGGGGGCTTTGGTATGGGCTGCAGGCATTATGGTCCCTGGCCAACGTCTTCCTTCGAGGCAGAACACAGCCACATCCTCCCCCACTCTGGATGATGCTGAGGATGATGCTTCTTCAGGAGAGGCCTGGCTACTCACACTTCTGTGCGGCTATAATTCTTCCAACACAACACCGCAGAAATATAGCTGACCTGTCTATTGCTCTTTTTTGAGCCAAACACTATTTGTATCAGTGTATTTATGGTTTCAGGTTCGTCTTCCTGTGGGGAAAGATTTATTTCTACACTCAACAGGAGTGTTTCTGATACTTTAATCTGTGATCAATGAAATTTGATATTTAAAAGGATTCATCTAAAGTAACTTTTTAATCAAGATGAATTCTCTCCACGTATTTATGCAACATATTTTCAACATTTGCTCAGTCTTTACATTTTTCTTTCAATTACACAACTACCGATTAACAATCGGTAGTTGTGAATGAGCCTGGTGATAGTAATAATAGCATTTTTACACCTCAACAGTTTTGATGATGTAGCGTAATAATAGAAAAAAAATGAAGTCTTAATAATTTCTGAGTAGCATCTTCATTGGCACTGCTTAGAACCGTGAAGTTACTTTCAGTCAACTTTTGAACCATGAAATTATTTATTCTCAGCTATTAAAGACAAGGATTTTGTAAAATATAAATATAATTTGAAATGCTCAAAGCCATATAACTACACAACAGGCTGTCAAACACAACACTTAACTTAAAATGGATCTGATTTAAAGTTCATCAAAGTTTCCCACGACATGAAATTAAAATTGATGGTGGAATGCACTGCCATTTGGAAAAGACATTATTAGATATTAGCAGCACAAAACAGAAAGTTAGGGCCCTATCTTACAACCCACACAAAGAGCAACACAAGTGTCTTTGCAGTTCTGATTTTCAAAGCACCGGCACTGGTTTGTGCTTTTTATCCTAAAATAGGTAATATGCAAATTCATAGCAGCTTTGGAGAGTATGATTGTGTGTCTACCTCTTCCTTCATAAACATATAGCAAGTTAGCATGCTTACACTACCAAATGTAAGTGTGAGAGTACCCCAGCTACAGTGCTTAGTTTAAGATACTTTCATTAATTGAAGTGTTTCACATGTGGAAATTTTTATCCAGGCTGAAAAATACCATACTGGTGAGGAGATAAAGACGACAAATATGTTTCAGAGAGTATCTATGAAAGGATTCTCATTATAAAAATAAATGCATATTCAACATCTACTACAACATCAACTATAAAAAAGTGTTCGTTATACAGTTTTTGTTTGTCAGATATAACATTTAGTACATTGTGCATGCTCAGAACACCTGAAAAACTTCCAGGGCCCTTGAAAGAGACTTCAGACTCTTAGATTTAGGATATTTAGAATAGCTAAAACTGAAAAAATAAAATTATTTATTCTTCAAATTAAAATCTGACCATTAAAGACAAACACTAACAAATTAATACGGCCATACACATTCTCAGAAAAAGCTATTTTCTTCAGTAAAAATGAAGTCTAATCGCATTATAAGAGCCCTCTGATGACAACATTATTATACACCAGAGAATACACTTCAGACAACAGAGCTTTCACCGCTCTCACTCCGAGTCTGGACCTTAGCCAGAGAGCTTCACGTGGTTTGGAACCCCTCCGTTACCTTATGGGTTCGCACCTTGAGCAATGCATCATGGGTGGACAGTGCACTGTCGAGGAATGAAAGGGACAGCCAGTATATTAAGTACAACAGCATCCAATCCATAAAAGTCAGCATTAATAGCCAGGCTGGCCATTTAATATTTCATCCACAATGAGGCCAATTTAGAGGAGTGGAAATGAGCTGTTGGAAACATGCCCATTTTTTAGCGCTGTGTCACAAGAAGCAGCCATATTATTTATTTCCCCCTCTGCCCCCTTAACCTGCCAGAATTAATGGCTCACAAAAAGCTAATTATCCGGTTTAATCTGGATTATAATGTATGTTCTCCTGACCCACAGCAACAGTTTGTGAAGCATATGTAGTGAGTCTGTGGTGTTCTGCTGACCTCGTGTCGAGCATTACTCTGGAGGACTGACACTCTACACACCAGATGGGGGAAGACCAAGCTCACTGTGTTCATGAGAGTTAAGAGTCTGGCTAAAACAACTCACATTAACACCACAGCCAACACATCCTGTTTCATCCCATGGCTATACTTGAATTCCAAGTTTGATCCAACCACTTTCTGGTTGTCTGGGAACTTTTTTTTTGTTTTTGTTTTTTTGAGCATAATGAAAAGTTCAAGTTCAACCACAGACATGTAATAAACACTATTTTGAATTTCAGTGGCTCTATTTTTTTTTTTTTTTTTTTATTATTTAATTGTATTTTGGAGAGTTGGAATTTACATTTGCCCCAAAGCTTCATACAAACTGACACATATGTGGGAGAAGAAAAAATCCAGCTACTCCAAAATGAAACAAATAAAAACAACAGGGCTTTGTCTGGTGAGTTTATAAAATTACAGGAAAACGTCTACTCAGCTGTCAAGGAAAAGCTGTTGTGTTTTGCCAGAAAAGATGGTAGTTATGAAACAGGTTACAAGTTCAATTCACCTGCTTTGGTTGAAACATCAGTTGTTGAGTAACTACGTACTGATCACAACAATTAATAACATGTCTTTATGGTGTAGCTTAAAAATATTGGACTGCTCAAAAGAGTTATCTACCTTTGTGTTACAGTTGTAAAGTCTTCTTGTGTCTGCAGTAGTAACACTGACACCTGCTGGGAGAGGAGTGACTCCTGGCTAAGTGCACAGACAGGTAGAGGATCCACCTGTATCTGGTCTGAAGAAAACAAGATTTACCTTGAATCTGCCAACAGAAAAGTTACACTGTGGAGGATTCTCCGTTGAGGAAACACACAGGTGTAAATATTTATCCAATTCATTCACTTGGTCTTAAATGTGTCTCAACTAATGGCATCATAAATTCATGTGAGCTGTGCTGGGATGGTGGGCTGTGGTGACTGGTGGGCACGGGATTTTAGCTTAAATACAAATACTATATCTATCCTTTCCTTGTTGACTGCATCCTTGAGCTTAGAGACAACTTAAAGTAAATCTTACCCCGTCCCTCCCCCCTTTTACCACTGCTTAGAGGGAGGGGGTGGCAGCGGGGGGAGGAATAAATCATTTGGCACTTGAGGCCCCATGAGGAGACCAACTTTGCCTGTAAAATAATCACAAATACAAGTGAAAATGTTCCATTTTGAACAGCATGCTTCCTAATGTAAAAGTGGCAGGTGGCATATTTCAAGTGAGCTTTGATTGATCCCCAGCTGTTTGTAAAATTGTCCGTCGTCACAGAATTCAGGTCAGAGTGATAAGCATTGTGGGCACTCCATCTGGGAGTGATGTTCACATGTTCTCATTCAGATGTCTGTGTGTTACACTCTTCCTCTGTGGCAGGGACAGGCCAGTGCTCCCATGCCAAATGAAGAACGAAGACAGAAAGAAATAAAAGCAAATTTAAATGGAAGAACTAATCATTTTGGAATACGTAATCAGTTTAATTAATTAATCGATTCAAATTAATCTTCAAAAAGTTATTACTTCTTGGAAATAATTTGGGTGTTTTTTCTATTTTTATTTTTTAAATAATGTGCATCCTCTCCTGCAATCTGTATTATACCTGTAATTTACAGCTGGCTCCTGCATTAACAGTATGAAAAATTAGAAACTCTGCTTTCCTCTATGAAGATGAGTATTACTTCAGGAAAAGGAACTTCTGCCATGAAGAGCTTTTGGATTTTAAAACAAAGTGACATAAGAAAAGATAGCAGCTGTTTTATGTATTTATTTGGGTTTTTCATTTTTTGTTTCTTTTAATCATGTTTTTTTATTTTTTATGCCAACCTGGCAAATAATAGAAGTCTCCAACAAAACCAGGGGGAGGGGGGCAGAAAAATGAAATAAAAACTACATGAGCAGTCATACATTTCTAATGGGACTCTTTTAATCTTGCAAGGGAGACTTTCAATAGTGAATTAGTCTTTTTTGTATTCCTTTAATGCTTCCAAGAGAAATATATGCAAATCTCTGGCTAATGCTAACAGCAGTGACAAAGGAGCCAGTTCTTCCCTGCTACACTGTGTTAGACAGCCAGCAGTGCAGCAGTGGCCAGAATAGCGCCTAAAGATTCCTACAAGGCCTCCTGGATCAAAACCCATAATGAATACATGTGGATGTTCTCAGAAATAAAGATTTCTATCTTCCCCCAGCCAGCACCTTGGTCACCAGGTTACAATCTTAACCATCCAGACACCATTAAATGCTTTTCCTTTACTTTCCTCTATTAAAAAAAAAAAAAGTTTGGAATTACAAAAACTCATTATGCTTCAGTCACAGAAAAAAAAATCAATTGAGCATGAAAGGTGCGGCTTATCTTTAAAAAAATAGCATATGCAAATTTTAGAGACCTAATATGAATATGCATACAAAAATTCTATCACTTGAAAAAAATAATTATTGCGCAGTAAATTGCAAATTAAATAATGTTTCAAATTAATGTTCACCTACAAAATGTAAACTTGAGAATAGTGCTTTTATCCTGCACATATTTCTATTCTAATTTTTGATAATTTGATAAATGTGTTGCCACATGATACTTGATGACAAACAATCAAAACACACTGATGTAGGCATTTGAAAGCCATCTATTTTGATTTTGAGGGCCTGCTTGGCAAAGTCTAAACATGGTTAACTAGTAGAGGCAGAGTTAATCCTTTTATCTAGATCCCTGCTGCAGGGGATCCCAAACGCACTCTGATTAAAAAAAGAAACGTGGGCAATGAACAGTTTAAGAATCATGAGCCCTAAACAGATAAAGGCAGAACATCTTGTTGCTATGGCAGTGCATATGGAATGACTGGCGACAGTTCTCCCCCCCCCCCGTCTAATATATTCACATTATTTATGAAATATTTCATAAGTAGCATAGCAAATGCTAAATATAAATCCCAGGGAGATGCTCTGTGCCTTTCCAGCTGGAGTTGTGGAATGCCAGTGCCCGTGTTAGAGAGCTTCTTGTGAAAGACTGGGTGTTTGTTCACAAGACACACTGCTTTTGATTCCCCCATCCTCCTAGTCTTCAATAGGAAAAAAAATTTAAAAAAAAACCCCAAAAAAACATATATATAATAATAGAAAAAAACAGAAGGAAAAAAAGAAAATAACAAAGACATCTGGATCATTTCACACTGACAGATAGAGACCATGAACAAAAGCGACAATTTGATTTGCTCATGCGGGAAATCAGATTCCCGTGTGAGATTTATCCAAAGCACTTCAGGATACTAGTAAAGACTGGCCTAAAAAAAAAAAAAAAAAGAGTACAAATTCATAATTTCACATAGAATCATCAAGTGATGGTAAATACCCCATGATGGCAAATTGAAAACATCATTTTAGAATATATTTTAGTTTATATTTTAAAAATATATAATGCATATAGTTAAATATATTTAATAAAAAGGGAAAACTAAAATATAAAATAATGTCACATTAAAGTATTGAGTATCTACTCCGTTTGGTCACAATTACGACCCAGACTGTAAAGCAACAAGGCCTGGACACCTGGATTTGGGGATTTTCTGCCATTCTTCCCTGCAGATCCCCTCAAGCTCTGTCGGATTTGATGGAGAACATCAGTGATCAGCCATTTTTCTGGTGTCTCCAGAGATGTTTGATTGGGTTCATGTCAAAGTACAAGCTGGGCCACTCAAGGACATTCACAGAGTTGGCCTTAAGCCGCACCTGTCTTGTTCTGAGTGTGAGCTTTATGGCCTTGTCTGAACCACAATATTATTGAGTCTGTACTTTCGGCCAACTGTGACCGGGCTTCCTGGGAGCCGCCGGCTTCACCATTAGAATGGGAGGTGACTGCAATGAGTTGGGTGATATGCGATGTCTGGTTTCCTCCTGACATGATACTCAGAACTGGCACCAGAAAGCTCAATTCTGGTTTCATCAGACCAGACAATTTTGATTCTAACAGTCTAACGCACTTTGGACTTGAATTAATCAATTTTTTTAAGAAGCACAATCAGGTTTGCATATGTCTTTCCTTGAGGAGAAGCCTCTGTCTGGCTACTCTACCATAAAGCTTAGATTGGTGGAGTTCTGCAGTCATGGGTGTCCTTCTGGATGTTTCTCTCATCTCTACACAGGGTTTCTGGAGCTCAGCAAGCGGGACCATCAGGTTTTCTGTCACCTTTGTGACTCAGTATGGCCTGTGGCAGGGGGCAGGTCTAAGTAGAGCCCAAATTTCGTTCATTTTAGAATTATAGAGGCCGCTGTGTGAATTTTTTGTGACCTCCAGATCTGTGCCTCATGGCAGTCCTGTCTCTGAGCTCTGCTGGCAGCTCCTTCCATTTAATGGCTTATCTTTTGCTTTGATGAGACTTTAATAGACACGTTTGTCTTTTCAATTTATGTCCATTTAATTTAATTGGCCCCAGCCAAGGTGTAGAAACAGCTCCATTCTATTTACTGAGTGTAGATTGATGAGGAAAAAATTAAACCAAAATATTAAAATATTTTCTGTACAGAGCACAACTTCTACCTACTGTATCCATACAACTATTATCCTTTAACAGCAATGAAAAATATTCGACAGACGCAGCAATAGAAGAGGACACATGGCTCACATCAATCAGACAAGAACTAGACATCCAGACTACAGGACCCATCACAGCCCCCCTCTCTCCTTGTCTATATGCCGTGACAGAGCAGGACAACTGCACTGCTATTTCTCCTGTCAATACCCTCCCAGCATCCATTTTCACCTGGCTGACACCTTTTACTGGTCAAGGGATGAATAAATCACACTTAGTGTACTCCCCTGGTAGTTTGACTAAAAAAAGGATATCAACATGAAGGAGGACTGCAGTGTTTTCCTGTCATCACTGCCCCTGAGGTACGGTGAAAAATTACCTTTGATAAAATATCATTTTTCAAAGAGCCTTATTGCTCTTTTAATCTATCCGCCACAATGGATGGCTTCTGGGATGTGTTTCATTTCATCTGAACACAAACAATCTTTCAAAGGGCTTAATAACAGTTACACAAATGAGAGTCATTAATTACCCGCTAATGGAATAATAGATGTGCCATCTACTGTAGCTCTACAACACGAGGTGTGGAGCTTAAAAAAAAAAAAATAATAATAATAATAATTATCTAGGACTCCACTTGTCTTTGAGCTTCATTAGTGCTCCAACACAAGCCCCACAATGCAAATACAGGCACTAAAATATGCTGATCATATTCCCTATGATTCTGGTTATCTGTTTACATAATGATAGAAAAATTCACGAGTGGGAATCATTTCAGCTGCATAGAAAGGGCAAGGTAAAGAAATAATGCAAAATGTGCTGTGCTTTGAATATTCCTGTCTAGAATCCTAAGGAATGTTTTATGGTTATTTTTGTTTTTCCTGCATATTAATGTATTTTACGGAATTACAGCAATAAGATATAATTGCAGTTTAAATGCATTCCTTGCATAAATCTAAATAAATTTATTACAAGCTCTATATATATATATATAAATCTTTTTGCAAATGATACCAAGTGTGTGCCACATTGGTTTCTAGATGACAACAACTTCTATGACTGAGGGAAGACTTTCGCTTTCATTATCAAATCGGATCTGACTAGTATGACACACTTGCAGTCAAAAATCGCATTAATCTTCCTGCGGAATCAAAAAAGAACACAGATATTTTTCATCCTAATCTTACTGATAAAACTAACAAATAGAGATGGATTTAAAGGGAGAAAAGAGTAGTTAATGAATGATGAATTAGAGTCAAGGGGAAACATCATAAATTCTGTCAAGACGCTGTTGTCTGCCGGATGATAAACAGCACTGCTGGATGGAATCTGCCTCTCTGTGTATCTCTCAGACGCTGGCTGCCACTTTATCTCTTCCATTCTGCTAGATTACACCTCCAGGGTTCAGGTGGGAATCAATCATTGCTATTATTACCTGAAGTCACAAGATGCATCTATCACCACTAAGGTTACCATAACCTCAATATTAACAGAGGAAAAGCCCCTCTAATAAACAGCAGAAAGGATGGGCTGGCTGGTGGGATTTCATCTTCCTTTCACTTTTAATAAGGCACTCAGAGGAATAAAGATTACAGGCCATATTTAGCATGCAGAACAAATCAGGCTCTTCCAGGCTCTTCCTCTCCTCCACTTCTCATTCTGGTTAGTCATTAAGACTGAGGAGGAGGAAGAGAGACGCATGGGGGAGTGGGGGGCGGGGGGTTCTGGTGTGGAGAGGCGTTCCCTCGTTCAGCAGTCATGCTGCCGCGCTCTCTGTTCTTCTGCTGCCTGCAGCTGCTGTTAATAAGACTTTTCTAAGGCCCAATAAGTGTAAACTTGGTAGTGAGTCTGCACATGCCTCTACAAGCTTGGCTATGGTTAGATCTCTGGCACTCTCGGGCCTCTATAATGCACCACCAGACAGATCCAGTGGAGGAAGAGTGGTTAAAGTCCTGAGGACACAACCCTGTTAATGTTCATCCTCTTTTATAAGCCACCATTATACAATGGTGTCTCTGTAAAACAAGATGCAGAAAGAGAGCGAGCATCAGGGCGAAAATGGCTAAGCTTCTTTGAGGATTAATGGAATTTAGTCAAGTAGGAGTCTGTGAGTGCATTAGAGCAGCTGACATGGGGTCATGGTACCGCTGAGTGTTTTCACACGCCATCCCTGACATGAATCATTCATTGACTTTCAAATGAATATCATCAGCCAAATGAAATATCATTAACCACCGCTAAAGTCATTCCATAATAATATACCTCCAATTAAACTATGATCAGAGCATCATGCCTGATAATAGATTCCTACCAATTAAGTTTGAAATATATTCAAAGGACTTTTCACTTTGAAACCAGTTTTGTTATTCCACTCGACATCCAACAACAGCACTCATTATGGTGGCTCCAAAACTAGAAATGGAGAGACCATGTAAATATTTAAAACCCTCACAAATATATAAATATTCATTCCAGAATGATTTGATGCGCTAAATAAATAATCCCTTGTTAAATAAATGACACCCTAAATAAAACTTTAAAAACAGAATCTGGGGAAATGAAGATGAGATGAATCAGAGGGGAGGATTCTGGCAAGAAGGGACTAAGGGGGGAAATGTCAGCTATCACTCCTCCCTGTTTGAATTCCTAATGGCAGCCATGCAAACAGGCCAGGCTAATTAAAGCCCAGCAACCAATTAGACGAGCTTTAGCTAAACCTTTTGGGGAAGTACTGCTGCTGAGCCACAGAGGGGTATATCTGTTTGGGAGGTGGAGCTATGGAGTCAACTGATAAGTCACTTTCTTCACTTTCACTCAAGCTAAAACGCAAGTTTTCATTTCTCTCCAGCCTTTTGAATCAATAGACTGCGGGCCTCGCTCTGTGTGCCAGTTCAACATCACGCAGGATGTGAAGAAAGGGAAGGTTGGCTGGCAAAGAGTATATAAATAAACAAAATGTGAAAAAGCGTTTCCCATTTTCACTTATCAACAACTTTGACATGAACCCCGCTGTGAATAATCTATTATTTCTGATGAAATGGGCAATAGGAGGGAATATTATGCATGAAACGATAACACACACACGTTCTCAGTAAAGTACAATGTCAGTGCTATCGCCAAAAATTTCCTTGTTCTCATCATGTGTTCTGAAATTACTGTTCATTGCTTCGGCCCAGAGCCTGACCTCAACTGATAGATGTCTGGTCCTACAAGGCCCGCACTCTCCCAGCACGGTGGACGAGACATAATCTTGGGTGTCGTCTGGCCTATTCTGCCTCCCATTTGACTGCTTCTTCCAGCTTCCCGGCTCTCTGGAGGGCCGGGCCTTTATGCTGCCGGAGCCTGTTCTATCACACACTGGGCTGCAGGAACAGCGCTTTTGTGATGGCTGTGATTAGTCTTTTGTGTTCCCAGGTAGAATTAAGATGAAATTCTACAGGCAGTCATTGTGTTCCTATCTTCAGGACACTCAAAGAAATATGTTGGGTTTTGAAGGGGTGAAATGAAGCCCGCGGGGCCTTGGCAGACCTTGCTCTGTGGGGAAATACACAGTGGAAATACAATGGGAACAATCTTGTCCTTCAGTTTCCTTTTGTGCTCTGCTAAACCTTAGTCGGTGCTGCCCATTTACTGTAGCTGCTTTTTAACAGAGCAGTATTGTCTCACTCCATTCTGCCTTTCCTTTTTTTTGCTAGCTTCTGAGAAAGACCCAAAGGCTGATGAGATGACAGCCGTGACTTTGCCAGACTTTGGAAGACCCTCAGGGTTTATTACCCACATTCCTCCAAGTGTTGGGTATGCAAATAAAGTTTGAGATGGCGGCTTTCAGATGTGATAATTATGGATTTATTTGTAAGCTGTCACTTCCCTTAATGCTCAGGGACATCAAAAAAAGTTCAAATGCAACCATCAGAGAGGATCACATTTGCTAGTGTACCAGAGATTCAAAGAACATGTGATTCTCATGACGCCAAAGGTCTGTCAATAACCACTCATTTAGACAGCAGTGTGCTTTGGAGACCTTCACTGCATGTAGCCTCGCTCAAAATGTCTGGTAGAAAATATTTACATTTTCTCATTCAGTTAGATATCCAAACATCAAGGCACTTTTATCAGTTAGTAATGCACAAACAAAGATAGAGCAAATTTTTATTGCCACCTCATCCCCTGAAACCCGAAACAGACTGGAGCTGTGCGCAAGTGTTTCAATCAAACCTCTGATTAAAAACAAAAGCAGCTTCTTATACTGCAGGATGAGCCAGTCAGGTTGAATGTTTCAACAGTAACCGGTTAATACTCTCACCCTTTAACATCCATGGACCTTTTGCTGCTCTCCTAATAGGAGGAAATGAACAAAGATATAAGGGGATCAAAAGCCCGAAATAAAGACTGAAACCATCTGAGTTTTCCCAGACATCTGCAAAGGACAAGAAAGTACCTCACAATGATTTGCACACCTATTGTCTTGCGTGACGTGGTGCCTAATGAATAGAGAGCAGGTGAGGGTTTCCAGCTGCTGTTTCAGCAGGATTGGGAAGGCAGGGCAGAGCACTGAGCGCCGTGCCTACCTGAAAAAACATAGTCTCTGTGATGAGAGAAAATGGCTGGGCTTGGAGAGGGCTATCTCCCATCAGCTCAGTTCTCAAACATTGGTCTGTCGGCCTCCAGGAGGTTCTCTGTCATTGTATAAGTGCACATTACAGCCTGATAAAAAACTATAGAATCCAGCCATCCATCTTGATTTACTGGCGTTAGTGAGCAGAGAGTATAAACTCTGAATACCTGCCACTCAGTGGAAGAAAACTGCAACTGTAGGGAGCTGGCTTACGACAAAGTCTGGCACCTACCTATGCATCATGGGACATACAATTATTGTCTTTTTAACCATTATTGCCTTTTTCTGTTTTGGCAAAAACCTATTTTTGGGAGCATGCACGAGGATGAACCTGATGTAACCCGGCTTCTCGTTTGCAAATTACAGAAATATGAATACAGCAATGCAAATATGTCATGATGTATGTATGCATGTGTGACTAATCATGTCACCACTATTAAATCGTTCCCTAAAGGAAAACCTATTTCTGAACATGTAATTATACTGGTGGTTATTACACCTGTGATGATCACTAACTTGAGGGTACATGCTTCTGATGAGTGATTACAGGGCAGTCTCCCACTTACCTTGTTTGTGTTTGCATTTAAAGGACAGGGAATACATTTTAGATTTAAAAACACATGGGCAAACAACTGGCTACAGCAAAAAAAAAAAAAAAAAGACAAATACTTTAATGAAGTCAGTGCAAATATATCATACAAAAAGCTGCCCTATTGTTGTTGTTGCACTGTGTATATGACGTACACAAACAGAGGATTTGTTGACATGTCTTACCTTTAAAATAGGTTGAAGATCATATGAACACAGATCACAGGGGGGAACGCAGCACCAAGAAGGAAAAAAGAGAGAAAGAGAATTCAATTTCTCGGTACAATAACACTTGTGAAATCTTTTATGAACAAGACAATTTCCCAAAGAGGAGGTGAAATAAATCTAAATATTCTGTGCGGGGAAAATTATATTGTGACTGGCATCAAAATTACACTCTAACTGCAGAGCTAACACATCACAATAAATCATATGAGAGCTAACACAGAGAGGGCAAGCAGTTGCCTTGTAGACAAAGGCCTTAAAACATGCCTGTATTAGCCCTCTGCTGGTTACCATCAGGAATTCAGATGATAAACGACGCACAATATTCATTTTCTTATTGCTACACAGTCTGTTCATTGCAAACTAAATGAAATGTAATGACAAGAATCAGCGCAATGACAAACTGAGGTTAAATACTGTACCCTACTGGCAAATACATGTGCTATACTGATAAATAGAGCTAGTTCCCAGAGTCTGTGTCTGTGTCGGTCTGTTGGTCTCTCTGTTCCTTCAGCTCGCTCTGTCTCTTTTCCGCGCGTGCACGCACACTAGCACACATACACACACACACACACACACGAAGAAACACAAACACACAGAGAGACAAACACTAGATAGATACTACTCACACACGTGTACACACACTGAGACTGTGGTTCTCTAGGGGCTGTTTCACAGTGGCGCTGAGCTGCCTCAGAGCACATTCTATCACCAGCGCAAGATAGCATCTGATGACTTGTGCGATGTAATTGAAGTGTAGATTACTATCTCTCATGTGCTTGCCAGATCAAAATAATAAAAATGCAGGGAGGGAGAGATAGAATGTGAGCAGGCTACTCCACTGTGGCAGCGTCGTACATGACTTTCCACTGCTGGAGACGAAGAGAAACCTCACTATCCTTCTCAGGAGGACGTTATGCCACTTAGAAAATTGAATCCCCCACCACACCTCCCTCCTTAAACTGCATTAGCGTATGACAGGCCAGGACATGTTCCCCTCATACAGACTGAGGTAAGAGACTGGGTGTTGAGAGATGGAAGAGCGTTGGAGGACATGGGCGTCACTGAAAGCTGACTGACAGCTGTGACAGCACAGAGATGTCAACAGTGGGCTTTACAGGAGTCGGGCCTGGGCTAACAGTTCAAGGACACCAAAAAGCCCGGTAACTTCTAGACACATGATTACTGCATGGCCATCTTTTTAGGTTCGGGAGAGGACGGCATAAATTTTAAAAGGCTAAATAACCGCAAAAGACTAAGAGCAGCAGGAGTGATAAGGTTGTGCACGACAGAAGAGGGAATCTCGAATCTCGACACAATTGAAATAAAGAGGGGTTCAATGATAGGAAATCTGAGGGGAGCTGGTGAAGGTGGAATGAGACGAGAGACCAAGAGAGGGGGAGTGAGAGGAAGCGAGAGAATCAGGAGCCGGAGCAGGAGACGGCACACAGAAAATGAGAAAATGATCAGGTTCACATGAAGCGGGGCCACCAAATTTGTAGTTGTGTAGAAGAACCCCTCATTACTGCACCTCATGGGCACTCGCCGTGGCCTTTGAAGTGCTTTGTGGTATATCATCCCACGAGCATAGTTAATCCACTTGTTAATCAAGTGTGCTCATGAGCTTATGTCTGAAGTGGCTCTTTCTCCTCCGAAGACTCCAAGCGTTCAAAAGAAATTGTGGCAGGTTCCACGTTTTTACTACACAACACGCACTGACTTGGAAATGGCTGCCGTGGTTACATTTCTGAAAGGTGACAGCATGCACAATGTGATATTGAAGTTTCCCTCATTCTACTCTAAACATGAACTTATATCCTTGCAAGGTTTTCTTTTTACTGCTTTTCTAAAGTAAGCATCTCTCATTTGTTGCAACAAACAAAGGCTCTCACCCCACGGGTCATGTATGCAAACTGAAATATGAGGGAAGCGACTGTGGAGGCTGTCTTCTCATGCTTGTCTTCCTCGTTCACTCGCCATCCATTCCTGATGAATGGGTTGTCGCCCTTTCTCTCCGCAGCAAACAAGGAGTCAGACAGAAGCGAGAGAGAGGGATGGCTGCATCTCCCTCTCTCGCTGTCTCCATATCTCTCTTCCCTAAAGCCTGTGGGCCGCTCTGAGGCAGAGCCACGGAGGCCTGGCGCTGCCTCCCCCTGCTGCGCCAACAAGTCTCCTTTTCACTTCAATTAATGAGCCATAAATAACCCAATGAAGGTGTCAACAAAGAGCACCATTTATCATGGCTTTCACCAACTCCACTTCATGTGACGAGGAAAGCTCATTCCCAGCCTACAGCTCGCCCAAACAAAGACAATGCAAAAAGAGAGAGATTTATTCCTGGACCAACGCTCCAACCTAGAATTCATCTTGCGCTGGGACTCTCACAGGTGCAGTGATTTGACAAATATATCGGGAACAGTCGGCCCGTGCCTTTGTGAGATTTCCAGAGTCAGACTAGCAATAAATTTGGTTAAGAGTTGGGGACAACACTCTCACGAAGTTCCCAAGAGGGTGCCAGGGAGCCCATGTCAAAGACACTTCTTTCTGTCTCAGTCTACTTCAGGGCTGTGGATCACAAAAGGCAGCGAGGGTCTTCCAGACAAAAAAAGAAGAAGAAGAAGAAGAAAAAAAGAAGTGAATACAAGTAAATAATACCAGGCTGGTCAGAGCAGCAGGAAGAATTGCTTTATCAGGATGTCCCATAAATGTCACTTTGAGTCAACAATGAGGGGAAAAGAATACAGCACTTAATCATAGACCCCCTTCTGAACTGAATGCCTCCTAGAATCATGCAGCAAGCAAAGGTACAGTACTATAGCGAAGTGCTTCGGAGAAAAGATGAAAACTCCCTGAATAATATATGACAGCTTGGGTTTTGAATCCGACATTAAAAGTGATGACGTGAGTATGAACTCAGCTCTGCTTCATCTTGCATCCACGAATCAAAACCTAATGCATAAAAGGGCGAACACCCCTTCTTTACAGTGAGAACATAATCATAAAAAAATCATAGCAATAATAATGATAACAACAAACAGGGGCCTTTGAATTAATCGAAACGCAAGCATTTTCCGCCTCGCAGCTAAGCCGGAACTAGTGTCTATATGATCCTGCTAAACCAATTAATGGTTCCTGTTAAACCACTCATCTTTGGGGAGGATTGTCTTTCTAAATAATACAGCAAGATGTCTCCTATCCACCACACAGCCCACACACATGCTCTGACAAAGACTAGCAGATTGTCACTTGAATCTGGGGCTCTTCTCACACCACAAACACAGACTTCAACTCATAGATTCTGCACAATACAGAGAGCGGTGGAAGTCTTTGTCTACTGTAGCTGTGTAGAGAATCCCCCCGATCTGAAACGCCTCCACACGCCAGACACTTTGATGGTGTCTGATACAAAATAAACTAGCAAGTGCAGCATATGATTTTGTGACTTTTCAGCCAAGGGAGAAAAGGTAAGGGAACAAAAATCAAATCCATTACAGCAAAAGCGGTATTAAGTACCGTTATCACAGAAAAACATAACATTTGTACAATTTTCCAAGCCACCCCCAGTGATATAAATGTCCAGCAACCATAATCAGTCTGGGTTACAGACACTGCCAGAAAACCACGATAAATGACATTTCCCAAAATCACGCTGACATTTTCTCTTATCAAGCAGCAGGCACTGGCATGGTGAGAGCAGGCTTGTCAGTCAGAGGCAGACAGGCCTCACACCTTATCACAAGGGCACTCAGCCTCTCTGGAGCTAATGCTGAGGCTGGGGATGGAGTTTAGAAATGGGGGCTAAGGGGCAAGGGCCGATACTGAAGCTCTGGAGTAGCCCCCGCCCAAAAAAGTGAACAGTTTTGGATCCTTGGGTGTTAAGAAATGGTAACTGGACTTCAGATGGAGTTGATGTAGAAAAACACTGCTGTACTTCTGCTTTGGTTGACTTTAAAGCGGCGGATGCAGATAAGGCTGGTGGTACTGCACGACTCCTTCCACCCCCCCACCCCCAGCCATGAATCCCCTCCCCTCACCGCTGCTGCTCTTCCAGCCAGCCTCCTTCGGAAGCAGACACAGAGCGGAAAATTAAATATTTAAGGTTGATAATGACGCTCTTCATTAACATGTGATTCCGAATAAAAAAGTGGAATACATAAATAAAGAAATAATAGAATGCCTATAAGCGGACATGTTGAATGAATTTCACTGGTGATAAAAGGAGCGAGCAAGAGGGATTTCTTGGTCGAGGAGAAAATGATTGAAGCAAAGGGGAAGAGATCAGAAAGAAATGGCAGTATGAGGAAAAAAAATGAACGTACAATGTGCATTACTGATTGCCATGGATTTCTGTGAACTCCACATAGATTATTTGCCTCTGTATTTATTTATTTTTAATGCAGCCTAGCTTGTTTTGGCCGTGTTGTTTCTGATATTCTCCTTCTCCATTGTCAGAGTCCTGACTGCACACTTCTTGCAGTCGAAACTAAGACTGGACATCCAAATCTGTCAAAGCAGCTGCCTGGACTTCCCAGTGTTAACAGCTGTCACACAGACACCTATATCCTGACAATGCAAAGTCACCTAATGCGATAGACTGTGCGAGAAATCCAATACACCTTTGGCAATTTCACTGAGGTGCTCAGATTCCAGTCAACAAGCTGATTGGCCTGTGTTCACGAGGTAACAAACTCAAGGGACAAGTTATGTTTTCCGTGTGACGAGGGATTGGGCTGAAGATGGCTGTCTGAGGCAGCATTGTGGCAGTGAGACAATGAAAGTGGGGGAGAAAGCCTCTATCCCTGGCAGCACATGTTTGAGTCAGAGCAGTAGATCCTGCTAAGCCTCGGTGACTCACAGCACAGCTCGCAGTGCGAATCATCAGATGTGTTTCTCTGATGTGTAGGAGCTTTTCAAAGTCAAAAGCATTACTCCAGGAATGCAGGGTTAAAATCTGCATGAAATGAAAGACTAAGTAAATAAACTGCAGTTTTTATGAGAAGAGCACATACAAAATACTTGATGCTATGAAGAAAATTTCTGGTATACAGTACAGATAAGTGCCATTTAGGGATTTTTTTTTTTTCCTCTGTAGCCGAACAGCACTGGGATCTCAGCTTGTAGTTAACTGAACACGCTGAGGTGATGGATGGGTTAACAGGGTATAAATTATAAAACAGCAGGTAAACGCAATACACTCATTAGATTCCAATGCTTTTATTTTCCCCAGGAGTAGCTACAATAATTGATGTCTCGCTCTCCTGTCTGTTTGTTTTATCCCTGACAGAATCATTGAGATAATTCACACTCGGCTGCCACACTGGCACCAAATACAAGGCAATGGTGTTTTTCCCTGACTGCATGGAATAAAAAAAGCGACTATGGAGAAAAGTAATTTGAGATATGATGATGACACAAGAGCTCATGGCAAATACAGGTCAAACTGGGATTTTTTTTTTTTTTTTGCTGAAACATTGACCACATGTATCTCACCATTACAGCAGTCAATTATATAATAAAATATAATAGCCATGAAATAACTTCAGTGGGGTGAAAAAAATATAATAAAATCTTTTACTGGAGCAAGACAAACAAACTAGGTAAAGCCATCCGCTGAATTCCAGTCTGGAACAGGTCACACAGGAGTCATTCACAGAATCCACATTTAATATATCCCAATTCCTGTGGACTGAATTTCTCTAATGAACCACTGTGCTGCAGCCGAAAACCCAGTTATGGTGGGGCATACACACAGGAATATAATTATTTGTTTACTGCTGCCTGTCTCTGGAGTGTGTGAGTTATCATGGTGTTTATGCCCCCTTTGTGCAACAGTGACTCCACTGCAGTTGTCATCTCTTACACACAGGAAAAAGGAATTATTCATAAAACTGCATTAGTGTGTTCACAACCAGCCTTTGCACTTCTGAAAATAAAATACCACTGATTACATGTACAGTTCTATTTATCATGGTATCTCTCTCTGAAGAAAAAAAAAATCATAATGTGGCAGAATTTTACTAATTAAGCATTCTGGTAATGTTCAGAAATGTATTACAATGATGACAACTGAATTAAAAATTAAACGCTGCTCTTAGTTTTAATGTAGAGTAGAGAAAACTTGATGTTTTAAGACAGTAAATCCTCAGGCACGGCTCTTATCTGTTAGCTTTGTTTTCCAATTGGTGGTCTTTAATTTACTCATTTAAATGAAGTCATCAGTGCAGACAGACCAAACATGACAATGCATCAAAGGGAAGGAGTTATTCATATAGTTTGGAGCATATGGGCTGCCATTTCTCTTTACCGTCTTCATGAAGTCTCATTCTAACAGTCTATTATGGAGACGGGGCTACTCCAAACCCCCAGCCTGTGTGCAGGGAAGCTGCTTTAGGACATCGGTCCCATTTATTTCCCTCTGACATTCTTTTTTCATTATGTACTGTGCTGCGCCTCCAGCCACAGTCAGTCGGCTTCCTGTCCAGTCTCTTAAGTCTCTAAATGGGACAGAACTATTGAGGAGATTTGGGGAGGAAAAAAGTCAATGGGTCTATACTGAACAGTGGGACAAGACATTGGCAAGGCTGATCAGAAATGATCACATCAGAGGGCCGAAATTACAGCCGGAGAATCACTAACTGAGGAGTACACATTTCCATTAAGAGCTAACAAAACACATGATGTTCTCTATGAGGAGCATCTCCTTAACAGAAAAAAAAAAAAAAAAAAAAAGTAAAGCTCACCATTTGACATTCATTTTTCATGGGAGATATCTGACGCCCAGCACACTCGCTGTGATCAATATCTAATCTGGAGAAATAAATTGCTGCTGTTTGTCTTTCATCTTTGAGGAAATGAATAAGCATTCTGACAACACCGTGGCAACATTAATCAAATAATGAAATAATGATTTGGGTAGGAGGCGTTAAAAAAAAAAAAAAAAAAAAAAACCTACTGTAGACTGCTCTGATATTCACTGTGACCTAGCGTTGTTGACATCCTCGCATCTTGTATCACATCTTGTTACTTCAGTGCAGCTGGGGGGACTTCAGCAGAGATCATCTCCTCTCTTTGTCAGAAAGCAAAGCAACGAATTGGATATCTAAGAAAAGGTATTGGTCCCCTGTGTGCATTGCGAATAACACACTGTAACATGCATGGATGTCATACACTTGTGCCTCTGACCTTCCTCTATCTGACAGTAAAGAACTCTTTTTTCCCCCATTTATTCTCAGCCCTTGTCTTTGCAATTACCATGTTCCAATCTCGCCTTGTCCCCACAGTCACCCACAATACCCAGAAGGATCGGCAGTCTTTCTTCTGGTGCAGCAATTACCGCCCCTATCTCTTTGAAACAAAAAGTTTGGTGTAGGATATTAGAAAATGTCAAATTCAGGTTATATTTCACTTAAGTCCAAAGGCGATGCGGTGCGCTCTCAGGAAACACTATTTTCACAGCTTTTGCATTATGCATGAACTGTGAGGTCCATCATTATTTTCTAGAGAGGCAAAGGAGAACTGTTTGCTATCAGCAATGTATGGAATACATGACACACACACACACACACACACACGCAAACATATACCAGGTATTTACAATCGTAACTAAGAAAAAAAAATCCACATTACAAGCTTGTGTTTCTCAGTCAGATTTAGCAACTCAATTAGCCAATCAAAGCCGATTGAACATGTCATTGACTTTTTTTTTTTTTTTTTTTCTCAGCAAGTCTTTATAAAAGCATCACTTTTTGAGAAATGAGTCAAATAGTTCCTCCCCTGGTGATATGCATGAACTGTGGCCTCTTATCACAATCCTGCAGGACAGACTAATCACATTCCAGTCTTTCACCTGCATGCCTGACATGCTTTGCTAGAGCTCATGATGAACCTTCTCAGGCAGGCATGACACCCCTCTGTCACTGCTGGTGCCAGGCTCTCGCTGGGAAAATAAACTACCGCCGCTTCAAGTTCTACTGCTTTTACTACCAGCAATAACTATAATAGTTATTATAATAATAATAATAATTTCCCTACTGAAACGCACATTGTTTCCTGGCTGCCACCACACGTCCCCAAAATTAGGAGTTTAAAAGGTACATGTTTAATAAAATCCTCGACATGGAAAACACTAAAGTACCAGGGACAGCAGTGGGCCAAGTGTTTTAATAAAAGGCCCCATACTGAAATAACCCTTTTAAACACATCACTAAAACCACTTGCAATCCCTGTAGCAATGCATTTTTAATCAGCAGGTTGACTGGATCACTTCTCCAAGTGTTCTCACAAGATCTGAAAGAGCAGAGCGGCTCAACAAACCTTGTACCATGTTTGTGTGTGCTGATCCACTAAATCCACTACATTTGTTTACTTACTTTGTATTCTGTAATTTTCTTTACTGGTAATACAGCTAAACCAAATTAGTAGCGCACAGCAGCAGCTGTGCACAGATGATGTCTTATTTTATTTATACTCTTTTTGTAACATATTGTTAGGTCAGCTCTTTCTCTAAATTACTGCGCTGCTTGTGACCAAGTGGGGAGACAGTAGTGCTGTGGTAAAACTGCTGCTCAGTGCTGCCTTTGCTTTCAAAATGATAACTGTAAATATATTTTGTTCCAAACAAAACAAGGTTTTGGGGAAAAAGAACAGATGGGGTAAAAAGAGAAGGCCACTAAGTATGTATGTGTATAAATCCAAGAGTGGAAGATGTTAGAATTGTGCCATTGAAAGTATTTTATTTTATTAAACTTTTTGAGAGAAGGATTAGTGTGAGGGTGCAAAATAATACCACGTTTGTACTATGAGACACTGATATTTGTCTTTTCTGTATCTTGGTTCCATATTTAATATGGCCAGACAGATTTCATAATCTAAACATCACATTCAAGATCTATCTTCTATACATTCTGCATATATACAAGTGAAGAGAATGTGGGGTTTTCCATTTCTAAATTGAGTGTGCTTACAAGTGCATTATTGTCGTTTTTAGGGTTATCCTGGTTTTGATTATATTTCAGATATGGAGTTCATTTTGAACATGAAAGATGTTATTCATACCTGTATCTCCAGTCATAATAATTTGGCTTTTGAGCCTCGGCCACTGTCTTTATTCTCACCACCTCAGCCACAATGAGATGGTTCAGAAACTTGAATGAGGTGTTAACATGCCACAGTGTCCTGCTTTCTCATGGAGTACTATGGATAGTAAATCAAGGTTTCCAAATCTCGGGATAAAGCTTTTTCCGGGTTTCTGAATTTGAAATAAGCTGTTTATATGCACACAGCATAACCAGGTTCGTCCAGAAATCCAACCATAACCAGGTGTGCATGTTAGCACTCCATGATGACTTTACTTGGGGCTTTTTAAAGGGCTCATAAAAAAGTGTAAAGTTTAAGCCAAACCTCTGTTAATATTTAAGACCAAAAATCCTGAATCTCTTCAATGATTCTAGTCAACTCAGGGGTGAAGTATGTGTGGCCTGATGGAAAAATGGAAAAGTCTGGTGATGTAACACCCTCTGAGGCCGAACACCCAACACCCAGTTCCTGTCTCTGCTACCCCTGCGACCTTCCATGAGACTTCTTTTCCTCCCTGCTTTACTGCTGTGTTTGCAAACACAGATGATGCTGGAACAGAGCATTGGTGATTTTGGACTACTTTTTTTTTTTTTTCATGGGTGGCATATGCAATGTCTGCTTTCTAATTAAAAAGCCTCCCTGATGAGGTCACTCCTCGGACTGAAATTTGAACCTGCTCGGAAAAAAACACAAAAAAAAACTGTTGCTGAAGTGTTATGAAAAGGAATAAAGCTGTGTAACAGAAATTACTTTCGAGTGGATCTGGCAAACAGTCCAAGGACATCTGTTTTCTACTTGTTTAAAAACTTTATACTTGTTCAGCTCAGTAAAGCCAAGTTAAGAGTTGCAGTTGCTATAGAAACAAAACAGGATAGACAGTATTGTCAGCACTGTGGGTAAATGTCTGGGATGAATAGGCTTTTATTGTCTTCTCTGGTTGGTGATTTGAGGGAGTTTTAACCAAAAGAATAAACAGTAATATCCTGTTTTGGCAGTGGCATAGCTTGTTTAACCTTTAACCCCTCCCATCGTTTATCAGGCAGAAAATGGACGCTATCCCAGCAGCCTCCTCCCAGTTCGGGACAGTGCAGATGAACCTGAAAACAGAAAGGGGTTCTAGCCCAGGAGAGAATAGTCCAAAGTCAAGGTGGACAGATGGTGGTGCTCCACTTTGAGCCTCATCACTTCAAGTGAAATCATGCAAAAGAAACAACTGTAATCCCTCAAAGGAATGCTGTTAAAAAACAGAAACGAGACTGGTTGCTCATTTTCTCCAGGTTAGGATTGGTTTCGACACAACAATAAGAATATCTACAAAGTCACTTTCAATCCAGAGATTGCAACTCTTCTGAGTGAAGAACAAAGCCTTTTTATTACCTGACCTGTGAGATGAGCCGTATTCTCTCTACCATTAGTGAACGCACATTCAATTACACAGACTGGAAAAAGCTCCAGGGTGCCGAATGGGTAAAGAGAGCCAGACAAGACAGAAATTAAGCTTGTTACAGACTGATTTTCAACTTCACTTAATTCAGCTCCCCTTTACCAATCCCTCCCATACCCTTGCGTTTGTGTTTCTCCCCCCCCCCCCCCGTTCCTCAACATGGAAGCCGGATTTACATATTGCAGGTAAACTGGGGAATAAAGAATGCAGATCCAATTAAACCTCTAGGGAGCTAATTAGTTACAATTAAGTTTCTGCTTCACTTGTTGTGTGGGATTATTTGGTAAACACCTACAGAATGTTAAAAGAATCTTGGCCTTTTCCCTGAACTTGAGAAGAGCTCTATTCATCTGGAGGAAACTTGATATTTATTTTTTCATGATATTAATTAATCTGTGAGGATCCTGTGGTGACTTATTAACATCAAAGTTGAAAAAGACTCTGTGACGGGGCAGAATATTCACTCGTTGAGGTAAACCTGCTGTTTAATCTGCTACTGTGAGCACAAAGGGTGGCCAGTGTTGTTATCAAAGAGGGTGAGGAAGTCATTGCACAAGCAATGCCTGCGTTGAGCTAAATGCATGTTGACTTCATTAACCTTGATGCTCGGTATTAAGCACCCCATCTGCACCCCTTCATTATGCCTCAACCACATCTGAGGGGAAGCACCAAAGATATAAAAAAAAAAAACAGAAAAAAAAAAGAAAAAAATAAGCCTTTGCATCTGGCTTGCTGCTCAGTCGAACTGTTAACAACAACCAAAGACCAATGTCACATAGCATTTAACAACAATGGCTAAGGCATTTCACCTGCCTCTGCAGAGTAGCCAGCAGCCAGTCATAGGTGTGTTTGGTGGCTTTGTTCTGTCATAGCATATCATCGTTCATTTGTGCATTACAAGGTTCCACACAACACGTCCCTTTCTGTTACACTGCCCACTGAGTGACATACAGAGTTTAGTTGGCCTGTCAAAGAGGCCCATATGCAGGCAAGATAAACAAGAGCAGAGAATGAACATGATTCGCTGTCTCGCTGAACAGTAACAAGCTGCTTCAGTTATATTAGAAAAATCCACATTTTCTCATTTACTTCCTGTCTAATCTGACCATGTCGATAGTTCGGATTTCATTTGCCCATGTTTTAAGGTATTTGGGGTTTTCACTTGCGGTTGAATTGAAACTTGAATTGTCACTTTTGGTATAAGCAAGTGTGAAGTATAATGCATATGTTGCTGCAGCTATTGTGAATAATTTTACATCTTTCAAAAGAGTTTGAGCACCAGTGCAAGGACTGTCAACATCTGTGATGCGCTACTGACTGGAACACCTCATAGCCTGTAGAGCATACGAATGTTTTTCTCTCCTTTTTCAAAACACACGCATTGCAGTGGTTATGTACTTCTGCCGATTTCCATCCCTCTACAACATCTGTGAGGGCTCATTGTGCTGTTCAGTGAAAATGTTTGGAAAAATTAAAGTTGATTCCAAGTAGGACTTATTTTAGTGCAGCACCAGCTCTATCGTCGGCCAGACCAAATTCAGACACATAACAGTCATTAAAACAAAGTCTCGTGTTGTTTATGGTATCAAGACATTGAGACAAAGTCCAGAAAGTTCAGTTGGAGTGACACAGTGGTGGAATTTAAGTACTTATATTGTGCTTTCCTTTTTGTCTTTAATATGTTTTACTTTTTTGTTAATGTAAAAAGTCTGTGAAATTACAAATACTATAGTTCAGGACAGAAGGACAAATCATCTCCTGCAGGAAAAATAAAAAGTTGTGTTTGTATTTCAGGGTTTTCTTCTGTAACTTGTCCACATCACTAGGTCATATAGTCGCACAATGCCCGCCTGCTGGGCATAAATCAAGCTTGAGTGGGAGCTGGGAAGAATTTGATTAGCCTGACCTCATGATGAGAAGTCAGTGTTGAATGCATCTAACCAACCGTTCAGATTTACTTTACAGTGGTTTGGCAACAGTAAACTACTGTTAGCTTTGGGATCTCTAGGCAGAAGACTTTTTCTGCTACAGTCAGCATTTTGGAACATTTTGCCACACAATAATAACAGTGACATAAATAAAGCTTTTTTTTTATTTCCAAATTGAGACTGAAAGCCACACTTGTTTTACATAATAAGTAGTTAATGGTGGTAATATTTACCTGCTGTGATCTATATTTCTGCTGATGTTCACTTCGTCCACTCTCTCCATTCTGGATGAGATTCTGGCTCAAACATGAGAAGCTGCATTCCAAATAAATTCCCTTCTGCTATTTAGTTTTACACTTTGTTTCCTCCACACTGGTATGTGGATCAGCCTCTTGCAGGTATCCTAAAGTTTTGTCGATCAGAAGGAAGTGTTCTTTTAAGGAGGCCTGAATGAAATAATTACTTTTTTTTTGACTGAAGTCCAACAGCAGAGCCTCATCCCTGAGTGGGAGTTCCTGGTCCAAACAGGTTTTCATTTGTGAGGTGTTTACAGTCTGCAGTGCTGCCAACATAGCACATTGTTTCTAAATTTAGAGAGATTTAGTTTTAGATATTTCAAATAAACTGAGCACAAACCTGGTACATGACAGGACCGTGTATAGATGCGAACTATGGGCTTAGGCCGTGACCTTTCGTTACAGGCAGTCAACCGAGCCACTGTGGTAGCGCGGAAAGTGAAGGAGAGCGGAGGAGAACTTCCACTACACTGCCTCTCACCTCCATTTGGAAAATAAACTACTTTTAACTTTTATGAATTAAAAAAGGCAGACAAATAACAAATCATCCAACATACCAAGCAGAGAGAGCAGGAGGGAGAAGTTCCTGGGAAAGAGACATTGTACTAACTGTTAGGACCAATACATATCAAACAGAGGCTGTGACACATTAAGACCTGCCTCCAATAAAAGTTTTGTACGCTCTGAAGTTGGACGTAAACAAAGAGTAAACTGCAGATGATCCAAGATGCAGCAGAGGTATTGTGTTCATGTTACAAAATAATCTACCAGGACTCCTGCATCAGGCATTAAACCCGGTGTAATTTGTGTGGATACCTGATCCTTTGTTGTTTTGCCATGACTCCTTGCATTGGCCCATCCAACCAACTGGCTCCATTCAAATCGATTTCAAAAACAGTTTTTACACATAAGGCTTCTGTCAGCCTGAATTTGGTTTTAAAACTATTAATTGTCTCTCAAACCACGAATTGTAAAAAGCAACAGATAACATTATCACCATGGGATTCATGGTGTCTGTCTGTGGCCACTGAAAGCAGAGTTGCTTCATAAATTACAGATGTGATTAATTTAAATTTCAATTATTAAAATACACTTCCCTTTGAAGCTACATATCTTGACAATATCTGTTGCTCATCCTAAATCCTCCTCCGAGTTAAGAGACCAATAAAAGAAGGAAAATATGTACTTTTGGACTGTTTAAATAATAAATACATTGACTTCATTTGAGGAGAACGGAATTTCGTTTGTGGTGTGAAAAAAAAAATCTGTTCAGAATCAGTGTCCCCATTACTCTGGAAGCATGCTGTCAATATATTTCATCGCTGCTCCTTCCTTCCAAGGAATAGTCCCAGTGAAAATAGCTCACAGTGAGGTTTGTGGATCATGTGGAGTTTTTCCTGGAAAGAAATCTGGCAGATGAATTTTTTTAAATGTCTTTTTTTGTTTGTTTTTGTATTATTTTTTTTTTTGAAAGCACCACAAATTAAATTCCACTCACTTCCACTGAACTAGGAAGGTGACAAATCTCACCTGGTGAAATAAAACAAGAACCTTCTATTTGACTGGAAACGTGAAAAATTATGAGGGGGTTTTTTGTAACCAGGCTGAACGGAGCTTTTAAGAGAGTCAATAATTAATTAAGTAATTAAGGGTTTAAAATATCACCTTAATACCAACTGACTTAACAAACTGCACATTACTGAACCTTTTTCCAGGAGGTGCAGGAGGCAGTTAAAGAGGTTGTCTGTGAGCTACATTCCTAAGTTGACATTGGCATTCAGTACGTCAGCAATGCAAAGTGTTTCATATTATGGCAGCAATGGGAAATCGCACCTGCTGGGCAAACACGCCATATATTGTAATGTAGCTTAGCCGCACTTGCCCAGCTCGTTGCACTACAAAGCAGTCCATCAAAGTGAGATCTGAGAGGGAGAGAGAAGAAGATCATGACTCTTTTCACACCTTGTCAGACCGACTCCCCTCTGCCAGTTTCAGATTGGTCAGAAGTTTTCCTCTGAGCTAGAGGAGATCCCCAAACTGTACTGCGGCCAAAAGACCCCTCACCTACAGACAGTGGGATGGTTATAATCAGAACACCTTTTAATGTATGGGGAAGTGTGAGAAATGGGGACTGGGGTTGGCACATATTTTTCCAATTTCTCAGTTGAACACCATCAATGGAGATTGCATATTTTTCCTGTTTTCTGTGGCAAAACATATGTCATTTAATATGTAGCATATGTAATACTGTGCTTTGTTCAGTTCATAAGGTGACTTAAGTTTGCTTGGTGGAGGGTGTTGGAAGTTATAGAACCTGAAAATGTGCACATTAAAGTTTTCCCTTCATTGATTTAAATATGAGTAGATTGATTGATCGAAATTATTCTGAATATTGAAATTATAGTCATAGAACTCCCAGAATAAACAATTTATTCAGTTGCAGAGGGGTTGATTCTTTCAAACTTGAAATTACATGTAATGATACATTTCTTTAAATTATTAAAGCCTTTGTCAAATGTGCAGCTTCTTGAAGTACAAGCAAACATATGTCCATTGGAACTTTTGCAAAGTAGGTTTCCAATAGAAACCAGGACAATGGCCAACTCAGTAAAATAATCTAACACTACCAAGCAATTTGAAAAATAGAGAGTCAGAATAAACCTACAGTAACATTTGACTTTTTATTGAGGTTTGAATAGGTTAGTAATGAAGCCAAGGGAAGGTAATTTCCATATTAATAACCTATTTGATGAAGCTCATTTAAATGCTAAAAATTGTTGTGTCATTTCTTCCTCAAGTCCAGTTGAGGTGGTCATATAGTTTGGAGTTTTGTAAAAAAAGCTACATCTCTTTTTACTGTATGTTTTAATTAAAACAATGAGCTTATTTTATGTCCTATTTTACTGGTGATGAAACACTGATGCATGGAACATGTGTACAATATAGTACAAGGCAATCTAATGCATAAACGTATAATGAACTCTAACTTAAGAAAAGTAACTGTCGGAGAGGTCTGGTTCCTCTCCAAGATAATTCTTGATGCTGTAATTTGGAGTATTTGCTGTATATGGATTGTTTTTTTATGACTTAAAATATCAAACTGAGCCAATGGAGAAACTTCAGATACAACGTTAAATGTCCTCCACAACAAATAGATTACAAACCATACGGAGGAACATACGCTGTGAACGGGCCTCCAAAATGCTACAGGAAAAGCTTTGCCACATGCCAAAGGCACTCGTCTCCATTAACAACGCACCAGAGGAGACTTACTTAGACTGACAGGCGGCAAGAAAACTGAAAACTCTCCCAACTGTGTGAAGAGAGACACAAAATGAAGAGAAGTGAGAAAAATGAGTTTGGAACTTTCATTGTCCTACGCCTTCCCTCCGCACAGACGCGCAGCTGAGCCAGTGCAGCTGGCCAACTGACAAATGGGAAAAAATAGTCCAATTTGAGCTGGTCGTTAGCAGTCGGAGCGCGGCATTCCAGATAAATGAGCGGCTGCCTCAGGTATGGCAGGAGATCTTCCTGAAGCATTCCTGGGAGACCGGTCCGTACCACGGCAACCCCTTAGCCATGCCTTCGATCCGACAGGCCCGACATTACAGCAGAGGTGACCTTGCAATGCTGCTCCTGCCGGGCTTCTTATTTTTACACTCCCCCTCACAGCCCCCTCTTCTCCCATGGCCTCCACTCCTCTTTTTTTTCTAATCCCCACTTAAAGAGACAGTGTGGTGGTTTCTAAATCATTAACTTCGCCTTCCCACCACTTTTTGTCCCACAGACAGAGGCAGTGATGGAGAGAGAGCGTGTAAAATGGAGAGAGGTAGAAAGGCTGGGCTTGATCCAGGATGAAGGGTGGAGGAAGAGCTAACTCCATTAAAAGTGTCTATGAGGGGTTTAGCTGAGTCAGACACTTGCTATGGATGTTTGGACTCTGACGCTTCCCTTGTTGACACTATGTAAGTCCGTCTCGCTTGCTGCGTGTGTTTGTGTATGTCGTCGTGTGCCAGCATATGACACTGTGCCTAAGTATATATGTTTCAGTGCCAGCTGCCAGAGCAGGGCCACTTTCTTCTGCACACCCACTGTGGCCTGTGGGACCATAATCTTTGTCAATGCCACGCTGGTTACGTTTCGCAAAAGCCCTGAACGCAGTGGGCCAAATAAACACAGACATGGTTGATTCCGCTTGTTTTTCACTCTATTTTCAGGATATAGCTCGTGAAACCCTGATCCAAAGGCAGCATTTAGACTTTACCAGATTAGAAATGAATCAGAAGCCAATTTAGAAAGTGGCTAAATGCCCTCACTGAACTGTCTGCAGAAGCAACCACATCCAGTGAAACAATTCAAACCGTACTGAGACAAAGCAAATAAATTTCCACTTTTTCACAGAGTTGTACACAATCTTAAAAAATTTCTTTAAATCAGAAAAATATTTAACTCCTATTACAGTAAACTGGAATTTAACACTGACTACATCTCCATGTTACTCATTCTTGGCTTTGGTTAAAACAAAACTACTCAGTGGACACTAATAGAAACGAGTATGTGGCTCTCATCAGCCTTCTTCACACTTCACACAACCACTTCCTGACAGCTACTACATTGAATAAACCATGACTATCGATTAACATGCACACAACAGTCTGCACGGGCACATTCTGAGGTTTGTTTCTTGAGTGCCAAGCTCATTTAACATGGAATCTTTCATCTGAGTAAATGTGCATACTTCCAGCCATCTACAACCCCCCCCTTCATATAAAGTAAAAAATCACACAGAAATTAGTGGATTGTGATGAGGCGAATTGAATCAATTATTGCCCTAAGGTCTGAACCTATTAAAAACATTTTCCCCCTGTTGCCATCAATTATCTGTCCTGATGTATGCAATCTAATATTTCGCGCAAAGACAATGTGTGCCACACCTTGCAAATGTAATTATCTTCTAGCATTTCTTGTTGGTTATTTTATGTATTTATTTTTTTATGTGAAATTCGCTCCATTCCTCACAGCATCAGTGCCAGACTTAACTCTGGTGAGAATTTCATCGTGTGATCCTTTTACTATGATTATACAGCATCTCGTGATGATGTATCGCAGCCGATCCAGGTCTATCAGTAATAGAAATCTAATCCTCTCATCACGGTACTTTTCTGTGGTCTGCCCACCTTAGCTTGTTAGTGTTGTAGCTCCTCCTCGTCTTTAAGACGTCCAAGCTCTACGACGCAGTAGCCAGCTGCTAGAGCAAGTGAAGGTTTGCATATGTGAAAAAGATATAATTTATGACAATGAGGTTTAGAGACTGAAGCTGAAAAAATACACAGATTCGGACTCTGATAACTGTCAACAAAGCAGTGTAGAAAGCAAAAATAACAAATGCCAGTGATTTGTTGACAGGCTTAAATTAAACTTAGCTGTGGTTGGTTTGTCTTCTCTCTAAGAACTACTGTCTGTGCTGGTCAAAGATTGTTTGCAAGGGAAGAAGGTCACTCTGTAGCACCGACAACTGAACTAGGATGTTTTAGTTCTAAGAAATCCAACAGATTGAGATGGCTTTTTTTAGGTGGATTGCAATCATTACTGTCCGGTTGGCTTTCTCCCTGAATAAAACTTTCATTCATAGGAACTTTCTCTTTTTGCAGCATTACCTTGAGTCTTTACACACACTAAAAAAAAGGTGAGTGAGACTTATGAATCTATAGGTGAGTTATTATAATATGGCAGTAAAAGGCTATTTTAAAAATACTTACATCAGGTTGAAAGTATTGGATCAGTCAGTATTGCTTGATACCCACTATTATAATAAATCAGCATGAGATTGGGGACTAAAAATGCTTTTCAGATAGAATCAGCAAATTTTTACATGTGGGAGAAATAAACAATAAAAATAGATCTAAATATTTACACCATTGAGGAGGGGAGAGGAGAGGGGTTGGGCTGCAACTGTCACAACTTGGAGCTGTACCTTGTCTCTCAGAGACAAGGTGCGCTCTGGGACTTGTTCAATCACCTCAGTGCTACACTGAGTATGTACATCCCACCAGCCGTTCATAGTGTCCCTAGTCATCTAGGCCAGCCCCTCCCTGAACCAGCAAATGGGCCACTACTGTGTCCGACAGACAAGCTCATTATAAATGAGCATGTTCAGTTGTAGGGGTAATAGGGGAGAGCTGAGGTAGAAACACCAGGACTTTCCTCCCACTCTGTCCATCCCTCTCTCTCTTCGTTCCTCTTGTGGAAAGCGGAAGACCAGTAGAGGCGGGCAAAACCATCTGGATCATGACCTTTCCTCAGGCGCGCTGAGACAAATTAAAGCCAGACATCTGATGAGAGGAGACTGAGGAGACCTTCCAAGCTGCTCCAAGAACAGCCTCGCCGTTTCCACCCTTTCAAATCACTGCACATACAGCAGGTTCCATTGTCCGGCTATTTTAACAGCAAATCTGGGGCCTGCCTAGCATCCTCGCATCTTACCATCTTTCAGCAACAGTCTGTTGCTGTTTGCTGTTTGGACACACTTTCTCATTCAAATGAATAGGAAAGTGTGGAAAGTATAGCCATGATATAACTCATAGCTGTGATATGTTAAAATGTAAAATTTATGATACACAAGGACTCTGAGGAACTACATCCTCTCTGGAAGCTCTCAATGACACAGCAAAAGCCTTCAACTCGTCTACAGACTACCTCAGCCATGGAACTAATTGTTTCCATTTCAAAGCCGATTAGCAGCCTGGGGGAAACTCTGACAGTTGGACACCACAGAACCAAACATCCAGGAAGAGGAGCTGTGGCTGAAGCTCAAACTGATCACCCAGCACATCTGCTTCTCTACACTCTGGCATAGACAGAGACTCACTTAGCATCATGTGCCATCTCAGTCAAGACCAACAGAAGCTACGCATTACAGACTGGCTAGACTAAATAAAGCCTTCTCCCCCAGGACTAAATGGAAAAAGACTCTTGGAAAGTCCTGTTTCGCACTCTCTTAATTGCTGAGGAAAACCAAGAGACAGAGAGGCTATTGCTTAATACATCAGAAAGAAGAGCTGAGATTGGTTTGACGCAGACATAATTAACCGTGGATCCAGAACTGGAGAGAGGATCCGCTACGCACTGTAATAGAGCAAACAGATTTCAATTCGATGTGCAATTTTTAGTGGAATATGGCTGAAGTAATTCAGCTTAGTGCAAAATGAATTAGGCTGATGAAACATCCAGGGAAAGTTTTGGAAACATGTTAATGTTATTGTGATGGGGTTGAATTAAAGCGCTCGCTCTTTGAAGCCTTTCCTTTCAGAATGATAACACATCTTCCAGTGAACTTTTTGTTTCAATTAATTTGTACAACGTCATCATACATCATATATATTGAGTATAATATAAAAGAATAAAATACACTGTGGAAATGTAGCATGTAATATTTTGCAATTAGCAGGTGTCTCCTGCTCTGAACAAAATTACAACATTCAAAGCTGAAAAGTGTAGGTTTTATTTGATAATTTTTTTTAAAGTGGACCTTGCCAGGTTTGCTCCATCACTGAATATAGAACTAATGTGACATCAAATGTCATTAGTTTGTGGAATAATTAAGACAATAAATAAATAAAAACAATTTTTTACCTGAGTTGTCGATGGATGAGGGAGGCATCAATTGGACAGCAGCATAAGGAAAGAAAGAAAAGAGACATTTCTAATTAGGGGGTTTATTTTTTCCCAAAATAAGACATAGCAAAGTTGATTCCGAGACTCTCAGCACCATACAGCAGCACAGATGTGTCGGCAAATGTTATTTGTCCAAGACTGATGAGGGCAATGTAATAACTATGCAAGTGTGCGAGTCTATTGTACAATTGTCTGACATCAAATGCTCAGAGAAGAAGGTACATTCAACAATAAGAAGAATTTGTAGAGTGGCAGCAGCAAATGCAGGTACAGCAACAGGTCCACTATCAGTTACATAAAAATGGCCATGTCCTGAAATGTCACTATTATTGTCATAGCATTGCTCCACAGACAGCAGCGACAGAGGTTAAGGTTATCTTGTTTAGGTAATACAATACACCGTTCAGCCTGACACAACCCAGTGCTGTCTTTTTAAATAGTTACATTTCCACACCCTGGGTCTTTCACCTCATTATTCAATCAAACTGATGTTTGCTGTGTGTGTGTGTGTGTGTGTGTGTGTGTGTGGCATAACTTTTTCTCTCTTTTCTTTTTTTTTTTTGTCTCTCTTTAATACTTACTGTTGTACCAAATTTGAGATTGACAATAATGGAGTTTCATTGTTGTGGACATATTGTCATTTTTACATATGTTTTGAAATATAGTTACAGACTGTGTGGCATCTCTTTTGATACAGATGAGTGATCCCCTGTGATGAAATCGTCATGATCCCCAGGGAAAAGCTGCGAAGCATGTAAACTGAACCTACAGCTTTCATTAGACCAGACTACTTTCTACAGACACAGCCACGTAACTTTCACAAGCTCAAACACATCTAAACAGTTCAGCTTGTAAGACATAAATACTCTGCTTGATGTCCTTCTGTCTCCGATATCCATAAATCAATTGAGTAAAACTCAATGTGGGGGAAAGCACCATTGTTTGAATTACAGATTATGCATCAAGGCCAATTGTTCCTCTAAAGTAAGGTTTGTAAAGCTGTAATGTAGGGGATGTCTCTGCAGGAGAGCCTTCAGCCAGGACTGAATACTGATGCATCTGACTGATTGCCACGTCTGTGAGATCTAATTTGAAAGGTGGACAATGATGAATGTCTCTCCTCCACTTACTGGCCGTCTGATGTATTATGCATCCCCATCTGATCAGAAAGGCTGATGAGGCACCGGGAGACGAGGGGTGTCCATGTCCGACTCACCCTGACATTGGTTATATAAATGACTGCACCTCCACGCCTTTCATTTCCCAGCTCACAGGTCACGGGAGGAGCTAATAGGGCCATCGTTAATAGGGGATGACTGACTTCAGCTGGGGCTACCCATGCATTTTGATGGGCTACACATTTGACAAAGTCTCTTAACACAGCGGCTGAACCATGCTCTCCTGTCAACCTGGAGTCTAATTGTCAGAGACACAAATGTGGGCTGCAGCCGGAGGATAGCGCGATCGGCTGCCCAGCTGCCACTGTGATCATCTGTCTGTGTACATCTTGGCTCTGCATGAGAAAAAGGTATTCTTACTTCAGTTGTTTGGCGGACAGACATGGAAGAAAAAGGCCCCTTATTGTTACAGGCTGTCAGCAACAAAACCCATGATTTAAGACTATTGCTTTGATCCCTTAGCTACCAGATAGCGTATTTTGCTGTTGACCTCATGTTGCCAGCTATATAACTGAAAACCTTCTATTAGCCTGGAGAAAAAGCCCTCAGCACTGTACGATGTTTTGATCTCTGCCCAGGAAAAACAGCATTGGTAATTGTGCCTCTGCTGAGGGAGCGGAGTAGGCTCAATCTTTGTTTAAGTGTCCACCAGGAGAGCACTCTCTGACACAACCACATTTTAATGTGCTGAGGCAATATTAACTGCAGCGGCAAATAAAAAAGCCCCAGCCCTGATGGGCACGACGTGGGCCCTAACGAGTTTATGGCTGCCCTAATTGAGCCATTTTCACATCAGCTTCTGTATTTTGTCAGATCAGGATCGACCCCTTGACTCCCAGCTGTGATTTTCGCTCCAGGAGTCAGCTCACAGCCCTCATATCAACCCTGCAAAACGGAAGGTCACCACTGGTAGAGATAAGCCCATTCACAGAAGCTCACTTGCTGACAAACCCCAAGAAGGATTTGTAGTCAAGAAGACCTTTTTTTTGGGGAGGGGGGACAAGATGAAATATTATTTTTCACAGCTGACAAGTACAAAACTTTGAGTGTATGAGTGCTTCTGAGTGTAGATCCACTGTTTTTAATGTCTTCTACTTTCAATCATTATCTGAATTTGGAATTTAACTATGGCACTCATTTGTATAAATTCGTATGCTAATTATGCGGCAAACAGCAGTGTTTACCAGCCACAGAGCAAGGAAGCCATCTTTAATTCATTAGAAAAACACACTTTGCAGGAAGACTTTCAGTGGAGGCTTTGCATTACTGAGGCTGCTTTAATACATGCTCAGTATGCAGAGGAGGCCTATGTTAAAGTAGTGGATAATAGGTGAAAAAGGCCGGGGCGAAATTCAGTCCTCTTCCAATTAGCCATTAATTAGTGCTCAAGGAGGCGAACAACGTGTTGAAAAGCTGAGGATTCTTCATTAGTCATCTTGCGGCTCCATACTAGTCATACAGACACACAATTAGCCACCCCGCCACCCCCCAGCACCGTCATCTCCGCCGTGGAGCGAGCCACAGGGTGGCATCTTCACAATTTGACACGATTAAACCAATGTCCACGCCATCCATACGCGGTGTATTTGCCGGCGCTCCCTCCCGATCAACGCTCTCTGTCACACAACCACTTTGATTTAAAATACATGCGTCCCATTATGGCATATCTGGCTGTTATAATTAGACGATGGGAACAGATTTCATGAGGAGACACTGCATGTGATCTAATTAGCATTGTATTAAAGCACTAAATCAAAGTTGTAGCACATGTGCTTTTGTTTGAGAGTTCTTTCATCTTAGGGGGATTGTTGTAAAGATTGTTCATGCCATTAATCTCTTTTCGCGATGTTAAATGAGCCAGAATTCTAAGTACATGATTGACATACTGTAGCCAACTGGATTTGGTACACATGTTTTTTGAAGATTTACTGTAATCTTTCTGGGGAATTGTGGGGTTTTTGTGGTTTGTTATGGGTTGGTTTTTTTTTGTTTTTTGTTTTTTTTTTTAATATCAAGAGGCAACAGCCTTTCGCTTTTTATTAAATGCAACTAAAACCACCGGGAACTTAAAACATTCAGACGTGCATCCATTACAAAGCACAATACCACAGTTGAACAACGTGCTACAAAAGTCACGACCAAGTCACGACCAAGTCACGTGCTATGTGACTTGGTCTTCTGCGAGAACCGTTTAACATCTGTGTACTCTTTTGTTGACATCAAACTCTCCTATTTACAGCAAGAGCGGTTCATTCAGCTAGACAATTTACTACAGCCAAAAACAGGCTTCTATTTCAGTGTGGGTGTTTTCCTCTGACCACTCTGAAATAAATGACTAACTGCATGCTACCTTGGCAGCCATAATTCGTTCTCTCTCTCTCTCTCTCTCTCTCTCTCTACAGGTCTTTTTCCACACAGACTAATGACTAATGTTTTCATTTAACATCACAATCCATGAACGAAAATATACCGCTTCAGAATAAACTGCAGGTGAGGACTGAACAGAGGCAAGAGTTGACGGGAAACTTCAGAAGGTTTTGCTTTGGACAAGTGTGGCAGCAGCAGAGACAAGAGCGGCACGGTAGAGAGGAACAAGGCAGAGAGGCTAAGAAGGAAACAGATCTCTGAGCACGCTCTTACCCTGCTAGTGCAAAAACACATGTACTCCAGCATATTCACCCATAAACAGGCTCCCGTCACTGATAGCCCTACAAGTTATTATTTGCTTCCTGTCGTGATAGGGTGATGAGTGGCAAAGAGACCAAACAGTGAAAAGTAAGAAAACAACAGCAATATAGTCATTTAAAGGGAGTCTATTTTGAGTCAGGGACAGCTTCTCGCTCCGTTGCTGAATTAATCAAATCCAAAGGACATCATCTTCAAACTCGACATCCCCCTAAAGGCGAGCATCTCAGCTGAGGAAGCTTCACAACATCCTAAAAATACAGCACTCCTGGAAGAGAGGTGCTCTACCAGTCTGAAGGGAAGCATGAAGAACTAGCAGGCCCATGGGAATAGACATTGTGATTAGATGCAAAAACACTGCTTTCATAAACAGCATTAGTTCTTGTTAGACATCCCACCCCTTCCACAGATGGAAGCCCTCTCTGTTTTGCGAAGGACGGGAAAAGGCATTATAGTTTTATTTGCATTTTGGTTTCTCAGGCTCTTTACCGCCACACATTAAACGGTAGTGGGCAAAAGCTCTTGCTGTCAGACAGGTGTTTGGACTTAATGCTGTCCATATTCATAATCGGCTGCTCCCTGTTGCTGGTAACAAGGAGTGGATTTTTTTTTCTTTTTTACTCACTGCCTCTAATCAATTTGCTCCAGGCTATTGCTCTCCTGTGATCATATATGAGTCCAATAAAAAGGCCTAATGCAGCGCTTGGACAGGACATCAGTTTATTTTGCTGCTTCATCATCTGTGTTAGCTTGGTGTGCAAAGAAAAAATTAAACAGCAGCTAATGAGTCTGAGTGGAACATTTTTTCACTATGCCAGTAACATCATATACCAAACATACAATGACATAATGTCCTTTGTTTTCAGCCACAAAAAGTCAAATTGAGATCTAACACCCTTTTCGATCATAACTTTTTTTCCTTTTGTTTATCCCATGGGATATGTGACTTGAATTCGGTCACCAAGAAGATGCTACTTTCTCTTACTATTAATCAATATCAGGTGATTTTCTTTTCTTTTATGTTGAGTTCGGACTACAGCTGCCCAGAATACAAATGATATGACTCAACATGTATTTCAATTCCAAAAGGTAATGGAAGCAGACAATTTTGCTACCCATTACTCAGTGTCAGTGCTTCTTATCAACAAATCTGTCTTTGTGCCAGGTTGTCACTTTCTAGACTCTCCTATTACTCTTCTGCCTGAATTTCAGGAACAAAGTAACAGAATCACAAACTTAAACAACAAAATAAAATGACAAAACTATAGATCGCTTGTACAAACTTAGTCACAGTAACAATAAGATGACTCATAAGTTGCGAGCACACGACCATAGACATCAAGGTTTATTTTTCAAGTTCTGTTTCATTCATAATTGCACTTTGTTGTTTTTTGTTTTTTGTTTTTTTTTTCGGAATCACCAATACATTTGCAAGCTCAGCCAAGTGTAAAACTTTTTCTTGCAAATTTTAACCTTTTAAATTTTTCTGTTTTTCCTAGTTTTTTGGGGTTTTTTTGGTTGTTGTTTTTGTTTGTAAATGTACTGGTTCCATCCTTTTCTAGAATCAAGGAGAGAAGAAATTATAAGTGTATATTTTACATGGTGTATGTTATGCCTCTCCACATGAACTTTAATAGTTGTGTTGAAGAAATGAAATATGAATGCTAACTTTTAAGCCTTGACTGTTCCCTCTCCCCAGCCTTTTGGTGGTGGTTGAACTTACCGTACAACAACACTCTGTAAATGTGTTGAGACATCTTTTGTTTATGCTGCACCCTGAGGGCAATATCCGTACTGTTTTAATAGACAGTTCATCGCTGGACTAAAAAACCTTCAGCACCATGATAGTTTAAAAACAGCCAGAAGGCAGACACATTAAATTCCCTAATCCATTTTGATTGCATTGTCTTTTCATCTAATTTAAAGAGCCATCTAAACAAATACTGCTCTGTGCTTTCACATTGAGGCAGTTATTTTGGTCTAATGTGTTTTGAGTGTGGGTAAAAACTCAGTTTGGCAGTGTGCAGTCTAGATATGTCTGTAGCATTACAAGCTTTTGAATGAAGTTAAACAAAATATTTAAAATGTGCATTAACTGGTAGATTATTTTTTGTAATCCAGAAAGTAGAAGTCAAGTTTGCATTTTTTAACCAGGACATCACTCAGCGAAGCCATCAGTTAAAAGTGTTTAAAGTGCAGGACAGATTTCCAAAAGACATCTGTGGATGACTGAAGCTTCAATGGCATGGGAATATTTAAGAGTTGTAGGTTGTTTAATTCATCCTACAAGTTTCTTAGGCCTCTTACCTTAATGACCAAAATCTACTATACAAAAAACTCACATGAACTTTTCTGATACTTTGGTCCATTAATTGCTTTCACTAAACAATGTATTGTTGACGTTATTCCTGAATATGAACATTTTTGGTTCTGTGCCACATCCCTGCCAGTGACTGTAAAATCCTCTTGTCCGTCACTATTGTGAGGCTTCTGTGGGATGTGGATGAAGCCATTTTGTGAGCATAGTTCTTGTAAAATCAAGTGTATATAAAGTAATAACATGCAGGAGGGTCTCCTCTCTGCACCATGAATGAGTCGCTCCTGCCGTGGGGAGCCAGTGACATGATTGTGATTGGACAAGACACAGAGAATCCAGATCAAAGCAATCTCTAGTGTTTTGGCCCCCAGCGCAGTGTAGTGCAGGCCCACACACACACACACGCACACACGCACACACAGACCATACAGTATACAGACAAGTATGTACACACAAACATGCGCAGTAACGTTGAAGAAACACATGCATCCTCTACCATTTAAGTTTCACACATGTAGACTCACACTTGTAGTGTCACATTTATGCACTCTGCCTCACAAATTCAGTCTCTGCCTCTTGACACATTCACACATGTACAACCGACACTCCTAATGCACTCAGTAGCTGAAGAGTGTTGATTTGGATGAGTAAGCTGCAGGAGCTGAAGGACATGGCATGGATTTGCAGAGCACAATATTTAAACTATTACAATCAAAATTTGGATTAAGGTTTACGGCACTAAAAGAGGAATAGACTGTAGGACATTTTGTTCCAATATATACCCTTATTCACTTTTTGGACTTAGCCTTAATCATCATTATGACGTTTTGTATGAGTTATTTAAAACACAGCATTATGTAATGTACATTTATTTTTATCTACCACGACGTATATGAGTTTCCCCTTTTTTTAATTGCAACAATCATCACACATCATTATTTCCAGCCATTGTTGTTGTGACTTCCACCTCCCTTCCAGTGAGTTGGTCACATTTCCTTCATAACACTCACGGCTAAATTTGGTTGTATTCAATGTTTTTCTTACTGTCCACATTAGCATCGGATGCTATGCACATTAGCATGAGCACAGCATCCGGCCATTTATCCAGGAAAGCAGCACAGCACGAATGGGTGATATTCTGCACACCACCACCTTAAACCTTGTTGCTTCCAACCATTGAAACTGTTGCTAAGTTTGATGGGTACCAACAAAAAGGCCCCAGTCGGTGTTGTGTAAGAGGTTCACACATGCACACCATTATCAGGCGCCAACACTGATAAAGACTGGAACTGTAGCAGTGCAGCTTTGATTAATCAACTCCATATTTGATTTATCAGTGCCGCAAGTGTAAAACCTTATTTATGCAGTGTTATTTCATGAAATAAATAACAATGCTTAAATCATTAATGATGTCATCTCCCCTTGTATTTACTGCTTTCGGACATCTGCTGGCGCCGCACGTGTCAATGGTTTTCAGCAGTCTGGTCAGACTTAAGCGCTGAGGTGAGTCTGAGGTGATAGTGAGGAAATGCGCTGCCTGTGGCATGCACCAGCAGCACACGTTTACCATAGTTTTCCCACTTACCTCTCTATTTAACCGCCCCATTTAGAATAATAATACAATTATTTTGCAAATATATTTAGCATGGAAGATAATGACCTCACTGTGGCAAGCTACCATGGTACACACACACACACACACACACACACACACACAGCATCAGATTGAGAGTGAGGTTATGAGGTACATCATCAGATGTTAAGTGTGCGCTAATGTGCACGTACATACACAAGCACACGGAGAAACCATTACTATGTCAAATTTACAATTTACAAAATTACATTTTCTCACTCTGAAACACATACAGGATGCACATGCAAACAGAAACACACACATCCACTGATTGGCTGTGGACTGCGGGTCTGTCTGATGAAGGCTGGAGGTAAAACCCGGAGCTGAATGAGCTGAAGGATGTAGTGCCTTCTACTTGACTTTGTGGGTGACATCATACACACACACACACACACGATCAGTCTTATTTCATACTTTCCAGTGGTAACAGTTAAACTGACATTTTCTGTTCCCTCCATCCCGTAAATGGAAGCCTCTGTTTAATTGCTTTCATATGGCTAATCCAAATTAAACATGCCTACAAAATAAGATATTCCATTTCATTGGATACCCAGTGATTCCAACAAATCTTTCCTTTCCTTTTCCGTGTACGCACAATGCCATGGCACTTCTGAATGGATAACTTTGAATCTTGGAAAAGACCCAATTTTGGGCAAAACTGTTTGCAAAAGACAATCCTCTATGTTTGCCATGGCATGAATGCTGAATACAGCAGTATTGAAGTGTTTTAGTGGCTTAGAGAAATTACATTTCAGTTGGAAAAAGTTGCTTAATTGAAGTCAATACTCTTTTGTGTAACGTTCACATTCTTTCTCTGAAGCCAATAGAAAAGAAATTAATGTGTGAAACAGCTGAAAGAATGACAGAATTATCTTCATGTCATAATTCATGCGTCTCTTTATGCCTGCTGATTTTTCTCAGCAGTGGTCGGATACATTTTCCCCTTCATAATCAACGATGAAGAGGGAATTAGAGCTGCATTCATTAAAATCAAACTATTTCTTTATACTAGTCCTACTGCTGTGTGCTCTGTTTTGAATTACAAAAAATGTAAATATACTATAGGAAAAAAATGTGTGTAGATATTCTTGAGAAACACTGGAATTGTGTATTTTTATTCTCTTTTAACTTGCATGTCCTATAACAGTCAGGCTCGCTAAGCTGCATCAGGTGGGAATTGAATTCTTTAGGTGTCTGTGTCACATTATGATCATTTTTGCTTTTTGCCTTATGTCACTTAAATCAATTGAATGCTGAAAAAACAGCAAACCAGATGTTGAAACCAAAAAGACATGCTATAGTTCACAGATGTCTGGAGTGCCTGTCTTTACTTCCAAGCTATAAACTATTAGTATTAGCTTGGCTGTCACTTCTGTCTTCAGTCTTGCAGGCAGCAAAAGGGGGGACCTTTTTCCTCCTCGCAGAGCACTTGCACTGTCACACAAGGAGTGCTACCACTACTCATAAAAGGGACAGGCCCTTCAAGTTGGAAAATGCTCCCTCCCCCTCTTTCTCTCCCAGCTTCACACTTGATTCCCGCAGGCTTTCATTGATTCAAATGCTACCGTGTTGATGGAGACCAAACAGATATCCACTTCTTGAGGAAACTAAAGTCTGCATTGCCTTTTTAGCCCGTCTACCAATAGAACTTCTTGGCTTTGAGTCAGAGGCAAACTTACTCTTATTCTACACAAATCTGCCTTCCTCCAACCATAGAAAATCAGCCCTGTAAGCATCAAATTGAAGCCATTATTTTAACTACAAGCAAAGTTGAATCTTTACTTTCTTTATCAGCATGCATCTTTACTCAACAACCTTGGTGATGATTGTTGAGACGCAAAAACGTCATTTTACTGTCCTGCTGAAAAGGGATTTTGTGCAAACAAGTCAGAGGCAAAGCAGACAAGCCATTGTCAGGGTGACTCAGTTTGTGAGTTCAACCCAGGACACATTTTAACAGCTGGCTCAATGGGAACTCTTGTGCAATTATCAAAAGTAGCAGCAGGGAAAGTGAAGAAGGAGCCAAACTTGACGTCATCCAAGGAGAGAGGGCCACGGCCAATTCGTCTGAGCGTCTGAAATATAAGGTGTACTTGAACCGAACATTTCAATTGACAAAAAAAATCTGGTGTTGCTGAATCGGCCAGACATGAAATATCAGGGATTATTCAAAATCTCATGTGGTGGGATACTTTGATGAACCTTCTGCGTGGTGTCTTGATATCATTGAATAGTTCCACTCTTAAAAAACTATTAATTTAACTGCTTTAATATTAACTTATTGCAGAACAAGACAAAGCAGCAGAAACTTTGGAGGGTTCTCAGCTCCTATCTAGTGAGGCTGCGTAGTACACTACCAGCAGCTGAAAGCCATCTGCTGTGGAGGAAGAACTGGCTGCCTTAACAAGTAGGCAAACTGTCAGAGAGGATTAATGCTCTACCTTAAACCTGAGTTAATAATAAATGGGCTGTTTACTTGTTCAAGGGGGAGGCCATAGATAACAGCACTCAAAACCCCTCCTCTTACTGCCAAAAAGATAAATTCTGGTTAAGTGGGGACCTGCCTACATTGCGGCCTCCAGTTCCCCAATCATTATGAACAAAACAAGAGTTTTACTCTCATTTATGAACCAAAAAAGTCAGCTTATATGCATATTTGGGTCCCATTTCGAAGAACCTACATTTTGAAGAGCCAAGTTTTGATATTCTGTTATTTGACAGTTATCTTCTCGGTTGGGACTAGATCTTCTCAAAGTGTGATGTTCACAGCAACAGCACTTTTAAAGTGCTTGTGTGTGATATCGTCATAAACACCTGGCCAACAATTGCGATTTGAACCAAGATAGATTCATTATCTCTGACCACCAACGCTGCACCCAGCTGAATGAACCCCTGGATAAAGGGCTTCAATAGAATGCTGAAGGCGGCTTCAAAACCAGCGACGTGCATCACCTTTTTAGCTGCTGATGCATGCAAGAAAATGTGGGAAAGAAACCCCTGAGATGGAGTCAAAGAAATGTCTTCTTCTCTTCCCCTCTCTCCTTCACTCCTAGAGGGCTGTATTAGCCCACGGTGGGGATTTAACTAATGAGCCTAGCTGCTTTCCACTGAGGGCATCCCAAGACAGCCTTTCTCCTACAATTGGTTCCAAAGGGTTTAAATGCGCTGGTTGCTGCAAAGCTCCACACTGTCCAGGAGATTATAAGGTAATAAAATAGATGGAGGAGATGCAGTGGAGGTGTAATTTTTCACATTAGTTGCTGTTATGATGATTGCTGTGCATTCTGAGTGCTGTGCAACCAATTTCTATCAACACTTTGGAGTCTTCATTGGAACAAACAATGCAAAAAAATGCGTATACCATAAACTGGACAATTTGAGAATATGAAAAGAGTAAAAGTGAGGAAGTGGAGTTAATATTTACTTATGCTGAAAAGACCTGCAATGCTCATTGTTGGACTGAAATTACACCCTTCATGTCATGTCATTTACAGCCCTCTTGGAGCTACCTCTGCTGGACTGCAATAGCGCATATAGCCAATGATTAATTTGCTGGTCACTAAATCCCAGGTCTTGGAAGGTCTAACTTTACGGAGCTCAGTTTAAAAAAAAAAAACAACTCCCTCAGCTGCTCTCAAAAAACACGAGATAAGTACTTCTAGTTGTAATATTCTGGTCCTGTGTGAGTTCCAAGAGCACAGCTACGCTATGGAGATATTAAAGCTGCTATAATAATTTTTTTTTTTTGGGGGGGGGCATTTTGTGGCAGCAGACCAACCTGTAAACATTTATATATACTCACAGATGGCAAGCATGTTGGCAAACATGGTTATTCAGACATCCATTGAGAAACATTAGAACAGCAGATTTGTCCAACAGGTGAATTTAAGTTCAATAGTCATTTCTTTTTTTTTTCTTTCTTTCTTTCTTTCTTTTTTTCTGCACCATTGTGGTCACTAACGTTTGTGGGAGATGTCCGTCTTTAGTGGCTAAAGACACAAAGTTCACCAGCTAGTCTGAAGCGTTATAGTTTGGCGTGGAGTAGGTTATGTGGAGAGGGTTAATGGAAACAGCTGCCTAATGTGGCTGGAAGACGGTTTGATGAGAGTGTTGAGAGTGAACCCAAATAGTTACAACCCTGGGCATGAAGGATATGAACTCAATCCAACAATGAGCAAGTTGCAGGCCGTGAAACTAAAACAGCTGGTTGAAAGATGCTAAATCGCTCCATCGAGCTGAGGAACGTCAGTAAATGATTCATTCTGTGTTACTTAGTTTTAACCATTTCAGGTTACAAGAAGTCATTTGATCTATGGATAGCAAGAAACTACTGATGAGCGCTGCTTTAAAAGTTAAACAGCAGCCTGTTCTGAGGTGTATTGAATGTGCACGTTTGACTGACAGGTGCACAACTTCAGCTGTTGTGGTTGTTGCTTGCTTATTAAACAGTTCTTTCCAAACTCCCTTCATTTGGCACAAGTCTGGCACTTTTTGGCTCACAGGCCAAATAAACAAATCAGATCAGAAAACTATGAGTGACATCACAAATAGAATTTTGTCTCTGACGTCAACCTGTTTCCTGGGTTGACAGAAACGAGTTGCCAGACAAAGTTACCGGCCATTGGCAGTCAGAGGATTTTAGTCTTTTGATGTGGTGATTCCCACATCTGTGGCATTACAGAGCATACAGGAAACTGACTAAGCATGCCATTTTTCCGGCAGTGACCTCAGGTTTAAAGAGAGCGCTGTTTTTTTTGTTGTTGTTTGGGTTTTGTTTTTTTTTTAAGCAAATGTCAGACCGGGCTGTCTGACATTGTTTCAATTAGACATCAGTTACGTAAAAGAGCACCAAACCCTTTCAGGTGTGTGGCTCATTCTCACCCCTCATTGCACAAACTGCAGATGATTACTGATTCAGGCTGTTATGGGATGATCAAACAGATGTGAATGCTGAGACTGGAAAGAGGCGATAGTGACAGTTGGCACAAAAGAATGTGTCAGATTATCGTCAGTATCTTATTTATGTTAACAAACGGCTACAGCATGTTGCAAATTGAGTTATTATGTGGGACAAATGCCTGAAAGCTATTGGATATGATACTGTCAGTCTGCCACTGTAAACATTTAAATACAATGCTGTGCTGCACAGTGGCACTGGAGTAGTCTGCGCGCTGGGAGTGACCAGCACAGAGGGAGGACTCTTCCAGTATGTGATCAGGACTCCTGACAGAAAATATTCCACAAACATGAACATGATGTTTGGGTACAAATAGCAAAGAGATGACATTAAACCAGGATGTTGTTGAATTACATACATATGGGGCAGAACACTAGGATTTCCACACACGACTCCTGAGATCGAATGGGAGATATTTCCAATAAAGCATTGCTCTTGGTAAAGACCAATTCATTCAGAAGGCTCTATTTCAATCTTGTGTCCAATATGCAAACAAAACCTGCTATAATCCTGACTTTGGCATGTATGTGTGTGTGTATGTGTTTGTGTGAGTAAGGATTGGAGTCTCTTCACTGTTCCTGTAACATGAACAGCTGACAAAGAGCTTATCACGGAGGATTAACTACTGCTTTTCAAGGTGTTTTTCCACATCAAAACTGTACTTTTTGGCACTCCACCAAAAGTGTACGGGTGTGGCATGCTGCAAATCTCCTCCTCATTCAAAATCCCCCTTGTGATGATCGAGCCTTTAGACAAGCCCATCATGACAACTTGTCTAACAGCAAGCAAGGTAAGCATTTACAATGGGTGTTGGGTAGATGAAAACTGACACCCACCCTGATTTCTCTGTGAATGCAAAGCTTGCGAATATATTACCCCTGAGGAATCGCAATGGAAATCCACTGGCTGGGAGGACAGAAGGGAATAAATCTACAGTATATTCATCACCGCTGCACAATCAGAGCTGACTTTATCCAACTCAACCGGACGTGGGTGTGTCCCCTGTGCAAAGATGTCTACTCCATAGTTGCTGCTTTGTTTTCATGACAACCAATAATAAATAAACCTCGAACACTGACTCACTCAAAGCTCAAACTCTAGTTACCCAGCCTCATGGCTGAGGTGATAGCTCGGAAAAACCAAACCAAGCTGTTTAGGCTGTCTCCTATTAGGCAACCAAGGGACGCTCATTTGCTACACCAAAATGATGGTGTGAATAACACCCTCAACTGCTAAATTCTCAGAGGTCTTTGTGGCGTTATAAATCAATAAGACAGTTGCTCCTCAGAGATGCACAGTGGTCAGATACCGCTTGCGCCAAAACGCATTTGATTTGATTTGTTCTTCGCTCCATCTTTGGCAAACTGCATAACAAGCAGGGAGATGTTAAATTTAACCTCTTGTTGAGATCATTTGCATTATCTTCGGCTAATTTAAACACCATAGCAGAGCTGCAAAATGGGCGTTGGGGAGTTTGGCCGAGAACAGTATATCACACTGAATGATGCATATGGTAAAAGACTGATGAACAAACAGAGCAGATTCATCCTCATTTGGATGCTCGTAGGTGAGCTTTCCCTCTGCAGCAGATACAGTGATGTGCTATATGGAGGATGCTCATTGTGAGGGAACCATTGTTCTACTGCTAATCCTGGCTCAGCTTCTCAACCAACCAGCACAGGAGGCTTAAATGCAGCAACCGTTTTAATTCTCCACTTTGTGCTGCTGTTGTGGAGCTCTTCGCGTGGTAAATAATACCACCAGGCTCAAGAAACAGGCCTGCAATTGAAATATGAACCATGTCTGTAGAAATGCATTGTGTAATGCAAATTAAGTTGTTTTTTTTCTCTCTCTCTCTCTCTCTCCTCTTTCCTTTGGACTGGCTCTTGTCATCTGCCAGGAGATGTGCGGTGGCAGAGATATGACTCTGGTGTCGAAGAGCACATCAAAGACAGGGCCTATGAGAGGTCTGCTTTACCTTTGAACATAGAATAGGATTGGAGGCAGCGCCAGCCCTCTGCAGGCAAGGCTCAGGCTGATCAGAGGCTGCCCAGCGCAGCAAATGCAGCAGCAGTGGGCACAAACACTCGTACTATAGTCGCTTTCAAAGGAACCCTCTACCCACCACTGATAGCCTACACAGAGAGCGATCGCAAGCTTCACCAGTGAGAGAAACTAAGAATGCATGCCAAAGCACAACACCCTGCAGAGCTCACATGGAAAAAAGTTACTGATTCAACAGTCTGTCACATAGTTCCTCCTAAATACTGCATTTCCCACCACACCAAGGCTGGCGTGAGGAGGAAAGATAAGTGCATACTTGAATACGGTGTCTCAGAGGGAGGTTTAGAGTGTCCACAACATCATCCAGCAAAACAAATCATACCCACACCTTTATGTCTGCACAAGCCAATGGGAATGGGAAATAAAGATAAATTCATCTTGCTCCTCTGACCTGTTCCCAGGGATTGATTCAATTAAAATTAGCTTTATGTGGGGTTTTTTTCCCCAAACCTTCTTCCACTTCTACTGCGCAAAATATTAATTACATGAATCATAGTTCACAATCCCTCAGTTAATTGTTCAGCAGTACAGTATTTCACGGGGCCACAGCTGAAGCCTTGGAGATGGAAACAGGATGGGGATGGGGGGATGTAAGGGGTTCAGGAAAGGGAGAGGGGGACGTAATGCTTTTCCACTGTCACTGGACTGTAAAACACAGATGGGACTACTTCATGTGTTAGTCATTCCGCATTGAGACAACCACCATCACAAATATTAAAAAGGTCACATCTTTTCTTAATTATTACCACCCTTGTCAACAACTTATTTTAGTTATCCACATGCCCCAAGCGTGATGCCGCTGGCACTGAAATAATATTTAACTGCACTTAATAGTACAGTAAATGCTATAAATGCTACTCAACTCCTTCATCCTCCTGCAACTCTTTATTTTGTTTTTGGTAATATAGCAAAATACTCTTGTCACTTCAAAGCAACATGATTACTTTAAAATCATTCAGCACATTATCTCACAAAAATTTGGGTGGGCAGAAAAGTGTCTATGAGCACAAACGATTATCAGGTTAAGCAAGAGAAAGCCATGAGCTGGCAGTTTGCTTGCTTTGTAATCTCTACCCCCATATCTTTGTAACAAATTTAGTGTGGACTCCACAGCTTATTAAAAAAAAAAAAAAATGGGACCATATTCTGGCAGTAGCCCACCAATTAAACAGATAATTATGCAAATGTAGCCTTTACTTAGTCAGCAAGTGGGCAACAGCAGCCAGTGCTTTCTACGGGGCAAAGGCTACCACGGCACTCACACAGGAGAGTCTATGGACGAACAACACACTCATGATCTTTCCTCCTTTGTATTTACACACAAACTTGCATACACACTTCACCTTTAATTATTGGAAACAGGAAGCTTGCAAGCTGAAGTCGATGACCACAGGGAGAGAAGGAGACCCCCCTGCTGACTGCACCTGAATTAATGTTATGCCACAATACTGTAACAGTGATCTGAGTCAGTAATGTCTGTTTTCTACAAATGTTAAGGAAATACCAAAAGCAAAATTATTTCTCTAATGCGTATTATTGCTCATGTCAGTTTGTCAAAGGCAAACCATTTGTCATGGTTCAAATAAACACGGTTGGAAAAACGAGGAGGAATTGTAAAGTGACAAAAGTGCGAGTACAGTTTTAGCATGAAAGCAGCCTCATTAGTATTGAGTGTATTGCCTTTTTAAGGCGTCTGCCGGATTGAGCGGTTCTAGAAGCGTACTGAGCCATTCAAGATGCACACCACAACAAAATGCTAATGGAAGATACAAAGCACTGTGCCGACAGGATTTTGATACGGGGATTGTTAACAGTCAGAGAGAGCGGGGGGTGCTGGATGCCCGAGTGCTCTAATCCCACCTGCCTCTCTATACACAAGGGGTAAGAGACGGAGGCAACCCCCAGTAAGTTCAATATCTGCATCTGCTTGACCACATCTCAGCCCCCTTGATTAGAGGCAGTGGCTCTGTGGCAAGGTGAAGCAGCATGGCTCGTGGAGCATAGGATTAGGCCACACTCTCCAGGCAGATCTCACAGCACTTTGCTGAAACATTCATGAGGTTGCCAGCATGGAAGCAAAGACACGGAGGCCAACTTCTCATCCACGGGCAGAGCCCCCTGCCTGAACTGGACCCCCAGCAGCTCTTTAACCACAGCAAGTGTGACAAGCCCTCTCACATAACCCATCAGCCACCGGCTGTGGGGCTCTGTTGGGACTGTAGTGAGCTCTGCAGGTACTGGCCACTAACCAGGTTCCTCCTGGGAGGGTCTGGTTGCCACGCTGAGGTGCTGTTTAAACTGAGAGGACTCACATTGTGGAGGCAGAGGTTGGGGCTTTTCTTTGCTGTACGCATGTGTTTGTTCCTTAGTGACTAACAGAGGGCTGCCTGTGCCTGAGGAATAGACACGGTGAAGCTGACATGTTTGGATTGGAGAGCAGTCAGGCCTGTCTACATAGTCACAGTGAAGTGAAAAAGGGCTGCTATGGAGCTAATGCTGACAGAGGAAACAGTTCAGACTGCAAAGACCAGGATGTTTTCATATTGTAGCTAGGTGCTCATGGATACTGTTAGAGTAATACAAAGGACAAAGGTCAGGCTCTTCCACTATCCTGACAGTAATGCTCATTGTTACTGAGCCCCAAACCAAAACTTTTTCTCAGCTCTCAGAGCTTCTTCTATTGATTTTTTTAAAAATGTTTTTTTCAAAAGCTCTCCATCAGTGTCATTATTGGTAATCCACAGTTAAACAATTTGCTAGATACCAAAATCAATTGCTCCAGTTTCCACCCTTTTCCTGATTGTGGCAAACAGATGTGCCAGTCATTTGTCAATTACAGTAATATGAATCATTTCTACCTCAAGACCATAAGTGCGCTCTAACTGTCAGCCACTGGGTAGCTAGCCAATGTCTTTTCTTCAGCATTACAGTCATCTCATTAAAGAGGAAGTAATGCAAGGCAGCAAATAGTTAAGACATGCCTGGACTGGGTTTCTGGATTTCTGGATAAATCCCTGGGTTTAAAAAGGGATTTTATTTTTATTTATTTATTTTTTTTACAAATGTCAAGTAAAAAAATAAAAGGAATAAAACATACTTGATGAAACATTTGTAACTTTTGATAAGAAGCTTTGGGAGCGTTCACCTCACAAACCTTGGACTCAATTGAACTCAAAGTTCATTTGGTTCATTGTCTGGATAGGGCTCCATACAAGACGTTGAGAAGGATCCTGCCTGGTTTTTAGCCAGTATATGTGTGTTCATGTTTGGATGTGGCATTTCATGCGCTTCCAGTTTTGTCTATAGTGCAATAGAGCTGCACCATTTAGAAAATCCTGATTCAGTTTCAGTTCTACGGTTTCATTTAAATACATTGCTGATGCATGTGCATGCATCACTAAGTTGCGAGTTGTTTCAAAGGTCATAATCTGTTTCTACATAGATCATAGTCAGGTATGATTACATGATTAAATGTTGACTTGAAACGCAGCAGTTTGAAAACCATCCAGCTCAGTTGTCTTAGATCATAAATGGATTTAGCTGGTTGTAATTAGTGCGACATTAAGCTGCATAAGAAAATGAACACAAGTGTTTTGAATAATTTAATTTACTTACTTGAGTTGAGCAAATGGAAACACATCGGAAAAATCCAGCGAAATCCGAGGAAAAACTGTGTCACACTGAGCTTACAGGCAAAGCTATGAAAACATAGCTAAGTTAACTATGTAACAGTTTAATTCACCGAGCAGCTCAGAAGCCACCTGCAGCTGCTGGACACTTGAGGCGGAATATTTTCTCAATGCATGATTGCTGTTTGGAAATTAATCAATACTTGTCAATATTGACAACTTTGAGCATTTCATTTAATTTTATTACCACTTTGCTGTGATTGTGTGTCTAATGCACACAGAGCGCTGCCTCGCTCTATGGCAGCTCACTGACAACAAGCAGGAGACTTCTCAGTGGGAATCTGTGACCCAATCACAATACAAAACAACCAACCAATCCAAATCCACTCACAAATAAATCAAAATGAATAGAATTACAAATCATGCAATTTAATTATGTCTATAATCAGCACACAACCTTTTCTACAACCCCCCAAAGTAGTTTTCCTTGTACTTGTCTCATTTCTGGATGCCCAAGTTTCTGTCACTGATGGTGTTTATTGCTGGTTTCCATCTCAATGCAGCTAATTTAGCTATTTCCTTCATTACAGCATGTCATCAGTACATTAAACTTTGACTAGTTCTGCTCAAGGAGCCTCTAAATTAGTGATTTTCTGCTATTTAAATCACTCACTCATCTTCTACAGATTATCCGTTTCTGGGTCATGTCGGACCCAATCCCAGCTCACACTGGGCGAGGGCGGGGTACACCCTGGACAGGTTGCCAGCCCATCACAGGGCCAACACACAGACACAGACAGAGACCAACAAACGCTCACACTCAGACCTACAGAAAATTTAGAGTCACCAGTTAACCCAAACATGATGTCTTTGGATGGTGGGAGGGAACCGGAGTACCCAGAGGAAACCCACGCAGGCACGGGGAGAACATGCAAACTCCACACAGAAAGTCCCGGGCCTGGGAATCGTACGTACAACCTTTTTGCTGTGAGGCAACAGTGCTAACCACTATTCCGTCATCCTGCCATGCTGCGCCTGCTATTCAGATATGCTATTTAATTTAGCTTAGCAGTTAGCTATGGCTTCACTCTCTCACACACATTTTGCTGTTAGTCTCTTAGTCATCTGGGTCAGCAGATGGTCCTAAAGTTGTGATGTTTTGCAACTTAGTATTGTTGTTGATGAGCTATTGAAATGTAACCAATTACTCAATACAACACAATGGTGAAAATTGAAATTCTGACTCCAGTAATTGTAAAAATGCAAAATGCATCTGACAGTCTGTCATGCCAATAATCAGTTGAGCCTCTTTGAACACAGGTACCTGGTGGAGCAAAGCAGACAATTTAAGAATCTGCTACCTTTCCACCACCAGACTGTATGACAATCACAGCATTACAGACATATAGTCGGCTGTGTTAATTTGAGCACTACATATCCACAGGCAATCTGCAGAAAGACGCAAATTACAGAGTTTTAAAGTGTCTAATTGAGGCCCTTCAGTCTGAATATGTTATTGCCAGTTCTGATTCAAGGATGAAGACAACATGCTCAGCTGCAGCCTGCTGCTTACTCCTCAAGCGATATGTGGTGTTAATAGGATGGATGCTCAGCCTTTGGTTCAACGTCCTCCTACTGAACCAGCATGCCGCAGGGTGATAATCCTTTGTTTGTTGCACTGGCTTATTACCATGCTAGCAGTAAATTTTGCATTTAACCACTGGCCCTAGCTGTCTGATGTGAGAGCAACCCTCTGGAGAGAGCGTCCAATCTGCACCACATCATGGCCTATTATGCTGTTAAGAAAAGTGCAAAAAAAAAAAAAGCTTGGAAAAAACTAAGCATCAATGTTGAGGAAAACTGCAGAAAGTTCTTGTTTCTGACATTAATTATCCTCATCATCCCCAACAGTGATGTTTCATTACGCTTAAAATAATGACTTATGAGTTTAAAGGCAAAAGTATAAAACAGACAGAACTTGAAAAGGCATGAGATGAATGTGAATGATATCTACAACTTGAATCAAAACTCCAATAAATTGGCAGGCTGATGAACTTGGTTGGCCTTAAATTCCACTTTCACTTTTTACCGCAAACGCAGAGCTTTGTCCACAGACTTGGGTTCGGGTCACACTCATTTCTATGACTCCAACTCAAAAACAGCCACCAGACTCTCATTAGGAACCCCATGTTGGAGAACATGAATAATGCAGCGCACTTAGAACACTGGCCAGCGTCTGTACATTCACCACTGTGTTTGATCTCGTCAAGTTTAGCTCACATTTATTCTGTGGCGTTTAACTAAGCAAGTTCCCCGAATGCACACAAGGGTGTCTCAGGCAGTCACTGGTATTTGATGGGTATAAATATGGGAACGTTTGAAGATTAACCCAAAAGACTAATGTCGCTCTAACACTTGCAACGGGTAGAGCAGCTAATGAGAACCCAGCCCTGGTCTTTGGCATCATAAACATTTTACCAAATGTATTCCAAAGCCCCTTGGAAAAGCATCTTGAGAGTTCTTCCCCTTATGTACTGTACTTCATCTCATTACGAGAAGGAGTAAAAAACATTGGCAGGAACTTTGAAGCTCTGAGCTCTTCTGCAAACTAGAAGGCACAGAGGTGAGAGTGGGCATAATATGAAAATGTAAAAAAGAAATATAAAAAACGAAAAAAAAAAACAAAACAACAACCTCAAAACAGCACATCCAGTGCACCCACTGACATGTTACAAAATACAAACTAAACTGCCAGTAAATACACCCAACAAATGTTATGAAAGGTAACTTTTAAATTAGATTTTGTAATGTGGTTTGGAGTTAAAAGTGTATAAAAAGGGTCACACATTTTATCAGCAATCTATTTTTCATCTTCCCATCTTAGTTCCTCAATCACATCTGACTGGATATAACGTCAAAGGTCAAAAATGAAACTGAAAAGAAAATGAAAACTGAAAAATAGACCACAACAAAGTTAAATAAGTTGCGTATTAAGCTGTCAAATAAGTTGCACACATCCCTATCAATTTAACAGCCGAGAAATATAATAGAAGCTTAAAAATATGTCACATTGGTCAAGGTCAGAAAAAGGAAAGAAAAAAAAACAAAACAAAAAAACAATAAACCCGCCAAGTAAAGTTCAACAGCAGATAAAACATTTGACTTCTTTTTGCCCTTAAATTTTTATAATCTAAAATATAACCTTTCATTAAATACTGATCAAGTGAAAAGTCATGTCCATGTGATTAATTTGAAATGATTTGTGGTGAAATATTAATATCAAACTAAATGAATCACATTAAAACATTTAAGAGGAAACAAAGGGCAATTTACAGCATGTCATCGTAGGGAAAGTCCAATGAATTTCAGCATAAATGGACCTTGGAAAAATGTAGGGAACTGATGGCAGTTAATACCAAGCCCGATGATCTGAAAAGACTCGACATAAAAAATAAATAAATAAATAAATAAAAAAACTGGGGGTAGTAAGCATGTCAAGCTTAGCTTTATTGAAGGTCAGGTTAGCCTACTTGCAGTGTGGGCAATCTTCCCCTTAAGTCATTTAGCTTTAATTTCCACATCTGATATCACAAAACGTGCTGCCTGTAAGAGGGATAAGCTTAGCATTGGCCAGAGCTAAAAATAATAAGTCTTAGATGTTAAGAGACCAAGGTTTGTTCTCCCAAGTCATTAGCTGAGATCGCCGTTAGACTGACTTTTATTCCCTGAGAGGAGCGCAGGAGGAATGGCGTACTGCCCGCTCTTGCCTTCAAAGTCATTCCAAAGAGTTTGGTCTCCTCGAAATAAAACATATTTTGCCAAGATATATGATTCTGACATAAAATAATAGAGAGCGATTACTGACATGATCAAGGTCTCTTCTCTCATTTGGGTACGATGCTGAAATCATGCTGTTACAAGTTACTTATTTAGTCACCGAGTCAGAACCCATCAAGTCAATTTAATGATGATTATCCAAATACACTCCCCAATGGATGACAAGCTGCATGAGCTGCATAGAGATAAGAGCATCTTCAGTGCACACAGGGGAGATACTATCAATGCCCCTGTGAAAGCAAAGATGAGAAAGTTCAGCAGAATTACCAAGTACTCATTGAAGAACTCAATGACAGTAAACAAGAATAGTTAATTTGTTTCAAGGAGATAATCAAACCGGATTAAGCTGATAAAAACTGATTTTAAGGTGCAGTGGCAGTGAAGGCAGCACATGAGCCAAAGTGGCTCTTGTTTGATAAGTGAGCCGGCTCCTCCTTAAAGCAACACATTGGGATATTTGATACACAGTCACTCATCCTGCCCCTTTGACAGCAGTGAAGGTAAAAAGTTAGGGGCTATGAAAATGATATACATGACAACAGCATTTCATCATGGGTTGTACCAGCTCCCAGATACTCGCTGTTAGCTCAGGACCCAGAGGAGCTTCTGTATCTCCATGATAAACTCATCTGGCATGATTTATTAACTAGTGAATCACACTCTGCTCTCACGCCGTAACGCAGAAACACACACACACACAAGCGCACACACACTACACTCTACAATTTCTTCTCTGGAACAGTAAGCCTTTCCACAGGGACAGTCAAAGTCATTAGCACCTCCAAACTTTCTCCATGCTAATTTTTGCTTTGATATACTGGGTAGCTCATTTAAAACATAGTTCAGAAACAGGGTACTTATGTTGAAAAGTTTCACAACCAATACAACTACTTGCCACCCTCATATAAGAGAACTCTTGACAAATTGTGCAAACGTTAATAATGCTTCTTTGACAGCATGTCTTTCAAGTTCCACTGTTAAAAAAATCATGACTTGTTTCACTTTCAAGTCGTCCATCTCTCTGTAGATCCAGGGCCCCTCATCAGCGTGATGCTCCACTCTGGCCGAAATGACCTTGTGGAGGTTAGGCTAAGGCAGCTGTCTTATCACATCGGCCCTACCGCGGTCTCAAGCGGTCCATCCAGTGCACTGCTGGCACCAGACTGCACAAAGAATGCTGGCATCATTTCATTCTTTGAGCCTCCATCTGCCACGACTCTGACCGAGGGGCTACTTCTTATTTTAGACCATCTATTCACATCCCCGCGTCCGTGTCCGCTCATACAGACCCCCACCGGCCCATCACCCCCGTCCCATTTCCCCCTCACATCCACTCTTCAAACGCAAAACTTGGGCTCCCAAGGCGGAGCGAGGCTGAACTCTATGAAGTAGACTGGAAACATCCGTGTCCTTCCACAAACTTTGTCAGGTGAAGGATAGTGGTTCTGCTCTAATGGACAGAGGACCAGCTCTGCCCTCACACTTACACAGCACTTTAAAAAGGAAGTTCCAAACAGGCCCTACAAAAGCAACATTCAGACACACTTACCACTTTGCACTGAGTAAAATCTATCAATGCAGTAGTCATGTCAAAAGCTAAAATAACTTTGCATCATATTTCCGTGCAGCATGTGTTAAGAATTTACAGCTGTGCGTAAAAGTACATAAAGGTTTTAATTTCTCTTTGGGTTAATCTTTTACATTTATTCTGACAAATTTTTTAAACACAGACATGCTGTTGCATACCCAAACAACTTGATTTTCTGACTCACTAACTAATCCCCATTTCTTGTTCTCGGTTGCTCGCTCGCACACAAACACTGTAACTATATACACATAAACACACACTGTGCCATATGGTGCTAGCTCTGTTAAGAAATGCACTACATATTTGTGACTACTGTAACCGCCTAGCACACCAGGCTAGAGACCACAACATCTGTAATGATGGATGGCCTTCATATTAAAGATATCAAAGCAAGCCAAAAAGAAATATATTCTAAGTGACATCTATGTATTACCAAGGGGGAATGGTTGCACATAATTGACTTCATATGCAGCTCAAGTGAGATCTGGCGTGCAGCTGACAGCTCTGTGGAGATAGTGAAATTTTACACTGCACAGAATGTGGTGTGGAGGGCCAAATATCTGGTAAACAACCACAGTGTTTTTTTAAATTCACACCATACCTTCTATTTTACAGGCTTATCGTGCATATCTAGAAACTGACATTACAGATTTAGAAACATGTATACTATAATAACAGTGTGCACTAAGAAAAAAAGTTGCAATGATGATCTGACACCGGTTGACATGTGTATGCATTGTTGTTACTTTAACCGCCTTGTTGGCTGGGCTGGTAAGTGAAAACACAGAGCCAAGTCAAGTAGAGAAACATTGCCAAAGAAATGTCTGGCAGGGAAAAAAAAAGTTCTCCCCTGCTGGATAAATCTCCACGGTAGAAAAGTACACCTGAGGCCACTACTGTACCAGAACAGTTGACATTGAGGGCTTTTTTTTTTGTTGTTGTTGTTTTTGGAGTCTCACAGGTGGGACCAGATTAACTGTAATCATCGCAACTTCTAAATTAACACACCTCTGAAAGTACAGGCAATGCAGAAACTTCTTTTTTTTTTATCCAAATAACAACCAATAGATGACGTATATTTGCAGTAGGGGTGTAACAATTCTGAAACCCAGATGAAACTGTAAATCAAATGTCCAAAATCCATAGTCACAACAGTGGAAGATGGAATTACACACCCATGTTCCCACACTGTATGTAGCTGTAATCTACCTATAGCCTCTTAAACATATGGCTCTTAGACAAAGCCAGCTTGTTGCTTGAGCACTAAAATGTCCATGAAGAAAGAAAAACTTTTTTTTTTTTCGTCCATGACCTCCTGTTTTTGAACTTTTGCCTTTGTTGCCCTTGTTCCTTGTATCCCTTGGCTGCATTGCGCTCATTCATTGTCTATTTTCCAGCAGTTAGAACAATTCAGATTGACCAAACTCTCGTCTTCTCAGTGTTTCGAGATTACTCCCCCGGGTACGCATCATAGCCCCACACTAGTTTGGAATTTATAAGGAGTGTAGATTAATAAATCATAATCTCAATCCCGGCGCTGCTCAGTCACCTTATTTGTTGTATATAACGCCCCAATTCCCAGCAGGCTGGACACAGAACGGCATCTAAGATATGTGCTGCACAGGAGAAGGGAAACAAACAGGTGGTATAAACCTCGGCGGACCCAGCATCTTCACATGAAGCCTCCCTGACTCTGTCCTATCAAAGCAAGTTGTGAGCCCTTGCTGCAGTTCTCTGGTAGTCCCTTGCTATGCACACTTAGCGGCCTCTGGGAAAAGCACTCCAGGTGCTCATTGACTTGCATGAAGGCTGACTTTAGTTCTCACGCTGGAGCATTCGCAAGACTGATGAGCCGCTATTGATCTTCCGCACTAGATTCTTTTTCTCATGTACATAGAAGATTATATAATAAGTAATGGCAAGAAAAGGATCTTAGCAATTATCTTCACCAGTTATTAGTCTAGTAAGTCTGAAAAAATTCCAGCAGGAGAACCATTTAGCATTGTCTTTTTACCACCAACCCTTGGTCATGCTGCCAGGAGAGGTAGCACGTGAATCTGTCTGATACACTGTGCACAGAGGTGGGAAAGTAGACTGCTATTACCCATGAGTGCTGCAAGATGCCCAGCATAAGTGAAATGCCGTTTGCTTTCAAGGACACTTAGGATCCCAAGGTACTTGTTGAAGAGTAGGAATATTATTAACCCCAGTGGCATGGCCCTCCATTTCTTCATATTTTACAGGCAGAACCATCAAACCATTGTATTACGACATTTCTTTGAATGGTGAAAGCTAATTTGACTTGGGGAAAATTGTTCCGCATAAGGTCAAAACAATGCCACAACAATGGCGGAAATGGGGCATTTTAAAAATAACTAGACAGGGGAGGAAACTTCAGCAACACAAGCTGTTCCCCTTTTTCTAGGCCAGTGTGCACCACTCGCCATGACCAGATACTTGTCTAAGTTACAGAAAAAAAAGGGGGAAAGTAACACACTCAAACTTAAAAGAAAAGCCAGATACAAGTCGATATATGCAGAACTTGCTTTTAGATTTACAGCTCTACTGTTCACTTTCAGAAACTTTAGAACAACTCCCTGAAATTTCTCAAATGGCAAATTTGAGGCAAAGTTTCAAAATCTGATTGAGAGGAGCCAGAGCCTTTGGAACAGGGAACATCAGCAAAATAACAGCACCATTTGAATTGACCTTTTCATCACATACGTGATGGTAGACTGAACAAGACTAAAGATTTAAAGCCCCACAAGTACCCCTTAGGAGCTACAATGTTGGTAAAAACCCACAATATAAAACCGCTAGTGACAAACAGAGACGCTCTTAGAGCCACACAGCCAGGGGGGCTAAAAATGTAAAGTTTGACCTCAGCGCAGTACCACAAAACAGGTCACTGAATCACAAAAGTTCAAATGGGTTTTTAATGTGGGAAGTATGAATATGCACTAAAAATATTATGGGAATCGGTCAAATACAACATCAAGTGCATGCAGTAAGTGTGGAAACTTTGCTGTAAGGGTGGCATTGACGGAAGAACAATCCCTCAGGTTGATCCCCTGAAGACCAGCAATATTCAAAACAGAAGTCACAACATTTTGGCCAACAGTTATTTGTGGTGATAATAGGTGCATGGGTAAAGAGAAGGTCCAAAAGGCACCAAAGAAAAGGTCATGGGATGACTAAATGGTTTGAGATCCTCTGGGGAGTATGACAGTGTTCAGACATCTTCATGGTAATCTGCCCTTTAGATTTTAAAAGATGTCATGTACTGGTGTAAAGTTTGGCCTGGGGTTGGTGGCGAAAGGAAAGGTCATTGGGTCACAACAGTGAACCATAAGAGTATGACAGGCAGATGTGACAGTGTTCTCGGTTATATAGGAAAAGGTTGGCAGAATTTCATTATATTTGCCAGTAGATAGCTGATTCAATGCTGATTTAGAAAGCTTGTGTACAGAGTTGAAGGGAAAATGCTCGCCCCCCTACCCATGAATGAATAAATGAATGAATGAATGTGGTGACTTGAGTGTAGTGGGCGCGGTTCGATTCCCAGTGTGGGAACCACCCGAACATGTCTAGGTTAATTGGTGACTTGATGCAAATGTATGTGGTGACCTGTGCAGCACGGTGGCGTAGTGGTTAACGCTGTCGCCCCGCAATAAGAAGGGCGCGGTTCGATTCCTGGTGGGGGCACCTGAACAGGTTAATAGGTTAATTGGAGATTAAGTGATGGACTGGGCTACAGCAAGGAACGACGACAAGACTGGACCTCCCCAGAGACTAGATCAGACCAGACTAGACAAGACACCAGAAACCTCCCAAAGACTAGAACGGACCCCTCCAGAGACTAGACGAGAGACTGGACCCCTGTCTTTTTCAAACAAGAGTCACTCACTGAGCTCAACACAAAGAAGTTGACTATCATGTACTTTAATTGAGATGTCAGTAATTGGTGGAAAACCAAAGAGCATGGGGATAGAAGAAATTAAAAAGTTTACAGTGGATTTGATATTTCTACCAAAGTTGTGGAACGTATGTTTCATTGTTTTATTGGTATGTTTTTGCTTAAATGTGTGGAAGCATTAAAGTTTTCAGTTATAACTGAAGAAATTGTCTATATTTCATTACATAAAACTCTGTCTTGGGGTTAAATTTGTGTAAAATTAAGGTTGATAACATGATTCAGACAAAAATACATATTTTGTATAGTTAGAAATAGCATGAAGCCTGTCCGACACAAAGTTTATGCACTGTAAATTTACTGTCTGTGAAAAAAGTGCATATAATGGACTTTGTTTTAGTTGTTACCTTAAGTCATTACTTTGGAGTATAACTGATTTCATTTTTACCCACCAAACACATCCTCCCAGCCATGTGGCTCTTGGCATTTATTCATTTCAGACCTGAAGCTAAATGACTGAGCAGGAGAGAAACGCTGCAGAAACTCTGGCCGAGCAGGTGTGCTTTTACTCGTGTCTTTTCTGTATAGGACATGGCAGTATGACAGTATTCTGTCTTCCATTCTTAGTGACACAAGGCTCAGGAGCTCCCCTATAATTAACCCTGGCTGCACTCCAGCCCAGGTAGTGCAGGAGAGAAGGCCCACCGACTGCCAGCATGTCTGGCAGACACAATCCATTCCCCAAACCTGGAGATGATCCTGCACAGGAGACACTTTGACACTCTCTACTGCGTACATGGTGGACTCAGCAGAGCTTCCGCCAACAAATCCATCTGTGGAACTCATTATTAGATCACTGCTAAAGACTCGAGCAAGACCCTCCACGCTGATACTGAGTTTAGCAGATATTTTTCTAAGCTGTCCTCATACAGTATCACCGATCCATCAGCTCGTTAAGTATTCATCGCACTTTGTGTGTAGGAAAGAGTTGACACTACACCTTTGTGTCGGTGAGCTTCACAGACTCTGAGGGCTGTTTTCTTTGTTCAAATATGGGCGATGTAAAAAACAGACAGTAAAACTATGCTCCCTGTAAGATGAGGAAACATTAACACTCTAAGTTAATGGTGTATACCTCGTAGAGTTCCAACTATATAGTGTCTATAAAGCTGGGAAACATTTCTGCAGCATCCAGAAGTGCTGAGCATTATTGTGCATCAGCATTTCTTAAAAGGGCCCATAAGAGCTCTAACGTTCCCAGTATCATATCAGTCGTAGTTGGATAAAGAGAATCCATAAGCCCCTCATTGTTTGCAGTTTGACCAGGTGCTTTGCACATAAAACCTGAACATTCATCTGCCAAAAACTGCTGGCTCACACACAAAACTACAAACCTCTCTTCTTGCTCACTGCTCTGAAAAATGATTATTTAAAGAAACTGCACTTTATGTAAAAATACAAATTGTTTACATTGGAATATGTCTTCCTTAAAAAATTTAAGTATAATAAATAAAAAAAACTGAAAGAAGAAATAAAATAAAGATCTATTTTCACTGTGAGAGCCAAACAATTTTTTCCAATGAAATATTATCTTCATGTGTTTATGTCTTTGTCATCATCCATGACTACTTAGTTCCAGGTAATGAAATACATATCATCAGACATCAGTCTAATCATACTTGCCTTAACTTTTAATGCTCCCGTGCAAAAAAAACAAAAAAAACAAAACAAAACACAAGAGAGCCCAGTGCTGCCTTGTGATGAATATGAACCTGGGGTTAACTTGTTTTATACAAAGACCAGAAATCAATTAGTATTTAATTTGTCTGCAAATTAAATACTACGAAAACAGGAGGGCTTTTCATAATATCGCTGCACGTCTTTTATTAGATTAATTTGAGTGTTTTTCCTCAAAGGTAATGTTAGACGAGAGCTGCCACATCCCCTCGCCTTCGTGCTTCTGAGTGCACTTTTCTTTCAAAATGATTGATTCATGAACGGATGACTGCACATGCCTGGTGCCCAATTTGGTCTTTCTTTCACGCTGCTAACACAATCTGCTTTTGAACATCTTAAAATGGTTCTCATATACTATTTTACATATCCAATTTGATCAGACCACATAAGATCAATCATTCAAATACGGCTTGCTTTAAAAATCTGCTAAATTAGAAACAGTGGCTTTATTGTTCTTAGTGTTAAGTCATAGCTGGTCGATAAAGTCTGAGAGATTTGCTTTCCTCTAAACCAAAAGCTTTTCGTCACACAGGCTCACTAACAAGTTTGTACTTGTTGTTGCTACACCTATTAAACACACTTGCAGTAATTTACCATCATTAGATTCTCAATTATGAGCTGTCACTTATGTAATGGACGGTGAGCAATTTCATTGATTTTTTTTTTTTTAAGTGAATAGGATCCTTGAAGCAAGTATGACACTAATTGCTCCATACAAACTCTTGAGTCAAGCAACAGACAAACACAAGCAACATCTTTGGCATGCATGCCCATGCTGCTTCACACTCACAGTGAAGAAGCTTGTGACGTCTTGACAGTTTTGATGTACCTCAGTCACTGTGATATTTCCCATGTTTAGAAAAACCTGCTCTGGTTTCATCATGTGATTGTCTCACATTATTTAAATACCCTTTCCAATCACAATCACATAAGATCCCTGACTCGCAACTTGCTACTTGAATTCCAGCCTAAAAAGCTTCCACAAAGAATATTTCATTACTGGGAAGCACTTTATCTGTGCCGACCTTGAGTCTTCATTCTGTTTCATTTGAAAGTCCCTTTTCTCAACAGTTTTTTAAATTGGTGTTGAGAGGAGCACAAAGGAAAGGACTCTCTGATTTGTTACTAAATATTCAAAAGCCAGCAATGATGCTTGTTAAGCTTCAGTATGTTCAGCACATCCAGCTGGCAGACCATCACTGCACAAAACCACACTCTCTGGCTATATCCTCCTCAGAAGAGCTAAAATGACTGTCATCTCCTGACGTTCAAATTCTCCCATTGCATCAGGAAAGATTGGAAATGGGAAATAAGACACATTATCAGAAAACACCAGATATATCAGTGACTGCATCCATTTCCCCTCTTTTTTTTAATGGATATTTAATTTGACTTTTTCCATTGAAAACGAAATGGGATAAATCCTTTCATGAAATAAATGGTTGAACCTGTGCTGTTGTTAAGGGTCAAACAATATCCAAATGTATGACACAGGTTGAAACCGCCTAATGCTCCGCAAATCAGCTGGGCACAAAATACCCTTCTGTTCCCTCTGTCACCTCCTGGTACCTTCACGCTTTGTGGATATATCTGGGAGGGAGGGGGAGGCAGGGGAGAGCCAGAAACCAGGAGCTGAGGCCGAGGAGCCAGGATAAATTAGCCAAACCACTTAGGTGATTTCAACTAAAATTAGCAGAGCTGCCTGTGGGCTCCATCAATTCTGAACTTGCTCAAACTCTGACAAGCATGGGGGAACTTTTTCCCCCCTGGCCCCGTTATCTAGGAGCCCCCTCTGTCTGGCTTTCTCTCTTTCCTCCTTTCACCCTATCCTCTTCCCTCCCTCCACAGTTTACTGTAGAGAGCTCCAATTAGGGTTCCCATCCGCTTTGTATGAAAAGTACAGTATAAGCCAATGTATTATTTTTCACTTTATTTCTCACCTCATTCACATTTCAAGCATCAGTTGTATTTTACTGTAAGAAAATTTTAAGGATTTGCTATAAAAAAAAATAGACAGTGTTGACAAAGAAGGAAAAATTGGAGAGTTTTTCAATTTAAAAGTACAAACGGCTGAATGTATTTAAAAGCTGTACTGTAATAATTTTCAAGGTTCACGCTCAGCATCTACAGTATATCCATGGTCACAGGTGTTTATGGTGTGTGTTGACAAACAACAGTGCTGTAACTGAGAAACCACAAAGTTGGGATACAAGCATTAGCAACAGGGCAACAGAGATGTCTCCTTTCTTCAAACATGCTGCACGTAATGTGTGCGTCATGTTTGATACTGTCAAACAATTCAGACTAAACTAGAGGTGCATGTTAGATTTTAGACCAAGGATGAAATGGAAAATTCATTTTTAATCAGATGACATATGTGTAACATTTATCTACACCTGGCTTCTCCTGGCACAAGGTTATTTCACCTGGCCAAATTTCCAGACTGACAGGTGGCGACCATGACATGAAAAATTTGCAGCATGTTTTAGGTGTGTTGTTTGTCTCCGAAGTGCTGTAGTATCACGACATATTCCAAATTAAAGTTAATTTGAAAGTTACACTGAAAGCAACAATTGATCTGTGTTGATCCACAAAAAAGCACCATCTATTCAGAAACCCTGTGCTTGATTTTGGGAATCATTTCTGTATCAATACGTCTGAAAACAACCAGACAATTTTTATGACTCACAGTAATGAGCACAAGCTGCAGGGTGAACAACCACTGTTCCTCTCTAACCATCAGACACCAGCACGAAAATGTGTGCAACACACATAAAAACTAAATCAGAACATTTTAAATGACTTACAAAGACTTACTAGGATGTTCAATCAGACACTTAAACATGTATGAAATAGTGATGGATCATATTTGCTGCTAGAGTGACTGCCTGAAACCACAGAGCCCCGGCAGATGAAGACAAAGACATTTCATAGGAGCAAATGTACGGCTCCAACCAGCCAAGCACACTAAATTGACCTATTCCTTAATCGCTTTTAATGAAGACAATGTGAGCCCTGAGTGCCGTTGAGACCTTGAGTGCTGGCGCTGCCTGCACGCAGCACCAAAAAACTGGCTGCCACACAAACAAAGCCGAGCAGCTGATTTTTAATTCTAAATTGTGAATTCCAAATCATCTCTCCCAGAGATTACCTTTCCCCCAGCAGACTCTCTCTAATTTGCTCAATTAATGGGAAGATTGTTCCAATTAAAATGTCATATCCAAATGAATTTAATTTGAGATGAAACTGCCTGCGACAACTAGTTGGTGAGAGATCTCTGACAACGGAAATGAATAAAGTAGTTATATTAACAGCCACCCATCCATTTAATTCTAATGTGTATATATATATATGGTGTTGTCTCGACATAAAACAAATTAACACCTACATCCATCAGATGTAGGACTTACCTTCCTGCAGTTTCGGATTTGACTTGTCTCCATTCAACCTGACCTTTTTCATGACACTATTTTGTAAGCTCCTACCAAGAGGCAGCTCTGTGATATCACTGAAGCATAGAGGTCAGAGCAAATTAAAATTATTTCATCACACTCCAGTACAACAGCACAGCCAGCTGCTTTTTTTTTCTCACCATTATGCAACTGTCAACATCTGTTACTTCTTCATAGACATTATGTGCAGCCTAAAACAGCTGTAACATTATATGTTTGGTTAGAACAAGAGCTTAAATTTACATCATCACAAAGCTGAAAAAAACAGACCAGTAAGGATCGTTTGAGCATTTAATAACCAAATCAGAAACCACAAGTATTAGGGCCTAACATGCAAATTGGATGACTTTCCAATCTCCTGGGTGAAATAACTTATTTGCTCACATGTTAAATGAATTAATTTTGCTCCAAACTCCATTTTCTTCTGAGCCTTGACTGGTAAAAATGTATGCAGACAATGTGCGCTCATCTCTTTTGGGAACGTCTGGTGGAGGACATTTCTCTGAGAATATGCGAACAGTCTCTATTGGTATAACAGTTCTTGCAAAGCTATTGTTTTGAGTTGACAAGGTGCGTCATAGAAGCACATGAGCTCTTATATCAAATTCACCATTCTGACCTCCGCCCTAGATTCAAGTGGGGGATAGAGAGAGGGAGCGAGAGAGAGAGAGAGCACGTGAAGCAGGGTGGGAGAGAGACCGGGGCAGTGACGACAAGAGAAGTTATAGGGAGGAGATTTCCAAGGACATGTCCAACTTCCTAATGGAATCTCCAGAAGGTAGAGACTGGCGTGCCGATAAGGAGGAAGGAGACAGAGATGACGGGTCCCTCTGGGATAAAAAGACGGGGCGCCAGTCATGCAGAGCGGTAAGATAAGCAACTGATAACTGGCAGCGTTACTAATCTATCACATCAACTGCACAACTGAAGTGTTCTGACATGTCCAGGTTTCATCTGTAGTGTTGATGTCTTTGTTAAAATATAAGACTACTCTCCTCCTCTAAGGTGGTCCTGCTTTCTTCTCCTCTCATCCTTCTTGTTTTGTATATAGTTCTGAACTATAGAGGATTAATAGCCCGCAAAAAGTATGCGAACTGTCAAGGGGCCTGATTTCAAACACAGCTGCTTATTTTGTTATTACAGACCTCCCAGTTCTACGCTGTGTTAAGAACACAGCTTCTCGAGGCTGCTGCTGCTGCTGCTGTTCTTCTTGTGCAGCCCTACAGTGAAAATACCTTTACTAAAATAAAAAATGAACAAAGGGGTGGGTACAACTGTTTCTGCTTCCTCTCAGGATGTCACAGTGCGATTTTACAAGATATTTCACAAACTAATGTAGACGCAGGTGATAAAAAAGTTAAAATAAATGTAACAAAACCCTCAGTGTGAGTTATACTTCGATTCACATTCCATACTCACTTTTGTTCATCTTACAAAAAATGTGGCCACACTGTTATCAGAGGAGAGGAAAAAAAAATTAAAAGACAAATATACTTTGTCTTTTGTTATTTCGAGCCTGACAAAGTGCTGAAAACGTTTCTACTGCAACACTTTGCCCATATGCCTCCAGGCATCATCAAAAGACTATTTTTACTTTTTATTGGTAAATCATCAACTTTTATATGAAAGTAAAACAAATGACAGACGTTTCAGCCCCTTGGCGCACCATCATGTGGGCAGGACAGCAAAGCCAGGCAGCCTGATGAATGCCCGGCCAAGGCAAGCTGGAGGGAAGTAAAAGACCTTCCTCCTCAAACGGACCCCGTAAAGCTTTCAAAGAAACAGCCATTAGTGAGAGCTCATCAAGCGGGAGCAGGGGCCTGTCCATTCCCCAGGTGAGGCAGAGCAAACGGCAGGCCACAATGCCTTTATGGCGGGAGGAGGGAAGCGGAGGACTGCAGAGATGAGCCCTGGACCCAGTGGTGTTTCTGAGCGGACTCAAACCGCATGTCCCAAGCACACTCAATTCCCAGCCCAACTGTCACTGCTGGCACTCAATTCAGCCCCTTCAAGCACATAATCTGTGCTCGTATGGCTGTTAAACACCACATACTCCAGTCCTTCATTCATCCCATGCCATGGTATTGTTGTGTCTGCCGTCTTTCTTTCTATTATTGGGCCATTAAAGGATTTGGAAAAACAACTATTTCTCGGCATATTGTATCTTGATCAGCGACAAGACAACTTAAGGGATAGAGATTCCTCACACAATTAGAAACTGATGATTTTCTGTACTCGAGGTATATCAGGAAAATATCACTAGCTGTATATGCAGAGACTTTGCTATAAGCACCACAGTCTTTTTGGTCGGCGCTTCACGCAGCGAGGAGCTCTGTGCGGCGCTACGACCACGAACAGGTGAGAGAGCTGACTGAGATTCTTGCATTAATCTCAGGGAACACAGTGGGATCTTAGGTGGCGCCGTGCCATGCCGGCGATTCCCACTTATGGCCATCTCTCCCGATGACAGAGCGATAATGTCACATGGGTCCAGGTGAGCGAAAAATGGCAGCCTGCTTGATACTCAGCCGGCTGCTTTAATTGGCTAAAACAAAGTAATTTTAGAGCGGGGATGGTGGACACAAGGGGGTAAATGATGGGACAGAAGGTCATCACTTCTCTTTTTCTCTGCCGTGTGCCATCCACCAACACACCCAGCATGTGCTGCGGTTGATATTGAGATCTATTATACACTAGCCTTTTACCATCTGCTTCACACACCGAGAACCCGTGCTGCACACCTTGTTATTGAATAAAAAAAGAAATTTGTTTTGCTACTCTGGATGTCTGTTTGAGGATGCAGCAGCATACTTTTGATTCATGGGAATCATAAGACACTCAGACATTACTGGTAAATTATAAAAAATGATGTAACGGCATCAAAAGAGTTTTTAAAGAGCAGAGTATGTTTTGTGAATGCCTGACTTATCCATATGGCTCAGTCTGAGTGGGGAATAGTCAAGCATGATGCTAAAACAAAGAACTTCTTTTTTATTCCACATTTCATATTGCAATGGAGCTTCATATTTTGAGTCTCTTAACTGAGTAGCATTTTAGTACATAAATGCTAGAAATTAGGGAGAAAAGTGTAACATGATTACCTGTTGATCAAATGGCAGTTAATCAATGATTAATCAATGATTAATTATGATTTTTAAAGCCTAAATACTGTTTGCCAAAAGTAAACTATTAATGTTAGACAATAAACAAGTTCTAACAAATTTAAATGATTTCAACATCACAGATCAAAGTTATTGGGGAAAAAAGAAATCTTTTTAATAACAGTTTGAAAACTTCCTGAAAGTATAAAGCTTCTGTTAGGAATATACTTCACTGCACTACTTTGAGCTGTGTGTCTTCAGGTGCACACTTTTTCAAATACTACTTTATTACAGTGTAAACATGACAGAAACAACAGGTCAGAACAAAAGGTGCTGAACTCCAGACATTTTTACAATATACAGCACACAGACAGTGTTTCATTAACACTTGTGTGCATATGTGTGTGTGTTTGGGTGTGTGTGTGTGCAATCAGCCATGTGTGTGTCTCTGGGTGTGCTTTCAACCGTGTGTGCATGGAATACGTTGAAATGCACGAAGCACCTGTGTTAAACAAATGACCCCCCCACCCCCCATCCTCCATGCCTGTGTGGATTTCTCCCAGGTGTGCCTGATGCATGGATCATGTGGTGCAGAGCGCTCGGGGCCACATTGGCTCAATCGTCCTGGGATCGCCTCTGAATGTGGCCCTGAATTTGCATTGAGTGAAGGAACGGTTCACCTCCTCCACACAGCCTTCCACACATCTGAGGTGCGGGGGGGAGGTGTGTTAGACCAACCCCCTGCAGGCAGAATCAGGTGTTATCTGTCTGACTGGGGACACCACCATCAATCTCTCCTGTCCACTCTTCTTTGCCCAGAATCAAATCAGCACAGGGTAATACATCTATGCTGACGACATGCGGACAAGATAAGCAGTACAGTGTGCCAAAATGTTGCCTTGTTTGCCTGGTGTTTGGAGAGAGAAGCGATCATGTATTTATCACTATATGAAACTGGTTACGCCTTTCAACGATCAAATGATGCCGTGATGAAAGGAGATGCTGTTCTTTCACCTCAGGTGTTGCTTTCTCATCAGAGCTCAACTGTTAAGTGGCTTTAGAGAAGCAACAGTCTGGGTTTAAAGTCTATAACTTCAAAATAAAAAAGGCACAATATGCAGTAATATGCCTTTACTGCGGGCTTCAAACAATAAAGGCAGCTGAAACTGACCCACTCAATGGCTCGGTCACATCAAAACCGCAACGCCTTGCATAATCACTTACGCTCATACTGAATCTCTTAGACATTTATGTCCTGTCTCAGAGCACATTTAACCTGTTCTCCTCCTATATATTCAATTTTATGGCCCATTTTATTTTCCATGTACATGCTCCCACAGTATATATCAATAGAAGAGAAATACTCCTGTCGATGACTACAGTGATGAAATGAATGTCTAGCGTTACCTCGAAGGCCATTGACTGAAAAGACATGAGCACTCTATATCTCTTTAGGTTTAAAGCTTGGTGTGGCAGATTTGAGAAAATGTAGTCTTTCTGTGCTGTAAACTTTTCAGGAAAAAAAAAAGATTAAATCTAAAGCACTACCTAATTTTTCAGCACCAGAGCCTTTTTTATAATCAGTCTGTAATGATACAAATAGAAAGTCTTTCACCTGACTGTGTTTGGAGAACTTCTTTCAGAAATCAAAGTCTGTTTAACTTCTCCAGCCCATTCTAAATGCAGCAATGCTGCTTCAAATTTATACAGACAGACAAAACAACATCACTCAATTTGCTGCTCATTCTTCTGGTTACCTCATACATTAAGAATTGGTCAGAAGATTACAATTACTTTTATAGCAAAGGGAGGTCCGGCTGCCGAGCTACACTGCAGACTTAGTGACCAAGGCTGAAGCCTAACGTTTTCTCTCTGACTCGTACAAATGTTTCTGTAGTGAAAGACTTAAGATGATCAAGCTATTGCATTTTTAAGAATGAAGGCCCCACTTGATAAAGCCAAAATAACAAGTGCGCTTTCTTGTAATTATTTGTACAACAAGGCTTATTGCCTTGGGCCAGCAAGCAGCGGGGAGTTTAAAAAGAAACATGGCACAGGGAGATCCAAGAGATGCAGAGGAGAGCAGGAGGGAAGAGAGGGAGGTGGAAAACCTCTGTTGACACCTGGTCTGTATGATAATGTGATCTGTGTATGATGGCTCAGAGTTTGAAAGGCACTTTGTCCAATTAGAAGTGTGCAGCAAATTTCCACCTGCCCCTGACAGAGATGAAGTGGCTCTTTCAGAAGATACTGTGGCACCGAGCCAGCCAAGAGAGCCCAAACACCACAAGTGGAGCAAGCAGAAATTAATGAGCATCACAATCCACACTTGTTTAACACAGGATGACATCGAATGAATATTCCCTCACTTAAAATGTTTCGTACTATATTTGATTTGTTCAAACTAACTTACCACCTGAGCAGAAGCTCAATAAAAGCATTTAACACTCCAAAGCTGAAACTCCAGAACTCCAGTTTTGTACGGTACTGACGTAACTTAAACGCAACAGGAATCGTCATGCGGTAAGAGAAGTTCATAGTCCAGGGGAGTTCGGGGTGCAGTTTATAAGGGACGTCTGCACAATATGCCACTGTCAACATCGACCAAAAGCCTTCATCTTCCTATTTCTGTATGTCTATTTCTGTCTGTCACATAAAAATAGGCTTTTAACAACCCAGCATGGTGTTAATTATTGCCTCTTAAGCACTGCATTAGTAAAATAAAGCTGCAAATATTGATTGATCAGACAGATGATATTTGTCAGAGTGAATGAGAGCAGGATTCGTGTATCATACGTGGTGAAGAGTGACGGTCTTTCAATCACTGTCATAAGCTGCACAGCGGCATTGCTGCATTGATTGAGCCCCATCGTGCTACACTCTTCATACGCCTCCTAAAGCAATCAATCCACAGACACGCAAGAACCAAATATTCATTAGTGACTTATTCATATTCAAAAGCTGCCTTTTGAAAGTAACAAAAGAGCAGAATTGTCTTTGACAGGCACATTACAATGATTCTGTGTCATACTGTGTGAGGCATGAACAATTGTGATCATCTTCTATTATTTTGTGTGTAAAGACTTGTGTTCATTATTGTTGTCTGCCGCACGAGGAACGTCTGCATGAACACCTAGATTATTTTACAAAGATTATAGTGTTACGATCCACCAGAAACAGACAAAATGTTACAACATAGACCAAGCTAACAATTTTGCAAAGACTCAATATGATTCATACATACTTGCGCATTGTTTAACTACTACAGCCCACTGGCCCTCAGTAACTGGCAAAAAAAAAAAAGACAGCGAGAGAGATGGGTTGCAATCTTAATAATTAGTTGCTTCTGCACTCAAAAAAATTCTGTCCAACCTCACCAGATTTTAATCAAAGGCTGAAAATAGTAGCCGATTGTAATCGGCACTCAGAAGTCACCAGGGGTGTTTGAAGAGCCCGTCAAGCCTGAGAGTGGAGCTAATTCGATTAAGTGGTAGCAGTACCTGGAGGGGATGGATCTGTATCTCTCCCTTTTTTATTTATGAGATTAAGTTGCGCTTGTTATTCCAATATAAATAATCAAGCCAACAGAAATGACACTGATTTTCAAGTCGCTTTATCTCCCATGTCTCCAAAAGTTTTTTGTTTATTTCAGGTGACAAATAAACTTTGTTAAGTGATACTCTAAGAGTTCTGATATAGCAAAAATGACAGTGGAGGATGTGATATGTGTTCTTTGCCTTCCTCAATATTGTTACTGTACCCCATGTGACAGAGTCGAGGAAAATCAAAGTTGACACACTTGGGGAAAAAAAAGAAAAGGCTTTGCTCCTGCAGCTTTGTTTTTCATTGTAATTTATGAAATTTGAAGGATTGGATGAACTTGTGCAAATGAAAAACAGTAGCATTACCTACAGTGACTTATGCAAAAATACTTTTTTCCTCCTGTCTAAACTCTTCTTGTTTTGTTGAATATACAGTGAGGATATATAAGTGCAGACATTATTAAATTACATTCAACCGAAGCAGAAGGTACATCGATTTTTCCTGCCTTGCTACTGTACTGCAACAGATGTTTCAATTTTCATCTCTTCAAATAATGTTATATCTCACCACTCAACAGACCTTAAAAAAACAGCTGCTATGAGGGCTATTTAACCTGCGGAAAGCAAGATAAATAATGGTTAAGAAGCTCTTGAGGTGTGCCGTTTGAATAACATGCTTTGGATTTTACGACGTTACCACTTCCTGTTTTAAAGCGAGCACATACACATAATGTCTGGGAGAACCTCTGGGGCCAGGAGATCATTCTGATTTTTCCCTCAAGTGCTCAAAACATGTCATCGCACAAAGCGGGGATAGCTCTGCGATAGAAAACGACTTTAGGTTAACATGACTTGACGCTCAAGATATGAAGCAGCAAGAGCGTTACAGCATGTCTCCAGTATGATTTTGTTCAAAGGCAAAGGCATGATAGTTTGAAAGATACTGCTGGTCAAAGTTCCTGACTGAGTGCTGGGATTTTCAGCGTGAAGGGTTTACCTACCTGCTTGGGAGCTCTGCACCCTCCTAACTGCTGGTGATGTGAAAGACTTGGCTCTAGATGTGACATAAAAATTCCTCTGAGTGATGCTTTAGACCCCTTTCACCACCTCTCTCCCTCCAGGCCTCTGCTGAGGGGCCCATGTCATATCAGAGAGACACAGAGCAGTACAGAGCCAGGCAGCATCAGTACTTGGGTCACAGTGTACCACATTAAATTTAGACTCCTTTAACGCCCTCCAATAATGCATCTGGAGTATTTCCGGTCATTACTATTCAGACTTTTCTATCTAAGATACAAACTTCTGTAAATGGGCCATAGATCTGAGCTATCGTTCACCACTGGAGATTTCACATCAAATCTGGTGTCTGTCACCAGCTAAAACTTCCTTGCCAGCCCCAGTTAAGCCACTGGTGATTCAAAACTCCAAAATAAACTGTCCCGCAAGATAAAAACTTTCACATTTGGTAAAGTTTAAAGTAAAGTTTGACATTTCTAAACTTCTTTTAAATTACTATTGCCCATTAGGACTCACACCCAACTGCCTACAGCATACATCTAATAAGTCTAATAATGAATAACAGGAACATGTTGCTACACTGGAACTTTTGCCTTTCTGTAGTAGCGTTTTAGTTTAACAGTAACAACTTGTACAGCCACTGCCCTTTAAACTTAAACCTGGCACTGGTAAAAAAGATATGAACTAAAATCACTTTTACCGTCTCCTATATCCCGAAAACAATCGCACAAATGTACATTGATTTCAGCTCAGTTATCATTATAACTACTGGCCCAGATGTTTAGGCATATGAAGAGAACCATGGGTCAAGTGAAAACTCAGGCAATGATATGCCTACCAACAGCTTGCAACGTCCTGTCAATGTGTAAATGTTCACTGGCAAGGAATGGCCAACTGTGCATCTACAAAGCAGCTTCCTACAATAAAATCCACAGGAGTCCTTCCATGCAGCTTCCCACCTACCAAGTGCAGCATTCCATCATAATAAGCGATTGCCTGATTTGAAAAGCTTCACATTACAGATGCAGAAGTTATATTGCTCAGATGATAACACTACATTAAAAAAATGAACAATAATCATAATAATCTTAAACCCAACAAGTGCGTCCCCCGCTACATCAAGCTTCCCCAAAGTAGTTACAGCCGTCTGACCAAGATAGAGACAGTTCCTCTCAGCCGCTCTCTGTCCGGCCAGCAGAGCTAAAAACATTCAAATGTCATAACATGAAAGAACCAGAAATATTTAGTTTGCAAGGTTTCATAAAATGCCTTTAAGATCTGTGTGTTTTCTCACAACGCAGGATGTTCTAAGGCTGGAATCAAGTATTCTATTAATATGTTTAAAAAGTCAAATTACAGAATAAAGAGTCAATCCAAGACACTGTTCAGAAAAACTTTACAGAAAAAGAGTTGGATGATGATGTAAAAAATTTTTTTAAATTGTGCTACTGAGATTCAAAGAACCATAAATGAAAATGAAGTAAGAGAAAGACTTGATTACTTCTTTGGACTAAAAAAGTTATTTACTTTAAATTACAAATTAGCAGATCAATTTGAGCCAAAATATTTAATTTTTTTACGTTTTATTTCTTCATGCGAACCGACGGCAAAAAAGAGCATCAGTGCTCATTTAAATATTACTCCTGGCATTATGTTGACATTCACAGGTACATCCTGCTTAGATAAGCTGCTCAATGTATTTTGACCTTTGAAGCTCATTTCGAACAGAAGACCGTTTTTCATGAGTAGAAGTGTCAAAGTCTAAACTGAGGGCAGACGTTATGGGCAGCTCATTTTACAGTTGAAGAAATATATTTATCTTTTCAGTCAAACTGATGGTTCGTTCTGAAAGGCAAAAAGAGCGGCAAGATCAAATACTGTACTGTACTTCCCCTTCAAATAGGTGGACTTGAAACATTTAACAATATTAATGTCTGTCAGGTACCGATAAAAGGGCTCAAGATATTATTGCTACACCCACATTTGAGAATTGAAAACGCAGAAGGACTGAAACTCAATATTATATTATGGGCACCCAGTCAGAGAAAAATATACAGTTAATGGAGTTTCCCACCGGAATCAGTCCAAACTAAAGGCTCAGCTACAAGCCTTCACCTGTATCTTCATGCTCTCCACTGGGCAGCAAGCCCTAATTCGTTGAATTTGATAATGCCACAGCCTCAATAATGTCACTGTCCACTTGAGCTGTATGCAAGCCCCATGCCAACACCAGACTTTTTGAAACTGTGTGAAACCTTTAAAAAGAAATCCCTGCACCGCATCTGTCTCGCATTAACAACTAAATAAATGCTGCCACTCTTGCTGAGAGCTCTCATTTTGCTGACAATAAATGAAACTGCTGGATGAAAGTCTGGTTCTGTGTGCATTAAGAGAAAATGGAATATTTTTTAATTTGGATCAGCTTTTGATTTTTTTTTTTTAAGAAAGCTAACAAACTTGCGTGATGGGAAAATTTTGTTTCACTATATATGATATAACAGGATGAAATAGAAGATAGACAGATAGATAGAATAAACATGACAAACTAACAAGATGAACACGCTGTCGGACACAACATAACACTTCACCTAATGTTTATTTTAAAACCAACACAATGTTTGTGACAACGACAACACCAAACATTTACAGCATATAGGAGAAGTGTGGTGTCGCTCAGTGAAGTCTAGCACTACAGTGCTGTGACACTCAGACATACACACAGTTTTGACACTCAAACAAAGTCATGTTAACAGAGGATCCAGGACGCGGGCGCTCTTATCAGATCTGCGGCTTCAGAGCTTCCCTGTGTGTAACTGTGAGTTTCCAAGCCTCTGCGGAGACCATCACCTTACATAACCAAGCCATTAATATTGATTGTTTCCAAAATTGCAAACTGAGGGATCTTGCTGTATGAAAATAACACCCTTTCTTCTTTCCAGTAATGATATCCACAGCCCTCCAAGGCCTGTTCTCTGACCCACTCAAGTCTTAAAGCAGAGGCTCTGCTGAATAAGCGTTTTATACTTAAAAGGTATTAGCACTGAGGGTTAAAACAGTAAACGCTCTGTATGCAGGATAAGAAACATGCATCCTCAGAAAGTCTAATAGAGCTGCTGTTTGGAGAGAAAACTGCACTTGAGGAAGTGGCTGCAACATTTCAGACATTGCTCTGGTCTGAACTGTGATAATAAACAATGTCTTATAGGTCTGTGACACCAACCATGAACCATAAACTTTTTTTCATGGTTTTATACTTTGAAGAAACAGCACTGAACTATGCCATCACAATAAACCAGCTACAGTTACCTCTATAAAAAAACTTGAAGTTTTTGAACACTCCGTTAAATAAAGCAATTAAGTCATCGCTACTTTATGAAAGCTTTTCTTCTGCAGTCCGCTGACATGAATGTTCTGAATATCACATTTCTATAGAATCTGGAATATGAGCGCCTTAATGGGTTATTTAAAAAAATAGGACAACTGTTGCAGTATTATAACGGCTCATAAACACAGAAGGTTTACAACATATTTCCTTTTCTATATACAGTTACGGCTGCTACTTTATGATTCTGAGGGTTTCAATAATAATGAGTTTCCTCATGACCCATCATTTCAAAAATAAGCAGACATCTACCTCTTTAACCAAAAAAGAAGGGTATAGTATATAGTTTAATTTTGAACAACACATTTTAAATATGGGATTCATTTAACTTAGGAATTTAAGCACAACCAATTCCAGACATCTCCTGGCAAGCAATAAGTTTTTAAAAAGTTCTCAAAACTTTTCTTCAAACCCTCCTCAACCAAGACGGTCTAATAATCGTTCTAACAATCGTTCTCACCCCAGCAAAAAAGGTCAATATAAAGTTTCACTGCAAGGGAACTCCTCTAAAGCTGCAGAGGTTGTCCCAATGAACATGATTTTTTTTTTTTTCACCCATTCAGCATTACATAACAGACCAAAGGCGCTCTTTTTCCTGTCTTTTTCTTTTTCCCAGACGCACTTTAATCCTGCGAATAAAAGGGTGGGGTGAATATGGGTCAGCAGGTTAGGAGTGTCTCAAAGTCAGACTTGTGGAAAAAAAAAAACAAAAAAAAAAAAAAGAAAAAGAAATCCCAACTACCTGTCTTTGCCCCGCGATTACATAAGAGCTCAGACTGTGCCAAGCCACAAAGTCGGACAGTTTCCCTTCAGTGGTGTATAAACACACACCGGGGGTGCAGTGATTCCTGATAGTTGAACTGCTGTGGTGGTCAGTGGGGGGGTGGAGAGTGGGAGGGGGGGATAGACTCTGTGGATAAAGTGGGAAAGATCCACGGTGGTGATTTCTTGCTCTCAGTCGTGTTTATGGCTAAACCTGTTACATAACCAGCTTACATTCCTCATTCACCATATCACACTCTAAATATACCCCTCGCGCGCGACGAGAAGAGCGCGCCGGCGCGCATGCACGCACACACACGCACATGGACACGCGCGCGCGCACTAAAATATGATAACCGGGTGAAATAATAAATGATCACGTCCACACCGGCCTCCTCGCTGTCACGTTCACGGCCCACTCTGCTGCCCGGGAATCGGCAGAGAAATCAGTGTTTGTTTGAACTTGGATGAGCCCGTTAGCCTGCACTGGAGACAGCCGAGAGGGGGGTGTGGTTAAATACTGTCTGTACTGTACAACATGGACGGGACGTGGTGGATAGATCATGTTAAACACACACTCACTCACACACACAGACACACACAAAAGAAACGAAATGAAGTCGTCCTCTTTGGCGATGCACACCGACTTTTGACGGGTTTATTGTCACCGCGGGGCTGTGCTGTGTGTTTTATTGTCTGATGGTGTGAGGAAGGTTTAGTTGTACATTTAAAAAAAAGCCGTGCAGCGCATTCACGCTTGCACAACACTGAGAGCTGGCGCTAAACAAATTCCAGCTGCTGGGGCTGTCTTTTTTTTTTTGCACACAGGAATAGCCGCAATCTGTTAGCAAGAGAGTTTATTAAATAATAATAATGGTAATAATAATAAAAGAGCCAGAGCCAGACGACGCTGCGTGCTTTGGCAGGGATACGGGAGGTTATGTCCCTACAATGGAGAATGTGGACTGATCGATAAACTGGCCCGACAGTTTCCAAAAGTTCACTTTTGGCCACTTTGACATTATCGCGTTAGAGCGGCCAGGTCGGCCCGTTTGGACGCGACAGAAAGCTCCGCTTGGCCGAATTGAAGTCGCTGGGTAATTGATTTCCCTCCCGATCGGAGTAAATGTGACATCTGTGACCGTCTCACCCCCCCTCATGATCTGAGCTGTCAGTGGAGCCTGAACCGAGCAACACGCCGAGACACTAATTACCAGCGAACTGCAAGAAAGCCGCGGTGGTCCGAAATAAAGCAGCGATGTCACAGCGGTCGGCTGAATTTAAGACAGTGTGCAGTTATTTATGGGGAGGCGGTTTAATTCATTTTTGAAGTTTGATTATAAAAAAAAAAAATCCGCGATTGGTCTTGATTTCTCCGAGCAGTACAAAAAGCGAATCGCGGTCCTTTTACCTCTGTTGGTGCTGGAGCAGGTCTGCCTTCGAACCGGGGCTGGATGGTCCGCTTTCCGGAGCGTCTCCAGGTTTACCGGGGTTTCCCTGACCGGGGTAGCCGGCTCCGAGGCGCTGTTGCCCGGGTCGCTCGCTGGATCTGGAGGGGACTCCATGTTGAATTTCAGGTTTACTGTTTTAACTACAGCTAATACTTCAAACTAATTCTATGCGATCTGTGAGCTCCGACACTACGCCTTGCTATCTAATTTAGACTAGAAGTAAGAAATGAGAAATGCGAGTGTGTCTAGGGGTGGGTGTGTAGGTCTGATTGTCCACTAGCAGCGCTAGTGAGAGCTCCAGTCATACAAACTGAAAAGGGAGAGGTTGTCAATAGCCGAAGAATAGATGTAGGCCTGAAAGTAATCCATGCTCATCGACCCTGCGCAGTTTTACGTGGGAATGGAAACACTTTTCTGTCTATTTCTGTCTAACATTGTCCGACATCTTTATGCATATGTGGCTCACCTTGAGGGGAATCTGACAAATTATAGCAATATCACCTACAAGCTGCTGCTGAATGTCAAATTGAAAACTGGCCAAAATGGTCAAAATATATCATCTTGACGCGCAAATGCAGATCCAGAGCATTTTATTGGCCCATTAAACGGGTAACAGTGATAAAATGAAAAATAGTGCTTCTTGTGGTTGTTAGTTTTGCTTCAACCACAAAAGGAATTTCGGCTGATTATGGCCACGCTCACTCTGTACAGCACTTCTCCCATCGCTAATCATCAACAACAATAAAACCTATGAGTTTACAGTAAACATCTGTGTTTGTGCAGGACATGAGTTACTGTGAATTCCTCCACTGTGGATTCCTGGCTGCAGCAGAGAGCAGGCTGCTCCCGACTATAAAAACTACTTCATGTCGAAAAATTCTAACAAGGATAAATGAGAGCGCCCTTCATTGTCATCATCATCATCATCATCATCATCACCACCACATCATCATCTTCATCATCCTGTGGGAGGAGCGGACTGTATTTCTGAGCAGTGTGCTCGGGCTGATGAAAGGACTCTTTCCCTTTCCTCGCAGAATCACTTGGGTCTGATAAAAGTGTCTATTGACAGCAGTTTGGGGGGAAAACGCATCGAGCTACGGTGTCACGTACGCCGGGCATCAAACGTCAGCCTGGCTGCTGCTTGTTGCGCGGCGATCACAAACAGCATGCCGTCTGCATGTGATCTGCGGGCAGGCTGCGGGGCGGAACCCCGCCTCTTCCGAGCGGTGCACGTGGACTTTGACATGGCCCTGCCCTCTCAGCTCAGGGGCCAGACGGCACACAGACAGGACGGCCATAAAGGCATAAAAATATCACAATGGATCCAAAGGAAAGAGAGGTGGACTTGTGTTAGTGGAGTTATTTCAAATAACTCGATTTCTCTGTGTGAAATATTCAAATCTGCACAGTACTCACTGTGTACTTATTTTTTTTTACCTTCAACCCTAATCAGCAACTTTTTTTGCCAAGTGTGACTGAAACCAGCACCACTGCCAGTAAATATAAACACATTTCAATTCACCAAATGTTAGAAAATAGTGTGTTACATGTGCAAGTTCGCTGTTCATCTTTTTTCACTATAAAGAATTAATAAATTACTATTGGTGATTAAAAATGATCAAAACAGCATTATTTGACTGCATTCGCACATAATGGCTACAGTCCAGGAACACAACATGGTGTAAACTAACAGAAATGAATGTAGTCTACTTTCACTGGAGTGTTGTGTTACTGGTGTGTGCACATTGCACAAAAATAGATGCCAAGCGGTGTCGATTAAAGCTGTGAAGTGTGTTTGATGTCTGTCAGCCTGTGAAAATGATCACTGGCGCTAAGTGCAGTGACTGAAAAGAGTTGTGACCTTTTATACATTTGTTTGCTTGAAAGCATGGATAAACACATTGTCACGCTATTTATATGAAGCTAAACAGTGCAAGATGTGGCAGCACATTGAGAGAGATCCAGAATGGATGTCGTTTTAAATTAATTAGTTTTTAATAATGAAGTCCATTGATTAAAAATATATTGATGAGCTTGATTGGGGGCCAAAACTTCATCAATATTTAGTCAATAAAGTGAGAAACTTTAAAATACATGACATGTAGATTTGGATTGGCCTGAGTGAGGGACTTTGTCTGGAATAATCTTCATGTTTTCATGGCATGCAACTCACCAAGAAGAGCATGATATAACTTTTGGAGCTGAACTCCACTGTAGGCCGACTTTTTTTTTTTTTTTTTTTTTTGACAGGAAGCCAGTAGGAATCTCTCACTGCCAAGTTCCTTTCCTTCTGCTCAGCTTCAGCTCCTCCAAATTTTCCTGATCTCCTGACCCACTGCAATTTGACCGTGTGAACCCTCCACTCACATTCCACGCCTGTTGCATGTTCAGCACTGAAGCCGAAAAACTTGGACTTGAGAGGGACCTAAGCATGCTCAGTATAACACCCCTGAAAAGCAGCAACACAAAGGCAGCTACAAGAAGTGCTTATATGTGCATACACACCCGGACATGTACTTAAAATGTAAATTTTTCACACATATAGAATAGTGAAATGTAATACACACATAAGACACACACTCAGACTAACACACTGCCCTGTGTTTAAACCAAAAGGATGCAAGGACAAGTTTGATGCTGCTGGTTTAATTTTTGCGTTAAAATGAATTATGCTGCTGTCATATTGCTGAGCAGGAGAAGGATGTGGCGGATGTGAAGCGAGTAGAGTAAGCATGCCTGCCTGTGTTTAAAAATGATTGATTAAGCTGACACCAGCTCAGGGGTGCAACACCGCTCTATTTTTCTCCCTCATTATGTAAGGCGATATTTCAAATCAGGAGTGCACTGGAGGAAGACACCAGAGACACCAGACAGGACACCCTTCAAATAAAAAGTTTATCAGACACCAGCCAAGGAGACTGATGAGTTTCCCCTCTAATCTTGTCTTGGGAGTGGCAATAGAAAAGATGAAAAAATGTGTTTGTCAAAGGATAGGATGAGCTTCAGACAAAACACAGAAGAAATGTCTTTGACCAGTTTGGCCACAACTACACAACAGTTTTGCTGTATTTATTTTAAAACTAAACTCCCAATCAGATAGGGCAAACAAGGTTAAAAGGAGGTTGTGAATTTGAAATAATATAACTATATAAATATATATAATCTTTTCACTGATAAATATAATTTTCTTCTGAAAAGACTAGTTGATTTTGCTCGAAAATAGATGAAATTCAGATGATGAGATGCAAATGTTTTGCTCATAATTAAAAAAACAGCTACAAAGGAGCCGACACTGTGAAATGTTTGTATGAAATTTGCTCTCCTGCTCCTTCTCCAATGGAGAAACATAAACAGCAGGAGCAAAACATGACTTCTTAGACTGACACATTTGTTTCATGTGGACATGTTGACACATCTTTGCCGCCTTACAAATCGGACATCACAACCCGAGCCCAGCAAACACGTGGTCTTTTTCCATGCACATGAACTGCAGACTGCCAGAGTGTAATGAAAGAGACATATTAATGGCCTTTCACTTATTCATGTGTCGGAAATGAAGAGGCAGAATCACATTTTGAAATGGTTGACAGAATAAAGAGCCAACGCTGGGGAAATGATTGTATTTATGATTTTGCTCTGGCACATGAGGGTATCAAGAGAGAGACTGAGTGACACATTTCTGACAGTTCAAAGTGTTAAATGATTTGATGTATGGCAACATACTCGAGCATCAGGGCACCCGCTCTTATATATTTTTGCTTTAAGGATCAGCACCTCATGAGTGCAAACCTGGGAGGAGGCTGAAAAGGCAGTCATTTCAGTAAGCATGCCGTGCGCTGTATATTGTACTGTATATAAACACAAGGCACGGGACCCTCACAGTTCAACTATAGGTTTGCAACGCTCTGGAAGGCTTTCCACTTTATGATTGTGGCAAATATAGAACCATCTACATTGCTGCTTTCCTTCTGAATGTCTCCTCTCTTCGTCAGGGACAGAGCTACCAATAGCACCACCTAGCAGCAGCTTGACCGCAGTAAATCCCTGTGACCACACTCACCCTGAGGTCGCTACATTGATGTAGGAGGGTAATTTTTCAGCATGGAAAATAATGAGTATATGAGCATTACAGCAGCATTGAATATAACTCCATATTTCTGTTTTTCTTTCAGGGTCATATGAGAAAATAGATGTGTTAATTGTGCCGCTGTTCATCCTTTTCCATATCAAAAGCGGCAATGACATTGAGATTTATACAGATTATTCAAAATTCATACATTTCAGGCCGCTGAGTAATTTCAAACAACATTTGCAGGCTATAAACTAAGGATATTACTAAAGATACAGACAGTTGGTATTTTTTTATTGCTGTATTACAGGCTGTAGTTCCTTGATCAGGAATGCATGAAATGAATACAGCCTGAATTTCCCAGTGACACAGTAGAGCATTATTCATTCATAGCAGTCTATAGTGGGCATATTACACCAAATAATCCAAAAATCAGTGGAAAAACAGGTCTTACAGAAGCAAAGAAACAAATATTGGCGGGTGAGAGTGAGCTCCTCTCTGTCAGAGCTGGAATTGACTCATGGCATGTGCGTAGAGTTCATATGACTGGGGACTAGAATGATTTTCGCAGTTAAAAATCAGGAAGTGAAAAATGGCGTGGTTATTTGTGCCTGACAGAAGTTAAGAGCTTTTCCCTGAGGCCCACCGCCTCCCTGCTGACCGCAAGGCAGCCTTCTCCTCCAGCATCCGCTCACCTTGCGAGATCACACCCCTACACTGGCTGCCGGTATGGCACATCCTGCAACTTCACAGTGACTGCCGTTTGCACATTCAACAATAAGGGCTACTTTGTGTATTTTAGATACAAGTTTGTGTATCACTGCGTTTGTTTATGTCCATGTGCAAGATGTCTAGAGAGGTTGAATTTCAAGGCAAAGCACAGAGGCAGGTAAGTCAAGGTCAAGGTTTTGTACTTGTGTAATTAGTAGTGTAATTGCTGCCTGGTTCTAAGGCTTATCAGAGATTCCCGTGTGGCACACGCAGGTCTCACAGGAGGCGATCAAAGCAGTATCTGGAGAGGGAGCATCTCAATTAGAGGTTTATGTTTTAAAAGGTTCACAGGAAGGAGAGTAACCCTTCATGCAGGATGGGATATTTCACAAGCATACAGCATACATGCATGTTGATGACAGTAACCACACAAGATGAGCTCAGCTCCCATTGATGAGGAGTGTTATCCACTCAGAGTGACGGCAGCTCACTGAAAACTGTTGTCTCATCATTTGAAACTATTCTTTTTCCGATAATTTCAGTAGGAACACACAGCGGCTGAGACACACAATGGCCATACAGGACAAGAGGGGAATTACACAAAATATAAATCTTACATTGTTGCGAGCATTATTTTGACTCATCAGTCAACAAAGCACCATAGTCGCCAGCCTATACTGCTGAATGTGATGATGAAAACAAGACAGCAGCGAAATTGCCTGCCTGATCCTATCTGACAAACCTCACCCAGCCGACATTACTGTGCGGTCTCTGATGTTGGGCGGCTGCTAATTTAGCCTTTAGCTCCATGGTACGGTAAATCACAACACTCAGGAAGACAAATGTCAGAACACATGTTGCCAGACTGTGTCTTTGAGCAGAAGATTCCTTTAATTGGGTGTGCAGGGACTGGGTCCAATCCCCAGTACTCTCCTCCTCTTCCTCCTTCCTCACTCTCCCTCTCTCTTTGCCTCTCTCAACATACTAACAAAAGGCAGACAGATGAAAAAGACAGTGCCAACCCATCCTTACTTTGTGCCATTATAGAACAGACACACCAGGGGTAAAGAGGTACGATGCTGAGCATCAAGGAGAGCTTTATATAACTCTCTTTTTATTCGCCTTGTTTCATGTTTATTTTACTTCTTCAAGCTATCATGTCTGATTGACACTGCTCCCTGTCATAACAACCATTATTCATCGAACCAGCTTATGGAATACAGTGATAGCTTCTGGATATATTTGTCTGAGTTTAGGAAAATGTGTAAAGAATCAAAAATGCTCTCCAAAGTGTGTTCGGTGTCATCTCATCATCAGTGTTATGATTCCACCCTTCCCCTTCCTCCGCTCACGCACACTCTGAACTTCAGCAGAGGGAATAGAGATCATAAAGAATAGATATTCAAAGGCTTTAACACAAAAAGACTTTCCTCAAAGCCTCCCTCTCTCTGGCTCCACTGGTCTAGGGAGGGTGAAATGTCCACACAGAGAAATCACAGGGTCTCAAGTCAAAGGAAGTCATTGTAATTCTGTTAAAATTTATTGTTCACAATTTAGATACCATTAGCTCTTGAGCAGCAAATGTTTTTTTCATGATTTGCTACCGGATCTGAAAGTATGTGCAAATGTAAAATGAACAATTCATCATTGTAGTTTATATGCTTAAACCTCCTAGTTAGCTTAAAAAAAAAACAAAAAAAAAAACCTTATACAAGTGGAAGACCCAACTCCCCAATCAGTTGTAAGAACAACTAATAAAGTACAGTCAGAGTTTGCAGACCAAGCGGAAAATAGTTCAGATGGTTTGTAGCTGTCACAAAACTTTAATACGATCTTGGACCCAAGTTTAATTATCATTTGATAATTAATAATCTATAATTTCAATCTAAGCAAAGTTTTCTACAAAGTTCAGGATCGGTACAAAATAATTAATATTCTATTTTCCTTAACTGATAACATGTGTTAATTCACTGGACTTATTGGATCAGGCTGTATGGTGTTTGATGGACTCAGCTTGAAGAGATGATAAGTAGCTGTGATGAAGGTAAAACGAAGCGGAAAAGCAAATCAGATTGGTAGATGAAGCTGTTCTGAAAAAGTCATAGTCATAGAAAAATCATAGCCATAGAATATTGTTGCTTTCGCCCAATAAAACCCAGAACGGTGTAATTCATTTATCAAGGATGATAAATGATAATGATTGAAAAATATCAAAAATAAACAATATGTTGTCAGACATAAAAGCTTTCTAGCTTTCTTTCCCGGATTCCACAGAAATCAGACTGAAATAATTAGACAGTGAACCTCTGTAATATTCTGACACATCTATATTACTGTAACAGCTGTGTCACTTTCAAGAAGTAAAAAAACCATTTTGTTCTTCTGGTTTGTTATATGTAGTCTATGTTCATTTGATAGTTTTGTAATATTTCACTGAATCTTGACTTCCTATGGAATTGTACTTAAAATAGGCATCAATAAAATAGCCAATGGTGTGGTTGGGGTGTTTACGTTACTAAAAATCAGTAAATAGTAACTGATAAGACTGAATAGTATCCACTATTATGCTTGTGTATCTGTAATTACATTTAAACTGTTTCTTGTAGTTGAGCTTCATTTTTACAGCCAAAACTGAAACAGATATTTGACTGTTTAAAACTAAAATGAATGACATTAAATTAGATGATAGTCCACTTTGAATAAAGTTAACACATTTTTTTTTTTTTTGCGTTTTAATTGAAAAACTGTGACCGTGATATGTGCCGCATATTATGTCAGTGCTCTCTGGTGGAGAAATGATAGAATGGATAATATTTTCTAAATAAATTATCACAAATCTTTTTCATCTTTGGTATTTTCTGTACTTCTGCATTTTTTCCTTCATTGCCTGCTGATGCATGGTAAACATGCTGATAGCAACAGATAAATGGTAAAAGCTGAAGCCTGCCTGCTTCTGGTTTCTTTAACTTTAACTTTTGTATCAGTGGCACAAATTATAGCAGCTTTACCTAAAGCTACAGTCATCCATTGGGTAAATTATTCTTGTTTAGTTTAAACTTAGTCTTTTTTATTGTCTTTTGTCAGTCCAACAAGCTGCCACGTTTCTAGAATATTTTACTACATAAAATGTGAATTAAAAAATGTAAAAAAAAACAAAACAAAACTGTCCATCTATGATTATTTAATGAATGGATCAAAATTTTTATGATGTCTGAGTGGGCTCTAACCAACTACATGTGGTTTGGAGAGTTTAAGTGCAAGTTTCCTTTGTAGCATTTGAAATAATAAGCACTATTTACTGGTAGTGATGCACTGATCCCTCATGTCCTCCTGCAACTCTGATGACGAAACTCTGGAAACTGCCAGATGAAGGGTTCTTGCAAATACATAAGCGCTATATTCCTCTTATTGAGAGAACAGAATTGGATCATCTTTCCATGTCACAACGATGTGAGGAGTTAGACATATCACACAAACGTATTCATTTTAGGTTTTCACAAATGTTATCTTACACAATATTTCATGTAGATTGGTCACGACTGGCCATTATCTCATTCATTTCATAAGGTCAGTATCTGTGCCAACAGCAATCCAGTCTATCAGATCGGTGGATAACTAATTACTATCAGCATAGTATATAAATGAAACACTCAGAATTAATCGTCGACGAATTGACATTAATCAGATTACAATATTAGTTTTGCAAGCATGCAACAGTGCTGATAACAGATTTCAATAAATAAATCAGTTTCCTGCCCCAGATTACATTTTTAAAGGCACCTTTCCTGAACCTATGTCATACATATTGTGTTGCAAACTCACAGCACTGTAGATACTCTTGTTTCCTGCAATCATTTGACATGTGATTCACATCATCTCTGTTTGTTTAGGCAAAGCCCTGCATAGCAGTGGGGAGCGATGGGCCATGAGCTGCACAGCACCACTCTAATGAGCAGAGCTGGACACAGACAAAGAGAGTCTGGACTCTGTTCAGCATCTCTGCCCATTATCTGGCTCTGGTCCAATACACAGAAATTAATCCCTGTTCCTTTCAGTAACTACGGTTTCAAGTGTATTACTCCATCTACAAAGGCTGAATAAACTTTAATGACGGCACCTTAAATCAATAGGATGTTCTGTGTGTATAACTCCTGTAATTTGCAGGGTGTAGCAATTTCCCTAAGTAAATTAATTTCACAATAGAAACAGATAAAACCACCATAAAAGACACGTTGGAATCATATGCATCCTACATGCGTGAGGAATAACACCTGAAATGTAAAAAGTGATTTAAAATTATTTTCAGCATCTAAACATTGTTCCCATCTTCGAAAAGAGTCAACACTATTGTTTTGTAACAGAGCAGCCGTATGGACAATGTCAGATTCAGTACAATGCCACACCGGATCTGTACACTGTCTTCTACTTACAGAAAGTCTTGGTGAAGGAATGCACTTGTAAATTAATTTACCGACTTCAAAAATGGAATCGCAGCATTTTGATTCTCTTGAAAATGGTTTTCTTTAGATTGAATTGTGACCAGACTGGAAGTTTTTAAAAACTACATTTTAGAAACAGTGCGGGTTGCTCAACAACAGCCTTAAATTCACCGGTACTAAAATAGACAGTCTGTAAAGAAAATTACATGGAGACAACAGCCAAAGCTGTCGTTTTCCCCAAGGTTTTCTAAGGCTCGAATTGTTCAGAGTAATGTTTGTCTTCAACAAAAAAACAAGTCTCTTTTCTTTTTCCTAGGTGGGTTTTTTTCCCCAGTCAGACCCCATACTGAGCAGCAGGCACCTTTTATTGATCAACACAAAGTCCCAAATAAATGAGCACAGAATGAGAGCCATGCTCCAGGGAGTTCAGGGGAGCCGGAGCTCCATAGGTTCCCATCAATTTTAATCACTCCACTAATGAAGAGGCTCCTCTCTGTTGGGTGTCCATAACTCACGATGCCAGAGCCACCTCCACTACCTCAATCAAATCATTTATACGTGGCCCGCTCCTCTTCACAGCTCTAATGACCTTTTCAAAATAAACAATGCCTGCATTAGCTGGGCTGAAGGATTGTATGGTATGAATAGAAAAGTTAAGTGTTTTACTAAAGAATGAGCGCAGGAAAGAGTTAATCAAGCTCACTTCAGCTCGTACATGGACACACAGGAGCAGCTTTGTTAGGAATCACATTGAATGAATAAAAATATTAACCTGGGAATGTTCTCATGGAATGTAATAATTAAAAATATGGTTTCATTTTCATGAAAAGGAATTATTTAAACAATTATTCCTGATCCTTAATTATGTTATATATAAAATCTGAAATAAAATATTTCGAAAATGTTTCCTTTAAATTTAAATGCATAAAGGTTGAAATTATGTAAAACATGTTGCAGAGAGTCATTACATGTATGATTTATGATTCATTTGCCAACAGTTTTTCTTTGTAAAATGCTAAAATGAAAAGAAAGTTCAGCCGGGCAACTCTGAATACTGACGGTTTTAATATAATATGCTGTTTCTTTCATCTACATGCTGCTGCAAATTTCTTTTGTGTCCAATGTGTCAATAAATACAACTTAAAGGCCATAAATATAACTTGAGAGATCTGGGCCTTCCTGGGTGAGTAGCTCCTCATGTCCTGATGGTGTGTAATATCTACCTCTCATCCTTTTTTTTTTTTACCCTCCAAGTATTTCAGAAGTTATTGAAACTCCAGAACTCTGAGAACTAGTGTTTTGTGTGCACACAAATACACACTCGCCGGCACTCATATTTTACTTCTCGTGACGTCCAGAATCTTTCTCCAGCATCTGCTCTGCTCACTGTAGGTAAGGGAAAAAAATCCATCACCTTCCCCCTGGGTTTGCATAAGCCTCTCAAAGAGGTGAGTCACTGCCATTGGGTTATTTGTTGCCACGTTCTGGGATATGCTCTGTCTTTTCAAATTTGATATCTGAACTCTCCGTTGTGGGCATGTTGGTGAAAGCTCAGGGTGATAAGAAGCATTACGTATTAGCAGTAAAAGGTTCCCTTCCCTTGAAAATGTAATGTGATATTTCTTTATTGTTGGACTTTTTGCAGCTTAAGTGTATTGGGAATTCATTTTTATTACCCAAAATTCACACTGTATGACTTTAATATGAAGCCTTGGAAAGTCACACAACATAAAAGAAAACTATTATTTGCCATTCATCCAATTCTACTGTGACAGGGCAATAATGTGTAGACTATTATGTGGAGGCATTTCGAAAAAGAAAAAAAAAAAAAACATAAAACACACAGTTTAACTGGAGTATTCTCAAGGTGGTCTCTCAACTGGAACACATTAAATTCACTGTGATTAACAGCTTTGCTCGGAGAGCCTATGGTGAACATTAATGTTTGATCTTTCATTTGTGATGTAGCACATGGGGCACTCTTTGTGTGTTGTTGTTATAGCCTGTGGGCACACTGCGCTGTGTGCACAGGCAGGGGCAGAGGGCCAAGTGGACAGAGACATTGCTCTCGTCTGTGCAGCTGGCCTGACCTGCTCATACATCCACATTAAGGGCAGATGTGACCAGATCCTTAGAGTTGGGAATACTCCTGACATATTGTGAGAGGGAAAAACTGGATATTAATGTAGAAACCAACCACCAAATAAAAAATAGCTTTAAAGTTGCAAAAAGTTACCATGAGATCTCATATATCCATTCATGGCTTTCACAGCCCCAGACATGTTCAATGCCTTTGACAGAAACGGATGAACTATCTCTCTTTGTTAGACTAAAATTAAAGAGTAAGATAATGACTACAGGCTGATGAATGAGTTTGTGTGGCAGGCATGTCTATGCAAAGATGCGTTGGTTATTATCGATCAAACTAAGCAATCTGATGGAGATGACTGAAAGTCACCTTGATATAATTCTGGCTATCAATCACTGGGAGTGCACTCTTAGTCATGGTTGGCAGTGCCATTAGCATCACCATGGCATTGTTTGGTGAAGACGATGGGGCTGTTCCGCTGTGATTAACACAATGAAGAATCATATCCTCCTGTCCCGCTGCAGCGTCTATTGTTTCCCATTTAGCTCGCTAATCTCCTCTGGATGCTTCAACGCTGCATTATAACTATCCCGAAATGTCTCAAATGTCACTCTGAGACTAAAAGTGTCTATGTGCAAGATCTAGCGCACTTGCATCTATGTTTGTATATTTAAGCCTCATACTGTCGAGCAGTTTCATCACAATGAGGAAATCTACCATGGATAATAAGGTGCAGAGAAGCCAGGAGAGATTTTATTTTTGTTGTTTTGTTTTTGAGAAAGACCTCTTAAGCCTTTTCTTTTTCGTTTTTATAAACAATAGTTCAAAAAGAGCTACTGCCCAGAGCAGCACCCGTGACTTTGTGCTTCATCTGAACAATTACAGTATCAGATCTGAGATATCCTCACCAGTATTTCCAACACGGCATAAGACCACACAATACATTCTACTCCTCATTACCCTTATTGTTCTCCACTATCCAATTATTAGCCGTTTTGCTGCCAGTGTTCAAAACAGAAGCACAGAGTCTGATCCCAGACTTGCTAAACACCTGGTCTGGGATCAGGGAGCAGAACACACTTGCTCTCTAATCTCACATGGACTGCATTCAAAGGTGAGCTATGGGCCTCCTAAAGGTTCTGTGTGGTTGGGAGACATATGGCTTAGCCTGGTGTTATGTAACCCTCAACCCTCACCATCTGCCTGGAGGCCCAGGTGTGCAGAGCCTGCCAGCCTCCAACTGAATCCAGCACCACTGGAGTTGTGTCATTCATGGCTTTTTAATCTCGCCACCATCCCTTCCCTTGTCCCAATTACCAGACACGCTCGTGTACAAATAAGCTGTACTAATAAGTGTGGAAGCCCTTCCCTGTTTGGCTCAACTGAGAAAGGGAAGAAGGACCGGAGAAGCTTTGACTGTGGACGTGGGAGGGAAGGTGTAAAGGGGGTGGGGGGTAGTCGTGCTCGGCGTTTGTTGACAGGGGGGCCCAGTCCACAGAGCAGGCTGGGAATTATTGGAAAATAAATCATAAATCATCTCATTTCAGTGACAACGAAGGGCCTGTGCAGAGGACTTCTCCTGTGTGGCCTGTCGGACATCATCCGATCGCCTGCTCCTGTAATGCTCAGCTAATACAGCTCTAACGAGTATGCACGGGCCACAGCGAGGATGGATCATTAAGGAGAAGGACTGAGACATGCAAGACGAAGGAATGCTTGAGTCCCACCAGCAGAAAAAAAATTAATAAATAAATTTGACCTCTCTATGAGCACCACTAACCACAAACCCTGTCTATTCCCAAAGCTTGTTTCTACCCAGAGGTGATTTAACCAGCAAGTCATCCTTTCAGAAAATTGGGGGGGGGGGAATCTATAGTGGGACATGAAAAACTGTGGGTGGCTTTATATCCAAAGCACTGACAGGCTTGTAGTCAAAGTGCAAATGCTGCAAAACCAACAAATGTAAATGCCTTTACAAATACATTGCATCCCGTCAGGTGATCTAGCCTTTAGTAAATATTGAGTGGAGGGGTGTCCCAACAGCGTGGTCTGCAGATTTATCTGCAGAGGGAAGAGTACAAAGATGAGCCCCCGTGAGGATTCAGGGAGAGATGGCTGGTGTTTGATCACCCATCAGGTGTCAGCGATGTTTCGGCTGTTAAAAACACAGGAGAGGCTGCTGCTCTTGTTTGTGCCAAGCACATCTCTTCAAAGAGCCTTGGAAGCTCTGTAGCTCCTCATTTAAATGGAAAAGTTTCTTTCAGCTGATAGCGAGCGCTGGTGGATCTCCTGTTGACACAGGACATTTTTTCCTGTGAAAACACATCGCTGTTGTTTTTCAGCCTTGTGCTGAGAAGGTGATTAATGACCAATTTTCAGATTCTATCAAAGCAACTGTGCTGCTCTGCAAATCCACTTTAATTACTACACCTTGTTACAAGAGAAGGAGAAAGAGCTTATCACATGAATTCTGAGACTACAGGAAAGAATTACGTTTTGGTATTTTAAGTATATATTTAAATATTGAATATATATAAAATACTTTAAACAGTGCTGAATCGTTCCTAGATAATAATTGAAGAGTTACTTTATTTAGTGAAGGTTTTTCATGAACTCAAAAAACCAATGGAAGCTCACTTTCAGTTCATACTTTTGAGTTTAATTGCCACAACTCACCCCTCCAACATAAACACAAAGTTGAAAGTAAAAGTAAGAAAAAAGGAAAAATGAAATGTATTCCTGCATACTATGATATGGTAAATGTTAGTGCCTGCTGCATCGCACTCCATATCACTTCGCTCCATATGAAAAATAGTTTGCTATTTTGGAACCCCCTGGCAGCCATAGTGGATCACCACAGACCCAGAGCTCATTTATCTTTTGTCAGAGATGAAGCCAAACTAACGCCATCTCCTGAAGCTGCTAAAGAATGAGGAGGGACGTAGGGAGGGTAAAAATAAACCCGGAGCCCAGGTAGCTACACAAAGAAGTCACTCTACAAGTAATGGGTGGCTTCTGAAAGTGGAACTCTGTTTAGAAGTCTCTCTACACTTGGAAAATGACACTGTTCAATGATGGAGTATGTTCAGTCACCTTTGTTTTACAGACCAATTAAATTATGTTTCTCTTAGGTCCCATTTAAAAGCGCCTCCATGTAGAATAAGGTTAGGTGGCAAATAAAGATGCTTCTAAATGTGTCATAAGAAAGAGCCACCAGACCAGCCTCAAGAGCTCCTTACTATCAAATTAATCATCTCAAAGAAAGAACAGCACTCCTGTCTAACACCGATGTATAAAGGCATTAATGCTTTACAGTTAAAACATTTAATATTCAATTCATGAAAGAGGAATGCCATTTAAGTCTATAATCGTTACATTATTATTACATTCTCATAAATATTTAATTACAAGTACATGTGTGTGATTAAGAGCTGGAGTTATGATGTAGAAAAAGAGGCAGCAATACTGTTACATCTAGATTAACATTATTTTCAATTCTGTGTAACAATTCCATCATTCCTGCTACACGATTGGGCACATAAACTGTATATTTGACCTTTATTTGGTATAACACGGTTACAGAGGCAGCCACCCGAGGACCTGACTTTCTGTTAACTACTTCTTGTTTCAGTCTGTAGACTGTTTCTCAGCGTACAACATCACTGATTCATTTCATGGCAGCAGATCACTGAGCTGAATATGGTAGCAGTTAGAGCAGGTACACTAACAGAATCATAGGACATAGAGTGGAAACCCATTGACTTGTTCTTACCTGTTGCTACAGATTTTTCTGTTATGTTGTCTAACAACTCAAAAACAGCATTTCCCCCCTCTATCCTTTCATCTTTGCCCCTTCCCTCTGCCTGATCAGGTAAATCATCAAACCTGTTAGTGCTCCAGGTACAAGCAATACACCTGAACAACACAGGCCAATACGCAGACAGCTTAGTACATAAGAACTGTTTACATGCAGAGAGTAACCTGGCTATTGGCCACACTAAAAATCGAGCTAAAAATCCTACTTGGCTTCAGCTTGTTGCTCAAAGCGTTGATACCCTGCGAACGCACATCCCTGTTGCCATGAATAAGCCAGTTAAAAGAATATTCCTTTACACCTGTGCTGCCCCAGATAGAACACTCTGCCAGCAAAAAGATGTAGCCGCCAGCAACAGCCTCCCTCTTCGTCTCAGCTCTAGTAGATTTCTTCTGTTTCATGGAAAAGAAATGGTGATCCTAATAGTAAAAAATCCTCACCGCAGTATGAACTAATATATAAACTGTGTTTCAGAGTTTCCATAGATGATAAAGTACATGGTAAGTGAACTCTTTCATATCTGGGTAAGACATTAAGTGATTGACAGATATCTTTAACCAAGTTATTTTAACATGCCTTATTTATATGTTCAATCAAAGCTGATTTCAGTGCATGTAAACCATTTCGGACACCATTAATATTTTCTCTAAAGTAACATTTGCAGCAACAAAGGTCAGTTCATTTGTGATCAACTCTTCATGGGCTTGTAGTTAAAACAGAAATGGGCTTGTACACGCAAACAGCTTGTCAGGTTGTAGTTCCTTCCTGGTCACACAAGCATAAATGGAATAGCTTTCATATGATAACAATAATCTGGAACAACCAAATGGCCTTGGATGAGAAAATGGGAACAAAAACACTGCATGTGATGGAATAAATCTGTGTCCTGCACATTCACATATGATTAGGTACCATGAACATCTCTTCAGCTATGTAGTGTACAGGATTGAATAGATCCGTGGCTCAATAAACTGCAGCTATGGAGAAGCATATATCTCTGACAAGGCAATAATAGATCTGTGTGTGTCTACTAAGAATGAGCCATCTGTGGGTCCTGGTGCCAGACTGTTTTGTAGACAATATGACAGTCCTCAGGTATATCTCTCAGCATGGAGCGGGCTGATAGTGTAGTGGGCTGGTTTGATACACTGCTTGGTTACTGTTACAGATGAATGACCCTGATGCGTCTGACTCTCCGTCTGTCTCCACCCCTGTCTCTATCTGTGTACCTCGGAAAAGTTCCACCGTGGAGGCAGGCAGACAAATGCACCCAGAACCAATACACAGCCAGTGGGCTTGTCATTGGGAGAACACACCATGACTAAAAAAGGCCCAGTTGTGATTGCCTCTCCATGCCTGATGTGGTCTGATGATGGTTCATCCCTGGCCCGGAGATGAGAACCCGATGAACTGTCAGGAGCCAAACAGCTTTAAATGAGAAATTGACAGACAAAAGCTGCATATGGGGAACATAATAGACACATTGGGATGCTTGGACATCTCCTTGCAGGTGGTAATATGATGACTTTTCTATCTTTCCCTTCAACATGCAACATAATGCTATTCACAACCGAGAATTCATCCAGACTAGACCCTTTCCTTTCTACTTAAATACAACAACTGGCTATATTTCCATTGCAGAGTCTCGGTAATTATAAAACTGCTGAAACAGACTGTACGCATTGTTTCATGTTGCACAGCTATTATCAAAGAAATGTATTATTCTTGCTCACTGTAAAAGATTTCATCACATCTGCAGTGCTCGGGAGCCATTTGACTTTGATCTCGACATGTCTTTTTAATCAAGTTCCAAAAAAGACGTCTTCATTGTTGCAGGCTCTAGCCAGACAGCACTGGGAGACATATGCTAAGTTTATCTTCAGCAAATAGATCAGCAGTGCTTTAATATTTTTTGCTCTATAATGGTCTTCTTTCCCATTGCACTGGACCCATTTGGCATTATTTGCTGCTGGGCATGACTTCTTAATAGAATCGGAATTCCAATTTGACTCTCCCGCTTAGCAGCCTTAATTTGAAGACAGGCTGTCCGCAGCCTTGGAAAGTGGAAGGCAGTAATTTGAGCAGACCCCCTAGCATTACCACTGCTGCATAAAGCACAATCCCTGGTAAAGGTTTTATTTTTTTTTCTCCTTCATCTTCTTACTTTTGAGCCTTCAAATGGAATAACAGCATATTTTAATTGTTTTCGCATCATTCAGTAAGATTGTACCGTGGTGGTTTGTGGTATTCAGCTGATCTCTGTATGAACAGAGGTTCATCTGTTTGCATGCCTCCCCCTTGCAGAGCGGTCAAGGTAGAGGGTCGGTAACACAACAGTGGGGTCGGGGTTGGTGGACGTTCACATGTTTGCTCAAGGACACCTCAAAAGGATGGATGTATTCTGTCACGGGGGGCCTGAACTCAGACCTCCTGGAAGAAGGACAGTCTTTTCCGAATCACAAAGATCAAAGTTATGGTACTATTTGATTACCCCAGCACAAAGAAATCCAATAAGATTGTACAGCTGTATTAGCGAGAGGAATAATAAAATATTAGCTTTAAGGCAATAGACACAAAGAGGCTGCTAATTGAGTGTATAATTGCCAGAACATGAAGGGGAGGGAAGATAGCTCATCAGAGCACTGACAAAAACATTGGCCAGCATCTTGTTGAGAAGTGAAGTGAAATCATGCCTCACACTCGCTTCCTAATGGTGCAAGTGAGGAGAGAGGATCCCAAATTCACAGTTTTAATGATAAAAATAGCATTTGGATACTTTCTCCAAAGAGGTAATGAATTACATGTGTGTGTTTTAAAACAAGGCTGCAACTGTCACACTTTCAGGTGATTTTATGTGAATATGAAGTTGATCTAAAGATTAAAATGCTGTATTCATCATACACGTATGTTTACGCATAGTTAATCAAGTCAGTAGAGTCTAATATGATTGCATGTTCAATTGTGAATCTGAAAAATGAAGCAAACCCGGCATTTGTAATGTGGATGGAGAGAGTGAGGAGAGATGAAGATGAGAGATGAGAGAGATGGCTGCCCACTCTGCTGGCACTCAGACCCAGCTGGGTTATGGGGGAGGCAGTGCCTGCCTAATGAGCCTCTTTTACCCCAGAGAGCTCACCCCACTCCTCCCCCTTGAGTCCTTAATATAAGGATGAAGGACTGCACACACTATCTCTATCACATGTGTTGCTTTTCCAACATACAGCAGGGGAGCTGATGAAAACAATTTTTGTCTGTAAAACAGTCACCAGCTCACCGCTTAGTTGCACGCTCACGCTCTCACAGGAGAAGCACCCATACCAATAAACACAAACATTTGCAAATATAACAGGCATTTTTAATTGCCGCTCTGTTTTATTCAGCGTCAGCTTTCACCAGGACAGCATGCACATGTGAAAGTACTCAAGGGATCTGTTTTGTAATAGAAGCGCCGTAATGTCACTAATAATGACCACCAACATGACTGGGGCAAAGGTGGCCGCTGCTTTTTGTTTAACAACAATGTGAGCACATTTTCCTTGGCAGTTGGAAAATTCATGGCTTGTCCATGAGGTCTGTCTAACTTTATTTGGCTTGTAAAAACCATGCTTAATGGCCTTTGCTTTGTCAGGCCAAAGCCATAGTTCAACCTCTGCAGAGGAATACTCCCCTGACAGTTGTAAATTCCAATAAAAGGTTTGTGCCAAAGTGAGCGTGAGTGAGTTATTCTGTTAAGCAGAGGGGTGGAGAGAAGTCCAGTGGGCCCTCTTTCCATTACTGCAGATCCCCCAGTGCCTAATGGTCAAGGTCTGTCTCCGCTGGGTAAATGTTTACCCTACAATAAGAAAAGAAGAGGCTCGCCGCAAATAATGAGCTAATAATCAGCCTCCCTGCCTTCGCCACAGCCCTTGCTCATTAGAGCCCAGGTGATGGCCAGGAGAGTTGAATGCACTCAGTTAAGTGGTTCTCCACATTTACACAGAGAAACCTAGCTTCATATTCAAAACCAGAGCAAAAGAATCAACAGTGAAAATATTTGAACAATCTATTCAAACACCTTGTGGATTGTACAGGAGGCAGGCGGCCAGAGAGCAGTTGTTGAGAATGGGCAATGAAGTCATGGCGAAGACTTGCAGGCAGTTCAGTGGGTTTTTTGTCAAGAGCTGCCAAAATGGCTTTGATTTACTGAGGGACCTATTGATAATTAATTGTATCATCTGTTCCTCCTCCACTCAAGCCAAGAAAAGCAAACCCCAACTCTTCATCAGAGGCCTGGGCACAATTCGTACCATCAGAGTGGGTGATTGGATCGAAGCTTGCCGTGCAAGCTCTCAGCAGATGGCAGCTAAAACTAAACACCTTTCACTCTCAGCCCCAAAGAGAAAAGAGACTCAAGAGCCCAAAACTTTGCCAAGGTATGGAGAAACAATTAATAGTCAACTTATGAGTCTACCACACTGGATCATGCTTTCCTAATTAAATAAGCTCTAAAAAGGAGAGCTTCCGCGGGCCTGCTATCCCCATTAAACTGTAATGGTTGACACTGCAAGCAGTCTTTTTTGATTTTATCATTCCTTAAATCAGCCAGTTAACTATGGCATTAGAGGTTTAGGTCACCTCCCAGAACTCTAATTGTCAATGGCTTTAATAGTTCCTGTCTTCCTGGCTCTTTCGCACAAACACAGATCTCCCACACATCTATAGAGTGGATGCTGACACCAAGTTACAGTGCGTTGCTGTATATGGAACATACTTTTAGCTCAATAATTCATAATGTTGGAGGAATGCTGAATAATTGAAGTGAACTTGGAGGCCTTTCAGCTCAGCCAAGCTTTGCATGTAGCTGATGGATCTGTGGGATTCAATGCACATTACAGGGAGAGAGGGGAAATATAGTGCTAAGCTGTGTTTCTGTTTTCACTGCACATTCATTGATCAATTATTCAGCTGGGCCCTCTGACTGTGACCTACAGTTCTGAGAAGAGGCCCGAGTCTTCTCAGGCTAAGACGGGTCTGTGACAGCATTTGCTTCTCTTATTGTGCTGCATTTCATGCTCCAGCCAGCATGCTCTTATACAGTGTATCTCATAAAACACAATCAACTCTCTCTGAAAACGCTCTCATCTTGTTTCGGCTGCAGTGGCCGCAGCTTCAAATATTACAGTAACTGTCTTTCATCTTCTTAAATGAGTCAAAGAGGAAAGGCTGCTTATGAAATGAGCAGCATGGCCACTTCTGGCAACTCTGATCCTTTCCTTGTTTGCCTCTAGTCTGGGGAAAGAGGTGGGGGGGGGGAAAGAGAGGGGGGGTGGGATTGGGTTGCTTTTAGAGAGCTGGGGGGTCTCCCGACTGAGCATAGCTTTATCACACAGGCCTTCTCATGAGTGCTGGATCTTTTAATCAAAGACATTATTTCACAGCAAAACCAGCCTTGCAGCCAACTTGACTGGGAGTGTCTAATTAACACAAAAGAAAAACACTGCGCTCGTGCAAAGTCCCTTAAAACAGCGACCTCCATCACAGCATCTGAGATAGCCCTATATCCCCCAAGAGTGCTGTTTTTCACAGTCTGATGAATTCATCCACTTTGGCTATTTTAGCATGTTGAGCAAATCTCAGGGCTTTCTATGTGGACAACAAATGTTATATTAAGGCTCAGCTTGTTGTAAAGCAGCCATGAGCTCGTTTCAGCACAAAAAATATATACGTTATGTAAACCATAAAACGGGCAGCACGGTCAAATAGTGGAAATTAGTAAAAGTGTGAGTGTGAGTGGTTGTTGGTCTCTGTCTGTCTGAAACGGATAAGTGGTAAAAGGTGAATGAATGGAAAAAAAACAAACATAAAACTTGACAAATGCAGCGTGCTCACACTTCTCAGGTCTATTTGAAAAGTTCAGCAAGAAGAGCCACTGGACAAAACCAGAGATAGTTTGTTATGCAGAATCCGCCCTCTGGGATTAAGGCTACATTGTTCAAAGCTCAAATAAAGTGTATCTATTGAGGCCAAAAGACATCCACACAGAATCAGAATAGCCTGATATACAACCGTTTAGAGGTCAAGCTGAGCTTTGTCTGCTATGATTTATGATCCACTTGCTCACCTACAGCTGTAGGGGAGAATACATGTCATATAACATTGCTTTGTTAGAAAAACACAGTTTGATACCATTTTGATAGATGGATTTGAAGTTGCCTGGGCTTTCTGACACGAACTGAGTGTGTTTTAGACAGAGGTGTTTAATCTTCATCCTGACTGGTAGGCTCCTCACGTCCCCTGAGCTCCTTGTTTTCCTGTATTGATTAAAATCTGCCCTATCCACCTTCCTGGTGTAAGAACTCCTTCAAAGAAGGCTCAGTGGGATTATTCGCTGAGAAAAACTTACCCCAGTCTTTGTTCCAGCGGTTGCTCTACCTTGTTCAATTCAAGTCTGCGGGTCAATATTGGCACCGAAAGAATTTAAGAATTGCAGATGGTAATGACTGTTAAATCATTTTCATACTGTACAGATAATTCTAAAGCTACATTACAAAGCTTGCTTGAAGGATCGAAACGGCTAAAAAGAGAAAGCCAAATGTGACCTTTGTACGCCATGGACAGCTTCTCTGTTATTTCAGTTTGACCCCTTGAAGCTGCAGTCTGCACAGAGTAAATGAAGTGGGGATTGAAACAAGGGATTAGTTTGGAAATGAGCCTTGCCCTATCTTTAAAGACGGACTGGCTGAAGACTGGTTAGATTGCCTCTTATCTTTTTTCATTGTTGCCAGAGCTGAGGAAATAATTTGAACACACACATTCATGGGTCTGTGTCTGTGGGTATGTTCTACAAAGGTATGATGGCAACAACCACTTAATTCGTGATTAGGGCTTTATTCAAAGGCGTGTTTATTCTCCCAGGAATTCATTAGATCCAGAAGCTGCTTCATTTTTTTTTTCCCTTTCCCGCAACTCATTCCCCCAGTGAGGTGATTTAATGCTAGTCTCTAGGTGATAAAAAACTGAAGAGCATGACCACAAATACACTGAATACATTAGCTCTTTTTTTTTCTTCCAAACACAAGAAAGGTTATTCTATCATGCAAATTACCCAGCGCACCAACACATTTCTCTTGCGTCTCATTCCACAGACATCAAATTATTTTAGGTTTAGTGCCAGGTGACTTACTTGCACTGTTCTAACGTTGCCATTGGAAAAAAAGAAAATGCTTTTGTTGTGGCAGCTAAAACTATTTGAAAAACACTCTGTGCCATGAACTTTTCAGTGAGGATTAATACAATATATGAGTGTAAAAGTAAATACTTTAAAATTAATAAAAGTCCTGATTCTAAATTCATAAGATGAGGTACAACTTAAAAATATACTTATAACTTGAGTTAAACTGAGTTCTTTGACTTTTAACTTAGCATGACCTTTTTAGTCAAGTCTTAAATTAAAATAGGAAGTAAAAACCTGATGATTTTATAATTTATTATTTTTCACTAAACTAATCTTTATTAGCTGTGAGAATTATTAAATACAACACTTACTAAGCAAACAAATGAATAGTTATTACTGGCAAATACCAGGACTAAGTCTAAAGATAGGCATAAAAACCTCTGAATATGTATCTGAAGACAGGAATTGAGTCTATAGGTTCATAGGAGGTTGGAGGTAATGCTCAAATAATGCTAAAATAAATTTGGAAATTTATTCATAGCTGAGCTCAGTTCTGCAAGTGAATTTGTAACCCCAGACTTAGCTGTATAATAGACACAGAGCACACCCTTGGTCTTCTCTCTGTAACTCATTGCTTAGAATGAAATGTTTCAATATTTTACCTGATAATTCCTTCATTGTTCATTTGTCTAAAATTCAAGTTAAGATTTTTCAAAATTCTGCAGTGGGACCTGTAAATAATGTAAAAAAAAAAATAGACAAACTGATTGATAGTCTATTTGTCGTCTTTAACAGGAGAAACTGCATTAACTGTGACAGTTGCCACAGACCTCTTCAGCACAGCCTTTGTTTGACACTGATAGATTGATATATCATCCTTAACAGAGCCCTAAAGCCTCTTCATGGATATTTTTTCATGTTAAATCACTTTAACAGAGCACACAACAACATAAATTCAAGACAAGCATATGGGCTTATAATTCCTCAAGTGTAATTGCCAAGAGAAAGGATCACGCTGAAAGCAAGGCCAGACTGTTTGGATCCATAATAAAGTGATGCAACTCAATTGAATGATGAACTTTCATCAGATGATAAAATCTTTTTCCACTCTCATCCATTTGGTGAACATTATTGTTAACTCAAACTGTATGTGTGGGAAAGTCTAAGACCACTTTTAATCGAGATCAAAAATCACCAGATGTTTCGTGTTAAACCAAAGGCCAGTGATGGCAAACAACTCATTTTTATTATTTATCATAATCTGTCATTTTTATCTTCATTGCTTTAGTTTTCACTCAATATAAACGTCATATAAAGAACTTCATAAAAATCCTTCACAAAGGGACTTTTATTCTTTTAGCTACAGGAGGTCTGCATGACCACAAGTAATTGGTAAATTACCTGTAATCTGGATAATGAATGAGCCATCAAATCAGAGGCAGAGGCTTTTTGTGGTGTTTTGAGGTAAACAAAATACTTTCATAAATACTGATTTTCAAAATGTTATTCTAGTTTGCACCTGTACAGTACCTGCCTATGTAGGGGGATGATATGTGTGCTGTGAAAGCTATGTTTCCAGACAGCTTTGAGCTGAGCTGCAATGCACCATCTGTGGCGGCCAAGGGGACAACTGTTGCTCATTAAATTAGCCAGTTCCATCATCCTGATGCATCAGAGGAAGATCTGGGATCTCTGTGACCTTTCTCTCCGCCACAACCAAGCCCTTTCCTTCACTAATATAGATGCAAACTCAAGTAGGTCAAACACCAGGTATAAATCTTACTTGGCAAGCCGCTGCGGCGTTTGCCAGGTATGCACTGCAGGCTGGCTTGACGGACTGTGAGTCGAAGTGTGGCTCAAGCATGAAGTAGGCACGCTGTTGCTGCTGCCAGCAGGCTGGGACCAGCTTGCCGCTGGCCGAAGGGTTTGCCTCCTACATGGGGACCAGTTGGCTGCTACAATGTGTTTCTGAAAACAGATATCTGTTATCAGAATCAAGCTGATGGTGCATTTATATGATTCCCTGTGTTGCTGTAAAGGCGACAGTGAGCACAAAGTTTCGGCAAACTAAAGTCTTAAATACATTGTACGCATACAGAGACAGCAGTAAGGTCAAGGTTATAACTCTTTTTATTAGCTTTTTATAGACCACGATATAAGAAAATGAGTAACTGCTGTGGCAATAGAGCCTTTTTATGCGATGTGTAGTATAATTTAACCAGAGAACTATCACTTGTGGCCTTTGGAGTTTTACTGCAGACAAAGAGGTCCTACCCTCACAGGGTAATAATATAACAATCAAGAGTTGTAATAGACAGTGGTGTAGGCCAAAAATGTAAATGCTCAGCAGAAGAATGCTACAGAATAGGCTACAGAATACGCTACATAAGAGGGAATGAGGTTTATACCACATATGGCCTTTCTAAAAATGGTTATAGCTTTTAAACAAGCTTTAGGCCGCTAACCAAGTGTCATTAGCAGCATGATCATTTAAGCAATTATTTATCTTGAAGGACTAGAAGACAATGATACACTGACATTTGACATTAGTGTCTCTGTGTTTAGATTTATTAGACTATAAGAATAATATTATGATATTGTCATAAAATCACTAATATATTCATATTGTTTTATACAATTTTATATTATTGTTATGTGTTTTGACATAAGACATCATTATTTCATTGACAAAGATACATACATCATTTATTCTCATTAGATATTTTGATTGATAACTTCTTTTATCATAATTAATATTATTGTTCATTCATTCATCTTCCATCACTTATCCGTTTGAGGGTCACGTTGGCTGCTGGAGCCAATCCCAGCTCACATTGGGTGAGGGCAGGGTACACCCTGGACATGTCGCCAGTCCATCAGAGGGCCAACGTACAGAGACAGACAGAGACCAACAACCACTGACACTCACACTCACACTCACACCTGACCTACGGACAATTTAGAGTCACCAATTAACCCAAACATGCATGTCTTTGGACGGTGGGAGGAAACCCACACAGGCATGGGGAGAACATGAAAACTCCACACAGAAAGGCCCCAGGCCGGGAAAAGAAACCCACAACCTTCTTGTTGTGAGGGCAACAGCGCTAACCACTATGCCGCCGTGCTGTCATTTTTATTATTATTCTCTCTACAGTTAAATTTTTATTAATTTCCACTAAACTTACTTTTTCATTCCACATATGCCACCATCCCTCACTCGCCAACCATTTATTAAGATCTTCACTGGATCAAAAATGACACACATCTGAATACTGCAGATATAAATGTTGAAATATTTATACACACACACACACACACACACACACACACACTCTTCACGTCTCATACTATACACATCATATGCATTTTTTCATATCTTTAACAGTTCTCTGTTTAACTTATTCTGTTTTCTTGTCCTTGTCCTGTCTGTCCATTATGTCCTGTGTACCCTTCATGTCACAGCCATTTTTTTAACTCACCAATGAGGGAGAAAAAAAAGAAATTGATGATGAGAATGTATGATTCTATTTCTTTGCCAATATTCACTATTTTTTTTTACCACAATATCACTTATGGTGAGAGGTGAAATGTCTGATAACAGTTCAATTTGTCACAAAGCTTTTTCTTTTATAGTTCAAGCATTTCAAAAGAAAACTGCCTTTCACCATACTGTATTTTTTGTTGTCTTATGTGACTCTTGTTGAAAAAGCTGCATTAGTAATGCTTCAGAGTGGGCAGCGCTTTCTGGCCTTCCTCATGCACACAGTGTATGGGGTCTTACATTTCCAAACCTCTCTTGAAAAGCCCACACCTGTGGCTAATTCATTCTCTCCTCTCCTCTATTCCACTTACATAAGGGGCACAACGGGGCCCTCACTGGTATATGGTAATGCTTGCTCAAAAGTACTGGGATATCCTTACTTTGAACTTCCAGGCTTTGCCTGGCCACAAAGGACATATTTTCTTAGCTATGAAATGAAAAACCTCTGTTTAGAAAGTGAACGAGTACTTGCAATGATTTGCATTTTACTTACAGTAAGAAAATATATGTACAATCACATCTTGTTCTTCATTATTTTGTTTTATTGAGTTTCAGTTTGTATAGGCTAAGAATTACCTTTAATCTGAAGATAACATGAAATGACTGATTTTAAAGGAACATTCAATTTTTTTCCGCTTACCTGTTTCTGGGTCGCGGGGGGTGCTGGAGCCAATCCCAGCTTACACTGGGCAAGGGGCGGGGTCACCCTGGAGAGGTCACCACTCCATCACAGGGCCAACACACAGAGACAAACAGAGACCAACCGCTCACACTCACACTCAGACCTACGAACAACTTAGAGTCACCAATTAATCCAAACATGATGTCTTTGGACGGTGGGAGGAAACCCACACAGGCACGGGGAGAACATATAAACTCCACACAGAAAGGCACCAGGCCGGGAACCAAACCCATGACCTTCTTATTGTGGGGCAACAATGCTAACCACTATGCCGCCGTGCTGCCCCTACTTGATAACAGATGTGCGATATTGTAAGAGGAACATTTAATATTATTTAAAGAAACACTGTGACTTATGTTGTTATGTTATGTCTTCCACGAACCACCAACGATCTGCAAGAACCAGACGGCATTTATTGTTAAATGTCAAGTAAGTGCAACAGAAGGCAGACACAACTTCTGACCAGGGTGTGTTATATAGGAGGATTCCAAGTTTTTCGCTCAAATACTCTAATAGTGTGAAAAACATGTTGACATGTTGATGTTAGTCTCTCTCTGATTAGCTGAAAATTGTCATCCATTAAGAGATTCGTTCACAACGATAATGACATCTCCTCCAAAATAAGTAAGTTTTACTGGCCTATCTTTCTGCTGGAACACAATAAAAGCCAGTTTAATACATGTCTCATGACAGCCTACAGATACTGCACTGTTTTGGTGCAACAGCCTTTCATATCTTTGTTTTTGTAGTGAACTATTTTTTGCATATTCAATGATATAAGAAATACTATAATTGTCCTCATTTATGTTTCATTTGTGCAACTCTCATGACAGGAAATACACAAGGGTTAGTTGGTTTACTGTAATTTATGTACTGGAAAAGTAATACATATTAATTAAAAATACACAAATGGAGCCAATACAACTAGAAATTCTACAATGAAGACTCCATAACTCTTACTGAGAAACTGAAAATCTCAGTATTTCACCTTTTTTAAAACAGCCACTAAATCAGTCAGTGAGACCCTCACTTATTTGAATTACTTTGTTCTATTTATCAAAATAAGTGGTAATAAGTGAATGTGCTACCTGCCTTGTGATAAATGAAGGCTGAAGTCCAAAGAACGGCTGAGTGTTACACAAATAATTGCAATAACATACAGTGCACCGTAGTTTATTTTGGAGATAAAAAAAAAATCTGTGAATGCATTTCAGATCTCCTGAGGGTAGATCTATTTTAGGTAAGTGCTGCGTTGCTTGTTCACGTAATTTGGTTACATGCATGTTTTAATGCTTACCTACTAATTTCACCAACAGGATTAAGATTCAGGTGTTTTCTCAGCATGATGAAGGAATATACCAGAGAAACAGATGCAATGACTCAAACCACAGTTTGAGTCATTGCATCTGTTTCTTAAATCCATCCGTGCTGACATATGAACTGCTCCATAAAAAAATCCTAACAATCACGGATAAAAATGGCATAGAAGGGAATCCTTGTGGCCTACAAGATGTGTGGCCTTAAGATCATGCAATATCCCTGCTTTACATCTGGCCAGGAACACTAGATAGTTGTTATTATACATCTTTCTCTCTCGCCACAAATTTTTTAACATCTCTTAACTTTAAGGTATCTAATAAATGCATAAAATATAGCTACAGTGACAGAGAAATCCCCATCAGGTGGTCCCCATGGATGACACTAACTGAATATGATATTTCTTTACAGGCAAAATTTTGACTGTATGCATATAAAATAACATGTTATCCTTTGAAGTTTATTAACTGCCTCCTAAACAGAACAGTGACACAAATAAAACATGTCTAGAGGAGTGCACCCAGAGTTTCAGAGGTTGAGGAGAGTTTGCAGAGGTTGCTGTGCTTAGCTTGTATAAAAAATGGAGGCCTGTATTGAGTTTGTAGCCCTGCAGCTCCAGGCAATGGTGATAAATCCACCTGTGAGAGAGCTTGTATCAGACAGGCCCAGGCCACTGGCAGATAAATCGACTGGCCCGTGCCCTGACTGGGAGACGCACCCCTGTGGGCTTCCCTGCCGCTGAGAGTTATATTTCCAGCTCTGTCCCTCGTAGGTTGGAGCAGCGCTTCAGGATACAAGCAAGCTAAATGAAACACTAATGCACCAAGTTTCCCATCAGAAATTTCCATAATTCATTTCCACACATTTCCTTGAGAGCACACTGTGGGATTTGAGGGAGGGGCTGGGAATCTAAACGTGCCAGCTGTGTAAAAAGAGGTGTCTGATCAACAGCTTGGTGGCTGGGGCCTGACGTTGAAAGCCTGCCACCTGACCTTACAGGTGTATTCCCTAGCTTTTGAACACGAAGGATTTTTTTTTTTTTTTTTCATCATAATGCGAGCAGAGTTACTTAAGTCAAAATGTATGCTGCCTCCTCCCCCTGCAGCAGTGAATTTGGAGTTTATACAGTTGAGAAAATCTATTATCTTACGTTTCACATTTCAAAGAAAAAAATCTCCTTTCTCAGCCATTTCATTTTCATCAATAAATAAGCCAGATTCTGTTCTTTCATTCAGCACTCCATTCTATGTTGAATGATTTGAGGGGCTTAAAATATGCTTCAGCAGTTCTCTTTGTGTTCCTGGTTAAATATTTTTCTCCAGTTTGTTTTTTGTTGCGCTTAAACTACTTATGAAAATGATTTGTTCTCTGGAAAAATAATTCTCTCTTGGATTTTTAGTGCAATGATGATATTATTTTTGATGTTCTCTCAGACCAAAGGCTGTTTGTATCTGAATATATTGAACCAAAGCCTGAGATGTCCAATATTACACGCATGCTAAAAAATATTTCACACAAGGAAATTTTCAGGTTTCAGATTCTGTAGAAAAGTAGCTGCCCCTCACCTCTTTGGTCATGGTTTTTTTTTTTTTTTTTTTTTTTTCTATCCAGCAACCAGTCGGAGATAATGTTAAATAATAATTAAAGTGAATGACCCTTTTTGAGCTTCCAAAGGGAATGCAAAATGAAAATAACTAATAACTAATTTGTTCTGTAACAATAATATTTAAGATGGGTGTAAAATCCTCCAAGAATAACGGAGCAGTTATTAGGCTTTGCAAGCGTTGTTGGATGGAGAACAAATGGTTTGTACCAACAGTGTTTAGAACACAGAAATAGTCTGAACACCAGGTGCTGTAGAACAATATTCCCTGCAGTGTGATGAATTGGTTGACTAAAGAGGGTATTCATCCAAAAGCACCATAGTCTGCAATATGCGATTGCTAATTGTGACAAAGTCTAAGAGAAATGGCAAGCTCTTATTAGTAACATATTATCTTTAATTTAAAAGATTATAATGGCATCAATTACACATTGTTTAGAAAAACTAAGTACTATTTTCTTCACATCGAATCAGCCTTCATGATTATAAGCATAAATGTTTAGTGATAAAGTTGGGATGCCACTAAAATGCCTCTTCTTTTTTTTTTTTCGTCTTGCAACATTGTGCCTACATCATGAGTTAACAGAGTGCCTAAGTGGTAAAATTAAGATAAGTTTACTCTTGTTTTCCATTGTCTGGAAGGGACCAAGAACAAAAAAAAAAAAGAAAAGCAATCCTCGAGGGGAGTGTTTGCCCGAGGTAAGACACAGGTGGATGGAGCCTTGAGCAGGGTCACAGTAAAGATTTATACTATGTACAAAGTAAAGACCAGAAGAAAAATGGCTGTTCATGCAGCGTCTCAGTGAAGCGAGTGAAACAGCTGTTCACGGAGTGAGGAAGTGGTCAGGTAAGACAGGCCTGGAAATAATAATCACAGGCCCATCTGCTGACCTGGGACTGCATGGCCCCCGGGCTCCCAGCACAGGCCCTCCGTATGGAGCACAACACAGCCCTCGCCCCAGGAAACCTGGCCACGCCGCACTAGGCTGCTGACACTGCCACATGCTCTCTTTCTGTGGCCGGCCAGCCTGCAAGCCCGTTTGCTCTCTCTATATGATACATTCAACTTAAGGTGCCACTGCGGATACTATCCATAACAAACTGACTACAATGCTGTTATATCTGGTGTACTCGAGGATCCTATTAATACTGTACATATCCTTCAGGGAGGGCATTTAAACATAAGAGAATAAAAGATGCCAAACAAAACACTGTAATGGGCGTTGATAAATTGTTGTTTTACCATAAGTTCAATTTAAAGAAATGGGTTCATTAGATATAGGGGACAAAGTTTTATAGCAAAATGACCAACAACAGGAGCCAGTCTCGTTCCAACTGCCAAACCAGTTAATTCTGATCATTAATTTAGTGACTAATAGCACTGTAAGATGGCATTTTAATGTAATGTTGAATTAAAACACATTTATCATATTAGAGAGCATATCAGTGATTTCCTAGCTGTGCATCCTTGATGGTTTCTCCAGGAACAAATCAATATTGTGCTGTAATTGAGCGATGAGGAGGGTTGAGAAGTGTGAACAGCCTAATCATAATTAAAGAGTGGGGATGCTGAACACGAGGGTGAACTAAGGCTTTGAAAGATAAACAGTGTCAGCAAGAGACACTGCACCACAAGGTAAGCTTTGTTACAACTTTCCTGCACTGTCTGACTTGCATCAGTCAAAATTAAAAAGATCCAGGCTGCAATAATCCTCCATGTAAACTCAAAAGCCCACAAAAAAGTTCTGAAGTAAAGCGCATGTTGAGGCTGCAGCAGTGACAAACCCTAAATGACTGGGTATTTCTAATAGGTGAAGGCTTACAATCAAAGGGATTATGACACCTCCTGTTATTCTGTTGTACTACACACACAACATTAGGACTAATAATCACAATTAGACCCCATATTCACTACACAGTCTGAAATGTGATGCAGCTAAACTTCAAAACCACTTAAAGGCAGCAGATGCTTCCTCAAAATCCACCTGCTCACACTTAGAGCAAACGCATACAAACAAGCTCCCACTTAATCACTCTCTGCCTTTCTTACTCCCTCACACACACACACACACACACATATTCTTTGCTCTACGACATGCCGTCAAAGCACGCAACACAAAAGCACCTTTAATGTATTGGAAGAAAAGTGGTAAACTGATTTGCATCACTACCCCACATTATCTGCTGACACCCTGAAATGATTTGTTTTATGCACATTTGGCCTTGAAGTTTGCGAGCAGGTTGTCAGTGATGATAGAATTGAGGTAAATGGTGTAGACTGAGAAAACAACAACTTTGCTGAGGTCCCCACTTTGAGTTGGAAGGCGAACTGCTTAACGCAAAATGCAATTTTAATTGTATCGATTCAGCCATACAAATGTAGAATTCTCTTCAAAAGAGTGCAAGTCAGCACAGTTTCTGTCTTCTAATGCAGCCAAAAGGAGCTAGTTTATTTTGTAAAGCCCCTCAACCCAAGTAGACAGCACACAATCATAGGAGGGGGTTTTAGTTTCGCATGATCCAACACAATACTCCAAAGTTATTTGACAGAAAAAAGTGCAGATTGTTGAAATGCCTGTTTAAATATGATCAACATTGCAAAATGCAAACAGCAAGATAAATATGATTTTTTTTGCACTTGCAACTTTATGTCATTTGTCAGGTAGGGAATAGCAAAGTGGCCTTTGTTGCTTTTTTAATAGCTGAAAAATAACTCTTTTGTTGTGGAACAAATGAAGTAGCTTCAAAGATGCACTATCAGAAAATAAACATTAGCAAAGAAAAATGAATAAAACATAACAAAGGCTGGACAAATAACCTACAATTATGGTTTCAAGCTGACATCTCTTTGTGCATTACAGAAAATAAGATTTCTAGTTTTCAGTTGGAAATCATCACAATATTCACTGGCTGTTTGAGACCGACTCACACGTCAATAATTCAGCCTTTTTCTATTCCATATAATGTGTCAGCTGGTTCTTTGACCTGTGAATGGGTTATTGTTAAATTACAATCACAGTAAATGAATGTCCTGGGCCATGTTGCTGCCTGGCAATTGACTTATAAACAACCAATCAGCAAACACTCAGCAGGAGTCTCAGCATTAGTACATCTAATTAACTGCTCTTACATTTATGTACTCATGGATCAGATGTTTAAAATAGATACACAATTTTATTATTTTATGTGCAGGTTTGTTTGTTTTGTTAAGATGTTGGCTTAACAATACAAATGAGATACAGGTGAAAAGTAATTAAAAAGCAATTGAATCTTCATGTAAAATTTTGATGCTGGCAAAAGTTACCGATGACTTTATGAGAATTTTAGCAGTTAAAAACTTTGGTTGTACAAATGCAAATGAGAAGGTACACTAAAAAATGTAGTTACTTATTCTTGATCATATTAAATTCTCTGGTAATCTGTCTATTTTCACCAAGAGACAATCAACAACTAACATTATTTCATAAGCATTTGTCCTTTTATTTACTTTATTTTAAAGCTGCCAGTGAAAACAGTTGGAAAGCATATTTCCAGGTTCCAAATATTTATGTCACACAGGGAAGCAGATCTGTGCTGTACTGCAGCGTAATGTACAGTTTCAATTGAACAGATACCAAAATCTACATTCAATCTATCACTCTATAGGCTGTGGATATTTTTAGGATTATGCAGCTAAATATGTGAATTTATGTGGCGATTGAATAGTGCCGAATAGACATTGGGGCACATGATGGTAAAAGTTGTGAGCAGTAGATTCCCGGTTCAGCTATGGGCTTCACTTCCCCAGTGTGTCTCCACATTTCCCGTCTCTCCTCACTGCTGCTGTTGAATGTAAGCAAGTGAGAAAGTAGTCATAGACTTTTGTCGCCCACTCTCTATACTTGTACACTTGTGTGGATGTTTTTTAAGAGCAGACTTTTTTTGTTTGTGTATTACGAGGATGCCTGGAAATGTTTGTGTTTTTGTTTGCACACACAGCCTCTCTGACCATATGAGGCTGCCTTACGCTGACATGTAGTAGATGACAGGGCCAGTCTGACGGGGATGGTCATTTCCCAGGTAGATCTGGGCACACAATGAGGGATGGGTTCTGCGTGGCTGTCACTAGACATTACCAGACAGCACATTCTGCTCCACGCACACCACAAGCCCATGAAGATGATCACATCTGATACACAGATGACATTCTATCCCTGCTGTGACAACACGAGCTCATTTTTATGCTATGACATCCGTTGCTGTGTGGGTGTTATTCAAGTCAAATCTATCATTTTAATGGAGGAGTAGTCAGACCTGAGGATTATATGGGGGATAAATATATCATTGCCTGTTCATTCTGTATCGACCAGATGTCATTGTGCCATGAGTAACTCTTTCAAGATGAATGCCTGAAGATACCATTAAACATACATAGATGCATTAGGCCCCTTAACATAAGCACATCAAGTGAACAACAGTAGCAAGCTATAGCACCACTTGTATAGGCTCTGATAACAGGCTCTTTAACATAGCCACAGCGGGATAATGAACAGGGTAATTATGTTATCCTTTGTGACTACACAGAAACAATAGACCCATCAATTAAAAATCCTCAGGACTACTCTTGTTTAGCACCATGGGTGTAACAAAGTGAATTGTCCAACATGATTTTAACTTTTTGGAAATGTTTTTAGCACAGAAAATCTCATGAAAGACCAATCGCCAGTAACCAGTGCACGGGGGCACAATGGAGTATTCCAGCATATTGCTCAAACCACGGCTTCTGAAAGCACCACTAATTGCATTTGGGATTAGGTTATCCAATCCCATAGTGCATTGCAGCCGGGTGAGGAGCGGGGGGGTGAATTAAAGGCTGGCGGGGTGAAGCTTCTGCTTGCTGAAGCCTTGACAGTGCTTTGTACTGAATGATTGTTCTCCAGACAGCTGATGGAGGTAAGAGCGCAAACAGGGTTGTTTGAAAGCCCAAAAGGATATGCGGCTGCATCATCAAAGTCCAGCAAGTCTTCCATGTGTCAAGAAGAGATTAAGCTCTTCCAGAGAGGGCAACGCCTCTGATCACTCTATTCAATCGATGGGATTTGAATAAAGGAATAAAAGATCAGGCATTGTGTATCTGGGTGCTCTGCAACCGTTGGATAGGATTAAGGCATGTTGGAGCTGTAACAGTGACAGACGCCATCAATCACAAGTTCCCTACACAGTTAGATAAAGTTGATATTAGCCCTAAATAGGACACATCTGTTTGTTGCTGCACACTCTCTGACTTTAATTAATTCTCAAGTCATTTTATTTTTAGGCACGGGTTTTTATTTGTTGCTGCTCCTGTACATGTGCACAAAAATGTAAATTGCATCCTTCCTTTGCTCACAGTGAGGGGCTCACATATACTGTGATGCTGCAAATTAAGCACACATACACAAGTTCACATGCACAACAGAGCACACACACACACACACACACACACACACACACAAACAATATGAAAGTCAGTGTGCAAACAAACTTTGGTCTGGTGGTCTGCTTCAGCCTCATTTTCCTGGCTGAGTTCTTTATCATCGCCCAGCGTCTCCTCCACAGGCTGTGTCAGATAATAGCTTCCTTTCTCCACTTTTCAAGAGAGAATGAGTCTATTCCCTGGAAACTGAGTTCAAGGGCAGGTTTGTATAACCCAGAGAGACAGACTCTTGCCAAGACCTTGGCTTCAGATCCTGGAAATGACCTAGCCCGTTTAACGCCTGATTTGAACATGTACACTGCGATGACCAGCAGCCCCGGCTCTCCCGCTCCAGACTGAGGTGTGTTGATCCAGTTTGGGTACTTGGTTTGTCCTTACCATCTTAACCTTTAAGTCTAACCTCCAACTATTGATCTGTCGGTCATCGTCTCGCATCAGAAAAAGCTGGGAAAAAAGTTGAGTGAACCTCTGACTTGCGCTGGGTTTTTTTTGTTTGTTTTTTCTCTCACCATTAACTTCGCTCTCTTAGTCTCTCCACTTTTCACCCATCATGTCCCACAGTGGGGCATAATTACTAGAATCCTTTGCCTGGCTATGCTCTCCTATTATTAGCCTAGCATTTAAAACCCTCTCCCTGGTCAGATGGTCAATGCTTGAGGGCAATATGTCACACTACATGGGCACAAAACGTAGCCAAACAATGCCTATTGAGGACCAGGTGCGGTTGCAGTAATACCATTTGGCTACCATTCACTATTGTGGTGCAATGTGCTTGTTGATACAGTACATTAATTGCTAGTGGTTTTGAGCAACCATCTTAATTAATGCACCCGTGGACAAGGTGTGTGCACTCAACTGTCCAGGAAAGCTATTATGACAGTTCTCGGGATTAGCTAGTTGGCATCATTGAATGACTCATAAAGACACAATGACAGAGAGGAAAAAATACATCTGCAGCCCGCATAAAAGAATACGCAGTAACATAGTTATAGCATCATTACGATGGCTCTTTGTCATTATGCTGCATGAGAGAAATGGTCTTTTTTGCAAAGATATTCTTGGCAATCAAGCCGGCCTCTTTAATGATGTTTTGGAGCTCTGTGTTCAGTGAAAAGAATAAATTTGATTGGTATTTTTGACATTCGTTCTTTCTTTCATTTTTAAATTGGTCTTTTATTTTCAACATTGAATGACATAAAGATTTAAAGTGTCCTGTACTTTCTTCTGTAAGACACCAATTGTTCCTCTCAGTATATTCAGTTGAAATGAGAAGCCAGTAAAGCAATAATACTGTGGATGACCAATACATGTCCATTAGTTTATTTGTAAGAAGGGAATGATCATATAGTAAGGTCATAAATAATGACTGCTTTCTGTTGATCCGTCAATTATTTTGTGAACTAATTTGGTTCCTACTCCAGAAATTTAAAAAAATATACATAATGAGTACAATCAAAAACTCTGGACTGAAGTTTTGAACTATAAGAGAAATAGAAAAAATATCATATCTGATGAGTTGAAGTCGGATGACACTGAGGCATTTTTGCTTGATGAATGATACAACTATCCAACAGTAATTTTTCTGGCAATCTACTGTTCAATTCAGTACCACTGTTTAAGGATGTTCAAAAGCACTGCCAGCAATTTATTTGTTTTTGGTTTTTTTATGATGAATTTGTGTCTGTGTGGATTCACAGAGCCCTTCCTCTGAAGGTGTAGGTAAAGGTGGGATAAAGGCCTCCGTAGGTCCAGGTCTGGACTCCTGCTGCAGCAGCTTGCCTCCTGGATAAGAGAAGCAGACCCCAGCCTCTTTACTTACAGCCCGCTGGAGCAAGAGGTCAACACACACCTGAACCCTCCCCCTGCACACAGCGGGCTGCGGGGCCCGGCAATACACAGGGCAGCTGAACTGCTTTGACCTCTCCTCTGCTCTGGGCCCCTGGGACACTGGCCAATAAGCTCAGGGACCACTCACAACCTCTCTGTTAGCAGACTCTGCCCCCTCAGCACATCACCCAGCAAGCTTTGCGCTGTTCAAAAACACACACACACCCCCTCAGACATGTACACTGTACAATGTACACATAAACAAAGAGACACACTCAAACATTATACAGGCATCACATACTGCCTCGTGCAAACACAATCTGTCACACACAGCCATGTAGCGCATCTCCCTCTCTGCCTCAGTGTCTCTCCCTCACTTCGACTCTCCCACTCCACAATCTGTCTGTTTCATGTCGGGCCAGGTGGGTGCTAAGCATTAAACTGGTGAATATCTCCATCTTGTGGACTATTTTTGTTGTCTATTTAGTTGTTTGACAGGGTCACAGATTTTCTTCATATTTTTACAAATACATTTAATATTGCTCCTCACACAGAAGGACACAACGGCCCTTATGACGGAGGTATATTAGTGCTGCTATTAAGTAACAGGAAGTCCTGCTGAAATGATCACATAAAACAATTCTCTATGTTGTAACAACAAGTTATGTTCATGTGTGAAATAATCTGTCCACATCCACAGCCTCCCAGGGTCAAAGAGGCGGCTGGGTGACTTTATCTTGAATGTCACTTTGTTTTTGGTTGGTTAGACAGTACCCTCTCTTGGATTGGCTTCTCGGATGAAGGCACAGGTGAGGCCCGCAGAGGAGCACCCCCCCTCTCTCCACAGCATTTCCTCTGCTAAAACAGCCCTACATTTTAATATGCAACATCTGTGCCGGGAGAGCCTTCCAAAATGGCTGCTCCTTGGAGGATGACGGTAGAGTCTGCTCAAACTTGGGGTTGGGGCATTTGGTACTGCAAGGTTCTGCACAGATGTTAGCATTCACAATGTCACTCTGTCCTTTGCTTCAGTACCCAGAGAGGTCTATTTTAAGGGAAGGGTGGTGTGTTTTCTTCCTTAGCTCCCTGAGATCACTTTATCTCTTACCATCAACATTACAATTCTGCATAGACCTGTTCTACCGAACTGGGACTGCAGTCTTTGATCAGTAAGGTATGAAGGAGTTTCCTCCTGTTAATTTATCATTTGGTCTGGTACTACAACATGTTAGCGGTCCAACAAAGATTGGCTTGTTCTATGTAGTGAAGAAACATTTCTATATTACAATCCAATCTATCACACAGTCACAATAATAGCCTTCAAAGACATAAAAAAAAGGATTACCAGATACCAAAGCAAAGCCACTGTTGTCTCTCTAGTCATTTAATTTGTATTCGAACATTAGCTCAGTCACAAAGAGCTTTGTTTGTGCTGTGCTTTCACAAAGAATTGAGAATTTTTTTCTGAACAGAGATGCCATGACCTAAAGGCTGCTTGTCAGTCGGATTATTCAACTGATTCTCAAACAAGACTCTAGACAAGGCTGTGGAGAACCAGGGAGCGAAAGAGGGGACCAAAAGAGAGAAAAAGCGAAAGCAAGGAGAGGGACATGTAGACCGCCTAATGCATCACTTACACAAAGAAGATGTTCATATTTAATGCTCATCATTAAGGCAGGGTTTGAGCATGGAAGACGCTTCTGCTATTTTCCCACACCCCTTGAGCCAAGTCCTTGTGACAGCCCTCCACTGCATCCCGGCAAATTATCCGCATGAGCTGCGGCGAACAAAAACAGCCCAGTGCGGGGGAAGTGAGGCCCAGCCTCAGCTCCACTTCTGTGATGGGAAGACACGTCACTTTGCATCAGCTCCAGCCCTCAAAACCACATCATCTGCAAGTGAGGAGAACAAGACCACTCTGTGGGGAGAGGACAGGTGAAAAAAAACAAGACAGAGAAGAGAAGAGAAGACTTGAAATGTCCTCAAGATAAAGTCAATGACAAGTAATCAGCAGGATTGAAACAGTATTAACCAACAGAGCCATGATAGTGATTTTTGACCAAATGATTTATCACAGCCTCAAGCTTCTAACTGTATGACAAATGACTCATTTAGATTTGCTAAGTGAATTCTGTTTCCAAGCACAAATATATTAGGTATATATAGGTGTGAAAAACTGGACACACCAATAGTCTATCAATAAGCAAACTGCATAGTGATATTTAATTTGTCCTCTTTTCCTTATACTACAAATAGCATGACAGATATTTGATTCACCAACTAGTGAAATACCCCGTGGGATTTGCCTGGCTAGTTACAGCCAGTAGTTGACGCTGAGCAGCCCAGTGTTAAACAGATTCAGGGCACTCTCTGCTGGACATTGCTAGACCTGCAGGACCCATAACCTATGGAAGGCAGACACTATGGGTTTTTCTGCAACAGAGAGTGCTGCTTGATTTTGGATGTTTAGAAAAGTACAGATGCCTGTGGCCTCTTTCTCAAGGAGATATTCCGGCAGCCAAGGAGACTTGAGAAAAATTGAGTTACACCAAAATAAACCTGTCTTCCAAGATGCATGTGCTCCAAGCCTAAATTGGCCTATTTAAAGGTATAACCATAGACAGCCTTTGAATAATATTGACTTGCAAAGTATGCTGAGGTCAAGGACAGGAAGCTAGACCAAGCTAGTTGGCACAAGAGTGATGGAAAGTAAACCAGATACATTTTGGTCCAGTGCAGAGTAAAAAGTCAAGTACTTTGTTGTTTTTAGAAATAATGAATGATTGAATTTATGCTATGAAGAAAATGAGCTTACAGAAATACAAAAACATCAATTACGAATTTCATAATGAATTATGAATAAAATTCAATTGATATTTAAATAATTTGCTTATTTCCCACGTTTAACAATTAATTACATCTCATATTTAAAGAAAATTTGTCTCCTTTTTTTTTTTACATTTCATCCCTGCATCATGAATGTATTACATGTATTGTGTGTTGGTGCTATTTTTGCAAGCTCTTATGATCATAAGAATTAGGGGCTTTGGTGAGGGATAAAAATATTACAGTGCACTGCAAAACCCTAGTGTGGTTCCAGCAGAGGAATCTACTCCTATATGTGGTTGGGCTTGTTTTTTGTAATACTGAACATGATTTTCATATTCCTATATTTGACCATTTTTTAGAAATTAAGAATTATATGAGTTACTAATACTGACCATGTTAAAAGTTGTTTAACGATGTTTTAATGGTGACAGTAAAGAATTCTTATCTTATCTTATGTTACTGACATAAGAAATCTCGAATTTAACTCCAAAAAAAGAGCAGTACATTTTAACAAAAATAAATATAACATTATTTCAATAACAATAACAAATTCAAAACATGGAAGAAATTCTTAATTTTTACAGTGCAATTTTTTCATGAGATAACAATAAAAAAAAAACCAAAAAAAACCAACCTACAATCACTGTCCAACCGTTTTTCAGCATTTCATTCCCTGAAAAGCTAATGGTTCTCCCGCTCTAGTCGAGTATTTATTCGACACACAGAGTATGTGCAGGCTGTCTTTCTGAATCATTGCTGTCTTGCTGCAAACCCCTCTGTACAGCCGAGCACACTATCCATATTCATGTGATTTTTGCCGGAAGGCATTGGTGTCTACTAAAAATAGCATGATGAGAGAAAGGGTCTCACACTGTGTATCCTAACATTCATGAGCCCAGTCCCAGTGATTGGTTGTAAACAAGTGTCTCTTTACTGAGAACATACTTCATGTTCTTGTGAAAACACTTGTAAATAATTGCCACGGGCCAGAATAAATAGATATTCAAGGTGCATTGCGTAAATCAACAGTCATGCTTTCCTAATTTTTTTTTGGGGGGGGGGTTTACACAATAAAAAGATCAGGGTGATCGGTGTGTTCGTGTCCAGGGGTATCCTGCAACATTTCCACTACTGTCTCTGTGCATGAGTGTGTGTGCACGTGTGCTATGATATGAGATATGTGTGAGTCCAATAGCTGATGTGCCTCTGTATATATTTGGTTTCGTGTGCAAGACATATTAACAAGGATAACCAAAGGAAGCATGAGGGAAAAATGTTTTAAAATATTTTAAGAATATTTCACAGAATATATCAGAGTTCACAGAGAGTACATTTAAAATCCCCCATGAAGATGGTTTTCAAAGACAAATTGGGTTTGGTCCAGACCGAGTTGGCAAGCCAACACCAGCAGATGGCAGCAGCCATCAAGCTGCTGTTGAAGTGCAGACTACCTGCTCTCAACATTTTCCAAATGAGCACAGCTGGTTCTATTAAAATGGAAACTATACTGATAACTGATTAAAACGTATCATTGTCTCAACATAGCTCCTCAACTTCCTCAAATTAAGTACACAATTACGGAGTAAACCAACACATTTCAACCACCAATCCAGAAAATCACAATGTTTTTTAAAGCAGCTGGTGGAGCAATACAATTTCCTCCTTAAAAGGCATAATATGGTGCTTTAGCTTGGTTCTAGGTCACTAAAATTCACTCAAATGTAACTAAACAACGGGTATTTACTGGCAAAAGTGAGCAGCAGAACATTTTAAACTTAATTGGTGGTGCAGTGCTATTTTGAGCCAAATACTTTACATACAGATTTTCTTGGACCAAAAGGAGGTGTGTTAAAATGTATGCAGACCCATACTAGTGTGGCAAAAATGCAGGTCATTTCCGTTTTGAAGAAATAAATGACTGGGGAGCCTGAGGCTATAGTCTGGCTTCACAAAAACCGGACATGGAAACTGTGACAAAGTGTCTCCAAGCCTGAGAGAATATTTACTTAGTTTGTGTGGGTGGGTATTAATTGAAAAGGACCAAACAGACCCAGGAAGGAAAAGATGGATATTCATTTCACTTTAAATGTGTTCTAAGGACCATATTCACCTACCACACAGCATAAAAACGTGGTAGAGAAAAAATTATATCCATTCACAAAGGGCCACCTGCAGGGCATTTAACCATACTTAGCTTTAAGCCCTGTGATGGCCCATATCCAAAAACTGATTTTATTTAAATCAGTCAGGCAGCTAAAGCATCATCCTCATGGTGATCATGTCATGATGAATTAAGTTTCATTTGTCCCCTCCAACAACAGCCGTAAGTCACTGACATTCATCATTTGTCCACTTTGTGTGCCTCATCCAATTTTCCATGTTAATGTTGCAATACAATTACACTTTTTACAATTATCCTAAAATACATACTGCAGTTGACAGACACACACATACCCACACCCACACCCAGTGCAAGCATAAACATAAACTACACACAGTAACAACCACCTACATATGAATTTCATTGTATCATTTGTATTGTAAAACTTTCTCCCATTTCATCAGTATAGGCAGACAAACTTTTCACTTCCACCATTTTTCAGCCTCATCTGTATACCTCAGCTCATCTGCACTTTGAGCTGCACAGGCCTTTATCACAGAGGTTATTAATCAAATGAATGATAGCTTCATTCTATTGCAGTCCAGCAATTTTAGGGAAGCTCAGGGATGTGCAGTATATTTTTTAGTTTTACACGTGATGTTTCAAAACATGCTTTTTGGGGAAAAGGCCTGTATACAAATTGCATAATTATGAATCAAAATTGTTTTTCCATCCCCTGATGCTCATCATGAAGCCTAGCAAACATTCACTTGAACACATTTATGAGGTAACAATCTGTGGTGGGCTTTCACTGCCAAGGACAATTCTATTGAGTAACGCTTGTACAATAGGCACTGTGTCGCAGCCATTGCATATCCATGTTGTCACTATTATGTGCCTTGTTACAGGTACGTTGAAAAGGTGCCTTTACAAGTGGCCATAGTCCTTCCAACAAACCTTGAAGCCCAGGGCAGACACAGTATGGACACTGTTTTGATGCAAAAACATAGGCCATGCACAAACATATGCTTTCCCTCTTACTTGACTGTAGTACTAACGTGTACCAACACATGCAGCCTTACATGGTGTGAAACATGTGCCCTGCTGCTACCTGAGCTTTGTGCCCTTTGAAACTCTCACTTTAAACTAGCTGCATGAGGCCATGGATTTCAGACTACAGGAAATATGCTGTATTGTGATGGCAATAATTTACCAATTGAATCAATTCAAATTTTGATCATTGAAGGAAATTAAAGATTCACTAAGCCTCCAGCACATTAGGATGCCTGCACTGCTAATCAAAACACAAATTTTTCAATTGTGAATCATGACAGTGGGGCAGAACAAGTAATGAAGTGAATAATTGCAGGATTTCACAGCTTAAGTGCTGTGAGACACAATGTGGTATGGAAGCTTTGTTGTACTGAGCCCGTCTACAGTCACAGCAGCTTTAAATGTGATTTGGTTAATTTTTTTCAACCTTGACTCACAGTTACGAAACAGAGAATATAATCAAATAACACTGGGTTAAAATAAGAGTATCAAGGCCCTCATAAACATCTGAAAAAGATTATGATGAAAATAGTCAGGTAGCCCTTAATAAACACCTTCATCGGTCACCAAGTTCAAAACACTGATTCATATATATTAGTCACTTGTTTTCCCTTGATATTTCTGAATGAACCATGATAAATTAGCTCAGTCAGTAAGTTGGCGCTCATGAAACAGATTTCTAATTAGGTTAAAAATAGACTATGTGCACAGTTTATGTTTGGTGTCTGGGCTCTGACCTCATCACTGGCCTTTAGCATACACCAGCTTAAGCAAAGCACAGACATTAAATACTGGGGCCAACGCCAGCTGCTATTGTGTGGATAATATATGAGCCATGTAAGGAATAATAAAAAGTATTTGTGTGTGAACCAGGCAATAGCAATCACATACAGTAACAACCCCCCAAAACACCATGGATGCATGGATCCAGTTATCCACCTCAAAATGCAACAGCCAGTATGGACTCAACGATTTGTTAATTCATTGCAACGGCAAAATTATTTGCTAAGTGACAGAAAAATAGATAAACAACTTAATGAGATTGGTTGATTACTTAAGTGGGAGTATATTTCACCACTACACAACTCAACAGACCGGACCATAATGTAACCACAACAACATGCGATTTACTATGAGATTAATCGACAAGCACTTCCTTGTGACACAGATTTTGAAGACAGAAAATGAACTGTGTAAACAGGTTGTTAGGAAACACGTGGTGCTGCTAAATGACGTAGCGGGTTAGCATCGTTAGCATCGTGATTTTCTGTTAAAGCTAAGCGCGGCGGCAGAAGGTCACCCTTAGCAGACCCACACTCACCTGGTTGGGGTGAAGCAGTGACACCCAGAGTCCGAGTTCAGGAAGCCGGGAGAGGAACCGCCATGGACCGAGCTCACAGCGAGGAAGTCCACCGCTTGGCCCAGAAACATGAAGTCAACAACGAAGAAGTCCAACAAATGCCGCTCGGTAACATTTCCCTGCCAAAATGCGTAGTTCTGTTCATGTTTAGGGAGCAGCTGTGTGTTGCTCTAATGCTAGTTAGCAAAAAAAAAAAAAAAAAATAGCACACGGCGAGTTAGCATCAATTATCAACCCGTCAGTGGAGCCATCCAGTTAGATAAGTTGTGTGTAGTTGGCGGAAAAGTCAGCTGGCTCACTCATCGGTTAAGAGCTCATAACTGGGAACGTGAACTAATGAGAGCACTTTGAAATTGGTATCCAAATGGATAGGGGCCATTATTAAAGCATAAACACTAGGCAGGTGTGACAGGTTTGTCGCCCTCCTGGCAGCATGTCATTGCCCCTCTGTCTAGCGCCACATGTCCTGTCTCAATTCTCCACCAAATGAAGGCATAAAAATTACACGTGGAGAAGCAGCTTGTCTGTTTCTATTGTGTTTCAACGTGAGAGTAATGCAACAGAGCTGACAGGGTCCAGAGCTTCAACAGATAGTCCAGTGATATGCAATGCAGCAAGTCCTGTTCAAATTTATATTTACTTGCTTTATACTACAAATACTTGTGTTTGTCATACTTCATTCCTCCATTCCTTGGATCAAAAACAATAATAAAATAAATAAATAATACAAACAGAAGACATTATCAGATTTTAAATAGATTAGTAGTCAGTCAATTTTTCAACCTATAAAACCAATAAAATTTCACTCTTTTTCATGGCTAACTCCTCTCACACATTAGTTTTGGCTTCCCACATTTCTCCCTTCATCTTTCACAGCACTGAGTACATGAGAAGGGTCTTGTTCAGATAGACAAATTGCACAGTGTGCGTATTCCAGACTTTGAAGATTAGATCACAGAATAACGGTGGCCGCACAGTGCTTGTAGATCTATAACATTATTTTAATATAGCAATTCTTCTCCTCAGTGTCAAAAGGTAAACTTGATTCAGATGCCTGTCAACACTGTGATGTTATCACAATTTCTGCCAAGAAATCTGAGCTGGTTTTAGCAATACAAAAAATGTGTTGCAAGGAACATACTGAAACAAAGCACTATTCAAATGTATATACAGGCAAAAGCACATATTTGAAAATGGCAAACCTATCAACCTATAAAGAAGGCATGGCTTTAGTTGTATGATGCAGTAGAGAGGATTTAGTGTTTTAAGGTGCAACAATTCTATTAGTCCTTTGGGGCAGACATAATTCTGGCACTTTGACTAGAATACATGTCACAGCTATCTACCTGATTGAAGCAGAATGCTTTTGAATTTTGATAGCAAAGCTGCACCTGAAGGATTTAATTTTTATAACACAGCTCAAGATACCTGAGTCTGCACTCTTAACATCAACAGCTGCAGTAAATTCTTGGTTACAACCAAGTGATGAGAGATTTATTAATGCAGTGTCAGTGCTTCAAAAGAACCCAATTCTTCCCACATCTGACTTATTGCAGCTGTGGTCTCTGATTTTGACTACCATGGCAAATGAGGCTTATGCTAACTTGAAAGTGCAGTCTCAGAGCTTCAAGTATAAATGTTTCATGGTTAAACTCAGCTGTCTCTCCTAAGGCAAGCTCTTTCCTCAGTGCCCTGGGTACTGATACACTAGCACAAAATGACAGTGCACTTTACCCTGGTTTGTAACAGTTTACTGCCTGGTAAACTAAACAAATAAACAAAGAACAGTCATCTAGCTTCCATGTTTACTCAGCGAACTGTTAAATGGCAGGCTGTGAATCATTTATTACATATAATCTCTGTTATATTTACAGCCCTTTTGTGAATGATATGATGATACAGTACGTCAAAAATTGATTTTCAATGTGCGTGCTTCAAACCACACTATACTGAAGGAGTGAAAATCTGATGCAATCTTCCAGTTAAGGTGATGTCATTAAAAGTAGAGCAAAGTAAAATATTTCTCCTCCTTGACATAAGTTAAGTCTGCTGAACATTTCTAAGTATTAATAGATCACCATACCACTGACTGGATGTTGACCTACAGTGCCGATAGACAGTGAACACATCTTTATTAAATTGCAACTCTGTGAGTGAGGAAGAGGATTTCTCATTTTATGAGTAGTAAAAGGTAGCTCTCTCTGACAGCTAAATTTTAATCTATGTTTGGTGTTTATGGTTATCCCCTTCTGCGTCTCATGGGGGTGCTGGAGCCAATCCCAGCTCGGATTGGGCAAGGGCGGGGTACACCCTGGACAGGTCACCAGTCCATCACAGGGCCAACACATAGAGACAGACAGAGACCAACAACCACTCGCACTCATACCTATGGGCAATTTAGATTCACCCTTGACAATGTGTTTCACTCCTCAAATATGACAATTAAGATTACAAATGATGTGAGGCTATAAACTAGCTCTCTCCAAATAAACAATATGCTCAACAGTCCACAACTTTTATAACATCTCAAAGTCAAGGACAAACAAAGTTGAGGGAATTGGGACTGTGATGTCCTCTGTGGTTTGGATGTTGGTTGTGTAAGTGGATCATAGGAAGTAGGACAGAAAAAAATGACACGGACAGACCTAGATGTGTCTTATTGTCTCATTCTCTCAGGGAACCTGATCAAGTAACAGACTGTATATTGACCAGCCAGACAAGACTCCTAGTCTAATGACAACAAGGGTATTGAACACAAGGAGCTCTGATCTAAAATGAGATATTTACTATACGAGATGAAGCTTCCTTGAAAATAATATTTGACTGAATCTCTAACTATATGTGTCTGTACAGTATGTTTATCTCAGAACAGCGAAGAATATTCACAATACATAATCCTTCCTGCCTCCCACTTCATTTTAGATGCACAGGAAGGATGCATTGACAGCTGGCTTTGGATCCAAGCAGAAGCAGCATGACTGATGCTGAGATGCGTCTGAATCAAACAGACAGAGACAGCCTCTATCAACCTATGTGTTGAAATAAAAGCGTCTCACACATGAAAGGCAGGATCTCCATGGTTTCTCCTAGAGCTGGGCTTCGTTGCCATGGGAGTGGAAGGCACTATTGGAAGAGGTAAAACACAAAAAGAAAGGCAGTAAGCCAGTGTCATCTTTCCATGTAGGCTAGTTTATTTTGAGCCTTTCAGTTCAGATACACTTTTGATACATTTTTGAATGTAAAATTTCTGTAAAAGATGCTCTAGTATATACTGTGTCTATAATTAGCTTTAATTCAACAAATCTAGCTATCCCTGTGTCAGCACCACCCCCACACCTCTTTCCTGTCACGTGACCTGTCCGTGGCAAACTGTTTGCCTAACTGTGTAATGGCTGTTTAACCAAGCCCTGCTCTGATTGTCATAATGCAATTTACCATCCCATCAGCATGTGCCTGTTCCTGAGTCGGATCGGAGAAATCACATGGGGCCACCAAGAAATGAACACACACAACCAGCGTATTAGACAAGGCCTCATGATAAGTTATTATTAGACTTCTTCCTGACACACTATCAAGTTACCCAATAACTAAGCATCCATGCTTGTGAATAATTGTTTTAAGGAGCCAGACAAGCATGATGTACTGAGGGCTTCATGTGGTGTCTCAGGGTACATGCAACAGAGCAAGGTCAAACGATTTCAAAATCCTTGGTTCTGTTTATATAAGTCTGATCAGATGTGAGGAAGTCCAACCTACAGTATGTGTGGTTGTTATGTTCCAACCAGGTCACGGTTGGACTCAGTTCCATGCTGTGCCTGAAATGATTGAGTACGTGTTGTAACACAAGGCAGGTGCACAGTCCCAGCAATGAGCCTGCTACGTGCAGCATGATTTTTTTCTTGACCATATTGTAAACAGTGAATGTCTATACAGATAATATGTTGCAGGAAGTTGATTTTGTGCCGTTGTTGTAATGATGTTAACAGATCTTCAGAGGTAAAATGAATGACCTGAATTATCAAGCTGGCATATTGAAAAGGTAAAAAAATTAGGATAATTCAAGCCCAATCAAGTTTCTATCTCCATACAGAAGTATTTTATGACATAAAATAACTCCTTATAATTATAAGAATTATAATAATGATATATAATTTTCCAGGAAAGCATTTTATAAACAAATTAAATTGATGTTTATGCAAAATTTACAATTAAGTAAATTAAATATATTAAATATATACTGCAGACTCCACTGAGTTTGGAGCAGCACCAGGCATAACCAGGGTGTGTGTGTGTGTGTGAGGGAGAGAGTGTCTGTCTGTTTCAGTCAGATCTGGTTTCATCTTGTGTCATGATTTGTCCTCACACAAACTAATGACGCAGGTCATCACTTCCATTAATTTGGTTCAGTGCTGGCAGGACTGGCCAATGTTTGCCAAGAGTGGGTTATAAACAGTGATGTCATGGCCCTGAGACTGCAATCGCCCACTGTCACATCTTTATCGCCATGGAATATTTTAAGCCTGTTTTATTAGGTCATTTGATGGCAGTTGTTTAATATTTAAGACAAGATTGAATTTTGTGTACATTTCTTAAATCAAGTACAGGATTTCCAGCATGTAGGTGTTCAATATGCTAGATAGTCAAGTCAAATATAGTTTCCATTAATGGTCATTTGTGTACGTGCAGGCAGAAGCGTTTTGTAACTGGGCTATTGGTGTTAGACATCTGAACACCACGCGAAGCCATTCTTTCAGGATATATAATGGATTGCAGTGGGAGGTGGATAACAAATTACAATTGAGCTACACTAGCTTTTGTCCCACCATCTCAAAAGCTGCGCACGTAAGAAGGTGGAGTAAAGAACATTCCGGTAACCACATTGATCAAACATGATCACAGTGATATTTTAAAGTGTATGTTGTATTTTTTGGCACAATATAAGAGCCTGGTAAAACAGAAAACAAGATAAGGGAACTGGTTCCAACAGATTATTTTACGTAGAAAGCTTTTTTTTTTAAATAAGACAAGTGAGATATGGTAGAGGAAGGGGACAGTTTACATTTGTTGGTAAGAAAACATTCTCTTTCCATTTGAAGAAACTAGAGAACAGTGGAAGGGGTGTGATGTAAATAGAGAGCTGAACATGGGAAAGGGAAATTTACAACATTGAAGTATACTTGATAATTTTGAACTGCAGTTGTTGCCAGTTCCAGCTCATTACTTTGATACTGTAAATGTGCATTAGTTGGCAAAGGCATCATGGTAAATGAAGGTTACCAGGCAACTGTTTTCAGACACTTGAGATTAAGCCAGTACACTTCCCCTTTGGTATGTTCACGTTCATGATGCACAGCTCTTAGAGAGACAGATGTTTGCTACAGATAAAATGAAAGTACTTGCAAAATCAGTTTTAAGCAGAAAACACTGCGAAAAAGCCCAAACAATTGTAGTTCCATTTCTTCTGTAAATGTAAACGTAAAGTCTTTTTAAATGACAAAAGCATAAAGCATACTCAATTAAAAAAATTGTGTGTTTTTGTCCAATACAGGGCAGCATGAGGTCAATCTTGTTGTCATTATTGGACACTTTTATTTGGTGTCCGTGGGTAGATACATTTTTGTATGGGTGGCACCAGCATGGATTAAGGTCCTAAAGCAGCACTAACCGATGCAGTATATAAAAACCAAAGCTTCTGCTCTTTTGAATGAAGATAGATTAGTGGAAATCCCTCTGAATCCTATCAGTGGTTGACCAGCAAGGGGAATCACAGGTAATTCTCATTTATTACAGGGCATTTCACAGCTGAGTCAACACTCAATACAAAAGTGTCCAACAGTATCAGCCTCCTTGCAGAATCTGGAAACACATCCTGTGCAGAGGGCTATAGTTGAAAAATGTATGTCATCTGTGTGGGATTTTTATTGGTTTCTTTGTCAAAAAATTATAATAATATGTTGCTATGTATTACAGTAACGCAAAAGCCTGTGTATTAAGCCCTGTATTGTAGTAACACAAAAGCCCTATTTCCATCTAAACAATTGAGAGGGGATTGCAGGTTCTTTGTGGCCCTGCTGAATCCATGGTTCAAACTGAAAGTGGATCATGAGCTATATTTGTCCAGAGGCTTTTCTCAGTGGCACAATACAAACAGTAAAATCTCGTAAAATATTTGCATTATAAAGCATGCGTCATTACAGACATTGAGCTTTAGAACCGAACTCCCAGCAGGTTATGTTATAACTGTCGGCAGCTTTACAGCTATTTATATGCATTTGTGAATGCCTCCCATCTCCCTACACTACTGTATGTTGTTTTGTCATATACTGTATAACCAGCAGTTGTTCCCTCGCAGAGCTTTTCTGAGCCCTGAGAAACCTATTAATCTTTAACTAGGAGCTATAGTGGCAGTCTGTGCTTTTAAGCCTGATCTTTATTGCAGAAAACAGCAGGATATACTTGCCTCTAGTCTACATTAAGAACTGCTGCTACGTTCACTTGTGTAAACATGTATCTCTGTTGCATCGAGACATACTGCTGTTTGTACCCAAGATAAATAGTGTTTGTCTGAGTAGCTGTAGAGACCTGTTTTAGTTAGTTCTTAAGCTTTTTAGCCACCTAAATTATACTCAAAGGGTTTAAATTATATTTTCTGTCAGAGCTATAGTTTATACTGTCATGCCTAGGTTATAAGAGAAAAAAAGTGCCATTTTGACTTTTTTCATGACTAAAAAGGAAAAACCTTTATTCAATGAGCTGAAATATTACCAAATTACTTGTAAGTTTTCAAGAGAAATATTAACTTCTTATTAAAAAATGTTGTTCATGAAGCTTCAACTGATGGGATTGAAAATGGGATAATAACTGTATTGTAGTGTATCAATTATGCGTGTGTCTGCTCTCTATCATAGATAAACAATCCTTTGAGCAGTAATTAAAATTATGCATAGTCAAAACTCCCCTCTAAGGTTTCTGGTTTCTAGTGATATTTTAATCAGTGGAAAGGTCAGGAAGAAAACAACAGGCTTAGGAGAAACATGAGATGATGGTTGTCTCACGTCAGATGACGCTGTAGCCACATTAACGCACCAATGAATGAAAAGATGTATATCATTATTCTATTATGCTTGGTTTTGTTTATGAAAAATAATAAGGTAAGTGTGAGCTTCTGTATTTTTATTTATTTCTTTAATTTTTGTGGAGGTGCATTTGTTCCACATGGTGCTTTCACTGAGATTGATCATTTCCTGTATAAATCAGCATAGATATATCAATTAAGAGTCTTTGAATTGTATAAAAGACACACAAAGTCGGTGTTTTCAATAATTTAATTATTATAAAATATTGATTTACAATACAAAAATTAAAATAAATAATTGGATAAATAAATAAACTGATAAGGAAGTGTTTGGGTTTATAATGGCACAATGCTAGAAAGAGGCAAATCACAATCACCGAGCAGATAGTCTCTTTTCAGGGTGGACATTTTGTTCACCACTTTAAAGCGAAGGGACCGTTGGCTCAGGTCCTCCTCTGAGATACCGTCAAAGAAGAAATCTTCATTGAAGATGGGATTACAGCTCTTTCTGATGACTGTACTGCGTTGCTTCTGGACTTTTCCAGGAACCAGAGAGAGGCTGATGCTGCAGTTGATAATCTTAGGATCTACAGAGAGAGGATATAGGCCCTCAGCACTGATCAGTCGAACCCGTAGTCTTTGGTTAGCCAGACAGTACTCTGCTGAGAGTCTAAGACTCCCATCTTTCCCTATGGGTACCATTCTTTCTTTCATTATCCTCTCTCTGTTTAGCGTCAACTCCACGGGGAAGATGGTGGGTGGCGCCAATCTGTAGTTGCTAGGGAGACCTTCAGCTAACCCCTCCGATGCTCTCCTCATGACATTGGGACTGTTGTCTGTGGAGCTGCCTTCATCTGTGGAAAGGGAATTGTTCCTGGACACTACTGCCTTCCTCGTGTTCCTTGACATCAGTAGTTCGTGACTAAGCCCCTTGAAGAGGGAAGACTTGACAGGGCACCTGGCCAGCAGCGGGGAGCTGAAAGGAGAGGATTCAGTGGAGGAAGTTGTGTCGCTGTCCAGAGCAGTCTGCCAGTTCAGGGTGTAGCATCTCGGTGACAGCCTGGAGGCCAGGTTGTTGAGACAGAAAGAGGAAGGAGAGGAGGAAGGTGAGGTGGAAGGGGAGACTTTGGAGCAAATGCTGGAACGACTCCTGGGCAGCAGCAGGGGAGACGAGCCGGGATCGGAGTGGAAGAGCGACTCCTTCCTTCTGGTGTGGGGGCTCTCCAGTAGGGTGCAAAACCCATAACAGGTCTGGGCCTTGGCCAAGTGTGGAAGGGACAAGGCAGCCTGGCTCTGGGGATCTGCATTGGTGTTCTCCTCGTCACTGCAGCCATCATAAGGGCTCTCATCCACACTCTCCACCTGAATAATGTGTGGGTTGAGGGGCTCATGATGGATCACCTCTGTATCAGGGCTAACCCCTTCACAAGGTGACGCTTTCATGACACGAGCGGTTCGGCCTTGCTCTGTACTCTTCATCTCATGCAGGGAGGGGATAGTTGGGGGGATGCAGAACTCTGGGATGTTGTCAGGGGTGATGACATTAGGACAGAGAAAAATCCTTTTGGATTTATCAACTCTATCTCCAAACATGATGTCACCAAATTTAAAGCTGAGTTCGGCTGATGAGATGGGCAAGTTCGATCTCTCCACTGACACACGGATCTTTTCCACCGCCCACATGGGTCCTCTGGTAGAAATGGCAAAACTCTGCAAAATCACAAGAATTTGTTACATTTCCTGTTATCAAACACCACAAAATGACTATAAAAAGAAATTTGTGCCATAAAATGTAAAATGATTAACTTTCCAGGAATACTATGTTACCTTATATTCTGAAGATATGGATAATGCAATAAATGTCCGTTATCGGGATAGCTCCAGGGTGTTGGGTGTTGTGACAAATCCCTTTGGCTCTTGTGATGGCAGATAGAGATCCTCTCTGGTCAAAAGCAGCACAATGTGTGGCTGTTTGAAAGACGTAGGCAGTTTAAATGTGAATCTAACACACGCCCCTTTATGCTGCTTGAACAGGAACCTCCCTCTCTCCTTGGCCTCCGGTTCCCATGGAAATATCCAAACCACAACAGAGCTCAATGGCTCTGTTGTAGCCGCTGCACCTTTGGGTAAGATAAGTTCACAACCTGTAAAGTGAACAACAGTTTTTAAACAAGTGGCAGGCTTTTAACTCATGTTTGCTTTTCCATTTACCAAAATTAAATGGTGTGTGTGACCTTGTTCCGTGTAGATAAACCCAGTGATCTGATAAGATGATAACTCTGCACCACTTGTAGCACATATGAAGTGCCATTAAATTTAAGTGGCAAAAGTTTGAGGCATCAAGCCGGCCACGCTTTACTGAATTAGAAAAGAGTTACACATCAATTAGGTCTCTAATCTAAAAAGTGGTCCAATGATAATAATGGCAATCATCTGCCAGTGTTGTGGTAATGAATTAAAATTGGCAAGTACTACTGTTTGAACTATCTGACATACTTTATTCTATTTTTCAGATATATATATATATATATATATATATATATATATATATTTATACTTATGTTCAATACACTCATCTTGAAAGAAATGGTAAAGTATCTTTGAATAAAACTAATATTGCTATATCATCACGTTATTCTAGACGTAATTTCAACTATAATTTACCATTTCCCCATGATCCCGATATTGGGTATCTTCATAATTATTAGAAAGACTTGACATGAAATCCAAAATGATTTTTGGTGCAGGTATTTTTCTCATCATCTAGCACTCCACAAGACTAAAGAAGTGTGAAGCAATGTTGGTAGGACAGGGCAAAACACATACATATGTTAATATATTTCTAAAATGGAAACATCATTATCAAAAACACGTGAAAGCTGTGATCTATTTATTCTCGCTATCTGTTGCTCTTTTGGTGTTCAACCTTGACTGAAACATTGTAATGTCAGGCTACCCTCTTGTGGTGGGACACAAAGTCGCTGAACCTTGTTGGACAGAGAGGTGTAATTTTGGTAAGCCTGCACGGGAGAGCTACAACATGACATTTATTGCAGCCATAGCGCCCAAAACACTTTTTTAATACACACTTGAACAGTAAAAACCAACCTGTCTCAGCTTTGCCTGATTTATATGTCTGATATGCTACTTCAACAAGCACAGTCTCTCTGTGTCCTGAATTCTAAAAATGCTTAGGTGTCGATGGGGGGGGGGGGTATTGACTCTATTTTTCTTAAAATGCACCCCATGCGCTACTGTGGGCCTGTGTGTCTGCTTTGTGTGTGATAGGATCAAAATCATGAATTTATTATTTAGAGCTACATGAATGCGAGTTTGCAGGATAAAAAAAGTGCCAAAGTTTCACATTTCATTTCTGTCATCTACACCTGAACTACGGCAATAATCAGCATTTTCTATAATTGAGAGGCTGGGAAGTGTGAATCAAGCAAAAAGTATTTTAAGTATTGATGCAGAAACAGATGATCACCCTTCTTATAATATTTGAATGTATGAAATATTAATAATGAACATTAATATGTTGGTAGATTTACTTCCATTTCTAGTGTCATGCCTTTACATGGACTGTCTCCATGAGGGGGCAGTATAAGTCTAGAAAGCAACAGCACACCCGCTAAGTGAGCTGCTGGGCTGATAGATATATTAAATACACTGAAATTATTACACAGATGTGTAAAACCACACGAGTGCTCGATTCAAAATACTGTTATTATAGAAAAATGTTTTAGGGATTCAACATTGTGCTCTGTTGCAAAACCTCTCCACTAGAGCCATGAAAAATCTAGCAAGAATTTGCATGGCTCTAGGCTCTAGGGTTCCAGATGCAGTTTGCCGGAGATGTTGTTTAAACATCATCCAGCTCCATGAGGCCTCCATGTAGGCCCATGCAGTGAGAACCTGACCCGTCAGTCGGCGGGACAGCGGAGGATCGAGCACTTTGGCAGGTGCACGAATCCAAAGCGTTTTTCAAAATAAGAGCGAAGTCAGTCATTCAAACCTCCGATGCCTTGTCTGATTTTCTCCTGCGTGCGTGATGCGTTCACGTGACTGACTGTCGGGTGCGTTCATTTGAATGGATGCCTTTAAATCTGTCCTGCTGAGGACTACATCTTTATTATGAGCCTGCAGCGTGGGTGAGTGTGACGCTGCTTCCTTTTTTTTTTTTTTCGGTGCATAGATATGTATTCCACCCCCCCCCACACACACACACACACACGCAAACCCTTCCCATATCTCTCCACTGTGCCGATGAACTAGGAGGGGCTTGGTGCCGTGAAGGAGGCAGGCAGGCAGGCAGGCTGAGCAGAGCTGAGCTGAGTTGACCCGCCTGCAGTGTGTGAGTGTGTGTGAGTGAGTGAGTGTTTGTGTGTCGCCAAGCCTGCGTCCAAGTCAGCCCTCATGCGCGAAAGAGCGACAGACATCAGGTAGGATTTTCGCTTTCATTTTAATTTTTTTATTTTTTTTATTTTAGTTTCTATATTTTTTCCTCTCTAAGACGTTTCCCTGTGCGCTGTCTGCTCCTCACTACAGCGGGAGGCAGGCAGACCCGCTCGGTGTTGGCTCAGCAAGAAGCGCTGAGAAAAAATATCCATATATATTAACACCGTTCAGACGACCTTTTTCGCGTGATTACTGTGATGCGATCCACTCCACCGTGTCCCTGTTCTTACTTGGATTTAACACCGGTCGGTTTGCTTCAGCTGCCACCTTATTATGAGCCTGTCAAGTCTTATTTCTTTGACTAAAAATGTGACTGGCTGCTTTTGACATTGACAGATAAAGAGGTAAAAAAAATGAATATTTCATTGACCTACCTCTTTTTGCGTTTGTTAAATATTTAGGCTTTGTTGGATTTTATGCCTTGTTTGTAGGTTAAATAGACAACACAACCCAGCTTCAGCATCAATTCTGCCCTGCAAGGAGAAATGTGCTGTACAGTGAGTTAGACTTGACCTGAATGTTATCTGGACCTGCTCAACATCAAAGCTGACATCGACAATGTGAGGACTGAAGTCGGCATGCCTGGGATGTAACCAGCAATGATTTTACAGTAAGCTGGTGGGAAATGTGGGCAGTGTGTAATGGTCAATTTGGTCAAGTTTCTCGAGAATGTTAAAATGTTTGCAACCCTGCTCATCCCTTGCCCCGATTGGTTGAAAACTACTACTACTACACATCCCAGTAGGAAAAATCCCTTCTTTTTATCTGACACCTGCCTGTTTGCAGAGATAAAGAGTGCACTCTCACTTGGTGGTGCAGTTACTTTTTCCAAGACACAGGAAGCAGGGAGGCTGTGCACCCTCTGACTGACTGAAGGACATGTCAGCTAACCAACAGGCCGACCTGCTGCCTGTACAGATGCTTATGTGCTCCAACGTTCCTGTGAAGATATCTTTTATGAGCTCTGACACATGGTTGTTTTTACACAGGTACAGGAGAGAAATTGTGCTCCGATGCAGTAAACTGTTGGGTGAAGGGACTGCACAGTAAACCCCCCACATGTGTTTGGGCTGACTCGCAATGCCAAACCACATTAGCCTCCTTTTGACATACTAATTTACTGAGTAAGTCAAAGGAGTATGAACAATTTCACCCCACCGCGGTGCAATAAAGAGCAGCTGAACATTTCCTATGATGGGCATTTTGGATAGCAAGAGTCACTTCAAGGATTCTTGAATTGTGTGACAAGTGTGACATGTTTAACCTCAGTGATGTAACTGGAAATTTTGAGCTGCCTCAGCTCAGTTATCTTTACCATTGCTGACATGCTGGGGGCTTGATGCCAACTGGGAGTACCCCCCACTGAAAATGTATTCCTTGATGGTACCAGTTGGTGAAGGTTAAATGTACAAAATAGGAAATGTCATATGAGCTCCTCTGTAGTGTTTTTAAAGTACTGCTGATGAAAAACGTGAAAACTTTCGCAGGATGCGTCGGGTTGCTCAGTGAGTTGTAAAGAGATTCTCTTGGCCTCATGTTGACATGTGCAAAGTGAATGGGAGACAGGTGTTTTTTATGTTGACATTATCCATCCCTCTGAAGGGTGTTCTGTCTATATGGTGTACATACTGTGTCTCAGAGTTAAATGGTTTTGGATGTTGACAGTCAGAGGCATCTGCTTCTGGTGTGATGGATAGAGGTCTTGTTGAATCACTGTATCTTATAGAAATAGAAAAGCTGTGCAGTTTCTCATAAATGTTTGCACTTTACCTAAATACAAGCATCTTTGGTTTAAAGCCTAAATTGGGAATTTTTCATTACATTTAAAAAACAATTTTAAAAAATGAATTAACAGGATCACGTGTACATCCCGTAGAGTTTGTTGAAGAAAGATTTACTGAATGGCAGATAGACACAAAGTGGCAACAGAGCATAATCTCTACATTACATAGTGCCAGAAAGGTTTATGAATCATACATGTCTTTTTTATGTTCTGGAATTGAGCTGGATTGTCTGTAGGAGTAATGTGCTTACATTTAGCCACTCCATGATAGTTAGTCATTGCATATACATGTATACGTTAATGTTTCTTTTCTTTTTTTTTGGCAATAGATGGAAACAATGTTTGAAGGAGTTAGGGCAAATACTAATGTACTTTGAGATATTTCATTAATTGGGAAGTACTGAAGCGATGTAAATCTCAGCAGTGGTTCACTGCACCTGTTTGTTCAAAATGTGAGCCCTTGTGCTCGTCCATGTTAAATACAAAAGTAGAGCCCATTTGAGTCATCTACAGTGATTACTGTATACTTTCACATAACACAGCATACAGATATAATTAGATCACAGCACCACCAATGTCACAAGCTCACATGCCGAATGCATCTGCCAGCCGCTACCGATAAAGCCGTACTGTTCCGTCAAGCCGCAAACTTAATGCTATTCACAAGACCCAAAGATATAAAAGCAACATTTGCCTGTTTTATAAAAGAAGTTAGAAAAGTTTTGAACTTAAAAAATAAAAAGTATCACTAATATGTTGACATTGTCTACATTCTACACTTCTTCCACCAAGCTTCTGAAATATTAAACGCTGTGATTTCACTTTGCAGTGTTAATTAAAAACAAGCACTATTTAAATGGTACCTTTTTTTTCCACTTATTGCCAGCTATTGAAGAGACCATTAGCACAGTGATTCTGTATTATGGGAAGCTATTAAGGATATCTCTGCTACAACAACTTTAGTTCACACTCACAGCCTTGCACCTAATTTACTGGAACGCACAAGTCTTAAAACGTGATCCTAAAAGTTCCGTAAATAGCAACAACAAAGTCATGCATTCCCAGGTACGTATTTTGACCCAAAGTGTACAAAAAGTAATTGTTAAAGACAAAGCGTTAACTTTGTTTTTCCGTGCTGCTCATTAGAAAGTGATTTTCCTCTCAACTGTTACAGTTGTTCCGTCATCAAGAACCATTCCTGGTTGGAGTTCCCCTGGAAATGTTCACTTGTAGGGTGGGAAGTAAGGGTCTTGAGAGTCACTGGAGAATGTGATTGTTGAACCATATTTAATGCATGAGTGTGTAGGAGGTAGAATCTTAAACACACCCCATGCTGTTGCCGTGACCCAGCCTTTGGGTTTGGTGTTTACCAGTGAAATAGATCTCTCCCACATATTTTTTTCAGTGCTGTCTCTGTGATCACAGCCTCTTTAGGGCCTGGCTGGCCTCCAGATCTGTTTCTAGAGAACAAGAGGTAGAAGCAGAAATGGGCTGCCATTCTCACCCCTGAACTGATTCATCAATCTGAACTCATAGTTTCCTGTATATTTCTCCAACAAGTGAATGTGGCAGGCAGTCAATATGTGGGAGCTGACGATGCACATGGGCCTTTTTTTTTTAGCCATTAACACTTAATCACAGTCCTAATTAGATTTTTTTCCAGATTTGGAGTAAGGCTGATTTCACTTGAAATTAAAGATTTTGTGAATTTGGACTTAGTTGGCTGCAGTAGTAAAAGCTGACCATTTTATCAATGTGCTCGGCATACAGGAAGTACATCCACAGTTCGCTCAGTTGTTGATCCTGTAACAGTTTCATTTTACTGTATTTAACTTGCAGAATACTTCTTATTATCTAGTGCAATAAAAGCGTGTGGTTTTTGACTGCAGGAAGAAGGCAGCTAATTCTTATTTTTTACAGTCATAACGCAACACAAAACCACACATTTATTAATATGCTTTTGTCAATTGTAAAGTGAACTAACAATAGTTTGAAGTGGTATTATATCAAACGCACCCCTTGCAAAGCTGGTAGTGGTAGCTGATACACTGTATTTACTGTACATGTGCTCTAAACCGATGAGGCGGTGCCAACGATGTGTAAGCAGATCCAAGAAGTAGGTCAGTGGATGCCAGCATGTTGTGGTTTAGGTCAGAGTGGCACAGCCCATGGCACTTCTCATCAGCCAGTTAAATGACATCCCATTTTGACGTAGCAAGGCGTCAGGTCTGACTTCATTGCCGAGCGCACAGTATGTGGTCCCAAATTTGGCTAGTGGCAGAAAATAAAAGATCTGTGATCTGTGGCTTCCCTCGGCATCAGATGTCGGCTTAACTTGTCGGTTGGTTTTGGCTGCTTTTATTTTCTTGTAGATTATTTTAATTTGATTTTTCCCATTGTTTTAGATTTAACACAGTCTTTTACCTAATCTTTCAAGGTCTCTGTGCATTTTGAGGGTTGAACTTGTTTGAATGTAGGCTCTGACAAAGGCTTTATTGTTTTGTTGAAATTGCCAGTGGGTTCCTGCTGTGAAATGGAGTGAATTGCTTTTTTTCATATTCAAATTTACATGTCATCAGTGAATAGGTCTGCAGTTAACACCACCTTATTTTATTGGGTAAGGTGTTAGTGCTGCAGATTCCACAGAAAATCTTTGTAAGGCAAAACATTTCTGTTTTGGTTTTACAGAGGAGCAGGGGAATGTGACAAAGAACGTGACCTACTCTCTGAGTGATAATCAGCGGTAAAGATCATGTGATACCTGTGCTCATGTGACACTCTGAAAAGGAGGGGGGGCAGTTGAAATAATTTTCTCTGCTATGCCTCTGTATAGTAAGAACGAGTGAACACAGTGCAGGCTTTTCTGGATTTCAGTGGTCAGAGAAACCCATATAACTCAGTGTATCACCTGGTTGTCTTTGTTCAGTTAAAATGGCTGCTGGTGCTCAGTGAATAGTCACCTTGCTGTAACCTGCCTGACTTATTGCTTCATAGTGGCCACCTGTGCTCAGAGTGTTTATCTGTGAGAAACTGTCTCTTTGTTGAGATGTACATTTGAAGTTACACTGAAAGCAAAGGCAAAAAGAGCAAAAACCAAAAAAGAAAAAAAAACAAAACTCGTAAAAGCTCTTGTTGTTTCATTGTTGCTTCTGAATGACTGAAGCCATTACATACAGTACACTGTATGTTGAGCACTTGCTCTGCTCTTGGGATGGGGTGTTTGTGGCCAGTTTCACAAAGAAAACACATTAGAGGCTTATTCTCAAAGGCTCTGATGGTTTTTTCCTCCTTCATCAACATGCTGAGAGTGTTTTTCACTGGCAGGAGGTCTCACAGGAGCACTAAGGGAGGCAGAGGTCAATGACAGTGGGGCAGAGGTGCTAGTGATCGAGCTACTTGCCATTGATCTGCATCAATGATACATCACAGCCTAATACAGCTGAGTATTAGGGGCCCTGCTCCCTAGCACAGTTAAGACATTAATCAGTTGATGACACAATGATTTTTCTTTTCTTTTTCTTTTTCTTTTTTTTTTAACACCTACAAGAATGGTTTTACTCTCACAACTTTCAAAGAGAGACGTTTAGAGGAGATGTTCTGTAATAGTAAATGTCTGGAGGTTGAAGGGCCTACGTGATTTTTGCACCATGAGAGCAAAGGGTAGCTGCACTGGGACAGGGGCAGGATGGGGGAGCAGACATAGTAAACAAAATGATATTACCGTTGAGTGGGATGATTGATCTTGTGTTTAAAAAAAGCAAAAGCAACAACAACAACAAAAAAACCTGACAAGGCAGTGGTTTCACATCAAGGTTAATTGAGGGCTGTCAAGTCCTTTGTGTGTACAGCAGCTGTCAGGCTGCTTTTGTGACTGTCCGGGAGAGAGGACTCTCCTGTTTGAAGAGCAGCACTGAAATTACCGCTGTCCTCTGGCCTGATCCTCTACAGGCAGTGAGGGTTGCTGACCGAGCGAGAGCTCTTTCTCTGTCTGTCACTCGCTCTCGCTCACTTTCAACATCTCTTGCTCACCCCCTGTCTCCCCCTCAGGGCTGTGTCATGTCAGCACCTTAAGTCTCAAAGAAGAACTGCTCTGGCACATTCTCGTCGAAAAGATTTCATATTGGCCTGGCAGAAGTGCTTTTAGCGCCTGGAAGTTGTGCTGTATAAGTGATTGTGTTACCTTAGCTTTGTATATTCAGCTCATCAGCAGTACAGTGACCTTGTGGTAAGGGCAGAGGGAATCTCCGGTTACCCTCAGTGGAAAGTGATATCTATGATTACATTCGGTTGCTCTCTTTTTGGAGATGGAATGATAAAATGGATTCTGTAGTCCATAGCATGCTCTTCAAAAACCCTTTTTTCAGTGAACTTTTTGAACTTGGCTCAACATTTGTACCTTAAAGAGTTAGCACAGGTGAGATATACTGCACTGTGTCAACCATGATGTGGGCCTCTTTGTGAAGAGCTCCCTAGTCGACCAGAACTCATAAATATTTACTAAACGGAATATTCTTGTCCAATTTCTTCTCCAGTGTTGCTTATGGAGAACAAAACTTGTTACTTTCCAGCAGCGACTCCTAATTATTAGTTAATTTCTCCGGGACTAAAAATTGTTTTTAACATTACGTTACATCAGAATGTGCATGTGGATGTGTATGTTTTTCTGAATGGAAACCTCAGAGTTTTTCTCCACAGGCTGGCAGCACACCCAAGTTTTCAGTGAAAAAGTTCTAAAACCATGTGCATGGTACCAAATGGCAGACGAGCAGAGTGAGTGAGCATTTAGCTGGTGATGAACCACCTTTATCCGCATATATGATAAGAGCCCAAAACAGAGCTAAAAGAGAAGGACATTGAATTTATATTCACCATGAAGCCAGACAAAGAAAGGTTATATTGTAGCACCGTGAGTGCTATAAATGTTAATAGGCAGTTTTTTGTTAAAATTGTTGGCTGTAATAACTTTATTGTGTTAATATGTTAATGTTCTGGCGTGTTGATGAGAAGGAGCTGAAAAACTAAGGCTGCATTTAAAAGACTACAAAAATATGATATGCCACTGTCACACTGGCAGACATTGTTGGGTCTCAATAAGCAATTACCTATTTATGTATCATTTTATTAAAGAAGGTTAAATAAAGGTTTACACATCTTGAATAGTGCCTTGAGATGATTTCTGCTGTGAATTGGCACAGTACAAACAATATACTGCACCTGATTAGACCAAAAACTGAGAAGAGAAACTTTTTTTTTTTTCTCACAATAGGTATTGAACATATTGAAGTAATGTTATGTTATGGTTTCACTATTGGACTCATATTTCATATAACACTAGTATCAAAAGAGGAAACTTTCAAACAGTTTTCAGCCCTATGGACCAATTACTTGACTATTGCTGGGTGCAGCTTAAATAAGATGCAGAGCCTGAAGGGCTGAACTCAAATATGTTGCAGAGTTTTCCCAGTAAACTGCAGTTCATCAGAGCATGTAACATCTGATAATGTTATTGTATACTTACATGCACCTGCCCTCATAAATGCGTTGAAGCAACCTTAGTTATTATGCTGATCTGCTGCATCGAGTGCGACATAAATTCTAAATGATCACTGTGGGAATAGGCTCACCTGGCCTGACATCCGAAAATCATTAAGAGAGGAGAAGATCTTAATTTAAGTCGGCCATTAATTATACAAAATCCTGATGTTTCATACTGTAACCTTGTTTGTCGGTACACTGTTGTTGTTAGAGCTGAACAAGAGCTGAATATAAATGTTGGCTCTCTTCAGAACATGCATTGTCTGGCAAATCAGAACCAAAGAGCTGATTGAGTTTGCGTTCAATTTCCTGTAAGTGTGTCAGCAGCAGCTGAAGTCAAGGAGAAATCAACATCCTTCTAAAGCTATAATCTATCTCAGCATGCTCTCTAGCATTATATTTCTACGCTGAACTGCAGGACATCTAATGCTGGATTAGTTTAATATGCTGAGTAGCTGGATCGCACCTTTACTTTTTGGGAATGTCCCCTGGATCTTCTGAGATTTTGGGCATAATCACACAATGAAGAATAGACTGAACGGTGCTAACTAAAACCTCCTGTAAAACATAACATGGACCAGGATCATACTGTATCATCTGACCTCTACAGGGGAGGAAAGAAAGAGACATGTTGTCTTACAGTGTGTGTGCGTCTCTTTCTTGCTATTGGCACAGTCAACAAAAGTAGCTCATGTCATTCAGATTGCCTAGTCGATTGTTTTCCTTAAATTTTGTTCTTTAATTTCTTCCCTGTGGCTATTGTGCTGTGACACTTCAACCTGCTTATGAACAAAACCGGTACAGCACAACAAATATTAAGTGGAGTAATCATGTTATTTATAGAAGCATTGTTGAATTTAATCAACAGCTCTGAATCATGTTGACAAAGTCAGTCAACCATCCAAACACACTGTTATTGTCTTGATAATGTTCTGCCTGTTCAGTACATCACAACAGCGTTGGACAGCGTTTTATACAAGATATACAAGATAATATTCAAAATGCTCTATTTCTGCATACTCGACGCCTGCATGTTGTCCCTGAGCACTTCCCCAGCATTCAAACTGTAAGAATTGCTCCTTTTCATTTTGTGAAATCATAATATCTGGCTTGATAATAACTGTATGAAATATTAATTAGATGATACAGTGGCTGCACTGACAATGTTTGCCTTAGTAGCTATGATTCCAAGCCCTCTATATGCTTTGGTGTCGAGAAAGGAACCAACTGTGTGTCATCAAATATATCTGATGTTAAATCTACATGCAATATTATAGCCCTGGTGGAATAGGAGCATTTAACGCTTACTAAAGGTTAATTATGAAATTTAGAAGTATGCCAGCATACAGTTACATTTGGCACTTTGCAGTATAGTGTTATAGTTTTCACAGAGGAAGTTGGAACATCTTCAGCTTTGACTGCAGCGGCTGAAATGCTGCTGGCACCTCAGTGAATTTTTATAATACCCCTATGAAATTCTGAAGCATTTTTTATCTGTCTGTCAATGCAGCTGGCACAGGTGACGAGGACACTTTGTAGTCAGCTGGCTCTGTGGCGTTTGAGGGTGACTTAGAGGCCTAGCACACACGGGTGAAAGCTCTTTCTTTCCGTCTTGTGTTCTTCCTGTGACTACTAATACAGGGATTTTATCAAAGCTAATGTTTCATATGTTTACAGGCTGTAAATTTTGCAACAGCTCAGGCTTCCATGCATTGTCTGTCTTTTCATATATTCAACATTTATGACAAGTCTGCATCACTGTATTGGAGTAATCATGTATGAGATATTCCATGCTCACTGTTGTTATTACTAGAAGAATTACTCACTTCCATTAAGAAAACATCAAAAACCCATTCTTATGATAGATAAGAACAAATTGCCCGGGGTGATCGCTGTGTTCTACTGCAAATATTTCAAAGAGAATATATAAAATGCTAAAAACCAGACAAACAGCAACAATCAACATTACAAAGGACAGGTCGAGAAGTCCTTTTTTCCCCCTGAAGATCTAAACTTAGAGAAGAGTTGAGTTAGCAGACGTATATTTTTTGAAATGGAGATGCTGTATAGTACTTTAAAATGTTACAGTGTTAGTTTCCTGCTACCATTGCCATCTGTCCAGTCCACTGTGTGGCAGCTGTTAAGCTTCTCTCTCCACCGAGTCTTCAGTTTCTTCAGACAGGAGATTGATGGACCCGTAACCAATGGAGGGTAACTGCCCACCCACAGTGGACATGCTACCCCTCCTTGGTTATACCCATGAGATGGCACCCTCTTATTTTCGTTTGGGTGGGAAAGTGTCCTATGACATAGCCAGGTGTGTGCACCAGCCTGAGGTCAAGGGTCAGTCTGATACTAATGAGCAGGGCTGTCTTTGAAAACAGTATAATGTGGCTGATGTGGAGCTTGGTGCCATCTCCTCTCATTTGTTGTGGCTGCATCTCATTCATTAACAACACTTTCTGCGTTTTTTTAATAATCCAAAATCAAATGCAGTTTTGGCACGTGGGAGTATTGATGCTATTATTTATTGACTGTCAGGATCCCTTGCGTTTGTTCGTGATCTACGGTTCTGTGTGAAGAGCTCATACTTGGAAACATGCACTATATTTACAGTCTGATTTGATTTCTCTGTGCCTGGGAAAAGGCTGTCATAAATTATAGGAATCTGTGAAGCTTTATAAATTCCCAACTGGGAGGAGGGACAAAGAGAGACAGTGGAGGAGGCTGTGCCGTGAAAGGGCAATCTGTATGCAGCTTCAGTTGGAGACAGCATCCTCGACACACGGCTCAGGCTCCAAGGCACCACTCGCAATGGTGCTGGCTTGTCATATAAGGCAGCTTGCTCTGCTCTCTGTTAGCATCAAGAAACTGTCCTCATTCAGCCACTTGTTGTGTAGATAAAGGTATTCAGAACTGCTCAGGGTATTTTAGGAGGAATTGTTCGATGCTGCAGTTCCAGGATTTATTCATTACTGGCAGTCTTTTAAGGAATGAAACTATCTTTAATTGAAACCAACAGCACTAATGATGTGCTGCCAATATCTTCTGTACACACACCAGGCCTGCACATACTGGATGTCTCAATGAGATGAATCTGTCTGTCTCCCTTTGGTGCAGAACCGTGGGACTAATTGAATTACACATCCCCCTCCTAGCTTCCCAGTCCCATGGGAGTGCACAACTAATCATTTGGAATCTCTGTTTTCCAGATCTGAGTAGGGGCGAGTACATCAATGCCTCTGCTATGAGCAGCCAACTGTATTAGCCTCTGCAATACAGAAGCTATGATTTTTTTTCCGTAACATCGCCATAGCAACTGTAGGATTAGATGTCATCCATCCAGAAGGTTCTTAACCTATTGACCTCTAAAGGCTTGAGTGGCGCCACAGCTGGTGCCCAGATGCACCCCACGGTGCTACGTTGCTAACTAATGAAAGGAAAGTTAAATTTAGGCAGTTGGTTGATGACTTTCCCCGCGAGCCCAATATTTAAATTTGATAAAGTGTAACAATGCTAGTCACCCCACTCCACACATGTTTTACTAAACTCTGCGGCGTTAGGCTAAATGATTGCACATCTTTGGAGTCTGGTTTTGGGGCAGTGCAATTGTATTTCATTTTACCTTTTAAGAATATTAATATTAAACTGTTTTGTTCATGGGAAATAATTAGGATAATGGACCTTTCCCTGCCCCATGGTGTGAGGTAGAGGTGTGTACTAATGCCTAACATCGTTAAATGTCAAACCTGCTGGGAGTCCTAAACTCACTGCTTAATATTGTGATGAAGGATATAATGAAGATTAACGTTGAACCCAATTAAACCCAGTTTACTTAACTAGTCTGTCTGATATAAAGCGTTGTCTTCCACATCCGCAGTGCAATTTAGAGCACATATTATGGAATTGATGAATTGTGTACTGAGAGGAAAAACAAAACCACAAATTAAAGCATTGAGTGCAGTGAAAATTAATGCGCCAAAATTGATTTTTGTGTAATATATGCCCCGAGATTATCAGTCACTGTAGGTCATACTTTACCTGCCTTTTCTGTTTCTCATAAATAGATTTTCTTTTGCTTTACTTTCCATCATGATGTGCAGGACCTGGAAATCAGTTACGAGCTCAGAAAATCAGATGCTAATAGTATTTCATACAACATGACTCTGGATCTAAATGCTGAACTGCTGCAGCAGAGAAAGAATCCTGTACCTTAGAAAGGAAATTAATTCCCTTCCTGTGCCCTCTGTCCAACAGCAGTAAGGCACTGGCGAAACACAGGACATTGGATGTCCCTCCCTATCATCTGCTATTATGAATTCCTCCGTCTGTCTGTGCTGCTCTCATTCTCGCCCTTCCATAAATCAGATTTACTGTTACATCTGTAGTGCCCATGCTAATGAAGTAACACCCAGTGCAGAGACACAGCATTGATTTCATTTCCTGCCTCTCTGGCTGCTCCCAGGGTAGCTAGATAGAGATTACATGGCAATGTCATATAAAAGGAGAGATTAAAGAATCTGTACCCAACTAGAGTGTCATAGCTCTGTGCTCAGCCTCACAATTAGATGCAGACGTGAAGACTGAGCAGCAGGGATGGCGTTCAGTACCACAGGCTTCCTCTCTTTTCCTACAGATCTTTGGAGCAGAACTTTTTCCTTGTTAGCCGAGGCTGTATGTGGGGGTTGTCAGGTTCTCCCACACATCTCTGCCAATGAGTCGGATGATACTACCCCTGTCACAGATCTGTGTTGAGGCAACGATAAAATGGATGGGTTGTCCAGTTATTATAGGCCAGAGGAAGGAACATTTCATTGCCTGACTGCATGCTTGCCTGCCTTCAGACCTATGTGCTCATCCAGTGCCTGCCCATCTTTTCTATCAGCAGTCGATTGACAAAACACGGTTTTCACACCATTTCATGTAAATGTATCTCTTTAACCCTAATCTATGTGGTTAAATAAGCATTTTGTTGGGAGTCCCTTATCTCATAAAAGTAAAAATAGTAAGTATAGTTTATGTGAAAACTGTATTGATTGAACAAAACACACTTGTGATTTCTTTGACAGTGTGTTGAAATTCAACTGTGGATTAATCAATTTGTTGATTACATGAAATGAATCAGCAAGAATTTTAATATGTAAGTTTTGTGAATAATTTAGAAAGAAAAAACACCAAACGTTATCTGTGTGAGGATTCACTTCTCTTTGGTGTTTATAACATATCTTTGGGTTTCAGACTGTAGGTTGAACAAATCATTTTGAAGACATCAAAGTGCTCACAGTCTGGGAAACATAGTTTGACTTGTGTAGCTTGTCAGTATTTTTTCACAATTTTTTGGCATTGGCAGGTGATTAATGGATTAATCAAAAAATCAACTCACCCAATCAGTTAAAAAAGTATCTATATTAAAATTGTTTCACAGCGTAATCCCTCATTATGATTATAATGTGCCATGAGTTAGCACATCCTCAATGCATTGTGCTGCCTGTCAGACTGTTAACATGAAATATTGTCGCATTATCGCATTCCACTTTTCTGTGGCTCACTGGGGAATGACATCACATCTGATTCACGAATCCATTTAAGTTTGAAGCACATGCAATTAAATACCTTAAGTGTATTTCTATGTTAAGGGACTAAGAACACACACACTAAACACTCTGCTGCCTTTAGCAGATTGCAGTGTTTGAACACTGCCACTGCTTTGGGCCTTTTTTGAAAACACCATCTTCAATGAGAGACACCATGATATCTGTTTTACAATCATGTGATGCTGAATTAGAGAGTCACCTTGTGTAGTTTCAAACCCTTGTCCCACTAAACAGTTTTCAGTATACAGTAATTTATGTGATGTCTTCTAGCAGTCTGGGCAGACTTGGAGCGTCTGCCTCGTGATTTACAATCCAGCTGAAAAATAATTCACACAGGCTGAATTAATACTGCCCCATTCATTTGCTGTGCCTCCACTGCTTCGCTTGCACACTAACACCTGACTCTGTGCCTGAAAGCCTCAACTTGGTGTTGGATGTTCCATCCTGTGAAATCTGAAACGCTAACTTCTTGGTCAGGTTGTTGTAATCCATTTGACATGGCACAGCATCCTAGTTTTGTGACAGTAAAGGCATAATTTACTGCATGTATTACATAAATGGGATAGTTCACCTCTATGAACATCACCTGCCGGAGTAAGGCATCGCCTGTGGCAACAATGAATTTTCATTTCATAATACAGAATTTCTCCACTATTCCCCCTGTTTGTTCCTGTTCCATGCAAATTTTTGAAAAATAAAAATGTGGTAGCCAGTTAAATCTTCATGGAGCTACATTCTATCAATAAACAACTTTATTGATCCCCATGGGAAAGAACATAGGTACATCGAAGTAGATAGTGCCCAGATGTTCTTTATAACAGATCAAGAGACGAGCAGTTGTCTGTCTTCCTAATGAGAATGTTAACTGAAATGAGGATAAATAGTTTGTACAGGATAAGAGGCTGGCATCTGGCTTGATTGCCTCTTTGATTTTTCCTTTTGCATTTGATGTTCTGATACTTCACTGGTGTAGTTTTCAACTTGGAATTCAATTCCATACTTTCTCTCAGCGGTAGATAATTGCCATGTTCTGATCTGTCTTATCGCCGCGCTTCTCAATTAATAATAAACTGCCAAAAGCTGTCATCGAAAATAACATATTTTGAATAGGCTGTTTATGACATGCTATTTGGGTAGCTGTTGTGTTTAGTGTAGATAATGAAATGTTATTATATCAACTCAAAAAGGAGAAATAATAAGTACCCAAGTTATCGGCTGGCTTAATGCTTCTACTTAACTAATTGGAAGTCTGTGTTAGCATTAATGAGTTATGTGCCATGGTGGCGGAATTTATGTAGGCAATTAATGGATCTCAGAAAGCATGAGACTTCGTGGAAAATTGCTGAGCTCCACAGTAGCTAGGTCACTCACAACTGACAGAAATCAGCATTGTGCAGCCCCAAGAATGACCTCTGGTACACTGACTATGACAGTAAGCCACATGAGAATGTTAAATTACCAATCCCACTTATACATGGATTGCAGCATGAAATGAAGTTATGAATTGTAAAGTCACTTTGGTTGTGTGAGCATGGTGATAAGTTCTGTTCTTGTAGTGAGCAATCAACTTGCAATAGACAGAAATTAGTAGCAGATGAAGAGAAAACTATGAAACAGACTTTTGTGATCTTCAACATCAAAGTTGCATTCAGCTATCTGAAATATTATTGGCCCCATTAGTTGAATTCGTGCAAAAACTTAAACATCTGTGAAGCAATAGTAAAGAGTTGATGTAGAAAACGCATTTGATATAATGTTGCACCCAAAGCCATGTTATTGGCTCTCAGAGTTTCATCAGCTTCATTCAAGTTTAACATCGAAGAATTTTGACGTTTGGTGTTTAGCTCTAATAACAAAGTAAAGCTAAGGGTAGAAGGGTGCTATTTGTTTTGCAGGTATTTAACTAAAAACTAGAAAAATTTTCAAAAGCAAACACTTGATCTAACGATGGCGTGAGATCAAAAGTCAGGGGATCACAGAAGTCATTAGGATTTGAATAGGAAAGTTTTGTTGCAATTCATCCTTCATTGTTAAGATATTTCAGTCAGGGCCAAGAAGATGTAGCAGCCATGCTGCTAAAAACAGACTAGAATATGTTCATTCAGAGAGACCGAATATCATCCGTCAAATTTTATACTGCTGTATTTTCCTCTTACTATATTGTCCGTATAGCATGCACAGCGACTGACAGTTAAAATGGCTCAAAATTGGTTCTCAGGCAGAAATGGTTGGATTGCGTCTCATACAGTTCACTTTCTTTAGCTGACTAGCGCTGGTCAGAGAGAGCTAACTGAGAACAGCATGAGGCTTCAGGTAATTTTTGCAACACTGCGGTGTCTTTAAAAATGAGCCTGTTCTCCTGTGGACAGGAGCCTGTTATTGAGGAAATTGAGATTAGCATGCAAAGTGTGACCGGTGTATTTTTTTATTTTCATGCTGTCATTCTTTCAGCTCTAGGAGTTAGGAATTGAATATAGATGCATCTTTGATAATAAAGGAAGTATTATGGTGATGCAAAGTGCAATTTCTCTGCAAAAGGATTAACAATGGCTTTTGTTACCCTTTGTAGTTAAGATTTCACAGTCAGGATATGTTTTTCAAGGTCCTCAAAATTGCCTCCCAATATTCGTTATTTACTGAGCACTGAGAGGACTTCAGGTAAACCAGCAATGGGTTTCACTCTCACTAACCTTGAGATGAAATGTCACATTTCATCCCCACTCTCAGTTTTGTGTTTCAGTACATACATTAGATGCTCCAACAAACAATCCCCAAAGGAAGTTCGACACTCTGAAACCCTGCCCCTCTTTTGGAGGATAAAGGAGAATAAACATGCAGAACTGTGGGACTGTGAGTGGTGTAATTGAAGTGATGCAGCATCCCCAGTCATTTAGAAGAGATGTCTCTATTTTGTTTTCCAAATGGACTCAGTCACTAATTTCCATCTTTGATAGACAGAATAACAGACTTGCATTCGAGAGATAAAAAGTAAATGATTAAAATTTTTGGGCCACTAGATCATTTAGATACCTTCCTTGGGTTTCCAGGTGGTTGTTGACGCCTATTTTGGTTGTTTTGTAGATAAATGGGTTAAAAGTATTTGTTCTCTATCGTTATGTTCTACAATTTGTGAGATCCTATGAAATAAAATGTGTACAAGAATACTATGAAGGTTTATGGACGATCACAGTGGTTGTAGAGGATCCTCCATACTCCTGTTTAAATGCACTTTATTTGCAAAGTTGTTATGCACAGTAACTCTGAAAATGTCCCTGAAGCTTGCAATCTTCATCCTCTTCATCCTCCGGTATGTTCCAAGTGTTTTTGCTGAAGCATTGCAATTAAATATGTACACTTTTAATCCTGTTTTCTTGGCACTATTCTATGAATATTAAATTGGCTACAGGGTTCTAAGACATTAATTATACAAATATAAAAATAAGCCCAAAATTGGAAACAATTTAGTCTGAAAGAAATGACTTGTTTTCAGCAAACTCAAGCCTGGGCCATTTGTCCTTCTACATAAGTACAATACATCTAATCTTTGTATACTTTGCCAAATTTGTTTACCACGGTGTTAATGGAATGATTTATTTATCTGTTGTTTTTTTTTTTTTAAAGCTTGAGTGTGCACACTGATAACTTGACATCCATAAATCTAGAAATTGAAAAATGTTAATTACTTTGTATTTGCACACTAGTATTTATCCAACATATACTATTGTGAATATATTTCAATAGTCTATCATAATTTGGACCTGCATCTGGAAGCAAAAGGCAGATATATTACAACAACAACACCAACGAACATCTCAATACCCATGATAGTGAAACAGCCTGGCAGGATATCCGTGACTTGGTAATCTTTTCAGGAATCATTTATTATACAGACAGTGATTTGCTATCTGATTGTAGACTTTGTAGCCATACTTGATGCCCAGGGCTCATTTTTAGGCTCTCTGTATGAAACAGTTTCCTCTGATGGTGCTTTCCTTAGAATATGAACGGTCAGTTAAATCTTGACAGCGTTGCTGTGATAGTTTGTCAGATTGTGTGTGAACAATTATCCATAAACCAATGGCTCAGATGAGCCATTGAAATAACACAATTATGCAGATGGAGTCAGCATTTGTCTGTAGTAGTGACTAATGAGGTGTACACATTGATTCCTCACTTTATTGCAGGAGGCACAGTATGAATTGAATTGGCTCTTCGAATGTTCATTCATTCATTCATCTTCTAACGCTTCTCCATTTCCGGGTCGCAGGGGGGTGCTGGAGCCAATCCCAGTTCACACTGGGCGCAGGCGGGGTACACCCTGGACAGGGCGCCAGTCCATTACAGAGACAGACAGAGACAAACAACCACTCACACTCACAGTCACACTCAGACCTACAGACAATTTAGAGTCACCAATTAACCGAAGCATGATGTCTTTGGACGGTGGGAGGAAACCCACGCAAAGCACAGGGAGAACATGCATGCTCTGAACAGAAAGGCCCCAGGCCCGGGAACCGAACCTGTGACCTTCTTGTTGTGAGGCAACAGCGCTAACCACTATTCCACCGTGCTGCCTTCGTGTTTAAATCAAGGTCAAAAGTATTTACTTGAAGGGGAGTGTGGGCTTCCATAAGCACAATTTCCATTTCGTCGTGTATATTTTATTATGTTTATGTTGTGTCTGGCTTTGCTTCTTTGGCATTTTGACAGTTTTTCTCTGAGGTACCCCTGAAAACTTTTCCTTACTGTCAAATAAATTGCAATTTCCTGATCTCATCCATTACCCTAATTATTTCTATGGCCAATGAGCCTTCTAGCTATGCTGGTTTCGGCAAGGTCTATGTGTTTTTCTGCACCCACATTAGATATTGTGCATCCAACAGTATTTAAGCTTATTACAGTAATCAGGTTAAAGAGAAGGGAACTTGGCCCACGGTATGTTTCCCCTGGAGTTCCCCAATGGGACGATGAACCTCTCACACAGGCACCGGCTGAAGTACTGGACCCAACTGCAGACGCCTCCTCCTAATGATCGGCTCCTGCTGCTTCTGTTTGTATAAAACCCTCACTGGGTTATTCAACTGCACCCATGCTGTCATAATGACCAGCCTGTAATTGTAAATCATTGTAAAAAGGTTTTTGGTCCATTTATTGTGGGTCACACTAACACATATAGTGAATAGCAAACTTGCCTTCTGCAATTAAGTGTTTTTTGCCCCCCCCCCAAAAAAAAAAAAAAAAAATCCTAAACAATCATGCACAAATGAAACTGTTTATCTTCACAAATCTGCAGAGAGAGCACAGTGATCAGTGGAACTGTAACTGTATTTACAAATGAAGCATTACTCTGTACTGGAGTGGTGTGTGCTCACTTTTGTTGCCTTTTGTTTTGTAGATTAGCCTTTGCTGAATTGCTAAAGCTGTGATTCAGCAGTAATAATAGTGTTGCACATTGGCTGGCTTTTATTTTGTATTTTCATCTCCTCAAACCCCTGAACACATTCTGCTCGGTTTTTTTGTCTAGCCTCACCAGAAAGCATGGAATAAGTTCAGTTAAAGTGCACTTCAGCTCATCTGTAGTAGTAACAGCTTGCCTCTAAACGTTTTGTAGAGTTTGTAGCCATTGAAAACACTTCAGTGACCATCTTATGAACCAATAATGAAAGTCAGAGCCTCTTCTTATTTGCTGGTTTCTTTTCTAGACTGCACTGCACAGAAAAAGGCCCCGTTCTCATTTTCTTGGGAGCTGACAGAAGTCGCCTGACCTGGGAATTACCCAAAACCCAGGTTGCTATGGCAACCAGCAGATGTGGAGCATGAAATAGTGAGGCTGCGAGTCCTTAACGAACCATGACAGCATCCCTTGCATGCTCCACTCCGTATTGTACGGCTCTCCTGTCTCCATTGTAGCTCCAGCTGCAAGTTGTGTCCAGAGGTGTACAGCTGTGTTTCCCCTCCATCTGCATGACACTGAGCTGACAGCATGCACAAAAAGAATTTCAAGTAGTCAGCATGGTTCTCTCAGTTGACCCTGTTGCGCAATATGCTAACGATATCCTTGTTGTGTGTGTGGGTGGTTAGCTGACCAGATGTTTATGAGGCAGATTTAAGCCAGAGATGTTTACTTCTAGTAATCAGAAACACTTGGATCTAGTGTAGTGGGGTTGGAAATCCAGTGAAAATGCTGAAAAAAATTTATAAGAAATTATATGCTGGCAGAAAAGCTGTACAGTGTGTAATTTATGTGTCCCTGAATTGAAAGGTTTATCACCATTTTGCTCTGTATTATATGTTCCACGTGTCCAAACCAGATCCCAGGGCTGATTCGTAACAATTACATGAGCAGTTGTTAGTGTAATTGCATAATTATTCTTTTTTTTTTCCAGAAATCAAGAATTTTACTTTGAAAAAATTAAATATTCAATGAGGCACTTCTCTCACCTACTTATGGAAAGATAAATAAAGTAGACCAGTTTAAAATTCACCTTTTTTATGCCAGAATCCTAAAGTTTACTTAGAATTTTTACAGCTTGTTACTACTTTTGAAAATATCTGATTGACCTGAACTTTTTGTTGTTCCTTATGTCTCTTCCTATTTTCTGTATTTATTATGCTTTTTTTTGTATTACTGTAAAAATCTTGAATTTGGCTTTTTTCTCAAAATGATATTCTTGTGTAATTAGACAAGCACATACACTACCTGTAAAAAGTTTGGTCACACTTTCTCATTCAATAGGAAAGCATGTCCAAACTTTTGACTGGTAGTGTATAAGAAACATTTATTTTACATAGCACCTCTCCTCACCTTGTAACAGGGGAACAGACCAGAAAAAAATACCCTGTTGAAAACATGTATGCCTTTGAAATCGGGGGTCTTCAGATCCCCGATTTGCCAGCAGGCCTCCTACACACAGCTTGTGCATTGAGAACTTTCTGAAGTGTGCAGTATTTGTCTGAGGGAAACTTGTATATGCCTTTTCCAGCCAATTTAAACATCTGAATCTCCAGTGCTTTTAGTCCTCGCTGAGAGAAAAACAAAGCTGCAAGGAGTCGCAGAATGATACTGTGCCTGGAATGTACTCCCATGTTAACAGAATAATGGAGTTGATCGTTTGCCTTTGCCTTACACAGTTTGCTTTCAACTTTTATTGTCCACTCTAGATGTTGACGGGCCGTTTTTCATTCTGGGAGGGAACCGACTATAGAAAGCTATTTGGCTAAGCTAATTGAGGGGAGACAAAAGGTTCAGCTTTTTCTGTATGTTCTCTGTCTGTCTTTGTCACACATATGACTCCTCCACCACTCCGTAGGGATCAATGCACCGGCTGATGAGTCTCACATCTCCCACCGCAGCTCTCCTCCACAGAACCATCAACAAAGCAGTGAAACTGAAGTGACACTTTTCTAGAGAACTATTTAAAATTTTTAGACACACTCTATCAAAGTGAATCAGAGTCAACTCCCTCAATCTCTTTTTCTGCTCAACACCTCCATGTACATGTGACAAGATAGCTGACAGGCCCTCTGCATGAAACTGGGGTTGTATAGTCATGTACACACAGCCCCATATAAAGCAGCCCTTAAACTGTCAAAGCCCTCTTTCTTTGACCTTGTTTGCCTGACATTTAAAAGCTGGAATACTTAAAACACTGCAGAGCATACTCTACATCCAAATGACCCTGGAAGCACTTGCAGCCATGAACCTCAGGGCAGAGTGGATGTGGCCGCCGCTGCTGTCCAGCCTTATATGTCCAGGAAAAGGTGGGCACAGCAGCAGCCATGGCAACTGTGGGCAGAGTCACTGATCTGGAAACAATGGGCCAACAACACGGCCTCCGCCTGAACCTCCTCCCATGGAACAACATGGTTTCAGTCACCACCAACAGGGGATTTTATGCTTACAAAGACCACTTTAATACTGTTTTAGATCACCATGCTTGTAAGTGTTTCTTTTTATAATGCTCCAATAAGCTTACTGAAAGCACAGATAATAATACAAGAGGAGAGAGTAATAGGAATTAGAATGATATGTGTTCTTAGCTAAATATTTGGTTATGCTCAAAGAGACAGAACAGTGAACATCCGCCCTTACATGCCATGTCTCATCCTTTGCAGCATACCAAAGTATAATAAAATGCTGATAGTGTCCTTTGGGATAGCACACTTTGGAGTAAAGCCAGTGCATGTTCTGTTCCACTGCACTTGATACTGTAATCAGCATGCAAGTGGTTGTAGGCTGTCAGAAGTATGAGAGAGAGGCTCAGCGATGGGGAAGCAGTATAGACAAGAGATTGGAGTCACCTGATTTACAGGACATGACACTCCAAGCTGATCCAATGGAGGGGGCCAGAGGTGTCTGAGTATGGTGTGATACTCATCTTGACCCTCTGCAGGATGGTCACTTTTGTTATTGTTTTTTTCCCACACTATGTTTCATGATAAAGAAAGGAAACAGATCATGCTGGCTGCTGCTCTTTGTAAGTAAAAGCTGCTTCAGTTTGAGTTTCTTTTAAGGTGAAGGCAGTGTTACATTGAGATGGTGTAATTCTGTCGCAGTGATTTCAAGAGGCAGCTCTGCCTTGTACATGTATGTTCTCACATTAATGACTGTCACATTTGTGGAGTCTTTTCTTGCTGCTGCTTCACCTTCCCTTGTCTGTCTCTTTACATTTGATAAAACTAAATTTCACTTTTGTCCTACTGAACTGCAGGCGCATACTGAAGTTGTTATCACAGTGTGAAGAGTAGGAGAGAGCAGAGATGAGACCTCCGAACAATCTCTGACATGGCTGAGAGAATCTATAGGAAGATATGGTCTTTGATTTATTTAGATTTATTTGTGGCTACTGAAACATATCTTGTGGGTATACTGTGGGGAGGGTGGCTTTCTTCTTCCAGCATTATAAACCTAACAAACTAAGTAATTTAAATAGAATATAATTATAATGCATTTTTATGTTGAATTTTATTTTCTCCATGTAAACATTTCTTTGCATAAATTGGCACTGGTGGATACATGTCCATGTTTTAGTATTCCTTACATATGGATACAAACATAAGGAATACCTGCAAGCACAATTAATCCGTCTCCTCCTCTGATCTGTGTAATCCAGCCGTGAGCATAAAGTACAGACTACATCTCATTTCTCGGCAAACTGGCTGGTGTGTTCTCTGATAAGTATTATTAAAGAGGAGGCGGATTGAAAAGTTTCTGCCATTGCTGTCAATCACAGGCTCAGGTTGTTTGGAGGTCCTTGAAACATCAGTTTGTATCTAGTACATCAATGTCGGTGAGGCTCAGCAAAATTCACATTTTAATTGACCTGTAGCTTGTGTTGATAGAAAACGTTAGCAAATAAGGTGCTGCTTCCCAAGGTGCGTTTCCATTCATTTAATCCGTTTAATGAGTATTTTGAAATGGCTTATTTATTAATGAAAAGATTTGTATTTCTCTCTCAAGTGTCACAGAAAAAACAAAACAAAACAAAAAAGGCTCAAATAAGCATTTTTTCCCCCCCAGAATATTCATCGAAGCAATGTTTTGGAAATGGAAGCACTTTTTTCATATTTAACTTCTGGTTTCTGCCATATCAGGCCTTAACCAGACCCAGTTCCTTCTAAGAGGACATCTGCAGAAGCTTTATTTGCATAACATAACTTAATAGAAAAAGACTATTTGGATTTGTATTTTATCAGATTTTCAAAAAAAAAAAAAAAAAATCTCATATTTTGCACAAAGCTGCAAGGGATTTGGACTAAACATGCGAATTTGTGGAACTGAAGAACATGCAGTGACCAAGCTGGCTTTAATCTATACATTTTAGGTCGTGTTCATGTTTCCATTATTTGTATTTTTACAATAGTTTTTTATGTTAATGTCTTTTTTGTCTTTGTGTTTATCTTAGTATGAACCAGGATAAAGGTTTTTCAGGATGCAACTAGAAGGAATTTGAACATAATCAAGCACAACCCCCCCCCCCCCCCCCCGCCTCTTTTCATCACATTAGGAGAACCTGTGCAGATTGAGTGGGATGTCACTTGATTGGGTGATGTCACTTGACAAGCATCTGTTTAGCATTTTCTAATAACAGCCATGAATACAGCTGTCACAATGCAAAATATTTTCTGTGGAATAAATAAAGATGGAAAAGGAAAAAAAATGAAAATAGGAAAAATATGCCTTTTTTGCGATATGTTTTATATGAGACCATGAAATACATCAGTTTTTTCCTTTGGACTTAATCATATTTTTAGATTCCAAATAAGTGAAGGCTTGACTCTGAACATGTTCCTTGCCTTACAGTGCATCATTACTTGATATTCCTGGATTAGTTATCAATCTCAATCCAGATGTAGGCTACCGGACCAGAAGACAGATTTTGTAAATGGAGTTGTATGGGTACAAATCTGGCCCTTTGTCATTTTGGGTTGATCTACACCCATCTGTGAATGTTATGGAATAAAAATGGTTGAATAACATCTGTCTGAGTCACTATTAACCCAACCACTGAGAGAGTGAGGGACTAGCTCATTGGCTGCCTGACTGTAGCTGTTGGGTGGAGCTCTCCTCCTCTAGCTGCTGTTTCTGTCTCCATCCATTAGGAAGCTCATTCTTCACAGCTCAAAGGATGAGGGATGGTACATATTGACAATGCCATGTGTTATAAAACTCAATATATTGATACTGCTACCGAGCCAAAATAGTGAATAACCCACTATTACACTTTTTCAATGTTTTCTAATCTACGATAGTTGTAATTCAAGGTTTAAAAGGAATTCTCTTTATCAATTGCCATATAGGTGTAAGTATTATTAAATATCATTGTCTTTTGAGATTGGGAAGAAACAGATTTATTCGATTGCTGCTGTTGGCCTGTTCTTTTCTCAACCGTGCTCCTGGAAGACGCTCCACTTTGCTGGATATTTTTAGTGTAAGAGGAGCTGCTCTCTCTCCCCCCACGTGATAAGGGTGAGATTCATAATTTCTGTCAGAGTCTATAACTACCCTCAAATTTGCATTACAGCATTGGCTGTCACTGAGGAGCATAGCATGTAGCCCACAAAGTGAGTTATAACTGCAAGGTTAATTTTTAAATGTGCAAAAAATAAGTTGGTGTAACTGTGAGCTGTTCTGAATTTAAAGTGCAGGTCTGATTGCTCCTTTTTTTTTTCTTTCATCTGAATTGACAAGCACTGCTTGGCTAACACTCTATTAAGTAAAAATAATACTGTGCAAGCCACTTATAACCTGACAGTTTTCATAGCAATCCTGGTGAACCTTAAATATTAAGGGTCAGTTCTGCTTCATAATGCTGTCTGGTGACAGCCACTTTCTGCCGGAGTAATGATTAATTTATGAAAAGTATGGAGGAAATGATATGGTGAGGTCAAAGCCTCTGACTTAGGAGCTTGCTGAATTGTGTTCAGGTAGTATCCAGTGTTGGTGGGTTTTAAAAGAATCAGCCTATCTCTATTGATACACACTCTCTACGCCTTCTTAAAAATGAACTCCACCCATCCACAGTCCTTTTGTTATGAATATTTGATTTTTGCATCAGTGCACCATAATCCTGTTCTCATTTATGTTTTTAAAGTGATGAAAGCAAGTTAATAAAATGGTGTTTCTGTGGCCCCATGTGTTACAGTGTTCAAATACAGCCCTGGGCTGTTAAATATATGTACAATCATTTGGTATATGTTTGTTGTAAATCAAAAATGCCCCGTAGCCATAATAAGGCTGTATTAAAGGCGGTTGATTAATGCCTACCTCTTGTGTGCCATTATGGCTCTGATATACCAATTTATATGAGGATGTGAATTGCACGGAATGATAGCACAGTGGTGATTTAAATTGAGAAGCAACATGGTGAAAATAGCGTATCTGACCTTGACAAGGCTCTTCACTGTGGAGCTGAATGGAAATGCAGTTTCTGGATTGCAGGGATATTGGATTTGAATACACAGATGATCAAAACAATGGCCCTTGTTTGCTGTTATGTGAACCACCACTGGAGTGTCCGTGTTCAAGGAAAACTTAGCCGTCTCCAGAGACTGACCCGAGTCATGCAGGAAGCTGACCTTGCTTTCAATCAGGCAGGGATAAAAGGCTGTCAGTGCAGGATGTGAGGAGGGGTGAGAAGGAGGTGTGGTGTGGTGCAGTTTTGCCAATTAGCATTTTCTGAATGTGTGCGTGTTTTAATCCTGCTATTCTCAACAGTCCTCAGCCTTGCAGTCAATGTTACTGACAAACTGAATGCTTAAATAGCACAATAATGAAGGCTCACCAGGCTATAGATAGTTAAGTATAGTAAATCCCAAACTGTATTTAGGTTTTATTAAGGTTAGTGAAGGCCTGCTGCTTTACTGGCTATTAAATATGAGCTTTACGGTTATTTTCAGTTCCATCACAGCCTGTTAAAGTCTAATAGTCAACCTTTTACAATAGTTGCATTTTCTTTAGAGTCGCCACACTAATCTACCTTTTATCCCAAAGTGGCAGTTTTTAAACTCACAGTAATTGCTACTGTTTGTGTAAGACAAGAGATGTTTGCATGTGCACTGCTTCAGTCTGCTTAGAAATGCTGCCAATGCTGAGTCTAAAAGGCCTTGCTTACCAGGGAATTACTGTTCCTCTTGTGATCTCATTTTAATGGGCTGACCTTGAAAAATACTCTACAGTAAATGCCATATGATTGTTGTGTTGAACATGTTTAAAGTAGCCTTAAAGAGCTTGTCTGCTCTTCACAGTTGGAAGTCATGGCTGTAGCTCAAGCTAACCCAGGCGTATTACTTTCAGCAGAGCTGATCCTGGCTTTTGTTTTCCCCTCTCTAGACAGCAGGGGAAAAACACATTGGCATTCACTCACATAAAGAAACTCAAAATTCTGAAATACCCCTGTACAGCAATGTTGCATGCTGTCCTTGTAAGAATGTTGTTCATTCTCATCTATACCCTGTTTTTTTTTTTTTCAAGGGTCATGCAGCTGCAAATGTTTTTTTAATTTTGAGGCATTTTGGACAATAGTCCAAACAAACTGATCATGTTCAAGTTTCCTGTCCAGTCGCCTCCTTACTTATGTGACAGACTGCTGCATTAATCACAGCAGGGCTCTGGGCTGTTGCTGGTATTACGGTCAATCATTAGAGTTGCATCCTCTCCAGATGGCACCTGCCTCCCCTGGTCTCTATTGAATTGTCCATGTTCTGACTCGACAGCAAGCTGCTCTTTGCCCGTTTTCATGCCTTATTATTTAGTAGTAAACAAACCTAACTCAATACAGTGTGCTCATCTGATGGATGAGTGATTGTCATGGGAGTAGTTTGAAATAAAAAATTTTTTAGCTCTACCCTGTGATGTAGGAAGGGTAATGAAATAAAATGAATTAAACTGAGACTTGCATAAGTGAGTTGCTTGAAAGCAGAGCTAATGAAGAGCTGGCTGCATTGCCGTTTTTTTCACGAGGATCAAAATGAGAAATGTGCTCTCACACCACTCTAAGATTAGGGATTACCATTGTCTTCCTGGGTTTCATCATGTGGTTTCTGTAGTTCTCACTGAAGTAAGTGATGCTACCAACAACAGATGCTAAAGTGGCTGTTGCTTTGGCAGCCAAAATTCAGTAATGTAGAAGAAATACTCTCCGAAATACCTTGGAGGTGAATTCTCAGAAGGGTCCTGGGGAAACTTAAACAAAAATGCAAACATTCTATTGGCACAATTCATATATTTGGTGAATCTACATTGTGAGGCTACATCTGTGCCAACATGACCTGCTGTCTTTCTGAGTCTGGGGTTTCAAGCCGTTTGTCTAGAAGAAAGTATCTGTGGAAAGGGCTAGATGACAAAAACTCAGTGGGGCATCTCCACCAGTCTGTATAGAAAAGAGCTCATGTGGCGCCATTACCCCTTGTTCTTTGTGCTCCTCTTTCCGTCTTTCTATGAAGAAAAACTCAGGGAAGAAGAGGGTCTATTGGAGAGGAACCCATGTCCATGACAGAGACACAGTCACAAACAGGCTCAATCATTATAGAAAATTTACTTCTCAGACTTCCTCTGTTCTGGCTCAAAAGGAGTCTGTGGACGAGCTGTCCTGAGCACAAAATAAGTCTTTGTTTCCCAGAGGGGCTGACATCTGAATTGTGTCAGTGTGAAGATTTGAACTTTTACCTTCATATCCAACTTTGGACATAACTCTGAAATTCTTTTGACTTTACTGTTAAATTTGGAGTCTTAAACAATGACTCAATTAAAGGTCAAATTAATGTTGAATGATCAGTCGCCAGAAAATTAATTTTATTTTAGCCAATTGTTTCCTTCTATTCAAGTTTCTTTAGCTTCTATTATATTAAACTATACATCTTTCTGACCTTTGGATAAAACAAGTGAAGTGCATTCTGACAATAGTCTGTCTTATCAGTCAAATAGTGAATCAATTATTGAGAAATATATTAATTTTAATAATTAATAGTTACAGATCTCAAATATAGTTCCATCAGTATTTGGGAGCTTCAGTCTATGCTGATACATCTATTTTCTCCCAAAGAGATAATGTTTTGTTTTGGAGGTGTTACAGATTCATTTTTGTTCCAAAAGAGTAACAGCCAGATATATTGTAAATAAGAGGCAGAGAGACTCCTGGGTGGAGATGACCCAATTTATCACATCCATCCCTCTCCCTGTTGACCAAGGTCAATGAATAGGAGACACTCTGCAGTATCAGTCTCAATCTTTTTTTTTTTCATGCAGAATACCTGAATTGATTCACCCTAACTGCAGGATATGAAAAAAACACCCATTCATTTGTCTCTGTGGAGCCTGCTACCAGGGGAGAGTGCAAGCCTGAAGAAACGGAATAATTATACAGCAGTGGAACATTGTTTTTTGTGTTTTGATTCGTATCCTGTTATTCCTGTGGATTTGAGAGACTCACACTCCTTTCTTTCTCTTTTTTGTGCTGAAACATTTTGTCGCTTGTCTTAGTTCAACTATTTCTAAGCACACACTGCAATCAGGCAGCGGCTCTTCACACACATAACCCATTAATATTAGAGCAGCAGGGAACAATGATGAGCTGCCAATTCAGGCGCGCAGCGTAACACATACTCAATTTCACTGGTGGGATTGTCCCAGAGAAAATAATTGTGATGATTTGCTCTGTGACATACAGTGTTTTATTTTGCCTAGGAGACTTCCTGTTTGCACTTTTGACTATGATTGTTTTATGTGAGGACATTTTAATAATGGCTTGTTGACACCAGCCACAACAGAGATTAGATCTATTGGAGATATCGTCACTCACCTACTGTTACTGTCTCTGTGTTTTTTAGGTGTGTAGGTTGGTGAGGCCATTATACTATCCACCAAGATGGTGGCCCTGTCGCTAAAGATCTGTGTACGCCAGTGCAACGTGGTGAAGACGATGCAATTTGAACCATCCACACCTGTGTATGATGCTTGCAGAATTATCAGAGAGAGAGTCCCAGAAGCCCAGACGGGACAAGGTTGATGGCTGTCTTATGATCGGTGAATCTAAAGTAATTTACATAATGTGGAAATATAAGGATTTTCATTTGCATTCTCTTGTGTTTCAGCCTCAGATTATGGCCTCTTTTTGTCTGACGAGGATCCCAGGAAAGGGATCTGGCTCGAGTCAGGAAGAACCCTGGATTACTACATGCTACGAAATGGAGTAAGATCAGGTCATATAGTCTGGGGTGGAGAACTGCCACTGTCACTTATCATCTTTTAAAGTGATTTACATTTTTTTATATTTAGCACCTGATATATTCATTCCTCCCCGCTCGCCGGGAGCAACTGCAGTTTGCTGTCAAGAATGTTGAGAAGACATTTCTTAGTGATTCCCCTTCCTTTTTCCCAGGACATCTTGGAGTATAAAAAGAAACAAAGGCCCCAAAAGATTAAAATGCTGGATGGCGCCATTAAAACCATCATGGTGGATGACTCGAAAACTGTTGGGGAGCTGCTCGTCACCATATGTAGTAGAATAGGTAAGTGATAGTCTCCCAGTGCTGCTAGTATGAATCTTATCAAGCCATCATCCAAGGCTTGAATTATTCATCCTCTATTTTATTTTTAGTCCACAGCATACCACTTGGGTTCACACTGAGTTGCATTATGTTACATTGATTCATATGTAAAGTGCAGCATTAGTTAACTGCTTCAAAGCATTCATGTACACTTGATGAAATCCCAATCACATTTTTGTGATTGGCGTGATTGATCAAGTTCAAAAGCAACAATGTTTTGAATAAACGGTGAAGTGTGTATCCCCCCCCCCCTTCACAGAGGGGTTTTCTAGGCTGTAGATTTCAATTATAATGGGCTGCCATCAAGCTCAACAGGGTGAGGAGGAGAGGGATGAGTGTCTGGTAGATAGCTTCATTGGAAAATGTTTGTTTGGAGTAGGTCTTTCTGCTTGGCTTCTTCTCCTCCTCGGCTCCCATTTTAGTTTGCTGCCTCTGCACAAGCTTCCCTTCACTCCTGTTTTAAAGCAGAGAGAAAGAGATGAAAAGAGAGCATAAGAAAATTGCTTTCTCTGTCGTGGTGGCAGTTATCGTGCTCCTCCCCGGTTAACTTGTGCTCTTTTTCAGGAATCACCAACTATGAGGAGTATTCCCTCATTCAAGAGGTGATGGAGGACAAGAAGGAGGATGGCATGGGCACGCTGAAGAAAGACAGAACACTGCTGCTCCGAGACGAGAGGAAGATGGAAAAACTCAAGGCCAAACTCCACACGGATGATGACTGTAAGCGTAAAAGCCTCCTGAGCTGTCATTCATACACTGATGTTTTGGGGTTTGTTCTTTTTGCTTCTTATTTTCACGGGTAAATTCAGTAATTCAGCGTCATCATCTGGTCATGTGCTTTATCATTCAATTCTAATTTATTGCATGGACCAATCAAAGTTTAATGAAATTACCACTGTTATCTTTTGCCTGGAGGACACCAATTACACTTTGAAACATGTGAGTGTATAAATCACCCTCCCATTTTGGCTGAAAACTGGCTTTCGTTTTGGCAGAAAATAAAGCAAAGAAACGACACGGTTCGTGTCCAGTGGAAATTTTCATTTCTCTTTGATTAATGTGGTGAATTGACTTTTTAAATTGCTCTGTCCTCCCCTCTGATGAGTTTTTAACAGTCTGCTTAATTTCACTAACAGTATTCTCCTCTAGGAAATTTGTAGTTATTGTGTATTCATTTCAAAGCTTGTGGTAACAGAGTGTGTGTGTGTGTGTGTGTATTGATTGGGCAGTGAACTGGCTGGACCACAGCAGGACATTCAGAGAGCAAGGCGTGGAGGAGAGCGAGACCCTACTGCTCAGGCGCAAGTTCTTCTATTCGGACCAGAACGTTGACTCAAGGGACCCTGTCCAGCTAAACCTGCTCTATGTTCAGGTAAGTTCGATGCACATACCATTAGGCTGAGGTAAGAAAAAACACTGGAGAGAGGAGACTGAGGCTTTCATTTTATTTTATTTATTTTCACTGAAAAAGCCCAGCTGGTAAAAACAAGGCCCAAGCAAGCTAGCATATAAATCATACTGCAGTTTTTTTGGGGGTGTTATTTAGTTGTTTTTCCGAAAAGAAGGAGTTGAGGCAGAAGTGTAATTACCCTCAATAACTATGTTTTAGTGTGCATCTAACATTTGGCCGGTACTGGACAGACTTAAATGTGGTTACCTCAGATGTGGTCCAGACAGGTTTTGCTTGTTTCTCGATTCTACTGCACAGGGTCACAAGAACATGAATCTTTGGAAAGGCAAAAGCGTTGCAAGTAGTAAAACCAAAGTCATTGTTAATATGAAAATATTTGGTACTGCAGCTAAATTCCTACGAATACCCACGCTGCTCTTTTCACTTAGATAGCTGTGCATTGCAAGGTGCACAGTGTTCTTTGTACACGTATGTATTTATCAGAACTGTTGCCGCTTCTATACCCAGTTTGGGCTCACACCTTGAAATGGCCTGATGTTGCATGAGTCTTTGTCAGAGGATAATCTGAGGACGGACACAGAGGCAGACCGTGCTGCTGTTCATTGTGGTCTGGAGGGCTCATTGGGAATGTGCTTGAGGCTGACACAGCTCTGAGTAAGTTGTTAAATACACGTTTTAAACTTCCTACATCTGATCGAACAAACACACTACTCAGAGGAATGGCAATGATTTTCGCTTCTGATTCTCAACTCCAAAACATGCCTGCTGTTTCCGAAGTGTTAGTTCAAGGAGTAACCCGTTCAGTTGTTGAAACATTTTTCATTCTGCTACCTTAAAATACCAATTCATCATATATTTATCTCCAGTTCACATCGTTTACACTGAGAAAAATATTACATTTTACGGTAACACTGTTCCTTCAAATGAAAACATTCATGGTTTGTTGTGCATCATCTTTTCCCCAAAATTCACCAAGACATATTTGATGTCCATGGAAAATTCTCCACTGCGACTTCAGATAATGTTCTGTGGGTTTGAACTGTACGGCATAAGTTGTAGTGAGTGGAGTGAGCTGTTTGTGATTTTAGGAGGCTGTATGTAACATTGTCAGTTGTTAATGAGGTGTAGGAGTTTGGGTGGCCGTGAGTTTCATCACTAACTAACCACTTCCTGTTGATGGTGGATTTGCACAGCATACATCTGGTTGGATACAAATAGTTGGGGGTTATGTCAGGATGAGGTGTGTTTATGTTGGTTTTGTTCTCTCTTGTTTTGTCTCCATTCTTCTCCGGCGGTTGCCAGTTCTTCCAGTTTTGTCAGAGTTTGCTTAATGCGCACATCCCTGTATTCACAGCAGAAGAAAGGAGACATCACTGATACCAGTAATTAAATACCCAAACACACATACATCTAAGTATTGTCTTTCTAGAGGTCAGAGATGACTGAATACTTTCACACACAAAAAATACAACTCTGGCAAAAATACACAGTTTCTCCATCTTTCCAGTCCTTGCTCTCTCTTGAACATGTTCATAAAAGACATCCAGCTAGCCACCCTCATGCTGCTCTCCTCCCTTCTGTCTGCTTGCTCATGTTTTTGCCTTTATGTTTTTTTACCCTGCCTTTCCTTCCCTTGTCTCCCCTCCTGCTCCATCTCCTCCACATTCTGACATAATCACACACATCCACACCCTCTCACTCTGGCACACATTTCAGTGGAGTACATATCGTGCTCTCCTCTCAGCACAGACTCATATTTCCCTTCACAATAACATCCCCGCCCTCTGTCCCCGCCTACATTTGCTTCTCTGTTGCCCTTCCCCATCTATCTTTCTCTCATTTGCTCTCTCACACAGACGCAGACACGCTGGGATTGTTACACAGGCAGATCACAGAGACTCTTCACATGGCCGTGGCTCTAATTTGTCACAGTGTTAATACGGCCAAACAGCCAGAAGAGAGCTCTTCAGTCCAGTGGAACATACTCCGGTCTTCTTCTTTCCACTCTTTTTTTTTTTTCTTTTTCTTTTTTACACACAGCTTCATTCTACCCCCTCATTTTTCGCTTTAATATCCTTCATCATTCACAATTCCTGTGAGTCTTAGAGCTTCAGCACTATATAGTAATTGAATTGAGATTGTGCTGATGATGACATTACTGCCGGCATTTCTTTGACAGAGCCTCACTGCAAATCAGTGAGGGTCTCAAATGTTTATTAATGATTTGAAGCTTCCATTATTTCACCCCCACCACCCTTCACACACACAGACACAGACACACATACACATAATGGTAACTCTTCCAGTAACAGACTAATCTCCTTCACTACTCGACCACTCCCTTTCTGTCATGTATTTGTGCTAAGACCAGGATAAACCTCTATAGCAATAGCATCACTCTATGTGTCCTGTCCTTTAGCGCAGCTTTTACTCACTTTAGTTGTCTCTGAAAGGAAAAGAAAAAGTACAGCACTGTTTAAACCAGATCAGATAAGAAATTTGCCTTTACTGTAAACTAGTATCCTTTGAAAAAAGGAGCTGAACTCAAAATTCATTGTAGAATCCAGGGCTTGTGAGCTGAGTACCTGCTATCCCCCAGAAGGTCATGTCATTTCTTTATTTAAAAATGAACAGTGTAATGAAAAAGAGAATGACCAGCCTGGCTAACTGAGTCATCAGAATGCCCACAGTTCATCTTTTCCAACATTTAGGATTTGTCCTCAAACAGAAGTGTGTCATCTGTGTAGAAAATGCTGTATTCAATAATAGCATAGCAACTGACCTTATTGAACACTGCACTGTGCAGTTGGTTTAGTGTCCCCCGACATCAGCATTTATTTTTATGGCTGTATTATACTCTGTGTGCTCTGCTGGGCCGTGGTGGACTTGTTGACCTCAGTGTTATAGCCCCAGGCTGTATGTGTCACAGCTTCTGATGTCTTGTGCTTCCACTTCCACTCATGCGGATCTACTAAGATGTCCTAGAACCAGTGCCGGTGTCACTTGTCATATCTGCCATAAGAAAATTAAGGACTGGCCACGCTGTCTTGCCTCTTGATAAATGTGCTGGCGTTATCTGCCCAATCATTGGACCAGTTAGAAACGCATGCCTGTTAACTGACTGCTTCAGCTGAGGTTTTCTGGTGAAATGATCCAGCCGATGATAAATAAACAGAAATAATAAACTGGAGGATATGATTTTTATGATATTATAAATAAATTGTGAGTGTTTGCAAGGAAGTATTTTTCAGTCTATCCTGCTTTTGATGCTATCAGGATCAGCGATCTTCCTGTATGTTTATCTGTGTCATTCATGTGTCGCATTCAGTGGCTCAGTCACAGCTGTGTGGCTCCCAGATGGCCCGTAATGTCCAAACATATTCACGCAGGTGCAGCATGATTATTAAAACCAGATACTTAATAACTAGCTTTACGATCCAAATCAAACTGTATAACTAATTGCTAGAAGTACTAACGGATTACAACATTTTCATCGATCATGGTGAAACAGCCCATTTACCTGCTTGTTTACATTATTATAATAAACTAGTGTCTATTTTGCTGATCCTCTGTGTTCGGATTGACTGATTTAACACTCTGGTTGCTCTCCGCTGGATATTGACTCCTTCATCTTATTGGATGAAGGAGTCAATAGAAGAGATGAAAAAACGCCTAATGAAATGCATCTTTCTTTTACTGACAAAGCACTGGGAACTCCAGCTGAGGATGCAGCAGAAAAACCCTGATACCAGTGTGGGCTTGTCCAGGTTTCTGAAACCATATGTGAAACTATAATTCATGCAAACAAATAAGCAGACTAGTTCAGTGTCCGAGTATGTGCATTGTAGTGTGCATGTAAATCACTTCATTTCACATTTTCAAAACTCACCTTTGTGAGCCTGTTGTTCAGGTTGTGAGAGTCATGCAAACCCACACTGGAGCTTTTTTACTAGGCGACAATTAGGGAGCTGCAGGTCAATTTCTAAAAAATTTCTAGAAATTCTAAATTATAATTCAGCATAACACATCTGCATCTCAACATTAACCAGTAGTTCCCCCATTCCTCAGCATCTTGGAATAATACACAGTAGTGACAGTGTGTATTAGAGTAAATGGCTTGTGTGAAGGCTAATTTTAGAGTGTGTTCTTGTGTTCAGTAAGAGCTTATGTAGTCCACTGTGAATTGCACTGTGGGGAAAGGACTTGATTGTGAGTGGAGGAGATTGTTGTCCTCATTACAGCAGTAAGCTGCTGCTTAGGTTTTCATTGATGTAATGAGACGTAAGGATGAGTCAAGTCCATGCTGTGCACTGATATGGTAATGCTAAAAGCGCTGATGGCTTCTTTCTCACTGTCAGCAAGGCCCCTCCATTAATTTTGCAGCAGCACGCTAGAAAGAGAGTGAAAGGGGAGAGAGAGAGAAAGAGAGAGAGGCAGAGCTGACTGGCCCTGGAGAAAACAACACACACTGACAGCCATTTGAAAGATGTCAACAGAAGCTTCTACCTTTCGATCTACCTAAATGGTGACGATAACATCTTCACAGCTTGTGTGAAAAGGGATGCCTCAACAGGACCAAATGGGACAAAAGACCCTTTGCTCAGTAAAAAAAAATAAAAATCTTTCAGTCATTATATTTTTAACTGCATATAAAGGGTGATTCTTAATGCAGATGATGCATTGTGACAGACTGATGCCTCTCTGTAATGTGTTTTCCTCTTTAAAAACATGTAATGGGCTGTAATGACAAATTGTTGGAGTTGTTATGTTTGAAAGACAGTAGTATGGCTTTTATTGTCACAAACAAATCTTACTGAGTTCCCCTGTGTGGCAGAGTCTCCGTTATGACGTTCCCGGTCTAGATATACACTTAGTCATGCACTTAGAAGACATCTTCTATGGAGCCACGATGCATTCAAAGCACACAATGAGAGCTCATTACAGAACTCTGCTGGGTGAATTTTGGATAAATCTGCCTTTGTAGTTGTATCCTTTTCCTGGATGTGTGTGTCTTCCTCTCACTTACTTTTCTCCCCCCAACCCCTCTCCCTTCCTCATGTCTCCTTCAGGCTAGGGATGATATATTGAATGGATCCCACCCCGTCTCCTTTGATAAAGCGTGTGAGTTCGCAGGAATCCAGGCTCAGATCCAGTTCGGACCCCACGTGGAGTACAAGCACAAGCCCGGATTCGTAGAGTAAGATTTTCATTTCAAAAAGGTGCATCGACTTTCACTATAACTCTGCGTGGAGTGTTATGCTCTTCCATGTTCACAGCTGTACATATGCAGTGGTTATCTCCTGCTTCAGCACAGGCAGCTACTTCAGGGATTTCCTCTAGTGGAAAGCTCAGGGGTGATGTCAGCTGTTACAACTGTTTCCTGATATATAGGCAGCAGGGCAAGAATGACCTCATATGCAGAGGTATGTTAACAAAAAAGAAAATGCTGTAGCTCAAAAGAGTAACCATGTAAAAATTTAATTTATCTCCATAGCCTGAAAGAGTTCCTGCCTAAAGAGTATGTCAAGCAGAGAGGATCCGAGAAGAAAATATTCCAAGTATGTACACTACACTGCTCCAATGCTACATTGAAGTTAATGTAGTGTGTTAGACTTCTATAGGAATGTAATCATTTGTTCTTTGTTGAGAAACAAATTGCCAAAATTCAAATCACAGCATTTCAAGTATTTTAACATAGATGTGATATGATCAGTCCAATTGAGGTGGAGATGTAACTGCTGTCATTTTACCAGGAACATAAGAACTGTGGAGAGATGACGGAGATTGAAGCAAAAGTGAAGTATGTGAAGCTCGCCAGGTCCCTGCAGACATACGGAGTGTCCTTCTTCCTGGTGAAAGTAAGATTTAAAGCAATGCAAATGCACTCCTGTAAAGATTTATTGCATAGATTAGATTCATAATCACAGTAGACAATAAGACCACATTGCCACCAAATGTGATTTCTGGCCCTAAAAGGATGATTACAAGTTGGATCTGTTTCTTTGGGCCAGTATTTCTATTCGCTATGGTTGCACTTCACTCACCAAGCTTATGGCATGAGATCGCAACGCAAAAGAGACACAAGCAATCAGATGATCGTACTGGTTGTAAATAAGCCCCAAGGTATACTGAACTTATCTGAAATAGAAAACAAAGAAGCTTTTTGTTTCACCTCCAAATTGCTAAATGGTCAGTTTGTTTACTTTGACCTTCTGACTGCTCCCATTTAACCTTGTTGTAGCGATGTTGCCACATTGGTAGATCTCAGCTTACTTACAGTTTGTACAATGTTGCCTTTAGTTATGTAAATGAGAGGCAAGACTGTGAAAATAAAGCTTTAGTTGTAATAAACCAGAATTTTCCTTTGACAATTACTGAGCAATATCAGTTTAATCTTACATCTGGATGTGGAAAACGGTCACTTAATGCATCTCTGCTGATAAGTGGCATCTTCGAGAAAGCAGTTCTGCTATACGCTGTGTTGTGCTAACAAGTATGAAAACCTGTTGAGAACACCAAAAACCCACTATCACAAAAAATCAGAGGCTTCAGAGTGGGAATGTGTGCGATGCTGTTCAGCGCTGTGAAATACTTGTGACAAGAGCAATTTTGTTCTGTTCTGGTTTGGCGAACACAAAAGTGGAATGGAAGTGCGGCATGTGAATGGGATGAAGTCGCACCAGCAGGTATTATAAAAGCTCTCTGACAGTAGCCCAAGTGGAAGGAAAACGAGGAAGAGCGCAGTCGTCTGCTGGGCCCTTAATGGACAATAAAAGGAATATTTGGCTGCAGAGTTAGAGCGGTCTGCAGGGTTCTTTGTGTGTAAATGCACCAGCATCTCCATATATGAGCGCGGTCAGCCTCCAGTAAGGAGATGTACTGATGGAGATTTCAAAACTGTTAAATAATTCACCTCAGCTCCGTTCCTGATGCCAACAGAGGCAAAAGCACAGACCTGGCTTTGTTGAAGCAGATCTGAGAGTTTGTTGTAACCTTCAAATTCCCATCTAACAATCTTTAATCACCAGTGCTGATAAACTCTTTATAGCTGAAAGCCTCATAGTCATACATACCGTAAATACACCTGTAAATATATCTGTGCGTGTTTCTGATGTTCTATTGTGGTTTGTTGCCCAAGCACGTTTTCCCAAACAATAATCAAGGTTAACTATTTAAAATGATATAATATCTCAGTGACACCACTTGAGAAAAGAAAGCTAAACTTCCTGCTGGGATACAGCCTTGATAATGGTGACGTTCAAGTAATCTAAACACAATGGAGGTTTTTTAATAAACCTTTGTGTGAAGATATCATGAATACTGGGATAATGTTATCTGCCTCTGTGTTTAAGAGGCTTGACCCTGGAAACCGTTCTACATAATGGGCTTCATTCTTTTCTCAGATCTCTTCATTTTAACTCAGTGATAAAACACAACAATGCTGGAAACGTAAAATGTATATATTTTGTAATCCCCTGTTTCTATGTTCAGCTAATTTCAGAGTTGTACTCTGCAGCCCTGGAGGGGAGCCAACTGTGGGCTTGGTCTCTAAAGTGAGCTGTAATAGATTTTCAGTGGGTAGAGAGTGGAGGGCACTGGATCTGGTCAGGCAGATAGCACTTCTCAATGCACCATGCTGGTGTCCTGACAGTGACTAAAGCCTGTGGAGACCCTGCTCAATAAAACAGCGGTTAAACAAGACTGAACTCTGCTGGGTCACTTCACAGCTGCCCTTCTCCCTCCTCCAGTTGGGGCATCGAGCCACAGAGGCAGCGTGTGTTACAAGAAGGATTTTGCATTCGTACTTTGAATGAATCATCTGTGTAGGTGTTCAGTGCTGACAGAAATGTTGCCTCGTGTGCTATGTGGCAGGAAAAGATGAAGGGTAAAAATAAGCTGGTGCCGCGGCTGCTGGGGATAACCAAAGAATCTGTGATGCGAGTTGATGAGAAGACGAAGGATGTGGTGCAGGAGTGGCCTCTGACAACAGTGAAGAGATGGGCTGCCTCCCCCAAGAGCTTCACACTGGTACTGTGCCACTGTCTGCATCAAGTCCTCAGCACTACTTAGTCAGATGTTACACACTCCTAATCCTATGCACATATCCGGTTATTCTGTGCACAGTGTGATTTTACACAGCTCTGCATCACATATTCAACCTTTCTTCCACTTCTCATTTTCCAATTCCTAAAAATTGTTGAGAGCTCATACTCTTTTATCCAATGCATGCTAGCCAGCTATTTCATCCTAGTTAACAATAGACGATCAGGGAAGAATGTGCAGAATTTGGATGTATTATTTATCTGAAAGTTTTTTTGATTTTCTTTGCTAGCTGTTGACAGTGGCACTGTCTGTTGTTTTTTTTTTTCCTGCTATTGGACACAACTACTCCATTTAAAGATTTACAGATTAATGCTAATTTTAAATAATACTCCAAGGTATATTTGCCAACATTGATTTAAGCAAAAAAATATCCCACCTTTGTTTTTCTTTTGGAAGCTTTGAAGGGAGCATTTTCCCTGCATTTCATTTTAATCAGCTCTTTGAAAGAATGGGATGGGCCATACAAGCCAGTCAGATTTTCTTTTTGTTCAGGCTAGATGATGACGTTGCTGCCAAGTTTATTCGAAACCTCAATGTCAGCAAGTTTTAGTTTTTTTATTTTTTTATCTTTAAGCAGACTGTAAGGCTCTTATTAGGTATAGAATATTTTCCCATTACTCGATAGAAAGATTTTAAAATAGTTGCAACTTAATTTGCCCTTAATGTCTTCTCTCTTCATTGCATTACAAAGGATTTTGGAGAGTATCAGGAGAGTTACTACTCTGTCCAGACTACAGAGGGAGAGCAGATATCGCAACTTATTGCTGGATACATTGACATCATTCTTAAAAAGGCAAGTCACTGAAATTTGAAAGTAAAGCTCTTTGAATTCATTTAACATGCATGTGACTCTCCATGCATTTAACCTGCATCATTCACTGCGATGTCTGCGGCTCTTCTCTTTACAGAAGCAGAGTAAGGATCGTTTTGGCCTTGAGGGAGACGAGGAGTCCACCATGCTGGAGGAATCGGTTTCTCCTAAGAAGTGAGTAGTGCTCGTGTATCATCGACTTAGCATTATCTGTGCAGAATGCTGACCATTCCCATTCAGTGTGCACAGTCCACTTATTCTTCATGAATTTAAACTGTGCTGTTTAATTGTGCATGTAATTGCATTTTTCCCACTGTAATTCCCCCAAGAGAGGTAATTTTAGAATAAAACACAAAAACAGCAATTTGAAATAGGAAAAAAACAACTAAAACATTGATCTTATTATTCAAAATGACAATTAAAAAAAGTAAAGCACTTCCTTGTGTCATCATTGTTTTTACAAATTGACTCAAAACCTGCCCAAGGGTAAATCCAAATAAACATTACCTAATTTCACAAAAGTCTGCTGCATCCTCTGAAGCTTAAGATATTGCACAGGTTAAGATATTATGTCTTTGCAAGCTTGTTTTAATTCACTCCCAGTAGTTCACCATCTCTTGCAATTTTTCCCATTTTCCTTAGTGGTTGATGCTGATGAAAATTCAGGTAATGGTTAAGGATGATGGCTCTGTTACACAGAGCTTGGAAATTTGTTGTCACTGGAAATCAACATGGCTTCGAGTGGAACCGCTCTTTGGCAGAGTGGGGCATCATATTCCTGCTGCTTGTGGGCATACTGACTCCTGTCCTGGTTCCCAGCACAAAAACATAATTGCTGCCTCTTCAAAACAAGCCATAATTAACCAGTGGAGTCAGGAGCATCTGTTGAGCTAGGAAGGAAAACAGACATCTTTCTGCACAATATTTTTTTTCTTACAATGCCACCTCACCTTTAGAACAGTTGCCAATGAGTGTGGTAATTGCTTTAATTACAAATTTTGTAATTGCAACAGTTACATGCAACAATGACATTATTATGTAGATTTGTTGTAAAAATTTAAAGAGCCACCAAGTAATATAAAATAATTTAAAACCTCTCGATAAGTCGGCATGCAAGCCACACAGCACCGTCTAGACATACTGTAGCGATAACTATCCTAAAATAGGATCATTTATAATTGATCTGATGAGTTGGGGATTGTAAGATAGATGAATTGCACCATGTATATAATTTCTATGTCTGCAGCCCTGAAAGAAATTCTTAATTTAGAGTTTAATTTTGACAGTACATAAATGATATTTCCACTTTACACAAGCATTTAGATCCTAGGCGTGTATGTTAAAAGTGCATGTACCTATACAGTGAACAACTTGATGATATAATTATGAAAGTCTCTCTCCCCCATCTCCTTTATTGCTGTATTAGGTCTACAATTTTGCAGCAGCAGTTCAATCGGGTGGGTCGTGTTGAGCATGGCTCAGTGGCACTTCCAGGTATAATCCGGTCAGGATCCATTGGCGGCCCTGATACCTTTAATATGGGGACAATGCCCTCTGCCCAGCAGCAAATCACTACAGGGCAGATGCACAGAGGACACATGCCCCCCCTGGTGAGAAAGAGCATTTGCAGATTGCAAGCAAATATGGTACCCAAGACAATTGCAGCAATAGAAAACATGAATTGAGACTTTGTATCAGCATGTTTTGAGATGAATATGTAGCAGCCAATTTACAGCCACTCCGTGTTATTTAGATTACTGTGTGCCATAAAAAGTGAACACAATGATGACAAAATGCTCTAATTTTTAAAATGTCAGAACACATTGTTGAGCTCTGTAACTCTCACATTTCTTTATTTAAATCTAATTTACGGTGTTTGAAAGATCGCTTGTGGTCCCTGTTGTCAATGCTGAACCACAATAGCAAAATGCCTGTGAATGAGGATGGGAATGAAACATGACTTAGACTAAAAGCCCATCTGTCTCCTGTGGCTCGTAGACATGAGAGTGCAAACTTGCTCCCGCATACACTGCATGTTGTGTATTTAGATTGCTTTTGTTTAGTCACTTGCAGACTGTGTTTCCATTGTTTGTTGTTGTCAGAGTCTGGCCCAGCAGGCCCTAATGGGGACCATCAACAGCAGTATGCAGGCAGTGCAGCAGGCCCAATCTGACCTGGGACATGTTGATAATCTTCCTCCATTGGGCCATGACCTGGTGATTATTATGATTATTCTTTTCTGAGCAGGACAAATGATGTATTCACAACACATCTCAGTCCCAAATTGTTTTCAGTATAATTATGGTGTACAACTGACTGTGAATGGGCAGGCTGTATTTATTCCTTCAGTGTTTCCAAAAATGTAGGTGTTTCAGTCAGAGTCTTTTAATCCTGCCCAAGAAAGTTTATATGAGCATAAAATCACCCACTATGATTAAAGCCCATAGCTCTCATTTTCCTCCTCCACCGAAAGGCATCCAGGGTTTGGGTCCAGAACAAAGTGGATGAATCCAAACATGAAATCCACTCTCAGGTTGATGCTATCACTGCTGGAACAGCATCTGTGGTCAATCTCACAGCAGGTGAGTACCCAAGAGAATAATAAACAGCTAAAGGATCAAGTGTGGTGCCATTTTCAGTTTTCATTTTTACACCATAATTCTGTTTTATGAAAATTGCTGGACAAAGCTCCCAAGGAAACAGCCCTGTTATTAAAAATATTGTTTATCATACATTATTGTAGCCCCAAGGTGTGAATACATGAAAAATGTTATCCCTGTCAGAGTCGAACATGACCTTTTTGGTGTTGATTTCCCATTTTCCCATGAAATATTGCTAATGATAAATAAATCATTAACTTTTTGTCCAGAAGCTCAACTTACTGGCAGTATCTCTCTCGTTCTGCTTCCCATGTTGCCTGGCATGCCGCCAGTCAAGTTCCTGCCAGCCTTTTGCAGGATTTTAATCTCACCTCACCATCTGTTTGGTTGCTCTTACTCTCCCTCCTCTGTCTAATACAAAGTTTTTCTTCTTCACGGCCACTTGCTCCATTAACACACTCATCTCTGTGGAACAATTTCAAATAGGCTCTAATTATGACACTGACACTGATGTGTGTGTTACAGCATATGAAACGCAAGCTGCCCAGTGCATTAGTTAAATCAGGATGGAAGCAGCATAACAAATTATGTTGCATAGTAGAGTTGTAATCTGTAATGATGGCCATCCCCTCTCTGCAGGTGAGCCCACAGAAACTGACTATACAGCAGTGGGCTGCGCCATCACCACCATCTCTTCCAATCTCACGGAAATGTCCAAGGGTGTCAAGCTGCTAGCAGCATTATTGGACGATGAGGTGGGCAGTGGACACAAGCTGATGGGTGCAGCCAGAATGCTAGCAGGAGCCGTATCAGATCTGCTCAGATCAGTTGAGCCTGCAGCCGCTGAGGTGAGACGCCCACTGATTATTATACCGACTTGGACTCCATCCTCCGCTGTAACTCCAGTAGCCATAAAGCCACATAGAGAGTTGAACTGCATGTTTTCCTTGTTATCGATGTCCAAATGAAGACGTATTACATAGGGGTTTTCTGGGATAATTTTTGATCCAGGAGTCTGTTTTAGATAATTCATGGAGGCCTGTGTGAGAACCGTCCAGGCCAGTGTAATGAATGTGGTGATGTCATGTTCATACAGCCCAGACAGACGGTGCTGACTGCGGCAGGAAGCATTGGACAGGCCAGCGGGGACCTGCTCCGTCACATGGGGGAGGGCGAGACCGATGAGAAGTTCCAGGTTGGACGCCACCCACCTACTGTTCCTATGATACTGTCAGCCAAACAGGAAGATACACACATATTTCAGACCAAAATGTCAATACATGCTTATGTAATCGCATCAAGCTTTATTATTAGACTGTTACTTTATGTGGATGTGGAAGAATAATAATAGGGTGTCTCATTCATCTATTACTACAAGCTTATCTGTAACCTTCACTACCAGTCTCAGGTATGATTTTGTATGTAAACTCATTTACCTGCTACAAACACATATTTTATTCCCTCCTTTTGTCTTCTTACAGCCTTTACTCTTAATCCCTGCAGAACAGGGTATATATATTATCTGCATAAACCAATACATGAAGATCTGTGCCGTCTGTAATCCTTTACAGTTACTTGATAAAGCAGATATGATATATTCACATCCTAAAATTCATAATCAGGATCTGCCTCTTGTAAAAGGTACTTAGACTGTTACAGTGATGCTTTTGATCCATTACTGTAGTTCTTCGTTGTTTGCGCTTTATTAACTGAACACAATGAGTTTACTTTCTCTTGTTCACTTGTGGTCACATGTGTGCAGCTGTCCCATATTTCAGGGAAGGACATTGATTAATATGTTGCAGGACACTCTGATGAATCTGGCCAAAGCAGTGGCCAATGCAGCTGCTATGTTAGTCCTGAAGGCCAAGAACGTGGCCCAGGTGGCTGAGGACACTATATTGCAGAACCGGGTGATCGCAGCTGCCACTCAGTGTGCCCTCTCCACTTCACAGCTGGTAGCATGCACCAAGGTACTGATGTAAAACTTGTTTCCATACCAGCAGGCAGGTACTTCCTCCGCCAAAGTGTATTACACTGGTTGCTGCAACTTTGTTAAATTTGAGTTTTGGAAATATTAAATGTTGAACGATTTAAAAATTAGTAAACCTTTTTTGTGTCAAATATTAAGTATTCTTTTTTTTTTTTATGTAGTCCTCAATTCTTGTTCCATGTCTTGAGCTTCTGCCAACGACTGTGTCTGGTGCAGGTGGTGAGTCCAACCATCAGCTCCCCAGTGTGTCAGGAGCAGCTTGTCGAGGCTGGGAAGCTGGTGGACCGTTCGGTGGAAACCTGCGTCAAAGTTTGCCGCTCGGCCAGCGACGACGGTGAGCTGCTGAAGCAGGTCGGGGCGGCAGCTGGTGTGGTGAGCCAGGCCCTGAGTGACCTGCTGCAGCATGTCCGCCACTACGCCAGCTGTGGGGAGCCCATTGGACGTTATGACCAAGCCACGGACACGATCATGAACGTGACGGAGAACATTTTCACTTCCATGGGTGATGCTGGTGAGTACAAAAAGAACGGATGTGAGCTAAGTCCAGTTAAAAAATGCTTCAAATTAAAGTTGTTTGCTATCTCCAGAGTTTGTCTAAACCTGTTTACTCAAAATCAGCTGGTCTTGAATTAACGCCTGTTTTGACTCTGACGTTGAAAAACATTTTCAAAGCTCCAGCGGTTTCTTATGGTTCAAGCTGTTAGACTGAAGAATTTCCAAACCCAGCCAATTCTCAAGGGGTTGTAGGAAACATGTCATCCAAAACCACTACAGAGCTTTCAATCTGTTCCTAATCAACATCAGGGAGGCTTTGAAACTTAAAAGGAAACACATGACCTGTGCACTTTTGGAAGGGCAAACTTTTTTCTTCTATAAATCAACAAGGAAAAAAAAAAGACTTCATAGACTTCTCTGGGTGAGTTATTTCAAGCTGTAGGTGGGTGTTTGGGAAACACAAGTTTTTTATAGCAGGTGTGTGGGGAGATGGTACATTTTCAAGGACTTTCATTTGTGCAAAAGAGTATGACTCACTAGAAACCTTCAGCATTCAGATTACAAGAGGTGAAAACAGTGACTAGGAAAGATGCAAACATTTTGTACTGATGCACCATTGTTGGGCTCCATGATCCAACTCTCAAATTGCCCTAAAATAATAATTAGCCCCCTCAATGTCTCTGGTTGTGTGAGACTGTTGGGGACCATGCTGCAAACTGGCTATGGGTCTCTCACCTCAATACTAGATGTACAGGAGTTTTCATTAAATTATGTTTTTTAGGCAATTAAGTGAAAGATTTAATTGAAGAGACATTTACATTGGACATTTCATCTCTAAAGAATATGCCAAAAAGTTATATTTGACAATATACATAGAATTATGTAATTACATATGTATTGCAGTGGGCAGCACGGCGACATAGCGGTGAGCACTGTTGCCTCACAGCAAGAAGATCGCAGGTTCGGTTCCCGGCCATGGGGCCTTCCTATGCTGAGGAATGTTCTCCCCATTTTTGCCTGTTTTTCCTCCGGACACTCTGGTCTCCTCCCAGCATACAAAGACATGCACGTTTAGGTTGATCGGTGACTGTAAATTGCCCGTAGGTCTGAGTGGTTGTTCGTCTCTGTCTCTGTATGTTGGACCTGTGATGGGCTGGCAACCTGTCCAAGGTGTACCCCTTCCTCACCTAATGTGAGTTGGTTCTGCCTCTCAAAGTGGATACAAATCTACAACAATTGACACAACAGACAGTGCCCGGCAAAAAGCAAAAACAGATGAGCTATGCGGAACAAAGCGTATTGGCTTAGTTGATCTTAATGTTTGTGTGTGGTATCTGCACTTGTGCGTTTAGATCCTGCATATCTGTGTGTAAACAGGTGAGATGGTGCGTCAAGCCAGGGTGTTGGCCCAAGCCACTTCAGACTTGGTCACTGCTATGAGGTCTGATGCAGAAGCTGAAGTGGATGTTGACAACTCCAAGAAACTTCTAGCTGCAGCCAAACTCCTGGCTGATGCCACAGCTCGGATGGTGGAGGCTGCTAAGGTGAGACTATAACACGTTTACTCTCTCAAAGTGATGGAATAAAAATATCAGATAATTTTTTAAAGCATGCAGCTATGTGTTCTACTAAAACACCAAATCTCAATAAACCCAATTTAACCGCTTTATGTCAGTGCTGTAGTTTCATGCAGAACTGCATTGCAAACAATTAGTATGATCCATATCTCTTTATATGTATTTTTTGTTTTGTTTTGTTTTTTCCCTCTCAGCAGTGCTGTGTTGCATGCATAATGCCACATTGAAGCCTCAGTTGAAGGATGTACTGAACTGAATTGCTTTCCTTTGATAGAATACATATTTTGGCATTACTGGGAACACTACCAGCATCATTTCACATCCAAAATGAAAGGGTGCAGCATCAGTGGCTCTTAATAAGCCCCTGGCACTGTAGAGGAGGAGAATATCAGTGTGAAATAACCAAGCAAGGAAATCGCTGCTTATGGCTCGTTAGATGTTTTTGATCTGTGACACATTAATCACCACATCACTGCCATTATCAAAGAGGAAGTGGAAATCTGGCACTGACGGTTTCCTTGGAAACTGTCAGAAAGGAGATAGATCTAAATGCCTCTTTGCATCTCATGCACAATGTGAATAAGCAGAGTTGTTAAACTTTCATTGCTGTTGGCTCATAGCTATTGTTATATACTGTATCCATGTGTCTTTGTTATGTGTGTGTGTGTGTGTGTGTGTGTGTGTGTGTGCGTGCGCGTGCATCTGCACATGTGCATGGATGTGTGTGTTATTGTGTGTGTGTCTGTCCCCTCAGGGGGCGGCTGCCTACCCAGAGAATGAGGACCAGCAGCAGAGGCTCAGAGAGGCAGCTGAGGGGCTCCGTGTTGCCACTAATGCTGCAGCTCAGAATGCAATAAAGAAAAAACTGGTCAACAGGCTGGAGGTGAGTCAGTTGAGTCAACTGTTCTCATCTTTGTGTTGCCTGACCTTAATCTAAACACATTCCTCCTACTTGAGCCTCCTTACCAGAAACAATGACATGCAAACATCTTTCTCACATACGTTGTAGTTTAAAAATATTAGAAATGTAATTGAAATAAATAAAGAATTTAGACATTATGAAGAAGGAAACGGCTACAGAATTAGAATAATAAAATGCTTCAGCAGTAATTTTTTACAAATATGGCCCATTTAACATTTGTCTCTGTTACTTCTCTCTCCCGTAGGAGTGAGTCATAAATCGCATTAGTGCTGTGAATGAACTATCTGCGTTTAAAGATCTGTGTGTAGCCTTTGGTATCAGTTTGTCCCTAATGACCAGCTCCTCTCTGCTCCAGAGTGCCCAATGTCCCATTTCCCAGCCACATAAACTGCGCATTACCCAAGGCTGGGGATCAGCCTGTGATCAGATATATATCTCAGTCCGCCTCCTTGCATCAGATGGTCACAGTAACGGTCTTAATGGCTACCTCCATCAAGGAAGCGTGTGGGCCTGTGAAGACCAAGGTGTCATGAATCTGCAAATGTGCATGTGGCAGTTATCACAGACACATTTAAGCCCCCTGAGACTCCATTAATCATACCTGTTGTCTCTTGACACACTGTAATTATTTACTGTAGATCATTAAAAACAGCCCACCAGAGACACGTGGAAAATGCCATTTCTTAGCCTTATTCTTTGTGCGGCTCAGTGTTGTTTCTATCAGTATAATATGATATACTTGATGATGGGGTTCTTTTTTTGTTTGTTTGTTTGTTTTTTTTAACATTCTCATCCACTGAGAAGGAATATCTTTCCTTCTATTTTAAATCTTCTCATTGCTTCAAAGCTGCTGTTGTGCCTCAGAATTAATCTGAGCTAAGCAGCCTCTTCTAATTGGTTTAGTTTTGGGAACGTGGCAAAGGGAAATCAATGCTGATCATCGCATGAAATAAAGGTTGAACAGAGCAATACCACCCATTTCAATGTTGTTTTCAACTCTGTCAGAAAATGAGAGCATAGCACTGTACAGTGAATGTTAGCTGGGTGTCACTTATTATATAGCCTTTAGCCACAATTTTCATTTGTATCTTCCTAATAGATCGCTGCAAAACAGGCGGCTGCTGCTGCTACTCAGACCATCGCAGCTGCCCAAAATGCTGCTGCTTCCAACAAGAACACTGTGTCACACCAACAGCTTGTACACAGCTGCAAGGTATGATCATGTATTATTCCTCAGTCACACTTTTTACTTGTGTATTAAAAAAACTCAAATGTCAAATAATCTACTACAAATTTGAAACCTTCCAATACATAGTGGTCTAAAAAGTGCAGGATTCGGTAGCCTTGGATACACATTTCTTTTCTTTTTTTCAAAAATGAGGATGTGGATATGAAGCATATATTAAAACGATGTTTAAATGCAGGCAGTAGCAGATACCATTCCTCAGTTGGTGCAGGGCATGAGGAGCAGCCAGGCCCAGCCTGAGGAGCTGGGGGCCCAGCTCGCCCTAATTATGGCCAGCCAGAGCTTTTTACAGGTCAGTCCAAACACCATAACTTATCCAGGAACTCTAGAATCAGAAAAACACAAATAGCTACTCTCTGTGTGCAAACATTTGTTGGTGTTTTTGTGTCACCAGCCTGGAAGTAAGATGGTCACGTCTGCAAAGGCAGCAGTTCCAACAGTGGCTGACCAAGCTGCTGCTATGCAACTTGGCCAGTGTGCCAAGAACCTGGCTACCTGCCTGGCAGAGCTTAGGACGGCCACACAGAAGGTATCTATGTAGAACACTGTTAGAGATAGCAGGAGTCATCTCACTGATGCAGGAAATCTGTTGTTCTGTTGTGAAAAGCCCTCAGGCTGCACTTAGGTAAGCCCTGAGCCTTGATTTCATTTAGAGATACCAGGTATTGTACATAAGACGGTGTCTTGTCTGCTATAATGGATTGATGCGTGCATGTGTGGGTATTGTTTATAGGCACATGAAGCATGTGGTCCTCTGGAGATCGACTCAGCCCTCAAAACAGTACAGACGCTCAAGAGTGAGCTTCAGGATGCCAAGATGTCTGTTATCGAAAGCCAACTCAAACCTCTTCCTGGGGAAACAGTCAGTATATGGCGACATCCATTGTGAAGTACATTTTACCAATGATGCCATGACAGTGAACTATTGATCCAATTTTATGTGTACCCTCTTGCACTCTCACAGCTGGAGAAATGTGCCCAGGATTTGGGAAGCACATCTAAAGCTGTAGGTTCCTCCATGGCCCAGTTGCTAACATGTGCTGCACAAGGCAATGAACACTACACAGGTATGAGAAATTCATGCTCCACAACAAAAGTAGCTGTTGGGTTAAATAATTTATTTCTGCGTAAATTTGTTACATAACCAGGGGCAGCAGATGGCTAAAATGTATTTATTTAGATAGGTGACTATGATATTTATTGAGAAACTATCTCTTGTGTCAAGTGAGAGTGTGAAGATAGAGCGCTTTATTTGTGCTTTGCGTTGCCCTTAACTGAGACCTTTGAATCTGAAATGGCTTTGTTCCTTAAATTCTGCCCAAGTTGAAGATCTCAAGGGAGGACCGATAAAGGCAGATGGAGAATAACATTCCTAAGAATGAATGCTCCCGTGCTGCACTTCACGCTGTGGCTCAGGGTGCTTCACTACTCATTAATTTATCCTCACTAAATTTAACATTCCATCAGCAAACGGCTTCACTTGGTTAGTTAATGCAATTTGATGCAATTTGCTGCTTCTTTTCTCAGCTCTATGCATAATAAGTTAAGGGCACCTCGCATGTAAGGCTAACTTTATTATATTAACTAATTTATTTAAACAATGAGGGTATTGCTGTATTGCAGTTTGTGTCTGCCAGCTTATTTTCACAATGCAATTACAATTAGAGTAAGGACAGATAATGCACATACCCATTGATGTGTATTGCTTAAACAGGGTGTTACGAAGCAAATGTAATGAAGTTGAAATGAACCTGTTAAGTACAATGTCAGTTTCGATTCCAGCAGAGAGATGGTTACTTACTCTCACTAAATTAAAATGTGATCATTATATTTCCCTTATATCTACTCCTGCTGCTCATAATCACATATACATCAGTAAATTGTCTGTAGTTTTCTCTCAGTATTGCTCCCTGTGTTTGAAACTCTATATTGCCATTCTCAATTTGCAGGTGTGGCCGCTAGAGAGACAGCTCAGGCCCTAAGGACATTAGCTCAAGCAGCCAGAGGTGTGGCAGCCAGCACGAAGGAGCCACAGGCTGCAGCCGCGATGCTTGACTCAGCACAGTGCGTCATGGAAGGCTCAGCCATGTTGATCCACGAGGCCCATCAGGCCCTGGTTCATCCTGGCGATGCTGAGAGTCAGCAGAGACTGGCACAGGTAGTGTAACTTCCAGTAATATACACCCAGGAGACGGCCATATTCATGAAGCGATCACTTTGTTCCGTCTCACTCATCTAGTGATTTGTAAATGTTTCTTCTTTCCATTGTGATCATCCTCTCTAAGTGTTGCTATTTTCACCCTGCTCTCCCCTTGTGTTCCTCTCTCAGGAGTGCCAGAATAAAATGCTCATTCTCCTGCAGCTCCTCTGTGGATAAAGATATTGTTTGGCATATATCTGTGGCAGCGGCATAAATTAGTGACACGGATTGATGTGCACTGCTATGAGCCAAATTTACATTTTAGGTGTATTTTCTCTTATAGCTGTGCTCTGGGACTTCAATTGTGCAGCACATTGTTAGAATGACTAATGGCAACTTGCTGACAGAGCATTGTGCTCTGTTTCAGGTGGCCAAAGCAGTGTCACACTCGCTGAATAATTGTGTGAATTGCCTGCCAGGCCAAAAGGACGTAGACATGGCCCTCAGGAGCATTGGAGAAGCCAGCAAGAAGCTGCTGGTCGACATTGTAAGTCCTGCTCTGGCTTTCACTGGAGGATTTGTTGGTATTTTGTTCTTGTGCATTGACACAAAAATTTCTACCGTAAATGTAATTTCAGCATTCACCCGATGAACGAACAGGGTATTTCCATTAGATTTTTGTTATTGTACGGCACAGCTAATGTGTGTCTTGTCTTTGAAGCTCCCTCTCTGCAGTAAGTCATTCCAGGAGGCCCAGACTGATCTGAACCACACGGCAGCCGAACTCAACCACTCCGCAGGCGAGGTCGTCCACTCTTCTCGTGGAACAAGCAGCCAGCTGGCTGCAGCTTCGGGAAAGTTCAGCCAAGACTTTGATGAGTTCCTGGATGCTGGTGTTGAGATGGCAGGACACACCCAGGTAGGTTTAATGCTCATTCAGCCCTTCCAATGTCCATGGAAGGGCTGAATGACCATTCATGACTGATCATCTACTACAACCTTTATTTTACACAAACCTTTCATGGACATGAAAGCCTTGAATACTGAGTGATCAAGCTAATTTTTTGTGGCACTTTTAGTACTTGAGCTATTTAAGTAATTTGTTAATTAGACCTTTTCATCTAATTCACTTGGGCACATGATTGTCCCCAAGAGTACCAAGATAGTCAGAAGTAATGAGATCTTGTGATTTTCTTGTTCAAGCTATTTTGCTCATTAAATTGGAAAGATCGTCTGGGATTGGAGTTGATGTAGCATGACACCGCAGCATATTAAGGCTCAGAGATGCCTGTTGAAGGAGGGTATAGGTTTTTGGGACCCATTAAGAGCGTTATTTGCAGCATTTAGTCCCTCAGCAGATGTTTTTGATACAAATACTTGGAATATTTTGCCTATTTTTAATATAGCTCTGAATCCATCCAAAAATCACCTCAATTTTTTCTTCCTTCGCAGAGCAAAGAGGATCAGATCCAAGTCATTGGTAATCTGAAGAACATCTCCATGGCCTCTAGTAAACTGCTGCTGGCTGCCAAATCACTTTCTGTGGATCCAGGTGCAGCCAATGCTAAGAATCTTCTTGCTGTGGCAGCAAGGTGTGATGAGATGCAAACAGCATCTGATATGCGTCTGATGTTTTGCACATTTGTTTCTAATTAAGCTCTTAGAGTATTTAAATTCTAGTAAACTCAAACATTTGTCCTAAATATGAATCCTGTTCCAGATTCATCTGTGTGTGTGTGTGTGTGTGTGTGTGTGAGATAGAAAAATGAAGATTCTGTGATTAAATGTCAAAAAGATGTCCCTGTTGCATCTGTATGCCACTCCTAAAGCTCTGTTTTTACAGCTTTGCTAGAGGGAGTACATATCCTCCCCCTGGTGGAGGGAAGCCAAGCAGCTGGTTCCCCAGGGCTTTGGGCCTGACTGACTTCTTTCTGTCTAATTAGGAAGATGGAAGCCTTGGATAGAGCCTGTCTGTGCTCAGCAAGGCTGAACACAAACTCAAGACAATCTCAGCACTCCTGCGTGCTGTGTTAGCCTCTCGCAATGAGGGGCCAGCAGTGCTTGAATGGGGGGAGCAGAGAGCATGTGTGAGTGAGTGTGAGTGCATTCAGACTGTGCATGCATGCAGAGGACACATGTGAGAGTTAAAAAGCCTGTGTGGCTGCCTGTGTTTCAGGGCAGTGACAGAGAGTATTAACCAGCTGATCACGCTCTGTACTCAGCAAGCAGCAGGACAAAAGGAGTGTGACAACGCCTTGAGGGAGTTGGAGGTAGCTGTCCTCATATACTGTACCCCACATACACAGCCTGTTTAAGTTGCCTCTGCTTGCCTGCAATATTTGTTTTTAATCAGCAAATCCAAGTGCTTTTTTTTTTCCTTTGCATTCCACTTTCCTATTTTGCATTTGATTTGCCCAGAGTAGACTTTCATTGTAGATGGGATGGACCTCAAATCCAGGACGACAATAACGGCATTAGTGACCCTGGTTGAACAAGAGCATTTTGCATACTAAAGCCTGTATTCACTTCTACTCAAGAAAATATCAACGATGCGCTGCATTTAAAAGCCTTCATTATCATGATTTATCATGCCAGCATATTAGAAACAGCTTGATGTACATTTCCTGGGTTTGTTTTTTCAAATCCAATTTACATAGCTCACGGAAGTGTAAAAGCAGTATAGCATAATTGTTCATTGGTGTGTCTAATGTAGTTATTACCATCTCTTTCCGTACACAGGCTGTGAGAGGTCTCCTAGATAATCCCAACGAACCTGTCAATGAACTCTCCTACTTTGACTGCATTGAGAGTGTAATGGAAAACTCAAAGGTACATGCTTTTTAAATAACTGCATGTGCTCTATACATTTTAGATGCTCAATCCAAGTTTTTGCTATTGCTACCTAGCCAGTATTAATAGCTATCACCAGTCTAGAGGATTTGGTGAGTTCAGCAAACTTTATTCATCTAACCGACCATCACCAACACAACCTGGTGTCTGGAAAAATAGAAATTCAGTGGCATAGAGAGCTTACGTATAGCATCTTTAAATGTCAGATATTTTACGTGGTAAGTCAGCTAAGGTTTGTATTCTTTACACGTTTTCTTAATCTCCAAATGCCTCAGGTCCTCGGGGAGTCAATGGCAGGCATTTCTCAGCACTGTAAAACAGGTGATGTGGTAGCTTTTGGGGAGAGCGTGGTTGTGGCATCCAAAGCTCTGTGTGGGTTGACAGAGGCTGCAGGACAGGTGAGATCAACTTCCTTCCCTATTCGCAGTCCAGATCTGCGTAATATAAATCATGGCCTGTTTCAGCTGTAAAACTGTAAACTTTTTTTTTCTTGGAATATATGATATGAAATGTAAGTATCCTGTCAAATCATTTGTAAAATTGATACAAGCCCTATTCCCATATCCCTGATTATCCACAAAAAGCTAAGCAGAGTGAGCCATGTTTCATTGGAAGTTTTATAGACTCCCACCCCTGAAGCTGTAAAACAACATCCTCGCCTCCATGCACGATTCTGCTGCCTTGTCTTTGAAAAGGGCACACTTTGAAAAATCTTTTGTTCCTTATGCTCTTCTTCTTCCTCTATTATGCACCATGTGTACAATATGAATCTGTGTGTCTATCTATTCATGTACTCATCCACTTGCATTTGTATGTTACAGAATGTGGTTTGTTAAAATATTCGCTTATCTGTGACAGCAAATGTTGTCAAGGACAATAGGAGGACCTGGCTAGTTTCAAACTGATACATTAATACAACTGTCCCTCTGTTTTCTGCCCTTTAGGCATCTTATCTTGTAGGTGTGTCTGATCCCAAGAGTCAGTCAGGACACGAGGGGTTAGTCGATCCAATCCAATTTGCAAGGGCCCATCAGGCTATTCAAATGGCTTGCCAGAACTTAGTGGACCCAGCCAGTAGCCCCTCACAGGTAAGTTGTTCCAGTCCAAGGCTGCAAAACGTTACAACACTTCACCTTCTGTGGCATACAGGGACTACACTAGGGTATATAGATCTCTTGTAACTTGGATTAAATGACTCATTAAACTTGAAAATGTTTGAATCAACTGTATAAAGTTTATTCTGCACACCTTAACACAATAGCTCATTTTATACTGTTGTGCTTTTTTGTTTGATTGTGTTTATCTGTTTGTCAGGTCTTATCTGCAGCAACAATTGTAGCCAAACACACCTCAGCTCTCTGTAATGCCTGTCGCTTGGCTTCCTCTAAGACCTCCAACCCTGTGGCTAGGAGACAGTTTGTCCAGTCAGCAAAAGAGGTGGCCAACACCACAGCCAACCTCGTCAAAACCATCAAGGTCAACTCCCCAACTGATCAAAACGTTGAGTGTAAATTTGTTACTGAATTTTTTTCGTCAAGTGAGAAGCCCTGGATGTGTGTATTGTTCATTCAGTTACAAAAATATACCATGAATGGACACATATTGAAATTACATTTTCTTGTCTCAGGCCTTAGATGGGGATTTTTCAGAGGAGAGCAGAAACAGGTGCCGTGTTGCTACAACCCCTCTCCTTGAGGCTGTAGAAAATCTCTCAACCTTTGCCAGCAACCCAGAGTTTGCAAGCATACCAGCTCAGATCAGCAATGAGGTATCCATCCATCCATTTTGATAATGTTTGTTTGTAATGAGCCTCTTGAAAATGTTGTTTTCCATTTTTTCCCCAGTGGATAATGTCCTGAATGAAAATTCATCTTTTAGGATGTCTTCTGTTCTCAGAAACATTTTATTTGTACATTTCTTAAAACCATCCCTCAGAGGATCTTGAAGCTACTCTTCAGGGAGATATAAAGACTATATTTGTGACTTGTACATTTAACCCCCTTGAAATAGGTGGTCTTATGTGAGCAACACAAAAAGGTTTATAAAGTAAACATAGCAAGAATGGGATCGAGGTCCAATTTTCGCTTTCCCGTTTTGATGCCATGAAAAGACTTGTGGAGAAAGATGGATTTTTATTTTTCAGTCTTAGCGTAACAGTTCTCACACAGTCCTCTAAAAGTGTTATGGCTGTAATCTGTTGGAGGGCACTGTTTAACGGCACTCTTTCTCAGCACAGCTGCTCTAATCTTCAGCTTGTTAATATAATTGTCGAGGGAGGCTTTGGCTCAGATCATAAAGACTGAAGGTGTTTCTTCCTGCATCTGTGTAAAGCTGCCTTTCTAATCTCATCCCTCCCTTTGATCGCACCTTTGATCTCCCCAAGGTAGTCAAGGATTATAAAGAACTCTGTCCGCCAGCATGCCCACTATTTCGTTGTTGGACTGTTATCTGGGCTGTTGTTTCACCTGCACTTGTTTTTTCGGTTCCACAGGGATCGGCAGCACAGGAGCCAATTGTGCAGTCGGCCCGCTCCATGCTCGATAGCTCCACTTACCTTTTAGAAACGGCCCGCTCGCTGGTCCTCAACCCCAAAGATCCTCCGACCTGGTCCATACTTGCTGGTCACTCAAGGACAGTTTCTGACTCCATCAAGAGTCTCATAACCTCCATTAGGTTTGTGTAAATCCCACACACCACCACATCTGTCTCTGCAGGATTATTCTGAGTCAAGGTTTGCTTACATCAGGGGCAAAAAAAAACAAAAACATTGCTGGCATGGTTATTCTGTGATATCTAGCATTCAGTGCCGTATTAGTTTGGCGCTGCTGAGATTCCTGCTGCTTGCGGTAGATTAGTGAAAAATATTGAACAGTAATAGACATTACTGTCTTTATCATTATCATCCTTGAATCAGTCCATTAAACTTGATTTTTTTTTCATTTGCATCTGAATTTGATTTAGCCTTGGTTGGCAGTATTTTTAAAAGAATGGTTCAGCATTTCGTTAAATACTTTTTCCCCTGCCCTGACGGAGACACAGAGGTAGATGGAAAGATTGATGCCCCTCTCATGTCTCTATGTTGAATATGTAGCTAAAGCCAGAAGCTGATTAGCTAGGCTTAGCAAGAGGACTGGGGTGTCCGCTTGTTGCCAGGCAACCTTCATGGTGATAACAGGACTCCGGGAAGTTACTGCTGTAAACCTTACACGAAATCCCACTCTGAAATTGCAACCTTCTTTCATTTAGCTTTCTATTCCTGTTTCTTCCTGATGCTAATTTAAGATAGCAATTTCTTAATATCTGTATAATTATTTTGAAGATTTGATCTTTATTATCTTTCTTCTCTAATAAAGCAGAAAATGTTTAATGTAACATGTTCTTAATGTTTGCCATGATCTTTGTATCATCTGCATTTATTCTATATACATTTGCACAAAACATAGAAATTGCAATGTTTCAATGTTTCCATATATAGAGACAAGGCCCCAGGACAGAGGGAGTGTGATTACTCCATTGATAACATCAATAAGTGTATCCGAGACATTGAGCAAGCTTCTCTGGCTGCCGTTGGGCAGACTCTGCCCTGCAGAGATGATATCTCCATGGAAGTGAGTTCAAGTACCCCATCAGCTCTATCTTGTCTGAGAGAGAGAGAACTTAATGGGATCTGTAGTCTTTCTGTTGGGATTTATACTGTAATTCTCTGTCTTTGTACCTCACCAGGCGCTCCAGGAGCAGCTGACATCCTCAGTGCAGGAGATTGGGCATCTGATTGATCCTGTCTCTACCACAGCCCGAGGCGAAGCTGCCCAACTAGGACACAAGGTGCTGGTCTGATCATATATATCCCCCCCTGGATTTAAAAAGAAAAATCCACTCTTACTGTTATCTGTCTCGTGAGCAAAACCTTCCTCAGACAGATCGCTTAAACTTGCTCTCTCAGGTGACCCAGCTGGCCAGCTACTTCAACCCACTCATTGTGGCTTCAGTGGGCCTGGCCTCGAAGCTCCAGGACCACCAGCAGCAGATGACCATCCTGGACCAGACAAAGACACTGTCTGAGTCTGCTCTACAGATGCTCTATGCTGCCAAGGAAGGCGGGGGAAATCCAAAGGTCCAATATTATGCTACATTTGCCCTATTGTTGCAGTTATTTCAAGGGTGATCTGTGATAGTTTAATTTCAGTTAACAAATCAATACAGTTATTTAATAATTTTTCCTTTGATAGAGTTCTCTTCTTTTTAAAGAGAATCAAGCCATTCTTTTCTACTAAGCATGCGCTGCCTCATTTTCTGTAATTATCTATTATATGTTCCTCTCTCTACCATAACTCATTTGTTCTCCTCATACAGAGCAAAGCCATGCAAGCTCTCACTCACTTTTATGGCTCTCTATTAGTGGTAGAATTGATTTTTAAGATTTCAGCTACAGCTTTTTAAAACCCATTCACTGCATAATGCACTGGTCGATTCTGCTGCTACTGCTACCATTTTTAGCCACGATAGAATAAAATTACATTGTTGGAATTTTCTCTTGTGTCATAAAATTGAAACTGCCCTCTATAATTCTCTTATTTTGTTAATACTTTGTGGCTGCATTTGGATGTATTACATATTACTGTTGTAGCACTTTGAGTTTTTAGGTTTTTTTTATTCACTTCAATTTACCACAAAATGAGAGAGACATGAAGTTCAGGTTTGGAGTCACTTTCAGTTGGCTGTGGTTAGGACTAAGTGGGGTAGGGGTGTATAATGCATCAGAAGAGCCACAAGGGTGCCCCAACTAGAATTATTCGGAAATACAATTGTACAAGATGTTATGCCTGCAAGAATATGGCCTGATAAAAGGTTCTTTAGTAACTTTCTGAATGTTTACCAGCCATAACAACACCAAACACTAAATCTGGTAAAACTAAGACAGTGTCACAGAAACGTTGATCTGCTGACTGTGTCTCCAGGCATCCCACACCCATGATGCAATCTCAGAAGCAGCCCAGCTGATGAAGGAGGCTGTGGACGACATCATGGTGACTTTGAATGAGGCAGCTAGTGAAGGGGGCATGGTCGGGGGCATGGTGGAGTCCATCGCTGAGGCCATGGGCAGGGTCAGTACAAGTGTGTTTGTATGTATGTGTTGTGCTCTCGAATGAGAGGTCTGCTCAGGTAGTTTAAATGAATTGTAAGTGTTGCTTCACAGTAGGTCTACTAAGTGTGTGTCCTTGTCAGTAACTCTCATTAGTCCAATAGATGACATGTTTTAAATCCATAGCCCACTGATGATGTTGGCTGTCATTCATCCTGCCGGGGGACATGTCAACATGTTGGCAGTGCAGTTAATAATTGATGATGATCTGCACATACTCAGACATATACACCTGGCTTGGATTTCATCCTTTGGTTTTTGCTTTTTCTCGTCCCTTCAGCAAACGACCATCATTAAAACCACCAGCATATATATAATTTGGACACACTTAACAACAATGCATGCATAAAAAAGTTTATATGTTCTCACTAATGATGTTTTAATTGTTAGGAATTAAGAGACCAAGTAACAAGTGCTTCACAAAGAAGGAACCTGAGTTACCGAATAGTTTGCATCAGCACTGCAACCTGATTTATCTTTGTAGCTGCATCTTACATTAGTCATCCTAAGTGATCATTTATTCTCATGTGGAAAATCCTCATATATATATATATATATATATATATATATATATAAACTGCTAGCAACATTACAACAACACATTATGATTATAATTTTCAATCATATATTAAACGTAATATGTTCAGCCTGACTGATACTGTGTAATGCTGATGCTGATAAAGATTTGCCCATAATATAATTTGAATTTGGTCCTAAAAGATGCTTTTTATAGTGGAACTTCTTGTTATTTATTAGTCAATATTTATGATAATACAAATATATCTATTAAGAGGCAGGTTTAATGGTTGAGTTGTAATTTGGTCTAAAGCTGTGTTAGTGGGATCAGAAAGTCAGTGGGATGGCTTCATTATGGAACCTGCATCAAAAGACAGAGCAAGAGAAATAATGAGCTGATCGACCAAGGTAATCCTTGACTTTATTGTGCACTGACAACCCAGCAAGGCAAAAGCTCCTTAGCATTTTAACATGTTCATACTAAAATCTACAAAAGCATTCAAAATGTAATATAAAATTAAAGAAAAGATTATGGATTGGTTATTCAAAATGCAAGGTCAAATTTGACACATTTTCACCAAAGCTTTAACAACGCTATTAGACCTTTACAAAGTGGTGGAATTGTGATTAACAATTAAACTTACAATCTAAAACTTCATAACCCCTTTGCAGTTAGCCTTACATTGAAGTTGAGGCAAATAAACATGGCTATGTAAGACCAAATCACTATATATCACTATATCACTATATAATCACTATATTTACTAAATGGCTGGTCTTTACAGATGGATGAAGGAACACCTCCTGAACCTGAGGGCTCTTTCGTGGACTACCAGACCACCATGGTAAAGTTCTCCAAGGCCATCGCCATCACTGCACAGGAGATGGTGAGAGCACAAACGCACTGGGACTGACTGACCGACTGTTTTCTATTACCTTTCTAATCTGCAATGACAATATTTACTAGATAAACATTAATCTGTTTCTCTTGCTGTTCTCTCTGTTGCCAGATGACCAAGTCGGTAACCTGCCCTGAAGAGCTTGGTGGCCTTGCCTCTCAGGTGACTGTGGACTATGGACAGCTAACACACCAAGGACGCCTCGCTGCAGTCACTGCAGAGCCCAAGGAGGTGAGAAGCCATGCCCTCTATCTTGTAGAGTTTGTAGGGAAAATTACTTACTTGGACTCCATGAAAGATTTAACACATCATTCCATATGTCTCTATTATTATTGTGGCTCTGAAATATTAGACTGAAAGTGAAACGCCCTTGGATATATTCACTCCGGAGCTGAACAGAGCAGTTTGTTGATGTGTGTCTCTCAAGGCTTCCTCCAACAGTGTGAGATCAAAGAGAAATTTACTGTGCCCCCCCAGCCATCATCACTCTCACCCCAACATGTTCTTTTCTTTGCAGTGAAGTCCAGAGGACAACAATGTATAAAAACACTTCACCAATAGGAACACAACTCGTATCAATATCTTCTGTATAACAGGCTGCTGGAAACCATGCTGGTTGCCATAGTGATACTGTGCCTCTACAAGTCTAAAGCTTATAGTGATGCTTATAATGAAGTACCACCCACCCATGAATCTCAGTTGGGAAATTAAAGGTGCAGTGCCAACATTCCTCCTCAGAGGGTGCTTGAAATAATTTTCATCCACTGACTGGTTAAGAGTTGCCAATTTAGGGCATGATTGTGATTATGTAGCACAGTGACACAAATGAGAAGCTGGATGGAAGTTTAAGTCAGTGCCTTGTTGTGCTTTCAGGTTGGTTTCCAGATAAAGTCACGGGTGCAGGAGCTGGGCCACGGCTGCATCTACCTGGTTCAGAAGGCTGGAGCCCTGCAGCTCAGCCCTACTGACAGCTTCTCCAAAAGGGAGCTCATCGAGTGCGCCCGTGCAGTCACTGAGAAGGCAAGCCCCCCAACTCTTGCACAAGGACACTTTTTTTAATTTTGACTTTTTAAGAGAAGTCTATTTTTGCCGCCGTAATTTGACATCTCTGCTGTTTGAAGTTTGGTGGCAGCATCAGCTCAGCATTAGCATTTTTATGAAAATATTTCATGCGTTCTCACCACTGCTGCCGTACATGCAGTGTATCCCAACTTAAATAAACTGATAAAGAATATTTAAATGTGTACAGCTGCAAGCAGCTGTTATTGTACTGCTGTTGCCTGCATGTTGTATTTTAACTACTACTCATTATTTTTAAGATGTGCAATTGGTTTTAATTCTGCTCTAGTATTGAGTCAGAGCAATAGAGATTGAATATATGCTCCTCTTTGCACTGCCATGTGCTAATAAGTGGGTTATTATAGCAATCATGCGGGTCACGAGAGCATGCCCTCCGTAACCCCCTCACACTGTGCAGTTAATAATAACTCTAAAGTCTCCCTGCTGTTGAGCCAGTGCTGCTCACACATCAGAATGTATCTCTACTCTGATGCTTTGATTCAGGACTCATATCCACCTGGAATAATTTGTGGTGTTATGCTTGTTGATACTTGAAGCCAGTGCCTTGTTGAAATGCACCTCACAGGACTTTCCATTTGTTTAGGAGGGATGGGCCGACTCTGATTTAATGCATGCTTAACCCTGCTCACTCCTCTTAGTCCCAGCGTCCTGCTTTAATCCAGCTCTGTCCAGATCTTTCACTCTAAATATTTGCAGTCTCATTCATCTGTTTTGTAAAGGTCCCGCAAACATTTTAAAAAGAGGGGAAATTGCTGTTTAATGAGGGTACACTTGCAACTGCAGTGCATGCAGAAACTGGGGTTATTTAAAGGTGTTTTCACACCTCTGAAAACAGCATGTTTGAAGGACTTTTTTGCATATCTAACGCTATGTTTAACATGTTCTAGGTGTCCTTGGTCCTGTCAGCACTGCAGGCAGGGAACAAAGGCACCCAGGCCTGTATCACAGCAGCCAGCGCCGTTTCTGGCATCATCGCTGACCTGGACACCACCATCATGTTCGCCTCAGCTGGAACACTGAACCCTGAGAATGAAGAGTCTTTTGCTGACCACAGGTGCAGTGACCTTTCCACAAGCAAGAAAAGGAGACCAAAACATGAAGATCAATGAAAATCTCAAGTCGCTAAAATGATGACAGTAAAAAAGAACCATTGATCAATAGGTTTCTAGATTTCACTTAAAAGGTTTTTGCACTGCAACACTGGACCCCCTTTTTTTTTTTTTTTTGATGACTCACTCAGTAGAAGAGCAGTTTGCCAGTAGTGCAGAACAGTGAGATACATTTCACATAATGAATGCAAATTGAAAATTGTCTGCACTAAACACACATTCTGTTCAGAAAAGGAACAGCTTCCTTTCATATTGCTGGTACTTGAGTGTGACTGTGGAGCAGATTGTGACACAATGTGTCCCGTCCCTCAGGGAGAGCATCCTGAAGACAGCCAAGGCGCTGGTGGAGGACACCAAGCTGCTGGTTGCTGGAGCTGCGTCCAGCCAGGAGAAGCTGGCGCAGGCTGCCCAGTCCTCAGCCAAGACCATCACACAACTCACTGAGGTTGTCAAACTAGGAGCGACTAGCATGGGTTCTGAGGACCCGGAGACACAGGTGATGAAAATCCAAAACACGTTTAGACTCAAGTATGTCTGATAACGCAGATTGTTTCGCCATAAGTTGTCACAGTTGTATGCTTTGATTTTCTAAAACGTGTGAAGTTATTACTTTTTAATTCAGCAGCATGGAGATTTTCACACCATTATAATTCTTTGTCCTCATACTATTGTTTAAAATCAGTCATTTACAATGGCACTTCTATTTGTCTGTGCACCCGGCATTATATTCGCTGTATAATTGCAGTTTCATTCAATACACATTGTATCTCTTTTTTTCCCCTGTGTGTATGCCTCTATCTCTGCCCTGCACTAAGTCTGAAGTATCATGACTAGGTGGGAGTGATAAGGGTTGCAGTGTTAAATCCTCTCCCCAGGGAACGACTGATAAACCTATACTCTGACCATTGTGCCTCATTGATTCCAGCTCTATCTCCTCAGGTGGTTCTGATAAATGCAGTCCGGGACGTGGCCAAGGCTCTGGCCGAACTCATCGGTGCCACCAAATGTGCCGCAGGAAAGTCAGCTGACGACCCGTCCATGTATCAGCTGAAGAGCGCTGCCAAGGTAAGCCACAGGCTGCTCTAACACCATACCTGGTTTATTTATCTACCTCCAGTTTTTCAATTTAGTCGCCAATTTCTTTTTCAGCTAATACTTTCTCACTGAGAGGATACAGCATTGGGTGTTCTATTTGACAAGTGCTCTTTGTTTTGCTGCTGTATTGGCCATTGTACTGGCACAATGTTCAGTTGTTTTACAAGAGAGATATGCCCTTTCCTATCAGGGTGTCCATTTTATTCACATTTTCTGTTTAATCTGAATGTGGGAGTGGATTCATTAAAAGATGTACATTTTTTTATGCATTTGTTTGTCTGCGTGTGTGTGTGTGTGAGAGAGAGGGAGAAAGAAAGTCAATTTGCTTTACTGGGATCTGTAAATAGTGAAGCTATCAGAGCACACTTTCAAGTTTCTTTCTTAAGATCCTGATAATTTCTTCATATGCAAGTAGTTATACAAATGTATAGATTGCAATACCCTAAATGTGTCATCACCTTCATGGAACATTTTATGATCAATTTATTATTTCCTGACAAATTACCAAAAATCTTGAAAAATGCCTTATCTGACAACGTTAAGGAAAGATGAATCTGGAACTGGAAGTGCCATTTTAACCAGATCTGGACCAACATTTTCTGGTTTCTATCCTGGCCTGTGCCCCATCCATGAATCCCACTTTGAATTAAACAGACATGGGTGAAAACATAACATCCCTGGCAGAAGTGACAAGCAACACATTGGTTGTTCCAAAAAACATACACATGCAATAGTTCTACAATGCAGCTGCAAAGACTCAGTGGAAGAGCAGCTGAATTGTAATACAGAGAAACAAAGAGTGTCAAATAAATATGTTTCAGACAAATAGTGTACAGATATATATTTTTTCTTATGAGGATTAGATCAGTGAAAATATGTGTAACTTCCAGCTGCAGGCCTGAGAGAATGCTGACTCTCCTTTGCATATACAGAAGAGTTCTAATTTTCGTCTGTGTTGTCTTCAATGCTTTACCACAGCTGCCAACCTGCCGAGGAATATCTTTTGTATTATATCTGTGTCTAACCTTATTGCAGCTTTGGTCACTGCAAAAGAAAAAAAAGTTCAAAGTATTGAGTCAGTCATACAGCTTCAGATAACTCTTGATTTTCTAGTTGAGAAAGCCTTCTGCAAACATCCTTAGTCAATTTGTTTATTTTACTCATAACTATCATCCTAACCGCAGCATGTAAGCCTAAGTGCTGCCTGTGGTCCTTAATGTTTTCTCATCTAAATGGAATTAGGGCCACCCGTGGACCTGGTCATGTTGACAGATTGTTTCTGTTCTGCCAACATATGGTGACCTCCAAATGTGACCCGGCTCATATTCCAAACCTAATAATATATACTTTTCTGAATGTAGCACAGACATAACTGAGGACGTCATCATAAAATGTGTTTTTCCATTTTGGTATCATTGAATAAACTGTATCACCAGTAGCAAAATGCTCCTCTTTGAAATAAATCCGGGGGCAGCATGGTGGCTTAGTGGTTAGTGCTGTTGCCTCACAACAAGAAGGTTGCAGGGTTGTTTCTCCGGCCTGGGGCCTTTCTGTGTGGAGTTTGCATGTTCTCCCCGTGCCTGTGTGGGTTTCCTCCCACCGTCCAAAGATATGCATGTTTAGGTTAACTGTTTACTCTACATTGTCCGTAGGTCTGAGTGTGAGTGTGAGTGGTTGTCGGTCTCTGTATGTTGGCCCTGCGATGCACTGGTGACCTGTCTAGGTTGTACCTGGTCCAAACAATGTGAGCTGGGATTGGCTCAAGCACCCCCCACGACCCGGAAACGGATAAGGAGTAGAAGATGAATGAATGAATAAATGAAATAAATCCTTTGGTCTGAGCCTCGTTCAGGCTGATTGTTTAATTTTCATTTAATAAGCATTTTCAACATATTGTCGCCATTATTCACCGCAATAGAATCAGTTAATGAGGAGGCAAATTTTATTATTAATGAACAATGTCATGTGTAGCAGCTGAGGAGAAAGAGCGCCACCTCCTGGTCTGACTGTGAGCCCCATTGTGACTTCCCTTTGATTTGACAGGTCATGGTGACCAATGTGACGTCTCTGCTAAAAACAGTGAAGGCAGTGGAGGATGAAGCCACTCGCGGGACGAGGGCACTGGAGGCCACCATAGAGTGCATCAAGCAGGAACTGACAGTAAGAGCACCTGACCACTTCTGCTGTGGTCTGTCGGGAGTCAGCTGATGAGAGACAGGCTTTTTGCAAAGCTGGCCCAAAGAGGTTCAGGGATATTTATTATTCTGAGCAAAACAGGGGAGTTTTCTGGTCTTACTTTTCCTTTATTGTGGGTCCAGCTCCCTTCCTCCTCCTTCCCTTTCATCCCCTGAAGGTTTCTCATAGCTCTTCTTCTTATCAGGGTGTGTGTAGCAGGCGCAAGCACAGTGAGAAAGGAAAATAGATTTCAAGAACTTGTTTTTTTGTCATTTACTGCTAATCCTTATCAGAGGATCCCCATCCTGAGAGTAGGCTTTAGCAAGAGCCGCAGTCAAAGCCAAATTCAACACAGTCCACCTAACTACTAATTATACTGCTAACCATACCAGAATTTTCTGTTTATGCTGATTAAGCACAGTGTTCATGTGCATCGGTCCTCCTGTGAGAATGTTCACAGCTGTATTAACATATGAGAGCTCCCTGTCATGCTTATACCCAATTCCCTGTGTCTGTGCTTCATAACCATCTCAGATGTTCCAGTCTAAGGACGTCCCAGAGAAACCAACCACGCCCGAAGAGTTCATCCGTATGACAAAGGGCATCACCATAGCAACGGCCAAGGCAGTGGCCGCAGGCAACTCTGCCCAGCAAGAGGACGTGATCGCCACTGCCAACCTGAGCCGTAAAGCCATCTCCAATATGCTGACTACTTGCAAGGTGCTAATCCACGCTGATCTGCCAGAACAAGCCCCACACAGACAGCACCAGGTGCCCAGGGAGCATGTTAGCCCAGCTTGTGGAGAGCATATAGGACATTAGAGTCTAGTCCACTTTATGGTGGCTCCTGCTGCTGGTGACTCAGTCACTTTTAAGTCACATGTCCTTCAGAGTGACAGTATAATAGTTCCCACAAGATTAAACGGCAAAGATTAAACACAGCATTGTACCCACACACACAATTTAGTGAAGAATTGAGGGATTTTATCAGTTGTATATTTGATTTGTGATTCAACACTACATGCATCTGCAAATAAAATTATTAGGAACATAGCACATTTCCACAGTAAGATTTGGACTTGGGTTAAATCTCAACAATCCCGTGGGCGTAGTTATTATATCTGTTTTTTTATTTATCAAACAATGCTGTTTATTCACCTTTCCAGCAAGCAGCATACCACCAAGAGGTGGGTGAGGAACTGAGAAGCAGGGCTCTGCAGTATGGCTCTGAGTGCACCAGTGGCTACATCAACCTTCTGGAGCAAGTGCTGCAGGTTAGAATGAGTCAGAAGCATGTGTCATAAATAAATAAAGAATGGGGGTGTGTGTGCGTGCGGATTTCTATAGCAATGGATGGATGGATCTTGGTCTGTACTATTACCAAGTGAAATCTCCCAGGTCTTATCTACAAGATTATATCGTGTAATGCTTGACAAATCTCTGCCTGCCTCCTGTCATTCATATTCTGCTTTACTGTAATATCACTATGAAGTGATAATGGAAGGAAGGTCTCATGACTGACGACTATTGTTAAGCATGAATGACAGGACCGAGGGCATTTACCTCTCTGTCTACACTTTGTTTGTCTGCATCTACATTTATTAATTCATGATTTAAGTCCTGAATTTAATTTTGCATGTTAATCAGCAAAACTAATCAGCAAGATGTTCTTTGTTTATAACAACACTCTCCATGTGTTGTGTGCTGACCTGTAAGTTAACCCACTTAAAATTCTGTTTATTAATGCTTACTGAATCACCTCATTTGTACAATTAGTTACTGGTACATAATTTTTATTTTGAGTTAGAGTTAATTTGCAAATCACAGTCCTGTGATTTGCAATTTGTGTTCTCATATACAGAATACACTGTCACTGCTTTACTAATTGACTACCTTGTAATAATAGTAAAAAGGAAACACTCACAGACTAGTGGAAGACAGTGCACACAATTAGTTATTAGTTATTAGTGTTTTGCTGTTGTCACATCATTTATCATCAAGGTAGGTTTGAGAGATGGTAGAACCAATATAGCAGTTTGTCAGCTTTGTGTGTTTGTGTGTGTGTGTGTGTGTGTGTGCGCGCCTGTGCACATGTTGGGCTTGTGTGTGTTCAGGTGCTGCAGAGGCCCACACCGGAGCAGAAACAACAGCTGGCCGTACACTCCAAGCATGTGGCGTCATGTGTGACAGAGCTCGTCCAGACAGCTGAGGCCATGAAAGGTGAGGCCACACACACTCCCAAGAGACAGAGTCACACACACTTACACAATGCACACAAACAAGTGTTAGGCTTGACAAACTTTAGTTAATTGTGACCCCATTCTCACTAATGTCAGGATTTTAAGGACCACTTAACACACAAGTCATGTATATTTACCATGACTTCACAGTGTCTATGAAACAGACTTAATCAATAATTTTACAGAAGCTTTTGTGTGTGCTTTCCAAAACATTTGGCAGCAGATTTTAATTTAAAGATGACCGTTAGACAGTATCTGCACTGCAGTATAAAACTGGGGAAGCTGAAGCTAAGATTAAGAGCAAGGATTCACATTAGGAGCCAACCAGATATAATAATATGTAAAACAAGCACATGACGGGATTGTGATGATGTTGGAGATTAGTCAAAGGAGCCATAATCCTCTTGTGCATGCATAATATTCTAGTGTTATCGAGTCAAGCCACCAAACCTGTCTGTGTCCCTAATAAAGATAGGTCATGAAAATAACTTGAGAATATTGAAATCGCACTACGAAGTGATTGCCCTGCAAATTGTTCCAAATTAAGCTCGGTAGGATGGTTATGACACAAATATACTGGAGTGTTTCCTGTTGAAGCTGCAGTGCCACATCTGACAGGCATAATAGATTGTGTTTGGACAAGAGTTAGATTTCAGCGTACAGGCAGAGATCCAGTGGGGCTATCCACTTCACCCTCTCTAATATCCCATGTGCTCTCTCCCTCTGTCTTTCTGTCCTTTCCTTGCTGCCTCAGATGGAGGTAAGTGGGATATAGTGTCTTTCTTCCCTTGGATCACCTTTCATGGAGTCAGAAGGGGGTAGGGGGATAGATGGCTCCAGGGGTAGGGGTGCAGAACAGATTTCCCCAGAGCTCAACATAATCTATGAAAACATCATTCCATCTGCCTTACCAAGCTGTTCCCAAACATCTCTAATTTATAGGTACTTAAAAACCTATAAAAAGTCAGGGATCCATCAAATGTACAAGTTTTTGTTTATCTTATTAAACTTTGAGGCATTACTATCATACTGCAAACAGTTATTTGCTTTATTGCTGTTGACTGAAGTTTAGATTTAACATCTCTGTGATGCCTAGATTCTGCAAATTAGTGCGTGAAAAAGAACATCTGCTTCAAGTTTAATGTTGACCTCAAACCACAATGTTGACATAAAATAAAATGTTATCACCTGAATTAGTGCACCGTGCTCAATAATCATGCCGTAACCAACATCTGGGCATGCATTGACCCCTTTCCAGGATCAGAGTGTGTGGACCCTGAGGACCCCACTGTCATCGCCGAGACTGAGCTCCTTGGAGCAGCAGCGTCCATTGAAGCTGCAGCCAAGAAACTAGAGCAGCTGAAACCCAGGGCCAAGCCCAAGGTACAAGTGCCCCGCTCAGTACTTTCCACCCACACAAACCCACGCACAGCTCTTTGCGATTAATCAGAATGGGGTCTTCTTGGGCAGAAGGTGAGAAAAGGTGACACAGACTTTGAGTTGGGGTCATCTTTCCCCTTGTGAGCTGGTATCTTGATATCATTAAAGGAGAACAAAAATGTTTCTCCTGACTCACCATGTTGGTTAGTCAGACAGCTGGTCCAGTGACCTAACGCACAACTCTTGGAAAACTTTCTTCAAATGCACTTTTGGACGTTATTTTGAGTAGTGTTGCCAGGAGGCGTAATTACACTGCAGAGTCCGCGAGTTTATGTTGGAAAGAGTTCCAATGTGTGATGCACTGTTGTGACCCTTTCTGAGAGAGTGGGCCTCCATCTTATTGTACTTGTTTCCTTCATTTCATTGCAGAGCTCCCTATTTCTACACAAAACTCAGGAAGGCTATTTCAACCTTTTTACTATCTCCTACATGCTGCGGCTTTGCCTAACATTCAGATGAACTGTACCAGATATTACACAGGGAAAAGTAGCAAAAGATGGGAGATGGTCGTGACAGTACACACTGTATGCAATATAGGAATGTGTTTGTGGTGTGCTGCTGCATGGTCTTTGTGTTGCTTGTGTTTCTGTCTCTGGAGTGTGAATAGTTGGAGCCTAGTGTTCTTCCTTGTGTCTCTGTAGAGGTTTCCCCCTTTTCAGTTGTGTTGTTCTGTTCCTGTACACAGTGACTGTCAGTTCCATCCTCTGTATGATATGATTGTATATTTAGGTTACCCCTTAAAAAAAAAAAAAAAAAAAAGACCATTCAATGTTCTGTCTCATGCTATAATCCTAGAGCTGCAGATTGCATTCATGAGAAGGGAATTGTCAGTGTCTCCCTCTAGTGATGTAACAGGAAGCAACACAACCAAATAGCATTTGAAGCCAATTTTTTCCTGGTTCAAAGAATTATTTTAAAACAATCCCTTACTGTCACCAGTTTATTTTTTGTCCATTCCTGATTTGTTTTCATATACAGAAGGAAAAAAATGGGAAAAAAAGGTTCTATTCCCAGGAAATGCTGACACGCAATATATAGTGCGGAGCTATTATTCATCAAACTAGCATTATTTATGTGTCTTGCAGTGTATGCAAGTCCACAATGTTGAGGAGCAGTATGTTTTTAATACATAATTAAATTTTATTCTGAGACAGAGTTAATGAATTGCTACAGCTGCAGTAGCCGCTGGATAATCTATCAAAAGTGTTTAGATGTTTCCATCAAACATTTATTTGTCTGAAACGGCGTGAATTTTCCCCCTTCCCTCTCTTTGCTCCCTCTCCTCTCTGCTCTGTCATCGTTCCCACCCTGTAAGAAGGTGGGGGGGGTATTCTCATGCTCCCAGCATGCTTCCCTGCCCTATGCCCCCATCGCCCCCCCCCAACCCCTTCTGAGTCGTTGTAGATCTGGAAGCCTTCTCTGCAGGGCTCTGTCTGATATGTTTGATATATTAGGTTGTTATTCAGTCCAACTATATATCAAACATATTCCTACAGTGTCCCGCCCTGTCTCCAGCCACGTGTGCCTTATGTGTGTATGGAGGTCTATCAAATGCTGTTGGCTCCTGAGGCAGAGATAGCCAATTGTTAACTGATCCTTAGTTCAGGTTTGGGAAACAGGATATTATATTTTGTTGCCACCCTGTTGTCACCAAAAAAAAAAAAAAGAAAGAAATTACAGGTTATACTCAGGTTTGTAGAGGCATTGAAGGCACTAAGGTCCCATCCTCTCTGTTTTCTCCGAGGATTTTCTTTTAAGAAACTAGAGGGGGAGATTCTGTGATTAAAACCAGCTCCTCTGGGATATTTTATAAGCAGATTAAAATTTTTTATACTTAATATGAATACGTTCTATTATTTTTTGAAGTGATAAAAGAATATTTTGGCCTTCATGTTGGAAAAATTCAGACATTATGAGCAAATTGTCACACTTCTCTTGTTTTCATCTAAGTTGATAACCGGCGTATTGCAATGTGCCTGTATTATTGTTATCATAAATAGTTTTTGCCATGATAATTGCATAGTGCAGATCTGACATTGACAATAATGATAGCGCTTGTTTATGTGTGGCTTTTCCTACCAGCAGGCAGATGAGACACTGGATTTTGAGGAGCAGATCTTAGAAGCAGCAAAATCCATCGCTGCAGCAACTAGCGCTCTGGTCAAATCTGCATCAGCAGCTCAGAGAGAACTTGTGGCACAGGGCAAGGTCAGTCTATACATTTATTCAGACACACTGGGATATATTGTATCTACTAATGTAATACAATTTTTTTTTTTTTTTTAAATCTTTTTAATTATCAAACCCTGCTACAGGTGGGATCCAATCTAGCCAATGCAGTGGATGATGGCCAATGGTCCCAAGGTCTCATATCAGCAGTAAGTTGCTATTACCAATAACTCATTATACTTGTAGGTTAACTCCGACTCAAACAAAATACCAAACAAAATGCACACGTGTGTATTTGTTGCTTGATCTAGGCACGTATGGTAGCAGCAGCCACCAGTAGCCTGTGTGAGGCGGCTAATGCCTCAGTTCAGGGTCACGCCAGTGAGGAGAAGCTCATCTCTTCAGCCAAACAGGTTGCAGCGTCCACAGCCCAGCTGCTGGTGGCCTGCAAGGTGAAGGCAGACCAGGATTCTGAAGCCATGAGGAGACTCCAGGTAACAGTGAAACTCCGTTTTAATGTTTCCTTGCAAAATGTGTGCATTTGGATGGTACACATGCTAACTTTGAGATCATTTGTTTGAAGGCTGCTGGCAACGCAGTGAAGCGAGCGTCAGACAGCCTGGTGAAGGCAGCCCAGAAGGCAGCGTTTGACAAGACTGATGACGATAGCGTGGTGGTAAAAACCAAATTCGTTGGAGGCATAGCTCAGGTGAGACAAGATCCCGCAAGATCTTTATTGGAGTCCTGGAATGGAAACTATCGCTATTGTGTGGTTTGCCCTTTTCACTGAACGTTTTCACCTCTCACTGATCTGCTGAAATGCCAGGTGTTATTGTGATGAGCTGCTGTCTCAACTCAGTTTTACCCAGCTGCTTCATGTCTTATTGTGTTTCTCAGAAGAAGCATTGGACATCATCGTTCTCTTAAACAATTCCAAATGTGGTTGACCATTTGTTTGTTTGGGTTTTTTTTTTTTAAGATTTATTCCTTTTTTTAAACAGCGTAATCCTAAAAATTTGGTGGCTTGGTAGCTCTGGTTGATCCATATGTGATTAATTCCTTTTATAAATCACATTAAACAGTGAAATAAGATTAAGAAGATTTTTCATGTAACAATGAAATCCTTCTTTTTGTATGCGCCGAGACACTCTTTCTTAGTGTATGTGCTTAGTTTTCTTCCATGGTATGAGTTGACAGGCTGTGGGCTCCACACGGTGCAGGAATGGGATTAGGATCAGCTAAAGGCACATTTTCTGTCATCTGTTCCCTTTCTCCTCAGATCATTGCAGCTCAGGAGGAGATGCTGAGGAAGGAGCGAGAGCTGGAGGAAGCCCGGAAGAAGTTGGCTCAGATCCGACAGCAGCAGTACAAATTCTTGCCCAGTGAGTTGAGGGAAGATGAAGGCTGACCAGTTGAACAGGGAAGTTACGTGCTCTGCTGATGAGACTCCCTTATCATGGGATGATATTGCCAACGGCTACTTTACTCTCATATAACCAAGGAAAATACAGCACTTAAAACAGGCCTGTTTGGTGAGAAAAACAAGTGCCTGTGCCCTGTAGTGTATTTGTATGTGTGTGCATCATGTGCGTATGTATTCGTCAGTGAAAGACATTGAATAAGGAGGAAGCGGTTACACTTGACTCATCAATAAGACTGGGTTGAGACAATATGAAAAGTTGTATGATAAATGTATCATTGCTTCGTGAGTGTTACTGCGTCATGAGCATTACTGACTGTTACAATCACAAATTGAAGATGTTATGAATGCAGAAATCTTCTATAATCTTTGAATGTTCTATAGTAATTGAAGGCTCTGAGCAAACAGAAATGAACTGATATCTCTGCAACTAGCAGAACAAACCTAAGGGTCCATAGCTCTGTTCTAAATGATAAAAAACAAGGATTAATAAAAAGACGGGGGGGGGGGGGGGGGGGTGCCTCATTTCACCACTGACTTGCATGCACCATCATGTCTATACATATCAATGAAGCTACTAACCAATAGAGTAGTTAAGAGTACAAAGGCTCTTGTATTTTATTAATAAAATGTGAAATTATGGTTTGCTGTCAAACTGGCAAATCTCTGGAAATCAAGGATTCTGATTTAAACTATGTTGTTTAGATTCACACCAAACGATTAGGGGTTCTGATTGGTGTAAAGCAAAAGAAAAAAAACAGACCACTGGCCAACAATAGTGATTAAATATATTTATTCTTGACTAGTTTTTCTAAGAAGCAAGTAGTTGTTTAGCAGCAGATAGGCGTAATCTGTGTTCTATAATTCAGAATCGGGACTATATGTGACCAAATACATCTCCTCAGACACTGTGGCACGCTGTGGAACCCACGTACACAGAGCTGTGTAAGGAATATATGTTTACATTATTTGCCACATTTGTTCTCTCGTCTTCATGTTTGGCCAAGTTTGGTTTGGGTGCCCGCTGTACTGTACACATACACACACACACACACACACACACACACACACACACATACACACATTGGCATATAGTTATTTTCCACTAGTCACTGCCCTGTCCTGGTAAAGACATTTCTACTTTTGTTTCACTGTCTCTTGCAATACATTAAGCAGAAGATAAGAATGAGAGCTTGTGCTGTTATTGTTTGGATGAATCAATGTGTGCAACGATATTTGGCTTTTGGCTTTTGGCTCTTGAATGGAAGAATCATACATTGTGCACTGAAGTTGCTCCTAAACTCACACACTGAAGAAGTTAAAGCTTCCGTTATATTAAACATGGGACATTCTCCTAACAAACTCGAAGGAAACAGCTTCAAGCTTTGATTGAGACAGCTGATTCAATGATTTTATAAAATTTCTTGAGTATATTCATGTATAATATTGGAAATTTTAAGCAATTCACCTCAGTCTATCCATGCCAGTGTCTGGTCCGCATTGTGTACTAGTGCCTTACTTGAGTCTGCCCTGTGAGCAGCTGAAGATCAGGTTGGGTGGGAGCTTGAGCCTTTTCCTCTCTGGATCAGAATATTATGCCAGTCTAATGCCCATCGGGGTCTTAATAAACTGACACCTAGTCCCTTGTTATAAAGTACATTGCCTTGGCTGGTGTCCTACCTGCCTACAATACTATAATGCTGATATAAAAGGGCATCTGTGGATACCTTAGGATTAAGAGACCATATCAGAAGACTAACACTACACTGCATTCCGTAAGCATGTGGCAATTTGTGTTTGGATTTAAAAAAAAAAAAAAAAAAATTGTCAAAAGTCATTACACCAGGTCCTTCTTACATGTTGGACAAAATTACTACCCTATTTCACTGTCTAATCACTATTCAAAAGATTTTTATTAGTAAATGTCAGAATTACCCTGAAATATATTGTCTAACTGATTTGTCTGAGTATTTACAGAAATAGAAAAAGTTACTAGCTCTGTCATGAATCGGTGTTGTGCTTTCTTTAACAGACTGCATTAGTTTTATGACTTGATGCTGTATGTATATTTATCTGGTCACAAAAGTATTTTTTGTATTCACAAAAAAATAAAGACTTTCAAACAATCAATACCATTAGGACTGTTTTGCTTAATATTAATTCAAGTAGTTGTTTTCGGATATTTTTTAAGGTTATCCCACATTCTTTCCAGCAGATGTCAGTATTATCCTTCATAGTTCAGTCAGAGGGGTCAGTGGATGTTTGGAGAAATATGTCCTAATGGAGGGTTTGGCAAAGTTAGCCAGACCAAATATGGACATAGTGGATGTGGGTTTGTTTGGTTTTTTTTTTTCTTTACTTCACAGACAGGACCTTGAAGTATGTAGAGATTCCCATTAAGATGTTTTGGTCAAGAATGAGATTTCACTTAAATTCACACAGTCAGAGCTAAAACCTTTGAGGGGTTGTTAATGAGAAACCTCATGTGGATGTTTTGTTGGTCAGGCTTGACATTTTTCTTTTCAACTCAGGTCATACACTAGTTCACACTGAAGCTGAGCCTCTCTCTGTGTCAGCAGCACATGGGGCCAGAGTGTGTAAATGATGGTAAATAAAGATGGCCAGCACAATACAATGAGTCGTCCCAGTGAACACCATATTTGGTTGTTCGAGTGTTTTGGTCTCGTTCAAGGCCTGGCCACACAGTGGACAGGGGAAAATGAAGCCATGTGTTTAACTGGGAGTTCCCATCTGTCACTCACCCTCTCTCTCCCTTCAGTCCTCAGGACCACAACAATGTTTTTCTGGTTAATTCTCTCTGTGTTTGTGCAGAGCTCAAAAACCTCACTAGCTTAATGATGTTAAGCAGAGATGTGGTCTGGTTGAGTTCTTCTTATTGTCCTGTAATTCATGATTCTAGACTAATATTCAAACCACTTTGTTGTAGCTACAACCAAGTTTGTTTCTTCAAGGGTCGAGCATTTACAGCTTTTGATTGCAAAATTTCCATCTAGTAGAAGTAGCCACATGGTCAGCATGATGGTGCCAATGAAAAATGGAAAATACTGTAGGATTTAGACCTATTCCTTACTATTTTATTTACTTTTACTGTTGGAGTTAAAAAGCTTCCCTTCTCGTGCCAGTCCTGTGAGCATGGACACAGGTGTGGGCTCCAGATTAACCTTTCCATCCTACTCTGTTACAGCACGATATAGGACGTTACCCTCCTCCATCCCACAGGGTCATACTGCAAAACCTTGAACCTTGAGGTTGAAACTGAAGAAAATGAGCTAAAGTTATGCACAACCAAGAGTTTTCTGTTTGACATTTACATATTGTTCAGTGAAGCAAGGCATTAAAAATTTCTTGGAGATTCCAAAATCCTTATGACACAGTGCAGATGCAAGAGTAACCATTAGCATCAACCATGAGCGCCTCTAGCATCTTACGGTCTCCCATTTAGTGTTCAAAGGTGTTATTTGCAGTGACAGCACCTCGTACCATTCCTCATCTCCACATTTTTTTTAGTTTTGTTCCAAGCTCAATTTCTCAAAATTTCTCAGCATTGCTCTCAAGTGTAGCTAAGTTGTTGCAGAGCAACATTAAATGCACTTTGCAAATTCAGGTTTCTTCAATCCACATGTTCATATACTTGCCCGTGTGCAATTTAGTGTGCTCAGACGTGATCTTGTGCAGTAATAGAGTCATGGCTTGTGCTAAGAACAGCCATGGTGAAACTGAGAGTTGTCACACTGCAAAAGCTATGTAGCCACTTATAGTACGTCAACGATACTCTTTAAATTTCTGTGTTCGTCTGTTTCTCTTTTTTCCTTTCAGGAGAATCACTTTTTTCTTTTTCTTTTTTTTTTTTGCAATGATTAGATTACACAATCATGAAACAGGCATCACACTACAGAATAAACTGTGTGTTAGTTGATGGTCGGTTGATGGATTCATTTGTTTGGAACCAAATTCTGGTTTTAAAATGTAAAACAGGCCAAGATATACAATTCGGCCTTACAGCTTAGAGAGAAGGAGAGAGATTCTGCCTTTAGCTGTTTTTCTCCACGTCCAGAGAAAAAGGATGGAGGAGGATGTGAGGTTTGGAAAAAATGCACAGCAGGAAAGGATTTTGGGTTTTTGGGCTGGGCCTTTTGTCCAAAGCATGCTTCTTAGTTTTTTCTTCTTCATCTTCTCTTTCTTCTGCGTAGATTCTGTTTTTATGTGACACAGTCTTTGCCAGGTTCTTTTGTTGTGATCAAAAAAAGTTATTTCATTTGATGTTGATCTTTTGGCTAAACCCGTCCTTTGTGGCATTTCGATGCACACCTGTTCTCCAAGATGTTTACAAACGTATCCAGAAAGCCTTCTTGGTCTTTATAATCCAGTTGAGGTTGTGATATGTACTCCAGTAAAGTGAAGGTTCGGCAGTGGTTCAGCCGCCATGTCAGGGAAAGAAATTTAAAGGTTGCTCAAGCTGATAAAAATGTGGAAGCCAGCATTGTTCATGGGTTGAATGGCTGAAGCTGATGTTTGGCTCCAGTCCAGTTTGTCAGGAAGTTTCACATAGTTCAGTCCCAGATATGTTAGACAGAAGTAAGAAAGTGCTCAAACTAAGAAAATGACCACAACCTCCCAGAAATATTCATCCAACTCGCTTTTTCTGATTATTTATCTTGCTTATCCTTTCACTGGGTAAATCCTGTCTTGTATCAAGGACTTTTTCTTTTTTATCCCTAAACTAGAATAGCTAGTTTAATGATAAAACCCATCATCTACAGTCAGCTTTGTTCAACAAGACTCTTAGGCCACTCGTGGTCCAGGGATGCTGCTACATGCAGTGAATGGACTTCATGTAAACACACTTGCACCGTCCTGGCAAGTAGATGGGGGAAGAATAGAGAGACTGTGGTGACTTACAGTGTGGCTTCACCAACAGGGGTGAGGTCATTGTGTTTCAAGGATGCTGCTGTTTACCCATACTGACATACCACCATTCGGCTCGCTCGGAGAAGCAGCGCTCCATAACGTAAACCTGGGGAAATGCAGCTGACGGATCTACGAGAGCCTTTTACTCAGGTCTACAACGCTTGACTATTTTAGGTAATCGGCTGGGTTCTCCCAAGATGTTGGCTCCATAACCGATCAAGTGTAGAGCCTCTGATTGAAATGGAATAGTAAACAGCCTGTGAAAGCAGACCTCTGCACATACGTAAATGGTTATTGTTTGTGCTGTAAAAGTAAAAGTAAAAGCTCATGAGGTTAAAGTGATATTACTCTAAAACGTCTGCTGGTTGATTTCACTGTTTCTGATTTCATAGGGATCATTAAATAAAATTAAACAATTTTTTTTCTCAGAAAAATAACAAACCCTTGTAGCTTAAAAATAGTGAGTGTCAGGAAGTGTCCCATATTTTAGACCCTTGTGTAAGGATACATTAGGCAGAATTTAGCCATTTTTTATGAGATAACAGGTGGGTGGTGTCTTCATGTGAGGTATGTGAGTCAGCCACAGTCACCTTTAGAGAGTCCATCCTCTTCTGAGTGCTGCCTATTTCTCCCATGACGGCACAGCAGCTCCTTTAGCCGTCAAGTAAGGAAGGCGCAGTATTTCTTAGTCAGCAATGACAGCAAGGCTATATTGGGACTGAGCTGAGACTTAAAACTTGAGTGCTAATTTTGGACAGCCACATATGTAGCATCAGGAACATCTATTAAATCATATAGTCTGACTCTTACAGTTTCTTTCGGAGTTGGGCTTCTCTCAGTGCTTTACAGTGATTTTTCTTGGTTTTGCTCAACCTTGAAACAGTATTGAGAGCAAGCTGTGCGACGGGGGGACCCGTATGTCTCAGACTGTGCTGCCGACTGGAACTGATCTGCAGTGTCTCCTGGGATTTAAGCTGCCTAGAGTGAAATCTAACACTCGTCCATCCAAACCCCTCTGTCTTAATAAGGAAACTTTGCTCAACCCTCATTAGATGACAGGCCACGTTTCTGCTGAGGAAAAATCCCTCGGCTCCTTTTCTTCTCTCAATCCTGTGGCCTCCCCACCCTATATTAAAGCTGAATAAACAGTAAGTCCACTCAGTGCTCTTCAGATTCTCTCAACACTGATGCCAATTTGGTGTGGGGACAGCCGAAATGATTAATCACTGTGACTTTATTCATACTACTATGTCTTACATGGAGGGTTTGTCTCCTACTGTATTCACTCAGCCAGAAACTCATCCGACTACCTTTGATTGATCCTGGGAGCCTGAAATGTTACTGTAAGGAACAATTTTGGAGCACTTTAACTTTGCTTGAGGATTTGAACTTTGTGCTAGTTTACACTCTGCAAACTTTCCTCAGAGCTTAAACTGCTCTAATTAATTCATCACTGTTCATCACCCAACCCTTTTACCAAAAAAACAATGGTATGTTTCAGTGCTGTTGAATTTAAGAAAATGTTAGGTCTAAACTTCTCAGATAGTTTTATTCAAAAGGAAAAACTGGAAAGAAGTTCAAAAAGTGAAAATGTATTACTTCCATGTGCTTATTTATATCACTGCCTCTAAGATTTATAATATGATCCCTCGGAGGGGCCAAGCCCCCAGGTTGGAAACCACTGGATTAAACTACCCTCTTACATAATTAGTTAAAACTCGCCCCACCACCCAGCAGATAACACATTCATGTATTTTAGCAATGACAATATTCAGTTTTAATAAAATGAAGTGCTTTTACATTCAATATTAATTATCTCTGTAGAACTTTTGTTATTTTGCTTTAGTATATTTCTAACTGCAGTTCATAAATGTGTTGGTACTTTGATCTGGCTAACAGTGTTTTTCCTCCACTGGTCTCCGTCATGGTTTTGACGAGAGCACTGCTGTTTTAGGAGCATAATTATCCTCTTATCATACTGTATATTGTTATCTCAGACCCAAGGCCTCAGAGCAGGAACTCACCAGACCGCAACAGATGGATGTCAATTTATCCTCACGTCTATTCCAGTCATTTGTTTTCTATGACTGGCTTTGCACCACTGTTTTATCAAGCACCCTGGCTTTGCGGTGAGTCTGAGCCTGACTGGAAAATGGTCATGGCATCTGATCAAACGTGGGGCTGCAGGCGGGCTTTGGTGTAAGAATGCAGGTGGCGCAGAGCTGTGGGTTCCTGTAGCATTCCTCACTGCAGAGACACCACAGTGACCGAGGCATGGTGAACACAGCCTGCAGCCTTCAAACAGCCACTCAAACCATACTGGAATGTCTCATCACCGTAGATTCTCACACACGCTTTACATTATGGCTTTTCTTCGGCAAAGCCGTGGTCATCTTGAGGTTTTTGTCTCTTATGCTCATGTAGTCATAAAACTTCACTTTCCTTTTTAATATTAGAAAAGATTGGTGGTTTTTTTTCTTCACTACAAATCATCATTGTAAGTCTTGTGATGAAGATTGCACTCTCTAAAGAAGGAATTCATTCATTTTGTTGTTGGGAGAAACAAAGAAAAGTTTAGAGTTACATAGATCAACAAAGACAAGCTACTTCGCTGCCATAGAAGTCCAGCATCCTCCTCGTTTAATTTGTCAGCACCAGAAGACTCTGACAGTCAGGGCTGTAACGGGGAGAACAGTGGCTGAGCTGGAAGTGCATACCGAGAAGTTTTATAGGCCTGTGGAATGGAAAGAAATATTGAGTACGGACCTCACAAAAAGCCCCCGCAACTTAGCCCTCTCCTCTGTCTCCTCTACCTCGCTTACACGAGAGAGAGAGGCCATATATGGACACATGTATGAAAGATTCTCCCTCTGTGTGCAAACACAGAAACGCAGCCCTCTGACATGAGGACCAAAAGATTGAAGGCAAATGTTTAAAGAGAGCTACGAAGAAGATGCTGCAACTGTCAACCAGTAAGACCAAAAGAAAAAAACAATAATTAAGCTGATAGAGGGCAAAGACATGAAGTTTATAGCAAAGCAGAGTGAGTGCTAATGCCAGTGATTTTGAAGCTGAGCTCATCTCTCAGCAGCAGCTGAGCCTTGAGGGAACAGTTTGTGAGCAGGACACAACTGTGATGCTGTGGAAGGAATCTCTTATCTCGAAATGGGAGAAGTCCAAGCTCTGTGTAAACAACCATTTACTCTTCCGTTCCCTCTTGACTTGACCTTTTTGGTGTACAAACAAATACAATGGATGGCAATGGAAGCTTTATTTACCTGATTTAGAAAAAATTGTTTTGCAGAATGCTGCTTTAGATTGTCTTCTTCTATCCCACTTTTCATGCTACGACATGTCTGGACTTTTTGAAAATATAATTTTACACCAGGATTTTAGCACAGCTAGAATGAGCTTGAACATGAGCTTGAAATGAATCGTGACAGTTCCCCCCCAAATGCTTCCACCCCTCTTTTTCGGTTTAGGTTGACTGAGCAGCATCAGATATGGATGACATTCTTGTCTCTCTGTGTGTCCCCATCTGGAGAAGGGGAACACAAACAAACAGTCTGGGAGGAGCGCTTTCAAAGCCACAAATATTCATCCATTATGACTTCTAGCCACCATTGCAGTGCTGGAAGCCACCGTGTTTAGTATTTTTACTCCAAAGCTCAGCTTGTTTTCCTTCAGTAAGTCATGGTTCCTTGAAAAGTGTCACTCGGGATTATTTGCAAACTTCTGTCTCTTAAACTTTGGAAAATACATCTACCCTTCCAAGAACTAAATAGAAACTTTAAAATTACTTTTAAGCCAGTCAATTATTATTGCATAACACAGTTACACTTTTTCCTCCAGTTTTCTCTTGAGTCAGCCTCAGCAGAGCCAATAAAACACGGCAGACATGGGGATTTCTATAAAACTATGTAATACTAAAGTCTGTGCCTCTTCCCAGGCCTGTGAGAGATTTATCACAGGTCTTTGCAGTGTGAGAGATGACAGATCATTTCAATTAACAGCAGCTACTTCTATAGTGTCGAAAAAAGCTTGGCAAGAATGTTACCCATCTTCAATGACGCACCTGCAGCTGAAATATTCGACCTTCATACCCCAGGAATTTGACTCCTGAAATGGGAGTGGTGAGAATTGTGAATTTTGATCAGATCATATTTTGGTCCCAGTTTCCATTAACTTAATAGAAAGATCAAATGGAATTGCAACCTATTGAGAGACATTTATGTGTGATTTACATCCTTAATGACAGATTTATCACCACAGAGAACTGCGTGAGTCAAAGTGTCACAGCCTTATTGCAACTATCCGTCAAGTAAAATATTGTTGGTGTCTCTGGGCCCTCGCTTTGGTTAGATGTCCACCTGTGCTCGCTAGTACACCAGTTTGAGTCTTACAACTACTGGTATATGTCAGTGGAACATTACTGTGAATAAACCCGGGGGCAGTGCGGCATCGACCCGGCTTGGGTTACAGCTTGGGTTGCACCCTCGCAGTACCCCCTCTCCATTTTTGCTATGCTAAATGATTATGTCCCTTCATGGAGCGATCTAATCCCACGGGTACTGTCCCAAAGCGCCAAGGAGCTCTCTATATATATCTGGACGATGTCTGCAGAAATCTTCACATGGTATTTTGACAAGGAGCCTGCCAGAGCTGTGCTTCACTCAGTGGCTGTGCTCTCAACATGAAGGGCAAGTTGCTCCTTCAGTATATTTCCTCCCTATTCTTTACCCATTGAAATAAGCTAGATATCATTAGAAAACAACCATCCATGATGCTTTTCAGAATGTTATATCTTCAACTTTCCCAAAGAACATGCAGCGTAAGATATTTTCCTGGAAGAGCCGGCAATGCGGTTAGGCATCGACATAGGCAGACACATAGTTTCTCTAATGCAGTAAGATTTTAGACATGGCAGAACCTTAAATGTCTCTCCCAAGGGTGCTCTTATAAAAACATGAGTTCAGCCACAACAGCAAAGTCAAGCTCAGCTCCTCCCTGAGCAGTGACTGAGGGAGAACCGGACATTCCTTCTAGACAGTGGGTTGTCACTGTAGGCCTAACAGATTCTTTAATACACAGTTACAGTATTAGTGTCCAGTGTTAAAGCAGTTGGAAAGGCTGCTCTGTGTCATTTAGATGGACAGGAGGACACGCTGTGCTGCTGCCTCAGGGCCAAATGGTTACAGAGTTGAAAGTCTAAGAGTTCAAGGACTCATTTGTCCCAGTTCTCAATGCCCTGAATATACATCTGAAATTTGATTATTTGACCCTCTACGTGGCCACTTTTTGCCCTCATTATATCTATATTTATTCATCGTAACACTATAAATATATTTAATGAACCATTTTAATGTGATGCTCCAACTCTTACCATTTTGTTTATAACCATAGGTCATAAAAATCTTACATGGTAGGATAGCCAAGATCATGATAGTGTAATGAATGTGAATCTGAATTCTGCCCATTTCTGCACCTGTTTCACTCAGCTGTCGTCTTGTATAGACGGCTGAATCAGGATACAGAGACAATCCAGATTCCAACATGTCGCAGTTTCTCGGCTCTGTCCAGAAATCGAACAGAAGTTGTTTTGGCAAGTCTGTTTTGTTTTTTTGTTTTTTTTTTCACCCTCCAGACATGCTCTACGTTGTGAGAAACAAATTCCTCTTTCAATAAAGTCAGGCTACATCCTCACAGCTGTTTGCTGCCGAGCAGGATGATTGCTGCGAAGATTCCTGGCTTCTGAATGAGCTCATGTATTCACTGTTTTCAACGGAAACAAAGTCATCTGAAGCCAATAAATTCGTCACCACCCTCACTGTTGGAGGGTCAAGAGGCAGAATTTTCCCCATTAGCACAAAATGACATGTTTGGGTTTAATTTAAATGGCCTTAGCCGTGTGATGGACTGGCGACCTGTCCAGGGTGACCACGCCCTCGCCCAGTGTGAGCCGGGATTGGCTCCAGCACCCCCGCGACCCATAAAAGGATAAGTGGTAGAAGATGAATGAAAGAATGAATAAATGGCCTTAACACTGACCCCGTGCTGTTTTTACTGTGGCTCTGTGTTGAAGGAAAAAAAATCATAATGTATTTTATTTTAATTCCCAGAATGCCACAGTAAGTCTAGTGTGCTATCACAAACTTCCCAAGAGTCCATTAAGTAAAAATGCTGTTTGAGATCATTAAGATCAAATTACAATTGAAGGAAGCAACCAGCGCTTCACTGTCTATAATATCATATCATAAAGTATTTCTTGAAATATTATATATGCATTCAAACATCAAATGCTGCATGCAAGCAGTGCTATATTTATATTTAAGTATTTAATCCAATGTGTATGTGATATATTTTCAATGTAAAAGATACACTATAATAAGATGAACATTCACAATATGACTAACATTAAGTTAATATATGCACATATTGCCAAAAAGAAAAAAATTACTTTTCCAGACGTATGATCCGGCAGAAATAAGTCTGGACCTGTGACCCTGTGTTTTTTAGTGCCAATCACAAAGTCACAAAGTCAAAGACAAGGCTAGTGAGTAAATTATCTAGCCAATGAAGGAAATCATAAGAAAGCAATATGATGAGAAAGTTGTATAATCCACTTCCCATGATTCTCTGCTGCTGGCATGTTTTACTTGTTGAGCAAAGTCTATTTGATTTTCACAAGCATGAGTGCGTTGGGACGGCATAGCAACAATAATCTATATAACAGGCCAAAGCCTGAGCAAGACAGGGATTATATTAGGCGGAGATATCTAATAGCATTAGACCTTAGACTCTTGGCACAGACTCTTGGATCCATTTTACAGACCAAGGCAGGTGCATGAAAGAGAAGGCGATCCTAAAAATATCCTTGAGAATCTTTCTGGAGACTTGAAGACACTTGGGGTGTCCTCAGCTCTTTATATACAGTCCATGGCTCTGACTCACCAGTTGTGTGCTTTAACTTTTCATGAGCCCAGCGCTTTTAAATACTGTTGAGGTTTTAAGGATATTCCTGGGTCAAACAATGCAAATTCAATTCAAATAATGTTCAATTTCCATTTTTTTTATTTCCATTTTAATAAAGTCAAATGGATTACTATAGAGCATAATGTAACAGATACTTTCCCATTCGAAATCAGTAAAGCGTTTAACATTTCTAAAATGCCAAGTTAATCAGTAGCTTAGATGTGCTAATTGACTGACTGGTGCTGGGTTCTGTAGTGCCACATTCAAATCACACTTCAACAGTTTACAGGGAGGATATCCGATACATTATCAGGTAAACACTTCCCAGTCTTGAGCCCCCCCAGACTGTGAACAATGCCTCTTGGGTTTGCCCGGCTTACCAAAAGTATCTCTTCTCACACAGCCCATTCTACTACAGCTACTACAACACATCCCACAGGAACTTCTACACACACGCCCTCCCAAAAACAGTCACACAGAGACACAGCAGTGGCTCCAGGTTACTAAATGATTGGTCAACTGTTACTGCAGCTGCATGTGGCCCCACTCCCAGTCTGCCACAGAGCAAAAGGGGACGACTCGCCCACATTTCTTTCATATGGGAAATTGACTGAAATAGCACTTGATCAAAGGACAACAACCACATGCAGCATTTAAATGAATTGTCACAGTGTTAAAACAAACTCTACACAAATGCCATTCAGGGATTTACTGGGTTCAGTCAGTAATATCTGTCTTCATCTGCATCTTCTCTGTGCGTTAAATGGGTTTTGTTACAGCACCATTAGGAAGCCTTTCCCTGGGAGCTGCCCTCTTGCCCATCACAGCCCATATACAGGCGTATCAAAAGTCCAATGTTTGGCAACAACGAATCAGTGAGCAGATCTTTAAAAAACGCCCGGGCATCCACACACGCCTCCTCCAAAAAAGTATTGGATGTCCAAAGGAATTCAGTCACCCCCCCTTGAAAGTACATATTTGACAGGGCACAGTCAGGCAGAGCCCGCACTCCAGCTTAGCGTTCAGTTAGGCACAGACGCCCAGCTCCTCTCTCGCTCTCTCCTTGGTTTTCATTTGGACGTTTGGACGACGAACAGCAATAAGCAGCCATGGATGCCATCAAGAAGAAGATGCAGATGCTCAAGCTCGACAAGGAGAATGCCTTGGACAGAGCTGAGCAGGCTGAGTCAGACAAGAAGGCAGCAGAGGACAGAAGCAAACAGGTCGGCTGTGTTTTTGTTTTTGTTTTTGTTTTTGTGGAAAACCTGACCGATCCATAGAAAAAAGCAGGAACACCAATAGCAGTGTAAAGTCGCTGCTCTTTAAATGGACCGCGTCCTAAATACGGATTAATTACTTTCTTGGATAATCCCAAATAAGGATTAAATTAAGAATAACCCAACCTTCTTGCTTTTCTTGGATGTTATAATATATCTTCTCATCTATTTTGACTATATGTGTTGTAATTATAGTGTAGAAATTGTGCTCATCACTAGTTTAAGAGAAGCTATCTTTGATAATGAACTGAATTATTGCATATTCTGTTTAACTGTATAATGTCTTTCATATGCATGTATAGTTAGAGGACGATATGAGAGAATTGGAAAAGAAATTGCGTGTTACTGAGGACGAAAGAGATAAAGTGTTTGAGGAGTTCCAAACTGCTGAGGAAAAGCTGCTGACCGCTGAGGAGGTCGCCACCAAGGTATCTGATCCAGACGTGCATGAGCTTCCCTAACTTTTCTCTTCTCTCTTCCTTCTCCCCTGTCCTGTCCCGTCCTGTCTTCTCCTGTCCTGCGTGTCCATCTGTTCGCGCACTCGCGCCTTGCGCGCGCTCACGCCACTGCCCCCCTCTCCCTCCCACCCACCCCTGCTGGTCACCTCTGAAACTGTCCCGCACTGAAACCCGCCTCAGCTTGAGGACGATTTGGTAGCTCTGCAGAAGAAGCTGAAGGGAACTGAGGATGAGTTGGACAAGTACTCCGAGGCTCTTAAAGATGCCCAGGAGAAACTTGAACTGGCTGAGAAGAAAGCTACCGATGTAAGTAAGGAAGGGACTAAGGCACCACTCCTGCACCACGCTGCCTCACACCTTCACTCTGTCATCACTGTGTCTGTGGGAAACGACAGTTCAACGGAGCAGTCTGCCCTCTCTGCTCATTCAATTTGGACCCGTCTATTTACTGAAACCATTTTCCTGTCGGGTGGATCAGCCCATCCTGGAAAACGAAACAATTATTTATGAATTGGCTTTTTAAATCAAACCCCTGTTGAATTGTCGTTTCAAGTTTTGTCAAGAATCACGTGAACAGTCGCCCAGAAGTCAGCCCAAAGAAATTCAGATTGACTATTTAATTGACTTTAAAAAAAATCGAACTAAATCAAATCAATCCAAAGTATAAAACTAAAACATAATCTTGTAAAATATCTGTGTGTTTTGGGGACTCGTGTGTCTTTGGCCAAAGGAGTCTTACTCAGAGTGAAAAGTGCAGTAGTCTTCCTCTGAGCTCTGAGAGCGAGTGGCTGGATAAATATAGCCCACTGCTTTATATGGTCAAGATGGAGCTCACATCTGTGGCCTGCTGCTCTTTGCTTACCGAAGAGAAAAAGGCTGTTTCCCATCATAATGGCCCAGGCAGCAACCTCATAACAACAACAACAACAACAACAAAAGGAATAAATAAATCTAACTCATTTACTGAAAAACTAAATAGATGATCATTTTAGGGGTCATTTTTGCCTCTTTTTCTCCCCACGCCATAGGAAAACTATGTTAAGAATTTAGATGGAGGCATGTAAAGGCCGTGACCTGCTACAGTACACTAAACACACTTTTGGTCAACATAAACTTTTTTCTCATGAGAAAAACTCCCATTAATGACTCAGTTAGGGTCAAGTTCAAGTGTAGAAGACACACGTTTGCTCAGCAGAGGTAATTAGAAGATCAGTAAGCAGTGTGGCCTTGAACAAACTCTGTTGTAATAATCCTTTAATTGGATTTAGGAGTAAATTGGAGTTAGGCCTCAGGGACTGGAAGCTACTTTATAGTCTGCTGAGTTTTAGGCTGTCACACTTGATATTGCGTTTTATTCCCTATACACCTTTAGATACTGCTGTAGTTGCTTTGCCAGCACCCCCAGAGGGAGTTTTAAGTCAGTCATTAATACCCCTTGTTGTTTTTATTTATTTATTTGTTTGTTTTCACTTTCGCTTTCTACAACATCGCCTCTAATCACTGTACACCCTGGAAAGATCGCCAGGGGCCAACACAAAAAGACAGACAAAGACGAACACCCACTCTCACTCAGACCTACGGGTCATTTAGAGACACCAATAAACCTAAACATGCATGCGTTTGGACGGTGGGAGGACACCCACGCAAACTTGGCACAGAAAGCCCCCAGCCCCGGGAGCCGAACCCGCAGCCTTCTCGTTGTGCTGCTTATTTCAGTGAAGACTTATCGACCTGCCGGTGGTATGTATTATTGTATTAGCTGACCCGCAGATGGCGCTGCAGCTCTGCAAATTCCCCACACGCGTGCTCGTCCCACAGTATTTGACAGGGTGTGTTCCTGTCATTAAAAAGACATTGTTACTCTGCATCAGTTCAATCTCACATTTTATTATTTTATTTGGGGGGGGGGTTCAGCAGATATTCCACTGACTGAACTGACTTTGAACAACCCTGCAGAATATTTGAGTGTTTAGGTCTATTTTGATATTATCAGCCGTACTTCCTGGACAAATAAGCGGCATTGCACGGCGCGTCTCCAGAAAGCTCGCGCACCGACCTGACTGACTTCACGCAGCTTTTTCAGCACAATCAAGGACGTCACCTCGCCGCCTCCTCACTTTCTCGGAATTTGTACCGCTGCACGGAGTACAGCGGGGGGGGGGTTGGTTTGGTTTGTTTATATATATATATATTTTTTTTGGTTTTGTTGCGCTTGTTTTAAATTCACATAGTTGTCCAATTAAACAATGGCCGGAGCTACATCACTGGAGGCGGTAAAGCGAAGGATCAAATCGTTGCAAGAGCAGGCAGACGCCGCCGAGGACAGAGCCGAGAGATTACAGAAGGAGTTGCTGGCGGAGAGGAAAACCAGGGACCAAGTAAGCATGCTGTCACCGCGTTCATCCACATCAGGCGGGCCGTTTTAGCAGACGCAAAATGACACATCCTCCCTCCTTTTTGTCTGGTTTGAATTGATAGGCGGTGAGATAGCGGGATTTTTTTCCCCCCTGACAGCCCGCAGCTCCTGCTCCACCGCAGAGAGAGTGTGCGGTGGCGTTGATCGCCGCTGATCCGGGGATCAGAGCGTTTCATTGGGAAGATTAGGCCGCTGGTGTCCGGCTCTATACTCTGACACATCAGGCCAAAGTTGTTTCTTCATCAATTCGTCCCATCCGCGTCTCCCCTTTTGCTGCGTTTCGCTCTAACGGTCCCATTCAACCTGCTAACCAGTACAATTCACTTTATTCTGCGCTGCAGGCGCCGCAGCAAAAGGTTAAACACGTGAATGATTCTTTTTTTTTTTTTTTTAAGCAACCAGGAAGTTGCAAGTAAACGGTGGCAACATTCAAGGTGCCACTGTGTACACAGGGAGCTCATGCTCTTTGACTTGCCCTTATAAGGACAATATGTTTTCAGCTACAGACCGATTTCCCTCCGACTGAGCTCAGCAGGACTTACCTAGAGGGGAGAGACCTTTCTGCAGGAGACTCATACTCTGGTTGACAGAGTGTTACTGATGATATTGATATTTCAGCCGGAATTAAACCACTGTTTTAGCTTATGCATTATTTGTAACTTCCTTGTCAGGCTTGAGATGCACTTTGGTGCAGCAGTGTGCACAGAAAGCTGCAGGGAGAAACAAACAGACATTATGAATCAGTCAGAATTTCTGCTAGATTTATCCTGTTTTCATCTTCACTGCATTTCCAGGACAATGCAGGTCTCACAACAGCTGAGCAGACAGCAGAAAGCAGAAGTAGATACCAGTTTGAATAATCAAATATATATACATATATCACATCCCTATTAGCATGGACTCATTTCACAAATGTGACCAGACATTAAAAACACATACATATCTCAAACAGTTGTGAGTTACCCTGAAAGGCTCCCCTGTGGTTGTACGTGTACCATGTGAGCAGTCATTGACAGTATAATTATCTCAGGCCCTTTGACTTGAGCCTTGTTAATGTTCTCTCAGGAGCCTAGTAATGAGGCAGGGTATTCAACCTTCTTTCAGCTCAGGACATTGTTATCATTATTACGTAATCGCTGAGGAGCACAAGCAACGCTCCAGGGAGGGCTCTTCCTAGCAGGTGACAAGTAAAACCTCTTGATCAACCGTGACTACACTCACCCATCTGGCATGAAACAAAGCAGGAGTGACTCCATGACCTAAAAAAAAAAAAAAAACAACCCCAAAACAAACACATACCGTCTACATTCTTTGGGTTGACAAGTATATATGGACGTGTGTGATTTCCAGCTTGTTTGGTGTAAGAGGGTGACCTGCAAATTCTGACGTGCTGTTGCTCTCTCCCTAGGCTGAGGGAGATGTCGCTTCCCTTAACAGACGTATCCAGCTGGTTGAGGAGGAGTTGGATCGTGCCCAGGAGCGTCTGGCTACTGCCCTGACCAAGCTGGAGGAGGCTGAGAAGGCTGCTGATGAGAGCGAGAGGTGGGTTTCCTTTGAGCTGCAAAGACTCAGGCGTCTCGCTGTCATCTCTCGCTCTCACTCTCCTGCTGTAGAGACCAGGTGGCAGGGCACTAAGGTCCAGCGCAGCTGTGTTTCCATCTCTTTGTGTGGGGTATAAGCGGCGCTTCTGTGCCACAGAGCTGCATGACAGACAGTTCACCGATTCACTAGTTTTATCAGATAGTGCAGTCATTTCCTCACATCCCAAATTCTGTAATTAACTCCCTCTTTCACGTGAGAAAGCGATCAGCCATTCACCTTTAGAAGAGTACGTTTTACATTTACCACTAAAATGCACCTCACGTTTCCTCAGGGAGACTGCATACTGACTGATCCTAACTCCTGATTCCTAACAATCGCTCAACTGTTTGTCCCCCCGCACAGAGGAATGAAGGTCATTGAGAACAGGGCCATGAAGGATGAGGAGAAGATGGAGCTGCAGGAGATCCAGCTGAAAGAGGCCAAACACATCGCTGAGGAGGCTGACCGCAAATATGAGGAGGCGAGTTTTCTCAGCCACCCCAAAAACAAATCGACACTAAACATCCAATTGCTCAGTTACTATAATTAGTCCCACTGGATTTCCAAGGCATACTTATGTTTAATGACATATCAATCTTACCATCTCAATGTTGGAAACATTTTATCCATACATATCTAATTATGGCAACACTTTTTAATTTTAACTTAATAATTTACAATGTATTAAAAGTAGATGTAACCATTTTACTAATTTGTCAACAACAACTCTCGTGGGCACCCTTAAGTGGAGGCTGGTGTACAAAAGGACAATATAGAGTAATCTACTCCAGTAATATAACACACACATTCATTTGAAACGTTATAATTGATGCCAAACACTGTACATTTATGAACACAAAAACACAACTTTAACTCATTCACTATGTGAAAGACTTAAAGGGTTAACAAATTCAATGTAATCATATTAGATTGATACATTTTCACTTTAAAGGAAAAACCCTTAAACCATGTCCCAATTGTGTCAGTCTTGTTAAATGTTAGATGTGTTGTAACACTTTGTTGTGCTGCATCTAAAGGTGGCCCGTAAGCTGGTCATCATTGAGGGCGACCTGGAGCGCACAGAGGAGCGCGCTGAGCTGTCAGAAAGGTGCGATGTTTCAACTTTGTTGTTGGCTAAACCTGCATTTCCACCTGCATGTCCACCAGCATTAAAACAATTGAAGCTTTCAGCACTAATACACAAAGTAAAGGACATGCTGTCATGTGTACAGCATGCCCTGTGTTACTACTCTATGTGCTAATTATTTGCATGCTCTCCATGGTTTGGATGTTTTTGGCTTGCACACGTACGCCACACCCACTAACAGGCGAACTCGAGGAATGGAGGATGAGCTAAGGGTTTTGGAGCAAGGCATGAAATCACTAAGCTGCTCAGTCACACAGGTACTACATACAAAAAACTAACACACACTTTTGTCTTTGACAAGTGGCTCTTTTCTCTTTCATCTGATCCGCTGAATGAAGCCTCTGCTTTGCTTGCTGGCTTGTTACTTTCCTTTTTCACGGTCTTTTATTCTGGGTATTAGACTCTTTCATGCCTCTAACACAGCAGGGATTGTGCACAAATAACCACATCACAATTAACAATCATAATATATAGGTCAGAAAATATTTGGCAAATAATTTACATAACTGCTTTTTGTGATGACAAGACTCACACTGCTATTCTCACATTCCTGCTCTGTTTAGGCACTTTTGAAGTACTTGGGGTTCCCTCCTTATTGAATCCCTGTAGTTCTTACTCATTTTGTTTCTTTTCCCTCCCTCTCCCTTACTGTCCCTCCACCTTGTTTGTGTCCACCTCTGGTTCTGTCTCTCCTCGGTATCCTCCCTTTCCTCCTCCTCATTCCTTCTTCTCTCTGGCAAATTTATCCATTTGTCTAAAAAAACAGCAAATGCTCTGAGCTTGAGGAAGAGTTGAAAACTGTGACCAACAACCTGAAGTCACTGGAGGCCCAGGCTGAGAAGGTAGGTGCAACCTCCTGACCAAGTGCATGCCGCCAACTCAGTTCCCCCCGTAGCCTTGGTGAGTGGGGAGCAGAGGAGCCTGTGGACCAGAGTCTCTTCATATCAGTTTTATTTCACAATATATATTCCTTGGGAAATGTGCATGCTGTCATTTTGAATATATTAGGACAATCAGAGCGTTTCCCTTTACATGCCTGTCTGTTTGACTCCTGTCTTTTTTGTCCAACAGTACTCACAGAAGGAGGACAAGTATGAGGAGGAGATCAAGGTCCTCACCGACAAGCTGAAGGAGGTAAAGTTTCACACGGCCTTATATGGGGGTTGCAAATTGAGCCCAGGGGAATTCATCACAGTTTGAGTGCTGGACTGACTTCTAAATCTGTCCCTCGACCACAGGCTGAGACTCGTGCTGAGTTCGCTGAGAGATCAGTAGCCAAGCTTGAGAAGACCATTGATGACTTGGAAGGTATGATTTATTTTTATTCTTTTAGGTTGCTCCTCTCCCCAGAGGGCTACTCAGGTTATTTTGAAGTGTGTTTTTCTTTTACATGGTAGTAAAAGCATTTGGTAAGTGCTGAGTACTTTGTTTTTCTTTTCTTTTCTTAGAAAAGCTTTTAATTGGCCAATTCTGCTCTGTTCTCTATCTCCATTTCTGCCTCCTTTCCTAAGTTCATTATGGCTTTTTTTTTTCTCAGTTGATTGTTATTTTTGAGTCTTGTGTTAGGAAAGAAGAGCTTTGATGTGTACCAGACATCAGGTGTAGCTCTTGGCTTAGGTTAAAGGAGTCACAGTGTAAGTTTAGGGCTGAAAGCCATGTGGCAGGGAAATAATTGGTCCATTTCTTGATGGTGCTAAGGAATTTTGCCTTCTTTTTTTTTATTTGCACTTCCATTTTATCATTTTCTGGTATAACTTTGTTTTCCTCTTTTTCCCATTTTCTTTTTCTATCATTTCTTCCTGTCTTTCACCCTCTCTTGTGAATGGTCTGGATGCTTCACCCTTCACCTCTGTGTCATGTGCTCCTCCACCTTTGCCCTCTTTCATTGCACCTCCCTCCCACTACACCCCTGGCCCACCAATAGATGAGTTGTACGCTCAGAAACTGAAGTACAAGGCCATCAGCGAGGAGCTGGACCACGCCCTCAACGACATGACTTCCATGTAATTTTCAACTTGTGCCTGTTGCCTGTTCCGCCATCACCCTCCTTTCCCCTTCTCTGTACACCATTTGTCCCTCTTCCACCATCTCCCCAATATTAAGCATAAATCCCTGGACTTGAAATGGTTTATCCAGCCATGTTTTTATGTAGTCTTAATTTCTTAAAATGTACAGTGCGGTCCTCGGTGTCTGTTATTCAAACTTTCTTAACAATTGTAATTCACTCTAAGTGTTTATAATTATTCTGTGTGCCCTTGGTGTCACTATCAATGAATTTTTGAAACTACTAATGTGATGCATGAACATAAACGGCATAAAAATTTTTTCCCATAGTTCCACAGTTTATATGTGAAAAATATTTATTGTTCCTTCTATCTGTTAATGCATTTTATGCATCTCTAATCTTCAAAATATTCATGGTAATTCACCTGATATTTTGACATCCTAGGCACGTGCATGCAGGTTGTATTGATATGAACTGTAAGTGAAGGATTTAAATTAATCTGTTCCACTCTTTCCTCTTCTACTAATATGGTCATCTTCTGTCCAGAAGAAAAGCCAGTGTTTTTATGAGACCCTCACTCCCTGTTCTGTCATCATACCAGTTGAAATTTTATAGTTGTTGGTTTTGAGTAAGTCCTGGGTTTTATTAAACACCTTGGGATTGTGTGGGAGACTGACAATGCGCATCAGGAAGAAGTCCTCAGTCAGAGGCGATAGTTGTTCCAGCCTTCAGTTAGTGCTTGCCAGCAGTGTGCTCTCTTACATCCCAATGTCCACTCTGCATTGTGATTTTGTAGTGTGCAGTGCCATAACTTCTTTAGTTGTGGTATATTGTTGTGCGCATCTTAAATTTCCATAGGTCCCACAACCCACCCCCATGGTTCACTGTACTTCTTCTCTCCCACACAGATAAATTGTTTACACCTCATCAAAGACGCCTCCTGTCGGCTGAGCGGCATCTGTCTGCTCTCTCCAGCCTTCTCTCCATTTTCCCTTCCCTCTCTGTCTTTGCTTTCCCTTTCCTTCTTATGTTTTCATCCTCATGTCATGTTACTTGCATCTCATCTCTTGTACAGAATCCTAGAGTCTTTCTGCGTTGTGTAAAAAATAAACATCCTTCCTTCTATGTAAACTGTATCTCTTTACTCTGTCTTTTCTTTTTCGTTTCTTTTTATTTTGTTAAGTGGCTCTAATGAAACCAGGAAGTTGTGTTTTTGATTTTGTTTCTGCATCTCAACCAATCATTAGTTGAACTTTACCCTGCTTTCTTTGTTGTAGTTTGATAGACTTCAAAGGATGTTAATTTTATTTTATTCAAATATTCTTCTGTGAAGCTGTGATAATAGGTATTAGGTATCACAGCCATGCTTTAAGCACACAAACCTAAAACATCTACAGGGACTTTACTGAAAACTGAGCCAAGTTATCTTCTCTATTACCATTTGAGGCTGATGCATGCAAGCACTTTTTAATATTTGCTGCTGCGGCAGGAGGAGCCGACTGGAAAGATTAGAGGAGTGGAGGGAATCAGTGTTGGATTGTTATCAGGAAGATTGTGGTCAAGTGGAGGAATGGGTTTAATGGTGGGATACAGGACAGTATGTGGGATCTGTTGAGCCGCATCTGTTTGCTGGAAAAACTGGATGAATTGGATATTAGTTATTATGATGAGACATGGGCTTTGTAAAATAAATAGTATCCTGTCATATATTTGAATAAATAAACAATCACACATTTTGAGTGTTTTTATTAAATGTATTTCTGTAAAGTCAGGCACAAAGAGTCAAGTAAAGGTTAGAAGTTTCTATAGTGGCATGTGGAGAGACTTCAGATTTCAAATGGGACTGTTAAACAATGGTTGAGCCACATTCCTTTTTGAAAAAATGTCCAAACATACTAAAGTTGGAGAAAAGACGATCCTCTGTGTCCTGTTCTGTTGTTGATCTGCCAGAATTAAGCATAATGCTAAGATGCTTTTATAGAGGATATTATGACTGAACGGGCAGAGACAACATTCATAGAATTTATCATTTTTTCCTCTTTTGTTGCTATGCAATCCAATTTTAAAGATTATATGTAAGGTTAAGTTGCGCAGCCATGCTTCCTTTAAAGCTCTCTGGATTGAAACTCCTCTTATTCTATTTTCACTCAACACACTGTCCAGCCTAGTTTTACGTGCTGTAGAGTTTAAAATCTGTCAAAACTATCAAAAAAACAGGACATCAAAATTATTAGATATATTTTATTACATAATTGCCTTAATTAAAAAAAAAAGATTCAGTATGTTACTTTTTTTTTTTAAGTCTTTGATCTATTCTAAATAAGGTAGGTGTTAAGACAATGCACTTTCTCTTTTCTAGTTTTTCTGATTTCCTGTCCCCTCTCTGTTTTTCAACTTGCTTTCTGACTGCAAAGATCGCCTCTACCAGCAACTTCAGAAAAACCGACTTCTCACTAATGAACTAAGTGTGGCCTTGAATGAAGACTAAATTGTGCGAATGCTTTGTCTGTTTTTTACAGTTTTTGATGTGTGTACAGCATTCTCATCTAGTGAATGATCCAAAAGTAACACCTGCACCTGCTTGGAATTTGTGTTCCTGTTTTATGGAGATGTATTTCTAGTCGAAATATAGTGAAAATCAGGGATAATCGCAATTGTAGTTGTTTTTTTTGTTTGTTGTTTATCTTTTAATTTTTTGCAAACTGTTGTTTCAAAAAAAGGACAAAAGACTTTAGCTTGTTTGCATGGTTGCTTCCATATCATAGTATGAGCTTGTTAAGTGTGTTTCTCTTGTTGTCAGTGCTGCGTAGATGGGGTTAAAATGACTAGATTTAATGATTGACCTGGATGATGTCCGTTCCTATTGTAAGCTAACCAACTGACTCACTTTTGCATGCTTGTGTGAGACTAAAACTTCTTCTTTTGATGTTCTAACAGAGAAACTATCACACGCTAAAGAAGAGAACCTCGATATGCACCAGATGCTGGACCAGACTCTAATGGAACTGAACAATTTGTGAAAGCACAGTCTGATCTCCTCCCCTTCCCACACACACTGTGGTTTTTGGCTTTTTGTACTTGCACCTTGCTTACCATAAACCCCTCTTCTCATACCTTGCCCATGGTGGAGAACAAACAGCCAGATGCTAATCCTATTACACCGTTCTGCCTTCAGTGGAAACCGACCAAGGAGCAAAGCAAAAGGGAAGTAAAGCTCAAGCATTCCCTTTGCTGAAGCCTAAACTGAGAGACACCATTGTTTCGCAAGCTAGCTATTATCTTGAAATTATGTCCTTTTTTCTGTATTTTTGACAAGTCATCTGGTGAAATGATGTGCCATTGGTTACAAAAATTGTTTTCTATTCCTGCATTGAAGTTGATCTGGTACATTCAATTCCACCCTGATTATGCACATACCAAAGTATGAAGTGGAAAAATTTCGCACTTAATTAAAGCTCAACATTATGTACATTTGGCATAATGGCAAACTATGTTAAAAAAAAAATACCCACCTTCCTCCCAGAAAATTTTCTCTACATTCTGAGTATACATTGGCTTTGCCTGTCTGTATGTATACTGGTGCTACTGTATTGTTAAGCAATGATAGAAAAATGCTGATGCATTACAGTATAGTCTTAGTTTTATTTAAAAACATTGTTCAAAAGTTTCTCATCTTGTCCATAAAGTATAATTTCAATCATCTGGTTGTGCATCGTTTTAGCATCATTTTAATGTAGATGTTTCAAGTGTTTATCATATTTGAAATGTACAAATTAAGACTATAAAATAAAGGCACGTTTTGAAAGTTTTCTAACTGTTGGTGGTTAATACATTTCCCTTTTGTCCATCCAAGAGGTAAGTAAAATGAAAGGTTAATTAGATTTTTGGTGCAAATAAATAACTAATACCTTGCAAAGGTAATGATTATTTAAAACCTATTACATAATGTTGCCCTCCCTACAGAGATGTTGAATGTGTAACATTTTTCAAAACAAATGGAGAGCTGTTCATTTTGGCCCTTGACCTCCAGCTGGAGGAAGACACTGCCATGTGCTTCTTTGGTTCACTGGAGCTCACTAAGCACAACTGGACCATATCAATTCAGTTTCAGTAATGAAGCCATGCGGCATTGGTGGAAAATTTTTAGCTTCTCTGTTTAGCAAAAGCAGTAGCACTAAAATAGAGAACATCACTAGATGACAAATGTTTCTGTGGAGAATTCCTGAAAGTTACATGTGCTCAAATTAGACACATCACATTTTATATACATTAAATATATAATAAAATAGCAAAATCAGCATTGCATATCACATTGAGTCATGCCATTTTCCTTTGTGTTATTTAAGCTACACCCTTAATTATTTATTTTCATCTTATTGAGCAAAAGAGACTCCTGAGATCATAAACATAAAAACAGTGTATATTACTACAAACATTTTCAGTGTTCGTATAGTTGAAGTAATATTTATCTATCAAAATTTATAAGCGCACTACATATGTGTTGTTCAGTTGCTTTCAACTGACTAAAAACAAATTGACTCTAACATAAAATTATTTCAAATTGATTATGATAATGTCACAAGTGAACATGAAGTTTGTTTTGTTTTTTGTCATTTTAACAGTACTAAACGTTAAAATGTGTGAATCTGACAACAACAACAAAACACTCACTGATGTGTCCTGTGTGGTTCTATTGAATATCAGATTTATTTATTTATAAATAAATTTCTAAATTATTTATTTATATCAAATGGATGCTTCAGTTCTGAGAATTCAACTGTGTTTTATCATTAAAACTAAACGTAGATGTGAGTGGGATTTAGTCTTTTTTTATGTATTAAATCTATAATGTATAATATCAGCTGTTCTGTTGTTTTTGATTAATTGTGGCATATCTCTCCCCTCTAAGTGGCAGAACAGCAGCTGCTTTTTACTACTTGTTGCATTTAAAAACATGTGTCCCAGTACTAATGTATTCAATTCTGCTCCATCCCGGCTCCACTTTCTCATTAAAACCCGTTTCAATGTCCCACTCCAGCTGAGTGCTTCGTCGCTCTATGTTGTCGGAATCATGGCTCGATTCTTCTGGTCTGGCTCGAAGACTCAAACAGGAAACACGCATATTATTAACAGCAAGCAAGTTTTCTGCAGCTGACGGACCCAAGGGAGCAGCGTTTCTTTAAAAAAAAATAAATAAAAAAGAATAAAATAAAAAATAAAATGTCACGTTTGTTTTTGACAAACCGCCTTTGTGCCTCGTGCCCCTTGCTGTCGGCGCGAGACTCTCTTTTGTTGTTAACGCCACGAGCGGGAGCGCGCGTGAAGCCGCAACAGTCAGGTGAACGGAGTGTTTTTCTTCAGCCACAAAGACGATATGGCCGGCGGTCCGGGACGGCCTTCAACGGTAAACACCGGGCCAGCTCCTGGATCTGGATGTGCGGGGGAGTCGGCCTGGGGGTTGCCGTGGCCGTCGGACTGAAATATCGCAGGGAGGCGGTCGACAGTTCGTACGGGGATAAAGTTGCGGGAGCAGGCAGGGCCAGTGGATTCAGCGCTGCGGTCAGAGTCAGCAGGGACCTGGTGCAGCGGGTCAAGGTAGGCACAGAGGTAGGCCTGTCCCCGGCTGCTGGAGAGCCCCGAGCAGACCCCGGTGCTCCCACAGGACTCTGGTTCAGCCTCCTGTCTTTGTTTGTTTGTTTGTTTGTTGTCAGGATGAAGTCGGGGCTCCCGGGCTGGTGGTCGGTGTTTCTGTGGATGGTGTTCAGGTCTGGTGTGAAGGTCAGTGCCTGCACGGTCAAAACAAAAAACAAACAAACAAACAAACAACTCCAAGTCTAATTTTTCCAACAGGATTTCATGCCACAAAAGAATGAAATACTGCTCGACTCAAATTTGTTAAACATTTTCTACCAACACAGACAAAAGGCCAACAACAACACAACAACAGATATAAGTCAGCCAATTAATTTAGTTGGTAGTCTAATCATTTGCTTATAAATGTTGAAAATTACAAAACCACCCTTGTAAATCCAAATCTTGACAAATTTCTGTTTTTTTCCAACAACTGCTTTAGTCATTTATTGGTTAATTGTTTCATGGGTTGATACAATACTGACTTTTTGTCAGTCTTATCACATTGATGAATTGCTGTTACATTTGTCACTTTTGCTGCCAATAATAGCATCGAGTATTGTGTTGTGGTCCTAAGTTGTGTGAACTGGCGTGGCTTACACATCACCAGTTCCCAAGGTCCAACATTGGTCCACAATAAAAATGACTACTAGTATAACATTCATGCTACTACATATCATGGTTAAAGATTCCTAACTTTTTCAGATTCTGCACAGTATTTGTCAATATGTCCAAATTTTTGGCAAAAAGATCAAATCACAATCAAATATATTTATACAGCGCCAAATCATAACAAAGTTACATCAAGGCACTTTACACATAGAGCAGGTCTAGACCAAACTCCAAAGATGTTTAGACCAGAGGTCTCCAACTCCGGTCCTGGAGAGCTACTGTCCTGCATGTTTTAGATGTTTCCTGCTCCAACACACCTGATTCAAATGAGTGGCTCCTTGTCAGACCTCAGCAGAGCTTGATGATGAGCTGATCATTTGAATCAGGTGTGTTGGAGCAGGAAACATCTAAAACATGCAGGACCGGAGTTGGAGACCTCTGGTTTGGACATTATGGAACAAAGGAAAAGGGTTAGTTTACCTCAAAAGTGATATGTAGAAATAGCAAGATGAAACTGAATTATTAGCAAACGATTAGCTTAAGTTTTTTCTCTGTTTGTTTAGAGCACAAGTGTCCCATTTGTCAAGTTAAATGGCCTTCTGTTTGTGTTATGAATCAAACTAGCAGGTTCTCAGAAAGAACCAATTACATGCAAAATGAAATTAAACTTCACTATTTTCTCGGGTCTCCATTCTTCCCCATAGTCATCCCAAAAACAATGTTGTAGTGGTTTATGTCAACAAATGATCTTGATATGCAACATCTTGCAGGGATTTTGGATGCATTCTTCTGAAATCAGTCTTTATATGATTCTTTATGAAATTCAGGGATTGGTTACGCTGATTTGGAGAACCGTGTGCCATGCGGCCCAGAAACAATGATGCGAATCGCCAGTATCAGTAAACCACTCACATCTGCAGCTGCTGCACGGCTGTGTGAGGAAGGAAAACTAGATCTTGATGTTCCAGTCCAGAAATATGTCCCAGAATTTCCCCAGAAACAATTCGATGGACAGGATGTAAGCCACTTGAAGTAATTCAAAATGTAATATATGTATCCGTTTTAGTATTCTTATCTAATCCGAAATTTATTCTGTTCTCTCAGGTCACAATAACCCCTCGCATGATTCTCTCCCATCTGAGCGGTATACGACATTATGAGAAGGATGCAAAGAAAGTGAAAGAGGACAAGGAAAAAGCTAAGCGACTTTTAAAGCCACCAGTTAAAGAGAAAGAGGATGAAAAGAAATCATGTGAACACACAAAAGAACAGAACACTAAAGGCAAAGGAGCCACTCAGGCTCAGAAGAAAAAAGAGTTTGAGCATGAAGAATATTACTTGAAGGAGAACTTCGAAAATGTCACTCAGGGCTTGGACCTCTTCAAGGACGACCCACTCATTTTCAAACCTGGTAAAACAGCAACTCACTTGCTGACCCACTCAAAATGGATGAGTTTTCAATGTTAATCTCTTGATGAGTAACATTTGTCTTTCGCTGCATGCAGGTACCACGTTTTTGTACTCCACCCATGCCTTTACTCTGCTGAGTGCCGTCATGGAGCAAGCTGCTGGTCAGCGTTTCTTGGACGTCATGATGAACATGTTTCGTGAGATGGGAATGCTCAACACTGTGCCTGATGAGAATGACCCTATTATATACCACCGCTCCAGGTAAGCTAACCAATATCAAGCTGTGCCCAAATTACTTTAACAAGTCACAGTTGAGTAGAGGGGAGATGTGTCAGTGACATCAGTTTCATAAACTTTCTTGAAATCTGTTATTTCTTTAAAATTGTTACAATTGCTCAAGATTGTTTTTTAGCATACATTGTGAAAAGTCCATTGGTAAAGATATATTAAAACAAAATGCTCCTTTACAGATATTATCATCTCAACAAGAGAGGACGTATTATTAACTGCCCGTATGTGGACAACTCCTACAAATGGGCAGGAGGAGGCTTCCTTTCCACTGTGGGAGACCTGCTGTTGTTTGGTAATGCTCTACTCTACAGCCACCAGGTGGCCCACCTGAAGGACACTAAGGATGTGCAGCCTGGCTTCCTCAAACCCAAAGCTGCTATAGATCTCTGGGCACCAGTTGACGGGACAGAGGGCAGCTGGGATAAGGATGGAGTGTATGCCCAAGGCTGGCTGGTAGTGGAAAAACTGCAGAAGTACGGGCAGTGCAGGAAGCGCAGACATTACGTGTCGCACACAGGCGGTGCTGTTGGAGCTAGCAGTGTCCTTCTGGTGTTACCTGTCGAGGAGATAGACCAGTGCCAAGGGCAGAGACCTGTTCTCCCTCAGGGAGTGGTGGTCACAATCATTATGAATATGCAGTCTGTCGGACTCAATAGCACAGCACTGAAAATTGCTCACGAGTTTGACAAAGCCAGATGTCTGTAAGAGTAAGTTGTTTACAGAATTGCTGGGTTTACATTTTACTGAGAAGTATTTCAGATAATCTGTGATATTTGATAGATTTTTTTAAAATGTGTCTATAAGATGATTTAGAAATTTTAATAATAAATGCTCATCTATTTTATGTATGTTTATTAAATGCAAAGTAAATTCGGATCTTATTTTAACTACAAGAATTATGCATTTTCACCAATAGGTGGAGGCACTTAACCACATTTTCAACACAAAAGAAGACGACTGACCTTTAAAGTTATTGGCTTCATACCTAAGGTCCTCTATTATAAAATAAGACAACAGTCATGTACTTTTTTTAAAAAATGTTTTATCATATAACATTTCATACATTGAAAGAACTTTGTTGCTATTTAAAGCAGCATACTTTAGTTTCAAATCGTCCATGTCACAGAAACAGACCTTTTACGGCCCACCCTGCCCAGATATTTCCTCATAGCATCTTGACATGCTTTTGGAAAAACCTTGTTGACTCGATAGTGTCTGTCAATAATGAAGACAGAGACATAAGCTGACTTTGATACGATGCCAACTGCCAAAATATTTTTTTACACAATGTTCCTTTTTTAATTGATTTAATTCATAATTAAAATACTGACCTTGCCTTTAAACAAAACAAGAATTATTCTAAAAAATGACTGCCTTAAAGGTGACGGGATTTTTTAGGAGTAATTAAGTTGGCATCCGTCCACAAATTAGTTTTTTCCTTCCACAGTTGGCTGCAACCGTGTGAAGATGCTGAAAGTCCCTCAAAACAGAAAGACTAACAAACTAATGGCAATGTAGTCCAACGAGTTTTATATCCTCCTCTAAGCTATTTTAGCTGAAGCAGACTTGATGCCACCATTCTCATTAGAAAACTCCTGGGATCTCCTGTGCCCCTGTTTTTAGATTTAAGGGGACTGATGAATAGCTTGGGATAAGATAATTATATACCTCCCCACACAAAGTGTATTTCTAAGTTTGCTGTTTGTGTATTTCTCTGTGGTTCAGTGTGTGTGTGTGTGTGTGTGTGTGTGTGTGTGTGCGTGTGTGTGTGTGTGTGTGTGTATATATGTGTGTGTGCGCTCCGGCATATTCAGTTTTGTGAGAGTGGAGACATTTTTAAAAACTGAGGTCATCCTGAAGAGTCCTGCCGTTTTCAAGGAGCAATTATGGTTTAGGGTTAAGATTAGATTCAGAATTACGTTAAAAGATGACTAGAGGATGAGGTTAGGAATAATTTGCTGATGACTAAATTTAGAGGCTAAGAAATGACTGCTCAATCAGGAACACCTCAAGTAAGCGAATAGGTGTCTGTTGTCCCATCAGAAGTCATGTTATTCAGTAGGGATCATTGCATATATTTGCACAATTACAAAATGTCAACTAACAGCATACTGAGCATGTCAGTTTATTAATATGAAGCATCATTTCATAATTGCATATTAATAGTACAGTTTTTTAAAATAATATTTCACTAAATAGTTTTTACATAGTTTAACTATGCTTTGTTAATATATCCTAGACAAAGCACATATATTGAAATGTGATTCAACATTGAGTAACACCAGTGCCAACTTCTTTGATGTGTTAAAAAGGCTACCGAGCCAGGTGTGATTCAATTCTCACCCACTCACACCTGTTTCACACCCTGTTTCTGTGTGTGTGTGTGTGCATGTTCATGAATTACACCCCTCTAAGGAAAACTGCATGGTATCCATAAATTTCATGAAAACATTAATCACCTATCAGCTCTTCAGTTTAGCCGTTGCCGTCTGTCTTTTGGTCTTTCATAGTCATCATATAATTATTTCAACATCCCATCCAACACACAACCAAGAGAAAACAAGATATACACCACAAGAGAGATTATACTCTTGGTTTTACTCTCCAGTACGGTTGCTGATTGTTCTGCTGGCTCTGTTGCTTGGCTTTCAGCGCTCTGTATGTGAGTAAAAGTAATTATCATTAGCTGTAAAGGAATATATCTTGGCTGAAGAACAAGCCAGTACGGCACAGTAAATATTTTCACAGCCTACTGTTATTTTTAGATATCTTGAGAAAATTACATCTGTAATGTGCCTACCTGCGTATGTAGCAGATGACAACTGCCAGGACCACCAAGATGAGGAGGGCAACAATGACCAGAGCTGCAATGACCCCAGCCTCCCCTACTTTGCCGAACCTGCTTGGGAGCTGAAACTGCTCACATCTGCTGCCTTTGTAATCTTCATTGCACCTGAGGGAAGATATAACACACAAAAGTAAGACGGTGTGTCAGCACAAAGACTAATTGTCAGCAATATTTTTATACTGGGTGAGGCCAACAGGTATGTACATCAAGTTTAAAGGTTCACAAAGACACATTTTTACATCTAAGATTACTGAAAATTATTATTAGTATTTTATACAACTTACACACATGAGAGTGTATTCATGGAAGGTATTCTGTAGCATCTTCCACCATTCATGCAATAGGTGACGTCCTCTCCATCACAGGGGTCTCCATGATCTAGACAGATGTACTAACATTTCAGGAAAGATATCCAAACAGAACAGAAGAGTAGATTTTTAAGATTAATTGTTTCTTGTAAAAAAAAAAATTATTTTACCTGCCATCATTTATAATGTATTCCTTGCTGTTTCCTATGAACACAAGAGAAATTTATGTCACTGAGAGGGAAGTAATATCCCAACACCTAGGAAAAAAATGACATAACCAGTTGTTTCAGATGCCAACAATGAAAACAGACGTATATACACATATATAAACAGTTTCTGAAAGGAATTACTCAACATGTTTTTGAGCTATGACAGAAAGTTATCATTGCCCTGACAATGGTTTGAACTTAATCAAAACTTTGTACTCACCAGCTCGTGCAATCCCAGCTTTTGGTAGCTATAGCAGGTTGTAGTAGTTAAGGCGAGTCATAATGTTGCTAGGAAAATACCCAAGACTGCTTTTTGTTGGACCTCTGCAGCAACTGTCATGTGGGTGTGTTCCACCTGCGGCCTACAAAAATGTTGTGATTGCAGTTTGTCCACATTGTAAATGGCAAGCCTAACGTCAATATACCACCTACTGATTAGGTGTAATTTGCTAGAGTGCATTGTGAATGGTAGCATTTGCCGGTGTGTGAGCGATTCTCCAATGGCTGTCACAGGGCTAAAAAGTCTCTTAAAAGTTGGTGTGAAAGAGTTGAACCCTGTGTCAGAGTATCAGATAAAGACTGAGTGGATTAAACCTTTTTGTTTTTGTTCCTGTAGGTTCAGTTGCATCATGGTGAAGATATCACCTGTTGGGCATGTGAGCTCCTCGTGTGTTGGTTCGATGAGAAACTTCTGAATGCTAGGTATGCCAAGAACGGCATGAATGGAATCATGGGAACTGTAACGTTGTCAAAGAAAACATCACACCACTTCCTTTAGACAAATATTTACTGCTTAATGCTCAGAACCGTTAGGTGAGTCATCATCCGCTCTCTCTGTCTCCCTCTCTCTAATATTTTGTCCCATCTACAAGAACATTTTTGGTCAGTGCTATGCTGTAATGATGCTAATGGGCGAAGCTATTCTCCAGGCAACACTAAGGAGAGTCATTCATTCATCTTCTACCGCTTATCCATTTCCGGGTTGCAGGGGGTTCTGGAGCCAATTCCAGCTCACATTGGGCGAGGGGCAGGGTACACCCTGGACAGACCATCGCAGGGCCAACATACAGAGACAGGGCAATTTAGAGTCACTAATTAACCAAACATGATGTCTTTGGATGGTCGAAGGAAACCAGAGAACCCAGAAGAAACCCACACAAGCACGGGGAGAACATGAAAGGCCCCAGGCCTGGATATTGAACCCACAAACTTCTTGTTGTGGGGCAATAGCACTAATCACTATGCCACATCAAGGACATTTCTCAGTTTCTGAATATCAAAATTTCTGGGAAGGTTACATATGACCTCACTTCATAGAGCTGTCAGTTACATGGATGCCTCTCTAATGAGATTCTTTTAAAGATATATAATGACTATATTAATGGAATTCAAATATGGAGTATTGCGTCACAGATTAATTGCATGCATGGTTATGCTTATATGTTACATAAAAACCACTCTCAGTCTGACATGATACTTGCTTTATCTTTCAGAAACCTCCCTGGTTTGAGAGTCCTACATGGGTTGTTGGATCTCTTAACTCCTGGACCGGCTTAATGGAGAACCAAAATCCATTAATTACAAATGCAGGTTTGATAAATTAATAAACAAACAAATTACAAACATTTATAGCTGCTGACTTGATGACGTCTTAAGAAAGTTGGAGGCTCATGGGAATTTACTATCTCTTCTAACCCAATAGAAAAGAGGCACTTAAGCCAAAAGGATTTTTTGACAACCTGAAAACAGAGAGGTTCTTATGGATTGTGGGCTATGACAGGAAATTATCTGTCACCAATAAACCGAAATTTATTGTAACCTATAAACACCTAATTAACGTTGCCTTGTCGTCAGTGGGTGGTATGATATTTTTAATACAATGCAGACACGGTGTCATTTCTCCACTTACTCTTTCTGGTCTTCTGGTGACTATTTTCTCTGCTACAGATTGAAACATACAACTCGGTTATCTTAGAAAATCTGCAGACTCATAAATTACATTAAGCAAAACAGACCACAGACGACATAAACTCACCACAGAATGACTTGAATTCAGTTTAGCAGTCCATGTGATTTTTTTCTTCGTGCGGGTGGGTTGTTATCGCGAGGAACTCTGAAGCTCAAGAGGTGAAGTGAGGCTTTTCTACGTCGACGCTTCCAGGGTGGCACAGAAAGAGGGACGTCTCTTGGCTCCTGTCGCTAAGCGGGGACACGGAGCACATATGTCCATGCTATTGTGCGTGTGTATATATATATATATATATGTGTGTGTGTATGTGTGTGTGTGTGTGTGTATTGTAAATGTTGACCGGGTTCCCTCCGCGTCGATGGCGCCGCTCGTCGCACATCTGTCGCCGCTGGAATCCTGTTTTCAGCACCAGGACAGCTCCCGGCCGTGAACCTCCTCTTATTATCGGGCACATGGAGTCCCTGGTGTGATTGTGGGGGAAGCCCTGCAAGCACATTATACCCCCCCCGTCCCTCTCTTCCCCTCCCCATCCCCTCCCCTCCCCCGAAGATGTCCTTATCTCTGTGACACTGTGACAGCCTCGTCGTCTCCGCTGAAGGATGGTGCTCTCAGTCCGGAGTAGGCGTTTTCGTCGTGCGCTGTCTCCAGAGAGGCGATACAGGTACTTGGCCAACGCGAATTTAAGGGGAATTGCAGCCTACACACAGCAAGATCTGAGCTTCACTGATCATCATCATCATCATCACCACCACCATCACCATCGACGAGGAGGGAGATATAGCCATCATCTCTGCGAGGGCAAAGGAGTCACGACCACACTTTGCACAATGTAGAGCAAGAAAACACAAGAGGTTAGTGTGTCTTTGTGCTCTTTACCAGTTAGTGCTTGATGTAAAGCACCATCCGTAGTTGGTATATTTGTGTTGGGTTAAATAAGAACAAGACAGAGACTGTATGGCCTCTGAGCACAGTGGGAAAATGTTAACAGCCCCATAACTGTTTATGTAGCTACGACTTGGTGGATAATGATTGCAAAAGCATCTTGATAATGTTGAAAGCAGAAAGCTTGGACCGAAACAGCTCACAGTGCTCAGTTAATGAAATGTAATAGTAAAAAAATTGCTGCCTTTGTGGACAACTGCCTCCGCTGATGAGGCTCTTGCTGTAGACTGTACTTATAGTAATAAGAGGAAAGTCAAGATGCTGACTGTAAAATTCACCGTCTCTGATACTGTGTTTTACCCAAGTCCAGAAATACTTTGCTGTGCAAAGGATTTAATCGAAGAAGAAATACACACATGGTTGATGCCACTCGCTTTTCTGGTCACATCTTCACAGTCTGACGAAAAACCTTTTTTTAGTATTTTAGCAATGCATAAATTATTTTGACTTTCTGCACATTTTTTGACAGTTCAGTTGCCCGCCCCCTCCTTCCCTCCTTAGCACAGGCTTAATGCTAAAGTCCATATTTTTAGGTTTTGTGGTGAAACAATATCACAGTCATCCCCCGGAATGACCTGGGGTGATTTAGTAGCATGCTACACTACTCTGCTGTGGCTATGAATGCTGACTCCTCACCTCTACATGTCTTGTTAAACTAATTTCAGTGTTAGATTTAGATTTCAACACATTTTTGTGTAAAAGTGAATATTTATGTTTAAGCATTGCATGTATGATTGTTACTCTCCTGCCTGGCCGTGTCATATCTGGTCCCTGCAAAGCAGCTGGAATTGGATTTCACTGAACTGACTTAGACATCAATGGCTCTCTATCCTGTGGCACAAAGAGCGAGCATCCTGCTGTACTTGCTATGCAAGAGGTGTGATGTTCTTCAGCCCCTGACTCACAGAGCGGGTCGTATATTGGAGGGGATTTAAAATCCATTAAAGTTTAGTGCTCACGAGGAAAATAGTTGAATCGAGCTGAAGTGAGGACAGGGTGCCTTCAGGAGAAACATAAGCACTGATGCCACATTGATAATTGTTCATGGATTTCTGTTTTGCAACCCAACTGTATGTACATATTTCACAATTTTTGGATTAGAAGTTCATTCTTGACCTTGCAGACAGCAGGTGGCTAAACAATATCCTCACAGGTCTTATTGCCAATCATATTTAATTACATCCCTCAGCAGAAGGATTTTGCCCCATGAATTGTTTCACATGTTTTCTCCTGTAGTAATAACATTGTTCTTTTATTTTTTCGATAGATTTGGAAGGAGCCAGGTCTCTGAAGTAGTGAAATAATTTTTCACTCTTTGGGTCGTGTATCGTGGACTTCTATTTGCAGCAACAAGGCCGTAACATGAGCAATCCCCAGTAAGTATAAACCCTCCCAGAGTATTATTTGAAACCATGTCTGAGCGAGTGGGAAATGTTCAATCTCTACTTATGAACACACAGTCTTGTGCAAAAGGCATTTCACCATGGTAGGGTCTCATTATCAGAATGGGACCTGTATACTCTCATAGGCCCCCAAGGAATGATTTTGAACAGGGATCATCAGGAAAGCGGAGCTCAGTTCAACATCTCTAAGAGTGAGAAAGAGAAATTGTGGCAGGCTTTCACCAGTCTTCATTGGCATCTTTTAGCATTCAGGAGGGATGTTCACTTGTCATCTTCTCTTATTAATAATTACTTTGTGTGTGGTCCTCCAGACAGGTCCTGCATTCCGATGACAGCCAGTCAGGGCTGGGGCTAAGAGAAGGGAAAAAGGAGAGAGCAGGGCAATGGATTGGAGTAGGAGGAGGTGGAGTGGAGTGGAGTGGAGTGGAGTAGAGTGGAGTGGAGTGGAGTGAGGGGGGAATGCAAAATGGGTTCAGTCAGCTGCATCTTCTGGTTAAAGGCACAGAATGCTGCATCAAGCCACCAGAGATCTCTGCCATGACCTCAGAACAGCAGATTAGTACAGCTGATGGTTGATTACAAGTCCATTTAAACAAAAACATAACAAATGGAACCCAAGTGAATGTGTGGACTGGTTAGTTGTACAAAGGCATGATTTAATGTTGCTGAGTGCCGGTGACTCTGGGAAGTGACAGATGGGAAACTCTCATGCAGAGAAAGGTCTGTGGAGTTATTTTCACCCCTGCTCTCCCAGACGTGATGCTGCTGTAAATCCTCTCTCCATATCTCTCTCCTTCTCTTTTCCTCTCTCTCTTGCTCTACAAACGTTGCAAGGCAGTATGGTGGCAAATATTAGAAGGTCAGATACAACAAAGAGATTTTATTTTATATGTGAGAAGGTTTCACAGATGTACATATATTAACAAAGGGCAAACACCACACACCTGAAACATTTACTGTAACTGCCCTCGCGTCGCATAATTCAGTGTCACACTGCTCTTAATTTCTTAGTATAATGATTATAGAGACTCACAAATAGAATCTGCTGATTAATAGTTTCACGCTTTGGGAACTATTATCTGTCATTAATCATTTTTAAATAGAAGACAATGCATAATAAGTACTGTCAATGAGCCTCCTTTGGGGTGAGTGCCACAGAAACATTGAAGTAGTATTGACAAATGGAGCAACTCATAGTTGGAACATTTATAATTTTTATCTATTTACTTATTTATTTTTAAATATTTTTTTACATTAAACACTGGTGCCTTCTTTTGTACATAATGCAGATGCTTCAGTTATTCAAATGTCTCAGAAGTCATTTTCTCTGCTTGATAACTTAGATGATTAGGGTATTTCACTGTAGATTCAAAAGTTTGACTTTTTTCCCTATTAACAGTAAAGAGAAAACTCCAAAGTGGGAGTGCAGTGGGATTGTCTACTGCTGCCTAAAAGATCTGATCTTACAAATGTGCCACTGTGTCAGGGTTGGTGCTGCTGGGAAATCTGGCCAAGGCCCATATAAATGATTTGGCACATTGGTCCAACTTTCCTGATTATATCAAAACTATGTGTTATGTGAGCAGAGTAGCAGCCAAAAGTCTGTATACAAACTCACTGGGTAAGACAGAGGATATGGTTTGGCGACAACTGGCCAGGAATACTGTGGCAGCGAGCACTATGACAATGATACTGATGCCCTCTGCAAATCACCAGTTCATGCTGAGGCAACATTTTAAACTCTGCTGAAGGGATAGAAACAGAGAATTTACTGTCCCAAAGGGATGATTTGAAATATGAAGTGTATTAGTCTAATTCCCTTTAGTCTCATTCCTTATCACCTTGACAAAATAGCTATACTATACTGCATTTGATCCCTGTTGTCACCCAGTGCTGGAATTGCTTAATATTGCATAATTTTATAACATAATTATAACATACAACTCTATATTTATATGAGAATTCACTCTTGTATACACACAGTTTTATTTTTCAAGAACTGCCTTGCCGCACAGCACTGTAGCACTGAGCTACAGGACATGTCTTCGACAAGGTTTACATGATATTTCATGTAAAGCCCACTCAGCTGGAGCTGCCTCTCAAATTTAAAGACATAATTTGCCAATACAAAACAGACAAATGTTGGGTGTCATCACAAACTTGTCTCAGACTACAATGAGATGAATTTCATTTACAAAACATTCATGAAGTACTTGATAACATGCCTGAATCCTTATTGAGTTAGTCTTGACCTGGTCACATTATAGTGTTAAAAGGATATAAACTCCGCTATATAGCAGTGGAAGTTAACATATTCCCCTCTAATGTATCTTATGTAAGCATCTGAACCTCCCTAATGCACATGGGTTTTAGTATTCAGAGTAAAAAGATATAAATTAGTTTTGCTTTCTGTTGAGTTCAGCAGTATTGGACTTAAGTGATATTTGAGTACCTTTCTTACAGATGGAACCAGAAAACCGAGGCTGGAATAGATTACAAGTGAGATTCATTTAAACTTGAGATCTATGGAACCAATGAGTCTTGCCAAGAAGATGTTCCTATTGAAAATGTCTAAGTGAGAAAAGATGGTCTCACATGTATTTCCAAGAAATGTGTTTCTGAAGCTCGTCTCCTTTTTGGTGGATGTTATTCGGTTTAAAAGACTGAAGGCACACACACGGAGAATATAAACAATGAAATCACATATTGTCTTAGTTTTGTATTTCAGGTAAATTATTGTTGTGAGACAAACAGACCTAAAGGGCTTATGCGATGATTTACAACCGGAAGGCCAAGCTTTTGGCAGCCTATTATATTTTTATGTATCCATTGATCACTGCATGGTGATTTATAGTGATTTGGTGTAAAAATGCCAGGGGCATAACTGTGGATTGTTATTAAGGAGCCTATTTCTTGCAGTTATTATACACAAGAAGCAAATTGCCTTCTATTCAATACCTATTAGATTTCAAAATTATGGTCTTGTTAGAGCACACATTTATATTTACAGATTCTATAAATAAATTCCTCAGAACATATTGCATATTTAACCAATACATAGTTTAATGAGCATTACCAGTAGACTAGATTTTGAAAAAAATACAGTACAAGTTCAGTACAAGAATAGGCTCTGTAAGGGACCTCATAGTGAGCCTGAGCTCTTCCTTTGTATGGGTGAGAGCCAAGCATGCTCTATGTTAACCTTTTTGGTTCCTTGTGGCGGTTGCTAATATTGCATGTCTCTGAAAAAATCCCAGCCTTTAGCATGCTACTGCCTGTCCTTGCCTGCGTTGTTGAAGGGTGCAGTGTTCACATGGGAAGCCGCCACTCCCTCCCCAGGATGGCAATCAGCCACTCCACTGGGCGCTGCACATAATGGCTCCTGGCCTTCACTATGATTGTCTGGAAATGTGATTTTGATGCACTAAACAGTTTGTGTCTGTCGTGACTAATTAGCGTCCTTGTTGCGGTTGGTCAGAGTTGTCCACAGATAACACTGGTATGTGCAGGCATGTGTACTCGTAAGCATGTTAATGTTTGGGCTGAACAACACATCTAACAGGACTTGCATGTACCAAAGGATCTCATATTTAAAAGGTTGAAGAGCAGTTTTTTTAATATAGTGAGATTACGAGAATAAAAGGGAATGTGTGTTGCCTAGTGCTATAATTCCACGATAAACTATATAGTAATATTCTCGGCCTCCTGTGAGAATAACAAAATTATGTTTCAAGGGAGTCAATTAAACTGCAGTTAGTCAAAAAATAAGTTAGGAAAAAGAAAGACCTATTAATTTCCCTTCTCTGGACTGTTTACATTAGCATTTAACAGGGAGGTGGGTCCACTCAGCGATCTTCTACTAACACTTTCTTCCCTTTTTGTTCCACCTCCAACACAGAGGCTGTAGAATTTACCAACCCAACGGCTTTTGTTCCCTGTATCTTGTAATCAATGCCTTCTTCCACTGTTAAGCACTGGGGTTATTGATGTCTCCACAGTGGCTGCACTGGGATGCTTGCCAAGGCATGTGAGCCTCCTGTTCCCAGCTTGACTTCTCTTTGTCCACTTTTGGCTGAGCTCAAAGGATCAACGCCTTCTCTAGATATTTAAATTTTAAGACCCTCTTGGCAGGAAAAATTACACTTTGTAGGTTTCTGCCAAATGCCAGTAACCTGGCAAAAAAAAAAAAAAAAAAACAGTAGAGAAATGAATACAAATGAAAAACAGATCATTCTGAGAGTATCTCATTGGTTTTTATACCACATTTCTATAAGAACTCATACTTTCCGATTCCGCTTCATTGAACGCTAACTATTGTGAACTTTTTTTTATTCAAGTCCTATGAGCATACTTTGCTAGCAGTGATAATTTAAAAATATCTGTTAGTGCAACAAACATAATTTAAACGGAAAAAAATTGTACAGTCATCACAAACAAGTTTTAAGTCTGATTTTCATTCCTTGTTAATGCAGCCAGTGTACAGTGGAAACAAGGCATTTCACACCATGTTTGTATTTCCATTCATCAAAATCAAACATAGTCCCAGTTGTTATCACAAAGGCTACCCTGGGCATTTTCCAACATTTGTTAATTCAAATAAGGAGCGCAGTTTTGTTCAACCTTGCACTGCAAATTCTATCAGCTTTGCTGTAGACTTAACACATGAAAAGATATTAAACCAACCATGAATAACAATCACAGCATACACACACACTAATGTTCCTCTGCTTCTTGTGTGTGTGTGTGTGTGTTTGTGTCAGGGCCCCTCCCCAGGCTGGAGGCTCAGAGCTGGAGGTGATCTCCCAACAAGTGGAGGAGGACAACCAATGTGTGGCCCCTGTCCAACTGGTCAGCTTCACCTACAGAGACTTGCCTTTGGCCGCCCTGGACATATCCTTGGCTGGTTCCCAGCTCATCTCCAACCCAGATGAAGAGGACAACAGAGATGGGTAGGTCCCATACAGGTCCAACAGGTACAGTTTGACTGCAGCAAGTCAAATAATGTTTACAGGTAATTCGGCTTTAGGAAGCATTTGTGTCTTGTATTGTACCATACATGTACCATCTTGAAATGTTTAGTGGGAAGCAACTGGACTTCTTAACTTGTTTGAAGACATTTCGCCTCTCGTCCAAAAGGCTTCTTCAGATTTAAGGGTCAGTGTGGGAAACCCAGGTATTTAACCCACAGTGGGTGGGGGCAATCACCAAAAACGAGGATGTGATTGAAGACACCAAGCCTGGGGGGTGATTCTATGGCTATGTGAGTCATTAAGGTCACTTGAGCCCTGGTTTGAATCACCTGAGAGTGTTTGCCCCTCCCCCCCGGGGCCATGTGACGCCGTGGGGTCACATGGCCCCAGGTGTGTATGAGGGTTAAACCGCTTGGGGAGGGCTCCCAAGACAGCATTGTAGGTTGCAGAAAAATGGTGTACACTCCAAGACTAAGATGACCTGGATGACTGAGAACCTTCACAGACATACACGAACCATATTCAGGATTTAGTATTAAAACTACATGAGACTGAAGCGTTTACTTTTCATTGTTTCAAAGATATCAAACAGCCGCCTACATTTTGAGGAAGTTGGAAACAAATTAGTAGTAACTTTATCAATGAAATCTTTCTATAATTGTAGACTAAAAAGGCAGAGATGTAATTATATATTGATTGATGTTAGCTGCTGCAGCTAAGAAGATACTGGAGATATGGGGTCTGGAACATTGTCTCTGCTTGTTGTGTGAAAGTGCTACATCCATAATTAAAGCAGAATCGCAATTACTACAATCTATAATCTACCCTGGCAGAGAAAAGCTCTGCCGTCACTCTCTCTATTGCTCGTTATTGCACATGGTAATTACACTTGGCATATTGAATCACCCCTCATTTTATATTAGAGTCCAGGAGTCGAGGATATTTGGCAATGAATTTATTAGTGTTACCATTTTAAATGGACAATGTCTTCACTGATGTGTTCATTTCAGCTCCATGACACAGCAATTTCTCACTACCAGACAGGCTTCTGTTCATAATGTCGATTTCTGGCAGAAAACAAAGAGTGTAGTTAGCACCATAGCTTTCCTGAAATGTCAGAGCCTTTCGGCGGTGCTGTTTCTTTCTGCGAGGCTTGCTTGTTCTGGGTTCATGTTGTTTTCTTATCACCATATCGCTGTGCTGCAGGCCCGGTATTCTCAGGACAGGACAAACCCCTCCTAGAGCACCCCTGCAGCATGTGTCCATGGCTTTCCACTCAGGAAGTGTGACTCACAACCCTTTGGCTCGCTGTGATGCTGGCATCCATGCAGAGAAAGTTGACAAACAGCATAAGCTTAATTAGAGCATCCGGCATTTTGCCATCCAGGCCCCGGTGTGTCAGCTGACCGTGTCCGGCTGGACTTTTCCTGGTCTGGCCTGGTCCGGGCCGATGTCTCTGTGGGACGGAGGGCAGGGACAGATGGGTCGTGTCCCAAACACCCACTCGCTCGTCCTATCTCATATCTTTCTCGCTTTCTCTTGCGCACAAAAAGGACAGAAAAGACACACATAGCAATGTAACAGCAGAGGGCAGGATCTGGCAGCCCAGCAACATTATCATCACAGCGGGCCCTCTCATACGGCACCATATGACACCCTGGTCCCCTGGGATTTGGCACTGTGCAGTGGAAAAGTCATGTATTGCCAAGACACGGCCATGTCTGTATGGATCTGGTTTGTCATTTAACAATATAAATATTCTTTATTTTTAAATGAAGGGGTTTCTATTTCAATGAGAAACTTCTTTTAGAGTCCAGCCTGGAAACATTTAGTGTAAAAAAAAAACAAACAAAAAAAAACGCGACATTATCTGGTGTTCATGTGAGTAACACAGTGTGTTCGATGAGCTCTATAGATTGGAATTTGTGATTTTCAGGTTAAAGACATTCCAAGACATCTCTGTCATCACTCATTGTTTGGAAGTGCTCTTGGAAAAATCCCCAAAGCCACCTCATTGTCATAGGTTTTAGCTGCCTTTGTGTTACATCAGAGAAGCAACATAAAGGTGAGATGTGGCATTTGGTGCAAGACCTTAAATTAACAAAGACTATCAAAGGCCTTGATGGCGGAGCAGTGAACAGACTGATCTCTGCTGCTCATTGGCTTTACATAGTATAGTATGACATAGTATATTTCAGTATCTTTTTAAATCCCACTTTCATTACCTAGCTACACGTGTTGCTTTGATTTTGTTGATTAACAGGACAATTTGTTTTCACAATCTACTATTACTCCTTGGATGCTTTCATATCCTCGTTATGTTCTTTGGACGTCTGGATATAATTCCATCATGCAGTTGTTGGTCCATTTAAAAATACTCTGGTTCAGTTTGAAACATTTGTCTTGTTTTCTCCAGCTCTTTGGTCTGGATCTGGACATGGTGTCAGGGAAAGTGTTATGGTGACTGGAATAGCTCCATGCCAGCAGTTGGAGATGTGAAAAGAAAGGACTCATTACTTGCGAACTGAGCATGATGTTTCATGATGAGACGTTGGTTTTGTTTTGTTCCATATGGCTGTGGAGGAAAAAAAGAGCAGGAGAATACAAACCGGAGAAGCACATTTAGTCTTGCACAGCAGCTTCTCATGGCGCTTTAACAGGAGACGTGGGCGATTTATGTAGGAGGTGGATGTTCTTGCGGACTACAAGGGGCACACACAGTACTTGCAGATTCTATGCAGTGGTGAGTTGGATTGAATTATTAATAGATTTTGGCTGCGCCCTCTTCTCCGTGGTGAAAAGTCCAAGATGAGGGTGGTGTAACATCACCACCACACTTGGTCACATAATTATTGTCCTGTTTGCATTCACCTACTTATCTACTAAACAAAGAGGTTGCGCAGAGGTGTCAAGTTGGCTCACCTGGTGGAGTGAAGAACCACAGGGGTCCTGGCTGCAGCAGCCTGGATTTGGGCCTATGGCCAACCTGTGGCCCTTTCATGCTTGTTGTTGGGCTTGGATAAGCTAATGTAGAACACTGAAGGGTTGATCATTAGAGATAGTTTTGGATTGTGTTGATATTTTCGTATAGTTTATCCCTGACTTTGATGACCTCAAAGGTGTGAGGCATGGCAGAAATGATAGATGGTTCATACAGGCAACCTGCAGCTTTGGCTGGAGGAGAGAGGAGGCAGTGGGGATAAAGAGAACGATGGAGGGAGGAATGGAGCAGATGACCCTCCTCACAGCATTCATTCACAAAGCTGCAGCTTGCAGATTGCAAGGAAATTGCTCAGTTTGATAAATGTCATATCTGCCCACCCTGGACGGTAGTGACGGATCAACCCTGTGCAGTATTGCACAGTGGCAGCCACAGTTGCTTGCTGATATTTGGGAAATGTTGGATTTTGTATAATAAATATGGCCAAGCCAACACAGATTGATTACATCACTCAACATAGTGCTCAGACCTTCACACCAGTGCATTCATATGGCGTTATGTCAGGAATGACATAATCAAACCAAGGTTGATAATGCTCAAGGTTTAAGTGAGATGGAATATTTAGAGCAAATCACAGACTGTACAATAGTACAAATAAATCTGAAGGACCTTGCCAGACTCTAGTATGAATCTTGGCAGCTGCAATATTTCATGGGGCTTTGGAACCAGAGCCATACTATACCTGCACTGCTGATGGATGTCTGAAAAGGGAGAAGGATTTCTTCTTCTCCCCCCTTTGACTCTATTTCAAACACACAGAGGAACAGTCCCCTCCATCAAATTGGCTCTCTTGCCTGGCACCATGTGCGACACAATAGATGACATTTGAGTGCAAGGTTTGAGGGTTTGTTAATATTCCCAGACATGCAAAGTGTGAGATTGCTTTTTAGTCTGAGAGCGAGAGAGATCAAGTGTCCTGGTGAAAACCCATTTATCAGGGACAGCTTGTCTGCTGCTCTGCACATGGAGCCCCATCCATCTCCATTTTCTTGGTATCTGTGGCCCATTTCTCCAACAAAGACCAGCCCTGAATCTCCTCTGTTAGCATGTGCCATGGTTGGTGATGCTAAGACTGAGGAGATGATACCAGATCACGATTAGAAATGAGCGGAAAGCTCTGGATCCATTTTCATCAAGAGGACTTAAAAATGCTTTATTTGTTAACTAGATGCAACTATATGGCCAAAATTAAATTCAATGGCACGTCTGATCAATTAGCTCCTTTCATTTTACTTCTTAATTTACTCCAGCTCCAAGTGTAAAACAGTTATGAGACTGAAGGGAATAATAGTAATGAGACTTGGAAACTCTAAAATGTACCATTGATTATCTGTGAGAACTTCAGCACATTTATTGCTTAGCTGGTTTTCTTCTCTCAGGGCTCATTTTCCTCTTTTTGGCTGCAATAACAAATGACCCAGCATTTGTTACACGGGAAAGGATTTAACCAGTTATGTCACAATTTGTCTTGCATCTCGTGTAGCTGAAGTGAATGCTCCACCTGGTTTTTCTAGAAACAGAGGATGCACATATCAGAATGAAAGATCTCTTTAAGTCTATAAAGTAAGTTAGGGAACAAGTGTGATGTAGAGCTTGAACAGCCTGAATTGGTTGAAGTCCTCACATTTCTGTTGTGTTGCCTGCAGGCACACAGTTGTTGTCCATTTTCCCCAGTCTGGGCCTGCTGATTTCAGGAGATTGGTGTGAATTGGCTGGATTTTATACAGGAGGTACCACAGTGGTTTACAGTTATCAGTACAGAGGGAGAGAGAGAGAAAATGAGGGGAGACAGTAAAGTCGAGTCAAGTAGCATTATTTTAGTGCAACTCCTATATATAAACCACATCTGACATGACCCCTTACCAGCAAAGAGGACACATTCAATTCACAAGTTTCCTACTGACAGTCAGGGAGATTCAAGCAAAAGAACTTTATGTGTCACAATGATCGTTAGAATGAAAATTACAAATATTTTGCCTTAAAATGTATAATCAAATACATGTCCTGTAGTAATGTTTCACAGACTACAGGTCAGGCCACCTCAGGGTGCCAAGGTAAATAAAAAGGGCAGACAAGATGATTTAAAGGAATGGGAACCAAAATATTTATTAAGCCAAGTTTACTGTCTCTGTAATAAACTGGCAGCTGTCCAGAGTGAACCTTGTCCTGGTAAGATGAATGGATGGAGGTTTATTTTCTCTATTATTTGTGTACGGTCAGTTCTGAAGACTTTCAACCAAAGCCCTAAAAAAAATTCAACAAAATAAATAAATGAGACATTCTCGCACCCTGGTTGAACTGCTGACAGCTCACATTTAGAGTACAATGAACTGTTGTTTCCATTATTGATAATTATTTCAAGCTGCTTGTTTTGTCTGGCATAAAACAGAGATAAAACAGAGATGGAATAAAAGCATAAAATGCTCCCGGAAGAGAAGCTTGAATCAGCAGATGCTTAGTATTTCTATTTGAATTTCTTTTTTAAACTTCAGTTAGAAATCTATGTACATTTTGTGAAACTAGCTGTCTATTCCTTTTCTAAATTCAACCCAAATCTGTGATAGTAGACACAACTTGAAGCTTCACCATCCAAAAGTGTTGAGAAACAATGCAGCAGCACAAGTTGGGTTTTTTTTTTTGTTTTTTTGTTGTTTTTTTTTTGGCGGGGGGGGGGTAATTTTTTGTAACAGAAGCAAACATTTCTTTCGTGCTTGAATAAACAAATGGCTGTCAGACGCAGCAGCTTGAGCCTCCACCCTGGAGAGAATTGACTGGCTGCATTAATGTTTTTTACACTCATAGCATGATTAATGGCTTTGGAAGCAAATGTAATTGTGAGGCAAATGCCACAGATCTGTACCCTAATGTGCCGGGCAATGTTGCTCTGTTGTAAATGTGCAATCAAGACATCAATCAAGAATTCACATCAATTATTTAGAGGACTGGCACAGCACTGCAAGCCACGCAGCCACATTATTTTAAGATCTCCTTTGCAAACATTTTGAAGGAGAGGTTGGTGTTTGCAGTTGTGTGCATGCATGCGTGCGCATCTGTGTCTGTGTGTGTGCACGCGCGCCTGTACGTGCACGTCTGTGCCTGTGTTACAATCAATACCTCAGACGAGTTGAGAGTCTTTCAGAGTCATTACTTTTAATGAATGTTCCCCCTTTTAGCCCTTCCCCACTCTCTCACTCAATTCTTTAACTCACACACACACACACACACCCAAACAGAGCACCACCTCTCTGATTTAATTTTCATTTTACTTGTGCCTAATGAGTTTACATTGTATTTTATCTTGTCACAATTACAGGTGACAGTGTGATAAAAGAGCTGCTCTTTGTGATCGGCTCCTCGCCTCAGTCACAGTCACTCGGCTCCTTCTAAAGCCAGAGCTCTGTCAGTGTGTGAATGAGTCCAAGCAGAGTGACCAGACACCTTCCTCCGTGCCAGTCACTCAGCCTGTGGGGTCTTTGTCCTCACTGTTCTATCAGGACATTGTGGTCCAAAAGGGGCCTCTGCATGCAGCCGGTCTCATGTACAACATGCCATCACTTCCATCTCAGGCTGCTATCGACCGGTCTCGTGATCTAATCCCTTCGCTCTGCGCTGCTGTCAGGCTCGCTTCGATCTGCCCTCAGTGTGTTACCACTGTGCCCACTGGCCTCTAGATGTCTTTATGAACCTGTCCGCAGCACAGGCCACCTTGCATTTCTCATTTCCCCCACAAACGCATTCCGGACACAGTGCGTTAGTGATGATTTGTGTTCTTGCACATGTGTGCATGAATCAACCCTTGGGGTGTTGTGCATTTGATCAGAACCAGCTGTGACCCTGAGAGTGTGTGAGGGGATTTTCATCCTTGGCTTGCTCCACCGCTGAAACAGCCTCACTTCCTCATAAATACTTCAAGTCCTCAGCGTTCAAGGTTTAAAGTGATTTCCCTAAAATTTAGTTTCTGAGCTTGGAGTAATCCATCACTGCCATTTACTGTTCTTCCAGACTGGGTTTTTCTTTAAAGGTCTGTTAAATTAATACCTTTTCTGCCTGGCTTATAGGAAAGGTCTGAATGAATTGTGATTCCACACAGTATGTTAAATCATCATTTTCAGTCCTGAAGTTAATTGAGGTATATCTTGGATTGTTTGCCACACATTCTGTCTTTTAACTAATGGCTCACAAACGTTGGGTGACTGTGTGTTCAGCGTGTCATTAGGTAACTATTTCTTTTCCTTGGCTCTCTTCCACTGGCAGATGGAGTTTGACATTGTTCCTTGGGAACAGATTGGTGCTGGGGAAAGTCTCTCTGGTATCTGCTAATGATACTATTACCCTCCACCACCTCTTTGTCACCCCAGGTGTTGAGCTCCTAATCTGTTGGCATTGGCTGGTACACAGGGTTGCTGCAGAGGGCTGAGTGCACCGGTTAGCCTCTGGGAGGACGTTGACACAGCATGGCAGCGCTCCAGCCTCTGTGCTGACCTTGGTGAGCGATGGCAAGGTTGAGTAGCTGTGCAACACCAGAGGTTCAGCCACTCCTGTGAAAGGACAACACTTAAATGGATCACTGCATTTGTTCACCTCAGTGTTTATTACATTTTATGTAAATTTTTATTCCCATCGGTTACCGTAGATGCCAGATTTATTGATATAGAAACACTGGGATATCACTTTAGTGCATCACAATTGGCTAGGAAATGCAAAACCATTAGACAACTTGTAAAGAAGCCAACTCTTTTTGGAAGTAAAACCAGAAATAATCATGCCCAAAATGTTAATAATGCCCCTCCAGATTGAGCAAGAACAGTAGCTCACAGTTGGACCAGAAAGTTAGTTAGTATATAGAAACTTCCTGTATGAACAGTAATAATTTTACCCTTCACCTTCATTAGTCACCAAATATCAAACATCCTCTAGTTCCATTTTCTCAAACAGGATGAACTGCTTTTCTTTGACTGTGTACTGACTGACTCTGGGTTTTGGACTGCTACTTAAATAAAAACATCTCAACATCTGAAGGTCACGATTTTCTGATAAAATAAGTTTTTCTGTCCAGATAAGCTTAATCCTCTAACTCCTTATATTACACCCTATTAGACTTAGTTTCAATATTGCCGCATTCATAAATCAGGGCAATTATTTTTCTACAGTACAGGGCTATTGTTACCGTGATGGCCAATCTTAGGAAAGTCATAAAAAGCTGGAATTGCTCTTTAACTCAATCAGGATCTTCCTCTGTTCTCTCTTTCTCATTCTTCCTTCTCCAGCTCCCCCTCCTTTCTCTCTGGCTCTCTATCCAGTTCTCTTTTGGATGAGTCCCAGTGCCTTTGAACTGGCTGCACCCCGCTTCCTCTCTCACTCTCTACTCAAGGAGAGTAGAATAAATTGCATCCTCTCTTGTCCTCCAAGGGGGATCTGGCTTTCTAAGAGTACATCTGAGTAGTGCCTGTATGCAATGCAAAGTTGTGACAGGAAGGGGAAGCCCCGTGTGCCTCCTGGAGATTTGTCATTACTTATTGACCACAAATCCCCAGGAGTCTCAGTCAGTCACAGAGTCTGATTGGAGGAATTTGAAGTAGAGAGTAGAAATGGATTTAAGGCGGGTCTGACACTCGCTTCCTCAGGCTCAATGCACCCAGACAAGGAACAAGCTCACCGGGACACCAGCACACTCAAAACTAATGGAAAATATATTGCTGTGTGGTGAGATAAGTATGAGCAGGAGCTTCTAAACCACAAACAGGGATGACAGCACGTATAACGCAGCAGTTCTGGGGGAAAGGAATTACAGGTGACCCCGATTTCTCTGTCATCACTTCGCTGTGATGTTCTCTCGACAATTAACCAGGCATGCAGATACAAACAATGCCATGAAAAAAAAAATTCAGATAATGGCGTGTTCGTTCGGTTCACCAATCTGGCAGAGCTAAATATTGCCAACAACCACCTAGACAGTCACACATCCAAAGCTGCAGAACAAACTACCAGCCAGGTTGTTGGCATAAAAGTCATCCAGGTTGTCTTACAAACCAGACAGCTGGGTCCTGTCACCCAATGAAGCAGCAGAGAGAAGAATGAAACATTCAAGACTCTACTCTCTCTAGAACCACTATAAACCAACTTTTAGGCTCCACCCGTGTAAAACAGGATAGAACAACTATCACATTCCAAGCATTAAGTTTCTTAAACTTACATACTGTATATACAAGCATAGGAGAAGATGAGACAAAAACAAATGATTTGATTCTTGAATATGGATTACAGCAGATCATGTAATCTGGTTTCAAAAATAGTCACAAACAATGAGAGCTCACCACCTGATGAAAAAGCAAAAACAAATGGTTTTATGAGCAGGTGAGGAATGGAGTTTAAAAAAAACAAACAAACAAAAAAAAGACACCTTGATTTCAGGCACAGAATTACCTCAAGCCAGTTAATTATTTCACCACCAGCAGAATCTGTGTATCTATACTTTGCATAAAAGTGTAAATAAATTTAAGCCTGCATGTTCTGTATGTGTGTGAGTTGTATGCAGAATAGTGCCTTCTGCTGAAAATCATTTAGGAGATTGTTGACTGAAAACGGAGCCAAGTCAAGGTCGCGATTTGTGTATCCTGACGTTTCTTGTGTTTTATTGATTTGACCTCGCAGGCTGGCTGTCAGATCTGCTCTCTGTTACCACTATTACATTTTAAAAGAAACACCACTACGAGACACACCATTTATCTTTGTACCCACAGCTCTTCTAAGCGCCTTCTGCTCCTCTCTGTATCTCACCCACTCCACTCAGGTCAAACTGGCTGAAGCCATGCTGTGGAAGGCGGGCCGCACTGTGGCAAGTTTGTCTGCTGTCAGTAGGCTTTAACTGTTTCCTGGTGGCCTGCGTCATCCTGGTGGTGCTGCTGCTGACGCTGGAGCTCCTCATAGATATCAAGCTGTTGCAGTGTGAGTATGAGCAACTATGCGACGTTTGCTGAGATTATCAATATGATATGGTAGAGATTTTGTAGGCACAATACAGGGGGAGTGGTTCGTTGCAGTCATTGTTAACAGTCCTGGCTGAAAATAGTGATCCTGTAGAAGGAGGAAAGTGGGCTGCTCAGCATAATTGTTTACTAATTGTTCTACAAAGGCATAGGGCCAATGTATCGACTCAAATAAAGACTTCATGCAAAGGAGACCTTAATTAGCACAAAACCTGAGCTGCAAGAGGATCATGTGCTTATTGAGGTTACAGCAGAGTAAATGGCAAATATATTTCTCAGTGTAAAAAAATAGTTGGGGGAAAAAGAAATCTCATTGTGCAGAGTGGGCACCATTTAGCATTATTCTGTAAAGTAGAAAGACAAAAATGTTGTCTCTACGTGAAAAAGGATAAATCAACGTGCAACAGATTCATGATCTTGTGCACATTATACCATAAAATGACTCTGTCACTGGTGATCTGTGTTGGGAGCTGAGGCTCTGATTTAAAAAAAAAAACAAAAAACCCTCCCATTAGTATTTCACATTTAACAGTTGTGACCCATGTCACCCCAGTGTCACCTTCATCCGCATCATCTTGCTCAGTGGATCCATCTTCATTCATCATTAGCAGAAGGTCGTGGGGTTGTGACCTGTCAGATGTCCAATAGCTCATTGAAGACCACATTTATTGCCTTGACTGTTCGTCTGGAACTGACAGGCAGACAGACGAAGAGATGCATAAGTGAGATAAATGTGTGAAGTGAGATTAGCAGTCAAAGAAATCAGGCAACACCGAGTTGAGCTGTTGAAGAGTGCGGGGTTGACTAGAGGAAGATCAATGGACTGATAGACAGATCACTGAACAGGGTAAACAAAGACAGATGGGGGGGGGGGGGGAGTGGAGTGTGTAGACACCCGAGTGCTGTTTGAGGCTGTCACTGAAAAGCCTTATGAATAGACAAACATACAGACACATGCAGACACAGTATGTGGTGAATTCATATTAAGGGACTGTTGTTGCCTCGTAGCTCTGTCCATGTGAGTGTGAACATTTTTTTTTTTAACCACTTTTGCCAATGTTCAGCAGCAGGTAACAGCCGTTACAAAAAACATACAATCCCACCAAACTGCAGCATCCATCTTCCATCGCATCACGTCACATTACTGTAATTAGAATCAACAAAACAAAGTGGCAGTGATTCTGTTTTCATCCCTACAGTTAATAATGCATTCCAGTTTGCCAGCATCATCCACTGGATCAGCCTGGCCATCCTCTCTGTGTTCTTCACCGAGGTGAGTCTCAACACAAACACCGTCTCAGTTACAGCTGATGCAGCGGCCTGTCGATTAATGCTACGTTGTGCAGTATGTGAGGCCAGTGAAGTCCACTGACAGATTCTCATTATAATAGTATTGTCGATGAAACACCCCACGCCCTCCGTAACAGCGTGATTGGATTCTGATTAGTGGAGCTGATCTTGTGCACAGCCGCATTAATCATCCCCCTAACTGAAAGATTAAAAATCACACAGCACAGACCTGTGTGTCTATTTTGACAAACACTTAAATAACTGCTGTGGTGAATGCTGGCGCTGGTGGTCCCTCTCTGGTTGGTCGATTTATCTACAGTACAGATACTTGAAATTGCAGATGGAGCATTTCTGTGCCACTAGTTTTAAATAATTTCATGGCTTCAAGTGTGACGTATTGCGCCAGCTGCATTTGTCTTGGTTTTCTACACTTGATGGTAACTTTTTTTTTTTTTCCAGGCTGGAGTTTTCTTTAACGATAAAAGCAAGCCCTGGGTGCAGCATTGAAGCAGTGGAAACAGCAAACCAGGCTGGTTTTTTGCTCCAATGCAACCTTGACTATCTGAAATGAGGATGGGGGTTAGGGGATAGCAGAGGAGGAACAGAGAGGAAGAGAGTGAGCTGTTTGCCCTCTGTAGCCTGTGCTGTGTCAGCAGAAGGAGCTAAATGTGGTGCCTCATTGTTTAGATGAATCCCGATCACACCAGCTTGTAACGTGTATGAATATTTTGTCATTGATTAATTACCGGACGGATAAAAAGAAATCTGAATTGCAACAGCAAATACTATTAACTACCAAATGTGCTTCGTCTTCCAGTCCCTCTCAGTTTACCTGTCCTTGTTTTTTTCCATCTTACCCTCCCCCCCCCCCCCCCCCCCCCACCCCACCCCCGCCGCCTCTCTCAGACGGTGTTCAGGATTGTGGTGTTGGGCATATGGGATTACATTGAAAACAAAGTAGAGGTAAGCTCCCATGGGTGCCATTAGTCCTGACTTCGAGCCCCTTTCACTGCAGCGTCATTCCTTCAATGTCATACCTCAGTGTGGGTGCTGTAGAAGCTACAGACACAACAGTAACTGTGTGTGTGTGTGTGTGTTTCATCAGGTGTTTGATGGAGCTGTCATCGTCCTCTCTCTGGCCCCCATGGTGGCCTCCACAGTGGCCAACGGCCCCAGCAGTCCCTGGGATGCTATTGGCCTCATCATCACACTGCGCATCTGGAGGGTCAAGAGGATCATTGATGGTGAGGCTGGGGGCCGCTGTCCCCCGAGTCCTGTCCTCTACCTGACAGTAAAGGATAGGAAGCAGGAAACACACACACACACACACACACACACACACACACTGCATTGTGCTCTCTGCAGGGTTGGCTGCAGTCAGTCTTTGGGTTGTTTATTCAGTTTTTTTTCCTAATTTTTAAATTATTTTTCACCATAAATGATATCAGGAGCGGAATTTGTTGAAATGTAATAATCCTTTGGTTTCAATACTTTCACAACAGCTGCCACCTGAAAATTATTTCATCATATAGGTGCATTTCTTTTGTGGAGAAGAATGTTTTGGGTTTTTTTTAACAATGTTGCTCCCCCTGGTGGTTTCTGAATATCACCTCACCTCACTAGCTGCTCAAAAGATGTCAGGTTCACAAGTTAAAACACAATCCAATACAACACCACACCACCACAGCCTTTATTATAAAAACTAACCACAGAGGGGTTACCTTTTCTGACACAACCTCAACAAAAACTTAACATGACTGAAGCCTCGCAAAGGTGTCATCGTTTGCAGGATCACTGAGGTTTGTCCTTGTGCACCTTGTGTTTATCATGTTGGCAGTAGATCCTGGTAAATGTGGAGAACGTGCAGGTTTTTATTTTGATACAGCTGTGGTTGATGATGTATAAAAGAACACCTTTTGGATGTTGGGGTGGAAATGATTGATCGTAGTGTTTAGTTCACATTTAAAGGTCTTGTGAGGGAAAACTGATAATCATTCACTCTCTTATTTTAGCCTATGTGCTGCAAGTGAAGGTGGAGATGGAGCTGGAGATCCAGCAGTACGAGAAGGCCAAGGCGGTGAGGGAGGAACAGCTTGACCGTCTCACTCAGATCTGCCAGGAACAGGCAGTAAGTCCTCTTATCTGTCATACCTCCCACCTTCTTAGCCCTCACTTAATTGATTTTTCTAGATTACAACAACAGAGGGCAGCAAATCCCTACAAGAAAAAAAAAACCATAATCTGTACCCAAAAGACATAAGAGATGCCTACAAAATTTATCCCATCTCATCACTGGATAAAACTTTTTACATTTTTACTCTTGTGGATATCAGATAGCAAGCACTGTATGTTATCTCAAAGTAATCTTTTCACATTTTCACAATTTAATAATCTAGTGCAGCTTCAAGTGCAAACCCCGAGTGCTCAAAAATGTCTTTAAGTCTGAGGGTCATGTTGCAGCTATTAGAGAGAGAGAGACAGTTTGATCAATATCTGCTATGTGCTGTTTTAGTAAGGACAACCATGATCCAAGAAATACAGGCAGGTTCTGAAATCAGGGGTATGAGATACAATTAAAATGTTGCAGTTTTCAGTTTGTGTGTATTTACACTGAATGTCTTACGGGAAAAGAAGAGTTTTCCCATTTTCTCCCTCTTTCCTTTAAGTTTGAAATCAGGCAGCTGAGGGCCCATCTGGCCCAGCAGGACTTGGACCTGGTTGCAGAGCGCGAAGCAGCCATGCAGATCCATCATATGTGGGGTAAACAAAGCAGCACTTTCCAGGAGGTGGACGGACTGGCCCCTGGTGCCTCTGAACATCACGGTCCAGCTAAAGCCCAAGAGCCCGGGGGATCTGCAGGTAACCGCCTGGAACACTGACTCTTCAGTATTACAGCCTATCAAAGACTTTTGGTCAGTGGGGGCAATACAGGCTGTGGTGCGCCATAACCACATTCACACAAGTGGATGGCTGACTGTAAAGGTGTCCATTGATACGCTACACATAAAGGTTTGCTCATGCCGGGAGGGTTGCAAGTTGAAATTCTTTACTCTGGTTGAGTAAGAATACAATATTAAAAAAAATAAATAAATAATAATAATAATAATAATAAAGGGTACGTCATTACACTCCAGCACCAGTGTCCTCTTTTTAAAAACATTTATCTCACAATCCCCATCAAAATTCTGGTGCCACCTCTAGATAGACTATAAATATTTCACTCAGTGACAGGTCATAACTTACAGGACTTACAGAAACAAAGCGCTGTCAGGGCCCAAAACAAGGAGGCTTTTCCTTTATCAAAGCTATAAATCACAGTGTGACCTGCAATGCATCTGGGCCACAGTGTTCCTAGTCAGACATCCTTTTAACTGAGCCTGCATCTCATACACTCACATGATATTGATCATTTGGAGATGATACCTGTCACATTTTAGGCTGAGCCACGAGGGCCCCCTCTTGGGTCATTTACAGATTGAATATGTGACGCCCAGACACAAATTGATTAAGGCCATTTAACAGTCCCACGAGATGTTGAATAGCACTTATAAGAAAAATATTCACACAAAGTGTAGCTAGCTTAGGTCATACAAAAATAATTTAATGATCAACCTATGAGTAGATAGAGAAAAAGATGCTAAAGACAGAATACTTGTTTGAGTAATTTATCAACATTTGCTCATTTCATAATCTGTCGTGCAGAGATGTCCTGCTTTTTAAAAAATAACCACCTTTGGGTTTTGGATTCTTGGTCAGAAGAAACTGTGTTTAAAGCATTATAGCATTTGTCTGTTTTTTTTAAAAATGATCATAAATGCTCAAAATAGCCAATTAAAGTTGTATTTAAATTATTCAAAATTAATTAAATCCCTAACAAATTCAGTTTTAGGCTGTCTGTGATTCATTCTGTCAACATTTTTATCCTCCTCAGGTCATCACGGCCAAGATGACATGAACAACTACATCAGTCAGTACTACAGTGAGCCTAGCAGTGGTGAGCATCAACAAGATCCTTCTTCCCTCTTTTCTACTGCTCATGTTGCAGATGATTTGAAAGGCCTGTGCATGAATGTGTTGTTCCTGTAGACATGGGAATCCCAGACCCCGCACACATCATCACCACAGCAGCCATAGACGTGCACCTGCCCAACAACCCCAGCCAGCTTCCCTCCTCTTTGGTGAGCGCAGACGCAGTGCCATCCAGCCACCTGCAGCGCACCGGCAGCTCAGTCAGCGAAGCCTCCACAACCACAGTGTCCCGGCCCAGCTTCAGCGCAAGGCAGCACAGCGTCAGCAGCCACACGCTGGGCTCCACCACGGACTGCAGCTCCACAATCCGAGAGGCCTCCACCTCCACAGACTACAGCGACCAGCGCTGCTACCCTCCGCCCTACAGCAGTCCTCTGGCCCTGGGCACCCAGCCACGGGGCAGTCCCAGCGCTGTGGTACAGGAGCTGCTGTCCTCGCTGTCTGAGGACTCCTGCCTCACACAGAAGGGCCTGGACCCTGTCAACCTTAAACCGCCCAGCCCTGCAGGTTCCACCAAAACCAGCCCTGAGCTGGAGCACAGGGTCAACATCTACAACAAGAGGAATCAGGAGAGCCGAGTTGGGCTCCACTCTAAACCGCTCATCCACCTCCAAGGTAACGAGGCTCTCCTGGAGGAGAAGTACAGGATGATGGAGCCCGTAGACGCCCCAGTCAACCGTCTGTCAGAAACATAAGACTCTGTCTGGACAGAGACGTGCTCTTCAGATCAACTGCTTTACTTGACTCCCATGTTGTTGGAAGTCACTGGTGCATGAACTGTATGTCTGTTGCCATCTTCGTAGTGTTGTAGCTGAGAGGATGAACTTGCCAGAGCAGCACAAATATAACACAGAGGACAAGAGACAGACTTGTTATCAGGCACCACTTTTCAGGAAATTACACTCACAAAAACATATGAAAAATTTTACCAAAAGAAACCAGCATCAGGGCTCAAGCCCAAAAAATTCTCACAACTGGTCTGTGCAGAAAATCTGGCTTTTGTTATGTGAAGTTGTGGTTTGATTCCTTGGAAGTGAAACCAGTGGGGATGGTGCTGAGGCTTAGTTCCTCTGAAATACTTTATAGGAAATGTGGTTGCTGGACTGATTTATTGGAGAGTTATAAACTGTCAGTGAGTCCCCCAACGCTACAAGGCATGGATTTATCACAGCAGCAGGTGTGTCAGTCTAGTGTCAAACTAACCAAGAACAGTCCGCTTTGACGGACTGCTGCAGGGTACATCGGATCAGTCTCGACTTCTTTCTAATCCTTGTCTTTCTATATCAGCAATGTTAACATTTTTATCTAAATTCTTTAAGTGGAAAGAGTGTGGAAGTGTTTTGACTGGTGGATGATGAGTTTTTATCCAGGGTCTGACCAAACCCAGTCAGTATTTACCAAGATTTTGAAAACCACAGCATGTCCCTCATGGACCAAAATAATGAATAATCTAACAGGATATGATAGAATTCATATAATTCAGGACTTAAGTATTACCTTTTTATGAATTTAAGGTTTGAAAGCTGTGTAAATATTTCAGGATGGGTTTGATCATCATATCACAGCCAAAAATAATGAGGGGCTTGCACTTGATTGAAATGTTGGGACAGACAATTATAGCATGAACCTTCAATACTGCAAACTAACCCTGTTTGTTGGTCTATCAATAGGCATTTTCTATCTCAGTTGTGGAAAGGGCATTACAAAATGAACCCAATAAAGGGAAATCATGGCAAAACAAGATAGTTTTAGTTGTCAATTTAATATATAACTTTTCAAGATCACCTCAGCAATTACACATCTTCTGGCTTAGCATAAACAACTACATTTTACAGCTAACTACTAAAGTCAGAAGTGTAACGGTACCCATTCCCAAAGATGTTCCTTGCTGAACCTCCAGATAAAATGCAAATTACAACATATAATCGGAGGTGTAAAATAAGTTCTTCCCAAGGAAAAGTACAAGCTTATTAGCTTATATTTAATGCTTGCACAGTATTTATAAAAACAAATGGTGTTTGATTTCCAAACAGGGCTCTTCCGATGCAAGTCAGAGATGTTGGTGATGGAAATATTTCTGCACAAACACGTGTTAAGGCAGAGGCTGTGGGCTTGCAGCTTTAAAATGTACAGTTGGTGGGAGTTTTTCTCCTCATTTGCTCAGTGCGTCAGTCATCTCAGGAACAGCCTGAAAAGAAGAGAACACAGAATTTAAAATAATCCTTAATTGACATGTTTTTCTGGCATAAGACCAACTTTGACCAAAGGGGCTTGCTACAAAATCAAAATAACTCAATAGAGCATACAAATAATTTATGCATGAAAATTAAGTTATTTTTGTATTCCACATTAATGACTACTGCACCCATTTGAAATATTTCATGGTTTTTTGTGTGGGGATAAATCCAGCATCTGTCATTTTCAGCCCCAGCATATTCACTATGATAAGATTTATGAGTTCATTATACAAACCATCAAGTAGGCTGGAGCTCACAGTATAAATGAGTACACTGAGATTTATCAAGACAAAGGTTGACTGGAAGCAAACAAACATTTATCAGTGTTTGAAAAGTTGATAAATGCAGAGCGACAGTCCACAGGGGAAGAATCCAGCCCATTAATCAACACACTAATATTACCAATCATGTAGATTTTAAGAAGACAAGTTCAAAAGGCTTTTTGTGTTAGACATGAGTACAAAATTATTCAAATGACTCTCCTTGTGAGGAAAGCAACTTCAGAGCTGAGTCATCAGTCACCGCCTGAGTTGGTCTGAGGTATCAATTATCCATTTGGGGGAAAAGTAGAAAGCCCATCCATTTTAATCAGCCATCTGAGGAGTGATCACATGTAAGGTGATCTCACCCACTGGGTCACAACTCTGCTGCCACCTGCTATTATTGCTAGTCACTTCTACAGAGTTTGTCTGGACACCTGGACTGCTCATGCACTGCTGGGGGGCTAAATAAAACATGACTGACAGGACACACATGAAAATATAACCTTCTAATCTTTCACGAGCAGAACTGGACAGTGTTAGTCTCGCCAACACTTGTAGCTCACTGTCCCCAAGTACAAGGCTGATACATGAAACCAGCAAAGCATGTAAGAGACCTGGCAGATCGAATCTAAATAAAAAGCTAAAGCAACATTTAAAGTAACTATTGATAGTAATTTATAGATATAAAAAGTAATACTTTTATATATTCTGAGATGCTCATGTGTTTTTCCTCTCTGTATCACGCTCCATCCAAAGCGCCACTCTGATTAATGCAAGACTTTAATAATTCAACAGTTGCACATTTCCATTAGGTGGAATAAAGCATTGTGCTCAATTTATCTGAGAAAAAGCGAATGTTATATTCAATCTTTCACTCTAGAGTCTCAGATGTCAAAACATGCAGTCCAGATAGAAGGTACATGAGCTGTGTTTTGGCCTCAGTGTTTGGTTGTTTACTCATGCAAGAGTAAGTGTCATTACTGCAACAATATCAATCCCAGATGCTTACCTTGAAAAGATCAGCCACCAAGCCATAGTCAGCCACCTGGAAAATCGGAGCCTCTGGGTCTTTGTTGATAGCAACAATAGTCTGAATAAAAAAAACATGTTAAACACGATATGATGATAAAACACTCACTAAAAGCAAAGAAACAATCAATGTTCAAATAATGAAACCGAAATCTTTAGACTTAAATGCTAAATGAAAAAGAAAGGTTTTATGATAACAGCATTTATTCTGTATTTTTACACAATGTGGAAACTTCCAAATATCATCCAAAAGGGTGAACTCAGCCGTGTTACTGAGAGCTATGTCCTGCCTTAGTTTGTGAAATGGGTGTGTGCAGAAACTGGGATGCAATGTTACATTTTACTGCATGTGATACAAACTCCTCTGCAGCTAGATACAAAGAACTGTTTTCACAAAAGTTGCCTAATGTCTGTGCCCCGTCTCAAAGGAGCTCAGTCTAGTCGACTTAAATTGTGTTCATAATTTACGTTACCTTGCTGTCTTTCATTCCAGCCAGATGCTGAATAGCTCCAGAGATACCAACAGCAATGTACAACTCCTGCAGACATGAAGAGAAGACAGCCAGAGAAGTGTTACTTTCCTGTTGACAGGTAATAATCTCAGGCTCCTGGAAAAGACGCCACAGGATGAGGATGCAACAGAGCTGACTGATGGTATAATGAGCCCGGGTGTGTAATCTATCAGAGGGTCCTGGGGTGAGTGTGCAAAGGTCAGCCGTGCTCCTGTCTTCCAAACCTGCTGGGAAAACCATCTGTGGCTCTCTGTTTAATGCACTACTATATGAATTATTTAATGGCATCTCAATGGAGCAGATCATCAATGTGTGAGCACAAAAGTGTTTCATAACTGCAGCAGAGTGGAGACATCAGAGCTGATCAACGATGTTGTTCAAGAGGCCACATTTGCTGAAAGCTAAGGGCTGGACATTTCCCTAAGCCATTTTCATTATTGATATTATTCTTATGCTCTTACTGTGAGCTATTTTGTTGGAGGAAACAAAATAATACTATAATTTTCTCATATTTACTGAATTAACTCATTGTTGATTAACTAATTAACAAATCCAGTTTAGAGACTGGCTCTATAATGATGGGAATGGAAAGAAAATTTAATACACAATGATTTACTGAAGGGCTTTTTCTTTGACAGTATTTTTTGTAATGTTGTTTACCAGCAACCTCCACATCACTAAATTCACCCGAATTTCTCAACCTTCAGATGATGCTCTCTCCAGTTCATATTGAATTAAACATACCCATAACCGTCAGCTGGTTAATGGTCACTTTTCTTCATTAGCCCATTAAATATATATTATAGATACATATCATTAAAACTATACATCTATCTTAGATGTCTCCACAATAGTCACTAAGAGCAGGCTCTGTGTCACACACACAGACTTCAAGAGGGAGCGTCTCTTCATCATGTATTTTATTAATTTGTCTAGAAACAAGAGCAGAATCGATAATGTCAGAGCTTATACGCCACCATCTTTAAAAATATAGCCCTGGGGCCCACTTGGGTTTGGGTTCCTATCCAACACAAGACAAATTGTTTGGAAAGTTTGGAGCAGACTGCCTCAGCCTGGTGAAAGTGTTTGTTAAAAAGGCTGCTGCAGTATTAGTGTGTGGCTTAGAGGATTTATTGTAGCAAAAGTATCAGTACTGAAAATATTTTTCTTCTTTAGATTTAAAATTTTATTTATTTGTAATTAAACAATTGACCACGGGAGCTGATCACACTTGACTGATGTGGCAGTCGAATAAGTCTGGTAAACAGGAAGATAAACTTTTCCAGCAGTCTGACATCGATCTCAGATTCAGCAGGTTTTCATTCAGATATCATCAGTTTATTAAGAGAAACGTATTCCAGTCTGATTATGGTAGGGCTTATCCAAGTAAGAGGCTGTTCGCCATTAACACTGTTTCATGTGTTTCAACTATCATTAATATTATTTAAAAAAATAGAAAATATTATTTTGTTTGTGTGGTTCATTCATTAGTTATTTTTTCTCTTTCAAAGCAACAATTAATTACATTTTCAAAGATATCACTGGATTTTGGACTTCAGTTGATGAGGCAAAGAATATTGTTGGGAAGAAAACTGACCAGCATTTTACAACTAGACACTGTCAGGCTCTTCACATATGACCAGTCAGTCCAGGTGGAATGTCAAACATCTTTGATTACTGTGAACAATTCAGAGACGGACTAGTGTGAAGACATATGACTCTGTTGATTACACTGCCGTTGGTGATAATAAATTGAGTTTCAATCAGCATAGAGGAGATTCTATCTTAGTTGGATACAAGTGATTACAATGTGAATCTTTCATTTCACTAAATGCGCTAACATTTTTAGATTGGATGAAAGAAACAAGCTAGATGGAAATTTTATTTAATTAACTTTGGAGGAAAAAAACAACCAAAAAAAAAAAAACCAACAAGCCCGTCATAACATTTGGAAAATCCTATTTGTCCAGTCGGCTCTGGTCTGAAGCTCCAACCATTCATCCACTGCACTCTGCTTTAATGGATCAGCTAAATCATTTAGAGCCCTAAATGTGCCATCAAGTACCTTTTGCAGGGGCCTAATGTGTCGATTATCACGGTTGTGGTAACCCAACTGAATCACATAATGGGAACTTAACCTTTTTAAAAGGGGCAGCACAGACATCCTGATGATAGTGAACTGCAAGTGTACTGTGTAATGCTACCAGGCATCAGATACTGCAATGGAGTTCAATAGTTGACTGGCTTTAAACGCAAGTGAATGATTAATGTAGCTATTCACAATTTGATATGGTAAAGTTAAAATCTCTTTCGCTATTAGTGCAAAGTCAAGTAAATCCAAATAACCACTACAGAAAGGGAATGACTTACTGGTGCCACGATCTTGCCAGTCTGCCCAACCTGCATGTCATTCGGGACGTACCCAGCATCCACTGCAGCTCTGGATGCACCAACTGAATAATAAACATTACACAAGTTAAGATCTACTGCAGTGTAACTAATAACCCAGGCAATCAGTGCTTTAAAATAACAATCCCAACCTACCTGCAGCATTCAGTTTGTCAGCAAGGTCATAAAGCAGCTTGAAGTTGTCTCCACTCTTCAAGCCCCTTCCTGAGGGATAAAAAAAAAAAATACAGTTGCTGTACAAATAAAATTTTGTACTCAATTTTTCTTCCAACCTCATCCCCTGGTCAACAAAACAGGATGATGCAGCAGATTCTGATTTAGCTTGTCTTAATACTTTCAGCAATATAACCATTAATCCAACCCACAATAAAGGCACCTTAACAATGCTTTGACTGTGGCTGAATTTCAATGATGATGTAAGAAAACTATTATTTTGAGTGATTATTCAGAACTATTATTCAGAGTGGGTCCAATTTTAACAATTCATTTTCAGTGACATAATGTTTTAATGTTGATTATGGAATTTTTGCTGGTGTCTATACTGAAAAACATATTCTGGGGCATCTCCATTACCCATAATGCTTTGTTATTGTATACTGCCAGAATTGATCTTTATCAAAAAATTTCAGCCCCTGCAATTTGGATATTGCACTTGGTTATATTGTTTTGCTTCAGCTTTGACTAAAATACACAGAGATTACTAACAAACTCATTTTCAAAATAATTCTGACCCAACACAAATTGTTTGCAAGTACATCATATACTCGCATTATTTAGCTTTACACTGTAATACATAATATTTAAAAAACAATGACAGGTAACTCATACCTCCGGATACCACAACTTTAGCACTTGTCAGCTCTGGACGGTCGCTCTTTGTCAAACTCTGCTCCAGCCATTCAGAAGTTCCAATAGGCGAAGAAGAGGCCACTGCAGATCAGATGATTACCAATTTCTTAGCTTCTACTTAGTAACTAACTTCTACAAAGCTCTTTGAATTAATCTGTAAGATACTTCACCATCTTCTAATGAGCCACTTCCTCCCTCTGTTGCAGCTGCCTCAAAGGAAGTCCCTCTGACTGTGAAGATCTTAATCGGCTCATTACACTTTACAGTGCTGACAGCATTTCCTGTAAAATTTGGTCGTTAACATGAAATTTTGAAAAAGCTAAACTCAGAAATCATCAGTGCAAACTTGCCCAAATCCCAACCTTTTGTAAAAACTAAACTGAGATTAAGTTACATCTGTGTCATATCAAGGCTGAACCAAAGCCAGGTACATGACTTAACATTTTTTGTGAAATCTCAAAACTACCAATAAATTCATCAGAATATAAAATAAATTGTTTATGTTTTTGCTGTAATTTCCAACCTACCAGCATAAATGGTTCTGACAAAAGTGTCTGGAGACTTGATCTCAATAATATCTGAAACTGGGGCTACGTCCAGCTTGGCAGCTACTCTTGGAAGCAGGTTCTGCAGACAAAAAGGTACAATTGAAATATCAAAAGGAGAAAATATTGGAGATATGAATAACTGAGTTGAGAGATACAAATCCATTATACAATTATTACTGCTATTAGTGATGAATCCATTTGAAAATATTTGGGAGAAAAGGCACCTCACCTTCCCAAATGCAGATGCACCGGCACAGATGTGGGTGAAGTTGAATTGCTTTTGAGTTGACAAAACAAGCGGAGTCAACTCCTCTGAGGAAAAAAAAAAGAGGCAGGTTTTCAGCCCACAAGCAGCAGTTAAATGACAGTAAAAGGTGCCAGTTGCAGTCAAAATAAACATATAAGCAGAATGATCGGATGAAAAAGTCTCCCCTGCTTGAATTACTACTGCCAAAATACTCTACAGCAAGTCATCAGTCAGCTCCGGATATGCAGAATTGTGCAAATAAAGAAGGTTACTGCTAAAAAGACCAGTTCAGTATATTTTGCTCTCTCCATGGAGGTTAAATTCTTGAGAGGCATCGAGTACCTTCTGCATTACATACCTGGCATGGCACCTTTGTAAGAATCATGTTGAGCCACCAGAACCTTCTTCACACCCTGTATTTTACTGATTTGTTCTGCAACCTAAAAAGACAGAAAAACCATTAAAAACCTTTCCTACCTTCTTTGCTGTCATCTGCTTTAACTTTATCATATATAAATGCAATATGGTATAGCCAAACTAACATCTAAGTACTAGCACAAATACAACATGTTTGGTGATTCTATAAACAGGTTCATCTCAAAGATTCGTCAACCTTTGCACAGTTTGTTCCAGCAACCAGGCAAGCCACCTCTCCACCCAGCTTAGAGGCAGCGGTGATGGCACTGAGCGTAATTGGAGTCAGCTTTTCATTGTTGTGCTCTGCAACCACTAAGGTGCTTTGAAACCTTTGGAGGAGACCAGTCTGTGGGGGGAACAACAGGCAACAATCTTGTCATGTTTGGGACAGTTTCATTTAACAATAAATTATGCAAAAAGCTGTTAATAGCACTATACAATAACACTGAGTCAGTGTTGCTTAAAGACACTGATAAGACGTCATATCTATCAGAGTCCTCTGTAAAAATCGCATGTTACCAAGAAAGTAAACCGTATATATATTTATACAATAATAAAACTCAGCTCTGAGAATTCATTCCTATGATTACACTGCATGTGATCACGATTTTAGAGCTCCTAATAACACAAACTGTTTCAAAGTCAATATACAGATGAACTGTCACGGGGTAGTGGAAAAACAACCTCTAACACAGCTGCATCAGACTCAGGGAAAGGCAGGAAAATACCAGCCTCATCTGGACACGACCGAACAACATCAATGATTGAAGGTCATTCCGTTAAAATCAAGAAAACAGGGAAACTTAAATACCATACACTGAATTATAAACTGTTGAAATTGATTGGCTGATTTGATGTTTGACTTTTAGGTAACACGTTCGTAACACCTCCGTTTTGTAACCTCGAGAGCTTTCATAACCACTCGGCTAGCTGTGCTAACACCAACTAGCGTTAGCACCGGAGCAAAACCAACGGACTGGTCAACTGAACACATCGCGATGTGCAAATTAAATTAGACTGATAACAAGTCAAAGAATCCTCCCATATGCTCGGAGTCCAAAATACGACAGCGACGTGCCACATTAGTAGGACCTGAATTAGCTAAACAGCTAGCTAGCAGCAGCAGCAAATAAAAAACTGCTATTCACGTGCCTCCTGCTTTTACTGAGCTAATTATGAGGAATGCAACATCTGTTTAAGTTATCATGTTAACCTCCAACTGTCACAGACTTACCAAATGTTTCAGGTTTGATTTATTCAAGGCTCTGTTCATCTTGGGCTCTTCAGGCTGATCCTGGGTGCTGCGGACACCAAACTGTGCCAAAGGTCGTCTGACGTTCACAACGACTTCTCGCGAGATCCAAAAATGGGACCTCACTCTGTTTCCGTGACGTTTCAAATAGCCTCAAAGAATAAATAAAGCAAAATTAACTTCATAAAAAGATATTAAGTCTATCCTCTGTGATAACATGTTTGTTACATTAGTAACAATCTACCGATTCCCAACATTTATAAAAACGCGTTTTTCTCTCTCCAAAGAGTAAAAATATTTGGCTTTTGCTGCTTTTCAATCTATTTTCTTAAATTTAGTGCTATACACAGCCGCTGTTTTCAAACGGTTTTACTAATTCAGATTATTGCCAGTGAATTCAAACTTGTAGATAGTGTAACATGTTGTCAGTGTTATTAAATAGCAGTACGCCATAAACTGTGAATAATGCAACATGTGGAAATAAAGTTTCCCTCGCCAGGCTCAGTCTGTATAGGAGACTGTCAACATATACACACAGTATCGATAGCCATAGTCCTCTCTGATTAACTTAGCCATATTGGGCTATGTGAAATGTAGCCTCCCCTGAAATCAAAGGATAGGACATTTATCTAATGTCTGGTTGTCACAGTCCACTGACCCAGAAAAAGACTGCTGGATCAGTGGACTGTAGTTTTTATAAGGACAGTGAAGATCGGGTTAACCAGTGATTATAATTACAATCTAAAGCCATTTGAGATTGTCTGGTGGCTGACTGAGGTTTTAAGGTTTATGAAAGACGGCGAGCTTGTGTTTGGACAGGAAGTGCTGAAGTTAACAACATGTATGCTTTGTGTGTGTGTGTGTAATATAGGCTCATTATATATAGGTTTTTGTGTATATTTTTGTATATTTGTATGGTTGATATTTTCTGTTTATTATTGATTCAATAAGTTGGGTTTATTTTGTTCATTTTCACACTTATGAACTGTGTGTTCATGATTGGTTTTAGTTAAATTAAAAGCTGAAAAAAAAAATCTATACTCTCTTGTTCTCTCCCTGCCACACTTATGATTGATCACAATTTTTCATTATGACACAGGTCCTTAATTCAATTATTTTCGTCAAAGCATATTATCATCTTTCAGTCACAGCCTTGTCATAGCCAAGTGAGTCCATTCACAAGAATGGACTCATTGAACAGTCGCTCTGTGGAGCCAAGAGGACTTAGTATTTAATCCAGTAGAGGGCTCTCTATAGTAGTGTAAGCCTACCGGTCCAGTCACCTCAAGAAAACAAAAACAAAAGTCATTTTTATGTATTTTCTTAAATAAACGACCAAAACGTACAATTTAATTCAAATAATTAATAATTTAAATCACAATAATAACGATGATAGTAATAATGAAAATAATGCCACGACCACAACTAATATTAATCACAACAACCGTCATCATCACCAAAACCTAATCATCTTTATAATTATCGTCATCATCATGTCTTTCATTATTTATAGCAATGAGAAAATGGTGGGCCGTGATATTAGGTAATTATATTTTTATATTCTCAGCTCTGTATTTTGATTGTTTTGGTAGCCTAGTTTGAAAGAAATCCAAACAAAAAGATTGACTGTGAATAAAAATCTCACTGTAAAACAATTTCAAAAAAGAAAAAACACACCATAATGATCTAGAATATTGAAGGCAATTAGTTTACTATAAAATGCTTTATGAGGGATAAATATTAAGGGAATGTGATCGCTAAGGAAGTGATGACAACATGAATCTACACGTGATGTCTCACAATAAGTTGAAGTAGAATTGACAGAAAGCTGCTCTCAAGTCGGAAGTGGATGTTGCTCTGTGGGACAAACAGATAAAACACACTCAGTCTCTCACAGTCCGTCCAAGAATCTTGGGGGGGGGGGGGGAAGCAACGGTCCAGGAGGAGATTTGCATGGCACCCTCTCCCCGGACTCAGAGAGGTCCAGGTCTACAGACGTCACTGGTCGCGGATCTTTGTTTTCTCTCCACCTCTCGGTGGAGGAATACAAGTTTATCATCCAAGCAAGGACGGGACGGGACTGTCTCCTCTGCCGCTCCTCTCCTCCATCTGTCGGCTTGCAACTGGGCTACTTCTCCTGAATGGTGGATATCCTGCTCAATACTTCTTTCTTGGATGATATGGGGGATCATTCAAAAAGTAAGACTCTCCCCGTTACTCTCACATATTATCATTCTGGGATTTTAATGACAGTTTTCCCTTTTTCTTTTGTGTCCTAATCGACGTGGAGTCTCTTCAGTTTTGATGATATATCGCCCGATTCTTTTCGTTTGCAGGATAAAAATGGAAAACTGCAACAGGACATGATCAGCTGTCGTGTCCTAAGTCCTCAACGAAAAGAGCACGATATTTATCCAATAACATCTGCCTGATACACATTTCTATATATAAACATATATTGCATTTGTAGCACTCGTGCGTTTAAAGTGACTCATGCTGGGGGGGCAGCAGCAGGTATTTTTAGCTGCGGTGGCCTCATTGCTTTAATTTAGCAATATTGTGAGGAGACACGGGCTCCACATGTTTGTTGTGAGACTCGCAGAACGTCTTCTCTCTTCAAGGTGCAGAGGCTTTAACAGGGATGTCATGAGGATTAGACGGGTGCACACAGTGTTGCATTGTAACGCGTCTCCTCCTCACGCAGAGAAGTCGGGAATCGCAATGTGTGTGGGCTGCGGGAGTCAGATATACGACCAGTACATCCTGAGAGTCGCCCCGGACCTGGAGTGGCATGCAGCCTGCCTCAAGTGTGCAGAGTGCAGCCAGTACCTGGACGAGACCTGCACTTGCTTTGTCCGAGACGGAAAGACTTACTGTAAACGAGATTATGCGAGGTAGGAGTTCCACCGTTTTCAGGATTTATTGCTGCTTTTCGTTGTTTTTGGGTTTTGTTTTGTTTTGTTTTTTTCTTTTCTAAATGTAAGAAGGCATGTGTTTTGGCTGTTGGAGCAAGTGGTGGATTCAGGGAGCAGCAGAAATGGGATAAAATAATATAATCACACCGTCTATTTGGGGGGATAAATGTGCAGGAAGTATGAATGAAAGTAGGCTAAGCAAAAAAAAAAAAAAATTGCAACATGAACTGTGCACCTGACTCAGATTTGTGTTGCAGATATTAATTTATTATTATTATTGTTATTATTTCGCATGTGATCGTCACATCAGCTCACAGTTTTTTGTTTTTGTTTTTTTTTTTGTGCTGGAGCTTTTAACTATGGGGAGAGAAGGGGGGTAATTTAGGGTTGCTGCGCGGGACCAACATACCTTTGCGCTCCTTTTCAGGCTATTTGGCATCAAATGTGCAAAGTGTAACATGGGCTTCTGCAGCAGCGACCTGGTGATGAGAGCCCGGGACAACGTGTATCACATGGAGTGTTTTCGGTGCTCGGTGTGCAGTCGACACCTCCTGCCGGGGGACGAGTTCTCCCTGCGGGACGACGAGTTGCTCTGTCTGGCGGACCACGGCTTGCTGGTGGAGCGGGCCTCTGCAGGGAGCCCGCTGAGCCCGGGCAACATCCACACCAGACCGCTGCACATATCAGGTACGAGAGAGATTTTATTATGACTATTATTATAATAATAACAACAATAAAAAAATATTATTATAATAACAATTATTATTAGCAGCAGTAGTAGTAGTAGTAGTAATAGTCTTACTGCATCTTAAGAGCACTTATTATATTTGGTGTGCATACACAGGCCTCATCTAAAATGATTTTGAGGCCAGTAACTTTAGACTCAGCCATGTCAATTTATACCGCAGTTTTATTCTGTAATGACTCTATAAAATCTATAGAGTGAAACAATGTATTCAATAATATTTTATTTATTTCCATAAATTGCGAATAGAGCTAATTGTAAATTACACTGGACTATTTTTTTTTATTAGTTTGGCTTAGATGTATTCATGCCTAAAGTTACGCCTAAATCCATTCTTTCTTTCTTTTTTTTTTTATATTCATTTCGGATCTAATCATTTCTTTCAGTAAATTCATCAGCCTTTCCTTCTTCCCAGACCCGGTTTCGGTCCGACACCCTCCTCATCACAGGAACCACGTCCACAAACAGTCGGAGAAGACCACCCGGGTCCGGACTGTGCTGAACGAGAAGCAGCTCCACACCCTGCGGACCTGCTACAACGCGAACCCCAGACCGGACGCCCTGATGAAGGAGCAGCTGGTGGAGATGACCGGCCTGAGCCCCAGAGTCATCCGGGTCTGGTTTCAGAACAAGCGCTGCAAAGACAAGAAGAAGTCCATCCTGATGAAGCAGCTTCAGCAGCAGCAACACAGCGACAAGACGGTGAGTGACGCCTTTCCACACTAACACATGTGTGTAATGGCTCACTGTCACCTCCAAACTCGTGTTTCAAATCTCCACACTAAAAGGAAAACACGGGGAAAATTCAAAAACACGTTGCAGCCTGTGTGAATAACGGATAACTAAATAAAGAGCTCCTGCCACTGCGTTTCCTATCAGGAAACAAACAATTCATTTGTAATAAAACCAGAGAAAAGGCGAGGGAAGCTGAAAGGAAATCATATTTAGTCTGATATTTTAAAATAATGGAAGACAATGTAAACAGCAGCCAGACCGATCGTTGTGAATAAATTAAGACAGAAAATGAGCAAATTCTTTCCTCATATGAGCAATAACCTTAGTCACCTCCAAGAGCTGCCTCTTATTTTACATATTTATTCTCAGAAATATAACGGTAAATTATTATTATTATTATTATTGTTATTATTGTTATTATTATTATTATTATTATTATTATTAGTAGTAGTAGTAGTAGTAGTAGTAGTAGTAGTAGTAGTAGTAGTAATAATAATAATAATAACAACAACAACAATATTTTAATTTAGCCAGAGAGCTGGGCGGAGCAGAGAGGATTAAAAAATGTCATTAGACTATTGCAAATGAGGCTGTTTGCAGGCCAGTAAATGTTTATTATGTCTTTTTTTTTTTAACCGATGATTCGTTATTTAACATGGGGTTTAATGGTGTGTTTGTGGCAGTGGATTCCCTCACAGTGTCAGAAAAAAGGACCTAGATGTTTATTTACTTCTGGATTATGGCGTAATAAAAAACCCACAATCTTACATGACTTTACCTTGGTCATATAATGGGCCAATATTTGTGTGGACTGAGAGTGTTTGGTTCCCCCCTGTAGAACCTGCAGGGCCTGACAGGAACACCTCTGGTGGCGGGCAGCCCCATCCGGCACGACAACACGGTGCAGGGGAATCCAGTGGAGGTGCAGACCTACCAGCCCCCCTGGAAAACCCTCAGCGACTTCGCCCTGCAGAGCGACCTGGACCAGCCCGCCTTCCAACAACTGGTGGGCCTGAATTACACGTGCAAATTAAAAAAGGGGGATTAACTAAATGATCTAATGCAAAGAAAAACTTAGATAAGTTACCAAGGTGCATCTGTAATGAAAAACTATTGTTATAGGCTTCCTCTGTCAGACACATGAATTAAGTTGGTGGTCTAATTAAGAAGTTTTGAAGCGATTATGCTGTTGATGATGATGGTGGTGGTTTTAAAAAAAAGCAGCTAAATTATTTTATGTGAAAAACTTGTCTGACTGCAAAGTTATATTCAAGTGATGTGAAGGATTTCCATGTTCAAAGATTTAGGTGTAAACACGCTGTTTACTGTGCCAAAGGCTCCCTGGGGATTTACAGATCTGTGTTTTCATACGTTTTAATAGTTCAGCATTTGAATACTTAAAAAAAATGGTCAGCACGTGTTGAGCTAACACACACTGTTACAGACATAAATCCTGTTTTCCTGTTGATGTGACTCGGATCCTCCGTCTCTGCCCCCCCGGCAGGTGTCTTTCTCTGAGTCCGGCTCTCTGGGCAACTCCTCGGGCAGCGATGTGACCTCCCTGTCGTCTCAGTTACCGGACACACCGAACAGCATGGTGCCGAGCCCCGTGGACACGTGAGGGGGCCCCACCGAGGTCAGCTGGAGCTCCCCGGGGGAATGAGCTGGGGTCCCTCTGCGGGGACGCGCAAAGACCTCAACCGAAAAAAGACGCAGAAGGTTTTCGGGAGGGATTATGTCCGAGAATAGACTCACGTCCCGGCTGGACGGTCGGAGGTCTGACTATTCCCGCTATCAGTTTTGCTCAAGGACACTTCGGCAGGACAAACGGCTGCTGATGGACATTTCCCTCTTTGTGAGACACCTTGCCTTCTAACATGATGCCAGTGCCTGGACTGGACGAATATCTTATTATGGGATTCAAACACTTCAGCCTGTACTGGACGTCTGAGCGTCAACACTTAGACCACCGTATGTTTATAAGGAAAACACAGACTGTGTAGATGTGCATGATTTGTAAGTTTCACTATCGACTCTTGTAAAAATAATGAATCATACAGATGAGATCCGCGATGTTTGCGCTCTCTCCGGAAAATAAATTATTATAATTATTTATTATGAGGACAGACATAGCCAGTCTTATCAATAAAAACATAGTTCGAACTGATTACTGCATGCAAAATCCATTTGTCCCGCAAACCTCCAGAGAAACTTTAATGATACTCTCCGGCAAAAACAATACATATGAATAAACAAATCAGTGTTAAGGCAAATGGAAACGCATCTTCTGCTGCTGCTTATATGTTTGACACTGTGTGAGAGATGGCGGAGCTTCACTTGTTTGGGGGATCAGATATTCATTAGAAGTGTCGCCCACAGAGGTCCAGAGTTTTTTGGTGGCCCTATGCGAGCTTCCTCATGTGGAGGTCATGTTTGACCTCTGGATTAGTAGATCAGCGACTGATGGCTGACAGGATATTAGTCACCGTTTGGCCCGTGTGCCATAGGTCAGTGAATCCGACACAATAGGCTCAGGTTAGTTTACCTCGCTCCCTTCACGTCATTATTAGGCTGCTCTTATTATTATGGCGCCGTAAATTTGCATGATAGTTAGAATGAGTAAGCCGTCATTTTAAGTGGTCTTACCTGAACACATGTCCCAGCCATACCAACCTGAGGCCCACTGTTACAAGTCTAGACAGAGGACAGGCAGCAGCGGCTCCTTATCTGCGTCTGGCATCACCTGCAAAGGATACACTGAGTGGACCCACAACGACACGCACGGCCGGCCGGGCAGTGCTTCAGGGACTCCCGGCCTGTGGACGCATCCTGGCCTGTCTTCAGTTTATTTTCTTTCCAGTAGGAATCCTGAATGGCAAATAGCCGCTGGACAAGAGAGCACGCAGGTCAAGCCGGGACCGACACTCTATACCTCAACGATTTGTTGGGGAGGATCGATTTTTATCAGCCGAGGACAAGGAGGCTCACTGAATTCTCAATTCTGTCTAGTCTTTAAGACAAATTCACAGGGAGGATACGAATTACACCAATATCAACAAGTTATTCACAGAGAAAATGTTCAGTGATATCTAATAAGCATCAATCATCTGACACCATAAAGCTTAAAATGAAATACTTTATTGTGCCTGGTTTTGAAAAGGATTATTTTGGTGAATATTTCAATGAAATCTGGTTTTAGTTTGTTTCTAAGGAATACAAGCAGCATTGATGACAAACCTTACCACTCCATTTAAATACAGATAATTCACCAATTGTTGATGATACATGATACAGGTACATGGGTGTGTGTGTGTGTGTGTATATTTTTTACTAACCCCCCCCATAAAACCATGTCAACTATTTCTTCAGGGGGTAGGATTACAAGGATTTTTGGTTTAAAAGGATATGATTTAACATCAGTTTGAAATCACACAATTGCATGTTTTTTGCAATTTGGAGAAATCCATAAATCAGATCAAATGAACATGTCTTCAATCGGTCACCAGGATCGAAATGATATAAATACAAGACTCACCAAAGGCAAACTGGGGAAGTGTGGACATTTTTTAAGTCAAATTACTAAAAATTAGTTTTTTCTGTCCAGAATAAACTAAAGAACAACACAACTTAACCGTAAGTATTTTATTTCATGTCATAAAGGCAAATAACTCAATAAATTATATTAATTTTATGTCTCTTAACTGACAGAGAACAAACAGACATATGTAAACTTGAAAAATATGACTCAACACATATTTGCGAACAAGGCAGTTCACGTAATGCATAACTCACAGAGACAAGCAAAAAACTCTGATTATCAACATTCAAAAATAAGACAAATACAATAAATTAACACAAATCTAATGGAAGTGTTTGGCAAATTATTAATTACAGTATAATTACATGTTTCAGGTTTAACTAGTAACTGCACTGAAGATGGATGAGTATCAACAGAAACAGAAAGAAGCACGTCTGCCTCAACGTTAAATGGAATAATTGTGCGTGTGTTTTCACTGTAATGTACGAACAAGACATTTTGTGCAAATTCCTCCTAAACACCGATTTGATTTCCAAGAAATCAAAACACACACAGATATAAGATAAGGCTTCACAATCTTTACATTTGACACAGTCTGAATAACAAATAATTCACTCATGTGTAGACTTTAAATTAGGACAAAGAAACCAAACAAAACACAAATAAATCTCCATATCTCAGTCTCTTTTGTAGTGTTTATACTGTGCTTTTCCATTCTGAGGACAATAGACAACTCTATTAGTCCTCTTGCTTCTTCAGAAAAAACTGCAGCGCTGAGTCCCACTGATCTCTGGGGAAGCGGTTGGACAACTCGCAATAATCCAGCGGTTGGCAAACTTTACACAAACAGAAAAGAACATCAACATTATCCTGCATGTTCAACAGAAATCCTTAATCCTTTTTCAATGGGCAAAAGTGAATTTCCGCAAAACAAGCACAGTGTGTCATCAGAGGAAATCGTCAAGTACACACAAACACACACACACTCACACACAAAAACAAACAAACCATAAACTATCTTTAATCTTTACATAATTTTATAAAGATATATTTTCGTAGAATTTAAAATGAATACATTTTTTTCATGCATTTGGGTAAAATTATTAGAATAACTCACCTGTTTGCTTTGTTTTGTTGTCCGACTCTTTCTCATTTGTGGCACAGTCCTGTGAGGATTAACAGGCATTAATGCTATCTATAACCGTATACTGCAGGCACTAGTCATAATGTGTGTGTACAATTTCATTAGGCTCATTAAGTTAAATTTATTAAAATTCATTAAACCTTTAAAAAAAAAAGGCATATGACTTGTACCTACATTAAACTAAATATTTCAGTTTAATGATGTAACATTGGACCAACTTGTTTTACTATGAGGAATGCTCTTCGGGTTAACTCAACAATGAGGGCAATAGGGCAGGACGCCATGCATTATTGCTTTGTTTGAAAGAAACGACAATGGCTTGTCCCTCTTTGAATGGAAGTTAATCTGTGTCTAAACAGTGGTGGCTGCGGAGTGATGAGGGGCGTGTTGCGAGAAGAAGATGAGAGAGACAAGCTGTTTACTGGGAGTTGAACCAGTGGCAGGTAAATCCACTGTGAAGGAAGCCATTTATCTTTGTAAAAACCTGCTGTTACAGATTCACCACGCCCCAGATAAGCAATGGTTTATCAGCTGTCACCGAGATGTTTCGCTCTGATGTGAAAGCATTTTTATAGTTTATTTATAGGTACAAAATGCTCAAGAAGAGAGAGGATGATTTTGATTATGATATAAAATTTTTTTCAGCATTGGCCGCAATCAAAATTTAAAGCTCTTTTCAACCAACATGACATCACTGATGGTTTCACATTCATGGTTTAGCATGTATGTAGTACGCAGTGGATTTACATTCATACCGTTAGCATGTGAACATGGTTCTTTCTTTACCTGGATGAATGTTGCCAGCAGCACACAGCTCATCTCTTGCTGCAGGATGACCTTGTTCTGGGAGTTGTTGTAACAGGCCGAGATGAGTGAGGGGAAGAGCACTCTGATGAGGCGCGGGTGGCTGAAGTACTGGAAGGGCAGCTGACACAGTTTCTGCAGCACGCTGGGCTGGCGGCCAGACTGCACTATCACCTGGAACACACAAGGAGCGGGGCCAGTCAGTCACTAAGCCAGTCAGGCGGCCAGTCAGTGGCACTGCTGCTTGTAAATCACTGCCCTGTGTCCCTCCCACATGTAAATCTGCCACTAAAACAACACACAAAAAACCATTAGGATGGGACCTGGGGGGTACAGCCTCCCACCACACAATTACAGGCTATAAAAGAATGATGGGATGTTTTGTACCAACAGCAATAGCAGAGCTGCTGTAACATATGAGGAAAATAAGAAATGCAAACGGAAGCCACAATCAATGGGTAAAACTTCACTTTTAAGTTTTGCGTTAAGCTCTTTAACCAACACTTAAGCAGCAGAGTTGGTGCAGGAGTAAAGCTCAGGTTGAGAGGGCAATCATAGTGCGAAGGGGTAGGGTGGCGGGTGCACGGCAGGGTGAAACCTCCATCAACAGTGTGGCCACCCCCACTTTAAGAAATGAGCAATACCATTAATGGAATTTTCACCCTGCCTACATCCTGCTTTCCATCACAGCCAGTCAATCAAACAACATCACATCCGGGCCACCAGTATTAAAAGGAAATCACTCCCAGCTTTTTCGGATTAGATATGGGACTGCTGCAAACAAAGGGGTCCCAGCCTTATGCTCTGGTCATCTCCCCTGAGTGTTGGAGGACCAAGCACCTCTTGGAGAGCCAGGGGGTCAGACAAAAAACAAAAAACAAATAAACAAAAAACCCAAAAGACAACACAACAACAAAAAAAAGAAAGAAAGAAACACCAAAATTATGCCTCACTGGTACAGACTCTGAGACTGGGGGTTCAATGCAAATGGAAACCAGAAGGGCAAGGTGAGGTCCCCAAGTCATGGTGACATAAATTCACAAGGTTTACAAGATTTTAAAAATACACTCTCTAATACTCCTCCACCGGCTTCTCCTTTGATAGTGCACTCCAAGTTTTAGCAGCAGTATAAACAAAGCGATAATTCTTTGCTTTTATCAGTTCAAAGTGAAGCATCTCAGAGCTGCCCTCTACAGCGTCGTTCAAAGGGACACAAAACAGTGCCATTTCCTGTCTTCATTATTTTAAAGAATCCATACGGACAGGTCAAACAAATGGAACTGTAATGCATTACAAATACTTAAAAATGTGAAGAGCACTGCATTTGTCAACCTGAAATGCGAGTGTTCATTTCTTTCTTTCAAGCCAAGAGAACATGGGAATTGTTGAGTGCTGGCTTTAGTACAATGTTTTTACCATGGTGTAAATATGGGTGTGTTTCAGCGGAAGAACAAAAAACTGTTTCACTGAATCAATAAGAGTTGTTTTTTTTTTTTTTTTTTTTTTAAACAAAGGACTGTGAGACTCTGGACAAATTCATCGACTGAAGGAAGGGAAAAAAGGCAAGCTCTGGTTGTTTTCAAAAGTAGTACTGCTTATTTTCAGTGCATGTAGTTGTAAAATTTTCATACTGCTTTCCAAAAAAATCCTGTGATATCATATTTGTCTTGTCTGTTGCAACACTGACTGAGTCATCTGGCAATGACGGCGGGTCCATAAATTTATGCAGCCGAATTCAACAGAGCCAAAATCATGATTCTGCAAAAGCTAAAGCATCTATCTGTTTTCGTCTTCCTGCTTTAATACAGGACATTTATGGTTTAGGTATCATAATTTAACACCGTAACAAGTGTTGGATGTTTGAGCTGTTGGGCTGAGGAGATCTAACCCACAAATCAGCCAGCGATCTCATAATCCTCCACTATGCACAGTTCCATCTTCAGCTGCCTAAACAAATTGTCCACCCTCAAGTGCCTGACGCAATAGGACATAAAACAAAGCCTGGTGGCAGCGAGAATCTGGACGTACCAAAGAAATGGAGCCCCCTGCCAACTTTCCACGTCTCGACCAGGTGAAGAGCAACACCAGAGCTCAAGATGGTTTCCAACTAGAGATTATGCCGTGCCATTTATTCTCTTGCTGAAGTATCTGCAGCTCAAAGCCTGACATAAAACTAACAACAAGCAATCGAACGCATGCAGACCTGTAAAAACTCAAGTGTCTTGGCTGCTCTGTTCTTTCTTAAGTTCAGGGACCTGGCATTTTCAAACAGTGCCAGATTTTATGACACTTCCATTACATAACTTCCTCACTGTCTTCAATGACAACAAAGAGTGTGTAAAGTTAATGTTCTGAAACACAAACAAATTCCTGGGAAAACCCACTGCTGAGGCGGAAACCAAACTTAAAGCAGATTTAAGAACAGGGAGGGAAGCTATCATTCAGCTTCACAATAAAGAATATGTCTCAAATAGCATAATTCACATGCATGCATGAGGAGGCAAAAAAGTCTTACTGCACAAATCTAATTTGTGTTTTTAATGTCACACAGGGGTGACAAGCTCAAACGTGTTTTTGTTCAGTGTAGTGTCCAGACAGCGCAAACATATCAGGAAGAGCCAGCTTCAGCGTAGGGCCATATATGTGACACTCAAATCCACAATATAAACCAGAACCATCACAGTGGAACCGTCCTGCTGATAAGAGGAGCAGCACAGCAGGCACCACAAAGCAAAGTTAGACAAATAACTCTTTAGTGCTTCTTTACAACATTTACAATGGCTTAGTGAGACATGCAAGGGACATGTGTAAATTACCCTCGGACATCAGGGTGTCAGTGAAGCAGACATTGACTTAGACACTCCAACTTGACTTTAAACGGTGGCTTTCAGTTGTCTTAAAACCAAACAGAAAACTGCTGTTTACACAATAAAGCCTAATAACTCTTGATTTATCTCCACAACCTGATGTTGCCATTTCATCCTAGATTGAACTGCAGATAATTCTGCTCTGACAACAGCATTATAGACAGATGGAAACCCTTCATTGAAAGGTCTACAGGGATTGAAAAATCCTCAGCTTCACTCTGAGTCAGTTGGACCTGCGTTCACCCTTGAAGGAGAGTGTAAATCATCTACCAAGTTAACAATCAGGAGCTCTCCTGCCAGTCAGTGCAGTGTGTCTGTCTGTGTTTCCCTGTCTCTGTTTACTCTGCTGGATGATACAGAGTGTGCATTCCCCAACACTGGCTCCCTATGGTCTGCAGGAGCTGCCTTTACCCTGCAGGCAGTGAAGGCTTGGTTGTCTTGGCAGTAATGGACTGCTGAAGTGAGCGTTTCAACATCAGGTTAACAGGAATTACAGGCCTAAAGCTTGGCTTGGGCCTGCAGGGCAGAGGAAACGCCCTTGTAGAGAATGGGAAGAAGAGGAGTGACCCCACTGATAAGGCTGAGCTCTGGAGAGGTGTGTGGGATGTTAGGCCCAGAGACGTCCATTGCTCATGAGATGCTTACTGGTATAAAGAAAACAGCTTATGAAATATAAGTACAGAAGAGTCATGTACAGGGAAAAGTACCCTATTACATAAAAAATACCATGCTATACACTACTGTGTATGTGTGTGTGGGTGTGTGTTGGTGGTGGTGGGGGAGCTTGCATGTGTGGGGCAATTTTCCATGTACTCAAGAAAAAGCAAAGCTTTCTTAAGATTTCCACACTCTCAAATTGCTTGTGTCTTTCTAAAAAAGCAGGTGAGACTCAGCTGGGTTAACATGTCAACAGTTCAAAATTACAGTCCCGTCAGCTCAAAGATTCAACAGATCATCACTGCAGATGAATCACAACTGATTCATTGTATTTAGAGACAAGGAGATTACTGGTTAATATCTCTTCAGGGAAGAAGGAAGTACAGTTACACGCCACTTAGAAAGTAGGATTTATTTGTTCTACTTGTTTTGCAGAATGGTCTCTGTAGATGCACCCAAGAGACAATGAAGCATATGGCCAAATGCCTCAGTGCCCCCCCATCAGCAGACAAACTAGAAAAACACACAAGCCTACATATGTCACTCTTTTTGTGCCACAAAGTGAATTATTCATGCCCTTGGAGCAGAGGGAATACATCACTACATATGTTGCTGTTTCAAAGTTAGTGTGCGTGTGTGTGTGTGTGTGTATGTATGTATATATATATATATATATATATATATATATATATATAGAGAGAGAGAGAGAGAGAGAGAGAGAGAGAGAGAGAGAGAGAGAGAGCGAGAGAGAGAGAGAGAGAGGGAGATTGTCTCATATACATATACATACATAAACATAAACATAAACAAAAGCTGGTGGTGTCCTGACAGTGAATCAGCAGTCTCCACAACCGCACAGGCCTTGGGTTGGGCTGCTTTCGTGTTCTGCCAGTGCTTACATTAGTTTGAGAGAAGCTCAAGCTGCTCTAAATATTCTGCTTAACGCCATCCATCTTGGTGCGGAACTGAATGGACGCATTCCAGGAACTGGAACGCTGGCAAAGATAAACTCTGGAGGTTTTGCAGGATCTTGTTTCCCAACAATCTATTCTGATGTTTTTTTCCTAGAATTAAATTCTTAAAGTAAAGCTAGGTAAAATATTTTTCGGTGTTTTTCTCTATTAACATTGGTCTTGGCAGTAGACAGGCTGCGTACAAATGACAGATTTTGCATCAAATTAACAAGCAAATGTATTTAGTCAGTCATGTCTACTCTTCCAATGTCAATGTGGGTGTACAAAGACAAATCATCTGTCACTCACTTAATTTAATCATCTGTCCATTTAATTATTTGATCTAATATGTAAATTGGAGCTACAATGACCAACAAATGCAAATTCTGTGAATCATAATAATTAAATTGGATTGGAGCAGAGAGTAAAGTTTAAGTGCCATAGACTGAAGGAGGAACCTTTAATTAGCAGGAAAAGATCTGGCAAATTAAAATCAGTAATCAGCCTATAAATTGTTGTGATAGGGGTCGGCTGTTACTGTGTGGACTTAAATGACATATCAGAGGTTTGAGAGTGAAGCTGTGGCTGCTGCCTGTGTTGGTCAGGCTTAACGTAATCAAAGGCCAGCCAACTGTAGCATGGCTAATCAGGGGCCCAGTAGACGGGCCATGCATGACAGCCAATTACACAGCAGCCAAGTGTGCTCCATCACATCCTGCTCACTTCAATAGAGCCCCCTAAGTAGTTGTAATACTGGGGCGAGCACGAAGCCCTGCTTTACCAGGCAGGAACAATGGGTCGCTCAGTGGAACAAAAGATGAGACACACACCAAGAGCAGGAAGGTGCCAAGGAATGAATCTTTAAACAGGTGCTTTCTGTTACAATTACAAAACTACACCCTTACTCTAATACATGAGTAGAACAAAAGTAAGATGATATTACCCAGCCGTGTTAACTGAATTGGTAGCTTTTTATAATGGAAAGCATAAAAGGCAACGTGTGGTGTTGAAATTAAACCATTGTGGTTTGACATAACATGAAAGTATAACAATTGTAGCAATTGATTAATTGTGTTAAGTAGAGCTAGAACAAACAGATTAATTGATTAACAGCAAAAATACGGAAGCTGTTTAAATATACATATATCCTGTTTCTCCAGCTTGGAAAATTGTGATTTCCTAATTCTTCTAAAGTTAAAAATGAGAAGAAATGGACAATTACTATTAATCAGATAAAACAAGCAATTTGCAGATAAGGAAAATATGTAAGTATATCATTTATTAGCAAAAAACATGCAGAATTAGCATTGAAGTCATTTGTATAATAAAATTTGATAGCTAAATAGATAATAGATAGATAAATATTGCTTTTTTAAATTATTATTACGTTTATTTTTTAACCGTTGGCCTGACAAGTAAAATGCACCAATTTGGATCATGTAAATTGGAATTTTAAACTAATTGATAAATTAACGAATTGATAAAACTAGTAGGCTGATTATTAACAAATACAATTGTGAGTTACAGAAAAAAAAATGTGATATTTGAAGTTTGGGTTTGTTAAACTATAAAGAAAAAGAATTTGTTCAGGTTTCAGCTGCTTTACCTGGTTGTCAGGGTGATTAACGGTGAAGTACCCCACGCAGATGATGACTTCATGCAGCAGCTCTTCAGAAGAATGCTGGGAGCAGTACCAGAGCAGAGAGCTGGCAATGTGCCTGAACGCTAGAGATAGGCCTTCAGCTCCTAGAACAGACTGGTCACAAACAAAGCATGTTAGTGTGCATTTTATCATGGGAAAATAACAATATATTGTTTATCATTGTGGCTACATGCCTGCAGGCTAATAACAGGCCACATATTTATTTTTTTTGTGTATTTTTTTAATTTTTTTCATAGCAAAGAAGAAGAAAAAAAACCAAAAACATATTAACAGTAATTGGTGGTGCTACACAGAACAGTACAGGTTTTTGACATGCAACAAACAGGACATAGGACATAGATAATGCCGCAGTGACAGAATAGCACTAGTTCAGTTTTTAGACATTAAATCGAGAAAAGGTTGCCAAATTTTAAAAAAAGACTTCCTCTTTAGCAGACATAATGTACCTGATTTTGTAATACATTTCCCAACTCTCTCAACCACATTTCAAATGTAGGAGACCTCTCACATTTCCAAGATTGTAAAATTAATTTTCTGGCTAACAGTGTTGAGAGGGAGATAGCCTTAGCTTCACTATCACTTTTCACACTATCTGGGTTGACCACCCCAAACAACATGGTGAATGGGTCTAAGTTACATGGATAGGCCACATATTTTGCTGGTGGGAACATAAATGGTGTAAGAGTGTAAGCAATTCAAGTGGGGTCCCACTGAAAAGCACCCCAATCTTGTTCACTTATGAGATGCTAGGAGCAACTTCTGGACAGTATTTATTAAACATGTCAGTGTGACAGAGCACCATAAGATCATCACAATTTACTGGAAGTTTGGGCGTGTTAGCATTGTAACATCCATAAACAATACCTGAGAAGTTCCACATCAAAATGTATGCAGGCAAAATATAAACTCAAAATATTAAACATGTATGCACCTGTCCACCAAAAACGTGTTATAATGTCAAAAAATGCAGGAAAATAAAATTGGAGTTTAAAAGAATGTCATTGTTTGAAAGAGCAAGTAGGAAAACCACTAAGCAAAGAAGGAAAAGAGCATTTCTGGTTTGAATGTGAACATCCCTTTCCCCTTTTCCAACATTCACAGATTTGTTGCAGCATATTCTGCCAACATGCAACCAAAGCAAATTATTTATACGGCAAATGACTTTTTCCCCTCTAAACACATTATTAGTAGCTGACGTGGCAGAGGAGTGAATTTGCATCCTGAATTCTGATCATCCACTAAAATATGTATTAGTCTGTGCAGTTAGGTAATGTGAAACACAAGGTGATTACAACTTCCGGCCAAAAAAAAAAAAAAAACGTTATTTAAAATGTTCATAAAACTTCGGCAGTGAAATGCTTTCATTTCCAGCTGTTTTGAGTTGCCTGAATGTGGCAGGTCAGTGAGAGGAAGCCGCTTCAAAGTACTTACTGCAAGACATTAAAATAATTAACGCTTGCTCTCGTGCCTTTCCGTCTACATGGTGACTTAGCACAGTGAAGCTGTCGCCCTCTCCTCTTCAGGGTGGGTAATGTACGGCCGAGCATACAGTGCTAATCAGCCGCGCTACATCCTAACGGGTGACCCACCGGGCTCTGTTCAACCCTGACAACTGACCTGGGGTCAAAGGGCACCTGTGTTTATGTCGGCAGGTCAACTTTGTCCTGAGGAGAGTAACTCCTCTTCTAATAGCTCTTAACAAAGGAACCAGCATCAATTTCATCGTGTATCCAATTTTATTTGATCCAGGAGAGATAATTAAGAAATTTTTCTGCCATTTATATGATGCATTATGAGAGACAAGTTATGTAAATTGTTCAGCATTTATTTAAAAACTATTTACTGTGATTAGAAATAGAAAAAACATGCAAAGATCAGTTGCAAAACTACAACCACCCCCTTAAAAAAAAAAAAAAAAAAAAAAAACACAAAAAAATCCATCTACGTCTAACCTTGTGACATCATTGCATAAAATGTGCTAGATGAAGACAAGTGGAAAAGAAAAATATATTTTGGATTAATTATGAATACCTGGAAGGCAGATAGGTCAAGCAGGGCAAAACTGTTGAGGAAGCGGATGCCTTGCAAAGCCACCTGGATGACCCCAGGGCTGTAGGGTTCCTGACTCTGGGAAGCAGACTCTGGTAAGAAACTGTGCAGCAGGATACAATATAGGGTGTGTACCACTCCCACCAGGTCTGTAGACTGCAACAAAGCCGTCAAGCCAGTTGGGTCCTGACGTTTATTGTCAAAAATACTGGGAGCACTGGAGAGAAAGACACAGGAAATGAATGGTCAGCAAAACCCAAAATAACTGGAAGGGTTTATTAGGTAGTACAGACAGACATGATACCAAGAGACAGTACATAGCAATAGTGTCTTTATTTTGTGCTGTTCTGCTCCTGTAGTCAAGCATAAAAAGAAGAGGACTAACCAAAGTGAGAGTCACACTATTATTTCATTCAGTTAGCACCTAGCAGATTTATTCACCAGACAAGAGCATAGAGATAACTTTCCCTTTAGATAAGATATAATACCCTGTTAGTGCAGCCACATTATCAGGCTTAACCTACTGCCTGGGGTGGAAGAATCCCAAGTTTAAAAGCTGTTGCATATTGACATATCGGATCACAGCTCCTGTTAAATTTGTCTTCTGATCTTCACATGCTTCTTTTTATTCATGGACCAACCTCTTTTTCTTCGCAATGACAGAGCTTTCAATATGTTTTATTTTATTGACCTAACTGGTCAAAGTCACTGGCAGGCTGTTTGGTTGCAGCTAAAAGAGACCTTCAATCTCTGCTCTTAGGCCCCCACTCCAACTACAGCAAATGTAATAATAAAGCTCATGGAAGTGACTCCAAGAAGGCAGATTGTGATTGATGTCTGATGTCTGCTCTGGTGCATTTAATCAAAGCCCAACAGAGAGTATTGGATAGAGTTAAGAAAGATCATCCAGGTGGTGAATCAAATCTGAACAAACCAAACAAAACAAAATAGATAGTCACACACTCAGAGTTAAGGCATTATTGACTTAGAAAATAGAATAACAAAAATAAACAAGCAAACTGAACCCCAGGGAAAAAAAATTTAAGCAATTGAATTGCCATGCAGAAGAAAACCCTAAGCTAGTACAAACTGACGATTTAAGACTAGTGCAGCAGCAACAGTTATGATTTGCAGCCACACAGAATGGAGGGTGTATGACCTCTGGATGGAAGTTACAGTGCATGCTGATACCTGATGTTAGCCAACAGGCTCTGTGTAAAATATGCTGCTAGGCAAGAACACAGCCTCCTAATGCCATTATAATCCCCTGACACAGCAACTGGCATGGCCAAAATATTCTACAAGCCCATTGAGCATTCTAAAATACGACACATAGTAGTGGGCCAGAACATTGCTTGCTGGCTGCAGTATTGCCCAGGACACTGGTGTCATTAAACCTGCAATGTGAGACACCGTTTTCTCACAGATATTCAGTGACAAACAGATCTACTGTAGCCAGATATCTTCTGCCACTCCACTGTGAGGCAGATGGTCAGTGATGCTGGTGAACCTTTCAGCTGACGAGCTACAGCAGTATAATGGATGAAAAAGCCATGACAGCAAAGTTGTTCGGGCTCCATTGCTACCTACTTTTAGTAAAACAATGAAATACATCAAAGTTACTTCCTTTCAGCTTTTTTTGCAATGCATGACATCAAAGCATATCTTGCCTGCTACCATAGTCAACATTTATTTTCCTTTTAAGTGAGGAATGGTGGTGCTGATGTCCCTCAGAATGTCTGTGTGCTTAGCCTCTGTCAGCGGCGCCACTGAACCTCCCTGAGCAGAGGTCACTGTAGCACATGTGGGTGGGCTCCCCCACACTGCAGGCTACGGTTTATGGTGAGTGACAGAGCACTGGGTCAAGTAGATACCTATCTCTATCTGCAGTAATGACAGCTTAGCAAGCGAGCTGGCTGGAGGAGATGACCTGTTGGCTGATTGCTGAGGAGCCAGAATCTTTGTCTGAGTAAATGTGAGCCCGTCTTTGTGGATCCTTGTGACTTTAAAGACCTGACAGTGACTGAGAGAGAAATCTGTGTGTGTCAAGAGATCACATAGATGTTTGACATGTGTAATCGAGTCAGTGACATGCTCACCGTCCAGTTACAGCAAAACACAGCTTACACATGCTGTGCAGTAGAGCTGAGGCTTGCTGGAGAAAAGAAGACATCTTAGGGTGCTCATCTACAGGACCTTGGACTGACAGGAAGCACCCGTACAACTTGTCGATCAGACCCATGTTTACTACATAGCTGCAAGACAAAAACAAGAAGAAAAAAACAAAACAAAACAGAAAAAAATACATGCAGTGGTTAATAGATTTTTTTTACTACATGTTAAAATAGATTTACTATGGGTGATTTCCTTTGTAAAAAGGTCAACACACCGGAGGCAAACATAGGCCTTTACTATGCATACTTTCACAGCACTCCAACCGAAAGCGGATAGCTCACCTAAGCCCTCCACGCCCTGCTATTACTGTGATATCTCCAATTTGTCTTTGCCAATGACAGGTCTCATGATCACGTTCCCTGTATTCTTTCAGCCACAAATCATTCCTAATAGTGTCATTAGATGACTGTTTTGGCCCTTGTGCCAGCCCAACTCTGGGCCCTTGACAGTCTGCTGACCCTGGGGCCATCTTCTCACAGCACCAGTATGCCTGCACCTTCGGGCTCAGCTCAGGCACCAGCAGCTTATGAAAATCTGGCAAGCGCTACAGCTGCCAATCAAGGCTTTCAAGTCACTGATATGGTCACTGTGAAGCCAGAGCTCCCTATCTTATCACAGTCTTAACTCTTTGCTTCTTTCACACACCTTTTTTGTAAGAGCTGTCACTCACCCAGGTCCTCGAAACGCAGGTTATTATGACCATTTTCAACTACCATTGCAGTTATTTGACACTTGAACCAAGTTCCATTGTTTTGACTTGATCCTCTTCAACAGCTTTACTTAGGTTGAAAGGATCAGTCTTCACACTTAGTGATCTGTTAAATGCCTGCTCTCTGTTTGGCAATTAGCTTAGTGGTCAAACTTACCCCTTTGCATCTCATAATTTGAGCATGGATTGAAAGAATTAATGAAAATAAAAGGGGACTAAAAGCACTGAAAGCCAAACTGAAAAGCTGATGAGAGGAAAGGAAATGGTGATCGCCTGCCTATGTGATATATGGGTTGGTATAATGGGAGAGTGTTGCAAAAGCTAAAAATGTTTTGATCTTTTGTCCTTCCTCACAAGGATATACATTATACAAGGCAGTTTGGGTAAATCTTGAGCTCGTACTTGGGATTACCAGTCTGACGATACCATTTTTCTCAATCCCTCCTGTCTCCAGGGTTACGACTGAGTCAGTGGATGAGAGTGGTGGGCCTGTGCAGCTGCTACGTCCAGATGAATCATTGCTTGTGGGAGGGATGGTGGAAAGACTGCACTCTTCTACAAGGCTTCATCATGCTGGGCCTGCCTTTCCTCAGAGACTACATTTCTCCAACACAGGACCGACTCCTACAGCCCAGACCCACAAGGCTAGCTCAAACACCAGGTTCAAGGGGATGTTTCAAAGCCTTGGGAGTGCTCTTTGTTTATGCTACTTCGCAGCCCCCCCCGAGAACTGACTTTAGTTGAAATGTGGCACTGAATGTGTGGAAAAAGTACAAGCTGGATGGATGCCAGAATACACCATCATTCTAACACAACTCCCATTCTAACAAGACACCAATTGGACCATTTCCAAGAGATTTGACACTTTGTCAGCCTATTCTTTACATAAGGCATGCTGTTGAGGAAATCAGAGGTTGACCAACTCTCAACCCAGTAAAGAGGAGTGGAGGAGGGAAGTACTATAGGAGGTAAAAAGGTCATGAGATGAGAAAAATGGGAGCCATGTAGGAGGAAGAGAAGCAGTGTGAGAGTAACACAGAGCAGTAAAAAGAAAATACCTGATTAGGTCTTGTGTGCGAGTGTTGAAGAACTCTGTGGCAGGTTTGACCTTGGCATCTGGGGAGGAAATCGGTATGTTTTCACCTTGTCCAGACTCTGAAATATGTGGCCACAGGGACCCAAGGATGGTAGCAATGGTCTGCAGGAGACCTGTTGTCAAGCCCTCAAAGACTTGTTTGTTCACACTGCGCCCAAAAATCGACTTGTCCTCATCTGGGACATACAGCTGTAAGAATAAAAAAAGTTTTGTTATACTTCCATTATAAGGTCTTTGATAAACCCCAAAAGGCGGTGGCAGAAATCTCAGAGTATCTTAATGCTATTAGACAAAACAAAAACATAGGTGCAGATAAACAAACAAAAACAGAACAATTTAATCTTCAGCATGAACATTAGAAGCCATTCAATTAATGCAGAAGCTAACATTAAAGGCCTGTTGACACTGCCTCCATTGCTGCAACATTAAATCATTTTTATGACTGATTATTATTTTAGGACACAATTTAGTATAATATTTGTGATATTCAATGGCTACAAAAATGATGTATGATGGAGGTATTTCTTAAGCCATGCAAGCTGCAAATGGTGTCAACAACTAAAGATCTAATATGAACAAGCCTTATCCCAAAAAGATGAAGGCTTAAATAAAAAAAGCTGCAGAGGAAAGAAAGACAGTGTAAATGGATGAGTATTTTCCTTATTCACATTTCCAGTCAAACTTCCTATAACAAATAAGCAAAAGTATGGGCTTAAAATATAGTGCTGCTGTTAAACATGGAGAACCTTGTTAAGTTAAAGCTCTCCCATTTGGTCTAATGGTTCAAGTGAATGCTGACAGCATAGGTAAATCCACCGACATTCTCCACAAATCTAATTAAAAGGGGACATGCTCATATGGCAGCACTACCCCCACTGCTTAACTCTATTGCTCATGCACACGCATACCAGAAAATAGACATCCACATGCAAACACTAACAGTTGTAAATTAAATCACAACTCATCAAAGAGGGTAAGAGCATGGGTAATTGTTGAGCCAAATTCCTAATCTGCATTGAACACATGGAGAACAGTTAGTTTGTCTCCTGCAGTGCTGCTGGATATGTCAGTCAGCAGAGCAGCTGCTGAGATACGTTTTATATAAACTGAAACATACAGTGTAACCTCTCCCTGTGTGCCCTAAGGAAATATGACTGCTTCGGATAGGAACTCGGCACCGGAGAGTGAAGCCCCAGTAGAGTTCATGCATGTACCACAACCCTGTGTCTGTGCCTTGTCCTGTCTGTGTTGGGAGTGTAGGCCGCCCCAGTGAGCCGCCACCATTAGATGTTTGGAGTGGCCTGATGTTTACAGTCCTCCTTACAGAGTGCTGAAGGATATGGGCCGACATGTCACCGCAGTGCAGGCTGCCGGCTTGACTGACTGTGTTCTTGCATTCCCTAAGTCATAAGGCATTTGTGGAAAGGCTGGGCAACGGTTTGTGACTTGCTGGCTGGCCTGTGCCTTGCTCTGTCTTTTATTTACACTGTGGCAAGAACACGCACCAGCAAAAAGGTAGGGCATTCTCTGTGGTCAAGCACTGTTTATCAAATGAAAAACATGAAGTAAACAAGACAGGGAAATAAGTGCACCTGTTAGAGACCCTCTCTTCATTTGATGAAACCTCTGTGTCTTCTATTTTAAAATATACTGCATCTTGTCTACATTGACTTCGCTTCCCTTTGATTTGGCACTAACTAATTGCTATTGACTCATTTGTGATATATTTTTTTGTGACAACAAATTAGGTTGTGTTCATGTGCTGGGAAGCATAGACTTACTGTTAGTTGATGCAGCAGCAGGTCCATGAGAAGTGCTATCTTGTTGCTAAACAGCACATAGGAGCAGTTGTGGGGGCAGCAAGAACATGCCAGGTAGTAGGTATTTACAGCAGCACAAAGGGATCTAACACAGAAAGATGACAAACCATTATTAATCACCAGACATGCTGATACTCCCCTTACAACTCATTACAGAAACACCACTACTGAGATGTAAAGGCTTAGCCCTGGGCATTGACACGGCTATCTGCAGTCATCAGGAAACCAAACACACTCTTCTGTATTTGTGGTTCCTTAAGGGTGCAGTTTGTCTTCACAAGTCAATGGAGTATCTCACTGACAGTGCAAGTAAGGAAGCCGATTTGAAGAATAAAACACTCCTATCAACTACTTATGTGGAAACTCCCCTCACTAGAGCCACCTTCAGTGAAGCTGGATGCAATCTCAGTCCCATCTTGGCTGAGATAGTGCAGCATTTCCGCCGGAGAGATAAAACTTTTCCTCTCAGCAGCTCCTCACAGCCGCCAGGCAGCCCTAGGAAACAGCTAGTACTGAGCCAACCAGCGTGCCTGTGTATTATGTCTGCTCTAAAACAAGTCCCAGAGAAGATTAATGCTTCAGATAACTGACCAATCATTCTACTGTGACTGCTACTCCCCCTCGACCCTGTTTCATCAGTTAATATTTTCTGACAACTGTATATTTTAGCCATTGGCGGAATGGCGTGTCCTATCTACTCGCTGGAAGAATGGAATCTGCCTCTCCAGTGCCTAAAGTAGGCCATGTTTATTTCAACTGGTAAACATTTTGATATCTACTGAAACCTTCACATCTGCTGTGCGTTTTCGGTTAAACCACGCTGGCATAGTAAAGGGAAATAGATTAGGCAGAGGCAGACCCAAGTCTGTCAATAACTTCCTCTATTCTTAGCCTTGCATTTGCTAGTGGGTAGATTGGTCGTTTTGCTATATCTTTATTGACATTGCAGTGTAAAGCTGTCAAACGAGGAATGTGGTGTTAATGTGACAGGCACTATATTTTGAGCGATCAGATAGTGTTCGTTTCTATCATCAAAGCCTACTTCCGTCCACCTGAAAACAATAACATTACACTTTAAAAATCGTAAGATAGCTTCCTTGCGAAATGGTACGGTACTGTGTGCAAGCTATATTGACAGTAATTCTATTAAAGCATAAAGATGGTGCACTGATACAACGGCTGGTGTAGAGCAAGAGGTGAGGTAACATGAGAGCCCAACCAGACTATACTTTGTGGGTAGCCATCCAGTATCAGGACTGATTCTCGAAGTCGAGCGAACACGAGACAAAGATCAGCCTCTATGTAAATACAAAAACAACTCAAATCCCTGTCCTCAAATACAATTGTATAATTACATGCTTCGGACTTCATATGAAATTCAAACTGTAATAGCTGGCTTACAATACAGTTGTAGAGAGTCATACAAAAGACGAGTTACTTTAAGTACCTTAAGTCATAATTGGTGTTGGTGTTTATGATTATGTCCTTGTTGCAAATAAAATGGTCCACATGAGACAAAATGATGGAGCAGAACTGACTTCTTTTACTATCAAAAGGTGTTTCACATCAGCCAGAAGTAATTTTGCTCTTTATTAGTATTTATATGCCAATTGTCACAACTCAGACTTTTGCAAATGTCGATATGTCATCACTGTATTCAGAACAGCGTGTCCCGGACCTCCCTAAACTGTGCACAACAGGATATTTAATTTTTGCATTACGCAAGAATGAAAAACTCTGTTGAACTGTAATTGTGCATTCCCTCTTCAGTCTGCGAATTTGAAAGTCCAGATTTCAGAGTTCTTAAAACTGCTGTAACAATCTGTAACAGACTGACAACTCAGGGGTTAATACGCAAATTAGCTGAAAGTTATGTTAATTTGATTCCATGATAAATTTTGTTTTGGAGGTTTTACAATGTTTAGTAATGTGAAACCGTCATTCTGTTTATGGAGGAAACTCTCTGCCCCTGTTCAACATTTTTAAAAGAAGTTTATATATGTTTGGCATTTGGCTGCAATGATTTTGGTTAGTAATACTGTAGCCAGTGTTCATGTTTGTTTTTTTATTATTTGGCTGTGCAGAAGCGATTTCCTCATTTGGTTTGCACTATTAAGATTCTGAGATCCAAAGTATAATGCATATAATAATGAATACATTTTCCCCTCAATTTAATATTTGCATACTTAATACTTCTGACAGTATAGACAAGGTACTGGTTCCAAGTTTTAGAAAATGTAATTCTAGGCATTAGTTGTATTTACCCTGACCTGATTACCATATGTTGATTACATCGCTTTACTCCTGGGAGGACAACTCTGGCCCCCTGGCTTCACATTTGACTCACTCAACTGATCTTGTAATGAGCATGCAATTGCTTTGTAACACAGCTAATCAGGCCTGTCTTTGGTCATCTCTGAACAAATGAGGGGCCTGTCAAAGACTATGTTTGAGTTATGCCCTTACACCAGCTCGTACAATGAACCATCACAGCGATTTGTCTTTGGTTTCCTCCCACCTAATTGAGCTTGATGAGCATGACACCTGATAGTACGCCCTCTCTGGGAATCTCACTATCTCAATACCCCTCAATGACAGCTCGAGCCAAAGATTTTGTGGAACAATTTGGTGAAGTGCCACACCAGCCTGTCTCATGTTGCACAAAAACTTTGCAAGGGCTGATGTCTCACTCTGTCTAGGCTGGAAACATTCCTTCACCTATGCCATTGTGGGTTTCTCATTGTATCCTGCAGATAGTGCTTCTCATATTGAGAAAGATATACAGAGAAATTAGGCCAAGTGGTAGAAGGATGGAGCACACCTGATCCTGCTCCGCCACCCTCGAACCTTCTGGGTCTCTGCCTGGGTGGCCAACAGACCAACACATGATAAAGTTGAAGCTTGATGGGGCACGCTGCTGCCACCTTCTACATTTAAACCTATTTTGCTATTTACCCTTGCTTACATATTTGTTATCTTCAAGAAAACGAATTGCAAGCAAAGAGATAAAAGTCAATATAGCTTAAAAAAAAAAAATACAGACATCACTGAATGGATGATAAATAAGAAGTAATGACATTAAACGGGTTCATCTAGCAAAGAGATCTACAGTTATGGATTTTGTCTTTCAGCATAAAGTCATTTATTTTAGTAATAGGCAACCCTAAATGCAGTTGACCACAGGACAACAAGCATGTAAAAGGCTCTTTATGTTTTTTGTCACTGCCCTGAGTTATCAGCTAGGATCTGTGCTCCTCAACCTATGTCTCACATTTCTTGCCCTCCCTGTGCGTTTCCTATGTGCACAGTCAAGCCTGACTGGAGCAACACTGCAGAAATCTGACCAACTTCCAGATCAGGTTAAGTCTCAGCCTCTTAAACAGGGTAAATTTGTGTTCAGGGGAAGAAAAAGAACCCTAAGCCAAAATAAAAGGTGAGGAGCAAAACCATTTCCTTGTGCTGTCAAACAATCCCTTCATTCACTGTTATCTATATGACATTTAATTTGATTCTGCCGTTGATCTCTCTGATACCCTGAGTACTTCCAAGACATCTACTCTGGCTGTGGTGCCACACTGGCAAGGTATGAAGGAAGAGAAATCTGATGAGCAGTCACACAGCTTCATGCACAAGAACATAGCAGAGCATGTCCACACATATACATGTACAGATACACACAGGTACACACACAAGGTGGAAAACATCCTGAAATAAAACCACTGGTAGAGCAGGTTTGATTTCACAGGATACACCAGGTCATGTGAGACAGAGGTGGAAATACAAATTGGGTTAACACACAGTGTTAAGGGACTCCTAAACCTTTCTCTGGAGATTGCCTGTTTATGTTCCCTTCGCAGCTTTGCCCTTTTTTTTTTTCTTTTTTTTTAATTGAAGCTGAGGATATGACTGAAACCTTACAATGAATATTTGCATTAGATTTTGTCAATTCAAACATAATAGATGAGTGCCTCCGATCTTTTAAAATTTTGAAACTGTGTGAAGGCAGATGGAGGTTCCATTCCAAGACCATTCACAAGCAGAAAACAAGTCCCTTCCTTCCCCTCCTCTCTCCAGTGACACCTATTGGAAGATAGAAGTCAAAAGCCACCTTAATTAAAATGACAGCACAAACATTTTGTTGATTAAGTGATAAGTTGATTTACAGAAATTAATCTCTAAAAGATTTATTGTAAAACACTTATAGTTATTTAAAACAAATGTGCAGTAAAATTAATCCTGTTCCTGAATGTTTAGGATATTATTGTGCATTTTGAGATATAATCTCTCATCTGAAGTTAATGACAGTGGCTGTATAAACTCTGATCTGGACATTCCAGTGACCACAGGGTTACGCCAGGACATTAGCGAAGCCTCACAGAGGAATTAGCTCATTAATGTAATGGTAACAAGATGGAATCAGCCTCCCCAGGGAGAGATATGGAAGTAGCATCTCTGCAGCTGTCTTTTTTTGTATATCACTCTGCTTATCTGGTAGGAGGAGGTGATCAATACAGCAGCATCACTGTAAACAGATAATGTAGCACACCCTGGGGCTAGCATCTGTATAGCAGCCCATTAGGCCACATAGCCACTCAGATGACTGATAGAGATAAGCAGACAGCCGGCCTGTGTCCTTGTGTTTCACTGCATCATCAGCTACCAACTAGACTGGCCTAACTGAGTGGCATCACAAGGTTCAAAAACAACCTTGCTCACATCAGTCAGGTATCTGAGCAGAAGTTGTTTTTCCACAGGATGCTGAAGAAGTCAGCATCCAAGTCAGCAGGTGACTTTTTACTGGTGTAAAAAAGGAGAGCAGTCTCAATATACAGCATGTGTGGGTAATGTCCCAGCTGTGCATCAGCTGAATGGGGAAGCTCTTCGGTGGATCATCTCAAGCACATATATGATCACTGGGATACAGATACCAGGCCTGGTGAACACCTGCAGCTCGGAAAAACCACTTCCAGAAAGTATTACCTGCTCTGAATCAGTCCAACAAGGACCCGTATAGCTGTCTAACACAGCTTACTTTGTACACACAATGTCTGGATAATGTGTTGAACATCTGTATTTACAGCACAGGAACAGCTGTAATTAATAATGTCCCTGTGCACGGGCTAAAACATACATCTTATTGTATTTTTATGACGACTTTATCTCCCATTTTGATTTGGATGCTCAAACTAGTCACTTCTTTTGTAAACTTTTTATATAGTTTTATGCAGTTAATACTGTACATACTATTTCACAACAACTAATGTTTTGTTTTTGTTAAATGCCACATCTGGGCTATAGTACTATTTACTATATTTAATACTTATCTTAAAACTTAACTTAAAAATACTTATCTTATTTGTTCTACTTTTACTTTATTTTTTTAAATGTTGAATATGTAAGTAAGAGGGGAACTTGACAGCAAGAAAATATTTTGTGTATACTAAAGAGCACATTGTACACTGCGAATATTCTCAAGATGAATGACTGCACAGGCCTGGGTTAATATGTTCATCAGGAGCTTAATGGCAGTTCACTTCTCATCTGGCAGAGCTCCAAGGGGTCCAGAACTATGAGCGGCACAGGACAAACTAACATATAAAGCTCAATTCTCAACAACAAATGAATAAAATAACCTTTAAGTTCTTATCCAAAACTCTTTTACAGGCAAACCTGTTTAGCCAACTGAAAGGTTTACAAAGAGGATCTTATTTGACTAAGCTCTTCTTTGTAAATCATACACAACTACAAAGTTGGAATGGACTGGTATGCAATGTATAAAAATACATGAGCATAATCTTTGCATTATGCTCCAGACAGACAGAGTGTCAAAGAAGATATTTTGAAAGTCAAGGTATTGTCTGGGCTTAAGATAACACATCAGGTATGGATGTGCAAACAACATCAGCAAATGCATAGTACAAGAAGACAATCTCTCCATTTACGATTACAACATTTCTTCCAATTCAGAAGTCAGTTTAAAATTTCTCCCAAATGCAATGATTGAAGAAGAGAGAGTACAAAAAAAATCAATATACATGTGATGCCCTTTAAAAGCCTTATAAATATAAGAAGCATTTGTCCATTAGCAGAGATTCAGAGACCAGTAAATGCTAATGAATGGGAGAGCAAGGCCATTCGAGTCCATTACAGAGTCCCACTTGTGAGTACGGTAGCCTCTTTGAGGTTATCTACTGGCAGGCCATGCAAACGTCGGACCCACAACTCAAAAATACACTGCACTCTAAATGATAGATGGGACACATGTGCTTTTTCTGTTTCCAGAGAAAAGAACGAACATAAATTGGTTACAGAAATGCTTTCCATTTTTAGAAGGGCAGAGCTGTTGCTCATTAATGCATTTACAGAGTATTTATTGAGACTAAGCCAATGCAAACAGTGACTCATTATATACAACTGAATAAACAATTACAAATTGGGAATAAAGCAGTGTGTTTTCAGTGAGGACAGTATAAGGATACATTCAAAGAGAAGTCAGACAGCATACAGAGCGTAAACTCAGTTTACTACCTCATGAATATACAACCACCACAAGCATGAATCTGAGGTGTTTCTGTAGTTTAGACTAATCAGAAATGCTAATAAATAAATAATAATAAAATAATCTTCCAACACTAAGGTACATTTGGGGGAAATTTAATCATTTCAATTTTTTTCACCAAAATTAATGGGACGTAAAGGCCTCAAGGGATTTCAGTTTGTTTGATATTTTTGTTGTTGTCTTTAGAAAACAGCTTTTAATTTTGATGCCATTTAATCCATAGTTGATCCAAAATTTTAAAAATATTTTCAATTGAAGCAGGCAGTTATTTTTCTCAAACCATAAGGCAACACCTTTGGTAACTTTAAAATCAAGTAAGTTAAGAAAAATATGGATTTTAATGGCTAGAGAGATAAAAATATTAAACATTAAAGAAAATGTGAGGTCAAAGCACAGTAGCCCCCCTCCCCCCCAAAAAAGTGTATTGTAGTGGGCTTCTCATTCAAATACTCCTTTATCATGGACCATTCATAAAGGCAGCTCCCAGCAAAGTTGTATAATTGAGGGGAAGAAACAAACAAACAAAAAAAAACCCAAACTAAGCTTAAAGTTGTACCAATTCACTAAGACCACACTCACTCGTCACCAGTGGTCTCAAAAACAAGTGGTCAGCATTTCCAAAATAAAATTGTACCAATCATAAGCTTAAGAGACAGCTCACCCTGCTGGCTTGAAACAGGAAATTAAAACAAAATAGAGGGCATAGAAACTGTCTTGGGCTGAGTTGAATTTTAAACCATCAAAAAATATCTAAGCACACCTTATGCTTTTGTGGATTTCCATGCATTATACTTTAATATGCAATTTTTTCAATTTGGAGACAGTACTCACTTGAGAGGAATACGAGTAACTGCAGTGGGTGTGGACGCAGCAGTGATGACATGCAGAATGTGTTCCAGAGCTGACAGGCCGCCGCCCACTTGGAAGGCAACTTGGTCTGCATTGTTCTGTTGAGGCAAGGACAGAGGGAAACAGAGGTACAGTTAAGGGACGACAAGCTAACCACTGGACAGGGGATTACATGGCTTTCACCAGGGAGGGAACCTCTTCTTCTCCCACAGGGGTGAGGGACTGAAATCTGAAACAAAGTGATCCCTAAAGTATTGCTGTTTAATCTCAATGTGCCCAACCCAACTCTGCCCCAAAACAGTCAAGTTTCAGAGGAAGCCAAAAGCTCTGCAGGCTCCAGTTAGCACCAGGGTGGTCTCAACTGATGACCACGCAGTTAAGCACAATGGAGAAAATGCTATATGAACGAAGAACAAGTCAATTTGAGAAGGAAGAAAATCTTTTTAGAATGCAAGGATACAAAAAAGACATTAGACCCTTAACATAATCAGCCCTATACTGATAATACTGATGATAATCTGGAGTAAAAAAGATTCTGCACATACATACATTACCTCACCAGTTTTGTCAGCGTTTACAGTGATTAAAGAATTTAGTAATCCTGTTCAGCAATTCTCCTTCAACCACTATCCAGCCTGAGATGCTTACAGGAGATCATTTCATATTATTGGTTACTTTAGATCCGAAAGTTTTGCACCAATAGCATGGCTTTCTTACGACACAAACATCCTAAAGTGGTGCTTTGCCTCTAGTGATGTGGTTCAAATACTGCTTTTTATACATTTTATTTTGGACATAATTCCTTTGTGCATCAATTTGTTGGACAAAAGGATGTCAAATATAAAATCTGAGGGGCCGACAGGGGACATGGTAATGTTATTTAACTTATTTCCTTGCAAGTGAAGGCTGAAACTCTCAAATCTATAATATGCCAGAACATTTTAAAGTACATTTCTGCTGTAAATGCATAAAAAATATTGTAATTGCTGGTAAACTACACCTAATACAAACTTTGGACAAATGTAAATATAATTTGAAAAATAAATTTGTTTCCTCTCACCATGTAAGTTGGCTACAAGAGTGGATAATATTATTTATATGTATATTAATTATAAAATATGGAAATTAGTAATTACATATGCTTTACACCCCATATAAATGGAGCGCAAGGTGATATGATATTATTATGCTTATCTCATTCTCTCTCTGTTTTTATGAATTCATGGACTACACTTGCATCAGTTTTATTAGACACACTCCAGTAACAACAAAATGCCTGTTCATCCAATTGTTTAGACTTTGAATGGACTAAACTGCAAGATTTTCCACAGAATGATGCAATAAATATGATTACGTCTGGTCAGCAAGAATTCTACGACAAGCATATTGGGAAAAATGCCAACTTCATATTATGTCTGTAATCATTTTAAAGTTATGTTCTAAACTTGATAAGGGAATAAAAGGAATTTGTTCTATTTTCTACTTTAAGTTCAATCCCTTGCTTCCTGAAATTGTTAAATCTTATTATTTTGACGTCCTTAGTTACAATATAAATAATTTAGTGCATCATTCCAAGGTAGTAGATTTATGAACACATAAATAGGTAGATAGATCCTTGACTCCTCTGATGATAGAGTTGGCTGTAGGTCAGATGCTGTTGCACAGTATAAATCAACAAGTACAAAGCCAGTAACTACCAGACATGTTTGTGCCTGGGTAGCCCAGGAGGAAAGGAGCTGGATGGTAGCTGTTGATGGAGGTTCCCTCTTCACACAACTGCAGAGTGTTATACTGTAGGTCACTCCACCGCAAGAGGATACAGACTCCTCACTGCTGTGACAGCACAAAAATCCAGCCACTTCATGGTGCTTTTGTTGTGCAGATGGGAAGTTGCCAACAAGCCTGAACACATTGACAGAGAAGCGCTTTACCAAATTACAGATAAGCTCTTCATCTGTCATTCATGCCCGCTGCTGAGGTAACTGCTCCTTGATTCCGGTGTTAGACACACACAGAAGATGACACACTTGGCAAACATTTAGGGTTTGTGACAAGAACATTAACAAACATCCTTTTGCGTTAACATGCATCAGGACCTCATGACTTCCTTTCTGTATGTTGCAACGAGTTTCCATGCCTAATCAATTGGGTCTCACTCACTGAGCTCAGATTAACCTCTCTCTTAACCCTCACATTAACACAACAACCTAAAAGCCTCAAGGCGAAATGAAAAAAAAAAAGGCAGCTCTTTCATAGCAGCTTATCAAATGGTATTAAAGGGGGTAACTGAGACTTGCCTAGTCCTGGCTGTCTCCTGAGAAAACCATACAAGAGTTGCTTGGCTAGTCTGTGACTTTTCTCCTCTGCTGACAGATTTATCTGTTGTGATGATAGAACAATACCGGTGAAGAGGATTGGGTTCAAACTGCCTGACATATTATCTTTAGGTGGTCTACTCTACACATGCAATGGACTACAGAAAACGTAAAGACATTTAAGTATTAATGTGAGATGCAATTTTGACTAAAAACATACTGTTTAAAAGAAAGAGTTTTTGTATGTTAACAGCTTAGTGAATGTTGAGTTTTGTGCCATGCGAAGCAGCTGACTTTCTAAGCAGATGGAAAAAGCATCTGGTGATGATGATATATCCTTTCTACACACGTAACCACGCAGGGAAACAGAAATCGTGTTTGTATGTAATTACAGTGACAGTGTATATACACAGTAGTGCTGAATTTGAATAAAAACCTAATAGGATGAAAACAGGGTTGTGTCTATAAAACCAGCAAAGATTCAAAGACTACATTCCCAAGAGACAGTTACAATAAAGATTAGCCACCCAGTGTTCTAAAATTCCTGCACTGGGGAATGCACTTGTTTTAAGCAAAAGAATATGAGATAACTAATTATCAGTCAGACCAGTTTCCTCCTTGTGCATTAATGCTACCTGGGAGCCTGGTACTACTAGTACTAGCTGCAAGAGTTGCAATAATCATTCATCCAGCAGCTAAAATGTTTGATGAGCATAGTAAAGTTGCAAAGTTTGCACATTCATACAGTTAAGATTAAAATCTGAGATACTCTTGGATGGATAGGTGATATGCTTGCAACCTGCGAAAGTAATACAGCTTGCTAGCTTTTGGAGTACACATATTTTCAGCCAAGTTGTAAATGTGGTTCTATGGATGATAAAGTCTGTTGATTGGTGGAGCAGTTGGTGTACTACTTCAGTCAAGACTGAAATACCCCTTACAGCTTCATGTATTTCGATGAAACTTTGCACAGATGGTCACTCCTGTTGACTATTTCCAGCATGACTGATTTTCCCTCCTCCGCAAACTTTAATGTGTCTTGATAATTTCCGAATGGACTACAACAAATTTAGTAAACATTTATGTATAAATTCAGTCCATTCGGTTTGGAATTTGGTCGTAACCTATCAACTGTGACGATTGTTGTTGACTAAACATAGGTTTTTATGTGCCCTTCCCTTCTGATGCAGTGAGGATTGACTTGCTAACCCAATGTTCATCTACCACTTGAGCGATGGCTCCCTTTCACTCATCGACAAATTGAAGAAAAACAAACAAAAATTTTCTCAGAAAATGAATAAATACCTGCAAAACTATCATAATTACCATCAGGCCCCGCTAACCTTTGCAAGTTGCAATATACTGAAATTAGCCCATGCTAGTAGGATAATTGAAGATGGTGAGGACAATAATTATTACACCTGCTACTTCAGGATGTTTTCATTGCCACTGTGAACATGCTGACAACAGCCTCTGGCTCAACATATGACTGAGCCCAAGTACAGACCCACAAACACACTAGCACAGTGGTTCACTTTTACATTTTTATTTCACCTTTTAAGAAATGATTGCTGCACAAACAGGAAGTGTTCTGAGAAAACAGCTAAACTGAATAAACTGCTCCACCCATCTCTGTACTGGTACTGAAAGGACAGTTATGAAATTTATTTTGTGGCTTTGGGTAAGAAAGCAGACAATCCCATATCTCAAAATGTAGGAGAGTTCCTATAACTTTCTCTTTGTGCCTGATCACAACCCAGCAGAAGCCACAACAAAATGTAATAAGCTAATTTTTCTTCCAAAAGAAAGGGCAAAAAAAAAAAAAAAAAAAAAAAAGGGCAAAAGTGAGGCGGATGGCTCCTGAATTATACAAAAGGGGGAATCTTATTCAATTATTGGCCAGGGTGACCATTGTTACCCCAGCTGATGGGAAAGGCTAGAGCAGCCGGTATTTCCTGCCACAGTGTTCACAGACCAGCAGACCAGCCAGATTGCATTTTGTAGTCTCCTCCCACCAGACACTTTAATTAAAGCAGAGAGCAAGTCATAGCCTTAGTTTTCCTGCCCCACTAACAGATGGGCAACAACTGGCAAAGTTCATTAAGGACTTGCTTCAACTTAGATCTGCACCTTTAAGTCACAAGTTTACTCCTTCACAACCAAAGCCTAACAATGACAGTCGAGTATGACAGATCACCCTCAAAACACATGAATTTCATCATTATACAGTGTTTCAAAAGCCTGAAAGTGGTAAACAAAGCTCTGAGGATTGAGTTAAATGTAAACCACAACAAAGCTGCTGGAGTAAACATTTTAAGGTTGACTATAAACTTGTGTTTACAAAACATTATAGCATGTGATTTAGGACACTGTTGGAGTGCAGACGAACATGGAAAATGGATAATTCTACAAACTCTGTTTATTCTATAAAATGAACCAAGATTAATCAAGGCTAGCATGGCACAAAATCAAACCTGCCACAGAAACCACAGACAGCCTCTAGTTGTAAACTTACACACCAAGAAGCACAGAATCATTTCACTCCCTATTGGTCTTGTGGTGAGGAAACAAAAATAAGACTGCTTAGGAAGAACTGACCATGTGGAGTGATGCAGTACAATACAATAATTTTAAAATGCTTAAAAGGAGGCAAAACCATAGACATGAAAGGCTAACTTAGCTAATATTTGGTAGCTCTGCTTGAGAAATTTGAATAATTACTTAAAATAACAATAATTATTTATCTATGAAAATTAATCAAATCAAGTAGTCAGTTATATATTTTAGAAAGAAAAAAAAACAAAAACAAACAAACCCGAAACAATTTACCAATTTCTTCACAAACTGATGTATTTCTGTTTGACATTGTATTGAAACAGATCATTTAAATCAGTGGGGAGGAGGAAGAAATACGATACCAGTAGATTCAGTTCAATGACATTATCGGCCAAGGCCAAACACTTGCCATACAAGCAAGAACCAACAAACAACATAGTGCTATGGAAGAAGATTATTTTCCTCATAAAAATGAAATCTTTCCAAACTGTGCTGAATGTTGCTCACTTTTGCTCTCTTTGACAGAGCTCGGACATGGCAGATCTGGCCTGTATCTTTCATTCTGCCGTAGGCCAAAGCCGAAAACCCCCGTTATCCTGCCACTCTGCTTTTACCTTCCCCCATTTCCCACCAGTCCCACTGGTTGGCCTAACTAGTCTTAGACAGCTGGCAAATTAAAATGTAAATATAGTCTACAGCCTATGTCTCTCACAGTACCATGCTCCTGACAGTTTCTTAATGTAAATGTCATACATGTAGTCCTTTTTCTTAGCAGGCTTTAACTGAAAGCAGTGGTAAACACTGGGAAATATATAAATATAAGTGTTTAATAATAAGGCAAGCATGCAGTAAAAAAAGAATACCACATTGGGAAAATTGCTCTTTTCAATCACCCAAAGTAAAGAAAAAAATCAGGTTTGACACAAAATAAACCATTAGAGGCCACAGAGGGAGAAACACACTGAGGTCAGAGACTAGACATGGCCTAGAAAGCAGGAGAGGAGAAAGAGGAGTGGAACCCAAACAGCAGTGCAGAAGGGGAGTGTCGGGTGTTGTCTAAGGAATTAGCAGAGAAAGTGGAGACTGAATCAGATATGGGGGAGAAAAACAAATCTTTAGGTGAGTCAATGACATGAGAGATGCTTGTTAGGTCAAATAATCTAAACGGTCCCGACTTGAAGTGACTCAGGGGCCAGACAGCCATGCTGACAGAGACTCTATTTATTTGACTTTGTCCAGGGATTAGAGAGGGAGGTGTTTTCCCGACTGCCTATTGGGCCAATGTGATTGGCCCATGAGGCAATCCATTCAGCTTTAGGGGAGGATATTTCTATAAGAAGCTGTTGAAATAAAACTTGACAAAACTCTTTAAAAAATGTCCCTTTAAACTGTGGTAGGGGACACAGCCAAAGTATCTGATCAAAACCTTGATCTTCCTCTTTGCCAACAACACCACTATTAAATGGAGCATGTTATTCCTGTGGCCCACTGACCTCTGACCTCCCCCCTGGGATTATGTGGAGCTAAGGGGAGGAGTTCTCACGTAGTGACAGCTTGTGAGCTACTCACATCACACTGGTCTCCTCCTCTCTCCTTACAGGATGCTGTGCCACCCACCTAAGCCATTTCTTTTTTTGTGTCTCAGGGGAAATTCAGTAATAGCCTGTGCAGCCGCCCCCTCGTCACTGATGGGACACCATAATCTGTCTATGCGCAAACTCAGAGGCATCCACAGTCGGATGTTATGATGGCTTGAACCACAACATGACAGGAAATTTATTCCTCATTACAGGAAGTGGGCTGTATATTCTCCTCATCATAAACACCATGGCAGGTGTTTCAGTTCCTCCGCTCAGTCTAAAATTAATGCGAGTTTTACAGTAAAAAATAAATAAATAAATAAATAAAATGAAATAAAATAAAAACAACAAAAATACGTATTGCAACAAAGCCTCTGATACAAATGTTTCATATCCACTATAGTTATAAATGTCTGCCATTATATCTGACAATTATAGATATTTGCAAAGCTGTAAAAAAGTGAAAAACACTCAACCTCAGAAAAATATCTCTTGCCTTGCCTTTGTTCAATCAAGTCCGTGCTTTTCCTGTGGAAATCCAATTTAACATTGTCTAAATAGTGACATCTGAGTCACGCATGCCACACAGAAAGAAGACAATGCTTGCTCTCGTGCTAGGACACTCCTCTATTGGTACCATGTGGACAGTGAAAACATAGCTAATCTGGTCCTCATTAGTCAAAAACCAAAGGCAAGTTGGTTTGGAGTAAGTGATACTCTACCATTGGGTGAGTGAGATAGGGACAGCCATACAAACACAACTCATCACTGAAGAGACATGTGAAAGGATTAGCACAGCCTGTGCTCTACTGCAAATTGTTGAGTTAACAGTAAAGTAATAAACAAAGAAACTAGGATTAGAAGGTTATGCAAAGCAAGAGAGTGAAGGGCAAACAAACCTGTTTCTCTAAGATACGAGCAATCTCTCCCAGAGTTCTGTCCAAACCAGACACTTTGCTGTTGGCCCACTGGCCGCTGTCTTGGCCCTGAAGCTGCTTCAACAGGTCCTTCACCAGGCGTTGCAACCTGAACATACAGAAGCCAATTGTTTTGTCAATTATAAAAACTCTTTACAGACAATAGTCTGTTTCCCCTTTGCCTCAACCGACCTATTGTCACTACATTTAATCTGAAACTACTATTTTATGGATCTACAGAAAGTTAAAATTGTTATTTTTGGACCTCTGGTCTGACAAACAAATCTTAACTGTTTTGTATCTCATTACGTATTTGATTTGACTCTGATAGGTTATTTATTGTTAAAGTCGAAATGAAAATTCACAGATTTAAGACTATCAAATGTGATATTATATTTGTTAGTTTTCTTTAGCAGAGGTAAGTCAAAATATCTTGGGACAGCTGGTCAACAGAAAAGCTTTCTTTAACTAATTTAAGGAGAATAATTGTAATTCAAATTCTGAAACTGTCATTTTTACTGTTTTATGATTTTACAGACAAAATGATTGAGAAAAAACAGAAACAAACAAAAAAAAAACAAAAAACAACCCTATAGAAAAATCATTTATGACCAAGAGGGTTAATTTCTGTCCTGTACCACAACTTTATAATCATAAGAGTAGAACAAATGAATGATGTGAATCTCCAAGTTCAGAAAAGGAAAATACTTACTTGGCCTTGTACGGGGAGTCAGGGACCTGTGACTTTGCTTCCATTGATGTCTCATATTCCTTTGCCCTGAAGAGGAAGAAGTGAAAATTTCTTTTTGAATCCAAGAAAAAAATAAAAAGTCTTCAATCTGTCAGTTAAGAGCACAGCAGATGACAGTGTGAAGAGGAAAGAAAAAGTTCAAGCTCAGTCTGTTTATTTGGCCTGTCAGCTATTCACCAAGTAACTCAGCTTAAAATAATCAGACACTGGCTCTGTGGGGACAAGTGCTTTGCTGCTATTGACTCATATCTCCAAGACGTAAATCTTCCTTTAAATCCTCCTGCCTTTGAGTTTTATTTAACAAGGTGGCTCAAGTTTCTTACTTCATTCACTGTCAAATAACAGTTAATGAGATTCAAAGAATGTAACCAGTGTTTCGAATGGTTGACCTCCTTAAAGGTCACAGCCATTTGGGGACTGGCATCTCTGTGGCATTAGTCCAAGAATGTGTGTGCGTCTGTGTGAAATTGTGAGGGACTCTATCTTTCTAGCTGTCAATCAGACATTCCCAGACGTGATAACTAACTATTGATCAGAGTTGGAAGGAGCAACTTCCAGTTACCTGTCTCTGCACTGATAGAATCAAAAACTTCCTGTAAGGTGATGGGAGATTTTTCCCGGAAGACCGGCTCGGACTAAAACCTGATTTGTTATTTACATTCTCTTATATTGAAGGACACCAACTGATAACTCACTACATCACTAGGCCAGAGTAATGAGACCCCAAAGCCTTTCAAGCTGCTCACCCCAGCCATGTATTCTAACATTTAGAAAGATTGTAATGTTATCACAAATATGTTGCTCCATTATTTTACTGTTTCCTAGCTATCTGTCCGGATGTAGATGTCATAAAACTATATATAGCCTTGCCTTATCAAATAGTAGCCAGATGTGGAGGGGCATTTCAAATGAATATGAAGATAGAATCAATACATGCAATCAACTGTTTTACTATCTACAAAAAACCAAAATGTGTAGAAACGTCAATAGACCAGGCAAGGATATCAATATAAATTTGTGTCAGTCTTCAGTTAAACTCTAAATAAAGTTATTTTCTTTGTCTCTGTGTACAAGTAGCAGATGTTTGCTTAAAGGAGGGCTTTAACTATGCATGCCCCATTTGTCATTCAGAATATTACAATATTAATCTCTGACAGGTTCATACCTAACCAGATTAAACAGAGAGAAATTGCAATTCATTATTGTCTCAAGCATCCCATGTGAAATGGACCTCAGGCAATAAATAACAGTGATGTGCAATAAGGCAGAACGCACAAGTCTAGGTTGTAGGACTATATGAATTTCACAACACAACAAATCTCTGATTATTTCTTTAAGAGAGACATGTGTCTCACACAGGGCTGATGAATATACTGTAGAGAAGAGAAAGGAAAGTAAACATTATTTCAATGTCAATAAAAAGAAGTAAGGGAAAAAAAACACTCTGTAATACTTTTATAACCCTTTAAAATACACTGTGCTTGGGCCTTGGTTGATCAGGTCGATCATTGTGAATATAGTGACATCCTTTACTTTCATTTCCTCTACTATTAAAAAAATAAATAAATCAAAAGAATTACAATTCATGGTTGGGACTAAGTCAAAAGGGTTAAAGACAGTAATCATCCATCCATCTTCTACCGCTTTTCCGTTTCCGGGTCATGGGGGTGCTGGAGCCAATCCCAGCTCACTCTGGGCGATTGGCTCAGAACATGCAAACTCCACACAGAGCGGACCCAGGCCAGGAACTGAACCCATGACCTTCTTATTGTGGGGCGACAGCACTAACCACTACACACACATATTATATTTAGACACACACATTATATTTAGACTTGTTTAAGAAAAAAAAAGGGGCTATTAAAGGTTTATGTATGTGTTTTCATTTACAAGTAGGACTGTCCCTAAGGTCATCTGGCTGAGTATCATGAGTTCAGAGATAGAGCCATGCTACTACAGTATATTTACAAACAGACCTGCACACACACCCACAAAAAAAAAAAAAAAAAAAAAAAAAAAGCTACACAGCTATAGGCAAGCAGCTCGCAGAAGAGCCTAAGTGGAGACTTTGGTTTCGAAGCTCAGAACCCATCTATAATAAGGACAGGCTACTTACATTAAATTTTTATAGAATATTTTCCTTCTATTATTAAGTAACATAAGCCAAGCGGCAAAAAAAAAAAAAAAAAAAAAGAAAAAAGGGGGGGCTAAAATGTGAAATGTCAGACCGGGACTACATGTTGGCCTAGAGAAAAGGCTGGTGAGAACTACTCACATTTTACGGACACCGTACTGCACTCCAATAAAATGGTTCATTTCCACCTGGTGGTGAAACGGCTCACCTTTATGTTTACTGGGGCTCTGTGTTATTTATGACCTCTGAAAAGCCTGCTGCCTTTGAGTGCAGTCTCAGCAGGGCTGCTGCATGAGTGACAGTGAACAGACTCAGATCGTGTTGTCACTTTCTCAGTACCGCTGAGCCTCACAAAGCCAAAAACAGCAGCACTGAGAATAAAGCACTGTGGCAGAAAAGATGTTTGAACCACAGCTCACTCTTGTTCCCCTTTTGAATAAATACTTTCTCAGGGACAGCATAAAAATTCTCTTTTTAGAAATATCACTCATGATGATATCATTATAAGAGGTTGGAGGCTCTCACAGGATTACAAAGTGTCCCCACACCCATTGAAGGACGCTGATAACAATGGAAAAACTCCATCATAGTCAGAGTTCAATTTAAGATTTATGAAAAATGTGCAAATGCCTGAAAGATGTTCTAGTGAGACCATCTACACAGGGCTGCTCCTCCTGCCAATTTTTCTAAACTATTCTGTAGGTAAGACACATTAATAAAAATAACACTGAAACTGATCACACATTTCCATTTGTTCATAGAAAAACATATATTGTTAATCTAACACCCATGGTTGAACTGAAGTGGCTGGAGTGGAGACTTGGAAGAACAAATATCTATGGTACTGCATATAATGGCTATATGCCATGGAAGGGTAAATTAAAAATGAAGACAAACAAACAAACAAAAAAGTTTAAAACTGTATAAAGTGGAACAGTTGTGTTCAACTTTGAGGACCACATTATCTAAACATCTCTCATTATACCATGAATGGTCTAGGACTGTACTTACAATGCATTTTTCAGCCTGAGCAGAACACACAGATTTTACAATAACTCGCTCAACTTCTTAACTACCAACCTTGCAATTGATGCAAAATTTGATCATGGTCAAGTTGGTCTGCCCAAGTGCTTTATGTTCTTTTGGTGGTGTGTTTAGCACTGTGTTTATTTTTGTTGCATGTTTTTGCTCTACTGAGTGAAGTGTCACTTCTAAAAGTCTACTATTCTTACACTATCGTTAAAACAAAATATGACCTCATTATTAAGAGTTATGTTAATGTTAGTGATTCTACCACAAATTAAAACTAATACTGTCATTAAGTATGTTAAAATTCTTTCCAGTATGCAAGGTTCCTTCATCTCAGTATATCAGAGACAAACAAAATTAACCAGTCTGAGGCGGTATGGTATCCTCCCTGTATCAGTAACATCGTACAGTGAATATTGTCAATGTGGTGTCTCTTTGTACTCTCCTCCCTGCTTGTTGTGATAGCCCGTTTAATTGATTGAGCTGAGGTCCAGGTTCTGACACACAGCAGCTCTGCCTCCTATTTGTTGATTACTATTGATTTTTTTTTGATACTTCATTTAAAAATCAATAACTCAGAAGAAGAAAAATAGCCATGCTTCATACATACTTTAACAAACATCCTGTAAACTGAGGAAGGCTTCAGGTTTGGCAATGCCATGGTAGCAATTTGGAGAAAAGCTCTTTACAGGTGAAAGCTGGAGCCCTACACATCGATTTGCAGTTTTGTTCCCCAATCACAGAGAGTGGTCATAAATTAAGCTCATCTGTGTTATCTTGTGGACATCCAGGATGCACATAACTATCTACTTGTCACTCATAAAAAAGTCTTGGCACAGTTTTGTCCTTTATGGCTCTGAGAGGATGGAGAGAGGGACAGACACAGACTGATGAGACCAAACAGAGGGAAAAGTGATTTGTTACCTGGAGTTCATCCTTGCTCGAAGCTTCTTTGCCTTCTTCCGTGCCTTCTGCCTTTCTTCTCCATCCTTCATGCTCTCAGAGGAAACAGAGCTGTCCGTCACTATATCCACAATGTATTTTTTCAAGGAAAGATGCTCCTAGAGTAAATTAAACAACAATACATTAAAAGCATTGCTGAGAAATTTCTGCAATTTAATAAATGTATTATAAAAGAGAACAATAAATGTATTGTATGACATATAGACCTACACCTCTCAATAACACCACTGTATCCACTAATTACCTCCAAAATAGCAGTCTTTTGAAGGCAACCACCATGGACATGCTAAAGGGCTGGAGGTGTTGCTTCCTGTCTGTCCCAGTCAGATAATTTTGATATTTCCACCAGGAGACAGGGGAATGTAACCCAATTTTAACAACATGATGCATGTGCAAGAAAGCAATTACCCAATTATGCTGTCATCTAGCACCCCAGAGAATAGGATGGCCTCAACAGATAAAGGGTTTTGCATTCAGCAGACAAGCTAAACCTGTGTGTGGGATGCTATACCCTTCGGATACAAGTGTTGTCTGTGCACCTGCTGCCTGAATAGTGGTTTTCACTTGAGATTGTTGCGGGGGAGGGGGATGTTTCTTTACCATTTTGACTTAAATGCTCAGAAATTTAGTTTTCTAAATTAGCTTCTTACTCTGTGGAACATGGTCATACACAAATAACTGTCTGCCCAAGTTCAAATTGTTGGGTGAAGAGATTATCTGTTTGTCTTTTTCTTGTGGTTTTCCCCCACACTGGTTAAAAGTAGATGGGTCTCCAAACGGTAAAAGTCACAATGCAGAAAATGTTTAAATCATAATGTGATGGTAGTTTGGGGGTTGTCTGCTTATAATGCCAGCGAAAATTGGCTGTACTATACCAAAACAGTTCTAATGACACAAATTTGAAAAATTTTAAATTTTAAATATTACAAAGATATATGTAAGCTGTGAAGCAACATTTTCCTGGGCTTTAATAATGATCACGTATGGTTTGAGCAATAAGATAGTGATGACTATCGTTAAGCCTTTTTAGAAGGCTGAGAAGTAAAATAGGAGAAAAAAACAACAACAACAAAATCATGTTTTCTAAGGAGGTTGTGTGTGCCTGTATTTATCTATGCACAGTTCTGTCCTCTCCTCTCTGGTACTACAGGTCAGTTATGACATATGACCGTAGCTGTCTCTTGCTTGGGAGGCAGCTGTTCAGTAATCTCTCTGAGAGGGTATCCTGTGCAGCAGACGCTCACTTAATGGAATTGTTTCAGTAACACATCCAAAGCATCTTTGCAAAAATCACACTAGTAGCATAAAAGGTACCTGAAATATTAAACTGTCCTGTCAAATAGAGTATAATGCTGACACGCAGACTATGATCCTTTAGTAAATAAATATATAATGATTACATCCCATTTCCTGTTGCTAAGGGGTTGGTTTAAATGGAAGTCGCATAGACTGAGAGCATTTGAGACGATTAGACTCGATAACAGACAGGTGTCTACCAATGAACCATTGTGACAAAACAGTGAAGATGATGGCCTTAGGCCAGTGCTACCGCACAATACCACAGATTGCCTCTGGTGGGAGTAATGTGATACCCATTTAAACATCTCTCCCTTTCCCTAACACAAACAGACATATCACAGATCTAAAAAGACAGCCTACACAAATCGTAATTCTATGGGACATGTTGAACCACTGGCTCTTGTGTCACAAACCAAGAGAGGTACCTTTCCATTAGATGTGAAACAAACTGTTATGTTAAATGTTGGCTACTTGGATATGGTACCATTATGCTGGATTGAGTGACCATTAATACAGTGGTTTCCATGATGTTTTTGTGATAAAGTTGTTGCTATTAGTGGCATTTAAGCAGGGGCCAAATAAAATAAAATCAAACTAAAAACTATCTAAACTAAAAAACTATTAATTTAACTAAAACTGTTAATTGGCTATCTCTCATAACAGCGGCTTTGTTGCTGTAACTAGAAGACAGTCAGATCATTAAACAGTGTGTGTGTATTTGGGGGGTTGCTTCAGCTGGCAGTCTGGATATTTCATCAAGGCTCTTGTTCTGTCATCAGCAGAGCTTCACAACAAGACCGCTAGGACTATTCAGTGAATTTGGGAGGTCAGCTCTGATGCCCTCAGTGGCCTGGTGATCCCTCTACTGGCTGTTCTTGCCAAGCACTCCAGACAAGCAGAACAGAATACAGATTTCTATAAATGAAACCTCTTTCAAGCTGTCATGTCCAAAGGTGATCAAGAATCTGCATAGTATTAAACAAGAACTGCCAGTGATGAAAAATATTTATTGTAATCCCGTGTGTTCTGTCCTGTGAAAAATCATTGTATTTTCAATTTAATTCAAAATGTGAGAAAATTACTAAAAATGAGGGCTCGGGCATTTGCTGCACTCCAGAAAAACTATGAAGTGACCTCTGCACAGTAGAGCCAACCGTCTTCATTTTAATTAAAAATCTTTCATAGCACAAAGAGTTATCGAGCTAAAGTCTGTAAAATTGTTGGCAGAAGCATGAATGAAATGGTGAACACTGAAATTAACTTTGATATAAATAACTCTATAAATAAGTGGGCACATAAGTCAATCTAAACAAGTACAAGTCTCCAGACACAATTCTATTGGAATATTTGATTAGCTTTACATAATATAATATAATAAGAAAAAGTAGTTAAACATATCTAATGACTAAAAGCCCAGTCCAAAAATAACCTAAAAAAGGATGATTTGTTAGTTCAGCAAGAGCGTGAACTTTAAAGAATTTACAATGAGAAATAGAGAAGGAATACAGCAAAGCCTCAATATTAAAGTTACTGGTAAACTTATACCAAAGGGGACACATTGCCAATGTATATAAATAGTGGTCAATATGAACTGTTAATAGATGGACTGGCAAAGTGCTACTTCCCAATGGCTTGTTTATTATGCTTTCACAGAGAAAAGAAATTTCCTGTATTTGGAAAGGAAATAATTTAGGAGGAAGGAAAGAGGGGTTATCAATTATTTCCAACTGAAAAAAAGCTTTGAATGAAGGAGCAGTCAGGGCCAAAGGTGCTGCGTATAGCACCAACAGTTGTCAGCCTAACAATGAATGCTGCTGAGAAGCCAATCTCATATTGCAGCCTGAGAGGTTACCTTGCATTAACGAGCTGCCTTCCCATGGAGGGCACTGCATGACAAAAACAGCCTGGAGACAAGAGGGTGATGTCACGCCCTCACTGGAGCACTGAACCCTGACTGTGTACATTTCAAGGCCCATTTATAATCTCACAAAGCCAGCAACAGCCATGGCAGTGTATAAGAGGACACATAAACAATAATGAAGACCACATCATAAAAGAGAATCGCTTTTGTCAACTGCTCTTTGTCTTTTTACATGACACAAGCAGCAGTAGAGAAGCACTCTTTGACGGCATGAGTGGATGTTTGTTCCTGGCAGGGTATTGGGGATACGCACCACTTCCTCATCAGAGAGCTCCCTTCCCTGGATGCTACTACTGTCTCGCACAGCCTGTTGGTGCCTTTTGCCCTTGGTGTGGCTGAACAGGTGCACCTCTGAGGTGATCTGCAAACACAAACACAGTGGTCAGAGGTTACTTCTGCTGACACAATGGAAGCAGAGCCAGGAAAGGGTCAACAGACTCCCATGGGATGGGGGTGAAACAATATACAATGAGGGATTTTAAGTGGGATGTGACCCCATCTCTTCTCAACATACATTTAAACCCAAGAACAGGGAGAGAAAAGATGATTTTATGGTTGCATTCCATTTTATCACTTTATCCATAAGTGAGTCTTCAGCAGAATAGAATTGAGCAAGTGACACCAGGTGATTTTATTACTTAAAAACAAGTTTTAAATTTGAAAAAAGCATTTTGTCTTAAATATGTCCTACACTGCAGTGGACCTCACAGTTGAATAAATGCAGTACAGGTCTGAGAAATGGTCACAACAAAAAGGCAGAGTTGCTTTCCAATCTCTGGAAATAAGCCCATTTAGAATGGTTTGTGTTTAATGTCATTAAATAAAGTGCTTTCTGCTGACCCATCCATGATCTCTGGTGTCAGATGCTGGCCAAGGTCATCTGACATTTTAACAAGATTTCCAAATTCACCCCCTGAACCCCCTTCTTTATCTGATGCTGGTTTGAAGACTCAAGGTGTCCCACCATTGTTCTCGTGACAGCCGGTCCATCAGAGATAAATGTGTCTGTATATTGAATTTGTTGCCTGACACTTGAAAAAGCATAATCACACCCAGCCATAAATCTCTGTTCTAAGAGTCTGTGTTTAATCAATGCTGTTAAATCCTCATTTAAATGTGCCCTCTTGCAAAAATCCTCTGAAATCACCTTCCAATCAGCAATATGTTTTTACAGCTTGCCAAAATAACACAGAAAAGTTGCCCAAACCACCTTTTCCTCATATTCAAGTTTACCAAACACCCATAAATATCAGGTTAGGGTGAGGAAAAAAATTTAAGGTTGAAGAACAGTAACAAGGATTTTTTAATGTTGCATATATCCACAACAACATCCTTAGTTGTAAGATTCAACAAAGGGTTACCAAGTAAAGGACGCTGATGAAAAACTGTACATACCACAACACAGCACAGGGAGCACTGTTTCTTGCGCTCATACGGTGTCAGTTTGGGGGCATAGTCTGTGTTAGCATGTCTACCACTGCTAAGCTCAGCAGCCTTCTCCTTTCTCTGCTCAATTTGCTCCATATGCCTACGGCTGCTCTCATCATGCTGTGGAAGAAACCAGAATGTGAAATGAGGATTCTAGTTTGGTTTCTGTGCCTGAGACACAAGCTGACACTATATAAAGTTACCTTCATCTGAATTTTCTTCTGTAGCTCCTCCATGGCCTCCTGTTGAGCAGCACTAAGAGCAGCCAGACGTTCCTCTCGGTCTCTACACATACAACATATGAAAAACAGAGTCAAACCATTGTGCAGTCTATCACTGAAGGATTGGTGCAGCAACTTCTGTATATAACACTCCCATACTTAAGAGATTTGGAACAACAAACCTTGCCCTTTCCCGAGCTGCATCTTCTCTAGCTTTTTCTTTTTCCTGCCTCTGCTGTTCAATGCGAGCTTCCTGCTCCTTCCTCCGTATCAGCAGTTCTTCCACTCTGGCCTGCCGCTCTGCCTCCAGGACCCGTTTACGCTCCTGCAGAAGAAGTTAGAGAGACCAGGAACGTACCTAAATCTGAAAACCTGTATTCTTTATTGAAAATAGATTTTTAATGGAGATTTGTTTTGTGTCACCTGCACAGCCTCATCTCTGGCCTGCTTCTCCTCTTGTCTCCTCTGCCTCTCCTCCTGCAGCTCATTAAGGCGTTGTTCGTACTCATTTAATTTGGCCAGGGCATCATGCCTCTTGTTTTGGGCTTCAAGAGTGTTAATGAATGCAATTTCATTCACCTGGGCAGACACATATACTTATGAATGAGGGTATAAACAGGCATACATTATACACAGAGTGTCAGTTTGGTTGCCTCTAGCCTCAACATTGAAACCTAAGAAATGTTTAAAAAACAAACAAACAAACAAACAAACAAACAAACAACAACAACAACAACAACAACAACAACAACAACAACAACAACAACAACAACAACAACAACAACAACAACAACAACAACAACAACAACAACAACAACAACAAAAGCCCCCTCCCCTTGTGCTGGGAAATGCGTGTTTATGTATGAATGTAATGCAACACTACATAAAAACAAGCATGACTGCAAATGTCTCTCTCAATTCAGAAATTTCCCCAGCTCACATTAACTAATTGTTACAGATCTTCAAGGGTCCCCTCTAATACCTTGGCCTCCTCTTCTTGGGCCTTTTTCACAATTGCCTGGAGCTGCAGCTCTCGCTTCAACTCTGCATGCAACAGCTTTTCCTCCATCATTCTCCGACGCTGCTCTAACAACTCCTCCTTCCATTTCCTCACCTCCTTCTCCTGCAGGAAGAGTGAGAAGCTATTGTGTTAAGAATTCATGTGTACAGTATGTTCTCTAGGACAAGAAAGACAATGGATTCTTGATTTATCAGTTGCTACCCTCTCTAGTGTGTCCTCTTGGGCATTAATGATAATATACACCACTTCATACATTTATGTGGTTAATCCTGATTAATTCTAAGACTCACTCATCTCGCTGTGGCCTGGAGAACAAAAACAAACTTCATGAAAGGCTGTTGATTTTGGCCAGGGGGTCTCTCTCACAACTGTCTGTGGCCAGCTGGCTTGGATGCAACTGGAGGCGGTTATATTATTTAGTGATTCTATCGGGCAGTGTGGTGACAGAACCTCTCATTGAAGGCCAGCCTGGTCTTAGCTTGCATGAAGTTTCTTTGGGGCTCTTTCAGTCAACTCGACATGGCTTGCTCACCCTTTCTAAGAGCTTCTGCAGCTTGAGAGTCTTTTCCTCCCGGAGTTTGTCCCTCAGCTGCTGCGCCTTCAGCTGTTTCTCCTCATGTTTCTTCTTTGACTCTGCAATGGTTCTGTCAAAAACATGATAACAAATCATTCATCTCTTTCTGTGTCCTTATCAACAATGTGAAAGGCAGACATAGGCTCTGCCTGTTTTGACACTCTGGGTGGTAACCTAAAAAGAAAGAAAGGTCAGACATAGTAAGTGGGCCTTTGACTCTAGGGCTGCTGGTTTAAATCCTTGTCAAAATAAGATGAGTGGATTGGAAATGAGTAAATTGTGGTGGTGTTCAGGGAGGCACTAAACAGGAAGAGGAATATATTCCAGTGTGTAGATATTGTCAGTGTGATATTGTCAACTAAAAATTTATGATTAACAAACAACTGAACATATATTTTTGCACCTTTTGCGTGATGGTGAGGACAATTTCTCATGCATATGGATCCCATGTCCAGGAGGCCGAGCAGGCTCCTCTTCCACCATGTCCCCCCATGAGGTATTCTGACGCCATGGCTCCCTTGCTATGGGAAAGATAAACAAACAAAATTAGCAAGCTTCAATGTATGTCATTAAAACAATAAAAGTTCAGGGTTCATTTGGATGTTGACCAACATACCGTCATAATCTGCCAACATGTCACTCCAATCTATATTTGTTCCACAACCTCCATTGCCAATGCTAGCCTGTAAGGAGCAGTTGTGTATCCATATGTTAACACAGAAAAAGTAAAGCATGCAGCAAAACAAAAAAGTGCAAAATATTTTCCTGTATAAATGACTGAATCTTACAGAGAAGTCGCTTTCATTGTCAGTCTCCAATTCATTGTTCTCAGCCTGAATCTCTCTTGTCAGCTGCTCTTCCTCAGCAATGGCACTGGCGATTGCCTCCTCATTGGCTTTCTCCAGGCGGTCAGCAAGCTCCTCTTTCTTGGCCAGGACTTCTGCCATGGACTGGGGCTGTTCACATGGCAAAGTTACTACCTCATACACAGATTTCACACTTCATAATATTATGTTGTTCAAACCAACATACACTGAGTCAAAACAAAAATATAAATACAATATCGTAAAATATTCTGAACATGGGGCTAATATTTTTCTCTCCTATGTGCATATTAGATTGACAATTTCAGGAACACATTTCAGTATAACACAGTCCTGCACTACCAGGACAGTGCCTGTGATATATTTTACTGGTCACTTATTATAAATGTATAAATAAACATTATATATCATCCAAATTACTAAATGTTTAACTTGTAATAATACATTTTAGGTTCTGTGCAGTTGGTCTGATTCAAACTTGGGTGCATGATTCACACACTTTATTATATAGGGGAACCCCATATCATCCCAATCACAGTTTGTAAAACGCATCACAAGAATCACAAGTGAGGAAGCATTCAATGGTCATGCAAGGCAAGTTGACTGTGAGGATGAAGAGATGGTGGAAGGAGGCGGCTGATGGTTTTGCTTTGTGGAACTGCACATTTCATTCAACTTTTTAAATATCTGTGGAGTTTATGCATAACATGAAAATAATAAGGCAATGACTCACAGATAACTCCATTGCAGGAACTACTCTAATTATAGAGATAATTAAGGACAACTTTTCTCAGCATCATGTCTTTTACATGATGTTTGTATGGTAAAGTTAAAAAGTCTAGGGTCACTTATGTACATGTTTATCCTGAAACAATTTTGAGGCCAAATAACCTTCACTGCAGAGTTTTCTTTCCACATTAGTTCATTGAGCACATGTCAAAATCTAATGGTATCCCACTTAGAGGTGTAGGAATCCATAAATGTGTGAAACACTGTGTTTACTGACTCCATTATCCCTGACAATAATGACAACAACTGATGTAGATGATGTTTGCCAAAGAAATATTTGACAAACACAGACTGGAAAATCAGTCCATGTTTGTCAGCAGTTTTTCCACAGAATTGTGGCCAAAATAACTAAACCTTGTTGAGAGATTGTTTTTGGTAAGCACCCTGGGAGCACTTGCTTGAGTACAAAAGCCATCTAATTCACAGCTATTCTTCAGAATGAACTGTTTTATAACAACACTACACAGAGCTAAGCAGTCTTGCCTGCACATTTGGTCTAGCAGTTTCTTAGGACTGACTTTGTTTAGGCGGTGAAGGACCTTTGGGAGATCCATAGTCCCCCACTCCCCACCCCCTCCCTCTGCTCCTCCATCTCTCAGCACTCACAGTAGAAAGCTCTGTGGGGTCCAGCACACTCTCCAGTTTCACCGCTGCCATGGGAGTCTCAGCCTGTCCTGGAGCAGATGTGGCCATGCCCTGTAACGCACCCCCCTCAGCCCCACTGTCCCCCAAGTCCAACAATGCATCAAGCCCATCCAACTGAGGTGGCTCTGGGGATGATGAGAAGGCCAGACAAGGGACTGGGACTGATAAGGTAGTGTCTGTTGGTGCGATTGTGGCTGAGAAAGAGGTGGGCTCTGGGGCTTGGGGAGGGGTATGAGCTGCTATGGGGGGAGACACGTCTTCACAGGGTGCGTCGACAAACTGCCCCAAGTCTTGTACACGCTCTGCTGGGGGCTGCACCGACAGGCATACACAAACACACACACAAACTCAATTAAAGACATGCATAGTTCAAGCTATTTCCTGACAGAAATAACACACACACACTCACACACTCACACTTACACTCACAAAAAAACAAAACAATCACACCAATCAACAGACAGTTGAGAACACAAATGCATGCAGAGAAGCTGATACTGACATGCCTTAGATATCCAATTCTGATTAGAAAAAGCAAATAGGTTAGAAATACTGATCTGTATTTCATAATTAACCGATGGCTCTGAACCACTCTTACCAAGTGTATCTTGAGGCATTGACAAAGTATTTATTTCATGAGAATGAAAATGGGTTTTTGGCCTGAAATGTCAGTGTACAATCAATCGCCTTAAAGCTGATACGTCTGTCTGGATAGTGTCTATGAATACCATGAAGGCCAAAACAAAAACAAATGTTGCTGATAAAATGGTCTACTGTTACTCTGCTCCTCATGAATAATTGATACGCAGGAGCTGCTCAGTGAGAAGACGTCACAAGGTGCTGAACCTCGGTACCTCCATCATGTGTCCATTTTCTGGACTTCCAACCTCCTCCAGAGGGTCAGGCTCTGCAGGAACACGCCGCTTAATGTCTGTCTGGCTCGAGTCCTTGGCCGGAGGACACTGAGGTTGAGGCTGTTGCTCTTCCTGTGGTGACTGGTGAGACTGGTTACCCTTGGTGCTGTCTTGTCTCAGTGTGACGTGAGCCAAGACAGGACTGACCTTTGCAACTATGGCAGCAGAGCGAGGCTTGGCAGTGCGTCCACGCTGGACAGTCTCCCAACCCTCAGCATCCTTTTTACCTGGAAAACACATGAGGCTTTCCATAAATATGACTCTGTTTCTTTATAAAGGAAACCACACACTGTTCAAGTACGGGTTGGGTTTGCGCAGAATTTCTTACCAGGTTTTTCTACAGGAGATATGGCCATTTGATTGGAAGTTGGGACGGACTGAGTGCACCTCACCCGGTCTGCCCAACTGGGGCCTGTGTGGGAGAGCCGGGCTGCAGCCAGTGTAGGTGGGGGACCACTGAAAACACATATCCAAACAAGAATAAACCTTTACTGTCAACAGGCAGGATTTTCAGCTTTATCATATCCTGTTTCTGAGAGGTTGTTACTGTACTGCCCATCTAAGAAGCTTCAGGAGTCTGAAAACAGTTTCTGCTTAAGCCCCCCACACTCTTCACTCAGAGATACCATGAAACTGTATTGGCCAACAGGCCTCTGTAATGATCAATACCCATTTCCTGGAGCATCCGATTACAGAGCAGTGCACATATTGAACTGATGCTTCAGCAGTCTTTAACTGAGACTTTCATCTACACCTTAAACTGATTCAAAAGCTGAAGAGTGTAAGACTCAACTAATTCCATTAAATAAATGCTTTACTTCAATCAATGGCATTAACATAACATAGTTTGCATTTTTTGAACCCTTCCAACAAGAAGTTAAATACAGATTTGGATTTGTGAATAACAATATTGATAAAATTTTAATCAAATACAGGTTTCTTTTGGTATACCCGATGGCGATAGAAATGAATGAGCCAAACACAGTTAAAACTATAAATAATGACTGTGAGCAGAGCTTACCCGAAGTTGAGAGTGCGACGTGCACCTGGAGAAGGAACCATTCTGTCTGCTGAGGGGCTTGGCATCACATGACGTCCTGGAGACATCTTACGGACCTCCCAGGCTAAAGAAGTGGGCCTGAGCAAAGTGAGAGTGGCAAGCATTACTTGACTAACACTAATTTTGATTCCTGGCAGCTAAAATCACACCGACTTGGCTGACAGTTTGGCATGTCTGTTAAATAGCCGATTCACTTGCAGCCATTTATGCAATAAATGGAGCATGTAAACATTTTAGGTTGTTTTACTGATTAACAGTATGCGTAAAATGAGGCAACACTGGGAGTTAAATTTCTTAGTCAATTTACGGTTGCAGTGGCCACTCTGTGAAAGGGAAGCCAACAAACTCATGGATCTGTTTGAATTGAAGCCAAGTATATTGATCCATTTTGTTTGTGACTCAAAGCCAAAGACCAGACACCAGCACTTCCAATTTCGCCTAAGGGAGCAATTCAAAATGGCAAGTGAATGAAAGTGAGAGACAAAAAAAACCAAAACAATACAAAACTGGGAAAGCACAAACACAAGATCACCTATTCTGGGCATCTGTTTTTTCCAACTTCTCCTGAAGCTGGATCCAGTCTATGAGAGCTTTGAAATCCCGCACGTAGTTGTTCAACATCATCAATACCTCCTATAAACAACAGTTAAAATAGTAGACTGATTACACATTATAAACAAACATGAAGAAAGGATCAATGTGAAGGTAAATTTGAATTCAAGAAAAAACAGAAGCAATTTATGTTTGACAGTAAAAATATAAAAAGAATCTAAAATAAATGAATATATTTCCCTAAACCCAAAAGATACCAAGCCGATTTCCTTTAGACTTTCAGAAAAAAAGGCACTCCAACTAATTTTATTAAAATATTTGACCTGGGAGCTAAACCTAACCCTCAATACGTTTTAGTTTTCATTATTTGTTAGTTTGAGCCTGTGTACTGGATTAAATATTTCTGAGATCAGTTTGAAGAAAGTTTAAATGTAAAACAAGACAATGTTTTTCACCTACAACACATTTCAGATTAAAAAAAAAAAAAAAAAACTGGCTTGAAAAGTTCGACAAATAAGAGTACTGCACTTGGAGAGACACACAGTGTTGGTTATCCAGAGGCATTGGGCTCTGTGGACATTTTTCCCAGAGCTCTAATGAAACAGACACAGCTGATTGATGGGGAGCGTGAAGGGAGTGGTAATTGAGAGTAAAGCTTCATAGTGCTTTTAGTTAATAGACAAGTCAGGCCAGTGAAAGATGTGTCCAGCTGCATGTCTGCTCATTAGGGCTGGTTAACAGGCAAAGACCAGCGCTGTGGCCCGGTGTTCATTTAGCAATGAAGGCCGAGACAGAGAGAGGTTTGCTGTTCCTCTGACAGATAACCAACACTGAGTGAAGGCACCATAAAGCAGCTTTCAGCATGTTAACCAGCATACTTACCCAAACACAACCCTCACATAACATTTCACGAGGAATGACAAAATGTTTAACCTTCGAGAGACATTGCCATAAAGTAGAATGGGCGGTAAAAGCCTGACAGTGAAACAAGAATGAACAGGTACATCCTAGGTCAGAATTATTGCTGTCAAGTAAATAATGAACAGTTTCTGTTCTGTTATGTTTTCGTTTAAGCTATTTTAAACCAAAATAGCCTGTTTCTATTCACTTTAAATATAAAAAAAAGAAAAAAAAAGAAAAAAGAAATAAACCAAAAACCTTAACTGATTTTAAGCAATGAGGACAAGGTTAAATTTGCTGCCTAGTCTGGATGATGTATCTAATAAATGAGGTGATGGTAAAAAGGAATAGTTAATAGGAGCTGAATGGGTCTGAGAATTGTGATGCAAAGAGGTGTCGGCATTATTAAGAAGTATAAATGAATTGTGCTGGGTGAACTATTTCCTGAACATATTGTATCAGGTCAGCCCTGGGATTCTCTTTCCAAATTACATGAAAATATAAAGGTAACAAAGTTTTAGAAGAGATTTAGGCATAACTTGCTAATAAATGTGCTTTTGTTTTTATGTGGAAAAATGGTAGCGGGGCATAGAATACTGATTGCCCACACCTACACTGGGGGATTGTGGCTGGGGGCTATCAGAGCACTCTGCTTCCCCTCCAGATGACTCCATCATCTTTCAGTGTCCATTAAGCCCAAGCAGGGTGGGTTGGGGGATTATGAGCAGCACCCAGCCCCTTGGCCATTAGACAGCATTAGGGGTTGAGAGATACAGTGGTATGAGCAAGGGGGGGGAAAAAAAAAAAAAAAAAAAAAAAAAACAACACCCAGCAGCCAGATGTCTGACATAGGCCAACTGACAACGTGCTGGTCATACAGCAGAGAGCTGTGTTGTGGCACTGTCAGCAAGCCAACCACTGGGCTACGGTACTGACCGCAGAACGTCACCAAACCAGTGCTCAGCATAATGCAGCATGGCAGACAAATCAATAAAACACAGGACCAGCAGTATCATGCCAGTGTGCCCTGGAGCAATATCACAGTGCCAGCCCAGAGCTAGATAAAAAAAAAAAGACACACAACTCCACAATAAGTTGTAAAATGTACAATTGATTTAATGTGTGAGATTTAGACCAAAATAGGGCCAATATGGCTGAGAACAATCTCTGAAGAATGCCTCACAACAAATATAGAATATATACAAGTCTGTTTACAATCTGTCATCAATATTTAGTCCAGTCAGCCAGACCCTAAAAGAGAGTCCTGTGATAATTCTCTCGCCAGCAAGCCATCAGAGAGCCCCTCTGACATAAAGCAGATATCAGGAGGAATGCAACCCGTGAGGGAGAAATTTTGTTCTGATGTCAATGTTCCCCTCTAGTGTTCATATGTCATATGAACTTTTAATCTCCCAAATAAAGAATACCTGTTTGATGAGTCTAACCAAAAAGAAAAAAATAAAACTAACCTTGCATTCTACAACGCTCTGATCAGATTCACAGGTGACGTAAATCTCGTCCACAGCTCGACGCAAGTTGTCGAAGAGGAAAGCCCAGTAGCGTGCTCTGAGGTCCACCTTGCGGGGCTGTCTGGCTTTGGTGGGGCTCTTTTCTGCCCCTTTATCCAGCAGGACACCAGCTGTGCCTTTACTTTCCACAAGAGCATTCTGTATAAACAGAGCATGAACCAAACCTTATGATGACAATGGCAAACTTATTACAGAGTCTTGTAAATCGCAGATCATTGGCATATGGAAATAAAGAGATTTCAATATGAGGCACCATTCTTGGTCAACCAAAAATGTGTCCAGATGTATTAATTATTAAATAAGAAAGCATCAATATAAATTAAATCTAAAGAAAACCTAGGTTTGGGTGGAAAATATGGTTAAATACTATTTTACTAGTGCAGTTTGGTGACAATTTTTTACCAAACAATTTAGTACCAGTTGTTAGCACCACTTTACACATTATAACATCCCAGCATCTTGCAGCTTTGCAATTATTCATATCTTTTTGAACAGTTTACAGCCTCACATAACAGCAAAAAAAGGACAGAGGATTACAGTTATATATTATATTCAAAGATCAGATTCAGGATTAATTTTAGTTAATTGAAGGCATTTCACTAATTATAGTTTCTTTTCGAGAGCTCAGCTTTTCACAGACTGACTCAAGCAACGCAAAGCAATGTGTACCATGACCATCCCAGGATTAGTGCAGAGTAATTTAGCTTGGTGAATGGTGCCCTCTAGTGGACAAGGAAGACCAACCTGTTTCTTACTCCGTTGCTGACCCGAATTGACCCTTTGTGCCCTGGAACTGCCGCTGGAGTTGCTTTTGGACTTTGCTGTGTACAGAGGACAAAAAAAGAGGCTTATAATCAATCAAATCTGAAAAAAGCAATCAAAGCCGCTAGGTAAACATTAAATTGGTCCTTCAGTTAATTGCATTTAAACGACTTGGACTCATATGATTTTGGAGAGAATGACATAGACAAGACAAAAACTGTTAGCTGTTAAATGTTGCCATTGGGGGATTTTTGGCTTTCATGGCATGCACTTCAAATAAGCCTTGAATAAAATAAGTGGTCTGACCCAAATAGAAAAAGGAAGCGTAAGAGCCAAAATGAGGTGTGGAAAGCTCTAGGGGAGGCCCTGAGTAGGTTGGTCTAAAAAAAAAATATAGTCTTGACAATGTGAGGGAGCATGGAAAACTACATGATCAAGCAAACAGTTGACCATTATTCTCTTGGCATTGCTTTTTCTTTCCAAACCAACAGGATAAGTGATCACACGACCCATCCAAACACTGTGAAGCCTATTACATAATGACCCATTGACAAAACACCCTGAACCACTGCGTTGTATCGCATAATAATTTGTGCCACCAACTATTTTATATTTTACATCACAAAGGGCTATGCCTTTGGTGTAAACACAGGAGATTGTCAGCACTTGTCATCATTTATCATTTTATAATGAAGTGATCATTATGTTCAAGCTGATATTGTTTTAACCAATAGAGCTGTTTCTGAGAAAGATCAAAGACTGAGGTCACCACAATGCTCCAAAAATAATTACACATCCTCCGCTGGCATAAAGATACAGCATGTGAAACTAACCAACACCAAACATGAGCAGAAATATCTGCTGCTGGTCACAGAAAACCTAAAGTAAGTAGAAAATGTCATGCTCCATTTACTCTTCTTATGTTAATATGAATCCTTAACATGTGGCAATGATGGGAAACCTGCAGCCCAGCAGAATAGAAGCATATTAGCATGCAGAGAAATTTTTTTTTTTTTTGTTTTGTTTTTTTTAAATCATGCAGCTACCAACCCTCCTCTTCTTTGTTCTCTAGAGGTACACTCCAGGCAATGAGATTCCGAGCTGCGCGTCCCTCTTCAGCAACTATCTTCCGCACTTTGTCATGGCTGTTGGAGCGCTGGAAAGATGCCTACAGGAGAGAGAGGGAGAGAAGATTCAGTAGGTCAGTTTTATATTTCATCCAAGAGCCGAGTGAAAATGGTGAAAATCTTCCATATGTGACACTTAGACTCATATGTTGACTTTGAATATAATATCATGATATGACGCCAAGGATAAAGCTAGTAACACATTGCATTAAACATGATATATCACAAGTCAAAACAAAAGTGCCCTTCTGTGAAATAATGTACACCATGGCTTTGTATGTTGTTCCAAGTCCCACCATGCAATATTTTATAAAGTTCAATCCATGCAAGACAGATTGATGTACATGGCTGTCAATGTTAAAAACAAACTGAGAAAAGGCTCCTCCGGATGTTCTCTTTTATGAAAATAGCTTTGCTATCAACCATTAGTTGTAAAATATCAGCATATTGGGTATTGGCAAAAAATCCATTATCGTGAATCCCTAAAACCATTATTTTTAGGGTTATGTTCACTTTAAAGAATGACTTTGGTCAAATTTTCTTTTCTTTTTCAATATATTGTCAATACATCCTACGACACAATGCTCAACTGCAGCCAAATATAAAATAAAATAAAATAAAATCAATGAGCATTATGGCTATTGTAGTTCATTCTGAAACAATCCCACATAAGCTGCATTTTCACAGGAAATATTCAGTCATGTACTAGATCTATTGCTGAAAATAATCCCAAACAAATACACCATTAAAGTTGATTGGGTGATGTTTCAGAAAAACTACAGTTGGTTCATGGAACAGTTGGGATAAGCCAGCACTGGTCCTATCAGGAGATTGGCTGACAATATAAACATACAGAATATCAGTACAATTCTTTACACCAAATAGTTTTACTTGAGTGTTAACCAGTAACACAGCCTGAAGCATAAGTAATGTTGCTATGGTTACATCCTTTTCATCACACTGATATAAAATGGTGTGGAACAAAGTGCATATGGTACATTTTACAAAAATAATTCAAACGTAAATACAGACATAAAGGGCAGGACTCTCAAATATCACAGTAACTCAAATCTTTAAAAACTACCAATTTCAGTAAACAAACATACAAACAAACAACCAAAAAAGGTATAGAAGAGGTATAATGGCACAAATCGTGACAAGAAACAGCCAAAGGCCGAAGCTCTGAACTCACTTTGCTCCCAGAATGCATCATGGTTGACCTACACATTGAATATGCATCAGCGAACTTGACTTTAACCTTGGGTGAAGCAGATATTGGGAGCCAAAATAAATGCAGTGTAAGTCATTCATCACAGTTCTCAACAATGCAAAAATTAAGATTCCTTGTGATGAATCATAGCATGAAAATTTCTCTACAACCTCATGTAAAAGAGGAACATTTTGTCAAATAACAGTTTTCTAAAATGCCTCATACATAACAGCATAAAAAAATCTCCTGAACAATAACAACAACTCAATTTTACTATGCAATGGCTAAGACAAAAATACACAATGTACCCATTAGTCTGCTTGATATCCTTTGGCTTTGTAATCACTAAATATTCTGACTTCTGGCAATCTGGTTACACAACAACACAGAAGCTAATACCTTGAGGCTTATCATTGTGGATCTTCCACTTGCTGTGTTCTCTCTCCCAGCAGAGAGGCCTGTACCATTTCTGTACTGTTCATAAATGATTTAATTTCATGTCGACAAAAATTCTGAGCAAGCTTTGTTATTTGGTCAGACAACTGCAAAATGTGGTTTCAGACTTGATATACATTGCTACCTGAAACTAACACAAAAAAAAAACAAAAAAACAGAGACCCAGTTCTGCAGTTAATAGCAAATGAGTCATGGAACAAACCGTTCTCTCTTTTCCTGGCTGTCTCTCACTAGTACCACTATTCAGAAATGAAAGCACCAGCAAAATTATTCCTCTATGAGGCCTTAATTTGAAAAGATGAGGCATTTTATGTATTACCAAAGGTTTTGGAAAAACAAGCTGCCTTTATGTAAAAAGGACAACAATCTTTTCAGAGTATCCGTGAGGGCTAATAGAACATAGTGAAAATGTCTGATTAAATGTTACACATGTAGAAACAGCATGCATGTATTGCACTGATAGTATCTAATGTCCCTAAGGGAGATATCCAGCTGACCCACTTTTGGCGAGCAAAATTCTTTACATGTCGAGTGGCCAGGACTTCATTCTGCCAAGTAGAAAGGGACTACAAAGAGATAATTAGACAACACAGGTCCTGCCAAAGTGAAGTAGATCAGCATCAATGCACCATCTTCTCTCTACAGAATGTAAATATTTACTTTCTGTTCCTTTGGCTGGGCAACCATTAAAAGACAGATGAGTGACAATACCTGCTCTTAACTGATGAGTACCTGAGTATAGCAGCCTGAGGAAAAAAAGGGCTTACAGCTACATTGTCTTGATCCACTTAATCAGCTGCAAACAAGCTGTCTCCTAGGCTCCACTGAATAACATACATTTGTGGAGTGTAACTTCTATTATTTTCTCTGGCCAGTCAATCTCTTCCCATGCACCACAGAGTGCACTTACTTTCTTAACTGTGCTGAGTAAGGGGCAAGTGTAAGGTTTCCCTTTGGCAAGCTCTACAAACAGATATAAGTAGCACAAAACAGTGAGTGAAACCTTGTTAATTACGGCAGACAGAGAAATTCAAAAGAATAAAGAATACATACAGAATAGAAGTACAGACTGTAAGCAGGTTCCTCGTCCTTATCCACCCCTGACATACTTTTGCAGCCCACTTCAGGAAACCCGTTCCCCCTCACGAGCACTGCCACTTGTGCAAGGTGACATCGTCATCTGACGGGGTTACCAAAATAGACTCCTACTGTGTAGTCCACACTGCTATAGCAACTTGCCCAGCTGTGACAACTCCTTTCCCAATGGCCACTGAGAAAGACCAGTGCTCAGTAGCCCGGCATGCCTGCCTTTCACTTTGACTATTCTGTCTGTAATCCAGCCTGAGCTCTCAGCTCTCTGCTGAGCTAGCAGGCACTTCTTGGGCCCACCTCGCTGCCCGCTGCTGTCTGTCTGCCATCCGCTCTCTTCTACATGCAGCTCGCTATATTTACAGCTTCTCTCCTCTGCTCTGCTCTGCTCTCCTTGCAGTGCATCAGAGCCCCCCCTCCCCTCTCTCTCTCTCTCGTCCCTCACTCTCCTTCTGCCACAACATTGCACAGTCATGTGCACACAGCAGGACTGCTGCTCTGCCCCCATCCCATGCTGCCAGTGATGAGAGTATAGCTGCAGGCTCAGATGCAATGTGTGCTAACACAAGCCCAGTCGAGCATTATCAGACAGAGTGATGCTCTGGATCAGATTGGATGATTCATAGACTGCTAGGGGACAAAACACATGGTTTAACTACTGGCACATAGTACAAATTAACAAACTCTGCAATAAGTTTGGACAATCAGGCAGATAGGGATACCTTACCATCCAGTGCAGACTTCTCATTAATGTTGTTCTACCCTACATACCACATTCTCTCTTATGATCAAATGAAAATGTATTTACACACAAAACCCCAAAGATTCATTTATATCATGTTTCCCATTTCATACGGACAAGTATCATCCTTTGGTTAAAGTGTTGGAGGATGGTGTTGGTGGAGCAGGGAGAAATTTTTCAGAACCTGAAGAAGCCACCAGAGCAGACAACACACCTACTGAAGGTTAGGTCGCCACACATGCTCCTCACCGCCAGGTGATGACAACCTCAATTAACCTGCGGTTTGGACCACAAAAGCTGCAGCTGCATCTAAATTTGAATGTTTTCGACTAAATGACCAGAAAATGTCTTACCTTCAGAGCGGAGAGGGGTGCATTCTTGCTTTTGCCTCCTCCATGCGAGGAGCCGGAGCTGTTGCTACCAGACCTCTCCCTGCCGTCCCCTCCTTGGCTAGCTCTCGGCCCGAGACGGTGCTGTCCAGCGCCACGCCGTCTTCCATCGTGACGGTTGTCTTTGGACATCGACCCGCTGTGCGTTCAGCGTGTAGAAGGTGAGAAATAAATGTCTACGGACAAAGTTGTCTTGTTGTCAGAGTTGAAGAAAAAACATGTCAGATAAATACATGACAGAGAGGACAACCTACCAAGCAGGAAGTCTGGGTGGCTTTACATTTTTGATTTGCGTCGGCGTTAGCCAATGAAATCGCCCTAGAATGGAAACAACATACGCACTAGCCAATCATGTACAGAATAATCTAAGATAAGAGGCGGGACTTAAAACTGTCTGCCATAGCAACCGTGACGATCGGGCGGGAAGTTTGGTTGAGTTCTCAATGTACTTAAAGTCGCCAACAAACGGTCGGAAACAAGACCAAACGGTGAGTTTACCTTCAAAATAAAAGCCGTTTAAGCCTAGTCTATTCTCCCCATGAAAATAAATTGGCTGCGAATGGAAATATTACAGCTGGCTATCTGTCCAGGGTGACCCCGCCCCTCGCCCGGAACGTTGGCTGGGATTGGCTCCAGCACCCCCCCCCCCCCGCGACCCGGAAACGGAAAAACGGCAGAAGATGGATGAATGGATGGAAATATTTCAGGTTCAAAATGATTTGAACCTGAAATTCTCTGAAGTAGTTTCAAGAAAAACTGAACATTTTTAATCTTTATGAGGGCAGGGTTTAATTGTCAAATTAAACAGACTACACACAAGCAAAACAACATCTGTAACATCTGTAATATTGGAAGTAAGCTTTATAGTTGAACTGCTGTATCACACTGCATTATCCAGATGTTAATAAACTGCCAACTGAAATTAAAAAATTAACTACTCTTGATCTTGTATTTTTGTCCTGTTATTGAGTCTTACCTTGTGGATAAACCCACAAGGTAGGACTCAATTTACGCCTATATTTTCACCATTGCATCAGAGGGCTGCCGTTATCCATTACTTATATTCATGTGTCTATTTTTCATGCCATATGTTTATATTTCCCCCACACTTGCTTCTTACCTTCACTATGCTCAGTTTACTTGTTAATCAATATAGACACGCCAGAGGGGTGTGCTGCTTATTTTGAAAGTTTTGACCGGAAGAATGTCTGCAGTGACAGAGGAGGAAACGTTTGTATGCACGGTTTCCCACGGTAATAATAACTTCTGTTGTTTGCGTTATTGATCAGCTTCGTTTCTCTAGAGTTTCTTTGTCCCGTTATCTTTCATCGTGTCTGTTTTGTCCTAAAACTGCAGCTTTTGGCCTCAGATCGAAGTTAATGTCTGTTTCATTTTCTCTCTCAAACACATTCAATGCAAACGGGAGTTAGAGGACATCTGAATGTCTAGCACATCTTGTACTTTTGTTGTTGTTAGTTGGTGGGTTTGATCATTGTGAAAGTCGTGACACACATTAAATTTATCTGAAGTTAACTTCCACCAGCTGGCCACAAGGTCGCTCTGGTTTCCTTTGGTGGCGATATATACTGGTTACAAAATAAAGGAAGACCTCAGCTCCTTTTTTTTCTCTCTCTCTTTTTTTTAATCTCCCTTTTGCTGGGCTGTTAATTTATTGTGTTAACCAACAGATGGCATCCTGTACATTGTTGGTCTTGCTGTTAGTTCAGTTTGGACTCGGACAAAGCTCTCATAAGCATCTTCATGATGACCATTTCACCGGCCAGCAGCACAACCCTGAACACGACATGAAGGTCCTGCTGGGAGATGAGGTGGCCCAGTACTCTCTTATAAATTCATTTACAATTTTCAGCTCATCAGCATCTCTGCTTCATTTACCACCTGCTCACTTCCTGCGGCGCTGCTTCACTGCACTTGCAGGACACAGAGGAAATCAAGAAACTGAGCCCGGCACAACAGAGGAAAAAGATGATGGAAATAGTAAAGAAGATTGACACAAATGCTGATAATCTGCTAAACACAGGTAAATGTGTGTTAATATTTGGAAAGAAAGCAAAGATAAACAGAAAAGGTTGAATGTAATGCTCTGGATTGTTCCACAGAGGAGATCAGTGTTTGGATTCAACATGTCTACAGAAAATATGCTCTGGATGATGCAGAGGAGCGATTCTCCGAGTTTGACACTGACAAAGATGGTGTTGTGACATGGGAAGAATACAACATGGTTACTCATGACAAGCTCTTCAGTTTTGATGACAACACAGTTTTAGAGGACCCAGAACAAGAGTCTCTCAGACAAGTAGACATGGGTTTACTGTTCTGTTAATAATGATATTATGTTACATCCTAAATAATGTGAAAATTACCTTTTAAAAAAGGCTTGTATCCCCTTTAGCTCCATTTGAAGGAAAGGAGGCGTTTCGACTTTGCTAATGTGGACGGCAGACCCGGCCTTGATGTAACAGAGTTTCTTGCTTTCACCCACCCATCTGAAGTGGATCACATGGCTGTAAGACAAGATTTACATCTTCTACTGCAAAACCTGATCCAATCATGTGTTATCTCACATATTATAAGAGTGCCATGTCTATTTCACGTCACAGTTTAATGATTTATCTTGTTTCTCATAGGATTTTGCCATTGAAGATGTGTTAACAGAGTATGACACAGATAAAGATGGATTCATCAGTCTAAGTGAATTTATTGGAGATGTGCGTGGTGATGGTAAAACCATTGAGATTATTTTAAAAGACGGAATTATATGTTTTGTTGTTGTACAGCATGCATTAACACTTTATTTTTTCCTAATCAGATGATTCCCCTTCACAATGGGAGGTTGAGGAAACAGTGCGTTTTACGGATCTCTATGATCAAGACAAGGATGGCAAGTTAAATCGCGAGGAGCAGCTTCGCTGGGTAGCACCCAATAGCTACGGTTCAGCAAGAGAAGAGGTAAATCTGAGTTTGAGCTACAAATTAAATTCTGATTAATTAATGGCTCTCTTTTGCTTTTGGCTCATAGCATTAGATTTCCTTTTTTTCTGTAATGGTATGGCAACATCTTACCGATGTCTTTTCCTTGTTTTGTTTCATTGTTGTGAACAGGCCCTTCACCTAATCAAAGAAATGGACAGTGATGGAGATGGGAAGCTCTCTGAGTTTGAAGTTTTGAAAAACCAAGAAATATTCATGAACAGTGAAGTGACAGATTATGGCAGACAGCTGCATGTATCACATGATGAATTATAACGTTATGTTGTTGGTTTTCTTGTTTATCATTTTCTCATCTGTTTCCATGTAAAGGTGATTCTGTGTATGTGGTGGGCTAAGATTGGCCAGCAGACATTATATTGATGTCACCCTCAGCATTTACTATGCATTCATTTGTAATAATGGATGTGGACAAACCTACAGGAAGCATGATGGAACGCATCCACCACCACAAGCACCAACTTCTACAGTGAAGTGTGTTTCAGTACCTTACTGGCAGTAAAATATGAACTTAACAAAATTGTGTACGTTACTGGGAATATTATATGTAATACGCCCCCATTATTTTATCTTTTCATGCACATACTTGAGAAGAACAGGGTTTGACTCAGAGTACAATTTTAAGGAATTTGAAGAAAAAAATACTTAAAACTAATCTGCCGGGTGTTTGGGATTTGTAGATGTATACCGTTATTAGTGGCTCCTGCACTTCAACAAAAGTGAAATGACATGAGTAGCAGGTCATTTGCAGTCCGCACGTTGCAGCACATGTTGCAGCTCTTCCTCATTTAAATCAAATGAGTTAGAGTGAGTATTGTAACGCCTTGTTTCCTGAATGTGTCATGATAATTTTTCACTTGCATCGAGCAACAGCCAGTTGCACTTGTGGGTTTAAAGTGAATCAAAGTCGAGTGGATTCTTCAACAGGAACTGTTTTTAACTCCTGCCAAGATGTCATTAGAATTCAAAAATGCGTTTTGGGTGAGTTAGTGTGATCCTATTAGTCCTTACGTGTGTGTTGGTTTTTTTTTTTAACTAGTTTAACATGAGTGTGCAGGGAAAGGTGAAAATGTTGTTTTCAGTATGTGCACTTCTGTTTTTGAAGTATAAAGTTTTAAGTGTTTTTCAATTGCTGCTGTAACTGCTTTTAATATTGGCCTGAATATTTCCTGTCTCATTTTCCAGTTTAATTATTGATTAATTAACTCAACACTTTGTCCTCTCTTTAGACTTCTATTCTTATTTGCTTTCTTTCCTTTTGTGTTTTTCTCACCTTAAAGCTCACTAAATTGGTATTTTTTTCTATATAGTGTATAGTAAAAATATGTATTTAACTTTGTCTGGGTCGTGCACTTGGGCTGCAGTTTCTATTTAAAAAAATGCGTCTCATAGAAACTAAAGATTTCTTTTTCAGCTCAACCTTTTTTAAGAGTGTCTGCAGTGGATATTGTGGTGTTAAGGGTGTAAAGCTCAATACGTAACCTGCCCAGCACAGTACAAATTTATACTGTAACCATAAACAAAGAATCAGGAACTTGCTGGTCAGAAAGAACAGTCAGTTGGATATTAGTAAAGTGTTACTTTGAGAAGCTGAATAGCTTTTTCTTCTTTGTTATTATCTTGCTATCAGAAATACTTTGTGAAATGGAAATCAATAATATTACAAATTAACATCAGAGATTTTTTTTCCACAAAGTAGCACTACTACATCATTCGGTGCTTTTCACACTTGGTAACTTTCCATTCAGACTCAGCACCATGTAACAATTTCCATTCAAGATGAGCTGCCACACAATACCACCACACGGGAAATAAATGAGCCCCCAAAGAGCCGCAGTCATCCAAACACACGTTCATATCACCATCAGCTATTTCCCAGTTTGTCCATTGGTTCTTTAAAATATCGAGCATTTAAAAAAAATAGTTTTAGTTCAGACATTCACTTAAAAATTGTATTTTGTGTGAGATTTCCCTGAGTCTTACAGTTTGGTAATGTGCTCCCAGGGAGCTGACTTCATCAGCAATGTTGGGTATGAGACCATTATTCAGAGACTTAATGATGGCCGTCGGACATGCAAAGAGATGGAGGATCTCTTGAAAATGAGGTGGGCACAAATTTCTGGTGAAGTACACTTGAATGCAGAATCCAACCTCACTGAAAGGTGTATCAGATTTATTGTGGTTTTATTCATGTAGGGCATCAGCAGAGGAAAAATATGGCAAGGAACTGGTCACTATTTCACGGAAGGCTGGTGGTTTATATGAAATAAGGTAGGTAATCGGTCTGTGGGTGCATTTCAAGAGGAACTTACTCATTCTGAGTAACATGTTCACAACATTTTAGTATATCTTAAGAATATCCAATTTTTACTTTGTTTTCACAGCACTTTGAGAGCATCTTTTGATGAGATGAAAGCACGTAAGCACAGGATATATTTCCTGCACATTTTTTTTTGGACAACTAAGCATACACCTCTCAGTTCTGATTATTTAAGGGTATGTTTTGGTATTTTTCAGAAATTGAGAATGTAGGAAATTTGCACATTCAGCTTTCTGGACTCCTGAAGGAGGAGATAAAAAGAATAGAGCAGTTCAGAGATCGGCAGAAAGAACAGAGAAAAAAGGTATCTATGCCCATGAAAAGCCATTTTTCATATTCTTGTTTGCATAAAGAGGAAATCTAAAAAGAGAGTCTTGTGTTAGTGCTGTGTGCTCTTGCTGAAGACTTTTTGGTAAAATTATGTTTCATGTTTTAGTTCGAAACCATCATGGAGAAGGTCCAGAAAACAAAAGTCTCCCTGTACAAGAAAACAATCGATGTAAGGCCAATTCATTTACCCATAACATGTATCATTTGTCTTTGTCTCAAATGTGCATTATATTGTTTCAGAGTTTGGTTCATAATTTGCACAAAAGTTGTGTTAAATGTATATATTTGTAAATAACAACAACAAAAAGTAAATCCTGAAGTCTAAATGTATAATATCTGTACAATTAGACCTGCAGATATGCATAAAGTATTTTCGTCTCTGATTTGCACAGTTGCTATTAGGTTTCAAAAATGCACCAATTTAGTTCTCCTTATATCACTGTGGTAGCAGTTAACACCATGTAGAAGTGGTACATCCTGTTTGTATGAAGAAGACAAAGTACAAATAAAAGGTGTGCATATGTCCAAGTGTGCATGACAAGAGAGCAAGAGAGTGTGTATTTAAGACGTGTAACAGGAAGATATTTGTGCAAGCATATGCAACAGAAACATTTAATAAGCCTGAAACTAGATCTCTCTCTCTCTGTTCAGAAAAAGGAAGTTCCCCCTGCAAAAAAAAAACAACCAAAAACTCACAAACCACACCCTCACTTCCACCCCCTTCCTGTTAAGGGTTCATTAAATGAAATGTCTAAGTTTCATATGGTGTCTTTTTTTGTTTCTTTGCCAGTCAAAAAAATCTTATGAGCAGCGCTGTAGGGAGGCCGATGAAGCAGAGCAGACAGCTGAGAAGATGGGCAGCACTCCCACAGCCACTCCCAAACAGATTGAGAAGGTAAATCTGGGTTGCGGTATGACTCAGTGGATTGATGTCAATGCAATGCAACGATGGAAACCTTCATTTGACCCCCTAACTAAAAGGAGTGTCATCTTTATTTTTCATCTAATTATTACAACTGTATAAACGCCCATTTCTCTCTGCTCTGCCTTCACATTATTGTTGTTTGTTTTCAAAATTAAGACGTGTTGAAATATTTATACAGGTATAAGACTTCTCTGCTTTGTTGAACAATGCTGTGTGTCTGATGTGGTGATTTCACAAATTAAAACCTTTTAACCTTACCCTAAATCTACTCCTCTTGGAAAAAAAACTGAATCCATGGATAGTTCTGTTTGCTGGACACAAGATTATTATTTTCCAAAGAACTGCCCATTGTCTGGAGGAGAGTTCAAATTTCATCATCACCTACATTCCATGTAGGTACACTGAAGACGTGTACCTACATGGAATCCTACATTTGGTTTATTGTGACTGTTCCTGTTCAACACAGGAACAGACAATACTGAACCTATCATTATGAATGCATGCTATTACATGTGCTAACATTAAATGATTACCAAGTACACTACCAGTAAAAAGTTTGGACTTGAATTACAATTACAATTACAATGAATCACTGTTCCTGGCAACCAAGTTTGTTTCTCAAACAACACTGACAGTTACTTCAGTTACTCCACAACAGTAACAGAAATTGGGAAATGCATTTCTGTCAGACGTTAATTTAGCCATGTTTAAACTGTCAGTTTACCTCATAGTCTTGAAATTAAATGGAATTTACATATATGATGTAAAAAAGCAAACAAATGAACTGATACTGCATTTTATTAGGATAACCACAGATTTACAGATGTAAACACAGTGTGTCTTTCTGTAATTTCTTTTTCAGATGAACAATAAATCCAAACAGTGCAGAGAAGCTGCAGAAGAGGCTGGTAAGGAAAAACCACAAGCTAACAGAGAGGCCACACTCTGGAAATGAAAACATTTGTTTCATGTAGACAGCTGGTTTACCGAAACAGTTTTTTAGGGATTGTGGTCACATTAGCTTCCCCTAAATTCAGGCCAGAATAGGGTCAGAGCACCATATAAACCACATATTATCAGTGTGGGAAAAAAAGGAAACATTAAACGTTTAACTTTTGGGTGTTTTACATTGTGTTTGCATTTAGAGAGACAATACAAGTCAAACATTGAACAGCTTGACAACATCCGGGAAGAATGGGAATCGACACACATCACCACATGCGAGGTAAAGTTTGGCACAAAGAACTATATTTCTCCTTTTTCCAGATTAACCAAATGGGAATAAACATTATAGTGAAAAAGACCCCAAAATGTCCAGACTTAAAGCCAGAGTGGAAATTCTGGAGGCCTCTTTCATCAGCAAAGTTGTAATATTTCCTATGAGTAGAATATGAAATGAGTCACTAAGAAACAAAAGCTGTTTCCGGCCAATCAAGTTTTCCAACATGTGAGAAGATTTCTGAAGCAGACATTCGACAACTTAATTGAGCCTTATAATGTCAATTATAGCTTGGGGCTAGGAAGCATTAAAAGCATTGAAATGACAATTATGAACATTTAATTTGCAGATGGTATAGACATGAAAGACCGTTTCAGACACGTTAATTGCGCAGCAATGTAGCAGATGCCCTATAATATTCACACAACTGCACAGTCAAAGCACTGTTCCTCACTTTCGAGATAATTTACATTTTTCCACTCACACTATTGTTGTTTTGCAGATGTTTCAGCAGCAGGAAGAAGACCGCATCAGCATACTGAGAAACGCTTTGTGGGTGCACTGCAATCATTTATCAATGCAGTGTGTGAAGGATGATGAGGTTTGCGAAACTGTTGTTAAACATCTGTATGGGACAGACCCTCAACAGAAATATTGCACAGAATAACTGAGTTTCATCCAAACTGCTCTTTCAGTGTTATGAGGACATGAGAAAAACTCTGGAAAACTGTGACATCATCATTGACAACAACTGCTTTGTGAAAATGAAAACGACGGGCTCAACCCCCCCAGGTAGGCATCAGCCTTGCTGCCTTCCTGATTTGGATTTGAATATGTTCTAAGTTGGAAATTTTAATATTATCTCTCAACTGCTGTGAAAACAGAATGCATGGCACATTTGGAAACAGGTGATGGACTGTGTGAAAGACTTGGAAACAACTGTGCCTTTTTTTTTTTTATACTTACAGCTCCAATTGAATACCAGAATTACTATGATCGGGATGCTGAAGTTGACAGAAATGGCAGTGCTGGAATAGTGGGGGCTGTGAAAAGGTCAGAGTTACAAAAGTGAAAGCACCAAATAACCAACGCTGTAGATAAAGAAAAAATATGATGTAGATTACTGTGTGTTTTTTTAACCTCTCCATATTAATTTGCGTATTTTTTCAATTTATTTGTAGATTTCTCCTGCACGGAAATGGTTCCACTGGCTCCAAACTGAGCATTAATGAGCCTGTTGCAAAACCAGCTGGTATAGTATCACTGTTATTGAAGTAACTCTGCAACTTCAACATGATGACAGATTAGACTATGGTTAGACTAGAGCCACTTCTTCCTTGCAACACAACCATTAAAATATATTTATATGTGGATTGATTGACCCAAAACTCAAAACTCCCAAAATTTGTACGCAAAGCAAGGGTGTTGAAATCAATGCCTGAAAGTCCAACTTCTGCCAGATCGTGTAATGCAAAAAAAGTGAAATAAAGGCATTAGCAACTGTGAGATCACGTTTTACAGTGAAGGATGTCCATAATTGTGTTAAATAACATATTAAAAGCTCTTAAAATGTGTTATCAATTTAAATAACTGGTACAGTAAGAAAGTGGCAAATTATGATGGGCTCCAAGCCATGACTGAACTAATGCAATTCTGTCAAAACTCCACAGCTGAAACATCAGAAGGAGTCTATGCTTCCATTCCTGGATTTAAAGCACCTGAACTGAGCAGTGAGGAGTATACGGTTATATATGACTATGTGGGACAGGTCAGCTTCCTTTTACTGACATCAAACCCTTTACACAACACACTCGCAGCCACACAAATTCTTCCTCACTGTTAGATTGACCTGTGGACTGATCATTCTCATCTTTGTTTAGGGAGACAATGAGCTCTCGGTATCTGCTGGGGATGTCGTTGTTGTTATCGATAAAGGCGAGGATGGTTGGTGGTATGTGCAAAGAAATGGCCTTGCAGGACTGGTCCCTGGTTCGTATCTTGCCAAAGAATGAGCTCCACTGACAGTCATACGTTGGACTCTACTATATCACCTTTTGTAATATTTTGTGAAGACCCTGTAAGTTTCCTTATAGTTTAGATTATTTTTTGTAAAATTCACATTTCTGTTGAATTCATCAAAAAGACTCCCATGTGTAAGATTTCAAAATGTCGAAATTTGGCACCACCTATTGGTAGCAATAAAAACGACACTAAAGAGGAGACTGGTGCAGATTGAAAGACGTCAAAACTTTGTTTTTGCAAAATCTTTTGAGTCATAATAATTGAAAATTTAGTGTCAGACTGAATCATGTTCAAGTCCTGAACATGTGGGTTTAAAGACACAGGAGCTGTTGAACTGCTGAATAATGAATTATTAATTACTCTGCTCCTACTGCTAATGTGTTGAACGCCTCCCATACGAATGACTGCTGGGAGATGTGCTCATGTGTTGCACAAGGTCATTGCACTAAGTTTAGTCATATATTATGAAATCAATTCTTTTATATTTGAAGACAGAAATGTTTGGTAAAACGACATAATTTTTTTATTATTGTTTTATTGTTCCTTGTATATAGTTTCTATGTGCAGATATTGTTTCTAATCTGAATGCTAAATGAATGAGTGGGTATTTGTTATTTATTGAATATGACAGACTCAGGGATCATTTTTAAAGTACTCTCAACATTTACCGTGTAGTAATTAAAAGTATTTATCACATTATGTAATTGCATTGTGTTACTTCTATCTCTCTTATGACTCGTGTATTGGAACTAAGATGATTATCAATGAGGGTTATGAGACAAGAGCAGAACAAACACAACAAAGTAGTTGAAATGCACATGAGGACAATTCTTGGGTCATGTAGTAGCAAGCTCCTTTCTTTGATTCAAAAGGTATCCAGCTCCTTTGTAACAGCTGATGAAAAGCTGTCTATCAAAGTGGAGTCCTTTGACCGTCATTTTAAGTGTATGTGTGGTTTCACAACAGTTGGCCAGAGGCATAGATAACTACACTACCAGTCAAAAGTTTGGACACATTTTCCTATTCATTTGAATGAGAAGGTGTGTCCAAACTGTATGTCTAGTGATTCCTATATTAGCCATCATATCTATATGTCTCACATACATTTTTAGCCCGTGGGAACCTACAACCTAGACAGCAGACCTAAAGCATAAAAGACACAGACCAAATTATCTGGCTGAGTATGTGAAAACCTTATAACACTCTCTCATGACATCTGTTTTGTGACACCAGCATGCCTTGATCTTCCAGCAAGACCACCCAGTGAATATGGGCATTATCGAAGGAATAAAAAGTCTTTGTAAAGATATGCAATTTATGTACAGTGAAATTTCTACCATCTTAAAACGCACCCACTTAATTTCAAATTTTCACCTCATGTTTTATTTACATTCGTGGGTCTACATCTTCTTGGATAGTCAGCAAATCAAATTCTGAAAATGCCATCAGTCAATCGAGACAGAGACGAACAAAACAGTTACAGGTTAAAATATACTTAAAATATCCAAAATTATAAAGGGGATCACAAGGTTTGACTATCAAAAGAAAAATCAAAGCCAAAGTCAAGATTCATGATTCACACAAAAAACCTGCTGTGCCACTGACTAGTGGCTGTGGTGTTGACTATTTCTTAACAGAATACTGCTGGTAAAGATTGAGTTTTTGAATAAAACTGAACTGTGGTACAAATATTATCAGTAGTAGTAGTAGTAGTAGTAGTAGTAGTAGCCGTATAGGTACAGTAATAGCAGTAGTAGGTACAGGGTGAGATTTTTCAACTCTTTCATTTAAGTACATGACAAGTTTAAACAGAAAATATTTCAAAGCCATACACATAGTGCAAACCAACATATGAAGAAATAACCCTGTCCACATTTTACTCCATACATGAATTACAGAGATCAAATTTGGTAAGAATGAGGACCAAATCATGAAATCCTCAAAGCAGTGGTATGTTTTCTGCATTTCATTCTCATTGACCATCAAAAAATTTGGTCAAAAGCTTTTCGTTGTTTGTTTTCAAAAAATTGGGTAAGATATATAATTTGAGTGTGGTTAGATTGTTAAATTTAGTGTGGATTATTTTCATGCTCTCCTCAATGGCACGCTTAAAACTCGAAAGTGTGTGTTATGGAAAGAAATGTGATCTGCTTTATGCATAGGTGCCCCCCGTAATGAGAAGCTCGTAAGCAGGATCTCTGCTTCTGCGGCACAACACGACGCATGCACACAGCATCCCCAGCATCTGGGAGAAAGAGAGGGAGAGACAGAACAAATTTAGGGTTTTTTCATTTACGGTTTTGGAAGTTGTTATGAAGCGTTTCACTGTAGTTGCTTAACTCCTGCTGCTTGAGTGTTATTAACCAATATAACCTACAATAAAAAACATCTTCTGCTCAGCATGTCTACAGCTCAGTAATTTACATGTTAAATATGACATATATATATATTAGATATTTATTCTATTCATACAAATCAGCAGGGGGGGAAAAAAAGTGTTATATGTGGAGGCCTATTTGATGGATCTACTTCCTGCATTCTTGTGACCACCATAAGGTTGTCATTCAAAAACAATTAAAGGATTAGCTTTAGAGGTGCAGATAGGAGGAGGAACAGACTGTTTGGAGACATCATGCCAAGATAAATTATTCAGTTGCTGGCTGTAGCCTCATATTCACGAGGCAGGAAAAGTAGTATAGATCTTTCTTGTCATCTCCAAAAATAGTGTAGTTAATATGAATCTTAAATAACTGCTCTAGGGGAATGCTGCAGACATTTTCTCTCATCTGGACCAAAATAACAAAAACTCACACCTAGTTGAGGACAAAACCTGCTGCCCGACATCTCACATCTCATGTGTTTATTTTCACACATTTTCAGTCACCTATGCTGATTAGCTTTTTTTAATCTGTACCCTTTTGGTCACACTGAATAAGTGACCATCTTCAAATAGATGTTGCGTGTATGAGAAAGAAAAGTGAATCCATATATACTGTCTGAAGACAGTCTTTACATGAGTACTATAAAGAAAAAAAAAAGTTTTAAATTGTAGACTAGAGGCGATGGATGGGACATGGTGTCTTGTTGAAAGGTTAAATACCTGGATGGCAGCAAATGTTAGTGCAGTCCAGATGACATACATCATGATCTCCTTTAATTTGTTCACCACCAGAGCCTCACAGCCCTACACACACAGATATGACATGTTGAAACATATTTAAGAAGGAGAAATCTTAAGTCTTAAGTATGAAAAATTTACTAATTTAAAAAATATTTCACCTCTTGGTAGAGATCTTCAGGATGAGTTAGGGACCCTGTACAGCTTCCAATGTTAATTTTGCAGCAGCTGATGGGTACGCTGTTGTTTTTAGATTCTTCATACCAGTGTGTGTACTGCCAGTCTGAGTAATTATGGATCCCACAACACTGAAGCTGTGGAAACATGTCACAAATAAAAACTGTTAAGCACTTACTTAACATTAAATACATGCTTTAATTCTCGTGGACATAGAGGTAAACCAGGTCATATGACCAGTGATGAAGGTTTCTGTCCTCACCTGCCTCTGAATGTAGTCGATAGCACGGCTCTGGGCATTGCTGTTGGTGCCATTGTACTCATCATACACTTTCTTGATAGAGCTATTAACTTCATTTTCAACCTGTCAACAGTTAAGAGAAGTGAACACTACATATGTGTAGACACTTCTCCTTAAACATTACAAATAGCAAAGAAACAGATTAGATTAGGTTACAGGCCAGTATTATCAAGATCAGCTGTGTTACAAGAATCCAACAAGGTCAGCAAACAGACACGTCCTGAGAGGTATCTGATTTTCTCACCTTTGCTCTGTAAATATATCCGAGAACTACCACAGCAACTTCAGTGATGAAAACCAGCAGCAGAATGATCACAAACTGTGGAGTGAATTCATACATATATATATAGATTTTTTGAAAAGTGTTTGTGGTCTCACACAAACACTTGAGAAAACAAACAAGTAAACATAGCATTGTTTGCCACTTTTATATATCTGTGGAATTAATACATAAGCCTTGTAATTTTGTGCTCAGCGAAATGTGATGAATCACAAAGTGCTTTTGACAAGTCAGTTTTAAAGTATTTATACCTTCTGGTGAATGGTGATGCATTGATTAGCATTTTTTTTTTACATTTCAATGTCCAAATTTGATTAACCACTGAAACACTAAAAAGTATGAATGCTTCTTTTCTATTTCGAGCTGAACTTACAGGAACAGTTTACTAACCGTTGCAAGTCCACAGTAACTTTCTCTCACTGTAGCACAGCATCCGATGAGCCCAATTATGAAAAGGAGAGCTCCGACTGCAATGATGATCACTGCTGGGATAAGAGTATAGATGTCCTCGAAGAAATGATCGTAGTCATCATATGTGATGAAGACATAGGCTCCGACGTAACACAAGATGCCAGCAGCAGCCTGTGGAAGACAGACACACCAACATTTCATACATTGTTGTGGACTGAACTACATTACAGTATGTGTATTAGTCATTTAGCAAACTGCAGAATTTCCCTCCAGTAATGAATGATTCTGATTCTTATCATGTCTGCATTATGAACAACAACACAATTGCCCAGTACATATAACAGCACGTATAAATCCAAATTCCTTTATTTGTCCCACAGTGCGGAAATTGAAAATTGATGTAATTAATTGTTTAAATCCCTTTGCTGATACTGCTTTATATGTTATTTTTTATGCTGTATTTTAACTCAAGAAAAAAACTATATATATATAATTGCAGGACTTGTAAGAGTTCGTCTATCTGTTTATTGAAAACCTATTATCTCCTCTGACATCCAGACTGACAGGATCTGCAACCTACCACAATGACCTGAGGGATTTTAATCAAAACAAAGAACTTCAGTCATGACAAATAATATTCATGTGCATTTAAATGTAAATCCTCAGCAGCAGCAGCAGCACTCACACCTTTCACTTCTCGCCCCTAAATCTGGGTTTTCTGGTTTTCTTTACTGCTCTGCGGTGGGCTGTGTAGCATTGTGTGAGACACAACGAGGTGTTGCAGCTCTCCAAAATAAGATCGCAGTCGTTGTGTTCGCCCTCTGACACCGGATGAAAGCGGATTTGGGGTAGCAGGAGTCCGGGTCGCGGCCCCCCCACACCGGTCCCTACACGGGCGGGCGGACGGAGGTCGGCCCGCTTCTCCTCGCAGCTGACTGGGCGCATAGCTCGTTAGCCGCCGCCGCCGCCGCCGCTGTGACGCACCTTCAAAAAGACCGCAAACTTACCCAGAATATCAGGTTCAGAAAGACCAGGACCGTCTTGGAGGACGTGATGCCGCACTGTCCCATCTTCAACACGGTGGTTTGAAGCAGTCCCCGGTGGAAAACGACGCCGCTTTCTACTCAGACATGTCCCGGACGGAGCCGCCGCTCCCTCTCCATAAGCCGACTGTCTGCAGCCGGATCTGGATCTGACTGCGCCGGGGAGGCAGCGCCACCAACATCAGGACAACAATAACAACAAAAACAACAGCAATAAACCCTCTGGGAACAAATTACCACCCTGAAAAACTAAAGCCATACTCCCCACAGTATTCGCTTTTATTAATGTATGAGGTTAGATATTTAAAAAGAGAAAAAGTATCCAGGCTTCAGGTAAAATGGAGATTGGAGTGACATCTAGTGCTGGGATATATTATTGAACAGTGTCAGTAACAGTCTGGGATCACTGATCAGGTTACATGACCTCAGCCAGACTTAGACAGCTTTATGAACGCCAGAAAGGTGCACTCCTTTGCTATTGTCACAAAAAAAGGTGTTAAAATAATAATAATAAAAAATGTAAACAGTAGAAAATCAAATCTTCACTGTGATGTCTGTAAATTATTGGATTATGTGGGAAACCAGTAACATTCTTGCTAAAAGATTGCCAAATCCAGACAATACAATGAAACTCGATTAAAAGGAATAAATCAATCTGAAAACAAATAAAATGATTTTAGATTAAATGAAACATGACATGAGTGTAAAAGTAAAAGAATGCATTGCATGAGGAAGAAGGCTATGCCATCGTAGGACATCGAAAGCTCAGATCACTTTCAGTGCTATCAAATCAGCCACAGGAGGCTGATGCATGTGACATACAGCCAACAAATCCTGTGATGGAGCAGGTGCCAGATGAAGTACTGGAAGTCAAAGAGCGGCAGGTTGCCTATCACGCCAACAACCCAACAGGTCCAGAACAACAGGAAAGAGTGGACATCTCTGAATAGTCCCTGCAGTTGAGCCTCAGACTGTCCCACAGAGGCTGCAGCAATGAGTAATTTCCAAAGCATCTTATCTTAAGGTCTTAAGGCACCTCTAAGATCAATCCTGATGTAAAAATCACAAGTTCAGTATCTTATAGCAAATGGCTGAGGGATTTAAATGTTCTTGCAAGAAGCAGGAACTATAGTAAAAACTTAATGTCATGAGTGTCTGCTTTTGCTTGGCTCACTGTGAGGTATCAAATGAAAGATACTGGGCATCAATTATTAATACACCCTGGGTCACAGGTATCACATAGCTGCACTAGATAAATTGGCCAGCAAGAGAAATGACTCACTCATTTACTTTCTGTTGGGCTACAACACTGCTGAAGTTCGTGTTCAAATAACTCAATTGACATTTCACACATTATTTTCAGTGATACAGTAGAGTTACTGTAGGTTTACTAAGTCACCTGACATAACCATAAAGGAAATGGAGTTTGACCTGTTGTTGTGGAATTCACACTCACATTTTTTTCTGAGCAACCTTAAGGATTATTAATGTTGTTTAATAGTTTTCATGACCAAAAACTACACTGTAAACTGTAAACACTAAAATCAGTTTAACTTTGGTCAGTTTAAGAATCTGAGTCAATTCATTTTGAAAATGGAGACTAATTAATGTTTTGTTGACAGAACTTGAAAATGGTTGAATAAACCTAAGATCTTACCTATTTAGTCACAAAAAATCATTACTCTCCTTTCGCGTTCTTAAAAGTATTAATACTTTCTTTGAATGCAAAGATTAAAAAAAAGCTGTAGCTGTAACTATAAGACCTTGCTTTTGTTTGTTTCACAGCGATTAGACATTTATAATAAGAAGTTCTAAATGGGATGAATTTGAAAATAAGCTATACGTTAAATTTAAACAAACCAGTTTATTTCTTTAATTGTACATTTTTACGGAGTTACTTATCAGCCTTTGTGTATCTTGTCCTCCACCTCCTGCACCCTCTATACTTTCATTACCCCCTAGCTGAATCAGGGTCTGTATCCCCACCCTGCTTTTACTGGTGCAGTTGGTGAGAGGTCAGTGTAGTTGACGGTAGTGCTGTTTCAGACAGTTGTCTTGGTGTGAGGAGCGGTGATAGCTGGCATTAGGGGAGTGACTCTGGGACGCCAGTGATCACTGTCTAGCCTCCTGGAGGTGTCATGGGACCAACTAGACGAAACACCGGTGAAAGGAGGTTCCCACCTGATGACCCCAAAGACATGTTAGTTATCACTGCTCACTGGGCTAGTTAGATATAGTTATCTTTAGGGCACGTAGGGCAGGTCGCAAGGTTGTTGTTAAGGCTAGGAAGTTAGTCACCGAGTCTGGTCCTTTTTTGTAGCACAAATTTATTGTGTTTACTCTGAATATGGTGAGAGCAAATTGTTTGCCAGGTCATGAATTAACTTTGAACCTTTTCAGCCAACACGGTGGATGATGTGCAATTAAATGAGAGTCTGAATCATCATTCAGTTACAGCTGGACAACATTTATCTGATAAAGATTGTAATCATCCCTGCCACCCGGAAGCGGATAAGATGAATGAATTAATGAAAGATGGCAATGACAGTCACATGATATTACAGATAACATGACCTGTCGTGTTTGTAGGATCGGGCCGCCCAGCCTATAGGGGGCAGAAAAACTACCCTCTGTCCAGTTTGGGCTCCAGCAGAGGACTGCCTGAAGGTAAACATCTTCAGAGCTACACTTCATCTTACATGGTTTCTGGGACTCTCTAAAATGGACAAGCTCCGGTTCGTTGCCCACATTGATCCAACTGTTTACTCACAGCTTTACTTCTACGTCATGACGCAGAATGATTACGACAGCACGTAGCGGCGCAGTCGCATGTGTGACAAACCAGATGCCGATGATCACTTCCCATTTCACGGAATAAGCTTTAACAAGGACCCTTGTGTGTACTTTCGGTAATGTCACCTTTCAAATATGACTCATTTGATGTAAATGACAGTATATATGTAGGAAATGGCATAACAGGAGGCTTCCGGTTTCCCCCGAGAACTGAAGGCCGAAGCAGTTTGTAAAGAACCCACCAGTCACCTCTGATATTAACAATATGTTATACTCAGCTGATTATCTTTCAGGTGAAATATTGAATATTTTATCTAACGACTCTTTTATTAAAATGCGGGGCTCATGAAAAGTGTGTGCATCGAGGCCAAAGTGTAATCAGTCACCAACACGAGACACAAAAGTTTGAGCACTGCTGTATTCCTCATTTCTGGTTCCTCAGTGTTTCTACAGTAATACCACTAACGTGTCTGACTGTGCTGATCCAAACAGGGGTGAACAACAATGGAGAGTGGTGAAGATGGGAGAACAGGTGAATCAGAGCCTCCACAACAGCTGTGCCGCTTCTTCTCGCAAGGAAGATACTGCAGTTTTGGGAAGAAATGTAAATTTCTACATGTGAGAGTTGATGCCAATGCTCACGAAAAGAAAACACTCAGGACACCTAACCAGCCAGATGTTATGACTCTTGCTGCCAATATCTCCCAACCTGCCCCAGCAGCCGCACGTCGACCCTGTCGATACTTTGTCTCAGGCCACTGCACCATGGAGGACAGATGTCGCTTCTGGCATCCACCCCAGATCTCAGCATCAGACAACTTGCCTGTCTCTGACAATCTGACAAGACCAGCCCGGAGGATGCCACCAGTACAACGCCCCGGCATCCTCCAGGAGGTCAAGCTGTGTGATTTGACAGAGGATCTTGCCAAGCAGCTACGAGAAACTGAGATCAAACAGTTAAAGAAGCGTTTTCCCAAAGACCAGCTGATTATTCAGGAACGAAGTGATGGCAAAGTTACTTATTACAGGGCAACAGTACAAGCCACTGATCCAGACTGGGTAAACGCTATCTTCATTATCTTACAACAGTAAACCAGTTTTCCATTTTTACAACACTGAGAGCACCACTGGTTTAATTGTTAATCAGCACAGGAAAACACAAGAATTGTATCAAGCTGCACCACTGAGATCGATTTATCACATTTCTTATAAGAGAAATGGGGTGAACTAGTGATTATCGCCTTATTCAACAGCAAGTGTTTGTTATATATTGTTTGATATTCCAATATTCCTATGATGTGATTCTAAACAACTGAGTCCAAAATAAGGTAAATGTAGCCAGAATGATTTATTTCATACAGTATTATCTGGGAAAACACTTACCCTGTGTCCTCTAATCCACAGCCTTTTGATCTCAAAGACATTGACATCATGGTGTGCTTCCCAGACAATTACCCACAGGAGGTGAACACAACTAAGGTTACAGTTATATATTGAAGTAACAAGAATGAAGTTGATCTCGATACATTTTCCTTCCATCCTTCCAGATTTTCACTTTGGATATACCATTGGATCAGAGCCTGCCACCAACAATGGCAAGGTAAATTCATTTACACTCCATGTTTAATAAAGAATATTTGATAAAATATCTCTGCCTGTGCAGACATGTACAACAAGCATCTTTGGAGTGGATTCAGGCCAAACATGCAACCAATCAACTTCTGGGCAAGATAGAGCTTTTATTCCGGCCTTTTCTTCGCTGGCTAGATCGCAGTTTGGAGCGACTGTTCACTGAGGGAGCCAGGCAGGTAAAAGAACAACCTGTATTGACAGCAGATTGGATTAACTGTCCAGAACTGCAGTGCATTTTTTACTTGATATTAATTGCACCATTTTCATTTTGAATTTTGCAGCTGAAAAAAGATTTTGACTTAGAAAAGGCTGGCCTGCAGTTTATACCATACCAGGAGCTCCAGGCAACAGTGTGTGAAAAATCAGAGGATGATCACCCCTCAGGTCTGGCCTCTGACACCGCTGCTGCTGCAGATGGCACAGAGGATACCAATACCGAAGGAAAACTGGAAAAGACAGAAGGTGAATGGTCAGTGGAGGAAGGAAAGTTATCGCATTGTTGCTGTGATGAAGAGCAGCAGATGGAGGAAGCTAGTCATCTGGTGGAGAACATTAAGATCAGCGATCCTCGCAGAGGAACAGAGGTGAAGATGCTGGGACTGAGGCTGGGAGAGAACACCGCCACTGTAGTTGCCCACCAAATTACAGTTTGTCTTCAGTGTAATAGGTAAGAAAAATAACAGAAACATGAATGAGAGCTCCATCAAAAAATTTTAATTTTAGAGTTTTCTTTGTGTAAGATTTTGGTGTAATTGTCATACCTTGCAGGTGTAAGGTAACTGCAGACCTGACACTCTCTGGAAGGACAGTTTGCACAGCTCAGTGTGAAAAATGCAATGCGAGCATCAACGCTGCATTCAGGCCCTGCATGCTGCACCACTACAGCGATGTCCTGGGTTACCTGGACCTTCACAATGCCTTACCTGCTGACCTCGTGCTTCAGGACTGTGACCTTATAGTGGGCTGCCTCAGCTGCTCCCAGGAGTGCCCTGTGCAGGTAAGTAAACAGTCATCAACAGTGCTCATTTCTGCATGCATTTTTTGGGTAAAAGCCAACATTGTAAAATTACAATGTCTCAATGTTTTTTTTCCCAAACAGAACCTTTCATATGGACAAACAAAAGAGTTGAATTGTGAACACTGCCATGGGAAATTGAGTATCCTGGCCGAGAGCGTAAGATTCCAGTATATTCAGCCACGCACTAACAAAACAGGTAAGGGCTCAGCTACTTTTTCTTTAAAAGGGATCAGTAAAGGTTCAAGATGTTACAACAACAAAATATCTGGTGAAGTTAGCATTTTGTCCATTCTCACCTTACTGTTTTATTTGCAGTTTCAAGTGTGGTTAATTACAAGACAATAAGAGACCCTGCTGTGCAAAAGGGGAAGCCACTGCCACAAAAAGGAACATGCAAACATTACAAACAGAGTCATCGCTGGCTAAGGTATCATCCTCACTGTGTCACATGTCTGAGATCTGAGCTTGGAGAAGTATCTGGCGAAAGTGGTGAAAGCAGTGCCCCCGTGTTGTCAGGTTTCCCTGCTGTGGCCGTGCTTATCCCTGTGATGTGTGCCACGACGAGGACCAGGATCACCCCATGGAACTTGCCACCAGGATGATCTGTGGGTATTGTGCCAAAGAACAGGTGAGCTATAGGTTTTCACCAGTCCCTGTAATATTTTTCTTTTCCAGCAAGACTTATTATAAACTGTGTATCATCAGTCATTTTTTTTCAGTGGGGATGTAATTTTGCAAAAAATAGACATCTCAAATTTCGGAAGAAAAAGTTTCTTTGCAATTTCACTGTTCAGGTCAAACAGCTGCATATGCAACTAACAAAGACCCTGGCAGGAAACCTTAAGGTATTCATACTGTAAAAGAAGACCAACAATTATATGTATAAAGGAGAAAAGTAGCAGGGAAGAGGTCGAGATACATTTTGCATAACTCCAATATTGCTAAAAAAAAAATCTAATAATAATAGAAACTTTGGTTCCAACTATAAGCATGGGTGCAAACTGCTTATTTCACTTTAAAGGAGAACATTTTTTAAAAGTGATCCACATGTTTGTTTGCCGCAGCCATATGCCAATGGAAAGCCTTGCATCAGCTGTGGGAGCATGATGACGAGAGGTGCATGTCGCAGCCACTGGGAGGGAGGACTGGGGTGCAGAAACAAAGTTAAAATGAACAGGTGTGTCAACCTTAAGACAAGTTTATGGTTGGTTTTACAGAAGAAAATGCAGGAGTAGTGGTAGAGACATTTTATTCATTAAAAAAAAACAACAACCCACATTTGTTTCAGTGGTTAAGAGTTTGCTTTTCTTTTCTCCTTAGAAATGATCGACAGAAATACAGCAACACCAACAAAACGGTTTCAAGGAAGGCAGCCAGTGAAAAGAAGTAGTGCGTGAACAAGAGAGCCTTTTCATTAATAAATGACAAATCAACTATAATTACAATGAAATCTTCCCAATAAATCATGTTGTTCTGATCCACCAGTGGGAGTTAAGAGTTGTCAATATCTTGATCTAATACCTATATATGTGTCAGGAGCTACTGTGGGTTGAGTTGGAGTAGTTTGTATTCTTTTGGGTTTCTCACATTGCTGTGATTTATCTCTGGATGACGAACTCAATATGTAAGCTTGTGGGTGACATTACAGAATCCAAAGTCACCTTTTAGATGCCAAATGAACAATTGCATCGCTCTTGATGTCAAGATAATGAGCGGATTTCTATAAAAATCCTGGAGAAGTGACATATTTCACATTTGCAAAAATAGTTTTTGTTCTTCTTCCCTGCCTGCATAATAAATGTTTGACCCTGTACTGGTTGAAAAAGTCAGTCTAAAGCTTATCGATGTATTGTGTCTAATACACGTTCATGAATTCTTTTGTTAATCTTCTTGGCGAAGGTCTGTTTGTGGACATTGAGCTGCTGGGGGGAAAAAAAACTGCTGGTCTGTTCTGGTTGAGAGCAAAGCCTCGCCTGTCTTACTTCGCTATATAAAGGCAGAACTTTTCTTCTTGGTTGTGAGACTTGGAGCTTTCTGCGCTGCAGCAAGATGTCGAACATGAGTGTGCTGACATTCCAGATCCTGCCGTCCAGGACGTCGGACCGTCTGCTTCAGCCTCTCTGGGATTATTTGCTTTTTCACCACCTGCCACTCATTTCATCTCCTTTATTCCCAGTCCTACTTGCTTTTTCAAGCTATTTCTTCTTCAGCATACCTTTCGCTATACTGGATCTTTTGGGAGAAAAAGTGCCTTCACTGTATCAATACAAGATCCAACCACAGAGGCAGCCGACCCTGAGAATGATGGCTAAGAGCTTCTTCACTGCTCTGTTTAACCATATCTTTTTTGTTCTCCCTGCTGTAATAATTGGCACGTTCATATTACCAGCACCAACGATGCCACAGGAGGCTCCTACTCTGTATGAGGTACTCATTGATGGACTGGCTACACTTCTCCTTTTTGACACTCAGTACTATATTTGGCATTTCATCCACCACAAGCATCCACCGCTCTATCGGTATATTCATGCGATCCACCACGAATATGCAGCACCTTTCTCGTGGTCGACAGAACATCTCAGCATCCCAGAACTGATGACTGTGGGACTCTGGAGCAACCAGGACCCGTTTTTTTTAAAGTGTCATCCGCTGACCATGTGGTGCATGACAGTTTTCAGTATCTGGATGTCTGTGGAGGACCATGTAGGCTATGACCTGCCATGGACCCTCAACCATCTGGTGCCTTTTTGTCTGCTGGGTGGTGCACCAGCTCATGACATGCACCACCAGAAGCCGAGCAGTAACTTTGCTCCTTTCTTCAGTCACTGGGACATTATCTTTGGCACTGCTGTTCCTCTGAAGAAAAAACTACTATAAGATAACTGAACACAAATATTTACATACTGCACTTTTTAGATATTTGTTTGGCAGTGTCAGATTCTTTCTCAAATTATTTGATATTTTTTTCTTCATTGTTTATTTACTTTCAATTTTGTAGCACTTTCTACAGTGGTCAATGGACAAACTTGAAAAATAAAATATAATGATAAATTTGCACTTTTATGGCTATTCATTCAATAAAAATTATTTTTGCTTTAATGATTTGTTTGTCCCGGGCCCGGGGCCTTTCTGTGTGGAGTTTGCATGTTCTCCCTGTGCCTGTGTGGGTTTCCTCCCACTGTCCAAAGACATGCATGTTTGGGTTAACTGGTGATTTCTAAGTTGTCCGTAGGTCTGGGTGTGAGTGTGAGTGGTTGTTGGTCTCTGTCTGTCTCTGTGTGTTGGCCCTGCATTGGACTGGTGACCTGTCCAGGGTGTACCCCGCCCTCGCCCAGTGTGAGCTGGGATTGGCTCCAGCACCCCCCAAGACCTGGAAACGGATAATAATGATTGAATGGTTTGTTATACAGTACGTGGAATATCATTTGACACACTCCGTACATTATTCTCCATGCATGTTATGTGTGCACAGTCACATTTCATTCAAGTCACATCAGTGAAGTAACCAACAGTAATTAGTTGCTGGCAAACCGAGAACGAATCCCTGCAAAAGACTTCCTGTTCCAGCTTTTCTCACAATCTTCTTACATAATAGTAAAACTTTGAAAGTGCCTTACTCAGCAATATTTCCCTTACAAAGTCCACCAAGGAATAAGGAGCATCTGAACAAGAAATTTTAAGAACTGTTTGCCAGGCTAGTCACCTCATAGTCCAACCCAGTTTAAAGGGGATTAAGGCTAACCCCTACTTGGGAAAATACTCAGTTTGGACTGAATAAAATGCTTCAGATTGCAACTATTTCAACAAAATGACACAGCAAAAAAATAACGATGGGGGCCTGGAATGTTGTTTAATATCAAGCTTGAAGGTTTGAGAACAGATTCTGTATACAAGATTCACTTATCTGGTGTTTCGTCTTCATGACAAGTGAACATGCTTTGGATTTAGAATTAGACCTTTGACTCTTTGTTTTTTAAGGGGGGGGGGGCTTAAAACACTGGATTCAAAGACTGCAGACTTCACTTGTATATAATACATAGGTATATTATATGACTTTATCGGGTTATTTAAATTGCTTTTTGCTTGGATTTTCCTACTTTTGTCCATAAATATTTGCAAATGGCTAAAAATCATCCAATAACACAAAATGAGGCAGTAATTTGTTAAATATATTTATTTTATCACAAAAAATAAAAATAAAGCCAGTACTACATAATCTCAATGAAGACTTTTGTTTAAATACTGAATAAACATGTTGGAAATTTGCCCTGTGTTCTCTGTTGGGTGCATCTTTGTGTAGCTGATGAACTGCCGCCGTAGTTTTCGCAGCTCTGCCATGTTGATGCTCCTGGTGAGCTCGATGTTTAGCATCGGGTTAAGGACATTTGAGAAAGTTCTTCAGTGTGCAAACTCTTCTCCCATGAAGACAGAAATTTATTCTTAAGTTCTGGTAGTAAGTAACTCAACAAAGTATCTGAAGGTCACAGTGCCACAGCCCAGCCTTTACGTAGGACAACACAAAAAACCTGAATGCTACTGACATTAGTTAAAATTTATTAATTAGTTAAAAAAAAGTCTTTACCTTTCATCAAACATTGACCAGAGGAGAATAAATGCACTTTTAAGTTGTTTTCTGCTTGAAGTAACACCTTCAAAAGGAGAAAATCAAAGTGTTGGGTTCTGAGAAATGCTGACACACTGCAGGTGCCAATAAAAACCCATCTGTGTAATTTGGTTTCTCTCCACCATACATTTCCCACACGGTGTTATTACTGACCTTTAAGTGGGATTGGCTGCTCTACCTTTCATTAAGTCCTTTGATGAACATGCATTCACCAGCCATCTTTCCAAAAAGTCATTTATCATGGAGTACTTCGCCTCCCGCTGGTGAGGTAATATCACATCCCTTCAGGGGTGGATGATGAAAATGAGTAACCAGGAATTAACAGATGCAATAGGCACAGTTATCAGCTGCCACAGATTGCAACTCCATGAATTTGTGCATCACACGGGGCTGCAAAAATGAAAACAAATCTACCAAAAACTGTTGAACATGAAAAGAAAACTGCATTTTAAATAATATGGACGAGTAGATTCTGTTTCAAAAGGATATTTTTTCTGTAGCTCCGGGAACTGAGACAAGATCTCCAGCAACGCTTGTCTTCTGGGCATTAAAAATTGCCTTCAAATGGAAATCATCATCATTATTATCATCTTCCAAAGTGCTCCGGAATGCAGGGAGTTCAAGAGCAAAATTAAATTGATTCTTTTGACAGATCATTCATTGAATGTGCAGGGAATTTGGACAAAATTGTGCAAGAACTGTCCATGTCAGCTTCCGTAATGAACACAATGCACCATAGAGCATTTTACATAAGGCCACTAACAGCTGGACTGAATAGCACATGACGCTAAGAAAGCAGAAAACTTCTTATTGGCCAGCAGTGATTTGCAGACACATGTAGTCATCACAGAAAGTCACAGCCAATAGACAGAATTATAAATAGAGGAGAAAGTGTATTTACATAACAGAATATAGAACCACACCACTGTTAAGTGATTTTGAGTTCAGAAAATTAGCGTTGCCTTACATGCAACACATTAGGCATTGTATGCTACATGAAGTGAAATGTTTGCATTTTTGTGCAGGTAAACTGCAATTAAACCAAATATTTTGGACTCTATTATGCATAAGTTTCACTTAGTGATACACTAGCAGCAGCAATAATAATATATCAGGGGGAAAAAAAACCTGAGTGACTGGGAAATGAACAAATAGCCCAAATACATACCAATAACACATCCTGCGTGATCTTGTCCAACTCATACAAGAAGTTTGCGGATGACAGTGGTTGCTGCAGAGAAACAGAGAAACACAAGGATCTATTAGAATCAGACAAAGGGCAGAGAATACATGTACGTGCACGTGGTTATAATATAAGAGCATGTGTATGTTCCTCACACTCTGAGTCGACTGGTTAGGCGGGGGTGCTTTTCTTTTGAAAAGCGCGTCAGAGATGGCGTCAAATGGAAGTGTGTCGTCTTTCAAGATGGTGAAGAGAGGACTGTCCCATCGGTTTCTGGAGTCTGGGGCTTCAAATCTCAGAACTAATGCGTCAAAGCTACAAATGGAAAATAACAGAAACAATTATCGAATAAGGATCAATTCTGACAAGGATATTTGTCAAATTCATTCTCCTCACAGATGAACATGCATCTGTACAGCGTGTCTCACTCACATGTCCTGGGTATACTGCTCAGCAGCATCTCTGCTGGCATTCCATGATGAACTCTGTTCATCTGACGTCAGACAGTATACCTTCATCAAAACAAGCACAAAGACACTGACTTGTGTGATCTGTGTATACATAATGTGTTTTATTCAGATACTAAACTGTAGCCTGGAATCAGAGCACTTACCAGGCAATGTGGTGTCTGTGCATGTTTGATGAGACAGAACAGCTCGTAGCGGTAGCCTGCAAAAGTGTTTTAAAAGTAAACTACAGATGAGTCACAATATCAAAATAAACAACCTGCACAGCAAACTGTTAATGACCTGATTTACCTTTTATGTAATTTAGTGAGTCCAAAATTACAATGTCCTCCTTGTTGACTTTTCTAAACAACAAAGACATAAACACATAAATGTTAGAATGGCACTTACAGTCGGGCATCAGTGATAGATCAACTTTGTGGAAAAAATGTGAAACCCACCTCTCTACTTCCGCTTTCAGCGATGCTCTGACATTTTTCTCCTTTTGGGAGTCTGCAATATATGAGGCAACATGAAATGACTGACAACTTGCAAGTCGACTTCACAAATCTAACTTATTAAGTGGCTTTAAATAATAGAAGATGTGTTAATAAAGCTATGCTGTGCTGTACAAAGTCTGTCAGTGTGATATAGTACAGTGGAGGGGGGGGGGTCTTCATCATGGACTAGTGATGTGGACCAGACTCCGTTCAAAATATCATCAATATAAGGCTGCATAAATATATGTAACAAAAAATATGTACTGCGTTGAACGTGAATGAAAAAAAAAAAATCACAGCCTGTAATAGTTTTATGAAGCTGAACATCTAAAAATGCCCCAGAAACATGAACTTTCATCACATCCCGGAGAGAGGAGGCTGAGTTAGCCCGAGTCAGGAGCACTTTGGTGGGTAAATTACACACACTGTGTTTCATAAGACGCTACAGCTACATACACAAAACAACAACAACAACACGAGGTAGGATGTGTTTAGTTCGACTTGCCTTCGTAAACAGAGTTTTTGTCCCGGACCAGATCTCCGTCTGACACCATATGGACCTTCCTGTCAGTGTTCTGCTCAAAATGCCCCCTCAGCTCTTCTGCCCGCCGGCTTTTACCACTGCAGGGGTAACCGCACATCACCACCAGAGGCATGGCTGCTGGGTCCACACCCGGACCGGACTCAGACCCGATCCTCCGCCCGGTGACACTTTAACCCGGATACAAAAACCGGAGAGCGGGTCTGAGAGCAACCAGCAGGGGGCGCCAGAGAGCTGCTTCAATCAGACGGACTTCACCTTCAGATGCTGTGTGACGGAAATAACAACACATACCTCCACTGGATCCTTTGCCATTTTCATTTATTAATGAACAGAGCATTTTGGCACAGCAGCAAAAAGGGGAAAGTTACAGAAATTACAGCAAAAATATGGTCTGCCTTTCACTTCTGGGTTAAAGACAGACGCACAGAAAAGTCAGGTTCAAATAAATGGATCCAAGAATAAAGCAGATTGGCATGACACTGTCATTTATAAAATCACACGTTACATTTTGTTAAAAAAAACAAAAAAAAAAAAAACGGGAGGGGACGGTATTGGAGCTTGTTTTTCCTCTTCATCCTCTGTTTGATATTATTACAAATGCTGCTCAAACTGGATCCTCTCCTCGTCTTCTAGAAAAATTTGAGAAAAAAGTCAGTTGTGCAATGGATGTCTTAAAAGCAAAGACAATGATAATGATAGGAATGAAAATAAACTAACATGTCTACTGGCTGTTTGTGCTGTGTTTGTCGGCCAGCTTTCAGCAGGTCAGTGAGCAGCGTCTGCAGGTCGTCCACTCTTCCACTCCAGGGACCAAGAGCTCTGACCTCAGTGGGATCATCTTCAAAGGCAGACTCCAGAAAGGAACCATCCACAACACTCTTCTTGCCCATGAAATGTCCTTACATCGATCAAAGCATACAATCTTCATTTAATAGTACATTAAAAAAATAGCTATATATTTTAATTTAGAAACGTGCAACCTTTCTTACCTGTTGCCCACAGATTCCCCCTTGGATTCACCTTGATCTTTGAAACTTTATTTTTCAGCTCAGTTAAATCGAGCATCATCGAAGATGTCATGGCAAAATATGAGATGAGGATGAAAGAGGACAAGAGTCCTGCTCTGCAGATTTTCGCCACAGTGCCTTTCATCCCTCTAGTGGATTCTATGCAATTTGGTGGCGGTTATTGAAAACCTCTTTGCGCTTTCCTTCTGGATAGGTAGATATATTGAGAGAGGATGGGCCTAATATTGTAATGATATGAAGTCATCCGTCTGTGGTTGGCTTCTTATTGGACGCATGAGGCACATTAGTGGACCTTCTACCATTTTGACTTGCTGTGACGATCATCAAGTTTGTGATTTCATTCCAAAAGCAGCAATTATTGCGTCCAAATGCCAGTACAGACTTTTTGCCCAGCATTCAGTCGTTTATACAGAAATCAGCCTGTGACACTAGACAAAACACGTACCAGGTGTATAATTAAATGCACTGATTTATTTGTAAGTATGTTACGTAAACATATCAAGGCACATGGGCCACTGCATGCTGAACAGATGTAATGGCTTAAGAAATGCTGTGAATCCAGAGTTCATTGGCTACTGTATGTACACAGGTCACTTTCCTAAACAAATCCCTACTGTACACAGTATCAAAAGTACAAATTTCTTTCAACAAGCATTACAAAAGAACAAATCGTGAATAAGTCATTCTTTTACAGCTCTGCAGGTTGACTGCAGAATGATTTAACAATTACAGAAAAAAAAAAAAAAAACCCAGCTCATATAGTTCTCACGTAGAAAAGTTCACTTGCCAGTTCAGTCAATATGACCATATAACCTCGCTATCATTCCCAAAATAATTTATAAAATTTAATAATGTGGAATAATACACATTTTCTTAGCTAATTTTTACATTGCACTGAGATTACATGTAACTCTTCAAAGCCTTTCAACATTTAACAATCACTGCCATTTACCACGGAGGTAGGAACTGTCATGTACTCATTACAAAGCAAGAGGTACTGCTTTACGAATCAGGACCCCTGAGTGAGTGCACTGATATAATGAGTGTTAATGTGTCAAGGATTTAAAAAAAATCATCTGTTTTTTAATTTTCTTTTTCATTCTATTTTTTCTATTTATTAGTCACTTCACAGGTCCTGGTTTCTAAAACATTATCTCTAATATGCTGACAAACATCACTTTCACACTTGCTCTGGATTATCCAGAACAATGTACCCTGATTTGACATAACATTGACCATTCACTTGCCTGAAAAATACACTTCTGGCAATATGAGGTATTTTCAATACTGCTGCACCACACATCCAATACCTCCCCACGTTTCGCCTGAATGATCACTTCAGAGAAGAAAATTAAATAGATTTTTTTTTTTTTTTTTTTTAAGAAAGGCCAGATTTGGAACAACATAGGCTCCTACAAACCAAGTGTCTTAAACAACCAAAGATAAAAACATTTCAGAATTCTTATACAGTCAAAAGAAAATCTTATGTGTAGCCTAACGTTAGTAGGCTTTGCTTAGCTAAACTGCTCTGCACCTGTAATAGATCATACAGAATACAAGTACTGCTTTAAAATGAATATTGGATTATATTATCTTTCATGATAAACAGTGAGTAAAATTTGAGCTTTGTACTGCAAGATAATTGCAACACAGTCAACATAAAAACTGAAACCTGAATCCCATTCAGGTTATAGTGTGTAGCATTTCATACTTTTAAGCGATTTAGATTTACTGCCAGTTACAAAGGCAAAAATCCACCCTGTCAGTGTTACATAAAATACCAGATGTAAATCTAACAGATGTTCTTAGATCTCTTGTCAGGGTGGAAGGTTTATTTAAAAAAAAAAAAAAAAAAAAAAAAAAAAGGCTTATGCAGTACTATGAGTGCAGTTATGTCTGGAAGGCAGGATGAATATATTATTAACATGCAAAGTTAAGTAAAAAATAATTGAAATGTGAATATTAATTTGCCCTCTTGTTTATGAAAATACAATTTGATATTAAATGTTAAGGATCTGTTTGAATATACTGCGTGGTCTTGGAATAACTTGAGAGACATTTCAAAATGAAAAGACCCAAACACTCTGCAACACCTCCATGCAAAATATCACACACCCCTTTGTTACCCTCACATGGCTCTTACTACCAGGGAGAAACGGGTTGTGCCTGAGAGTGAGCACTCACTTTGAAGTTGCAGTCCGTGGTTTTGTCACAGTGCAGAGGTGCAGACTCTTCTGCCTGTGAGGGCTCAGTTTCAATTAGCTCTGGTGACATATTATTTACCTCCTCAGTCTCTGCTGATCTAACTGGCTGATTATCCTGCTCCTTCTCCCTAAACTCTGCCACCTCCTCTCCTTCTCCATCTTGTCCTTCAGGATCTTTGACTTTGTGTACAATGAAAAGATGTCTGTTGAGAGACAGCACAGATGTGAAACACAGGCCACAGTGAAGGCACTGAGGAGTGGTTTCATCAGTTTTATGCTGAGGTATATGCTGCTGGAACTGTGTACTGTCATCTGTGACGAAACCGCACTTGGAACAGCGGTACTGAGTTTTCAGACGCTTCGCTAGTGGTGCCTCGAGACGATCCTTCCCCTCCTTCTTGGTGTCAACAACAGGTCTTTCTGACACAATTCCCTGCCAATCACAGCAGTCACACACTTGAAAATGATGACCTATACGATCTATAACATTTTCATATATGCCAGCAGTTGTGTTCTTTTGTGTTGTAAAAAATTGTGAATAAATACCTTGCTCAAAGAATTTTTTGAGTCCTGGATGGCGTTTTTTGGCATTTGGCTGAGATCAGGATTTTTGATACCGTGCATTAGACTGATATGGTTCTTCAACATCACAGTTGTCGTAAATATTGTCTTCGAATCCGTACAATACCTTAAGCATTGACCCCCCCCCAAAAAAAAAGGTAATTAAATGATTTCATTAGCTTCGATCTGTTACCCACTGACTAGTTCATTTTCAACCGTAATAAGCTTACCAACAAGTGAAACTCCTCTTCTTTCCATCATGCTCGATGCGAATATGTCTTCTCAGACTGGTTGCAGAGTTGAAAGACTGCTCACAATGTCGACAAGGATACTTCTTTATTGACTGTTGGAATTAAAAGAAAGTTCAAATTAAAATTATGTTACATTGTTAGCCTCATTTATGAAGTAATCCTAAACATGTGACTGCATCATCTAGACACAAATAATGATTAGTATTACATTATTAAAAATTAAAACACACAAATAATCCAATTTTTTAATTTCCAGTACTCACACTAAACAACAGTTCAATAACTATGCCACACTTAGCTACAATCTGCAGTTTAAACTGCCTTACTGGGTCATCTGAAGGCATACATGTTGCACACAATCGAAACATATAAACTTAATGTAGCTGGGAATTAGTGACAGAAATGTATTCAGCAACTTGTGTCTCACCACGAATACTCTCAATCAACACCCACTCTGACCTCAGCTACAGGACTCACTGTTGTCAGACCCAGCTGTCATCTGTCCTGTCAGCACTGCTGAAAGAACAGTGGCTGGCCAAAGTTTCCGAAGTATACATGGCGAGAAATACCTACTTGATGGTAACATTTTCAGGTTCACAAAATATATGTATGACAGTATGACAGAGGAAAATGGGTTTTTTATTCATATTTTATCAATTCAACCAAGGTAGAAACTAATTTTCACCCATGTCTTTTGATTATGTTTGCAGGATTACATAAAAAAACTTGACCTCTCAATTATTTCAGGACCCAGTAATCAGTATTGGTGAAGCACTGAATTTGATTTAAAAGCAGTATATGGATTCTACAGATCATAAATTATTAACACAAACACAAGGGGAATTCCTGACCACTTACTTTTCCATGTTTAGTCTTTACATGAGAAACATAGGAGTCTCTTTCTGGAAACCACTGGAGACACTCCCCGCATGTCCAGCCAGCAGGCTTTACACGAGGTTTGCTGTGCTGCTGAGCCTTTTTTCTGGGACTATCTGTGTGTTTAACAGGACTGCGACACTTCTGCTGTTGGATGGAATGAACATCTGGGTACCATTTTTCGGACTGTACGCTGTTCCTCTCTGTCTCTCCAGTCAAGTTTCCCATGTGCACAACCTGCAAAAGAGGTGGTGAATAACAAAATAAACAAACACACACACATATCTCACGACAGGTAACGTGTTTGTTGGACATGTTGATTTCTATTACATGTTGATTAACACTGTGATTATGTTGTCGCTGACAGGCTGGCAAAGGGCTTGCTCGAATATAATATCAACACATAGTGAAAAATTTCTTGGGAAAATGGATAATAGTAGCCTTTTAATAACAAGTCAGCAACTTATTTGAAAATAGAACAGTTAAACAAGAGCTTAAGAAAATGCAACAACCTAACCTTGAAGTGCTGCACCAGCAGCTGTTTTTGTGGAAAGACAGAATTGCATTCTGGACACTTGAATACACAGGTCACACGTTTGTTGGCATTCTCATGGAAATGCTGAAACAGTAACTGCTTCTTGTTGAAAATGGCCTCACATGAACACTTAAAGATTAACCTGCAAATCAGAAATGAACTGTTAAAAAGACCCTGTAAAACTATAAAAAGAATAATACAACTTTTGACAGTCAGCTCATGAAATATCAACTCACAGAGGGGATGCTTTGACAGCACTGTGTTTATTTTTCAAATGAGCTTCACAGCTGTCAGAGGTCTTTAAAGCAACTGGACAGATTGAGCACTTGTAAAAGACCTCACAGTGTTTCTCTTCAATGTGAGACTTTTGTCCTTGAAGGGTCTTGAAAACCATATCACAATGAAGACATCTGGAAAAAACAAAACAAAAACAATACCACTTTTCTGTAACCTTGCATTGCACAACCATAACGCTGATATATATATATTTTTTAAACGGAGCCACAATAGAGTCCATCTTACGATACGATATAACCTAACAGTCAAATCCAAAGCATAGATCCTCAGTCTGGTTAAGACTACAGACAAGATCATAGGATGCCCACCTCATCCCCAAGGATCTTTTGGAACAGGCTAACATCAGGCAGGCAGACAGTATTCCCATGTATTATATGCTGCTCTACTGAACTCAGGCAGAAAAGGCAAAGGCTCCCTCTGTATAAAACTAACGGCTTCAAACATTCATTCAACCCTCACTCAGTTCAGCTCATTAATGATCAAATAGAAATGGAGTAGAGGTATGCAACAGTAGTGGGTGTAAAGCTCTCTTTTGCGCACTGTCTATTTACACGTACATAGCTGTTTTTGCACACATCTATTTTCACATTCCTATATTAAAAATTTTTTCTTATTGTATATTGTGGTCTGTTTTTGTACTGTGAACATGTAGAAATTTCCCTCTGTCCAGGACAAATTTCTCCCAAGGGACACAAATAAAGCAACCTTTGACCCTTGCATTACCTGTGGCTGACTTTGCTAATATATTTTTTGTACTTCATGCCCGGTCACTTACTTGTACCAAGCCTTGCGTGCGTAGTGCAGACAATTTTCCTTAACATGCTTCTGTATGTCTGCAGAGCGACTCAGGGCACCGCACTCAGGACAGCAGTAAGGAGACTTGTGTGCATGAATACGCTGGTGAGCCCTGAAGCTGCACTTGTTGGGTAACAACATTGAGCACACCCTACACATCTGTGACCAAAAAAAAAGAAAAAAAAGAAAGACGTTTAAACAAGAAAAATGTAAACCAGGGAAAACATACAAGTACTTATGACAAATCTTTGTATATTTATCAGAAACTTCTACTCACTAGTCCTTCCACATCTCCTGATGGCCTCTGGTAATGGCCTGCAAGTGCTTTGTAGTCAGGTAGCTGCTTGTTACACTCCAGACATCTGAGTCTGTGGCAAATAACATTGTCTGAATATAAGGGCAGGACGGGTTGGTTTTTAAGAGACAGCGATGTTGAGGTGTTAGGGTTTGCATTTGCAGGTTCAGCGCTTAGGGGTACAAACATTTGCTCTTCTGCTATGGGTTTCATATGGAGCTGTGTGCACTGCATCACCATGCCATTGTTCTTGTGCTCGCGGGCATGTGCCAACAAGGCACACTTGTTGAAGAACACCATCGTCTTTGCACAGTGTGTACATCCTACTTCAATGTGAACGCTCCTCCTGCTGTAATGATATGCTAGACTCCTCTCCACCCCAAAGGAGTCCCCGCACTCGAGGCAGCAGTACCCACGTGGTGGAAGGCTGATATTGCTCTCTGGAGGAGGGTTCAGGTTGGGCACATATGTAGGCACAGGGTTGGCATTGTTCAACAGTCTGTTCAAGGTTCCTGCTGCTGTGTTGGGAATGGATGTGCGAGGATGAGGGTTTGCTGTTTTGACTTGATGCACCAATGGGACCGTACTGTACACAGTAGAGGAGAGTGTGTGTTGGCTTTGTTGATGAGAGGTGGATCGGGCAGCTACTGAAGCAGCAACACTGTGAGGGACCAGGTTCAAACTCGCTAAGTGCATTGCTTTGGGAAGGAAGTTTGTGTTAGCTGTATGCCCTGTTGTGGGCGACACTCTCTTTGGTTTCTTCCCCTTATGTGCAACGGACCTTTTCACAGGAGCACTGGCATTATGAAATACTGCTGAGGACTGTGCTATGCCCGACCTCTTGGAGTTTGCCTCTGATTTGTTGAGAAAAACTTTTGGTGAAGATGCACTAGCAGAGCTGGTTTTCTTCTGTATTCCAACAATGCCATCGAAAGCCATACTTTGAGACTGATGAGGAGACATATTGCAATAAGAGTCTTCACTAATCATGCTCTGCGATGGAGAGGATTCGTAGGTAGAATGAACTTCATCTGTTTCTGAATCTGGCAGCACACTGGTGACTGTGCGCTTGATCTGGCCAGATGTGGTTTTGATAGTCTTAATTCTGACCCTGGGTATAGCAGGGGGTGAACCAGATGTCAATGCAGGGGATGCTTTGCCACTACTATCACTGCAGATGCTTACAGGGCTATCAGAGGGTTTCATTAAACGTTTGACAGCTTCAAGTGGACTTCTGGGGCTTCGTGGGGATATGGGCACCATGGGGCTACCTTTTACGCAGTCATTCTGAATTATTGATGTCTCACTGGGATCTTTTCTAGCATTCAGAGCTACCAGGGCCTCAAGGCATGAGGATAATTTAGATGTCTGAGATTTGACATGTGGATAAGAGGAAGGAACGTACATTGTGGTTCCTGAATTGCAGTTTGTCTCAGTAAAGTTCTGGTTACCGCTTGGCGGGGGAAGTGCACTATGAACTCTAGGTGTTGTATCAGTTTCATTTTTGACACTGATGTCTGATGCCTCCTCACTTTTACTTCTTTCTTCTCTGCTCCTTTGAGTGTTATTGAGAATATCAGAGTCCTTCGGACAATCGTCAAACATGCTGAGGTCCAATCTTTTTGGATTGTCTGGGTTCGAAACTTCTGGAAAACAGGGCCTCTCTTGTTTTGAATGCATTTCATCTCTACTACAGTGAGTGTCTTCAGATTCAGGACTGGAGATGGGACTAAAGTGAGAAAGAGACTGGGAAAATACTGGTGTTCCATCTGGTTTTTGCTGAATAGGTGCCTTTCCGAGAAACTCTGTCGAACACTCTCCATTCAAAGCAGAGACAAATGATTTAGAGAAGCCAGCATTAGTTGTCTCAGCAGAGTCGGTGGAGAACTCTTGTCCCCCAACTCCATTCTGCAATGCTGATCCTGAGTGAAGTCTATCAGCGAAGCCGTCCAGTGACTCCTGGCGACTTGTGTTCTTCACAATAACACTTACAGCAGGAACATCTGATAATGAGACCGCTTGGTTACTCAACAAACTGTCATCCAGGCATATCCCCGTGTGTTTCAGCTGACTCTCTGTCTCCTCATGACTGCCCTGGATAGGCTCTTTGGCGTCCAACCCTGTGGCATCTGGGATGTCAAAGGCCGCCAGAAGATCATCAAAATCTGGGGTTTTCATGTCACCCATGGCTGCGAAGTCTCATAAACCTATAGAAACAAGTGAAAGTTTGGTTTCAATACACACCGTGGGCTCCAAGAGCAGAGTTTATCAAACTGTTTCCGTTTAACAGTCCGGTAGCTGACCCCTTAGCTGGTAGGTAACGTCAGTTTGGCTAGCATTAAAACGTCAGGACGTGCTGCCTCTCCTCTCTGCAGCTGCTGTTTTACAAAGTAAAACGTATTAACAATGTTTGCTTAACATTTCACACAAACTGCCGTGCTCTGAGTTTCCAAAGATAACAACTCCTTCATAGGGAGGGAGCTACAGGACTGTTGTTTTGATGTTAGCGTGGCTAACTCGGGGCTGCAGGGAGTTAGCCGAGCGGCTACATAACGGACACTTAGCAACACAGCAGCCTAGCTTAACGACATGTTAGCGCGCAAATGATTTACTGGAGCTGGTGACCTAAACTCACAGATATCGACACGCAGGTTCGCTTACCATTTGATCCGGTTAAGTTTAACAGCTCTAGTAAATCAGCTATGTAGTAAAGTGAAGACGCGCAGCAATGGGCAGCTAATGTTGGCTGTATTAGGGTTTCATGGCTAAACTACAAGCTAACTTGGTTTTCCTTTAACCCGTCGCTGTGATTGTTCCCTCGGTGCTGTCTTGCAGGCGGAAGGCGGAGCAGTTCACTGATATAAATCGCCCCCAAAAGGAGGAAAACTGCTGCAAAGTACACTCCCTGATATTATTACATCTGATGAGTAGTACAGGGAAAGTTATATCTGGGGTAAGTATGTTGATATCATACACACACCAAAAGGAAACACTTAGTTACTAGGGCCCCATAAGTAATGGTACTGTGGTCAGAGCTGTCAGTCAACTTAAACCTTTTGGATGTAAAGTTATAGTTGTCAGTTTCTGCCACATCTTGATTTTTTAGTATCAACCTAGTCAAAACAACTTGCAAACACTGTTCACTCACAATTCAAGGTGGTGATACACATGTAAAGAAATACAGTGATACAGATTTAAAGATAGATAGATGGATAGATACATACTAAATGCTGTGTGTGTGAAGTTTTTGTTTTCCTGATAAGCTATATTCGGTTGACACAGTGTGTGGTGTAAATGTAAAGCTATCAGAAAGATACCGAAAACCCAGTCAGAGTCACCTGACGGATATCCATATTAAAAACCTATGTATTTTTTGATTTGCTCAGTATCATCCCATCAATTGTGGCAGTCAGGGCATCAAGACAATATTTTGTCAATTTATAATCAGGATGTAAATATAGGCATCAGATCCACTGTTTGCTTTTTGTTAGCAACCTGGATATGTCGCAAATCACAAAGAAAGACAAGGTATTGTTTAACTGTTTGTTTTTAATATGTGTACCCCGGACTAACTGGTATGCAGTATTGATGCTAAGTGGTTTTTCTTGGTGAAATAAAGCAAAGTGGAATTGAATTTAAACAGTTCAACAATGGAGCTGATAAAATATTTGCCAGTTCCACAGCTCGTGTTGTGACCTGGAACTGGAACCAATCTACCTCCAGTTTCTCAGGACTATTTAGTTAAGGTGGCTTTAACTGACACTTTGTGGGTCAGTAAAGTTAAGGGCAACGCTTCTGCCACATATTATCATCTGATTTCTGTCTATGAATTGAGCTGGATTTTTATTTATTATTTTATTTATTTATTTGATATTGTATGCAAAACAGTCATCCTCTAGCCATTAGATTTCCGAAGCTGTGACTGTCACATCTAAACCGTCAAATTAGTCTGTTCTTTTGGCAGATGGGTTCATGGAGAGCATAAAAAAATGTCTTAACTTACTGAACCAATACGGTCGTTTGCATTAACATCTGCTAATGAAGTTCAGATTTATGAGGCTCTCTGAAAACAAATATTATGAGGCTTTAAACAGGAATGACTGTTTATACCTCTGTCGAGACTGACTGAGCCCACACTGAGTGTTATGAACCATGGAATAATTGTATTTTTGCATTGTATTATTTTTTTTTTTTGTGTGACACAGAAGATCAAATTTGAAATGCAGCAAGTGCAACAAATAGTCTCCGGTTATCTCCAGTCATGACTTATCATCATAAAAGTTATGGTACTGCTATATATTTAATCGACCAGATGATGGCCAGTAATGAACCTGGGGCAATCTGATAATACAATGCGTACTTGATGTCGTACCTGTTCAGTCATTGAAAGAGATTTTGTCATGCAAATAGAATTTAACTCTACAATGCTGTGAGATGCACAGTTTGGAATTACAGAACAAAAAGTTACTTAAATTCTAATGATATATAGTCATAATCTTAACCTCTACAAAGTCTGCATTCATTGTTTTTGGTCCCTATCTAAAGAATTTTTCTTCTTGAGTAGTTTGTTTTCTTTTTTGCAAACAATCTGAATTGTTTTATGATTCGGAAATAAATTCATCATTTTGTTGATTCAAATCCTTGTGACAAATTTATTCCTCTTCTTCTTAGTGGACCACACGTTCCAACAGATAAAACCATGATTAAACTACCGCATTCTTTTTTCCCCCAATATCTGTTATTCATTTACATGATAATCTCTTATTCAGATTCTAGTCCAGTCCAGAGCTCCAATATATTTATTTTTGATGAAGAATTAAATTTTTCTCATTTAGCAAATGATGTACTTGATCAACATCACGTCTAGTCCAGTGTTGCTACATAAGAAATCTTTTCTGTTGCATAATGACACTGTCAATTACTACGTGAGAAAGATCAGAACGGTACACAACGCACCTCCCTGTTAATTAATAATAAGATTTATCATTGTGGGCAGGGTATATTTTCTCCCTGTGCCTTCTACTGTGCCGCATTTCAAAGCTGGCTGTAGAAAGACCAACAATGAGTAAGCCATTGCGTCTTCTTTTCTTTGAAATCATTTATCTCATAGAGTACATAGATAGACGGCCGTTTACTTGTTCTGCATTACTGCTTGATTAAGTTGAAGCTGCTCTCCTAAAAGCTGCTACACGGAAGTAAACAGTTGTATTGTTTTTCAGCTGAAATCAGTGGTGTCCGGCTAAAAAATATATGCCACACTAATGGCAATGGCACGGTCAACCACGGGTTTGAAATACAGGTAAGTGTTATCTCTAATTTTTTTTAGAATATGACACAACATGATTTATTTTTTTTAATAAAAAAATGTCTTTATGCTCTCAGGAAGACAATGATGCTGATGTCAGCAGCTTCAGTGGGCAGGACAACAACACTAAAAAGCGATTTGGATCATACCTAGGGTGTGTCAGTTCAAGTATAAATTATTTCCTTTCATAAAAGAAAAGTAGTAGCTCCAGAAATGTTGATCTTGTTTTTTTACAGTATGTGTAACCATTATTAATATAGATACAAGAAAAATCTGTGCTATTGTTTTCTCAGCTGCTGTAATCTGTATATTTTCCTGTGTCTTGTGATTTAATTGTAACCCAAAATCAAGGCAAGGATATTTGAATTAAATTTATATTTTGTTTAGAATGGCACCTTACTTCTAGTTTTTGTTCTGGGCTTTAGCCAAGTCACCAGGCCAATTAATGCCACAGAGGATTTCATCAAGTCTCACTCAAAAACCTTCAAGTACCTTGTGCTGGGAATACTTGGAGCAGGTAAAGTTAAAACTTCCATCATTCGGGATAAATTATTAAAGCATTTAATCACAGGTGGTGTCCTCTACACATAGAGGTCTTATGATGTTTATTCAGAAGAGCGAAAAAGGAAAGAAATAGCCATGCACGTTCAGACAATTACTTTTTGATCATGCTCTATTTATTTATTTATTATTTTGTTCTTTAGGTTATGTGGCATACTTCATTGCAGCCTGTGTATTGAATTTCGAGAGGGCCATTGGTCTTGTGGTCTTGACCAGTTTGGCTGTTGTTGCAAAATCATATGAACTTCTGAAGGAGTACAAAGGAGAAAGCATCAGTCGGTGTTTCAAACCAGTTGCTACATGCTTTAAAGAAAAACTGCAATGGTTGAGATGGTGAGTCTTTCTCTTTTTTTATTTTTCCGAAAATTGTAAAATCACATTTACAATGGAATGCGTTAATATCCAAAGGTGTTTTTGTTTTGTTCATTTTGTACTTACAGGGTTTTCATGTTGGCAGCTGTGGTCCTGCTTGTGGTGTGGCTCGTCATAGACACAAGCAAGAGACCTGAGCAGCTTATATCCTTTGGAGGAGTGTGCATGTTTCTCGTGCTTGCTTTCCTCTTCTCAGCGCACAGGACAGCTGTGAGTTTCTACCAGTGGCTCCACTCAAGGAAGAAATAATTACCTTAGATCTGCTTCAGAACTTTGCCTTGGGCGTTGCACTCAAGTTATCTGTAGTCTGATTTGCTGAGTCTTTGGATATCACCTGACCTTGTGCCTTTACTTTGATTATTATTATGATTATGATTTATCAGAAGGGCTTCCTTGCATTAACACAACACTTTGCTGAGGCTCCCTAGTAAAACAACTCTCTAATGATTTTCTTTTATGCTAATCTTTTTAGGTAACATGGAGGCCTGTGTTTTGGGGTCTCGGCCTTCAGTTCTGTATTGGCCTTTTTGTCATAAGAACAGAGCCTGGAATCGTTGTTTTTGAATGGCTTGGAAGACAAGTCCAGGTATTACATTTATTTCTTTTCTGCTATATTTTACAGCATATTTTTCTTCGAAATTAAAACCAGCATTTACTTTTTATAGTCACTATGTATATAGATGAAATTAATGTCAATACCATTATTTACTGCTAATAATAATGAGCCACTCTAAAGATAAGCATATATATGATGCTATTCAGTACTTACATTCCTTCCAACCGGTGGATTAACCAAAGCGTAAGGAAAAGTAATGTACTTTTATTTCACTTTACCTTACTCATCTTTGTTGTGCCCTCAGTCTCTGCTAATTTGCCACTTCAGTTCCTTGTGCATAACTTCAATGATTAACTTATTGCATCATAAATGTCATCGTTATCATTGTTGTGTGTAGACTGGAGTAAAGACATAAAAAATAACTTGAAATAATAGAATAACCCAAGTTTTGTTTTTTTTTTGTCTGATAATCACAGGTATTCCTTGACTATACCAAAGAAGGGTCTTCTTTTGTTTTTGGGGATCTCACTGCAAACATTTTTGCCTTTCAAGTAAGAGGCTTTATTCTTTACTTAATCAACATAGGAAGTTATTCAAATTCACTGTGTTTAACTGGAGTTTTCTGTTTCTATCCTCAGGCTTTGCCAATTGTTGTGTTCTTCAGCAGTGTGATGTCAATCCTTTACTTTTTGGGGATAATGCAGTGGCTCATATTGAAGGTAAAGCAAAGATAAACATGTTCCTCACAATATCACAAATTTTCTATTAGATATAGGTGTATAATCCTGTATATAGGTGTACATGTGCTGTGATATTGTGACCATGAGCCATGCGCTTTTGTCCACAGATCGCATGGGTAATGCAGATAACGATGGGAACCTCTCCCACAGAGACCTTGAGTGTGGCAGGCAACATATTTGTTGGGCAGGTACTTAAGGCTTAACTATTTCTGTTTCGCTCTGAAATTTCATGATTTTTACACATCAGTTGATGATAACTTGATTACAATACTAACGGTTTTTCTGCTTTTCTCTGCTTCTTGTTTACTTTTGCATCACGATTTTTGCAAATTAGACTGAAGCTCCACTGCTGATTCGCCCCTATTTGAAGGACATGACCAAATCTGAGATCCATGCTGTGATGACTGGTGGATTTGCCACAATAGCAGGCAGCGTCATGGGGGCGTTCATCTCATTTGGGGTGAGATTAAGCTGTTTTGATGACATAAATTTGTTTCTTATGACAAAAAATAAGAATATTATATTAATAGCATATAACACATTTCATGAAGAAGAGGCAATAGAAAGCTTAGCAAGGATTGATTTTTTTTTTTATTATTATAAATAAATATAAATATAAATGTTGTTTAGGTGATCTGTCTAGAAATGTGCCAGAGAACCCAAACCCTGATCTTTCAGTAGCAGCCAGTAAAATCTGGTTGCTTGTTAAAATTTTGGTCAAAAGGGAGTCATATTACTGGAACAGGTTGGACCAAAACAAGTTTGAAGGTCACTGGAAAGAAGCCGGTTTCCTGATAGAAGTCTCAGTAAGAATACTGCTGACAAGCATTCAAAGCAGATCTTAAGAAAACTCCTGACCACAAGGTCAAGAGCACAGTTAGCAGAGTAATGAAAATCACAAGCAAACAAACTAATCATTTGAGGATGGTTTTGTTTAGTTGAGTTCACTTTTATCATTTGAACAACATTTGAAAAATGCCTATTCTCTGGGATTGAACAACTCACTGTGTTTGGCAGATTGATGCATCTTCTTTGATATCAGCATCTGTGATGGCTGCTCCTTGTGCCTTGGCCATCTCAAAGTTGTCTTATCCAGAGACAGCTAAAAGTCCCTTGCAATCAGAGAAGGATATTAAAGTGGCTTGTGGGTGTGTTTATCGGTCTCTTAATCCTTTCTCAATCCTCTCGTGGGTTTCCTTCCTCTGCTTTTGTGAGTGAAATTACTTTTTTTTTTGTTTACTCACCAGAGATGAACAGAACATCCTGGAAGCTGCTAGCAGTGGAGCATCTGCTTCAATAGGTCTTGTTGCAAACATTGCAGTAAATTTGATAGCCTTTCTTGCCATCCTTGGATTCATAAATCAAGCTTTCAGTTGGCTTGGAGGGATGGTGGGATATCCCTCAGTCACATTTCAGGTATGCTTTAACAAAAGACTAAAATCTTGATAGTAGAATTTTGGTAATGTGGAAATCTCTTTATATTTAAAATTTTAATCAGTTTATTGGGTAATAGTTAAATGTCATTAATACATATATTTTTTTTTTGCTGTGATTTTTGTTCTTTATAAATTCAATAAGTGATTCTAAAAATTACTTTTGCTTTTCTTTGCTCATAGCTCATTTGCTCTTACGTGTTCATGCCTGTGGCCTTCATGATGGGTATACCATATGATGAAAGTTTCACTGTGGCTGAACTAATTGGCATAAAGCTCTTCCTCAGTGAGTTTGTGGCTTATGAAAAATTATCTTTACTGAAGAACAATAGACTCAGCGGACTTGAGGAAATTATAGGAGGTGAAAGACAATGGATATCTGTGAGTAAATGTTCTTTGTTGGAGTTTTAATGTTGACAGTATAGGTGTCCAACAAGTATAAATCAAAGGTAGCTGCACAAATGTTAGATTTTTTTTTTTTCTTGTCTTGTTTTAGATTCGATCAGAAATAATCACCACTTATGCACTTTGTGGGTTCGCCAACTTTAGCTCACTGGGTATTGTGATTGGTGGCCTCTGTAAGTATGTTATCATCCCATCAAGTTTTTGTCCTGTTGCAGCATCAGCAACGATTTTTGACACACAATATTTTCTTTCCTTTTTTTTTAAAGCTTCTATATGCCCAGCAAGAAGAAGTGATATCTCTTCTCTAGTGTTCAGGGCTATGATCACTGGGGCTTCTGTATCTTTAGTCAATGCTTGCATTGCAGGTAAGAGCTTGAATTGGCTTTAAGTGCATCTGAGGAGTATCTTGTATTGTGGTTTAGCTGATTAGCTCTAACTTTGTGTCTCAGGAATCCTCTTTGAAGCTAAACTGGACTGTGTGGAGCTATTCAGGGTGTCTGCTTTCAATGCCACAGATGTAAACATTCAAAGTTGTTGTTTGGACCTCTTTCAAAGGTACGCATTTATACTTTAGTATAAATATATATTTCTTCATTAGTGACACATTAATACATTTGTGCACTTGGGATGTTAAAGATCTCCCTGTGATATGGGCTCATGTGCTTAAATCAAACTTTGATCAAATTTGTTCTTTTGCAGCACTACAAACAATGGCACCATTTCATTTGAAGGCTCTTGGAGCAACATCATAAATGCCACTGTGTTTTTCTCTAAATGTTGTCAATGTTGTGGTCTTTCTCATGGGGCACTTTGTAATTAGAGGAGAAAAATACAGTCTGTTTTTGCACTGTACTCACTTCATGTTTATATAAGATGTTGTGTAAAGATGTAAAATGTAAAAGGGGGTACATTTCTCAAACATTGACAAATGTACCTCAGGAAATTTTCAGATATCAACAGTTTGTTCAGTGTAAATATTTAAAATAAAAACGAGTGACTTAGTTATTTTGTTATTAATAATAATAATAATAATAAAAGCATTTATTAAAGAAAAGAGCAATGTAAACAAAAATAGGAGTAGTACTTGGTCATGAATGTTTTACACATTTATTAAAAAAAGAAACAATATCTGGCACAGTGTGACATACCAACGACAGCACACATTGTAAACACAAATTTACTCAGTCACTCATTCATTCACCCACTCCCTCACACATTTTTTTTTTCTTCAGACTACTTCATTCAGTCCTTTGACTTTATGTACCCATAAACACAATGTTTTTTTGTTTTTGTTTTTTTTGCATGACACCACACTTATTTTGCCTTTGATAGAATTGTGTTTTTTCAATCCAATTGCTTCAACAGCTGAAGTTTAAGAGTGGCTAGTTAGATATATTTTAACAATTTCATTGATCATTAACCAAGAATCCAGAGTAGAAATTCTATTTTTGTGGGAAAAGGGAGGAGGCAATGCCTCCTCCTCTGAATAAATACCTGTGCTCATCCATGTGATAAAAGGAAAATTTTCATTCCTATTCTACTCCCAAATTCCACGTTGTTGAATGCCTTCTGGTTTCTGTTGATAAACTGTACTTTGATAAAACTTACAGCTGTATTTATTTGTTTGGCAAAAGGCAATCGGCAGCTGTCGTAAAATTTAGAAGATTTCCCAAAGTGATCAAAAGGCGTCTACAAGTCCTGAGTCTTTTATTCTGGTTATTTCATCCTACAAGCCATAGTACGTGTCCAAATAACTGTATGGACTTCATTCAGCATCCTATCTTGCTGCTGAGGGCACGCTCATGTGTTTCCATGTTAATGTGCCTAAGCATGCTGTAGTTAAGGAGCATACTGAAAGAAGTTTCACTACTCATTGCTTTGACAGTGTCAGGACAGATTAAAGGCACAGAATACAGCTGTAATAAACAGATACAAAGTATTCAAAAGCTACTAAAAAGTAATGCCAAAAACAAAGTGCACACAAACATCTCTGACCTAAAATGGTGCTGTTGTTCCACAGCGTCAGCACAACTTTGCTGTATAAAATGCTGCATATGTAGTTCTAATACTACAAGTAACGTGTCCAAAATAAATGTATAACTTACTCAATACTACACATACTGTACATCATAGATGAACATGTGTGTTTAATATGGATGCTTCACTTCGATCACCTCTGTGGCCGTGCTCATGTAGTGTTTATACTCAACCATTTTTCCAGTCAATACCCCAACATGTTGACATCCACTCAGTTAAAGAAAACAGACACTGCAAAGACATATACACTGTATTTACACTGCGCGGCAATTTGTTTGTCCATTCATTGAGTTGATAAGAGTCAGATAGGTGTTTCAGGTGATGTAATAGTGTTCTGTCAGGTGAGTGTTGTTTTTTATTCTTTAGTAGTAAAAACACTGACTGGTGCCTCTGACCTCTGAGGTCAAAAACCTTTCGCTCATTGCTCCAAACCCTTTCATAAACATTCTGACCGTATTTAGAGGCCAACTGATTCGCTGCACTATCATTACACATTCATTTGACAACGGCTGTCAAGTCAAGTCAGGTCAAAAGCCTTTTCTCATAACTCTTACTCTTCATCTCCTTGCTGGCTTTGCTAACTGGAAAGAAACAGGTGATAGTTAACCATCTACATCAGTAAAGTGCGGCTTGAAAGAAAAGAAAACCTTCTTCCTATCGCATTTCAAGATCATTGGCAATTTCTGCAGGTTTGGGTTTGGTTTCTGATTTATTGTTTTCTGGCTCCTGAACTTTTCTTGTCACCTTAGGGCTAGAATTTGCCTTTCTGGACAACTGAGGGCTGTGTCCTTTCCGCTGCAGCTGTGGGCTCCTGGACCCCTTCATCTTGGTAGGCTGCAGCAGGTTATCCATGGACAGGGGACGCAGGCCAAGAAGTCCACAGTAATAGTTACACTGATGGTGTGTGAGGAACTGGTCGAATAGTTCCGGGGAACCACACTCAGTTAATCCTTGGTATCTAAAATACAGAAGGCAGTGTTTTTCAAAATATTCATATCGCAAATACCAATAATGTTGGTATTGAATATATCAATGATTGAAATCATTTGAATGTATCAAATACAAACCCTTTAGACTTCGTCACAACTCGAACATTAGTAAGCTTTGCTTCAACACCTGCCAATACAAGTCAAAGAAGATTATGAATATTTTTATTATGACTAATACATAAGTCCTTTAACAATCTTGTTATATGTATGGCTTACCCTCCAGCTGAGTGACGAGTAAATTGCCATGAGTCCACTGATGGATCCAGTGCTGGAACGTGCTGCATTTTTGCTCCACCTCAGAAGTGGTTCGTGTAATCAGCCTGCCTTTAGGCTCCATCGTACAATACTTGCGGAAGACGCCTGCAAGATCAGCCTCCACTGTAGCATATGGCACAGAGTTTGCAGGTCGGTACATCAGATACTGTGGAATCACTCTGCAGGCAACACAATAAAAGCATATTTTGGTGATCACAGGCAGCATTTTCCATTTTAATAGGCCTAAATCAGAGTATCTAGGGGCATATCAGAGTACGCGAGTAAAATGAATGGGGAACTCACTCTAGTGAATGGCCAAAGTTCTCAATAACTCTTGCTTCAGCTGCAAAGATCTTACAGTATTCTCGAATCATGTTTTGGACTTTACATTCCTGGCAACAGAAAGAAGTGACTGAATCAGATGCATGTTCTGTAATTATTGTCACCGGGAATTGATTTAGAATCATTCAGTGCAGAAAATGAATCCCCTACTCACTTGTTTAGTAATCTCTTGATTTCTCTCTGCAAGGTTGCTCTCCTCTTTCGTCCCGTAGGCGATGGGGCTTTGAACTTTGATGACACAGTTGCTTCCAGAATCAAAGATAGGATCCAGGCCATAAATAACTTTCACTCTGCTGGCCTTGTGAGCGCAGCCCTCCCCAATGTTCGCTGTCTCGGTCATGATGCGGCCAAAATACTTGTTTCCCCAATTTCCACAGTCAGCCAGGCCTTTAGTGAACAGCAGTGGGGTCATCTCGATCTCCTCTCCAACTAAACAAAAACAAAAATAGATATTTACATTTAGCAGGATTAGGGATTTATAAAAAAAAAAAAAAAAAAAAAAAAAAGACATTCCTATGGGAAATTTCTGACAGAAATTTACCTTCCAAATCATCTCTCAATAGTATCTCAGAGAGAACTGTAAAATAGAAAATGCAAAAAGATTACAAAAAGTATAGCTAATATTGTTAGTAAGATTTCAAACATGATTTCTACAGGCATAGTGTATCTTACTGTCTACGCTCAGCAGGAAGTCGGTGGTATCAGTCCCATATTCATTTTTGATGGTGCAGCCATACACCCCACAGTCTTGGCTGGATGCAAGCACAATAGCCAGCGCTACCTGGCTTTCATCACCTCCACTTGAAGAGAAAAAGGAGAGAAGTACGCAATTATGAGCGTGTCAAGGACTGACTGGCTCATTCAGATTTGTACCTCAAAGACTCAACAGTCCACAGGGTGTCACTGTGAGACAGATGGTCAGGCTGTGCAGCAGCAGTTTGCTGACACAGTACCCAATTGCACATATATAGACTTTTAATGCCCCCTGGAGATGAGAAAAATATCGTGTCAGGTTACACTTTCTGTGTCTGGCCAGAGATTCACCTCTCTGTGTCACAGCTGTGGGGTTCACAGTCACATGCGCTGGATGTCTCTGCAGTGAGAATATGAGAATGACAGAAGGCCATGGGATGCACTCAGAGACCCCAAAAAATCCTGTTCATCCTTGTAGCATTATTGTTTCACATGTGGAAACTGCCCAGTTTTACCACTCGTGTTGGCTGGAAGTCCTCAGAATAACAGCAGTGAAAAAGGTGACATTATTAAAATAATAACAACTAAGACAACATTGAACAGTGTGTGATAATGCTGGTGATCAGTGTTACAGCTGGTAAGAGGGGGGCAGGAAGGGGACTTACCTTCTCTTCACCTCCAGTATTTCCTCCTCATCTCTGAACCACTTAATGGTCGAGTCGCTGAGCACATTGAAGAACTGGCACCATAGCTTCAGGTGTCCAGAGGCGTCTGGGAAAGGCTCTCCCCTGATCTTACGGATAACCTGTGGAGCTGGTTGTGTGAGATAGTGCATGAAAGAGATATAGAGAGAGGGGAGAAAGAGGGAGAAAGGGGGTGTGTTACCCAAGAAGGGGCCAGAGGTAAACATACATATTGCACTCAGGAGTGGAGACGTTCTAATGTTTCCACTTCCTCAACAGCATGTGTACTGATCAGATGATCATGTTGACAAACTTCCAAACACATGTGAGGAATGTCATAGGTGCAAGTATGTTATGGTGTATTTTGTGGAAACTAAGCAAAAAATATTAGAGATAAAGACATGTTACACTCTAAAGTGTCATTTTGTACTTTATAACTTAAGCCTGAGTGTTGTTGGTTTGTACAAATTAACAAAGTAATTCATTGCATGAATAAAATAAAACATGGCTCAAACAAGTTGATACAGCTCTTATTGGAAAACGTTCACAACTTCCAGTTCCCTTTTGTTCACACGACTGAAGAGTTTAAGAGGATAATCCATGTGTTGGCACAGTACCTTTCAGAGGGTCAGGCCTCTTTTCCGCTGGTTTCTCTTCTTTTGTGGTGACTGTCTCTTCTTTGGGAGTCTCCTCCACCACTTTTGGCACCTCCAAGGTGGATTTTCTACGGCCCAGTAGTGGCGAGCGCCTCTCCATTGGTGGGGTGTGTTGTCCCATGGAAGCTTGTAATAATGCTGCTCTGCGAGCCTGGCTGGGTGACATGTAGGGTGTCTCCTTCTTGCCTTGAGTGTCCTGGATGCCAAGCACTGCTCCGTCTCCATCGTCTTTAGTTTTTGGGATGAAGATTTTACGTCGAGCTCCAGAAGCCAGCTCCTCTGGTGTGGCAGAGCGTATGAGTGACAGACTGTCTCTGCGTTTCATCCGGGGACTGCTTTCACAGGAGAGGGGCGATGTAGGCGTTGAGCCGCCGCTGAGATCTTCATCTGCCCTGTCACTGTGATGATCCCCCACAGTGATCACAGGGACGGGTGCAACAGCATCACTGTCTGAGTCTGGGGTGACCTTGCCCATGTATTTACGAAGACTGGCTGGACTTAGTGACGGATGTGCTGGGGGTTTAGAGCTGAGTCGTTCAACAGAACATCTATTTCTTTGGAGGTCCTCATTCTCTATCTTGGCCTCCTTAAGAGGTTTTATCTTTGGGACATCAGGAACAATTTTATCTTCTGCTGTTTTATTGACTGATGGCATGTTGTCTCCAACCTTTGGTAGTGGAGCTTCATATATCAAAGAGGGAGTATTCTCTTTAATGCTCTTTTCTGACACATCTTCATTGTTGTGTTTTCTACCTTTGATAACAGTCATAACATCATTCTCTGTTCCCCTTTGCGCGATTACTGAAGTTTCTGCTTCTGTCCTCCCACTGTGTGTGTGCCGTCTCATTTCAGAATCACTTTCATGAAAAGTGATTGAGATTGGTGGCACCGCAAACAAAGGCACTGTTGGACTTTCAATCGGCTGCAGTGCATTTACAGATGCACCATTCTCCTTGTTATCAGTACATGAAACATTTATAAGAGGAATTGAAGCGTAGCCTATCTGAGGGAGCTGTTCACTGGTCTGCATGCTTGGCTGCGGCTCAAGCATTTCTGTCTTGTCATCTAATTGTGCAACTTCCTTTACCTTCTGTGACTGGGAGACATTGTAATCATTCTGCATACCTTCCTCTGTGGGTAATGAGGCTTGAAAATCAGTCATGCTCTGGTTTTGTATTATTATCTCTGACACATGAGTTGTATCATGTTTTTGTAAAATAGCAGCCTCAGTTTCAGGCTCATTCGGTGCCAGGACAGTAAGTGGTTCAGTGCACTCTTTGAGCTCTGGCCCAACTATTTCAATTTTTGGGATTACAAAGTGTTTATTTTGGTTAACATCTGGAAGCACTGTTTTAACATCTCGGGTGTCTTCGATAGTGGATATTTGGATTTGGGGAATATCCTCTGAGGGCCAACCCAGCTGTGTCGCTCCACCATCTGGCTGTGGAGTTATATTGTTTTCATCTAAACCATTACCACTGCTCCCCTCACTTGGTGCTACTGAAACTATTTTTGGCTCCCAAAACTCCTGTACACTCTTCTCTGTCTCAATATCAGACTGTGAACACTCATTTCTTGCTTCTGTCTTCTCACCTTCTAAAATTGTATGCTCTTGTGTGTTTAGACTGTGACACAAGTTAACATTTACAGCTTCTGCTAAAACTGAATTCAGTACATCTTTTAAGTCACATTTCTCTTCACTGTTTGTCAGACTTGAGCTTGGGGTTGGTATTGAGTTGAGGATGTGGAATTTTGCACTCTCCTCTGCTATAGAAGGAGGGCATTCAGGCTGTAATTTTAGGTCAGTGCTTTGTAAACTCACTGGGGCTGCACTTGGCGGATATCCTACATTCATTTCCTGAGCCAGTGAAGAACATTCAGCCTCTTCTTTTACATAATCTTCCTCCATAATGTCTACTGCCGCAGCAGAAAGAGCTGAAAGCACCTGATCTGGTGGTATAGATTTGCACGGCTCTATTCTCTCTTCCAGTGAAGATGTTGCTAAATCGGTCATTTCAGATCTGTTTATAACCGAGCACAGTGGTTTGCTGGATTTCACTTCAGCTTTCTCCTCCTCACACAACCTGCTAGGTGAAAGCTCTTTCTCTGTGTCAGGTTTACTTTCTTCAGTCATCTTATCAAAACTCAGTGGCTCTTCCCTCTCAAAAAGAGTTTTGGTCTGTGGTGAGACAGACATATCTTGCCTGGGCGAGGAGTCATCTCCTGGAGCCTGATTAGCCGGCTGTGATGAAACTACCAGGCAATCTAGTTCTTGGTGGTTAACAGGAACCTCTTTGCAAACTGTGACAAATAGAGAGTCTTTGTCTTTCGTCTGAGTGAAAACAACAACAACAAAAAAAGAAAAGTGTTAGTATTTCAAAACTTGTTGCATGTAGCAGTGTTTTATTTCCACAATTAACTCGATGTTTTCCACTCTTAGTTTTAGCTCCAATCCCTGTAAGATATAGTCAATAGGTTGATTTATTTGTTAGTAAAAAAAAAAAAAAAAAAAAAAAAAAAATTACAAAGAAAAGCAGACTCACATTTAGGAGTTAAAAACTATTTTTAAGAGCATGTTATTCTAGAGTTACTGCAGTGACCTTTGCCTGTGTGATACTGCAAAACCATAAATCAATTATTGGCTGTCAAAAATACTGACACGGTTTTAACAAAATAAATATTTACAATGTTGTGTTATATCCCCAATAGTCAGGAAGAACAGTTTGTCTGTAAAAACTGTTAGACATTCATTAACTAGATGGTAGATGGTTCATACCTTTAAAAATATGTGGAACAGCTATAGAGGGTCAGTATAGTCTTGTGTTTTATGACGCACCAGCTCATTTTAGGACCTTCCTAACCTCACATCACGTGGATGAAACTAAGTGTTTAGGCACGCATGGGTCCAATAACATATATACACTGTTGGGTTTATATTTTTTAGTTTAGTTTTTTAATATGAAGAACAAACTCAGTACCACATTTGTACCAATGTTTATGTTGAAGATAAACTGCTCTCCAGTCAAATTTGGATTTTGCTTTTGTACTAATATTGAAACGTGGCGGGAAATTCCCCAGTTGACATGTGGGTGCTGTTTACACATGGAGCTTCTTGAGCCATCTCAAACCAGTTATAACACACAAATCTGTTGTGTGCATTTGCATCATTTGCCGTTGACACTGTTAAACTCTCAATAAAAAATTTTAATTGGACTTTGATGCTAAATTGTACAACTGTCAGTTATGAATTGAAATTAGAGTACGCATATTACTTTGAACTTAAATGGAAGTGTCTCATTGGGTTTTCCCCTTTTTGCCCCTGTCTGTGGTTCACACCATTAACATTAATGCAGAAGCACAACAAGGTCATGTGCAGCCTCGTGACAACATGTTTGGCCAGAAGTCACCGCTAACAAAAAAAAAAAGAAGTTGCTGCTTTCAGTGGTAGGAAACTATTGTCACATCCAGTCTAATAACAGAGCTCCGGCTATCACTGTACATCTGTATGTAAATATATGTCACGCCCATGGTAAAAATATTGTTCAGATGAATGGTTTGACTTCCTCAATCAGTAATCCATTAAGTCTGATGTTATACCACAAGAATAACAAAGGTTCAGTTATAATTCCACTTTAATTGCATGGAATTGCTGGATAATAGATAGTGTTTGGAAAAAGTAACTTCACTTCCCATTTCCAGATGTAATTGTGTCCCATGTAATTATGGACGTGAAGGAACAATGTACAATTCACTGAACAAAGCAATTAGTATATTCAGAAAATATAGATCTTAACAACTTGTAGAGTTGTATTAATTATCAGAGGTAATATATCGAAATATCAGTTCAATTTTACTAAATTAAATACAATTATTGATGAATAGATGATAAGTATCACATTAACTATAAGATTTTTATGAATAACATAAATCAACACACAGCAGAGGGAGAAAGTTCGAATAACCTTTGAGGACTAAAACCGGAGATCTACCACTTTGAGCTGAGGTTTTTCAATATACACACTTATTTTTTTTGTATTTAATTATGTATCATATTCATTCACATTGGACGAATATGTGAAATCCCAAATACTGCAGAAATAATATGTCACTAAGTATCACTATCATCTGTCTTACTGTCTGTGTATACTGTACAGTGCATGTGTCACAGCATGAAAATCCTCCACACCACTAGAAAGTCAACAAGCTGGACACAAAGGTGCTACCTTATTCCGCATTCTCTAGATGAGGAAGAGGTTTATTTTAAGGAATGGGTGGACAGTGACAAATGTGTAAAATGTGTTGAGGCCCTCCTTTCATGTTGAGACGTGCTACAGGACTCACTCTACTACTGCTCACCCAGACCACACAGGCCTCCATCGTGCAGAGCCCTGTTTGTAACATGAGAACCACTTCTGACATTCAGGTTTCATCATGATCTCTGACGCACAAATCTCACACTAAGCTCAGCCAAACATTTGAGAACTCTTCCTATCCTATCTTGCAGTGTGCAATTTAGATACACAACAACCCCCACCCGCCACATGTTGTAGTTTTTTTTGATCGCTGATATAATATTGTTTGTTTTAGGTTGTATATTGTATGCAACTGTCTCACTGTGTCACATGAATATAAGCTCTAAAGATGAATCTGTGAATTATGATCCATTTTTTATCTACCACATTTAAAACCAACAGCAGCTCCAAGCCTAATATATATCATAGATCACTGTTCGGCCACTGAACTAGGTCATCTTGTTATACGCATATAGTTTACATGTAACTATCAAGACAGAAGCCAGCTGACTTGCAACACCACTGTACATACCTCAGTGAGAACTTGAAGTCCAGACGATGGCACTTTTTCACCCAAAGTGCTGCTCTTTGTCCCCTCAGGCTCCCTTGTGGACTCCACAGACTCATTGGCCTCCTGGACAATCTGTCCTGTGGCCTCATCTGTGGTCTCAGGTGACAGGATATGAGCGGGTGTCAGTTCTGTGTGGGGTACATTGTCTTCAGGCTTTTGTTCATCCACCTCCATTGAAACCGACTGCTGCTCCAAAGCCATACTGTCTAAAGAGTCCTTTGGTTTATCTGTTTCCATTGATACAACATCGTCTGCGGGAAGCTTGTATACATCTAAATTAAGTTCCCTTTGCAGCCGAAGAGATGGCGGTGTTTCTGGTTGACAAGGCTGAATTGAGTCATGGTCAAACTCTCTGTCCTTGTTTTCAAACTGATCATGAGAGTCTTTCTTACTCTTACCAAAGAAGAAGTCTTTGACCGTGTGAAGCATTGAGGAAATGGAAGCCTGAATGTTGTGGTGGTCATGATCCTTATGAACCTTACTGTGATGTTTACTGTGGGCTGTTGTATGCAACATCTCTGATGATGTTTCTCTTTCTACCTCTCTTTCTATGGCCTCTCTGCTCCTTTTCTCCCTCTCATACTCTTCTTCGAATGCTTTTTCTTGTTCCTCCCTCTCTTTTTGTTTCCCCTCCGTCTCTTTACTGTAACTTAAAATGGAGACATTATTCTCTACGGGCTGCTCCACTCGAGATGAGTTCTGTTTCTCCTCAGCAGCCTGAGTCTGGATAGTCTCTGCCAAAAACTGTGCCAAACTGATTCCTCCGTCATAACAGTTTTCACCTCCATTCCCCATCATATGGCTCCTGCTATTGCCGCTTCCACAGCTGCCGTTAACCCCAACATCAACACCATTTGAGATCTTTATTTTCTTTGGAGCCAAGGTTTCCACAGATGGAGGTGCCTCCTTCTTTGGGCCACTGTTTTTGGTTTGGATATTATCTGTTTCCATGACTTTCGAGTCAACTCCATTAGGTTCTGCAACAGCTACCAGTTGCTCCCCAGGCTCAGGCTCCTTGACCACTGCCTTCTCTTTTGGTGGTGGGATGGGCCGTTTTCTTGGAGGACGTTCTGGGCTACTCTGAGGTTTCTCTTTCTTAATGTTTTCTTTGTCGTCCTTCTTATTCTCTTCCAAGTCTTTCTTCTTCTTTTCTGCTTTTTGTTTCAGCTTGGCAAAGAACCGCTGGTGGATCTTGTATTCATTCATGGTGCCAACCTCCAAAACTCCTGAGCAGGAGACAATGCCTTTACTATTGCTAGCTGAAACCTGATAGATTGCCGCATCGTCCAATGTGCAGCTGAAAACAGAAGTATAATATTAAAGGTACTTCATTAGTAATCAAGGCAGGGTAGGTGCAAAAAAGTTGTCTTGCGTACTTGTATATATGGAGAGTGTGGGTTTTTCCATTCCGGCGTATTTCATATTTTGGCAGTCCGCAGTATCGATCAATTTCCATATCATCTTTATACCATTTCAGTTCAGGAGCTGGGTATCCTGCAGACAAATGTGGAATATAGAAATGAGTTAGCTCTGGGTTATAAATATTTGATTCCTTGTGCCACAAAGTACTATTCATGCATACCTGTTACAAACATGAGACAGTTTGCGTTAAATGTTCTTATATAAATCAGTCATTATATCATAATATATTAAATTGTAAGGAAATCACAATATAGAGGCTTTGGTATGAATGTGTTTTAAGCTATTGCGTCATGTTTGTGATGTGTCACACTGGAACAGCTGCCGCTGTTGGATGAGGCCCCCCCCCAAGTCAATCTGCCTACTGGTAAAAACCCCCATCTTGAAAAACCAGCTTTGATGGTTTTGGATTGTTATTGTCTGTCGTGTTTAAGAATGAATTGAGGAAGAATAAACATGTCCTTTAACTTCCCATGTTGTGTTCCTTTTTTCCACATCAGCCTACACCACAAATAATCCGAAACTCAATTATTCCAATGAAGAATAAGCAGAGGTATCTCAAATACAGCAGGCCTACCTGACACCACACAGGTGAATTTTACATTACAGTTTTCTGACACTGCCTTTGATTTCAAGGTGGTTTCAAAAGACGGCTGTATGTCCTCAGTCAGTTGAGCCATGACGCTGCACAATGTGCTCCTGCAAGGAAACGCCAAATATTAGAGTGTAAATAATTTCCTTTCAAATAATAGCGGAAATAAAATAATAAATAATAGCCATGTTTTTACTTCAGTGTCATTTCAGTAACGTCTCCACCTTTGGACAGTACATTCCAGTTACTCAGGGAAAGCTGTTAATTGAAATTTCTGGTAGTGAATAAAATGTGAAAGTGCTGACACAGAGACTTGTGAGACGTCAAACAAAACGGAACTGTCAATCCAACACTGAAACTGATGTTCATCACTAAAACTGAACGCAACACTGGACAAACCGGACATTTACATTACAGTTCAAACGTGTGTAGGTTTCATTCCTGGGGTGAACTTGTTTTTTTGGTTAAGATGTTAGTGGGTAGGATTGTTTTTAAAACATGGTTTACCTCGTTGGCCTGTAGTGAGAATACCTTGAGCTATTCAGAGGGGAGGCAAGTGAAGGGACGTCAGTGATTAAATATGATCTGTGCACATGGAACCCACCCAAATAAAATCATTGAATAATTGCCCTCCTCTTTGCCAAAATGAACTTCTCGTTATTCTCATGGTGTGTAGAGTAGAAACAAAAAAGTTAATCAATTATTTGATAAATTTGAGTTTTGGCCCACAATGTGCTGAACATTGTACATATAAAAAAAAATTAAATTAAAGGTTTGATAGTTTACATCATTTACTCCTTCACTTCATCTCTATGAGCTAGATGCTTTTTATTGACCAACAAAATGTGTTTTCTATAAAGTATAAATCTCCGTCACAGAAAAAGAAAGATTTACATGATCTGCATATTCATGGATTATATGTGAATCTGTCTACCTGTTTTCAGGCCTAACATTCGAGAGGTAAGGGTTGCGGCTTTCTGAGCGGCCATTGGAAGAGCTGCCCTCCTCTTCACTGAAGCTGCTCGTCCTTCCATTGCCAGAAAAAGAGCGCGTCATTGGCCTTCTGGAAGTCATTGTCCACTGAAGAAAAAAAAAAAAAAAAAAAAAAAAGGTCCTAGAAAAATTTGTCACACGCACAGTATAAAAATGCTCCGTTAGCACGTCCTCACCTTCTCAAAGTTAAAGGCTCACATAAAAAGATGTTATCCATGTAAAATCTCCTGGAGAAAACAAAAAAAAGTCTTTTAGAGCGGTAAGAAAACCTGTCAGAGGTTAATAATAAATATGATTAATAAAACACAATAGAAAATGCTATGTGAGATATTTGCTCAAAGAAAATCAAACACAAAGTTAAGCCTCTACGCTTGTCTTCTCTGACCAAGCAAAGTATTTGCAATGGAGCAAGTTATTAATAGATCAGCTATCAGGTTGTGGAAGGACTGTTAGTGGTCAAACACAAACCCAAAACAAGCTGTTTACTTTTATATGTTAAAAAAACTACTTATGTGTGTTTTTATCACCTTAAAACTTAGAAAATTATCCAACTTACCATTAACTGGTTGTGAATGTTGCTTTGGAGCTGGAGTCTGTGAAGAAAATCTCAGTAACCGCCTGTCATAGACATGCATGTGTTGCCAGCAGGGGCCTATTTATAGTAGGCCTACAAATAGTCTCAAGAGCACATCAGATATTCTGAAACTAGACTTTAGCGGTATCAAGCCATGTAAAAAATATACTGAATTTAGAGTAAAAAGTAACAACTTCAGCCAGACCACAGTCTTAAAACCTATCAGTGGTCATACTCAGTAAAATGTTGTTTTAAATCCATGTTGACAAGTGGGAAAAAGGTCCCATCTGAGTAAGACACTGAACTGGAACTGATGTGGACGAGCAAAACATGTCCGTGAAACATGATTCATGACGTAGCTGATGTTTGCCAATGGTTTTCAGCCTTTATGTTCTGCTCAAGGGTTACTAAAGCACAGCTGACATCACTTCTTGTTGCAACACATGGTCAAACTATAATGACCCAATTACTACTCACATTTCATATCAATTAGACAAAAACAGACTTGATCCTGACACCTTGATTTAATGGTGTGAGGACATTTTTACAATTTCAGTGTGTCAGTTGGGTTGCTTTATATCACTCTTGTTATATCTACTTGTTTATTTATGGTTTCAGACAGTCCTTGATTTACAGTGATATTTAGATTTATTCTATCAAATAAATATTTTATACAACTCTGTTTTACATACCAATATTTGCAATTGTAGAAAACAATTATTATATAATTGTATTTCTGTGATATACTCCTTTGTTGGAGACCTGCTGTTGTAAAACAGATGCTGACTTGTTGGAATGTTGTCTGTGTTGAGATGTTGGTGTTTCTTGATCAAATAAAGATTTAATAAAATCTAAATTTTTTTTGCTCTCACCTAAAATACATCCACAGATCCAAAAATCTTAAGTCAATCATAAGCCATATTTGTGTTTTCAGTGTTCAAAGGATGCCAAAAATACCATGAATGCTTAATTATCTACTTATGTATGTCATATGCTGTACTCAATACTTTATTAAATGATCTTTAAGGATACATGAGATGCTCAGCGCCCTGCCTTTTGGACACACACTCTTATGGATGTAAATATACAGTTCAAAGATTATGTGCTTTGTAGTTGGCTTTCATGAATTAATCATTCTTTATTTCTCAAATATATATAAAAACACTAAAAAGTCCTACAAACAGCTTACTGAGTCGAAATAAACAGTGAAAGATTTAAAACCCTAAAATGTGGGGACAATTTATCAATTATTTTGAAGTTGAATATGAAATGTAGCAGGATTTTATGTTCAGCGAAGCAGTTACACTCTGACTGGAGGTGTTTTTGTGTGCATTCAGATCAACAGGGCCGTTTTAAACTCAATCACAACTAGACTTCAGCCTGAGATTGTTTGGCCCACCTGACAGACAGATTTTGGTCATTACCGTAATGACAGAAAAAAAAAGGTCCCTCTTGAATCTCCCCTCCAAAATGTATCCCCATCAAACCGCCGCACGTCGTCTACTTTTTCTTTTTTTTAAATCAACGCATATTTTAATGTCAAAAGTTAAATAACTATAGTCATGTATAATATTATTATTTTCCTTTTAGGGTGGCGTGCTGCGTAAAGTAGACTCGTTAAATTGTTTCAGGTGCTCCCGTATTATAGACGTGCCGGTGAAGTGTGTGCGTGCGTCGGCTCGTTCCGGGAAAGGGAAGAGTTTGCTCAACACAGTTTAAATGTAAAAGTTAAAGAGGAGTCAAAGTCACTCTGGCTCACATCCGACAGCTTCTCCACTGCTACAACACTGACGGCAGGTATACACCAACACATGTGGCCTAACTGAGCATTTTCAGCTCTACATTAAGACTTTTCCGAGACTTAAAGCTGATTCTATTAGAAATGTGAAGTAACGGCCGAGGCTACAAAATGGTCAGCGAGAGTTTCTCAGTATTACCTCATCTACATTTGTTGTTTTATATTGTTGCAATTTTACCGTGGCCGATGGAAAATAATGATTTAACCCCATCCTGTCAGCCCACAGTCTGGTGGAAGAAGAGGACAATGCACTGATGACTGGATCTCGTCCCAATCTCTGCCGAATAATGATCGCAGGTTTGTTATTTCTCCACAGCCTCGGCAGGGTGTGAATCTGAAAAAAAAATTTGGCACAGTGTGATTTATTTCAGAAGGACTTGAGAGTTTCACTTGATTTTTTGTTTCAGAACTCTTTATTGTGTGCCATCCTGTGTCTGTGTGTGTACCTGTGAACCACAGAGTGACTCTGAGCGTTCGTGCTGAGGGCACAGGCATCCTCAGCTACCAGTGGTTCACCGACAATGAGAAGGAGGTATGGGGATTTCACACCTTCTACAAGCATTATAATTGACATTCTTGCTGCTTTTCATGTGCAACCCACCCCCCCCCCCCCCCCCCCAAAAAAAAACCCAAAACAAAACCCAACAAAAAAACACAAAACAGTTTGTATATTTGCAGCGGTGCCCAGAAATATAAAATTAGGCAAAACTAAAAATGAAAAAAGGGATTAAGGGGATGTTGATTGTTTTTGTGCTTAGTAATAATTCACTCTTTTTTTCCCCCTCCCCTCCTCCAAGGTGTTGGGTGGTACTCAAGCAGACCTGACTATCACAGCCAAAAAAACACAACTCTATGTATGTCGAGTGAATGACCACTATTGTAACTATGTGTTCAGCGACTGGGTGAAAGTGAAGGTGTTGGACATTGATAAATCAGGTATGATCTGTGCCATTCTGGAGTTGATTTCTGAAGAAGTTGTGTTGTTTTTGTGTATTTTTTTTATTGACTTGCAAGCTGTTTTGCAGCAGTAATGAAATGAAATCAGTGCTGTTTGTATTAATTTATTGCAGTGGGTTTGAAACTCTCTCTCTTTTTTCAATCATCAGGTTTGCCAGTACCTTGGCAGGGTGAGCCGCACATTGCTGTCAACCCTAAGTCCCAGACCGTACGAAAGGGTAAAACTTTGACTCTCTGTTGTCTTGCCTTCGGTATCCCCACTCCAAACTACCAGTGGTATAGAAATGGACAGCCCCTGCATGACATGACTGGTGACACACTGCAGGTGAGGAAGGATGACAAGTGAGCTGATAACTGCGCTGTATTTATTGTGTAATTTTACGATATTAGGTGCTCTTCAACAACCATGAAATTAATTTAATAAATTTTGTCAATGTTCTGCTAAATTATTCTTTTTTTGTGTGTGCTTTGTACTTTTGTTGTGATACATGCAGATTAACTGTACAACAGCTGAACATAAAGGATCATACCTCTGCTCAATATCTAACGTGTTAGAGGAGAGATGGACTGAACCAGTCAATGTCGACATTGGTAAGTCATTCAAGAAGGTATTTATATGGACTCTAAGTTTGCCTTTTCCAAATTTAGCCCCGTATTTTTCTCAGGCTATACTTGACTGGTCCTCTGTTTCCAAAGAAAGGCTGTGGAGAAAAACACACTTCTTTCATTCCACTGATTTAGCACAGAGGCTTTTAGTTGTTTCCATTATGCTGGAGGTACTTTCCTAATTCTACAGAGTAAAAAGGAAGCTGTTAGCCTCCAAATAGTGTTTAGTCCGAGGCTCAGACACACAACAGGAAAGTGATGTAAAGTGAAACTAGTTCTTGCAGCATTCTCTTTTGTCACTTGTCATTGTAGTATATTTCACAAAAAAAGTCAAATTGCTGAAATGTGCTCCCCTGTGGACAAAATCTGTGCTGTAAATCAAGTATATTAAGATATTTGGTCAAGAAATGCTGATTTCGTCTGCTTCCCTTTTTTTGTTTAAATCTAGTGCAAACTGATCAGCCTCCTGCGGCAGCACCCACAGGTATGGTCATATGGAAAGATTCACTGGCAAGCTGTGCTATTTTTAGTGTGCTCGACAGAAAAACTGTGTCAGTATGTATTAGAACTTCCATGTGCTGCCATACTTATGATGCTGGTTTTAAATTTTTAGCCACTGATAAAGTTGCCTTGCTTATTGGCAACCTGAATTACTCCAACCACCCCGCCTTGATGGCCCCCATCATGGATGTGCATGAGCTGGCCAATCACTTACAACAGCTCAGCTTTAGAGTGGTTTCCCTGTTGGACCTCACTAGGGAGGAGATGCTGGCTGCCATCGAAAAGTTCCTTCAACTCCTGGACAGAGGAGTTTATGGTGGGTATAACATGCCTCTATATATATCTATATATATATTCATCTGTCAGTGTAGTCATCAGTTGAGCTTGATTGTGCGTGGAGAAACTTATCTGAAGTGAAGCACTGTCACGCTTACTGCTGTATCATGTGCCTTTATTTGTTGCTGTCAGCTTGGTGTATTTTGTTTTACATTGTATTTATGGCATTTCCTGAATTTACGTTAAGCCAATATTTCTCAAGTATTTATGAAGATAAATCCACTATCAGGTAACTGGCTGAAGCTCTTTCATTCTTCATTATTAAACAGCATAAAGGTATACAAAGCACACACTGCAATCCTCAAACTGTGTTGATGTATACAGTGTAATGTAGATGAAAACATTGAAACAACATTAAGGTTACTATCATGCTGAATCAGAATGATACAGTCTCTTACTATTCTGTATTTCCTCTTGGTAATACCAAAACAAAGGTTGGAAATTGATGTGATATGAGACACAATGCATTTGTTTTGTTTCTTTTTGTTTTTTTGTTTGTTTTTTAATCCCTGGAGTGCAGTAACAGAAATTGTGGTCAGCAGTAACAATGTGTCTTTTACCTCTCTTGGCAGGCCTTTTCTACTATGCAGGTCATGGGTATGAATGCGCTGGAAGGAATTACTTGGTAGCTATTGATGCTCCACAACCATACCAGCCTGAAAACTGTGTCTGTGTGCAGAGGGTCATGCTCAGCATGCAGCAAAGGCGGACTGCACTGAGCGTAATCTTACTGGATACCTGTAGAAAATGGTAAGAATCATAATTAAAATCAGTTTTCACTGAGAGATGACAATGACACTTTTTTGTCTCTATTTGCAAAGGGATGAGTACACATACAGGCCGATATATAAACTATTGAATACTGTATATATTCGCTGAGTTTGTCAGGGTTTTTTGACTGCCTCACTGTTCTAAAAATTGTATTTTACCCTCTAAAGGTACAACCAGGATTGCATTCCTTCCTCCATCACACCACTGCAACCAAGTGGAAATACTGTTTACGGATATGCCACGTATGTACTGTGTATTTGTTGTTTTGTAGATATTATAAATACTGACACCGATACCCAAGCCAACTCAGTGATTTAGCCTATTTAGCCTATGGCATAAAAAATATATATTTTTTCCCCAATTAGACATATGCTTTGGAGTTTGTAAAACATTTTAAGGTCTGTTCACATAACTTTTTCTTTAACTACTGCAGATGTGAAGATGCTGAGGCCTTTGAGGTCCAAGATGGAGGAAAAAGTACAGGAATCTTCACTAAGTACTTAAACAAGCACATCCTTCAGGCTGAGAGGGTCACACATATCTTAGAAAAGGTGTCTGAGGGTAAGATATTTTGGTTTGGTTAAAATAAATGAATCTAAGAATTAAAAATTATGCTGTAACAAGGAATAGATTTTACTTTTTGTGACTGCTGTGCATTTTTTGTTCAGGGATTAAGATTAAAGTCTACACCTTCTTCAGAAGAACAAAACCTATTCATTATACATATATGTATTTTTATTTACTCATTCAGTTTATAACTAAGTTATATTTTAGAATTCAGCAGACTGACAATTAGTGCTGATCCAAGGTAAACAGATCTGAAGGCAACAGGCTGTTCTTTGTTGTGCTGAGTCCACTAACAAGTTTAAAATGAATTGCCAAGAATTCTCAGAGTCATTTACTCTGGACTTGTAAGTGGGACTGAGGAATTATCAGGTCACCCTGTTGAGTTTTGTCTGTTTAATGGGTCAGTGGTGGAATAACTGTTTGAGGTGCCAGTAGAATGTGACCTCTTTCTCTGGAAATTTATACTCTTGGCTGAAGAGCAGCAAGGAACCTGAGAGCTGCAGAGTGCAAGACAGCTGCTCCTGCCCTCTAGACAGAAACTGTCTACAGGACTGTCTGAGTGTCAGCTGGGTCTCTGGGTCTAATACTGACTTATCTTTTACAAGAAAATTTTTACAGTGTGTTTTAACATAGCCCATACTGGAAAGCCAGTCTACCATGATAGTGATTACTACATTTATATGTATTGAAACTTTTCAGGACAGGGGTTTCCCAAAAGTCATTTTCCCCGTCAATTACAGTGAATATTAACTATCTAATTTTTCTAATAACCTGAAGTTCCCCAAAGCCGCCCATGTGATTCTGATTCTGATGAACTCTCTCGAAAACTCACTCATTCTTTGCTCATTGTTATTGCAAAACCCAGGCAGCCCCATGATCAAAGATTATGTGCGGTATTAGTTGCTAAGAAGTTTGAAAAAATTTCAGATATTAACAAAATGAAATATGTATTATCACCCCCCCCCCAAAAAAAGAAACTGGAAATTTGAAGGTGAAATTGCAGTATAATTTTGTTTTATGATCTCATGGGTACTGTAATTACTTGCATTTTTTCCCTCTTCTCTACACCAGATCTGGGCCGAGACCCTTTGGTTACAGGTAAGCAGGCGGTGGAGATTAAACACACCCTGAAGGAGCCTCGGTCCTTTGCAGATCCAGTTCGAACTACCGGCCACACAAAAGAACTACATTTGCGAGATGCCTGCTGGAGACAGGCAAATGGTAAGTAGAGAAAAAAATTACCCACAGCTGTATACCTTTTCCTTCCTCTATTTATAATTCCTAGTCAAATTATGAACATATCATAATGAACAGGAAATGTCCAAAAATATCTTCATTCCATCAAAGAAACCACTTTTCCATTTGTTGACTGTCTTTGTTTTATCGGTGCTCTTTCTCACACTGCTTACACTACATGTGACAAACCATTGTGGTTAAATGTGATATTTTCAGTTCCATTAAAAAAAAAAAAAAAAAAAAAAAAAGCTACGTCTTAATTTTTATAAATCAAAAGAGGGAACTAATTTATTTTACTAAGTGCGTTTTCCTATTTAGTGGAAGGAAGTCGTCTTTTTACAGCTTGTAGCTTCCACAATTTCGCTTCACCTTTTAAAGTGAACTCTAAAAATTGCAGGCTAATCTGATAGTCATCTAAGTCTCCCTTAGAGGAGTTTCAAGGCGAAAATTTGCATCTGAAATTAACTGAGCAACTAAAAAGTCCCTAAACTCTTTAATTAATGGCTCAGTAGAACAGCTGCTGGTTCAAATTTGAAAATAATTACAGTCAAAGTAATCCGTTTCTGAGCTGGTTTTAGTCTCTATTTTTTTTTCTTTTCATATTATTTTCTAGCATTACCACGGAAGAAGCGGCTGATGTTTCAGTGCGGAGTAGAAGTGGAAATCAGCTTCTCAGCTTTGTTCTCTAATGTCTTGGTGGCTTTTGCCACTGTAAAGAAGAAAAGCCGCACAACCCAAGATTGCAGTGTCACACTGAGCAGCATACCTGTAAATATGAATGTTTCTCCTTAAGCTTTAACATATCCTGTCAGACTTTACTGTTGTACATATAGGAACCACATAGCATTTATAAACTTGGGCAAAAGCAAACAAAATACACACACAAATACAATCTACAAAAACATGACTTTTATTCAAGTGAATAATTGCCCTGGCACATCACTTAGGTTAAACTTTCTTCATTTCAACATTAGGTTAATAAATTGCAGATGTGTACTCCTGTATCATAAATTCCATCTTGCACTGTAGCATACAGTCACTTTCGATTAACCAGCAGGAATTTCTCAATATTGACCGTTCACCCCATATTTCACGTGTTTGAAGAAGTCCTGCCCATATATAGACTTCCTGGCTCTTGCAGCCTGAGACAAAGACAAATGAGGAAGTCTACTAGTATTAAGCTCCTTACACATGCCTTTGACCACAAAATCATACTGACATCTAGTGGCTGATTCACTGTGCCCACAACACCATATGCTGAAAGTCAGTGCCCAAACATTGAGAATGCGAAAGGTTTTTACTTATTTTGGTGCAGTTGCTTAACAAACTCTAATTATTATTATTTTTTTAAATGTTCTGAATCCCCAGGCGATGCAAGACATATTTTCCGACCCTGGCAGGTCAGAGGATTTGGACTCTCTACTATTTAGGTCCTCTGGAAACCCAGACTCTACTCTGAGGCTTTGTGCTCTCCAGGGGCTTAAGGTATGCAATAAATATTTAAAAATAAATAAATAATAATAAATTTAAAAAAAACACACGACATTTTGGGTTTCTGTTCTTATGAAAAAAAAGCAATAAATCATTACTAGAAAGTCTGTACGATGTGAAAAAGTTTCTTTTGTTGCTTGTCTGTATTAGGAATCACTGGTCATCAAGGTGGATCTACACTATACAAACACAGACAAAAAGCTGCGCCAAACAGAAAGCCAACAAATGGACGTAGGAAAACCGTTGGTGGCATCCTGTAAATTATACAGGCGGAGCAACCCTGCACCAAAAGACAAAAAATATGAAGGTGCCTCTGCTCAAAGTATGGGCAACATTTCCAGCACCGGAACACTGCGGCATCAGACTGTGGCTGGTCAAGGCAGACCTTTCACCAGAAAGGCAGAGTGTGCTGCCAAAGGTGCAGTCACAAGAGGCAATGAACCTGAAGAAAACGACGAAAATGAACTACGAGACTTTGCTCTTCCACAGTAGAGCTTTCTGCTTCTTTCCCTGTAAATACTTTGAGATCATAATGTATTTCACTGATGTGATTGTGACTGTCGATGATACATTTCACTCATCTGTGGTTGATGATGATGAAAGATTTGTAATTACTTTGTTTCAGCTTCTAATTCTCAGCTCAACACTGAAAAACATTAACACTTACTTGTGCTAACCACTGAACTCATCATAAATTTTACAATACTAAAATTTTATGTTACCATTATTTCTGTCATGAGTGGCAAGCTGGCTAGCCTAATTTATCAAATATAAGGCCATTACTAATAATAATTTATCAATGAAAGAATGCCATTTAGACGGCTGGCGTTGTTTTGTATGTTACTGTTTATTTTTACGTTTATTTAAATTCAATAAACAAACTATAAAAAGTCAACTGCGTGTTAAGGTTTGCTGAAAGGAAAATTCTTCTTAAAAAAATAACATACCATACTATAAGTTTTTTTTTATGTCCACAGCTTTAGTGATTTTGAGTGAACAATAGCTCAACTTCACGGTAACGTCTTAAATAACAACTTCTCTGTTTGGTTCTGAAACAAAAATGCAATAATAAAATATCTATCATAATCAAATAGTGTATATACCTTATATATACAGTGTGTGTCCAATAGGCTCCAGTCCCCGCTAGCTCGCCGTGATCGTATAGTGGTTAGTACTCTGCGTTGTGGCCGCAGCAACCCCGGTTCGAATCCGGGTCACGGCAGAGACACTAAATGGGAATGGGATCAGAACTTTTACTACATATCATGTATATACACCTATTTACTGTAAATCTATATCCGACACTGGTACCTATATAGTAAACCTTTATTTCTTACATTTGACACACTGTTGTGCAGTGGTAGTATTTGTCTAAAGTGGTTTTTGGTTTTTGGTTAACAACAGGGAACAGTGAGGTGTCACATATCACTTTAATTTCCTTCTAAAGTTAAACTTTAATATACCAACATAAGACATAAATTTAGCATAGAAAAAAATATTTTGCCACTTCATATGTGTGTGTGTGTGTGTGCGTGTTTTTTATTTGTTTGTTTTTGTTTTTTAACCTGAAGGCCCACATCCCACAGCTGTCCACGATTGTCCTGTTCGTCATTGTCACTCACAGACACACTGCCGGCTTTTTAAAGGGCACCAACGACTATCGGCCTGCAGGTGGCAGGCCAATACATTCAGTGAGTATGTAGACTCAGGCAGGAACAGCCCTGATTAAATAAACCTTGGTTTCCTTTAAGTTGGACGGAACACTTTGCTCGAAAATGAAGCCGTTAGGCTGCTGTCAGTCCTGAGGCTTTTGTGTCAACACACCAGCTTGGTGCAAAGGACACCACGGTGGGATAAATATATTTACATTCACATCCACCCTCTGACGCTCCCTGAAGAATAAACAAAAAGAATAATAATAATAATAAAAAAAAAGCTGTATTAAGGCCCAATCACATCGATAATTTATACATTTACACCACTCAAATTTACATTAGATTTTCTGCATATATTTTTTTCACCACAGCCTCCTCATAAACAGAATATGTTATAACTGGACCTGCACAGCAATAGTGTGAAGATAATTGCTTCTATATGTGTGTGTGTGTGTATAAAATGCATATTAGAGCAGAGAAAAAGGGCCACACGCTGCAGTTGGTTGACTTTGACGTCAGTTTCTTTGGGACCCGCCCGCCTGCTCAAGTGGCAGCGGTCAGAGACAATCCTCGGCTCCGGCACAGACACACTGCAGGGCTCAGCTGCCTCTGGATCTGGATGCGGGCATCCTCGGATTCTACCCTCAGCACGGGTCGTCTGCACGCAAAACTAAGCGGGACAACGATGGTGCACGCCTCGGCGGGCGGATTTGTGGCTCCAGGTCGTGCGGGGGACCGGGGACTGTGGTCAGTGTGACAGCCGCTCGCACGCTGGCGTTGAGTTTATTGTTCTGGTCCGAGACGCGGAGCGGCGATTCAACGGGAAAATGTTGAGCCGATTCATGAGTGGCAGCATCAGGAATCTGGACCGGGAATACAGCTGCACCGTCAGACTGCTGGATGATACAGAATATACCTGCACTATTCAGGTCAGTCACCTGTCGACCACAGTTTGTTTAGCCCCCCCTCGCTAATGCATCTGACCCGGCAGACAGAGAGGCCAGTATGAGGGGACGTCAAGAGCCTGTTGGTGTCCACCAAGGGATTATTCCTGAGCCTGAATGGGAATGTGTTGAACTATTTTTGTTATTCCAAACAACGTGAATCTGAATCAAGGGGGTGCTTCCCGCACATGAGCCCCCACCTGAATTTAGTGGCAGGCAGGGAGCTCTGTAGGACAGACATGGCATTTCCTCTCAAACTGAGGTGGATGGCATGCCAGAGGTGCAAACATTTCAGTTTTTCTGTTTGTGTCTTTGGCTACTGCAGCGTAATTTACTGGATTATTGCCTTCTGGTGTTAAAAGTCATCATTTTATGTTGTGGCTCATCCAGTTTCCCTGGAATCTGTGACATCAATAATGCACAGAGGGTATCCCATTGCTGCTCTGGAAAACATGCCGACTAAGTTTCACAGTGTAGATCTGATAGAAGTGCGTGTATCTAAAAGATATTATGTGATGTTGATGAAGGTTTTAAATGATCATTTGGAGAACACAGCACCCCTTTGTTCATTTGTTGTGTTTCTCTTCTCACAAATAGTGATAGTGTATGATGCATTGCTTTGAAATGTAAAAACTAGACTAGGCCCTGATACAAAAAAATGTCTTTCTCTGCCTTTTGTTTTCTTCTACTTACAAGCCTTGCTTTGATAACTCTGCAGTTTTCTGTTCAAGCTGATTTCATAAAAAGTAGGTGAGAGGGTTTGTCACATCAAATACAAGGCAAAATTGTTCCCTTTATGGATCCTGTTTGCTTGTGAGGAAGTTGTCAGTGAATTCTCCGACCAGTTAAAGCAACACGTAGACTCACTGAAGCGGCTCCATAAGAGAGAGAAAGATTTAACCTGCTATGTGTGTCATGCGTGTTTTGTGTCACTTAGATATATCTCATTATCAGCAGGCTATACTGAAAAAAAAAAAAACCAAAAACCAACTCCCCTTATGAGCCACGAGCCATCAGGAAATAGATACCGCAAGTGCTGTAGAATCGTGACTGCATGTCCAGCTTGTAAACAGAACTGCATTTCTGCTTGGCGGGATGAGCCAGAGATGGAGTTGGGCCAGATGGACTGTGAAGCCAGCAGGTGTGCTGTTTGCAGCATAGTCGTGTGGTCTGAATGGCTGACGTCAGTCAGTAGGCTGGAGGAAGGGGTGCAGAGTGAAAGAGGAAAATGCTCCAGCTCTGCTGTGACTGTCTGGCATCCTGACTATCTCTCTGTCTAACCTTGCCCTGGGAGGGACCAGGCTAATCCACCTGACTGTCCACTTTACTGGATCCTGGTCCTTGTTTAACTCTAATTTTGCCCTTCTTTCCTTCAAGCCTTCTGTCTTTCCAAAAAAACAGATTACCCCAGATACCAGGATACCCAGACTAGGGAATGCAAAGTAAAAGGCATAACTAGGTCATATATTCTCAGTCTCTCACAATCTCACTCTCTCCCGCTCAATGTGCGTCTGTCTCTCCTTCTTGCTCCTTTTTCACCTTCCCATTCTGTTTCCGGTATGCTGTGATTTTACTCCATCTAAATCTGCCTGCATCACTCTTCAATCATCTCTGTAAAATGACCCCAAATTCAAATTTTCCCATGGTTTAGGTTGGCCTCCTTCCATTTTCTGACACTGAACCAAGAACAGAGTTATATCCATGATGTCCACCTTATTAAAGGCACATTCAGCAGAAATTAAACACACAAAAATAAGGGCACACTGAAGAGGACCATTGAGGGCATTCAAAAGAAGGTCAGAAAATGTATTTATCTTTTTAAAGCAGTGGCAGCTGTAATGCATTAGCTTAAGTTTTGCCTTGATGAATTATGGCTCTTCCCACTGTGTTTGTGGGGAGGAAAAGTGAGCACTCATTATTACACAGTAGAGTGAACCCTCGTGTAGTCGCAGGTTGATGGATGATGAAGTGCCTGAAATTTTCCGTTTCCTGCAGGCCTTATCCATTCTGATGCCATACAGTCAATGAAATATCGATATAAATACATCTCACATGCTCCTTTTCATGGTCTTCTCCTGAAACAAAATTCCTTTTCTAATGTAGCTCTGCCAGGTGCATTATTGATGAATGTAAGAAATTTAAAAGTAGGTTGTTTATCCCAAGTTTGCCTTCAGAGTTTCATCTCCCAGCTTGTGAATATAAAGACACCTCAAATAAGTCACATTTACACAGTCAGCTGCCAATATTTCCTCCAGATCGCCATTCTTAAAATGCCTGTTGTCCCAGTAAAATGTCTAAATACCCGTTGTGAAGTTGTATGTATGGGGACAGGATTCAGGGAAAGAGCAAGAAAGACACTGGGTAACAGTTTATCCCAAAAAGGTCTGTTTGGCTGTATGAGCATTTTTTTAAATAGAAACGGTGTGGTGTCTTTAAGCTGTCTTCCACCCACGCCCTCCTGATTGTCACAATTTATGTTTTCCCATGATTTTGCTGACTTTGATTTCACACATCATACAAGTGCAAGGTGCACATACGTAGCTTCACCTTTATCAGTGTCAGTCTGTAACTTGTACGAAAACAGCTGTTTTTTTTTGTCATTATGCATCAATTTAATTACTGAAATAAAATGTATTGAATTGCTGTCAGCACAGTGATCTGGCCCACTCTATTAGAGAGTTAATTATAGTTTGTATCCCACGAAATCTCAAACCTTAATTTCCTTTCATTTTTGGTTAACTGTTTTATTTGAGGAGACCACGGCTGCCAGTTTGAAGGGGATAGTGTCAGTTTTATGAATTAAAAGGTGAAAAGTGGGGAAAAAATGGGTGTGTGTGTTCTGAAGTCTTTCCTTTGACTACTGCACGGACCAAAATCAATCCTGTACAAGTTCCTCCTGAGGTCTGCCCGTGTCTTGGTGGGGTGAGCACCGGGGGATGGTAGCTTCTCTGTGTGGGAGTGTGTATTGAGGGTTGCTTTACTTTGAAGCATGGTGTCAGGGTGCCAGCTGTTGCTACGGTGACTCCACATTTACTCTGACTCCTTTACAAAGAACGTGCTTGCAGCAAAGTAATTTACTTCGTAAATGCCATTGAGGGACACTGATGGTGTGGTGACTGATTCTATACTCACACCAACCAGAACTATCTTGGGACTGTCCCACTGCTCCCCTGACACACATGCAGCAAAGTATATTAATCGTTATATATCATTTAAAATGTTTTCTTACTGTGGTGCAACATCTAAGTTTTGGTACTGACAGGCCTTTTAAGGGAAGACATTTTAACTTGTCAACGTTGGAAAAATCCAAAAATGTAAAATAAATAGAGACGATAGCAGACTTCTACTTAGCTGCTTCAGTTTTGGGGGTGTGGCGTTGTTTATCTTGACCGACTGTCGTGATCTATGCATAAATTGTATTTGTTTCTGATACTTGTAATTTTTCAGGAATTGCATTTGTACCAAACAAGTTTTGAGCCTTAATATAAAAACTTCTCCCTTCGTCTCTGAAGAGGGCTGGTTGCAGTGTCCAATGTGACATCTAAGAGATCCCGTGTGGTGCCTATTTTTGCTGACTTAACAGAGTCAGGACCTCCGCAAGTATTCTGCATCAGCTCTGCTTGGCATACAATATGTCATCTTGGGTTGAAAGAGTGTATACTTGTGTGAAGGTGAGTGTGAGTGTGAGTGTGTGTGTGTGTGTGTGCCTGCACTCAGTGATTGACATGCTGTTGCTGTGCTCCATATGAATGATTAAAATGTGTGCTAGGTCTGAATGTTTAATGAGGACAAACCTCATGAGAACATCGCTGGTGTTTGCTGCCATCACAGTGCAGCAGCATGGTGATTGGCTGAACGTATGGGTTTGATTAGGGATTACATCACTGTGGCGTCTATCACAGCAGATGATTGCACAACAGCCCAGCATGTAGCCCTCTCCCATTTCTTTCATGGGGATTTGATATTTGGGGGCAGCCACTTGCTATTTACACTCTATCCGTCATGTTTTGTTGATATTGAAAGAGCTCATGTGTCATGTCAAGGTTGAAAAGGACTGCTGCTCTGTTGCTACCATTGGAGGTGGTCCTTATTCTTCCCCCCTGTGTTTCACACACTGCTGTCTCACAGGCCCTGATAGTCCAGGGAGGTATGATGGGAAAATTAAACCATGCCTGACCTGCACTGCCTTACTAAGATTCATGAAAAAGCTCAGCTAAGTCTTTGCACAGCTAGAAATTTAAACACAGGCCTGCAAACAAAGACAGTCTCTTCTTGTTTTTCTGTCTGAGAAATGTTATCACCTGTCATTATTTCTTGCACTTGTCATAGGCCACTAGATGTGAGCGCAGAGCTCGTTTGGGGACGTCTCACCAAATGGCCCTCTCCTATTCCAAACAGTGTTTCTTTGTGTGTGTGTGTGTGTGTATGTGTATTTGTGTGTGTGTGTGTGTGTGTGTGGGCAGGATGGAGAGCGAGCAGGCAGGCAGGCAGGCAGGCAGGCAGGCAGTCTGTCAGTGTGTTGGTAGCAGTCTGCTGAGCCCTTCATTGTGCTCTCTGGGATGTATTGTGTATGAAGAAGAGGGGCCTGAGGTTATGCTTTAACTGGAAGCAGGAATATTAACCTCCTCCCAGAGCCATATATTCCTGTGGTGATGACTGGTATGTTAATAAGAGAGTTTTTTGGGGTTTTTTTTGGTCCTGCTACCCTAGCAGACTAAGGTCCATTTTTTAAAGGCTATTGCCTACAACCATTGTAGTGAAAACAGATTGCATAGCTTGGTGATGATATTTATATACTTCAGTGGCCTCATAAATGAATTAACAAAGTTCAGCGAAACTCCTAGTGGGGATTACGAAAGGGAAGACCTCGGATCACTTCATTTGTTACAAAGGAAAAAAAGCGTGCAGTTAAGCTTTGATCAGTTTACAGATAATGAAAGGTATTTGTAACCTGCAGTCATGATGCACCATCTCAAGCCAGAGAGCTAATCAGATAAGAACCAACTTCAAAAGCTGGCCCTGAAAAGTTTGTGAGCTCAATCTAATATCAAACAGAATTTTAATCGCAGTGTTATGTCAGGCTCTACATTTACCGTAGGAGGACAATGTAACATCATTTTTAATTTTGCATATTGTTTTATAATGAGTTACATTTTGCACAGAGCAATTTTTGTTGTGTAACTACCCTTGTGTTTGCTTTGGGACGTTGGCCTGCTTGATTACAGCCAGCAGCCAGCTGCTAATGGAATCCATTTTTTATTCATTTATCATATTTACCCTTTTTAACCTGTGTTCTTAACAAATGTGCATTTAGACTGCTGTCGTTGTCTGCTTAAGTTATTCTGACTTACACTTTACATAACACATAAAAGTTTTCTTGATTCTCCAATAAAAAGTCATTGGCGTCATGATGCGTGTCAAGGGATGGTTACCCAGAATCGGAGTATGTATTTAGTCCTCTCCTCTCTGTTGTCTCCTCATTGCTCTGGTTCTGTCTGTCTTTGGGCCTCAGTACTTGCTGCTGTATAAGAGAATCCAGCCTTTGTGTTGCAGCACTTCAAGGCCCTGTGCTTCTGCAGACTAATGAGGAAATGCAGGGATATCCTCGTACAAATACAACCTAACTGAACCACACAAGAACTGAACTGTTTGTTGACTGCTGCACAACAGCAGATTAAAACTGTAGTGATTTATAGGATATTTCTATGCACTAGAATTATTATTCTGTCAAGATGTTTCTTTATGTTTGTATAACGTTTAACAGAGCATGAGCCCATTTTGTCTGTGTCATACCAACAGTGTTGTTACTTGGGAACAATCCTTAGTTACAGTTGCCAACATAAAAGTTGCTTTGTGATGGGAATGAACAGAAATGGGGCACTCAGGTGCTTAAGATGAAATCAGATGTAGTTTGACAGCCATGACACTTCAGCCACAAGCCAATCGAGCTATGGAAGACAGTGAAGTACAGATTGAGTGAGGTGGAGAGATTCATTTTAACTTAAATCCGTCACTTAGGTTTCACGCCCCACAAGGGAGCCTTTGTCAACTGTAAGAATGAACCGTTTCAATTATGAGACATTTTTCTTCTTCATGCCCTTTGTCCTTTCGGTACTTCCTCTGCTCCTCGGGTCACTTCTCTGTCTCTCTGTATCATCAGGCGAGCAGATCTGCCGCACACAGCCTCACTGCAGGGTTTTTTGTTTTCATTGTTTTGTGTTTTATTTGTCTCCTCAGCAGATATGCCTACTCTGTGTGCGCTGTGGTATCTCACTTCTGTGGTGTTTTCAGTGTGGTGATGAATATCCAGGAAAATGCTTGAATATCAGCACATCCAAATATTTTGAAGAACATAGTGAAAATTACTTTCTCGCTCTCTTTCTGCTGTGCCATTATACATGTCTGTGCTTTGCTGTTGACTGTTAAGGAAGCACATACTTATTCAGTAAGTTGACAGCATATAAATTGTATAAGAATTGTCTAAATACAGTGTTCAGTATCCCACTCTGGTGTTTTGGGGAGAGAAAATCCTTACAGCTTGGTGTATGGACTTGTGTTGCTGCGTTCATTGTGCAGGCCAAAGCGTACATTTGGCTGTGGCCTCCCGTTTTTAATGTTCACATGGATTTAAATGGACGTTTATAAGTAAGCTTGATTCATGCGTGCAGTGTTAGTCTCGCAATCAGCTCCAGTTACTTTCATTTGACTATTCGGAAAGATGACTTTGTGCTCAATAATGTTATGATATGTGATATTATAGTTAGTAAAAGGTAGAAAGATCCTTGAATGAAGAGCTCACTTGTGCTTTGTGTTGTGTTGTTATGTATAGACTAAATTAGGGATGCAAAAATCTTAAGAGTTGTGCACTGCTTTTTTCCCCCAATATAAAAATCTGTCTATCTCCCTGTTTAACCATCAGATTGATTTCACACAAAAGAAATTGAACATAATGATGTTGAAAAAGAAACTGTATACATTTGATTTGAATCTATCATGTTATGGCAGATTTGTAGCTTCATCACTGTCTTAATATTGGTGCCAGTATGGTCTGTTGTAGCAGATTAGGAAACTGATGCCCAGTGTTCACATGTTCCACATTTATGTTGGTGTATGTGTTTGGTTGGTTTTTTTTTTGGGTTTTTCTTTGCATTCATTAAGCTATTTAGTGCAAATTTATGATTGTTGGATTCTATGATTAAACAAAAACAATGTGGCTGATACTTTATAATTGTGAGGAAATGAAGGAGGAATGGCACTACCTTACCTGCTTTAAAATGCACTACTTGATAATATTCAGGAAATATGAAACGCATCTCCTGTGAAGAAAATAAGATAAGATAAGATATTCCTTTATTTGTCCCACAGTGGGGAAATTTCCAGTGTTACAGCAGCAGTAACAATTTACAGTATAAACAGTATAAATAGACAGTAAATGCAGCAATGCATCATGGGTTGGTGTTATTTATTATGAGGAAGGTGCCTGATCTTGAGCATTGCAGTAAAAGTGGTCACGAATGAAAGCCACCTGCACGCTAATAAATGTGATAACAACACTAGAAAAATAAGGATGCTGTCATCCATATACACATGTCCCTGTGGATCTGACTCTGCCTCTCCCTCACTGTATTATATCTGCGTTCAGAAGTCCAGCTGTGTGCACTCCTTCCCAGGTGTGCCAAGGCACACAGTTGAAAGCACTTGATTGCAAAGCAAAATGATAAAGGCAGAGAGCAGACCATGTGCAATGCTCCAACCGAATCTTTAATTCATCTAAGTGTAATTTACCACCCACCCCAGATAGATTCCCTCCAGAGGAGTTGTGTTTCTCATTGGGTTGGTAGATGACAGGCTGGGTTGCTTTATGAGGGTCCTTATTTGTGTGGGTTAGCACTGTACACTTGCACTGTCTCTGAGTGCGCATATATTTATTAAGCTATATTTGCATGCCATATCGTCCATCTGCCAATATTTGAATCAATCTTAGAATCAAATAAAGGCCTGGGTGCCTGCCATTGTTCCACATGTGTCTGGGCCTGCAGATTACACTAACAGCTATTCATGCATGCAAACAGTCTCCTTTTCCTTTGTGCAAGTGTCAGCACAGCAGTCAGGAGAGATGAGTGTCTCTGGAGAGGAGATAGATGAACACATGCAGGAGACAAAGAGGCTGGCCACTGGAAATACACAACAAGTCACAGACACAAAGCCAGCTGTCCACTGCAGGTTCTCTGTCCATTCAGCAAATGTGTTTTGGTGGAAAAACAAAGCAGGGTCCGTTTTGAAAAAGGTTTAGTTTTATTTTTCTTAATGTAATAAATGAATTGTGTTACCTTTTTAATACTTGGAAGAAGAGCAGACCTCTTATGTGTGCTCCTGTGAGATCCCCTGATTGTTCAGGCGAGGAAAGGCAGGCTTATTTATATAACGCCATTTAGACACAAAGCAGCTGAGAGTGCCTTTCAGAGGTATTGAAGTAGAGTAAACTTATGATGCATGGGGCAGTATTTTAGACAGTTCAGCCAGATGACCATAAATTTTTGCTTCTGCTGCCGACAAATTTCACCCTCGGGGCCATTATAAGATCACTTGTAATTCATTTACAAATATAAAATATAAAATGTGGATTTGTGTGATGGTTCTATCAACACCACTTGTTTTAGTGTGGCGCTAAAGTCAAAGAGAAAAGATGGCATCATTTGAAGTTGGCAAACGTGTCAGGGTGCTAAGCTGGTACTTTCCTGACTAAGGTTTCTACTCTGCCTGCAGATAGCAACATGAGAATCAGCTGCTTTTCTCTGTCTTATACGACACTATACTAGGTATATTTTGGCATGGGACAAAAAAAGCAATCTAAAGATAGCACCGGGGGTTTGGGAAGATGTTGTGGGTATTTCTATGAAGGAAGACAACAACTATTGTCTAATTGAGAAGATAAAGTAATTGATAAAGAAATAAAATTTTAGTTGCCCTTGCTTGGTTCATTTCAAATTGCAGCTTGGTTAAAATAATGGGAAATCACATCACATCACTTATTTGAGTTACTCCTTTGGATTTTTTTTCTGTGCCATCCATTCAGTGTATGATTATGAGCCAACCAGGAAAACAGCCAGACTGGTTCTTAAAGACCAGGACAACTACTGCCTGTCACAACATATTTCCCAGGTGTTCTCCTCCTTTAGCGACAATAGCTGCTGGAAATCATTTAAGGAAACATATTCTCATTATTCCTGCTTCATTAGGTTACATGTCTGAATATGTAAGACAGCAAGCTGAGATAAAGGCTTTCTTTTGGTGTCTCCTCTGCTCTCCTCAGTGCCCTCTGTCTCTACCTCTCTTCACCTACATGCCTCACTGACTGTAGTGGAGAGCGAGTGCAAAGTGGACTCAATCGCATGCATATTTTCCATTTTGTTCAGAAAATTCCATTCTGTGCACAATAACTTGATATATTTCCAGATCTAGCACAAGAAAATCACATTAGAAATCAACATTAGTGCTGAACAACTGCAGTGCTGTCTTGAGGGAAAATGGGTTTTCAGGCCAAGTAATGACATGGATTTAGGGTTCAGCAGTTGCATATGATTATTAATGTGCATGTCTCTCTGGTAGTGTTTGTGTCACAGCTGGCTGAATGAAGCATCTGATATCTTATGAGCCATCAGCCTGCTCACTATTATGTAAAACTAGACATGAGATTGTTTTTATTGATTTCATTTCTTTTATTTCAGACCAAATGTCCTTTCGAGAGCTCAAAGTGACTATCAGCCAGCATCGCCTGTCAGATTAATGTCTCAAGGAATTAAATGTAGACTAATGTTAGTTCCAAGCCATGTTGTTTTCACAGCATTCATTGATGAGTGTACCTTGATGATCAACAGGGGGAAAGCATAGTTCATGAGAGCTTTTACCAACTGTGTTTGTTGAAGGCCAGAGCATTGCTAGCCACCCTGTGAGAGCAGAGCAGCTGAACTTGATGATGGTGACATTAGTGTTGCAGGTATTTGGTCATAAAATAATGTGCTGGTCTAATTTAACTTAACCTGATGACGCTAGAGGAAAGCCATGGGGTCACCAAAGTCATCAGTATTTCATGAGGGAATCATGAGCATCTGAAATAAAATATCTTGCCAGTGTATCCTGAATTTGGATCAGCTGTCTGGTCTGGTCTTCTCATACTATGAATAGCTATTCGTAATTTCACTTCCTTTAATTTAAATGGCATTGAGGTCTGGGCCAAAGTGGTAGACATTTCTGTTCCCAACAGCCACATTTCTTTTAAGTGGCCACAAAAACCTGCATCTAGAGAGTGCCCCTCAGGTTTTCTCTAAAAACAAAAAGGGAAAGCTTAAAGGCAGCAGGACATACATCTGAGATGACCAAAAAAGAAAAAAAAGAAAACGTGGCTGCAAATAAATCGTCTATATTTCTTGATGTATGTTGTGTAGCTGTGACATGTTGGGGCTCTGAAAATTTGCAGAATTTGTACCAACAAAAGACCCCGGGAACAATCTTTAGCCTTTGGTAGCAGCTCTGTGGCTTTGTTTTGACCGAGTACACAGACAGAGGTTTGCCATATGGCAGGAGAATAGGAGTCCGGAGGGGATTGGTTCAGCAGTGATCGTTCTCTCTCAATAAATGGTGTTCATGGGGCTCACCACTGTCTCCAGGGTGGGAGACAGGTGCAGCTGAAAGGAATAAAAGGCTGTTTGCACAGTGACCCAGCACACCAATCTCCCAACTCATTTGGATGGGAAGAACGATTCCTTGCCCCGGGCCTTTTGGCTGTGTGTACAGTGCAGCAGGGGAAGAGCAGCTTCGATAGAGGTTCATATAATGAGAAAGTAAGAGGCCAGTGCAATAACCTTCACACACAATTTCAGTTATTTTTATTTGCATAAGATTTTTGCAAATATATTCGGCAAAGTGGAAATTCCCACTTTTGTTCCCTTGTACTGTTTCATATCCATGTATCATAACAGTCCATGAATTGTAAGAGCCGTTCAAATTGCAGTACAATTAAAATAAGGATTGGTCCACCAATATCATAGATCAACATAAGTGTGGGCTACTGATAGTGCTGATGATGCTGCAGTCCGGTTTGTGGTGAGCTCTGCTATTTTTAGCACCAGTCATTCCTCAGTGCAGGTAAAGAGAATAAACTCCACAGAGGAGTTGGCCCGGCCACCTCCACCCACATGCTGCCTTAAGCACAATGCAAAGCTAATAAATCATGAGCGCATTCTGTGTCTATCGTTATCTGATCTGTCAGTGCCCTCCGTACAAATGCTCTGTCTTGGATTGATTGTGTTGTTCATACTGTGCTGCAGTTCTGTGGTCTTAGAAATCTTACAAGTTTATCACATTACATAATATGTACCCTCCGGCCTCTTCCTCTGATCACAGGCTCATAACAAGGCACAAAGCAGATGTTCCAGCAGTTTGTTTTTTTTTGTTGAGTGATCCAGTCACAGCAATCGTGGCATAACACTTTGTAGAAGATATGCTGCGACCTAGAAATACTAGACATAATTTAAAATACTAAAGACATAAAAGCAGCTACAAGAGAAATGCACTTTAATTAAATTTTTTGTTAATTATTCAAGTATTTTGCTTAATATTCTACTTTAATTCATTGTGGTAAAAGAGACAGTTTTGAGCAACACTTTACGTCATTAGTCAGCACGCAGGTTGGCGGCAGTTGTGAAGTTGAACTCTGAACTGAGATGTGTGCACCGTTGTCATGTTCGCTCCGACTGCACCAGAGAAAGCTATTAAAAAAATAAAAATAAAAAAAAAGCGGCACTGGGGAGAATAAAGTTGCCAAACAGTAGAAGGAGTCCTGTCTCTTTGAGAGTGCAACAGATACAACACTGAAAATGTCTAATCGGCAGTAGTGTTACAAAAGAGAGAGAAAAAGAAAAGTAATTTAAAAAACATGTTTGCAACTTTGATAACACCAACATGCCAAAGAAATATAACGAAAATATTTATCATTGTAGTTAATGCTGTCTTTATTATTGGAGATAAACACATTATCCTTTTACATATAATTAGCATGTTGTACATGTCAATTGTGTTGATACTCATTTCCATAGGACCAGCAGTGTTTTTTCATTTCTTATTTTCCATATCTTCATCTTGTTTCTTTTATCCATACCTGTTTCAGCCCTACACCTGTCTAATGTGAATAATGCTGAGGTTGACGTGAACACGTTCCTGGACATTAGCTTGGCCTCATGTCCTCCCAGTGTTGTGTTACAGTGACTGATTGAATTGCTGAGTTTTCCTGCTGCATTCTCATTGACCACTGCTCTCACTCCTGGCTCCTTTGGGCTTTCCTGAAACGCCTTTATACCGTAAGCATTAACTGGTCTCTATGATCATTGAGGGTAGCTAACTGAAGAGTGGCAGCAGAGCTTTATGGAAAGCCCCCGGGAGTGTGCTTCAGAACATCCCATCACCCCCTGCCTCTGTCAGATCATCATCATTGGCTTGGTGATGATGCTCTGGGGTGACAGTCATAGCTGAGGATTACTCTGGTCTGGAGGGAATACAGTTAAACTCGTTATTCTTAGTTGTAGGTCCAAATTTTGTGTAATTGTAAAAAATTGTGTAATTGTTCTTTTGCTGAATTCTGACATTTTAACTTGGATTACCTGCAGTTCGAGTCAGCCTGTAGACATCTTCGGATCTTTACACATGGATACCATTTAAAAGAAACAACAGCAAAGCAGGTTTAACTCTCACCGTTTCAATTACTGCTGTTGCCCCACAACAAGAAGGTTCAGTTCCCGGCCTGGGACCTTTCTCTGTGGAGTTTGCATGCCCTCCCGATGCTTGCGTGGGATTCCTCCCACCGTCCAAAGACATAGAAGTTTAGGTTGATAGGTGACTCTAAATTGCCTATAGGTATGAGTGTGAGTGGTTGTTGGTCTCTGTCTGTCCCTGTGATGGACCTGTCCAGAGTGTATCCCGTGAGCCAGAAACAGATAAGCGGTAGAAAATGAGTGAGTGAGGGATGAAATTGTAATATCACACGGTACTTCTTCTGTTATGTTGCAACAATTACATAATTTCTTCAGCCAGACTATCATAAAGTTGCAAGTGGCTAAATAATGAATGAGGGAGGATTTGAATTATGCATCTGATACTGAATACCGAGGATGATGGATAGTAACATATTAGTATGCTTTCCTACAAAATTGACAGTGCACACTCAGTGAAAGTAAATGTAGGTCATTTCTCCTTGGCCAAAGCCAGGGTTTTGTTTTTTGTTTTTTTTCCCCTTATTTGGCAGAAATCTGCACATTGCCTGTGCAAATATTTCACTGAGACTTTCATCATCTCCACTCTAGTGTGGGAAAAATGGTTGAGACTTGGCCGATGCCGTGGCCCTCTGTGAATGGTGCAGTAATTAGCTATGAGCTATCAGCTGATGTTTACCCTGCGACAGCTTGCTGGACTTGGCGGTCAACACTTCAGTGCCCACTTTATTCACTGCAAAAATCAGCTTGATTTCATTCAGCACAAAGACTCTTGTCTCTGACAAGAGCACACAGGACAAGGTTTGGGAAGGAGCAGATCAACATTTTTTTGTTGTATGTTTGGGCTCTTTTAGATCAGAGATGGGGACTCGAGTCGCACTGAAGTCGCTCACTTCAGAGACTTCAGACTTGGCTCTGGCTCGTGAACAATCATTATGTTTTCTTAATCTAGAGTATTAACATTGAGGAAATGTTGAAACGCTTAATGTCACTACCTCCATTTTGTCACGGTAATAACCATATTAGGCATCGGGTGCGCGCCTCCCGCACTCGTAGCTCAGATGACAGTAACTATGGTGACCGGCACACCTGCAGCTGCTTCTGTAACGTTACCCTTTGTAATTACGTTTGGTTATAAAAACTTTAAAAAAGATGGCATCAACAAAAGAAGCGCAGACTGCAAAGTCTGTGGTACCAAAATTAAGGACGCTGGATCAACTACTTCAAATTTTATCAGGCACCTGAAAGCTCACCCGGATCGGTAACTTAGCAAACGTGTTTAGCTTAGCATCAGCTATGTATAGATAAAGGCATGGTTCGAATTAAGGGGGCGCTAAGGGGAACTCGACTCCCCAGAGAGGGACACGAGCTCCCCTGAAAGCCTGCCCTGAGATATTTAAGGGGAGCTCTAAAAAAAATGTCCACTTTAAGCTATATTTTATTTTCCCTACATTGAGGTTCCTGAAATGAAAAAGAATAAACATGTAATGGCTTTGTGTGTTTATTTGCTCATTAATGATCAATATTTCTAAACATTTGTCTCAACTAATTAACACAATTCCATATATTCCTGCTGTGGCCGTGGCGGCGCTGGAGTAGAATTGCTAGATTAACGTAGCTGCACCTTAACATCTCAGAATTGGCGGCACTTTGGATAGTGATAGTGATATGCGCATGCGCATATGGTTGGCAAGTTGTGGTGCACTGTATAATAGGGCTCCTCGTGCCCCGTAATAAGAAGATCGCGGGTTCGATTCCCGGTTTGGGCACCTGAACATGAGTAGGTTAACTGGTGACTTGAGGTAAATGTATGTGGGACTTGAGCAGCACGGTGGCACAGTGGTTAGCGTTGTCGCTAACCACTACGCCGGCTACAGCAAGGAACACCCCCCAGACCAGACTAGAGATCCCAGAGACTAGACCAGATCAGACCAGACCAGAACCCTCCAGAGTCCGGACCCCCTCAGAGACTAGAGACTAGACCAGACTAGACCAGAGTAGACTGGACCAGATCAGGAACCCTCCAGAGTCTGGACCCCCCCAGAGACGGGACACCCCCAAAGACTAGAACGGACCAAACCAGACCAGAACCCATTAGAGTCCGGACCCCCCCCCCCAGAGACTAGAGACTACACCAGATCAGACCAGACCAGACCCCCCCAGAGACTGAGGACCAGACCTCCACAGAGTCTGATCTAGACCGAACCCACGACCCACGAAAATTCGCTTACATGCATCATTCACACCCCTCCACAGACCTGAGACCAGACCTGAGACTTGACTTGGACTTGCAAAAAAATAGATTTGTGAACATCTCTGTTTTACATCATGGACTTTTGGATGGATGTAGTTCATTTATTAAAGATGGAGGAGGTTGCACATGGTTTTTGTGAGTCAAACATTTGCTTTGAAAACAAAAATATTATAAATAGGATATTTGTAACTCTGTCCCCACCATCTCAGACACGTCACAGCTCCATGATATTTGCATTGACACCATGAATGTACCTGTCCATGTCCATCATGCAGCTGCTTTTCTGTCTTTCTCAAGCTCAGCTGAGTGATGCTAGTCCATTAGACCTGGAGTTGCTTTTAGGTAAATAATATGCAATAGTTTAAATTGTGACTTACTGTTAATATATGCAATGCCAAAGCTTTTGTGGACATAAGGTTGTAATGCAAACTTTAGTATGACGTTGTGCGCCACATCACTGTCCATAGAGAGAGGCTGGATTTACACTTATGATATACAAGAAAGTCAGTTTTGGAAAAATGTGCTCTTTTTCTGTCAGAAGTAGACAGGTGGTTCTCAGCAATGAACATTAATGCAACACTCGCACTTGTAATTCTATGCACAAGACAAAAGCGTGTCACCAAAATAGATCTTGTGCCAGTAAATACATGAGGCATTCAATTCTAACATGTTCCCTTAGCCCAGTTCAAACAGGCACAGGCATTTTTGGCAGTAGTATACCTGCTGCACACCACACATTTATCCCATAGGAGAGTCCTTGGTATATTGTACTGCTCCACTTTCCCTCCTTTCATATTTGTGGCAGACAGTGCTACTTTTATTTTTCCTCCTAATTGATAGTAATCTTTTTAACATAAATATAAAGAAACTAGATGTTTCAGGGTTCACTAGTATTGTGCTCTGCGCTTTGAACAACAGGACTACAGATACAGCATGACCAGTATGCAAACAATACTGTTCAGCATTAGACAGCATTACATCTCTGTAGAACAACCAGCCTACAGGTTTAATCAAGTCACTGAATGGATGTGCAGAAGGTGAGTCACGAGTATATAAATGCTGATTGAACTGCACCATTGGGAAGACAGATGGAAGGAAGTGAAGGCCAGTATGAAAGTGCTTTGTAAATCTTGTCAGTGTTGCTATGTTGAGTGTGGGTGTTGAAGGTCATTTGTTAAGGTTGTTGCCTGATGAGTCACAGAGAGAGGGAGAGAGAGAGAGGGGGCACAGCCAACTGTCATAGCATTTACATTTACTCATATGGCACATGCTTTTAACAAGAGCTATTTAAAAGTGAGGAATAACTCTAAAGATCCAGTACCTGAGAAGACCTTGATGTGAGCATTAGCGCCACATCTATCCCATAAATTCAATAAAGACATTTTTTTAAGAAGAACACTGAAAGTGCACTGCAAGGGTTAGTTAGGCAAGTGAGGCCATAGAGGTAATAGGAGAGGAGGTTCCCTCGGCAAACTCACAGTATAATATTATTTAAGCATGATCACAAATCCTTCAGTATGTCAACACCAGAGAAAGACAGATGGATGCTTCTTGCCTTTTAGAGAATAAGGTCACAGAAAGGCAACAGATACTTAACTCAGATTTTCTAGCTTCTCCCTGTCTCCATCTGGACTTCTTTTTCTGCACAGAGTCGATGTTTAGTACACAGCCCACTCTGCAGGTTTATTTCTCTCTGACCCTGTTCTGATATCCAGTGGTGGATTATTTCTCTCAATCAAGATGCTTTATGTAACCACTCGCCTGAGAGGATTATAGAAAAACATTCCTCTTTTAGAATTTAGTCCAACGAACCATGAAGACGGGGCCCTACTGGCTGTCCTATGTTATATGTGAATAATAATCCTGCTGGTATGAAATATGGTTGGTTTAATGGATATAAGGGACTGATGGACGTGTACTTAGCTTTAAATACACTCGTATATCTTTCTGTTTAATGGAGAAGTACTCCATGGAAATGGCATCTTTCTAAAGCTTTACATTCACACCGAATGACGACAACAGTTTTGATATCTCTCAAATTCTATATGTTTTTTTCCTGAGTGATGGCCAGGGAAAAATGATATTGAACTTCTGGGATGCTGTGGCACCAAGTCACCATGGCAACCACTCAATCCATCACTGCTCCCCAGGTGTGCTGTGTAATATGTGCCCAAACTCTCTCTGCTCCCAGCTACGTCTCACCCCATGCTGCACTCGCTCAGCTCATCTAAGCTCATGTTATGCCTTCATCATGACGGAGTTCGATGTTATTAGTTGCTTATCCATTTGTTTTCTCACCACATCTTCCAAGCTGTGAGTCATTGCCATTGTTGACAAGGCTGAGTATCAGACCTGTTATGTCTGAGGTTTTTTTTTGTTAGGCTTGCTTAACAAACTGTCATCTTCCCTTCCTGTATTTACAAATTTAGCATGCAGCAAATCAACAGCAAGTGGTGGCACATCAGAGAGAGCGATATAGCCTGCAGATGAAAATCCACTAGTTCTGGCACAATAATTAGTGCCTGAAGGGTGCAGCATTAGCACATTCAACTAATCCAGCACTGGTGCTCCAGCGGGCGTAGCGCTAGGAGAGTAGGACTGAATCCCAGTGGAGCAGATTGATGACGAGATCCGAGGGAGGCTGAAAGGGTCCCGGATCATTAAAAAGGCTGATTACATGGTGGTAATGAGATCAGCATGTAGGGCTCATGGCTGGTGGTTTCTGAAACTTCTAGTTCTCTCTGGGCTCCTTCATCAGAGTTTGGAGGACTTTGTTCTTGAAAGGAGTTTTCTAATTAATTGGACTCCGGTCCATCATCCCATTTAGGGATTTTGTTGACCTTCACACATTATGTTGTGACATTGCCACGAATAGCCAAGTTCATAAGACAAATCCATCACTAGATGTGAACCTGTCACTTCTTTGTTAGATTGAATGCAAATTCTTGCCCTAAGGAACTTAGATTTATTCCCTAAACAACCATATTTGGAGCAACATGGATTTCAGTGTCTTGCTCAATGACAGGAGAGGTTAGAGGATTAAAATAACAAGCTGAATTCTTAAGACAAATATGCTTTTGATATGGAATGATATAAAGAAAGTATGCTCTTGATAATATAACTGAGTGATAATGTATCTAAAAGAAGTTTATTGGTATATTTTTTTCCTTCATTATAGGAGAGCTTGAAGAGTGACAGGAAGTGGTGGAGAGAGAACAAGTGGGGAATGACATGCGGCAAAAGACACTGGCTGCAATCAAACCAGCGTTGATTGAGGCCAATACCTCCTGTTTATGGGGCGTGTGCTCTACCCACTATGCCAGTGTTGTGTTGTTTTACTCAGAAAATCCCATTAAGCAGTGATCATTTCCATTTGAACCATCAATGCTTCATTCTGAAGATATCTTTCAAGTTCTTTCATTCATCACTGTCGCTGCATCACTGTGCCACTGTGTGGTTGGTATTTATGAGCAGCCAACCTTCACCCCATCTCTACTGAACCAAACTGTCAGCGTGAGTGTGCTAAGCTTCTCAGGCCTTTTTTAACCTCAAAGATGCGTATATTTGTGTCTCAATTTCATGCAGATAAGTTTTATGTGGCTATGGTGATATGCCTCTAGACCAATGTATGTCTCTTTTTTGTCATTGAGCTCAAATAATGAAAATTAATTGATTGCTATGTGCAGTCTTCATCTCAGAACAGGGTTGAAAAATTTGAAGAATGTTGATGTTGGTTTGGTTTTGATGGCCAGCTAAATCATCCCAAGCCATAAATTCAGGTGAGCTGACCAATACATCACAGAAACCTCCCACTTCTAATTTTCCTTTGCTGACTGGGGAGGTCCTCCTATCATGGCCCGTAAGATTTCCATCTTCTGACAGCTCATCCATCTCAATCAACAGGAGCAGCACAGTGAAGAAAGCGGGTAATGATAGTATTGGGATGCATCTTTTGCTCCTGTGACCACTGTGCTGTGTGCTGCAGTCTGAGGTGTGGGACGTTCTCTACTAAACTCACCACTCTGAACATCACATTCAGCTCGATCCTCACAGGGGTAGGGATGCAACGGTATGAAAATTTTATATCAGGGTTTTTGTGGCCAAAAATACCATGCTTTCTGGTATTATCCAGGTATTCTTAAAATGTGTACCTAAGGTTAAAAAAGTACTGATATATGATACAAGTTTTACTTTGAAACCAACGTGTAAAATTAGCAGCACTACTGTACGCACTTTTGCATTGCAAAAAAATAACACAAATTAGATTAGCTAGGGCAGATTGAAGAGTGACAGGAAATGTCGAGAGAGCGGGGGATGACAAGTAGCAAATGACACTGGCTGGAACCAGTGTCTACCCACTACGCCTGCGGCGGCCCTGTTCTACATGTTCTGCATGTTCTCAAACACTACATGTGCTCATCCTCAGTGTTCCATCAGCACTTTTATAAAATCCCAAATCTGACCACACCTCTGATTTGCTGCACTTATTTGGGGACAAAGTTATGGAATGCCACAGAGACGGTCACTGGTGCCTTTGCTATGTGCCATCTACAGAGTAAACTCATATTTCCATCTGAAGTCTTATGCAGCTGGGCTGAGATTATAGTGTGGGAAGTGAGTTTGTTGAGTTTTTCAAACTGCAGATACAACTACATTTTTTTACTGTACTAAAGCATTAAAAGGGGATGATAACCATCAGGAGTTTATGCTGGTAACCGTTACATCCCTAAACTGGGGTAACCCCAATGTAGCTTGTAAGATAAATGGAATGATAACATTTGTGTACAGTCCTGTGGAGAGATGGAATGATTTGTTGATGGCACTGAATTGGTTTCCTTACCATTTTCCAGGTACATGTTTATGCGTGTGAACACACCATGAGTTCCTCACGAATTGGCATTGAGGATGACTGGCCAAATTGTTCTCATCTAACCCATAAAGGTGTTTTGTTTTTTTTTGTTTTTTTTTCGGAAAACAGAGCAGAGAACGTTGAGACAGGAAAACTTGAGCCTTCCCTTAAATCTCCGACTCAGTGTAGTGTTTTTTAGGAAGATTCACTAAAGAGTCTCGCCCACTGCGTGCAGTGTTGGATGACATCATTGCCTCCAGAGTTGCATGACTGAGTCGCGTTTGGAAGGACAGGGCCAAACGGCCTGCAGCAAGAAGTGCAGCCTCCCACGCCACCCTGGTCCCAGTTACACCAGACTACATGCCACCCTGTGCAGCCAAGCCATGCCATTGTAGCTTCCCCCCTGAGCAAACAAAGACCCCTTTCAGGCCAGTCCCTACTGTGATCATGCAGAGCAGAAGCAATCTGTTCCTCTTGGCTGCTCACTGTGAAGTGACCCAGCCTTTTCCTTGTTACAGTTCTGCTGATTTGTGAATCATGCATCCAGTCAAGCTCATTCTGCTTTTAAATTTTCTGGTTGGTCCTGTCCATCTCGAAAAGGGCACTGAGACAGAGATAAACCATCACCTCAACTGTCCAGTTCAGTTTGGAATTTGATTTGCAAGGTCCAAGGTATGTGGCCTGTTGCACTGAAAGTGAACGACAAACTAATGTAACATCTTCAAGGAAAACAACACTTTTCCAGTAAAATTTCACAACTCTGGACATCTATTTGGAGCAAAATTATTATAAATAGTGGGATAGAAAAAACAAAGAGACAATTATCCTTATAAACTAGCTCACCACTCATCCACATCATTTAACACTTCATTTAGAAGTATAACATAAAGTGAATGTTGAGTTGTTTGTAACAATCAGCAATAAAAACTGATTGCGCACAATTACACCAAGAAGAATCAATTTTGGATTTATTCTCGATTCAATAAATAGACAAAACAATTCTCTCTCTCTTACTCTTTGTACACGTTGTGCTAAACCATTTATCCATGTCTTTAGTCCACTGAATCCTAATAGTAGTGAACATCATATGCATTGTCTTACCAGATGAAAGCAGAGAAACAATTCTGGTAGGATGATGCTTTTGAAAAAGCTTAGGAAAGTCAAGAGTTAATTTAGAAGAATGTCACAGCCTTCTTCTTTTTCAAACTGGAAATTACTGAGCACAACCAATGGGTGCATTTTCTCTGAAAACAAAACCTGGCTAACCAAATATTTTTTCTAGCACTGTGTATCACGATGCACCATCTATTATATTTATCACACACCAAATACCTTGTCTGAATCCTGCAGCCTGAGGCATGATGCTGTAGATCTTAGTATGAAAGTGAAACAGAAGCTGAAGGTTTTGGCTGATATTGAGTGACTTTCCCAAACTCACCTCGCTTTTGCTGATGGAAGGTGCTCCGGGGCCAAAATGCCATTTGTCTGACTGAAGAAGTCAGAAATGGGAGCTCTGGACCAGCATGCACCTGCATTCCCATCAGCCCTGTGGGGTGATGTGACTTCTCCAGTGTGTCAGTCAGTGGACACCCATTTCTTCCTACCTGCAGCATCAATCCACTGACCTCATTCAGTCACTCTGTGCATGAATCAAGGTGCTCAACAAGCCTTGACCTATAAGATAAGAAAACCCTCAGAGCACCCAGGACACTTAAGGTTATCAGTACATCTTTTGTTCACAATAGAATGAAGGATGGAAGCAGCAGGCTTATAACAAGAGTATTTGTTCTTATCACAAAGAACCAAAGGAACAAGGAAAAAAATAGAACAAGTAAAATTTTGCTGTCGGGGAAAAATGTAATTAGAGTAGTTGCTGTTAGGATAATGTGTAATAGGAAAATCAACCATAGTCACTGAAGGTGTTTCCCTCCAGGAGGCCGGTTAACTCCTGTGGCTGCTGTGTTAAATTCTGATACGCTCTCTTTATCTTTAGATAATATGCTGCTCATCTCGTGTGGAATCACATCAATACTGGAATAAGATTAGTTTGCCTGAGTATTGACTTGTTGGTTTTCAGCAGTCACTTTTCCCAGTCTGTTCATTGGCAGAGAGTCATTGCTTTCAGACCAGGGAGCAGAAGACATGACTTATGTAACCCACTCCCATCTTTGGCATTCCCCTGAGCAGTGATCGATCCATCACAGCATTTTAAAAGCTTAAAGAAAGTCTGATGAGCAATAAATATGACTATTATTTGCATTTTGCATGAAAGGAATTTTGTTTTGTTTTGTTTTTTTTTGCTGAAATTCAGACTCTAGATCCAACTTTTATTGAGATGAAAGAAAAGCATGACAAAGAGCACAGTTTGATTATCTATCCTGACAAGCTTCTTAGCACGACATTCATAGTTAGAGTTGGATATTCGGAAAGCGAATTCAATTCTTTTTCATGCGAGGCAGGTGACAAGAATAAAATTTTTTAAGTACATATTCATTGTATTATGTAGCTTTCAAAAATTGAATTAAGCTTTTAATACTAGATATTCTGTGTTAAATAGTGTTGGGGATAGGGAATACAGCTAAAAACCAACAACTCAATGCCCTGACAAATTACTCTTCCTCTGGTATTGATTTTTCACAATAAAAAAGCAGCAGATTATCTCATGAGGATATAGAAAAATACTTTGAGAGGACAATGATCTGAAGTCACCAAAAATACCCATTATAGAGCATTGCAGTGAGCAGTAGAGCTCTTTAGTACGATGAATTTGGAGCTAATTTGCTCCACATGACAAATAAAGAAAATGATTCAGCTATGTTTGCATTGCACCTCTGTGGACTAATCCAGTCTAGTGAGATAGTACTTTAAGTGTGACAGAAGTGAGAATTAGCTCCAACTCGGATCTGCAGCTTCAGTGCTGGTCAGAGTAACAAAAGCAAATCAGCCTTTGACTCCACAGTTCTGCTGCAGTGAGGAAACGTGAAAAGATGTTACTTTCAAGGAAACAGCAATAATAGTAGGTAAAAACTGTATTCTTCACGGTGGCATAAAATTGAACCCAAACACTTTTCTGTTCTGCTGCTGTCTATATGTGCTCAGTGTTTAGTTGGTGGAAATGCATGTTTAGGGTGTCTCTGTGTTTGGCTTCTCTTGGAGCTCCTTCTTCCCCATCTTGAGGCACCAGATTCACTTTATCTTACACTGAGGCTGAGAGCAATGAATTTGAGTCAAACTTTGATAAGATTTATATATTTTTTTTTCCCCAAAGCTTTTTAGAGTTGTGATTTACTCACTTGTTCTTTCCATTTGAAGTCTGGCACACTCAAATCAATACCTTATGTAAGCTGTGTGGGAGATAGCTGAATATGAATTTGGGACTCTAATACTTAAGAAAACCAAGTACTATCTTTACGTTGTGTGTGTTCTGCAAGAAGTCGCCTACCATCATTCAAAGGGCTTGCAATGAGACCTAAGACCCTGAGTGAGGAGAAGCCCTGCAAGCATGACTATTCATGAATACCGCTGTTGCTATGAGACTGTCGAAAATCTGTGTTTGAAGCTCTGTTTGAGAAAAGTTGAAATATTTTTAACACCTAATGCTTAGGCGCCAAATGTGTGCCCAAATTATACTAATCCCTCTGTGGTGAACATGAAATAGTGTGCCCATTTAAGCTGAAAGCAGGGAGAATAAGAAGCCGTGAAAGTACACTGTATGTCGTAGATTCTCGGCTCAGCTCGTCTCTTGTCTCTGTCACTGTCAACTACTGTCTGATCAGCTTATGAGTAACAATATCTTCACAGAGCGGGAATAATAGGGAGCGAAAAGGACATGTTTGTCCCCCTAGGTTTGTGTTAACTGTTAGGTGTTTAAGGGATTTGGTTTTGGGAATAACCTCAAATTGTCAGTGACGGTTTTGGAATGGGCACAGCTCTGGGGTTATGTGAAAAATGTTTAAAAATGATCCCTATGTGCCTATTAAAAACAGGAAGACTATTATATTCACTACGCTAAAGTTGTGTTACTACATCCTCTCATGATCAATAATTCGTCATCTTCTGCTGAGCAGCTAGGACACATTCTCGGTCTCTGCTTTGTGTGAACACATAATTCTAGGTCCCATTGCGTGGGAGGTTTTTGAACCTTCAGTCTCTATGGGGCCCTAAGACAATCAGCGCCATGTCTCCCTTGAGCCGAACCAGCTGAGCTGCATGGGCCTAAAACTGAAAGGCGTCTGAAGAAGTCTTCACAGCCGCCTTTGAACGTTTTCTATTTTTTGCTCCATTTCTGGAGATTCACCCTGAGAGGCTTACTTTACATTAGCTTTACCATCAGATTGCTCTCAAAGTACCAGCATTTAATTAAGCATGCAAAGCGATTAAGCTATGGTGGTGTTCATCGTCCCCTAACCGCAGACAAGGTTAGCGGCAGAAAACACCACTTACACAGGGTTTGTGCCCAGACTCATGAAATTCTTCAGGTTAAAAGTGAACAACCTCAATATGTAAATCCATGCCAGTTCTTTAAAGCATCCTGTCAAGCTCTCTTTCTTGTTAGATTGTTGAAAATGCTCCAAGGATTAAATGTGACTATATTAGAATGTCACACACTTTTTCAGCGGTTCATACCGTACAATGTGTACTCCACAAGAACAGACATCGAAGTCATTCTTACGTTGTGTCTCATTTAAACATGGATCTAAGAAAGTATTTCCAGTGTGTTCGATTTAGCTCTAACAGTGCTGAGGATTAGGCAACTGGGAGACTCCTTGAAGCCTCCTAAGTGACACCACGGTAAATCTCTCAAATAAGCTGTCACTCCAAATCCCCAGCCAACAACTCAACAGCACTTTTTATCTTGTCGTGCTTCACTGTTTGGTTGCCAAGTGCAGCGCAGTGGGTCACAGACAGCAGCCGCCCTCGCCTTCATAGTTGGACTCTTTACGGCTGTCACACTAAATAATCATGGAAAATAACACAATCTCAAAGAAATGGTTCTTCTCATTATTGTTTCTATAAGATGGTGAAAAGTATGAGACGACAAGCCATGCCCTCAGTCTAACTCAATAATCATCTCTGGACAGTTTGTAGTGAAAGATAGACAGAGATGATATCACATCACCTTTGACCAATCAAAACAGGATTTACATAATCTAGGTACATTATTTAGTTAAATCTTTTGAAGCAATAATAAGCAATCTAAAATGAAATCTCTCTCTTCATTTTAAAACTTGTGCTGCACTTTTGAAAAATGTCCGTTGGGTGAGAATTGTGAAATGGTCATGAAAGTGGGTTTGATGAGGCGTAATGGCTTTATCGCTGATTGTACAAAGACTTGCTAAGCATCCTCTGGGAGTTTTTAATGACTGCTCCATTATATAGGGCACCATGGAGCTCAGTGGCATTGAAATTGCTCCTTTTTTTCCCCACTAGGCGATTCAATTGTGTGTGACCAATGATATAATTTCCTAATTTCCACCACTATAATGGGACCAGGATTACTTGCTTTTAATGAGAGCTTCTGACTTTTGAAGGTTAGTGCAGCTCCTCAGGGAGCGTTTAGGTCCATGCACTACAAATCATTTATACTTTGTCTGAATGATTAAAATGGAATTTATTGTTAGTTTTTCATCAGTCAATCAATAATTCTTGAGCCCAATGTGGCATATTTAAACTTGATATACGTTGCCACAGTCCAACTGCAGCCCAAAGAAAAATCTGTTCTGCATCACGAGACGAGAACACATTTCAGGAAACTATATAGAGGGAATATAAAAAATTCACAGCAGGTTTAATTCGCTCCAAACTTCTAAAATAACACCCTCAATTCTGCAGTCTTTCTCTGGGTTAAACTGTTCCTCTCTACCAAATTGAATCAATCATCCCTTCAGCCACAGAGTGCATTGTTTGGGGCAGCAGCAGTAAACCTCATGCCCCATCTATGGCCATATTTTCCCTTGTCACAACTACATCGAGCTGCATTCTCCAAACATCCTATTTCTGTGATTCATGTATTGACGAGTTTCCTTCTCCCTTGGGCCTCCATTAGTGTGTTGACACACAGGGCAATGGTGGTCTTTTCACGCCTGTGTGCACAGACAGCCAGTCTCCAGGGCCAAACAGCTTTTTGCATTTTTATGGCTGGGTTCACCACTGGAAAGTGATCTTTCCTGGGGCTCTGAAGACAATGGAGAGGGTGAATGGTACCAGAGAGGGCCCCTCTGCACAGCAAGAGACATCTAAGAGAGCCAAAGGGTGCTAACTGAGAAATGGAGCTCAGCATTTCTCCACCAGTCAATTGCCTGCTTGACTCACTTGTTTGTCACCCAAGTGCTTCTCTTATAGCCAAGATATTCAGATACTCATACATTACAGTTTGTCTGTCAAACAGGCAACCACTGCGATAGCTAATGTTACACTTTGTAGCAGCAATGCTTTACTTCAAAGACCTAAACAGATTCGGATTTACAGCACACCGAGTGCCTCTGACATGCCAGACTCAGACACAGCCACAAAATATGTGGGATGTCATCATAAGTACCGAGGGCACACTCACTGAAATTCAGCCATCACTGAAGTGAGAGGCCAACTGAATGCAGTTCGAAAAGAAGGACACGCGTGACTTTGTAAAGAACAGAATCTGTATTAATCATGAGATTTCCTTTGACAAGCCCTCGAAGTACAGAAAAAATATAGAATCGTCATATCAGCTGTTCCTTTACACACTATGGGTATATCAGATGATTGTGGGCAATTTGCAAATTAATGAAGAGAGTGCTTTATGGTTTTATACTATTTTATATCAGTGTTGATGATGTATTGAAGTACTTTGGCTTGTGCAGTATTTAATTAGCTGAATGTCTGTTGCCTTGTTTAGCCATTTATCCATTAACAGTGACTTAGTTGATATTTTTGAAACTTAACAAGATGTTAGTATCTATCAATATTGAGATGTATCGAACATTTATCCATTTTACAGCCTCACAGAATTCATTTTGACGTGACCAGAATATAGAAAACATCTTTACAGTCAGGTTAGCGTATATGCCGAGTAAAGATTATTCAACATGGAAGTGACTTTAGCACAGTCACAAAAATGAAGTTCCCCCCTTACTTGCTACAGAAATAGCTTGAATTTACTGCTGGCTTTGTCTCCATTTGCCCTCTTTTTTCTGTTGCCTTTGCTTATATAATTGCTGCATTATTATCAGTGTCCAGCTGTCAGTCTATGTGTGATGCTTTGTCAAATAACCTCTTTGCATTTTGGGTTTGAGACAGCAGGAATTCCTGCCATCACCATACAGTTTTTAGCTTTCTAAAGCCACCTGTTTAAATGCTGCACAATGCTTTTGGTTTGCTACTTGGGTTTGTCATTACTGCATGCAAAACATGAAGGTGAGTAAAAGAAAACCCTAAAAATTCAAATGGCACCCCACCAGCTTTGCATGGGCTTTCCTTGGGCAATCATTTATTCAAATGTGTTCAACAGCTCATACGATGCACTGACTTATGCTCTGACCACAGAAACAATTGTCATATCACAGAACCAGTGATCAGCAGATATACCAGACACACTGAGGGCAAAATAAAACAATAAAACAAATGTCAGTCATTTTGGTTCTCTTGGCTTGAACAAACAGTACAAACAACACATTTCATTACATGTGATTTCTTCTAGAGTTTGTGCATCTTGACATGATACATTTCCATCTTACTTCCATTGTTCTCCTTTGAAGGAGTTTATGAAACACACCAAACTACATGATGTGCCTGGTAGCACCTCTCTGGTCAACACTGGTTGTTGGCTCATAGACACGTTAACTGTTTTGGACAAGCCAGTCTCCCATTAGACTAACTTGAGGCGACAGAGGGAAGAGTGACTCTCAGCAACAAAGTTTTCCATAGATGAAGGCCTGAGGCTCGTTCTTCACTGCAACCCAACTCATTCTGAAGTACAGGTTTCGGAACACAACATACAAAACTCAACACAAAGGTATTCTTCTCTAAGTTCAGTGCAGTTAGCAAAGTGCTGTAAATAACAATTTCCTTTCCTAATATAACAATAAAGTTCTAATGTTTTTACCAGGTAGCTTTGATTTTTTAGAATTTTGTCAAATGTACAGGTACAATAACAAACAGGCCAGTCCCAAATGATTCTTCCTCCAATGACTTCACATTCAATCAGCCTACTTGACAAAAATAGGAGAGGCTGGTCGAAATAGAAATATCCCTCCTTGGTAAGAATAGAAAAAGATGAAGAATACAGTAGGGAAATTACAACTGACATTAAAACGCTAAGTGTCTGAATTAATCCTCTCTTTTCCAACAAAGCATTTATTCTTTCTGCCCTCCTTTTGGGGTGGTCTTTTTCATGAAAGATCTGACGGCAACAGTTCATTGAAGCAGACATATAACGCTTTAACCAGCTGTTTTGTCTGTGTAAGCAGATTCGCTAAGTACATGCAAAAAGGACAGTTTTGCAAGCAAATTGATAAGAGTGATAAACATTTGGAAATTGAAAGTGGGAAAAGGGCAGATAAAACACCGACACAGGCAGAGTTTATCAGAGTTTATCAGCACACAGCCATGAGGTGACTGTGAGATGAAACCTGGGATTATCCACCTACCAGAGAGGGGCTTCACATTATTAGCACAGTATTATGATAGCCACACCAAGCAGAAGGTGCCTTAGTAGTGGAACAATTAGACCCAATGGGTGTCTGTGCAGTTTACAGATGGCAGGTTTGAAAACAAAGGCCCTGGTAAGCTCCAGCTGCCTTTTCAGTTAGCTTTGGTGAATAAGATGAGGATGGAGCTCAGTGAACTAGCCTACTCATTGTTTTAAAAAAGCCTAGGGCTGAGACACATTGTGAAGGTTATAGCCCGAGACCAGTTAATAGACCATGTATTGCAGTTTTTAAGTTCTTTCAATGGCTGTGCTTGAGACAAGTTCTTGTTAAGGTCTAATGTCCTGAAATGCCATTTATGCATTAGATCAAGAAAAACTAAGGGTTGCCAAGAAATCCGTTGCAGATTTTATGGCTATTGCACTGATAAACAACAGACATTAGTCAGTGTTTAAATGAGTCCTTGCCAGCAACTCAAATCTGGATGTCTGGTACAATGTGTCATGCCTGTGGGCTAAAGCTAGATGCAGCTATGATAATATAACACGCTGTAAACTTACCCAATTTTCATGTCATGTAGAGGCTAACAGTACATGAGAATAAATGTCACGTCTGAGAGGCTGAAACCGTCTAAATTAGTGAGACTGTTTCTCTGCCTGACAGCCTTTCACTACACTCGGGCAGACTAAACAGGCGCATCACCACCAAAGCTGTGCAAATGCCAAAAAATCAAGCATTGTTTATATGCTAATCCCAAGCACGACACCAATTGTGCCGCTCATTTTGTTTTGGGGGTATTTGTCACACTTTGTAGTAAGAAAGCTTAACTGTTGTAATGTAGGGGAACAGCCTCAGGCTCACAAAAATTCAGTCAAATGCTGACAGGAAAAGAAATGTTTTTAATTTTACTAGCTGACAGAAGACCAACCTAAGTTGATATATCTCTTTTTGTTACTCTAAAACTCTATTTAAACCTCATAGCTATGTGCTGTGGTCTACACAGGGTATATTTTAAAATAGTTGTACCCACAATGCTCTGCTGCATGTGCAGCTGAGAGATGTGACAGAAAAGCTATTAGAACCAAGCTGGCAGTGAAATCCATCACTGGTGGGTTGAAGGACTAATGACTCAGAAATCCTCATCTAGAAGCATATTCATTTCCTTGTGCCTGCAGGAAGCCACACAATCATTTAGGCACTTGTCACAAACAACTCTTCATCAAACGCACATCTCCAGCCACTTTTCAGGTGACGAGGCTTCATTCAACCCTGCAGTGATCTATCGCTAGTGTCTCTTATGAATGCCAGTGAATGCTGATTGACACATGTGTGTTTTGGGACTCGTGGAGTCTGACAGCCATATTCAAGTAATGTGTCAAAGATTACACCTCCATGTAGCACACTTTGAGTCTCCTGTAATTTTTAGTCTGATGTCTTGAACTTGTCTGCAGGCAACACTAATCACTCAGTCCTGTCAGCACTGTCAATATGTTCTCATTTTACTCATTGGTGCTCAACACAAACTACAATGGTAAACACAATATTAAATATTATCAGCATCACTATATTAGCATTGACATTACGAGCGAGGAAGCTTGTTAGCATGGCTATCGGGCGTTAGGGCAGCCAAATAATGCTGCTGCCATGGCCCAACTTCTTTCATCTTGTTTGGAAGGATTTGTAGCCGGTTAGCTCTCAGCTCTCATTTTGCATTATGACCATATTTGATATGTGTCTTTAGTTTTCTTGAAATTTCTAAGAACAAACGCGATTTGTTAAATCATATTATATGATTTGTAACTTTTGACATGGACAAGTACAATATTCTCAAATATGTATTTAAAAAATGTATTTTGTTCTGTTGTTGAACAGCTTGTGTTTAGAAGCTTTTCCCTGCATTGTAAGTGCAACATGCGTGTGAAACAGACATGTAGCAAACTTACATAATGGTAGTGCGTCAATACTTTTATTACATATCACATTTCAAATCCCAAGTATGTTTCTTTGTAGCATGAGAAATTGGAGAAGATAAAAGATGCTGTCATTTTGCAGATCTCTGAAATGATTCTTATCTGCTGTTACATGTGTGAAAATGCAACAGTATTGGTCATGACAACAGCGATTTGTTAAGATCCCTGCCAACAGTGTCAAGCTAGGTCATGGCTCCATCTATCAATTATGAATCCTCTTTGTGAGGTCTTGTGAGGATATATTTTGGCATTTAGCTGAATAGTATATTTCTCCCATATGAATTCCTCTTTTAATCATTAAAACTCACATTTAAATTTTTCAAACTATGCCACTGAGAAGCTTTAAAAGCAATTATCCATATTGCACTATCCATAGCTCTGCTTGACTTATTCTCTTGATTCTCTTGATTCTCTTGATCCTCACATTTCTGGGGCAGATCCTTGCACATTCTCATCGTATTTTTTGATGGCCCACTTTCGCATAGTGAGACTCTGATACAAAACCTTTCTCTGGTTCACAGCGTCGTCTGGTACAAAGACTCATTCCAACTGCATCACATTATCTCCGCATGCCATTAAAGTAGTCAACTTCTCTTATGAATTAACGACTAGTTTAAAGAAGTAAATGCTTTGCGTACAGTTGGGTCAAAATTTATTCTATATAGTAATGTGCATGGGTTTGCCTTTGCTGTGTATGCTCCTCAATCTGACATTATGATGTACTTGCCAGGGTCACGTCTCTTTAGCATGCATTTTTGATGATTGATGATTTAAATTAGTCTGAGTGAAGCATTGTAATCACTCTTGAGATATTCTGTCACTGTCTATTATATGTCCTGTGTGTCCTTCGATTACCCAGGGCCATATATAAGTTAATAGCCCATTTAAGAGCTGCCACTGAGCTCCTAATAAGACACCAAATGTCCACTCATGTGCACATCAGAGATGTTCACAAGTCTTTTTTTGCAAGTCCAAGTCAAGTCTCAAGTCTTTGTGGGGTGAGACTTGGTCAAGTCTCAAGTCTTTGGTCACGAGTCCAAGTCAAGTTTCAAGTCTCTAAAAAAAAAAAAAAATTCTCATGTCACTTCTGGTTGTGATGATCGTTCTATCATCTGCTGCTATCCGGTCTGTTAAGAATACTGCAAAGCTATATTTAAGAAACTCAAAGCATTTACTGTATTATTAGCACTCCTTTATCCAGGGTTCGAATTACACAGTGGCCCTCGGGGGAGCCCTATTTTACAGTGTGCACCACGACTTGCCAACCATATGCGCATGCGCATATCACCATCCAAGTGCTGCCAATAACAGAGTTACTGTGAAAAGACACGCTCAGACTGTCTGCCAACGTAGCTGCACTTGAACTCCTGATTAGTAATGAGGAGTTCAAGTGCTTTTTTGCTTTTTTTGCTTCCTATCCAGCAGGAATCAGTCAGAAAACATATATGGACACAATAAACACAGTCTCAAACTCTGTGGAGGTCTGTGGGGGGAGGGGTCCGGTCTGTGGAGGGGTGTGAATGATACGTGTAAGTGAATTTCCCTTGACAATAAGAAGTCGCAGGCTTGGGCAACCGGTTGGATTATGATATGGATTATCTGATAACGCTGACTGACTTGGTGTGACACACCAAGTCCAGTCTCTGTGGAGGTCTGGTCCCCAGTCCCTGGGGGTGTGGGGGTAGGAGTCTCCCCTCTGTGGAGGGGTCCAGTCTCTAGTCTCTGGAGAGGTTTGGTCTAGTCTCTAGGGGGGTCCGGACTCTGGAGGGTTCTGGTCTGGTCTGGTCTGGTCTGGTTTAGTCTTTAGTCTCTGGGTGGGTCCAGACTCTGGAGGGTTCTGGTCTGGTCTGATTGGTCTAGTCTCTAGTCTCTGGGGGCATCCGGACTCTGGAGGGTTCTGGTCCAGTCTAGTGTCTGGTCTAGTCTTTAGTCTCTAGAGGGGTCCGAACTCTGGAGGGTTCTGACCTGGTCTGGTCTAGTCTCTGGGAGGGTCCCATCTCTAGTCTGGTCTGGGGGGTGTTCCTTGCTGTAGCCCAGTCCATCACTCGTCACCAATTAACCAATTGGGTGCTCACACCGGGAATTGAACCACAACCTTCTTATTACGGGGCGACAAGACTAACCACTACGCAACCGTGCTGCTCAAGTCACCACATACATTAACATCAAGTCACCAGTTAACCTAGACATGTTCGGGTACCCACACTGGGAATCGAACCCGCGACCTCCTTATTACGGGGCACGAGGAGCCCTGTTCTGTAAGGGTAACGTTACAGAAGCAGCTGCAGGTGTGCCGGTCACCATAGTTACTGTCATCTGAGGTACGAGTGCGGGAGGCACACACCCGATGCCTAATATGATTATTACCGTGACAAAATGGAGGTAGATTGTTCACGAGTCAGAGTCAAGTCTGAAGTCTCTGAAGTGAGCGACTTAAGTACGATTTGAGTCCGAGTCGCAAACTCGAGTCCCCATCTCTGGTGCACATCAACCAGTTCCACACCTTAGGGAGATAAGTCATTTTGTCAAAAGCTTGTGGAGTGTGTGGCCTCAAAATTTGCTGCAGTTTTTATGGTTTTGTTTCTTAAAAACATGATATTTTAAAACCCTGATTTTTGACGTCATTGATTGTTAGATATACAACCAGTAGAAAAGCCTTAAAAGAAAACATAGTGCACAGCAGGTTTAGCTTTTACCATCTCTTATTACCGATAACGTTTACTTTAATAAAGCAGTGTACCATTTTCCATCTTGTGGATATTTGCCTGCTTTATATACTGTCATTATATCCATGTAGCACTACTTAAAACATTTATACAGAATGAATTTCCCCCTGGTCCTCCGCAGCTTCAGTGCTTTAAAGTGGCATCAATTCATTTCCTTTCTTGATGTTTAACACACAATGAAATTTTGGATCTAATATTGAATTATTTTATAGGTGTAGAATAGTCTACTTGTTTTAAAAAATGCACAGAATTTATTTCTTATGCATAACCTGACCTTTAGGTAGTAAGTGTTGATGTGTGTATTTGATAAAACCCTAACGCACTTAATTTGATTGTAATAGAGCAAATAAAAAATTTGATAAATTGTGTTTCACCTTGTCGCTTAACAGAAACGGACTTGATTGGATGGTGTACGGTAAAAAGGGCTTCGTGTTGTTTATAGATGGTGGTGAGTTGACCATTGTGAGCGGTCAGTCCCCCCCTGGAGTGGCAGGGTCATGACCTGAACTCTGTGCAGCTTGATGACGAGACAAAATCAGTGAAATCACTTGTTCTCCTGTGACAAAAGAACACAATCTGCTTATGAAACCAAAGATATGACCTCAGGGTTCTTGGTACCTTTAGCCTCACACACACACAGTCATTGACATCATGATCCCACCCACCCATCTAAAGTGATTCAATCTTTTATTAAGGGTCTTGGTTCCTGTGTTGACATGGAGACCATTTTAATGATTGATCTGAAAGGAAAGTGCCCGTTGCACACCTGGGACTCTTTAGGAAGAAAAAAAAAACCTACATGTTATTTTCATTATCTCTTTATCTCTTTGGTTTGGGTTAACATTCATAGGAGAAGGAAAAGGAAAAGGAAGTGGGTCTTATGAATGGCTTCTAACTGATCCATAAAGCTGATCCAAAAATTAGTCAATGATTTGTTTTTGTTTTTGAAATGGCTTTGATGGCTTTGATCATAACAACTCGAAGGAGCATATCTTTTCAAACTCAGTAAAATGATTGCTGAATTTCCCCCCAGAGATACAATTTCAGATTTATATTTTAGATGATTGTTTTCTGCATAACAGGGACAATTTGCATTGATTGTAAACTGAACAAATCCATTAACAACACAGATGTGTTATCTTCACCTTATCACAGTTCATTCCATTTATTTTTCACAGTTTACTCATTTTTTATAAGAAAGGAACAGAAAACAGATTCAACACAGTAGGAAATGAATGTTACGAATAAAGTCACACCTTGTGGTTTTACAACCCTTTCCACCACAGATCAGACCAACAGAGCTCTTGGTAAATCTGCCGAGGCTCCTCTTGGGCTATACTGAGATGCCAGTCAAGGCGAGGAAATAGTTCATTAGTATCAATTAGAAATTTCAGGACATTGTTTCTCCCTTGCAAATCACCTAGATCTTGTAATTAGAAAGACTGGCAGGGGAATAATGTAGCTGTGCTCTATGTGGAGCAAAGACTGAGGTAGGAGGCACGGGAGAGTAAGAAAAGGGGGAGGGAGAGGGCAGAGGGTGGGAGCGCTGTTGAATACTAACAAAGTTGCTCTTTCCTTGCAACAAAAGAGCAGATGTCCTTACTGACTAAGTCTGTCCTTATACAAAACCATTTTTACGTAGAGATTTGCTTTGGTTGTCTCTAGCTTCCCTGCAGCATGGTTCTCATTCCAGTCATGTTTTATACTTGAAAAAAACATGAATGGCTTTAAATTTTAGTTTACAGGTTTTTTTGAAAACCATTTTTATTCGGGTATATATACTATATGTGAACGGGGTCCCTCTGAAATGCTTGTATAAATATATGACTTCCTACATTAGCAGGCACATCAGGTTGGTTAGTCATGTTAATGCAAGAGTACCATCTCACAGTGACAGGAGTGAAGACCTCTGCCCGGCCACACAGAGAGGTCAGGTAGCTCCAGTAGCAAAGCTCCCACTGGCATTTGGTCAGAGGAGTGACGGCAGCTAAGCGACAGGCCATTGTCCTAATGAAGTGGCTGCTATCTGCAGCCTGAGTAATGATATGGAGGGAAATGCTGCCACTGACACTTCTACTGTCACAGGGCAAACAGGCATGGAGAGAGGTGAGGGAAGAGCGCTGTCCAACCTTGACCTCAGCTCCCTCCTCATGAGTCATGAGTGGCTGTCAAACTACAGCCAATATGTGATTTTAAGAGACATGGTCATAAATGGAGCTGGAAGTGGCCTTGAAATTTTAGTTCTTGGGCTTGAAAAGAATATAAAGGATCATTCAACTTAGGCAGCTGAGCAAGAAATGCATTTATAACATCTAAAATGAGCAAAGATTCCCAATTTACTTCAGGAAGTATCAAATCAAAGGTTTGGCAAACACAACCAAAAATCTGACCAGGATTTCAGACTAGAGTCACCTGTCACACCTACCGACAAGTTGTGCCTTCAACATAACTGAGTCCACTGTATTTTTTTGCATTGTAAAAAGGCTTATTAGTGCTAGTTTAACATGGAAATACAATAGCCTTTTTTAAATACCAAGATAGCAAATAGGAGCCATAATCTGACTTGAAGAAGATAGAATTAAATGTATCTTCATTAAATAAAAGGTACCTTTCCATTTGCATCCAGATGTGTGCAGTGTGAGTTCTGGACATTTTTGCGTGTGTTGATTGACCCTTTCATGTGGAAAAAAAAAATCCCACTTTTAGACATGTCAGTGTTATGGCACATAGGCATGACCTTTGGTTTCTTACTGAAATTCATTATTTTTAACCACGTCACATTTAAGAATAGTATTTTCTTATGTTAGGTATTTATCCAGCGCCACAAAACAACAAGATACTCAAATAGTGATCTATTCAAATAAAACTATTAAAACACTTTAGCATGCGATATGTAGTCTTGTGAAATTCCTTTTGTGTATTGAGTTTGCTTCAAGACATTATCATACAGATGGAGAGTTTAATCTTGGTTCACAGTGACAGGCGTGACCTGTACAGTGTAGCTCCTCCACAGTGTTGGATGAGTCAAACAACTTTCACTTGTTATGATGCCTGGTTTGCTGCAGTAATTTGCCCATTTGCAATAATAGGACCTAATGTAGTTATGCAAATTATATCTACGTCCCTCATGGGTGTGTAAAACTCTAAGCAATAAATTATGTTGAAGAGCAAGTCATCATTTTTTTGTGTCCTGTCATGTTTTGGCAGAAGCAAATGCAATGGGATATTTTCTACAGTATAATGAGCTACTGTTGGATTACTACGAAAGAAAAAAAAAAAGTCTGTTCCAGTCTGATCCAAATTTCCTGGTGTGAGCCAGTATGATCAGCAAACTACAGTGATGTGAAGGGAGAGGACGGTCTCAGATGCCCAGGCTTTTCTCTCTGTGCTGCAGTAAATGTTTTCAAGGTTCAGAATGCAGAGCATTAGCAGAAGCCAAGTCAGATCTCAGCATATTTAATCACTCCACTCTTTGAGCTCCTCCTTCAGCTGTAGACCTGGCTTATTCCAGACACCTCAGATGGCTCTGACTGTGTATTAATATTGGATGAACCTGAGATATCTGTGGCAGGGTTTAAAAAAAATCTGAAGCAGCTTCTGCCTGCAGGAAATATTTGTCATGTTGAAGTTCTCTGTTGAATCTTTCTTTTTCTAGCTTCCTTTACAAATATGACTTCACATCCTTGGTAAATTTCAATCTTTTCATTTCTTCCATTGCAGAGGGACGCAAAGGGACAGTATCTGTTTGACCTCATCTGCCATCACCTCAACTTGTTGGAGAAAGACTATTTTGGCATCAGATATGTGGATCCCGACAAGCAGCGGGTAAGTTTGTGTGTGTGTGTGTGTGTGTGTGTGTGTGTGTGTTTGTGAGTTTCTTTTGCATTCATGTTGATCATTTTCTTAATAATGTAAAGCATTTCTTTAAAGAGGAAATCATGATGGCTTCACAAATACTGAGGCAAACTGGGTCATCGCTGCTTTAAGAGGATGAGAAAATTTGATCTTAGATGTGTTCAGGGGGTTTTCAGGTGCACAGTAGGATACTACAAGTGGAAGCACAAAGAATTTGTAATGTGATTATTTTTCTTAATACACAAATTCTGCTTAAAACACAAAAAAGGAAGAAAGCTGTTTTCCCTGAATGTTGAACTAGTCCTTTAATGAACAGATAGAGGTTTTGAATGAAGAATTTACTTCAAAATAAGAATCAGGCAGTTCTTATTCGTGGGAAGAGACATAAAAACGCATGAAATAGCAGGACTGAGTGTGAAGCTGCCTTTCTAATCTATGTCGCCCAGTGTTTTGAAAGTAGAAGTGGTTGAATGGGACCTCAGAATGACTGTGTATAGAAGAGATTATGTTGTTTTTCTGTCAATATAAAATTTACATGTTTGGCCATACTTTAAAATAGAATGTGTTTGATTCATTCAGGGGGCTAGAGTGAAAAGTTGTGTTTTTCAGTTTCACTTATTCCTTCAGTGACGGGTTTCCCATCAGGCTCTTCTGCTGTGAGGCATGTAACAGCACTGCTTGATTCATAAAGTATTCACATGTTCACAGATCATGTTGTCTTGTGGACGAGAGCCAGGTCCTGCTGATGCTGCATCTTCTATGCTGTCACTCAGGACTATTTTGGTGGTGGCTGTGGTGGGAGGGTTGGATTAGCAAGAAGGTAACTGGGGGGAAAGCTTTAGGGACAAAAGTTCCCAAAGAGGAAGAAGAATCACATTCTGTTCATAGACTCAGTCTGTCACTGCCACCACCAACAGCAGCAGCAGCAGCAGCAGCTCATTGTTCAGCCAAAAACTGTTGTGTAGCGTTTCCAGAGACCACCACAGAGCTGTTTGAATATATTCACCTGAAACCTTTGGAGATTTCATAGTAGAAAACCCTGCAAATTCTCTATTTTTAATGCAGTGTTGAAATATCGCAGTGCTGGAAATGTGCCATTGTAGCACCGTGTGCGGCACAAACAGGTTTCCCACAAGTTTTAAGTGTCAGTTGAATAATTCGATGTGTGGGTTTTTTGGTGACTTGATTACTTGTATTTATCTGTTTTTCTTTCTAATGTAGCACTGGTTGGAGTTCACAAAATCAATCTCAAAGCAAATGAAATGTAAGTACATTGAATTTCTGTGTATTTGTCTTATTCATGGAAACAGGTCATTAAATCCTTTATACTGATCACTTGGTCTGCACTGATAGACAATAGATGCTTGAATCCATAATATATACAAAGGCTTTATTGAATGAAACCGTGCAAACACTGATGAAACATGTTATTTGTCCAGTTTTGTACTTGATATTTTTGTTCATTAATTTGAAATGGAATATGTTTGTATTTATGGGAACTCTTGTTTGGTGCCAGTTATTTGATATTGTAAAAAGAATTTTTCACTGTTCCTGAGTTTCCTGTTGGGCTTTTGATTTCCATGTTTTAAGGTTTGGTGTTTGTTTCCTCCAGCTCAGCCTCCGTTCACCATGTGTCTGAGAGTCAAGTTCTACCCCCCTGATCCTGCTGCTCTGAAGGAGGAAATCACACGGTATGAGCTAAGTTGATAATGGTCGTATATTTTATTCTTGACAGCGTACTTTTGTTTCAGTTTACGGTAAAATCAGTAAGATAGTCAGTGGAGCCATGAGGAGACTGCCGTCATTTGACAAACCTGTGAAAAACAGCTGAGATCCTTTTTTTTGTGTTCTAAAAGTTGGTTAGGCAAAGCAAACATGTCTCTTTCTAAAAAATTATTTATGTGCCTTCATAATTAAAATGCCTGAGTACTTGACTGTCTAAAACATTATGATAAATATTACACAAAACAAGGTTTGCAAGAGGAGGCAGAGGAATGTGAAAGCATTTGGTGGTGGAAATCAAAAACAAAAACCTGTAACGTTGTTGAAGTGCTCACTCTTATCATCTCTGTTCTTTTTAACAGACCTGTGGTAATATTTTCTCATTCATTTGCAGAAAGCTAAACATGACAAACTAAAAAGGAAGAGCAGTGAGTGTACGCTGCATTCAGAAAATGCCTAGCGCATGCACTTTTTGCTGACGTATTCATCACCGATTATGGGCCGGCAGGAGTCCAATCTCTGTCTGAGTTGTAAGGAGATGAAATGTGCACCACATATAAAATGCACCGAATGAACAGAACAGAAAGCGGAGATAGGGGGCAAAAGGTACCGACGCAGAGCGGAAAAGGGAAGGAGGGAGAATGAAAGGCTGGGGTTGTGGGAGGAGGAGGAGGATGGAGAGTGATATACGAAGATGAGGGCGGAGAGGCTAGAGACGGTGCCGGCCACAAAGGGACACCCCACGTCTGCCCCTCTCATCCCCTTGTGCAAAGACGCTGTACTACATAAAAATGTTGTCTATGTAGAATATCCTGTAGGTAGCATTTGTTATTATGTAGCTAAGGTGTTACAAATAATATTTACTGTACAATTACTCTGTGCCCCAATAGAATTGTCCCATATAAATGGAACTCAGCCAGCTTTTATTTTAATTATATATATCTGTGATACATTTACTGTAGTTCTGTTCTTTCTGTTGGTAAAATGCTTTTATTAACTAATGGACTGACAAAACTGCTGATGTGCTAAGCCCTTACCAGTGCATTTATGGATGTATGACACTGTATATGCAATCCACAGGAAATCACAAGACCTGCCTGTGAAGAGAGCCACAAGGGGAAACAGATAAAAGGAAAAAAATAATGCATTTCCTCATTAATCAATGCAGACATTTTAAAAGCATTGAATATCAGTGTGGCAGTGTAAGGGTAAATGAGCAACACAGGAAATGAAAGCACTTCTTTAATGCTTGGATCCATACAAGGAGAGTCATTAGCCTTTATGGGACTGCATTTTTCCTGTTCAAGGTTGGGAAGGATGAATAGGGGGCTCTGGGGTGGCGGGGGGGCTATAATTCCACTAAACGTGATGTCCTCACCTCTTATAAAACAACAATGATGATAATAATAGTCATGTCATCGTTGTGCTGTGATTAGATTCATTAAATGGCAGGATGTAAATTTTATGCTTTAGGAGCTGGTTGGGAGGAATTGAAACAAGGCTGTAGGCTTTATGAGCAGCACAGCGTCAGTAGCCACTTTTCCCTCAGGGCCATCCTACTGCCTTCTTTCCCCAAAACAAAACCCTCATTTCTGCCAAATCAAAAATAACTATTCAAACCACCCACGGAGAACCTGAACTCAATAGCCTTTGAGGTTTATCAGGTTTGTTGTTTTGCTGCTCCTCTTTTCGTGCTGTTTTATTCCTTCTGTGTTTTCACGGAGAAATGTCCCTGTACATGTGGTTATTGGTGTTTATGAATATCATTAGTGTCCTCCTCAGAAGGCTTGTCTGATGGGATTTTTGTCCTTTGTAGGTATCTCATCTTCCTGCAAATCAAGAGAGACCTCTACCACGGTCGGCTTCTGTGCAAAACCTCAGATGCTGCCATGCTGGCTGCCTACATCCTTCAAGGTAATGGAGGCTGACAGATTGATAAGACTTGCATTATTCTCTGCTCTTCACATGACCCCTGTTTTATCATGCCGTGTAGTTCATAATGCTGATGAACACTGCTAGTCAAGCTAATCGTTTTTTTTTTTTAATGAGTGGAAAGAGCTAATTAGAAGACATAAGCAGAATGTGTATTTCTCATCAAAACATGATAGTTTTCATGCTTTATGGTTAAAGACATAATAAGCATTGCATGTGATTTTTCATACTGATATTGGCTCTAAAACTGGAATAAAGTGAAAAGTTAATCTGTACTTTGTACATCCTCAAAAAGGAGGAACTCGTGCTCAGTTGGACGGTCTTTGAAGTGGTTATCTGGCATCTTATCATCATCTTACCCTACACACAAATACCAAGCATAACAGACATGGGGTATAGTGGCACAGCCAACACTACAGAGAGCGCAGTGATAGAGGATGGGCTGATGAATTAAAGATGGGCTGCCAGGTCAGCTCCTCCTTGCAGAGAGAAATTGGCATCAGGGTCATCTGAAGGAGTGCAGTGTGGTATGAAGGAGCACAAATAATCTTCACCTGCAAAACAACCACTGTGCACAAAATTCTTTATTAACTTTGGGTGTCTAGAAGTATGTTTTCACCTTTCCTGTTCCCTCCTCCAGCCGAGATCGGTGATTATGACCCAGGGAAGCATCCTGAAGGTTATAGCTCCAAATTCCAGTTTTTCCCTAAACATTCGGAGAGGCTGGAACGACGGATTGCAGATATACACAAGACAGAACTAATGTAAGAACCAAATTATGCAGCCGCACCTCCACTGTCGCATACTCTCACTGTTTCACAGACCTGCAGATCCTACACCCATATCCAGGCTGATCAAAAGCCAGACTTCCTGATATTTACGTAATTGACTGCTTTAATGAAGGACCACTGGCTTGTATTGGGTTGGCTAGACAGATTATTGTCAGTCATTTGAGCAAATGGGGTAGAAAAGCTCAGTTCTCCACCAACCTCTCAGATAACACAGTCAGATTGTCTTGAGTTCATAGCCTGCCCTTTGTTTGCACAGCTATTACTGATGGATACTAACCTCAGCTTCACTCGAAGAGCAGCGGAACACAGTTATTGAAGGAGATCTGATGGAGCAGCTGTACACAAACAAACCCAGACACAAACCCTCTCTTCTCACACACTGATGAAGTGTTTCTCTCACCGATCCATCCAAGTCTGTCAAATGAATCTTGCTCTAATGATCATTTGTGACATTAATAGATCACATTAGTTATAAGACACAGAAAGGGAAAGTCTTCAAAACAAACAAAAAGGAAGCAAAAATACAAGATGTCTGTTTAATGAAAGACAGTGAGACACAATAGAGGGGGAATTGCATCAACCAAGTCTAGTTTTTGTGCTACCGAAGCTGAATGACAAACAGCGTGAGACCCTGCTGCCCACTAGTGGTTTATTCTCTCTTCACCACAAAGTAAACATCATGCAACAACATGCTTGCTCATCTTATGTTGATGTCTGAGCTGCTTTGGTATATAGTTTTTCCAAATTCATATATCACAACCATGGGCATTTATTTGTGTGTGTCCATTCCTCCCACGAGGCTTTTTGAATATTAGACCTTTGAAATTGACACAATTGTTTTGGTGTGTTGTTGCTCTCCCTCAGTGGACAGACGCCTGAAACATCGGAGCGAAATTTCCTGCAGAAAGCCCAGATGCTGGAGACATATGGTGTGGATCCACATCCATGCAAGGTCTTTCAACTGCTGCTGTACTATATTAGACATTTCATGTATTTCTGTTCAACTTAAAATATTGCCATGGGATATACACCGATCAGGCATAACATTATGACCACCTGCCTAACATTGTGTTGGTCCCCCTTTTGCTGCCAAAACAGTGCTGACCTGTCAAAGTATGGATTCCACTGGACCCCTGAAAGGGTGCTGTGGTATCTGGTACCAGGATGTTAGCAGCAGCTCCTGTAAGTCCTCTAAGTTCCGAGGTGGGGTCTCAATGGATCAGACATGTTTGTCCAGCACATCCCATAGTTGCTCCATCGGATTGAGATCTGGGGAATTTGGAGGTCAAGTCAACACCTCAAACTCATTGTTGTGCTCCATAAACCATTCCTGAAGCATTTTTGCTTTGTGGCCCGGTGCATTATCCTGCTGAAAGAAGCTTTCAGCAGGCGTTTCCTGTTTCTAACACATCAACTTTGAGGACGAAATGTTCACCTGCTGCTGAATAATCCCACCCACTAAAAGGGGCCATGATGAAAAGATAATCAATGTTGTTCACGTCACCTGTCACTTGTCATAATGTTATTCTTGCTCGGTGTACAAAACAGTAAATGGTAAACTTGTTTGATTTATGATTTTTTTTTTTATGTTTAAATTCTTGTGTCTAAGTTACATTTGAAATATTTTTTTGTGTTTTTCAGGATGTGTCTGGGAACCCAGCTTTTCTCGCCTTCACACCATTTGGTTTTGTGGTGCTTCAGGGAAACAAGAGAGTTCATTTTCTCAAATGGTGAGTGAGTGAAATGTGCAACTTTCTTACATAAGCACACACTCAAGTCTTTGCAGGGCCCAAATCACAAGCGCCACTCTGCTGGCTTGATTTGACATATGTGTTCTAAGTGTGTGGTTTTGAAACAGCACGTGCACTGCAGCTGGTTGTACAGTGAATGTCAACAAATCTCCTCCATCTGCTTCTACCTTTGACAAGAGCCAGAGGCTGACATGTGCAAAGATGGCTGTTTACACCACCTATATTCACCATAATACACAAAAGAAGATCAAGTAAAGCTTCATAACAATAGTCTTCTCTGGCAGGATATAGTTATTTTAATTCACCATGATGCTTCACTGAAAAATGTAACATGTTAACAACAAGATGCTCTTTTTTTGTTTTGAGAAAGTTGTTTGCATAATGAAAACAGATTCACTTTTTAGTGTGCCCTCGATACAGCTCAGGTTTCCCCTTGTCTGCAGGGATTATAATTATCAGTTATTTGTTTTGTCAGTCTGACACAGGTCCGTGGCTGTTTATGTGATCTCAAAGTTGCTTTCATTAATATTTAAAGAGGCTGTGGCTCTCCAGTTCCACTTGTTGTATGTATAATTGTTGCTGTGCTCTTTTCCGTGCAGGAACGAGGTGACCAAGCTTAAATTCGAAGGCAAGACATTCCACATATATGCAAATCAGAAGGAGGTGAGAGCATGAATTTTCATCGGCGGAGAAAAGACTCCAGAGTATACGGTTTCTTGACAGCCTGTAGAGTGTGGTATTCTGCCTCAGTTTATTATATTGTCCTGCACGTTCTCATATTTTTAACGTGCAGGACAAAAAGATCATCTTGACATACTTCGCACCCACTCCGGAGGCATGCAAACACCTCTGGAAATGCGGAGTGGAGAACCAAGCTTTCTATAAGTGAGTCTCTGTTATTTCATTTAATTTCTCCTCACAGTCATGATTTAGTTACTTCAAGCGCAGTCAGGCAGGTTACTGTCACAGTACGTTGGTGTCCCTCTGGGTTGTTTATAGTGGGAAAATGAGGTGTGAGTTGCTGCCGACCTTTAATGAATGAGTGTGCACTGGCACGAGACTGCAAGCACTTCAACGCTTCCTCTGGACTATGGCTCCCCTGTCTCAGCCATGAATAATATTATGGGTCCTTTCTTCTTTTCTTGGTTCTGGAAAGGTGATTACATGTTTAAAAAAAGAAAACAAGCCCTGTGTGAACTCAGAGGATGGCAACAGTGTAGTATGACTCAGGGGATGAAAGGTGTGTGCGGGGGTTAGCGGATGAGAGGAGAGGAAAAAGAGGGAAAGAGAAGAGCTTGGTATGTGCATTGTTTTTTGAGTTAATATGATGTGTCTGTCTGATGGTGCTCTGAAGTCGCAGATACTTTATTTACCTTATTAGGACTCTCCTGGAATAAGGAGTCTGGGGGACTACAAGGAAAGAACATGATGAAATGTCATGTCTGTCAGTGAGGCACACATCCTTTGAAAGCAAAATGAAGCATTAAACATTAATGTCTCACTTTCAACGGCAATATAAACATGTTGAATAGTGTATGGAGCCATGTTAAGGATGCAGTGCCTATAGTTTAAAGAGAGGTTATGCATAATTTAAAAGCAGGGTATTTGATCCTAGACTCTGCTTCGCTCTGGGATTCAGAAAACAAAGATTACATATATTCATGCCTCAATGATGTAAGCGTCACCGTCTAGCAAAAATAAGCTAATTGTTTATTTCCAGGATCACATCAATGGTTTTTCTTTCTGTTTTCTTTTTTAGGTACAACAGGTAACTTTTTTTTTTTTTCTTCTTTTTTTCCAGGCTTGAGAAGTCAAGTCAGGTTCGCACCGTGTCCAGCAGCAACCTGTTCTTCAAGGGCAGCCGTTTCCGTTACAGGTAGAGTACACAACAATGTAGCATTACTGATGACGGGGAGGGGAGGACGCTGCAGAAAACCCCCAGCTGGAAGTGGAGAGAGTTACACTCAGAAGACATAACCTCCTGGCATTATGTGCTGTAACGTCAGCTACTTTTTCCCAGAGGACAGGCCTGACACATAAGATAGAGGACACAATAAGGAGACTGATCACATGAGACAATATCACCTTGTATATACTTGATACTGAGTTATGAAAGTATTAAAAAAAAATATGTATATATTTTCTCATCGACCTTTAGTGTTATCTAGATTAATCTATAAACCAATGTGTCTGTTGTCCCTGGACTGTAAAATGTAAAGTTCAGTAATATCAAACACATCTGTATAGCTAGATACTAACTGCAGCTAAGAGAGAAAATAATATTCATTTTCACTCAAAATTCAAGATTATATGATGAAAATGTATTTGCATCAAAAGCCAGGCAAGTCATGGTCATTGTTTTGATATTTTTGCCTGCACGTCTGTGTGCATTTGTCTCACGGGTGGTAATTCAGTTACACAGCGCTGAATTCACCGGGTTAATTCAATCATGATGCTCATGTATTCACCACCACTGCAGTGATGGCTCTCATGGCTTTAGGTGACACCAGAATGGCTGGTTATGTGTGCGGTATGTGTGTGCGTATGTGAAACTCATCCTGAGCATCATCTCTGTGCTTTATAACAGTGGACGAGTGGCAAAAGAGGTGATGGAGCAGAGTGCCAAAATCAAACGCGAACCTCCAGAAATTCACAGGTAGAGTTGTATGTGAACTCAGGAGAGGTCAGAATGCTCTCGATGAGATTTTTTTTTTTTTTTTTTTCCTCCATAGGCACCAAGCTACTGTAGATACCTTAGTATGAGGTGCACCTAGTCGCTGCAGCATGAGTTACCTCCACTCGGGCCGTGTCTCAGTGCCATGATGGTTGCGTATTTGTGTCTGTGTTTGTCTCTGCAGGGCTGGCCTTGTGCCAAGCAGAAGTTGCCCATCCATCACCCATGGACCTCGACTCAGCAGTGTACCGCGCACACGTCGGAGAGCTGTGCACATATCTATCATGGAGGGTAAGAACTGAGTTCCAGCCGTACACTTCACCAAGCAACAATTCTCATGATCACAAGTTGTGGTTTGACAGGCAATTAAGATTTCCACCTCAACATATGCTCATGAATAATTTATTGCAACAAAAAACTGGTTGACAGAATTTTAAAACGGATAAGTGAGCCTTTAGTCCTGTATAGGAGGACTTCTCCTTCCTAGAGAACACACTTCTGCACACACACACACACACACACACACACTCATGCTGTAACTAGAGCCTTATGGCCCATTTCATGATGCAGGTGTGTGCGTCAGTCAGCCTGCTTCAAGTCAATGCAGTGATTCAGAGCTGTGTGCGTGCGTGTGTGTGTGTGTGTGTTAGGACTGTTGTTCATAACAAAGACGCAGCTAAAGTTACTGATTTAGCTCACCTACAGGCTCCTGGCCCAGAACAGGTGGCCTCAGTGCTTGCATTAACCAAACAGTCCAGCAGTGACACTCTGATTTTGCCTTAAATAACATACTGCAAGTTTGTACATTGAAAGAAACGGGGGTCAGTAGCAGGTGGACTGTATATGTTGAGGGTCTTGTTGTCTCTCTTGCTGTGGGTTCAATAGAAGCATGAGAGCCTCCCACCCCCAGTGTGTGCTGACTTGGTGTCTTACAGCAGTATTAATACCCCAGCTAAAATTAGCCTGAGTCTTCTACTCCATGTATGTCACTGGCCTGGGTGGGAACAGACATGGCCAGGCCGATGCTGACGATTCCGTAACTGCTGCAGAAACCCACTGATTCACCTCACACTCCTCTTTGCATACTGCAACCGAGGCAGAACCCTTCAGCCAAACACACACACACGCGCAGACTGTGGCCTGGACTCCGGGACAGGGACCAAAACAACAGGATAAACACGCGCATGCTGCAGCCATGGTGAAGTGTCTGATCCGCATCACCACCCGGGTGAACGTCCACCTGCGTATGATCAACCACTGCTACCGGGATGTGAAAGTTCGCGTACTGAGCCTGGGGCCTCGCATGCTGGGCAAGGCCCTGGGCATCCTGCCCCTGTACCCCTCTCTGACGGGGCCGCAGGAGTCTGCCAGCACAACCCCACTGCCTGGCACTCCCCTGCCTTACATTCAGACCAGCCAACCTTCAGGTAAACTCATCCCAGTCAGCCAGAAGTACGCTTGTTATGGAGGTGCCAGTCACTTTTTAAAGCTGTCTCTGTCCTGTAAATCTTGGTGGAGAGGGGCTGATACTATTCCTGTAGTCGTTTGTGTCACCTGATCTGGCAGTTTTTATTCCTCTTGATGCTTTTGTTGATTTTGACTGGACTAGACTTAATGTGGCAGCTATATTTGGTTCCAACCACAACACAGTATTTCAAGAACCATCTTGTATTTATTTGATGTTTGAATTTTTTAAGTTATCTTACAGTCTTTCAAATTAGAGGTCTGTATCATTGTAGCTTCACTACAGCAGATCAGCACTGAGTAAAGATGGCTGCTGGTACTCCTCCAGCCTTCATGCCTCCTTCTTTTCCCTTGATAAGACTTTGGTGTCAGTTGAGGCCTAGACACTGGACATAATCTATCTTACTTCTGCAGTTTTTAAAATATCCCTTTCGTGATTTGCCTCCTTATCTATAGCTGAGTTTTAATCCTTCTCGTTATAGTGAAGGTGTAATGTTGCTCTTGAGAATGTGATATCGTCAGCAAAGGGCTGAACTGCAGCTCATCTGTGGAGAGACGCTTATATGCTGCACAGTGCTGAACAGTACACAGATCCCTCAGGGGCAGGATTTTGGCCATCAAACTACTGCATTGTTGACCGTTTGTAGGTTGACTTGGCCTGTATGCCAAAATTCACTCTACTGTTGCAACTGGAGGGGAATTGTGTGCAATTTTTGTATAACTCGATTTGCAAAAGTTAGATTTTAATATGCTAGAATTTTTCAAAAACAGACATTGATTGATGTAGTTGATAAATTATCCCACAAATTTTCCTTCACCACCATATCAGGATATATTCACCATCACAGTGCATCTGATCCTGATATCTGGTTCTCTGGTGTTTTTTATACTATAATAATCAGCTCATGTCTTGAAACAATTGTCACACATGCTGTATTTTGTCTTCTGATGTTTACATAGGAAATGGACACTGGTCTCTCAACAAACAAGAATTTCTTGTTCACATAGCCATGTAAAAATTGTCTTAAGGTCTAAAAAAGTTAAAATATAAATAATATAATGTAAGAATTATGTATATAATGTAAGAATGACCTTGGGATTTATATTTATGCTGAAAGAGAGGAGGTTTTATGAAAGCTTTTTGGAAAAATATAACTACCGTACATCCAAAGTAGAAACTTTGATGTATTACAGGTTACTTAAAGTACTTATTTTGGGAGATTGTGTCTGAGAAAGTGCTTAAATATTAGGGGATGCCGACCATTTTATGAGGGAACTTGATTGGCTTATTTTAAGCTTTTTCAAATATACTTTATCTTAAAGGGTTTGTTGAATGAGATCTGCACTGCCAGCGTAATTGGCTACATGATGATTTCTTCCATTTGGGTTAATGATTAAGCTTCAGCTCCTGACCGTTCAGTACAATGACCCCCCCCCCACCCCCTCTGTCTGTTCGACCGTGGGAACAGCATCATCAGATTTCAGCTCTGCGGTTGGAGACTGTGTGTCTGTGCTCTGTAACAGACCTCTGCTGGACAAACAGCAGAAGAAACCACTCAGAACTCACAACCAGCACAGAATAGGACTGACCACATTATACTGTGTCTTGTCAGTAACGTTACCAGTCCTCATTTTCATACTCGAGAAGAGAATATATCAATTTGAGGAAGAATGTTTTGGTGGCCAAAGGTCAAAGGTCACTGTGAGCTTAAAAAGGCCATAGTTTTGGTTTTGCAAGTGTGATCGTTCAGTTAGGAATGTCTTCAAATTTGTTACTATAGAGATGGTGATCAAGGGGCCATAAATATAAGGACAGCTTATAGTTCAAAGGTCAACTTCACTGTGGCCATTAGTCATTTCTGTAACTCAGGAAGAGAAAACTATGAACATATTTCTCTCAACCTGTTCTGGAGACCAACAACCACAAGGCAGTAATTATAGTCTCATCCTGTAAAATGTCTGTAATATTCCTGCCATCATCTGCGTTTTCTTCCTCCACAAGGTCTGGAGTCCCTCCGCGACAGTGCCCACTCTACACCAGTGCGTTCTGTGTCCCACGGGGAGTCGTTCGTACCTCGCTCCCGGAGCCAGGCCACAGATGCCAGCGACGGTACGGCGGTAATTTCGGATGAGGCCTACAGCCCGTCTGACAGTGTCCTGCCCACCCCAGTGGCTGAACACAGCATGGAGCTGACTGTGTCACGGCAGATCAACGGGGCGCCCTGCAGCATCGAAGAGGAGAAGGAGTCGGAGGCAGGCACCCCTACACATGGGGAGGGGGGTGATTTTGGTGTGGATGGTAGATCTGCACAGGAGGGTGCAGGGGGGGACTCAGCTCTCAGCGAGGTGGAACAGGTGAATAAGTTTGTCTTAAGTGTACTCCGTTTGCTCCTTGTGACCATTGGACTCCTCTTTGTCTTGCTCCTCCTCCTCATCATCCTCACCGAGTCAGACCTTGACATAGCATTTTTACGTGATATCCGCCAGACCCCCGAATTTGAGCAATTCCATTACGAATACTTTTGTCCCCTCAGGCGGTGGTTTGCCTGCAAGCTCCGCTGGGTGGGCGGGTTGCTCATTAACAAGTGAGAGTGCTGTCGTAGAGTTCGTAAGCCAGTTTGGGGGTCTGAGAAGACGATTAGGACTCCGGAGTGATGGAGGGCAGCTTCGTCCCAACCATGAACCCTGCTCCTCCCATCATCCTCCTGCTGACAAACAGCTTGGACCACTCTTGGTAACACCGGGCCAGGATCTCTTTTCCCTTCCTCCACTTTGAGTTACCCCCCCCTCAACCCCAACCCAACCACCTCCTTTTTTCACTTGTTTTGCTCTTCTTTTTTTTTTTCTACAAAGCCAGAGGACATCTTTTTCTTTTCTTTTTCTCTTTTTCCAAATCATTTCAGGTGTTTTATTTTTTCAAATAATACAAAGGAAAAAAATGTCAACGAACTGAATCATTTTAATCGGTTCCATTTAGAGGAACAGAAGGTTTTGTTGCAACCAATGAAGGTTGCCTTCATTTATTATTTATTGCTTTTTAATCATATATTTGAATAAGGAGGCATGAATTTGAATGGTATTTGAGCAGGTTGATTTGTCCATAAGATGGAAGTGAGTTAGGTTAGAGTCAACAGGCCTACTGCAGTGAAGTATACGTAAGGCAATGTTGTATTGAGTCTTTTGATACTGACCCTTCCCAAACAGAGGTCAGACAGACAAACAGCAGATTCACCTCATCAGAAAAGGAACAGCAATCTGAAGAGAATAACAGTGAAGGCTCATGAAACGGGGAGCAGACAGGGTGATTACCAAATGCCTTTTTTCAGAGGATGTTGATGACTGTTGGCTGTTTTGAAATTTGCAGAGTTGTTTAAAGATGCGCTTTAGTATACGATGGTGTACAAAGCAAACTGGTGAAGATCAGAGTTGTTTTTCTCACGTTTTGTGAGGATACAGTGGAATAAAGCAGTACTATTCGTGTTATGTGAGCCAGTAGTGTCAGATGCAGTTAGAGATACAGTCATGAGGAGCAGAGACTCACTTGCACCAATAGATAATAGTCTAGATAGATGTGCAAGGCTCATATGGTTTAAGTTTAATTTAGTACGTTTCAATGTGCTGATTTGTTCAGCTATTTCTCAAAATTATTTGATTTGCATCTTCTCATAAAGCTGAAATTCAATGAATTTCAAGAATTTCTTTGTATGAAGAATTTATGATTTATTTTGGTTTCATATCAACCATGCCCGTAGGTTTATGTATCATACTATATTATTATTATTATTATTATTATTATTAGAATAGAAGAAGAGTAATGATGTACTTTTTGTACAAATTAGTTTGTTTCCTAATATATATATTGACAGGTTTTTCCATGTATATTTTAACAGAACTGAAATGTTATTTTGTTATTGAAGATTAAATTATACCTTTTTTAGCGCTGCGTTTCAAGTAAGGTCAGAAGCATACATGGTAATATGGTGGGGGGGGGGGGCAAAAAAACAACACCAACAAAAAAATAGGGTTTTATCCAGATCCACTTAACAATCAGCCTTCAATGTTTAAATGTGTATTTATGCTGAAAAAAAAGCTGCAGATATCGTTATAACACTGCAAATACCAAATAATCCAAAAACACATTTTTGACTTTCATAACTTTATCATGTTTTATTGTACTTGAAGAGTCCGCAAAGGTGACTGAGCCTGACCGGCAGTGATCTGTAACAGTAACAGTAAAAAAACTTAATTAAACATATTTTAAAACCAAACTAGAGCTGGAATTATGAGTTTATTGATTGATAAAATATTAACTGGAAACTATTTTGACAGCTGTGTAAATATCGTATTTCAAGCACAAATTCCAAACACTATCCAGTGTCAGCGTGAGAACTTTTTACATTTAATATCTTTGGGTTTTTGAATGTTGGTCATTTTTTTTTAGCAAATATGAAACCTATCACATTTTCAGAAATGTGATATTGAAATAAGTGTTTAAACAAAACATTTTGTTTCCAACAAAAAAAAAAAAAAAAGTTAAATGGAAACTTTACCTCCTGGACTGGGGAAACAATGGAAAATGTGTAAAAAAATACGGTATATAATGAAAGCATTTTCTGAGGTACCTAATGTTTAAATAGTTTCTTCCCTTGATTTTTCCCATTCAGATAAAAGCAGATAATGTTTTTACTACAGTATAATACTGAAAGATACTTGCTGCCCTTTGACTTTTCCGGTCAGGCTCTAGACTCCTTGTAGCTCCAGGGAGCGATAACTGTCATGACAGCTGGATTCTGGGTAAAGTCTGTTTTGTTTTTTGTTTTTTACATTGCATTTCTACCTCCTGTACCAAGTGCAGGTCTAAGTTTTAGTGTCTCTGTATGTAGGAATCGGAACAAGACTTAGGGTTATTGCAGTGGACATTTAGACAGAGAAATAGTAAAAGAAAAAAAAAAGTAAGTCAGTTTTTCATATTTTGCTAAAAATGGAAAAAAGAAAATCTGAAAAAGCAGACATGGATTGGTATCAAAGGATGAAAGGCATGTGGTGTCCTGTCTGTCATGGCTGTACAGGGGTTGCTTGTTTTTGGCCTCCTCTTTCAAACATCCCCCCACCACCCTATTTTACCCCTCTTACCCCCCCACCCCTACACCAGCAGCTGCTCTGCTGAAACCCTGATGGTGATACCTTCTTGGTTTGCTCCTGTGTAATTCAAGCCTGTCAGTCATTGGCTAGGTTGTCTTCCTGACCACAGAGTAGCATACACTTTGGTGTTGTGGCTGGATCCACTCTTCTCTCTCATTATCCTTCACCGACTCGAGTTATCTGTGGTGGAGGGAACAGCACAATGCCCAAGGGAATATCAAACCATCAGAGCTACGATAGGCAAGTGACCTGTATACAGTATAGGAGTTTATTTGGGTCAAGTTAATGTTTTTTTTTTTTTTTTTCTTTCCTTGGATCCGTCCAGTAAATGCAATGAAATGAAGCACATTTCTCCCAACAAAGGGTGGAGCAGAGTGGGCATTTTTTTTGTGTGTGTGTGTGTGTGGGGGGGGGGGGGGGTGTTGTGTGTGTTCATTCATATTTCTTTACATTTGTTACTTCTTTGCTGACATAAAGGTCAACTTGAGTTGTTAGCAGGACATCTTTTAAAGGTCGCACTGCAAAGGTGATTCTCATTCATCTATCAGCATTATGTAGCTTCAGTGGTCTCTCTCTTTGAACATGCAACAATTCAACAGAAAAAGGCAGCATTATTCAAGGAGCAATAATCAGCTGTTGGAACAAGGTGATTTGATTTATAAACTTGTGTATGAAACTCCAACAATGAACATGTCCCTTCTGTGTCTATAAAAAACACTTTGCTGGTGTGCTAACTCGAACAACAATATGACCACAGAGACACTTGTTTCATTCAGTAATAACATTTTATAAAAACCTATTTTCCGTGGAGACCTCTTGTGTGGATGTTTGTTCTGCTGCCGTTTTCTTTGCTGTTTTCATTGTTAAGTGACAGATTTGCTCCCTGTGCCTGGATCCTAACTCTGCAGTCTACCAAAGTGGCAAAGATGAAGGAATGGAGAGTGAAAGACACAACATCTCTGTCAGTTGTACTACAGACTTCTGCATCCCAGGCCGAGAGGGAAAGTGTTCATCTCTGTGAGTGTGATGTACTCTGTGCAGCCCCCCAAAAAAGAAAAAAAGTCTCATTTTGTCTCAACAGGTGCATTTTCCCGTGACAAATTTGACTTTACATTTACATTTCAGTTGCTTTGTCATGTTTACATATTTACTGTTCTTTTACTTCATGGGAGATAGTCACAGTTCTGGTCAGGTGTGTCAGCACCATCAATTGATTATAAATGAAAAACAGCTGATCCATCCATCTCTGAAAAAGCAACATAGTAGAGACATTTACAATAGGATGGACTCAATAACAGAAACACCTACATGGTATTAAATAATTTTTATTTGGCTTTGTCAAAGAATTTTGGGACATTTTTGAGGTGGTGGTGTACTGGATTTGAACTGTCCATGTTAAATTCCCTGTTACTTGCTACATATTAAAAAATAATAACTATAATGATAACAATAATTATGAAATAATCCAGAATAAAGTTGCAAAGTTTATCACTGGCTTTTCTTCCAACCAAATTTTTTAGGGTTTTTAAATTATATTTATGCAATGAAAATTTATCACACTGTCAATTTATATGATCAAAATCAAGTGACTTGACTATTAGCGACTTGAATTAAGTTTCTGGATGTGGGTTTCAGATGTAGGACTGAGGGGTTGGTGATTGTCATATCTTAAGACTTCCTGGTCTGCTGTGTCTTTTTGCCAGCCAACAGAAACACCCTCACACGATTGTGTATACACATCATTCAGTGTATATGCATATCCATGTCTGGTGGTGGGTTATGTTGTCTGCATCGCTCCATCCTGGGATCAGAGGTTACTGTTTAATTACATTACATATGAATATATATATACTTACTTATATATACATAAGTATATAAAACCATGTGCCAAATCCAGTTCTTGTTCAGTCTGATCCATTCCGAACCCGTTTGTACCGTAGGTAACCTTCTGTACAAGTCAGTATAAAATATTGTTTCTCTCCAATAGTCCCTTGTAACTGGTGCCATTAAATAAAACTATTCTAACTTGAAATAAACATTGAATAAAAACGTGATGTGGCTCCTCCTGTGGCTTTGTGGAACAAGAAAAATTCAGCCCCTTCTTGAAAAGATCTTCAGAGAGAAAACTAGTCAAAGCAATAGTGAAAAATTGTATCCATCTTTAATATAGAAAATGTTTTCACAGTAAAAAAAACAAAAAAAAAAACAAAAGTCAGTGCTCAAATATATTGTACAAACACCATAACAATGACTGTACAGATGTTAAAAGTAAAATTTTAGCAAAACTTTATGTATGTACTTTACAAAAATTACTTACACTAGCCTGCTTTAAAATGTAGTGAACAAGTAGTTTTCCCAGGAGTCAGCCCTAGTTCAGGTGAGCGAAGGCTGGCTTTAAGAAGGGCCTCTGATTGGCTTGAGGGATTGGAGCAGCCAAGACGCCCGGTCTCTTGCCTGCTGATGTGTTCCCTGCTGAGCTCCTGGACCCCCGACCTGCAGCTTTTGATCCACCTCCGGAGCTGGAAGTTGACCTGGATTTATTACTGTTATAGCCACGACTATCCACAACAGAGGAAGGATGGAAGGACACAGAAAGAGAGCGGAAAAAAGAAATGAGGCTTAGTTATGAAATGAAGCTTTTTGGTGAATTTGATCTCAAACTGGATGCTAAAATATGACCCTACGGACCCTTTGGAGTAAGAGCTTGTGTTGCCTTGCCCTTTTCTTTTCTTGGAATATTTGAAGAAAGGGGCTTTTTTCCTCTTCTGTCCCTGCGTGGAGTGATTACGGAAGTAGGTGGAGGACTCATCGTCACCTTCATCATCGTATTTTATATTTGCACGACCGCGCGTTGTATCTATCCATCCATCTCCGCCACTTGTAGTCTCCTCCTCTGCTACAGATATTTTGCGATAAATAAAACAATGTGTAAGATTATTAAGAGAGTTAATTGATTAGCGAAATGGGTGCAAACATTTTGTACATGCAAAAACAGCTGGGTCTCTTACCAGGTAGCTGCCATTCAGCGTATTTCTGCAGGACCTGAATGACTTCACCTCCGTACTTCTCCAGTTTGTCCTCTGTCACACCATCAATTTGTAGTAGGACATCTGGGTCAGACGAGAGCTTCTCTGTCATGGGAAAAAAAGTTTAGATTATAAAATGCTCATTGTGCTGTGGAATTTAAATGGTTTTTCTTAACAATTGTTTCAGACGTTACCAGCTATATTTTTCAAAGCGCCAGTAGAGAAGATGTTGTAATAGTGAATGCCAAATGCTTTCCCCAGCTGCTTGCACAAATCTGTCAGTTCTTGCAGACACTGCTTAACCATCTCCTCTCTCTGGGAAACCTTCTTGGCGCCAGCAGCTTTATGTTTCCTGATGCTAGATGCACTCTCTGTCTCATAGAACTCCACCTGTGACATAAAATCGCATTGTTAAATTAATCTCACAATTTAAGCAAAAAATCATTTTCCTTTATGATGTTACATATTAACTGTTACCTGCATATGTCCAGATAGAACGTTCATGGCCTTTGATCCAGCAGAGATGTAGGCCACCGCCTGGCCATTGACCGTGATATAAAGGTCTTCAACCAGGATTTTATCCAGAACCAGTTTTTTGAAGAGACGGTCAGCGTTGTGCCTGGAGTAGGCTGCTCCCATCCCAAACATTCCTGTCTGCAACTTTGCAGATTTAGACCCTGACAGAAGAAAAGTGAGAAAATTCATGGTTTTTCCCATGAGCACAGCTGCACAATACAACTCTTACTGCAATCATCATGCAAGAAAGGGCATTTTTAATGCAGGCACGAGCATGTACTGTACCAAGGAAGATGTCCACCAGCATGTTTAGTGTCAGCCGGTTTTGCTGAGCAGTCTTGCCGAACCTTGCTCCAACTTTCTCGCAGTTCTCCTGAACAAACCTTACGATCTTCTTCACATCTTCAGTGACATTTCTTACCTTGTATTGCTGCACATGGAAATATTAAATGTTTGCTCAACATGAAACAGCAATGCAGGTTTTGTGTAACAAAGGAAGTAATGAATGGTAAACGCTCCCTACGTTTGGTTTGGCGCAGTTGTCACAACTGACGTCGGGATGGTCTTTACAGAAGCTTTTCTTGAAATTGAGCTCCCCAAAGTAAGCAAGCAGCTGAATTCTCCTGCACTCCATCATGTTCTCACAGAATTGCACCATGCTGTTCAGATTGTTGTAATGAGTTGTTTTGGAGTGTCTGTCACCTTCTCTGTCCACTGATAAAATAAGAAACGTGAGTGTACATGACTAATACAGACAGCTAATCTTTGGGAAAGTAAATATGCTTTTCATACTAAATTCATAGCTTTTTGTGTGCAATAAGAAAGTTGTAGAAATTGTTATTTTTGCCACATACTACTGATAATCCTCTTAATGCGGAGAACATCAGTGTAGGAGTAGAAGAGTATACAGTGAGAGATCTCTCCGTCTCTGCCGGCTCTTCCCGACTCCTGGTAGTAACCCTCCACGGATTTAGGCAGACTGGCGTGGATCACATAACGCACATCAGGCTTGTCAATGCCCATGCCAAAGGCTATAGTGGCACAGATGACCTGACAGACAAAGAGCAACAGTGGAAAAAAAACCCCCAAAAAAACCAAAACCATCAGTTATACAGCGTATAGTTTCAATCCTTCGATCTTTAACTGGTTTGCAAAGTGATACCGTTGAATATGTGATTACACCTGTCACGATGTCAGCTCACCTGACAGCCGTCCTGATTGATCCACTTGCTCTGCACATACTCTCTGTCACTATCACTCAGGCCAGCGTGATAGGACAGAGCTAATAATCCTGCTCTCTGAAGACTCTCGGCCATGGCATCGCAGTCATTACGGGACAGACAGTACACAATGCCAGAGTCACCTGAAACATACAGAAAGTCAGCTTTAACAATACATTTTTTTTAAATTGATGATAAAAGTTTATCCGTCATCAAACTAAATCCTTAAAATGCAGTAAACATTCAGCATTATCTGTTTAATACGGTGCCATAGTTAAATGATTAGACCCTTCTTGACAACATAAAATTTCTAATTTAATGTCCCATTGAAATAATTCCAATGACAGACCTTATAAATGCTATAAATCTGAGCAGAACGTGCAACAAAAAAGTTATGACTTCTGAAAACAGCATGAGCAAAAAAGGTAGATCTGGATTATTTACGTGGATAGTGCTTCTTGATCCAGCTGATGCAGTCCTCATCAACCTTTTTGGGTTTCTTGGGCAGCACAGAGTACCTGAGGTTTGTTCGGTTGAAACTCATGGTAAACCTGATCATATATTAGATGGAAAATGTGCAGTTACTGTTGGGGAGACGCAACTGCAGTAAAAAAAAAAAAAAAAAGAGAGCGGCTGATTTCAAACACCTACACCTGCGGGCGGGTCATATTCAGCTGGTTAAGAATGTCTTTCTGGACGCGTGGGGTGGCAGTGGCTGTCAGAGCCATCATCGGGACATTGGGGAACTTCTGGCGCAATTCATGCAACCTCTTGTAGTCAGGACGGAAATCGTGGCCCCACTAAAAAAGTTAAGGTCACAGGATGATTCACAACGGCTCTTGCGAAAAAGCATACTGTAGTGTCGATTGTGTTTACAGTGAAAGAAGTGGAACACACCTGACTGACACAGTGAGCCTCATCTATGACAAACCGAGCCAACTGCCCTCGCTCATACAGGTGCTGCAAAGTGGAGATCAGCTTGTTACTTGCACTCACCTTGGGGAGAAGAAAAGATGCATCAGTCTTGTTTAAAAACTTACATGAAATCACTTGAAATGTTGGAATCTTTGAGTGTGACTCATTTGATGTATAATGAAAATGTTCCACTTCTCACCTTTTCAGGAGTGACATAGAGTAGTTTAATGATTGGGTCTTTCCGGGAGAGCTGCATATAAATCCTCCCTGCTTCTCTGTCGCTCTTATCACCAGACAGACTTGTTGCTGGAATCTGGAAAGTACAACAGAAAAAATAAACTCTGCTCTTTGTAAATAGCAGAGAGTTTTTAACATGCTTTACTCTGATCCAGCTGACCAGCAGGACTGAAACATACTCACATCCAATGTAGTGAGTTTCTGGACCTGGTCTACTATGAGGGATTTCAGTGGAGAGATGACAACAGTGACCCCCACTGACAGGCAGGCTGGCAGCTGGTAACACAAACTTTTACCACCGCCTGTAAATGAGTCAGTTAGAAATGTGGACATCTTTCCTGCATATATTAGAACAGATTCATGTGTTTGTCATACACAGCGTCTACCAACCTGTGGGCATCAAAACAAATGTGTCCTCCATCAGGAGTGTTGCATTAATAGCTTCGAGCTGATTAAACCTGAATTGATGAAGACCAAAACGCTTGTGAAAGAGCTTCATCATGTCCTGTGAATGGGGGAAGTTGAAACCTCTGAATCGATCATGGGCTGGGTTTATGAAGTTGGGCTCTGCAATGAAAATAAAACTACATCAGTGAAGATGCATACAAACCTCTAAAATTTTAAAAGCAGTGCCTTGATTTAAATATCATTGAACAACCATCTCAGATTCGCTCCAAAGAAATATTTTTAAGATTAAATTAGGACCAAGTGTTATTCCTATTCCTAAGATTGTTAGTTATTAGATAAAGACTAAAATTAAATGATCTCTTCTTGCTTTTCTTAGCAGCTCCATTTTGTAATCAACACATAAAAAAAAAAAAAAAAAAAAATCTGCAATGGCTGAAACACCCCAAAAATGAAAACTCTAAGCACATGATTTAAATGCTGAGTTTTTCTTTACAAAGTCAAATGGACTTTGATTTGATAAATACGGGATTCTTCCCTTCTGAGACAATTTACCAGGAGAGCAGATCTTTGACGGTTTGGCAGCAGATACAGGTGTGGTCGGTTTTTTTTCCCACTGAGATTTGCTTGTTCCGCCTTCCTTTATTGTAGTCGTGACAGAGCTGGAATTTTGTCTAGACAATGCTGAAGTTGAAGCCTCATCAAAATATTCTGGGATGTCAGAGTCATTAAAGTCATCTATGTCAAAATCATCAATGTAGAAGTCATCTGCTTCTATGTCTTGAGCAACTGTGGTATTGGCAGGTGTATTCAACTTGTTTTCCACAACAAGGTCTTGCTTCTTGGGTGAAAAGACAAGATCTGAGCCGTCCAGGTCTATGCTTGCATTCTCAGAGACATTGAAAGATGGCTTTGTGACGCTGTAGGTGGATGGAGAGTCACAAACACTCTCATTTTCCACATACAATTCCATACACTCTTTACTGTGCATGGATTTCACATTGACAATGCCGTCAGAGGGATCAGAATCATAGTCCACAGAGATTACTGAAGATCTTCTGGTGTAGAGCTGTTTATTGTCATCCAAAGGGACTGAGCTGCTGGATGACAGGACATTATATGTATCATTGCAAAGAGAGGATTTTTCCTTAAGACTGGAGTCAGAAATCACAGTGCTGTCTGGCTGCTGCATCCTGAATAAAGATTTTCCACTGGTTGCCAGAATTCTCTTCCTGGAGGAGACAGGCAGATGAGCGCAGTCTTATTGAGGTATAATTAAATATTATGAATAATAACAGTTGGTTTCCATGCAAATGTACACCCACCTTTGAGCCCTCTTCAGTAAAAGCTCATTTCCACAAGACAGAGCTATTAGTTCATATTCAGGGATGGAATCAACCATGGAGCAAATGGACTCCATGATACTGAAAAGCTGCTCATCTGAGACACAATCAAAGGAAAGAAACAATGAATCTAATGACCGCAGTCTTCATTTTATAGATAATGTGTGCACTTACTGAACAATCTAGAAAAAGATCTACTGTAACACCTACCAGTTTCATTTTTGGAGTGGTGATCAGAAGGTTGAGTTGTGATAGGTCCCTTTGAATTCATTTGACTGTCTCTGTTAGCAGGACCAGCTGATTTGGATCTGTTTGATATAGATGGTAGGAATTGCTTTAATGTTGAATCTCGTATAAACGGTGTGAGTACTTGTCAGTTCTATTACAAATTAAAAGTAATGTGGTTTTTATACAAACGTGTCTAAACAACTAAGAAGTTTTTATAAAAACAAACAAACAAAAGTAATATCACTAAATAAAAGAGTCAGACAAGTGAGTGAAGCAAACTTTTAACAGTTCAACTATAACTATATAATTATTTTATGGTTTACTGGATATAAAAAATAACTCCTGTAAACGCTAATGCATGATACATTGATAGAACTGACCTTGTCTCAAGTACCAAAGTAGTATAGGAGGTCACTTCTGGAACTGGTGAAGGGGGAATGTAGTCATCAATAGAGTTGTCATCGAGCTCTATTACCTTTGGGTCAATACATTTCTTCTTATTGTCTGAATGCCAAATAAAAAACAAAAACAAACAAACAAAAAAAGACATTGTTGTGATTTCAGAATAACAGCATTCCTGTACATGTTGTACAAAATGTTAAACAAGTGATGTAAACAAGTTGTGTTACCTGTCTTTTCCTCAAAAGGCTCAGACACAATATTGTTGTCATCTTCAGTATCACTCACGAGAGACTTCAGATGAGCAGGACGTCGTCTTGTAGGCATTTTTATTGGGTAATCATCGAGCAATAACTCTGAGTCTTGACTACAACTATGTCCTGTTGAAGCAACGGCTCTGTTGACATGGCACTTCAGTTCGTCGGTTTTCACACAAGATTGTTCGCTTCTGGAAATACTTTTCTTCTGTGAGGAACTTGCTGAGTTGCTGAAGTCTGGCGTTACAACCGAAGCATCAAGGTTAAGGTCTCCTGTTAATTCAGTTTTTTCTTCCTTTGAAGATGACATTGGATTGGAGCTTTTCCCATCTTTGTCTGAACTGAATGAGTCATTTTTTGTTTTGGCAGGAGTTTCAAAGTCATCAAAATCATCCCAATCATCAACTGAAATTCCAAGTGATGCATCAAGACTTGTAGATGTGTTATGTAAAGTTGAACCTGCGGTCACCTTAACACTGGATACTGTGGAAGGAGTCTGGCCTGCTGTTGCACAGTTACCAGCTGGGCTGATGGAGTCTGACATGCCTTTTGAACTTACAGGAAAGAAGTTGTTGATTTTGGACTTTTGAGGTCTCTCAAGCTTGTTTGAAAATGTCAAAGGAGATTTAGTCACCAAACTGTTTTTAGGGATATTGACATTCCTGTTTGCCAAACCATTATTGCTGATTACCTTGGAGGGGACTTCCACCTTTGTTGTTCCTGATGGGGACTTCTTTTTGAAAGAAAAGGCCCTGAAACACACACAGGGGTATAATATTAAGACAGCAGGATGAACACTTGAGAGCAGGAGGTGGATTTAGTGATGTGGGGGCCCTGTAGTGAATTATATTTACTTGTGTATATTTATTTATTTACCCTTATAAAACCAGTGAAAATGTCCAACCCACCAGGCCCTGAGCTTTCAAAGAAATGTGCCCCCCCTGAACAGCACAGCTGGAGCTGCAGGAAGGACCTTCACCGGCCTCATCTGCGTTACATGTTCAGACTGTGTGATAAACTGAATTCATGAAGAGTTGAAACTGTTTTAGACACGTGGCAGTTGATGGAGAGCAAATGTGGGTATGCTCCTAAGCAATTTCGACCAGATATAATTTATCCCTCCTGTATTAGTAACTGCTGGGCTCCTGTGTGAGCCCGTTTATAGCTAAAGAGACAGTTTATACAGCACATCTGACAGCTCTGAAGCTAACAGCCAGCTGGAGTTTAGTTCACCTTAAACTCACCCCGCTTTGGGTTTGGACAGAGACAGCTTGTTCTGGGCAGCACTGCTGTGCCTCGCCAGCTGCTCCTTCAAGTTATTTTGGGGAAGAGCCGACATTATTGGTGTGAAGCTGAGCTAGCGAGTGTTAGCCCGCCAGCAGTCCGTGTTCAGGTGCTGGAAGTGGTGACCTCTTTCCTCAGCATTGCCCAAAACGCGGGAGGAGCCGAGTGGACCGGAGGCTCCCGCTGTGTTTGTCCCGCTTCGGAAACAGAGTTTTATCTCAACATTTCACCATTTAACCGTACCGGCTCCTCGCTGTGTTAACAGTATGAAGTACACAAACAATGGATGGATTTTGCGCCCGTTCAACAAGCGGACTCCTTATTGGCTAATGCTGAACAGGTAAGAGGATTCTGGGAAGTGTAGTTTTGCGATACACGCGGGCCATCAACGCCCCCACACGTATATTACGACAGCAACACAAAAGATAACAATCGTCTCATTTTGACTCTTCCAGTTCATAGTTTAGCCAGAATAATTTTTTTTTACCAATTTGCCGGTAATTAAAGTATTTATATTTCATTTCTTTGCAGTGTCAGTGGAGAAAAAAATAAATATTTTTATTTATATTTTATGATACATTTATATATTTTCAGTCAGTTAGTTTTAAGCAATGTATTCATTTTGACATTAGAGTGTTTTATAAATATACAAATACTTTTTGCAAATATAAAAGTAGTAGTAGTATTTTCTGTAATTGCCTTTCCACACAGATTCATGGTGTTTTAAGATGATTTATTTATTACATTAATTTTGAGTCTAATGCATAAAAAAATGTGGTCTGAATATTATGATGGAAATATCTGTTTGGAAATGTGTTAATAAGGAACTTATTGTGATATAAAGATGATGAAATAACAGCTCCATTTATGCATAACTTTACTTACAAACAAAAAACAACCCCAAAATATGGATGGATTCCTCTTTAGTTTATAGTGCAGTTCTGTTGTGATGTGTTACAAAATACTTGTAAGGAAGTTGAACAAGTTTCTGATAAAAGGCTTCCACAGCCTTATGTTTGCATAGGACAAATGCACATAATGTAAAATAAAGTGTGACTGATTTTGCTCCCTATTCAGTCACTCAGTGTTTTGCTCTCATGTAGAAATCACACCACTGGGAAAGATGAGCAGGCAGCAAGTCCACACATATTCTTCCCACGTTCAATGAGGAAATATCTGTAAATGGAGAGCAATGTTATGGCCTCTCAATTACCTTTTCTTGGATATGGTAAAACATAACAAAAAGTAACAAAAAGTTACCCATTAATCCCCCAGTTGGTTGACCATGAGTTCTTCACTATCCAGTAAGGGGTACCATTGGCCACTCCGTACCCAACTGCCAGCACTGCATGGTTCACTTTGTCTGTAGTGTTGTGGCATTTGGTGCTGAAAACAGGAGATGTAAGTTACAGTATCAAACTCGATACACAGATGTTTTGACAAAGAATAACACACTAAACTTGATAGCAATTTTTGCAATTAAATAATGTAAGTGTACTTGCAGATTACACTTAAAATATTTTTGGGAAACCACATTATCACAGCAAAAGTAACTAGTTACTTCCAAACTTCAATCATTATACCGGATGTTTGGTGAAATGTGATACTTATAATACTAAATTTGTGTTACTAAATACATTAGTAAGTTTATGTACTTTTATATATTTAAAAATATACTTTTTTGTCAGGGCTAATACATGCTGATAAATGAGAGAAAATACAGTATGCATATTTTGGTACTATTTTGGATCTTCAAAGTACTGGGCTTAATACAATGGAAGGCTTCCTGATCATCTTTTAGTAGAACTGTTAAGTGTAAATGTGAAAGACAAAAAGATCGTATATGTCAGTGACTTCTTGTCACCTGGTGTACACGCCGTTGTGGTAATGCATGAAGTCTGGGGTGACTTCGAAGGCAAAGCTGACAGGATTGTGTGTGGCGACAGCATCCACCATTCCCATCTCATCGTACTGACAGGCAGCAGAGAAATATTATCATTCAGGTGTCAATCAATAAAGACATTTTCCTCAAAGAAAGACATTGATATTCACTTACTGCAGTTATGTTCACCACATCCTTCACATGAGCAGATGCCATTTTTGGTTCATACTTGCAAATACCTTCCTGATTTGACAGAACAGGAAGAATCAAAAATTATTAAATATGTCATTTCAAGTTATGTTCATTGTTTTTGCTTTGTGTACGTTTTGAGATAGCGAATTATTTAATTACAATGGCTTTGTATGGGTAGTCCATCTCTGTCATCAGTCCGTTGTTGTACAAAATGTATTCAAAAGCTTGACTGGGAAGCCCCCTAGAAGACGAATCAAAGACTTGTTATAAAAGTCTGACAGTGGTGGTGGACACAGCAGCAATTATGAGGATATTATAAAACAAAAACAGGAAACACATGTTGGACTCTCACCCGTTACATCCATGGTTGTTGAAATTCTGGGCACAGTCCACCAGCTGTTGTTCTGACTGGGTAATTGAATAATTACATTATAGACAAGAACTAAATGGTTATAGTTCAACATTATATTAAATACACTTCTTCCTACTAAGAAAAGACACTATATTTTTAGCACATGGGCGGCAGTTGATAGAGAAGTGAAACAAAGTTACCAGTGGTGTGAGTTTCCCAGTAGCAATCGCTGTCACTGACTCCAAACAGCCAGTAGTTGAAAAAGTCCAGCAACTGCCACAACTTGCCTTTGGTGATAAGAATAAAAATGGTAAAAGGACATTTTGTGAAAATTTGGGAAGATTCCTCTCATGCATCCCTTTAGACACTGAAACATTTCCATGCAGCCTGCATGTTATCAACCAATAACAATTCGCCTTTTCACAGAGGACAGTTGTCACACATTCATGTCTAAGTTCCTCATTTTTGGATATGGTTGACATGTTTGCTTTTTTCTTCTGTCATGTAGAAAAATTGGTCAATTCTGTATTTTACAAGCTTTATCGTGCTCTTGAAAAGGTATACATCTCATCAGTTTTCTTGAGAGCATTGCTGACAACAACAGAAAATAAAATGTGTGTGTCGCATGTTTCATTGAGTTTAATTTTACCTGATTCTTGACATCTGTCACATAATTGCCTTTCTTCCTCCAGTCAATGGAGTCTGGAAGGGGTCCGTTGCTGCTGAGGTAATTCCCTCTGGTGGCAGAGCAGTTCTGTAAAAGATAGTGTGAACGATAACAACCTCTCCTGAGATAAAATAATTCTGTGGAAACTCCGTCCTGAATGGATGGCATTACCTGTGGCTCAGACCAAAGTAAAGACTTGCGAAATTCACTGAATGTCATATCTGAAAACTGGTTCAGTCTCACTGCAAGAGGACATGAAACAAAGTTCAACATAGATTGGACCATATAGTAAAAACAATAATAGTGAATCGTGAACAGCAAGGTCTTCTTACTTGTGAAAGAGTGATTTCCTTCATTGTGTTTGTCAATCCTCCTCTTGTTCCTAGTGAATATCTGCATTCTGTTATAGTATTCCTCCATGGTGTACACTCTGGTGTGCTGTACAGGGAGACTGCTGTTAACTTTATTATATTATATTGAATATTTTAAACCAATTATGGATGCAAAGTAGAAATCGACTTATAGAATTTTAGTCATGCAGCCGGAAACTAATGCAGAGATTTTTCTAAAATCCTCTAAGCCATATAAAACACTTAACATTCGTTACCTCAGAGAATTTCATGGCTAAAACCTACTGTACCTGCGCCAGCCATGACTTGAAGTGAAACTCATCTGAAAACAATTCATAGTGTTCAGTTAATACAGTAAGTTTTTCGCACGATTGGTCAGAAATGGCAAAATATGAAAGTGAAAGTGGATAGACACAAAGAACTCTTCTGAAGTTGAGGTTATCACCTCACAAATCAGACGATCTCAGCACCTTACCTTGATCAGACAGATGAAAAGCCGAGGCTGCTGACAGCAGCGCAAACAAAAACAACAACCCGTCCATCATAAGGCCTTCGGTGTTTCAGGTTCAGGCTGGTAACAGAGACCAGACTGAAATGTTACAGATGCGAAGTCACGAGGTGAGCAGCTGCCTGCAAATCCCCCTACTGACAATAACACATTAAAACAACGACTACACTAACCAGTCAGTGTTTTGGATTTTTTTTTTTTTTTAGTTCCTTAACAGTTGTACTTATTTATACCTGAACCAAATTGACCTTTGAGCAAGTAATACGACGTTCAAATTGCCAAAAGGTTAAGGTTCAAGGAGTCATTTGAAACAATTTCTTAATTATCTCAAGGGCCCTCTACCTGCTATTTATTTATTCATTTAAAGTTACGCTTTTATATCAATAAATAAATAAATAAATAAAATGCATGAATAATAAACACATGGCAAGATTCATTTGAACTTTTCGGATTGAATTCCATCACATGTAAGTTAATATGAACATTTGTCACTTGACATTAAACACCGATTATCCCATTACTTTGTTACCCAACATCTATTTTTTCTAATATTATTAGTGATAATAATCTATGACATTATATTATAGATAATGTGGTGGTTTTGTGAGGACAAGAGCAATGCAGCACTGAAAAAAAAAAGAACAAAACTGGATCAAAAGTGAGTTTATTGAGTTTCGTTTAATTGTAGATCACAGATTTCAACAGACCACCGTATTTTTCAAAATTGTAAGTTGACGCCTGAGGAGAGGGGAAGCCGTCAGCGCCAGTGACAGCCACCCTTTCACCTAAAGGCTGCTCAAAATAAAACTTTTATTTTGAAATCAAGTTGTTGGGCGGCACCTGTTCCAATCTTCATTTCCGGCTCCTGCACCGAAAATAATGTAATAAGATCGACATTTATCTTTTTAGTCAGGCATTGGTAACAGGTGGCCTGAAGCTGTATGTCTAGCAGACTTCCTATCAAAGTGTTAAAAACTCAGTGAGGGGAAGTGGCACAGTGCACTAAAAACCTTTCTGGTGAAAATTACTTCAGAAAACCAAAATGTCTTCATGAAAACTCCAAACAACGAAAGATATCAGCCCAAAGCAAAGGCAGCCTGACCATGGCCATTACTGTTTTAAATCCTGGTTTACCAATGGACTGATGAAAAACAGGCACTAGGTTTTTGACATATTCTCTAGTAAAAGCTGAATTTTATCTCAATCTGGACTTTGGAGTCAATACTGACGTGGAATGAAGAACCCTATCAGCTGCCAAAGGGCTCCATCTTGACTTGAACTGGCTTCTCCTCCTCACCGTGTAAGTAACTTGTGGTTTGTTTTATTAGTGAATAGCTACATAAGGCATGATAATATCAGCAAACACACTTCAACCCTTTTGAATTTATTTTGCAAATTGCTATTGCTGGTTCACTTACTGTCAACATTGCTAATGGGCCTTTGGTATCTAACCACAATCAGACAGCAAGCAGCAGTGCCAGTTTGGGTCAATGGTTGAGGTTGGGTTATTTTTTGTTGGCCAATCTGGTGTGCTTCTTGCTGCGTGTTTGATGCCAGATGGGGGACTCCTGAGACCAGATATGTGGTCATCTAGTGTGATACCTAGTGGTAGTGATGACTGTGTACAGGACCTCCAAACGACACAATCCTACCAAACTTTTTATAGATGTCAACATGTTTTAGCAATGTATTCTTGGGAATACAGTATAAGTTTAATAATATGCTGTATTGGATATGTTTGGGTGGAAAAATTACATTTTGTCTTGAACAACAGCCAACGGCCTGAATCAATTACCAATGCTATAATAATTTCTCCTTAAAATGCTTTTTAATGTAAGCAGATTGCCAAATGGGCATACTGTGTTCCTGTGAGGGAGGGGCTGTGCAGACTGATTAGTAAGACCCATTACTAACTTGGATTTCCGCGTTAACCTAAACTACTTGTCTTGCATAAGGCATTTTAACAAGTTCACTATCTGTAATTATTGAATTTTGTGCGTATTTATGCATTTACAGAAATTCCGTTGAGCGATGTAGGAATACTGTGCAACACTTTACTTCATTGCTTACCAGGGCCGGGAAGTGCTATAATAGACTTTCAGATTATATTTTGTTCACTTATGTTAGATGAGCATGATGTCAACTGATTGATAATCTACAAAAACACTTGAGACAAAATGCCCCTGAGATACAATGAATTTATTAGCAAGAGGTAAATGGGAAACATATTTTTGTTTATTTGTTGTTATTGTCGGCATCAAATATTTGATTATGTTTTCTATTTTATTTTATTTTATTTTTATTTTAAAAAAAAACTGGGAATATATTCTTAAGGTGTGGAAACATGAAGGTTGAAAGATAATTTTCATACCACTGGGTATTGCTAACAGCAAAATGTTTATTTGTTTATATACCTTATAAGAGTATGTGCATGTATAAGTGTATACAGTATAAGTATATAGTATTTTGTCTGTGAAGGTGTTGCATGCCTGCCACATGAGCTTCAAAAGTGTACTGTACAGACATTGTAAAAATACATACAAATATTCACAGAATAAGCACTACGGTACTATATTCCTGCTAACAGAAATGGTAATAGACAGGATTACAGTATAAATGTAAAACACTCCTGAAGTTGCCTCCTACCTTTTTGTGTTTAAGCTTGAGATACAACTTTTTTTTTTTAAGGATTACACTGTTCCACATTGAGAAATATGCAGGGTTGCATGTACAAAATGTACAGCACATTTCAGTGAGGTGAATTAACAACAAAGTACAAAATACTTTCCCATGTTCATATAAAGAGCAAGTCACTCTCTCTTATACTACTACAAAAATAGTGTTTGAATGCTGCAGGCAGAGGTCATTCACATATGTTTTTATCATAGTTTTTAACAGCAATGCATATAACAGAGTGATATACAGTCACGTCCCACAATCACTGGAACAGCAAAAAGGACAGATTGTCTTTTAATTACAGAAGAGCAACAACCTTTTACTGTACAGAAGTATCGCAAAACCTGATGGTACAACACTGACCCACTGCATTTGAGCTTTTGTCGTGAATTTGAGTTGGACGAGGTAAAAATAAAAATAAAATCAGGAAACATAAGATTTGGACAAAGGGGAGTACTTACTGTACAGTACTGGCATACTCAAATTCTAACAGTAAATTCAGATGACTAACATTCACCTTAATTTAGAGCAAGCTAAAGAGATGTAGCCTGTATTTAGCACTGTATGCTGCTGCACAGGTGAGTCAGGGCACCTCATGTGACAACAGACAGCAAAAAGAGTGTATCCCTTTGGAACAAACAACAAATAAATGTTTAGAAATGTTTCAATTGTAGGTTAATGGAGACATATATCATAGAGCAGAGGTTCCCAACCATGGGTCTGTGTCATTATGACCTGTCAGAACATTTTAAAAAGGGCAACTGTATGTTTCTGAGAAAAAATAAAACATTATAGGTTTTTATATTTGCACAATCTGTGCTATTTTTCATATCTCCCTGTCACAGTGCCAACAACAATACACCGGTTTTCTAGACCACACCATACTAGTGGACATGGCTCCAGAAATATCTCAACCTCTGATTAAATGACTGCTCTGAAATTTGGTACATTGCATAGTGCCCAGAGGATGAATGACTTTGGTGAGCCCTTGACTTTTCAAGTGAAAATCCATGAACGTCATCTGTGATCATTTGTTGTTTATGTCTTTTAAATTTATTGGACAAATTGTCTGGGAATTTGTTGCAGATATTCATGTCACCTCCTCTGAACTATAATAGTTTGGTGATTCCTTGACCTTTGACTGTGTCAGCACTTCAGTTCGTCCTGTAATTTGGTTAAATATCTGTAAAAGAAATATTGTTCCCATCAGCCTCAGATGAGACTTTATGTTGCAGCCAGTGTACGCATGATAACATGCAAAACTTAGATGCTGAACATAGTAGCTATTATACCTGGTAAACATCATAATAACAAAGCATTTAGCTCAAACCACTACTGCATCATGGAATAGAGGCTCTGCTAGTATGTCTGTAAGCTTGAATAAAGAGTCTCTGATATAACCAGTCTGGCTCATACACCTTCTGCATTGTATCTGTATTCATTATAAATTTAGTTTTACTCACCACAACAAGACACAGAACTTTGTTATCCATTTAGTTTCAGCCTTGGTCAGTTCATCTGGGCTGATAATACTAACACTATCAACATATAAAATGGTACATGGTTAAAAAATGTTTGGGAACCCCTGTCCTCCAACTAATGAGGAGAAATTACGAAAGAAATCCCTATTGTTTTGGTTTGGGAAGCACAGAGACAGTTATGCTTCAGATACCTGGCTGTCACCTCCACTGATCCTTGTTTCCCAGCATTAAATACAGTTATATCCTCTGTGCTCTTTTACCTGATTTGATGCAGTTAGATTTTTACATTGCTACATTGGTTGCAGAGAAATTCAGTCAGTAAATTTCAAGCAAAGAGAACAATGGCCGGCAGCACAAGTGCTCAGAAAGTGCAAAGTTGACACAGTATGAGAGGATGCAAAATAATGTCATTGGTCACAAAGAGGGCACTGTTATATGCAACCAAAGTGACCTCTGTTATTATGCCTGAAAAAACCCAAATAAATGTTAGTAAATTCTTAAAGCAGGTGGCATCATGGCAACAATGACAAACAAAAAATATATACTGAATGAATGATTTGTGTCATCAAACAACTTTAAACAGCTACTGTACAGAACGGCAAATATCTTAAACATGTACAACTATACAAAAATGGAGGTGTATGTTAACTGATGTGTAATATTAACAGAGATAATAACATGAAGGTCCACCTTCCCCATTAATTGGGCACTTTAGGCTCAATTCTGAGTGAGGCTTCATACATGCTCTCCTCATCCAAAACAAAGCTGTTGTCCAGTAGATACTGGACTACCTGAAACAAACAAACAAACAAACACGCAAATCAGAAAACAGGTTTATTAATTTTTCTTTAATTGACATGAAATTTATATTTACTCATTTAGCAGAATCTTTTATCTACAGTAGAGCAACTTACAAGTAAGGGACACCTTCATCAAATTTTTAGTGCAGTAGGAGACCTAGAAGTAAGCACTAAATGCGAATCCAAATCAAATTCAAGCCACTAATACCTTTGTTGAGGGTGACTTCTGAGTCTGTACCCGTGTCCTGGAACACAATGATAGAGGCTGCTCTCTCTCGGTCTCTCTCTTTTCACTAAGGAATGTTGTCTGGTTTAGCCATCCCTGCATAATCCAACACCTTCAGATCTCTAGCATGCCTAATCAGCTCTCACTATGCAGTTATGGTAAAGTTTTTCCACTGATCTTTTATACTTACTAGATAAATGTGGTACTTGGTACTTAAACTTGATCTCCTACTACACTGAAGCTTTTAGTGATGTGTCTCACTTGTTAGGTGATTTGGATTAAAGTGTGAAATGTGTAAATGTAAATAAATAATTACTTTTTAGCTAAACATACTGACATACACAATCTGTAAAGAGGAGTTGTACTTAGATTTAGCTCTTTTTTTATTACACCAACACCGATAAACTAGACAATATGAATGGCATTTATTTAGATATGGCTTATTTAAGTAGTATAGGCCAAAATGGGACTATTGGTGTAGAGCCTTGGCATTAATTTACCTTTGGTTGCAGGTCAATCTTGTATGCTGTTTGCTGAAACTGCCTAATTTCTCTTATGATATGAGATATCTGGAATGCAGGAGAAACAATTATTAAAGTTTTGACTGTGAAACATCACATTTGCACCAAGTGTTGCAGGAAAGTCTTACCATCCTCATTTTTGAGAAGTTGACCAAGTTGTCTTCAGTGTAGTTTGGTGTTCCCTCCTCAATGAAAGCAAGGTCAGTGAGGTACATCCCCAGATAGGGCACACAGGGAGGATCGCAGCTGGAAAAGGGGGGGGGGGCACACAGACACGTCATCCACTTGTACTGCTTCATTGATCCAATCCAAAATGACATACTTCAACTGAACTCACTTCTTCAAAGCCTCTCTCAGGTTTTTGAACCTGCCCTCTGATGAGACCAGCTTCTGCAGCTTGTCGATCAGTCCTTTTGTCTAGAGGAAAAGGTTATCAAGAACACCATTAAGGATAACACCTAGCATGTTAGGAAGAAACAACGTCTAGGGAGATACACACCTGCTTGGAAACCTTGAGCCAGGTTTTCTTGAGGCGAAAGACAGAGCTCCGGTTGAGGGAGGAAGTGATTTCGAGCACGGCGTTGTAGTTATGGAGACAGCGGCAGATGTCAGCTACAGCAACCCATTTCTCTATGACTGCTACTCTTGTGACCACGTCATCACAGCGCAGGATCTCTGTGGCAATAAGGTTGCTTATCTTGTAGAGGAAGGAGAGAAATGACAGGTTTAGATTCAATAAAATGTTTGAAAATCAATAAAAATGCAGTGGAGGAGTTGTTTAATGGGCTTGTTTATTGGAATATACATCATTGAAGTGCTTTGTTGTTCTCATGATGTATGGCGTCTTCTCATTTTTGTCATTCTTCATCCAACCTTGTCCAAAGAATTCTCTGTAAAGTAAACAAATCAACAATGGAAAGAAATTCATTTGTATTTGTGTTCCTCTTGCCCACAAACAGCTGCGATGTGATGGCACTCACTCGTATGGGATGACCTTAAACACCAGGTGGTCCAGCAAAGTGAGCTGCTCTGCAATCTCCAGCGCAGAGTGACTGTCAAAGGGTTCGGCTTTCCCACCTCCCACCTAAGAGGTACAAAACACACCAAAAACACACCATGATTAAAGATGTACAAGGTGAGTGAAAAGCCAAATGGAAATACAAAAAATGTAATTAAGTTTATTTTGGTCTATGGTACATGAACGCTCATGATTGAAACCTCATGCAAAAAGGGTGCCAGCAGAGGAAAACCCTTCGAAATTCACATCATGAAAATAAATAAAATAATAATTGGCAGCAGTTCCTAAGTGGATTCAGTCTTCTCCCACATTAAAGTAGATGTGCATGGAAACTTTTTTTGTGCTCTTGCTTTCTGCAGTTTTTAAACTACTCCACACTAAACTCTCTAACTTACCAGTTCTGTTACATCTTCGAGGGTGATCTGATTGTCACCATGATCTTCCTGAGTTAGAGTCCTGACAGGCAGAAGAGAAACTCAAGCTTTGGCATAAATTGTCTCAAATACAGGGCCGATAAAACATCACACAAGATTACCTGATGATGTTGGCTGCTGCTTTCCTCTCTTGGGTTAACAGCTCAGGGTCATGCATCACTTCCTCCAGGAAAGCAATCACTTTTGTCTTCAGTTCATCATTACACTCAAAGTCCTGGAGAGGCACATGCACACAGAGAAGCCACAAAATCTTTTTTTTTTTATTTGACTTTGTTTATCTATGTTGTTGATCTGTTAATGAGAAAATGCTTCTCCAATGCCCTCTCCATGTTGAGCATTGTTATTTTTCCTGTACACATAAAAAACATTTTGCATATGAAACTAACTTACGAATGGACACAAGGGGGAATCCACAAGGATAAATCTGCTCATAATTTGTTTTAGGGTGTTTTACCGGAGAATGTTTGGACACCCAGTGTCTCAGGACGTTCAGAACTCTGTTGGTCGCTGCTCGTCTGATCACAAACTCTTTGTCTCCATTTCTCTGATCTGTTGGGAAACCTGCAGAAAATTGTAGTTTTTAGATTGAGCTCTCATCACTACATAAAGCCTTGACAAGCAAATGCTGCCTATAAAGCTTGAGGGTATGAATCTAAAATTCAGTTCACACTGTACATGGTGTGGTATAGCCCTCTGCCACGAACCATTAACTACAGTGGGACTTTCATCTTGATTAGATAGTGGATAGGTGTGTATACCAGTGCTGGCGAGGGACATCCGCCTATATTTTTCCTTGGTAGGGGTGCCCTCATTGGCTCCAGCTGTAGCAATAGCAAAGGCAGAAGCAGCAGACAGGGCACTGCGGTTGTTATCCAGCTCTCGACACGAGGACATCACCATGCCGTTGTTGTAGGAAAACAGGGAGAACTCTGAAGAGCACATAAAGAGGAAATTAACTCTGTGATTGATTTTGGTGCCTTGTAAGTTAAATTGGGCAGTTGGAAGTGACCGAAAATCCACTGTAAAATACTATATTTTTGAATATAAGTGAATTCATATGCACTGCAGAGTGACAGGCTTCTTCTTGTCACTTAAGCCTCCACTAGGGGGCACCACAGGCTAAGACAAAGGTGTCCCCTCAAACCTTTTAAGAGATTTTGATAATCAAGATGGTTGCAGCTAAATATAGCCACCAAATATGAGGATAACAGAGGAATCAACAGATTATCTGCAGTCTGCTATGTCTAAATATGGGAAATGTAGATGGAGCATAAGCAGCTAAGAAGGCCACACCATGTGACACACAAACTGCCTCACAATATTGGTGAATTCACATATTCACAGAGCATGCTTTGTTTTGAAAATGTGCTATGTGATTTTGTCAGAACATTTAGAATGCAGGGATAATCTTGGCTGCAGTGAAACAGCCTCATTACTGGGATGGCAGCAGGGAAAGCACAGTCTTGATGTAGTTGCTATGACAAAAGTTTCCCTAACACCTAATAAAGCCAAGCATTGGTTACATGAATTTGACTTATACTTCACACTTTCATGTTTTTTTTTTCTTTTTTTGTTTTAATATTACAGTTTTTTAATAGCCCATCACTGATTGAGAGCTTAAATTTTCAAAATGTAGACAAAATTTTTTTTTTTTTAATTATTATTATTATTATTATTATTATACTGTCAAGCTACAAGTTTTGCTCTATTATGTGGTCTGTTTGTGTAGTTAAACAAACTATTGTAGTGGGCTTAATGATGAATGAGGCACTGGCAGAGGCAGGGGAGATGTCAGTGTATGATTTACGAGCTTTTATATGCACTGTTGGTCTTATTATTTCAGCTGAAACGTCCATGGTTCAATGTACCTGAGGAGTTTTTGCCTTTAACGTTTTTTGGGGTGGTTGGTGACTTGGTGGGAGAGGCCTCTGGGTCCCCATCATCACTCTGGTTTTGATCATGGTCACTTTCCTCTCGTACAGAGAGATCTGTTTCATTAGAAAAGCACACAGATTACTTCGACAAAGTTAAATCACATAAGTATTGGAGTGATGAAATTGGAATGACTGCTGTGAACCTACCTTGTTTGGACACAGAGGTGTCTTCCACCTTGTCCTTCTTGTCCTCTCCCTCGTCAGGTATTTTGCTTGAGATGGGGCTGGACACATACAGTTTATTGATGTCCAAAGTAGTCTTGCTGAATGGTGACATGGATGAGTACATGCTTGCATAGCCATTTGAGGAGCAGCTGAGGGCAGCCAGGTCAAGAGCTTTGCCCCCAGTGATGATGGGGATGTTGAGGGAGAGCTTGCGCCGTCGGTTTGGTGATGAATTCTTGGCAATGGCGAGAGGAGGAGGGGAGGAGAACTTTCTGCTGGCCCTGGGGGAGCTGGGGGGCTCCCCATACAGGAGTTTAGTGTTCTGGCTACTTGCAAAGAATAACTCCAGGGATCTGCATCAGGGGAGGAAACATGGATTTGAGTTTAAGACAGGACTAGGCTTCTTAGCAATTCTTGGATTTTTGGTAAGTACATTGCATGTTTTAAGAGCTCAGCTAAATACACAAGGCCTCCTAATTAATTTATGCAGACTAAGCCACATGAGCAACCAGATGTCCCTTTGCAGTCGCCTTCACATTGTTTTGGAGCAGGATACAGGCTGCAGTGTTGCAGAAAACCTCTCCCACTCCTTGCAACCCTCCTGGCGACCTCACGGGTTACCATAAATAGCACAGCAAGTGATAGTGCGCATGGCCATTGCTGACACAAGCAGCCAAGTGTAGGTGGCTCACAGTGACATGACGAGCACCATGGGAGAGCATGCTGCAGGGCGTGGGCATAGGGAGCTCCCCCTGATTTGAAACCAACAGTGGGGCCCTCACTCTAGGCCTGTGAAGCAGCCAGTTAGCCTCACTGCAAACCACTCTGTCAACATTTCACACTATGGATCTTTTGCAGACAAGGAGAGAGGGAGAGAGGAAAAAGAGGGGAGGGTGGGGTCCTGCAGCACCAAGGCTGGTTGCCATAGAGCGACAGAGCCCGGTTGAGACACTCTCCTAGGCAGAAGAAACTGGACCCAATTACAGCCTTCGACCAGCACACATAAAAACACGTACACACACACACACACAGTGATACAGAGGCATCATAGAGCCTGTCTTCCTACACTCCTCCATCTGCTGCTTCTCTGTGCTCACAGAGACAGTGAAAACAAGCCCCCTAAAATTCACACACAAAGCCTTGAAGATTACGGGACTTAACTGTTCCTCTGTCACAAACAGTATCAAAACACCAATTCTACAAATATCCCTGAACATCAGCTCCACTCATGTTCCACCCCCCTCACATCCTTTCTCTCTCATTCAAATTCATCTCTAAACTGGCCTAATTGTCATGACCAAAACCACTGACAGCAAAGACAAACTGTACTGAATTCAAAAAATTATAATTCAGGATTCTTGAAGAGCTTTTGAGGACTTCAATCTACCAATCTACCCACCCTGCACAATGCAAACCAGTGGTTTCACACACATTTATTTCATTGTCAGACATTTAATATTCCATTTATGTGGACATTGTTGTTGTTTTTCTCCTGTGCAGCCATCTGCTTGACAAACTTCTAAGAGCTGCTGTTAAAAAGGCATTGCTTTTACGCTTGAACTGAGTATCTTCAGATGAAAGTACTCTCACTTTCCTTCATTTTTATGTGTAAAAACTGAAACTATACATATTGTTGCAGTGAAACTCAAAAGTTCAAACTGCAAGCGTCTTGGCTCCTTACACAACTTTACATTGATTAGAAGATGACAGCGCTTCACAACATAATAGTTCAATCTCATCTTTATGCAGCATTGCACGATCTGGAAGGATGCCAAAGAGATCAATACGATTTGTTTGTCAACGACTGGAAACGCTGTCAACAACCTAGCAACAATCAAGTCTCTTCAAATGTTAAATGACTCACCGAGCAGGGATGGCGCTGATGGGCTTCTTGTAGATGGTGATGAGTTTGTCTAGCACCACATCAGCTGTGGTGAACACACGATAGGAGTGCAGAAAGGTATTGAGGAAGTCGATGGACAGGAAACGGAGGTCCGTCAGTCTCTCCAGAAGGCGCTCGACACTGGCATAACGGATCTGCAGCACCTTGCAGGAGTTCATCATCTTGCTGAAGCGAATGTCCACATCATCACAGTACAGACTTGAATCTGACCTGCTCAGAAAAAAATACAACCAGAATGCAAAATAAGTTCCGGAAAAAGGGAAAGATGCAAATACTTATCATGTAAAGAAAAATTTGCTCACTTTATCATCTGTGGTACTGTGACTTTGGAGTTGTCTTCAAAGGCATTCATCATCAACCCATTGCACCGGATGTTGTCTATGCACTGTAGGATAGATGCAATTGAAGGAAACAGAGGAGAGAGGAAAGTAAACATTAGGAAATTCTGTGACATGCAGCCTTTCTGCCGACATCCCGAGTGTCTCCTTTGCCTGCTGCAGACTGTGATGTATGTTGACATGCCTGGCTAATGTCACTGGTCCATGCAGACTTCTCCTGCCTCGAGGAGGCCACAAGGATGACTGTGAATGACTGGCTGTCCTTTGGCTCCACAACAATCTTGAAGTCCAGGTGCTCCATGTCTTGGCCGCTCTTGTCAGATTTGGCTTTGACACGAGCAAAAAGACATAAGTCATCATCATCTCCATAGATTTAAACAAACATGTTTAAACATACAGTGTTTGAACTTTATCTATATTCATAAAAACAACAGAAAGCTTAACATAAATTTTTTTTTTATTAGCTCTTTTTTTGGTAGTGGCCCTGTTTGTCTTTGGAGCACTATTTTTCTGTTATTCCAAATACTATTTATAGAATATTAATGAAGTCTGGCACACTCTAGTAATCATACATTATGTACAACATCACATGTGGTACAAGTAATGCATATTTCTATAAGCTGCTATATGAATAAAACACTCACACTCATCATCTGTCCCCTCAGGGTCCTCCATCAGAGTGCAGTCTATGAGCGAGACTACTCCATTCTGCACACAACATACAAGATACATTCACTGTCTTCAGCATAATTTCAATCAACAACTACCAATTTACACATTTCAAATCAGAATCGTCACTTTGCTGTTCCTGTGAATTTGTTAAGCTAAGTTTTCAGTCTTTTGAAATAGCCTTCCAAGTGAAAGTACAGATGTAATTATGAATGCAGCAACACAAAGTCCCCACACTACTTCCATAGGTGAATCTTCCTTGGAGCATTTCTTGGAATACAGAAGTAATTTTTTTAACCTATTTTATTAAACATTTGCCAATACGAACTTAACAAGTTCTGAAAAAGCATAGGATTATCAGTCACCCAGTGTGTGTCCTTTTTTGACTTTGTCGGCATTAATAATGTCTTTTCGATGACCCCTATCTAAAATACAAGCCATTAAGTTTAAGATGTATAACAAGTGTGGCACAAGCGAATGCTCCTTTACTTTCTCTGTAGATCGATCAGTTTTTTGACAAAACTGCTTTGGGGTAAACTTGGTTAAGTTTGTGATGTAATCCTGCATGAATGGTCATTGCTGGAGAATTGCAAAACATTCAATAGTATTAAACACATTTTAATTTCATGAAAATCTAAACAATTATAACTACTGAGTATCACAACACACAGTTTTTCTGTTCAACATGTCAGCCGTTGGCTTGGAAGATTTTTGGTCTCATCTTAAACCCCTGAACATCAATCGCCCTCTGTTAATGTTGAGTAATATTTAATACACCACCACTCTATTACAACCAAAATCATGCAGTGGCTTTCAACATGAGTACAATGAGTGTGTGTGTGTGTGTGTGTATATGGGTTGTTATGAGTGTGTGCAAGTCTAGTGGTCATTGCCACTGATAAAAGCCATAACATTGCTAACCCAGTAGCTTTCATCTCCTGTCAGTTAATTTGGTCATTTTAGCTCAGAAATGTGTGGCTGTTCGTGTGGTGCTGTAAGAATCAGGAGCACCTCCTTCACTAAGTTGGCAGTGCTGGCCCACCTTGGTGAGATGAAGCTTTCCCCCTGAACCCCTGGTGCAGATGATTAAATGCTTGGAGAAGAGAAAGCACTGCCTCTCCCCCTCCTTCTTCAGAGACAAAGAGCCCAGTCGCCCACGGGTGATCTTGCCCTTCTCGCTCATTGGTACCTGTATAAGAGATCCTGTATGTGGGAATAAAAGAGTATGTGCAAATAGATGGACAAGGAAGAAGGAGAGAGGGAGAGATGTAGAGAGAGACATACATAAATAGAAAAGAGGCAAACAGAGGGGGTAAGAAAAAAAAGAGTAATAAGAGGGGAGAGTAAAAAAACTGAATAAAAGAAATAATATCAAATAGTTTATCTGCCTGTAAGATTTAACACATGTATAAGAGATACTAAGAATTATATAATATACCATTTTTGTTTTCCCTTTCCTTATCTATGAAGGCCTGTTGGGGACGAGTGACATTTACAATCCCAGATTCATCATCAGTTTCCCTCAGAGCAGTCTAATTACACATGGAAATTAAAGACTCCTCATGAGGAGCACATCTTTCCATCCATCCAACCATCCATCTTAAAGTGCAGGGTGAAGATGTGACACTGGGCTGTCAGAAAGGTGAGGAGGGACAGGAAATACTATCCCCAGCCCTGTTACCTTGTCTAACGAACGTCTGGCTGGTGTCCAGCAGAATCTCACAGCCCTCCACTATCATTCGTTCTATTGCCAGGTTCTTCCTGATGTTCTCCGTCTCACTCACTTCGTCATGCATGATTCTAGTGAAGGGAACATTTGATCATTGTCATGGAATAAGACACAGAGAAGAAAAATATGGCATAAGCTCATTACACCGTAACCTAAGAAAACACGCAAACAGACAAAATATTGGCAAATTAAAAAATATCCTCATTACTTTGCCAACACATGCAATATCAAGATGCACAGCAAATACACACAACACAAGAAAATACAGTCACACGCTGCAAGTAGCACAGACCACAACATGTGGTCACGGGGTAACACAGTGTTTCCGGGGAACACAAAAAATTTATGAACGTGGCCAGGATTGTAGACTGCATGGCTGAAAAGTGAAGCCAATGCTGAAGCGCCTTAAATCTGCATTCTATCTAATGACCATCAGGGCGACTCCACTGATCTGATTGTATAGTAATCAATAGGTAAGGCCCTCCTTTTCTTTTAATTTGTCAGCTTAGTAAACATTTTCCTTGCAGGTTTATGGTGTCAGTCACTAGTTTCAGGTCTTGTTCAATACAAAGGAATGTATGTTTCTTCCTTTAGAAAAAAATGTAACAATAGCAAACTGCACCAGAAACAGTGGTCTGCTGTAGCAGGTCAGATCCACCCTCACTCCTACTCAGCTCCACCTGCTCATCCATGTAAAGTTTTTCCTCATTTATAAAAAAAAAACAAGACAGCCATGGCCAAATTACAAACTGGGGGCCTTCAAAATGGATGTCCGTGTGTTATGAAACATTCATGCAGGTGCGCTCCAGCTGAGTTCATCACTTTTTTGTTTCTCCTGTTTCTGTTGTCATCTTGCAACACATTTCTGTACTTGGTTGTGTTCTGAGTATTCACAAAGGGTTTCTGTGTTTGGATGTGTTATGAGCACCTGCAGCACATTAATGTTTTTGGAAATTCTTGTTTTTTCTGTTTGCATGTGTTCTCTTAGGTTGCAATGAACTTGGCTCAGGGTCATGGTCAGGGTCAGGGCCATGCTCTCATCTGTTATGTGTGCTTTACTCTTAACATTCTTTTAAAAATAAATATTTGTAAAGTTTTTTTTTAATAGTACATGTTATAGATTAATATAGTAAATACATTCAGGAAACAACATTTACAATTTAATTTCCGAAGCACCTCTAAAACTCCACCAACACACTTAACACACCAAAGCAACACCAGGCATGGCTCTATGATTTTTTTTGTGCGTTATTTGCCTTTCAATGCTGTTGACTTTAGACACCATGTAAGTCTTAATTTTGGCAATAGATGAGGAAAGTACCTGGAAAGCTCCTCCAGCTTAGATTTGGCGTAGTCCAGACTATTTCTCTCTACATGTTCATGGGGTGTGTGGGCCAAAAGTTCGTGGAGTGTAAGAATGTAGCGGGGAATCTAGAAAAACAGAGCAGAAAGCAACAGGGCTGCTCAAATGTATCAGCTCGCATCCATAATGGTAACAACAACAACACAAACATGAGCACACACAGGAATATACAAATGGCAATGAGCTGGTACACTAATGAGGTAGAGAACACAATCTACACTCATCAGCAAAATTTAGTATCAACACAGCACAGCATGCAGTCTGCCCCAGCAGGGTGGACTGTTGGGAAACTGCATGTCTTGCCAGAAAAGAGCCATTATTAAAGGCTGGGCTTGAAAGACAACTGCTTTTTATAGACATGAAAAACACTATGGAGATATTTAGAGCAAAAGCAGACAAATGCTTGCCATTTCTGCTGTTGATCAGCTTTGCTACAGGGTGGGATATCATCAACACAAATGTGTGTTGCAGAAGGAGTCAGGACTCTGAAGCCAAGTCCTGAGCATAGACTATAAAAAAGGTCCTTACTGAGCTTCTTGCCAGAATACAGCTCAGAATGTATTTATGAAAATTTTACTTTTGATTACACTCAATATTAATTAGTTTGTTCGCCAGAGTACTTTTATTGAATTCAATCTATTCATCGAATGAAAGACTATAAACGTGCCCTTTTCAAAAATACACAATCAGCCAGTGGTTTGCTCCAAAGCTCACAGGCTCTGATGAAGAGAGCTGGCTAACCGTTCATCCTCAGTTCAGCCTTAGAATACACAAGCAGAGCTCATAAAAGGTGAAAAATACATTTAGCTCAATAATATAAGTTGGGAGAATGGAACTATTTGGTTTATAGTGATGTTAGGTTGCAAATTTAAAAAGTCAAAAACGTTAAGAGGAGAGCAGGATAAATAGGTATTGTTTTCCAGATTAGTACTTTTGACCATATAGTTTACAAGTGCACTGCCTTACATAAGCAATACTAAAGAATATTCAAAGAGTTCAATTTGGCAGAGATGGTGCTTTTAAAGAATACCCAGCTTATAATGAAAACAAGAGCCAACAGTTTTACTTACAACTACAATAGGGAATCATTCATGAAGCAATAGTTACCTAATATTAAGTTGGTGAAATATACTACCCAAGGGCAGTGTTTTATATAGAGAGAAGAACTTGGCCCAGAATGGCAGCAAGAGCAGAAAAATTAACAGCTAAATTTGGCTCCAAGCTGCAGCTCTGCAGTAAGCAAATGGTTCTGCCTTCATTTCTTGTCTATATCAGTGAAGCAAATGAGCTAACCTGAAACATGGGATATGTGAGGAAGGTCTCCAGGGTCCTCTCCTCACAGTCAGGCTTGGCCTCGTACTGCTTCAATAGCTTGTCAAAGTCTCGGTTCTGTTTGCAGTGAGCCAGGATTTGGAGGCTGTACTGGTGGTTCCTCACAAACTCCTGGTAGATGTTGAGCATGGGCAGCAGGATGTCGAACAGGTCAGCTTTAGAGAGATAAATAGCAAGATAATCATGACAAAAACAATACTGAATGAAGGCTGAATGAGCTTCACGGCTTTCAATTAACAAAAAAAAAATAATAAATAATAGAAAATTGATTCATTTCTTACCCAGCACTAATGTTGGCCAGCTTGCTATTCTGGCTTTTAGACCCTGGTAAAATATCTGATGAAGAAACATGATAGTTTCACTGGAAAAATAAAAAGAGAAAATATTAGTAAAACTGTTTGGTTTTTTTTCCCTTTTTCTTTCAAGTTAATAATTTTGCCAACATCCAGTAAAGTTGTGATGAGTGAAAGCGCAGCCATTGTGTCTGAGAGAATGGGTGTGCAGGTTTTGATCATGCTTAGATGAGTGTGTGGGTGGATTCTGAATAGGCCAATAAGGGAACATGCAGATTGCTGTCTTTATCATACTGTCTGCACTTCCAGCATAGAATTTCCTGATAGAGCAGGAGACCTTGGTATCAAACTGAATTATGTCTATAAGGTGTACAGCTTGTAAACATTGTGTAATTCCAAATCATGAGGCCATACATTATTTTTTTTTTCATTAGCCAGTTTTGTTCATGACAAAGGCATTTTTCAAATCAAGGAAATTCGCAACACACCAGTTAGTCTCATTGTTTGTAACTAGAGTTTCCTACATACATGAACGTATGCAGCATATGTTTTCACTTTTCACTTTTTGTGGCGTGTGGTGGACAAAACAACTTTTGAAATGATACATCAGTGGATTTCCAATATCAAATAAAATATCATAGTAATGACACCTGAAATAAAGTAGTATTGTTAGGTTTCTCCTAGGCATTCATTCATTCATCTTCTACCGCTTATTCATTTCTGGGTCGTGGGGGGTGCTGGAGCCAATCCCAGCTCACATTAGGTGAGGGCGGGGTACACCCTGGACAGGTCACCAGTCCATCACAGGGCCAACACACAGAGACAGACAGAGACAAACAACCACTCACACTCAGACCTACGGACAATCAACCTAAACATGATGTCTTTGGACGGTGGGAGGAAACCCATGCAAGCATGGGGAGAACATGAAAACGCCACACAGAAAGGCCCCAGGCCCGGGAACCAAACCTCGGACCTTCTTATTGTGGGGCAACAGCATTAACCACTATGCCACCGTGCTGCCTAACCCATAGACATTATTTGGACTGTAGTAGATAAGAGTACATTTTAAAGGCGCTATTTAAAAGTTTTCTTTGCGCATGAATGTGGTTTGTTGCTGGATGCAATTGTGTAGTGCTTTTAAGAGCTTAGAGCATCGCTACTTCGGCCAGGGCGGACTTGATGCTGCAGTGACGTGCTTTGGAGCTTGTCCAGACAATCTGGTCGGGCAAGTTAGTTAACTTCAGAAGAAAATAAAAAGTTTTGCTCCTCATGAAACATTTGCAGAGCCAATGTTTAATCCATATTTGCTAGCTAGCTTCTTCTTCTCTACAGTATTTACAGTTCAATGAAGAACACAGGACGCAAGTTTGAAGGACATGCTCACAAAAACACTCCAAAATGCTCATGGTTGTCAAATACTCCACAGGGTAACTTTAAGAAGATAATTTATTGTAATGCAATCTTTTATGATGAGCGGATCCAACCTGTTGAGGAATATGCTGCTGACATCATCATGGGTGATGGGGGGTTTCTTGGAGCTGGCAGCCATGCGGAGCGGCCTCAGGAAGTTGTTCACCAGGATGTGAAGCTGCTGGACATATTCGGCCTCGGAGTCCAACATGCTGAACACCACCTGGTTCCTCTTCCTCATGCTCTCTGCATGTGGTGAACGGATGTAATCCTGGATGATGGTCTTCCACTTCCTCCTGCAGATCCAGCCTCGCAGGAAGCTCTGGACCTGAAGTAGACATGATTTTTAGTGACTGCAGTCTGTTCCACAAAATCTAAATATTTTCTTAAAAAAAAAAAAAAAAAAGTTTCAAAGTTTAGGGTTGCATGCTTTACTTTTTTGATCTTCTTGATCTCTGAGTCATCCTCGGTTGGAGCAGCTGCAGGGCTGGCATGGATCTTTTCATTGTCTTTGAGCAACCCAGCAATCTGCCACAAGAAAGAGCATTCATCCCCACTTACACATTTCTTTTCTTCTCACTCTGTGTATCAGCAGGTAAACAAAGTGACTGAGTCAACAGGACAGGACCCATCAGTGAACCAGTGAGCACTGAGACGTTAGTCCAACTAAACTTGCTCTCGTCTCTTTGATTGGTATCTCTGCATCCCTATTTATTTCCATTTAAATGCAGCACAAACCAGGCTTTCCTGCATTTTGACACAAAGTACAGAAAACTGAAACTGCCTTGCATTGTTTAAAGCTGTCTCCATTTACTTTGTAGACGACAAGAGAGTTAATTGTCATTCCATTTCATAGAACAGATGCAATATAAAGCTGTGTTCATGCATATTCACCACATAATTTGATTTCAAGCACCACATTTGCACATTAAAGTAAAATGACTATTTGATCTGAAGAATACAGCTGGGAATGCAGCCCTATTGGAGGCATTGTTTCAGAGAGGAGATGCAAAGTGGAGTGGTTGGCTTGACCACGGCTCTGTCTGTGACGGGGTAGCGCTTCCATTTCTGTCCTCTCATACAAGTTTCCACACAATGAGCCAAACAGAGCAGTAATCAGCATAATGCATTGTTTTATCCACTGCTTCAGCTGTTATGTGTGTGCTGGCAGGTTGAGGCAAGGTCAAGACACACATATATTTTGGAAAGGACCATGAGTGCAATGCAAGAAGCAGCAGTAATATACCATCTATTTACCACAGATCTGACTGTTATTGTGTGCCACACGTTTGTCTATGGATAGAAAATTGCGTAATCCTCCAGTATTGTTGTTTAGGACTGGACAAAATCCTGGATATTTTAACAACACTTGCTTTAGTGTTGAGGACACAAATACAACAAAGGAGATGTATCAGAAGGCAAATAGGCCAAAGATGTACTTAGAAATGGGGTATAAATGAAGTAAACTCATCTCTTTATCAGTTTTCATTATAAAATGCAGCTTTATTTAGATTTATACCGAAAGCAGAGAGCTGATTTTTATTGTCATTTGTACTCATCTTACTGTATGTATGGAAAAATATACAAAGTGATTCAAATAATACAATAATGTGTAATGTGACGACACTTAAGACATCTAATTTGGCCAACTAGAAGGCACTTCAGAGATGAACAGATCTATCCGTCATGGAGTCACAAATAATGCAAACTTTATTATGAGATCATGAAGTAAAAATAACACCTGGATCTCCAGAATTTTTGTAACACTAAAATTCTTATTTTCTACAATCTCTAAACAAATTTAGTGATGTTCAAATATTCAGATGCTGTTGGTGTCGACTCAGAGTACATTTTCTGTTCATATCGAAATAATGCATTCCTATTTGTTTACATTCCCACTCCTGGGTGAAAAGGAATCATGGTGAATATTACCTCTGACTTGAGCCTTTCAATCTCTATTTCCCCGTCTTCTATCTGTTGTCGAAGTTGCTTAGCAACTGTTTTCTCCGTCTCCACAATCTGAAGCAGATGAAGATACTTCTGCATGAGAGTCTCATGCTCAGTGGCCAAGTTTCTATAACTGTAACACATGCAAATACAGACACAGACACACACACACACACACAAAAAAACACACAAACATATTATAACTTGAGTAATGAACTTCACATGAGTGCATTTACCGTCATCTCACATATAATGAATAAGGCTTTTCCTGTGAATAAAGCATTTTGGTTAAATTCGGGCATTTCTCATAGTTTTCACCACATTCATGGAAATAAGACAGCATCAGTGAAAGATTATTGATCATCCACCATCTGATTCCACTTGTAATTACCATGTCTGCACATTTCACTGATGTGAGCCTTTACCTTCCGTGTGATATTGCAGCTACCCATTCATCACAGTCCTTTACATCCTCAGTGCGTAACTCGAGCGCCTTTTGGTTTTCATGGGTGAAGCTGACAGTGAAATAGTACTGAAACAAAGAAGGGGGAGAGGGTGAGGATTAACATGATGTGTTTTATCTAGAAGGTATCTAATAATGAATACTCCTTCCTGTGTAGAACATAAATCTCTTATATAGTGGTTTGGCTTAAGCTTCTCCAGTGCTTTTGTCTTTGTTCCACTGCCTTGCTGCAGCAGACATCAAGCAGGTGATTTAAAACCGCACAGGGCCTGGGGAAGCCACATCTTCCTCGCCCACCAGTGCAATTGATGGTGCACACTGAGGGAAGCCTCCCCCAGCTCAGTTCCTGGGATGTCTCTGGATCCCAGGAGGGAATGCCATAAGACATCGAGGCTGGAGCCACGGCCAATTACATAACTGTGCAATACCTGTTTCCTAGCAACTCTAGTCAATGTGAACAGTTAGGTTGCTTTTGCGTTTTCTTGTGTCACCCGTTTAAAGATGATTCCTATCGTATCTTCAGACTCCCAGAGGCAACTAATTGTGAGGTGTATGGATGGTTTGAGCATATGATCTTATATTCAACTTAATATTTCAGGTTGTTTAATATTTTTTTCTTGACTGGTGTACTTATTATGTTTGTACTTAATATATCATTTGCAGTGAAATGTCTTCCTCTAAGATCATTAAATGCAGTGGTGACACATAAAACAATATAACTAAACAGGAGTTGCAGTAATATTTTGAACAAAAAAGTAGCAGAGTATCTCTGAAAAAGAAGCTATTATTATGCTTTCAATCTTTTTCTTATTCTTAATTGGAACAAAGTAATAATAAACTGATAATGCATCTTCTACAAGTGAAATGTCATCCTCCCTCTGGGCTGCTTCAGCCATGTTGAGTGAGACAGACTCTAATCTTTGGTCTGCCGATGTTCAACAGGCACCTATCAACCTGCAACTGGTCATTATTTATGTGTGACTGCTCTTCCATCTTCACATTCATTAGGTATTCATCCTACCATCAAAGAAAATCTATTTCTGGCTGGGAGGCATGCATGTTGTAGTTTTCTCTCATGATCCCTCTAAGAGTGTGGTGAGTGTCTGGTGTGAGGCCATGTTAAGCGCACTGTCTGCTTCATGCTGTATGTTCATGGTAGAGTCATGCACCTTTAAGAAATTATTACTAATCTTAACAGATAGGAGAAAGAGACAGGGATCAGAAAAACCCTAAAAAGGCAAGGTTTGGAGGAAGGAAAACCGTTTGGGGTTTGTCCTTCCCTCACATTAAATCTCCAGTAACCAGTAGGCTCGGTGCTGAGCTCGGCACTGCTGGGTGAAGTCACATGACGCGTGCTTGGGAAAGCAGATTTCAGGACCTCGGACAGGGATGTTCCTACAAAATGCCGCATAAATTGAGTTTCAAGTATGGAGCCAAAATACTGAGACACCAGACCAGAGTGGCAAAATAAGAAGCAGCTGAGAGAAAACATCCTCACATGAATAAAGATCAGGCTGCTGAGTCAATGAATCTTTACTTTAATTGCTTTTAATTGTTCTTTCTATACAAGTGATTGAATTCCTGTGTGTAGTTTCACTGGTATTGACTGGTAAGCAGTTTTACTGCAGGAGTACTGTGAAAGGACTTTCCTGAACCATTTAATGAGACCTACACAGTGATATATATTCCCTGGAGAACTAAGTGTTAGTAATCAGCCAACTTGCATCCACTTTCATCTTAATGAGCTTTTGTCTGGATAATTTTCTTCCTAATAACACCACCGTCCCAACGCATCAAATGTTATTGCTACATGTTTAAGTCTTTTGAGTTACAGTGTAGTTTGTATCAAATCAGCCATCACTTGTTCCTGCAGCTTCTTGTGTTATTGGTTGAAGTGCTGCTGTTTCCCAGTGTGAGCAAGCTGTGTTTTCTATAAATGGACTCTGACCCCTCCAAGGTACTGCAAGGAACAAATTTAGCCCAGATAGCATTCGGATTAATAGGAGAGATGCGGCACACTACTTCTCTTGTCTCTTACCCCGCCTCTTCCAACTGCATCATTCTTTAGGATGCAAATATGGGTTGCCATAGAAACCTCGGGCTCAAACGCATTAGCATTTTAACACTAACTGCATTTGAGGATAAATATAATGTAGGGATTATGGTGGATTTCAGAAACGTTGCCACAAAACTATGAATCCATGTGGGCATAGGAGAGAGAGGTGATATTTAACTGATAGGTAACTCTTCATCAGCACATCATTAGTCTCATCAGTATTTGTGCACCTCTCAGTGCTTTTGCACTCTTCACAAACAGGAATCACAGAACAAAGTGAATCAATATGTTTTACCTAATTGATCATGAATCTAGTCCAAGATGGCTGGAATCTATTGATCCGACTTTTCAGAACATGTTAATTTTCTGATTATTGTGTTTAAAACAGCAGAAGGTAAAGGCAAACGGCACTGCTGCTAACAAAAGCATAAAAAGAGTCAATATTCTTTCAGGGAGGGTTTTTTTTGTGGAGGGGTTTTTTTTTTTTTTTTTGGCCTTTAAAGCAACTCTGAGAGCACAACATTGGCCAGTGTGTTGCATTCTGCTTTGTCAGCATAAGGGCAGCTGTTCACAGGAAGAGCCTGGGCTCACTTTGGACTGCAGCCCTACCTACAGATTCAGGCACAGAGCCTGGAGAGAGGAGAGGGGACGGTGGCTGTGAGCCATTATGTTCCTCAAATGGTTGTTCACAATAACAATGTCAGCAGGCCTGTTGACCTTTTGGCTCACAACTTTCTGTGTGTTGATGACTGAAGAAGCAGTCCCTGGAAATCTTTTTAACTCGAGTGAATTCTTCGTTTGCAGATATGATGCCAAAATGTACGAATCCTGCTTCATATAATTCTCATAAGACTGTAACACGTCTGATTGAGCCATCACTGAAGGTATCGTTGTGAACCAGTGATGCAACGACTACCATGTGATGCAAATTAATATGTAATAGACTGAATAATTTCTTTCAGTTCAGCTCGATCGGAGCTGACTGATCGCTGGCACCCTGCTGTTTCTTGCGCCCCAGCTGTAATTTGATCTTTTCGCCACAAGATGGACACCCTGAGGCCACAACTTTTTCTCTTTTTTCTTTTTTTTCTTTTTTTTTTTGCACGTTTTATTGGAAGGAGCATTAGGTATATCACTCTCCGCCCTGAAACGTCAAAAAGATGATGACTGAAAGTCAAAACCAAACTATGTGACCAACCATGATGCAAATGCAACATTCCAATCAGAGGAAGAATTAATGTGCATGTCATGCACCATCGAAACTCTCCCACAAAGAGGGAGAGAGAGAACAGAAAAACCCCATTAAGCTCGGGTTTGCTACAACCTAAAGCAAAACCCTGCATAGCCCATTTCCCGGGCTACTGTAATACCGTTAGGTGTTAACATGGTTACTTCATCATTAATGCCATGCGTGCATTACATAACAACGATGTGGAAGCTCGTGTGATTCTGCTGCTGCTGTATTTTAGGTCATCATGCGAAGGAAGATAAGAAGAACACGCATAAGCAAAGCTCTTTTTGCAGAGATAAAATACAGCCCAAAAGCATTTGACGCACATTTTTTATACATTTAGTGTTGCACCTTGTCAACATTTGAATATGTAGTTTGAAAAACAACAAAGCAATGAGAGATGCTATGTGTGTGTGTGTGTGTGGGTGTGAGGGTGTGAGAACGCGCGCATACCTGCTTTTCCAAACACTCCTTGGCTGACAGTGAAGGTTTCGGAGAAGGCGCCCTGTCGCATATGCATCCCTCCAACAGGTATAATCCCGAGGGCCGAGAGCTGGACTCGTTCTCAAAATAAAAAAGCATATTCTGTAACAAAGCGAACCACTTTGTGTGCCATTTCGTGTTGTCTGAGCTCTTTTTGCTCAGGCAACCCCGTCTGGTACCATCCTTTTTTGCCAAAAGCCCAAGGTAGGTGACATGACCATCATTAAGTCGTATTCCCTTCTGCATTTTGATGAGGAGACTTCGGCTGCACACGGTTGATCGGCCGTTACATCCTTGTGAAGTCGCTCCAGAGGAAAAAATCAATCGAAAAAAGACAAGATGTTGACTTTCTGAATGCGGTCCTCTAACAGCAGGGTCGTCCGCTCCGTCCGACGCATTCACCGTGTTGGCATTTAAGTGAAAACAGAGGAACAAAATGAGCAGCGCAAGTCCAGCATCCTAAAATCTTCAGTCATACTCCGAGCGCTTTGAAGGTCCACATTTTCCCATCGTGTAAAAGATGAGAAGTCGGAGGTAAAAAACAAACAAACAAACAAACAAAAAACAAAGTCTGAACAAGGCAATGTAAAGAAGGAAGGAAGGAAAAGCGTTTGGGGTTTGTCCTTCCCTCACATTAAATCTCCAGTAACCAGTAGGCTCGGTGCTGAGCTCGGCACTGCTGGGTGAAGTCACATGACGCGTGCTTGGGAAAGCAGATTTCAGGACCTTGGACAGGGACGTTCCTACAAAATGCCGCATAAATTGAGTTTCAAGTATGGAGCCAAAATACTGAGACACCAGACCAGGGTGGCAAAATAAGAAGCAGCTGAGAGAAAACATCCTCACGTGAATAAAGATCAGGCTGCTGAGTCAATTAATCTTTACTTTACGTTCTCTATCTTTCATTTCAAACTTTATGCAGCATGAGTCAGTGTTTCTGATATTTAAACTATTCACCATGTTCTCAGTGACGAAGCGAGCAGCCGTTTTAGATATTTTGAATTTATTAAAGTGGTTGTATACTATAACAAGATTAGCTTCTTGACCTTCAGCACAAAGAAGCATTTATTTGGAGGATTTTTCAGCTGCTACAGGTATTCTGAACTTTTAACAACGTCTTATGGTTTTCCCCCACAGTAAATGTGAGTAAATGGGTGGAAAGGATTCTGCCTCCAGTGGTGGAAAGTAACATATTTACTCAAGTTGCCTAAATGCAAATGTGAGGTACTCTAGTCTGCTGTAGTTTTAACATTTCATTACGCTTCTGTCCCACTATAATTCTGAAGGAAATATTTTATTGTAATCACCTCACAAATCAATGTTACACACAAAACATGTGAAGTTTTTAAATGAATCATAAAAAATAATAATAAATGACTAGTCCATTTATCTACTAGCTGATCAACGAGTTGGATCTGTCAGCAACCAATGACCAAAGTCGAATACATATACAATCATTTAGAGCGTTAGATGGTTGGGCGACAAAACAAAAGACAAACATTTCAGAGTATATCTGGATTTGCCATATGTTTTGAAGTAAATTAGAACGTAAATAGATTAATAAAGAGACATTTAAAAGATTCATTTAATTTTATTTTCTTTGGAGGACCCACTGAGATAAAAAAAAAAAAAGAATCTCTTACAAAAATTAATATACAATTTTTTAGCAGCAACTATAGAGCTAAAAAAAATTATCCACATCACCCAAAAAAGAAGAGTCAAATGCTGCTTACAAACTTACACGGTATAATAAACTAACAGTATTCTATATAATCATATGTTACATACTGTACTGCATATTATATAATTAGATGCATTTCACTCAAAGGGCTAATTTCTGCATTGAGTTCTTTTTGTACTTAATGAACACTTTTAGCCAAGCTCCTTTTTGAAAAAGTAATGGAGTATTGTTACAGTATGGTATTTTTTTAAGGGTTTGAATACACCACCTTATAACTGACATATGTGACTCACACAAATACAAATGCAGCAGAAAACATCAATTTTATACCCAAGCATGCAACTTAGGTCACTTTTATACTGCTTTTTTACTCATCCATACAGATTATAAATACAGTCAAGTCCCTGCAACTTGATGTAAAAATTCATTACGTGATTTGTAAGAAGGCTTGAACATCAGCTTGTTCCCTCAACATGTGTGTCTCGTCAGTTGTTACTGTGAGTGGCTGCTTCTGCAAAACCTAAAGAGTCTCATCTTCAGTAAATCATGGAGGAGTCAATGGCAGGATGTAGATAGTGGAAGATAAACTGCTACCCAATACTGGCTCTGTGATAACTTAAGATTTAGACTCTGCAGTATCATTTCTCAGATATTGGACAGATTCATTCTACTGTCAGATGACCAAAAGAGGAGCACCAAGTTAAAAACTAAACTCATGTCTTTGAGAAATAGATACAGCTGGGATACTGTCTTAAAACCTAACAATATAAATGATGTACACTATATTTGTAGTTTTGGTCTGTTAGAAGCTTTCTCGTACTGTTTCTAACTACATTATACAGAGATGTGTTTGTATTTATTTACCCACCATCATTTATAAAAATGAAGTGGACAAAACAAAAAGAAATGTTTATTTGTTTTACAATTTCTTGTTGATGTTGGCTCTAAATATCTGGACTCACTTTTTGATGCTAAGTGCTTTACTAAAAGGTCTGTAGAGTGTGACAGCAGTTACTGTTGGTGAGAAGGGCAGGAACAAAAAAAAAAAAAAAAAAAAAAAAAGGGGTGGGGGGGGAATGCAGTGTGAGCTTGTTCGAGCTGCACCATGATGTCATGTGGGAACTGACAGACTTGTGTCTCTCAGTGGTTACAGAGCTGAACTATAAAACATGCTTGAACACACAGCCAATATGCCTCTTTGAGCACCCAATTTGTTTAAAAGGCACAGGCTCTAATCTGCTGCTGTCAGTCCTCCAGCTACTTCTCAGAGAGGAGATTTATTTATTACTCCATCTCCATTGTTATCTGAGCCCTCGCTGATCTGTTCTGCCACAAATCCCTTCAGGCTCGTTTGCTGTGTCTTCCCCAACACACCCCCCCCCCCCCCCCCCCTTGCTCTTTTTTTCAATTAGTCACTAACTGGTTAAATATTAACTAGTTGTTTCAAAAGATGTAGGTGATCAGCAAAAAACTCAGTGAGATGTGGAGAAATAAGAGTGAAAATCTGTTTTGTCATAAACGGATCCAACGACAGCTGCATGTGTTGTGGCAAAGCAATTAAAGCTGCCATGTTTTGAATAGATTTGCATAGACACACATGTAAGAGGCTGATAACACTGTCTGTATTGTTAGTTTGCTCTGCATGAGCCAAGGTGCGACACAACAGGGCTGTTTGTATTTTTTTTTTTTTTGTCCATCTTTCTCTGTGTGTCACCAAATGTGGATAACTGAATCCTGAGAGAGCAGCAAAAGTAAGATGTTATAACCAAAAGTATAAAGCTTACGAGTAGGGATGTCCGATATTAACTTTTTTGCCGATATCCGATATGCTGATATTGTCCAAACACTTAATTTCCGATTTCCGACATCCACCGATACCAATATGTGCAGCCGTTTTTCCCCCCAAACTATTTTTAGGTCACATCACATCTCTTTTTGTGGAATTAACACATTACCTACTTTTATTGTGATGCCCCACTAGAGGCATTCCACAAATTAACATTGTCTGTACAAAATAAGAACACTACTTCAACTTGAGTTACGGAAAAGGGCCATATTTATTTTTAACATTTTGTCTCAAACAGCAGCTCTTCCTGAGACAATGCCCATTACAACTAGGACATATCTGACTTCTTCACAAATTGTAAACAACATTGTACCTGTCCTGTACAACTTTGTGCAGCATTTAAAGTAAACCAAAATAACATGTAGTGTAGGACAGCCTAATCTATTGAAAACTGCTCATTTCTATCAGGTACAAACAACACTTTAGGAATGAGGTAATGCGCAAACAAAGAAAACAAAAGTGCACAGATATAGACAGACTCAGTCCTGAGCCCATTACATGGGCTAATACAGTCACTGAAAATGTAAACTGGGCTCAGTCAGCCCTGCAAACGCTCCGTGTACCTCGGGATGGTTCTTCCTGATATGAGTGATTAAATTTGAAGTGTTGAAGGATGAAGTCTCCCCCTCGCTTGACAAGCGCCTTGCATTAATTGCAAATTGCATTTTTGTTATCCGCAGGTGAAACTTTAAAAAGCAAGCTTGTTAGCCACGACTAGCCACACAGTGTTGTTGTTATTTTGCCTCCAGGTGCTGTTTGATGAGGCCATCAATTGCGCGCCGGTAAACGTCTCGGGACCCCACAAGCGATTCTAGCGTATTTGGCGAAACCCAGGCATTGCGTTATCGGGTTTTCATTATCGGAGGAAAAACCGATAACGATTCTCACAGATATTACATAATTATACTAATACTGGGCCGATAATATCGGTCGGCCGATATTATCGGACATCCCTACTTACGAGATATTTGCATGTGTTTTGAAGTGGCCTGGATCAGCAGACTCTCTATGAAGGCAGAGTCTGCTGTTTATGGGCGTCTATAAATGGCAGCCAATCGTTTTGTCTGTTCATCTTTGCAGCATTTTTCCAAATAGATATAGAAAATAATGTATCACAGTACGATGATCATCTTGGCTATTTTTCTCATTAATACAAACACAAAGAAAAAAAATCCTGACATTTAAAATGCACTACCATCAAATATTTTGCTAGGTAAAGTATGCATTATTAATCAATTCTGAAAACTGTTGTCAATTATTTCTTTATATTATTATATTATTTATATAATCTAGCAGTTGTTTAAACATGCTTAACACAAACCTTATGGACAAATTGGTATTTACAGTCCATACAATCTATACCAGTGGAATCAAAACATTAAGTTAAGTGTGACTTTTATCAACATGCAAACACCAAAAAACTATAATGTAGTTTGTTGTAAAAACACCTACAGACAAAAAAAAATGTAAAGGTTACAGAAAAGACTTTTTTATTTAATACATTTTCGCAGAAAGCTCACACTGTTTCTCTCACGTGACATTCAAAACATCGGACCAGATGTGTGCAACAAGATGAAGAAAAAAATAATACAAGTCATGCATCACTGTAAGCCTTGTCTGACACTGTGAGCTGTCCCAGTGCGCGTGTAAGTGTGCAGGAATGTGTTTCTGTCAGTGTGTGTGCGCGCGTGTGAACTACACTGATACTATATGTGTTTTTGTCAAGTGATGCTTTCTGTAACAGCTCGTGGTGCTGTCAGCGTTCAGCAGAGGATGCTGTCGTGGTGTCCTCGTCCTTCCCTGAGCCGCCTATGAAAAGGCTCCAGTTGTAATTACATGATCCACCAGGCTTCTAATTCGCCATACTCCTCTCAAATGACATTTAATAATTACTCCTTCCTTTTTTAGAAACAGCGTTTTGGAATTTATCCAGGCCCCCTCATGCTCATTGTCATGCAAGAACAAACAAGTTGGCTGTTGTGGCAATCACAGCCTATTCAATTTGAAAGTGAGTAAGCAAACATGCAAACAGACATCTCAAATCCCTTTAAAGCATGATGTTGGTTTTACCAATCTGGATTAGCTGTAGTGAGGAATTAAATCAGAAGGGAGAGATGTGTGAGGAAAGCTGCAAAGCAGTAATGTTGGGGCAGAGCAACAATGCTGGTCCTCCTAGTCTTCAGAGACACCTCCCCAATGCTCCAGTTTTAGCAGCACAACTCTCTCGACTGTAGTAGCATTGTGGAGCCACATTGATGCTGCGTGCAAATGGCCGTCACGTGAGCTGTTGTTCAACAGAAAATTAAGACATCTAGATGAATGATACACAAGAAAAACATTTCTCTCCTGCCAACATGGATCCCAGGCTCTGTGATGAATGGGAGACCTGCTTGGATCCTATAGTACCTTCTGCCCAGTGCATGCTAGGATACTTTCCAAACAGCAGCATGCACAGATCCTCTAAGTGGCAGGGTTGGGATTGAAAAGATGACTAACCACTTCTTATTTTTTAAATGATATGGGATTTCTAAACCTTTATAACCACTGGTTCTATTATTAGATTTTACATTATTTACTCATTTTTATACATCTGTTAAAGGCCATTAATAAGAAAAACTTTAAAATTGTTTTTGCTGTTGTTTCTCCATCTCCTTTTTAATAAATCATGAGTTCTGCACTTATAAATGTTAGTACTTTAACTGGAGAAGATGGTGACCGGTCTCACTGATGGTCTCCAATGTGGCAGGCAGACATTGCTCCCATGGCTGCTCCCTCTCCACCCATGCTGATTCTCCTGTGTCAGGACCAGTTAACTGACCTGCCACTCATAACTCATGAGTGGGAGAGTCGGAGAAATCGGACCCACCTGCCGGTGGATACAGGGCCATAGCACACAATATCTTATCGGTAAATAAAAGCACTGAAGCAAAAACTGCGTTTTTGGCATTGTTATCAGATTGTGTGTTCACTGACACTGATTCTCCGGGATCCCGGGGGCCACCGAGTTTTGATCACATGTGGAAAGATTGGGCTTGTGGATTGAAAATTTTTCTTATGTGCCTGGGTGAACCTTCATCAATATTCGCAATTCAGCCTCACTGATGAAGAGAGATGACCACGTGGAGTCACTGGACTGTTCAGTGGACGTACATGATGAAAGTGAAACACATGACAATCTATACATAATACTGTAAACACAACAAACCACCTTTATTTCCAATATGTTGATATGATCCCCTTTTATCTGAAAATATGCAACTTGCCACACGCATGCTTCTATTTTTTGCAGCCACTGTTGAAACAGTGCGTGCTGTTCAAGTGCTCTATTTTTGGAGGAGGACATGAATTATAGAGAAAAGTGGCCAACAATGTGTATTGCAATCCCTTTCTCCTGACCTAAGTGCACTGAGTGAGAGACGTGTGGAGAGTCTGTGATGAGAGACCATGAGCTGCTCTTGGAGTGTTGGTGGGCTGTGTGATGGCAGAAACTCTGCTCTTGGCAGCGGCCTAGGCCATTGTGATTTGTGCTTGCTGCTGCCTACAGGGTTGTCACCTGGATGCTACTTCCTCCAATCTCCCCGGGTCACACCGCAGTACTGTAATTGAAATTCACACGTCACAGTCAGCTTAACTGCGTGTTCTGCAAGGTGCATGTACCTTAAAAGAAATCTGTCTTGATATGCTTGAAAATTATCATGATGAGGGAGAAAATACTTTGGTTCATCTGCACTGTGTGATCTGTTTCTGCATACACTATTGATGGCATCATAGCAGAAAAAACGTAGCTCTTGTGTGAACACCCAGAACCTTGACCTTCCAAAGGTACAGCACACCATTATCTGGATGTTATTATCTATCTTGGATACCTTCTCCTCCAAAACCAGTGGGTTTTCCTCCTCAGTGCCTTCGCCAACATGATGAAACACTTGTTATCCCATCCTGCAAGGGACATTTTTGACCTTTACAAAGAATCTTGCAGGTTGCACCTCTTCACTGGCTGTGTGCTAGCCGACAAACAGCTCTGATAATCAATAAAATGGATAGAAGATGCACATTAGATTGGTAAGGTGAGGTGTTTCACCACGTTTGGTGAAAGAAATACTCTGCCAGTATGAGACAAAGATTTGCCTGTAGGGGTTAACTTTGTGTTATCTCCTGTGCCTGAGCATGATCAGCTGTCTCTCCAAAACATCACATGATCTTTGTAAACTTTTCAGCTCCATTTTTATTAGAAATCCCATCCTAAAGCCAGTGAAAAACCTTTAGGTCCACTGTAATATTAACTGAAGCTGCTGTGGTTCTCCACAGGTTTAAGACTTGTTTTCCTTTGATATTCTTTATTTGTGCATTTGTGTTTCTATGTTTGCACGGCCATTGAAGCGGAATCAGCAGGTTCAGTCGGTTTTCCTTACTGTACAGTTCCGCATAAAAGACAAGCATTTGCCTCAAATTAGGCCAGTCACTCTGAATGAAGGCATTAATGCAATGTGGCGGAGCCCAAGAAGAGCAGCAAAGGCAGGATTGTCTTCCTTCAGCTAAAGCAAACTCAGAAGGGACGTGTAAACAAGTCCCTCCATTACATAATCATCCCCTTTCTCCTTGAAGCATCGCTCATTTTACAGACCCATTCCTCATCATGTCTTCTCTCTGTTTGCTTGCTGAAGCAGAGGCTGAAGATCATTGATGATCCCACATGTCCTCTGGCGTTCGTAGTGTGAAGCTGCGCCATCACTTCATCTACTGCGCATGTTAACAGCCAGTTCGACACTTCGGTCCAGACTGGAACGTTTCAACAAGCATTGGACGTGTTAAGAACATTTTGTACTGATATTTATGATCCTCAGAAGATGAAGCTTTATGGATTTTAATGATCTTCTGATTTTGCTTGCCAGTTGACAGACGGACACAAACCTCTGCAGAGACAGTCATGGCTCCCAGACAATGGATCCTTATAAATTGTCTGTGGCATTTTCTGACTTTTTAGAAAGTGCCATCACTTCAATAGTTTTCCACATTATCTGATCACTTGTGAGTTAACCATCTGTATCTTGTCTCTGTCTTCGTAATTCTCACTGTTGCTTCTTGATGGTGTTTTAGTGCTAAATAGAATGAGAGCATATAATATGAGAGACAAACAATAATTTGATACAGTGAGTGCATGTCCCTCACACCAAACTCACTGAATTCACAGCCTAAATGAAATGGGCACAGGAAACAGTTGTGCCATAAAGGATGGCAGGCCCAGATTTCATGTGGAAGAGCAATGAGGTGGCCCACAGGGGTTATTGTCAATATGGTCTCTACAGTACTCAATCACTGTTAAATTAAATCGAAGGATGACAGATGCTACCAATCAGCGATGGGTTAGTGAGGTCAAATTAAGATCCATATGCTGACCTTTTCCTTGGCTGCGTCCTTTCAAAGAGCCTATCATCTGGGCTATCATTGGGAACTAATGAGCCTTAGTGGTCAGATCCTGGCAGAGCACCATCACTTACACTACAGCCTGGTGCCCACCAGGCTCAGCCAAGGTTATACCACTGTTGATGAGTGCTCTCAATAAAAACACTATTATCTCAGCTGCTGCAGTGCATCAACAGCCCCTTCAACGGCCCACCAAGCACAAAGCCAGCTTCATGCTTTTTCACCGTTTCAGTCTTTTCCCTCTCTGGATGACTCTCTGAAAGAATTTTATATTTTTATAATTTTCAACAACTCTACAACAATCAACAAGTCTTTAAACAATATTGAGTCGGCTTATTTCTCTTTGTCATGGACCCCTACTGCAGCAAATGTGTATTGTTTGAGTTATTCTTGCTGGATATTGCCCAGCTGCTTCATGAAATTACTGAATCCATTTTAATCAGTCTGGTTACACTTGTATTTCTGCATCATTTCAAAAATACTTACACTTTTAGCTGAGATCCACAGGCAGAAAGGCAAAGTAGGGAAGTTGGAAAGTATTGATGGAGTAATCCATTGATACATTTGGATATCTTGCCACTAAGAATACACATAGAATAAAACCTGTCCTTTCATATTTTACTCAGTATACATCTACAGTGAAATCCTTCCCGTGTTGTTAGCGATTGATTGTGTCTGCACTTGGTGATTTTACGTGTCAACCAGCACAATTGTGATGATGTGTTCACTATGATCCACAGAGTTGCGTTTGTATCTGCTGGTTTGCTGCCTCTCATTTATATTTGTCCATCAAACTGCTGCCCTTTCCAGTTTGCTGCTAATGAGATACAGATCATTACGTGTTCAAATCATCATCCACGTGCCAGGGTTTTTTATGAGCCATGTTCAAAGAGCATTGTGACAAAACAGGTTTTTATTATGATGATGGTGATGATGGTAAAACATTTTAGATGAATCCCCCTTCCTCTCCCTTGATGTCTTATTGTTGTTGTTTTTGAGTTGATTTTGCAGCAGTAATCGTGGAAGTAGAAACTTCACCGTGTCCTTTCACCGCAGACAATTTGGTTATCTTTAGCTTCTTATCAGAACTTTGAAATGCAGATCCGAGCAAAGACGGACACTTGGGTGAGCTTTTATGCACCATAATACAAATGTGCAGACTCACTAAGGCTTGCACAGAGTGATTGAGGCGTGAACTGTGAAAATGTCAGCCACCGTTAATAACAATGCTGGATCAAGTACACTGAACCTTAACGTCTGCACTTCATACCATATATTTAGATGATCACTATTCGAAGTCTATTTATGTTACACAGTAAATGCATTTTTCCTGATTGTGGTCTTCAGAGTGAAGCTGTAGCCGTGGGATTAATAAACCTCTGCAGTCTGCCTCAGTTAGACTCAAAGCCGCAAAGCCACAAGGAAGCCAAGCAGCAGTCGCCTGCAGTGCATGACAACAGCTCCAAATCTGATGGAACTGGACAAGTCATGTGAGGGAGTAACTCTTGTGGTAAAGAAATGTAAAATTACCATTTAAAATGTAATGTTTTCATGCACTGAAATTGGTGAAGGGCTGCAACTAATAAATACATAACCAAAACTGAAATTAAATAAATAGATGAGTCATTTTGTTAATGATTATAAGAGAATGGCTAAAGAGGCCAGTTCAAGTGTAAAATAGCTGAAAAAAAAGAAAGAAAAGCGGTAATGATGAAATTTTCTGTCAGTCAATGAATCACTTTGTTATTTTGGCTGATGTAAAACAACGAAGATTGTGACAACAGGTCATTTGATGGGAGTTAGTGATTAAAACTGTCAGTGTGCTCATTACTCTAAGCAGAGGTAGATGAGACTAGTAATAGACATCAATTGAATAATTAATTCAATCTTTTTTTTTCTCATCTCAAAAACAAGTGATACGGCATCTCCTGAAGAAACAGGCATACATATTTTTGGAAGGAAGGACGGAGTCGTATCACAACTCACCAAGCCGGATCTTTTTTGCATTTCAGCTTGGATTTCTTCCAACCGTGTTGACGCATAGCAATGCCATTTCAGTTCACTGGAGATCTCCTAGCAGCCTTTGGATGCATGCATCTATTTGTTTCAGCCTACACTGTGCATACCCTGCCTGTGGGCTAATTACATTTGCACAGTCCAGAGGTCCTCCATTGTCAGCTCTTGAGAGACCTCCTTGGCACAGTGGCAGAGAGTAAATTTGTTGAGATTCGAGAACTATGGAGCCTTTAATTGAGACCTATTGATGCGTGTATTGAACACGTTGAGATAATAGAAAGTTTCAGAAGTGCACAACATGTGACATTATTTACACAGCTCAAGGTAATTCTTCATCAATGTGTAATAGCATGTTCAAACACACACACACACACACACATGCGCTCACATGCTGTGAGGACCATGTAAGATGCAGAGAAACAGAAAGAGACACAGAGGGGGAAGCACAGTTGACTTCCTCTGTCGTTACTCACACCTGCAGTAGGATGCAATCTCCATAGCAACAAGACTTGGCAACACTGTGCACAGTGGATATTTGAGGTTGTGAACTTTAATACCCCCTTTTCTTGCCTTTTTACTTCAGTATTTTGTTGGAAATTAATTACAGTGTGTGTGTGTGTGTGTGTGTGTGTCGGCGTCCCACAACGTTCACCCTTTATATTTTTTATTTCAAAGCTACTGAGACATTAAGCTTCTGCTGTCATCACATGTCATCACTCTCTCATCTGAAAAAGAGCATCAAAGTGGAGCAATCATCCCAAATCAAGTGCACACCCAGGAAATAACTGGTGAAATAATATTTGCACATGTTTGCCATTTGCTGGCTGCCTCAGACCCAGCACTGTTTAATGTGCAGGCCGTTGAGATGTGTGGCTCACATTTGCATATTGTGCGTGTTATTTGATGCCACTCAGTTTAAACCGTAACTGTTTGTGCTTTGATAGTCAAAAACCTGTGTGCAATATAATCCACAGTCATTTTACTCAGCAAACTCAGTCTAGCAGGACAAACATATCGATATGAACCTTGACAAAGCTCACTAGTCAAAACGAGATTTGTTCAGCATGAATGAATTCATACAGTGTAAGACATTTGAAATGGCAGTTCCACTGGACTTAAACAGAACAGATGCGGACATTTCTGCTTCCTTTACTGAATAAGCTTCAATTGAGCTGCTCTTACTGTAACTTCTCTTTGTCCCCAGTGGGCTGTGTTTGTGCACCAGGTTACTGGATAAGTTCGTTAAATTTGCACAGCTTGAAAGTTCATTCCTCTTTATGATACTTCATTCGTCTATATTAGATATTGATGTTTGCACTAAAATGTACCAACCTCTCATTAAAAACCTCTCATTCCCACAGAATGAAAGGCTTGCTGATAAAAGCATATCCAAAAACCTCTGTGATGTGCAATCAACTGAAAAACCATCAAGATAACAGAAAATGTAGATGCCATAAAAGAGGCCAAACTGACAGGATCATTCCCTTTGAATATGAGATGTGAAGCTGTTGTAATGAACACCACTCAAAACATATAAAATGTGCAGACCATAAAACCATCTGTATGTTATCCAAGATTAATATAAAAGCTGCTGCTGCTCATTGTGGTTTTCTAATTTCACCTTGGACATCGCTCTTGTTGATTTTGTTTCTGCTCAGTTTGTTTTCTGTATACCTCTCATCATGTGGTAACAATGACCCTGGTGGCCACACGGCTCCATCCGACGGGAGGATTGGTTGACTTGACACTACCATCTAGTGGTCTTTAAAAGAAGCAGGTCCTGGTTCTCTTGGCATTGACACAGTAAACTTAGTGGGGGCATTTCTTGATTAGAACCACTGCATATAATCAGTGTGTAGTTTTAGTTGGGCTGCGTGTATAGATACAAGCAAACCCTTAGAAAGTATGTATTAGCTGTTTTTACATGTGCGTAAATAATCTCTATAGATACTGTCAGCAGCTCATGAAGAAATGTCAATGATTACAGATGTAACAAATTATGTTAGTAGTTACGGATATATATATAAGTAAACTTTGTGTCTTTAATTGATAATGTATTAAAAGCAATTGGATTCCACACCATATAAAAGCCAAATAAGTACAATACAATAAAGCTTTTGTCAACAATTAAAAGCCACACTATGAAGAATTTCTGACTAATCTATTTATTAACTGTTTGTGCCTGTTAGGGTGAAAACCATTGACAAATATGTTGAGAAACCATTAAAAAGTTATTCGATATTTAATTTCATAAATTAATAGAAATTTACATGAAATATTTAACTTAGACTTATACTGCAGTGTGTTTTGTCCTCCCAAACAAACAGAAAAGACCAACAGCAGTCCATCATCGGGGATGTCCTACTTTTATCTGCTTTCTTCCTGCCCGCAGACTGAACTCTACTGACAGTGGGAGCAGTCAGTTTATCAGACTAATTTGACCATCATCTCCAAAACTCAACCTCAGGATCAAATTGCTTTAAACATCTACAACCTGTGTTTATTCTTCCAAAATGAAAGACTGATTCAAAAAGGAACCATTCGGTCTTTATAGGGGGTACATGATGAGGCTGTTTATTGCATTTCAGGAAGACAAAACAGCAGTAGTTTAGAAGGTATGAAGGTTTACATCATCTGGGACTCGGCAGATGTGTTCATAGTAAATAACAGAAGCATTAGCACTGTTTTTTCATTTTTGTAAACTTGCCATCACCAATGAAGACATTACTCCTCTCTTCCTGCACTCTTATAATGCATACCATTTCCTGTTACAGCCATTTTGTTGTCATGGACACAGATAGAGGGGGGAAAAAATATGGAAAAAAGATAACATCATCTGTGTCCATAGCAACTGAGTCAAGTTTAGCACTGCCAAAAATGGTTTAGGCGAAAGTCTTCACAGAGATGTGAGATATGTGTAATAGATTCCAGTGCCTTGTATGGCACATACCAGTAAACAAATCGAAGACATTCAACAATACAGTCTCATCAGAATCATTTGTATTTAACAGCATTCCAGTGATGGGCCTGATAATCAAAAAAAAAAAGGAAACAAACTAATATTATTACTGTAGGTGTGAGGTGTAAAAATGCCAAAGCACAAACGGTGTGACAAAATTCACCCAAACAATATAGTGTTGAAAATATTGCAATTTCTGCTGTTCCGTAATACGGAGAATGGCTGCAAAGTAGACTCCTGTTAGTGCTCAGTCAGAGAAAATAGACATTTTTTTCTCTGAAAACAGAACAAGGCAACCTCAGGAAGTCTCTAATCCCCTTTAGAAATCTTACTCAACTTCTATAAATAGAAAGCGTCCATAGTGCCCTCTGCTGGAGAGCCACTGAGCCACTGGTGTGCACTGTATTGTTTTTGGGAGCATTAATGCTTAAAGACTCAATAAATAAAAGACTTCAGTAAACAACATTTTCAGTTTTATTGGATTCCATTTGACCAAAAACAAACTGAACATCTGCTGCCCTTAATTTCACTGCTGCACTGATCAGCTGTATCTGGGCTCTGTGGTGTTTCCTCCACATTGCATTCCTGCAACATTCTGCTGTAAGCCAATCCCCAAGATGATCCTTCTTTTTCTCTCCCCATCTCTCTCTCTGGGCATCATTAGTGGAAATTACCTGGGCACCCCAGGAAAAGCCTCATCAAGCCTCCACTAAATTGAGTGCCTCCTTTGTTTGCAGCCAAAACATTCTTTCATCCATTCATCTTCTACCGTTTATCCGTTTCTCGGTCATGGGGGGTGCTGGAGCCAATCCCGGCTCACACTGGGTGAGGGCGGGGTACACCCTGGACAGGTCGCAAGTCCATCACAGGGCCAACACACAGAGACAGACAGAGACCAACAACCACTGACACTCACACTCAGACCTACGGACAATTCAGAGTCACCAATTAACCCAAACATGATGTCTTTGGACGGTGGGAAGAAACCAGACTACCTGGAGGAAACCCACGCAGGCACGGGGAGAATATGCAAACTCCACACAGAAAGGCCCCAGGCCCAGAAACCAAACCTGCTACCTTCTTGTTTTGGGGTAACAGCATTAACCACTATGCCGCCATGCTGCCCTCGTAACCAAAGCAATGTAGTCGAAATCCCCCCTCCATCTGAGGCTAATCATCTATCCTTATTCCACAACTGACAAGGTCACTCCAGGGGCCAGCCCTCCAGTGCACTACAACCAGCTTCAGACCGGCTGAGGAAGAGAAAGGAAAGATTAGACTTGGAAGCTTAAAAGAAGGAAGAGGGTGCAAATTTATTTAACCAAACGTGATGAGAATGAGGAAGCTTCTGATCAATATCAGACTCTTTAGTTTAATATAATATTTGTCATGTGCAATCCACACTCATGTCTACTATTCATATTCATGTCATGTGCAATTTATTTACCAGTGCAATAACCATCCATGGTATATCTATATTTATATCTGTATATATGGAGGATGTATATAGTGTATTATTATGTATACAGTGTATTTATGTTATGTTTTTTATATTTTATCTATAGAGAGGTCGGTGTACTTGACAGTAGTGCTGTTTCAGATAGTTGTCTTGGTGTGAGGAAAGGTGATAGCTGGCATTAGGGGAGTGACTCTGGGACGCCAGTGATCACTGTCTAGCCTCCTGGAAGTGTCATGGGACCAACTAAACGAAACACCGGTGAAAGGAGGTTCCCACCTGATGACCCCAAAGACATGTTAGTTATCACTGCTCACTGGGCTAGTTAGATATAGTTATCTTTAGGGCACGTAGGGCAGGTTGCAAGGTCGCTGTTAAGGCTAGGAAGTTAGTCACCGAGTCTGGTCCTTTTTGTAGCACAAATTTGTGTTTACTCTGAATTTCCTTTGCGCTCTATTTCATATCTGTCGTACTGTGGAGCTGCTGTGACAGTACATTTCCCCATTGCGGGATTAATAAAGTTTTATCTTATCTTATCTTATCTTAATATATCAGTTTGACACTTGGTCAAAACAGGACTAAAAACATCCTTGTTCTACTCAGATTTCTGCAGCGATTACTGACATATTTGCAGTTGTTTTGCTCTATATGTTATGGCTGCAATACTCTTACAAAAACAGGCGTGGTTGTGAGTAGTTTGGTTGCATTGCAATGTTGTTCTGCAGGCCTCCAGCATTGTGTGATGATGTGTGCGCTGACCTCTTGTACATACAATGTGATCCACTCTCCCCCAGGGTGGGTGAGACAAGGGGACTAGGTCCTGTCAGCGCAGGGAGGATGCAGAAAAAAAAACGTTTAAAAACTTTATGTCAACCTAAACAACATCAGTCTTCCTCTGGGTGGAAGTGAAGAGACGAGAGTGGATGTTATGGACTGATGGAGAGGTAGAAGTAAAACCAAACTGGTTTGAGTCTGTGGGAGACAGAGAGGGGAAACAAAAGGAATTTTGGGTGTGTGTGTTTGTTTGTATAGATGACCCCAACCCCTGCCTACATGGAATTGTGTGTCCGTGTTTGTGTGCACATGTGTGATGGCCCTGGTGCTGCTGATGGTGGGAATGCAGTGCAACTAATCCCAGAAGAGGGCAGAGCACTGCAGTGGAGATGCTTGGCAGATCTCCCCTCATCCGTGTGACTGCTGTTGGCGGCTGGTGTGAAGAAGAAATCCGGAACTGGATCAGAAAGCGAGCCAGCCGTGTTTAATTTGCGCGGCACTTTTCATACTGAGCGGAGGAACCAGGCAGAGATAACCAGCACCAAAGCACACAGAGACGTCTGCTGTCCTTCCTCTGACAACTGCATGTCCAGGAGTGCCCATAGATAACAGGCAGAAGAGGTCAGACCATGTCATATATTTTTTTGTTCATCCTGTTTTTAAATGAAGAGCAAACTTTAAAGAGTCTAATCCTAGAAATGTGACAGTTTCCTGTCATGCATCGACACTGGAAAAACTACATTTTTAAAGACAAACAGTAAATTACAAGTGAAGACATCTGCATAACTCTGCATAACAGTTTTAAAGTTCATTATTCATTTCCAAGGATGTACTGCAATCTGGGTTTAAACTTAATGCTCAGAGAAATCACTTCCACTTACATCCTATAAATATTAATTTCAATTTATAGAATTAGTATCAAGAATAATGAATCAATGAAATTAGGACAAAGACGTGTTCAGATTAATAAATTACCGACACGTCTGCAATCAAATGTAACTATAATGTGTTTATGTGAATGCTTTGGGAAGTTTTACTGAAAATTACTTTCTAACACAATTTTGCGACAAACTTATAACTGTCGCTTTCTTTGTCCGGCACAAAGTCAGATGATTTGTCCAACAATGGCTGACAAATTTGAGACCATGGAGTGAAAAGATAATCTCAGGTTTCATTCTCAACCAGTAAGAGACAGGGCAGCAGCAAGGATGAGGTGGGGCCAGAGTGGCATAAAACTGCTCACGGGACGTCCTCACACTTACTTTGCCTGTTGAATACAGGTGAATGGACACTGAGCTGTGATGAAATGAGCGAACAAAGACTGCAGCTGGACCGCATTTGACTTTGGATGATGATTGGTATAGCGGCCAGCTTCTTCTGAGGACGTTTGTGTTTATCAGCCTTAAAATGGGGACAAAAACCTTTCATATATGTTTTGGACCAAAATTCCTGTCATGATATGAAGCCTCAGTGAGCATTTTTAAAATATGTTTGAACATTTTTTTATGACCTTTGGTAAATTCAGGTAATACTTTATCCGATTATACATATTTCGCTTTTGCTTTATTAGAAATTGCTGTTCAGGTTATAATGTTGTCGAGCACATCTCCTTATCACTTTTCCAGCCCAGCTATCTATCAAATATTTGTTGGACGGAGAACTGATAAGGGTATGTGTCTGACACTTTCCATCACCAATAACTGGACATAATGTGGTGCCATTTGGGGAAATAGAAACTTATTTGAACCAGTGACAAGCTCAGCAGGTCAACAAGCTCAGCAGGTCAACAAGCTCTTGACCTTCCCAAAAATGTAACTAGACTATTTCACTGATTTCAAATTTATCCGGCTCTTTTACTCTGATACCTGTAGCATATCATTGTTGTTTGCTGAAAATCAATATTTGGTGAAACTATGTTTTAATACCTGTTTAATTTTATGTTTAAAGAACTCTTTTCTAGTTTTAAAGAATTTGATTGACGATATTGATCTTACAGAAGCTGTTTACTTGCACAATTGTCACAATCTACAAAGGGTTTTTTTTTATATTTGTAGTTGTAGTTATTATTTATTGATTGATTGATTGATTGATTGATCAACTGATTGCTTTTGCCATTTTTTGACAGCAGCCCTGCAATCTTTATTTCCACATGGAGATTACTGTCAGGGCTTGTCAGGCTTTTAAGTCTATGGTAGTTTATTGCCACACCACCTACTTTGTCAGATTTGATGTGATCATCAAGGTTTTTCTATGTCATGAGGGACTGACTGAGATTAGATTCACATAATAGCACATTATGTACCATCTTAACTTAAAGAATGACTCTGTATCATATTATTAACTAATCTGCTTTGGATATGAGACAGACAGACAAATATGAACTGCTCAGACAGATACCACAATTTGCTTTGTTCTTTCGTTCTTTCTGTTCTTTTGGATGTGTAAAAATATATTTCAGAGAGAAAGAAGTAATCTGAGAATTAAAATGTTAAAAGAATTATTGTGGCGTTATTGGAATTAACAGTAAATTTTAAAAAGCAGTCAATACTACATCAGAGAGACTGCAGCTGCATCAGTCAACACAAGAGGGTATTGTTTCACTGCTTTTGCACAGCAGCCAGCTAGTTGTCATGTACAGGTGGAGAAGCTGTTGTACATGCAGGACACGTCAGTGATACACCTAAAGCCCCTATAATGACACCACAAAGAGCAACAAATGCAATCAACTTCGATGAAGAAAATTTAATCCAATGACCATCAACCATATTGGACATTCAAGGTCAGACAATGTCACCTGAAACGGATCCCTGGGACTGGTTGGACTTCAGAGGCAGGAATTATTAACCTGTGCTTTAAGCATCCTCACCTGTCAAGTTAAGGACCCTTCAACTTCTTTTCTGCCTGATTTCCTCGTCAAAGCTTTGAGAAGGACAAGAAATCAAGAATTAGCATGCTCAGTTTTCTTAGAAGGAAGTAATAAGGTCAGTGGGATAATAGATGTAATTTGGAGAGGGGCTGCTGGGCCACATTTTTCTGAAGATTTAGTGTAATATGATCTGTAAGTAAGTAAGTGTTGCACAAAAATGAACTCTAGATGAGTAAAAGATTAAAGTGCAACGCTGCTTCTAATTGGACAAACAAGGAAGCTTCAATTTATTCAAAGGTACCGTGGTTACAAGGATCCGGCTTTCAAGTCATTTCTTTCGGCTGGGTTGCTGTTATGAAAGCACTATTTATTGTAGTTTGGAGGCAATTATGACTCGGTCTAATACAAAAATAAATGGTGTTTATATTTGCATAACAATAACTGGATTTCTCTCATCTTTGACCAAGAGCTTTCCTTCTTATGGCACCTTGGGCTGTTCAGTTATCCCAAACTGTGCCTGAATATAAAAGTGAGTAGGTTCACTCTGTGATGTCAAAAAAACAAAAAAACAAAACCAAAACAAAGCCCAAAAACATTTCAGTATGAGCTCAACTTGCCGATTCCTAAACACATGCCCTTTCTTAAAACAGCCATGGAAAACATAATGTGAAAAGTCATGTTGAAACTGGGGAGCTGTGGCTCATGCTATCCTGTTCCCTTGGTAACTATGGAAACTATGTGTTTTAATTAAGAATTTGATCTTGATTGTTGACACTCTGGATAATTTTGGGATTTCTCCCATTTGTTGTGTCTTTCTAAAAACAAACTTGTTTACCGACACCAGTATCTGTCAGAAAAGGTCACACGGAGTTTATTTGTGACAGAATTGATCACAGTAGGAAGGATCTTCTCTCAAAGCACCAGTCAATCAGGAATAACAACAGTTTAAATTAGTCACAAAGTGTGACAACTGCCTCGGTTTTCTTTACAGATACAATTCCTGCATGTAGTTCGTGGCGGCATGCGACTGTTTCTAATTAAAGACTGACTGATTGATGACAGCACACTGGAAAGGTATTGGAAGTATTCTGAGATCTGAGATAGTTAATACATCTAAAGCCCTCTCTTTAATTAGACACAAAGACGAAAAACCCATCTCCATGACGACAGAGAGGCGAGGAACACAGGTTGGTGTGCATCTCTGGGAAACAGAAAGGGCACCGCGTATCACCATACATTTGGATATAATTTCGTGATGCTATTCTCTGCCGTCTATTAATATCTGCTGCTAATTTATTTTGACACAGCCTTCAAGTCAGCTGTGGCCACACCATGACACATGAGGTCCCTCTGAATGGATGGCACCTCCCACTGGTCAAAGTGTAGAATAGTTAATGAGATATTAAATCCTCGACATTCAAGAGATGAAAATGGCCTTTAAGGGAGGAAAGGGAAAGGAAGGGAGAGATTAAGCACACCTTAAATTGAGTGGGTGACACATCTCCATCATCTCGTGCTAACGGCATACCACCCACTGATGCTTCCAGCTCCCCACCATCATCTGTTACCACAGTGTTTACCCAGGCATCTGCAGCCTCCGATGAGGTGCCACAAAATCGATCTTTCAAACCTGCATCATCCATACATGGGCCAAGCACAGAGGACAGGCTGAATGACAGATCCCATTGAAACAATCCCTGGGCACGTTCAGGACACTATGAGAAAAATCCCAGCAATTAAGTTTTGAGCAGCTATGCAGTGCCTGTTGGGACTAGTTTGCATTCATGTGCTTGGTATGGAGCTCAGCGGTTACCATGGCTTGACGCACAGCAAAGCAATTGCTGACACAAATTGCTGTGAAATCTTGCGTCAGAGTCTACTCACAAGTGGCATCTATGACACCGAGGATGGGTCTGCGGGACTGGGACTCTACAACAATAAAAAAAAAAAAAAAGAGTGGATCCATGGTGTCTCTCCAGTGTGAATATCTCATGCAAACAGCAGCATTTAGTCCAGAAATTCATTTAGTTGTATCATTGCTGTAAACTCATGTGACTCCATAATGAATTCTATAGCTCATTAAAATAATTTTGCCTCAAACAAATTGAGTTTAGTAGGTTTTTCTCAGCTACGCTGTGACAGTGCGTTTACTTTTTTCCTCTTTCATATGCCAAAAGATGCTGACAAGACCTGGGAAGGTGGCTCATAAGTGGCCTGCCAGTGACATCTACATGCCTCTGTGTCAGCTTTGACAGGAAGTCTGGCAAAGTGCTAATAAGAGATGTGCTGCCAAAAATGAGCATATTTTGGCCAAATGGTCTTATTTCATAAGCATGTTTGCCACAAAGTAGTAAAGTATATAGACTTAATTATATAGTATATAGCACCAAATCACAACAGAAGGTCTCTCAAGTTGATCTGAAAATTGCCACTGTAACTCCAACCATAAAAGTCTCCTCATTAGATGGCATATTTGGGTGTGAAGTAGGTCAGCGGGAAGAGACTGGATGACATCCTCCCTCCCTTCAAACATTAATCCGCATGTAAATATAAAAACAGTGCAGATCGCGGCATCTTCAAACATGTCTCAAAGACAGGAACATCTCTTTTAAAAATCCAAAAGACTGACATGGGGCCATTGTAATTTTTTTTTTTTTTTTTTTACTACAGATGTGAGTGCTCTTATTCCCACTCGACGCCACCTTCTCTCACCACATATTAGAGCTGTATTGAGGACCAGGACTGCTCAGCGATGTGGAAGAGCCTGAAGTAGATCCTCACATCCTCAATACTCAAATGTTTTGTCTTTGTGCCTGATATCTGCAGCAGCATGCAGCTTTTGTGTCTTTCATCAGCTCTGAAAAATGTATCAGCAGTTGAAGATAGATAGAAAATGCCCAGGATTCAAGAGAGACTGCAGCCTTGCACAGCTGAGCATTGAATATATTGAATTCAGAGTTGAAACCAGGTCAAAAACTACATGTTGTGAAAGCCATATGCCTTGTAGAGGAAATATTGAAGACATATTTGAGTTTTCAGAAACTCTTTACAGGGATGTTAGGTGCTATACATATGTTCTTTTCTGCTTTGTATCCTGATCACATTTATTACTCCTAAAAATGACAGGTTTTGTTTTGTTTTGTTTTTTTTTTTAAATCGAGAAGGACAAGGAAACTGGAATTCATGTGAATGTAGGAGCACGCATGGACTTGATCAATGATGGTAACGATTTGTTGTATTTTTCTAAATCAGGAAACCACAATTTGCACCACTGAAGTGCATCAGTCATCTGCTTATTTGCCAACTGTCACGATTGAAAAGTTAAAGAATATCCTTGTGTAAAGTGTCTCTAGATGACTATTTGTGTTAGTGAGGTGTAACGGCAGCTTTGGCAAGCTAACACATTATTATCCAACAAAAGATGCTTGATAAGACAAATTATTTATTTATTTATTTTTTGCTATTTCAAGATTATCACCATGACAATTGACTGTAACACAGTAAGTTGTTTTTTTTTTTTCTGTTTGCGAGCCTCCACGTGCTGCTGTTTGCAGGAATAGTGTGTATGGGGAGGCTGCTCCCTCTGTGTGCTTGGTGGTGGTCTGGGCTGGATGTGTAGTGCAGCATGGCGGTCATCACCCCTCAGAGACATGATCAGAGCGCTGCTCTTCTCTAATGATGCTACTCTGGGCTGACAGACAGTGCTTTATTAGTTTCTTCAGGATAAACGTCTGCCTTTCCCGACCTTCCAAAGAGTCGCTGACGGCATCGTCCTTTATTTGGTTTATTTCAAAACCCTCTTCCTGCGCCTTGCTGAGCTTCTCCACACACCTGGCTGGGGATGATTGATCACATTGATTGAGCCAAACCTTTACTAACAATGAGCACTCAACAACAACAGCATGCCTTGAACACATCTCAAATCCAGTCTCTCATCTATTTTTTCTTTTTTTTTTCTTTTTTTTTTTTATGTTCCACAACAAATGTCAATGATAGGTCTGTTGATGTTGAGATAAAGGTACACCAGAATATATTTAGACCACAAAAATCCTTTATTGTGCAAGTGACATTATCAAAACAAAAAATGACTGATTACCCTTTTTAGGTAAAAAAACAAACAATCAAAAAAAACCAAAAAAACATTATAGAACACAGAAGTTTTTTGTCAGGTATTAATTTAAATGAAGGAATGTATCAAAATTTACCTAATTTATTTTTCTTTTTGCTCAAGGGAGGGTAAATATCTTTGTTTACTAGAAGTAGTTAGTGTCGGTTTCTTTTAACCAAGGCTGCAGTTGTTCCCCAACCTTGGTAAAGATGGGGGAACAAGGTTTTTGTTGCAATAATAATGAGAATCAAAAATTTGCAGCTAAAGATCTACATAATTCAAAAAGGAATTCCAAAAGCGAAAAGAGGGCACTTAAATTGTCAAAGAAAGGTTAGTGAAATGATAAATAATGAAATCACACAGCTTTGTTTCCAACATATGTAATAGATATTTACAATTACACCCCCAAGTCTTAGATGTATAAACAAGAAAATATGACATTGGGTATCTTCAGTTCTACTCAGCCCCCCCGCCCCCCAAAAAACAAAAAGCACACTGCACTCTCACCAGTTGTGTATTTTTTTGTCTTCTGAATGACCCCATTCAGTTACATCCACGTAATCCCTCGAGGATTGCACTCTCTAGTCGACTGTCCTGGATTGAGAATCCCATAAATCATCACATAAAAACATACTGAGAAATCCTTAAATTACTCTTGTTGGTGTCAGCGCGAGGGCTCGTGACTCACTCATCCCTCCTCAGTAACTGTTGAGCGGAATATAACAGTAACTGACAAAATTTTAATTGGTTGCATCTGCTATTTTAGGGCTCAGTGGGCCAAGACACGAACACTGCATGGGACATGTTGTGGATTGCATAAATCTTTTCAGAAGACAGAAATGAAATGTAATGTGTTCAATTAAGCTGGGAAGTTTACATTATGGACTGGACTGGGCCCTAATTCAGAGGTTTCCTAAAGACCCAGTTTGCTTGGCTGCTGGTTTCTATAACTGTCCTGAAAATCATTGTGTGCAGGACAGTGGAGCTTTAAAAAAAATAAATCAGATGAACACATAGTGAGCAGCTCACAATCAGGGAACCTAAAGTCTCTTTTGCAGATGGGTTTGCACTAGAAACATTTGAGTTGAGGCATTTGGGTTTTAAAAGAGCAATTAGATCAGTGGCATCAGTGAGAGCTGCAGGAGGACCAGGAACTCAGCATGGCTACTTACATATTTATTTAGAGCACATCCCCTCCATCTGTGCCTGCATCAACAAAGACACTGAAAACACAGGGAATAGCCACATCTTCTCATGACTGTGGAAGTGCTACACTTGTGATGCAACTTTGCTGTGACATGGAAAAGCTGAAGAACAGTGGCACAGTAAAACTTATACACCCAATCCTGATGAATGAGGTATAAGAGTGGAGATTGCAGCAGAAGAGAATAAATACATTGAGTTCTGCAGCAACACTGATGAGAGCATGTAGCATTTGATAAGTCGCTGGTTTGGAACTGTGTTGTTGCAGTGCAACTGCAGAGTGTATAATTGATTTTCACAGTGATGACCCAAAATCTTCCTCCCCCAATATCTGCTTACCAATTTGGGTGCAAAGATAACCGCAGCTGACTCCGAGCATGGATTGAATAAGTATTTCTAAGCCTGCTTTTTTAGAGAGCTGCACCCACATCAGTGGTAACCATGCAGGGATATGGCACTCATCAAGTTTACATACTGATTGTGATTGTGAAGTCCAAAAACATGAGTTTTGTATCACTTATGCCTGAAGCACTGCATCATTTCCTCATAACGTGGATCAAATCTGTTAGTGTGATATCACAGCCTGTAAATGTGGCCATTTTGTCAAGGTACACGTAGTCAATGAAATGCTCCGTGAAGCCTTTGATCAACTTTATTGAAATCAAGTTCCCTCTCTGTTCAGCATTCAGTATGTCTCCCTGAATAGACAGCAGCAATGCAGTTTAGGGACAACACATGGCTAATGTGTTACCAGAGACTGTCTCTGCAGGAAACAGTCAATAGAAATATCTTCCCTTAAGTTTAGACACCACTGTATGTATATAAATATAGTATATTATACACACTATCTCTGCCATATTCTTCAAACTGCATGTTAAGAGGAGGCAAAGGTTGATAAACATGAATCACCCCATTGCAATACTGACACAGTTGTGCCATAGAAAATATCCAAGTGCCTCTAATTAAATATGAAATAAGCTATTGTTCGGCTTGAAATGAAAACAGGATCATGAATCCTTGAGCATAAGAGCCTCGCAATTGATATAATGTTTAAAATTTTAATTAGACGGCGTGCTGGTGGTTCAGTGGTTTAGAGCGCGTGCCATGTAATCGCAGCTTTCCTGGTTCGAATCTGGCCGGGGATCTCTGCTGCAGATCATCCCCCCTCCCTGTTTCCTGCAGGCCTCTTTCCCAAATAACAGACTAAAAATAAAGCCATAAAAATCCCCACAATAGAACTAAGAAATATGAATTCAAAGGATCATTATGAATGTAATGTTAAAAATAAATGAAATACAAAAGAAGATATTATTAACCCCAAAAGATGAAAGTAATTTCAAGGAAATTATTGTTGAACTGCAGGAACCTGATATTAAACTTCCCTTTGAAGCCAAAGGGGTCAAAGCAAAGATTAGGTTGATCCCACACATTTTTTCTCGTGACCCTGCAAAATGAAGCGGTGCCCGGTTAAGCTCTATACCGAGCGGAGATGAAGCCTTTATCTGGACAGAGCGGTATGCCTTTGAAAGATTTTTTTAAGCTAGACACAATGCTATCGTCCAACCACCACAAGATATTGTTCTCAAAATGTGCCAACTGGAACTTCGTCATCCCGAGTTTAGAGCCAAACTAAACTGAATCCTCTTCACACTAATGCTGGGAGAGCCCAGAGTAATTAAAATGACTTATAACAGTTCCATCTGCTCAGAGACTGAATCATTGAAAAAAAAAAAGAAAAAAAGAAAACTTAGAGCACAAATCAATATTTTTATATTAGCAACAAACCAAATGACTATAAGTAGCAACAGCAGCACATTTAGGAGCTAAACAGCCATAGAGGTGTTGGTGGACAAACAGCTGAAAGCTAATGGACTTAATGGGTTTCAAATAATTATTGTGGTACTACTCTTATGATGAGTTCAGCATCAGCCACTCTCCATGTGGTCCAAGTGACATTCTGTCATTTCATTTCTACAGCGTAATCCCAATTGTTCCTGTTTTAAAATGTGCATGATAAATAAATACATTGGCCATGCTGCGTCCGTGCAACCGGCAATGGTTGTTGACTGTCAATTCAGGACAAGTCCCCTTTAAATGGATCTAAAAGACTTCAAGCACCAGAGACTTGAGAGGAGCTACTTGAATTTTACACATCAAAGTTCATTTACAGGTGTTGAGCGATGAGTAGCACGGCATATCGCATTTTTTGTGGCTCCAGAGGGACCTTTGTGAATTTGACAGCCGTTGGTTGGGTCTAAAAACTTCAGGCTGAGTCTGGGGAGACTCTTTTCATGACCCTGACCTCGTCTGTAGCCCAGTCTGCATCTCTGCACAAGGCTTGCAGCTCGAACCGACAGTTGCCACTGCTGGCATAACACACTCAGGTCTAAGTTGTATTGTGGGTGATGAAATGCCAGGTTTATGCAGACAAATGTGTAAAATAAAAATGGCAACATCTCTGGTTCTCTTGCATAAATTCTGATCCATCCTGAGTCTGACAGTGTTGTAGGGATGCAGGGTTAAATCAGCAGATCCTGTTTTAATTCTTTTAACTACGCAGCAATGCACAAAGTAATATGAAGGAACAGTATGAAAACAACAAACACCTGCCTACAAGAGATTTCAGTATATTGTCACTGGATTGACAAAAATCCGTCTGAAACAAATGTCTGTAATTCTGTAATTCCACACACCTACAGATCATTTGGGCAGAAATAGGATTTAAGCTCTTGGCACTCTTTCTTGAAAGCCTTTTCTCTGATTGCCAACAATGAATGACTTTCCATTGCACTTGTGCTTTTAAAGTGACTCTAGATGGAAGTTAGAAAGACAGAATAAATGGTGCTGTTCTGATTTGATTGAATCCACGGCTGCTGTGTCTGCTTAGAGAGGTGATCTTCCTCTGGGATGTGGAGTGCCGTGAGGCAAAGATAACTGGTTCTTATCTCAATCTGCTCAGTCAGGTATGAGAGCCCCTAGCCCGGGGGATCACTAGCAGGGATCTCAGTGCTGTGGGCCTCATGAGTGTAGATGAATTTTCCTTTCCTTTAACTGAGCACTGTGTATTTTAATTACGTCTATCTTCCATGCACTAAGCATTTTTGCTGGCGGATCATTGTGTTTGTGTATTATTGTCACGCTTGTTTTGAATTGAAATCAGACGGCGGAAAGGGATTGAAAACCGCAGCAGTTGTGATTCAAGCAGAGAGAGCCCTTGCTGGCTCACCCTCCTGTTGGACCCTGTGATACCAGCCCTGCCTGGGTTGTGTGTGAAGGACACAAACACTGGCAGCTCAAGCAATTGTGTCAACTAAACCTCTCAGGTTGAAAGAATGAGTGAGGTGATAGTCCACTCTCTGATGGACTGTTTGACAATACATTCAGTTTTTGCCATAAAGAAACAGCTTAAAAATGATGTAACCTTACTTTGGGTTAATTCAAATCAATACTTTGCATGAATATGATTGATTGAATGTCAATGACATGACATCGCCCTAGAAACAACTGCAACATCTATAATGATTCCCTGACTTTCCACTCAGCTCTATTTATTTGCTCCAGTACACTTGTTTGTGACCAAATAGCCTACCAGCAAAACTATTGATAATTTTCTATTCTATGCTAACATTTGCTATTTGGCGAATAGCAAATGTTAGCATAGACCACGTGTGTAAGAGCAGCTCGTCTCAGAGGGATTGGGCTGCATTCAGTGTGACAGCTTTCATTGTCTCACAGTACCTTTCTTACAGCACCCAGCAATAATTACTGACTTGTGTTTGTCCTCTAGTACCTGCCAGCTCTCCCCACCTCCTAACATGGCTGATCAGACCCAGCTGCAACAGCCTTGTGCTGTCTTCCACTCACCACATTCTCTTATCAGGAACCTGGAGAACAATCATCTCTTTGAACAAAAGCGTTATTCACTGGGCTTTTATTGTTGGAGCAGGATTATAGCTGAATAAACACTCACTTAAATATATTACAGGAGGATATATAAAGAGATGTAAAATTTAGCTGACTATAGGCTGATACTTCAGTTGCTCAGTGATTAATTATGGATGTACCCAGTGGAGAATGAGTTAGTCTTAAATGAATAGGTGGCAGGTATCCTGCCTTGCAGTCATGTTTATGAAGCTTCAAATCTATTGTTAGTTCTGCCATCTAGCTAGGACTCATTTTGAAGAAGCCAAGCTGATCCTGTATGGTCCTGTCATGTCTGATGCTGCAGATGAGCCCTGACATCCTTAAGGATGAACATGTGTGGTTTGGCGTCACCATCAACACCAACAGACACAGAAAAAGCTCTTTCCCCACCTTGTGCTGCAGAGGAGGTGTATTTTGGTCAGAGTGTCTAATGGTGTCAAAGACGTCATAGTCTCAAGGGTGTGAACTGTGAGCAGAGATAAGTTCTTTAATTCACTGTCAGAACTTCCTCTCATTCACACTGATGTGACCACAGTGAGAGCAGGAAAACTTTCTGCTGACTGCTGTGGGGGACAGACATGTTAGTAAGCTTTTGATTTGGTGGTGTGAACAAAGGTGTGACATATCCTACCAAAACATCGATCTTTCAACTAATTATTTTTGAAGTTACTGTAGCTGTACAGAGTCAAAACGTCTGCCAGAAACTACACCAGATGAATTGTCAAAACAGTTGTCAGTTTACGTGGAGGAAACACAGTCATAAAACATGAGGGTGAGTGTTGATCCTGGATATATCTGGTAAAATATTTGAGGATGTTAACAGTAGTCTCATCTGTGGCTATATTTTCCACCACTTTATTAGTGACAAACCATTAAGGTGCCTCCTATTCCAATATCCAATTAAAGGCTCCACAACAACTACTTATAAGTGGGTTGTAGAGTTGATAAGCAACCAATTCTTTGGCATCAAACCCTCTGCTTCATTAGGAGGAGGTTGAGCTAAAACAGAAAATTTAACACGGAGGACATCAAAGTGCCCACTCTGCAATATGAGTAACAACGTCCTTATTAGATATGCACCCATCTCCTAGGATACGGCCGACATACACAATGATCACCCAGCAAAACTGTTGCCTGCATAATGCTCTTGAATAATGCTTTACTCAGTTACTGCTCTGCCAGAAGGGCAGGTGTTGGTTCGCGCTGCAAGATGTCAAAGACCAGAGGTAGTGTTGAAGGATAAGGATGTAAAAGAGGAGTGAAACCATTTCAAGATTTCAAGTATGGGAAAGTAGCACTTCTCAATATGAAAAGATCAAAGTGTCTGAAAATTAGTCTGAATTCATGGGACTTAATCATGGGTGGATGAGGTAGGAGGGTAGCGTGGAGCTGTCTGGTGCAAAGCTGCAGCAGAGGTCGTGCCAGTTCATTGTTTTTGCAGCCCACACTTTTGCTTGATACAATCGCAGAGACACTAAATGCCACGAGAATGTCAAATTTGGTCTTTAAAGAGCCAACCAGCGCAGAGGAAAAAAGACTCAAATAGTACCACAGGAACTGAGGAAGTATGCTCTGGGAAAATGGTGACGTTGAGATGGGCATAATAATAAAATAAGCCTGGTAGTAACATGGTAGAAATACAGGCTCTTGTGGATTTTTGGTATATACTCAATATTCAACGTATTTTTGTAGGACAACTGTTGAGATTTCTTATGAAAGACAATCCAAATCAGCTCTATAATGCAGTGTGCCTTGGCTCAGTTCAGATACATCTACACACAGCTTTCTGGTCAGGTTTGCATCATAGGAAATTGCTTTATTGCAGAGACAAAGATCTGTACATTGAAAGCACCATCAAGTGTGTATGCTAAATATGAAGCAAGCTCCAGCAGCTATCTGAGCTCAATAAAAAGACTGGAAGAAAAAGAAGCACAAACCCAAAATTCTTGTAACAGAAATTGTAACGATCTGCCATTTTCTGAGAATTACAGTCATTTATTAGTTGTTTTGTTGGTTTTGAACCAGGGTTTTGGCTAATTAAACAAGATGCAGCATGACGTTTAGTAGTGCTGGTAGGCAGATTTTGGGCGTTGTTTGTAGTTTCCCTGTGTGGCTTGTCTTCAAGCCCATGCATGTAGCATGCATGTGCACATGTATATACTTTGGCAGACATCATAGGTGTTTTTATTTGTTGGTTGACAGTTATTTCAGCACTCAGGACACATTTGTTGCCAGATATCTAATGAAGGAAGAGGGAAGTTTCATGGAGCACTTTAGCAAAGATTCATACAGGTTCTGTCAAGAGCTGCCAGCACATGGGGCATCTTTAAATTATGGGTTAAATAATAGAGAGGGGAAAAGAACATGATATATATCCAAGCAATTTTATAACCCTAATGGTATGATATTTCTGATAATGATATCATATTGTAGTATTGTAATTATCATTTTTATTGTGGAGAAGAATTTGGTGAAGAATGTTGAAAACTAGGACATTTTGGGTAAGCACACTCGCACATACACACATGTGTTACGATTAAGGCTGGACATCAAATGTTTTCAACTGTTGACTAATTTAGGAGTCAGCCTCTAAATTTGATGAATGTGGACAACTTTTAACATGCAGGATCTAAAAATATTTGCAGAGGGTCTGTATTCTGTTGGGTAAAAGTCTCACAATGCTGAATAGACACACATGTTCGCGAGCATCTAAAAATACAAAGGGCATGACGGATCTTATTAACAGAACTTTTTTTTTTTTTACAACTTGGCTGACATCATTGTTGAATTTCCCACAATTCTCTGATGGGCAAGTGAAGCCAAATATTTAATCAAAATAACATTTTAAAAAGACATGGTGGCCAATTCATGGTCTGGCACCAAGATAATCAATTCCAGATTTCATCCATTCATTTTGAGCTTGTTTCCATTTTTTTTTTATTCTATTTGAATCCATCATTTTTTTTTTTTGTTAGATTATGTCTTGTTTTCTATTGTTGAATAATACAGGAGACAGACTCTAAATTTGATGACTGTTGATAACTTTTCCATGCAGAATCTAAAAATAGCTGAAGAGGTTCTGGAGTCTGTTGAGTAAAATCGCACAATGCAGAGTAGACAGAAGAAATGGTTATATTTAGATGGGAGGAGAGAGAAGAGAGCTGCAGCTGCAATGTAAGATGTCTGAAAATGGAAACTGCTCCCAGGGGTGACAGCACTTATTCTTTCCACTTTAATTATTTATTTTCCCTTTAATATACCGCCAACAACAGCATTGTTGGGGCAAGGATCATGCTGCATGAAGACTGCTGATGTCCCACTGGCTCGATGTACTAATGAATATATATAAACCAGTGAGCTTTGGCCTTGGTCTAGTCCATTATCCACCATGCCCATGCAAATCTGTCTATGATAGAAAGTATTTCCAGTCAAGTGCACCAAAATTCAAATTGTAAAGCTGATGCTTTTGAACTTAGTATACTTATATCCTAAAGCTGTAGGATGAATAGGAGGGACCCATTCTCTTGCGCTATGTTACAGAGCCACCTTCCCCTTGTGTGTTGTAAACAACATGTGGTCAGGGACTGAGAAGGCAATCACAGGTGAGAAATCACTGCCAGCATTAAGAACTCCAGTCCTCAGATGTCAAGTGTTTTGATGGGTAATAAAGTGATTAGTCCCAGTCTCTACTTACGCAAGTAGAGAAAAAAAACCAACAAAAAAATCCCCCCCGACCACAGTCAAAAAAATAAACACATAAATAAATAAAGCATTTGGTGCAAATGCCATTAAAGCCATGGTGGTCCGTGGTGGAATGTTAAATGTCTGATTTATCTGTTTCTTGCAGGGCTGAGAACATCACTGTTCTCATTAGAAACTGCTTCTCTGCTGTCTCATAGCAACCTAAAAATAGAAATGTCCCTATTAGGCTGTATAGCTGTGATGGCTGCTCCAAGTTTTGGCCTTTTTAATTGTGCAATAAACATATATAGGTGTGAAATGCTTTGCTCTGTCTTAATTAACTGTGGAGTGAAACCTGCCACTCAGAGACACAGCTCATTGCATGTTGCATAAATGAGCTCAAATTATGAACTGAAATAATCACTGACATCTGATTTTATTGTATGAGGAAGCACATAAATATGGCATATTGGCATTTTCTACAAGAGGCAGTGTTATGGTGATCCAGACCAAATTTCTCTCTTCACATATTCTCAGCTGGATTGTCTAAGCTCTGCTCTTTAGTGCATTGCAGATAGGAGACCTGCATTTTCTCCAATAACAGACACTGATGTTCCGCACTGGTGACAGATTAGTTTATTTATAGCACAGACTTACTATCCGAGGCACGGATTCCCTTTTTTTTTTTTTTTAAAAAAGGCAGCAGCATAACCAGCAACCACAGCAAAAACTGTCAGCACCTCATTCCCATCACGTGCAGGCCCATCTGTGTCCGCTGCTTTTATTTCCACAATGTCCTCTTTAAATGATTAAAACTAAGCACACACACACACACACAAAGAGAGAGAGACAGAGAGAGAGGGAGAGAGAGGGAGAGACTCACTCACACATACACATTTACATATCTTTGTGAGGAAGCGTTGGTTTTGTGTCCTGCAGATGGGGAGATCAGGACAGAGGTTTTCATCAGACGCAATTTATTTTGGTCGACTCTGACGTCAAGAGACTACACGTTTCATTCACCAAGGAAGAAAGAAAGTTATTTATAACCCACAGCATCTCCAGGTTGTGATCCTTGAGTGCGCAGTGAAAAGAATACTCCCCATTGGGCTGATGAAGTGAGCTTCGATAACAAAAGCCTCAAAGCTCCGGCGGTATGGTGCCTGAGAGGTAACCTGAAGGAGGGCGCATCGATGGGAACGGCCACGGCTGAAAAATAAAGATGTTATGAAGACCTGCAACAAACTTTCTGTTTTCAGTAATTCATTTTTCACCCATCCCCCCCCCCCCCTTTTTTAAGTGAGAAAGCATAGGGCACTTTGAGCATGGACAGCCTATCTGCCGACCAGGTAAGCGAATTATCAAACATTAAGTTGCTCTGAGAAATTATTTAAGCTTTTCTTTTTTTATTTTCTTTCGTTGTTTCTTTCTTCTTTTTTTTTAAAGGTTAATTAATTCAACTTCACGCCGTTTTCTTGCGACGCAGCTTGTTTTGTGGAGGAGGCTGAAAAAACTATATGAATTTATAAGATTGTAGAATATCAGACACTTGGGTAATATTTGCATCATAAGTAAAATTTCAAATGCAGCATTGAATGGATAATCACATGACCAATGTCCATGTCGCCAAGTTCTGCAAAATGACCACCATGGACAGCGACTTTTATTTCATGTCGCATGTTTACGTGTTGTTTGTTTGATTGTGGCCTATTTCAAATCAAGATAAAATATAAAAATCACACTCAGGTGCAACATTAGATATATTTTGTTCGAATCAAAAGATGAACAAGGCTGATGTCTTGACGCATTTAAAGGTTGGTGGATGCTCTTATTTGTCGTTCGTCCCTTTTCTATAGATGGCGTAAAGGACACAAGCAAGCTGCTGCTCTCACAGTGCTGTTTACACAAACTTTAATTTGATGTTATTTGATTTTGGTCAGTCAAATAACATTGACTCACTATCCATCAGCAAGTGTGCGTGCCTCTAACAGGTGTTGATACCTTGTTGACAGGATTTTGGCTGGATTTTGGCCATAATCAGTTTTCAAGTAGGAGAACTACATTTTGTACATATTGCCCTCCATCCAAGATAATATGTTAAGAATATATTCCTATTCCGAAATCTGCAACAGTGAGTTACATCTAGAACTTTTCTGCTGTAACAGACTGCCATCTGCTGGTGGGGCTGGTTTGGGAAATTACAGGGACGAATACAAAGTGTGAGTGTGAAATGCAAAGACTTATTGGTGTAAGCTGAACTACTTCACTGATTTGTTCAAAGGGCTGCGAGCTGTAAGATCAACACTGGGACGATCTGTGATTGGCTGGGAGATGGCAGACATTCTGGAGCTGCGGACAGATGGAAGCTCACTCTTGAAGGCGGTATGGCTCAGACGCTTGAGACTCACCAGGCTTCTGCTGGAAGGAGGTGCATATATCAATGAAAGCAATGAGCGTGGAGAGACACCACTCATGGTGGCCTGCATGTCCACACACACTGACCAGCAGAGTGTAGACAAGTCAAAGCTGGTGAAATATTTGCTGGACAACCAGGCAGACCCCAACATACAGGACAAAATTGGTAGGACAGCTCTGATGCACACCTGCATCCACAAGGCTGGACACGAAGTGGTGGATCACCTGCTGAGCAATGGAGCTGATCCCAGTCTGGAGGACAGGAGTGGGGCCTCAGCCCTGGTCTACGCCATCAATGCAGATGACAAGGAGACACTAAAACTGCTCCTGGATGCATGCAAAGCTAAAGGGAAGGAGGTCATCATAATCACCACAGACAAGTCACCATCTGGTACTAAAACCACCAAACAGTACCTAAATGTCCTCCCGTCACCAGAAATGGAAGAGAGGTCTCCCCCAGCATACTGCACTTCTCCTTCTGATATTAATGTTGCTGCATCTCCCACGCCTGAGAAAGAACAACAAAACACAGTCTTCAGTTTCCAGACCAAGCTGAAAACATCTAATTCAGCCACAAAGTTCGCCAATGGACCCACATCTCCAACACGACGGCCTGCAAACCCCAAACGTGCACGCTTGCCCCAGCTGAAGAGGCTGCAGTCAGAGCCCTGGGGGCTGATTGCTCCATCTGTCTTGGCTGCAGCCGCAGCCCATGAGGAGAGTAAGAAAGCTAGCTCTGATGAGGATGTTGTCACAGGGGTAAACGGACTCTCTCTGAGTAAAAGATCAGTTTTATCTCGACAGAACAGTGTGGATGGAAAGGACAGCTTATTCCCCCTCGTTAGTGAACAACCCTGCAAAATGACAACCTCGCTATCGGTTCCTCCTACATCTAAAGCAACATATGACAGATCTCTAGGCCAGCACCAGCCACTGGCACGGCGCAGCACTGTACCCATGGAGCAAGAGAGCAGCAGCTGCAGCAGTGGACCAGCCAGTCTGAGAGACACAATGCACAGGAGACGCCTGGGGAATGATCACTATGACTCAGACTCCCAGCTCTATTCAGACTCAGCAATGTTAGACTCTCCTAAGGTCCCAGTGGAGCGAAGAAAACTAAACACCTCTCCACTAGCGATCCTAACCAGCTCCAGAGAATCTTTAGACAGTAATGCCAGCACATCCTCTCCCAGCTCAGCACGCAGACGTGCACCCGGCCTCCTGGAGAGGAGAGGCTCAGGTACGCTGCTTCTGGACTACATCTCCCACACCAGGCCTGGCCACCTGCCCCCTCTCAATGTCAACCCTAACCCTCCAATTCCCGATATTGGAACTAGTAGCAAACCGTCCTCACCTCTAGCCACAGGTATCAGATCTATAGCTCCGTTAGCACCAAATACACCAAAGAGAGGTGGCCTCAAGTCCAAGAAGAAACTTGTGAGAAGGCATTCTATGCAACTGGAGCAGATGAAACAGCTTTCTGATTTTGAAGAGATGGCTCATTAGTTGTGGTGTTAATTAAGCATATTTTGTGGGAGTAGAAATGTTAACACCATTGATCACGACTAAGTATGTCCATAGCTTCAGTTAACTCACAGCCATCTAGATGTTGAACAGTGTGTAGTTTATTTTATTGAAACTGAGCAATATAGATAAGATTTCCTCCGTGTTCCACCCAACCTTATGGATTACTGTATTTTGACTTCACTTTTCTGTGCTACAGTTTTGAATGTAAATGCCACCACATGGTACTTTTCCTTTGAAATAGCTCTCTTACATGATAATGTAATGTGTAGGTAACACACAGGGTATTTTTGTGTATTTGTAGCCCGCAGGCCACCGGGGTGCACTTTGTGCATATGTAATTAGCACCATTAATGGGCTTTCTTTGAAAAGGAAAAAATGTGATGCACTTGTCTGAGATGTAGCTTTGAGTAAGACTGAATTTGACTGTTTGTAGCAGATATGTATGAAGTGCCTTCATGATAAAGAAACCTTAAAAAAAAAAAAAAAAAAAAAAAAAGTGGACAGGTACATTTTGTGTATTCAGACCTTTTTTTTTTTTATTCATGATAATGTAACCAAAATGTGTTTTGTTTCAATATTGTTGGTCTCACATGGAACAAAATGTAGACTCTGTTTAGAAGTGATATGAATGAATGAGCAGTATGCCTTAAGACACAGGTAAACCAGTGGGCTATCTATAACCGCACTTTATTGCCCAGAAGGAAAAAAACTCAAATTTCTATTCTTGAACAGTGTTAAAAATACTTTCAAAGCACATGAAATTCTTACATGATGAATTTAAGAAACACTGAAAGACATCTGAGCCCTAAGTCAAGTGACGCATTGATGGAATTTTGATCGATTAAAAAAATGTCATTTCATGCTAATGGCAATCAAAACTAAAGATCATACAGCTTCCATGTAACTTACCTGTGAAGTTGCTTCTGTTTAAAAAAACAAAACAAAACAACAACTACAAAAAAAAACTAACTAATTTAATCGATAGTATTTTTGCAAGTAGTTTGTTGTATATTCTGAATAAATGTCTCTGACTTGTGAATTCCTGAAATGTTTTTAATTAATCATTCGTCACATTGCGGAAGAGCTCAGCTGCTAGTAACCACACAGATCCTCATTTGAAAGAACACCAGAATTTCCTCAGGCCGTTTGGATCTCCATTGGTACTGTGATGATGATGCCAAGCAACATCATCATCATCATAAATGTCACTCTGATCAAGTCAAACCAACCATAGAGGCACTCAGATCCCACAGCTTCTTGGCAGCTTCATCATCCCGACCCTGGGAGGCTGCTGTTTTAGGGGCACAGTCACTGTAATCAGCACAAAATTTTGTATTAAACAGACAAAATATTGATAAAACTTTCTCTTTATTATGAGGAAAATATACCACAGCCAGCAAGATAATTGGTCCATGAAGCAAAAAAGAATCATGCTTTTATATCTATTTTTTCCAATCATGAAGACTTTTCATATTCATAGCCAGTAAAGAATAAAATGTGGGAACCAAAGGCGCAGAAAATCTGAGCTTTTAGTTCCTGCAGAGCAAGATAGACACATGCACCGACACTTAAATGTCAACCAAGTCATTCATTAGCAGATGGCTGAAATGAACAGAACAGTTCACAGTTCATGTAATATTTGCTCTAAAACAACAACCTTTTTTGCCAGGTCAGGATTGCCATCTAGGAAAAGAGGCCAACTGTCTTCAGGCCCCAAATCCCAAGGGACCGAGTTTCACTGTGTGCACTGCTAAAGCACAATATCCTAGTTATAAAATGGGGATAGCTTAAGATCTTGTCATGAAATTGACCCCTGTGCCCGGAAGGTAGGTTTAAAGCTGCATGAATCAATACTTTTACACCATCAATAAATTATTTCTGTGTTGTTCGTTTTAAGTGAAAGTGGCCCTTCAGCTCTGTGGTTCTGGAGCCCTGACAAGTCCATTGTGTACTACCTGTTCATTCATTATTGGTGGTCTGGCAAAGTTGACAACATGGTAGGGAAAACTCCTGCAGATAATGGTGCATTTGGCAGTTAAGAGACAGATCCCCTGGGAGTCCCAACATTCATTATATATACATATATATATATATATATATATATATATATATATATATATATAAAATTTTGTTTGTTGCCCCCATGCCAGAAGAGAAATTAAATGCAGCTTTAAAAACACTAAATGCTGAACATGTTTAATGTTTAATGACACACCATATCTCAATAGAATGGATTGCTATTGGTTGTCTAATCTCTGTTTGATGACTGACCTGTAATACAGTCCACTTTGGTTCTGCAGACTTTCCTCCACAGCACAGTAGATGGTGGTTTGAGCCCCTTCTGTTGGTGACTTGATGAGGAACAAAAGTGGTGTGAACACAATTCTCTTCCACAGTGGCATTGTGGGCCAGAAGTGCCGGCCGAGCTCAGTCCGGATCACTCCGGGATGGAGGCTGTATGTTGTTACTCCAGTACCTAAAAAATGACAGGGAATATAATAGGTTCACTTTATTTAGAAAAGTGCACAATCAAGGAGTTGACAGTGGCACAGACGAAGGTGTTTAAGATATAAAAGGCTTCAGTACCTTCCAGTCTCTTCGACAGTTCCCTTGTAAAAAGGACATTAGCTAGTTTACTCTGTGCATAGCTCTTCCGAGGGTGATAATCTTTCTCTTGATTGATGTCATCAAAATAGATTTGACCTATTGAGTGAAAACAATGCACACTTCTTTAATGACATTATATTAAATGGTAAATACAACTGCACAGTCGACATTGTTGTGAGAAACCATTCTGACTGAAAAACTGCACCTCTCTCATGAGCTAAACTGGAGACATTGATGATGCGACTTGGAGCAGATTTCTTCAACAGATCCAACAGACAGTTTGTCAACAAGAAGTGACCCAGGTGGTTTACACCAAACTGCATTTCGAAGCCATCTTCAGTCTGCCATTTTGGACAGCTCATAATACCTATAGAGAGAAGATCCATGGAATTACTGTGTACTATCTTAAAGGTGTTGGTGTATCTTACTAATATATCTTACCTGCATTATTGATAAGAACATCCAGTCTCTCTTCACTCGCAAGGACGTCCATGGCGAGTTGTCGTACAGACTGCAGAGACGCCAAGTCCAACTTTTTGACAATCACACTGTCATTTCTGCTCTTCTTCCTCACATCTTCTGCAGCTTTATTAGCTCTGTCCATGTCTCTGCAGGCCAAAATAACCCTAGCACCTGTAACACAACGGAAAGAATGTAAAGTTTCATGTTTTAACATTTTTTTAAAGGCAAAAAGATAAAACCCATGTAAGTCACTAACCCCTTTTGGCCAGGTCAACAGCAGTTTCTTTGCCAATTCCAGTGTTGCCTCCAGTGATCAAGACAACCTTCCCATCCAGCCGAGCTTTGCTTCTACATACTCCACCTGCCATCCATCTCTTCACACCAAAAAGTCCAACTCCTTTAAAGAAAAATATTACAATTATTGAACTCCACCAGTTACCCCTGCCCATCCCGATAACGAATTAATACAAGTATTTACAACAATAAACATCATTAAACACACATTTTTGATTTCTAAATCTTTGTGACCAATTCATAGTAATATTCCTATCTGTCTGTCTGTCAGCATACAGTATATAAAGCCGTCAAATTTACACCGTGTGACCATATTAACAAAAATCAACTGAAACATTAGCAGACTGTGCAGCATACTGTCACCATCTGAAATAACAGCTGTTATTCCAATGAGAAAGCCAAGGTGAACATCAACTCAGTGTGAAAACAACGTACCTGTAACTGCGACTAACGCAACAGTTTTAGGATACTGGAAAACAAACGAGCCCATCGCTGTGAGCGTCTGCATGGTCTCTCTGCTCCTGCACCGCCGGATTCCACCTTTCCTTTCTGTGTTTCTGCTTAATGAACACTCATGAGTTGCACATTCACACACTACCGAGCAGAAATGTCGTCCACACCAGCTCTCTTTCCGGCACAGCTACGTCACTGTCTGCGCCCGGAAGTACCGCCCACCGCCGCTCCGTCCGGGAATCCTATTGGTCCCTCATATTAATCAACATCTTCGTGATGTTTTAAAGCCTGATAGTGAACCTGTGAAATTGCGTGGCTGTAATAAATAGTCTGCCTGCACCGGGGCCCACAAAGCAAAAAAAAATTTCTGCAGGATATTTAAAACTGTTCAATATGTAAATACAGGAGAGAAACTAGAACAATAAATACTACAAAACAAAAGAAGTTATTAAAGGGATTTTTTTTAAATATGTCTGTAGCCAAAAAGATTGAGTAAAGTAAAAAAAAAAAAAAACAACCATCACGACAAGGGGAGTAAATAATGTAAATGACAATAATCTTAAAATCAATCCTAAAACATACAGAAAAGCCAGTCATTAATCTAATATACTGGAACTATTTATGATCGTGATGTATGCTGGCTGATAATCGGGTTAACTTTTTTTCTGTACTTGATGTTAGATGATCATGTGTAGTAATTTAAGATTTGTATCTTGTGGATCAATTTCTCTGTGTGTGTGGTTTTTTTTTTTCAGTTTTGTCTAGATGCGAAATAAATTCCCCTTTGGAGAGAATAAAATTAAAGCCTTTGTTCAAGGGAAATTGTTAACATGTAATATTACTAAATAGTGTTAGACAGCAACTAATACTCCTACAGAGATCACCAGAGGCTTGTCAACACAGCCTCCGTACTTCCAAAGGACTCCAGCAGATGGCACAAATGCATTATTTAAGGCCCCAGTCTTATTCCTATTTATTTTACAACCACATTTACCAATCTTGTCCAAGAACATTCGGAAAGCATTATATATGGCATCAAATCATATATTAAAGTCTTATAAGCAAATTAAGATGTGTCTCTACTGCTGTATGAGCACGCAAAAGAAGAAAACCTAACCCAGCATCACAAGATGAGTGAAAAAAAAACATCACACCCATGAATCAAATTAAATCCTTATCACAGCTGCAGCTGAGCAGCAGCAGACTATTGAAAGTAAATCATTTCATTCATTTCTTATGATCGCATTAAAGTTTTTAATGGATTGAGTCAATGAATCTTTCCCTTCTCTGGGCTTTCAGGGGAAGGAATAAGCTAATGAGTGTGGACGGCGTCTAAATGTTTTAGGGGGACATCTGAAAGGGTGAAGGTGGGCAGTATGTAGACATGTTTACATACTTTGAGTCCAAAGGTTATGGAAAAAGTCTGAGGATTAAGTAACTGCCACTGTCCCATCTGACCGTAGAACTGCATTTTACATTAAGTGTGCAGTACAAGACTGTGTGTTTCACAGATAAAAACTGCTGACCTTCACTCAACTTCTCTGTGATTTCATAAACTGACTCACCTCCTCAACAATGTTATAAACACAGATTAAAGGTTAATATACTGTCCTAAACTGTATATGTTTTGTATTTGCTGCATTTTTACAGACTCTATGTATTTCTGACATTGACCAATGCAGACCCTCTATTCTAAAATGTACTTCAAAGGTGACCTGGTTGTCTCTCTTACTGTCTCACCACCAAGCCAATCATGTGTCACAGCTCTGCACACTTCCTAGTCCTTCTCCCAGTATGGTAACTTTCCTCTGCTATAATTAGAGGGTCATCTGTCAAGACATTCATAGAGTAGAACATAAGAGAACAGAATAGAACAGAATAGAACATAGTACAACAGAAGAGAACAGAATAGAACCGAACAGAGTAGAAGAGTAGAACAGATGGAATACAATATTATCATTATAAAAGATTCAGTATGCTGTATCAGTCTCCATAGAATAATAAAAAAAATACATAAAATTAGTTTAAAAAAAATCTTTGCATAAAAAAGTAATTAGGCACGGGAAGGAAGCAAGGTTTTCTGTGGTAAGTGAGTGCCTTGTTCACAGCACAAGGTGTTTCTGGCTTTAATGATGCAAACACATCAGTGTAGTATTGATGTGAGTCTAATTGTTGTAAATGTAATGTTTTGGCAGATGAGTTTGGAGTGTTGCAGCTTTCTTCCCTATTTTACATAATGATGGCTACAAGATTTGTATTCTTCAGATGTCTGCAGAGATCAGCTAAACAATGAATAGCTGGCTTAACAACCCCAAATTCCCTTTGTAAAGTGGTCCATTTAAAAGGGATTAAGTGTTTCTAATATTGCAAGACTTCCTAACACTTGTGACAAGTTCACGGCTATATGGGCTTCATGTCAGTAAACTGTCTACAAACAAATTATCAAACTTTTGCTTATCTATTTCAGAAAAGGATTAATTTAGTTTACATATTAAATTGATATGATGCCTCAGATTTTGATAATGAAATACAATAATACAATAAAAATAATACAAAATAACATGTTATTAATACAAAATAACATTAACAACCTTAACTGAAGGGAACACAAAGGGGCTACGCAGGGAAAGTAAGCATTTAAAGTGGCCTGTGGGGACTTTTATAAATAGAGCATGTCAGGTCAGATTTTACACAAGGAAGTCAGATTTTACAGTTAACAGTTAAACCCAACCAGTCGAGGCAGATGGCTGCCCCCACCCCCACGAGCCCGGTTCTGCCCCAGATTTCTGCCTCTGAAAGGAAGCTTTTCCTTGCCATTGTCGCCAAGTACTTGCTCTTGGAGGGATCTGTTGGGTCTCTTTAACAACTCCATAAAGAGTTTGGTCCAGACCTGCTCTCTGTGTAAAGTGCCTTGATATAACTTTGTTATGATTTGGCGCTTTGTAAATAAATTAGATTTGGATTTGAAACAATATATTTTGGGGTTCAGGTTAAAACAAAACAAACAAACAAATAAAAAACCCACTTGGGTTATTTTTATTGGGCTTGCCTGTATGAACAAGTCAGCAAATGATGGTGCTGATGTGTATTATTGTGAAAGTAGGAGCTTGACATACAATCCTGATAGTCCCACAACTTTAAGTGTCCCCTCTGAGTTTTCCGATATCCAGTGGACATCAGTGTTAAAATGGGAAAACTACAAACAATGTCTCCCAGGTGTGCGGGAGTGTTGGGGCAGTAAGGGGAGCCTGGCAGCAGTGGTGCCGGCAGACGGTGACTCTAGCCAGGGGATCGTCCTGCTTTAACCCTGCTGTTGTGTTCATTTCGGCTAACACCCATAGTGTTCCCGGTCACTTTTGACCAGGATCATTTTATTCCATTTTAAATCCATAATAATACATATATTATCACCTAATGTTGTATTAGATCTTTTTATCAACTTCAGCTCTTGTAAGCATTACAAGTTTTGAACTTGTATTTGCTGTGTATGTCCTACAGGCCTCATTTACCTGAGCTCATACCACTCGTTTTTTTTAAGGAAAAAAACGATATATACAAATTATTTTGACTATAACAAATACTAAGATGAAACCTGTTGTACTTCACTGAAATGTTTACCAAAGTCACTTTTTTGAAACCAGTTAAATTATCTAAACTGTGGCACAAAATAACAACTTTTGTGTTCCCGGTCAAAACTGACTGGTATGATTTATATATTGAAAACAAACACCACAGGGAAAGGTACACAGGGAAAACTTAATACAACTATACTACAAAAGTAAGCAAATAACTTGAAACATACACTGCTTGAACACATTTGCAGTTTTCTATTGTAGCTCTGAAAAGACAGTGCCATAGTGTCATGTCCATGGTCCTCAGTTTTGCCCTCTCATGCGCATTATTGGGCAATATGCTGAGGTCGTTGCATGTTCTTTGCAAACGTATACACCGCATCTGTGGCACACACAACTTGTTTTTTTATCTCTTGGTGCACACAGTTGGCACCTCTTTCTTGGGAATTGCCATGGAAGCCATAAAGGGGCATACGATGTGTGTGTGTGTGTGTGTGTGTATGAATGTGTGTGTGTGTGTCTGCTCAAAGACACCTGCGTGTTGAGGTGTGAGAAAGGAGAGCAGATATGTGCTTGAACTCTGTTTTATACACTAATTGTAGTCTTAGCCATTAATTTCCAGTGACCGGTCATTTTTGACCATGGGTGTATACAAGTTCCATAAAACACACACATTTTTATAAAAAAAATTCTGATTTATTTTATGTGTTCAAATGCCACGTGTGAACAAAGTCATGGAACCTCATGACAAACGGAGGAAATTCACTGCACTTTCTTAGAGAAGAAAACTTGTAAATCGGTCAGATTTGACCGGAACACAACAGGAGGGTTAAGAAGTTTAGCGCTTCAAGCAGCTCCCAACTTTCTCTACTGTTTGACGGGCGGTCGTGAGTGAGTGTCTGTGTGGCGCTGACGTAGACTTGGCGTGTCCAGCCGGGGAGGAGGGAAGAGGGCGGTGCTGCTGCTGCCGCTCTCTATATTCTCTACAGCCCGCTACCGGCGTATCCCCTCTCTCTTCTCTAAACTTCGTCGAGCGTTTGACCGTAAAGTGACTTCGGCCGCGCAGACATGGCTGGATACCTGAAAGTCCTCAGCTCTCTGTCGAGGTCCGCCGCCGCTGCTTTCTCCAGAAACCCGGCCGTGCTCGCGCCGGCTGCGAACTGCCAGACTTTGCAACAAAGAAACTGTGAGTGCAGCGAGAGATAAAGACAAAGCGAGATAACCGGGTTCATCCTCAGCATCATGATGCCGATTTTTAACGGCTAGCCTTGTGTCTAAAGATAGCACTTTTTTGTTGTTGTTGCTCAGGTGACGGCGGAGAACTGTGAATATCACCGTGGTAACAAGGCGACGGAACCGACCGGCAGTTAGGAATTGAAAGCGACCGAGCTAGCGCAGCCATGTTAGCTGAGCTGTGTGTTAAACGGTTTAATGGTTTTCTATCTGAAAGATGATCTCATTTTCCTCAGTGTCTCCGTGGTTGTGTGGCTTTTTGACAGCAGGCTGCTTCAACAACTTGGTAAACGTCGAGATCAGGTCAAACCGGCGAGCGGGGTGAGCGGGCTTTGTCTTTCCGAGCCAAACTTTAAGGAATAGTAGTTGGTAATGTGAACACTTATGGTGCCACAAATGAATAAAGCATTGACTTAACACATCTCGCCGACGAAACAAGTAATAGAAGGGAACGTTTCCGTCCATTTTCCCCCTTAGGAGAAGCTCACTAATGAAGGAAAATGCTGCTTTGCAAACAGCCGATGGATAAAGTGAATCTTCCCGTTTTTCTTCAGCTGTCGGTGCGGAAATGTCATCGCTCGTCGCTGAAGCAGAAAATGCGACTTATGTTGAATAAAAATCGAGGCAAAACAGATCATGATGTCAAAGATGATTGAGCTGCTCCTCAGCCCCCAAGTCTTTAGTGTGCCTTTGACAGGAGAAAGTTTTCCCAAGGTCGGCTACTGCTTACGAGACTTCTCCATAGAGAGCAATGGCTGCCAGGTTCAGTCTGTCCTACATAGATCTTTTATTTTTTCTCCATCCGCGTTAAATCCAGCCTGCTGCTAGAAGCGGCACACTTGTATCACTTGTAGCCTTCAATTTAAAATCCAATACACTGCAGCTTGTTGCTTTTATGTCTAGGTTGCACAAATTTGACTTTGACTACTTAACAAGGTTTTTTTCCAGGAGTCCAACCAAAGTCTGTAGCTTTTTGTTGCATTTTTTTGCAGGTTTATCACGTTTTATGTGCAGACATTTCTAAAATTACATACAGCAGGAATTTGCAAGCATAAGTGCTGGATTTGTAGATCCAGGTCCTCTTGCAAAGCAAGCTAGCACCACCGGTTTGTATTGACAAAAGCAGTGGGTCAATTGAAGGGCACTTTAGCTCATGGTGTGATTGACTCAACAAGTCATTTGAGATTAACTAAGTGTAGTTGTCCATGGTGACTCATAGCCGCACACTTTGTACCAACAGGAATGTCTCAGATTGAAAAACTTGCCAAGTACATTGTTTCTTAATTCACGAGGGAAAGCATAGATTCTCACAAAAGGTGTGAAATGTGTTAAAACATTCCCCTTTGGCATCATTGTCACTATATTTGAATCTTATTTTTTACGTTTCCATTTCAGAATAATCTGGGATGTAAACCACCTGTTTTTTGAGACAAAATGTTGAGTTTTATTTCAAACCGATAATAAAAGAATGAAAATGTCGATTGCTTTTGTTTATTGCACTCACAAGTTGCATTACCTTGGCTGGAAGTTCTATCCTGCGATTACGCACCCTTTAGATTTTAAACTGCTTGTAAAATTTGCCAACACGCTGTGGACTTTACAGAGAAAAAAACTATAAAGATGCATGCTGCCATCTTTTTTTTTTTCTTTTTGTGCAATGAGATTTTTGTTTCTATGAATAGTTAATTAACCTTTTCAAACATTTTCAGTCTTGCTTGCAATTTAGTGTTAGTCATCTTGTTCAACTTGCGAATCACTTGTCTTGGTATAGGATTAAAACAAACAGTTTCAGGCTTGCCTATAGTCTGTGCTGAAAGTTAACCACAGAGGACACATAGCCAGAGGTTATTCAGGTCATCCTTCGAAGGCATTGTTTTAAAAATTAATCCTTGCTTTGTAGGCACACAGGTTAACTTGATAAAATAAATATCTGTGCCCGTCTTTGCAGTTCTGTTTCATATTCATTGTGAAAACTCTTTAGATGAGTATTGAACACAACTAAATTCCTTACTCCTGTTCCAATTTCCTGCATTTGAAACCATGCTCTGTTTTTATTGTTTTACATTTTGTCAATACTTATATATGTATGATTGAGTCAGACAAAAGTTCAAAAGTGATAAATCTGAGAAATGGGATGAATGGATTTAAAAAATTTGGGAGGGAAATGTGTTTAGGTTTGATGTTGTATATAATGAGTTTTTTAGTATGACCAAGCATCATATTGGCACCAGTAGTAAAAACTTTTTTGAGTGAAGTAATTGCTTACTTGTCTGTGTTTTCTATTTCCTTATGTTCAGTATTTTTTTAAAAGAGCTTTGCTAATCTTTCCATTGTAGTATAATCTCCTGTGCAATCCCTCTGACCAACCAAATCACATGTGGCTGGTTTCTTATTTCTACCAATGTCTAGCTTAATCTCAAGCTGTGAGTGCACAAGGGGAAAAATTGTGCAGACCGACACTCAATACATTTGCAAATGATGTGCTAGGCAGGCCCACTTGATATTGTTTCAGCTCGCCTTTCGGCGTCCAGTTTGTTGATACGCGCCAAAGTTACATAACCTGCTCAGCTGCCTCCTGCACTCCCCACCCCCTACATTGTGACAGCGGAGTACTGATTTAGCACATTTGGGTTAGACAAATGAAAAATTATGACTTACCCATAATGGCTTGAGACAGACAATCAGCTGTTCCTGTATTAAATGATGAAAAAATCGTAATGTACAAAAAAATCTAGTTCATTATCCTGTTCCAAAAAAGCTGATTAGTCAGGTTGATCACTTTCAATTCACAATACCTGTTTTTGAAGAACAGAACAGCAGGTAGTGATTATTATTTATTTATTTATTTATTTTTCAAATAATCTATCAACTATTCAATCCTTGGGTTTCTAACATGGTGAGAATTTCCCATGGCTGTACCATTTTGAAATGATGGGTTTAAGAAACAGTACAATCTCAAGCATATTCTGCTTTTGCTTTCAAAGAAAATCAGCACATTCCTGCAACAGATAAACCCAACTATAAGTTTACAGAAACGGTTAGTGTCTATTTTGCTGTGAACATAAAATTAAGGACAGTGGTCTCTGTGGGATAATGTCATGCATCTCACAGGAAAAGTCAAATCTCCTCTTATAGTTTCCTCTATCACATGATCTACTAAAAAAAAAATGACAGTATGTTTACAAACCAACATGGCGATTGATTGATTGATTGATTGATCTGTTGCTCTAACAAGTAACACTGATATGATATTTTTAGCTTTTAGTTCTTTATGTCTGCATTGTGCTATTGCGTAACATAGTTGTATGATAAAGGTCACAACTTACTCTGTGCTGTGAGGTTATTTTCAGGGCATGTATCTGTGGTGTGCACGGCTCATGTGTCATGTTTCGAGCATGGGAACAGAGCACAGGCTGTTGTGACAGGTGCTACCAAGGCCTCATAATCCCAACTAGCTCAGGTCTTCAAAACCTGTTTGGCCTTTTGATGTTTATTCAATGAATGAATAATGAATTAATTATTGCACTCCACACCTTATTTCTACCTGGGTTAATGTGGGAAAACTGCAGCGGGGAAGGACTGGCTTGGCAGGGACATCAGGGAGTCACTTGACCCACTGCACCTCACCCTGTACTCTATTCAACAAAATGATCCTGTTGGCAGAGCATGTATAATTAGGGAGTATAATTTTATTTTGAAGCAAAAGGTAACCAATTAAATTGAGCAACTACTATCTCGAAATTAACTCTTAAAATAATTTTTTTGCATGGATATAGACACAATTTACGTTATTAAACTTTAGATGTTGGGAATTTAATTGTGCTGTGATTGCATAACTAATATTTATGGTTTTTTGAGTAAAACCACCATGCGCAGAGAGTAAAATCTATAGTCATTTTATCAAGGACTTAAGTATAGACCTTCAATTTGTATAGTTGGATTTCCCAGAGATAACTTGTAATTATTGTGGCAACAGATGGTGATTTGCGGTGTTTGGGGAAACTACTTTCACTATAATGCTTTAGTTAGCAGGGCAGTAGCGCACAGTAGCGCAACATTTTCTAGAAACCATAGTCTGACAGTTGAAAAAATAATGTAGTCATTACCTTGATCTTGAAATGAAAGTACTGAACACATGAAATGTACACAATGCAGTTTTGGACAGGAACATGGAATGTAAACGTTTGCTTTAATGCATCCATTTTATTTTATTTATTATTAGCACTTTTTGGATTTCATCTATAAACTCAAATTAAGATTAAATGTCCATCACATGATGCCAGATCCATAAAACTTTTACCCTCACAGGTGCACCAGATTAGAAGGAGAAGGGTTTGGGTTCCTCTGAAACATCAGTTATGAATTGTGAGATTGTGAAATGGCCATTTAAACCTGCTAATTCAAGTAATGTGCCTCAACTACATAGAACAGCTGCAGCTCTCTGGAATCTATCAAACTCTGTATGAGAAAAATTTTAGAGATGATACAAGCACCATCAAAAACAACATAAGAAGGGAGTTGTGTTGAATGAACACGTTTTCTTCTAAGGAAACCAGGGTTTGACGCCTGTGTATATTAAAATATTCACAAATCTTCTCATGACTCAATAAAGTAATCCAGGAGAGCCTAAAAAGCCACATTGACTGCCCCCCCAAGGGGCAGATGGTATTGTTCTCTGTAGACATCTGGGTCTAAATATCATCTGTATAATGACAATGAAAGGCAAATTAATTGATAATGGAAATAATTGTTAGTTGCAGGCTTATACTTGAGACACAAATGCGATCTAAAGGAAATAGGAAATGCTGCCTGGCAGCAGATCATGGAAAACTTTGTAATCTCAATCAGAGTAGTTTGATGTTTTGTTTTTTTTTTTTTTTTACTCTGTACTCTGGAACCTTAAAATAAGCATTTTGTTGTGTATTGGGAGCCTATTGTGCTTGAACCTCTCTATGTATGATTGTCAGATGCTGACAAACGCATCAAAGTGGCCCAGCCAGTGGTGGAGATGGATGGAGATGAAATGACCAGGATCATCTGGGACTTCATCAAAGAAAAGGTGATACAGTCGTGTTCAGGGGTGGAGGGCAAAAGGCACAAATGCTGCTCTGACTCTGAGAGGAGGGAAAGCCCAAACTGGCTGATTCTAATTTTATATCCCAGACTAACACATGGTTGTGACAGGAGGGTTACGTGCCAGATAATTCAAATATATCTTGGACTGGGGCTTTTGTGATGTTTCAGTTAATCAACAGTGAATTCTCTCCTGGAGGGAGCAGATGGTGTGTTGGCTCGACAAGAAGACACAAGAAAGAGAATCCCTGCGTATTTGCTAGCATTTCAATAATGTGTTATATTTCCTGTTAACAACCACAGTGATCCCAGAATGCATTGCATGACAGTTTTACATTTATTTATTTTTTAATACCTGAGTAAAAACGGCAAAACGGTTTGATTCTTTTTAATTGAAAATTAAAAGTTCTCTCATATCTTTTCTGTTTGTTGTCTTTAGCTCATCCTTTCCAATGTTGACGTTAAGCTGCTGTATTTTGACCTGGGTTTGCCATACCGTGACGAGACTAATGACCAGGTCACCATCGACTCTGCCCTTGCTACTAAGAAGTGTCACGTGGCGGTTAAATGTGCCACCATCACACCTGACGAAGCCAGAGTGGAAGGTTACTTAAACAATTCTACTTTCAGAGTGGTGTAAATTTGCGCCCTTTGCCTTGCTTTCAGAACTACTATAATTAAGTAAGTAGTAAATTCTGTCTTCATACATAGAGTTTGGCCTGAAGAAGATGTGGAAGAGCCCTAACGGAACCATCAGGAACATTCTGGGCGGTACCGTCTTCCGTGAGCCAATCATCTGCAAGAACATTCCTCGTCTCGTACCTGGCTGGACGAAGCCCATCACCATTGGCAGACATGCCTTTGGGGATCAGGTGAAACTCCCCTGAATAAAAATGTAGCACTTAGCTCCAATGTTTCTTATTTTGTGCAACATAATGAAGCTTGTTTCCTCAACAGTACAGAGCAACAGACTTTGTTGTGAACCAACCTGGCAAATTCAAGATGATCTTCTCCCCAGCTGATGGAAGTGCAAGCAAGGAATGGGAGGTTTATGACTTTCCTGCTGGTGGCTGTGGAATGGGCATGTACAACACTGACGAGGTGAGCTAGCACTTCAAGGATAATGTTTGAGATAGTCCATGTTTTTTATATATATAAAAATTAACTCCAACTAACCTGTGGTGCTTGTGTTGATAATAACAAAAAACAAGTCATCCAGTTCTGCTCACTGATATTTAATGAATAGGGTTTGGATAGCAGTGAAGCTCTATGGCCCAGAAGAACAATGTATATTTGTTTTGGATACACAGAAGAATATTTGTTCTTCAGGCTCAGTTAATAGTATCTGTGTTTTAATAGGATTTGTCTTCTATAACAAAGGAATTGGCTTTTTCTCTTCCTCTGCTCTTTGGTAATGTTTCGAGAGTGTTATGTCCTAAAAGTCGCTCTGTTGATAAAAGCCCCACATACTTGAGTACGATGCTTATCAATTACATGCTGTAGTCATGTGGTTTCCCAACGCATGCAAGGTATTGTCTGTATTTGTTTCTTTAAGAATATTCAGGAATATGTTGACTCGTACATTTATTTTGTTTGGTACAATACACATTTTTGCATGCTTAAAGTTCACCTGGTATTGCTGTTCAATTCCACCTTATGCTTTATCTTGAATTGACACAGCAGATTAACCTCTGTTCAACCTGCTTTGCAACTGTTTCGGTTTCCTTCATCAACTTGTCTGTTTAATTTAACAACACCAGATGTCATAGTAGATGACCCTCAATTTGTCAAAAGGAAGGTTGTTAACCTCTGTACTACTGATAAAACCCAATGTAGTCATGAACTGTGTTTTTCTTCAAACAGTCCATTACAGGCTTTGCACACAGCTGCTTCCAGTATGCTATTGCCAAGAAGTGGCCCCTGTATATGAGCACAAAGAACACCATTCTTAAAGCCTACGATGGCAGATTCAAAGACATCTTCCAGGATATCTTTGAAAAGTGAGTGTCCTCAATGTTTGTCTATGTCTATGTTTTTAACTGGCCCTTTTTTGCGGCACCCTATTTTGGTTTTTATTGTAATGCACAAGCATAAAATGATAATTGTTAGTTGGTACAATGTTTTCAGCCACCTTAACAGTTTTTTTTTTGTTGTTGTTGTTGTTGTTGTTTTTTTTTTTTTTTTGTTTTTTTTTTTTTAAGGTTATAGTTTATTGTTTGTTTTTTTTCTACAGGAACTACAAGCCTGAGTTTGACAATTTGAAGATCTGGTATGAGCACAGGCTTATTGATGATATGGTCGCCCAAGTACTTAAGTCTTCTGGAGCTTTTGTGTGGGCTTGCAAGAACTATGATGGAGATGTACAGTCTGATATCCTTGCACAAGGTGAGATAAAAAACGCTTCTGCTCCTTCGTTGAAAATGTTCCTGCAAAATCTGGAACCTTAGTTTGACACACCTGCTGTTTTATTTTGGGGTTTTTTTGAGCATTTGTTGGTTGTGCTCATGCAGCAATTTGTTTTCTTTTCAGGTTTTGGCTCTCTGGGCCTGATGACATCAGTTCTCGTGTGCCCTGATGGCAAGACTATTGAGGCTGAGGCAGCCCACGGCACTGTCACCAGGCACTATCGTGAACACCAGAAGGTTGGTAGCCATCACACTTCTGTCAGTTTTGGATTGGAAAGCATCTCTGCTGGGTAACAGAAAACACGAGAAGCCAAATTATAGTGGACAGACTGTGAATTTGTTAGGTTATACTGCCATCATGTGGTAAAAATTGAACACGAACTGTATCCATACATGTTCAATACTGGTATATAATTGATGCTCTGCATTTATGATAATTTGAAAGGGCACTTATCTTGTTAAAAAGCTAATATAGCCTGTAACTGTCCTTTCAGGGAAGGCCAACTAGCACCAACCCCATTGCCAGTATTTTTGCCTGGACCCGAGGCCTGGAGCATCGTGGCAAACTCGATGGCAATCCTGACCTTATAATGTAAGGAGTGGGATTTTATAGCAAATATACTCTCCTTTGGATGAAGCATGTCTTTTTTTTAATTTTTTTTTTTAACGTCCACATCCATCTGCAGGTTTTCCCAGACATTGGAGAGAGTTTGTGTTGAGACTGTTGAGAGTGGCACGATGACCAAGGACCTCGCAGGCTGCATCCACGGCCTTTCCAAGTGAGTTTATTTACCTCCTCAGGTTTTGGTTTGTGTGATTTGGTTATTCATGCTGAAGTTACTGTTAAAACACTGTTAACAAAACTGATTCAATAGTCAGTTTTGCAGCTATTTTGTTACCAGATTATCTTTACTGATTCAAATAGGTGCTGGAAATATCCAGTGTCACGGGGCACATCCATGAAAGGGCATCCAAACATGTTCAGTTTGAATTAGTTACATATGTAAATGCCTTCAGTACACTGCGTAATTACATAACCACGAGTTTTACCTGGGAGGTGTTGGTGTAAGGAAGGGTCTGGCCCCAGAGACCTCTGAAATTAAGGAGTGGAAAGCTCTTGGAACATATGTAGCATCATGCCTTAAAAAAAAAAAAAAAAAAAAGTCAAAAAGGCAGTGTAATTTTTTTTTTGGCAATACAAGGTTTGCACTGAGCATAAAAAGTCAGGATTGAAATAACTGAGGAGTCATTAGTAACATTGTCGATCTCACATTTCATTTAATCCATGACGGGGATCAGGTTTGTAAAAAAAAATTTGATTATTTAAAGAAAAAAAAAGGTTGAAGCTATGGTAATGTTCCAACTTCTTAATTGTAATCATGTGTTCTTCTGCTAACATTTCTTTTGATCAGAAAAAAAAATCAATGTCACCTTTGTTTATAAAATGCCACACAGTAGTGAGAAAAATGGTAATTTAAAAATTTCAGAAGCCAAAGGGTTTAAGTATGTCCAGTAATGACCAGTATGATAAGTAATACAATTAATGATGATGTATTGTCATTAATCCATAAAACATTTTCTTTTGGGATATGGTAGAGCCTGTAATGCACCTAAAATGAATGAATGGTGCTTTTAAAGGTTAAACCGCTCCTTTTAACTTTTGCCCTGATTCTTGTCTACGGTGCCCCGAACATGCCCCACTCTTTGAACATGTTTGACAATTTCTATACCTCTGTCAATAGCAGTATTTTTGTTACTTTCTGGCTGAAAATCAAAAACACATACTGCTGATATCATTGAAGTTGGGGATGTGAGGCCAAGAAAACATTGATTGGTTTTTGTTGCCGTTCAAAATGTGGATCCAGGAGTTTTTACGTTTCTAACATCAGAAAATATAGTGTCCGTAGTTTTTTTTTGCTGATTTCCAATGAACATTTGCACATCAATCAAGAAGAACAGACTGCATTGCATGATTGTCCTTCTAGATCCAGGTACAGATGAAAGAATTTTTTTTTAATTAGACCCTTACGCAAAGGTTGGGTAGCCCTGATCAAGGTACTGTATGTGCTGTCTTCATCAATATGTTCCTGCACATGTCTGATATCTTTAGTAGATTATTTATTAGTTGCACTGATCTGTCTCTATTTTTCTCTTTTAGGCATTTTTCATCCATTAGGCATTGCAGCTCACACATTTGCCAATAATTGGCTTTTATTTTTGAAGATGAAGGCTTTACTATCTGGAAACTAGAGATATGTAAAAACAGGAGATCACAGGAGGATAGCCATTATTTAAATGATAGAACTGTAGTACCAAATCTTTTTGTGTTAATTAAGTTGCTGATATTGGGCATCTTGGCAATGCTAATGTTTAAGTAATGGTAATGCTTTTATTAACCAACATTAATTCATGCTAAAACATAACAATAGAACTGTTTCTGATTGTTTTGCTGTGGTTGTTTAGTATGTAGCATTGAATTTTCTAATCTGCTCTGTCTTGCTTTTTCAGTGTGAAGCTGAACGAGCACTACGTCAATACTACAGACTTCCTCGATGCCATTAAGACAAATCTGGATAAAGCCCTCGGCAAGTGAAGGACTTGAAAGAATATGTTGGCCTGGAGATGGCAATGTCACTCTTCTGTTTTTTGTACCTCATTTTGAACTTAAAGGTCAATAAATCCAGTGCTTTTTGTTTGAAGGATAAGAAATGTATTGTCTATAGGATTTGGTAGTTTTCTATTAGGTTATTAAACAGTTGAGAGATGTCCCAGCACCTGATGCCTCCCTTTTCTATCTGTCCTTGTATTTGCAAGGTTTTTATTTTTGTAATCTGAAATACTGTATTCAGTACTGTGTAATGCCCTGGCAGGACTGAAGCCTGTGTCAAACATATTTGCCAATAAATCCCTTTTTGATCCACTTCCTGGTATGTTTGTTTTTGAACAAACAATGAATGCGTGACCATTTTTTTTTTTTTAAAGGTAAATAAATTTATTATTTTACAGTATTGTCTGGTTCACAACATTTTACATAACATCTCTGTCCACATTTTCTCCACACTAAGGTCTAATACAGAAAACCATTGAAGCTGAACCCTTTGAATCATGACTAAAATAGTGATGAGTCAACGCAGAAGCTGAGAAACGCACAAAAATGAGCATTTTATTTATTATAAATGCACTATATCAATATAGCAGATGGATACCTTGTTTGCAGGTTACAAGTTTGAAAAGCTAAGCACTGGGAAACTGAATATATTGAGCATTTCCCAAATCATTTTCCATGAGCTCCATGGCCCTGTCACATGTTGGGAGGTTGTCGTTCATCACTTGAGACCAGTGTACAGCATGATGGATGGCACGCTCTCACAGACACACTGGGGCACTTAATATTTCTGTCCGAGTTTTTTGGGACAATTCTTGTTGAGATTCATCCGTTCAAAAAAAAAAAATTGGAATGTGAATGCCAGGTTTGCATTGCTTTTGAAAAATGCTGCTGTCTTGTCTGGTGAAGGCCTGTTGGCTGTTTGGGGGGGTTGTTGAAAAAAAAAAAAAAAAAAGCTGTACCACAGCCTGTTCTCTGTGGTAATCTTTTGAAGAGATCTACAGATGGGTGGGAGGAGAACCTGAATGCAATTTCATGAGGTCTTTGACTTGATCCCAAGAAATCCAATGTACCAGCTCTACACAGCAGCAAGGAAGAGACAGATGTTGCCCATAGCTGCATGATTTGATGTAATTCTTTGGTGGTCCTTTTCATTAAAAAGGGTGTTTTGATTTTCTTTTCATTAGTATATTTAAAACATTCCACAGAAAACAATTACATTCATAGACTAGAGATCAATACAGGGTGATGCTTGTTAATGCAGAAACCTAAAAGTAGACACAGTGGTTCTCAGTGCAATGCACTGATTACAGTACCAGTCATCATACAAGAGGACTGATAGATTCTGTACAGTAATATACAATGAAACACAGATTGGAAATCCAAAGGAATTTTGTTAATTTTTCAGACCTAAAATTTTATCTATCACAGCATAAAATCAAAGTGAATTTTTAACCTCTGCAACTTGAAAAGCTTTGGCAACTGAAAAGAAGAGTACCACTGGTTCCGTTCTGTAGCTCTTCACATTAGTTTACCCCAGCAAACTCAGAGAGACTGCAATGTCTGAATGAGTGAGTGCAGTATAACATCAACATATGCTTTTATGCTTGTATCTAAAATGTCCTTTTCCAAATTACACTCAGATAATCTTGTCTTTCAGCAATATATATATGTATTTATATAGATTTTCTTACTTTTAATTTTTTCCCTAAATGTATTCAGTAGATTTGCAGTGTTGTAGAGGTGAAAAATATGTTATCAGGTAAAAAGTATACATTACCAAATGTTCTAGCATTACGAGCGATTCCAGTGCATATGAATGTGCAGTTTACTGGTATTCTTCATGCCCTTGAAGAATAACCCAAACCCTATGCATTTAAAAACAAACAAACAAACAAACAAAAAATTCCTGTTTTCATTAGTTGACACCTCAATTTGGGCTCATTTTAATAACTCATGCTGTACTGAAGCGCCCTGTGCCCTTCCCAAAGGTGCTGTAATACTCCATCTGAGATAGTTTAGCAATGTCTGATGTGTTGTTGTTGTTTGCCCGGTTTTCTCGCTCGCTGAATTCAAAGCTCTCCTCCTCATAGTCCTCTTGGCTTTCTGTGTCTTGGGGGGGTTCTGAAAGAGGAAACAAAAAAACAAATATGATCCCACTCCGTCCTCAATGACACACACAAACAGAGCTCCTTCTGAAGACACTTGGCCTCACTGAGGGCAGCCAGTAGATTGCCCCTCCTCCCCTGTATCAGTCTCTGCTGATAGAGACAGGCATGTCTAATCCAGGCACTTCTATATTTACGAAACACACAGGGAGGGATTGACAGAGAAACATCAAAACACTTGGCCACAAGATTACAGTACATGCTAAGTCAAAGTGCATTATGGGCAGATTGAGTGACAATAATTTGACATGAAGCCCACTGAGCGGTCCAAATGGGGAAATTCTCCACACAAATCTCAACAAATTCAAATGTCATTCAGGAGCTGTTTCTATTTCAAAGCAGGGAGGAATAATGAACGGCAACTGATGGAGCAACTCACCTTGTCCATCTATTGAGGTGTCCATGATGCCGTGTTTGACCTTCATGTGTCGGCTGAGGTTGCCCTTCAGATTGAACTTGCTGGTGCAGTAAGGGCACTTGAAGGGCTTGCTCCCAGCATGGAGATGCATGTGGCCAAGGAGGTTGTACATTCTGTTGAATGACTTTCCACACACCTGAGAGACAGCAGCATAAGTATCAGTACCCCTCCCTGCTCCGCCACAATGAGACCCAGTTTGACTTGAAGAAGTCCACCGGCTTCACTCACTTTGCATTTGAAAGGCTTGACAGGCAGATGGACAATCATGTGTGTTTTCAGGGTCTGCTTCTGGACAAATGTCTTGAAGCAGACGTGGCATTGGAATGGCCTCACACTGGCATGGATCAGCATGTGTCTCTTCAGGTTGGCGGAGAGGGTGAACTCTCTGGCACAGACGTCACACTTGAATTCCTTCATACCCTGGGTAAACAAAAACATGTTTCGGTCTAATGAATTTGGATAAACATGGTTTTTAGGAAATTAAGCTAGAAAACCTATGGAAGAAACACACAACCTGCATATTTAGTGTGTGTTTTGAGCATTTGAAATATAGGTTTTGATCCAGTTCACGTACATCACATTAGCCCCCCCAAGTGTTGAAAGACAGAGTGGAAAAAGTCTTAGAAGAAAGAATCAACTTTGTTTCTTTATTGATTTTTTTTTATATATATAATGAAATGAAATGTTTTTCCTAAAGAATAAACCAGACTGTGCAATGAAAGAGGAAAGACCGGGATCATTCATGAGACAAAGAGAAGTGGCTCTGCAAACATCACAAAACACAAAACACATGCAAGAAGGGGGAATGAGCCACACAAAAAAGTCAAGTCCTTTGATGGCTATGTTTACAAAGCAACTGGTTTTGAAGAGAAAAAAAAGAGTGATGTAGTATGCCCATTTTTTCCTATGAGGATTCATGCAGAGGACTGAGTGAAAGAAGCCTAAGAACCCCATCCCTCTTTTCCCAAATTCCTTATGAACTTAGATCTTGATTTTTCTATTTGAAATTGAGGTTACGTAATTTTGTATGGCTGTATGAGGCCTGTGCACTTTTGCATTGGCTTTGATCATATAAATTGGTAGACAAAGGCACATCACTGGGGTTCAGAGGGCGTGCGCTGCCAGTACCTTGTGAGTGAGAGCATGTTGTCGAAGGTGGTGGATCTGGACGAACTCCATGCCACACTCGGGGCAAACGTAGGGCCGTACGTTCTGGTGCTTCATCAAGTGGTTCTGGAGCTGGCTGCGGTAAGCGAAGGACTTGTGGCACTCAGTGCACTGGTAGGTGGTCGGGCCTTGATGGCTGGTCAGGTGGCGCTTCATGTGGGCGTAGGTCGGGAACTCCAGACTGCACTGGGTGCAGACGTGGCACTGACCGTTCTCATGCTTGTTCTCGTGGGTCCTCAACTCGCTGGGGTAGGCGAAGCCACGGCCACAGAAGCGACAGCTGTAGGGCTTGACATCCGAATGCTGCAGCATGTGCCTCTTCAGGTGACTGGTCTGCGTGAAGGCCTTCTCACAAACTGTGCACTTGTGTGGTCGGGTTCCCTGGTGGGTGAGCAGGTGAGTCTGGAGGTGGCTCGGCTGCTTGAAGAGTTTCCCACAGTGTAGGCATTCATGGGGCTTTATTCCGTTATGGCCCAGGATATGAGTGACAAGGTTGTATTTGGATGTGTATGACTTTTCACACATGCGGCACTTCCATCGTTTCAAACCCTCTCCCACATCTACGCAGTAAGACTCGTCAATCTGTACATTGATGTCCAACCGGTCAATCTGCATTCGCCTGGCAAGGCCTTCCGGGTCTGACCACAGCATGGCCTGGCCATTGTCCTCGTACTCCCCTGGCAAAGGTATTTCAGCGGACTCATAGGCCACCTCATTGGACTCGTAATAGCGGTTCTCCAGAGGACTGCCACTGTCTCCACTGGTCTTGAGGTTTAGTGCCTCTTCCTCCTCTTCCTCCGCCACCACCAGCTCCTCTTCCTTCCTCTCTCTGTCTCTACCAGTATTTTCTTCATGTTCCTGTTCTGGTTGTGTGTCTGTCTGTGGTCTGGCTGTATCTCTCACACATGAGGCACAGTTTCCGCAGGCTTGCTCCTCTTTCAGAGACTCTTGCTGTGTGACTGGATCCTCTGACTTGGCAGGGCTGTGCCTGCTGTTCATGTGAATGCAGGAAGGGGGGGTATCAGTGTCAAGTCTTTCACCTTTAACCTGAGCCTGCGGACTTGGTGCTTTGTGTGGATGACCCTCTAGTTCTCCATCATTCCTGGACCTTTTGGTCCTCCCACGGGGTCCAGGCCGTCTTCTTTCACTGCAGTGGGGCTGGGCTTCTTGCTCCCCTGCAGGCTCAGCGAGGTAGTCTCCATTGGCCCCTATCAACTGGTCAGCGTACTCATACTCCATTGCTTCAGGTGGAGGGGGAGGACACTCTCTGTGCTCCCCAGTGTAAAAGCCATTGGGAGCAATGGTGGCCCCAAAGATTTCATTCTGAGAGATCAGGCCAAGAACAGCTGCCTGAGCTAGAGATAGCACCACCACAGGCTCCGTCTGCGTGCCCACATCCACTTGGCCCTCAGTCATCTTTGGGTAGGTTCGTACCAAGCGGCTACTCTCCTCCTCCTCCTGAAAGAAGACATACAACATAAGTCAGGGGAAAAGAAAACTGTATGCAATAGTATATCTGGGTTTCGTTTTTCTTTTCTTCCGTTGTTACAAAATTTGCCTTTTACAATGTTTCCCCATTTCCCTATTGTAGCCACATGATATTGGTAACACTTCTATTAATACAAACAAAAGGCTTTTCTGCAGCTGTAATATTGAAATGATGATGTTATTTAGTTCTGAAGATTACTCAGTGTCCCAGACTGACACTGGAAACTACACAATCTTTTTTCCCGAGACTCAAGGAGAGTATTAAGAACATGTTTTTCTCTATGAAAGCTGCATTTGGACTACGCCTTTTTCTTTGCTCTGGATCCACAGAACATTAGATTTAGAAGATAAGGCAGATCTGTGTTAGCACCCCACTTCCTTCCTTGACAGGCTTTAGAATAATAAAGTACACAACAAGGGATGCAGGTCCAGCCAGGAAGTTGACTTCCGTGGACTGTCCTCAGCACTTCCTGTGGGGTCCCGGGGCAGCCTGGCTGACCATTGTCAGCTCATCACTGGAGCTATCTGCCCCATTCATGAAGCACAAAGTTTATCAGCTTTACACTCAGAGACTCTCGCCTTAGCTGACTTCGTAATGCCTACCACACTGGGCTTCCTTAACAAGATGATATTTGCCGGCAGCCAGTCTCATATCCATAACAGACATTCGATTGAGCTTTGAGCTCATTCTGTATTCCAGGCCGATGCATAAGTCTTGCTAGCATAATTGTGTGGTTCGGAAGTGATCCAGACCCACATGGACATGTTTACCCTGCCACCCGTAAAAGCAGAGCAGTCAAACTATGAGGAAAAAATAATCGCATAGACAAACTGGCAGTAGTAAAGGAGAAGCATGTATTGTAAGGCACTGGTTTCAGGTGAATGTCACTGGTAGGGAAATATATAGAGAGCAGCTCTCACTCCTGTTTTCTTGTCAGACTCTATACTAGTCTTCACTTTGCCATACAAGCAAGAGCCCCTTCCTTTCGTGGCAGAATATAAAGGAGTGAAGAAAAGAGTGGAAAAGGGAAAACGGAAGGAGGAGATAGTGATATTGCAGGAATAAAGGTGTGTGTATCTGTGTGTGTGTGCGTGTGTCACTGAGTGTGTGTGTGTGTGTGTTGGGAGAGGGGAGTAGACCTGGATGCCCTGATAACCACGTCATTTATAATTACTGCTTTTAAAGTAGTCAGACAGAGACAGACTGTGTGTTTGTGAGAAAGAAAAGGAAAGAGACTGGGTGTGTATTTGAAAGTGTGTGTGTGTGTGTGCGTTACAGAGAGAAAAGAGAGGGAGGGAGGTATGGAGGGAAGGAGAAAGAGCTGTGGGCGGGGGAGGAGTGGAGGGAGGGAGACAGAGAGAGAAATGAGATGGAGGGGCTGAAAGATAAAGAAAGAGGGGAGGAGAGGGAGGGGAGGGAAGGGGAACGAGAGATTGAGTGAGCATGTGAGAGGAGGGAAGAGAGAAAGGAAAAGGAGTGGGAGGGGGTGTGCGGGGAGCGGGGGGGCCGGAGAGAGACAGAAAGACAGAGTGAGTGAGAGAGAGAGAAAGAGGTGAAGGAGGGAGGAAGGGAGGGAAGGAGGGGGAGCTGGAGAGACAAGAAAAAAGCCCAGCAAAATGAAAGGCTGACAAAATGAAAGAGAAAAAGACAAATGACAAGGAGACAGAGAAGGTAGGTTAGTAATTGCAAGAGTCCGTACTTTCACATTTAAAGTTGCAACTGAAAGACACATAAGGACAAACAATTAGAACAGTGGCAGCAGAGGACGTGTGGCTGAGACAGAAACACAACTCTTATCTTTTTTAAAAGATGCTCCCACTGCGGTACTCACATGAATGTGAAAAGTAATCAGGCTTCCCCTAACACTCACACACAGGCAAGAGTGTAAATACCTTACCAACTAACTGCAAAACAAGTGAGCCTCCCCACACCTCCACCCCTCACCCTTAATGGCAACACATCTTTCTGCATATTTAGGTTTCAAACTCACCACATTGTTCCTGGAGTGATGTTTGAGGTGTTTGAGGGATCTCATCCTTCAGGAGAAATGAGTGGAGTAAAAAAATCCACCTCCTATTTATATCTGTGGGAGAGTGGGGCGGTCCCACGGCTCATCCTCCTCCTACTGTTGCTGTTATCAGAACTGACTGTGCCTGCCCCCCCCCCGACCAGCACCACCAGCCCCCCACCTCACACACACACACACACACACACACACACACACAGCATCACCCCATTTCTTTCTCTTCCTCCCACCCTCTTCTTCCCATCTCACTTCTCTCTCGCTCCTCTTTTCTCTTACAAACACACGCACACACACATCTTATCTCCCTTTCTCACTACATACAATTTAGCATGACCCTTCAACACATATTTCTCTTTAAAGCACGCAGAAACACAAGCTCTATCTTTTTTTGATCACACTTTATATTTTGCATTTCCCTTTTTTTCATGAGCGAGTGCTCAAAGCACAAACAATTATAAAATCAAGTCAGTAGTTCCTCTTTGTGCAGATATATGTGAATTCACTCATAAACATGTAAACATGCTTATATATGTATGTAAGCAGCCACACGCACAGGCACGTACACACTTTCACAACACGCGCAAACACTCAGAGAGACTATGGGTGGAGGTGCGTCTGTCAGTAGCAAAACAGTCAGACAGATAATGTCTGAGAAATGCTAAAATTTTAACTTTCCGGAGACTGTGTAGTTTGTTGCTATTATTTCTAGATTCAAACTAATTAACTATTGAGACAGCCTGAAGTATACTGTCTGAGAAATTCAGAAGAAAAAAAATTGAGTGACAAAAGAAAAGAGAAGGAGAAAGAAAGGATAGAAAAGCAGTTAGGAGGGAGGGAGGGAGGGAGACAGACGTGGGGGAGAAAGAATAAGGAAGAAAGAAGCAGAGGGAGGGGGAGTGAAGCTTAGTGGAGGAAGAGGAGGAGGGGTGGTGTGGTGGTGGTGGTGGGGGGGGTGGGTGGGTGAGAGAGACAGAAAGAAAAAGGGAGAGAGGAAAGAGAGCAGGGGTGGGGGAGGGAAGAAGAGAATGCAGCAAGAAGGAGGAAGAAGGGAAAGGAGAGACGGGAAGGGGGGGGGGGTTGAGGCATAAGAAAGGATGTGGCAAAAGAAAGAGAAAGAAAGAATAAAAGAAAAAAGAAAGAGGGGAGGGGGAGTGGTGGATGGGGGGTGGTTGGGGATGGGAAGAGAGATAGAGGGAGGGTTGAAAGAAAATGCACTGAAAGAGAAGAGTGGATGGGGGGTGGGGGGGTGGGGGGGGGCAGGAGGAACGAAGGAGAGAGAAAAAGAGAGAAGAAAAAGGGGGGATGGTGGAGTGTGAAAATAAAAAAGAAGAGTCCATCAGCAAGAGAAAAGAGAAAAGGGGGGGTGGTGGGGGGTTGCAGAATGAGGGGGGGGTGCAGGGGGGCCGAGAGCAAAGGGAATGGAGAGAGGAAAGGAGATAGAGAGACGGAGAGAGTGAGGAAAAGGAAAAACAGCAAGGGAAGACATTAACTATTGAACTTCCAGATTTCTTTCAGGCTGTGTTGAGAAACAGTGCGGCAGAGTACCTGCGGGCTAAGTACAGGTTGTCTGCTTAAGTAGTCAGCACTGAAGATGATCCTGATAATTAGACAGGTATTCTATTATACCACAGCCCACCTTACCTTTTAACTAGTAAACACCGGGAGGGGGTGGGGGGTGTTTTAAACATATATCCATAGGTGCAGGCGAGCGTGACAAACACTGTGAGGACACATGCCAATTGTGACTGTGAGGCTGAGGACTGTGCATAAACATTTCCTACTAAATAACAGGAAAGGGCAAACCTTGAAAACCTTGATCAATCATCAGCGGCTGGGAGTGCTGCGAGAATGAGAAAGATAGAGAGAAAGGGGAGCGGAGGGGGGAGGAGGGAGAGATAGGGAATGAGAGTGAGCGCGAGGGAGGGGGGAGAGACAGAAAGAGAAAGAGATTGAGTGAGGGTGTGAGTGAGGGGGAGAGATAGCAGGAAGTCGAGGGAGAGAATGGGAGAGAAAATAGAAGGAGAGCAAGGGAAGAAACAAAGAGATAAGAGGCTGAAAGACAAAGAAACCACATGGAAGAAACAACAAGGGACACGTACATAAAACAACACAGAACTAGCCTATGGGGAAAATGAAAAGGACACAGACAACAAAAGTTTGGGGAAGAAATATACTGGCTCCTTTCCAGGCCCGAATCTTCATAACAGCAAAACCTGCTTGCTTGTCCATTTACTTTGGGTACATTTGTGTGTGTTGGGCTACGGAAAACTAACAGTGGAGAGAGCTGCGATGGATAATAAGCATAAAATTTCATTCAGTTCTTAGATTTCTACAGGTTCCTATGTACATACGAGACAGTGAGTGTTGGGGAAGTAAGCCATTGCCCTGCTCTCAAGTGTACTAACCCTCAACAGGGATTTCAAATGTGTGTTTGTGCGTGGTTGCGTGTGCACATTTGTCTGATGTCTGAGATCAGGGACACAAGAACACACACACACACACATGAGCACACACATACACATATGCACACACACGCACCACTGACACCAACAAGCTTTCGGTTCCCCACAGCCATGAAACAACACACTTCTGACACGAGTGTCCATATGACTTATGCTTTATTTTATCTTTTCTTTTCTTTCTTTTTTTTAAAATTTTTTTTTTTTTTTTTTTTTTTTTATGAGCAAGTACTTGTCCATTTCCAAACCCCAACCTTGTTTTGTGTTGTTTATCTACAGGAGTACAACCATGCAGTGCAGTGTCACATCCTCTCCGTGATATAGGTCAAAGTTATAACTTCTTTTTTTCATCAAGAGGAAGAGAGCAAGTCAAAAAGAATAAGGGAAAGAGAAAGAGAGAGAGAGACAAGGGGGGTATTTTCACATATCAGCTGTCTGTTTTACCCCTGAGAAAACCTAGTTGAATCATAAAACTGTAAAGGATTCATTGATGACAATTCTCAGTTGTTTTTTTTTTCTTTTTTACTTTTCCTGTGGTTAAAAAGTGTGAGTACACATTCTGACAATTGCAATTAAAAATATGGTGGAGTAAGTGCATCAGCTGTAGGTTAGTCTCCTATATATACACCCCACTCCTCTTGCTGCATGTTAGCGAGCTCACATTGTCAGTGTTGTTTCTTCATCCAGCCCAGTGACAGGCTGGATACAGCCCGAATTTGCTCTGGCTGTGTGTGAGATGCTGTGCTGGGTGATGGCTATAATTCAACATCCTTTCACTGTCAAGCAAGCGGGAAGCTGTGTAGGTTTCTGTATAGGGTTGTTATAGCTATAGTGTTCAGGTGAGGATTTTCTTATAGTCAGGAAGAGAGGGTGAGAAGAGAGGAATCAGTTTGCTCTGTGTTTTGAACTTTGGGTTATTGGACTGATGTCCATGTTTTAGTTGGTTGTTCCTCTCAGACCTGTGTCTGAAGAATCAAGCCCACACACCTTCTGTTATTTTTTGCTGGATCAGACTCACCTCTGCACGACATGCTGATATAATAGTAAGTCTCAAGCATGATTAGCCGCTGTAATTAAGCTTTCACAAAAAACGAACAAAACAAACAAAAAAGAAAAAAAAAAGCAGCAGATTTTTTTTTCATAAACACAGAACAGACAATCTCACCCAGCGTGAATCTAAGCAATGCAGATGGAATATAGCAAAAGTGTATAAAAGCAGCCACACCCTTGTTGCACGCCTCCAGCTTCTTCCATTAAGGTCAGTAAGAACAGACTGGACACACAGACAGAAAACACAAACTGAGAAAAAAAAACAAAGCTACAGTCTTGATCAGTATTGCCTCACTCGCTGCTGCTGCTGCAAAGGAGAGCAACTTTAAATGTGAAGCACACGATTAGATGAGATAGACTGTAGGTGAATCACTGTCAACTTCAAGCAAATGAACAAACTAGAGTCTGCAGCATTTCTGCATTTGTGATTCAATATTGATGTTATGCATGTTTGCTTGCTTTCCCCATTTTTGTATTTTAAATTTTAAACAAATGAAGTCTTAAATTCCCTAAACAAATCGTTCTTACAGAAACCTCAAGGCAGGATACAGAGATGGCCAGAGGAAAAAAACCCTGAAATAAAAGAATACTCTCCCCATTTTGTAGTAAGGGTACTAAATGGAAAGACAGAATATTAGCAATGAAGTATCTCTGCTTGGAGACAACATTGGAGAAAGGAGTGTGGGGAGAGCTTGAAAAAAAAAAGACTGAATATAAAGGAGAAAAGACAGAGTTGAGGGAGGAGAGGAGAAGAGCATTCAGCAAGGAGGATATAAAAGGAACAGAGAGGGGGGCGAGGGAGTGAGACAGAGAGCTATGGAAGGAAAGAGAAAGAGAAGGGAGAGCATAGGAGAGCGAGAAAAAGAGGGGGGCATGGGAGAGCAAGAGAGAGAGATCAAGAGAAAGAGAGAGGAGGGAGGAGGGAGGGGGAGCAAGTGAGAGAAACAGAGACAGAGGACGAAAGAGAAAGACAGAGAGGAGAGAAAAACAGAGAGGGGGAAGGGAGAAAGAGGGATAGCCACAAGAGACTCAAAAACCACAGAATAAAAACCCTCTGTCTGTCTGTAACTCTATATAGATATACAAATATGAATCCTAATATATGGGCACATTACATTTATTCAGCGGGAAAGGATAGTCAACAGTGCAGAATTCAACATGCACCTCAAGTTCATTCAATAAGTCAGCAAACACAATGTAGGACCATGGAGAACTCATATCTTCTTATCAGGAATGCAGTTTTTCATTGCAGTAAGGTGGGAGAGGAATTTTACCAAGGTACTTTATCCTATTTTAGTCGCTCTGAAGTCTCTTCCTGCCATGTGATTCATGGAAAAGTATGCTTATAAAATATACTGTGCCATACTCTCGCCATATCCTCCCTGTGAGCGCTGAATTCAGATGTACATTCGGGGAAACACGCGATTTTGACAATCTTGTGAGTGTCCTACATAGGGAAATGGCCCCAGATCTACTCAAGGTGAGGCCCACAATGAACCACAGAAGCCTATTAACACTAGAGGTCTCTGGAGTGCCTTTATATGCTGGTTAGAGGCGACCACATTCAAACTGGCTGGAGGAGATAGTAGGGACACAGCCACTGTCCCTCTATGGCCGTCACTCCTTTGTATTATTCCTCCACCTCCCGGTAACAAATTTCAGTCGGAATTACTTTTCTTTCGTCCAAGTTTCATTCTTTTAAATCAAACCCTTTGTCTATCTCTTCTTTTGTACCTTCCTCCTGTTTCCATGGTTACCTCTCTCTCTGCTCTGTACACTATCTATCTCTTCCTCCGTTTCCCTCTCTGTCTCTCTCACTCTGTTCTTATCTTTCTCATTTTGCTTTCATCTCTGCCTCCCTTCCTCCTGCTTTATCCCACACCCTCCTCACTCCGGCTTTTATCTCTCTTCACTTTCATCTGTCTTTCACCTTTCTCTCCCCTTCAAGCCTGCCATTCCATCATGCTGGTTTTTGGTTCTTACTTATAGAGAGAAAGTTTTATCGGTTTCCCTGTCAATTCTGCATTTTTAATCATTTCCAATTCATCTAAACCGCTTTCAATGCCATCGAGTCATGCATTAAATTGTCTTGGGCAGAATATGTGAGTGTGTGTGACTGTGAGACAGAAACCATAGGTGCGGGAGGCTGTAGTCTTTTACCATCATAAAGAAAGAGGAATGATTTCTGTCATGATATCTGGAGATTAACTGGCTGTTGTGGTTCTTTCTTTCAGGAGTGCAGCATTGGCTTTTTTTCCCCCCACTCACAAGTTATTTTGCCATTTCCATATCAACAGCTACTGTAGATCAACAAATTTACAAACTGGCACCGTTTTTCTTTATTATTTTTAATTTAGAAGTGGACTGCACTCGTGCTTATCTGATTCAGTCCCACGGAGGCAGAAGCCGTTGAGCAGGTAGTGCTCCTCGACAGGGGGCTGCCTCCTCTAAGGTAGCCTGTCATTTCTCTGCAGTGATGAAGATGTTCTTGTGAAGCACAAATGCCTCCCTCTATGCATCTCAGTTGGGAGATAATCATATTCACACTCGGCTGTGGTTGGTTTTATGCACCACCACATCATGTGTCACCATGTGATACTGCACACTGAACTGACATCACTTAACCACAAACACGGACAAACACAGACAAAGACAGGGGGGCTCCTCAGAAAACGTCCCATTGATATTTAAGAGGACAATTGTCACTATAGGACATATGTATGTCTGTCGGCCAATTCACTGTAGGGTCGTCATCCGGTGGTATACACGGGGTGGGGTGGGGTGGGGGGAGTGTGTCTTCAAGTCACTGACAAACTCATTCCAAGAGACACTGCATGTGGTGTGGGAGGAAGTTTTGTTCTGCAGCTTTGACTGAAACTAACCTCCCTCCCCTCTCCCTCGCCTTCCCCTTTCCCTTAAAGTACCACAACTATTCAGAAAAGAGAATAAAGAAAACCTGAATAGAGGAAGAGAAAAAAATGGGGTCCCTAGGCGAGAAAGAAAAGAAAAACAATGAAAGAAAACAGAATGAAAAGCAGCCAAAGAAAAAAGGAAAGCGAGAAAGAAGGACAGAGAGAGGGAGGTAAGACCAAAAAAGATACAGAGCAAAAGAAGCATAAAGCAAGGAGAGAAAAGCATAGCCAAAAAAAAAAAAAACAAAAAAAGAGAGAGAGGAAAAAAAAAGACTGAAAGCTCTGAGAGACAGAAACCTTTCAGTGGCAATAAATTCTAAGCAGAAAATGAAGGAGCAATATATTGGAAAGGAAAGGGTTTATTTGGGATGGGCCAAAATGGTTTCAAAAATCGATCATTGCAAATATTCAAGATAATACTATTTAGATTAGTTTAAATTAGCATTTACTGCAAGCCTTGTTTTCAATCACAATAAAAGAAGACAATGAGCAGACAGAAATACACACCCAAATTCTTTGATTATTGATGTAGATTATTTCAACCAGGGAATCAAAAAGATTTGGCCCTTTTACATCGACTAGATCATTTCACCTCCCTGCATTTTACTTAACATTACCCATTACATCGTCAGTCGGTCTGTCAAGACACTGTCATAATTATCATTATTAATTCTAGGTGGACTCTCACCAGAAATAAAGGATATATATGGTTTACTGCAGGAATAATTCAAAGGACTCAAAAAAACGAACAAACACAAATACAGTCTGTTGGCCACTGTGCTGTTTAGACAACAGAGTATACAAGCTGTATATTGTACGTATTCATTGTGTAGCCCAATATTATTGGATTGTTGGCACTTTATTGCATCACAATGTTTTACAATATCAATGATCACAATGTTCACTAAAAAAAAATCACTAAATCAACCTTCAGCACCTCTGGAGCTCAACAGACATTTTCAAGAACATTTCTGTCATACTTGATACAAAATATCCATGTTATTTCAGTAATTCTTTATGCTTAGATCTTCCCAAGAGGTTTCCTGGAAATAACCTTATTATTAAGTGATCAGATGGTGCACATGCAGTTTTTCTGAATGCTAAGCTAAGACAACCTTGAGATTTTTATTCAGAGGATAGAAGGTGAGCATCACATTAGAAATGGTAAAATGACCACAGAGAAAAACATTATTCATCATACACAAAGAGCTAATTAATGCTGACTGGGGTTTAAATGAATCACTTGCAAGTAAAGAATCAACTTAACTCAACGAAGAGCACCAACTCAAAGCTTTTACCAGAATTAGTATCAAACTAAGAAGGTCTCTCCAGGAAACTTTTGAGAAGTTATTATGGATTAGTGGAGACCTGTGAAATAAAGTGTTTATTCATTTACCTTCATTCTTTCATGGTAAGGTGAATGGGCTTTTTCTGAAACATTCAGCCCACGGAGACGAAGATGATGCTTATAGTGCGTTTTTGAGATATTGTTCTGCATCTCAGTAATCGCCTCTTTAACTTTTATTTATCTGATAAGTATTGAGGTAGTAACAGTGCTTAGTTTTCAGTTTGTGTGGCCTGCAGGAGGTTTACTTTGTCCACTGACACCAGTGATGTTCAAGAATCTGATACTAGGTATCAGCAACACAATCTCTAATTGAAAACACTGACCTTCCAGTTTTCTTCACAAAGAATCATGTGGCAAATAATAATTGTGTTGGCCGACGGGAAAAATCATGTAATGAGTGGCTGGTATAAGGAACGCTATAATCCAACATTACACAAATGCGTGGACATTTAGAACATAGATAAGCTGGTGAAACAGTAGTCACTGATTTTACATGCACATTTGACTCATTTAATTCACAAGGTGAGGTAATTATTATTATGAAGGTTTTAACATGGTTTACAGAAGGCTGACTTCCATTTCTTTAAAAATTGCATTTGTGTACTTTACTGTAAGTGTGCTTACAGTGTTCTTTAGAACACATGCAAATTCACTGTAAAAAAAATTATTAATTAATCTTGAAGAAACTGGTGTATGTAAATGTGTGAATGGTTGATGTACATTTTCATGTTCTTCTACTACCTGGTTGCCTAATTTTGGAGATCATGTAGCCACCTTAACCTCCCAGAAACATTTCATTGAGCTCCATCTGCTGATGTACATCATCTGCTATTATTTGAAAAGTGAAAAGTATTCTGCTACATTAGATATGCCTTTTAATTTGCTGTCTTTAGTAGCTCACTCTAATCATACATTTTTATTCCAACTATCTGGATATTGGTTGTGGCAAAAATTTTCAGAATTCTCCATTTGGTTAAAAATTGTGAAAGTCCTGGCTGCATTTCAAATGCTTCAGATTGGTGTCTTGGCTCAACCCTGTATCCCAGAAATTCTATCTATATAATACAAAGTGAAGTGGCTAAACTGAAAGCTGCAAAAGGGTAATTTGGAAAAAAAAAAAAAAAGTAAGCCACAGTTTTGCAGAAACAAATTAAACATCACTCTCAAGAATAAATCTACTTTGGGTATGTAACATGCGGGATAACATTTTTTTACATCACACAGCAACAAATACTCACAGACAATAAGCCCTTAACAAACGAACCAGTCTATTGCACTCCATTTCCTTACACTTCAGGAAATCAGGTGATCGGGTGAAGAAAAAAGACTTGGCCCACTGAACAGTTCCCACTACAAGTGGACAATCTACTGCAAGACTGCATACTTTCAATGAAAATAAATGTGTTCTTTTAACATCTATCAACAGTTTACTTAACATATCAGACATATTAACTTAAATTGACAACACATCCTCTGCGTGGAAATGGAAAATGTGATGTGAATGCCATTATGCTTGTCACAAACCATATTTACCTTTGAAATTAGTTAGACAGCACGGTTGGTCTGTTTTATTTCAAAAGATGGCAATGTGGACGAGTAGGTTAATGCCGGTTACGACACAATAGAGAGCGAGCGAGTGAATACAGTGAATTGAACTAGTGCACTATGTGTTAAAGTCTGCTGGTGTACAAGCCTCAAAGTGATGCCCATGTATATTTATTGTATCAAGAGGTTCAACAGCAAGACAGCATGGACATGGATTGAATGGGGTCTGTATCTCTGGCACTATTAAATTCAGCTGATTAATGGGCAGCCACAGAAGTAGCCAACCATTCAACGTACCTCACCCTTATCCAGTGCTTCATACTGTGTTGGCCATTGCAACACCTTGCAAATGCAATACATTTACCTTGGCTAGTGGAATTGTGTTGTATGGAATAGATTTATATTTTTGTGTTTGTAAGCTGATTGGCAAAGAAGTAGTGCAGACTGGGTGTTCAAGTAGGGTATTTATGTTTTTGTACTGCAGCATCTGTACCTTTCAAGAGTGTAGGTTTACCCAGTCAAAATTCTCTCTGACACTGACGCAACGTTCGACCGGATGTTGGGCCTGTTATCATGAGGTTTCATCTTATTTTTTGCGTGGAGGGCAGCCGATATCATCATAAATATGAGTTTGGCAGAAGGTGGAGCCCCCATAGAGAACCTAAAACTCTTCTGCAGACTCACAAAAAACAGATGAGATTCCACCAATTTATAAGGGTAACGGTTACACTTTTCACACATGTAGTTCACTTTTCTAGAGTCAGTTGCAAGACATATTAAAAAGTCTTTTCATTGAGGTTCTTTTTGCTGATCAAGTATACAATGCTGCTTCGCATAACAAGGTGCCTGAATCCCATGGACAGTGGGAAGACCAGTCTCAAAAGGATGTAGGAACCTTTACAATATGCAACACATTTCAAAAGCTCACTCTTCTATTCATGAAGTGATATGCTTCAAGCCCATTCATCTCATCTTGCAGACTGTTGCCACATTCATTGAAGGGTTGATGACTGTCTTCTTGCAGTGATATGCAAAATAACCCGAAGTCCTGCTGTTTAGTATGACTTTTAATTTATGACAACTGAATATATTCTGAAAGACTTTGAGCTACTTGTCAAGTGACAAACTTTCTTTCTTGTTTGTATGCACGGGGTTGGCACTGTGTAGTACCCAAGTCAGGAGGTCCTTATATGGTTCCACCAGATACTGAAATCAATTTTAGAGCATGTGTAAAAATAGAGTAAGACTGAAAGTACTGGTTTTGGTATGGCTCATGTTGGCAATTAAGAAGGAGAACTCGGAGAACAAGATCAATTTCACCACAGTGTTTGTACTCCTTGGATTTTCTTGCATACTGGTATGAAAACAGGCTGAACAACATGAAAATATCTTGGCCTATGTGATGATTTAAACACAATGTTTGTAGGTAATGCTGGCAAGCAAGGCTTCTTCGAAAACAAACTCTATACCTTTTTGATTTTAAATCTAAAATATGTGTAGTGTAGTGATATGCTATCCGTGTGCACTTACACAAGATGCGTAGAATACGTATTCTTCTGTGTCATATTGCCTTCCAAAAGGCCAGTGAACCTGGTGCATGTTGGGAAAAGCTAGACACATGTTGCACTGGAACACCATGGTTGCAGCTCAGTCCATTTTTGGACACTTGCTTCTTGGCTGAAGTTTGCCACTTCCACAGAAGATGTACAACCACAAACTGGAAGGTTAGATATGGACTGGCAATGACAAGGGCTGCTTGAGTTTTTTGAAAGTCTCCATGGCCTTAGATGAGCCCTTTCATGGAGCAGAATGAGAGGCAGGTAAATGTTTCACAGGTTCTTTAGGCCTGGGTGTAACTGAGGCTTTGTTGAACACTTTTACTTTTATTCTGGAGGACTTTAGTGATCTGAACTCAGAGGAAACTAACAGAGGATCCATCCCAATTTTCATATCATGGATTCACAGGCTTTATTTAACATTGACCTGCAAAAAGTCTATAAAGGCTTTGGGCTGTACCCCTGCAAAGTTATGAAGTGCATGGGGGCTTTCTTGCATTTCTGTCCTTTATGGCCACTATCTGTAGATCTGCATTTCTGCAGACTGTGCTTCAAAAAATTACACACACTTTGCAGAACAAGTAAACGAATAAGCATGAAAGCTTAACCAAAAACCAACACTAACATTACAAGAAGGCCTATGAAAGATGTTCAAATCGGCCAAGTGCCTTGGCTGGCTACGAAGTAAATAAAAAGTTGCAAACTCACAATATTGTGAAATATTTTGGTGGTTTTCGTGTCAAGGTAATGTGATATGTCACAAAGTGCTGTCTTATTACTATTTATACCATTTCAAGCCTTTGCAGCTCAGCCTTTGGAATCCAATGAAACAATGTACAAAAGAAAGTTTGGGTTTGGCTCAGCAGGGTCTATACTGACTGGAGTTTTTCCTCTTTCCAGAACAGTGAACACATCCCTGAATGGCCCCTAAATGGCAGTATACAGACATTGCTTCAGGCCATCTTATTGCTCTTTAGACAATTCAGCTCAGCTTAAATCCATGAGCTTTGTTGTGTCTGCTGTAGCTCTCACAACTGCAGATTGCAATTCCTACGATGGCTCGATGACGAAATAAGTCATTTCTCCCTGTTACTCTCCTTCAGGTAGTTGCTGGTGGTTTGAGCGTGTCTACTTTTATGATGAAGCCCAGACTTTTCTTTAGCAGGGAGATGAGTTTCTGTTACTAGAACCTCTTTGAAAAGAAAGAGTAAGGTTAATGATCAAAATCAGCAAGCGCTTGTGAGGAATGGATAGTACAAATGCAGCCTGGCCATCTAATGCGTAGCACCTAAAATTATCCACAATGTAGCTTGATAGCTGACATTCATGTGAGATTTTTTTGGAGTCGTTTGTATATGTATGCATATGTAGGTGTGAACCACCAGTGTGAAACAGACGAGCGCCACCCCTCCCCCAATTTCCTGTTCAAATTCATCTGTTTGCTGTCAGGTATATAATAAAAGGAAATAGATGATATGTTGTTGGACCACCAGAAAAGTGTTCAGGGATTTATAGCATTGATGGGTGGCAATGTTGCCCACAGACAGCAAGCATGGCGGAGGGTTAAGGAACAGGAAAAAAAAAATGCAAGGGAAACTCAGTGTAGCGCTTGAACTGAATGTGGTTTTGGGAGTCTCCGGTGGACTCCAGAACACACTCATTGCACAATACAGAAATGTATCTGACGAAGTACAAGCTAAGAGGAAAGAGAGGAAGATGGGGGATCTTTCGGTATGACAGCACCTTGCTGGCAGAGGATTGAATGCTATTAGAACTGTGGTGAACAGTGTATCCTCTACTCCTTCTCCCTGTCTGCTCCCCAACTGATCTCTCTGAGTAAATAAAAATACTGACCATAAGTGCCCACTGTGGTTTAAAAAAAAAACAACAACATACCACCTAGATATATATTTTATAAGCCATTGAAAATGTGATGACCCCCTGAAATTGTTAACGTAGACCAACAGCCTTAGCCTTAGCCTTTCAATTAATTTAGCATCACCCATATTTCAATGAGAATTAGTTGTTGACTCTGGCCCTAAATTACTTTGCATAGTCAAAATCATTATCACATCAGTCAAATTTTAATCACTGGTTTCTGGCACAGAAGATTTTTATTTTTATTTTTTTTAAATCAAACCTTTTCAGCTCTTCGTTTTTCTCATGTCCAGCTTCATGGGCATGTTTCATAAACTGCCTCTTATTATATGCAATGTCAGGATGCAGATCTGCTAACCATAGACTACAGAGAGAACATACTGAGAGAATATTGTTACAAACTTGTATCAGAGAGCTTCCAACAAAGAGCGGGAGTACACAGTATATTTTTCAACTCTTCTCAATTTACCAAAACCATGATAAGGCATGTGAGTATGAGGAATCAGTGATGTAAAGCATGTGTGGATGAGTGAAAGGTGTTTGTGTGAATGTAAAGAGACTCAACTAAACTAAAGAAACAACCATGTGGTAGGCCAGTTCAGCAGTGGAGCCCCAGACTCCAGGACAGCAGCCCTTCTTACCCCTCCCATTCTCAGGTGCAGCCTCCCAAACAGCACTGCCTGAAACAACCCGGAGACAACACATGAGCACTACTGGTGGGAGGGCCGTCACAATAGGCTGGCACCCTAAACTGAACTAATCTGGGCTCATACATTAGCCACATGATTTGATACGGATACATTTTAAGCCCACTGACTTATTTCTGCAAATGCAGTTGAATGGTTGATTTTTTTATTAATAGAAAAACAGGACAGAGAAATAGAACCCCCCCCCCCCCTTATTTTGAAAAGAAAAACTGAACCTTGAGCCCTAAGACAAAACAATCATGAACTCTCTTTTGATCGTCTGAGTGCTGTTTATGTTAATGCACACATGATTGACTGGCTCTATGGTTGCGTAAAGCACTTTATTTATTATAGATGCACGGACAAGCTTTAATTTTAAACTTTGGGACCACCTTGAACATGCAGTCTTCAAGTTATGGAAAATAAAAGAGCCCTGCCAAGATCTTTTACAACTAAAAATTAAATTCTCTGCAAATTTCAATCATTTTCACTCCACCATTATACTTATTGACCTTAGTTCATAGATTTGACACATTTAATACTATTTTTATGTATACTTGACCGCCCACATTCAAAATGTCATAATTAAATACCATGTAGCAGGTTCCTTTGGTATGGTAACAGTCAGACACATTTAGTTTAATTCCTCTAACACATAATTTCCACAAGAATATAAAGACTAAAAATATATGTTTTGGTAGGTGGAGGCGTCCAATTAAATGTCATTGGATAGTCTATTGAATGTGTATTCAAGTCCACTTTGAAAACGGGTTTTTGATAAATACAGGGTTGGGTTTTGCTTTGAAAATCCTTTTCTCTTTCTTTTATTAAGGGCTTGCTGCTCTGTGGAGCATTCAACATAGCTTGAACTATATTCATCTCTTAAGGAACTGATATGGTAGCCCTGTTTAATTAAAGGTGATTTGTTTTTGATGAATTGTATAATTAATAAATCTCTACAGACTTTTCATTAATGAACCCCCATTGGTCGATTTAGCAGGGATCGTGTATTCAATACTATAGATTGCATCCGGCACTCTCTCTCTATATATATAAAAAATAAAAAAATGGCTTAGATCCCCCCCACTCTTGCTCTTTGCGTCGTGTTTATGCAGAAAATCACAAAATATAGAGCGCAGTATTATCTAAAAAAACTAAAATATAATACTCATTAAGAACCTAAATTAAAACACATAACTTACCTTTGTGGTGATTGGACATTTGTTCTCCTGCTATATGGTGGCACATAAATATTCAGAACACTTGTTTACTTTGTTGTTTTGACAGCAGTATTATATATTTAATTGGTTATTAAATTTTTACATAAAAATACATAATATTGACAAATTTACATACAAATGCAGCTTTACGGGTTTTGTTGATTCTGTGACCAAAGCAATAGGATTGAAACATGGAGCTGTTCAAAGCAAGGCACACTGTGCATTTTTCCTTTCCAGATGGGTCATGTTCATCTTTACAGCCATTTTCGTAGTAGGTGTTGTTATTCCCTGTAAAGTAATGATGAAGGGAGGTGGGAGATTAGTTCTTTGAAGGGCTGGAGACATGCTTCCTCCTTAAGATAAAACACAGACTCTAAAATGATTATTTGTTGTATCTGATTCTGTAGTTATATTATGTGCGAAAGAGATTTTAAGAGCTCTAACACACCTAGTGTGTTACTATATGATTCGATTTTAGAAGGATAAAAGATGCCTATCGTGTATATCTTGAATCCTGGATGTCTTGCCTGTTTTACAAGAGGAGCTTGTTGGAATTCAATACACCTCTCAGCTCATTCTGCTATTTCTAAATTAGTAATTCTGCCTTCACTGATCTTGTACTCAAGATACATTTTAAAGCAGACTGAATTTAAGAATAATAATAAGAAAATCTATCAAGAAACAATCTGTCATTTTGACCAAAAGCGTTCTAGTATACTAAATAATTATTATCATAAATATGTACTGGCTTGATTCATTTCCTTTATAAGATATATTTTAAACAGATGTATGTAAATGTTCTTGGTTGTATTGTCACTTTCACTAGGTTTTCAGCAACTGACTGGAGTTGAGAATTTCAATCCTGACGGTAAAACTGAATTGCAGTAACTGAGATTCTGTTAGTCTCATCACAACAAACAAATGTATTTGTATATGACGTGTAGTTTTTTATTTGTTTTTTTTTTATTTTATTGGTGGCACCAATAAAAATGTGATTGATTTGTTGCATTGATAAAAATGGGGAAGTAAACATTGTTCTCCTCTGTTATAAAGGCTGTAATGATAGCAGCAGAAAGATACCCTCATGGTATAGGTGACTATTTCTGCTTTTAAAAACACTCCAGTAGATGGCACTGGTGTTCTGCCTTATAAAGCTGATTTGGCTCATAGCTTGTCATGGGACCTTGATGATTAGCTTGTGATCATAGACATTAAAAAGCTGTTTGCCCTCTCCTACCCTATGTACTGAAAAGATAACAAACCTGAGATAGATAGATAGATAGTTGGTTACAATGTACAGAGATAATACAAAAAGTGCATTAAAGCTACACACTGTGAATACTAATACAGTAACAAAGTCAAGCATTAGAGAAGTTTATGTTGTCTTTTTCTTCTTTCTTTAAAAAAAAAAAAGCAACTTTATTGTAAACTTTGAAGAAATGTGTCACTTCCAGCCATAGCCGCATAGTTCTGTGAGCTGCAGACTGAATATGTCTCAGTCAGACAGATGAGGTGACGATGATCCTGAAAATGTTTTTACAGTGTTTTCACAGTGAGTGTGAAACTACTGGTCAGGTTTTTCTAACTTTAGTTAAGTTCAGACTTAAGTTACCTCATATTTACTTTGTTTCAGTCACTACTGCCAGGCTGTTTGAAGGCACGTATTGCCTAAGTTTTGAGATAAGCTGGCCATATTAGACTTTTTAATTTGTTTACTATCTTGTGTACTTTGTTTTGAATCCAGTCCTGTAGTTTTTAAATACATTTAAATGTGTCGCTCTCAGTTTAACCATGAGCATTAAATTTATTTAGCTAAAAATGAGAAAGGACTTATTTCCGTATCGTTGAGCTTAAGTTAAATTGATTGGATAGTATTTCTGACCCTGCTTTGCTGGTCTTCGGATGCATCATCTCCAACATCCAAGCACAGTATTAACATTTGCAAACATGCTTCCATTTAAAATGATCAACATCTCAGTCACACAGCTTGGAATAAGTCTATACTTTTAGCTGAAAGGGAAATGGTTTCAGTTATACAGTATTACATCTTGCATACAGACCTGCTGACATTTTAAAGCCTTGCCATATGCCTCACCCGTAACACACCTCTATTTACCTGCCAATGCAGAGGTCAGTAGGGGGGCATGTAGCACATGCATACTAGGTCTGTGATATTAGCCCCCTCCCCCCTGCGAAGGCAGTATAATAATTCAGTGCAGGGTCAAAGACATTGTCCTAAATCAGCTTCCTGCCAACCCAACAGCAGAGTTCAAGACGGCTACATCTTGAAATGTGTTGTGTTGTTAGACCAGCAGCAAAGGTTTGACAGGTGACACATTACACTGATTTATAATCAGAAAAAGTGTGAATAACCTTAAGTGATAAACAGTCTCAGGTTTCCAGCTAACAATCACCTGTTTGTATTTAGGGAAGGAATTTGTAATATTGCAGTACTGCTCTGCCCTGAAAAACCGTTGAAGCTATTTAGGATTTCATATATCCTTTACATTTGTGTGTGTGTGACAAGTATGTGTAGGACAGAAAGTTCAGGCTACGTGCCCTTTACTTTTATCTTCAAAGGTTAATTAAATGATAGTTAGCATTGCAGACAGTTGGGCTTATAGCTACAAACTAATGCATCAGATCTCATATGTAAGTAACTGGAATGGCTTCAGCTTTTAATTACATCTGAGACTACAAAACTAACAAAAGACTAACAAAAACAACAAAAAAAAAGTATTCATTAACACTGTGGAAATGTTAATGTCTTCATTTTGGATTTCTCTAAGTCAGGTCCGAAACCTTTATTAAATTTTCCATGACATGAACCAACGAAAGCAACAAAACCATCAACCTGACAAACAATGTTTGGGACTGAGAGAAACCCCGCGGGTCATCCTGAGAGGTGTGTTTAGGATACCACTAGAGGGAACCCAATCCATCATCATGTGGCTTAATTCACTGCAGTCCACTTTGAGATCTGGGCGCAGCATAAGAGATGGAATTTTGCAGAGGTTTGCACAATAAAAGCAACTTCTCTACAATAACACAATCCTGTACAATGATTGTGCAGTTAATATCATCTTTCTAAAGATTGATTTTTCAGCTATTGTTTGGACGACCTCAAATAAACATCAATTAAACTGTGGTAATTTTTCAATAGTCCTAGAGCAAAATATAGGACACAGAAACAAACATTTTTTTAGGGATCCTGAATTCATAAGTAGAGTCGGTCATTAGCACCAATAAGCTAAAGCACAATAACAATGTTCCATTTGAAAATGTAATATGTGGTTAACAGTTACAGAGGGAATGATTTTGTCTCCCCTTTTTTCCCAATATTTTTCATATAGATCTCAAAATGCAATAAGGTTTGTGTTTGTGCAGTTGTGATTTACGCATTTCCTGTATGTTTAATAGTATTATAGCATTCACCACAGTAGTGTTTGTATTATGTAATGTTTGTGGATAAAATCATGGCAAAGAAGAAACTGTGCTTCAGCCATGAAACGGCATAATCATTTTGCCCAGAAACCAAGGGTGAAGAATTTCTTCAGCTGCAGCTACAAATTCAGAGAGTCATAGATAATCTCTGCGTGTTTCTCATGATTGATGGTTTTAGTATACATGAAATGATGAGCTTGACAAAGAACAGATGACACGGGATGGAAGTAGAAAATTCATTGGTCTGGCTGTTCTCAAGACACAGCTCTGTATGACAGTGTAACAATAACCTTGACAGAAAACCACTGGACACAAAGAAACAGCCAACATTTCGTGCTGGACTGTTTGAAAATATATCATTACAGAGAAGTGAAATATGCTAAACTTAAAACTACAGAACTGTTTCTGTGGGAAAAATATTTAGTTGACTGTTGCAGGTTTGGACCATGATGCACTTTTGGGGTTATATTGCTTGCAACAGTCCTGCCTGGGGATTGTGTTACTCTGCATGATGTCATGGCCTACAGCACCCAGCTGTACAGGTGCAGACCTGTCGTGGCCATGACTTTGTTGTTGATTTACTCCCTTTGTTCTCAGAACAGTCAGCGCCTTAAAGCCCAATGCAATATTTACGATCACAGTGTCAGGGGCTTCCTTCCAAAAAAAACACAGGGATAGGAATAGCGAAGTCACCTGCAGCAAAAAGAAGTTAGGCAATCACCATGCTAACAATTGAAACTGGGTAATATTACAAAGTTAATATACAGAACTGAGACAAGTAATTGGCATGTTGATAATTGAATCATTTATTTTTTGTAAGGGAAGTGCCCTTGTATGTTTGCTGGTTCCAGCCTCTTAAATGTGAGGTATATAGGAAAATTTCAACCTCATGGGTTTGGGTTACTGATTGGACAGATTCATCAATATAAAATCAATACCTGACATTTTATGAACAGCTATTGTTATCTATTAATCAGTTACTCGTTACTGCTTGTATTGATGGTGCATATTCCTGCCACATTCACATTTTATGTGTATTATGTTTTGTTTTTTGATTATAAAAATTTAAGGATTAAGCATAAAGGATGATGATATGCTGCATTGTCAGCAAATGGCACTAAAGGCCAACACCAAAAGTGAATTGACTCTACTAATGTAATGTACTACCTCTAAACCCAAAGCCTGATGTGTTCATCTGTGATGATCATGCCGACATGTCCCTCCATTGACATGAGTCATCCCGTATCTGTTTGTGTTAGCTGCAGCACAAAAGGGTCCCCAAAAAATGCAGCAATTATTGATACATTTTGGTGCAACACAACGTGACTTTTCAGAGAGCCATTCTTAGGAAACTGTAACTATTTCAGTCATATCTTCAGTAGGTCTGAATGCACTTTTAGCTGAGTGCCACTTAGCGAACAAAGCATTGATTGCCGGACTAACATGTCATTGGTTTAGTTTTTTCTTTGCAGCATGTTTAAATTTGATTAGTACACTTACAATACGTGAAAGTAATCACTGCTGACTCAGCTTCTGAGCAGTCCATTGATGTGATTTATTCTTTTGGCATTCATACACGACTTTTAACTCTCTGCTTTTAAACATGAGACTAGGTTTATCATTTCAGGCTTTGATTTGACCTCTGTGGTGACAAGCCAAGTAATAGACACTGAGCTTTTGTCCCTGCCCTTCTTATTTAATCTAGCACCTGTTTGCTATGCAAAGCCTCAAGAAGGGCTCTTTGATATAGGGGAGCGTGTCTGTGTGTGCACACGTGTGTGACTCTGATGCAAAGTCTGATGCTATCACTTCAATGTACTCACTAATCTGTGCTCCAAGGGTGGCCATGAGTCTCTCATTTTGTGAATGTATTTCCTAGCATAGTAAAGAGTAGCTCCTATATGAGGATACTTCTGGATCATACTAGTCTGTTCCAGTTTAGCCTGTTTGTTAGTCAGACCATGACCTGAAAAGAATAAATAATAAATCATAGAGCTACTGAATGCTTGAAATGAAAAGTCAGTGTGAAGACTGATAAACTTGGAAGGGAATACATATCATGGTCTTTTGATGCTTTTTAAAGGCACTTAGGATGACATTTTTAAAAAGCTGTTAAAGCTGATTCATTATCACTCTTTCAGGCTACTACTTAAAATACAGCTGACCAGCTCAGGTGGACAAAGACAATATGAATGTGCCATGGGCCCCAAAACCCAGGAGCCTGCAGGGTATCTACTTAATCTGCCAGGTAAGTTTTGTTTAAGTGAATGATAACACTGTAATCAGTTTTTACAATGCATTCATAGTCTAATTAAACACCAAGTTGTCTCAGTGGCCTGATTAGACTCAACCGGAAAAATGTGAGAGGACCAAGGCTGTAGTCTCTCCATGCTAGTCTGTGCTCAGCCAGGTGTTGCACCACCTGCTTCCACTATGCTTTTTCATAAAAGGCTTTTTTGCTGTGCTTTCTTAAATGTACTGAATTGTGCTTTGGTATGCCTTTTTGAATTATTGCCATGTTTTGGGCCTCAGTAGTATCATTTGTCAATGACATGAAAGAGCTGCTAAAACATGTAAACGACACAGATATAAACTTGCTGAGTCTGAGACAGTGAAGATGTTTTTCCACCAGATAAGTTTTCATTAGCCCAGGTTGCTGTTGTTCCTTTTTGTACTTTATTAAACAGGGGTATCATGATCCTTCAGATCCCCGATTCAATTTCATTTTCAATTGTACGGACACAACTTGATTCTCAATCTTGTGTGTGTTTTTAGCACAAATGGCTTTACCATTTTTAGATAGGTCTAGTTTAATCTAGTCTAGCAACAATAGTTTTATTCCATGATATTGTTATTTATTTATTTATTATTTATTTAGAAATTTCTGATTTCCTTGTCTTTCAGCTGTTTTGGCAATCTATGTTGCTTGTCAGTTTGTATTTCTTAACTCTAATAAGGGTTATTAAATTGAAAATACAATTAGAATTCATATTGTAAATGTTAGAAATATGATTTACAAGCCAAAGGCAGTTTATGTTGCATTATGCTACTTAAGGGGCCAGCACTGAAAGTAACAAAAAAGGCAGCTCTACGAGGATGACAGATGTACTTGGAATTTTTGACCATAACAGCTATAACAATTAACAAATTAACCTGTGTCACTACATATTCCCTCTCCCTTTACTTTGGGCAGTTTGACTGCACCTGAAGTCTGGTCAAACAGAATGTATTTTGTTTGATCTGAATACAGCTCTGTAAGTGGATATGTAGTCTTTCCAAAATCCACCACCAGAGGCTAAAGGCAAATATATCCCGCTGACTTGTACTTTGGTAGTACTTTGTACTTTGATTCTGAGTGAAACTTCATCACTATACCCCTTCAGGCTACTGATAGACAATAGGCCTAGGTACTGTGTGTGATGTTGTGCTGCGGGCCCAATTCTTGGCTTTGGTACAGTATTGAATTACTTTGGAATAAATTAGTTTCAGCTTCTGTCAGGTGTAGAGCCTTAGTAAAATCCCCCTTTTTCATTCGATAGTCACAGTGGTGGTAGAGCTAACAGTGGTTGTTTGTCATGGTGAAAGAAAAGTTATTTTATCTTTACCTGTGAAATATTCGTTCAGCCTTTTGGTTTTTTTGCCGTTTTCTCTAAAGGCTGTTAGGTTGGCTTTGCGTACATAGTGCTGAACACTTCTGCCATTTGAGTTTTGCATTTGATGCATTCAAATGACTAAAGTGATCATCATGTCACTCCTATTTCTAAACTATTGAGACTGTAGTATAAGATGTATTCGTACACACATATCACTGCCTAATCACTAGTTGACTCTAGTTGACTAAATGTAATATGTTTCCATTTTCTGTTTGTTTTTAGATGACCCAAGTTGGAAGTTAAATGTATTTCAGATTTAACATTAAATTAAAATGAAGCCAGGTTGCATGATGCCGACTGTGTTATTTTCAGGTTGGCTGCCAGTTGGGATTATAGTCTGCATGGTGATATTTAGCTTCATGTCAGTCTCCTACGTTGACCAATATAAAAGTGCTTTGTTAATGCCTCTGTGGTGGTGACAGCCATGGCCGGAGGGTTATTGTCTTTCTGGATTGTCTGTCTGTCCACTTGACAAGAGTGTGATATGTCGGTAATGCCTTAAGGATTGTTTTTCAAATTTGGAACAAAAAAGTCCTACTTGAATTCAAGGATAAAGTGATTCGATTTGGTGGTCACCGTTCAAATGTTAAAGTTGTGGTGACCTCGTGAACCTCACAGTTTTTGCCTTGATAGTGCGATATCCCAGACACTCCTCAAGCGAAATCCTTCAGACTTGGCACAAATGTCCATTTGGGCATGAATGGTCAAAGGTGACCTCACACAATATGTTTTTGGCAAATTTATAATCAAACAATTTAATATGTGACATAATAATGATCTATAAAAACACATCTGGCAATTATTCAATGCCGTAACTGAGCAAATGGAGGTTGTGATAGTACTTTCTGCAACTTGACCGGTAGCTGGGGGTGATACTGATCATCGTTTATTTTTTAAATAGTGCAGGGTATTCTTAGGATGATGTAATTAAGTGATGTGTAATGTCATTTCATAGGCATCACATCCTCATTTGTATTTGTTAAGCAGTTTGCAATGGCTGACCTTTTTTTTTTTTTCTTTTTTTTTTTTTTTTTATTATACGTTCTGGATCAGGATTCTTTAATGCTGTGCTGTAAATGTTGAAGTGATGGATAATTCTGAGAGGGTGAAGTAAATCAGATTGCTAGATTTTTATCAGACAGTTGTTATTTGTTCCGCTCTTTCACATTGGAGCAAATATGTTTAGACATCTGTTCTTTCTTTCTTGGCTAAAAGAGAAGCACCCATATCTAAAGGTGAGTTTGCTTTGTGATTCTCTATTCTTTTCTCGTAAATGCTATAGTGTTGTGATTTTAACCCCTATCAGATCATGCAGGTGGATCCCTGCGAAGTCTTTGTTGTTAAACACATTAAACACTGTAGACATTAGTCAGCAGGGTGGCAGTCTCTTCAGTGACTGTTTTGGCATTATCAAAGCCTTTCCACTAACTCAAATTTCACCTTATTCTCAGACGCTTAGAGGTCAAGTTTTAGATGACATGACAGAGTAAACTGTAAAAACCGGGGACAGGAAAATTTGAGGTGACGGCAAACTAGTCTTCCTTTTCCTGATCTGATATTAGAAATGCTGGATGTTCTGCTTTACAATTATTTTTGGGAAACAATTATAGCCTGACTCACCATGGTCATCATTTCAGATTGAACAGCAGATCAGAAACTGTTGTGAATACAATGGGACTGTATAAAATTTTGTGCATTTTTTTTCTTTGCACCTAATTTTCATCACAACAATATGTCCGTCCCTCCACTTATATGTGTTGGTTAAGTGATTGCAGTCTTTGGTCATTGCTTATGCTTAAAATTTCCTAGGAAGTTAAGGTGCTGATAAATCTTAACCTTGAGAAAAGAGAAGAGTTCATGGATCTGGGATAGTTGTGAATCCCAGATTGTGTATTCTGGCTATATTGCAGCATGATCATTTGACCCGTAGGACAGAGTGAATCTGTGTTGCCAAAACTATAAAAAGGAGCCCTCTGAAATCATCTCCACAGGCTGCTCCTGACAGTTGTCAGAAATTATCCTTGCAGATTTAGTTCTTGTCAAAATATATCTTTTCAAATAATTCCTCAGAGCAATTTTTGTCAACACCCGAGATAATGCGCACAGGAGGTGTGAACATCATAAGGGCTTTAGATGACAGATGGTCAGAAATGAGAGTGACCAGGCTAGCTCACAGCATGCACCAGCCCAGGACTTCCTCTGTCTCTGTGTCAAATACTGTTGCATTCATCTGAGGAGACATTTTCAAACTCTTTTAAAACAATTGGATACTTCTAGCTTAGCCTGAACCTGTTATTTCTTTCTGGTTCGCACGAAAGATCTCTAGCAGGCTTGACAACACTCTTCCACTCTCCATTGTGAAAGTTTATTTGTCCTATTTTTCTTTATTTAAACATTTTTGTTCAAACTAAACAAGCAATTTTAAAATCACATTTCACTGATCAAATGCTTAATCAATTAATTGATTGAAATTATTATTTGGAAGATTAATGGATGAGGAAAATGATCTGTACTTTCAGCCTTATGTGATAACAACACAGATTTTTTTTTTTTACTGATTATTATTTCCATGCTCATTGATTCAGTTAGGATCCATTTGGATATTTCAGTAACAAAAGCAATTTTGCTTAGATGTGACAGAGATCTTGACACTTTTTATTTGACATGACCAACAGTTTTTACATATTTGGCTCCAATGTGTAAAAACAGATAGGCATGGCTTCTTCTTCTCTGGGCAGCTTCTTTGCTGTCCATATCAGTTAAATCTGATATGGAACTGAACATCCGTCTGCAGACTCCTTGGTGTGTCAGAGTGACGTCTGCCATGCCTTTGTCTTCCTGTGGCTGGATTTTATTGTACAACAAAGTAATCCTGAATTAAATGAAGCAGTACAGTGATTTTATGTACAGATATGGACTTTAAAGGCATAAGGTTGAAGATGGTGTAAAATGTGGCCATCAATTTAATTTCAGTGCTCAAAAAAATGAAAACAGCCAACCACTTGGTGATATTTGAAGTGATGTTAAAGTTCCTGACTTGCATTATGTCATTCCACTGAGCTTTGTGAATTAATAGATGTGGTTTAATGACAAGCTAGCAGCTTTTCTCAAGTACCCCACTTTTATGCTGAAATTAGCAGGTATAAATGGGTTTTTTGAATGCAGGTGAACCCCCAATTCATAACTGATTGACCTTGTTTCCACTGCCAGTCGAGGTTGCCTGCTTGTTAGGACTGTGGACACACAGTGAGATGTGAGAGGCTTCAATCAGTGATTATGTCTCTTTTAAAACTTCTATCAAGCACCAGCTGACTCTATTATCCCAAAGTGCAGCAGAGTCTGTTACATTTTGTGTATTTACAGGAGATAGTAATTATGGCTGTTGAAGCATTTTCCTTGCCTTTGGAACAAATACAGCAGTCTATTTATGTTGAATTTTATTTATTTATGTTGTAATATTGATTTTATTATACACACACACACACGCATATATATTTTGAGATATTTACTATTATGGATGTCAGGTTAATATGAAACAAATTACTCCAGACTGTAACCCAGTGCTAAACTGTCAGTGCTCATCAGTTTGTTTCCTCATGCTGGTGAGGTTGTTAATGGTAATGCGTCTCTGTGTGGTTGTGCTCGACGCTAATGAGCTTGCTTTTCCTCTCTGTAACCTCTCAACCCCGTTCCAGGACTATGAACAAGCCCATTTGTTGTAAATGTTTGCCTTTGACTGGGTGCATCTATTTTTAAAAGCCAATGAGAGGTCAGACTCAAGCCACGCAGTGCTTTTTACAGCTCCAACTTGGCATAAATGAGGAGGAAAAGGTACAGCACTTTGGGGAATAGGACTGTATGTTAGCCACGGCTGAATAGATCTGACATTTTTATGTAATCCACGATTCAGATATGCCTTATTTCTGCCGACTAAGTCGGTCTAATTATGGTTAATTTGCTGTCTGAACTGGTAATCAAAGCTCCTTGACTGTCTCTGTAGACTTACGTGTACACAGTGCTGGTTGTCATTGCAGTGTTTCTGCCCTTGGCAAGTTTTGCAATGTTAAGGTGGTAGATATTCTCAAGCTAAGACTTCAGAGATCATGTTAATCTTGTATCCATGAAGCACTCAGTGGAGGCCAGCTCTTCGGTGTCTTTTGTGGCGATGCTATACAAGAACAAGCACAATACACTATTTATTACTTTAGTATAGCTTACGTACTTTCTTTACTGACACCTCCCTGAGCTGAAAACTGCTTTGAAACAGCACATCAGATTTCCCTTTAACAATCCTTAATCTCTTCTTTTCCAGGAAACAGTCCTGGAATCACATTTTCATGGCAATTGTTATCCATGAATACAAATTGGTCATGGAGATGGGTAAAACCCAAGACTGGTTACCTCGTCGATACTTTTGATTCTTGTAGATTGTTTGTATGGTGCACATTTTGTTTTGCCCATTCTATGACATGTGCTCAAAAATCTCTGCTCTCTGCTGCAGAGCCACCACAAAATACACTAACTAATAAAATATCCTGCAGTCACTTGCATGATGCATTTCAATTGGAATGGTAGGATCATACCATTAATATATCTACACAACACCAGAGTCAGTGTTGGAGCACTGACTCTGTTTAGTATGGACCAGGTGCCTGGGTTAGCTTTGAAGCTGGGAACACGGTTTGTATGCTGTTGTTACTCATAAGGTAAAACTAGACTTTCATGGCCAATGTGGTGGTCATTTAAAAAAGGGTGGTGACAGCTGACAGATGGTTTGATTTGTCTGCCACAGACTGACCTGTGTCTTTGAAGCCTCTGAAGTTTTTCTGTTAACTGTGACTGTGGAAACACTAAAATTATTCTGAGGTCACCTGGGGAATTGTTGATGATGACAGCCCCATAACTGCCAGACCTGCATTCAAAACTGTGACACAGAGATGAATAACAGTTACGTCAAGAATGAAAATACTGCATAGTATTTTGGTTTACGACCTTTGGGTTTGACCATTTGACTGCTACCAGATGGGACATAGACACCCTCACCAACTGATGTAAATTTAGTCCTTCAAGACTCTGCGCAACTCTTACTGTGTGTTTGATTATGCTATTTACCCCTTTCTGTGTCCCTTTACCCCTTCTAAGTGAATCACAAAATTGATTAGTATATTACTCTCCCTTCCTTTAATCTGGAGGTCTTGGCTATTGCACGTATAGGGGGATTTAAGCTGCTGTTGTTTCAATGCTGTCCATGGTGTTCCCTGGGAATGTGAGCAGTTGTCACATATCTTTGCGTCCTTCGAGAGATTGCCACGCGACCCAGCAGCAGGCAGACATCCTCTGATCTGGTCTTTTTCTGGGCTGAGCTAAGTTTAGTGGCCTGCAGAGAGGAGTGACCTGAGAGGATTTGTGGGTGAGTCCCAGTAATAGAGGCCTCAACGGCTGGTGTATCGGCTGTGGCCTGTGCGCTCCAGCCAGTGTATTATTAGGCCTGGCATGAGACTTAAGTTTGCATACACTGCATAATTCAACTTAGTGTCTGGTTGAAATGCAACTGAGGGCTACTGTTGGTGTATATTATCACACCAAAAATCAAAGCCAAAAAAGTCAAAAGAGTCACATTGTGTTGGAAAGTAAGTAGCAATCTGTAAATTCCAGAGATTTTTCTTGCTATTTTTGCTTTTTCTCTCTTCCAAATACATTTACAAAACCAATTTTTATAGTCAACAGGCAGACTGCAGATTTGGGTTGGATCACCATTAAATAGATGGGTTTTTTTTGTCTTTTTATAATAAACTGACAAAGATAACATGCCATTGCAAAGCCATATTGGGATTACTTTTTTCAGTTTTTATTTATTGCTATATTATTTCAGTTGTTCTCTGTTATGCTCATTACCCAGCCACATTTTTCCCATTTGTTGAAGAGGTTTCACTTTAAACTACTTAAATTCCACCAAATGTGACTAAAGTATGTACTTGTGCCCGCACCAGTGTTGCCAGCATGCATCACGTCCTAAATATTTCATGTTATGACGCAGGATGGACTGATGACGAATCCACTCTAAAGCTTTTTGGAGCTCTCTCTACAGTCCAACAGCTCTCTGCTGCTTATTATGTTATTTTAGCAGGCTGTGTGAGTGTTTGCCTCAAATCATGCAAAATGGATCACTGGGGCCTCATATTTGCCGATAGACATTAAACCTTATGCCCATTTACAATTGCTATATGGCTATTATTCCATTTATTTGACTACTTAACTGTTGTGGGAATGCACTGTACAGTTTGATGTTAAAATTACATACAAAGTAGAGGTATATTATGAATATTCCTTAATCAGATGCATACATTTTCACAATCCCAAACCTCTACTTAAAATGCAAAACACATGAACCTGTGCATTAGATGAGTCGCTAAAGCACTCACTGGCGTAGTTAATCATATGGAACCAAATTCAATAACCGTGACAGTTTTAATTATGTCCTCAGTTGATCAGTGAACTGCTTTAATGTTGCACCAGAAAGTGTCAATCACTATATCAGAGTACTGTCTGTAGATATTTGTACTCTAAAAGCCAGGTTTTGAGTTTTAATTAACTGAGCAGCTCATTCTTTGCTATCATAATCGACATATGTTATGATAAGTTCACTGGAACTGCTCAAATCCACAGTAAATTAATGGAAGTCTTGTGCCCCCTGTGATCCTCAACTTCAAAATGAGACGGCTGATATGGGGGTTTTTTTTGGCTTCCCACCCTGTCATTAGAAGTGCTGCAGACTGGCACTTTGCAGAAAATAAACAGACCTGCAATGTGCTTACAGATCACTGTGCTCCTGACATACCTGCTTTTTAAGTAGAACCCTTAAATTACCATTGCTCCCATGTTTCACCTGAGCCAGAGACAGAAAAACAGAATAATTTGTACTTTGTGAAGGCCGTATCACTGAGAACTGGGGGCAGACATCTTCAGTTGGACTGTCATATAATTTGGGATTTCCCTGTGACTGGCTCCCAGTTTGTACAAAATATTTTACTGGGAAGATTTAATACCCATTTTTAACCCAGTTATACACCCAGTTCACAAAATTCCATTTGAATGTGGATATTCCAAACATTTCTGTTCATTATGAACCTGACAGATGAAACTGATTATATTTTGGTGGTCAGAGGTCAAAGTTCAAGGTCACTGTGACCCCCTGTTCTTGTGAATTGGATGTATCACGAATGCCCAGAGGGAGCTTCATTAAATTTGACACAAATATTCACTTGGATTTGAGGAAGACCCGCTTACAATTTTGTGGTCAAAGGTCAAAGTCAGTGTGACCTCACAAAATATGGTTTCGCCATAACTAATACATTCATGTGCTAATAATGAAACAGATGTCTATGTTGGAAAAAAAAAGAAAAAAAAAGATATAGTCTTTCAGATCCCAATGGTCAAAGGTCAGTTTCATTGCGACACTATAATTTCCTGTAGAAAGAACTCTGGCCATTATTCAATGCTGTAACACAGAAAGGGAAGATTGTGACCGTGTTATGTCCAGCAGCCTAGCTGGGTGGAACAGGCATATAAAGTAATTCTAGATACCTTTTTGCTTTTCCTGACACACTGAACAAGAAAGCATGAAGACAGAATAAAATAACTGCAAGCTAATTTCAAATCTGAATTGAATGTCAGCTTAATGGTGAGATAGAAATTATTTGAAAAAACTTTTTGGGTTTGAGAGTTGTATGGATCAAATTTTGAATTGGCTGGTTTTTCTGTAAATTTTGCATATTTCAGTTTCCATTTCTATAGAAACAGTCTTACAGATCAGTAAAAGAACAGGATTGTGCATGCAATAAATACTATATATTTTTTTTTCTAAATATTCTGTATAGCTGCACAGAATAGTACAGGGGTGTGTGTACTGTGTGTGGAGCTTATACTGCACCCAGCTGATTAAAAAATTATTGAACATTTCCATATTTGTATGAAATCCCCATCCTTTGTTATCTGTTTGATGTGGCCTGCTAAGGGCCTCTGAGCTTTCTTTAGATCAGTGTAACAATGCACATTGTAATATGCCCGCTTTGTCAACTTAGTGTGGTGACAAGAGGAGTGTTTCTTGGGGGGACGAGAGTGGGAGAGGTGAACATAATCGCTTTGTTGCCGCGGTAACATGGAACATGATCCTGCAGTGAGAGTCTGTGAACAAGGTGACGGGTTCAGGAGTGCCGTAACACAAGAGCCCCAAGCTGTTACCTGTAGCCTCTTGGATCAGCAGCAAAGGGGACAGTTCTCATATACACGTATGCATGTTGTCAATAATATCACTGCTTTCCAGAACAGTGTCACAGATATGTTCAGTTGCATTAATCCATATTTATGTGGAAATTCAAACATGATAACTTGGACTTTAATTTTTTTTATCTAGTTTTATTTTTTCCCGTAAAGCACTTTCTAACCTTCTTAAAAAAAAGTGCAGTATAAATAAATGTATTATTATCATTATTATAATATGAGGAGGAAATACTCCTATACTAATATAACTTTACTGTCATTACGATAAAATAAAAGAAACCTGAGGTGATGACCTATAGAGTCTCATTCCTTCTCTTACCCCCTTCTTGGCTGAGAAATAATAAACCTCTTTCAACTGCATTATGTTTGGCAGAAAAAGTATACCACATCATGGAATGAGGTGGCTTGGACAAGGAGAGCAAAGTACCAATGTTTCCTGTTTACAGTTAGGCTTGCTTATATATGTGATCAAAGGCCAAGCGTTGGCATGATGGGACTGGAAGTGTCTGGTCTTGACTGGTGCTGTATCCAAGCAGCTGTACCAGAGCCCCTCACCCTGGGCAAGTGCCAAAGGCGGGGTTCTGTTATCTCTCAGCTGTAAGCACTTTATTCTGGGGATTAAGATCACTATTCCAAGACGAGTAATAATATGCAACTGCTGTGTCTATTTCATCTTTTACTGATGGCAGCATCTGCTCTGACTTTCCTACGATACGGAAGTTGAGGTCTAAAAATAAAGTTCATCCTAAAAAACACAGCAACATGTCACTTGGAAGAGCTTTTTTAAAAACTTGCAAGGCAGTTACATGATAGTTGTAAGATGGAACATGGTAAGAAATAATAAGAAATGCAAGCAACTTTCCATAAGCTTATTTAAGCAGAGAGGCCACAGGAGTAACACGTTTTCAAAACAAACGTTTAAGCTAGCTGCTGATGGACTATATGTTTGACATACAGTAGGTCATGTGTTTAAGTTCAGTGGTGAGTGAAATCACCTGTTAGGACACTTGACATTTATCACCAGTGCTTTGCAGCACAATCCACAACACTGATTTATCAGTCTGTGAATTGCATTTGGACCTCTACCTTTTATGGCAATGTTTTTCCTTGTATAGTAATATGTGGGTGAGGTTTGACATTGCCAGACTTCTTGACCCTGTGCTGCATGTTTGGCAACACTAATATGAGAGTGTATGCCATGGTGGTTGCAAGGGGGACAGCCAATCACCTTTGACCTTTTTAATTTCAGAAACAGTCCCTTGGGATCGAGGTAGAGGGGGAGGGGACTGAGGATGCTGCTTAAGTGTCATCAATAAACACCATTTATCTGTTGGCCACATCTTCCTGCATGTGTGAAGACTTCCATAACTCACTGACACTTAGCCCTTTTAGGGATGTTCCCACAAATTGCATTATGAGAATGGATTATATGTGGCTTTTCAGAGCATATGCATATACATAGGCATATATAAACATTTTAATGTTTGTACATATCTCATGATTTTGTGACTTTAGTTTTTTCCTAAAACTGTTAAAAATAGCACAGTTCCAAACTCAGTAGCATGAATGACAGTGACAGTGTTTGACAAATATTCATGTATCGTGATTTATGACTGCACGACACAAATTTTATGTTTCTTTTGGGTGTGGGGGGGGGGTCACGTGGTGGCACGTCAGTCACTCTCGTATCTCAATACTGTTGTTGTCTCTTTTGCCCTTTTTACAAAGATCTGCTTGAATCAATTTGCAGCTGTGAAACAGAACAGCTCATGGGGAAAGAGGCTTTTCACTGGAGGAGTAGAATGAGCTTCTGTGTGCCGCAGCAATAATATTTCAAGGCTGTTGTCCCCTGTGGTCATTAGGGGTTCAGCCATTTTGTGTTAGCGAAGGTCAAGTCCATCTGGAGTGCTGTTTACATTCTGGGGAACCCTCGTCTCTCAGTGGCCGTCCACCGAATAGTGTCAAACATTCACACTGGAAATCACACAGTCCAGTCTACATTCCAGCCAACCTACAAGACTTGGCATGTGAGGAATGTTTTATGTTCCATTTTAAAATGAGAGAGACAGACAAAAGAGCAGTTGGGTTGATTTTTCTGCCAGCATTGTTGCACTTATTATGGTCTTTGCTGCACATACAGAGTTCCTTTATTTTCTCCTTGTGTTTGGATATATTGTAACTGAGATGATGTTGTTACTGTACTGTATGTACACATAATGCATACAAGAGATCCTTCACTACAACACAAGTTGTAGTGAAGGATCTCTTAACTTGCCAGACTGTCACAAAATGAACTAGCACTTGTTGCTTTATTTAGACCTAATTTTTTTTGACAATGTTCATACACATTGCATGATGTCACTCACAACAACTTTTTCCCTCCAGTGGAGGCCATGATGGAGCACAGATGGCGACTGTTAGTTGTCCATGGACTTTTTCCTGTGCTAGCTTTTAGCCTTTATCACATTTTTCTTTATCTGTCCCTTAACTACTGGTCTCTGTGTTGTGTCATTTCTGCCCAACCAGACGAGCGGTGTCGTCATCGCTGCAGTGCACTGACTGCCAAAAACATGCTGTGACAACTGTCCTTAAAACTCACGCAAACCCCCCGAGTGAGTTTACTTACCTTACAATGCACGCCAGTGTTAGATGAACAATTTTGAATACACTGTTTTAACAAGCTAACTACTGTCAAAGCCTAAGGCCTAAGTTGGCAAATGAGCTGCCAAGTTTGGTCTGGAGTCTGGACTGGATGGTCACCAGAACCTCATCTGGCTTCACTTTAAGTTCTCTATGAGTTGAAATGCAATGTAGCAGCTTTAAATTTGCCAGTGATCTCTTCTTCAGACTGTCTTTGTTGTACAAAACTACACACCATCAGAGCTCCACTGCAAATTATTGCTGTTTAGAGTTGTAAAAGCTGAGAAGAGACACTACATTGAAAATAATTGAAACGCCTTTATGAGAATGGCTTGATTGTTTAAAGCATGATCAAGGAACCTTTACCATGTGTCCTCTTCATGTGACTTTCTTTACCTGTGCTAACTCTTAAACAGGTTAATATTTGCACAAAGCTTTGATGCACATGAATTTGATTTGCTTCATTATTTGTGCTGCTATTTGCTTGAACACATGACTGTTTTGCTACAAACAACAGATTGAGTTTTTGAAACCCAGTGTTAGTGCAAACCATTTACAGAATAGTCTTTCCAAATTGTTTGGGCTATGACAGTCACATTGCAGTCTGTGTACACAACACATGACATCCTGTTTTGTTTATTGACTACTGCGCCTCTGAGTGTGTTAAACATCGCTGATGGCATTATTATCAGCAGAAGTGATAATAATTACAAGTAGGGTCACAGTGATTACATTTAAGTTCTGATTCAAACCATCCATCCATAACAACAGTACTTGGGTTCTTAGCTTATTTTAGTGTGGCCACTTGGATGGTCTGTCTTTCTTATGGTTGTTATTCAGTGCACAATTGGTTTTATTAGTACTTGCAGCTACCCACAGGGAGTAATGGGAAGCTCAGCTTGAAACAATAAATGCACATAACATAAATGCGCAATGTGAAGTCAAAACAATAGGCTTGTTTGTTGTTAATTACAGCAGACATCGTGAAGTGATTATTTGATCAACAGAAGGTGGATTGGGAAAAAAATTTGTGACAGTCAATTTATTATTCAATCATTTTTTAGAAGCTCAGGTGTATTCAAACGCTCTTTGTTGCATTTGATAGTATTTACTAATGAATGAGTTTGGATTCAGACTGACGGTTGAACAACACAAGCGATTTGTACACTGAGAAATGTCTCTGATATCTAATAGACTGAACAATTAATCAGATAAGAGTGAAAAAAAATGCAGAGCAATATGTAATGGAAACAATTGTAAGTTGTCACCGTTACTTAAAGAAGAAACCACTTATGCAGGTTAAATGGTTTTTTTTGTTGTTTGTTTGTTTAAGACTGCTGTGTATATGGTACACATACTCCTCTAATCAACATGAGATCTTTGCACTCTGTACACAACCGGCTGTTATTCGCTGCTGTTTGACTGAATGTGTTTTGCTCAGCCTAATTCTATAATGTGCTTCCATTTGACAGCATGTACCTACTTGTGGGTGTGTGATGGTATTCATTAGGAAGGTTTGAGATCATGTGGTCCTGACTGACCATTGTTGTCAGTAGTGGTGGTCTGTGGTTTGTCAGCATGAATCAGTGGTCATCGGCTGACCACCGGCAAAAAATGAACATTTACATTTGTTGCATCATGGTCTGGCTGTCCCGACCAGTTTTACTTAAAGCATCTGCATATTCACGCAGCAGTGTATGACAAGTGTGTTGTGACAGCTAAGTTTAAATATAATCACCCGTGAGCAGATGCTTAGTCCTGACAATTCTACCTATTCACTCACAACTGCTGCAACGAATCTCAGATGACCTTTTTCAGAGGTTGAATATCAGCATGCTTTGTGAACACTGGTAAGCAAGCACTGGTCACGCAATCAAATTACTCCACAGAATAGACATTGCACTGGACACACACACACACAGTCTTTGCCCCAAAGGGATAAGCCACATCATTGTGTACATCATCCAGTGCTGCACAATAAAATACACTTGATCTAATTATTTCATAGGTCTGGCTCAAACCACTGAGGGCATTTTACAATTACCTGATCATAAATATTAAATCTGGACTTGTGCATGCACTGAAAGAACAAGACAGAGAGCGTGCCGCTAGAAGGAGCACCTCCCTTCCTCCATCCACTCCTCTCCCACCCTTCCACAGAAGCAGCCTATGATGTAATGTTCCTGCTGCTGATAGAGCAACCCCCTCTCCTGCTTTTTTATATATATATATATATTTTTTTTTTCCCCCTCCCCTTCTGACTTGCTGCTGCTGCTGCTCTAGCTGGTGGTGATAGTGGTGGTGGATGTGTGCGTGCGGTGCCGGTTCAGCTGCATCCCTGGGCATCTCTCGGGATCCATGCAGAGCTTCTTTTCCTCTGTCACCAGTCGACGGAGAGCCACTCCTACTCAGCACCGCAAGACCTTGTCCTCTGCTGATAAAAGGTAATTGTTCTGGCTCATGACAAAAAAAAAAAAATATTTGTATAAAGAGAAGATGAAAAAGGGAGAGGAGAGAAGCATGAAAGAGAGAGAGTAAAACAGGGAGTGATAGACAGAAAGCTGACTGAGTGTCCAGTTTACTGCTGAGTAAATTGCTCTGTTTGTTGAATGCTTCTTGTCACCACGGCGCTGGATTCCATGGCAATTGCTCGCTCAGTGTGCGTGCATGTACTGTAGTATGGTGTTGGTTTCCATGGCAAAGATGAGATGGATCCCTGTGCTGGCTCAGGTGTAATTCAGCATTTGTTGTGGAAAGGGAGCTGCAATTACGTATGAAGTGATTTCTCATCTTCTGCACATATTTTAATTATATTTATTTATTTAAATTTTTTGGTTAAGCTTTACTTTTTGTTGTTCACTTATCAGGTTTTTCAGGAGATCATGGTTCTACTGTACTTTTTGATTCCCTTAAAAAAATATGGATCACATTGATAATTACTCCTTCTACTTCCATAGAACATATGTCTCACTTTGATTTGTCTGCAGTACAAAAACTGGGCGTGTACAAAGAAAGTCATGTAGCTGAGATGAATGATGCGGTGGCTGCTATCTGCATGCAGATTTTTTACTGCTTCAGAATTTAACAGTGATTTATGGTGTGTTACGTAGACGCTGAGCCAAACATTTTTCTTTTTTCATCACTCCCTTTTCACGGGATGTGTAGTTCCAGCACAGGATCACAGTGGACTGGTACAGTAGGTGATTTTTTTCAGGAGTTGCTTAACCTTAACTATGCGATGCTAAGTTAATATTTTATACCTTGTCTGCCCCACATGTTGATGACCTTATAACTAATTCATCCTCAGGATTTTCTCTGTGCTTGAGTCATCATAAAGCCATTCCTTTTTTTCTAATGCTATCATTCATCTCATCAGGTCGTTTCCTTTTGCACTCACTTGAGCTTGATGAACTGACACATCTCGAAATCACAGTCCCAATAGCTCTTTGAGATCAGGACAGACTCGGGAAAAAGGTCCCTGCTTGGATAAAGTAACAAGAAACCCTGTCATACTTATTATTATATTATTTTATCATTTCCCAAAGACGAAGGGGTCGTGTTTACAGTAAGGGGAATCTGCCTGTCAGATCTGTCGTAAACTGCGTATTGTCCTCGAGGCCATGATTCTTCATTTGCTGAATAATGGGGTGTAGAGCCACAGTGAAGATGTAAATACGGGACAAGGGAAGCTGAAAACAGTGTACTCCTTTTGGCATTTTCACCTTTGTTGGTGTCTCTTGAAAGAAAGGTCAACATCACCAAGTGTTATAGTTTCAAGAAATGTATAGTTTTTTAGTCCAAATTAAATGTGGAACTTAAGAATAATTAGAACTTATTTTAAGGCTTGTCTGTATAAATATAATGGGAATATAAAACGGTAAATCTGCTCTTTGACCAGCTTTTAGAAGTAATTTATTCTCTCAAATCCCCACAAATAAGAACATCAAACCAGAGGAATCTTTTTTTACTTGAACAGCTTAATCGATTTTCATAAATTATTAGGTTATGCAAGAGTTGACTCTTTTGTGTTGTCTTTCAAAAATTATGTATTCATCTGAGAAATTGACTGAATTAAAGCTGATAACTGGGCTCTTTTCTTATCTTATGCAAAGATGACATTTTGGAGACACGTAGTTTTCAAATGACCATGAACACAGACTGATTAAATAGATTAAACTTGGAGAATTCATGTTTCTTGGGAGGATAATTTTTTAGTTCAAGATGGATAATAACAAATAAAGAGCACATCTAATATTACTACACAGCCGTCGTGCTTACTGATTTTCAACTTTGCTTATGATGACTTTATGTAACAGAGATATTATAGGGAAATCTATCACAGTATAAACAGTACAGCAAAATCCCTTATTGGCTGACCAATTTCTATAATTTGACATATATGAGGTTTTATTGTCTCACCCTTTACTTTATATCATGACTTCTTGGAATCATATAGACTATTTTGGACCAGAGAATCAAAATTCCTGGCCATGAGGAGGGCAAATTGCTTGATGCCCCCTATACTGAATGGAGCAGGATATGGTTGTTACTTTATGTGGCTTAGAGGTGTGTACTGTATGTGTGGGGGAAGGGGTCTTGGGTTAGAAATGACGGAAAAACTGAATTGCTGCAATGAACACAGAGGGCCACCTGAGGAGCATCCGAGCTGTTCCTCTTGCTCTGTCTGTTGAATTTCGAGCAGGCTTGACTTGCTTTTGCGTTGCACCATTGGCTCTGGTTTGACACATTGTTAATCCAGTAAATAGTTTGGCAGTCAAAACTATAAACTGCAAAACATATTTATTTTAATTAAAGATAAAAAAAAAAAAAACAATTGCAGGGAAAACAATCTTGTAAATTGTGAGCAACCACAAGACAGTGTGATGTGAAAGTCATGTGTACAGTAGAGAGATTTACTGGACATGTGACAAGTGTTGCTGAGAACACCAGTGGTGGTTTCTGAGGATTGACTAATAGATAGGATGGTGACATAGAGAAAATGAGCATGTTTGCAACAGCCTAATGAAAGGACCAGCAGTGAGTCATTTAGATGGCTGAAAAGCTCTCACACACACCCCAGGGACTGTTCACTGGCATCACCTCCCTGCCAGAGGGCACTCATCCCACAAACCCTCTCTGCTGGAGAGCTACAGCGTCAGAGGTGTTGGAGTAATGCCTTTGGTTGTCATGCGAAGCCATCTCAGAACAACTTTTTTTGATAATGTTTTTACCAAACAGACAAACCACAACATGAAAAGCCTCAACATCCCACAGAAAGCAGATCATCTGAGAAGAGCATGATTGATCATATGCTAGTTTTGTTGCACACCGTCCTACGTGCTGAACCAGTTACCAGTCAATGCCTGAATGAGTCACTCGGTTGTGGGTCACACTGTGCAATCTCAGCTGCTGTTTTTCTGGAAAGCTCATTCACCTTTTTTTCCAAAAGGAAAGATGAGAATTGTGTCACATTGAGTTTAAGATTGGTTGTTTGTTCAAATATTAATAAGACAAACTTTGATTTTACAAATATTTAAGGTGGGGCTTCAAATAATCTCTCAATTATTTCCTTCACTACTTTATTTTTTATTATGTCTATGAAAATGTCCACAAAAATTTCTTAGGATGAAGGTGATGCAGTCCAATGGCTGGTTTGACTGTCTATCTCTCCAAGACCTAAGAGATCTTCAGGTTGTCATCCTTTGAGCCAAACTAAAGCAACAAATACTCACATTCAAGAAGCTGGAGTAAACAAATGTTTGAAATATGTTCTTGAAAATTCTCTCAAGTAATGACTTAATGATTAAAAAAAAGTACTTTTTTTTGTATAAGTAATCACAAAGTTTTAGTTCTTCCAAAGAAATGATGATGGTCAGCAGTGCGGGTAGTCAAGTGGTTAGCGTGCATGTAATTGTAGCGTCCAGGGTTTGAATCTGAACAAGGTCATTCCCCTCTCACTCCCCCAGTTTCCTGTTGGCCTTCCTGCCAATTACTGTCTGGAATAAAGTCATAAAAAGCCCCAGAAAATCCATTCTAAAAAATTATGATGGTTAAGGACAACCAAAGTGTAAGATAGGTAAAATTGTATTTTCTATATAGATATTTATGGCCTCCTGTCAGTGGATCAATCACTACCAACTTTCTGGTCTGACCTCACAAAAATTGATTTAGAATTCTCATGTAGATCCAATTGTTTCCAAAAATACTAACTATATGAGGTTGAATGCTGATGAAATCAGAATTGAAAATTTTGATTTGATAATAGATTGTGACTGTTTGTGTTTGAATCCAGAAAAGATGGTGTGTGTGTGTTCCAGATGGGCAAAGTGTGTAAAAATGTAAATGTTATCAAAAGATAAAAAAGTGGCACTTGACTGGAGTTCAAGTGTTCCCCTCAGTGTAAACATCATATAGATTTCATGAATAGTTGGAACAAGCCGATACTGTCAGTGTGGAATACTGACAAAAAGCTTTTGGGGAGAAAAAAAGCACCCTACTTCCATCCAATACGCAAATAATGACACTTAAGCCTCAGGTCTTAACAGCTACCTGGTTTATGTTTAGACTGAGGCTGAGAGATCAGGCCAAAGGGGCAAATGTAAGCGGTGTGAGGACAAAGGGAGGCTGAAATGATAAGTTATGACTCTGGTTGCTGTTTTGCATTAGAGCTCATTTAGTACATGTAGTGGGATTTTTGTTTTGACCTCACTGAACAGATGCGTGAAATACGTGTGGACCGTGACCCCACTGTGCACTCTGGAACAGTGTATAAGATGCACAGCAATGCTTTTGCTGAAGGGTGAAACATTTCTCACTCCTCGGTCAATCAATTCAGGACAGGAAAGGATTTAGAAGTGTTGTTCTTTCCTCTTAGAGAAAAAGTAAAAAGGTTTTTGCTCTTCCAGAGGGAAGCACTTTACTCTGACAACACCATATGTGACCTCAGCATGATAAGGGAGCACATGTTATCTTCAAATGTGCATATGCTTTTCTATAACTGATGATACATGCTGCTAAGATAAAGGTACACAAGAAAAAGGAAGTGAACAAAGTTGATCTTCATCTTGTCACATTTTCCTAGCAAGGGATCATAAAATTACAATATTTCAACACATTGGTTGTCTGTTGTGTTAACACATGCCTGCAGTAAAGTCATGATTCATCTCCATGAGATAGACAAACAGTGTAACACCTGAAAGTAGAAGCTGACTGTTAGGTCCCAGGGTTGATCAGCTGTCATCAGTGCCTCTGTCAGCCTCTATGACTTATAAGTAGCCTAGTGCTGTTATCTGCCCTGCTTCTATTAAGCTAATATGAGAAACACAAGGGCTTAACGCTGCGCTGTAATTTCTCGATTGTTACTCATTTGTAAAGATTTATCTGACAGCACTTCTGCCAGCTTTGTGTGAAACATGCTGCAAAGAAAACTAAGATCAAACTCAGACTTTCATGTGGCCCCCAGGAATCGCCAAAGTTCACAGTGCTGCACTTTCATGTTATCATGTACTCTAAACATACAAAACATTTCAAAAACAGCACTTCTCATAAATATATTCTGCTTTAATCCCTCCCATCATATTAATGGATAACTCTCACCTGTAGGTTACAGACGACATCTTTCCTCTTACTAAATTTTTCATTTTCACAAAAAAAACCAAACAAACAAAAAAAACCCAAAACGATTATACCAACAGAGTATATCTGAGTGTTGTATTTGTAACTGGTGGTCTGTACTTTGTGTAGTAGTCATGGACTCATGGAGAGGGTAGGCAATGAAAAGAGACATTTTGAGAACAGCCACATTATCAGGGTCACAAGTACAGAAGAAGGCCAGTCTTCTGCTGGTTGATTGGTCGGAGCCACAAATTTTGACGCTTGCCAGCGGTATCCTTTATGCCCATGGATTGTTTACAAAAGGTCGTCTGCATAGCAGTAGCAGGTGACCCCACCCAACAAGAGGTGAGTTACCAATCCAGGAGTGGGGGGGGGGGTCAGGTTGACATAGGCTGCAAATAAGACATCCAGTGAGTATCCTAGCTGTGGCTTAAGAACGTCTCAGCTGACATTCAGATCCTAACGCCTCAAACTTGGCATCACGTCTCCCTCCTTACCAGTTGCTTATGGTGTATAATTAGCATATGCTATTTTAGAAACAGGCCTCCCCGTCTCAACACATCCACTATCTTACACTTTTCTCTATTAATCCTGGAAATATTTTTGGAGAAGCATTTGAAGCTATTTGGTAACACTTCACTTCACAAGTGTTTTTAAATAATTAGTTTTTCATTCATTAGCATATTGTCAAAACCCCTAACCTTAGCACTTCCTATAAAGTTCTTTCTTTTCCTGTAAACGTAGTAAAACACACTCATGTGACATGTTGGAGATTTGTTATCAACCTTTATTATAAAGATTATTTGAGTAAAAACTAACTGTTCTAAATGTAAAGAGCAGTATGAGGTCACAGGAAGTGAGTGTTCCCTTTACAATTCTTGAAGCAGCCCCTTTTGAGACATTCCTGCATTCACCTCTGTTGTATTTTCAGTGGCATTGCCCCGAAAACTTTGTCCTTGCAAGTGTTGTTTCTACTGTTTTTCCAGATTTCAGACACACACATACATCCTTGTTGATTTAGAACAGATAGATTAGGTTGGTCTTCCGGTAGCTTGAAGTTACTGCTAATTGCAATCATTAAAGACAGAGTTTGTCTTTATATGGGTACAAGCAGCTGGCTGAGAGGCTAACATCTGCAGTCCATAACAAGGGAACCAACTCCCAGGAGAGCTTAAAAAAAAAAAAAAAAGCTCTCAGGCTACATTCAGAGCAATTAGGCTTCCATCTCATTTAATGGCAGCTCACATAAATTCAGCCACATCACGCCACACCACATAAATGTTTTCCTTGTGTAACTTTAGTATAATGATTCAGAATGAAGTGGCACTGAGTCCTCAAAAGTGCCCAGTCAACAGTCTTATGACCAGAAATTCCAGAAAATCACAGGACACATTGGATTACTAGTTAAAGCTAATTAGTTTCATGGAAACAAGACCTGTTCTTCTCCTATAAAACTATAAAACACTCTGTTAACAATCCATAATATGTAAGAAGAAATAAACAATACTGGTATTTTAACATTTACATTAGCGGTGTTAGTAAAAATGCGCCAAGTTCAAGCTGTAGAAATGTACCTCCCTTCCACTCCCTTGTCTCTCCCTTTCCACCCTCTCTCTCCCTCTCTGACAGTGTGTGAAGGGAGGAGCTCCAGTGTGTGGAGTAGCCAGAGGCAGGCTGTAGGACGACACTGTGTCAGAGGGAGGGAGCGTTAGGACCTGTGGACTTGGAGCTGTCAGCTATTTGTGCGTTAAACTCTGTTGATCGTATGGATTTTCTTCTGACACTTCCTGGAGGAGTTATCAGTCTGTCTGTGTCACCTCAAGGAAACCTTTTATAGAACCAAAGGAAGTTTCTGTGTCACAGCAGAGTGGAACAGAGCGCAAGTACTGCTGCTGTAGAGATTATATCCTTGTGTTCATTAACTGTGTGGTGCTTCATGAATCATTGATGTGAGTATGCTGCAGTTCTGGATACCTATGGAAATGATACCAGGATAACCTGTCATTTTCCTCTAAGAGAATTAGAAACGTTTGATAACTGAGCCTGTGTTGAGGTTGTTGTTAGTTTCTCTCTTTTAAAGGGAAAAGTGGGTGTGAGCTGACACGAAACAGCCCTCCTTCCTCCCAGTAGGTCTTTATCGCAAGGTGATAGCTTGGCAAGGGGGTCATTAAAGATCCAGTCTGAGTGCAAGCACATGTTTGAGTGTGTGTGTGTGTGTGTGTGTCTTGAGTTTGTCTTTGTGGGTCATTGCGTATGTGTAGGAGTTACCCTTGCATTAAGAGATGGTGGACTCATTTCTGTGATAACACAGTTATTTACCTGGGTGTGATTGTATTGTAAGGTTTGCTGGCTTGTGCGTGAGTGTCTCTGAAAAAAACGGTTGATGACTCTTTCTGCTGAGAAACAACTCATCAGCAGTGAGCCTGTAACTGGAAGTGGGGCCTCTTTTCCACTGATAGGAGTTAGGGCAGATAGGGCAGACAGTACACACACATCCTCACCCAGCCTGCAAACTTTGTGTGAACCCAGAGTTTGGAAAAAGCTGACAAGCAAGAACCCACATATAAATATCAACACAAAGTCTTAATTGTATCAGTTTGCTTGGCTGTGATAGTTGAGATCCAGCAAGGTCAAATAGTTGAGGTATTTTTGTGTTATGACACAGGTTAGGGGTTGATGTGATTGCTGGCTGCAACACAGAAGCATCAGGTGCTATTGTGTGAAACTCTGATCTCTCACCCACATGCTGCTTGCAGCACAATGAAAACTAATGCCAAATGGCCAGATGTGGGGGGTGGTTAATGAGAGGAACCAGAAATGGAAAAGATTCTCAAAAGTCAAAGTGGAGTTCCACCTAGAATTTTATTTAATCTTCATGTTTACTTTTGAATGTGCACCAGAGTGTGAAGCTGTAAGTAAAAGCTCTTTAAATTTTTAATAATTAAAGATTGTTTCTGATGTCTTCTAATACATGAAAAAATACTTTGCAGAGGATTTGTATCTAATACCATTTTTTGAAAACCCCGTGAATTGCATCTAGTTCTGCTCTTTGATGAAAAAACAACCTATGAATATTAAAATATTGCTAATTTCAAAGCATTTACTGTAACATTGCTATAATCCAACATTTTATCTCTTTATGTCTTTATCTCCCTGTGAAGTTCATTCTCAATGTGTGCAGTAGAGGTTTTCAAGTTTGCGCTCTACAGCTGCGTAAATTATCACCACTGGCCTTCAGATTAGTTGTGACCTAACAAACCAATGCTTATTTGCACACAACCTGAACTCAGATATAATGTAAGCAAATAAAACTTTCCCTCTTCAGCTGATGAATATAAAAACAGCCTCTCGATGTGAAACTCTATGAATAATACAATTATGCACAGTGAAGGTCAAACAAGTAAAGTATCAATAAGCAAAACAAATTTTGGAGCACAGGGGGACTTCAACTCTCAGTTTCTCAAGAGAAATACCAGTGTTACTGACATCTTCTATGGTCTCAGGACAGCTTGATTTCCCTCTCAAAAGCCAGTCCATCTGAGTCTGTCCAGTGTGTACCAACAAGGCAGCTGGGCATGAGAGATAACCCTCCCAAACCAAACCAAGCTCTTGCACAGACACAAATAGTCAACAAACACCCAGCAGTACTGACATAAATGGGTGCTTTCATGACTTTTTGAGACTGGTTGATTATTCCGCAAGAAGGTGGAATATATTCAGCAGTGCTATCTCATTTGTGACAGAGAGTTTTTGTTTTACACTGCCTTGTATATGGAGATTTATCCGTCTGCCGTAGGAGAAAAGACTGTCTGTACTGACCTTGGTCTGTTGTTTTCTTTTGGTTTGATCCACAAAGAAAACAGCTGGCAGTAGCATTCTGGATACCAACAGCCTTGACAATGAACTGACTGTATGATGCTGTCAGAAGGGCTTTGGCTTGTTGGTAAAGCACACTGCCTGTTATATCAATACCTCGAATGCAGACCTCTAAACCAAATGTATATTTTAGAACATTGTGATGGTTTCTTGCAGCAAAAGCCTGAATATTACTGTTGCCGTTCGACTCGTACGCTTTACGTTCCCATGCAGACTGAACATGTATTTGATGCAGGGCTGTTCTACATTAAGTCTGTTGAAAGGAATATAATCTAAAGGATAAAATTATGCTTCTGGGTCGTGCAGCTCAAAGCAGAGTGCAACCTGTTGCGCATTAGTAAATCTGTTCAGAGGAGGGAAGACCAAGAAGAAATAAATAACACTGTTTTATCACAGCTTAATCCCCTATGCTGTCCCCATATGCACATGTTTCCATTTTGTCAGCATATCCCAAGGGCATTTTCTCAGCATTGGGCTATTCTGATGCTTCTCCTTCTGTTTATGTAGTTGGGTTGGCTGTGTCATCGTCATCATGTGTTTGAGGGAGAGAGAATTTCCCATTAGATTTTCTACTAATGCAATGTTTGCCCCTCACTATGGTTTGGTTTCACAAATTTCACAAAATTCACACCAAGATTCAACTGCATGCAGTTACAAGGCGAAATACACGGCTCTGAATTAAATCACAGTTTGGATTGTGTGGTTGTTTCTTTCATGAAATTCAGAATTAGTTTTTAAGCCTCCCTTCCTCACACCATAATATTCATTCAGTTTTCAAAGTTATGTTTACAGTCGCACAAAATAGACCTTTGGATGAAACAGCTGTTGTCACTTTAAATTTGAGGGTCTGTCCTGAGTGACACTGGCGATAGCGTTTATGTTTCTTTGACTTTCAAATATTCTCACCACTAAGTTTTGTCTTGGGGCTTTCAAGCATAAAACATTATCTTCATCAGAACATAAACTTTGCCAAGATGTCCTGGAATCCCAGATAATCTTTCCTTTTCAAATAACTTTCAATAACTTTTTTTTTTAACCTTTAAAGCTAAGATTCAGAGATCATTTAGAAAAAGTAGTTGACTGTGGTCTTACCACAAAGTCCATTTAGTAGTCATTTAATCATATTGCATTATCCACAGGTCTGTTGATTTGATCTTACTCATTTCAGGAAACCTGCTTGTGCTGAGTAAATGTGTGAGAAAAGGGTTAATAGCAGAGGAACAGGAGGGGTGAGCTCTGGAGTGGTCAGCCACTTGTAACCTAAAGGTTAAACACTGGCCTTCAGGGAGTCCTGTTACTGTGTACTCACTGATGGGAACTCTGCAAACATGCATTCTGAGAGCACAGCGGGATCCTCTGTTTATTCCCAGTCCAGCACTGTGCTACGATGTGGGAAATGACTGTGAACATGGAACATGGCCAGATCCCTGTATTTACTGTTGTATCTTAAAGGTCCACAAATCTGCTTTTTAACCCGTATGAAACGTGTATCAACAACAAACATCACTAGTATATGAAGGGCCTTGCCTTGTTCTAGCAGGGCATTATTTTAACTCCACACAAATCTGTGAAACAGCTTTGCAAGACCACGTGGATTATGTTTACACATATGCCAATGCTTCTTACGTGCCGGTGTGAGAATCGTCATATGGGCTTTTCTGGGTGTGTTTCCACCACCCTTCACCACACACCTGTTTCTCTTGCATGTTACATGTTCAATAATACATCTCTATTTTGATCCTCAAAGATGTGTGTATATCTAAGCTTACACTGGAGCTTAGAGAAGACTGTTAGGTATTACATCTACGAAACACACATCAGGTTTTTGTTAGCGGTCAGATGTTTTTGTGCTCCCGACGTGAGTATGAGAGTTGGCCAGATTAATGGGATCACACTTCAACCAAGCCTTGTTTAGCTGTCTGTTCGTCCCCCCTCGCTGTGATTTGATATCTCTGAGTGTTCTAGGTTGTGCCCTTTACTTTGGTAATGGTGCTGTTGACCCCTTCAGACATTCCTGCTGTAACTTGCAGGCCTCTAATTACTTCACAGTAAACAAGCTGTACTTTCTTTTGATATTAATACTCATTACTGGTTATTATTAAGAGGTAGTACGCAGTACGATATTTATGCTTGTGGTTGGCTCATCTGATTTATTTATGATACACATCAGTGGTGGAAACACACTTTTCAGTCTTCTGACTGAAAAGTGTGTTTCCAGTCTTCTGAAATTTGAATGACAGAAGTGTTTTTCAGTCACTCATCCTCTTTGAAAGTTATGAATGAGAAATTTGCAAAGGGTGACAGAGAGGAGAATTGTTGCTGGTGTTTCGTCATTTCATGCTCTGCTAAAAACCATAAACAGTGCAAGGGGGTTGGGGGTGGAGGTGAGCTACAATCCTTACTTAACTGGTCTGGAAGTATGTAATGCAGCCTGCTCTGTTTTCTGATTCGTGTCCCCTCTCATGTGTGATGGAGTCCAGTGCTGGAATGTGATGCACTTGGCTTTGGGGCACAGGGTCAATGTTGGAAACTCCCTCTGCCCTATGTCTTTCTGATGTTGGAAGGGGGCTGTGTCCAGATATTTTTGGACGCAGCCCTCTCGAACAACTTTCTGAAATCAAAAATCTGATAGTTAAACCCACTTCAAACTGCAATTGGCTGGTTGTGCTGAAATAAGAAAGTAAGCAAGATTTTGTTGCATTTATTATTTGCAATGACAACAATAACTAAACAAAACTAAAAACTAAAGTCAGATTTGATTATTTCTGGCTTTTCTTGTTATCCACACAGCTGTTTACATTCCCATCGATGTGTGCAAACATCATAGATATGTGTACAGTAGTGGCAAAATGATACTGTTTTCCTTTTAAAATGTTGTACAGACAGATGCCTTTTTTGACATTGTAACATAATCTGTTTCCCTCAGTGCGTTATGCCTCTAGTCCAAGAGATGGAAATAGAGATAGAGGGTTAAATGGAACAGAGACCACAGGACATCAGCAGACTAAAAGCTTCCTGTGGCAGAACAGAGTGTAAGCCAGACCTGGCAGACAGGCTGGCAGGGCAGATGTTTTAGGTGAGAGGCACAGTAGATAGCACCATCTGAATAATTCATCAGATTGGATTGAAGATGTGATATATAAAGACACTGCACATAAGCCATCTTATGGCCTTTTTCAGCGCTTTTTGTACAGCGTGAGGGACTGCAGGGCTCAGATCCCCTGCATTCGTGCTTTCTTTCTGGCAGTTATCCACCGGAGTCTGGGCAGTGGAGGAGACGGTTATAGATGTGCTGGCCTTCAGACATCTGGAGGGGATGAAGCTGTTCAGCATGCAGGTGCAGTTTAAGCTCACAGGAACTCACACTGTTGATGCATTTTTCTCCCCCGATATGACCTTTTTTTTTTTTTGCCATGGTCAGTAAATGTCTCCCAGTAATACAAATGCATGTCATGTTGTCTACTTTGAGAAGGATCTGTGCTGTGTCTGACATATTGGGAAGATTCTCAGCCTTTCCAGTCATGGTTATCCAAGAGGGGTTGAAGCCAGAGTGACTGTGCTTAATTGTTTTTTGTGTATAATCAGCCTTTGGCCAGCCAAGAGCCTATTTCAGAATAACTTTGGAAATACCCAGATGTTTTCCTTTCCAGTAAAACTCATAAGATTTCTTGCCGAGACACTATACTTTTCTTACTCATAGCATCTTTCAGTTTCTGAACCAATACTACTAAAGCTTACTTTGTTAAACGTGGTGTATTTATATTTGTTGCTGATGAAGAGAAATATACTCTGCTCTGGATTCCTGCAGGTGAAGTTGTCTGCTTTTCCTTACGTTGAGTCTGTAATAGGGGCAAAACAAAAAACCCTGTTTATTCTGTTCCTGCTCATGGATCAAATCATTGACCTTAGAACTTATAGTTTATAAATAATGCGATGAATCACTTAATAACGTCACAGCACACAGGAAGCTGCAGAGCAGCCTCTTGTACTTCTTAAGCAGAGAAGATGTTTGGTAACATAAAACTTGAGTGTTTTGTTTAACCACTTAATCTTATTTTATACGGATGTTACAAACCGTAAATGGGACATTATCTTGTTTACAAGGAAATATGTCTCATGTTTTTGTTAACAGGCTTTTTCTTTTTTTCTTTTTTTTCTTTGCCAACAACTAGATGCTGAAGTCAAAGAGTTGACTTCTCATTATCTGTAGTATTTCATAATGAACTAATCCCCTCATTGTCTGTGTGGTTGCAGCATAGTTTACCAGCCCTCATGACTGTTCTTTCTTGTGAAGGAAGAAAGAGTTGTGAAGATGTCTCAGGACATGATATCTTTGGGAAGAGGCTCACCTTTCTACTAACAGCTCATTTCACCTCCATCTCTCCATGACATCAGCTCCCTCCTACACGCATCCAGCTGTGGGGCCATGGTGCTGTATGGACGTGTCAGGACTCTGATTTCATCTTAGACGTGCTCCAGTATGCGTTTGTACCGCAAACAAAGAGGTGCATGAAATTTAAGGGTACCATGTGAGTTAAAGAGGCCACTCTCTTTTAACTCCCTGATGGGAACAATTTGGGTTGAAATGTGATGTAGGCTTGCTAAATTGTTGTTCTTTGTTATTATTTTTTCAAAAGTTTTCTTTTTTTTTCTTTTTTTTTTTAGAATGAACTCATTTATACCATCTGCACTGTGATTAACGAATCATGTGATATAATATGTCTGCCTGTATACCTTTAGCCAAGAACACTGAACTCTGTCATCTGATAGGTTGCTAATCCCCTTATTATGCTTGTCTGACTAAATAAAGCAGTCAGTTAGCCATTAAATCATCTACTCCAGGGTTCAGCGTGGGCCCCATAATTTTGCTGTGTGTTGGGCTGGTTACGGTGAGACCGAACGGGGAAAATGTGAGGCATAAACATTAAATTAGAGCTAAACAGAGCAACACTATTTGGAAAAAATCACCTTTGAGTGACTGCATTAGCATGGTCTATAGGGCGATACTCTTGAGTGACAAGAACTCATCTCCCCCATATGGCTGACCAAACCGGTTGCCCTTGAAGGTCAAATCTGGTCGTCTAGGATGTTTAATGTCAATGATTGGAATTTACCCCAAATATCATGGTGCTAAAGGATTCACAAGATGGCTTGCATGGCTGGGATACCAAGGCCTAAGCGATTCTTGAGGACTTGGAACGAGGAATGTGAAGCCTATTATTGATCTTTACTAAGTGAGGTCACCGCAAGTGGGGGGCAGCTGCTCTGCTCTCAGACCCCACATAAAGAGGACAGCCTTCCCCCTCAAAGATATTTGAATGCATTCAATCTGCTAAATAAAGGGGTCAAATAAGGAGGATTTCACTTGACTGGTACGTGATATCAACGCTGTGGCCAGAGATGAGAAGTAGATACACCTATGCAACCACAGACGTAACAAAACGAATGTCGGCAACCTCTTTGTTGCCTCAGGACCAATTGTTTACTGTTTGTATCTCTTGAACTTGATTCAGAGGGTATCAGACAGCTGATCTTTGCATTCTTAAGTCTCCAAATTCCTTCGAAGTGTTCACATACCAACTGCATCCATCCAAAGATGTCTTTGATCCTACTGAATTCGTGAAAGGTGACTCCTCCACAGTCAACAGCATTTTAAATTAATTGATGACTTGAATTGAAGTTTTCTGTAAAGATCAAATTAGTTCATAATTATAAATAACACAAGGGCTACAAATTTCACTCTGCTCCCTTTGATATGCCTTACTCAAGCCTACAACATCATAAATAAAGGGTCACTTTGCACACAACTGGATTAGCCTTTAACCATATCTCACAGGGGTTATTTTAAATTGACTGGTGAGTGAACATGAACCTGATTACATCACCTTAGATGAATGCAGGACTCCCTGGGCTCTCAGTGATCTTTAAGACTAAACAACATGACCGCTGCTCTGGTAATGTCAATTTATGTCCTTGATTATCTGCTGAAATCGCAATTTATAGATTTGTGTTTCATTTGCACACTTGCAACTTCGTTGAATTATCCATTCACAAGGTTTGAGTGGTTTCAAGAGTGAGTAAAATACATCATCAACATCGTGCTAATCACAGTTCTTCCCATGGTAGTATCACTGTAACTCAAGGAATTTTAACAGTTGTTTTTCTGAGGTTTAGTGATGCTAGCCAAGATTCCTAACTGCAGAAACTATGCTCTTTTTAAACAATTATTGAATGAAAATTTGTTTAGTGAGTTGAAAATTAGTTTGACTGAAATTAAGACTTTGCCAAGTTCCTAGTGAACAAGTTACGGAGCTCACTCGCTGTACAGAAAGCAATGAATTTAATGAGGCTGACCGTGAGAAACGTGGAACATCTTTGGGGTTATGACGTTTCGGTGACTCAGAAACTCTAAAGATGTCTTGAAAGTGGATTTGGGGTAGTTGTTGTTCATGACCATGTGTAGAAGTGGACCTTCTGGGCCTTTTATTGGTTTCACACAGTGATGGATGCGTTCGGTTCTTTGCCCAATGACCTCCAACCTCAGCTTCTGTCTAAGCCTCTAAGCTACTGGAATGCGTACAGCTTCGTTCTGTGGACATCAAGAGAGAACAGCTACGCCGCTTTGTTCACGGCCTTTCATGGATGACACACCAGCCTAATCAATTTCAAGGAGGATAAATATTTCAATGCACTGTTGGCGATTCAATGGTCCACAAATTTTACAGGTGCAGCAAATATTAATGCAGCACGTTTTCTTGCATTCAGTCAAATTGTCCACAAGATATAGCTTATGTTGGAATAATCCATTAGGCTGTTGGAGCTCTGCAACCTTATCTCAAAGATTCTTTCAGCAAAGTGTAGTTTTTGTTATCATTAAGTTAAAAGGTTTTTTTTTTGTTGTATTTATTCAAACGTAAAAGTCTGGCAAAAATCCTAGCTGGTGTTTATCCAATGATTCATTTCTGTTTTGCTTTTCAGTGATTGTTCATTTAAGCGAATTAAATTTTACTTTAATGATTCTAGTGTTTAATATTTACCCATCAACGTTCATATTTGCATTTAAACAACAACCCCGATGTACTATTGGTTTATCATAGACTTATCTGATTTAACAAATTAAGCTTCTGAAGGTAAACAAGGACTGGCTAGATAGAGGAACTGAAATCAATGCCGTGTTATCAGCCCTTGCCTTATCAGGGTCAATATATCACTCCTGTAAGTGCAGACAGTAATATATGGCAAACAAGTGTAGACGTCATCTAGAATGGGAGTGAGTGTTTCAACAGGCCTGACCTACTTACTGCAGCCAGAGCTGAAACTGCTCCTTACCTGTGTCTGGCAGACGCCATCTCCCCTCATTAAAAACACAAGCCCTCGATATCTAAAACAGTGCAGCAGACAATATTATACTATATATTTTTATTCCTCTCATAAACCCGTCCTTGACAAATTTGCTGCTTATGCTGGGGTGTGCTGCATATGGTCAGACTTTCTTTGGCTAGACCTAACTGTTACACAAGCTAATATCAAGTGACTACTGTATGTGACACCAAAGTTTCCACTGATGGCACATACTGTCTTGAAACCACAAAGGATCAGTGCACTGGGATTATACCCAGACTTAAATTGAGGACCAGGACTGAGTCAGGCCATATGTGAGTGCTGGTTACCAGAGTTTACAGAGGTTTCAGTCACTTGATAATTTAGTATCAACACAACTTTACAAAAGAAGAGTTATTTTGTATATGTTAAAAAAGGTTTCTTCTTGAAGGACAGAGTAGAATCAGTGAACTGACTATCCAGTCTTAAAGCAGTAGCACCACGTGTGGAACAGGAAAGAGATGGAAAGACATTTCCATATTGTCATTTTATTGTGAGGCTTCATATGTGCAGCTCATCACTCCCCATGGTGAATGTAATATTAGTTTTCCATACGAGACACTGACACTGGAAAACCCACAAAAATGTCACCCTCATTTAACTCCTGAATTATCATGACAGCAGCAGAGTGGGGCTGGTTTGAACTTTCCAACAGCAGTGAGATGATGAGACTGTGACTTAATGTGGATCAATTTAAAGGTGAGATCCAGCAACACACGATGCCATCTATTTTTGCGTGTACTTGGAAGGGGATGAGGAAAATAAATACATATGCTAATGCCCAAACTATGTTTCTGCAAGAAGAAGGTGGAACCACAAGCCCAGAACTTAAGCTTAGTTATCAGTGAAATATTGTTTGTAAATAGAAAAACCAAAAGTAGATTCAAGCACTAGCATTTCTAACAAAGGGCTTGTGTTCAAAATTTAATAGGCAATGTTTATCCTCGTATAAATATTTATTATAGTTGAAACAACAGCATAAACAATTGTGGTGTAAACAGCAGCAGTGTCCTCTTTTATCAGGACCCACAGTACTGTGCAGCTGAAAAAAACAAAAGTCTTTCCTGTGGCGTCGATGCAGTTTGAATCGTCAGCATCATATCATTTAAAGTTTTGGCCACTGAATTTGTAAAATATCTGGACAGTTTATTGTGATAAGAGAAACCAGGTGAATAGACTGAGCGTTTAGCAAAGCCAAGAAGACATAGAGATAAAGAAGAGGAGACACGTCATCTAGGGGTTTCTAGTAATTGCAATGATTCATTTCGTGTAAAAACCGGTTGCAAATATAATGTGTGAGTGGTGCATCAGATTATACAACTCAATACGCTCAAAGATGTAGGCGTTTCCTTCCTTGGCAGAGGGTGTGTGACAGCACTAGAAAAAGAAATAGGCCATGTCTGCAAGATCAACAGGGCAGGCTCCTTCTGAAAAGTGGATCCGCTTCCACTGGATTGGTGAAAACTGAAGAGACCGTAGGGAGAGGGGTAAAATACACACTTCTACCAACTTTTGCACAATCCCTCAGTATTTAGCATGTCTGAGGGTTGCAACACATGAATAGTTTTAATCCAGGTTTATGCCCTCTCTGATGTGTTGTGACAGGGAGATTTGGTGCCGGGAAATAAAGGGCATTGTGCCAAAAAAGGCAATGACTCTCCACAAAAAAAGTGAAAATCTCATGGAAACCAGTATTTTCCTGGTGAGATTATTTACTCCCACTTGATCTCCATCTCCATACAAGCATTAATGTATAGATTAGAGTTTGATGGAGAGACCAGCAGTGGAAGGAATGGAAAATGTCTCCTTGCCCTTTCATTTGCTTGACTTCTTTTCTTTTCCACCTTCAGTATATTAATTCACCTCTCTGTCTGTCGCAGCCCCTGCTGCTCTTCTTTCACCCACTTCGGTCCTGATATCGATAGCAGGCCCAGTGACAGACCTAACCCTGCTACTTTACATTTCATCAGCAAGCTGCTTCTGCTGGCTCCACATCTGTTATGGAAATTTGCACAGAGGGGAAATAGGATGAAATGGAATATCATTCTGAATATTTTCACTTTTGAGACAGGGTTGATTTAGGCTCCTGTAGAGGTTTCAAAGACAGAGGTGATGAAAAATATTCATCCACTTTCATAGCGATATATTACCATAATCTATCAATACAATTTTTAATGCAAGTTCCAAATTTGGGGTTTTTTAGAAGGTGATAAAATTCACCACCTCTGACCGTGTGTCACAAACCCCAGAGGAGAAGCAAGCTTGATGAATTTAACTCCCCTGAACCTTAGGTTCAAAATGTCGCCTATCTCTGTTCAATAGTTTAATAACATTTTAATTAGGTAATTTGGAATAGCATATGGTCCTAATTACTGCTGTATAGTTCATTCAGGATGAATGAGCCATTAATTACTCTTAGCTAGGTCTGGGGATTGGACTAAAACTGGGTCGGCTAGGAACAGGAGAGTGTTTCTTCAGACTCCACAGTCACCTAATCAGAACTCAGGCTTCCGAATTTTCATTCACAGGGGAACAGGACTGGGTGCACCCTATCAAAAAACTAATTCCCAAATTTGTACATGAAGCCCTTTGAAAGTTTACTACTAGCTTCTTTCAAACATATGTTTTACTAAAGGAAGGTGCATCATTACAACATGCGACACATTTATTTTATTGGTATATGCGCACATGGAAGAATCTGCATTTCAAAGTTAGTGGGGAAACAACTGGCCATGCTTGTCTTGTGTGGGTATTGTTGTAATCGAAGGCACTCTATGTTGTTTTTGTGAAATGGAGAAAATTTTTCTCTTATCTCTTTAACAGGAACCATTATTTACACAGTGTAATAGAACCAGTGCGAGACTACTTTGCCTTGAAAGTCCTTACGTGATCATTACATGAGCTACGTGAGCGCAAGAGCAAGAGCGTTGGGACGGAAGTATTGCCATGTCTTGCTCTTAGATAGGTATCTTTATATCTGGATGAATAGTTAAACTAAAATAAACTAAAAGTAGGCAGCAGGAAGGGTGCAGAACTGTGTCAAGACTGCACACCCACACTGCTCGGACTGTGAATCAGCCCCGCTCTGTCCATATGTGCACGTGGGCTCCTCCATTAAAGCCTCTCCTGACACATAATATCCTCCACATCTTGCATCTGCTCCCTCACACATCTGAGAGCCCTCCAGGGGCGTGGAGGTGCTGAAGGGGCAGGAGGGGAAGTGCTGCCACAGGTTGAAGGCCACCTCTGGGAGCATGAGACCTGGATTGTCGTGAGTGAGACATATGTGGCAAACGTGTATTTGTGTGTGTGTCCAGGTGGCTGTGTGAGATGACAGACATGCCAAGAGGTCATATTTATCAGTCAACACTTTTCCAGTCAACAGGCTGTGTGTGGAACGTGAGGAGCCTTGACCCTCTCCTACTCTACTCATATGGCAAATGCTAATAGTGGTGCCACCTGTTTCAGCAGAATACACATTGCTGCTATTTATAATACTCACTGAGTCTTATAAGTAGTGCTGTCATTGGTCATTCAGTGATATATAGTGATAGTTTTAGCTGTGTTACAGGAAGTGACTGCTAAAGAGTTCTGGGAAGGTTCCTGTTTGTATAAATATAAAACCTGTATCCTTTCATCTTCTTTTTGTACATCCTCTTCTGTGCAGTATATTGATGGGCGATGTCAAAAGGAAAAGCCCATCATTTTTCATGAGAAGTTTTACATGGCAAATCCTAGTTTGTGTTTCAGTTTGAGCATATCGCATATAGTCTTAGTTTCCCTTTGACAGGAGTTTCATTCCTCAATACAAACCATGTGTTAGTGACGCAACTCTTGTCTTTTGGAGGATTTACTCCGTTCCCAGCACAGCCTCTTACTGCTTCATTTAATAGTCACTTCCCCTCCTTGTAAATATTTTCACTGCCTCGACTATCAAAACAATTGTGATGGGACTCAGATAGTCATAACTCTTATTTTGACTTTGCACTTGAGATGGACAGAACGTTGCAGGGACAGGTTGTACCAGCCTTTCCGAATCCCAGCTTTGCCTCCCTTCTTACTTTCTTAATGTCTCTCTTAACTCTTACTGTCCAAATGTTGTACTATGGCTGTGAGGAATTTGCCCAGTGTAATGCTTCTTACACAGGCAGCTCTCATCCTCTGATTGGTATAGGTTCGTGGAGATGGACATGACCTGATAAAAAGCAGACGTTGCTCAAGAGGCCCACCTCAGTATGCTTTTTAAAAAGCACAAAGATGTTTCTTTGGTTTTCAGATGACAATGCTTAATGATATTTATTCTAATAAAGAATATGGTAAACATTTAAGGTAGCAAAGAGCAGTGGTAGTTAAGGAAATTAACCATGTGTATATGGTTAGTTGTAAACAGCACCACATTAACTCAGTCATTTCATCAATGAAACTGTATATTATGTTCAAACTGAGCGCATTATTCAGTATAAATGATGAATGTAAATAAAATCAATTGAATCTTATACCTAACTGTATCCTCCCACTAATAACACAGCATATGCCTTTTATTGGAGCCTGTTTTATCATCTGTGCTCTTGTCTTATACAATAATAGCAATAATTATGTCAAACCGAATAAGCTCACACATCGCTGGAGGGGCTTTAGAAATGAAGGGTAGAGAGTGAAGAGGAGCTCATAGACAGAGAGATGTGAGAGCATCATCCAAAGGCAGAGCACACTATCACGTCTGTGTGGGGAGTGAAAGGGATGATTGAGTTTATGCATCATGCAGGACAGAGCAGTGAAGGTCTGAGTTGCATATAGATTTCTGTGCTTTCAGAGGCGCCCTTGTTCTCTCAGTCATGCTGAGTCGAGCTCTCTTCTACATCCCTCAGTCAGATTCGGCTTGATGCATGCGGGACTTTTTTTCCGACTCTCACACGAACTGAATTGATGTTAGTGTTACTACTTGGTGGTCAAGTGCCGTCTGGCTCTGAATTGTTCCAACACAATGACACTAATGATGCTTATGGACACCTTCATTGTCCAAGTTACAGTCTACTGATATCACGTAGGCGGCTGGCAGGTGGCATTGTCCAAAAGACTGGAGTTTCCAAAGCAAAAGCCTTTCATAACCTCATTTGTTTTTGTCATTATGATCCTTAAGAGGCACTATCCCTCTGCTGTAGGCCAAAGCACCTCGGTGATGATTTTGATTTTTTTACCTCTCTGATTGACATCATTTTTCCGATTTAAAAGACTTTTAATGTAATACCCTGTTTCACATTCAGAAGCAAGAGTTTATTTTTTCTTTGCCTCAGTCACAGTATCATGCACTAAACTGACAGAGAATAGTATGTCTGCGCGTTTTTTTTTTTTGTTTTTTTTTCAAAGGCAAGTTATACATATGTATGTCTCTATAGATATAGCCCTTTTTTGTGTCTTGCTCTCTGGCCTTTATCATTGCCTCCTGCTCCTCGAAATGTCATTTTCCAAGCTCAGATTTGGAGATGTCTGTGTTTGCAGCAAACGTCAGACTGCTTATTGACTAGGAATCAGGAGCCCCTTGATAGAAACCAGGAATAGCTTCACTCTCCACCTTTAGCTATTGATTGCTATACCTCACATGAAATTGAGCCTCCTGTCGGCTGCATTTAATGAGGAGCTCCCCTTTGGCAACAGTAGGGTTTGCAGTTGGAACTGGGATGTCTGTATTGAGTTTCCCCTCATGTCTCACTATGTTCAGTTAACCAACTCTGAATTGGCTTATAACTCCATTAAAGGTATGATAGTTGTCTTGTGGCTTTGCTCTGATATTGTCCTCAGGATTGTTGCATAAGCTGTGGATAAACGGGTTAGCCAGTGTCAAATGGTAAAAATGACAAAAAGTTCAACCCTGGTGATGTGTATTGAGCTGATGAGAGCTGAACAGCAGGCATCATCACATATGCCAATTTTCTTCTTGCTTTTATCTCCATGAATTCCTCACTGTGAGAGCAAGCAGGACTAAAACCCTCTGTAAGCTGAGCAGATCAAAACATTTCCAGTGTCCTTCATTCTAATATATACACACTATTTCTCACCACTCAGTAATAAAACAAAAGTTCACCGAGGTAACCTGTGGCCAGAAACTCCTGTCATTCCTGTAATATGAGCTGTTATTGTCTTTAAGCTTCAACAAACACATCCAAGAAATTTCTGCTTTCTCTTCTCTTCCAAGCAATGCACAATAGGGCAGGCATGTGTGATTCAGAAACAGAGATTACAGTTTTTGGAGTGCAGGGTTGCTTTTCAATGGCTGGCGTTATCAAATTAACCTGACATGAGCACTGTTCACAGACTCAATGATGTAGTATTCTGTTAATGATCCCCTCGGTAGCATCATTTTCTCTCTCAGCAGAAACTGAAAGCAAAACCATACAACCTCAGATCTGGAGTGTATAGTGAAAATGTTTGCTTTAACCCCACAGCATCTTAATTCATTTGGATGAGTGTTTTCTCTTTCATCCTTACAGGTCTGAGCTCTGACATTGTGGTGTTGTGTACAGATGGAGGTTGATCGGTGGAGGCTCGCAGTCTTAATCTGAGCTCACAGGTCATCGTTTCCAACCAGCCTCATCATCTACAGCCCGAAAGGAGTGCCCTGACTTTACAGCAGTGTAAAGACCCTATTTTCAAGGATCCAAGGGCTGCTGTGAGAGAGAGCGAGAGAGAGAAAACATAAACACTGGTTAAAAAAAGAAGCTCTTCATGAAGTCCCCAAAACCCTGAAAGGCAAATACTGCAAGTTGGCTGGCGGTACTGAGGAGGCATGTGGACAATGAGTATGGCTTGGCTCTGTCTCCAAACCTACACTGTCCTGCTTGTTGGATGTTTTCATACGGCCATCACAGAAGATGACGTTACTCCGCGCCTCACCTTCTCCTACAGTAAGTTCTATCAACTTATTTGCTGTAGGATAACCGTGACTTTGCAGTAACTTCATTGTAGGGCACCATTGTGCAAGTCACTTTTTCAGTAATGCAAATCCATTGAAAAAAATAAACTACATTGCGTATATGTCCAGTGGAGGAGTGTAAGAGCTTAAAGGATTTAGATGCTGGTAATGTTGTTTGTTTTTACCACGATGATTTAAAATCCAACTTAATCTTTTCTGAATGGCAGCTTGTTCACCGTGTCTCTGTTGAGTTACCGACAGTACAGGTCAGACATAATGACAAAATGATCAGGCTTATTGTGATGCAACATACTGAGGGGAGTCAGAAATAGTTTCCCATAAGAGTTATTGCTATTATCTGATATAATAAAATATCATATTATATATATGGTTTATGTTCATGCAGAATATCATACAATCCTGTCATCTTAGAAAAACAACAGATATGGTCAAGCAGCATGCTCTCTTCATACTGCTGTTGTCACTAGTGCCAAGTGGGGATTTTATCACCACTCATGTAATTACTCCAATGGTGTAATTACATCATTACTTGAGATGGCATGTTGGATTTAAACATTTATGGCGTTTTAACGTGTCATTATGGAAACTTACCTGAAGGAAGAATTGTGAAATCAACTACAGCCTTTAGTAAGTGGACAGCAGTTAATGTCTAATGTCAGAGAAGATTGTATTGATAGATGACTCTTGATAATCTCTCATTGAAATGGATAAAATTTCCTGTGAGAGGATGATTATGAGCAGGACAGACGTCTTGCCTGTTGGGGCTTGTCCCCTCCCACATGTAGAATCTCTCTATACCAACAGGTAATATCTCTCACCTGCCAGCTTCAACAAAGCCCAGAATCAGCCCTGCTGGAGCATTTCACAACAACACACATAATCAATCACTCAGTGAAAAGGACGCTTCACACTTCGGTCTTTGTTGATGGAAAGATTTGCTTTTAGGACATGCAGCCAATGTTTCGCACCATAAAACATATTAAAGCTCTATATCAAAAGCCTGCTGTATATATTCTTTGGATTCAGCATTGCTGAAGTCAGCAAAGAAGGTTATCGTTGTGGTAACGAATAGTGGTTTTATTCAGAGATCACCAGACCTATCCTCAGTCATCTTGCTTGTTTTGTACTAGATTTATGTTGCTATAACTTTAGCCACGCTGATTATCTGACCTTCCCGTGAGGGGTAACATAGTTTTAATGACATAAGTAGTTATGATCCCCCATAAAAATTAACAAGGGCAGATTTTATCAGGTGGTTCTGACCTATCATTTGTATGACTAAGGGCTCATAAAGATTTAAACTTTACTAACTGGCTCATAAGGTGGGCCTGACAAGGGAAATCTAAAAGGCGTTTGACAGAACAGTTGTGGGAAAAAACCAAGTTTCAACCAGCTGATGAAGGTTACCAAGGCCTGGTGATAGAAGTTGTCTTGCTGTGGTAACATCAGTTCTGCTGCACTGACACTGCACTTTCCAGCCTTTTGCAGAAGATCTTGGTCACATTGTGTTTACAGCATTAAAGCAGAGTACAGGGCTGCCCCATCTAGATGCCAGCTATTGTAACGGTTTGCATGCTGTTGGTGGGCCAGACTCCGGTCTGGCTGCTTCTCATTTGGTTAAGTTCTTGCAGACCAACCTCCCCTCCTCTTCTCTCTTGCTTTTTCTGTGTTCCCTGGTCCCCGCCTCTGCCTTAATGAAGAGGGTAATCTGCCATGAATAATGAATAGGGATTTCTGTGTGTTATGGTGTGAACACTTGTCTGGTTCTCATTATGTGCCTATCAGGATGGATCATGAGTTCAGGGAGTAGGGTCTGCATCTGCATTTCTCTCTGCTTTTGTTCCAGGCTTTAATGCAGACCATGCTGAACGGCTTACCGTGTTGGAACGCTATTTAAAGGCGCACCTATAAGCCACTTACGTTGGCTGTATTTGCTCATTGATGTGTTCAGCCCCCTGTTAGACATCATGCATTTGGACAGTTGTGCTTTAATTCCTCTTTTGGGGCCATGCCCACAGCCACAGGGAGAGAAAAGCTTTTTTAATTATTTAAAAGCTGTCAGGTCTCAACCATCTGAGGCAGCGTCCCCTCAAGTAATTCAAAATGACAGTTGTGTCAAGTGAGATAACAGCTTCTCAATATGGTGTTGGTGCCACATAACTGAACATCAGTTTTGGTATGAATGCTTAAACATGTTGCTTTATAATACCTGTTAGTCTTATTTAGATGCATTAGAGTTCACCGCTATGAAAAGTTAAAAATGAAAAAAAATTATTCCATTTAATGTGTATTTTACATAATTAAAACCAGTACTTTCACTTCGGAAAAAGTACTTAACCACTAAATCAAAAGTATTCAATTATTTTGTAAAACAGGAAAACTTTGCTCTGATGCTGTATGCCACAGCTGCGTTATGGTTTCACTTCAAACGACGCTTTTTACTAAAATTCTGATAAAGTTAATGAACTAATTACTTTAATTGTATGTATATTATAGGTTACATAAATGCTACAAAATGAAAAAGAACAGTAGACGATGTTGTGCTGTTTCATAGATTTTACCAGTGTCAGGTATGTTTGTTTGTTTTTGTTTTTGTTTTTTTTTTCATTTGAATTTAAAGATACAGCAGCGAGTCCCATATGTCGATTATATGAGCCTTTAATGTGCACTGAATAATGTGTATGTCCATTTTAGTTACAGAGATGTTTTTAATCCATCATGAAAAGGCGAATCATTGATCCTGTTAATGCTGACGTTTAAGACACCTACTCTCTTCACTCCACTGGGGAGCTGGACATACATCAAATGCAACAGACCCTGTAAAAATACCCTCAATGCTTCACTCGTTCAATTTCAAGATGCTGCGAGGGCACACTGACCGCATCGTTGGCCCTGCTGTAAATACACAGCACAGCTCCTGGCTGATATGAGCCGTACAATTAGAAACATGTCATGACCCCGTGTATGGCTTCTTTGTTCTCGATACTTACGCCCTGTTCACACTCTATATAGGGGTCATGGTGAGTTCCTGATGAAACAGCAGCTGGTTCACATTATAGCTGCTAATCAGAGGTCAGCTTTTCTTGCTCTCTCACCAGCAGATTGGCCAATCACTGTTTTTCATGGGAAAGGGACATTTTAAAGTTGGGGTATAGTCTCTTTTACAATCTACACGTTTAATAGATATAGAGAAAAGTATTTAAATGTTAACAGATTAGTTTCTATCCCCAATAAAAGGCCCCATGAAAGCCTGTAAGTGCCCATTCCCGCTGTGTGATACTCATCTCTGCACTTTACAGTTGCAGTGTATAATGAATCTCCCAGTCAATTGACCCTCTTGGTCTGTTGTCTTGATGCTTTGGTCTCATCCTTCAGCTTCGTCAGGTCTACTCTCCCACACCATCACTCATTAGCAGCAGCTCTTAATAGTTAGTTTAAAGTTACTGGGAGTGATTCACTTAGAGCTCCAGTACGGCCTCACCAGACAATTTGAGAGAAGTGGTAGTTCTGGCATTGTTCTGACACTGGACCAGAGGGACTCCTGTTGGAACTGCATCTTCCTGTCACAGTGGGCATTGCTTTACACTCCAGAGGCTTTTAACCACTTGTTAAATCAATTTGATTTACAAGAGTTCATCTGTTCTATCCTGAGCAAAGTCCTTTATCCTGTATGCCTGGCAGATGAAGCCAGAAATTTGTACCTGGCATTAATTTGCTTGGCCAGAGTGGGTACTTCCTTACTACGCTTAAATATAATTTCTTGTTTCTTTATTTGAAAGAGCAAAATTTAATAACCGAGGTGGCTAAGTTGGTCTGTCAATCCTCACTGTCTTTAACAAATGAATTAGATAAACTGCATTACAGTTTTCCACCTTGAAATGAGGACTCTGTTTTACTTCTCATGCTCTGGGGTTTCCCACTGACCTCGTCAGTCTATAGAATGGTGTGGATTTCTTCCTGGAGGAGTAATGGTGGAGTCGAATCCACCTACCTGTAAGTCAAATAGTCTCTGCCTTAGCTTCACTTGACTTGCGAAGGGGAAGAATTTATGCATAGTACATTGCATATGGGATTTTTTTATTCATCCTTCTCTGGTATGGCCTCTGTTAAAGTGCTGAGTCAGCCAAGATGAAGGCATTTAAACTGTGCTATCAACTGATTGGTCAGGCACTCCTTTCTGTTGCATCCTCATCTTTGTTTGAAATCTTATGAACAAAAACACAATTTTTAAATAACCATGACTGAACATCAATTACAGTAACTGGTGGCATTTCTGTTATTGTGTTATACTTTTACAACAACCTGCAAAATCCCACCATGCTCATTCAAAAGGTTGCTAATGTTTTTCTGTTGGATTTCTTTGCTCAATAAAAATTTGGACTGAGCAGGCACTATCTGCAGTGGAAGAAGCACCTAGAAGCAAAAGTGAGTCTATACTGTCGTGAAAAATGCTTGAGAGCTGGTTAGTATTCCCAAATAGTCAATAGATAGCTTAATGTTTACAGTGGCACAGCAATTATTTTTTATTTTGTAGGCTTTATAAAAGAATCCTTTTATAAATATCATTATAATTGGTTGTAAAGAAACACTTTAATCGTGAAACAATTATCTCCTAATTCTCTGTTATTACAGGAAAAAATTGTTAACAGATTCAGATCAAGTTGCAAGGAGAGTTTGTGGCATAGTTCACTGTAATTTTGCCACTTGCACAATCTATTTGTTTGTATTTGTTGTGTCCTCTTGTATAGTTAAGTTCATGGCAGAAAATTGACAAGATCGGGTGCTTTAAATTAAATATGCAATCGTCTGATCTCCTGAACATACAGCTGTAGGAACTGATAGAGTCAGCCCTTCATAAGGGAGGGCACTGATTCAATCAGCTTGTTATCATTGCCCTACAAAAAAAAAAAGGCACCATAGGACAAATTACTGTACACTTTCCTTATTACTCTAGGGAATGTTCTACGCTTTTAATTATCTGGCTAACTTTTTTTGGATGCAGACCCATCAGGAAATCAGCGGCAAAATGTAGAAGGGTTCCTTTAAGCCCAACATAATTAATTTCCGCTCTAAATAGATTACTAAGCCAGTTGAGGCGAAAATTTCAGTCCACTTAGCAGTGCCATTTGCAGAAATTACTTTTAATTACATAATAATGGCAATGATCACATATGGCTTACAGCAGTCAGAGGTTGAACCACTCAGTGTGCTGTTCGGGCACTTATATAAGGGGTTGTCTGTCTGATCGACCTTTGACCAGCATCTCCATCATCAATGTAACAGAGTAGGGACCAGTATGATTTTCTGTTCCATTATCATTTTCAAATGTATGTATATTTAAAATTTGTTCCTTGCCACCTACATTGGAAAGTAAATAAATTTGGTTTTTGGTGAAAAGAATAAAAAATTTCAGTTTTGACCTGACCTGACCATAACCGTTTCGATCTAAATACCTTAAAAATACATCCATTCAATGCAGTGATCCACTTCAAAGTGTCTCTACTTTACATCCACAAAGGATCTTTGTTGTACCTCTTCACTGGTGTCATGTTGGTCATTTGGCTCTGACACTGTGGCTGGAGGAGATATCAGCTGCTCTTCCCCACTTCAGTGCTCAGTCTTAGCTGTCCTGTCTGTCTCCTCTTCCTGCTGTACACCACAACATAACTGGGGCTGCATTGTCATAAAATGGCCCCTCAGGAGTCAACCTCAAAAACTTGAACAACAATAGAGGGGATTCTCTATAGTGGATGAAAAGGGGAGAGTAAGACAAGTTCAAGTCGAATACACTCATTAACTTGTAATTTTGTTTTGGTGGTAACAGTCTGCACACACTCATTGACCCCCAGAAGTTATTTTCTTCTGGTTTTGTGGTCTCAGGATTGTGTTAGTGATTATAACTGCTCAGCCTTCAAAGGGGGAAATGCCTGGCTCTTTATTTTGGCTAAAATTGTAGACTGTCAGTTCAAAATAAACAGTGAAGTTCAAAAGCTCATGCATACCAAATGTTTGTATGATATGATATTGAATACAGTCAGTTCCAAATTGTTCTCTGTTTAAAGGCTGACATACTTTAATGATTTCATTGAGTATTTTGTTCAAGTACACCATTTAGCAATTATCTAACCGTCAGAGAAATACAGACCTGTAAACCAATAGGTCTATTCTGACAGATGATGAATGGTTTGCTTAAATTATGAATGGAAAGCTTTGTATGGTTTCAAACCCTCCCGGATCTCTTCAATGATACTCAATTAGGAGCCCTATTGTTTTTCTTCGTCAGCTGTGGTCGCTAAGTATGACAGTGGTGATCTGACTCCAGGGAACACTTATGCAGATATCCTCCCTTACAGCGTTTGTTTTGGTTTGGGCTTTTTCCTCTGTCTTTGTCTCACTGTAAGAAACAATTAAATTCATCCAAGGACAGAGAACCAGCACAGAGCAGCACTCCATTTATCCCGTAATGACAGTGAAAAGGTGAGAACTGGCCCCAGTGGATCTGTGTACAGTATTCAGAGCAGAGCCCCTTGTGTTTTAACGGACGGCTTTAACTGCAATATGGCTCTCTGTTGCCGTGGTGATGGACTGCTGTTAACCTGTTATTTTCCTGAGGGAGAGGAAGTCTCTCAACCTCCTGTAACTACCCACTGAAGGGAGGTTATATAAGGTCACATGTACTAGAGGGCGCGTATCAAATACGTGCTTATTATCAGTAGTACATAATGGAACCTTATTTTATCTAGACTGGATTAGTTTTATGCACGGAAGTGTCATAATTGTAACTATTACCACAAACACCTGCGGGTTTAATCCAGTCAGATCTACCATTCCTGTGAACCATAGAAGTTTAAAAAGTTCAAATAAGCAAATGACCTCATAAAGTCAACAGACAATAGTAAAGATCAGCTGAATTAATATTATAGTGCATTACATTTTTAAGATGTATGAAAATATTATTTGTCAGTGGAAGGATACAACTAAATTATGATTTGTCAGAAACCAGAAAAAAAATTACAAGTAATAAATAAATCAAAACAAAATATGCTAGATGAATATACAACAAGACAAAAAATGACTGAGGCAATATACATAGCAAGGTAAAATCCAAATAGCTATACAAAATGTTCTGAGACTTGGAAATAAAAATATGTGTAAATGTTATTTTGGTCAGCTGGAAAATTTAAAGTGTCTGTGACTTAAATATTTTTGTTTTTCACCCCATATTACATTTTTTTGGTACGTTTGGCAGTCGCAGCAGCCTTTGGTAACTATTTATAGACTACTGAGTGATCTGAATATTGTTGTTTTCTCTAAATGCGGTATTTGTGGTTATACTTTATGTCCCTTTCGAGTCTATGTGAAAATGATCACAGTTAAAATTAGGATACACTGTTTCAAAATATTGATGAAAATAGATGAACCAAATCAATTTCAGATATTGAGAAAGCAGGTGATGATGTTTTTGTATCAAGAAGAGGGTCCTAAAAAAATAAAACAGATGAAATGTATGAGTGAAAGATCATGTCAACCCCAGTAAGTTTCATAAAGTCATTAGTGGAGAAATTTAATGCATCATTGAGAAAAATAACTGAAGAGGACCTTACTCAATCAAATAAATTAAATTCTTTGGTCTGTTATTTTTTTCTCTGTCCTTCATCACATTACGGAACAAAGGTCATGTTTGAGAAGTTCAGTCACTTCAGGTTTCTTTCAGCTCTCTGCTTCTGTTTATACTGGCATGCAATTAAGGCAAGTCATTCAACCTGGGCCGGCAGCGAATATCTCAAGGCTGCTGCAATCTGAGATACACTCCGGCCTTCAAAACAGTGATTAGGAGAGCTGATGATTTAACTCATGGCATCAGTCACGAGGTGTTAATGTGGCTACAACAAAGCCAGTCGTGAGGAACTTTCTTTTTTTTGTCACCTTGTCTGTCTCTCTGACGAGGAGCTCACACACGTACAGACATAATGAAACATAAACACATTGATTTGTTTTTCTTCGTATTTTTATCGGTGTATCAAGCCCACAACAATTACAACTGTGTATTACAAATTGAGGACACAAAGTTTCATCAGCATTAAAGCATAACATGTTTCTGAACTGTATAAGTCTATAGTTATAAGAATGAGGAACTTGATGAGGCTTGTCAGGAGCTGCATCGTGCTTGTGTCTAGTTACGCCATCTCCTGTATAGCTATATATCAAATGTTCTGGCAGGTCACAGTTAATTTGCATATTCAGGTCCCTTAATGCATTTTCTTCCGTCAGCATCACTAAAGTTTTTAATACACTGAATATCCTACCTGAGCACAGTGAATGCAGGAATGACATCTTTTGTCTTGACTGTCTGTATCTGTTCTGTCCAGATGCAAAGGAGAGGACAACCAGGAGCTTCTCCGTTGGTGGAGTCTTAAACTACACTTCTGTCCTCCTCAGTAAAGAAGACAACATGTTGTATGTTGGTGCTCGAGAGAGTCTTTTTGCGCTCAACCTCTCTGACATCAGTGCAGCAAAGCTACAAAGAAATGTAAGAGGGAGACTGTGCAGGCATCTGTAAACTGCACTAACATATATACACTACAGTGTATTAGTATAAATGCTGTTGCAATAGGTTCAATGTGATTATAGTTACAAATATATTATCCCCAATGTCATTAAACCAGACCTACAGTATGTGTTTGACACTGTATCTCTCCTGCAGCTCACATGGAAAACTCCAGAGAGGAAGAGAGACGAGTGCAGTTTCAAAGGCAAAGACCTGCAGGTCAGTGAACTGCTGGTATAAAATCTCAAGTAGCTGAACTCAGATGGCTCACACATTATTTATGACTGCAGGTTTGCTTTGTGGCTTAAGCTGACCATTGTTACATGGCACTTTGGAAACAAACCCAGGGCAGAACTGGGGAACATTTCCTGTTAAGTTATAACTTTCCATTCCAAAACAATGGATTTTTCCCTTCTTTTGAAACAAACTTTTCCTCTGTTACTCTCTCTCTCTGTTTGTCTGCCTACTCAACAACTACTTTTATCTGTACACGCACAGACCCAGCACCTTGTGAATTTATTGTTACAATTCGTTCCGAGGGATCAGATTAACAGACAGAAATCAGCGTGTGTTTTGAATACTGAAAATGATCGGAAAGCTATTGCATGAAAAAATGACATGAAATCTGGAAATTAGATTTCAAACAATGCAATTTGCAGTGCAAGCACACAGTTTGACAATATGGTTTGGCTTGTAAACTACATTAATTGACTGTGGTGAAATCTGCAGAACATTTTTTTTATTACTTCTTTCTAATAAGCTTCTGTAAACCATGAATATAATTTCTCTAACGCTCTTTTGGAAAAAGCTGTGTTTTGTGTGAATTGATAAAATCAGAAAGACCAACTTTATGAATAGGGCCAAACCAACCTACTGAACACACTTTAGTAAATGTAAAGACACTGAAGTGGATAAATACATCTTTACCTTTTATATGAATTTCTTTTTGTGTATTCCTCATACAGACTGACTGCTTCAACTACATCAAGATTTTACTGCGTATGAATGACACCCATCTCTATGTTTGTGGGACATACGCCTTCAGCCCCATCTGTGCTTACATAGTAAGTGTATACACGAGACAGTCACGTCTCTTCCACTGACCTGCTGCATTGAGCTGAAAATTTTATATGTGGTGTTCATTTATTGGATTCTAGGAGAAGACTATCTAATGCATCTGCTTCCCTGCATCGGTTTACTCGGCAGTCTGAATGAGCTCCTGCCTAGCTAGATACAATATACATGCATTATTATATTATGTCCTGTGCCAAAGGGAAAAAGGATCAAAATATTTCATGCTTCTAATCAAATTATATCAAGATCGATCCAGTTTTATCCAAAGCCTTTTAAAACAAATCATACCAAACATACAGGGAAGACCTGTGTTTCAACTTAAACCAAAGACTGACTGACTTCATTTTTACGGAGGGACAGATGATCACTGGAGTTTATAGCACTGCTTATCAACCAATGTGTTATTTCTACAGAACACTGCAGACTTCTCCCTTGTCAAGAGTGATACTGGGGAGATAGTTACAGAAGATGGACGAAGCCGTTGTCCATTCAATCCCGAGTACAAGTCCACTGCCATCATGGCTGGTAGGTCTGAGTAAGATTGTCAGTAGATCCAGGCTGTGTTTAGATGATTATACTTATAGAAGCCGCTAGGGGAATCAGTAAAGTCACTAGATAAACCTGGTTGATATCAACACAAAATTGGACGCAACCTCTGGATTTCATTACTGTGTATGACGCAGAAGCCCATTCCCTTGTGGTAAACACTGTGATTATACTGGTCTTCTTCACTGCGTTGCAGATGGAGAGCTGTACTCTGGTACCGTCAGTAATTTCCAAGGAAATGAACCCATCATTTACAAGAGTCTCAGCCAAGGAACTGCTCTAAAAACAGAAAACTCCCTCAACTGGCTCCAAGGTATCGTGCTGAAGCTTTTCATTATATCTTCTCATATTAAAAATTCCATACATCCGAATATCACGTCCTTTATGAGATAAATATCATTCTCTGATTCCTACCAGAAATACTTTGTGAGAAGTAACATGAGAAGTGTTTACGTGCAGTCTAGTCCCTATTAAAATGGAATTTTCCATTCAGGGTGTCAGAGGGACTAGGGATGCCTCTCCTTGTATGGCAGGATTGCATATAGGTTGACAGTATTGTTCATGTTGGTTTTCTTTCAGATCCCGCCTTTGTTGGCTCTGCCTATATACAGGAGAGCCTTCCCAAAGGCAACCTAGTGGGCGATGATGATAAGATTTACTTCTTCTTCAGTGAAGCAGGAAAGGAGTTTGATTTCTTTGACAACACCATTGTGTCACGGATTGCTCGCGTGTGTAAGGTGAGTGACGCTTGAAAGTAGATGGTCCCTCTGAAGGGCTCTCTTTACCTGTGAGCTACGCCTTCTAAAACCACCCTCACATCACTATAGGAATCTATCAGATAAGAAGGGGGGAGGGGGTGTTATTTGTGTGTTTGTGCATTTAATTTGTGTTTGTGTTCAGTACATGCTCCTATACAGCCAGGCCTCTGAAAGTTTCTTACAGCTTAAATACAACCTATAACGCTTACAGTCCTTCTGGGCAGTGGCACAGGATCTCTTGTTAGAGAAAAACATTCCTCATGCACGTTTCCCGATGTTTGGCTCTTTTTCTCCAGATCCTCTTCTCCCACTATTCTTATCATATTCCACCAAATATCTGTGCTCCAATAACAATCAGTTGCCAACTCAAAATTGTTTAGGAATGATGCAGAACAAGATCCATGCACTGAAACGGATTCTCACCTGCTGAAATACTTACGACCTTTCACATTAAAGTACAGACCTTGCAAGGTATTTGTTATTCTTCTCTGCTCTGTAAACATTATGAACAGCTAAACCGGGTTCGCCTGATCAGACTGCCAGTTGTCTCTTTGCAAACAATCATGTTTATTCTGAAGAGAATAAAAACATATCAGATGGGAGTTGGACACCCACCTAAGAGAAAGCGTGTCAAGTTAAAGCTGTTATTTGTGGACGGAAAAAACCTTTTTCATATTTCTTGTGATGGTGCACAGAGAAGAACTATTTTTCTAAGTATTTCCTGATAGTTTTCTGCTGTCATTTAAGGCAATACATGTACATCAGATTTAAAAAGTCTGTTTTCATGCAATCATCAACTCGGCATTACCATAGATCCAATCTAAAAATAATACCTGTTAATAGTTATATAAATATTTTGACACATGTGGCATGTTGTGTAAGGAGTTGTCTCATATTGTTCAAATATGTGCTCAGGGTAAGCATCCTGCTGCAGATGACCCACAGGGACATGAGAAATAATGTGCCAGTTTTTTGGAAGTTGGCTCCTGAAACAAAAGTAAAACAAATATTATCTAAAAATTGTCAAATATAAATTTTAAACAAACTTTAGAAGAGGTAAATTCTTAGAGGAATACTTTCTTTAAGTAAGTAACAATTCCTGTTCAAATAAATTAACAGTCCCATTCCTGTCTCTCTTCATCCTCTGTTTGACTGCAGTCCTGCACTTTGTTTATTCAGGTGTTTAGTACACAGGTTTCACTTCATCGTCTCCAACTATGGAATGATAAACAACGTTTTTCTCTCCGAACAAACAAAACAAAACAAAGCATGTTCTCATTTGCAGGATTGTTCTGTTTCCCAGAAAGAAACCATTACTACCCGGCGTGTTCATAGGATTTTGAACAGCCTTTTGAACAATGGATGCTTTTACAAGAGATTAATGAATGGGATGCATTTGCTTCAATTATTCAGAAGTCAGTTTAAGCACAGAGTGGTATTAAATTCTAAAACTAAGTTCAGCAAGGAGAAGCAGAGAATATACTGCATGATGCTCATTATCTGCCTGGGTTACTACTATGAGTAATTGTATCTGAAGTTCAGTACTGGTCATGTGCCATTTTCCCTCCCATCTTCTCCTGCCATTTCCTCTGATTAATGTAATACTGAAGTGGACTCAACTGAAGCATCATGTTCAAGACTTTCATGTAGTTTAGATCATTTAGTATTTCTCTTTGGTCTTCTGCTCATTTCCTCCGACAGCCAACTTTTATGTGGTTAGAGCTGTCCCTTTGAAAAAAATCGGAATAATTGATACCATGAACTGAATGTAAACACACTCAGAGTGGTTGTTACATCATCTTTAAATATCAGCTCTTTTCCCAAAAAGAAAATAAGCTGTTTGGCGTGGTTGGTATTGGTAAAACATTTAGTCACCTTTAATTGCGCAAGGTTTTATTTTAATTGTACATTACATCCTATAAATGTCCTTCCTACAACAATTTAAAGATGGAAGTTCTCTCAGAATTAATCTGCGTGCCAAGGAAATCCTGTGCCACTCACTTCTGAGGGCTCATGCCAAAGGCCCTGAATCACAGCAGTCGTGTGAGTGAAGGGGGATTGTCTGGGGGCAATGTGTCTTCTTCTTTTTCATTTAAGCAGCTTTTGTCCTCCTCAAAGCCCTGAGTGTTTTTTTTATTATTATTATTTAAGCCAGTTGTATATTGTTTTCATGACCTAGAAATAATCTACCTCAGGGTATATCTGTGTTGAGGCAACAACTGATTTTGCTCAGCATGGTTCTACCATAAGAGGTTAATGCTTTTTAATTACATCAAATCAAACCACTTCACCCTTGGGCTCAAGTCTTTGCTGTTTTTACAAACAAAAAGTTGCAGGTAAATGAAGAAAACATAATTATTTCCCTATATATATATATATATATATATATATAGGTATATGGTGTACATTTCACAGCTTTTATGAGATCACACTTGTTTATATTGCTTCTCAGAGGCGTCAACAGTCACCTCTACAGATTTACATTATTATATTCTTTCTCTCGTTACTGGCCCCACCTGGAAAGGCTTTGAACCTGCATTTTGTGTGTTGCAGGGTGACATGGGAGGTGAGAGAGTTCTGCAGAAGAAATGGACATCTTTCCTGAAAGCTCAGCTCTTGTGCTCTTTGCCTGATGATGGGTTCCCCTTTAACATAATCCAAGACATGTTTGTGCTGACACCCAGCCCAGAGGATTGGAAGAACACTCTGTTTTATGGAGTCTTCACATCTCAATGGTGAGGACCATATTTCACTGTATCTATTGCCAAAAGAAACAATGTCGTACCTTCAAATATTTTGTGCAGCTATACATGTTGTGATAAAACTGCTGTGTTCAATTCAGGCAGGCTCATAGCTGCCCTCAAGGACAGCAAGGTAGCTCGGTAGATTTGTGGGAATATTTGTATAAAAAAGTATTGGAGCTGGTTATTTGTGCCTTCTATAAAGTTACAGACAGCTTTCTTCAAGATTATACTTCTGAAAATAAGCAATTGTGAGATGCTTGTCTGTGTCTTTTAAGGTACAAAGGTGCTTCAAGAAGCTCTGCAGTGTGTTCCTTCACCATGGACCAAGTGGAAAAAGCGTTCAGCGGGCGATACAGAGAGGTCAACAGAGAGACCCAACAGTGGTACACATACAACCATCCTGTCCCAGAACCTCGACCTGGAGCTGTGAGTACCTGTCTGCTGCCCTCTGCTGGGGAACCTGCAAACACATTCATATCAACACTAAGACAGTATGTCATGTCAGCTCATCAGTCACAACCTCAAATTTGACTGCTGATCAAGGCTTGAACAGATATCTGTGGTGCTAGTATCACTGCCCTGCTCTCTGATTCTTATCAAACTACTGTTTCTTCCATTCCTGACCAATTTATCACAGTGGAATCGTAGAAAAATAGAAAAAAACCAAACTAAATCCAGCTGCAGTTTGTGTCACAAAAATGTAGGGGACTATATGTAAAAATGTGACTTCTTATGTTGCCTCCACAGTGTATCACAAATGCTGCCAGAAAGCAGGGAATCTCCTCCTCCCTGCACATGCCAGACAAGGTTCTGAATTTTGTGAAAGACCATTTCCTAATGGATAGCGTGATCCGCAGCCAGCCTCTCCTCTTGAAACGCAACGTTCGCTACAGCCAAATTGCTGTCCATAGAGTCCTGGCAGCACAAAAGGCCTATAATGTGCTCTTCATTGGCACAGGTAAAGGTCTCCACACTCACATTCACTATCACACAAAAACACTCTCAGATTGTGTCAGCTTGCGCCCCACAGAAACCTTCACAAAGATTTAGTCTAATTACAAGTTATATTGTCTCTCTTTTACAGATGATGGAAGACTTCATAAAGCCATTAATGTAAAAAACAAGATGCACATCATTGAGGAGATAGTGCTCTTCCGTGACTCCCAACCAGTGCAGCACATTGAGCTGGATACTGAAAAGGTACGGTGAGGCACTGAGAGAGGAAACAAGCCCGGTTTGTTTTACCATGATGTGAACTAATAAGAGGCTCAGTAAATGCATTTATGGGCAGTTTAGAGACGCCATGAGCCACAGCCCAAAGCAGACCTCATGTTCACCAAGCTAATTACATGCAACTTTCTCTCAGGGTATCAGTGAACAGTTGGGGTTTTAACAGTTGCAATTTTGACACTTCCTGAGTCCTGGCATGTCTTTACATAGATTCGTACTTCAGGGGAAAAAAAAGTAGTAAAAAAAAAAAAAAAAGCCAAGTGTAAAAAATTTAGTTCATGGTCAGACAGGGAAGATGCTGGATGAAAATAGTAACCCACTAACTGTATTTGGGGCACTTCCTTTCTTTCCCCTGCTTTGTCATCGCTCCTCCACAGGGTCAGCTTTATATTTCCTCATTCTCTGAACTGGTGGAGGTCCCAGTTGCTAACTGCACTAATTATCAGAGCTGCGGGGAGTGCATCCTCTCCAGGGATCCTTACTGTGCCTGGAATGGACGGCACTGTGTGGATGTCAGACAAGCTTCAACAAGAAAGTATATATCCTTCTGTCATCTACAAACATTTTCTGCAGTGAATGCTTTTAGAGAGACATTTCTGATGATGGTGGATATAAGACAATAAGGGACTACATTTGCCTGCACTTTCTAAGTAAATGTATTTGTTTCAGAACATGGCAGCAGGATGTAGATGAGGCAGACACATCAGCTATTTGCAACAAGACGGTGCCAAGCCCACGGCTTCCTAAACATCCACCTACACGTAAGTGAACTCCTCTTCTCTTATCAGTTAAAGACTTAGAGAGCAGCATTTTGCACTGGCTTTTTCATTTTCTCTATTTTAAATTGAGGTTTATATACACATCCGTTAACTGTGCCATGCAATTATAATTATAATGACTTCACCAGCAGATAAATCAATGCGGATTATTTCATGTAGAATCTGACTACATTGGTGTCTCTTCTTTATCTTACCACAGGAATGTCTTCATGCCAGGTGATCATTATCCCGGCCAACACCTTCAAAGTATTGCCTTGCAAGCTGCGGTCTAATCTGGCGGAAAGGAGATGGGAGTTCAGTGAGAGTGCAGGTCACTTCCATTACCCCAGCCCGGAGGGGGGACTGGTAGTGGTAGCTCAAGCTGACAGGCAGGAAACCTATGAGTGCTGGTCAGTGGAGGAAGGCTTCCGACAGTTGCTGGCAAACTACTGTGTGAGGGGTGAAGCCAAGCAGGAGAGCACCACCCTAACAGGCCATTCACGTGCACCACAGATTCCCCAGGAAGAGTTCATCATCCTGCCGGGGAAGGCCCGCTCACCACAGTTCAACACTAAGACCTACTGGAATGAGCTGATTGTGGTCTGCTCCCTCCTGGTGTTTTCCCTGGTGGTCTTCTCTCTGTTTGTGGTGTACAGGAACCGTGATCACATGAAGTCTATGCTCAAGGAGGGAGAGTGCCCCAACATGCAGCAGAAAAAGTCCAGAATAGTGGTGAAACCAGCTGAGAACTTGCCACTCAATGGCAACACAGTCACAGCATCAGTGTCAGATCACAAGGGCTACCAGACCCTTAACGACAACTACATCTGCAGCACTCCACCGCACGAGTGCTCATCGCCTGACAACAGCAAGAGCTTTTCAGAGTCAGAGAAGAAGCCTCTGAACTTAAGAGAGAGCCACGTAGAGATCTCACCCACATGCCCACGGCCAAGAGTCAGACTGGGCTCTGAGATAAAAGACTCCATAGTCTGAGGCTGGCTTCATATTACGTGGAGTGATTTATTTTAAACTGTCAGGAAAGAGTGCACTTGCTGCGAAAGACAAAACCCTGTGAGAGGGAAAACTGAGGAACATAAGACTCTTCGTGGAGAGACATTTCATTACACAGATTTTTTGCACTTTGTCTTTTTTTTGGGGGGGGGTCTGCTCCTGTGGCTGATAAACATTTCTTTTAATCCCACTCTCAATAGACACACATCCCTCTCCCCATTCAAGTGTATTCAAAAGCACGCTGATGAAGTTCCAGTTTGCCTTCAGACTTTTAATGCTTTCACACATGGCTCACAGGAATGTAACAAGCGTAGAGGTGGCATTGCAACCATGATTCAGCTTCTGAATTTCATAGTATTGCAGCTCAGTCTGTCCACATAATTCACAGGTGATGCTTTGAAATGCAGAGTGATATTCAGATATGTTCCTATTAACAGCTGACAATGTTTGTGGGTTTATTTTCATTCTGTCTTATGGTAATAGCCTACCCTTCAATGAGGTTATGCACTATGTTCTGTACTGTAGCGAGGTAAACACTCACACCAGAAAATATGCCAACAACTCAGTGGCAGGCAAGAGAGATAATAAAAGATGCCCTGTCATACTTTCTTTTAGATAGCCTGTGTGTGTTCACACAAGTATATTCATTGTTTGGGCTGAAATATACATAGCAACAGAGAAGGACTTCAGATAAGAGTGTTACAGTAGTGAAAAAGTTGATCAAAAAGAAATCATTATTAGTTAACTGAAAGAGGACACAAACAAGGAATTGCCTAAATGAAAATGTTGCAAAAACCCTCACCACCTCAATCTTCACACACCAAAAAAAAAAAAAAGATTATGTGGTCATAAATGACTCAAATGTTGCTTTTTAGTATTGATATTAGTGGATAGAAATATTCCTCTGTGGAAGCTTGACTTTCAACAGGGTTTTCTTTCACCAAATGTGATAAAGGGAAAAACTCATTCCAGGTATTATCATTGCTGTTCTTCGTGAGATAGGCCGTCTATGCAAAGCAAATAATGTGAAGTGGGGTAAACACCAAGATAACCTCACCTTGAGACTGAGTAAGCACAAAGGTGTTGGCACTGTTAATGACTTTAGGATCAGTGGCACTGCAAACACACCCCAATATGCACACCCACCCCCCCCCACACACACACAGACTCGCTCTCACTCTCATTACACTAAGTATGCAAGAGATCTTAGCCATTTCGGTGTACTTGTCCATGTAAGGTAATGAAACTCTGAAAGACTGGCATAGGAAAAACAAATGATTAGAGACACTATGAAAATGTAAATCTTTGGCTGTTAATTTATCTCAATGTGATATAAATATATATCCAAATTATTCTTTTACTACAAAGAGACATCTAGTTATTCATTGATGTTTAAAATATCTATCACTACTTTCAAAGGGAAACTATAATAAATATTTAAAAATAGTACACTTATTCATAAATCAAGTTATATAACACATCTGTATAACTTCAATTTTGATATATATATTAATTGCAGAGTGCCAATGAATGGAAGAAAAGGCTGTCTGCTTGCTTAAATGGTTTTAACGGCAACCATGAAAGCAATAACTTTCATTTTCATCTAATAATAAACATAACCATTATTATCTTCATTATCCATCTCCATATTCACAGATAAATAATTATAAACCATATTATCCACCAAATTAATGATTCAGATGTTTAAAGTAACTTGAAAGCATTTTTCATCTAACTTGAGTTTGACTTGAGAATTGTAATGAGGCCAGCAAAATAAAAAGTTCAATAAAACGCAGGAAGGGATGTTGCTCCACTCAGAATGCTTTGGATTTGCACATGATGTTGAAAAGCCTTAGTACAATGCAGGTTATGGTTTTGATAAGAAATCTGCCTTGGGGAAAACGGATAATGCCTTCTGACACAATAATCAAGAGATGTGCCTGTTGGGATAATGATCTAACCAGGTAGTAGTGCTGTAGAGTCAAATGCTACACTGTAGGTGTGACAGGACTGGCCATTGCTCAGATACAGGAGTGAATACATGTAATTTAATACTGTCAATGTTGTACAGTATGTTCTCATGAGGTGTTTGTTATATTTTTTATTTTTTGTTACGGTGGCTTCAACCACAGTCAGGGACGAAATTTTATTCTTAAATTGTAGCACATAAATAACCACTGGCTGATTTTGAAATAATAAATTATAGATAAGTATTAGTATTATGTTACTTTTCTTGTAAATGGCAAACACAGCAAATATAAATTTCAAAGACCGGTCATCTATAAACCTCATGCAATATGAAAGATTCATGCTTTGACTGTTAATGAAAACATAAATGAAAGGCAGCTTTTGGTGAAGTTGCTGTCATAACAACAATATTAAATTTGCTAAATGCTGAACAAATATAAAGTGATTTAGTAAAATATGTGCAGGTACTGAACATGCTTTTTTGACACCAATCCTAAAAATACCATAGTGAAAGTATCGTCTGCTCTCTTTAAATAAACCACTATAGTCAGGCCTTCTGTTTGTGACAGTACAAGTTGCTCTGACTCTTGTCAACATGTATTGTAAAAATTATAAGTAAAACAAAGTTTTTATGTAAAACTGTTTTGTAAATTCAGCTGCCAATGTAAAAATGTTAATTGTATTTTTTTTGTACATCACTACTGTTTTTGTTTGTTTTGTTTTTTGTTTTTTTTTTGTACTGTATATAAAAAGCACTTTATTTTAATTTTTCAAATAAAGATCAAATGGATACTTTTTTTCTTTTTTTTTTTTTTTGAATGGCTGGTGATTTTTGTGAACTAAAACATACTCCTCAGCATCCTGTAGAGTAAGTTTGTGCTTATTTATTTGGATGAGTGTTGGCCACATTATGAAATTTTTACGATCATAAATTACATATCTCAGTATTTAGTTTCAATCTCTAAGGGTGGACCGAGCAACACAACACAAACTGCAAACCCGGGAGAACAAAGGGGAGTGTCAGATAAACTCACATGAGTTCCACACCTGAAAGGCAAATAGAGGTGAGCACTTGCGTATCTCAAGTTTCTATTGTATGACAGCGCCATTGCACGTATGGATGACATCTACCGACGAATGAAGCAAAGTAAATATACCAACTTTGGTTACTGCAGTATCGGAAGGACACACTGGGTTAATGGATGTGGATGACACCCGCCTACACGGAGATCTGGGCCAATGAGTAGCTCCTGAGATCTTAATTGAGACCTTAACTTTGGTGGCTCAGCTACCGAAGCTAGAAATCAGGAGAGGCGGCGTCAAATTTTAACCTCACATTTTATGATCCTTTTTCTTTGTGTCTTTTTTTTTTTAATCATGGACCGACCCAGTCTCCGAAGACTATTTTCCGCTTGCGATGTGGACAAATCCGGGCAGATCGAGTACGAGGACTTCACAGTTGTTTGCCGGGAGCTGAACGTCCCGGACACCGAGATCAAAACTCTGTTCGACAAGTTCGACGCGGATCGAGACGGATACATCGACTACAGAGAGTTTTCATCCAGATTTCATGAAGTTTCAGAGACTCTGGAATTGGCGTCTTTTGGCGCCGGGTCGTCCCAAAACCGGGACTGTTCGAGGGAAGAGTTCTTGGGGAGGATGGACGCCGAGTCTCTGCTGTCCCAGAGGTAAAACCACCTGATAGGCTGCTCCGGGTTTACCAGGACTCAGCTAGCTAAACAGCTAGCCGTCCGGTAAAGGTTAGCTAACGGAGCGCCACTTGGTGGTTTCTTTAGCTGCTATGTGGATTTATAACTTTTATTTTCAAGCTCTCGGATAAACCTGATGGCTCACACTGAAAACGAGAATCAAATCTAAATCTCAAGAGTTTAAGCCCCGCCGCACTGCTCACCTATTAATTAGCACATTCAATTAAGTTAATATATATATATTTTAATGATATGTCGGTATGCTACTATCGGAAATAGATCAAAAATAAGTCAAACACTTGAATTAGACGCCGTCTTACTGGCCTTTGTCGCAGCTTTTAGTCGCATCCCACGGCTCCTCAGCAGGTGGATTTAATTACAGTCACTCCGTTGTCATGTAATCAACAGGTGGTCTCCATGACAACCGAGCGTGAAGAAGGCCGTGGGGTGCAGGTGAAAGCTCCGGAAAAGGCTTGTAAGTGTCAACATTTTGGTCTGTTTTCGTTTTCAGTCTACCGTCATGAGCAGCAGCGGACAAAATGACAGAACACAACGCCGCAGTGTAACGTTATATACTTTAACAGCGCCAAAAATGACTCTCATTAAAGCTTACCTTGCTATCTCAGAATATTTCCGTGAATTGGTTTTTATCGTTTACATCAGTGAGAAAACAGCACTGACATTCCTGTTTCCTGTCTTCTTCCTGTAGTCTGAAGGAGCAGGTGGCTGATCTTTACCAGACCATTTCTTCCTCTGCAAACATGACTCTGCTGCAGCAGTATGAGGAGATCATCCACTCTCTGATCAGACAAAGCCTGGACACCAAACTGGAGTGTGAACAGCTCGAGACCAGCTTGAAGCGGTAAGAACAAAATGTCAGTCTGAATTACATTTCAGAGCATCTGAACTGTGGGACAGAAAAAAGGAAGTGGTTATTAAATAGGGCATCAGTAAATAAACACGAAGTAACAACACATGGATGTCAATGATGACCGACACTTTGTATGCAGGTGACTCCAATAGCATTTAAAAACCATGAATGTCCTCACTGATGTTACAGAGCTGTGGTGACATGCTGCCCTCTTGTGTCTTATAACCATGGGGAAGATAATAAATTGAAGAAAATTTTGTAATCTCATTTTAGTTGACCTGATTTCACCCTCTTGTATCTCTGGTTTGGTCTTCACTAACAAGAAAAAGTGTCCCTAGCTGTTTGAAATTCATAAAAAAAAAAAAAAAGCTGTGTATTACTTACATGCTTAGTATAAAAGCATATTCACATTTCATTGTTTCACAGTTTTTAATTTTATAAAGGCAATATTTTTAAGATTTTCTGATCATAAAGTTACTGTGGTGATGATAACAATAGACTAAAGATAATAATGTCAAGTTAAGAATTTTTATAGTAATTACTGATATTCACAATAGTGAACAACAGGGACAAGAAATTGCTTTGAGAAAGCATGTCTTTCCTTTAAACCTGAAAAGTGACCTTTCCCTTGACACCTTAAATTAACTATTGAAATAGAGTCCTACAAATGGGAACGGAGTGTGTGTAACTCATTCTTGTTTTGGTGTGTAATCTCTCTGCTTCAATAGCTGCACGGCATGTGAAAGGGGACATTCCTTGCTCAAGGAAGTAGGAAGACTTAAATGTGTTGCCTTGCCTGTTCTTTTTATCCTTTTTATGAGCGAGGTCTATTCCAACTTTTTTGTTGTAATTAACATAATAAAAAAAAAACCTGACAGTTTGAAAGCTTAACTTAAAAATAAACAAAAAAACTTTTGAGATCTTATTAAAAAAATAAAATGAATTCAGTGTGTGATAAAGTTTAGTGTGTCTGGAATCTGTGTTTCAAAGTCTGTCCCTCCCTTGACTCTGGTTGGTCTGAGCTGTCTGACGAGAGCAGAGCAGTCACAACTTCAGCATGTTTAGAGTCAAATCAGTCAGGTACAACTGACATACAGATAGTAGGTGAACTGATTTGTATTTTTATACCTGCTATTTTAATCTCTAGGACTGCTGTTGTAGAATCTGCCTGCATAAACATGAATGTACATTTCTGTTCAAACAGAGCTGAGGAGATGAACAACAGTCAGCTGGCAGAACTGGAGGACGATGTACAACAACAACTTGCCAAAACAGAGGCGAGGGTGAGAGATGAGGTGAGTGAAATACCTGCAGAATTTATTGTGGAACATTATTTTTGTGATTCATTCGAATGCTTATAAAAAAGTCCAAGTTTTATGTATAAAACTAGATGAATTGGCTGTTAGATAAAGCAGCATTTAGTCAATAAAGAGTGCACAGAGAAATTGACTAAAAGAAAAGAAAATATTTTCTAGCTTTTCTACACATTTCTTGTTGGTTTCTAGTGAGCTACCTGCATATTTGTGGTGTAGCAAACAGCAGTTGATTACATGTCTCCCCACAAAGAGCCTCTGTAAAGTCAGATGAAAGCTGCTCTTCAAGGCCTGAGCCGGCCTCTTTACTGCTTTGGTTTCATGTTTGCAGGAGTGTAAGAGAATGGAAGGAATTATGGCTTCCATGCAAAGGAAGCATGCGAATGAGGTTGGAGACCTGCATGCAACTGTGGACAGACTGTTAAAGGTAAGTTTCACCACAGAAATGTGTATTTACTTTGTATTGTCATAGTAAATGGATTGTGTGAAGATGGCTTAACAGTTTCATGTATCATTAAAGAAAGTCCACTGTACCTGAAAGACAACACAAAGCCCCTGTATGTGCAGCCATATGGTCATTTTTTGGGAAACCCTGACAGAGGAACACATTTTCTTTTAGGTTACTCGTCAAGAGTACCTTTTTTAAGACTTATTAAAACCGAGTATCTGGAATCCACACATAGTATTATAAACAATGTGTCAAGATCCAGCTGGGAATGAAGTACATTTCAGATGTGTCTCCAGTGACCCCTCTTGACCAGATTTTGCTTCTGCACTCGCATTAAGCAGTACAGAAAAAAAAAACAAAAAAAGGGTAGGGTAGGGTAAAAATATAGGGAATAATATTTATACCTCTCCTATATTCCCTATAATGTTGGGAATATAGGGAATAAAAGTGTATAAAAAAGAAAAATCTAAGGAACAAAGACAACAGATGACACAGTGTGGGGGGGTACAAGAGAAAGATGAGCCAAGATATATTTTTCAGTGGCTTGTTGTGCTTTATGTGTACCACTCTATAGTGTTATCAGAGAAAAAATTGTATTCACAGAATAACACATACATAGATATAAGGGCAGGTCATTCTACCTCTAAAGTCTCTGCACTAAAATACATGCAGAGTTGTCTGATCATAAATGTACAGCTCTACTATAACTACAGGAGTTGCTCTCTGGAGTTTTGAGGTGCAGTCAGACAGAAATTTGGTGCAGATGAATTTAAATGAGAACCAGGGAAAGAGTTTGCTTGTGGTCAAAAATTTCTTTTATCTTGTTAGTTTTCAGACACTTTTGTTTGTCCACTAGCTGGGAAAGCTCCTACATTACCATGCCACACACTATTTCCTCTTGTGCCTGCTTTTTTGTCAGACAGCGCCTGAGTATATTTTTAAATCTTTCTTTTTTTATGGTGTGTGTGTGTGTGTGTGTGTGTGTGTGTGAGTGTGAGTGTGAGTGTGAGTGTGAGTGATTCCTTGGGGTACACACTGTCAGGAGATAACAACACTGCAACAAACCAAAATTTTATATACATAGGATTTGGTTATGTCTTGTGTCTACAGTTGCTCTCTAGATGGCATGTCAGCACTACAAGAACTGTTATTGGTCTTCATTGCCAGCTTATTTTTTTGTTTGTTTGTTGTTGTTTGTTTTTGTTTTTGTTTTTGTTTTTTCAAAATTTTCAGTGAATGTGACAGCTGCTGGCAGTAAAGACCAAGATCAACCAGGCAAAAGAGAAGTTCAATCATCTTCAATCCTCTTTTTCAGTACCATGCATGGTTGCAGAAAATGTGCTTTATTACAGTTTCAGTTTTATTTCAGTTACACAAATCATTGCATGATCATAGTTTTAAAATCATTAAAAAGGACACAAACTACCCCATTGTCACTCTACATCACATAGTAAACATGCAGTAGCTTAAATACATGAACTGAATACATAAACAGTCAGGTGTTATCAACAGGTGAACTCTGATTCAAACACAGAACTTTGTTGGTGTGTGTGCTGTGTCTTAAGAGTTTTACAAAGGCAACTGGACAAATTTTATTTTTGATGTGTATTATTTAAATAATTATTTTGAGAGCTTGTGAAGAAAAAAAAAACTGTCAGCTAATATATTGTGATAAGATTGTTATAAACAATGTTATCACTCATGTGTGGACACAAAATGACCGGTTTTAGTTGAAGATGTTTTGTTTTGGGGTTTTTTGCCAAAAGCTGTTAAATGCATGTGTTAAAATTCTGCCACTGATGCATCATCATCATCATCATCATCATCAAGAACTAACAGTAATACTTGTGTGAATTACTCATTTGAAGAGCCAAGAAGACTCTGAATTCAACCATTCAAGGGAGGAAGTAATCAAACTGAACAAACAACTCAGCGATCTCTCGCAGGTGTGTCATGTTGGAAGAGATTGGATTATATGAATAAAGCACACACATGCTGTAACCACAAACTTCCAGATAACCATTAAATCCCCACAGGAAAACGAGCATCTACGCGCCTCTCTATTGCAAGCCCAGACAAACATCGCCATCCTGCACTCAGAGCTGGACAAGCTGAAGAACATGTATGCAGATCAGAAAGCTCAACATCAAAGGTGACACCCTGTGCTAACATCAAACTCGACTCAAATCTGAATTACATAAAAAACGACCCAACATCAAATACAATATGTGTGTATGTTTTTACAGAGAAACAGAAGAGCTGAAGATGATGGTTATGGAATATCAGTCATACTCCAGTCAGATTCAGATCCTACAGTAAGTCTGTCTTCAGTAGATACAGCTGCCCAGTTTGGATATTTAGGAAATAGTTAAGAGTTAAGTTAAATGGTGCACACATCAGTCCCTCACTTGCTAATGCAACGTATCTTGTACACATCTATTGTGTGTTAGTAAATGTCATTGTCTTGTATTTCCTTGAACACATCATTAGGGAAACAAATAAAAAGCTGTACGATAGCAATGACGGGCTTCGCTCTGCATTGGCGAATGAAGGACTTGCAGCTAAAAGAAGGGTGAGTCTCTTTTGCTGATGACATATTTCCTCATACCCACTGGCTCTACATTACATAAAAGCTGCCAATCAATTGTTTCAGTAGTTGAAGTGTAAAAGTTTCCTCCCTGACATGCCTCCCTGGTTACCTGCTCAACAGTTGTCTCCTCAAAATGAAATCCCTGCTCGAAAGATGAAACCCCTCCGACAGAGCACACTTAACCACAGCAGGTATATAAACATTTTTAAACATACTTTGTTGAATCTGTGAATTGATGATGGTTAATGAAGTTGTCACAGCTAAAGCCTCTGTGGCTGTTGGTGCTTTGGTGCAGTTCAGAGTACTCTCATGTGGCGACTTGGGCTGATAAATACCTGGACAGTGGAGTCTCACTGCCGATGGACACAGCTGAGGGCTCAGCCAATGAATACGATAGTGACGACAGCAGAGGCTCAGTGGAAACGGTGCACCACAGTTACTCCTACATCCCCTCTGATGTTGAGGTCAGAACACACATTAAGCCCACATAATGTAATATACATAAGAAATAATCAATATGCTGCGGAGCTGTCAGGATTTAAAATCAGTGTTCTCCTTGTCAGATATCAGAAGTAAAATCAGAGGCTGCAGCATCAGTGGCTCCCAGCAGATGTAGCTCCTTCACATCATCCATAAGAAGACGTTTGTCTGCATTTTCTACAATGGTAAAATGATGCACGACTTCCCCCCAGTATTTGTTGTTTTCATTATTTGTGCATTACAAGTCAAAAGGTTTAGACTTTTTCTCATTTTTATGAAATTTCAATTGTGCAACTGCAGTTAGTAGCATTAAATAGTAGAGTGGTAAATTGCAAAATGCACAAGGTAATAAAAAAAATGAATAAATAAAGTCACCAAAAACTGAAAAATCACATGGCTTTGGAAGAAGATTAAAAATTTTGTGATTGGACAGCTTTTCTGAAGCAATGGGTTCCCTTTAGACTGCCACATGTTATTAATTTATGCAGGCATTAGAAACCGACATAGAAGAAAGGGAAGAACCAGCACAGATGTACCGTCTGGTTTTAGCTGGAGATGCTGGAGCAGGAAAATCCAGCTTCATGCTGAGACTCAGTCTTAACGAGTTCAGAGGAGACATTCAGACAACGCTGGGTGGGTGCCATTGCAAATATGTCACATTTAATGAAGGCCTTGATGCATTCTTGATTTCAGACTTGAAAATCTGCTTTTTGATTCTCAGGAGTTGATTTTCAAATGAAGAAGATGTTAGTGGATGGAGAAAGGACGAGCCTGCAGATATGGGACACAGCTGGGCAGGAGAGGTACTGCACTGACTCAGTGTTTCTCCAGGAAGTAGCGATGGAAATCATGACATTATTAATTAAAATGGCTCAAGACTAAAAATGTTTTCCTTGTATGTCAGGTTCCGCAGTATTGCTAGATCTTATTTCCGCAAAGCTCACGGCGTCCTGCTGCTCTATGATGTTACTTCAGAGAGCAGCTTTCTCAACATCAGAGCATGGGTGGATCAGATTCAGGTAACTGGAAATGCTGACTGACATGAAGAAGATGAATGACAGTGAATGACCTCGCCAAAACGCAAGGCTATATTTCACAATGTGGTGTGTGTTTATACAGGATTCAACAGATGAGAAAATCCCCATATGTGTTATTGGAAACAAGGTGGACCTCCGAGAACAGCTCGCAGAGGGAAGCTGTGTGAGCAGTTTGCATGGAGAGAAGTTGGCCAAGGTGTGTAACTTTTCATTGTATCTGATAGGAAAGGTGTTTATGCAGGCACCTGGCCTGCCTGGTGTCCAAATAAGCTGACTCCACTCAGGTTTGTCGATGCTTTGCTCATAGGCATACGGTGCCTTGTTCTGCGAAACAAGTGCCAAAGAAGGAACCAACGTTGTTGAGGCAGTGCTTCATCTAGCGAGGTAGGAGGCCAGAGAGTGACAGAGCTAGTTTTAAGTGTTTTTCCTCCACAAACAATGGCAACACAGTTTTTTCCATTTTCCACAGAGAAGTGAAGAAAAATGTCAAACTGAGGCGCCAGTCAGATTCTCAGGTCAGACTGAGTCCAACCAACCCCAAGAAGACTCTTAACAGCTGCTGCAGACTGTAGATACTGGTGGAAGGAGCAATGAAAGACAAGGCTTTTTATTTTGTGATGACCAGACGAATTTTCTTACATGTTTTAACTTTTAAATTTAAAGTCTGAAATATATTTTCTATAATAAATATATTGTGAATGGTCATTCTCAAATAGAAATGAAGGATCTGTCTTACTGAAAAAATGTGCATGTACAAATATTAATGAACATAATATGTTCATGCTCGCATTTCTTTTTTTTTTTTTATAACGAACACTGCCTCAACCTAGAGGTAAACATTTATAATGTTTGTATGTCCAAAACGAAACGACAAACGATTTGAAAATATTGAAATTTATACACTTTTACATTTTGATCAAACTTCTGTGAGAGATGTAATTGTTTCATTAAACAAATCGAAGCAACACAACTACATACAATTTTTTTTTTTTATATTTTTATTTTTAAGTTTCGATGTAAGATATATTACAATGCAGTTTTAACACATTTACTTTTTGAAGCTGAATTTTACAGATTTATGTTGTTGAAAATCTTACTTATTTACAAACATTACTTTTTGTGGTTTGGTTGCAGATTTTACAAAAGTGCCAGAGACTTTTTTTTTATTATTATTATTATTATTATTTAAATATCTGTTCCAAGATCCATACTTTATGACAAAAAGAAATGCAATCATGTTTCTAAATAAAGCAAACATAGCAGGAACAATGACTTTAAGCAACTGTTGAATCAATCAGCAAAAATCTCTGCTGCTAGTGTGCATTCATCTGATGCTGGACTATTCTCATTTTAATTAACATTAACATTGCACATTTTCAGTCATAGCAATTTTCTACCTGGTGGAACTTGCGTAAACACCATTTTAGGCTGTGGAGCTGCTGCGTTGCATAACTCACAGCCTTTTCACTGGAGACCAAACTTCATCCCTTCAGATGGTGGTGATGTGCAAATTGCAACCAGCCCAGCAAAAGACTTCAGTGTCTTGCAGTCAGAATCACCGATGTCACTAAGCTTCCCAAAGCCACCACCAGAGCTCCGAGTATAAACTTCCAGGAAATTCCCTAAAACCCCACACCAAAGATACACGTCACAGTGAAAATCCAGACTGTTTTTTTATGAGAGGGACAGTACTGGTGATGTTCCTCATTTCACTTACGGATGGTTTCTTCTTCGGTGGAATGAGAAAAGGTGCAATATTTTCTCCAGGCACCTCTGCTGGTTTGGATTTCCATTGCTGGGTGTCTTTGCCTCCTGATTGCCTTTTGACGAGTTTAGACAGCTCGACGTGGATTGCCTACAGAAAAGGGGAAAGAAAAATCCAAACACTCTTTGTAAGAAAATATTTTTCTCCTGCTTGAATGTTGACAAGCAGAGTATATTACAATATGTTCAACAGGTAAAACTGCAATACCTAAATTTCCCAGCAGATGAGAGCAGAAGTCTAAAATGTAAGGCCCTAGAAAATCTGAGGAAGGCTGAGCAGAAGCCAACGAATGATGATAATGTTCTTTTTTTTTTTATTTCCTACAAAGGATTTATCTTCCATTCCAAGGACTTATATAATATTTCTTTAAAATCATTATATTATCATGAAAAGCAATCTGCAGCTATTAACTGCATTGTGCTGCATTTTTCTTATGTGAACATCTACAGACTGCTGTACAATAACTTTCTCACAGAGCAGCTAAATTGGGCTTCTGCAAAGAATTTTATTCAGCACTGAGACAAGAGTGTAATTACCAAAGCAGCAGATATTTTAGTTTTGTCTGGACGGGACCAGTCATATGTTATGGCAGCGTGCCCTATAGGTCAGGTTATTGTTAAACTGACAGCAGTGTGTGTAGCGAGCAGCTGTTAGAAATGGATTTTTGTTCAAATCCAGCATGCAGAACGTCAAAAACTGTGAATTTAAATAACAACCATTTTTTGTTGCAAACAATTGTTCTGACCATTTTGCCTGATTACACAGCATGGAAAGTCTATACTTTGGCTGGCTAAGTCGAAGGCTGGCTTCATTCTACTATTTTTATAATCACAATATTCAGCTCATGCATGTGTTATTTTTACCAGGTTTGCTATGCAACTCTAAGCAGTGTGGTCACATCTGTAGACTGCCAGATGTGCAGTTTGTGAGATCCTCTATGGAGGATTTGGCAGATTAGACAAACCAAAAAAACAAGACAGAACAGGCACTCAGAAGTACACAAATCTGTTCACCAGGATCTCTTCTCTCCGGGCTAATGTGTGAATAACTTTCTCTGTAAACTCGAACCTTTCACACAAGACGCAAGACAGGTTTTTGTTCAGGGTGATGAGGTGGTGACCAAAGTTTCCAATGATTGTTTTCTGTTAACTGACAAGATGTATTTAACACCAACAATTGTAAGTTATCAGGGTGTGGATGGTTATGTGCCTGATGACGAGGTGGGAACTCAAACTGAAGCTAAATGTTGAAATTTGATCAGGGATGAGACTGATTCTGCATCAGGCACACTGTGTTAACCAAATAAGTGTATACATTGGTGCTTCTACAAATAATTGGTCCAGCATTTGGTAAATGCTGTTGGGTGGATTGGAATGAAATTTTGTGCAGACATTCGCAGTCCTCAGATAATGAAGCCTGCTGACTTTTCCTCTAGCTTCTGGTTTTAAGTGAAATGTCTCAACAACTATCAAAATCATCATAAATCATCATGAAATTTGAAATAATCATGGTATGATATATAGTTAGCGTATGATATAACTTTATATTTGTTGTCGATTAAGGCAAATAATTGTGTGAGGGAGTTAGTTACAGGTTCCACCATAAATGTTTTCTTATTAAAATTCTACATATTGCTTTTAAACCTTGTATCTGTAACAAATTCGATGTCATAAATCTAATCAGCCATTTCTTTATTTGTATTGATGGATAGATTCAGTGGCTCTAGTAATGAAGTCGGCCTAATTTTAGTTTGACCTTTCCTTTGTGTATATGAGGGATGGATGGGATTCACAGGCTGATGTGGAGGAGACATGGTGAGTGGGATGTACCAGCCACATCTCACCTTAGTGGCTGGCTCCAGTTTCAAGGCCTTTTTTAGCACGTCCATCGCCTCTTTGTATTCACCCTTGTCTGACAGGAGCTGAAAGAGATTAGAAACCCTTCAGTGTGACCACTGGTGGTGGACCCATAAATCAAAACAGGCAAAAAACAGACAGCAATAATGTAGCTGCTATTTTTTCCCCCTTAACAATAATTTAATATAATCCCATATTAAACAAATTCTGATTCCTTCCAGGAACTCACCAAGCAGTTATCAGTTATGAGATGATAAAGAACAAATGAGATGCTCCATGTTGTCTCTAGGTAATTAGACCACAGGATGGGCTCTCACCTTTCCCACTCTGAAAAGGGCCTTAACGTTGTTCGGCTCGAGGGCCAGAACGCTGCGGCTGGTGTCCAGTGCCTCATCGTACTGCTCCAGTTTAAGATGAGTGGCGGACAGATTGTTCAAACACTTCACCCTGTAGTCCTGCACCTCTTCCTCCTCCGCCACCAACGCGCCATCACTGCTACCTCCTATGCAGAGACAGAGACACACAGATGATCAGGTATGATCTACTGTAGATATTTCAACACAAAGCTTTGACCCAGAGTATCCAGTCTGAGGGAGGACTTTAAATAAAATAGTTTTCAGGCTTTTGAGGATAAATTCCATCTGGCTTCCTTATTAGACTTTGCCTTGTGTTTTTATATTTAGCGGAGGATTGTATATCTGTCCCTGCTGTATCAGCTGGATGGTTTCATCATTAGATCCATACATACTGATTTTAAGACTGCATTGGTCCAGGTAAGGAGCACTTTTATCTTTGGCCCTGAGCATGATGAGCAGTAAATACCAGCAGCTCAAGGACAACATCTGAATGGGTGCATTATTTTCACCAGACTTCTCTGATTTATGGTTGAGTTAATACCACTCTTTACATTCTTTTTGTTGAGTGATTTTTATTTATTTTATTTTATTTATTTGTAACTTGAAAGCAGCAGAACAACATGTGAACACAAAACTGACATATGAAGTCATTGCAAACATCTTCACATTTCAAAAAGTTGTCAAATCGGGTTCCTGGCCAAGTAATTTCATTCAAGGTCTCCTTCATCACCCACTGTCCTTTTAGCTGTGACTTTGGTCTCCTACAGTTTCCAGGGGACAAAACAGGCTCCACTGTGACCACCAGCTATTCACTAACATGTCTGACTGTCATTCGGCGTTGGCAGGTTGTGTACAATAACTTTATCACAACTTTTATTACCAGTCTGATGTACATGTAAAAGATTGGCCTTGACTTTATTCGGCCAAGGGCCTTGAGACAGTGTAAGTGGTGATTTTGAGCAGAAAACATCTGTTGCTGCAGCTGGAAATGATTACACTGAACCAAACACATGACTAATTTTTCTAAATGAAAATATTTATTGGTGCAGCTTTGAGCTCCAGATTTACAAATCTCTTACTGATTCCATCGCCTTGTCTTTCTGATCAGTAAAGAACAATGTACAAAACAGAGTGTCATCTGAATGTCACCATTCGATTGACTGTCACTGCTGAACAAACTCAGTGTGCTTGGTATTTCCAAAACTTCCCACAATGACAAAGCCAGTGAGCAGAAGCTGTGTTGATTGATTGATTGATTGATATTTCTTTCTTTTTTCTTTTTTCCTTTCTTTTCCCTCCTCAATTTTATTCATTTCCTTCCATTAAAGTTGAAATGCAGTTGCATGTGATTCCTATTTCACCGATTTCGGTAATTTATAATCCCCTCATGGCATGAATTGTATTTGTAAATTAAATCTGATTTAAATCTGATAGGTCCAAAATGACTTAAAAGGAGTTTATAAGCTGATGTCTCTCCTTCCTAATTATTATAATTTTTTTTCCCTGGTCGTCTCCTCATCCACTAATTACTTGATCTCGATGCTCTGATAAACTCCTCTCTTCAGTCCGACATCATTGATAGTTTTTGAAACAGTTCATGATTTTCTCTCCACGGACTTGTTCAGTTACATTTTCCTCTTGGGCCCACCCTGCCTCATCAGTGATTAAAGTTATTAAGGGGTGGAAATTATATGAAATTTGATTAGCTTTGATTATGCAAAAGAATAAAGCAAAAAACATCTATCGTGACCCTCGGCTCTGATGGATGTTGCTCTGCATCATGATGGTGTGATTAGTGTGATGGCAGACTGGAGGGGAGCACTGAGCTGTGATGTCATTTTGGGCTGAGACTGATGTGAAAATGTGTCTGAGGTCTCTTGACTGTGTAAATGTGCGTGTGTCTGCGTGCCCACACTTTGGTCTGTGCTATACTTCCATTTGCTCCTTTTCCTGGGAAAAGAATGCTCATATAAACTAATATGACACATTTCCAGAAGAGCAAAGAGTACGGGGATATTTTCTATGAAAAAATTCAGGTTTGCATACTGAGTTACCTTGGCTGTGTGTTGTTAGCACATCCAGAGCCATACAATAGGCTTTGGCCGCCATGCTGTATTCTTCTCTCTGAAAATGAAAGTTTCCTCGCTCTCGTTTCTGGTTGCCGATGCGGATGCGGTCTGCAATGGGCAGAGTTAATGGGTCTGGTTTCTCTCTAATGTCCAGCAGCTGGAGCTGGTAGAGTAAAGGAGCCCAGGCTGGAATATCAGGCCCTCTGCAAATACAGAAACACAAAAACAGGCACACATAATCAATATCATTATGGGGTAAGCAGTAAAAGAGCCTATGATTCTTCATCTAAAAGTCACTCCAGATGTCCCCCAAAGAACACGCTGATCTTTTAAAGGTTGTTTAAATCAATCAGGAAATCAATCAGTTTAAAAGTGATAAGTGCCAGCTTCAAGAAGAGCAGAAACAAGCAAGTCAATATCCTGTACATGAACCCAAAGCTCTTCCATGTTATTTAACAGTTGTGTTCAAATTACAGTGCTGTGGCTAGTACACTGGACTTATAAAATAATATAATAAAAAATAGTGTCAAATAGGTTTATGTCCAAAATCAAGTCATTACATTTTGATTTTCCTCTCCATGAGCACTGGTGCTTTTGTGGGACACCAGAATGACTTTACAGAGTGATAAGCAAAACTTACCATTAGTTTCACCATTTGTTATTATAAAATTAAATTAAATTTTTGACTCTCATGACAAATCTAATGTTTTATGTCTGTGCCTTTTTATCCGTGGTTGCCCATTGAGAGTAAACGCAACAGAGATAATGACTGCTGCTGTCGGGTCTTGGATTCACTTTAGACAACAAACTTTGCTTTGATCAACTCAACGATATGATCCAACACTGCCAAAAAAACATCATTATACATAGAGTCAAAGTATTGCTCATCCTCATGCAGCACATTTTTTGATGTATATATATTTTATTTTTATTTTTATTCATTTGGTTTATTTATTTATATAAATATATATATAAATAAATGTTTTCAAGACAACTTCCGTGACTAACAAAAACCTACAAAAACCTTTTATCCTACAGCACCAATAAACACTTGAGGTTTTGTGTTTTGTGTGACTCTGCCACAGGTATTTTGTCCTAGGTTTGTGTCAGACGCAAACACATGGCTCAGGAAAACAGCGTTTGGAATATAAATATAAAAAACTGTGATATCAGACAATGCAGTTAAAATTGACTCGTTATTTAATGATATATCTTTTTTTATGAGCTTTGACAGCTGTTCTCAGTGTAGATTAAATTTCACTGCATCCAGCAGCTCATATACCTTGAAAGCAACACGTTTAAAGATGTCTGAGTGACTCTGGCTCATTTAAGCAGGCAAGAATTTGAGACCGGTATGAGAGTGGTATGAGCCAGAGAGTCGTTGGTGGCTTATTTTACTCAAGAGTCACTCAGAAGGAAAGTTAATTTGGTTTTCAATCATGTGGATCTTGACCACATAGCACACAACGGTCTGTTATCAGTCACTCTGTGGAGGCCGATTCCAGAGGTGAGAGAGAGTGAATGAAAGTTGGGTGACTACTTCCGCAAAAGTTCATTTTGACATAGATTCAAAAATTACTGAAAAGTAAAAAACGCATTAAATGCACGCTGTATGTTATGTGCTCTAATATACATATAATATTGGTTGTCTACTATAACAACACGTTAATGGCCACCAAATGAAATGATTCTTTGTCTTTTGGAAAGATCCTGACAGTTTCATAAAGGTCTGAAAATTATTCAGGTAAATAGAGTTTCTCCACAGACCTTACCCACTGATCGTTGGCTGCAAAGTGATCACTCTGGGAGTAGTCTCAGGTTATGTATTATTCAAACTGCTTCTGTCAATGACAGAATATATGTCTGTCAGACAGATTTAGTTGTATCCCAGCCACTGTGAGGCTGTGTCAGTAGGAGGGATCAAATTACCCTTTCACCTTTCTTCTCTAGAGACCTCGTCCACTGTCACAGGAGTGTGAAACCAGCAGCTGGGCCGAGGCCTCAGAAACCTGAGCCGGATCCCTGAGCTAAAAACTGGAAGAAGCAGTGTTCAGAGATGTTATCGTTGCAGGATGTGAATGAGTAAATGTGTGTCCTTAAGAAGTCAATCTGAACTTTTTCTGACAGCAGCATTTACTCCTCTTGGCTTGTTTTTTGAATAACTACTGCATGTTTATGAGGATCAGAGACTTGTCAGAAAAGCTTTGTAAGAAGAACTGAAGAGCAGCTGAGATGAAAACAGTTTATTCATTTATGAACACCATACACCACATGGCGTGAGCTGCACTAACTTAAAGCTCTCAAAAAGGCTCTCACTTGACCATCAGAGTGGCGCCTTGCTTCTTGTTAATTCCATGCATTTTACTACTGAACTATGCATGTGACACCATGTCCAAAGGATTCATTCACAGTTCACACAGCGAGTGAACAAACTGTAACCGTGAGTTCTTGTTCTCACTCTCTTTCCTCTGGTCTAATCTCAAAATATCATACAATATACCGAAGACTGCAAATTATGTAATAGTGTGCAATGAATAACAATAACGCACACAGTGTCCTGCATACGGTGTCCTACTGGTGTCTGGTTCCAGATTAATGGATTTCAGCTCTGAAGGCACTGCTAAAAGATCAAATAAAAGTACATAAATCTGCACGAACTGTTTTTTTGGAAATGTTTTTACTAAACCAGATTCAGCACAGACACAGCAGCATAGGAAATGTGGGTTATTTGTACTGTAAGCAGCACTGCCTTGATATTATTGTTTGTTATGTCACTGTGTATTGTTAATGTTGGTGTCCCAAATACTGAAACCTGCCCTGTCTGCAGACTCACTCACTCACTATTCCCACCACAGAGATGTAGGACATATTCAGCTACTTAAGTAAAAGCCGCAACACAACAGTGTAGAAATACATTTTAAATGGATAGAGCTGAAGCTAATTTAAAAAATATGCTTTAATATTTCTGGGTCATTTAAACTATAGTTGCAACAAACAAATAGCAAATGCCATGCTGTGTGCTAAAAACTCCAAGTGAACTTATCCCGACTACATGTCTGAGTGTTACATGGTGTGAACACTCAGAATTCTTCCATCATCTGTATTTATGTGGTCAATGTGTGTATGTATTTTGATCTTATTAAACATCCCACTGCATAGTTTCCGAAACTAGAAGACAAAATAAAAACTCATATTCTTTACAGCACTATATTCCCTACTTGAATGTTGTGGAATATTATGGAATAAGTTTAAAAGAGATGTATAAAGATTTAAGTACTAAACAAAAAGCGATAACTTTTGACATCTATAGGTTAGACCGATGAAATATGATAAAACGGATATTCTCAAATAAAGTAGTTAATGCTCTGAAATGGTGGTCTCATACACACATGCACGCATTGACTGCTCACTATCTGACAAACGGAGGTCTTTCACATATAGAACTCAACAGGTGACATTTGAAACTTGACGTTATTTCAAACTAAGCAGCTAATGCATTTAGCAAAAAAGGGAAATGTGTACGATGTCTAAAACACAGAGAAATGCTGAGAAGGGCTGAGAGTTGAGCTGCCATTATTGGCATCCTAAGAAACAAAATCAGCATGACTGGCAAGGTGCCGACTGTAATCTGAGAACACAGCGTGCTGACAGATCTATAAGGTTTACTGTGTCATGTGGGTCACTGGTGATTAGCAGCGCACCAGCGTGCTGCTGCACTGCACTCAGCCAATGAGCCCCCAGGGTCTTATTAGTGCAAACAGGAAGTAGGGACTGGTCAGCGGGATGAGATCCCTTAAAGATCCAAGTGAAACCTAAACCTGCAACTTTAGCCCAGGGCTTCCCTGCCTGCTGCCTTCAGCCTCTCTTTGCTGCTCTACAGAAGAAAATGGGGGATTACTGTTTTGCTACGGTAATAAACACATTCATCTTTTCATGAAATGAACAGTTTATGCATTTAATTCAGACTGAAGATTTGTCCTATCTTAAAAACCTGAATGGTATGAAATAAGTTCAGTGAGTTTCTCAATAGCTTGTGTCTTGTGTCTTATTTTAATGGGATTGTGTAGCCTTTTACTTGCATTGTACAACAATAAATGTGAAGAGCATTATTCTGCTTCTCATCCATTTTCCTGTGTTTTACGCACATTATCCCAGGAATTGTTCGCTGGGGCCTGAACGCTGCCTGGCTGTCTGACACGATGCACGTGCTGCCTGTAAACACGGTGTCACGGACATGTTTTCCTCCGTGAACTTGAAAATATCTTGCATGTACAGTCAACAGCATGCTTTATGTTGTAGTATGGTGATGGATATTAGTGAGGTGAAGCTTGCAGTGATGACAGCAGCTCTCTGACAAACAACTAGAAAGATGCCATAGATGTTTCTGCTGACTGCACCTTGGGGTGTGAAAGATGGCTTTTTAAGAACGTTAGCTTAATGCTGACATTTAGCAATTGTTAATGTTTGAATTTAGTTTGTTAGGATGCTAACATTTGCTAGTTAGTGCTGCATATTCACTAAGTACAGCAGAGGATGATGGGACTGGTATTAATTATTGGTATTATCATGGTATATATTAAATATCATTTATGAAATATAATGTGAAGCTTATTCATCTTCAGTGATGCAACATCAATCCGACTCAAATGCCTGTTTGTTGTCACACCAATACTCTTTCATCAACAAACTATTCCGATAACGTGCAGTCATTAGTAGGTTCTGCTTTATCTTCCTTTCGTCTACATTCTTTTCCTTCTCCTTTTTTTTTCTTTTTTTCTTTTTTTCAGTTTTTTTACTGTCTGTCTATGTACATTGAGCTGCTGAATCCTTCAATCCATCAATAATGGGCTATCTTAATCTTAAGAGCTGCAGAAAAGAAACCTTCATAAAAAAATGTGAAAGGCAGAAGTTTGAACCGAAAACGTCAACCAGGACCTGAACCGAAGTGGTGAACAGACCAACTGAGTAACAGCAGTACCACATAATCTGTAGAGAAGGACACTGTGGTAATAGTAATACACATTCAGATTCTGTTTACCACGGTGTTAGGTTTAGTCGAAAAACACTTTAATTTTCACTCCATGTCAAACCAGAAAAATGACCCTGCTGGTCGTCACCTGACCCTGACCAGAGTAAAGGTCAGTGAGAAGACACAGAGAGAGGTTGTTTGGACTGCAGCAGCAGGAATTAGCCTGAGGAGAGTTGAGGGTCAAAGATAGAAGACATTTGCTGAGGCTACAGCTCTGACAGGAGTGAGAGACAGAGACAGGTCTAGGAGCCACGCTGGACTCAAGGCCATCAAACTTTCATGGTTGTGTTTGCTGCAGGTTACCATAAGAACTAGCGTATTGGGGGAAAAAAAAAAAAAGAAGAATCAGAACGATTATACAAGCATATGTATGAATTATCAGAGTACAAACATTATGTTTGCTCAACTATCCTGCAGGGATCTTTTTATTTAATGGTGATAATTTATTCATTCATTTTTTCTTTCTTTCATTTATTTATACTTTGCCCTAATAAACTGTAATGGCATTTCATTTCACTTCATCATTCAGTCTGACATGTTCGTTAATGTTCACGCTCCTAAATCTAAGTTGTCAAAGCAGCACAGAGCAGCTAGGGGCTGACTAATAGGCGAAGTTTGACATTTTGAGAAAAAAATTTCTTGCTGAACATTTGGTCGATTGATACCACTCCCCTGACTAAACACAATATATATGGCGCCGCAAGTTGGCTTAGCTTGGTACGAAGATGGGAAATGGGAGGAAACCACTGGCCAGCTGAACACTGTCTGAATGAAATAAAATCTCCCAGTGAACTATTGCTGTAGTTCAGTAACTCATTAGATTTTTTTTGTCTAATTTGCATCAAATAATCCCTGTGAAGTTAATCAGGATTGACATTGGTATGAATCTTCTCCACGAACTCTCAGCAAGAGAGATTTCCAAAAATATTAAACTTTCCTATAACAGTTGTTGCATCTTTAAGTCATTTTGCCACTGCCTGTACGGATGAGTCCATATTTTCTTTGTATGTCAGTATTGTTGTGTCAGTTTTCTCAGGATGTTGCTCCTTTGGTAAATATGTTTGCCGCCATCAGACAAATTTGGCTGAAATATAACACAAGATATGATTTTTTTATTAATATATTAAAAGGTTTAAAGGTCTTTTCTTGACCTACAACAACATCTCAACGGGCCGTGGTTTTATTGTGTGACGTTTGTGTGACATGGCTGTGTGACTGTAAACAGATCGGATTAAAAGAGGAATGTTTCCTCTCTTTCTGTTCCTATGCATGTTGTGATAAGGAGAATGAGCTTTTCTCTCTTGTGTCATGGAGAGTTGTGCATTCATTATATGCTTCCTCATTAAGGTGTATGATAGTGCCGCTGACTCACCCTGTTATCTGTCATGCAGACCTCACACTGCTCTGAATGAAAGGAAAAACTCCCTCAGAGGGAAAACAGTGGTCACTTTGACGTCATGCGCTCCATACTAAATGATCGAAAGGCCACCAATGTACCTCACACTGATTTCTACGGTAACCAGTCCAGACAGTACACTAATACACCACAATAAATATGATGTGCAGCTTGCATGATGATACAAAATCCAGGAGGATTTACGAGGTCTTTTATTTTTTACAATGGTGAAAACAGATGTACTGCCACTGTCGTGTTGTGTCTGTTTTGACTCTTGGATGGACACACGGCACCAATACAGCCATGCAAAGGAGCTTAGCTTTAATCCCGGCACTGGTGAGACGTCACAGCTGTTTTTCCTCGCCTGCTGCCATGCTAGGTAATTTGCAGCAAAACAGCCTCCTATTACAGCTGGAAAGCTACAAACTAACAATGTAAAGCCTTTCAGCTGCTTCCTCAACATGCGCTTTCCTCTCCTATTTGTTTTTATTCCATCCTGTAGCAACCAGCCAATGAACCTGTTTTTGAAGCCACTGCCTATATCCTGGCTGTTGAGCTTCTCAAAAGTCCCCATATAATCTAGCGCAGATTTCCTTATCCTGTTAAAATTAACCCAGTCTCAGCCTCAGGCTACCTGCTGGGTAGCCCATACCACACACACCAAAGACTCTGCCCGCCATGCTGGCACCGGCCACTTTATAAGAACTGCTGCTATTGCAGTGGACACAGCTGTTTCTCAAACAGTCATCTGAGCTCAGTGAGGTCTTTATGTACAGACAATATTACACATATAATATGCACAAATTGCACATTCCCTTTTCACTCCCTGCATAGCATTGTTTATATCCCAAATTTCAATATTTCTGGCTGCTTTGGTATGTTATTTACATGTTACTGTGCAGTCTAGATTTTTAAATACTAACTTCTATATTTAATTCATTTTGTGCTCTTTTTTTCCCCTTTGTAAGTATTTTTCTCTGCTCTTGTATAATCTCCACCTTATTTTCTTTGGTTCTATGTTACACTGTGGTGGACAAAAGAGCAAACGCAATTTTGATTCTTCTGTGCATCTTGTATGTACAGAAGAATTGACGATAACGATGACTTTGACTAAAGAGTAGCTTTTTAAGAGCAGGGATGTGCAGTTGCCTGGTCATTTCAAAGCAACTCGTGAGGTTACTCAGCTTTATCAAACCAGCTCTAAACAGACAGTATTTACAGTAGTTATCTGTAGTAGGAAGAGTGAGTGCCAGCACCACTTTTGAGGGCCTTGAGTAAAAAGGACTGTTTCAAACTGAAAAAAATTGACTTTATAGACATTTTATATAAACAAACATTATCAATCAGCAGATTAGCATGAAAATGTCAGCAGGACTGTTTAATGGGTCATCCCTGTTTTTGTGTGATTATGTGTCTGACAAATAAATTCAAAGATCTGCTCATCAAAACATTGCTCCATACAACTGGTGAGATCTCATCCAATTTGTGTTTCAGCTTGGATGGCCTCACTGTTGTTACTGTATGTCCTCATCAAAAACACGCAGACAGTGTCTAAATACAGAAAAGCATGGTTGACTGTATTTTATTTTAGTTTAAGAAGAGCATACTACACCGGCACTTTGGGGACCTTTGCTGTGGTCCCACTCAAATGAATGGCAAGGCTTTTTTTCTTTCACTCTGAATGAAGGCTCGAAAAGTTTCTGTGTCTAAAATTCCCCCAGATTTTAGCTCAGGTTTGGTCTCACTGGAGAACTGCAAAAACTACCTACGTCTCCAGACTAGTATATGTGAGACATGTCATCAACAACTCTTAAATCTCTTTGAAAGTTTGTAGTGTTTACTTAGATTTTTTGCAGAAAGGGCTTAATGAAAACGGTGAAAGTCAACCCTACGATCCACCTGTAGATTATCAGCCTAAAAAATGAGCTAAAGCATTCATAAAATGCTCAAATCTGTGTAGAGTTCCTCATTGTTTCTTAAGATTTCAGTACAAAAAATGAAACTCCTGTCAATTGATGGAGTTCAAATGGCCAATAATAAATACCAAAATGTCATTGACTTATAAAAAAATGTATCCATCAAATTATGGATGGAAATCTAACAGCAAAGTAAATAAAATCTTATCAGCTTCACTTCTCATCTGAGTGAGTGAGTGAGTGTGAGTGAGGGAACGAAAGAAGTTCAAAGTCTTTAAACAAAATAACACCTTTACTTTGACTCACAGGTAAGCAGACATGTTTTAGTTTCTAGCTTATGCAACAATCTGAAATCTCTTACAGGTTTGGGGTCTGATGTGTGGCAGCATCCGCATGAATAATTTCTCACAAAGAAAGTTCAAAGGTTTTGGTCTGTGTTAGGGTGGATGAGAGAACAATCTGTCTCACACAGAAATATATCACCAGGGGTCATTATCTAGTACATCAGCCTCACAGTTATCTGCAGACAGCATCTTATCCCAGGACCTAGCCTCAATTTATAATCAATCAATCAATATGAACAAACAGACGCCGCTGAGGTGTGCATGCTGCGGTCAAGACAAGAAGCAATTCCTCATGCAACCCCAGGGAGTGAGGTTTAGTTTCAGTGGATTTCCAGAGTGGTAAATGTGAAGCTGAAGTTAACTGCAATGACAGCTCAACTCTTTCTTTGCACAGACGTTATGTCTACTGATTATATAAACCGAATCTCTGCCAGTTTTGGATTTCACCTAGCTTTTTAAGTTACAACAAGTTTTGAGTTAGGAGCCAAAAATCCAGCTCTTTGAAAGATGGAAGTCCTCCTCTTCCATCACTGTTATAAAAATAAATAAATAATGCCTGCCTACGTGAGTGGACACAAAAACCCCTGAATACTGCAAGACTTCCTGTTTAGAAGAACAATCCAAGGATTTACTCTCTACAGTACCTAAGAGTGTGATTTAGCCAAAAAATATGGGTGACAAAATTGCTGATCTACATGGTTGCTGTTTGTCTCCCGCTGTGGTTAAGACATTAATGCTGGTGAAGAGATACTGATCTGAAATTAATTTCCTTTCGAAGTCCAAGCTGTCACACATGCATGTGGCACAACCAGATAACTGCCACGAGGAAAACGTCACAATTTCAGGAATATAACTTTGCTGACTAAGCACTTAAATAAAAAGTTATTTGGTTTTTTGTCTCTTTAAGTTTTTCTTTCTCTCTTTCCTGGTATTACTGGTTATGAACTTGTTCTGCCTCTTTTTTTAGCTTCTGAATTTGTGGGAATAATTAGGAATCCTCTAGAACAACTAACTAAATAAATAAATAAACTAACAAAAAGCTATTTGGTCAATGTTGAGATAAGAAACATGATTGGGTATATAAATTACACATCCTGTGGTGCACCAGTTGTGAAGTGTGTGTGTGTTATATACCAAAAACATAATTATCATTCACTGTCGCCCTCTTGCCACATAGCTGTCCAGGAGAAGTATGACTGCCTTAGCGAGTGTGAGTCTGTACCCTAACCAAATAAAGATCAGGCTTCCTTTCAGCAGCAGCAGCCAGCTCTGCCTCTCTGAGCAGCCTGTGAATCAATAGCAGCTCACTGAACTCTTGACTTATTAGTCAGGGTGTCACAGAGGAGCAGCTGCCTGAGCAAAGTAAATTTAGCAGAGCTATTGGCGCTATCCTTTAGTCTGTTTCTAAGATCTAGAGCATCAATCATGAGTCAAACAGACACATTTTTTAAGAGGAGAGCCTTTACTTGACCAAATCTGGGGGCAATGGCATAGATCATAGTGAGTTTGGAAAGAAAACACAGAGAGCCTATTTACAATAAAATTCAATCTATCCTTGCTCACGTTAGCAAGCTGATTTGTGTGTGTGTGTTTTTTAGTACATGAGGTGTTTTGTATGTGACCATCTGCAGCAACAATACAAATCCTTGCCACAGTCCAACTAATCCCATCAGTGCTATCAAACATCTGAGCTCTACTTTGTTAATCCCTAAATCCTAAACACGGCACATCTGATTTTGATTTTGTAGTGGGGATGTCAGTGGGAGTCTGCAGCCAGTCATTAAGTCTGAGAAGGATATTTTGAAAGTCTATGGGTGTGTGTGCACACGTGTGTCTGTGATAGACTGCTGATGACGGAGTACTGACGTCTCAGAGGGGTGAGTCACCCTCCACGTCGTCACTGACAGTACATTTCCACCCCCCCCAAACCCCCCTCCCAAAAAGGACACACACACACACACAAAGAGATGCACAAAAAGACACACCAGTGCCACTTGTCACTCGGCTTCACATCTCCTTCCTCTGGGCTCTCAGACAGCTCGATTCACCTCAAATCCACTCACTGCCTCAGCACGACACAGCTCGACAGACTCACAAGTATCAAGTCAATGTGTGTGCAAGATACATGTAGCATCTTAGCCTGTCGATACAAACCTGCAACACACTGTATGAGTGTATAAGTGTGTGCACTGTGTGTCAGTGTGGGGGGGGTCACAGACTGGCATTCCACTAGCCAATATGCTTCCATGCTACTGAGGTTACAAATTAGTAATATAAATGAAGTGAAGCCTTACAGGTTGCCTGGCAACTCTCTCACCAATCAGTGCGCCTGAGGTTCCAACCTGGGAAAGTTGCATTCCTGTGTAGTTTGAGTTATGTGTAAATTATAAAAAAGCACCCTCTCTGAGCCACAAATGGGGAGTGGAGCTGGTCCTGGGTGTCAAAGATACCAGTTAAAGCGCCTGTGTGTGTTTGAGCGGTTGTAAAAGTGAATGAAAATCAGCTATGAATACAAAGCAATGGGCACATAGTCCAGGTAAGAAGAGGCCAATGTACGCTCAAAACAAACGTCTGAATACAACGTAAACAAGTGTTTATCTATTCTGAACAATCACTTTTGAAGGCGAGGTGAATATTACTGTAGGCTGTTGTAGAGAGATAGGCAGTGTAATAAATATTTAAATTGTGATAATGACAGAAACAAGTTCTATCTTTCATTTGCTGCATCGACTGCACATATGAAAACTGACTGAACTAGCTGTATGAAAAATAAAATGCCTGGCCAAACCCTGCCTGACGTTGGCATGACTGTTAAATTGCCGGTGTCTGAAAGTTGTGAAATCTGTGAATGGAAGCTTTGTGGACTCCAGATGCTGTGTGGCTGTCTGACAAACGGCATGCTTGAGGTCACGTTATAAATGATCAAATTGTTGGTTTGCAGAGCTGAAATTGTTTGATTTAAAATGACATAATTTCAAGACAGACACAACACATAGTGCATTTGCTGTAAACAGGAGCCCATTTGGTTACATTTGTACCAGCTCTGTGCAACCAGCTCTTCTTTGTCACGCCCCTCTATTCTCTCTCTCTCCCTCCCTAACTGTGTGTCGTACAGCAGGCGTGGGTGATTTAAAAAGGATAGTTGGCAAAGGTAGGAAAGGTGCCAGTGTTTGAAATAATCTAAGTACCATATCACGTGTGTTTCTCCCATGTGCCGCCCTTGCATGCCTCTCTCTGTAAAACAGACTCTGTGGCTATACAACACTGCACAGCTAGCAGCACAGAGGATGAGAGATAATGCCAGCGAGGCATGACAGGGCTCCAGTGCAGATAGCATGTTTTTACACCAGCATAGGAGAGTAACATGTCAGAGGCTCCACCTGTATGGAACCTGAAAGATAATGGAAAATCTCTTTTGGTACAATTAGATTATTTCTTAAGTGAGCGATATATTTCGAAATTCAATTTGTTTACAGTTATGGAAACTTTTTAACAGGTTTGATAAACGGCACTTGATAAACGTAAGACAAAAATGAGCTGGAAAAAATTCATTATCTAAAGTGATGATTTCCACAGTGGTTGTTCCAAGTGGGCACAAGACAAGGGGCATTTATTATACATTTGATAAGATTGAAAAATTAGGCGACATATATTAAATTATATAAGAATATTGCAAAATGTTTAAAGATGTTTAAAAATATCCAGAAAGCCAATCAGCTGTAAAACATGGGGGAAATATACCTGTTAGAGCTGAAGTTAAAATTTGCTGCCGTGGTTTCTTATTGTTTTTTATAGGTTTTGTTGGCATGTCAGTCACACTGGATATAGGAAATGGTTTGTATTGTGTTGGACAATATCCTGTTTGCTCTTGTCTGCTGTGCTCAGTAACTGTGTGGTAAGAGCTCTTATTTGAAGGTTTTGTACATTGAGAATATTGTGGGTTTTAATTGTTTTACACTCTCAAATTGTCCCTCGTGTGACGACCTATTGTACCACCTCTGGTTGACATCACCAACAGCGAGGACAGCAGGAAAGACGCCTGTGGTGGTGGTATTGAACAAAGAAATAGAAACCTAAAACTATAGAAGACTAACAAAGCTCTGACCACTGTGGAATTGATATAAGGCAAAGCCAACTTTACCCCACCAAATAGTATCTGCAGTACAAATACACTATCTACTGTAAATTCAGTCAAAGCAAATTTCAATTGAGGGAGATTTACTGTCCCACTAAATAGCCCACACTCAAGAAAAACAGAAGTAGATATAAGCCAAGGCAGTGCTGTATTACAACCAAAGCTGTGTTGATGAGAGAGATAAGCCAGCTAGCAGAAGGGGGAAAAAGGTAAACAGCAAAGGCGATTACATGAGGGACATGCACAGTTCAGTTTGAGAGGTAAAATACTGCTGCGGTGCCAAAACAAGCCAACATCGAGTCAAACCACAACTAGTCTGAACTGTTGTTCAGATTTAATATATCTTTCTTTCTCAGCTAAATAATGAACATAATGTAGAGGTGGCTGTGGCAAACATAAGAGTGAATGCTGATCTTCAGCTAACTGAGATCTTATCTGGAGTGTGCCCCAGCTGTCCGCGCGGCCTGATCTGCTCCCGCAGCGCCAAGTCTGGGTGTGGTTTCTAGTCAGGCCGCTGTATCTGAGCTGGGAAGGAGACACACAGGGACCAAACGCTACAGTCAAACTTGTTTTGGGTCACGTGAAAACACGGCCAAGACTTCAATTGTTTCAATAAGGCTTCCTTTAATCACAAACAGTAAAAGAAAGGACTGTGACATTAATACTAGTGTCGTTATGCCTGGATTAATTTTGCACTGAGAAGAACACAATTTTGGAGAAGAATAGCTCAGATTCATTGTTGTGTTTTCCACAGAGGAATGTCTCAAAGGTCACATTATTCATTTGAACCAGGTGGCCCAAAGGAGTGATTCACACTACCTTCAGCACAGAGAGAAACTCCGCCTCACAGTTTTTCTGACTGGATAACATGCGTACGACTCTGGAGACTTGTACGTGAGGGAGGAGGGCTGGTGCGAATAAATGTGACAAACACCAGCAAGACTGTGGTGAGTGAGTCATTCTACCTGTCTACTAGTAAGTGCCTGATGCAATGAAAAGCAGAACTGCCAGTTCTTGGCTTTGTCATGTTACATTGTGTGATAAGAGGAGAGACTGGCTTGCAAGAGGAAGAAACACACACACTCAGTAATCAGAGATGGACATTTGTTTTATGTCACACCAGACAACACACACCAGGCATGTGTTTCTTTCTATTGTCGCTGTAAGGAGGAGGACAGAGACCAAATAAATCACTGACATTATTTATATCTGTCAACAGTGGATACTCCTACATAAATCCTCACTCATCATCACACTTGACTGTTTTGCGTATGGGCTTTACACCTTCTCATGTTTCCACTTTGCTCTGCGAATCTCAGCCTATGTTCCTCTCTGCTCAGAAAAATGTCACTGTTGCCTTTTTCAGCTGCATTCCCCGCTGGATATGGGTGTGCCTCAGAGGCTACAGCGGAAAAGCTTCTGCACTCGCCAACTTCTTTCAAAATGTCAACAAAGATTCCCCTTGAACACATTCCCAAGATGTTGTTTCGCATGTTATCTATTAGTGCAGACTAAATATTTCATTTCATTTAGCAAACATGATACCTGCTCTCTAGCGACAATCTAGCGACATGTTTTATTTAACAAGAAGATTCAATAGAAGCTGGATGTTGTGCAGGTCAAAACTGTGACCTGTTCAATAAACCCTGACCTAATGACTATCCGGTGTGGATGAAAACACTGCCTGATATAATGGCTTCAAAAAAATTGAAGTCAGTATGGATTTGTGGAAGCAGCCGTCGTCCCTTACAATGTGTTTACAGATGTCAGTCTGGTGGTTAGTCAGTTGATACCAATCGGTCAAAATTTTGAATCTTAGATCATTATCACCTAAAACAAAAAAAGAGATATCCAGCCGCTTCGGTTTTAGAATTATAATGCTAATGCAGGAACACCAGAGAGGCTGTGTCTTTATTTAGTCCTTTTTAGCCTGGCATCTATTTAGCATTAATATATCCCAGAAAAAGTCTGTAATATTGTATTTTATCAGTATTTTAAAACGTCCATACATTATATCACAAAGCCAAGAATTTCCTCCACCTTGATGTATCTACACCTACACAGACATAAGCTACTATTTACGTTTGCACTGTGACAGCCTGACAGCAAGGAAAAGCCATAAGATCAAGTGAAACTGCACAGCTGATGAATATGACGCAATAACTATTAATCATCACAGTAAATGTTACCGTACTTTCCCATGAGCCGAAGCTTCAATCAGCTTGCTCCATCCTGCCACTCTAAAGCCAGATCAGCGTGTCAGATTTCATCAATGCTCCCCCAGGGTCAAAGAGAGAGATTCCTCATTCTTGTCTTGGAGTAGGACTTGTTTGTTTTTCACCCATCTGAAACTGACAGTGATAGTCATCTGCTTGTGTCGCCACAGTGTTTCCTCTATTCCATTAAGGGTCATTTGTTTAGTATGTGATTATGTGTGCTGTGCTTCACAGTCATTGCTAGTGATTTATAATCAATGTCCATCTGCAGAGGATACTCCCTTATTGTTCTCTGGATATGCTGCCACTAAAGTAAGTTTCTCACAATACAAGCTCAGCGCTCAAAATGACTCGAATTTCTTTTATCCAGGCTAATAGTAAAATATAAGGTTTTATTATTTAGATGTCTTCAGTTTTCAACAGATGATGCAGCTGAGAGCCTGGAGCTCATTTCACCACATTTACAAAATGTAAGCTTGCATCAGGAGATCATTTTATTATTTTGTTCATTTTGATGCCGTTCCCAAATCAAAACCACAAACCATACTATGAGCATAATTTTGGTAGACAACTAAATTCAGATGTTAAATCATAATCATGAGTTTTCAAGTTTACATGACATTCTCATGCAAGTCTCCTATTTTTCTGAAATTTCCTCGACTGGTGTTTTCTTATACAATTATTGCAGAATCCTGGTATTTCAGCACTGTTAAGATATTTTAGAAAGTGATTGTGCAAACCTGATCTTTGCTTTTTGCACCTGATCCTTGACTTCCTCCATATAACTACCAGGGCCTTTAATCCTCCTAACATGATTCGATAAGTGCTCCACAACCAATTCTAAAAAGGAGTAGGCCTTTTCATTTCAGCAGCTACTTCTGACTGTGGAAGCATTTTACTGAAAATGTCTATTGTTTCTGCTTTTCAAATAGTCCGAGGCCATTTTACAACGTACAGGGGTTCTATTGTTTCTTTAGATTCTTTTTGTGTACATTCCTTGTTGTACAAAGTTGTGTGAATTGCAATGTTAATCAACAATAGCTCACAATCCCCAAATGGCACATTGATGCAACAGTTGAATGATTAACTCCTTGACATTGTCCATCTGGACTTGGATTAAACTATTAATTTAAGTATGCCAGTGCCTAGTGTGCCAAGAATAAATGTTCACCAGTACCAGGACTGTCTGCCAAGTTACCTCACCATTTCACACTGGGGACTTTTTTAAATGTGTTATACGGCACCTCATTCATAGAAATACATGCATAGGTTGTATATAATGGAAGCACTACAGGCTACAATGGTCTTTCGTTTTGTTTGTAATTATAATTTTATTTAGGTATAAATAAAGTAGGTGCCAGTGGCATTTAATGCTGTTGACTTTGGAGCTGTGCAGTGCCGATGAGGCTGACTCACTCTGGCCCCCGGAGGGTTGAGTGTTAGAGCTGCGCCTGTCCAGAGATCAACAGATGTCAGCTTCCACTTTTCCATGATAATGACCCGCTGACTGAGGGGATGCAGCGCACGTCTCTGACAAAGCAGTATGTCTCCGTGGAGGATAGTCCTAACGCATGCTGCTGCTCCTTGATGAGACGAGTGCACTGCGTAACGTCTTTGCCTTCAAAGCTCAGGGCTTTTATGTCTCACTGTTTCTTACACTTAATTCAGTCCTTGCCAGCCTGTCTGTTGTAATCAATCGGGTAAATACTTCCACTGCTTTCGTTTTCATCGTCACATCAATATGGGTGGTGCAGCTGACCCATCACCCACACACCCAGTTACTGTACAGACCACTTCACTGTGCTGTGCTGAATCCCTGCCTGACTGGCTTTACCTTCCGTTCTGGTAGATAACCGTGAAGCACTCTTGGCAACACTGTTTGCAACAGGCGACTGACAGAGTTCAATCAATGCATCTGCCAGAAAAGAGAGAGGCTAATAAGAGTCTCCCTCATTGTGTCTCTGTCATTTTACAGCACAGACATGCTGAGCCTGTTTCTAGTCTGAAACATAATGTCTGTCCCTTCTTGTGATTACTGTTTCTGTGAGCTTATATGCTCAAATATTTCCTTTATTTGAGCCCTCCTGCTATAGACCTTAACAGACATGTTTAGCAGATGTGTTTATCCAGAGCAACAAGCCATTAATATTAATGAAGCTGTCAGAGTTGGGTGTTGATATAAAAACAGGAGGACACTGTGCGGTATACAGTATATCTTGCCCATCAGTTTGATGAGAAGATTCATACTACTGATGTTTGTCCGCTTCCTGTTGGTCTATTTTTACCACATATCTTAGTTTAGCAAAAGACTGGAAACATTTCAAATATATCTAGAATGGTTTAGAGGGACCTTGTGTGTACCTTCATTTATTTCAGTAATTTCCTGAAGTATCTGCTTATCATGTCAAGAGCCTCCAAAAAAGCCCAGCACACAAGACATCATAAAACTCAAGAATATTTCACTGCTTTGACATGTTGAATGAGGTGAATGTGTCGCTTGACAGAGCCACGCTGGCTTTTTCAGTCTTTAGGGTAAGCTAACTTGGCTTTAACCTCCTAAGATCCTGCATCCTCATGTGAGGACATTACATTTTGTATTCTCTTCGCCGTTACACATCGTCTTGCTTAACTTAGACCTGTGAACCTCATTCCTGGACATTATCTTTGTCATCTTGTTATTGCCAAAGCACATTACAATGATCAGTGTACAATTAAAATGGCCAACAAGTTCCACCAACATGCATACCAAATAAAAGCTCCAGTCTCAAGAGGTTAAGTTAAGCTAAATTTAATCTGGCTTCATATTCAATGTATATTGTGGTCATCATTTTTCTTTTAAAGAAAAGACTATTCCTTTGAAAATGTGAGTGGAGTAACATGGTTCATCACTTTCAATTTCTTTCCATTTCTTGGTTTTCATACCAAATTATCCACAAATTTAAATTTAGTGACAAATCAGGAGCGTCAGTAAGTGAATCAAGTTGACAGAGCTGGCACAAATTGCTGATTGTCTACATTTTGCTACGGCAAAATTAGACTCCACAGCAAACAACCCTAATCAGCTGCATCAAAACAATCATTAACTAACCTCCTATTGCCTCCCCCTATTTGCTCTGCCTCCTGCTCCATACACGGCAGAGGGTGAGACGGCAGGCAACACTTCAAACTCCTCACTCACACCTTACACAACTCGTGTCCCATCAATCACCTTCATAGAGCTCTGTATAAAAAAAATTGTACACCGGACCCACAGCGCACAAAAGGGACTGAAACAGTTAAGTACACACACTGAAAAAAACAAAACATGATTTCACAACTCAATTTTCACTACATCTGAACATAATGTTGTCAGCAGTGTTTTTATGCATTACTCTCCTGTACACCTACTCTGTTAATGGATACACTGTGTCCTCCGTGTAGCTGAATGGTCAATTTTGATACAGCTGTGTTGCCAGTACACTCAGAAATACAGGAAAATGCTTTAATTTTGAGTCGGTCAAGCTTTTTATATCAATTGGAGGACTGCCGTCCACTCAAGGAGCACAAATGGATCAATAGTGAGTGTTTGGAATTATCTAATAATGTTGAGTTTGTTCTGATGGGTGTGGGCCTACATAAACACAGGCTTAGAATTACATTAATCGTTCCACAATTTTGTTGTTGATGAAATAACTTAATATGCCAGTATGTTACGGCCACACCTAGCATTTGCTTCAAAATAAGCAACATGTGACAAAATTTAATTGCACATTTTCCATTAACTCTGGCCTCTACTATTACCTCAAGTGGTGTATCTCCTAAAATATTTCCAATGTATTTTCATTCAGTTTGATTTCATACAAAGTCTCATTAAAACACCGTGGTACATTGATGTCTCTTTCTCATGTGTTCAGTTTATCAAAGGTAAACATTACAACTGTAAACAACAGGTTTTTGTCCACGGCACACTAATCTCTGCTGTGTTTATACTGGCACTTTAGTGGTGTAAAAGTTATAAACCTAAGCCATTGGTGGTAACGTGAGCATTGTCCTCCCATAGGCTGGTGGGTTGCAAACACACCACTGATAGGCTCCCTCTGAATGGTGTCAGGAGGAAGCCATCTGCTCCTCTTTATGGTTCATTAACCCTGTTACCCCTGGATAACCAGGCTGCCCCCACAGCAACAGGTACGACAGTCCCAGGCTCACTTACTAAGATTATACTGAAAATAGAACTGGCCAGGTGTCTTTTTCTTTAACAATGTGTTCTTGATTCAGAAGTTCAGGCAATATTAATTGGCAGTTCTTACCTTCCCAAAAGTCCATAAGCATACTGTGAATCTGCCAGCAGTAATGTGATCTCGCCCTTCTGCATGGATATGACACACTCCTCCAGGGCCTACAGGTGTCAAAAACACAATGTGCTCTTTAAAGCAATGCTAAAGCGTCTGCAATTTTCTCTGTCATTAATGTCACCACGCAAAATGCACGCAAGCACCTTGACTGATTCCACTGATTTAAAACTGTTGAATGGGAATCCCAAGTTTCAAGCATGTGGCGCATGACTCAAATGATGGTAATGTTGGTCTGTTGGTTCTTCACTGTGGTCCAGACTGAACAACTCAACAATTACAAGATGGACAGCCATGAAATTTTGTAAAAGTGAAACATTTTTTCGCGAGCCCTTCACTTTTCCACTTGATCCACCATGGATTTACCATTCTCGGTTTTGAGTCAAATATCTCAACGCTTGTTTGATTGATTGTCATGAAATTTGATACATGCATTCATGTTTCTATGCCTTTGTTTAGGAAAAACAGGACATTAATTTAGTCTTAGCTTTATTTTGTCTTTCAGCGGGTTAACTCAGTCTTGTTTACCTATTTTCACCATCCCTGTTGGCCACTAATGAACCATGAGGTTTACCCTGTTAATGTAACCCAAAGGATTCTAAATTTTCACCTGGGTCACATCTCCTTCTCCAATAACAAAGACCAGCTTGGAGTCTTTTTCCACCACAGTACGGTCCTCCAGAACAGACTGCATCTTCACAGTGACCTCCTGGCCCCAGGTGGGACACGGTGTCTGTAGGGCCCCAGAGTCCAACACCTTCTTCCTCAACAGCCGGTCCTCTGCACGAGAAGAGAAAAAGTCAAGCAGGAAGAAGTAAGATTAATCTTCTACTTGTTGGAAAACGTGTCAGGAAAAAACAACAGACACATCGCGTTTGAGCTCACAATACTTTATCTCTGCAAATCAAAATAAAATTAATTTAAATTAATTAAATGAAAGATCTCAAAGAGTAAATGAAAGGGCCATTTCATAAGTCAGTTATATTTATATTTAGCCAGATTACCTACCAAGGCTAAAATGTGTGTCTTGGATGTGCAGTTGACTGATGTAGCCTCACCTGCGATATCCTGCCAGTCTTCTGCAGTGAACAGTTCCTCAAACGTTGAAGAAGTCCACTCTTCTATAGCATATTCTGGGAAAAGACTCTCTGCTGAACTGTCCCTCTCCACCAAGCCATCATCTTCTGATGGGTCTTGAAATCGTACCATTTTCCAGCTGTTTGTTTTTTTCAGTTTTCTCTGTTCTTTGCATTCTGTCTGGCCATCTCCTTGCTCTGGATTTGAAGTGCTTTTGATTTTGGTGCTTTCATTTGCTCCCACACAGCTTTGTGTTTCAATCTTCTCTTCACTCTCCAACTGCTTGTTTTCCTCTTGTGGCTCATGGGCCAGATCAGTGTGGGAGAAATGGGATAATGGAGAAATGTCCTCTTTCACCTCAGGCTCTGTAGATGCCGCTGCAAGGTCTTTGTGTTCTTCATAACATGGCTCTGTCTCCATTTCATCACAAAGAGTGAGGGACATCGTGTGCATTAGTCTCCGATGGTGATGATCGTCTTAGTCGAGTTAATCTTCCACCTAGTTGTACGTTTGTGGTTGTTATGAACAATTTCTGTCAACTACAATATCTCAAAGCAAAAAGAAATATCCATGATGTAATACTTATAAAAATCCATGCTTGGTTTCAGTAAATCCTGCTCAGAATGCATCCCTAAATCCTGGCTTCGTCTACGTTTTGGAAAGCTTGGTTCCACCTGCAGCTACGTAGTTTCTGCACTTTGACCTTCTCCGGCTCCTGCTTGTGTCCGTCTTAGTCTACGTAGTTCAGTGATTTAGAAGCAGCAAAAAATGATCAATGTGAAGAAACTGTGCGCAACAATGAAGCACTCTCGGACAGAAGGTTTGTGCAGTGGTAATCTGCAGGATTAGAAGAGAAAAACCTAATCTGCCAGAATGTCTGTAAGCTTCTTAATGACTTCACCGCCGTGCCACGTAACGCAGCTTTCATGAATACAACCTACCAGCAAGATCTCAGGAGATACAAAGCTAACTTAATTTGATCTGAATTAGGGTGGGAGATTTTTTTATTTTCACTTTCCAAGAGGCGTCACAATACTCACTAAAGAGTGCAGACTGTGAAACTGACTGCAGATTAGAGATTACATTCAACCTGCTGTGTTCATGGTGCACGCCCCCTGGATCATGCACATTAAAATATATTATTGCCATAATTAATTTGGATATAATCACAATACTTGTTAAAAAGTGAAGTGAATTTAACTTAAAGATAAAGTGGTGCAAGTGTAAGATTTTCTGGTGACTAACAAGTTTTATCTCAAAGTTATGAATTAGTCTAAGATTTTAAATCCTGTGGTCCCAACGCTTAGACGACGCCCGAAATCATGCACCTATTCACAAAAGCTCATATCATGATTTAAGGTTGAGTCATATTTTCAAACCCAGAGAACAACATAGAATTTGTGTGCTAAGCCTTAAACCTGCATTCTCTTTAATGACAACTGGAGGGACAATGGTTGCAAAACAAGTCAGATTGTATTGAAGTCTATGGAAAAATGCCCCTACTTCTCACTTCATTTATTACCTCAGCAAATGTTTTCCTAATGTGTGAAAGGTCTCTGTCTCTTGTTTCCAGTCTTTTTCATTTTTTAAATTATGGTCCCATTCAGAAGAAAATAGACAGTGAAACAGGTTTGGGGTTTGGCTACCAGGTGACTAACAGACCATTGAGCACGCAGCTACCTGCCTCAATCAGGATAGTACAGCATAAAGAGCAGCCTGGCTCTTTACCGTCCACATTGTAGATACAGCCTGCCTCTTTGACTGTGACACTTATGTGGCAACCCACTGTGACGTCTCCTACTGGTTTGTGACCTCGCATTTTGAAACCCTTGAGTTTGTAATATGGCATCTTGATTTTCAACCAAAAAAACTATATCTGGAGAAGTTGGAGCTCAGGACAACTGAGGGTGGATCTGATCTGCTCTGTACTCTAACCTGATTGCCATGCAGGTCGCCATTCGTGGTGCAGTCAATCACACAGTAGCCCCGCCCTCATCCATACCCTTTTTTATTGTCTATTTTCCTGTAAATGGGACAAAGAATCAAAAAATTAACATCATGTTGTGATGAAAAGGACTTGAAACTAGTCTGAGACAATAAAATCTGTGTTTTCTGAGGGAATAATGTAGGACCCTTTTCCCATAGACTTCAATACAAATAGGCTTCTTTCATATGCTGTTTGTTTTTTTCCTGAATGCTCTGCTTGAATACAATAAGGAAATATTTTCCCTTCACTTCCACTTCAGTACAATAAATGATTTTTTTTATGCTGCCTAATATGCAAAAGTTCTCTGATTTGAGCCTCTAAAATGAGAGGATTTGCTGTATTTATAACAAACTGATGTGTATATATGATTAGATATTATTTATTTATTTCATTTTTATTTTTTTTTACTTTTACATTTGGTGATGTATCTGTTTGACTGTTCAAAAGAAATTCAGACAGAAAGATTTATAATAAAAAAATTAAAATAATACAAAATAATAGTACAACATTCTCCCAATTCACTTTACCTCATTAGTGCTTTGACCTTTCATAATTTCATATTTCACCTTTGTTGTTTTTTTTTTGTTGTTGTTTTTGTTTTTTTTACTGCTGATAATACTCATGCACTTGAATACAGAGTGATTGTTTTCATAGCTTTGCGATTTAATTACAATTTCTATTCTTCACTTTCTGGTCCATGCTCCTCTCATACATTGGCCCGCTGGTGTAATTATACTTCGTCATGTGTGTGCTGTAAAAAAATAGAGGACATTTACCGAAGACTCATTTGGAGGACCAAACCCTGAGCGAAAATAGATCGCAGATAAACACAAGCCGGAAACTCCGCGGGGGAACAAAACGGCCGATGGTAGTTGGATAGGAAAACAAAAGTAAAATAACCGTAGTACTTCGGACTTTAGGTGTGTGTGTGTGTGTGTGTGGCTCCGCCCACTAGCTCTCTCCTCCGTGACGTCTCCGGCTGAATGTCACCAATAGTGCTCAGTAGTAGAAATGGCAGCGCTGAGACAGGAGCATCGGTATGGGCTCTCCTGTGGCAAAATCAACAAAAACAACCCCAATCACACTCTCTATCACGTCAAACTCACTGACACCGCCATCCGGACCCTGGAAGCCCACCAGAACCTGAAGGTAAGACCAAAACCACCCACTTCAACTTTGGAGGCTGTGTATGTTTCTTTATCTGTATTTTCTTTTCCTTTTTTTTTCCATATTAATGATAATAATAATAATAATAATAATAATAATCGGCTCCCAGCTTCGGGAACTCTGCGATCCCGACCGGAGCAGCTGCCTGTTCCTTCACTCCGGGAGAGAAAAGTTACATTAGTTGGGTTGAACTTAGTGCGATGACCGAGCAAAGCGTCGGTGGCAGATCAGTGGAGTCTGTGCTGGTTTATTCTGGCTCGGTTACAGTAGAAAGCAGGCTAAGCTTAATTTATGGTGGCCATAACAGGCAATTCACCAGACGAAGGCATTCTTAAAATAAATAAATATCTGTTTTGAGGAGAAAACGAAACGCTCAGGCGTTGTTTTTTGTTGTTGTTGTTGTTGTTGCTGTTTGGTTTTTAAATTGTGCGTGCCTGCTTGTTTACCAAAAGCAGAATTTCCTGAAAACCCCAAAAGTATTTAAGTTCCCATATGGCAGAGGGTTGTGAATATACCCAGAGTTTCCAAAGCCTGCTGTTTGCTCCATCTCTCTGTACATACATTACATCTGAAATTCATTATTTAGATTATTGGCCCACACAGATGATTGTCAGTCATTAAATGTTAAGAAAAAAAAGAAGGGAAGGGGGCACTGGCTTTTCTGCTGCTTTGCTCTCGGGAATAAATTAATGAACAAGCTATCAAGCAAATGATTCAACTCCTCTGAAACTGGAGACTGTTTTATTGCCTTTATGGTCCAATAGATTAGGCTGAGATAATTTAGTCTATCCAAATATTCTTTTCCAGAGTTACGCTTGATAAGACAGCTTGTCCTACATCAGTTTTGACTGCACTAGGACGCTCATTTGGTTCAATGATTTTTTATTTTTGCCTCTGAGCCGTCAAAACAAATACTTGTAGATACAGTACGTGTGTCTGCCACAGTCCTGAGCCATACGAGATCTGGACCTGGATGTTGAAGTCTCTGGCTCAGCCATATAGTCAGCTCTGGGCTCAATGGCAGGGCTTGGCAAGTTACTGCTTGGTCCTTGTGTATTATTGTTTTTTGCCCTTTACACGCCTGGAAACCCGCCCAGCTCCGGAGCTCATTGGTCTGTGAGACAGAGTAAACTCCAGAGCTCACGTAGCCTGACAGCTTCCTCAGGCAAAGGCAGGCAGGGAGGCAGCAATAGGTTACTGCAAAAGTTTTCCAAGTCACAGACCACCCCACAAAGTCCTGCTTTAGACCGCTGGGCTCCCCGTGTGGTGCAAACCATTTTGATCCCAGGATTCTCAACCTGAAAGAGTTTCTGTTGTAAGAAATGCTAAATATTCCTCATGTCTGTGTTGCTGGTGAGAAAAAAATGAGGGGATTTGTGAGTGTATATAAAAGAGGACATATTTTTAATCTGCAAGCACATGCTGCAACTAGCTCATGTTTATCTAAACTAAATGTTTGGTCTAAAAATGTCAGAAAATATTGATAGATCTCTTTAAATTCAGCCTATTTTGTTTGGGACGCTTAAAAAAAACCCAGCAAGGTTATTTGAGGAGTCTGTTGATCAACTAGCAGTCTCAGATCTGAAAAATGGCAGATAACACAAGAAGAGCATGAGAAAAGAAAAGAAAAACGCCACAATCACATATTCCAAAACCAAAGTTGATGCCACATTTTGTCGTATCCAAAAATTAAAAGACAGCAAATTTTCCATGTCAAAGAAAAAACAACAACTCTTCACGTTTTTATAGACACAAGTCTATAAAACCTTTTTTTAAATTTCATGTACATTTTGCTTTGGTGGACTAATCCTTTCTCATGTAATGGCCCTTTATGAAATCTTTGTAAACATATTAAATAGCTTTGTGCAGAGTCAGTTTACAAAGCCTTTAAATATGTTTAGAAAGATTTCATTTCATTTACTAGATTTGATAAATCAGGTATTACCCACAAACAGCTATGGGGTTGTCTGGTTCTAAAAAAAAAATCCCTTTGGCTGGTGTTTCCTTTAATTTTGTGATAATTCAGTCAGGAAACTTCTTCAGTCATTCATGAATGCCATTCTTATTGACAGCCCATTACACATCTAAAAAGTATGAATAAAAGTATGAATAAAAGATTTATTAACAATTATAAAGCTGCTAGTTACAGTCTTTAATGCTTCAATCAGGTGCATTATTAGGAATGGCTACAAATTAATTTAAAATGAATCCACTAATTGTTTCAGCAGTAGTCAAGTCTCCAGAATATGAATAATAATTCTCATATTTACAATTGTCATACAAAAATCATTTGCTTTTTTCTTTACTTATGTTAAAACTTCTTAAAAACAATCAAGCCTGCTTCCAACCTTTAACAGGTTTGATTTAGCACTAAAGTTGTGTTAATATTTATTATTCCATTCAATATTAAAAGCTAACGGATGATAGCGAAAAATCCCAACAACACTCCTCAATAGGGAAGACATTCCCCAAGACCATTAATAATAAATTAAGAGCGCTGTCAATCACATGCACAGCTGTACTTCAAAGATAATTCTTTACCTTTTAAACATATATCATGTCGCTTCAGAGGCAGAGACTTTTATTTAATTTCTTTATCAGTAGGGGGAAGAGATCTTAGTGAATTTAAGCCAGATAGACTTTGGACTTTCAAATCATAGCACTGAGGGCTTCTGAAAAGTACCTTTTTGAAGAAATATAATTGGTTTCAGAAGGAGCTTTATCTTTCTTCTGGGATGTTTTAGCCTTCATTGAATTGTTTAGAAATCAGCTGAAACACAATGTTCTCATGAAACTTACTGACATGAGAAAATTATTGTGTAGGCTATAGATCAATCACACACATTCCTGTGCAGATTAGGGCCAGTAACTCTCAAACTACAGACCTGATATGATGTGTGAACGTAAGAGTAACTCATCAGAGCAAAGCCCAATGGGAAATGGTATTAATGGCGTTTTGCCTTTAAATGAGGAAAGTTGACCAAGCTTAGTCTCATCAAACCAGACTGTTATCAGGAGAAAACTATGAAGCAGAGCTGTAACAATGTCACTATATTTTCACCTGTAACGTATGATCCATGCATTAGATTAAACATGAACATGATTTCTGATCAGTGACCAGTTTCTTGGTTTTTTTTCTTTTCTCCTCAGGCATCGCTATCAAATCAGCCAGCGATTTGCTTCAAGGGGAGCCAGGGGGTAAGATGTTTTGCATACTCTCCCTGATGCCTCAGAAATGGAATGCTCTAATTAGTACTGATATGCTTCAGAGCGCACTTGTGACAGTTCCTCTGCACATCTTATTTGGTCCTAAAGCATCCAATAAGCACTTACATGCATCCACAAGGAGGTCTGCCTTTGCAAATGTTGGGATGATTTCATTGTTGTTCATTCATTTGCTTCTCGAGCACATGAAAATGTGATTTAATGTTCTACATGCCCATGGAGAGGATGGTGTGCTGCTAGTTAACCAGAGCCCAAATCCTGAGGGAAAGATGTCATTAATTTACTCAGCTATATAGGTTGGACTGCCTATTTTATATATATAAATATCTACAAAACATTTGAGAGTGAAAGCTAATATGAGTGTTACTGTGCAGAAGCAGCTGTAAAGAAAGATGCCTGTGTCCAGCATGATTAGCTTGGCCAATATTATACTCTTCCTGGTTGTGTCTGCTAGGCTGCTACACGTTTACCACACAATCAGCCCTGTCTAAAAGGAGCTGTTCTAATCCCCGCAAGAGCGGATTGCATTGACGAAAATGACCGTACACAAACGCTGTCCATGTGTGCTCACATGGGCCGTGGAAGCCCTGAGATAGGGTACGCTATACCCCCAGGCTGCTAGCCAGGTTACTGGGTCAGGCTCGCAACTGGGGAGGCTTTGTTCAAGGAGGGGGAGGAGGAAGGGGAATTGGCAAACCCCAGGGAGCCCCCATGTCTACATGCCTGTTGTCTCTCTGCAGACATGAAAGATTTGAAATACAGGAGCTGTGGAATTTTAAGCCAAGAAAATGTGCGAAATATGTTCAAAACACAAATGATCTGTGTAAACATGTCATAAAACATATGTGGGGAAAACAGCAGCTTAACCTGCTTAAAAGAGTCTTTCTGTGAAGCAATGTTTAGTGAGTGCAATTTAAGTGTGCTTTAATCACTGAATGGGATTTGGTGATTATATCTTGGCTGGCACATTGCATATTCAAATTGCTTTGCAGAATTCAAGCATGGGCTCCCTCCCCCTCTGACAATAGTCCCCGAGCTGGACGATTGGGCATTAATGAGGTAGCTGCTACCATTGGTGGTGGGGGAGGCCAGATTAAGCCGTTAGTGGGGGGAGGATGTTGGTGAACATGGCAGTTTGGCATAAAACAGGCTGAGAGGATAACCAGTATCTGTTTCTCCTGGGCGGTGGGTTACAGCATCACAGATGTAGTTATTCCTCTATTTTGTGCTTGAGAGAGCTCATCCTTTCACCAAAAGCAGCATGATATTCAGGAGGTCATATGTAGTGTGTGAGGAAGCTTGTGTCCACTGAAACTTCCCAGCAGTCAAGTCTGAACACAGAAACTACAACTGCTACGTTCACATCTTAGTTCTAGCTGGCTCATGTCATATTTCCTGCAATGGGGCACTTCTAAGGCCACAAAAACCAAAGGAATTCTTCAAATCACTGTCCTGGCATCACTCCAGGGCTCAGCGGTGTCAGAGGCCAGGGCTTCTATCAAGAAATAGCACACAGAGGTTTTCAGCTGCCTTTCTCTCTGACCCGGTGGCATTTAGACCTTCTATTGTAAATTGTCTGCCAGTTTTCAATGAAAGACACAGATCCCTGTGAAAACAGTCTTCACTCATCTAAACAGGGTGAAGACAGTTTTATAACCGCACGATATTGGACTAAATTCAACTGAAGGGGTTTTAATCTAAATCTACCTGCTGTAGCAGTGAAAGATCTTTTTCTTTTTTAAGTAGTCACGGTGATGCAACTATAAAGAAGTAGAAGTGGAGAGATTCTGAACGACTTTGAATTCAACAGAAAGGATTAGGGAATATATTTCAAGTTGGCCTGGGTTCCCATGGGCTGGAATTTCACATCCCAGTGCTTATTTTCCTTTAGGTCTGGAAGCACCGCCTGCTTGTTGGCATGATCTATATCCATTTAGTGAGAAATGAAACCTTGTTAGTTCTTATTTATTGGGTCCATGCTGTAGCGCATGTATTGATTAGATAATGTGTTTTATCCACTTAATGAAAACACCCCTGGTTATTTAATACATATAAATTTATTTTTTAATTGTTCCATTTGCACCTCTGTGGTTGGGGAACACTGTATTTCATCTCTTGCGTTGCAAATTTGTGACATATCATTGAGTGGTTCGGTATATTTTTTGTACCGTTGAATAAACATTTATGGGTGTTATACCGTGATAGTGAGCATGGACTTTACATTTGAAGGCCATATGCTGCGCTGTCAGGTGTGACATCGGTTCCAATTCCCCCTCAGTTCATAAATGTTGAAATGCTGTTGCCAAAGTAATTGTTTTTGTTTATGCCTTTGTCTGTTTTTATGTGCACAGCTGTCACATAAAGGCAGTGGTGTCAGGATACAGAAGTGCTCTTGAAGATATGCTCATGATGACTGTGTGTGAAGGCTGAGCTTCCCCTGAGCTCCCTCCCTCCTGCCTGTCCTCTTGATTATTGTGCCGTTTCACCCTTTGCCTCGGTTGAATCCTTAAGAGACATTGGGGCCTCTATCTCACACACGGCGGCCCTGACTCCCCCCCCACCCTCCACCCCGCCCCCGCCCCATGCTTCGCCTACCTCTCTCACACTGTAAATAAGCCTTTTTTCTTTCTTTCTTTTTTTTTTTGCACTGTGTGAGTGTTTGAGTCCATGCACACATTATTTCTTTCCTCTTTTTTCCCCCCTGGAAGCTAATTAGAATAACAATAACAGGAATGTGGTTTGAGAAATTTCCTCTCCCAGTGGCATGGCAGTGAGAGGGAAAGTTGTCCCACGTGTTTCTGAAAGGGCACACGCCGCCCTATTCATCCAGATGTGTTAAGTGAGGATAAAGTCTGTGTGTCCTCTGCTCGTCTGAAGCCCACTGTTTATGCAGAAGCACTTGGCCTTAGGATTTTTAGATCATACAGTGTATTTTAAGAGTAAACCACATGAGATCCTCCAGTTAAAGACGTTTCTTTCTGAGTTCCTCTGTCATTATTGTGATCTTTAACTTCAAACAAGGGATCTGGGAGGAAGCCATAGTGGCTGTGGCAGTGTTTCATAGTTGCAATGGAGCTATAAAAGACCATATATTGATGGCACAAATCGGGCAGGTAGTACGAGCAAAGGTGACACAATGTATATATATGAAAAAAAGATTAATTTGCTGGGTTTTACAAAATACTGTAAAATGCATACAGAGTTGTTATGGCTTTGTGTTGTTTATTTACATTCCAAACTAATCTGGATTCATTAGGACTAAAGACGTAACTACAACCCTGGGAAACTGGAAAGAGCAATGAGGAAAAACTCCCAACAGCAACAACACAGTCTGCTGTGAAAGGAGGCAGAGGGAAAATACAGGTTTGAAAGTCATAGGTCAGTAAGCAACACCTTGAACAATGCAATTTAAAGAATCTTAGCATGTAGATAGATGAAAGGCCATAGTTCGCACAAAGACAATTTTACAATCTTTTTTTTTTTTCAAAACTAAATAATATCCACATATTTCAGTTATTGTTTTAGGGACAACAGTTTTCATTTTCAGGAATACAGTTTCATTGATAAGGACATTGATATTTAAATGGCCTCTGTTAAATTTCACATCCTGACCAGAACTTTTGGTTATTAGTTTATCCGAAAGATAATTTGGTATTGTAAAGTAGAACAAGTACAATAATAAGGAAATATTTCATGTTGTGTCAGCACTGGCCTCTGAGGAGTGTGATCTCAAATGTGTTTTCTTCTTGGATATAAAAATGCAGCACAACAGGATATGAGTAACACAAACAATGTGAGTAAATACAGGCAGTGTTTCTGTGTACAGTTGTGAAGTGCTTTTAAAGCTTAAACCCAAAAGCTTGAAACCAAAACTAGAGAGCTATTGTTTAACCTAAAGACAGAGAGATTTAACAGGCTAATGTAATCCCCTTTTAGTTTGGTGCTGCTGCTGGAAGGCACACGCTGGACAAAAAAGCTCTTTTCATAAAAATGTTTTGTAAAGTTTTATTTGTTTAATTTCTTCATGAAAAAGACAGAGCAACAGGAGTGCCTTGTAACATTTTTAAATTAAATTTACTCATCATGTTTTCATATGCCACAGGTATACAATTTCACAAAACACCAAACCAATGAACTCTGTCCTTTCTCACACCTGTATGTTGAGTGTGTTTGACAGCTCAAGCAGGTTCATTGTGGTGTTTGGCCTACCTCCTCCTCTTGTGATGTTAAACACCACATCTCAGTGCATGTTTTGGATTTTCCGCTCTTTTTCCAAGTTTCCCTGCAAGCTAATAAGGTTTGGACATACTTTCCAACGCACAATCTGTGAATTGTTAAAGAATTACAGACTGCTTGTTTGTGTGGAGAGAAACGTCCAGTAATGGGAGTAGAGCACAGCACTCCAAGTGGTTTGTGAGGCTGCTCCAGTGAAACGGCAAGGAACCAACAAGGCAAACACATAAATGGTGTCGCTGCATTTGAGGTCTAATAACTGGTGTGTAGAGGGAATTTCCCGACTTCCTACCACCACCTAATGCAAATTAGGCAAGGCTTAATGGGGGGGGGGGGGGTGTATTTACAGAAAAATTGTCAAATTGTGCTTAACTGATTTTCCTTTGTGGACATATTTCGATAAGAGACAGGAAAGCAAGACAAAACATTACAAACACAAGACAAATGTTAGCTTTTCAGTGTTGCCTCCATCCATTCCTCTGTCTATGAAGAGGAGGGCAGCTTCAGTAAAGAGGGGTGGGGGGTGTTGGTAGGAAGAAGCAGAGTGTTTGTTAAAGTTGACAGATTAGCCCCAGCTTCTTGGAAAAAAGACTGATTCTGCTTGGCATAACAGGCAGTACCTTGGGGGATGCTCGACAGTTGCCCATCCCCATATCCCGTCAGTCCCCACCCCCCTTCCTTTACTTTTCCTGACTCTACCAACCCCCCTCAATGAATAGATCCTCAAGCACAGGAACCAGCACATCCATCCGGGCTCACTGAAAGCATGATTTAAACTGTAAAAGGTGATGTCATGCACTTTGTTGTTTAACAAATGAGTCACAATGGGACTGTAGATCATACTACACAAAGCTTCAGGACAACGAATAGGAACAAATTATGTGACCCCTGCATTTCTCTGGGACACTGTTTGTCAACATTATTTTATTTGGTTGACTGCATCTGACACATGGCTGACAGTTGGATGTTTTCTTCCATCAAGCCATTGCCTCAACCTGTGGAGGACATTGTATGTTGTTGTTTGAGCTCACATAAATACAGTAGTGTGAGTTAGGAACTAATGCACTTGTTCCAGTTTGGATCGTACCCCCTCTTCTCAACTGAGCTGCACATTCCTAAAGGAGGACTATTTAGGACCATCCCTTATATACTGGCTCTACTGGGAGCCACTGCCAACCCCCTCCCTTCCATACACACACACCCAAACCCCCAATCTCTCCCATTACCCCCCAACAACACACAGCCACACGTCCCTGCTGTTCATGAATAATCTAGGCAGGCCGACAGGCCATTGCACTCAGCCTTGTGGGGGAAGAAGCTAGAACAAAAGGCGGGCAGCTCAGAGAGTAGCTATGGCTGAGTAGGCTCAGATGAGAAGACAATGGTAACTAGTGTCAGTACAGACAGGGGCAGGAGGCAAAGGCTCAGCGTAAATCACATATCCAGGCACCCGCTCCCATCTCAGTGCTGCCATGCCAAATACCAGAGCTGGGAACCTTGCTGTCTCACTCACTGCAGAGCAAAGAAAGAAAGACAAAGAGAGAAACTATGGTCTCATCTTTCCCAGCAGATGTTTGGCTTGCTAAATGCACACAGCAGTGGGGAAAAAGTACATCCCTGTAGTGAAGGTATTTTTCCTTCTTCATCAAATGGCAGGGTAAGATCTGTTTAACCTCATCAAAGATGAGCAGTTTAAACATGCGCAGGGAGTTAAGTTTTTTAAGTTTTACAAGGACATTACAGATAACACCTTTTGTCCTTGTGCTCAAATGCTGAACCCCCTGACGAGATTTTCTGTTCCAGTCCAGTTCACACCTTACAACAGCTTGAAAGTATTTGACATCTCCAAACACCCAGAGCCGGGAGTAGCAGATGTGGCTGGGTCAAGGCCAGAGAGGCAGTTATTGTATCAGCCTGTATGCTCTATGGGGGGTTGGGGGGGTGAGGAGGGGTTGCACTGACAAGGTGGTAAGGATTGCTGTTATGATGCTATTTGGTTGCTCCATCTGTAACTGCTGTCTAATGGCTTTACTCAAATCATGATAATGAAAGTATTACTGCACACATCCAACTGCTGTGTTGTTATAGAGCTGCTCAATTTCATTAAACTGACACATGTTAATAGTACTCTCTGATAATAATAATACCTCATTAAGCTTTTCCCTGATTAATTACTTATTAGATTAACTGGCGCACACAATAATAATTAGAACGCTATTGAATCATGAGTAATTCAATGATTTCTTCTTCTCATTCAGAGCCGGATCATTAATGCAGACTCCATATTATGAATTCTTCCTGTAGAAGTACCAAAGTCCACAAAGGCATAAAAATTACAATGTGTGATATTAGTGATTAAATTTTGTTTAAGAACTATGTGATTTTCATTTCTTTATTTTTCTAAATGTTCTAAATTTCTAAAAAGAATAAAAAATTTGATTCATGACATGAAGTTTACTCATCGTGACATTTGTCTGGTTTTGTGGCGGAACCTGATCACCATCCTTGCATGTGGCACCTAGACCCAGATTGCGTCTAAAAACTCATTTAGCTTGGTGGAGACTGGTGTAACCTGTTGTATGTTATATGTTATATGTTATTTGCAGACATGACTCATCAGTCCTTGTTTTAGGATTGCTGTAGCCATATTCTTCTGTTTGGACCTTTTGTGACTCATTTACTGTGGTTAGTGTCTTTTTTTTATGGGTTTACTCATTGATGATATTCCATAACATGTTGCAAAGCGTTTGACTGATAAAAGCCTTTTTGTGATGACATAAGGCCTAACCCGGCAGAAACTGTGTCACTCAGGAGATATTTGACCTCCCTCCCTGCATGTGACCAGTGGGAGCATAAGGCTTCCTTTGCTTAAAAAAGACAAAACGGCAACACACACACACATACACACACACACACACACACACACACACACAGTCAGCCTCAGGGGATCAGAGAAGCAAAGCTCCATGCAGAGATATATGTGACTTAGCATCTCTATGTAAATCTACAGCTACAACTCGACTGACAGCAGCTTTGGGATCACAAACCTGTTGGCACAAGTTTTGTCACTGACTAAACTCATAAAGCCGCAGGGCTAATTTCATCAAAGTTGGTGGGATGATGATGAAATAGATTACTTTGTATAAATTAGCTGTGATGAAAAGTGTATTGTAAACTCACGGTGGTTCAAGCTGTGGCAGAGTTTTTGTTTTGCTCCTTCTTGTTGTTTGTATGCTGTGAAAATTTCCCCGACTGACCGGGTAGTAAAATTGTGTATATTAACGATTCAAAGCTTTTGCCATTGTCACTTGGAGACGCAATAGTAATTTTCTGGGATAAACAAAAATGTTATAATATGATATAAAGCACATCACAGATTTAAACTTATCCCACAATGTTCAGTGTCAAAATATTTCATATTTATGGTACACACATGCAATGCTCAACAGCACTTTGAGGGCTACGTTTGTGATCCTGCAGATTGACAGAGAGGTGCTTCTTTAGGAGTCAAAACTGGGAACTAATGGGTTAGAAGACATATGGTTATGAAGCTTGAGAAGGAAGCTGTGAATAAAACAGGGATGACCTCTGAACAGTCTGACCTGAGTGACATTGATTAGAATCTGAATGTGAAGTGTGCACTGTGCCATGGATATGTCTGACAGGCAAAAATAATGCACGGCTGGAGGGGGCTCGTACTGCTGCCACTGACTGAAAGACCAGACCTGGTGGCAACATTTCAATGCTAAATGTGTAAATGTGTACTCTCATCTTATTGCATGCTCGCTTTTGTTTAGCAGGGCCCTCTTTTTAAAATGCAGTTCATTTCCATGCCTTTCTCTACATCAATGACCGGCCTTCTGGTGACTTGTAATTTTGGTCAAGTCGGCTACTACTTTACTCTCTTAAAGCAATGGGTCCTGAGGACATGGTTCGCCTGTTGGTCCTGCTCACTTTGATGGTTTTTTTGTTTTTTTTTTTTGCTTGATCGTTCCTAATTAGCATAAAATCTAAAGCAGACGTAGGCAAGACCCGGCTTCACCACTTCATTTGAACGGTCAGACCTAAATAGGGCAGAATTAATGGTCAGCTGTGTGCCTCAAGTATCCATGGCCTTGTGAGCTGCTTTGCGTATTGTGCTGACATGGGTGGGCTTGCGCACATGAAGGAAAGCTGCAGATGGGGGCAGGGTGAATGGCATGCGTTGGGTTTTAGACGAGGGAGAGGGGGGTTGAGGAGAAGAGCTGTTCATTGGCTCAATGTTCCCAAAAAAAAAAAAAAAAACAGCTTATGGCTTTGCTGCATGACTGGGCATTTGTGACAACTATATTCCTGCCTGCCACATCTGCCAGGGGCACCGCGCTCTCAGCCAGTCAACTCATAATCAATCACTTACGACCAATAACTGAAGAGGCAGCTTCAAGCCCATTTGACCAGCGTTTGTTTTGCTTCAGACCTGCTGTTAAAAAAGTCTTTATGCTTCAGCCTGAGGTCGTAACACAACGTCCACTAAGGAGAGCAGAAAAAGAGATGAAAACTGGGAGCTCTTGTAAACATTACATATTTCTCATCAGTAATCACGTACGCATGCTTTTGTAGGATGGTGGACAATCATCAAAGTCCAGCTGAATCTAGGACATGAACAATAAAAGTAAACTGTCTGTTAAGACTGAAACACAGCTCTAGGCAGAGAAGAAGAAAGCTGCTGCTTGAGGACATCTCACCTGTTGGTTAATGACTTTCTATGTTGAACTGTCCTTTCAGCGGAAGTGGGTTTTTGGGTCATTTTATGTAACAAGGTGTCTGACAGAGATAGACTTGCTGTTGTTGCTGGGGAGTTGCTAGGACAGCGTGTGACAGGAGAGGTTTTTGCCCGAGTGAAAAAAGGGAAACTGGGAAATAATTTAGGTCACATTTATTACATGAAAAACAATAACTAGCAAGTCAAGATCCCTTTCAGTCAGAAGAATTTAGTCATGTTGATTTATATTTATTTTTTCCTGGGTTTTTCCACTTTTAGATGAAATACAATCAGACCAGATGATATCTGCAAGGAATGAAACATACTTATTACATAACACAACCCTCAAATTAGCAATCCTAGCAGATATACACAACTTTGTAACAACACTGTAAAACTGTTAAAAGTTCAACTACAACATGACTGTTGTAAACACAAGCTGACAGCTGGCTCTGTTTGTTTTCACTTTTTACTGTGAAGCTCTCCAACTTTAAAACAATGTTTCCTATAATTTCATGCTTTCTTTTTATTTGTCTTGGATAGTACATAAAGATCCCAGCGCCATCTCCAGAATCTCCTGATGGATTCAGAGTATTCTCCTTCTACTTATCCAGTGACAGCAAAGACAAGCCTCAGTCCAGCTTCGACTGCATTCACCAGTATGTCTCAGGGTAAGCAGGACACACTAGCCTTTCCACAGTCGACCACAAATGGAATTCGTAGTAAATTTGGTCTGACACTAAGACCACAGGGTCTTACCAAATAGCGGCCTCCCTCCTCAGTACAACAGCAACAGACAGTAGCACTGTTGGACTATATTCAGACAAGCCTACCATAACAACCAAAGTCTGTAATGCTGTGACTGCCCTCAGAGGTGTGACCAGTAATAATTGAGAACAGAGAGGTACTGTTTGTGGCTACACAGGGTCAAAGGGTTGCATTAGAACTACTTTCTTTCTAAGGAAGCCTTTACTCCTGCAAAGGGGTTAGGGTTAGCCCTAATCCTGTTGATAGGAAGGAAGGTTCATGAATGAGGACAACAATTTGTATGCAGATATGTCACAGAACCAGTTATGCTTGTGTCAGACAACATGCCAAACACTGCATTACAAAAATAATGCTTCTGTTGTAACAAATGGCCACTTAATTGGGCCAAAACAAAAAAAAAAAAAAAAAAAATTGAAAGCTTCAACTAATTTCTCTTGTTCTCTCCCTGTCGACACAGGGAGGGTAGGGATCGCCTGGAGGGCCAGGGCAGCATTCAGGACAAGATCACAGTTTGTGCCACAGATGACTCCTACCAGACAACCAGGGAGCGTATGTCTCAGGTGGAGAAGGACATTTGGAGCCGCTCAGCCATCGAAATCAAGCCTGGGCCAAGTAAGATATTGCCTTATGGCTTTATCTTCTTTTTCTTCTGCTGTATTGTCAGACCTCAGTGTGACAGCATTCAAGAGCGTAGGGAGCAATCACAGATACAGGACAGAATTTTTATGTTCCCATTAAAGCGTCTAACCCTCCGTCTCTCACCATGTCAGCCCACTGATAATTGCCATATGGCGTGGAAGTTATCACATAATTGATCAGAGTGCTGCATTGCAATTATTCAGGAGGGATGCCTCTTTTTCTTGTAATTTTCCTTTCATTTTGACCAGATTGTTCAGGCACGGTGCCAGCTATCCTGCCAGCACCATTAATGTGATTGCATTTGCCCAAAGTATGTGCTAACAAGTCTATCATGGAAGAAGTTTTACCTAAAATAGAATTGCACTGCCTGGAATTGAATTTATTCCCATTTGATAAGTTGTTTCTAAATAAGTAGGTAAAGTAAGTAAGAGGCCACAATTCAGCTGATGTAACCTGGGTGTTACATGTGGGAACTCATTCCTGCAATTAATTGTCTTCATTCACAGCCTTCTCCTTGCCAGAGCCTTGGTTTTAGAGTCACTGCCAATTAAATTCCCCTTGCTGAATCTTTATAAATCATGTATTCATGACGCTCCATGACATTCAGAGGTCCCAGGAGTTTAAATGCTTGTGTAGATTATATTTTAAGAATGGAAACATGCTGTGTAGACAAATGCTATGATATAATGTTTAGGGTAATTGCTGTACAGGCCAGCTGTTGGAACCTGTTTCTAGTCATTACGCACCATGCTTTGCTGCAGAAGTAGTCTCTAAGAGGCTTTTACAAAACTCATTTAACATATCTGACAGGTGTATGCATCTCATAAGAGTCGGAAAAGACACCAGAGATCCCAGTTTGCAACACAAAGAACTCGATATCTTGTTTATTTGAAATGTTTGAGCTGTCTGGCTGTCCTTACTTTCTCCTAGGCACCAGGGAGTAAAATAAATGGGTTATGAATCACAGACTATGTCCTATGCAATGGAAAGCATACTTTTGTATTGTGGTGCCTGCTACAATCATGAGGGCAACAGACTAGAAAAATATAATTCATAATTTTATGCAGGCAGTGATAATTTCTGCTCACCTGGTGTTGCAATTAAACTTGCATTTAATAATTAAGTAATTTTAGAGTTATTATCATTGTATTTTAGTAATTATTCCCTTCTGTAATATTGATTCCACAGCTGTATTTAGTTCTTTATAATTACACAAGCACATTAGTTAGTTATCCGAAATGGGCTATATACTGTCATTAAGTGATAGCTCTTAAACTTCCCTAAAGCAACTCTAATTTATTATCATCAAAAAAATTACTCTAGTTGCTGCTTGCCTGAAATGTGGCAGTGCAGGAAGAATATTTGCCCAAAATCTTTACAACCTGATTCATGGTAGATGCTAAAACAAGCTCTGGCAAGACTGGTGCATTTTACACTGCAGATTTTAAGAGATTCATTTTGACTCTCTCAAGGAATACAGAACTTTAGAAACCAAAAATATCTACATTTCTAATGTCCTAGAGTTTAATAAGTCAACGTTGCCTCTGTGAAAGTGATGTCAGTCTTCGACCTATAACAACCTCCAAAGTATGGCTTAAAGTTGTAAAGAGATTACAGCCTGCAGATATCTATAAGTACTGCCTGGCCAGGTGTAACTGAATTAGTGCTGCAACAGGAAGAAAGGGCCTCTCTATGTTAGTTGCTTTAGTTTCCACGCTCTTCTGTTCACCCAGCGGTAGGCTAATCCCGCTGTCAACCCATTTCACTGTCCACTAGCAGCACCATGGTCTCTGTGCATTAGCACAGTACAGTATCATATTGTAGGTATTGACTGGAAACATGTTTTTTGTTTTTTTCCTTTCTCCCCACATTTGGCTTTAAGTGTTGCGCACACTGCATGTGTTGTGTTTCTGTGAAGCAGATTGCATAACATTAGGGAGTAATGAAGATAAAAAAAAAAAAACATTAGGTTGTCTCTGGTGCGTAGGTAATCAGAATATAATTTGTATAACTGGCCTGAGGACAGGATTAGTAATTATATTTTGGCTGTGCTATTACTGTCAACGTATCTGAATGTTGTTATCAGATCAGTTATCTCTTCACTCTTTTTTAATTTTGTGTCGGGAAGCGACTGTCAGAGCAGTAAGAAAAAAAAAAAACAGCGTTAGGTCATTGTTGTTATAATTTTTTGATTAACCGACGAAAGAAATTTTTCCTTATAAGAGTCACGTAGATACTACCCTGTGTGTCACTTTGTTTTGATCTCAGATAAGTGTGTGAAGGTCCAGAGGAAACAGGGTCTAGTATCAAGCTCAGACAACAAGCACTCCCCCAGCAACAAAAGGAGCCTGGTCCCCAGCCCGGTGGCACACCGGCCCCTGAGGGATCGCATCATTCATCTCCTGGCCTTAAAGCCCTACAGGAAACCTGAGCTGCTACTGTGGTTGGAGAGGGAGCGGGCCAGTCCAAAGGACAAGACCGACCTGACCTCACTACTGGATGAGGTGAGACATCTGCCACATTATCAAAAAGCAATAAAATAGGTGCAAGAAGAAAAACAGAAAACCAGAATGTTAAATATGCCACTGATAAATCTATCAACTTGTACCATTACTCTATATCAGAGCAAGGATTCAAAGAACATAAATGCTGCTTTGCTAGTGATACTAGTCAGTAGGTTTATGTCAGGAATACTTCCTGTGTTCATTATGTCTGAACTGCAATGAGCAAATGGAGACTGCTGCTGCTGGTAGCTGTAATTAGGGCTGTGTTTTAATTATCTTTGAAGGAGAAGATTGTGTTTTGGCAGAAGAGGGGTGGGGAGTCTCCAGCTGGGATATGACCACTTTCAGAATTGAAAGTTGTTGGTTTAAAGAGATTTGTAGCAGCACGAATAAGTTGTATAAAGGCAGTTTTTAACTGTTTACCCTGGAATCAAATTAAACACACTGAGAAAATAGGTCTAGTTTCACTGAATTATAAGTTGGACTTACGGCATTGCACCTTAACAGTTTGGTGTTGGTCTTTATGACCACTGTTGGCCTATTTTCCGTCTGTATTCTGTCCCTCTGTGTTGATTTGTTAACATTGCAAGCTCTTGGTATTTCAGATTGCTAAACTGAACCCTAAAGACCACAGCTACTCTCTGAACGATGAACTCTACAGACATGTACAGAGAGACTGGCCTGGATATCTAGAAGAGGAAAAGCAACTCATCCATCGGCTCCTTATCAGGTGGGCATTCGATTAGCTATAATACTGAAAAACCTTCTTGTGTTTTGTTCCATTGAGAGACATGGACATGGATAAGACAATGTAATGTTCTTTTTTTTCCCAGGAAATACAAATAATTGCTCACTTCCTGTTTGTTAGGAGAGAGCTACTGCCAGCAGCATCTTAGCCTAGCTTAGCATAAACACTGGAAAAAAAGAGAAATAACAAAATTTGCTAAGTCCAAAGGTAACAAAATCCGGCAAGTAGCTCTTCAAAGAATCAGCAACTTCAGCAACATCTTCTCCTCACCATGAGGTTATCAGCAGAAACTGTAAACTGAAGACACAGCCAGCCGAACTGTTTCTCCATTTTTCCAGTCTGTGTGTCTAACTAAGATAATTACCTGCTGGCAAATAAGAATAATAAAGAAATGAGAGTGATCTCCATATTTTCATCAAACTCTTGTATAGAAAACAAAGGGGCATATTTCACAAACAGTCAACCTCGTGCTTTAAAGTTCTAATTTTCTGTTTGGGGGGGGGGTAATGCAAAGAAAGACTACAGGATGAATGCATTGTGACAGTGCTGGCGTTAATACAGAAAGACCACTGAATTAATGTAGACATCCTCTGTGATCAAGCTGAAAGAGGAGCTTCCAAATGACTAGTTCTCTGCACTGATGAATCTCTTAATGGACACATCAAAGCAGAGGAAAATATTTCCTGCACCATGTTGCCAAATGGCATTAGCATGGAGGGTTCAGAGAAGCAAGAACTCCCTTCATAAGTTTTCTCTGCCTGCCAGTAAACACGAGGGCCATGTGCTTCCTAAGTGTTTCGGAGAAGGTGCAGGTCCCATTGACTGGTTGAACAACCCCTTCTGTTTACCACCCCGACGAAGTGTAAAAAGCTTGGGACTATAGTTGTAATATTTTAAACCAAGCATGATAAAACTGTGAAAACCTGTAATTACTGCAAATAAGACATCTTTCCTGTAGTTTACTTATTCATTTATTGGTCGGGGGTCTAATTCAGGCTTTCTTGCTGCTGTCTGTCACTTTCAGTTAATGTTTAAAGGCCCTCGACTCCGCTTACACTGACCAAATGATTGAGAGTGTTACGTGAATCCAGTGGGGGAAGTGTCTCTGGTGAGGCGGCTGCTTTAGGAAGGAGCTGTAGGAAGCAGATTAACAGAAGAGGGTTTGGTCCTACAGAGGTTAAATCTGCTGCTATTGTTCTATTCACTGGACTGTGTTCGGTCCTTACGGTTGCGTCCTGCAGATTATATCACCAGAGCCACAAAAGAAAACATACCACAGAACCACAGTACAAAAAGCTGAATAATTGCAAAAAAATTTAATTAAAAGGCCAGCAATTTTCTAACGTTGATGACCTTCATGACTGCATTTCCTGTGTGCGAAAGCTGCTATCTGTCTTTTCTCTGGAACCTACGCATCATAAACGATGATTGCTCATTCACTTGCTCATCACATCTCCCAAAACAAGCTTTATAACCTTCTAAATGCATCTTCCCATTTAGCTTTATAGGCCTTTTGCTTTGCAGCTCATATCCAGCTGAAGATATTGTTTCTTCATCTTTCTTCAGGAAACTTCAGCCACTCCACAGTAGCCAGTTGAAGAGTCCTCAGTCCAACCAGTCATTCCACAAAACTCCTGGGGACTCTCCTTCGCAACTCAGTCCTGCCAAAAATCTTTGTGTGGTAATTATTCACCTTGAATCAATTCTATTTCCTCATCTTTCTTCCTTCCTATAAGACAAAGAATAGACTATTTCCTTTGTCTACTTGTAATGTGCTGCTCACTACTAAATACATTCCTGAAAGGTATAAAAGGAGTATTTTAACAGTCTCCAGGAAGTTAATGGTCCCGGCCAACAAATCATCTGGCACCCAAACTCCAATTAAAATGTCATGTTTTTGTATTTCAGTGTTGCAGTATAAACCACTGAGATGGATTGTGTTAACAGGTGGATTTCAATACCTCGGGACAGAACCAGGCTCTGTTTTTATTAGTTATATTATGCTAGGCTAACCAGCTGCTGGCTCAAAGAACAAGTTTGGACGGGAGTCACATCAATCTTCTCATCTAATTCTCAGCAAAATAAATAGTTTCCTAAAATGTTACCTTACTGCTTTGGGGTAAAAATGTGTATGTGTAAGCTACAGTCATTTGGGCCAGTCTCATGTGATTTGCATTCTGCTATTCAAAACATGAGGGCTAATCAATGTGTTCTACTTTTCCCCCTCTAGAAACGCCCATTGCCCTCTGACCCATCCAGCTGTCAAACTCCTAAAAAACAAAGACTATTGGACCAGTGTTTGCTTCTGCAGTCACCTTCTCATGGGGAGAATAGCACAAATGTGGCTTGTAGCTCCTCTAGTAACAGAAACTCTGGTGTACAGATCAAAATGGAATTCGACAAACCCAATAATCATCTCCAAGGGAGCCCAAATGGTCTGTACTCGCCACACAAACTCAGTGGGTCATCTGTTATTCCCAAATTGGAGAGGGCAGAGCCAACGCTTTCTGCTCCCAGCCCCAAACCCCCACACATGGAGACCTCCATTTGCACCGACCAACAGTTCACTAATGGCCAACATAAAAAAAAGAGGTCTAAAAAGCACAAAGACAAGGAAAGAGAGCGCTTTAAACCAGACTGGATCGAGACCAGTCCAGATCTGAAGCAGAACCAAGAAAATCTCAAAGGTAAGACCTTTAATTAAAACTACAACACCCTCCACCCTCATCTCTCCTTCTCCTACCCTCTCACTTCCTCTCTTAGTCTCGTTCTACTTCATGTATCTTATCCTGCTGTCGGAATATTATATATATATATATTTTTTTTTTTCAGTGGAAGACTTTGCTGTTCTTAGCAGTAAGGGAAAAAAATCTCAAGGTTGAGGTTTAAGCGGGGCTATTTTTATTTGAGAGTGCAGTTAGTGTTGTTAGGACTGTGACATTTCCTCAGCCCTCCAGTCCTAACTCCCAGCTCCAGCCTGTTGATGATTGACTGTGGAACAGCTGGGTGACCTACGGTCGAGCGAATCAGCAGGCAGCATTGCCTCCTACTCTGGTGTGCTGACGTCACTGCTTGCCTTGGATCAGATCTCTTATCGGAGTCAGCGATAAATGAATCCACCAACCTTGATATGATGGGCACATTATCACATTTGCATTGGCTGATTGCTTTAACCTTTTTCTTCCAATGTGTGTGCGTGTGTGTTTTTCCTATCTACAGACCACGAGAGAGAGAAAACACCTGTCAATCGAACCTCAGCAGAGGAACTGCCGGATTATTTAATGTAAGATTTAATACACGTCATGTCCCTGACTGTGCAAATGTCACATTCCCAGATTCAGAAATGATTTGCGATTAAGGGAGGGAATCCAAATAGTTGTCACAACATTTGTGGCTCCATATACTTCACTTTAGTTTGTCAACTGTCATATCTGTTGTAGAAAAAAGGCACCAACTTGTCCCTAAAGGGTTAGTTTCAGCTTCAAATCATTCACATAAATAGAAGGGAAATAAAGCACATCTAAATGAGCTGTGACAAAACATCACTGAGGATGACTCTGAAAACAAATTGTCTAATGTTGTATATTTGTACATCTGGCCAACACATCATGCTGTTAAATAAGTGACGTGTCAGACAGCTCAATTCACCAATCAGCAGTGCCATCTAATGGAAGGACTGCGTAGGCCAATGAGGCTACTTCTGCATTTATATAACGGCCCATGTTCTGGCTTTTTCAGAAAATACAGAACCATAACAGCACTGGAGCAGCGTCAACAGTATAAAGACGACTTCTGTGCCGAGTATGATGAATACAGAGCTCTTCATGACCGGATTGGGGCTATCACAGAGATGTTTGTTCAGTTGGGCTCAAAGATCAATACTCTCTCCCCAGGAACACAAGAGTACAAGGTACTGCATGGACCAGAAACCTCCGGGTCTGTTTATCCAAACACCACACAGAAAACAGACACACGGCACTCTAACACCTTTTGTTTTGTAACCTTTACAGCTTATGGAGGATCAAATACTACAAAAGTACCGAAAGTACAAGAAAGTAAGAAGAATTAAATTGTGTCTCATTACATATATTATTTTGGGCCTTGTGCAAGAACCATTCATATGACAATATTCATTCTTCAGTGGCACAAATTTAATTTACCAGTTGTTTTGTATTTGATATTTTTTCTCATGATCCAGGCCTGTCATCTCCGTCAAAATGTTCTTGCATTAGGCCCATGGTGTTACTGAAATCTAACTGACCCCTGCCCTTCCTTTCTCCTTCTTTAGAAGTTTCCTGGCTATCGGGAAGAGAAGAAGCGATGCGAGTACCTCCATCAGAAACTGTCACATATCAAAGGCCTGATCACAGATTACGACCGAGCACAGGAACTTTCCTAGTAACTGGCCTCGACCCTCAGCAGGGTGTTATATGACTGGACCAAAAGTCTCCTAATGGACCCAAAGACTTCCCAGCTGGGTCCTGGAGTCACCAAGACACTTTTCACTTTATTCCTCCTATTTGAGGAGAGAAAGTTTTTTTGTTTGTTGTTTTCTTTTTGTTTGTTTTCTTTTCCCAAAACTGGGCTGAGACCACCAACTCGTGATCTGATGGTGCCCTTTACCACTATGGTTTTTCATCTATTATTATTATTGCTGTAATGGCTGGATTTTGTTCTGCTGTAAAGTGGTCACATGTCACAGGGAAAGCCAAATCCATTTTCCTGAAATGCAAAACAGATGTGATCCTTCCTGCCAAATTGCATTTTTACTCTATCATTTATCTTCGAAAGAGCTAAAAAAAAAAGAGAGAAAAAAAAAAAAGCGCATTGATTTATGAAAAGAATTCAATTGATGGTACAATCAAACTTAGGGGGAAACAAATGCTTCTAAAGTCTTTATATTTAACATACAGAGGAATTCTTTTATTTACTGTTAAATGTAAAATGTGACAAATTCAATAACACTAATTACTCATGAATTAAGAGTAAAAGTCTTCAGACCACAGCTAAACCCACACATTTATTTAAGTCAGATTTCATCTCATGAAAGCTTGAGCGAATGTATCATCCATATAATAGCTTGTATTTGTGCAGGGACACCAGTGTCTCTGGGCTTCGAGCATAAGGAATTATCGCACATAGTTTCTGCCAATGTCCTGTTTCATTTGTAAGACATATTGAAATGCTACCAATCCGCTCTTCTCAGTGCAATAATGCTGGTTTCAAGATGGTGTCAGTTTTACCTACATGTAGCCTACAGCACCATGAACTGCCTTTTCACTGTGTAATAAAAAAAAAAAATTCTTAACTCACTCACCTCTCTGATTACAAGTTTACCAACAAACAGCGCATACAGAAATCATGCTGTATTTATATTGTAAATGGACGAGTACAAGTTGCTCTGTGAAACTAAACTTTTCACTTAACGTGGAGTTTTAAAAGCGTACAGGGTATTTAACATTTTGATTTCGGATGTCGCGGTGCTTAATGTCTTAAAGTTGTTTCATATGGGATTTGGTTGAATAACAATATTTCACATCAGTGAGTGTTACATTTTGATGTTATTCTGCTGAATGTGATAAGAGTTGCCTTGAAAAAAAGAGAAAAGAAAAAAAATCAGACCATGATTATTTTTAGCACCACATGTGAACTGTGTGGAGGACAGCACTGTGAATTGGTGTCTAAGTTTAAACCACTTTGGTTGTTTTTTTTTATTATTTGCAGGTACATTTAAATGAAAAAAAAGGCAACCTCTAATTTTAGTTCCTCTCCATTAAGCTGTGCCCTGATGTAGAGAATTGTAATCAGATGTCAGCATTCCCTGGACATTTGTGTCAGTGTAGCTGTACTCACAACTGTTATCTTAATGATGGCTTAAAATGGGAGAATATCGTTAATACTTTATACACCTTAACATGTATGTCAGACATTTCAAGGATTTTGGTAGCCCTGCTCTGAAATGCGTTGTTCTCTGCACAGTCCAAAGCATTTCTGACAATGTCTATTCATTTGAAGGAAAGTTTGGTTACCTGATAGTTGTTCAACAGTTTTTTAATCTGTGTTGGTTTTGTTTTTTCCAATATCTTTCTCTTTAATTGAGCTTCTTTGTTGTCTAATAATCTGTCCAATAATCATGAACTGTAATGAAATTTGATTCACTGTCTGATCAAGCACCACTATCAAAAGTATGAATAACTGCGGCAGTGCTTGTGTTGATGTAGCAGTTCAAATACTATCACTTATTTAGCAGCTCTTTTGTATTTACTTGTTCTTTTATCATTCTGGGATGTTTTAAGGATTTCAGACCAGCAACAGCAACTCTGTCTTGGCACATACGAAAGTTTTGAAGAAAGGAATATTTATTAGCACTGACTATTAGAATAGATTATACTTGTAAGCCCAAACAGTGTTCAGCAGTTGGAATCATTAAATATAATTCATGCTAAAACTTTCTGATGCCTAAAGCCCTAGCACATCAACAGAAATGTTTTCAGAAAACTGGTTGTGTGGATATTTTCTCAGAGTCAGATCTCTTACTTGTCTATATTCATACAGATGAGCTGAGCAAACCTGTTACTTTGCTCTACCCGACCTGAGAAAATGTCTGATCTATCAAATTGATGGAAAACAACTGGGTGATTTATTTTGGTACTGAAGCAGGAAATCATTTGAGGCATGGTCTTGACAAAAGGCACAACATTTTTTTTTTAATCCAAGCAGCAGGAGAGAAATGTCTACATGACCTCACAATTATCTTATAATTATTATCTGGAATAATTCAAAATAGGAGCTTCCCCATTAACCACATAAGTCTTACTGATCAATTTGTTATCGAACAAACTGCATTGTGGGTGGCACTGCATGGGCAAAATATCAGTCTAATCATAGTAAGGATGAAGATAATCGTACTAATCATTTTAGCATGTTATTGGAAACCAGACCCCTGATGTAAGGGACTCCTCAAGTGCTGCGATATTTTTTTTTATTGTTGTAGGAGGAAACTCCTGAAGGTGCCTTTTAGTTTAGAAAGCAGAACATCTGCCTGGGACTGTCATTTGTTAACTGGAAAAAAGTAAAACAAACAAACAAACAAAACAAAAAAACCTGGTCCAGCAGTATTTACAAGTTCATTTTCACATTGTTGCCACAGTTCAAGTTCTTTTTTCATCATTTCTTGGTAAAGGTGACATCAAATGTCTTGTAAAATCTGTTACAATATTTAATTTGAACATTTTTACAGTCAGTTTAGCATTTTAAAAATGCATCCAATTGCATCTCATGTTAGCTATTTACAAACAAGTATAACTGAAGGAATTGCCTGGCCCTTGTTAGAGTGGGTTAGGATTAGGTGCTCAGATGGTATATTGGTACTGGAAAACAACACCTCCATGGAAATGTGAAATGAAACATTTTGTCAGTTATGAATTGCTGCAGTCAATCCATGTAAGAGAACAAATTTCTTTATTTATTGCTTTGTATGTGTTTGTTCTTTTATGGGATTCTTCTTTTGCAATGTCTTCTCATTATTTTAACGGCAAAACTCTAAGTATGGCAAAAGGGAAATGGAATATATTTTTGCAATTTTTGATGGTCAATGCTTTATCACATCATTCTCTTGAAGAAAAGGATTTCAGAAAAAAGTTGTATCATTGTCTCAGTGTAATTGAAAAATAAAGCTCTTTTCAATGGCATGCTGTCATCTTTCCCCAAGAGGGCACTGTAACTCTTTGTCTGAACTGAACCTTAACCGATTTTTCATTATTCACTTTACTTATTGAGTTACATAATTGCAAACTCAAAGTTCTTTTAAAAGCACAATACTTTATTTGTTTCTTATAAAGTCATGCCGACCTTCAATCAACATGACAGTGAAAACATTTAGTTGGCTGAACTGGATGAGACTGTTACATGTGTTATCAAATATCACATGTTACTGCAGCTTTCATGATGCAGAGGAAGTCAATTTTTTTCCATTTATCTTGTACATTTGTTTCGTGTACATCACAAAGATTTAAAAAAAAAAAAAAAAAACAACAACAAAAAAACGCGTCCAAACACTTTCCACTTTCCATATATGAAGAATGTAAATTGTAAACACAGCAGTTTAAATTGCTGAAACTATCTTAATTTTTGAATTCCAAGTTAACTAACAGTGTAATCTATTTACAGCCAAAGTCCAGGTCATGTCTTGAATGGCAGAGTGACAAAATAAAGTTCAGATAATTCCCCTTAAATCTCCCAACTGCTTTAAATATGTTTGGCTGAGAAGCAGCTTGTCTGTCATTTGGATAAAAGAGGTGAATCTTTTAGCAGCATATTATCACAAAATAGACAGCAGAGTAAGAAAGTAGATTTAAAAAGTAATAACACCACCCAGATTAGAACCTAAAAAGTAGACTTAAAAAAGGTTGCATCATTAAGGGCCCCTTACTTTGAAGTACAGTAGTTACAAAATTGCTTATGTTATGTTGTGTAGAAAAAACGCACAAGCCTTAGCTCTTAGAAATACAATTATAACAACAATAATAATAATAATGATACTATCTGAACTTGATTTGCTCTTGTTGAAATCCGTGTCTAAAATTTGATGCCCTTTATTTTTGCTGGTTTGAGTTTTGTGTGTTATGCGTGATCTACAGTTACTCAGTGAGGTTTATCTTTCCCCATATTATCACGGTTTCATTCTTAACTTGGGCTGTGCGAGTGTTACAATCCCAATCAAAGAGGAAATCAGGCCACAGAATCCAACCACTCCTGCATTTGATGGGTAAATACCCAACCTGTCAAGGGGAATGAAAAGATCACAAATGTTTTTCAGTGTGTCCAAAGCCACAGCCGGGTTTGATTTTAGACTCTCAAACAGCAGAAAAAGAAAAGCATCCAGCTGAGGAACGACAGCTTCAGCCACCTCGGGGCTCTCGCTGAGATGTCGATCCATTTTCTGTCTAAAATTCTTATCTCGTGCTCTCTGCGTCATTAGCTGGACGACTACATAAATGTCTCTGGCTAGATTCATAACTAGCGAGAGAAAGTAGAAACGATAGGCATTTAGATTCCAACGTTCCTTGTCGATACTTTGACTAAGGCCAACGCTTTTCGCCCAGAGTACATTGTCACAGATAAAGTAGAGGGCGCGGTTGACGTTGGCCACAGTAAGGCACAGGGACAGCACCCGGTCAGAGAGTTGCATGGTTCGTTTAGCAGCCTCAATGGAATTTAGTGTGTTTCCCAGTCTGAACACTGACAAAGGAGGAAGAAAAAAAATGTATTAGAGCAGTAATCAATTTAATACGAAATGTCAGGCCAACAATTCAAAGGAGCAGCCTGCTACAAAAAGCTGAATACGGTTAAGTGGCATCTAAAACAAACTACAGCATCTTATTACATTAACTCATTGTTACTGCAGTTGCACCCATTCTGGCTGAGGCTCTTCCTTACGTACTTGATTGTAAAGTACTTTGTTAAACATGTTATTATATCCACGAAAAATAAATCCTCCCTTTGAAAACTCTGGCTTTAATTTGTGAAACCATTTTGTCTATTTCACCCCCAGGCAGGTCAGACATGGAGGCAGTGGAGCAGAGGAGAGGTAATTAAATGGTGCAGCAACAAAGAAAGGTCTATTCCCTTCAAACCATCCCAGCCCCTGACACAGCTTTAATGGAACAGTTGCCTAACTTACAACTTATCCATGGTGTGAAACTCACTGATAATGTAAAATTCACATAACTACAAAGTTCAAAAAGAGCATTTAACCCAGGTTGTAAAGTACACTGATCAATCTTAAGGTTGTTAGTGTTGCTGCAGGTCTGTGTCGTCACCCACACAGCATCTGACTCAACTCACAGCTGGGGAAAAGAAAAACCAGATTTCACCACAGTCAGAAACAGCCAGAAACCCTGCCCCAACTCCACGGCTTGAAGAGACATAGGTGGCAAAAAACAGCCACAATATTTACAATAATTATACTCTTAAAAGTTACAAATAAATAATAGTGACCTCTATGACAAATACTGATCTTCAAAACTAGGTGCTATTCACACAGCAACTGCCATATAAGTGTGTCTACTGTTTAGGTCATGAGTGAATACTTAAACAAGACAAGAACAATCTGAGGAATGTCAAAGTCATGTAAGCTTTGCTACACAGCGTCTTGGTCTAAATACTGGTAAGGCGGCCTTTGATACCAAAACGTAATGCACTACACTTAAAGAAAAACTTTTAGATTTCAGTTGAATTACTCTCCCATAGATTTTATCAGGCTAAAATAATTACACAATTTCTTTGACTAAGACTATACAAAAATGTAAACATGTCATACAACCGAAATATGACTAAAACTAACTCGCATTTTTGTCTAAAGACTAAAAATTAAAATTGCCTGTCAAAATTAACACGGGATGAGGTTAATATACTTTACCATAAAATGTTCCGTAGAAATTGACTAATTTTTGATGATGTCAGGAAGAAACTTTATGGTATTCTTTTTTTATTTAATTTTTTAGTTTCTTATTCTATTTTATTATTATTTTTCGAATAAAACATAGTTGGTTTCCTTGAAATAAAGTGTCAGACTCAAACTTGAAATAAGCTTAAGTAGTCAGTAAGAAGAACATCCTTGTTGATATTGTGCTTATAGGGAAACAATGAGACGAGGGCCATTACACAGGTGCTCAGTGTACACTCATATTCGCTTCAGAACAAAGCAGATGAGTTGAGATTACTGAGATAGAGACGAACCACGTTTCTCATGGGACATCCCTGCTGTATAGGCTGTACAGCCTATACAGCAGGGACGGTTGGAGTAATGAAAAAGAATGTGGTCTTTATTTCCATCCATTTTTTGACTGTGTGCACACCAACATTAGGGAGTTATGGAAGCAACCATCTGATATTAGTTTTAAAAGTCTGATTAATCTAAGCAGAGGAGATTTAAAGAAAGATCATGTTCTTATGGCATGTAAAATACAGCAAACTTTCTGTGTTGGTAAGAGCGTCTGCCCAAGACACGGGACAAACAAATATTTCCCAGTGTTCCTCGTATTAAAATGTTAAAACTTCTCTTACTGTAGTTGACCCATTGAATAACTTTTGTAGCACACTTGAAATAAACCTTAATCATTTTATCATTAAATAATAAACCTTATCCGTTTTACTTAAGAGTTAATGTCCTTAAACTAAACTCCTTTTATTTTTAGTTTTATTGAGGACCTGATGAAACCAGATATAACACTCACATTTCCGTCCAGCACTCATGTTGGCCTCCAGACCTTTAAGTTTGGCCACATGGTTCTCTCTGCCGGAGTTTCGCAGTAGATATGAGGACAGGACGCAGACATACTGGGTGGCTCTGAAACAGACGGGGAGAGACTGAAATGAGTAAACATTCACTAAAGAGCTTTCAGAGACTTACATGAGAAAATAAACCGACGACAATTAAGTCCCAGTCTCGGAGGATCTTACCTGAAAATCCGGTCTCTTCCTTGACTTTGACTTGTGAATTGGACTATCGCGTCCATGATGACAGCAGAACAAGTACGCGCTGTTCTTATCAGCCGGGTCAGAGTTTAAGCCCCGAAGGAGGACCAGACCGGATCTATCTGATCCTGTATAGTCTCACTTCATCAGGCGTCAAACATTAAAACTGGAGCAGATTATCTGATTTTTTTAAAACTTCTTCCAATTTAACCTTGAGCTAATGTCCGTCCCTGTCGATCAGCGACAGACGCGCAGAACTTATTAGTTTCACTTCGGAGAGTTTTGCTGACGGACCGACAAGCCGGACGGGTTTTGCTGACGTACCAGCTCCCTGCCATGGGTTACTGTAAAAATAATAATCGGTAATTGTGACAGAAATAAAGTTATTTTAATGCATTAAAAAAAAGTTCAAAAATAAAGCTTAATTAAAAAGTTTTAAATAAGATGAGATAGATTTCTGAATATTATAAGAGATACAATAAAATAATGAAAACCTGCAAGGTATTAAAAATAAAATCACACTACATTGTTGTTTTCCACAGTAGATGTATTATTTAAATTTCACAGAAGGTCTTGGATTTTCTGTAGAATAACTCGTATTTATTTAATATTTGCATAAAAGCTGCGTTACAAACATTTGAACAACAGGGGGCGATGTGACAGCTGTTTTACAATATTATCAATATTAAAAAAAACTTTTGTTTCTTTTTAGGCCTACGTTTACAGCTGAGACTATGAGATAATTATTCTGTGATTAATGTTTACATCTAAGCAGTGTGGAACAGCAAAAAAACAAAACATAGATAACCTGGGCAGGATCAGTTAATAATTATTATTAAGGCAGTAAGGCAAGGAAGGATATTTAAATGTACATTTTAAGCACAAACTGGAAATATTTCAATTATTTCAGTAGAAGTACTCCTTGAGTTGTATGACCTAAATTACATAGTAAAATATAGGCGGTATTTTTATGCTGCAGCTGGATGTATAGTGGAAGATAAAAGTACTTGGACAAGATTACACTCGCTATGCTCCAATGGCTCAGATAAATTGGCATTCCAAAAACACAGGAAAACACACGTAAATAGAATATTGACGAATCATTGAATGTGAAGTCTATCTCCCACAACTGACCTGCCTGCCATAACTACTGCATGTGATGTTCATTTTCATTATACTGATAAATGTGAAAGCTGTCATTCAGCTGTTTACTGTAGGAACCATTTTCTTGTTGTAAAATTGTTCCAATTGTAGTGTTTTCAAATCGGTGATGCTCTTTGAAAGTAAGGTCCCTCTTTTTGATGCAGAAATCAGCTGTATAATTTTCCATAGAAGCCATGATAGTGGAGTAGAACCAGTGACCTTGAAATAAATTACTGCATGAACCATTTTGATTTTCAAACACAATCTTCATTTTCACTGAACTCATGCACGACTTACTGTAGAGACAAACGTAAGAGGTTGGTTGAGAATGATATCTCAAGGCTGCCTGCCAGTGGAAACATTAGCCATCCGCAATTAAAATAAACTGAATACCAGGTGATGATCGTAACTCACTTCTATACATTTAAAGTAATTATGACCGAATTTTAGTGGATGAAATCACTTTACGATTCCTACTGAAAAACTTAACAGGAGATGAGAGGACCTACAGAGTGCTTGCTTGGGTTTGCTGTACTTCACCAGATGTTGAAAGTTAATTTCTAAAAGTAATCAAAAAGGTTTGGAATTAACAGTTTGAATCACGTTGCAAAAAAAAAAAAAAGAATGTATATGTTACTGTATCTTCACAACAAATGTGGGAGCATCCCATGAGTGACAGTTCATCTGTGATGTAATCTTTCCTCTATGTCTTTATATCTAAAGAAAAAAAAATTCAAAGCAACCATACCTAACTAAAGGGTAATGCAAAATTTATTAAGTTTTAAAACCATTCTTGCCACACTCAAAGTAGTTCAAAATTGTAATAACTACTTTTCAGTGGACTTTTCACTCTGTAAGCGACATCCAATAAAGAGTTCGATGAAAGCTTCAGGGTTAACACTTACTGCTGAAAAACCTCTCAAATACACATCACTGCAGCCCGTCTCCTTCAGCTTACACACTCTACAGATGCTTCAGCACTGCAATGAAATATATTGCAGCCTTGTAATGGGCTGCTAATCGTTGGGCTTGGACCAGCAAAAAATCCATCATTTTTACCCACAAAAGCCTCAGACAGCTGATTTAATCCAAATGTCTGCATTATTTGCGTCAACTAACTGTTAGCTGTAATATTTACTGTATATCTTTGCACTCTGCAAACCAACCTTCATGGGTGCTCAGCCTTAATCTTGTCTGCTGATTTCATAGAATTTCTGCAGTGAGGGTGAAGTAACAGGCTGATTGGGTTTCCTCTGGGAATAGTGATCCAATCCAGGGTTGGAAACATAAAAAACCTTTAATCAGACCCTGTCAATAAAATTGTTTATCCCACCATTATGTTTTCATGCATTGCATGATTTACCTATTGAGTAAATAATTTCCCTATTAAATCGCCCCTTCAAAACAACTATTTTTGCTTGACTTTAACTATTGACTATTCCTCTATTTAACTGTTGCAAAATGAATACATCCGAAGAACCAGTGACTATTCAATTCAATATTTTAAAGAGATTATGTTGTTAGTACTTCCAAGTTCTTTTCCCTGTCTAATTTAATGTTATCTATAGGAGATAGTTTGTGCTAGATTTATGATATTCAATATTAAATAGATAATTTAATATGGTCAGCACAAAGTGAGAGGAACAATTAGGAGCTTAGTGACTTAATATGCATAGGAGGCAGGGGGGATGATTGCACGAAAAGGTTAGCACACAATCACAAAGGTAAAAAAATAAAAATAAAACAAAGACAGGAAGTGAAAGCACCATGAGACATACAAGGTAAGACATTTAAAAGTAACAGAAACTCATAATCAGGACTCCAAGCAGAGACATAAGGAGATAGATTCTATAAAGTACAGAATAAAGGCTTTAGTGCCTTATTCGTCCCAATAAGGCACAAAAACGATGAAAAACGATTCAATGCACCACAACAAAATCACACACAGCTCATGCACACCCAACAATACAACAAGTCATGCAGATTTAAAGGCCAAAGGGTGAAAGATGAGAAACCATTTCAAAAGTGTAACGAATAGGAGCAAACAGGATAAAGTGAGGGAGGTCAATCCATAATGTACAGGCTGCGAGGTCGAACACCTCCAGTTCCAGGAGCAACTGAATAAAAGTTAAAACGCCTCTTTCAAATGAGCAGAGCTGCTTTGCATAAGGTCAAGCCTGTGCGCTGTGCTGTGTTATTTTGTAACCAGACAAAAGCCCATTAGCTTCTTTCTCCCTACACCGTGGCCCACTGTGAAAAGTTGGGGTCTTTGAATTTCTAAGACTGTGTCAGGAGCTGCAGTTCTTTCTGAATGATTCCTATGGGAACCACTTGAATTGCCAATAATAAGGATGTGTATCTGTTAAAATTCAACTCAATACTAGCTTCTCCCACAAAGGCAAAGAGGCATATTATCATCTGAACATTGGTTCATTAATAATAAAGAAAGCATTCTTTAACTGTGTCTGGGTCTAAAGAGATGTCCTGCTGCTGAAGGAATACACAATCGTATTTGCAAAATTATAACATCTGTACATCTCATTCAACATTTTTAAATATGCTGGAACTAACAAAGCCTGGAGAACTCTGCTGGCAGGCTCTGTACGCTTGTTTCAGCTTCTGTACACTGGCTACCAGTACGTTTTCGGACTGATTTTAAGATTTTACTGATTACTTTTAAAGCACTCAACAGTCTTGGTCCTGTATGTATCGCTGACCTTCTAACTCCTTACTCCCCCACTCACACACTGCGATCGTCTGGTAAAGGTCTTTTAGTTGTCCTTGGGACACGACTGAAGAAAAAAGGGGACAAATTGTTCTCAGTTTGGGCCCCAGGTCTCTGGAAAACCTTGCCTGAGCCAACAAACAAATCACAGAAATATTTATATCAGAAAAATATCACATAATAAAACTCCAACATTGGCACTATTTTCAGATACACAGATTGTGTACTTTTGTTAGTACTTCTTTTGGCCCATCTTTTTTTTATTATTGTTATTATTTAACATGGAGAGCTTAAAGTCAGTGTGAATGTGAACATATTCATTTCATAAGTTAAAAGGAAAACCAGGATTGTCAAGCTCTCTAATTTCTGTATTTGCTGTAATAATAGTCAAGGGTTATTTAAAATATACTAACCCTATTTGTCTGAAAGCAATTAGGCCTTTAACTTAAATAGGGTTAGTTGGAGCAGGTAAGAATCAGGCTTGATGCTACAATATCGCAATGGCCGATTACACAAATAAACACCTGTCTCAGATAATATTCTGCAATTTACTTTCCGCTGTTGATGTAAATAAAAGTACAATTATTGTAAATTCCAGTCTGTCTGTGAGATAAAATAGATGTTCTTTCCATGTGTGCTTTGTCCCCAATGATAATTGTAAAAGTAGGATAAATACAAAGGACTTATATCACAGATCAGGGGCGCTGTTCGGCCCAATTTTCTACTAAATACAAAAAGTAGTTCCTGCTGCCTGCACATACAGCACTGCAACATTGCTTCGTTTTTCCTTTTGTTTGTTGCTTTCACTAGCATGGCGTTCCCTCTGTGTCTTTCTTTTTTGTTTTTTAGGCTTCCAATGCTGTTAAATGCCTTCTACCTACCTTGTTTGTATTTCTTTCTGTTACTAAATGTACACGTGAGTCGCGGAGTGATGTGTGTCTGTGAAAAGCGATTTGACATCTAAGCTGTAGATTGCTATTGTGCAACACCTGTGGGCCAATCAGATCGCTCGATTTGAGGTACCTGTTATATAATAGATCTCACTGCACAGTCTATACCTTTAATTAATGTTTTCATCCAATGATCTCAGTTATAAAATCGAGCTTTAAATCCAAGCAGTCCAACCATGTGCCAGCTGACGGCCTTGTCTATATAGATTGTGGCCCTACAGTCTGTCTTGTGAACGTGGTTCAGTAGAATTTATTATCAAGTCTCATTCATCATTCATCATTACTCCCCAGGGACGTAGCACAGTAGTGGAGTGCGTGCCCAGAGGTCCTGGATTCAAACCCCAGGCACAAGGCAAAACCAATGTTAGGCTTGTGCCGGTCACAACAGGGTGAGTTCAGTGAACTCACCCTTTTGTCACAAAAATCCCAAGGTCAGGGAGTCATGCTTCTCTTGTCTAACGTCTGCATCATATGTAAGGGTGTGATGGCACATTATGACATTGACGCTGCACGCAAGACATATGATTAAAAAACAGATAGCATTTTGTCAGCTGATGATATTTTCAAATACGTGACATAAAGAAAATGTCTGGCAGAAATCTATCCAAACTTGGGACTGTACAGGAGCCTTTTTCAACTTCTGCACAGTGTTGTTATAGCAGCTGGTTCTTCTGTGCCACCTACATTTGTTTTGCTCTATATCAGTGTTGTTCTGCTCTGTTTTGCACTGCACATTATTATCAATTTGACTTCAACATTCGCTGAATACCTGAGCATGTAACTGTCACTTCTGGAGGAGAGGGAAGAGAAACCTTTTGGTTCTTACCTAGCCCATCCAGACAGCCAGACATTAACCATGATTCAGCTTCATCTGTACACGTTATGTCGTACAGCAACACCAGTCAAGCTGGAGAGAATTTCTGAAGCGACGTCCCTGTGACAGCCACAGTATCTCCTGCTCGGTTTTGGTTCAACAGTCACTCAGCACCAAGATGTCCTCCAGGTGAATCTGCCAAGATTAAGGACCTTGTCACTTGCTGTAGCATAACGTGTGTGCTTCAGGTCACCAACGAGAATATCTCTGTGAATAATAGCACATTTATCTGTCATCCACAGGCTCTCAGATTTTACAGGTAAAGTAACTGTGCCTGTTTACGACTGAGAAAGAACCTCTTCTTTTTAATTGTTTTATTTAAATTTAACACGTCTCAACAATAAAGAGGTCCATAATACTGGTGCTCTTTATATCTTCTTTGTTTGCTAGTAAATAAGGAACATCAAAGTCATAATATAAGCCATTTTGATAGGACACATTTTGCAGTAATTGCAGGCAAAAAGAGTCCAAATCTGGTGTTGTGCTGATGTAATATGAGTGTTTAGGATTGACAAAAGGTTCGTTGAGGGCCAGTAGTAGCAGGAGCAGGCAGGTGAGAGGGCAGGAAATAGCACTGGAAATAATTCTGACCTATAGGGGCAACTGAGCAGCCGAGAGAGAAAACCACAAACAAAGCGATACAATCTGGTGCTGGTGCATTTATGCAGGAGCTGATAAGTAAAGTGCGACCATGACAGCTCATCTATCACTAAATAACACTTGATTATCCAAATAACAGCTATCTATCTATTGGAAATGTGAAGTAACTTTACTGCAGCTCAATGTGGCCCACTAGAGATGAATTGATGTGTGCAGTAAAAACATGAAGGATCTGTACATTGTGAACAAGGGCCTTTATTTGATATAATCCTGAGTACTCTATTCTGCATATTTCTCAGAGTGCTTTTCAGAAAGGTGAATTCAGAGGAAGGTATAACCCCGTAGTTACAAGGAGTATTAAAAATGCCTAAACAGAGAGAGAGATTGTCTCTGGGTATTTCTGTTCACTGCGTAGATCCTGAGTGTTTAAATAAATAAAATTGACAATCATGGGTACATTGAGTGCAGTTGGTATTGTACAATGGCCTGATCAAAACTCTGATTGCCAGTGCTGCATGATGAGACTAACAACTAAAATTGATGCGTATTCGACCTATAAGCACCAATTTTCAAATCTAAAGAAGCAGATTACAGCAGTTTTTACTGCGTCTCCTCTCTCACAGGGACTTTTTTTGATGAAAAATGGATTTCTTCAGTGTAGGAAATTCTGGACTTTAGTGTTTTCCCACAGCCTAAAGATCCACGCGTTAGGCTAGTAAGTGACTAGGAATTGCTCAAACCTGAATCTGAGAATGAATCCATCTCTTCATGCTAACCACTGGATTGACTGGTAACCTGCCAATGATGAATCCTGCCCTTACCCAATGTTTGCTGGGAGCGGCTCCAACGTCTTCATGACTCTGTGTGGAGAAGTGTTAAGTGTTAAGATAATCAATGGAAGACAGGGATTTCTGGGTCTCTTTCATCTGAGCAGTGTCATACAGCACTGTGTCAGCTCACATGTGGGTAATGCCTTATTTAATTGAGGGAAAAGAGAGAGTAAAACTCACAACCATCCCAGATTTTCTGATGGGTTAGCAAAACCAAAACCAGAAATGCTCAGCTGATAATCCACACAGCCAAGGTTTGGTCTGGTTCTATGGTCAGGACCGCACTATTCCACAATATCTTTATTTAGAAAGTAGCTGTTTGCTGCTGTATTATTGCTTTCAATTTTCAGAGATACATAAATGTTCAATTCAGTGTCCCTGTAAGATGCCCATCTGTTGTACTGGCTGGAGTGAAATCATGTCAATGATGAAAAGAATACAAACCAAAGTAAGAGCAGGAAGCAGTGTCATCATCCCAGGACCAGAAAGATTTCATTGATGAATTTTTGATATATATATTAGAGTTTATTGACCCTGTTTTATTTCTTCTTATTGTTATTAGATTTTTCTTTCTTTTTTTGGATCCAACAGTGCAGTAGGGAAAAATTAAAAATGAACCTGAATTCACAATAAATAAACAAATAAACACATTAAGTTTACATCACACCAAAAAAGTATCATGCAAAAAATAGATAAGGTATTATTTTGGATCACTCTTTTTTTCCACAGTGGTTACAATAATATATCAAACGAGTTAGTAACTTTAAACATTACAGGGTACCAGATTTAAAAAAGACTGTTTTCTTATCCGTTTCTGAGTCAGGGGAAACAAGATCATTCACAACATAATACATAATACACCAATAATGCAAATATGAAATACTCCTTCACAGACCATCTTCTGGAGTAAGATTTGTGTCCAACGTAGTGAACACAGAATTTATCTCAAACAAATAATGCCGTCAATAGCACAAAGCAAATAAAGTCAATAGCACATCAATAACATGCTGCGCAAATACATTCAATACACAGTAATGTGTTACGACATTTATTTAAAAGGCCATGATGGTCAATAATGATACTATAACATTAATTTTAGTAGCAAATCAAAGTTTTTCCTCATATGGCACACACAGTACTACGAGTGGCATGTTGAGGCATGTTTCAGCCAAGGGTCCGGTCTGTGGAGTCTCTGGATGGGTCTGGTCTAGTCTCCAGTCTCTGGGGGGGGGATGTCCAGTCTCTGTGGTCCCGTCTAGTCTCTAGTCTCTGGAACGGTCCGGTCTGTGGGGGGATCCGGTCTAGTCTCCAGTCCCCACCCCCTGGTCTCTGGTCTCCAGTTTCTGTGGGGGGGTCTCTGTGGAGGGGTCTGGTCTAGTCTCTAGTCTAGTCTGGTCTGGTCTGTAGTCTCTGGGGGGGTCCAGTCTAGGCTCTGGAGGGGTCCAGTCTAGTCTCTGGAGGGGTCCTGTCTCTGCTCTAGTCTCCGGGGGGGAATGTCCAGTCTCTGTGGTCCCATCTAGTCTCTGGAAGAGTCCGGTCTAGTCTCTAGTCTCTGGAGGAGTCCCGTCTCTGGTCTAGTCTCCTTGCTGTAGCCCAATCACCAATTAACCTATACATGCTGCCCACACAGGGAATCGAACCCGCGCATTTCTTATTGAGGGGCAACCATTTCGCCACCGTCCTAACCACTACGCTGCTCAATTCACATCAAGTCACCAATTAACCATGTTTGGCTGCCCAGGCCGGGAATCGAATCTGCGAACTTCTTATCGTGGGGCGGCAGCGCTAACCACTAGGCCACCGTGCTACTCAAGGCACACAGCACAAAACTGGTTGATCGGCAACCTCCATCTGTATGTTTCATTTACAGGTGCAATATTATATTATAAATATTATAGATATGATAGATATATATTTTTATTTATCCTGAGGGAAATTCACTTACATGCATCATTCATACAATAAGAAATACAGAGACATGCTGCCTCACCTTTACACTGCAATGTGCTTTACTTCCCAACATGACAAACAGCTCGTTTTTGTACAGATTAGATTATGAAATGTATGTTGACACTTGTGGCACATGAGATATTGTGCTAAAACACCTGGTTAATATCCACACAGCTCCACTTTAGGGGATCAGGAAAGAGGCAGAAACCTGGAGTTGGAATTTCTGCTTTTTTGCTTACTTTCCAGCAGGAGTCAGTCACAACACATATATTATATGGACACAATAAACACAGTCTCAAACTCCGGGGGGTCTGGGGGTCCAGTCCAAGGAGGTCTGTGAGGGGGGTCCAGTCACTGGTGGTTGTGCTGTGTGTTACATCGTGTTGATTAATAGACAGTAAACTGTTATCAAACTTATACTTAACTAAGAATTCAACCTCTTTTCTCTTTCCCTAAACTGTTCAGACGACTCTGTTGCTCCGCTGATCTAATTAAACGATTAGCAATGTCCTCTAGCTCTCTGTCTCCACTGTCTCCTCCTCTTCTCCCTCTCCTCTTCTGTCCTGTGTGCTACATGTGTAGTTCCTCCTCTGCCTCCTTTTATGATAGTACTTCTTGTCACAGATGCAGGATGATGGCAGAAATGGAGCCGAGAATTAGTGAGTTAGAGTCACCTTAGCTAGCACAGCTTATGCTAGTGTAGCTAGCCGTCCCCCTGTAGCCGGTGCGGGCCGACCTACAGCATCTCCTACGGCAGCCAAGAGTTTCCTCCCCCCCCAGCAGCTCCCGAGCAGCCGGGACCCCTTCAGGGTGGCTGGGTGACCGTCCGAGACAAGAGGCATAGTCGTTGGCAGCAGCCCGGTTCATCACCAACCAGTTCACGACTCATAAAATAGGGTCTTCGGGTCTGAGCCTCTCATTCACTTGTCTCATGGCCGCTACACAGGTTCAGTGTAGAAATGAGTGATTCGTTCAAAACTCATAACTACGGGTCTTCGGGTCTTTCGTTCATTATTCACGTGGTTACAGCAGTAACATGACCGATGCTGTTATTACCGGTAAGGAGAGCTATCTGACGTTAGCACGAAAGTTAACGTTAGCTATGTAGTTATGGGATGGGTGTTTAATTTGCCTTTCCGTTGGAACACTGAATACTCAATAAAGTTGTTGGGTTTTTTTTTATACAATTTTATAATTGTTCTGTGATGATTGTCTTTGAGCCACTTTTTGTTCCATTCTCGTGGTTTCCCTTTACTTTGTGTTGGAGCCACTTGAGCACGTCTGTGTGTGTGTGGCGACAGATGAGACATAATGATAAGAGAAGTCTTATTTTCAAATTATGTCTGTATGTTTGACTCACGCCAACATCTCTTAAGACCGTGGTGAAGATGAATGGTGAACAGGCCGTATGTTATTGGGTCTAGACAGGCATTAAAGAGGCCAAAAATAAAGAGCATGTGAGTCAGTGAATGGGAAACTGTCTCCTCCATTTTTTCAGGAAATAGCCAATACCACAGGCCTAGCAGGTAGTAAGGTGTCCAGCAGATGATGAATGAGGTCACAATGACAATGCTCATCTTCAGAGTCCGCATTCTAGCTTTGGGAATATTGTTGTGAGAGCGGCGGAGAGAAACATCTTGAGACACCTCTAAAAGAAGGAAAACACCATCTTTGTCACATACTGTAGGCACACACAGCTCCACATATGTAGGAGAAAACATATTGCTGAATTTACTGAAAACATAAGTAAACTTACGGTTATTCCGAGTCATACGGCTGGAAATCTCAACAAAGATTTGTGTGTAACAGAAAATCATGATGACCAAAGGCAGGAGGAAGAGGCACACAAAGGTGAACATGTTGTATAGGGTCTCCTGCCAGTGCTGGACAAAGTTGCCATGGGTGGTGCACTGCGTGAAGTTGTCTGGGACTGTGATGGTCACACTGTGAAATATGAACATCTGTGTGAAAAGACAAAAATATCCGTACTTAGAAATACATCTATATAAGCAGTTAGACTGACAGAATGGGTGTTTCAAGTCATTCATCTCCCAATGTTCTGGCCCATGACCAAATGAATAAGATCTGCCAACATGATGCATGTGCCAGTCCTTGAAATGCATCTTAGGGGAGATGAAGAAAACACGGTGAGGCTCTAGCCACATCAGTAAAACTGAAGGTTGTATGTTTATAACCTTTTGACTTAGAGACAGGAACAATACCACAAACAGTCACTCAATCGTTTCTTATATTTATTCCTCAAATATAAATATATTGCGGAAAACTGTTCAATAGAAACTTTTTTTTTTTTTTGCTTGGCTCTCCATAAATGTCCTTTTCTTCATTTAGTTTTTGTTCCAAGTGCATCTGATGTGTTACTGGAATTTCTCCAATACATCTGCAGTGTCTTCATGTTTATGAGAACCACATTATCCAAGGACAAACTGTACCCACAGCCTTTCACAGACAAGCGTTGTTATGATGATATTTGGAGTAGGTAGCGCTAGTGGTGATTGCTGACGCACATCAGATCTGTTTTCTTTCTGTGATTAATACATTTCCTGTAAAAAAATCTAAATCGGAATAGTTTTCCAACTGTGGGACTAAAAGATGGAGGCGGACTGTCCAATGTATGATGGATTATTTGAAATCTTGGCATATATTTCAAATAATCACAATAATAATAATCTGACACAAAGATTGTGTCAGCACACAAGCAGCAGTATGATCCCACTGATAGCATTATACTGGGTTTGTGAGAGACTTTCCTGAGCTAGCATCTATGACACACAGGGTTAGTGAGGAAATGTAATTCTTTCAAAGGTCCTTCTTCATGAGGTTTCACAAAGTCTTCGGCGTTCACACCTGATATACTCTTCAAACATCAGATTAGCATATAAAATGATAATAAAAATTGTTTATTCTAAATACATACACATAAATACATATCACTAAAGAGTCCATTTTATGCATTTCTCCATTCCTCCAATAGAGAAATAGGAAACACGTTGGTCTGGTTGTCGTCACTGCAATAAACGTCACTACCAAATTGGCATTCACTCTTCACCCACCACATCTCTGTGTGAACTCCAGACATTCAAGGATAACAAAACCTCGACAGTAAAGTGGGAAGAGAATCAGAATTCGCACTTTCTTTCAGTTCTTTCAGTTTTCCTTTGAATGCTACAGGCTGTGATTTCTTACCTAAATGCACAGCTGGAAACATTTCAGCACAATTATTTGCTGCTGCCTTACAGGGAAGACTGTCTTGAGCCATTGCTGGATGCTGGAGGGTCTCCAGCACCTTGTCATGTCACAGTGAAACTTGTGATACAGGTGCTATCTTTGAAATAGGGATAACCACTATTCATTGAGGATTAATAGAAAAAGAAATATTCTCCATTGTAACTATAATTTTTAACTCAACTCTAGTGCATGAAGTAAAGATGAGTTCAAATTGTGTAATACAAGTAATTCTCCTCTGAGTCATAACTCCCTTCATTCTTAACAGACAGACATGAAACATTCAGTGTGATTTAAAAACGATATCAGTATAGAAACTGACAGTGCCCTCTATTCTGAATGAGATTTCTACATATAAAGATTCTATGCCACCAACGTATTCTTCAAACACGTGACAGAAGGAAGAATCAGAGAAAAGAGAGAAGGGTTTTTGCTTTTTTTGCCTTTCATTATTTAGCTGTAGAATATAACTAACAAGCCCTCCTTTCATACCGTACCTTTTATATCATGTCAGGTTATTTTTCTTCAGAATACAGCCTTGAATTTCTAATTGCAGCTTTGATGACCTCCCACATTGACAGTCCAATACTGAGTCAAGTGCTCCAGCAGGATCTGTACTTCCATGTTGTAATATGACTTAATGACTTACAAATCTCCGGGAGACACTGGAGGGCTCGGTATTTTGTTAGCATATTGAAATTCCTCGCCTGTTCTTGGTGTTGTGCGATGAAACTTCAGCACTCGAACCAAATTTCAGCAGCATTTAGATTGCACTCAGACTGATTGTGGCACAGCATGAAAAAAAATCACCATGGCACCAGTGGCTGGTTGTGACAGGCTACCAGTGAGGTGTACTTGGAAAATTATAATAGTATTCAAAGTTTCAAAATGTCTAGAGGGAAAAATTGCATTTTACCTTCAGGTTGTAGCAAGGAATAAGACTTAAAATAAAACTATACTCATGTCAGCATGGCATTTTCTCTTGCGTCTGTTTTTGAACAGTGTCTCCTTATTTCCTGTTGGTAATGTAAAGCCAATTGCTTTCACATCATATGTTATCATAATGATCCATTGCTTATATAAAAATGCTGACTACAACAGGCGTAATTATTTCCTGACAATGTTATATTTTCCAACAACCACAATCCTTCCCTAATCCCAGATGCCATCTACGAGGTAGTGTTTGTTCTTTGATGCGGTGCTGTTCTAAACATTATGCAAATAATAAGCTGTAAACAAAGCAGCCAGCTTTCTGATGGTACATGGCAGCCTGTTTTTGAATTACATTACTGGCACTATGATGGTTGTTGTTTCTGTAACTCATCTGATAAAAGCGCTGCATCATATTAATAAAGGTCAAATCCACTGCAGCAGTATTTCTGAAGCTGACTATGAAATTATGCCTTTTGTTGTACAAGGCTTTATCTTCAGACCAGCACATATCACATCCCAGATGCCTTTGCTTGTTTCAGGCACATGCAGTTTCATTCTTCCATCCATCACACACATTGTTAAATAGCAAATACACTGTGCGTCAGGTGCACAAAACACACCCGTCTGCCTCAGACGCATGTGTGGGAATGTGTTTCCTATTAATCACTGAATGTTTTCACCACAGTTTCACAATGAACCAACTTTACAAATTTACTTGCAATTATCATAATGTTTTGACACGTCGAATGTGTCTTCCTTGTTGGCAAAGCTGTGCATAGGACATTGACTTGACAATTGCAGAAGTTTTTCAGCTGTAAGAGGCAGCGGTTCAATCCCCGCTGTGAGAAGATACTGACAGTGGGGACTGAACCTGGAAGAACGTTATATCAAAAGACACGAGCACTGATTAGAACCAAGCAGCAGGTCACAGCATGAGAATGGAAAATACTGTGGGGTGAATTGTACTTTGGCATTACAGGCCAGTTAAAATAAATAAATAATATAATTATTTATAGCTCATAAAGCAGGAATAGAGACGTTAAAGAAGATAAGGTTTCAAATTCACATGAGCTAGAGCCACAAAGACTGTGCTGTGAAAATTAAACAGGAATCCTTCAAATATTTATATAATGGTTTTTCCTGTCACCCCGCCCAGGCCAAGAGATTTATACTCTCAGAAGCTAAACGTAGCCTGTGTCCAATGAAGGTAAAAAAGATAAAAGCGCAAACCAGGCCATATCACACAACACACATTTCTTATACAGTGGCCATGAAAATAATGAGACTATCATTGTGAATCAGCCAACAGTGACAGAAATCCCAATTATATTGGGATAAATTGTCCCCACAGCAATTAGATTCTTCAACTCCTTGAATTGACTAGAAAGTTTTTGTTTTGTTTTTTTTGTTTTGTTTTGTTTTGTTATAATTGACTGAGCTATGGACAAAAAAAAAAGCACTTATATCTTGGATGAGCTATGGACAATTTGAATTTCCCTTGGGGGATTAATAAAGTATCTATCTATCTATCTATCTATCTATCTATAGCCTCACTGAGATATAATAGAAGGTTAACTGCTTTGGAAAAAGTTATGTTCAGACTTCCAAAAGCTCTTTTGTTTTGTTGATCCACTTTTCTACTCCGGGATTCATTCCAGGGTCCTAATTCCTACAGCTAGTATTTAGTATTTGATTTATACAAATTTGTAATATGCTGTTACACAATCAGTGAGCTAAACTTTGAGCTTTTGTGTGCTGGAGCAAATTCATTCAAACAGTATTCATTCATAATTATACGTACTAGGTTTGTATATCAAAAAAAAAAAAAGGAAGAAAGAAAAGCTTTTGTTTTTATTTAATGCATTTGTAATTAATTCAGTTAATCCTATCAATGCAACAGGTAAAATGTGTCTCTTTGTCTCTTCACCTCCTGGTGTATTAAAAGTTTTCTCCCTCCCTTCTCTGCAACATTGTTTTCATCTCAGTGTGAGCAGTCCAAACTGTGTCCTTGTGTATTTCTCTCCTGTTTCTGAGTTTTGTCCTTTGACATGTATGTCAGCCCAGAGATCCACATAGCTTGGTTTTTGCTAAAGGACACTGACCTTTTCTGTGCATCGAGTCAGCCTGGAGACTCCACTGTCTGTGAGCCTGACATAATGTCATCTACTGTGAGTCTGACTGGTCTCACACAGTAACCAAGCTCCCGAAAAGTGCAAAAACCGACCAAGCTTAACTCTCACTGCCACTGCCTTCACACCCACAACAAAGAACAGCCTGAGGAAAGTGAAAACATGAGCCCTTGTGCTTTTTGATCCTTTTTACATTCACAACCAGATCACAAAGTACCACCTCCAGATAAACACATGAGCTGACGTAATTTATCATTTAAAAAATAATCACAATAGCAAAATCTCCCACCAGTCTCAGAGCAGACTTTATAGTGTCAAGTGCTTCAGACTCTGAGGTGAGAGTGACAGTTTAGGACAGCTCGTCCTATAAGGAACTGGATTTACTCTTCCTGTTGGACATCCGGGTACAGTTGTTCATTGTGTTGGATAATTTCTTAGGTGATTTCGTCACGTGGACTGTTGATGATGAAATGACAGCTGGGTCTGCTGCAACCTAACATGAAGATGCTCCCTAGAGACAGCAAGAATAAAGAAAGTATAGCCTACGTGTGTGACAGTGCGATGCAACACACAGACACTGCAATGTTTGTACTGAAAAAATTAACGAATAATCAATGCCTGTGTTGTGTTTTTTACAACATTGTGTGCTCATTTCCATCCTAAACTGGTTGCTTCAGGTTCTTGTGCCACACCACTATTCATTATACCATCTTAGTGCAAAGGTCACAGAGCCTGGGAATCATACAAATCTGCTTCATAAACCAATTTGCAATTTTCAAGACTGTATATTCTGAATTTAGGACTTGTCAGACCCTGTCAGAACAGCTGGAATCAAACCAGAAGCAGAGAGAAAAAAGAGAAGAGTTTGGAGCCCAGAAGTGACAGAGCAGAAAAATGTGTTTCCTCCTACCTGAGGGAGCGACAGGATCACACTCATCGTCCAAGCCACAGCCAACATGATTTTGCTCTTCCTCTTGGCCTCACTGATACCCAGGGGGTTAAGGATAGCGGACTGCCTGTCCAGGCTGATGACTACAGTCACAAAAGCACAGGAATACATTGCCACCAGCTTGAGGAACATAAGCAGCCTGCAGGCGACGTCTCCTGCCTGCCACTGCACCGTGATGTTCCATACCGCGTCCACGGGCATCACGATGAAAGTCACCAGCAGGTCTGCCGCCGTCAGGTTCATGATGAGGATCCTGACGTGAGACTTGCGCCTGCCCCCGTGGCTGGCAGCCCACAGCACCACCAGGTTACACACGGCAGACACAGCACACAGAGTGAAGGTAATGATGACTCGGACTTTGGCTGCGGTGGAGAATGTGGGCAGCTGGAGCGCATCTCCATCTGTGCTCCTGTTGCACAGTGATGTGGCTCCACGGCAGCTGCCATTCAAAGCCGGATCCGTTAGCAGGTGGAACATAATCAGCACCTGACTGATGGGAGACAAGCGAAGCAACAATCTCGGAAGTTGTCCCTCTGCTTCTTGACCAATGAGTGGATGTATGTTTGGCTGGCACTCAGGAGCAGCTGACGTGGAAGGAAGAAAACAGATAACCTACATCCATAAACAAGGGGGAACAGCTGGCACATATTACTGACCATGGATACACCTTAAAAAGGTTTCCTCATATTCAGACATATGAAAAGTGATCACACAGACAAGCCACTCATTCTAACATCTAACTCAAAGTTATTAAATGAATCATAAGAACAGATTAAAGGGTTTAAAAAACTCCTGACTAAAACAACACACACGTGGAAACAAGTAGCAGTGATATAATACTAAATTAGTGAGCTAATCTAATTCTAACTCATCCGCTCTGCAGTCACTTTCTCCCCTGGCGCTTCTTTTAATTTGAGTTGAATGACTCGGTGAAAGAAAGAATAAATAGGAATTAAAGCTGTTTTCTAAGCATATAAAAGAGCTCACCTGTAATTAGGAGAGGCACTGACTGAGATTTGATGGAGATCGGATGTCTGCTGCAGTCACTGCAGCTGTTGCTTCAGTCCGCTTCATCCATTCCTCTGCTCTGACGCACGAAATGACAGCCGGCAGTTATCAGCCGGGTTGATTGAGTCATCCATCTCTGAACCAGGGGGACTCCTGACTGGTCGCATATCCAAACAAATCCCCAAGTATAAAAATACAGGGAACCACTAAGCTGCTGCAGTAGAAGCACAAATATATAGATCAAATATGGAAAAAGAAAAAATAACTTTTCTCGAACGATAAATTAAGAAAAATATTAAGCATTTGTTATTTCTTTGGAGCAGCCTATAGACAGGATGGACACTTATCTGTCTTTAGTTTCTGAGGTTGAACTCAATCATCAGCTGCAAGACATTTCACAACACTGTTAAACAACTGTTATTTGTTGTTTCCAAAAATTTGAAGCCTGACTTTGTTCCCTGTGAATCAGGGCAGAAAGGGCAGTTGTTTTCTCTGTGTACTGTATAAAATTATGAGTACATGAAATGGCTTAAACTTAGACACAGTAGAAAGCACAGAGTTAACTGTAGGGGAGGGGAGGGCACAAAAATGGACACCAGGGCTGTAAAGTGACGTCCATGCTTCAGTTTCCCGGATTTCCATTATATCTAGTGACCAACAGGAAGCAACTCCCCAGTTTGTCAGAGGAAGTCAGTTTGTATTGAAGGCTATGAGGAAATTCTCCTATTTCTCACTTGATTTGTAAGTTGAGAAAAGTTTTCCTAATGAGTTTTTGATCTCAGTCTCTAAATGAATGCGGCCAACCTGACCACAAGATAGAGGAAAGAGCAGGTTAGCTGTATCCCTCAGTTTTTTTTTCCGTTTTCAAAAACTCAACGTAGCATTTGCTAATTTAAAAACTGGAGGCTTCAAAACTGCTCTTGGTTAGTTGCAGAGAACGTTATTAATAGTAACAGTGAAAATAGTTGTAGCAATAACATGCAACACTTTACTAAGCAAACAGTTGAGTTTAATTATATCCATTCATTCTGTTTTCAGTGTAGAGACTTTCCAGAGGCGGGGGGGAGACTCTGATCATCCTTTGCATGGATTTAAAATTGGTCATGAATTACAAGCCTCCAGAGCCATCAGAACACTGTGAGGAAGAGTGTCAATGTGCGTCATATGGTTTATATTCTGTAAGAAATTTGTAACAACGGAGAAGACACCAAAGATCACTGTAATAAACATCAAAACTCATATTTTGTGTTTTTCCATCAAAGAAACTTAATTTTGCACTATTGATTTTAAAGCTGTCATGCTGAAATAAATACCGTCTGTAATTGCATTGCCAAGAAATGAATATCATATGTGGTGTATTTTAAATCTAAATTTAGTTTTTGACGTCTTGAGGTCATGAGATGGATCAGTCTGCCATAGAAACAGAGACCAAAGATTAAATATGTTTCACTTCGCCTCCATGTGAATTAAAGCATTATCAGCTCTGCCCTACAGACCTGACTACCTTGCACTCAGTGGAGAATCAGGTTATTAAGGGACTCAAACAAGCAATTAACTCTTAATCTGAAGGATCATATTAGTAACAATACATTAAGATGCTCAACCAAAACTAGAGATTGTTTATTTGTCTTTTAATTCCTGGAATTAAAACATGTTTTAGAGGAAAAAAGCTTTAATGTCCACTTACTAGCTTTGAGTTGGCATCATCAAGTTGTTTTAGTTGTCACGGAGATGGGCCATATTGTCAAGGCTATAAGAAGAGACTGCTTAATAGCCAGAATTGTGACTGACTCTGGTTAATGATCGTCTTTGAGATCAGTTGTCAAAGGATCCTTGCTCTTTTTCAGGTTGTCCACCAGCCCCAATGACCTTGGGACTGTATCAGCTTGGTTGGAACCTTTATACCAAAAAATTACCTGGTACCAGATATTATTCACAACTATTGCTGGAGGGGAACCCCTAACAGGGAGTTTAGCCAGCACCATGTATGTGAAGAGGGTTACAAGTGGAGGGGGGCTGGACCCAATCCCAGCTGACACTGACAACCCTGGACGAGTTGCCAGGCTATTACAAGGCCAGCATATAGAGACAAACAGCCATTCACACGCACATTTATGTCTCAGGCAACAGTAACAATGGTAAAGTCACCATTTAACTCAACATGCATTTGTACGGACTGTGGGAGGAAGCCAGAGTACCAGGAAGGAACCCACACAGGCACAGGAAGAACATGCAAACTCCACACGGAACTGAAGTGAACAGAGAACCTTCTTGCTGTGAAGCAACAGCGCTAACCACATTTCCACAGTGGCGCTAATAAAAATAAAATGAACAAATGAACTTTACAGTTGCACAAATATATTTCAGGACCATACTTAAATTATGTTGGGATATTATTTAAGGTACTATTTCTGTTGTGTCTAAAATTTTTGGTTAAGAATCAATATGTAATGGTTGCACCAGGAGAGTGTAGCTGGAGCTGTCTGAAGAGAATGATGAGCCTTTTGTGTTTCTGGCCATTAACCATACTCAACATTGACACAGAGAATTAAGGTGCACAGGCAGATATTCAGGTTATTAATAGGGGTGGGAATCTTTTACTATCTCACGATTCGATTCGATTCCAATTTTTGGGGCTACGATTTGATTCAAAATCGATTTTCGATTCAAAACGATTTGATTGATAATGATTTCTGCTTCAATCTATAGGTGTGCAAAGGATCCTCATGATCTACTCCACTCTGCTTCGCAAGACAGAATGACAAATGGAGATATTTAAGTGTCTTTGTCATATTTATTAAGTTTTAAACATTTATCAATGCTGAGATGGAATTGTTGCAACTTGCATAAAAGCAATAACCCATATTGCTTAAGTAACAAAAATCAAAGTGTCTCTTTATAAAAAAATAATAGTGCAGGGGGTCACTAATACTGCACGCCCCCCTACCCATGAAGGAATAAATCAATCAATCAATCAATAAATGAATAAATGAATAAATAAATAAATAAATAAATAAATGAATGAATGAATGAATGAATGAATGAATGAATGAATCACTGAGCGTGTGACTTGAGCGTAGTGAACGCGGTTCGATTCCCGGTAGGGGCACCTGAACATGTCTAAGTTCATTGCTGACTTGATGTAAATGTATGTGGTGACCTGAGCAGCACGGTGGCGTAGTGGTTAACGCTGACACCCCGCAATAAGAGGGGTGCAGTTTGAGGAAGTATTAAAGTTTTCGGTTATAACTGAAGACATTGTCTATATTTCATTACTTAAAACACTGTCTCGGGGTTAAATTTGCGTAAAATGCTAAAAACGGAATTGTCAAACATTAAAAACCCGGAAAAAAAAGAAAAAAAGAAAAACAATTTCGGAAAAAATAAAACGATTTCACGATTTTAAGGTTTTGTAGGGCTCTAGGAAAAAACCAAGAGAGTCCAAATTTTTGCCTTCAACGAGGACGGGGCCGGTTGAATCTATCTTTCCTCCATTATTGTAGTTTCCTCCTTGTTTTGGTGCTTACTGGTCTGGTCTTTGGTGTATGTTCCAGAACCGGCTCCATGGTGACGTCAGGACGTCCCATATACAAAATGGAGGCAGACAGCCTGCGGATTTGTTTTATTTTCTTTAAATCGATTTTGGGACATTTTAAATCAATTCTGAATCGTAGTAAATGAGAATCGCGATTCTTATATGAATTGATTTTTTGGCACACCCCTAGTTATTAATATCGAAAATCCTGCTGTGTAAAGCTGTTATGTTCATAAAAAAAGTTTTGGAGAAAATTTGATCTTTTTTTTGCAATATCCAAGGTCCATCAATGTGGCTTGTAATGATATTCTTTTATTCTATATAAAAGTAGCACATAATTTTTCGTCAGTCTGCTTCATCTGTTTTCAAGAGCAAAATAATTTGTTAGCCTTACTGTGTTTGATTCTAACATCCTTTCCTTGCCATGACATTTCCATGTTTCCTCATGGGGACACATGGTGGATTCCAATGTCCAAAGACATGTAGGAAATGCCAAAAGTGTATTAATACCAAGACTCAGATAAAAACCTCTTTAAATGCTAACATACAACATACATCAAGTGTAACCAGTATTGACATATCCATCCTGGTATATGGGAGCCACTGTGATGACACAGAAACAGTGTTTGCACCACAGGGGACAAGTTTCTATAAAATATATTCATTGGGCGTTATACAACCAGGCATGACAATCATGAAACATGATGATTCCCATAAGATGGCCGCCCACACCATTATGGATTCCTCACAAATGGCATCAAACACAATGGGTTGAAGGTGACACTTAGCATATGGCAAATGGTAACGCGACGTATGCATTGTGTTAAAGATGTTATGAATACATACATACATATGGGGTGAACAGTCGTTCCAACATTCAAATGACTAAGTTTAGAATAAATAAGCACAGGTTTTATTATTTAAGAGCTTGACACTAAGTGTTCTTCTTGGCGCATAGAAACACCACTGATATCATTTTTTAAACAGGGACTCTCCGAGAATTCATTTCCAACAATGAGATCTGTGAGCGTTTTCTCTAAAGTTTTTAAGATGGGGAACATGCAGTTAGAGAAGCTGATCTTAAAGCTTTGCTGTGTATTTATGTATTGATGTTGGATTCTCTCAGTATAGCATTCATACCCATGGGAATGAAAATTCCCATCTGATGCTTCACAAAAGTCTCTCTGTCTGTGAAATTAATCTTCAGTCTTCTGAAAAATTGGACCTGGGGTACTAGATGCAAGTTCCTCCATTCGAAATTTTTTAAATGGTTGGTCATGGTTTTCACTTGCACGTTTGACAAAATGCATGTTTTGTGTAGAAATTCACTGTATTGTTAATCCAGTTTGAGACCATCAAGCATCCTTCTTCTGAGTGAAGTATATGTGAAATTCCTATAAATTAAAAACAAATTGCTGTACACATTCTTAAGACAGTATATGCAGTGTTGCAACTCACTAGCTATTAAAGAAATCTTTTTCACTAACTCTCGGTAATGCACAAAAAGTAAAAAAATTGGATAGCACCATTAAGTAGGAGCATTTCTTTTACTTTGAAGACATATCTTTCACTCAACATGCTGGAATTTCAGGCTGTGTGACAGAAAACAAAACAGATGTGTGCTTGGGTTTGTTGCTAACCGGTATTAAAGGAGAAAATAATAGAAAACCATCCGCTCCGCTGCTTCAATTGTTGGCCACCCAAGTAAACACAAGTGATGAGCAACCAGTATTAGAACAAGCTCTAAGGGATTCACTTGGGAGGTTGACTCACATGTCCAACAGTACCAACAGTGTGTATGATGCAGCCATCAGATTTTAAAGTGGCTCGAAAATTCTTGTGCTAAACAAAGCAGATATTAATGGAGGCATTAAAATTTGTGAGTGGCTTTGATAATTCTTAGTCTTCGGCATAAATGTAAAACACAATTCTGTAATATGTAAATTAAAAACACTTCCAGCTCAGTACTTGAATGTCTTCAGGCTGTAGTGATTCATGTGAGGTATATGTTGGGTGAACATCAAAGAGTAGAAAAATAATTGCATGGCTGTTTTAAGAGCTTTTCTATAGTACACTTAAAGTGTGTCTGAAAGTAAACAGAGCAAGTGCAAGTTTCTTACCAACATTAAATTTTTTTTAATTTATATTTTTTCTTTTGATCCAAACGCTAAAAATGACCTTCCTACAAATTTAATGACAACAAAAGAACTGAAATGAAGTTACTGCATGCTTCCTTTTAATCCATTTCCTGTTTTGGGGAAAGCATTATTTAATGTCCCATACAAAACCCTGAACAAAATTTGTAATTACTATGAGGTGATGGTGAAATCGTGGTTTGCTGTTGCTGGGCTCATGTATACTAGTTATTAGTCCTTCATTGCAATGCAGAAGCAAGAATTGTGCATGCTGGAGTGGCTTGGTTCACATAGCCTTTACCTCCTTAAAGTGTTTTCCACATTCTTGAAGCAGTGGAAGTGGCCACTTGTGGTGGCACATTGCTTTGATCCGGCTGTTTGAAGTATGTACATCTTCCTGAAATGAGAGGGCTTGTTTTCAGTCCTTGGAGGATATTATGGCCTAGAGATTTACAATGTTTGTTCTCCTGTCTGATAGTTCCTGGAAACCAGTGGTCATGTACTACAGCTATTTCTAACAGAATTACTATTGATTGCTCAACATAATTGTGCAGTGTGCCAGTCATGCACTCAAAAAATATTACAGGGTGAGGGGGGAGGAAAATATAGTCTTGATTTTCATCGCAATCGATGCATGAGTCTAAGGGTCGTTTTGGGGCAACCCTGTCGCCAGAAGTTATGTTTACGCACTTGTAATTAGTTATTTATGTTTTCTTTATAGCAACATAACTCTAACAAGAGTGATAGTCCGTTTAAGGGTTTTTCTTTTGAGGGTTATAAGCAGTAACTTTTGACTTTTTAAAAATTTTACCAGGTTAACCTTGCAGCTAAATGATCACAGATCTTTGCCCTGCCATAAATTCAGTTTTGACCTTATAATGGTGCTACATGAAATCCCCAAAGTCATTACGATCCAAATTACATGACAATCCATCCAACAGGTAGATAAGGTATTCGATTTAAAACTACAAATGCTATTCTGATGTTGCCCCCCCCAAAAAAACTCAGGATGTCAGGAGGATGTTCATTGATTAACCATAGAGAAAGGCAGATTCATCAGTACAGTGTCTGTGCATGATGTCACCTCAAATCTAAAGCAGCAACCCCCTGGGTATAGTGTTATATACTCTAGGGAAATAACAACAGATAGCTTACACTCCATATTTGGTCAAATACCCCAAGTACAGGGAGAAGAAGTAGAGGGATGTGTGACAATGCTATTGCTTCATTAACCATAAACAAGGAACCACAAATATACCCACCCAAGTGCTGACTCTGAGAACATCGAGCCACTTGTTATTGATTATCCAAGGTCTGCTTTTATCATCCCTGCCACCACTAGTATCAACAAAATCCACAGCTTTGTCTGAGGAAGATACCTGAGTGCCTCAAGGCCTGTAAGGTTTAGTGCAGTACCTGTGGCCTTGAGGCCTCAGTCACACTGAGTTAGATACTCATCGGGTTACTCCCCCACTTATGTATTAGTTTCTGGGTGCCAGTACATTTTAGCATAATCAGCATGCCAATATTCTTCACCAACTGTGAGAGAAATGCACCACACACAGGTCAATATGCTGTACTTAAGCCCACAATTCAAATACATGCAATTCAAGCACAACCTCAGCTGTCATCAACACCTGTCCATATGTGCCATACCACAAAACAACAGAAAAGCTCTTTCATCGAAAACAAATGTGCTATTATTTTTTAAATCTTTACATTTTTCAAATAGCAATAAACAATGTATCTTACTTATGTTAAAATGAAAGTAATTATTGGATTTCTATATGTTTGACAGTAAGACAAGTATACAGATGAACAAACAGATGACACACTAACAGAAACACATACACATTGAAAAATGAAAAGACAGAAATTAAGTAGAGTTCATAGGATAGGATTTTTGAGACACAGCTGCCCTCCTGTGGTTAGTTTTAGAGATAAATGTTTTTCCCACCAACAGCGCAGACACTGAATGTCTCATTTGTATCCCCAGCACATTAAACACACTGTATGTAGGCATTTTATAGTCAATAATTACAAATGTGTGAATATTTTTGTTTCCTTGCTTCATCAAACGAATGATTGCAGGGCACTGGTCTGGTTTGCTGTGTGGTCGAACTACACTTAGAGTTCAACTATAAGACCGTAAGAAGAATATAAAAGCACAAGAAAAAGATGCTGGGTTTGAGTTATTTTGTGGTTCTTTGTATAGTGGGCCTGTTCACTTTATTCTCCTCTGTCATGTCATTGTGTGGGCTTCCACCAGACACTAAATGAAATGCTACTGATTTCCGATTGTTTGGCAATCAACTTGATATCCAGTACACAAGAAATCTTTACCAACCCAGGTTATAACTTGTGCTTCACTCATTGTTTGTGAATACAAATTTATTATGTACCTTGGTAATTGTGTTGGGTCTAGTTTTATATTTTATTGACCCACCAATGGATGTCCAGCTGTGTGACCCTGCATGTAGCGCTCTGAGAATTCCTTTGGAAATTGAGTCAATAGCATTCTTCACATTCATTGCACATTCCTTGCAACTCCCCTTTTCTCAGTATAATTCTGAGGATGATTAGACAAAGGGGCTATTACACAACATCGGACCCCTACAGTATGTTCAGCCTGGCAGTCAGCCAGGAGTACTAAGGCATATGTGCCTACTGAGGGGACAGATTATGTACATGCGGTGTGCACGGTAGAGTAAGTATATTGCATGTAAATTGAATATTATATAAATTATTGGTGTACAAAATATGGTTTTGAGAGGGCACATTGAAGCCTAAATCAAAATGTGATTTAATTTTCCACAAAAGGTTGAACCTGGAGATTTGAATCAGAGTAATTAATTTGAGTGTTCACAGAATATTAACATATTGACATTAAACAAGTAGTGATGAAAATGTATTTAAAAAGTAAATAATAGGGAATGACTCTTGGTAATCAATCAGAATAATGTCACTACTTTAAAAACATGGAAACAAGCTTTTGATGCATGGACTGCTGAAAGTTTAAGCAACATTTCATTCTTAATTCTAAGACAGTTGTGAGGCTGTTATAATAATAACTTATAAATGATAAGTTATCAAAACACAGCTAAAACATCCTGATGAAGCAGATTACTTGAATTTTTCTGTATTAAATTTGATAAATATTGGCTAAGGGTGTTTCATTTTTGTTAAGTTAGTGTTTAATGGTGTAAATAACTGTTTAAATGTTATATAGAAATACTAGAGGTCAAGTTTTAAGTGGCCTTCACAGTGTTGTTTTATAAATCATCACACAACTGTAAGTGTCATTGTAATGTTATGACCCTGCTAATTAGTTGGCCAGAATAGAGACCTCTGTTCAAAAGCCCAGTACACAAGTAAGGGTGACATCTGTTTTCAGGGAAACTAAAAAATATTATCTTTGACTGAACCATAATAACAATAACAAGTCAATAAAATTAATTTTTGTGTGTTATTCTGTGCAAGGCCACCATTTACTGTTACTGCCACAGAGGGGCACTCAGTAAACTTCCAATTGCCCATTACAGACTGATGAGTCACTCATCCCCATGCCTGATCTAATTTACCAGCTCACATGTGAAAATATGTTTAACTTCCCCTCCATGTGAACTCCTCATGTGAGAGAAAACAATTTACCAACTCTGTCACCCATTTTATATTAAATTAAAGCATTATCCGCTCTGCCCTACAGACCTGACTACCTTGCACTCAGTGGAGAATCAGGTTATTAAGGGGCTCAAACAAGCAATTAACTCTTGATCTGAAGGATCATATTAGTAACAATACATTAAAATGCTAAACCAAAACTATAGATTACTTATTTTGTCTGTAAACTCCTGGATGTGAGAAACATTAAAAATTCTAATGCTTTCTAATCATCATGTAAGAGTTGAAAAACTCTTTTGGAGCGGTTCATATACAGTAACACATTTTCCAAATGCCAAATGCATGCAGAGGTGACATGTAATAGAGAGGTAAGTCCTTTATCGTAGCTCAGGTTCCTGAGGTAGCAGTTAGATGAACAATTAAAGCTTAACCAGAAAATGTACAAGTGCTACTGACCTTTGAACTTTTACTGCTTTCACAGCTGGGGGTTGAATTATAGTTACTGTGTACACACCAGGTCCTTATTTTGGAAGCTGTGTAGCTGTATAGCGCTGCAGGGGGTCCTTAAGTCTTTGCGGGAGAGCCTGGCAAAGGCAAAAGGGCATCAGCACAGGGATAGTTGGCATTTTTGAACCGTTAACACATTCTTGTAAAAAGCTTCAATGAGGATGTGTAGTTTGTCTTACAGTCAACATTTTCTACACCCCCCTGTGTAAATCCTTATTAGGAAACTTAAAGTCCTTATCAGGTTGACAAAGCCTGTAATGTCACAAGGTAAGAGGCCACGTGTGAGACTGGCTCAGGGCCCTGCAGTTTTTGTTCATTGTTAAAAAACTAATTTCTGGGCATTTTCGTCCAGCAGCAGTGAATGAGCCACCTTCCAACAGTCCCACAAAGACAAAACACAGAGCAATAACTCACTAAATTACCGAAAGACACAACTACTTCAAAATTAGGGTAAGACCTTTAGTCCGCCGAATGGTTTTGCATTTGAAGGATTTATTTTGCATTTCAGCAGCATCTCTTTATTAAGGGTTAGTTATGGCTTGTTAAGGTCACAAAATTTCATTTGTTACAAATATTAACTTTGGTCTTGTTAAATCAGTTTGTCACTCTGATATTTAAACCATATCCTGAAAATCAGGTCCAGCTATAAAAGTACACTACCCCAGCATACCAGAGTATCAGAAGTGCTATGTTAGATTCTGAGAAATTTGACCTTACAAATTTTGGTCTGGTTAAATTGTGTTATTCCAAATAGTGGAAGAACAGACAGACAACGGATCCCCATCAACTATTAACTGAAAGTGATTCAATTAAAATTAATTTCAGCCAACCCATCTCTGACTTTGTAGGCCAGAGAGACTGGAAAATGTAATAAAACAAATGAACTGGAGTTTCCTGCTGGAACTGTTCAGTTTTCTTTCCATGCTTTTAGTTATTAAGTAGAAGGATAATTCTACCCTATGTAAAATCACACAAATGCATTGTTTATATTTGTATAACGCAGTCTTTTCATACTGTACAAAAGTGTTAATGTGCAAAAGCTTTAATTTGATTAATTAACTGTGAGCTTTCCTTCTCTCTTGGTTTTATTTCTCTGCTTACTGTGTCTCTGAACTCACTGACCTCCTAGCCCATATATCCCAGCTAAGCTGTTTGCCCAGTAATCAAATAAGGCCTGTTTGTATTTAATAAGGCAAAAGAAAATTACATTGTGTTACTGCATTGATCAGTTATGTGTCTTGAAAATGCGTAGCTAGCCAGGCAGGTAGCAGCACTAAGCGAAGGTCTAAAATGTGGCCTGAAGCTATAAGATGTTGATGGATGCATTCGATTGCATTGTTTAGTTGGCCTAATTCTGCCACTGGTTTCCTGCAAAAGAAATCTGGCATATTGTCAATCTTGTTTCATGTCAAATGTCTCTTATGTCAAATTTGGCTGCAATCCTGAAATCTTCTCTTCCGTTCATATTCCTTGTACAGAAACCCCAAATGAAGATTGAGTGGACTGTTTAATTTCATCTAGATGCTGCTTCTATGAAGCCACAGCAATAGAGACAGTCTGATCAGCAGTGCCAGCATACAAATCTCCATAACAAATTATCATTTCCCTTTTTGATAACACTGTTTATGCTAAACTAAGGGTGCTCCTTATGTTACAACAAATGAAATAACCGAAATGTTATAACTATTTGAGATGACTGCTGATGACTTTGCTGTTTGATTTGGATTTGGTTAAAAGCATTTTCCCAGGAACCAGGAAGTGTTAGTTTTATTTTTTTAGTTACTGTATTTCCTTGTTTACTCACTTTATTCCTCCACATAGCGAGTTGTGTAACTCTGAACCAGACAATTCAGACAAAGTCCAGTAGTTAAGTTACTGTTTGATTAAATGTGGTGACAGTCATGGTTATAATGCAGTGAAGAGTTTGATGTGCTGAGACCACAATCTCAGGAGCCGCAATACTCCCAGTTTACAACTCAACCAAAGCCCAGCTGTAAATAAACACATCAAGCAAGATTCTTGTGGGGGAAATTTTACGTGACCGTTTCAGTGTACTCTTTTTTTTTTATGTCACAGAAACCGCAGGTGCTCAAACATCATCTCACTATCAGTGGTATCCAGGCAGACATTTTCAACTCATCAAACCTTAAATCAGTTGCTCTGCAGGGAACAGATGCTAAATATCAATCACAAAATGTGAAATGTTTAAAAACAGCTTCCCCCTGTGACAAACTACAGTTTCAGTTTAAAAAAAATGCCACTGACAAGATGAAAATCTGACAAACAAAATCAGCCCAGTGGTAGTGATGAATGGACAAGTTATTTAAAAATACATGCTGACCACAGCATCTGCTTTTCTAGTGAATAACTAGAGTCCATGTGCCATGGCATGAAACACTTCCCACCTCCAGCAGATTTCAGGAACAAGATATTAAGTACTGGAGCAGCACGGTGGCATAGTGGTTAGCGTTGTTGCCCCACAACAAGCAGGTTGCAAGTTCGGTTCCCAGGCATGGGGCCTTCTGTGTTTGCATGTTCTCCGTGGGTTTCCTCCCACCATCCAAAGACATGCATGTTTATGTTAACTGGTGACTCTAAATTGTTCGTAGGTCTGAGTTTGAGTGGTTGTTCGTCTCTGTCTGTCTCTGTATGTTGTGATGGACTGGCTGTCCAGGGTGTAACCTGCCCTCGCTCAATGTGAACTGGGATTGGCCCAGCACCCCCCTGCAACCCAGAAACAGATAAGTGATAGAAGATGAATGAATGCTGCTGTTTGTCACACAATATTCTGCATTAATCCAACAGCCCATATAAAAATCTTATTTGGTTTTTTTTTGTTTTTTTAGGGGAAGCAAGGAGACAGTAACATTCATGTTGGCCTTGAAAAATTGTGATAGACAGGTGAGATCCAAGAGCTGTTTTACTAAAGAAATAACAAGCCTTGGCTATCGTTGTTAGCCTGTTAAGGCTGCAGTGGCTGACCTGCAGTTCAGTGTGTTCAGTGTCAGCTTGCTGTTGTCTGCTGCTGATCTGATACCATCAGGAGAGTGTGGACCATGGCGTCAATGAAATATTTCTCACCCCTTGATAGATTTTTACTTTGAAATATTTCAGTCGATCAGGGGTGTTGAATGTGACACAAGTAAGCTGTACAGGAAAAAGTGGCCCCCGGCTGACTGTGATCTAGATATCCGAAAAATGTGTTGATAGACTTTGAAGTGTGAAAGCTTTGAAGACCCGTAGCAAAACTCTGACTCCTAAATATTTTTTGTCAAACAAAGGTTCAGTTGTAAGATAAATTAGATGATCCATATTTATTCTTGAGCATCACAAGCAGCATCTAATATGATGCAAAGGATTAGCAGCATTTCTAAATAATTATTTACCCAAAATGTGTTATTACAGTAGGATTCTGGGCCAGCACTTTATATATAAAATGCTTTTACGGGTGTAAAGTTCCTAACAGGCGTCCTCAGACAGCTTTTTACAAACACAAAATGCTTAGATGCACTTCAGTTGTTATAAAAGCTCAAGTGGCACAACATATTGCCATGTCATGTAAATCAAGGGCTGTGAATGAAGATGCTGATTAATGGGCTAGTATAATTTTGCAATTGCATTTTAATTGTTCCAAATGCATTTTTCCCATTAACTTACTTGAAAGCTGGTAAAACAGATAAATTCTTGATAAATTGTCATCTTTTTTTTTCTCAAGCTTAAGTACATGGTTTGCAACTCCCTTACATGCATATAGTTTTCTACATGGGGGTCTTGTCAGTTTCAGCGTAATTGCGGCATCACATCATTTGAGCTCCAATGAAATCAAAGGCAGGTTAAACATCTGTGTCAGCCTGCCATTTAGTCTGGGTCGTCTTGTGAAGCAACTCAGCAGGGCCAGAGTTTGTGACAAGGACTTGTAGGGGCCAGACTGGGCCTGTCTTACATTGTTAACCTATGCCTTGCTCCTGTCAGATTCCCCATTCACATTAATAGAATAGAAGGCGAGCTGGCACCAGCTTACCTGCCATTTGCCCTTCCATGCTGTTTCCTTAATAGCCACAAAAATGGACATCTTCCTGGCACCACAAATACAGAGGTTGAAGGGAGGAAAAGAAGAACAGACGGTTTTGCTCATCTTGGGGGTCAGACCAAGTTTACTGGAGCAGGCCAGTGACATATTGGAGGATTTTTTCAGGGCAAATGGTCGCGTAGATGCAGAGTGGAATTTGCCGCTCCTCATCCAAAACAAAGATGAGCTTGAAATCTGTGAGAGATTTAAAACGTAGGGACACTGGGAAAGAGGCAGGAGGTTTCTATCAAGTATCTGCATGTTCTACAGCAACAAAATCAATAAAAAAAATTTAAACTGCATTTCCATGCTTTGCAACCTGTTATTCTATTTACAGCCAATGTAACAGTTATTATTTTCATTTCTACAGAATAATCAATTAAGAACTATTTGAACACAGGAACTTAAAATCTGATATTAGTAATTAATTGAGCTTGTTAGCAGCCAGTTGATTATTTACACATCCAACTAATATTGATCCTTCTTTTAGCTCTGTTTTTGGTCTCCTCGGGGGAATATATCGTTCTTAATCTACTAAATGCTGCACTGTGTCATTATGAAAACGTTGATTACAGCAGCCTTAGGAAATGTCCAACTGCAGTTATAAAAGCAATTATCACAACAATTAGAAAATCCTTCTTAGTTGATTATTTTCTCTGTGACTGTGGACTAAATGACAGTTCCTTGTCAAGGGTCTCCACATATGTTTTGAGGCCATGAGCTGATCCTCACTGACAGGAGAAGTCCCATCAGACTAGGGAAGGGACAACTATAGATTTTGATGGTACGATTAGAGTGAGAGAAATAATCGCGGTTTCAAAATTATCGCGATTATTATAAGTGGATTTGGAGTGACGATGAGTGTCATTCGTGTGTAATGTTTTTATGAGTTTTTAACTATTCACTTAACACGCACACCAGTCGTAAACAACACCGTGTTGTAGTGTAGTCAAACTGTTGTGTACCTTTAATTGTGGGTTTATTTCTGGACGGTGATCGTAGTTCAAACCCCCTGGTCGTCCTTTTATACCGAAATATTCCCACACTGCTGATTTCGCCCGGTTTTTGTTTGTTGTGGATGAAGGTCGCTCGCTCCGTCTGCCATTATTCCGATTAGCAGCGTTAGCTTCTTTAGCAATTTAGCCGGCGCACACACGAACTTTAATTTAGTTCCGGTCCCTTAAAAATACCCCCAGAAAAACAAACAAGAAAAGTTTTGTTCCAGCTGCAGGTTGTTCAAAGATAATTTACCATTGTTTTCTTCTGTTACTTCTCTTTGTTTGGTTTTCAGGTAGGTACAGCGTAGCCTTCATTGTCATTTCAACAATTATATCCAGTGTAAAAAATGTTGAAATGAAATTTCCTTTCAGAGTGCCATCGACAAAAACAGCAAAGATACAAGCACCTGAGAAAAATAGTAATAAAGTTCATAGGAGGTAAATAAATATTCCCCCATGAGAGGAGAACAGAAGCATTGCACTGGTTAAGGATACACTGATTATTCTACTAGTGATTTCACTGAATTTTCACAATGTTTTAATTGAGTTCAGAAGTCTGATGGCAGTTGGGAGAAAACGATCTGTGAACCTCACAGCCCTGCATCCCAGACTGCAGTATCTGCCTGATGAAGGAGCTGGAACAGGCTGTTCAAGGAATGGGAGGAGTCCCTGATGATGATCCATGCTCTTAACAGACAATGTTGCTGTGCCAACTCCTCAGTAGATAGCAGCATGATTAAAACTACTGACCTGGCCTACTTACAGACAGTTCATACGCTGGATGCGTTTGTATGTCAATAAATCTCATTTACTCTTTATTTCGAATTGAACTTTGTGAATTTCCCTCCTTTTGTCACGACCCAAAAGCTGGGTCATAACTGTCGGACTGGAAAAGAAATTCAGCCTTGGGCTTCTCTGCTGGGTCTGGCCAAGAAAATGACACAGGCAGTCATTAATTGCACTCAGAGAACCAGTGGAAGCTGTAAAAAACTAAATATAGATGTTTTAATAGGCCTCTGAGGAAATTCTGGAAGGTTGTGGGTGGGTGGTGTTTTTTCTACCAGGAGGGGCTCACGTGCTAAAATTCACACTTGCATGCATACACCGCCAGACCAGACATCAATAACTATCATTATCTTTATAGATGAAAATAGTTGTTCGCTGGTTATTTATTTCAAATGGGTTTACAGAACTTTTATGCAGACTGCAGATGTTTTGTATAGTTATGATGGGGGTTTTGTGATAGGATGATATGATCAATATGAGACTGTTTTTCATCCAGATAGTTCGAATCAGTAAAGCACATCTATACTCTACCCTTAAACCCTGAGTTTTTACTAGATTAAGCCATGCTGATCTGCCCCGACCCTTCATCATCCTTCCTTATGGATATATGGTATATGTCTTCCTCATGGGGATCAATATAGCCCAGAATTTAATTTCAAAACCAAAACAAAACTAATTAAAATAGTTGTTTTGAGCAGATTTTGTTTTATTTAACTGCTTATAAGATGTAAAACCAAGTTAGACAAATACATTTCATTGCATGTCACATTAATCTAATTTGGGAACACCCATTAATAGAAAAGTTTGTTATTTGGCTTTACAGTGTTTTATACTTGAATAAATACAGATATGTCTGTTTTGCTCACAAGTCTTAAATACAGCATTGGGACATTTTTAGTTACTTTTTTTCCAGCAACACAAAGGTTTCACTTGTGGTTTGAAGGGGGTCTCTTCAGCAAAGGCACATTCAATTTGTGCATAGGATTTATTCCAATCTGTAATACGTGAAACAATTTGAACACACTGCCTTCCCTTTTGCACACAATGTTGCTCACAAATATCTGTAAAACAAGGGACTACTTTTTCTTATCTTCTATAGCTTGAAGTGAAGTTGAGTGCATAACTTGTGACCAAGAAACATCTGTAACCTCTGTTGCACTGTGACGTCTCCATGTTTGAGTAAGTTGAATGGCTTGTTCTCTTCTCTAGAATCCTCCATCCCTCTCTTTATCTCTACTCTGTTACCTTTGGCACAATAACATGTCACACGCCTGGTAACATTGAACCGGCAAACACTGTAATATCCATCCAGTCGAACACACACTGTGGATTCACGGAAGACCCCTTCCTCTTCTTTATCCTTGGCTTTACTTAAAAGGAGTCCGTGCGTCTCCTGGCAAACACTGCCGACATGCTTTTCACTATGCCCTTGAACCCCAGAGGCCTCTTCATGGTCAGCTTGGCATCCTTCATCCTGTCCACCAGTCCGTGAAACACCATGAGCACGCTGTGGTAATTCTCGGCTGCTGACACCTCATAGAAGTGGCAGTCTGTGTTGAGGGCCAACAGTCGGCCCTCCTCGCTCAGCACTGTCCGTCTGTGGTGCAGGTCCCTCTTGTTTCCCACAATCACTATGGGCACTTTGACTGTGTTCATATAGTCTTTTTTGGACCTGATGGTCTGAATGAGCTTGCTGACACTGTTGAAACTTGCCCTGTCACAGATGCTGTAGACGAGAACGTACCCATCAGCCCACTGGACCTTTTTCTCAAAGAGTGACGTCTCCATGGACAAATCCTGTGGAATCACACAAGTTTATCTTCAGCAGCAACTCTTGGAGGAAGGTACAGTTTGCAATACATTTACAAACTATTTACCAAAGGGCAAATTTGAGACACATGCTACATCTCAGAGGGAAATATTACTTTTTTAAGCACTCTGTGCACTTTTACAGCTGTTGTCAATTACAATGTCGATGACATTCTTCCAAAATAGTATATTATATGAATCAAACTATCTGAAACTAAAACCAAGGACAGAGTTGCCAGCTGCAACATTTAAAATGTCTAATATATCTAACAAAAACAGAACATTTATTAATTCAATTCATAAACATTCACTGAAAGCAGGAATTTCACATGTAGTTGAGTTTGGGTTTTTTTTTACATTTCAGAATTTCTACTTTTCTTTTTCATTTGAACAATTAAGGACTAGCCTCCCTTATATCAATACAGCACAATACAGCAAGCACATCAGAATAAAACATCATTATTTACACCAGCAGTAATAATAGTAATGGTCAGATGGGGTCTGACAGTTTATCATTACCTCAGAATAAGGTGAATCCCAGATATTGAGACTGATTTCTCTGCCATTGACCATAAAACTGTGACTATAGATGGATTCTGCAAGACAAGATGAAAGAATAAAGTTGAGTTGATGAAGTTTGCTTAAGCCGACAAGGTGCATTTAATCGTTGACAGTAAAACAGATCGGACACTCACCAATATCTCCATACTCCCCGATGAATCGGCGGGTTAAGAGACGAACAGTCAGCGCTGAAAAAACACAAATGAGGTTTTAATTCCCACAGACCGGTAACTCTTGGGAAGACATGTCCTACCTGACTTCCCGACGCTCTCGGTGCCAAGGACAGCGACGTTGGCGTCCATCGTCAGTCAGAGAGCCGCATCCAGCCGCTCAGCTCCATGTGAGGCGGACAGACGGAGCTGCTGAGCTGCTACTTGTTAATATGGGACAGACATGTGGGCGGAGTGAACTGATCACACAACGACAACAACAACAACAACAACAACGTCTCCCTCAGTTGGTTCACACATGTCCCTGAGGACATGAACGTGACTGAAAGTTTAAGAAGAAAAAAAACCTGACGGAAGCAACAAGAAGAAGAAAAAGTTTTTTTGTTTATTTGTTTGTTAATTTTAGTTTTATCAAATCATCACCCATTTAAAGAATATCATGAAATTCCTAGTAAATTTTAGCCAGTTTTAGTTTTTTTATGTATAAACTAGTCAGTGTGTCTGTCTCCTGGATTAAACAAACTTTTCATTAAATGTGTCAGAGTCATGTGAGTGTGCTTCCATAACAGGTTTGGTTAAATCATTGTTAGTTAGTTTTGCAGGTCCAGTCGATTTCGTTGTTAATGACAGGAGTGAAAACATTTGATGAATGATTCTCTGTCTTCCAGACAGAGAATCATATTAGTAATTTCATGCTATATAATATATATTCTCTGTTAATATGACAGGGAATTAAATTTTCATTATAGGATTTAGAAAAAGTTATGTTGCTCTCACATAAGTTTCCAGTTTTTAAGGCTCATGTGATGCAATCATTTTGTCTCTGTTGAATACCTGCTCATTAATGCACCGTTCATGTGCCAGTCAGTGAAGTGAGATTTACAATTTATCTGATTTACAGTCAAATGGAGGTTGTTAACACTGTAAACGTTGCTTAGAAAATACCAAATGTGCCAAAGGGTGGCTACTTTCAAGACTCTAAAACATTTTATCTATTCTTTTAGCAGAGAGAGAGAAAAAGATCTTTAGGGCTTTATAGTTGTTGTTGATGAGTGTAACCACAAGGGGGAAGTAGATTTCAGTAAATGGTTTCCACAACGTGATTATTTTTGCTTCCTGGACCCAGAAAAAGGCAGAGAATCAAATTGGACATTGATTGGCTTAACTGAACCAGACCCTCAGATAATTGGCTGGTTGTTGACTGTAACACCCACCTCTGTAGTGTGTGTGTGAGAGAGAGAAAGATTAATATTTATCTTATCCAGTTGCTCTCTTCCTATTTAAATGGGATTTCTTGTGGTCACATTTGAGGATCTAAAACTTGATTAATTCCACGTACCTTGGATCTCCTAGACATGAAAGTCACAAACTCTATAAGCAGCTCCCAGGAACAACTCTATCATCTTTGACAGCATTTCCCCTCTCTTATCTTGTGTAAATTAATTATTCTGAGACGGGATGTTCAAAGAAAGATCAGTATTTGAATACTTGGCCTTCCCAATGTGATGTTTGATGGTTGATTGATTTTTAATTTTTTCAATTTTATTTTTGGCATAAATTCTTTTCATAAAATTTTAAATCGTAAATGTTTGAGGTTTTGTTAGTGCTTACTGCAGATGGTCACATTTGGTGTTCCATAGAATACATGTCATTTTTGTATGATCCCTGTCCTAGTTTACTGATGCATTAACTGGGATTGCACTTGACATTCATCTGTAATTGAAATAACAGTTTTCTTTAAATGTCTGAGAGGTGTTGTCACATGGTACAGGTTCATCAAAACATATATTAATGTATTTATCATAATTATCAAAAATATGCAATATTATAGACAAATGCAATGCAATCTTTCTATATGTATACTCATCCAACATGAAAAACTCAGAAACTTGTGGAAAATATTCACAGCTGCGAGTGTGAATGTTTGTCAAACTATTTTTTGAATGAAGTGAATAAACCAGCCCTCACATTTCCCAAGTTGTCAACATCAGTGACTGTCATTATCATCGTGACATGTATGTGTGAAATGTATCACTGATATCTGATGTGCGAAAAGTTTCCACCCAGTGAAGGTGTAATATTCTTGAAATGTTCAGATATATTACAGAGTTGATAAATGCCTTAAGTCGCACGGAAGGAAATTTCTAAAGTAGTAATCTGAACACAAATTAATATGTGCCAAAAAAAGGTTTTTAATATCCACAATTAGGTGATTTACCTCCAGTGCCCCCAGAATGTTAAGGCCTTTGGAAATGTATTTGAACACAGAACATACTTGTCACATGGCAGTCCGTGAAGCTGCGAATCCCATGTGTCTCAGCCAGAATTTGTCTGAACAGATGCTGAGCAAATCATAATATTTGATTCTTTAAAGCTCCAAAGTGTTTTTCCTTTGTTGTTCTCCTCAGTGGAGATAACTGATGTTAACAGGACTAGCGAAAATATACTTGAGTGTTGATGCTTCATGCTCACACTTCTGTTACCACAAACTGGACTGTACTAAACCATCAAACTGATGGCGCTGTGTGACTGCTTTCAGCATGTGATATCAAGTGGTGTAGTGAACATTATGCAGAATGAAAAGATGTAAAAGTGGAATTTTAAGGATTTCATGGATCAAACCATTTTCATCTTTCACATTCCATAATTCATTTACTGCCCTCGGTGTTTTATTTCCTAACAGTACTTTGATGATAGAGAAGAGTCGTGTATTACTGAAGGTATTTAGGACATTACCAAACATGTTTCTTTTTTTTTATATTATGAAATATACATAAATATTTCTTTAAGAAATGAAGACCTCAGCAAAATTCAACGGTACAGTGTTTATAATTCCTCAACAACACCTTTTCATCCAAAGCTGGCTCACAGGGAGCTGCTTCAGCTGTGTGTGCTTATGCAAAGAAATCTTCTTACAGACTTAACTTATACTCACTTTATCTGCGACTTCTCTCCATTTCTCCATGCGATAAGGAAGTAAACTGAAAACTATCCTCCTGTTGAAAGACAGCAGCTGGCAGACCCTACTTAAATTTACATTTGAGTCAGGTTCTATTTGAAATGTGCCACTTTAAATCAAGAAGAATAAAATTAAATGTCTTGCTGCAGTAGTACGATCTTCAGCTCCTCTTACATGTGTACACACTGAATTTACACTCATGTTTAGCTTGCATTGAAACTATTGTGCAATGTGAGTCCCCTCCATGATAGAAAATATAAAGAAAAGATGATATATCCACCAATCAAGTGTAGAGAGTTAGTTTATGAGATGGGTCATGGGTCTTACCTTGTGAAAATATTTTTCAGTTCTCTGAGATGATGAGGGATGTAACTGGTAATATAGTCCACCTTTATTGTTTTAATTGCAGCAGATTTATGTCTTCAAAAACAGATTATTTTGCAACTGCTAGATTTGCTCACACAACTTTGTTTATATACATTTGCACACAAATAAATATGTGAGCTCAACTATATCAACATATTTTTCATATCTTTTGGTTACTTTCGGGTAACAGAACAAGCTGTTAACAAAACCCAACCATGTTGTCATTTTAAAAGGTTGTCAAATGTGTCATAATATTCCTGTTCAAACATCCAGCAGAGAGCAACATTAGCATTCATGTAAAGATGTGTTTCTGGTAACCTGATGAATGGAGGTCCATTATGAAATCTGTTCTGATCTACTGAGGGAATGGGCTCTTTAGCTGCAAAGTGATGTGCCAGCTGGTCAGCTGGTAGTTTTCCAGCCATAAAAATGAAGTTGAGGGGAATTGTTTGGTGACAATCATCTGGGCATTTGTCACTACAATTGTCCCTTTTTCATTGGTTATGGTCAGTGAATCCACTGATAACGTAACAAATCTATAATCATACTAGTTTAACTAACTATCAATGCTAACATACTGATATGTGATAGAGTTAACCTTAATCAGGCTTACTGTCTTTGTTTCATGTTTTAGCATGATAACATTTACCAGTCAGACCTTAGTTCATCCTGGGATTAACATGAAAGTCTGTACTGCACATCAGTGCAATCCATTAGTATTTATTGGCAGCATGGATAAAACGTTGATTACAGCAGCTATTAACACGGTTCATGTGCCATCTGAACAGACCCATTTAGAATGGGAGTGTCATTTGCCAACATTTTGTAAAACAATGTGATTTAATATTAGAATAGATACAGAGCAGAAAATCTATATCGGGACCTCTGCAGACAAAGACAGATGGAACGTTTCAGTCGGAAGCAAAAAGATTATATCTTCAGGACTACTGGCATCAGTTATTTGCAGCTGATAAAACTGAAGGCATCCATCATCAGGAGGCACTTACACATATGGTGATGGTCTCATTAGACAGCTGTGATACAGGACAAAAGCAAATCATTTCCCAAACAGGAAGGAAGCTTTCAAACTTGCACCATCAGAATTACAGGATGAGGAAGAATGGCACCTCTTATATACAGAGACTGAAATAAGCTCTCCTCTATCCCTGCCAACAGTGGCAAAGAAAGAGGAGTAAACAGGCCTCTCCAAATAAATTCTAGCAAACATGTAAATAGTAAAAAAAAACTGTAATCCTTTACAATGTCAGGTGGAATCTGATTAAAATATAGCAAGTTTGAATTGTTGTCTGTGAAAATAATTTTGTCTTTAATTTCCCTACCTCAATGAAACACATAATTTAATGATACATACAGTACAGACTCTGCTTTCGTGAACATATTCAATGCTAAAACATCTTTTCCATGCTGCCGTCCCTCTGAGAGAGAGTTTGTTGAGCAACCATATGTGCACATGTTGCTTTTTAGTGGGTTTGCATTTGATTGCCAGAATGGTTGTGTGCTTCCTGGGAAAAGTGCTGCCTGAATATTTCATGGTATAAATATGCTAAGTGGTTTGTAATGGCCCCTGAAGGTTCCTCAGAATTTCACATAATGCCCTCTCCATCATCCCCATGTTTCCTCTCAGTGTGTGCCCCGGGGTTAAAAAGCCACCAAATGTTTCCCTAAACCAGTTTATAAAAAGATAATTATAGAAATGACAACAAAGTCATTTGCAAAACATTAACTTCATAATTCAACTTTGCATAAAAGGATAAAGGATTATCAAGCAATTTAGTTGTTTTTTTTATCTTGAAGGAACAAAAAATGCAATTTATATCATTTCAAGCTGCACTGATCAATATTTTGATATCAACAAAGAACAAATGACTCTGTAATGAAAACGTGATCACCCTTACAGTGACAGTCTTTCACAAATTTATCATCCAGCTCTGCAGTTCCCTTTAGCTCAGTGTTTAGTTTTCTTTCAGATGTCTGTTTTGGTTGGAATGGATCTAATGCTCGCTATCCTATCAGCCCTGTTTCTAGCAGCATATACTCTAGCCCTTAGAAATAAAAAAGGCACTGATAGAAAAAAAGAAAAAGGGGGGGGGGGGATTATAGAGAACCAAACCTAAGTTAGCACTTTGCAGGTCAACATAGTGGAGCATTGAACTGTTAATGAGCCAAATATTCCCCTGAGAGGTCGGGATACCAAAACAGAGCTAGTAAAAAAAAAAAAAGTGAATTCTTTTGGTGGCAAGAAAAACAACTTACATCTGCTCACTGTTTGCCTTCACAGTGCTCTGAGCTCCTTCACCTCTACCTTCCTGCTCGGTGCCTCAGGTCAGCTGATCTGCTGCTCCTGGAGGTACTGAAGTCAAAACGGAAGCTCAGAGGGGACATAGCTTTCTCTGTTGCAGCTCCTAAATTATGGAACGAGCTACCGTTGCACATTAGACAAGCCTACTCACTGTCCATTTTTAAACTTCGTCTTAAAACCCATTTTTATTCCTTGGCTTTCAACCCCACATGACACTCTGCTCTTGTTTTAGTGTTTTATGGTTTGGTTGTATTTATTGTTTCATTGTTTTTTAAAAAACAATCAAACAATTATTTTAGTGTTTATTCCTGTTTCATTTGAATTATGTTGTTATATTATTGTTTTTCTGTTGTTTGCCTATTCATGTACAGCACTTTGTTTCAGCTGTGGTTGCTGTGGTGCTATATAAATAAAGTTGAGTTGAGTGCACCTCTTGGTGAGTAAAGATATGCAGTTTGATGCTGTAGAAGTCTGTCTTTACCTGCTCGGCTGTTGTGCTGTCAGCAATTAAAGGCTTGTTTTATAACTGATGGTTATGCTTTTAGATTATATGGTTCCAGTAAACTGGTTGAATACACTTTCATCTGTTCACCGTATTGTAACCACTTTACATTACTATTATATAATTAGGCAAGCTTGAGCAGGGGAGGAAGGGACAAAGAGGTGAAATACTGCCACCTATAGCCACAGAGCAAGAAGCATGATTTTACGCATTATACCTTAAAAGATATAGTCGTTTTTTTGGCAAAGTAATTTCATTCTGGTCATCTTAAAATATTCAAAATACAAAAAATATGTGCCAATTACAGTACTAGTCAAAAGTCTGGACACACTTTCCTATTCATTTGAATGAGAAAGTGTGTCCAAAATTTGACTGGTAGTGTATATCATGACAAATTGCCATGTGCCAGTTGTTACTAGAACAAATGGTGCAATAACAAATCAACTATTGAGATGGATCAACGCAGAGCCAAGGAAGATCACTGGGACATAAAAAGTCACATGCATATCTTGTATTGTGCTGAAGAAATTTTCCAAGTGAATTATCTCCTCAGTTGCATGAAATCATCTTAACTCTGGACTGCCTCCAGTGACTGAGAGCCTTTTGGATGTGCTGCCTCATTAGTCAGCTTTTCAACGTGAATTATCAACCCACCACATGCCAAACAATGGCAATCAAAATGTCAGCGACTAAAATATTTCCTTTGCAAAAGAAGCATAGAAATCTGTTGAGTGAAGGAACAAATCCTTTTTAAAGCCATATGGAGGTAGTGCTCGCTTCTGTGTCTCATGAGGGCAGCTGGCAAACCTCATGTGAATGACCCCACCCATCCCACACAAAGTTTTGCTTTTACTTCCTTTCAAGTCCAGAACTGCCAAGTTTTATTTATGATTGGACTCCTTCATAGCAAGAAGGCTTTGAGTCGCAATATTATCGGCATGTGGTAATTCACATTTCTAAAACAGTCACTTCAAAAAGCATATACTTCTTGCAAATAAACTTTGTACCCATAGCCATTGGATCTTAAACTGAGAAGTATTCTCCTCACATCTGCTTTACGTGTTTAACGACATTTGAGTTTCATAAACCAATAGAGAGGGGGATTATTTCACATATTTAGCTTTCACCATGCAGTTGGGGCCGAAAGCTACCATTTACGACACAATGGTTATGTCCTCCCTAATCTCAAACTTTTAGAAATATAATATGCAATGTATTTCAATGGCTGATTAAAATACATTTGAGATAGTTATTATCCCCCCCCCCCCAAAAAAATTGTTCAAGGTCTACTATGTTGTTATTCATCCATATAGTGATTATATATTCCTTTCTTCCTGAGTACATCACAAAAGGTGCCTGTAGTCCTTTATCTATTTAAGGTGTTTAATCCAATTGGGTTTCACAGTAATGTATGGAGTTAAAGCAAATACTAAGAAAAATCAAACCATATGCTAAAAAATGAAAGCAAAGAAAAAGCATAAATACAGAAAAATAAAAAAGCCCGAAATAGGAGTCTGCCTGAAATGTCCACTTGATGGCTCCCCTGAGGTGATCTCTTCTGTCTGTCATTCCTCTGCCATTGTTTCCATCCATCCCGTCTTGTAACTCAAAACTCTGTACGTGTGTTGGGTTTTTTTTTTTGTCCCATGCTCACCTGTCCAACAGTGCTTCTTTCTTTCCTGACTCTTTGTCTGGATGCCATCCGACTTGTCCGTCTGGTTTTAGCAGCGCGGTTATTTTACCTTCCAGTGAATGTTGCGCTGCAAACTCTCTGTGTCATTTCATGAAACAGACTGGATTACTGTTAAAAACACTGCCAAAGAACTGTTGACATATGTGTTCTTTGGGAAAGCCATAACTCTGCTGGATGGAGAAACTTTTTTAACTTTTTTAACTTTTTTAACATCACATGCTAGACGAATGAGCAAATGAGCGTGAATTTACGCTCAGCGACCGACAGGCTCTTCAGCCTCATGACGAGAGGCTGAATTTAAGAAACTGCAAATGTGTCCTTTGGCTTTATTTACACCCCGTTATCCAAAGAAAGCTGGAGCAAGTCATTCATGTGTGGCATCTTCGAAACCCTCTCCCCAGCAGTGCAGCAAAATTACTCTATTTTAAAAATACATGCTGCCCTCCCTATTGATACCAGAGTAAAAATAGACAGCAGAGTGGCAGCATGAAATGGTTTAAAATGTAGAACAGACAGCGGGATGCTATATTTAGATGAAACACAATCATAAAATGTGCCTCATGACATTCTAGGAACTCCCCACTGTAGCTGCTAATGCCGTTTGACTGTCCTTACACTCATGCAGTTTTTATGTCTTCTGAAGATCTCTGTTGGTGTCTGGAGGTCGGGGCTAAAGGTGTGACTTCACTATTGGCCACTCTGTGTGACAGAAAGCAAATGGGCCAAGGTGCTACCCATTGGTACACAAATTTCGCTCAGTTTGAGCCTGACTCTCTGTTACTCTCCCTCTTTTGAAGGTTATAAGAAATGAAGGAAGACAACTGGGATCTCCTACTGAGAGCAAAAACAGTCCAAGCTGGTTCTCAAGTCTGTGAAGTGGCGCATTATATATCCAGTCACATATAAACAAACACCTCACACAGCTGGCTCCAAAAAACATGGCTTTATTCCAGCAGCTGAAGTGGGATTCTAAAAGTGTTTCTGATTTTTTTTTTCTTTTGGCAGATTATGAAAGAGAATAAGGACCAAGTACCTACTTACCGTGCACACAATATTACGACAATGCAGAAAACACTGGGGTGAAAAATATTAAAATATTAAAAAAATCTTAAAATATTTTTGCTTCTGCAAGCTTCTTTGCTAAGTGATGCAACACCTGAGACCCCGGGCTGAAGAGAGCTGGGCTCTGAGACCAGAGAGAGGGAGGAAGCTGACCTTGTCTGAACATGTTGGGGAATTCATGGAGAAATAGTTTCAGCTAGAATACCTGTGTCTTGACATTATATAATGAAAGTATTGAAAGTGATGAATTGTGAAACTGTTGTATTTCTATTCAGAAATTAAGAAGAAGTTGAAAGTACCAGAAATATGCAGCTTACGTGGAAAGAGGACGACATGAGGAATGGAAAATATTAAACTAATTTCTTCAAACCTTTGATGTTTCGAAGGCAAAAAAGCATTTAGGGATAAAACGTAGCTCAAATGAAACACTGAAAACAGAGTGAAACAGCTACCCCGCTTCTGCAATCAGTGTAAAGTAAAAGAGCAAAAACAAAACAAACAAAAAAAAACTTTAGCACATACTGCTCTGTAAAACATTCTTTTTATCAGATGGTTTAGATTAAAGAAAAAAGATATACTGTTAAATGTTAATTGTTGAGCTTTACAAGTGCTCAAATTGTTCTACTCTGTACACGATCAGGGCAGTTTTAAGAGGGCAAACTATCTTTATACTAGACCAAACTACGCTTGTTGTAATTTATATGAAAGAAAATCACAGTTCATGTCCAGTCAATTTACAAAGCACAGATCTAGTCCAGTCTGAAGTCATGCTGAAGAGAAAGAATACATTTAAAAGTAGTAGACTTTGTGTTTTTCTCCTTTGGTGAGAGGAAGACACTAAGGAGTAGCTTGATGTAGCAGATGCAGGATCAGCACTCGCTGTAGCCACAGTGTTTTTACAGTAGTTCACACATCTAATTTCCTATTAAATCTGTTGATAAGTTCACAAGATAAACACAGAGCCCGTCTGTACTGAGACCGCTGCCTGTATCCTCCCGGAACTGTTTCCATGGCAACTGTTGGAGCATTAGAGCAGGGCTGAAGATTTTCAGATGGATGCTGAGATCTAATGACAGATGATGAGGATTGTGCAAATGTACGCACAACTCGATCAGAGTCTTGAATCAGCACTGAGTCAAATAAAAATGGAGAGCTGCAGATTTTTATTTTTTTTTTCAATGTAATGTGCAGGTCATATTTTGTGTTGGAGTTTTCAGTTGTATCAAAGAGACAAAAACTAGGCTTGACAGCTGCTGGTAGCACACACACACAAACACACAGAGAGAGATTGTCCTGAGTCTTTTACTGCAGGCAGAACTCTGTGTGGGACCAAATATGCAGTGAACCATGTGAAGTCAGATGCAGAGTTGGTTTGCAAAAGCAATGGCTTCTGTCTCTTTCCATGCTAGAAATGTGCAAAAAAACACAGGAACACAGGAACTAATTACCCTACACACAAAAGATTAGAGGAGATTACAGTATAACCCTTTCTGTACCAGCCCCAATCGTGTTGTGTTCTGGATTTAAATATGTGAGGAAATATTGTGGACACATCAGACTCTGAACATGTAAACATACTCAAAACAATCAAAGTGAAATGGTGGTATTTCAGTGAGGGATAGAAGGAAGAAGACCTGAGAAGATAATTAATCAGAAATACAATGGGGCCATTTTACAATGAATGTACAATATAAACAATATCAGTATATTGGAGGGCAGATGGAAGTTGTCCATTATTCAGTGTTTAAATACACAGTAGTTCTCCATTTTATATTATATGCAAGGATATTTCATTGTTTATTTGATGAAAGGAAATAAGCCTTTAGCCCTATTGTGTTTTTATCAAAAACCAAGTGGAACATTAACAAGCTAACTGATAGTCAAAACAGGCCTCTGTACAGATACTGGTCTTCTCTCTAGTTTGGAAATCAATGAGCACTCTAAAGTTTATGGTTTTGTTAATATAAATAATGTAAATATTGTTTATATAAATGCCCCTCTGTCCATCTTAACACTCCTTGCCTCTGTATATGACAGTGTCATATGAGAAGTAGCATGGCCTTCTTTAACTGCATTGCACATTGTTAATTGCGTCATCCCCTCCTCTCTTCAATAAACACAAAGTCAGGTCTCAGGATGTTTCTAAATGAACTGTACGTAATGTTCATCGTCAGCTTGAGAAGGCCTGGGTTCAGGGACTATTCTCCATACAAATAGAATGAGCTGCAGGAACTTTTCATCACACTCAAGTATTCTCACTTTTCTTAATGTAAAACTGATCTGTCTCATACGCCTCTGCTCTTGTATACAGGTGTCTCTCCAGAACACATTTATACATTTCAATGAATTAATTTAAAAACAGGCATGCTTAGCTACTTTTACAAACCAAACTCAGACTGGTTTAATGAACTTGACAACGAGTTCAGTGTATTTCAGTGGCCTCCTCGGTCACCCAGGGTTAGGGTTAGAATGTGCATGAATGTGCAATAAATTTGCAGACATAATATCATACACTGCTGATGTGATAAACTTTTCTTGGGTAACTTGTCTTTGGTAAACATTGTGAAATAAGTACTGTGGACTTGTTTTCCTCAAAAATCTAAACTGAAAGAGTTACTGTGCTGTGTTTGCACTCCCAGTTATTCCTCAGACTTCTCCCAGTGTCTCCCAGCAGACGGGCGGGGCTTCTTTTCCACTGTCCACCCTTTTCCAAATCCTATAAATAGCAGTTGTTTCAGAGGGCAGAACAATAGTCTTTTCCATTCATACATTCTTGGCACCAGTCCGAGCCATCACCGCCCACTGCCTGTTACTACCTGACTCATTTCCCTGCACATCCACCATAAGTAAACAGTGGTCCACACAAACTCTGCGTATGTGTGTGAGTGTGAGTGTGGGTGTACATCTTTCACTATTTTCATTATTAGTCATACTAATAACAAATCAGTATATTTGCGATAAAACCATCAAAGCACAAACTATAAAGATTAAACTCCAAAATATTCCAAACATTATTGCTACCCAAACACTGTCTTGTCTATCTTGTTGAAAAGATAGACAGGCAGGAAAATTTCACATATTCACTTGCGTTGGCACCATCATACAATTTCCAGCTGGACCCAACTTCAAACTGACTAGAGTACTTCAGTTAAAGTTGAAATGTACTTTCAGAGGTCATGACTTGAAATGGTTGAAAACAGAATGGTTACAGGTTCATTATTGAGGGGAGAACACAGTGAGGTTATGGAGTCACTGCTGCTGAATAATAAATCCGTCAGTATAACGAACCTGCACATCAGTGCTGCTCCTGTGCAGGTTTCAGGGTTTTTAAAACATAAAGCTTTGTTTGAAACAGTGACATACGTCTGGAAGCACTTTACTTAATGGTAGACTTACATTTCTCACCACACGGTGCTTTCTCAATATTTGCATTTCTCAGTTTTGTCATATTAAAGCTCAGTGGGATTTTAACACAGTAAAACACAATTTGTTTTATCCAAGCTTCAGATACTAAAACTGTCAGCTTGACAGTCAACATTTTGCTTTTCTCACCAGGCTGAAGGTAGGAAGTACCATGCAGAAGTGTGTAGGAAGGATTTTTGTGTGGGAGTCTGCTGGTCGAGACTGAGGCAGCATCTACAATAAAAGATTAATTTATAATCCTGGTAATGACTCGAGAGGATTTTATTTATGTGTGTGTGTGTTTTACTAGTGGAAAATATAAAATCTTTTATCTCACAAAATGTCTTTTTTGTGGGTTGTAAAAGATATCTCCATATGAGAATTTTGTCAGAAAATGGTTATATGGATATGATAATAGATTTAATATTATTGGTTTTGTTTGCTGCAGTTCAGAGAAGACAATGAAAGATTTAACACGTTCAGGCAGTCATAGCAAAGTTGACATCCTCAGACGTTCACCTATTCATTCAGCTCTACTTTTATAAAACATTTGAATGCCATTCAACCAGTTTCTAAATGTTCAGTTTGTTGTAAAAAAACAGATTTCAAACTTCACCATTTACCAGCTCATTTCCCTGACCTTTACATGTCCTTATACTGCTACTGCTGTGACCACTGCAGGAACCAAAGACTGTGCAAACAGATGTGTGCAGAAGACTCTGGCTACCTACCATCATCATCAAATGATGTGGTCACATTACATCATAGTCGCTGCAATACCTCATGCCAGACATGCTGCCAACATGATAATCCAATAATATATGTTGGAAATGTAATGTGCAAACATTGCAGCTCTTTCCACAAAGAACTGTTAGACATCCTAGACTGCAGTGACTCATTCATCTGTTAGTCAAGCAGTTGATTAAATCGGAAAGTATTTCAATCACTGACAAATACTTTAAGGATAATATTTTAATAGTTAGTGATACATGAAAAAATCAATACGACCTTCATGCCTGCACAATTAGAATATAGCCCCAGTTAGTTTCTGGTTAGTTTAGCTTAGCCAATGGAGGGGAACTGTTAACATTATTTCGTCTAAAAAATACATTCAAATCCAACTAACACCACCTCTTAAGCCAAACATGTAGTGAATTATACTTTGTTAGTTTAATCCGCATAAACCTGAAAAACAACAACAACTACAAACACTTTCAGGTTTTATTTACTGTCAAGGATGGAGCAGACTATTTCTATTTTCAAACAGCAAGCTCCCATAGACTCCTGTGTTAAAATGCCCAACTTTATAGCAGAAATGCCAATGTTTACAGCAATGTCCAATCGAAAAAGAAAAAAAAAAGGTTTAAGTGTCTAGCTCATTTCCCATGTACCACACAGTGGTATGGGTTTCATTTTTAATAATCTTGTTGTGTGTTAACCTATGTGCAAAATGTCAAGATGCCCACACTAACAATGCTAATGTAAGTGAGTCATTACTACATAATTTAAAACAGCAAGTAAAAGTTATCTGATGGCTCCAATAAAGTAATTTAAGTTGCATTGTTTAGTAAATTGAGATGATGATCAGTGTATTAGATAGAAATGATCTCAAATCATCAACATAAAAATTATACCAAACTTTTGACTGCTGCTTAACAACAACATGTTTTCAAGAAATCACATCAAGATGCTGTGTTTTGGTTGTTTGGCTCTTCAAACAAAAATAAAATTGATCTCATTTTCTTTCTGAAAGATTTTTTCTCTGAAATTTCCCATGTTAAACCCCGGAATAAGAATAATAAAAATAAACCCTGGATTATCCTTAATCCAGGGCTCCAAATCAACATCATCCTTTTGATGATTTTTTCATTTTATCGGATTGATTGTTTAGTCTATAAAATGGGAAAACCGTAAAAAAAAAAAAAAGAGCCATCCCATTTCCATCAGTGCTGGTCCAATGTTGGATGAATAAGTCTATGAACTAAAACTGACACTAAACAAAATTCCCCCCCCGCCAAAAAAAACAGGCTGCAGACTCAGATTTGCAGTTGGTAAAATAGTCCGGATCAGAAAAGAAGCAGTGAGTGTTAAAGTGCGTGTGCAGCTCAGCCCCAGAGGAGAGCTGTAGTGATGTTTAAATCCCCTTCAGAGCCACACAGCTCCGGGAGGGCGGAGGGAGCGGCGGACAGGGCGGCAGGGAGCGCAACCGAGCGCAGCCACTCACTGTCCGACACTCACCGTCACAGTCCGGAGGGGCTGCAGGAAGTCCTCGGTCAGACCTTCACCTGCAGCTGAGACCCAAAACACTAAAGAAAAAAACAAAAACAAAACAGTAATACTTAAAAAAAAAAACAACAACAAAAAAAAAAAAAACCCGGAAGGGTAACATGCGATCTGGTGGAGATCTGCGCTCCTTTGGTTCGCCTGTGCCTTCGCAAACACCTTCGAGGAGTTCACATGTTGGCCGACTGGGGGACGATGTCTGAGCGCGGACCGGCTGGCTGGAGTTTGGACTTGTGTGTCTCAGTCCGCCAGATGAAACAGGACCCGGTGCTGGATCCGTACTCACGGCGACCAGCGGCACCGCGGATGTAGTCCTGGGGAAGGAGAGCAAAACGCTACACCTACCGCTGCCTGCCCTCGGTCACTCTCCTCCAGCGTGTGAGTGTGTGTGTGTGTGTGACTACAGTACGGGACCATGCAGGTGAAGAAGCACCGGGACTCAGACCGGAGCGGAGGGGACATGCTGGAAACGAAAGGCCTCCGCAAGAAGTCCTCATGCTTCTCCAATATCAAGATATTCCTCATATCGGAATGCGCCCTCATGTTGGCTCAGGGCACCGTCGGAGCATACCTGGTGAGTGCAACACTTTACCCCCCCCCCCCCCCCACCTCGGGCAGGGGGATGGCCGTGTGTCCGTGAGACCCCGGCTGCTCTGGGTCACACTCACACTGGTCCCATCCGGGTCCGGGTCCTGGTCCGGGTTCTGTGTTCTGGCTGGGGGCTCCTCTGCAGGCTTTGGGCTTTAAACAGTGTCATGGGCTAGAAAGCTGTCCTGGCTCTCAGCAGGTTAGCTGGTTATTCTTTGGAGAAGACACCTCTGTTTTTTGGTCAGTGTGTCTTTAATGCATCACAACTCCAACTGAAGACATTTAGTCACTTATGCAGAAACTGAAGGGTGACCTCTTAATCTATGGTTGACTCTAATAGTCGTTTAAAAAGAAGATAATTGGCCGATTTTTCCCAAAATGCCTTTCAAGGTCAAGGACATCCCCCTCCATTTCCTCCTGGTTTCTTTCTTCTTCTTCTTGTTTTTTTTTTTTGGCGGGGGGCTTTGTCATTACTTTCAGTTTTACTATGAAACCAACTGGCGTCAAAAACAACTACAACAATGAGTAAGATCCTCAACACTTTTTTTTTTTTTGTATTTGTAACCCACACCTCCCAAAAAAAGTCTATCTTTATGATCGTGTTGCAATAAAAATAATCACAACAGTAAAGTGTGAAAGCATGCAGAGGCTCTAATATAGATTTTGTGGGGCAAAGCTCCCTGAAATATTGCTCAAAGTGTCCCAGAGGAGCTGCACAGCCTCAGGCAGCCACTGTGACCATTTAGTTTTTGACAATGGCAATGTTTATTCTCCAAGAATCATGCCATTTCCTCTGCTTGGTTGCAATTAATAGACTAAACCTTAAATGCCTTAGCCATATTTGGAGTGGAACATCTTATCTTCTTTGTTAGATGACCTGCTGAGCATCAAGGATCCTGCCACTCGGAGCACCCACAGAGCACAGCAGTGCCTTCCACAGTCAGTCAGGATGGTTTCCTCCTCCTTGCTCTTTATCATATGTTTCTGTTCAAATGGGCACCTAATTTCCCCTTTTTTCATTGTATGTCTGTTTTGCACACCTGCTCAGACAGTTTGAGCAATAAACCTGGTGCTCTAGTTCAGGGTGGGATCATTTACTGGCACAAACACCTGAGAAACCCCCCCCACAAGCGCACACAGACACACACACACTTGATTTTTTGTTGACACAAGAGAGCTCATTTTCACGAAGCTCCATTTACATGGGCCGGACATTGGGTACCTGGTTCAGTGACAATCTGGTCAACTGAAATCAGTCTGCATGAGCTACTGTGGCGTCCCTGATTGGATGAATGGTCTTAAGAGTGTTTTCTGGCAGCAAAGGGAGTCTAAACTCAACTATCATGGCCCCTTTGCTTTCTCTGAGCTGCTTAGAGGACAAGACACTTACCAACATGCTTCATGTCCTGATTTTAGTGGCCTGACCTCAACCTGTCAGCCTGCACAGGAAATTCCACAGAAGTATGGGATCGATCATGATTGTTTCATGATTCATTAGAGGGTTTTGATACAGCAATGAATGAGCAGCCGCTCGTGATTTCCACAAAGAATTTGAACATTTGGTGTAAATAATTTCATGTAAAGATTCCTTACAGCAGCCAATGACTTGGCTAGTGAATATTATGGCTGGAACTAATGATCTGTTCTAGTATTGGTTAATGTGCTCATTGCATTGTCTGCAGATACCCATTTATTTTGTGCAGAAATTTTCTTCAGAGAAGTTGGAAGTGTACCAAAAGTGACTGGTCACTCAAGCCTGCTGCCTTAAGTGTTGCAGTTAATTTCAGCTGATGTCAAATGTAGGAGCAAATATTATTTACGAAGCCTTGGAAAGCTCTGTTTCTGTGATTCCCCTTTCTGCAACACCTGAGAGCCTGTTAGTCTTAGTAATGCTCCCTGATAGGAAACCAATCTGACACTGCATGGCCAGAGCTACAAAGTACAACCAACACCTGAGCCTGAACTGTTTTCATGTCAGCTGAGCAATCCTGTCAAACTGCTGTTTGTAAGAGGGAGAGGCCTGAACCGTTCCACAGCAACATTATTGTCTTTAAAACAATGTTTATAATACATTTCAGGTGAATATTTGACCATGATCTAAAGCATACATCTCCAGGTCATTCATTATTGGTATCAGGGCTCTTTTCATTAGACAGTACTAAGATGAAAATGAATAATCAGAGGTGACTGATTTTATCCAAACACTAAGTTGCTGTTAATAAACCATTTAAAATGTGCCACACTGTGTGTTTGGACACATTACCTGAAAAAAAAAATCTTAATGTTGAAACTTTAGTCATGCTCAACAACTTCAGATGAATATATAGATCAATACATTTAAAAAAGTAAACATTATTCTGCGCACCGACAGCGAATGCTATCTGTGTACCTTCTTTTAGGCACCAAATTGCTCATTTATCTAACCTTCAGACAACCTTCAGCAAGTCATCCTTCATAAAACAGACTGGAAATGATTCTGATTAGCTAAAACTTCATTTGTATAAAGCTGCCGTGCTTTTATGTATAGCACAGTCTCAGCACTTTAATGTTGCTTAACCTTGATTTCCTGACGTGAATGTCAGAATTGAGCAGCTTTTTCTGCTTACTGATAATAGGCACCCTGTCAGTCGAAGCTGAAAAATGGATGTTGAGGTTCCTTGTGCTCAGACAACACTGGCTCCTCTTTTAGGTGGTGGGATGTCACACAGCATGACGAGGGTTTGTTTTGTTGCTATGGAACTGATTTAAACATTTTGTTTTATGGACAAAATGTGGCTGTAACCACTGACCAGTCTGTGTTCCACTCGGTTTCCCTGTATAATTTCTTCTGGGCATAATTCTCCTGGGAGGCTGTCTTTTTAAGTGGAAGTGCACAAACATGTTGGACCTGGCGATGAGAGCTTAGCTCATCCAGTGTTTCCACTGCAGAAGCTGTCAGCCGCACACACACTTGCCCATAACAGGATGGGATCTGATTAGATAATGCCTTCACTCCTTCTGCTTTACTTTATTGCAGTGTTACTGTGTAAACCTCGAGGTAGCCTAGAGGATGAGCCAACATTGCAATCAGATCCTGCCCTGGGCAGAGCCAGACAGGCGTACATGCAGCCCTTCCAGTGGGTCCACATTTCTAAGAAAGACCTGCCCTAGTGGCAGAAATGTCATGAGTCACTTGGAAGTTTTCCTTTCACTCAACATCACCGAAGGACAACGGCACAAAGTGTTCCAAACAATCATCTTCCTGATCATTGATCTGGAGTGAAGGAGGCACTGCACTGCTTCAGAGCAGCTGCAAGAACGTCGATCTGCTGCCACTTATGCCTCAGTCACAGAGGGCAACTTTTTTATGTACTCCAGAAACACAGCAAACAGCCTGTACAATGTTTGTCTTTGCTGGCAATGACATCTACTCATCCTCCTCGACTGTTGTGCATTAAATCTTATCTCTAATGGCACAGGAAACAGATCATAGATTCGTAGCAGGCATTCGTGAGGACTGAAGGGCACAGAGTTTCTTCTCTGGTTCAGAACAATTCAATTTTTGAGTCTTGTATCTCTAAAATGTAACTGTCCTGCTAAACTCTGTATACTTTAAGGGAAACTGAAAGAGGACACATTATCAGTGACGTCAAAATTGGATGGTCAAAAGTTGTTTGTTGAATGCAAATGATTAAAAATTGTATTCAAGTTTAGTTGGCTAAATTAAAGATTAATTTTGATCAGTCACTTCCACATTTGGTCCTGATGATTGAGCATCAAGTCACTTTCAATTCAAATTCATTATCCTTTGATGGAAAAGTGTTCCAGCGACAAACTGGCAAGTTGAGTCAGGGAAGCCACTCTTTTAGAGCGGGATGTTTTCGTTGGCAGGATGCTTTTTTTTTTCTTTTAGCTCAAAGTGGAGCCAGTGGTGAGATGGAAAATTTTGATGCCCTTTCAATGACAGTTTGGGACAGATCTGAAAATAGCTGGTTAACTGTTTAAAAACATGACACTCTGGTTCATGGGGCACAGAGATGGTTCCCATGCATCACAAGCAAGCAAGCAAACGCAGACTGATTATGCAGTATACAGTATTTAATCACTGACCTCTGGATCAAATCTGACAAACTGTTTTGTGACAGCCATTTTTCTTTGTTTGCCTCAGCTGGACATTACTGGTTGTCTCTGATTCTTTTGTGGATGACAGCCGGTGAAAGAGAGTGATGTTTGTGATGAGCTGTTCTAAGTGAAGCCATGGAAGTCCCTGTTGTTGTGTGCAGCTAATCAGAAACAGAAGTCTGTTGGCAAGGCTGCAGTGTGAAACATCTAAACAGCCTCATCCGGGATGTTCCAACAGAAAGGCACAGTTAAAACCAGCGTGACTGACTATTTCACGAGGAGCACATCCAGAAGAATCAAACATAAGCCCCTGTTCACCTGGTAGAAATATGTGATTTGTTATCTGGAAAATAACAGGCCTCTGCAGTCATCTCTGCTGTTATTAAGTATTCTTGCTGACGCCATTCTTGTAATTGGATCATAATGTACAAATTACTTGGGTGGAGCTGACAGACTCGTCGATAGGCAACATCACTTTTTATAAGGGAAGACTTGCTGACTGCTTCTGCTAATACTAGCTTTTCTTAGCTTGCTAAACCTAGCAGGAAGAGGTAAATTATTATTATGCCCCATAATTTTCTGGGCAGAAATGCATTATGGGGTTTGTATTCACTTGTCACCTCCAGCTGCAGACTAGTGGATCTGTTCACCATCTGGTGTGTTCTGTGTGCATTTTTAACGGATCACGCCACATAATGTCAGCTGGAAATGGAGTGTAATTGTAAGAGTATACTGTATGCAAGTGTAATTATGGGGTCAATCTTCTCTTTCAGCCAGAGCCAGGAGATACCCACATAATTGGTTTTGTGTTTCGTTTTGCATTTTTGCTTTGTTCAGCATCATTATCATGAGCCTGGTTTGAGTCTGTTGTGTTTTTGTTTTCAGGTGAGCGTGCTGACCACCCTGGAGCGTCGGTTCAACCTGCAAAGTGCTGATGTTGGAGTGATCGCCAGCAGCTTTGAGATAGGCAACCTGGCGCTGATCCTGTTTGTCAGCTACTTTGGGGCAAAAGCACATCGCCCCCGTCTGATTGGCTGTGGGGGCATCGTCATGGCACTTGGCGCCCTTCTCTCGGCCCTCCCAGAGTTCCTAACAAATCAGTATGAGATAGTGGAAATGTGGCGGACTGACGTGGGTCGGGATGATTGCTCGAACACCAGCAGTAATGTCCAAGAGGAAATTTTATGCGCCAACAAGGCCAATACTAGCATGATGTACCTGCTGCTAATCGGAGCCCAAGTCCTGCTGGGTATTGGAGCCACACCGGTGCAGCCTCTGGGGGTGTCCTACATTGATGATCACGTGAAGAAGAAAGACTCTTCCCTTTATATAGGTGAGCCAAATTCATGATAGGTTACAAACAAAATGTTCATAATCCAGATTGCACCAAGTCTGTTGGGGTTAAAAGTTAAATTAAAAGATAGATTGGCAAAAGTCACGAGGAGGGAAGGTTTGAGAATCACTGGCTGAATGAGATCACTGTTGAAGAAAAGCAGTGCTGAAGGAAACAGGTGATTATCACACTGGGAAAAAATATATTTACTTCAACAAATTTATTTCCCGAGGCATCTGAAACTGGTACAGCAAAGTCAGCCATGAATGTGTTTGTTCATCACCATCAGGTGCCGTGTTTGCTTAGTTTGAGTCAACACAGTTAGTCCATGCACACCATCTCCCTTTGTTCAAGCACAGGCCTGCACACGCGAGTGCCAGGTGAGCACATCTTAGAGCTTTTTAATCTCCATAACAGAGGTTTCAGAGGGTTAGATGTCTGCTGCATTCAGTCTTATTTCAAGCGCAAGATGCTGCTGCTGATGTGGCTCTTTTGGGTTTAAAGGTGCATTCAATCTGCTTTCTGTGCAAAATCCCGAATGCTCAATGGCTGTCTAGGGATGTGTAATTGCTGTGATATGTACATATTTTCCTATATTGCTTTATAGACAGTAGCTTTAATACTTTCCTCATTAAGCCACAGAGGTTTTTCACTTCCCTAGCTCTTTTTGTGGATCTATAGCTAATTTAAAGAAAAACCAACCCAGGGAGATCTGTTACTGCTCTATGAAATATATATTATGCAAATAAAAATTTGCTCAGAAAAAGTAACAGATATTAAAGTGAGGAATAAATACTTCTCACACTATATAGATGAGACAAATTCACGAAAGAGTACAAACAATATGTATGAAGTATGTTGGGGGGGGGGGGGGGGGGTGAAACGTAAAGACAGATTACCCAAAGCCACGACGAGGGAGAGTTTGAGAATGACTGGCTGAATGAGATCACTGTCAGCAATAGTGAAGAAAACTGATGATCATCACAGTGGTCTGTTCTGAAGACCCAACAGACAGACAGAGTTTTATTAGAAGAATGATCAATGCTCATTAGGTAAGTTGCTGGTACGAGCAGTTGGCTAGCCTAGCTTAGCATTAGTACCGTAAAGATGTGAGGAGAGCTTGGCTCCGTCTGAAACTAAAGATCCACCTACCAAAGTTCATCTAGTAATAGATTTTAAGTTGCCGTAACTGGATTCTAACGCCATCTACATGTTTACCAAAGTGGTAGGGAAATGGACGTCTTCTCATCCTCCTCTAGAAATTCTAAGACACGAGTCTCTTCAGTCTTGACAAGTGAAAGATTGATCATTTCCCCAAACTACTTGAGTTAAATTACAAACAGAAACTTTTTAAAAGTTAGCATCCCCAGCATTGGTAAACCTCTCCATAATTGCCTGTGAGCCACAGCCACAAATCCATCTATAATAGTATGTTTCTTTGTTTTTACTGTGACCAGCCTTTTAATTTGTAGTCCACACTGCCACATCAGCCTTTGATGGAGTAGATGAGATCTGTTTGTCGAGTGTGTGTTTTGTGTTATCAGCATGGAGCAGAGACAATGACAGTCTGAATGGAGAATGAGTTCGGGCTGACACACACCCTTTCTAATGCATTCACATATAGTAGCATGTGTGGTTGCCTTTTGTCACCCAAATACAGATGTGATCTGTGAACAATGGCAGCAGTGTGTAGTCTGTAGTCTCAAGGCCAAAGCTTGTTTTCTGCCACTCATGGTATTTATTTGTCCTGAACATTAACAGTTCAGGACAAAAAAAAAACCTCTTAGAGCTTTGTTTCAAACAATAGGGAGCATGAAAACATAGCACAAGTAGTGTTGACATTTTGGCACCAACGTAGTGGCTTGCTAGCGGTTTACAGAGGGAAGTGGACTGTGAGTGATTGAAGTTTGGCAGGCGTAGGTGGGAGAGATTTGGCTCTGTCCTCCTCTGATAAGCTGAAAGAAGATTTGGAGGAAAACAAGCGGTGAGCAGCAAGGAACAATGTGGTATTGAGTTGCACTCAGCTGATCGTCCTAATCCTTCTGGTGCAGGCATGTCATGTGCCCCCAGCTGCATGAATGGGCCAGATTGTCTGAAATTCTGAGAGATTTCCTTTCACATACTGGTAATGCATTTGGATTATTCATGTGTTCAACAAACTCAGCAGCAGAAAGCTGAACTGTAAAACATTTGTTTATTTACTGAGGGTTTTGGCTCCAGCTTCAGTCTTGTGTTTCCTGTTCAGCTTTGTTAACCCACCTATGAGTCCACTAGTCTTAATGTGTCTACACTACACCACCACCACAATTATAAAACTTTTGAAGGGATAATTTTTGCAAAATTGTGAATCCATCCATCATCTCTGTCGGATTATTTTGCTTCCGCTGAGACGTTTTAGGAGATTTACAGGCAATTGCTAAAGAACCTGTCAGACAGTGATTAGAAATGAGACCACATTTCAAATCTGAGACAAGAAACGTTCTGCTTACACATCAAATGGCTGCATAGTATTGATGTGCTGCTTCGTGTGTAGACTCTTTCACATCATTGAGCTTGTTCACACAGTAATTTGGCGACTTACTTTAAAACAAACAACTTCCTTCACTGTTATTCTTTCATAAATATTTTACCATGTTTTTTTCCCTGACTTCTGATGCGTGACACCAAAGTGTTAATTGAAGCTGCTTCTTTTTTAACACCCTCCGCTGTAACTGTTCCCCATCACAGTTGTCAAAGCACATTCTTGCCCAGCAATGTGTTATTGTTGATTAGAGCCTGAGCTGTCTGGCCAGGTGAGAAGTGTGTGCCTTTGACTTGGGCAACTCCCTGCCCTGTCAGAAAAACGGCATTGTGAGGAGAGCACAACCAAGAGGGCTGGAGAGGAGCCATAATTACAGACTGAGGCAGGAATGCCAACCAGCCAGCCGTGAGGTAGGTCTGAGAGGGTTGGGACGCACATGCATACCACACAGGCCTGTGAAAAACAACTCCTCCAGAGGCTCCGGCTGCCTGCTCTCACTGTGTATACAGCCGCAGACATGGCTTACTGCTGTTTAAACAACTGTAAAACACAATCAGGCAAGCTCTGCTCTGATACTTGTGAGAGCTCTTTGTCTCTCCTTGGTTAAAATATGTTCACAGTCATTGTTAGGATTTTTTAGGAGTATGTACAGCTGTTCGGTGTTCTCAAAAGGAAGTACTAGTGTTGTCAAGAAACTGGTTTGAACGGTGTCACCACCACCGTCAAAAAGCAACTCTAAAAGCAGGTTCAAGTATATACACATATATTTAATGACATTGTGTTATTTCGGGTTTCTCCTCAAGTCTAGACATAGGCACATGTCTCAATCCAAAGGAATCTAATAAGATTGGACAGATTGCGTCAACAGGATCTCCATTCCCACTGCTCTGTGACCTTTCACTATCCACTGCTAATTCTGGCTCTTCCCACAGGACCCCCGACTGCATAAATATACTGTACAGGATACACAGAGAAGGGTTTAGAGCTAATGTCAATAGCACAATCTCTTCCCAGCTGCCTCGGCACGTTTCAGAGGCTTTGAGGCAGCCTTGGATTTCCTCATTAAAGTGTAATGTATACTATCCAGTGTCTGTGTAGCAATACATTTATAGAGGAGTTTAAAAGTATGATATTGATTTATTTATGAATGGCATGCAAGATCCAGAGAGAGTCTGGGCATTTGGACATTGCTTGTTGTAAAATAAGTATAATGAATCACTGATCAGGTTCAAATGTGCAGTTTAAAGAAGATGCTTTGGGGAAAATTTAATCTTCTCAGTGAGACAGTGGTGGTTCAATCGTCGAAAACCAACTAAATTCAATGATTCCTGAAATCAAATTGGACACGACAGGAAAAAAAAAAAAAACATAGCAGAAGCTGCTGCACATACACACGCCTACAGTTGGTCAGTGTGCGTGCGGTTTAAATTGACTAACAGGGTGACAGTCCAATGGTGTGAAAAATATTCATTTAAGGTTTAACAGATTAGGCAGGGATGACTGTAGCCTGACAATGTTGTGAACTCCCTACTCATGTTATAAGCTGTGCCTGTTAGCCTTCATAAGCTAACACCAGGTTCACTCCTGCAGACAACATCATCATAAGAATGTTTTTTCAAATCTGTCAAATTTGTTTATGTTAAACTGCTTTTGCATGAAGCTCAAAGGTCAGTGTTGTGTCTCTGACTATCACTTCTTGCCAGGCAGCAGCCATCTACACAAAAAAGAGAGCCTCTTAATTTTAGATATATATAACCATGTCTGGTGTTTCTGTGTGCATTTATAATTTTTGACTGCTAGAAGGGAAGTCTGATAGTAATTTCAGCTAGACCTAAACAGTCTGAACATATCTCTTTCTCTCTCTCTCTGGGCAAAACTAAGAATGACAGCCAAGCTGAGCTTCATATCTCCATATGCTTGGAGATATGAAATTGCCAACAACTGGCTTGTGTTCTATTTTCAGACCTTTTTGCTGTCTTTCGACAAATGTCAATATTTCAGTAATGTTGCTGCTATGTTTTACGTTCATTCCAGGTCTGCAGGGATGAATTGGGCTTTGGGTTTGGTAGGAAAAATGAAGGCACAGACAAAGGTCTTTGAAGTATCCTCGAGAGACTTGTCAACGTTCCTGCAAAAATGCTCTAACTCCAAGCAGTTGCTGCAGCAGGGCGTTTATATAAGCTACTTAAACCCTGCGCATGTTAATGTCATCTTGAAGGATTAGATTCTAAATGGGTTTTTCCGTCCCTGCCATAAGCTGCATGCCGACTTTGCCTAGCAACACCAGTTTGTTTTATCTCAAGATGATAAACGGCGTTGAAACCAGCCACTGCTCCTCTGCATCGCTGTAATGAACTATGTGGGCTCTTGTCTTTCTGCCATGTGTGTCAGTAGGCTCAAAGGCACGCAGTGCTACGAGCTGGGTGACCCAAAGAAGTTAACATTGTGCTGCAGGCCTGAATGCAGCAGCTGCCGTCAGCGAGGTTACTTTTAGTATTGTCCTAAGAGGAGAGAGGGCAATAAACATGAGATTATGTCATATCCAACCAGTCAACAACATGCCGCTGCTGCCTCAATGCTAATCAGTAATCATCCCCAAATACTCGGGGTATCGCATCACGTAAAGGAGTTGGGAGGGAACTGAGGTGACATACTGCCATGTGGAGAGTGACGAGTCATATTGATTCAAGGGTTAGGGTTAGAGTTATTAGATTTATAAGTCTACCTTCCCTCCTTAAATCTAATAAGGTCTTCTCTCAGTCCTGAGCTGTAATAAGGAAGAACAAGCTGAGCATATTTGTCCATTGTTGACAACCTGTGATTTTTCTGGAGAGAAGTGAAAGAGTTTGTTTATGTACATGTTGATCTGATAGGCAGGGCGGGTGTGCAAAAAATATCCCAGAAGGTTAAATTAAGCTCAGATGGGTGTGGACATGGCCCAAGGTTGATTTTTTTTTTTTTTTTTTTTTTTCCCTCTCTCACTCCCTCTCGCTCTCTCTCTCTCCTTATATTCCCTGATTCCTGGCATGTGTCAGGCTGCGTAGTAGCCTCAGAAGAGCTCGTCATCTAGCTGCTCATCTGAATCACATCCCCCTGTTAATCTGCTGTTTTTGTGGCATAGTATGGCAGCAATCCCATAATTATGTCAGTGCATGCTTTGCTACAGTCTGTCCAGTCCTTTCTGACGGATGTCCGGTTGTAAACATCCAAAGGTAAATCCCTCATTTTGTTTTGTGTTTGGCAGCACATAAGAAAGCAGTATGACGTGTATGAATGGGGTTTCATCTTAATTGTTCTGTGATTCAGCACCAGAAATATTTTTCTCATTATACACCATATTATTCACGTGGTTGGTGTTTGAAATGAAATTCTGAAGTCCTGTGTTTAAAAGTAATGACTTAAAATGTAAAAAATATCTCCAAAACAAGATGTGAAAAAGAGGGAATGGTTAGAAAACGTGAGAAACTGAGGAGATTGAACCTGATTGTCAGGTTCATCTCTATAGGTGTGTATGTGAATGTTTAAATGGGAGACTTAATCAATAAGCCATTTGGATCAGAGTGAGATATGCATTCATTTTGATAAATCTAATGAGATTTAAAGTAAAATTAATTAAAACAATCAATGTTTCTGTTTATGAGGCAAACACTTAATCTCTTCACATCTGAGTACCTTTGGATGGTTTGATTTATTGTGTATATATTGCTGTCGACAGCAAAGTGGCTGAGACACTGATGAAACATACAACAGTTACTAATACAATCAAACCGGTATATTTCCTATAAATGTGGCAAATGCTTGATGTGCATGGCTAAAGTTATCAGAGTGTGACTGGATGAATTATGGCTGCCTGTTTTCCACAATCTGCAGGACAACTTAAATCATGCCAGAGATAGACTTTTACTGTGGCCTTAAACTAATAGTCAGACCAGTCAGATGCCCCACGTCATCCTCCCAGAGATCTAAGACTCTGTGTCTTGTTGTTTGATGCAATAGGGTTTACAACAAGTCAGTATTAATTTTTGTAAAACTATCTCATTTAATACAAACTAATTGAAGACTACAGTCTGAGACCATCCCCTAACCTCCACATCTGGAAACTTCCACAAGGCCAAGTTCTCTGTCCTGATGAAGCCTCTGATGGCCCTCAGCTGGGCCATCAGAGAGCAGAGAAGGAGAGTTTGTAAGTCAGATAATAGGTCACACTGCAGTGTAAAATGGCCATAAATATCAGACTGGAGGCCCTGAGGCAGCCTCAGCAGATCCTGCAGTGTGGAGCACTGAAGCTCTGACAACTGTCATAAGCATGTTTCTAATTTTTTCATCTGTAGCACTGTAGCAGTTGAGGCTCAGCTGTAAAGACGCCCTGTTCAACACTTTGCTGAATCGTCACCTTTATCGCAATCCACATACTCGTGGCACCTTCCTCCTCCCCCTTCATGAAACCTTGTGGCCTCAGTAAACCTCACTACACAACCATGCTGCCTTCTCAGGCAATCTGGGTCAGGCTCTGTCACTGCTGATTAAAAAGGGGAATTTTTTTTTTTTTCTTTTTTTTGGGGCATCCATTGGGGGAGGAGCATGGGGAGAAGAGGTGGCAGGAGACAGCTCATACAGTAAACACAGCAGCATCAGCAAGCTGTTGCCAGAGAAATTGTTGGCTTTTGTTTTTGTTTTTTGTTACTGATGAATTGAGATGCTTCATCCTTCCTCTGCTCCTGCTGAGGAGGATGCAGCTGTCACTTTGTGGACTTCACATATATTTAACTATTTCTTTTTCAGCATGCAAACTGAGCTGTCCTGACCTTGGACAAGGACTTTGACCAGGAAGTACACATTCACACTGTGCACGTGGTTTTACCTCAAATCCCTAGCCTCAGTGATTGAGTGGTGTGCAAGTGGTTGCTCTCTGGGCTCCTAGGATTACCCAGAAGCATGTTCAGCACTTAATCCCCATATCACTGATGGTGGAGGGTGAGGGATAACAGAGCCTAATTAAATGGACTCTGATCAATAGGTGGGCTTTAATTATGGTGACTGTTTGATTCTACAAGATTTTATTTTCGCAACGGAAAACAAAAGTGGGTGTGAACTCAAATCCACTATGTTGTGTCCCATTTAATAATAGTTGCACTGTTGTTTTACAGTTTGATTTTCAGTGATAAATAAACCTTAAATTGTAAATTAAACTTTTATTTGGGGTGGGGTTTTTTTTATGAATTTTGGAAAAATGTATATCTTTTTTGAGAGTTTAGACATATCGCTGACGTTTATGGGTGTTTACTTCTCATCTAACTTTTTTCCTTTAAACACTTGTTTGGCCTACACCCTTTTCAGGATGCACTGCAATTAGTGTGCCATTATAAACAGTGGCAGACATGGTGTGGTACACTCAGTTGTATCTTGTGCCCATGCTTTTCACATGTTTCTGGACAAAGTAGTGAATCACGTTTCTGGCATCTCTGTCCTGATAATCAGGCCAAGCCACCCACTGAAGAAGCTGTTAACAGCTGCTGTCAAACAGGCCCAAACCTCTCTGAGATCCTCAGTAGAGCAGCTGCAGCTCTCCAGTGGAGAGACGTATACGCTCTGGTCCTGTGCCCTCTCTCTTCCATGCCGTCATCCTACCGCCCGACGGCCGAACAATGGGGGCTGTGTGTAGCGCCGTCCTTGCTCCAAGCAAATATCTGAAGAAGGGTTACAAACAGTTCACTGTATTGAGGCAGAATGACAGGGCTTTGCTGTTACATTAACTCCTGCTTATGTTCTCTTTGTCCCTCTGTCCGTCCGTGGGTGTGTCCCAACTTTGCTGACCCGGTGTTAACACAGCTGACAGTCTGATCGAGTCATCTGAGCTTCCAACAAGCGTCAGTACCCTGTTTGAAAACATGCCTGCTCTGTTAATGTAGTCTTATGGCTCAAAAACACCATCATTATTGTTGTAACAGCAGTCGAAGCTTGCATTACTGTAATATGTGAAGATCTCTAGCTGTGCACTGCAAAGACCCGGCATCACTGATTCATAGAAATACACAGTTCAGATATCTGTTTTCATGTGGCTGACAATGAATTAATTTGGAGTGTAGATTTAAAGCTACATGACACGAAACAAAAACAAATGAAAAACAGCTCCAGCAAGGGCGAGCTAATACTGATGACCATTTAGGTTAATGAGGATTTTTCCTGCTTCCTGGAACAGTTGGACCCCCATGACACAAGGTTAATTGGACTCAAAGATTAAGTGAGTGCATGTCAGGTTCAAGATGCCTAATACCACTGACCTGTATGGTAGAAGCAGAACCTGATTGCAGGCCGACACATGGACAGTGAAAAGGCAGATAAACAGAAAAAAGATCAACAAAAGAGCAACAAGACTTAACCTCTTCCATCACAATATCCTCACAGGCATATATCAAGCTAATATATTATTTAATGTTCATATATCACTGTTAGCATCAATAGCATTAGACTAACTTTCCTGCTACATCATTTCTTTAAAACTTGAATTTCACTAGTGGTTACATAATAACTGCAGCATTTCTCTCAATCAAGACAAAACTGTGTGGGCCTTTTTTTTTTTTTTGGCAGTGCATGAGTCATTTCCATGTGAAATCTCCAAGAGACCTGTAAAATCAAGCATGAGCAAAACATCTAAGTCTTCACGAATGGCATCAAATGGAAAGCTTCCTCCATTCTGGGAGTTTTGTGTTTATTTACAGGAGCTTTCTAATATCCCTCATATCTATTTATTGATTTGATCTTATCTCTGCATTTATAATCAGGATGTAGTTTTTATCTACAAAGAGACACACAGGACATGAGCACACTCATAGTGTTCTTTTTCCAAAGTTTATTACAATGCTTCCGTCTTACATAATATAAGAGGGTGGGATGTAGATTTTTTTTTTTTTTTTTTAGGGTGGGGGGGGGGGGGGGGTTAGAAAAGCATTTATTTCCATGACAGGGCCTCACTGTTTTTAGGAAACCTTTTTCCGTCCCATCCTCCGGCAGTGTGTTTTACTAAAGTGATTTTTCACTCTATTGTCATCCAAAGAGTCATGGGATGTGACAGCTCAGTTGTCGCAGCCCCTGAATTATAAAATAGGATAGAGATCTGTTGGGTGCAGCAGATCTTCAGTTTTATACCACTGATACGTAACAGTAGGAATTCAATGAAACAATATGAAATATGGACAGTAGGACTTAAACTATTGATTATTTGCGTAACATAAAAATCTATTAGTTAATGAAATGTCAAACAGGTTTTCACATCACAGTATGAAATCTGTAAATGGCCTGTTTAGTTACAAAAACATCATATGTACAAAAATATAAATGTTCATTATTAGTAAAACAGCTCATATGTTATCAAACAATGTTGTTTTATGTCAATCAACCAATTGATTTGAATTAGTAAGGCTGTCTTATTTTTTATATGAATGAATTTCTACCCTGCTACAAAATAATATGCTTCTTGATTTAAGGCCTTTTTATTGTGGCTGATAGCATGTTTTGTCTAAATGCCAGTAAATGTGTGATTTACAGATTTGGACCACAGCTCTGCTGCTAATCACCATTTTGAAATATGACCAAAATATTCACATTTTCTTTGTATATTGTTGGAACAGAAAGACAGGATGTGGATATATATGTTTAACATTTGTTGCTTTGTTTTTTTTTAATTTATGGCGGATCCAAATGAAAAGCCATTGCGCTCAACACAACAGTTTTCTGAGACATAATTGAACAATGTATGGAAGATTTCACCAATGGATCTTGATTGGAAATCGAAGAAAATTACTTTATGAACTTGCCTTTTAGATTTATTTCAAATCTAAAAAAGTGTAATAGGCCCAAGGAAACATAATTCCTACTTCAGCAACATGGCTTAAAATATTTAAACGACTTTACTGCAACTTTACACAAGCTGCTAATTACTTAAATACTTATCATCAGAAGCAAATCGATGGTGCAGGAAACAGGAAGCTGCTGACATTTAGGCAAGTTAAGGGTGTGGCAAAATAGCAGCAATTGATGTGATTTAAAAAAATTGCCTGTCGATTGCGGCATTTTAATTGATGGTGATTAATGCCTTAACGCTGACAGCCCTTTTCATGTGTCTGACATTAGGATGTTAAACAGGGGTGATGCAGGCATGTGCATGAAACAGTGGTGTATTTTGTGGTTAATTACACAAGACGATGTAGTAATAACACAAACTGCATGCGCAATCAGCTCCATGAATGTCACTTGATTGTGCAGCTACATTAAATGACTTGCTGTCTGAAGTCTAGACCTGTATCAGGAGTTTGTTCAAACAGACTGCCAATATGAGGGAGTAAAGCCTTCATCAAGTCCTGACGTTGACCTCCCATATCCTGCTACCTCTCAGAGGCCCAGATTGAGCCAGAGCTCGGTTTAAGATGACAGGGTGTTGAGGGGAAGAGAGCTGTTGAGAAGGCGGTGTGCCAGCCGGCCCCTGCCTGGACAACGCGCTGCGGTAACCCCATTGCTCATCCTCAGGGTCAAAATGCTAATAGTGTTAAACATGTCTTTAAGCGGCACTTTTAATGTGGCAACCACATGGCCTCATTGAAACCATTTCAATGCTCGTCTGCAAGTTCGAAGTTTACCAGACCCGAAGAAGCTGTTTTAATGTCACATCACAGCCAGACTTGTGCTGAAGCGCAAAGTTTTATACATTTTGACGCAAGCGGAAGTTAAGAAAGGATGATCCTGATGTAATTGCATTTGAATGTGAGTGGAGAGCCCACTTTAAGCTTTGGCTTGTTATTTAGGTCATGGCTGCGTGGAGTCAACAGGGTTACTAAAGGGCACAGCTGCACAACAAATCAACAAACCATTTTTCCTCTCACTCATCGCTCATTTCTCACCAGCAAGTTGATAATAAGTTTAGACATTTTCACTGTTATCTTTCTCATGTTTGATAGTAAACTAAATATTTATAGCTTTTAAAACTTATCTTTTGTACTACAGAAAATGACCCCCCCAAAAAGCAGTTTTTTCTTGTTTGACTTTTAGTTCATTAAAAGTTGAGCTGCTCATGGGGGACGCTTTAGTAAATGCACGGTGGTACATTTGTTCTAGCCCAGTAAGACCTCTTGTCACCTTCAGTGTGACTGTTTCCTCAAAAGTGATTTTGACATTGATACTAAAAGCCACTTGGGTGGGCCAATGCTGGCTTCCTGGAGTGAAAGCTCTTGTTTAATACTGTTAGTACTTCCTTAAGGTTAACTGAAGATTTGGTAGCCATTAATCTCCTCTGTACCTCATCAAGATAGACTTCACCTCAGAGACAACTTTTGCATGACTTTTACCAATTTGTTATTAATATCCGTTCGCCGTGAGAGGGGCTGATTTTACATACCACTATCTGCGTGAACTGATGTCAGACTTCAGTCATGGCTGACATTTGGATTGTGGTGACAGCATTTAAATCTTATTCTTAGTCTTTATTCCCATAAATGAACCTCTTCCCTCTTAGCTAGTTAGTTTAAGTGGTTGTTGACATCATAGGGGATGACCTAATGTCACAGAGCCACTGAGCAAGAGAGCCCGTAAGATAAAAAATCAGTAGCGCCGTACATACAGAGAGGGAGAGTTGGTGCCTCAGACTGATATTCTTCGAGAAATGTAACGTAAGATTTTTATCAGTTCCCTTCAGAGAGCCTGAGATGTAGAACAAGTGTGACGGCAAGAAAGTACAAAAAAACCCCAAAACAAAGTCAAACTTTACAAAGTGGGGACAAGCAGATGAAATACCTCCAAAATTCAACTTTCACGTCATGTTTTCTTTTCTCCTGTAATATACAGTTTGTGCTGTTAAATTGAGCACTGTGATTGTAGTTGATAACATACTGCAGGCACACCGAGTCTGTCTTTCTTATTAGCAGATTTAACAAGCAGCAATTTGAGAACCAGTGAGATTATGTAATGGCTTGCTTGAAATGCTTTTTACTTATGAATGGTGTGCTAATACCTGGTGTGTAAATGCATTTTCTTAATGAAATGCTAATGCCACATTGCAGCAAATTGTGAATAATTGGAAATGGGACAAACGCTGACGTGTGTTTTTTTTTTTTTTTAATAGCTTGTATCTAGCTGATAATAAGTGGGGAGAAACACAAGATCCGAGTCAAACCATCATACATGCAAAGGATGTTTTTGTAGAGATTAACAACTGACATTTTTTGTATGTCTTGTATATCAGATGGCACTTTTGTTTTGGTTACTACACTGCCGGATTGTTCGTACAGCTTTTCACATGTGTGCATTAAAGCCAGTGAAATATTATAGGTGGAATAAGAGGACGACACCCAGTCACTTTGAATTTTAAGTCCAGCAGATTTAGTGGTTTTAAAAATTATTCAGATGTATAAAATGAGGATTTATTTCACATTGTGACTTTTGTCACTCCAACAGGAGATTACATAAACATAAGCTGAGTCATTTAGCCTCGCTACCACACAGTTGTTTTTCATTCGAAGTGTCTCGTCAAAAGTTGTACAGACTGTCTCATCAGGACATTGCTTTTTTTGTAGAATTTTTTTCAGTGCATCACTGTGAGAGACCTCCCAGACAATATGTTAGCGAGGCTAAGTGACAGAGCGTTTAATAGACAGGTTTGCAAATATTAATACAGTATAATGCACACAAACGTTATGAAAATGTTTTGTGCTGTTTGCTTGCTGCCTGATAAGAGGGCTGTTAAGAGTACTGTCCTATTATTTTGGTAACAGTGGCATGCAGCAGACAGGATGTATGCCAGATGTTCTACATTAAGGCAGAAGCTCATTATAGTACAGTCAACAGTGTAAACATCATGTCGGACAAACACTCGTAGTAGGATTTAATCAGTTAAACACAGTTCCATGAGAAGGGATTTCTTTTTAAATTTTTTGCACTTGGAAACTATAAGCATAGTGTGTTAAGCACGAAACTTGTGGGTTTCCTGAATCAAAAATGACTGTAACCTCTGGTGATTGTTGCAAACAGCAGCAAGCTGTTTCTGTGCAGTTGAGGAGAGCAGAAAAACCGCATGGCCAGGAAGCAGATGGCTGGTTGTTGGGCGTGGTGGCTGACTTTCCTGTGTTAAGGTAAATGATGTGAGTGGACTTCAACCTGTGCTCAATCTGACCCCCTCTGGCCTGTTCAAGTGTTTCTCCTGAGTCTTTGTTGTTAAAAAAAAAACCAACAAACTCTACACTTCTATACAGCGGTTGGTAAAACCTGATTTACAGCAGAAGAGGAAGAGATTAAGCTCTATCAATTTCATGCTTTTAAAATTGAATAGGTACTTTTAAAACAACCTGGAAATTTTGCGCAGTCTCTAAAAATACTGTGATTCACTTCTAACATAAAGTCAGATTTAGGACCCAGAGGTGGAAGGCTGAGACAGTGGCTCTTGGTTTTATCTTCGGTAATCATTTAGCTCACTTTCAGTTTCAGTCTGGCCCCACACGAAAGTGGCACAAGCTGTTGTTAGGCCTCCCACTTCAGTGTCCCTCTGCTCTTATTTGGCTCAGAGGATTAGTGAGCCAACTTGAGTAGGATTAATGGAGGAGGAGAAGGAATTCCTTTTGTACAGTGAGAGCAGGAAATGAACTGAGGATGGTGCAGCCATAATGCATCTGACATTTTGAGCTTTTCTGTTTAACCTCACACCGTGTTGGTTTATAATCTTGATCACTTTGGCTTGCATGGTGTAAAGGGACTCAGGGGATTTTGTAATGTGAGGTACCCTCAGTAGGCCTCTCACTTGGTTTCACCTGACTCCACGTTCTTCTCAGGAATGATTTTTTTTTGTATGATGAGTACAACCTGGCCTTTTGCTCTCATGTCTTCTGTTTTCGCTCAGTCCTTGCAGTGCAGTTTGGCCTAACCGTCTACCAGATGCAGGTGCTTGTACGTGGAAATGTACTTAATGTGACACTTTGTCATTTTTGCTAAACCACAAAATGCTTCTCTGGATACAAAATCAGCCCACAGTTTTGTTTAAACAGAAGTTGTAGGTATCACTTTATTTGAGAGGTTTCAACTTTCCAAATATAGCACGTGGGTTAACGCAAACATTTGCAGGCTAGTCAAAATACTCAAAAATGAATGAGCCTCATGGACAGTAGCTCTCCCAGTCCTTTCTCTCGGTCTCTAAACAAATTAGTGGGAGACAAAAACATGAGAGTCAAGCTTTGTAATTGAATTACATCTGACATGCTCCCTTGAGAGTATAATTCACAGGATACTAAAAGGCTCGGGCGAACTACAACATGAACAAATTAGTTTGTTTTGTACTTATCTTGTAACCGGACTGCTGGAAGGGAAAAGGGATTTCGAGGCAGTTTGGAAGTGGTGTATTACAAAGATTACCCATGGCTCTGGTCGTGTATTGTCCTTCATGGAGATTTAATGTGCTTAACTTAGGTTTTCCTTTTTTGCCTGTTTAATCCTGCTGCGAAATAACATGAAATATATTCTGGTACAGGTCACTTAGAAACAATTGTCTCCTTATTTTTGAAAAAGTCTTTAGTCACAGTCGGAGTGGGTTATTATAAATAAGATTAGGAGGAAGCAATGACGTGGAAGGGAAGGAGACATTTGTAATAGTAAAGTAACCAAGCCTGTCAATATATGCCCAGGGGGACTGCTCCTGTGAAGCAGACCGAATCAGCTCAGATTCATGGTCTCGTGTCATTTATCTCCTCTGCTGCTGTACACACAAATCTGTCCGTGCATACAGTAGAAGACGTCTAAAGCATGAAGGAGCTGCATAATAAGACTTGAATTCAATCTCACTTTTGTTCCAAACGTTGATTTGGATCATGATTAATGAACAAATACTCTCTCTTTGTGGAACTGTTGCGTATTAATTGGTGGTGTTCTTGTTACTGACATCATTGTCTAAGGAGGAGACAACAGCCACAGGTCTATCAGATTCACAATGAATGAAAATGTCTTGCCCCTCTGCGCAGTTCATGCAGAAGGTCAACTCAACCGAAGGCACGCTGGGACTTTTTTCCTTCGTCATGTAAGCCACGAGTTGGTATTACAGCGCCAACACACTTCATATTCAGCAATATGATTTTGTTCCAAGTGATTAAACACGGTGATGGTGTGACTTTGATTGGTGTCTTTGAATTAAAATAAGCTAACTAGCAAATCTAGAATACTCACATCCATAGTAAAACATATTTCCCACCAGGGAAATTGCTTTGTTTACCACCAGGACTTCAAGCTGTTCACCCATTTTTGAGTTTTAATGCAAGGTTTGGCTAATAATATCAAACTCTACATCTAGCTCCCACATAAATACCAAAAAAAAAAAGACTTCCCAAGTTAACAAACTATTCCCTTTAGTCAAATATTATACTGACATATATATATATACTGACGCAATCTTGCACTTGTTTTTTTACTACAAGATCCAGTTAATGCTCCTGCCAGCTTAATCCCATTCTAAAAGACTCATCGTGCTGTCTGCCTCTCCTCTGCTGGCTCTGAGCTCGGAACAAAAAAGAAGAAAACTCTAAGAAATATTTTAATTAATCTTCCATGAGGACAATATCAGAAACTCCAAAATTGCACACTTTTTTTTTCTTGCTCACAAGCAGCAGACTGGTAAGGAGGGACGGCCTGCCATAAATTAGTGATCTTTTCCACATGCTGGATTTGTGCTGTGGCTCAGTGTTATTATCAAGGGCACAGCATTTCTTAAAGCATCTGGGGATGGGTACAGATCTCATTGGAAACATTTATCCCCTCAGTTGTGGCAGAGGCGTCATCTCCTAGAAGGTGATTTCACTAACTGAGTTTCCTTTCTGAAGTTTCCTGTCATGAATGCAGTTGTGCTGTTGCTACGAGAAGACAACACTCAGTTTCTAAGGAAACATTCAAAACACAGAGTGCATAGGACGTAGTTACAGCACCACAGGCAAATTTGCTCATTGCTGCAGCCCTCCGTCATGAAAACGCTGTTAAACTGCTCATTTTCACTGGTGCAGACACTCCCTGATGTGCCAGAACAATGCCTGTTGTGTGTATTTGTGGGTGTGACCACCTCTGTCTGTGTGTGTTGGATGTGGTTAAAGCGCTGTTTTTTCTGCTTGACTCTTTCAAACTTTTCAATTTGTATTTGGTGTTCAGCCTGTCAGTGGAGGAAATTAGCATAACCTGTCACTGGCCTTATTTACGTTTAAAACCTCAGAGGAAACCTGTCGTGCTCTGACGCCTCGTGGGCTCACATCTGTGTCTCTGTTCATTTCCGCACTGGTCTGGCTATCAACCGCAATTAATTTTCAGTTGTGTCAAAAAAAAACCCAAAAAAAACATTAAATTTCCATGCCGCAATGAAAGTCTTTTTTTCTTTTGTTCCACTCATTTAAATGAGCCTGTTCATACCATTTTATAGGTAACTGAGCCCAACCTAACGAATCTGTGAGCCATTCCCTTTATGTGAAGAATAAACTATCATGTGAATGGGGCTGAAATTATGTGAATGTGTTGACTCCCTTCCTATGTGGGTGGTCAAGGCAGGGAGCAGACCATGCATTTACTTTGCAGAGACATACAGAGCTTAGTCACAGTTTCCACGCTTTTTCATTAAGGGGCTGCTCCTGGCGTTCGAACAGCATCTTCCAGGGAGATGCTGTGCCAGTAGCACCGATGCTGAGATCAACCTGCAGCCAGTAAAAGGGGATGTTGCTAATGCACAAAAGCAGGAGGAGGAAGCAGTGATTGTATAATTTCATTTCATTCTAATGGTAATTTGAGGCTTTCGTAACCATTCATGAGTGGTCAACCTCAGAACAATATCTGGTCTGTCACTGCTTGCTGACATACAGTTCAACACTCCATGCTGCAGTCTAATAATAACAGATCACACAACATAAACACAAGGAGAAATTTGTCTACCAAACCGAGCTTTGAGTCTTCATTATCTGCCTGCAGTCTGAGTCAGAGTGTTAGTGTTTCCCCCCGCTGACAGCACTAATGAGGCTTTTTGGATCAAGCTCCACATTTTTTATCTCCAGCTGCCCACCAGGGCAGATTGGGACAAAACAACTGATTTCTGTTGTGTAGCGTTCTTTACTCCTGCTTTACTTTCCTCACAGTGTGCGTTAACCAGTGAGCATGAGAAGGCAGAGCCATGTCATCACAGCATGCACACTCACTCTTTGTGCTGTCACAACTGCTGCACTTGCCTTGTGGTTTTAACAGGCTGATTTGATCCCTCATGACAGCCAAAATGTTTCCCTGTTTACTGTCATCCTTCAGCTTGTATCTTCTGGAAGAGCTGCATAAAAGCATGAAAGATGTGGAAGTGGGAAACTTATACTGAATCCCAAATATCATTGTACCCTCCCTGATGTTGATGTATGTATTAAATGTACTATTTTTTAAAGGTTAGTGCAGTTGCCCCACAGCCAGAAGATCATAGGTTCAATCCCTGGGCTGGGGCCTTTCTATGTGGAATTTGCATGTTCACCCTGTACCTGCCTGGGTTTCCTCCAGGTACTCTGGTATTCTCCCATGGTCCAAAGACATGCACATTCAGGTTAAATGGTGACTCCAAATTGCCCCATAGGCGTGAGTGTGAATGGTTTTTTGTCTCTGTATGACTCAGATGAAATAACAGCAAATTAAATAAAATGTGTCTTGCCAGACCAGTAAATTTTTCTCACCAATGAAGACAAAGAAAACAGTGGCTATATCACAGCGCAAATAGTAAGCCCAAAAAATATCAGAAATCACCAGCAATACGTGTGTAAAAGTTGATTATACTTCCGTCCTCCTGGTATGGGGACATCTTGTGAGCAGTTTTATGGCATCTTCATGTAAGAATTAGCTGTAATATTTAGAGCACCCAGTCCTAGTTCTGTTGGTACAACATTCATGGCTGTTCCAATCAATTTATCCTGCTTTTTTTTTTTGTAGCTTTAAATTATCTGAAAGTACAACATAAAAGTTGGTGTTTCTTTTGCCTTTTCTGTGCAGGAATACTATTTTCCACGCTGGTGTTCGGCCCTGCCTGTGGTTTCATCCTTGGCTCCCTCTGCACTAAATTCTACGTGGATGCTATCTTCATTGACACCAGTGAGTTTCAAATTTCTCCAGTACAGTGTGTGTGTGTGTGTGTGTGTGTGTGTGTGTGTGTGTGTGTGTGTGTGTGTGCGTGCGTGCGTGCATGCGCGTGTGTGCTTTATTGACTTCCCCTCTGCCTCTCCACAGGTAAGCTGGGCATCACTCCAGATGACCCGCGGTGGATTGGGGCTTGGTGGGCAGGCTTCCTCCTGTGCGGTGCCTTGCTGTTTTGCTCAGCTCTCTTGATGTTTGGCTTCCCACAGTCTCTGCCAACCAAAGAGAGAGAGGAAGGAGGAGAGAGCGAGCAAGTTATGCTTCCTCCCTCTCCAAATCCAGACAATGAGACTCCAAAGCCCAGCAATGGGGTTGTACACAACCACGAGCCTGCCAACAGCCCCACCTGCTGTCAGCAACTCAGGGGTGAGCATGCAAGACACAGGACAACATATTATAATAATGAATGCTTTTATAAATTATATATATGTAGAAAGTAAGAAGCATTTTCATGACATTTTGGTGATATGACATTATTTTATGTGCAGCAAAGTCATTATTAAGATTGGCTATCAACTAAATGTAGTGGAGGAGCAAAAAGTACAATATTTCCTTTGGTTATGTGTTGGTTTAATATGAAGTCTTTTCAAATGCGAGTAATCAAGAAAAGTACCTCAGAGGTACTTGTCAGTGAAAAAAATTAATTTTGTTCCACCACAGCTGCTGCTAACATGTTTTCACGGTACAAGGACTCAACACAGTAATATGTGCTCTTGCATAAACTGCCTCTTGAACTTGTTTCAGTCATTGGAAATAGCTGTTAGCAATTAGATTTTTTTTTTTCACACAAATGGAGGAAAAAAAAGCCCCACATTGCGTTGAGATTTCATAAGTTTATTATTTATTATTTTACTGCCTACCTGATTTGATCACTTGTGATCACAACAGCTGAAGAATCTTGTCCATGCTGTTGACCAGCATCTGCTCATTCTTCCTTATTTCTTTATGTTTAGTGATCCCCAAGGTGACCAAACACCTCCTGTCAAACCCGGTGTTCACCTGCATCATCCTAGCAGCCTGTATGGAAATAGCCGTCGTAGCTGGTTTTGCAGCCTTTTTGGGGAAATACCTCGAGCAGCAGTTCAACCTCACCACCACGTCAGCAAATCAGCTGTTGGGTCTGTATTCAGAGCTCACACATACGTAGTTATGCACTACGTAGTATAGCAGTATAATAAAGTGATTTTCTTTTTCCTTTTTAAGGTATGACAGCTATTCCTTGTGCATGTCTGGGGATCTTCATGGGCGGTTTGCTGGTGAAGAAGCTGAACCTGTCAGCCCTGGGAGCCATCCGCATGGCTATGTTGGTTAACCTGATATCCACTGCCTGCTATGTCTCTTTCCTCTTCCTGGGCTGCGACACAGGTCCCGTCGCTGGAGTGACGGTCACCTATGGCAACGAGTAAGGCAGAGCCTGAATATTGAATAATTATCTGTGCACTTATCTGTCAGTCTTGCGGGCGGTCTAGAGCCAACTCCAGCTAACTTTCTAATCTAAACAGTTACATTTCTCTGCTTTAAAAAACAATCCAACAGTCAATTTTCGTGACAGAGTAAAAAGCAATCAAACGCATGCAGCTTCAGCAGGTGAGTAGCTTGTATTGGACGGTATACAGAGTTACAGTTCGTTGTCAAAAACCAGCTCGATTCAGACAAAGATACTTTATTTATAGTGAATAAAGCTGGAATTGATATATAATCATATTATTATATACTCCTGAAATGTCAGTGTGTTTTAATTCCCTAGCTTGTCACATGAATTCATTGTTAATATCTGTGCCCTTGAACCCACATATCCTTATAAATAAATATGAGCAGTTAGAAACAGCGGGGAAAAGTAACACTGCTGGAAAGGTTAGAGGATTTCATAGAGTCAATACAAGTAAATATAAATTCATATCACTGCTGGCCATTGGGGCACTGTGTGTTTACTTTTTATGCAGACCACTCGTGTCATGTCACAGAGTCTATAAAAAGTGGCCTTGTGTTCCTGGCTGCTGCACAGACTGAATATGAATACTGAATATAACAGACCTCAGTGAACCAGTCACCAGTCTGCTTTAAAAGTTACACAGCAAAATGACCATGCAACTTGACACTTGATTGGCTTAATTAACTTCACAAGCTGCTTTATTTTTACAGCATATTTCAAACACAGACAAATAGCCAATTGAAAGAGCTTTACATAAGCAGAAGAAATAGATGAGAACAAAGTAAAAGAGAGAAGTAAAATACAAACGAACAATGATTAATAGACCAGGAACACAATGTATGAGTAGTACATATACAGTATGGACACACTTTCTCATTCAAATAAATAGGAAAGTGTGTCCAAACTTTTGACTATTACTGTGTGTGTAATAGTTTTCAATATTTTGTGCTTTGGACACAGTTTGATCTGTACTAAAGATGTAGAAGAAAGTCTGATTCCCACGCTTTTTATTGCCTTTTTTTTTTTCCTCACTAGGTAGGTCATGTAGAACTTGAACCTTCAGGCTTTAACTACTTTCCTTTTTGTTAGCCTGAAACCAGCAGCGGTGCAGTGCAGCTTCCACGGAGATGTTAAAAGTATACTGCAGCCCCATAGTGTCACTGATAAAGGGCCGAGAGCGTTTCTTCGCTTTTGTTTGTGTTTCATACAGATATAGTTGGTACTCGGGGTTTGGAAGAGATGCTCAGGTTTTTCTGTGTGTTGCCGCGCAGGACGCTGCGGGAGGGTGAGAAACCAGAAGCCCAGTGCATCAGTCACTGCAACTGCTTCACCTCCTCCATCAGCCCCGTGTGTGGCTCCAATCGAGTCACCTATCTGTCCGCCTGCTTCGCCGGATGCTCCCGCAGAGAAAGTGCTCAGGCCACATCAAATATCTCTCAGGTTTTTAACCCTTGATTACTTTTTGATCAATGAGAGTGATCTAAAAATGGAACCTCAGTTCATTAAAATGTTTAACATACTGTGTTTTTAAATGTTCTAAGTAAAAACAAGACCCAGTGTTTCAGTGTTGAGTTTTGTCCCACTGCTGAGGTTCACTGTGCAGATACCAATAGTATAGTGAAAATAGAGTGCAGATATGAGAGCTCCCTTTAATTTCCTTTGCAGAATTTGTCCGGATGTTCTTGTATATCTGCTGACAATGAGTTAGCCACCGCGATTCCAGGGAAATGTCAGATGCCAGGCTGCCAGGAGGCTTTCCTCATCTTCCTGTGTGTGATCTGTGTCTGCAGTCTGGTCGGAGCTATGGCCCAGACTCCATCTGTCATCATCCTCATCAGGTATGTGTTTTGGATGGAAATGTGTGAGGGTGCAGTATTTGTATTGGTTTGATCAGTCCATGAATTAAGTTTGGAAATGAAACAGGATTTGATTCTTTCTTCTTCCCTTGTAGGACTGTGAGCCCTGAACTGAAATCATACGCCCTTGGAGTGTTATTTCTTTTGCTGCGACTCTTAGGTAAGAACTGTTAACAATTCAGATCAAATAACACACTGTTCATTTAAAGTAGCCCGGGTCTTTTTCAGTAGTTACACTTTCTACAACTGTGACAAACTCACCGCACCACACTTAGATATTCTTGTCATTACCACATATCAAAGGCTTCAGATTTTTTTTTTCCCTCCTGGCTTCGTTTCCACATAGAAAATAAATAAACTGGTAAGCTATTCATCACTAACTTTAGCTGGAGCCAGGCTCACTGAAACACCCTGAAACACTAAAGCTATAAAATGTGAAAGGTGGGAAGTAGTACGAGAGAGTCTTTTCAAGATCAGTGTTCACTAGAGTCTTTTTTGAACAGGTTTTAAACATGAAAACTGATGGCACAGGCGGAATGTGTTTGGCTACAGAAATGAAATAATCAGAACAAAGAGTAGAAACAGCAAAACTACTGATGGAAACATACTGCGAAATGTTATTTCGAATGGAAATGGAAATAGAATGAGTTTGTGGGCTTCCTATTTTACAGGATTCATCCCTCCCCCTCTGATCTTTGGTGCCGGGATCGACTCCACTTGCCTTTTCTGGAGTACAGATTGTGGCAAAAAGGGTGCTTGCCTGCTGTACGACAACACAACTTACAGACATCTGTACGTGAGTCTTGCCATCATCCTGAAGGGCATTGCCTTCCTCCTATACACCACCACATGGTATTGCTTACGCAGGAACTACAAGAAGTACATCAAAGGTCATGAGGGCCACATGACACCGACTGAGTTCTACCCCTCTCTCACAGAAGGCCCCAAACTAGTCAACAGAACAAAGTTTATATATAACCTAGATGACCATGAGTTTTGTGAAAATATGGAGTCAGTTTTATAGTTTATAAAGCAAGAAAAGGACAATGTGGACGTTCAAATTCTCTCAAAGGAATTTTATGATTTTATTCTTCTTTTCTTGAAAAGATGAAACAAAATGTTTTTGATAATGGTGATGTATTTAAAATTCCGTTCAGGTCATAGGAGGTGTCGCGCTCCACTTCGCCTCACGTTAAACTTTTGAAAGGGTCAATTTTAGTCTTTTACTTTATCAGCAAGGTGTCGTCCAGTGTTTGCCAGTAAATCCCTACGTCGACTTGGTGGTAGAAGACCTCTACAGTACTGTCTGGATCAGTTATAGTTATTATTAGTGAGTGGACATGATGATACTACAAATATAGTTGCCATACTCTTAGGTCTGTCATTATCTCAGTGATCTGCGTGGAAAATGACAGTTTCCTTTCACTCAGTGCACTGTGTTCTGTCTGTCATCATCAAAATGAGTTTTTGATGATGGAAGAAAAAAAAAAAAAAGTCTGGATTGTTCTTCAAATTCTCATTTTCAAAGTTGCCAAGTGTTTACAAACTAATTGTTCATCGCTTAGTACATTTTGTTTTGATGCAGGATGGTTTCTTGCAAAAAGAGAGCAGAAACACTCGGACTGGGTGATTATAGTGGCCTATTAGATGTTTGATCTGTAAGAAAAACATTAAAAAGATAGTGTTCTCGTGTCATCACGCACTGTTCAGTTTCTTGTTCTCCTGCTGGATCATAGACATTTTATAGTGCTTAGACTAGACTCTGAAGTCTTGTCTCAGAGGTGCAAATGTGCAATTCATATAAGATACGTCCATGATTATTACTAGTCTTGTTTCAGACTGTAGGTTTGTCTTTTCTTTATAGCAGTTTTGTTTATTGCAATGTTTGTTTTATTACATCTGCAGAGTTTATTCAGCCTAATATGTCTTAATAAGGGATTATTCAATTCAGAATGTTGATAATATTTTCTTTTGACTTTTGCACTTGGTGAAAGAGCAAAGATGAAAATCAAGAGTAATATTTTTATGTGTTTTGACAGTTTGAATAAAAAAGATTAGGAGTAATATATTTATTTTGTTAGGCCCAGAATGTTTTAATAGAGCGTGTTGAAAGAAAAGTATAAATTACACATAATCTAATTGTCTGATATGTGTGTGTTTGCGGTCACAAAAGATTTGGGACAGTTCATAGAAATGAAAGTACAATGTTGCATTATTTGGGGGAAAAAAAACACATATACACAACCGGTGTCTTCAAGCTTGGCCTGGGATAGAAAGGTTTCAGAAATGCAACAGGAGGATGAGGTCAAGGCCAAACAAAGTGAACAACACTGAATTTATTCCTGGACAAGCATTTGAAAAACTCTTTGACGTGACTCTGTGCATACAACCTGCTACTCTACTGATCTCTCTGCAGTTACAGTTTTGACATGGTCCCTTTTCTTACACTTTTTGTATGGCAACATATCATTTATTTTACTCTGGAAATAAATTATTTTTCAGAAAATAAACTGAAATTTCCATGTTTTTGCCGTTTCTTTTCTAGTCTTGTGTCCAATATTTTTGCAGCATATTTAGTTTTGTGCTCTTCTGATACACAACCTACACAAAACAGAAAGAATGTAAACACAAACTGCACTAAAAATGCAATGTAATTCGACATGTAACACAACAATGTTATTCATTAAAGTGAAGCATGACACTGGATTGAAACACTAAATATAACATCTTTCCATATTGGTCTTGGAAACACCAAGCTATAATAATAATGAAACACGGTTGTGTGTCTGTTACAATGCAAATAATTATACAAATAGTACATTTTACAATAATAGTCTCTCCTCTCCCATTTAATTTGATGAAATGTTTTTACACCAAATTCAATCTCATGTTATCTGGTGCACATTTACACATTTTGTAAATTAGTGATACCTAAAAGAATAAAAACCAACATAATATACATTTTATCATGAACAACTGCATGTCCTACAGTTATTATATAAAAATGATACTTCATCAAAGATTATATTAAATAGTCTTCTACCTTGGAAAATCTAAATATAGCCTTGAGGCACAAGAAAGAGAAAAAACCATGAAGTTTTTAACCGGCAGTCTCTATTGCACAAAGTGTTCATTCAGTAAGATATGAAGTATTGAACTGTGGGATTAATGGACCATGTGAGCGTGACAAATTCATATATTGTGATTTTAACAGTAGCTTTAGTGCTTCAGGTTTAGCTTTCATATTTTAACAGACATTAGTCCGGACAACCATCAACAGACATCAATAAATATAAAGGAGCTATTAAGAATATGAGAAGCTGATCAATGGGAGACCAGATTTAAATCATTCACTGAAAACATTCTCAACTAAATCAAGAGGGTAAATACACAACAAATAATGTGCAACAGGGATCCTTTTTTTCAGATAGCTACATAAGGTTTTATTATCGTACTTTAACATGAAGAACTTTGATTACTCCTTCACATTCATATATAATATGTTATCATCATTGTATTCTCTAGCTGTAAAGACTGCAGAAAGAGGGAGGACAAAACTGTTAATTTATCTTAGCTGTAAATAGCTACATAATGAAGTCTACAAAGCAGCCAATATGCAACCAAATACATACACATTTTCATTTTAAAGTGTAATGTCCCTTTCTGGGTTTCTACAAACTCCATAAATGATAGACCTATAAATTATAATCTGGATTAAAAGGATATTCTCAGTTTGTTTCAGCCTCTACCATGGCAGTGGTCAGTAAAAACTGGGATATCCTGACTTCTGATGAGATGTATGGGTCAAGCTCAGGAAATGTTGGATTCTGCATTTTCCAGAAGGCCCTGTATATCTATGTCCATGTCTTCTGCGAAGGAAGGATTGCTCTTTATAAGGACAAATCTGAACACGTTTCTTTGAAGTGCAAGTTTAGCCATGAGTGATAATTTAAATGTAAACAAACGTCAAAAAATAATCCATGACATTTCTTTGCAGCCAGCAATCACTTTCCTGAAATGTTTCTAAAGGTTACGCTCCAGGCTTCAACAGAGAAACTGTCACACCTGCACACGACCAATTAACGGCTGACATGGGTGTGCAGCTGCAGCACAGTGTCAAAGGGTAGTTTTTTTGTGTGGTCTACTGCGTGTAGACGTGTTGCTTTTACACGGCACACAATGGCTGTGAGGTTGAAGACTAAGCAGAGAAACTTCTTCAAACCTGAAGCTCAAGCAGTTCAAAACAACTGAACTGAAAAAAAAAAAAAAAGCCTTTTCTTTTTTTAGTAAGTATTCAATAAACTGGGACGCATAGTCAGTGTTGTGACCTGTGGTCATAAGGTGTTTCAGGTCTCACAACATACACCCTCACCCAGGCGACCCAGCCAGGGTTGATCGTCCCAACAGCTACCTACGGATCAGCCCTCTTCAACCAAAGGCATTTAGTTTCTCGCTCTGTGACGAATGGCCCTCTTCTTGGCTGCTCATTTGAGGACCAACTGATTTAAAGACCTCTCTGAAAGAATGTCATGCAAATCCTCTGCAGCCTACCTCTATAGGCTCATAGAATGTTTTCCAGCCTGTGTCCCTGCACTCCTCCACTACTTCCTGGTACTTGGTGCGTTTGCTCTCGTTGACTTCCTCAATGCGTTCTTCCCAAGGCACTGTCAGTTCCAGCATGATCAGGTGTTTTGGAGCCTCTGAAGTGATGATCATGTCTGGACAGAGGGAAATTGTTGCAACGTGCTGTGGGAATGTCAGTCGTTTTCCCAGGTCAGCCAGCAGCTGCCGATCAGAAGCTGTGTGGAGGAGGCCTACTGTCGGTTTTGCCTGAGCCGGTGGTTTCTCTCCAGCTTTGATAATGGTGACTGCTTTCTTTGGTGTGTGGTGATGTTTGGTGGTGTTAATGGCTGACGGTAAACTCTCAGCAATTGCCTTAAGCACCTGGTCATGCCACCAGCGATAGCGGCCATCTTCCAGAGCCTTTGGGCAGCTGCTGAGGAGACATTCTATTGAACCTCTTCCAGAGCAAAGTGGGCAGGAGGGCCTCTCGCTCTTTCCCCAGATGTGGAGGTTCACTGGGCTTTGCAAGGCATCATAGACTGCCTGCACGAGGAAGTGGATGCGACAGAAATCTGCCTGCAGTGCGCTGCAGTGTACTCTCCCATCTGGTCCACGCTCCCTGCTGCTGGAATCCTACTGCCCTGCTAACTCACTCTTCCTCCACTCCTGCTTGGACCTCTTCCTGAAAAGAGCATAACATCCACAAAGGCAGCACAAACATTTATTAAGGCAAATTCAAACATCATCAAAACTATTAAATATATTTGCTGTACCGGATTGAACTTCACATTACCATGAAATCATATAACTGGTTGGGCTGAAAAAAATTACACTGTGTAAACAACAAATAATAAATTATAACTTATTTAATCATTTTAACAATTGGATTATCTAGCAGCTGCCAAAACAGCTTCTCATGAAAACCTATCATGATTACTATCTTTTAGTGGGCGTAAAATGAACATGTTTTGAAAATGGAGAACGTGAATAGTGTGTTTTTGTGCATGTAATTTTGGCTGTCAGGTGGTTTCAAAGTCTAATAATAGCACAATGACACTCAACAAAGCACAAAAAAATGCTTGTACTTGACAACAGCTACAATATCAGCACCTGCCTCAGTTGACAATACTCTGAGATACCCAATTTACTGCTGATGCTCATCACATCGAAGGACAAAAAAATACAACTGCAAGTTGAAAGGAAAGTGTCCTTGTTGAAAGTCAAAACCCACACGCACACACTCACATACATAAAGCCACCAACCTATAAATAGAGGCTGCTGCAGGCAGGTTTTCTATTTTAATCAAGAAGCATCAATTTTCCTTTGGACACCTTAGGAAGAGGAACTGTTACACAACAACTTGAGCAGAAGAAATGAAGCAATAAATCCTCAGTGGAGAACTTCGACTTGTGTCCAAGGACATTCTCCATATGTTTCAATGAGTAAGGATTAGCTGGATGATGGACGGCAGCCTGATGACATTTAGACCGGGAGTGGATTTTTCAACAATAAAAAAATCACTAAATTTAGAAAATAAATGCAAATAAGGGACATGTGAAATTTAAGAAAACATACAAACTGTCAAATCACATTAGTGCAGATCATGTAGGTTTAATCACAAATCAGCTTTAGATAGCATCAGAATATTATTACCAGGGCAAATACGACTATGAATATCCTCATTATGTGCACTCTCAAGGTTCCAGCTACACTTTTGTTCGTGTGAATTAGCCCGTTATCTGTGTCTATTAAATACAATTGTCTAGGTAGTGTATGCATAAAATTTAAAACCAGACAGACGTTACACTCAGAATTGCTTCGACCGATTAGTACTGGACTTAGAATTAGATACCAACTAACCATGTGTTCTGCATATAGCAAACTGCAGTCTGTTTCAGTCACAGTGACCAAATAGATAATTCATTATCTGAGAAGATAGAACGTCTGAGGGGAAGGTCCTGAAAGAAGGTGATTATGCTGATGGTGAGCAAATGTATAATATACATTATAGTTAGACTAACTAAGACACTGCAAAGACTATAAAAACTCATGTTTTACTTTTAGTTATCTATGAAGTAATTACTCAAACAACAACCACCAAAATGTTGCTACAATCACAACTGATAATTTCAAGTATCTCATAAAAAAATCAGAAACTTCCCAGGTTACTACTACTAAGTATCAGGACACAATGTTTCAAGAAAGTTTTTTTTTTAAATAACTTCTTATTATCTTCTTAAGTATTACTGCATTGGTCTAAAATGGCTTCCATATAGCACAAACAGAGGTGCTAAAAATCCCATTTTTTCCGCAGCCACATTCACACCGTTCATTTCAGTAAAAGCATCCCTGACAGTGTAAAATTAGTTACTGTGGCATATGAAAGCCCTGCTTTAAAAATTCTACCAAAAAAATTACAAAAATCCTACATATACTTCACAACTCCAATAAAGATCCCTGGCTGTTTTTATAAATTTATTTTTGCACTATTTGCTCATCTTTGCTTTTTGATCGAAATACACTTTAAGTTGTTCAAAGGGGAAAGAAGTAATGAGGGGAAAGTTCAGGTGAAGTGAATGGAGGCCTTCCAACAACACGTTTGTTTTCTGGAAGGAGAGATGTTGCCCTGATGTGAAATCTTAATCTGCACGCAAACAAAAAGTAACTGAAGCTGTAAAATAAAAGGAATGCTGTTGGGGCTTGTTAGTTTCCACTGCTGGACACCAACCTACATAAAGATGCCCCCCCCCCCTCCCTCTCCCCTCAGGGGTCACTCGGGATCTCCGCTGACCTCCGTTTCCAGAGTAGATCACTCGTCTCCGGTTGGTTCAGCTGCAGAGCCCCGGTGCCCCCGGTGCTCCGACCCGCCTCCTGCACCTGTCTGCTGCCGGTGTACCGCAGTCCGGCTACACCTGGACGGGGACACAGATCCGGCTCCTGCGCCTTTAAGACCCCGCGTGGTCGGGTCCACGTCCCGCTGTCCGCGCGGCAGGAGCGTTCAAAGTTTGTCTGGGGAGCAGACGGAGGGGGGACCAGGAGACGGCGGCAGCTCCGGCCCGGTAGGGGAGCCAGCACACGGTGATCACCATCCGAAGGAGCCGGTGGTGGTGACAGCGGGAGAGGGGAGGACCGCAGCCCGCTTGGGAGTGTCCGACCCCGGCGATAAGAACAAAAAGGGGGGTGGGGGGGTTTGAAAAAAAATGACTGAGCGGATTTTGGATCTGTAAATGGGAACTAGAGGAAGGTGGCTGTGAGCAGGGAGCCCGGCTGCAGCCTGCCCCCAGCCATGCCGCTCCTCCTCCGCACGCTGTTGTTCGGCTTCCTCACGCTGCTGGTTCTGGTCCTCATCATTGACGATATTGCAGAAGTGGAGAAAGAAACTGCGTAAGTAACCCGCTGCAGTTCGTCCATGCATGCTGTGTGACTGTGTGCACGGTTGTTTCCTTTTGTTTTTGTTTTTTGTTTTTTGTTTTTTCCCACCCTCAGCAGGTGATTTCCCTCAGGCTTTCGCCGGAGGGGTTTAATAGTGAGGTATGAAGTGAAGAAAAGGGAATAAATTAGTAAAATAAGGGAGGTTTTTTTTTTTTTTTAATGAAATAGAAGTTTGGAGTTGTAATGCGGACTGTGTGTTGCTCGTTTCTTCATTTGTAACACTTGGCTGCAGCACTGGCAGCTGTTCCGACAGCAGCCTGCCTGCCTGGGTCTCCAAGGATTAGGCTATTTGTCTTGCAGCAGCCTGCAATCGGGGTAGGATACATTTACACTATGAGATGTGTGTATATGTGTGTGTGTGTGTGTGTGTGTGTGTGTGTGTGCGCGCGCGCGCGTGTGTGTGAGAGAGAGAAAGGCAGACAAGAGGAGATGGAGAGGAGGGGGAAACAGATTGGGAACAAAAGAAGCGTTCCTCTTTTTACTTTTTCGTTTTTCAGACTTTGAAATATTGGGCAGTGCACCAAAAAAGAAAAAAGAAACCAGCCATGCCTCACACATGCCCCACACTTTGCATTTGACCTACAAGAAAATATGTTCTTAGTTTAGCATCAACATACTTCTGTCACATGTGAAACCAAAGCAGAGCTCCACAGTAGAGCATCCCCCTGCATCCTCTCATTATTGTCATCATAGCTGTAAAGATTCTGTGCTACCTGAATAGGACAAAAAGCCCCCCCCCCCCCCTTCCTCTCTGGGTCTTTTGGATTTTTACATTTCCCTTTTAGCAAGAGCATTTTGTTTTGAATGCAATTACCCGGCTGTGGCTCACGTTGTAATGAGGTCATATGGTTTGTGATGTGCTCGGGGAGAAGAACCAGAACCAATTGCACTTCTGCATAAATACAGCTTAATGTAGGAATATATTTAAAGGACACCAGCTTAGAGAATGACTGAGAACAGCCCACTTGTCTGTCAGAGCAGACTGAACTCGGGTTCAGTCTCAGTTGCTGCCAGCCTGTCACTATTGTTATCAGATATGGCCAAGGTCAAGATTGCAAAATTAATGGAGACTTAAAAAAAGTCTAAATGCATCTACATTATGTTTACTGTAAATTTGGCTCATATTTTCAACACCACTATGGAAAGGTCTCTCACTGGCCTGCAAAGACAACATACATTCAGTATAATGGGGTTCCATTTAGCCACATTTCTCCTCATTACATCAGGAAATGGGCCCACAGTGTATTCCTCTAAAAATACCTTAATGCGTGTCTTTCACCCTCATTCTATGTTAAAAGAAGGACGAACAGCACACATGCTGAATACAGTGGATGCATTACTGTTATAAGATATGACTACAGGGAGATTGTGAAGCGTTGGTCCATTATGAAAGAATTCAGGCTACAGAAAATGATTCGTAACTCAATTTCAATCCTTTTTTCTAGTAACACTGGGAATTCAAAGAAGATGAACTTACAGAAGATCATGCTTAAACCGCACAGGTCTGAAATCCAATTATCTTCACACACAGAGAGTAACTGAGGAGCTAACTGGTCTCTCCTAATAATGTTCAGTTGGTACTGGTCATTTGATTCCAATGCAGCCTTGATAACACAGTGAGTATCTCGTTACTTTTTACAGACCAAAGGCAGCTGCTATAAATACCTATCAGTGTGGAGGTATCAACGTGATGAGGGGAGCATCTTCCAAAAGAATAAAGCTGCACTGAAATCTTTTTTTTTTTTTTTCCTTTTTAATGCTGTATTTAAATTAAAATCCCTTTATTGCCTAATTATTCTAAAGGCCACTTCCAGGAAAGTCATTCTGCTCCATACACACTGGTGGAGTAATGAGCTACTTTACTGAAACAGAGGCAGTAACCCCTCGATTAAAATTCATTCATACATAACTATACTTCATTAAAAGCGCAAAAGAATTGCAGATAAAATGTTAAAAGTTATAAAAGTAGTCAAGATGCAGTATGGGTGTTTACTGTTGCAGTAAATAACCATAAATCACATGTAACTTGTAGTTGATTGAGGTGGAGATCATTTGCACTACGTTATATGTGGTATAATTGATCTTTATGTGTAAAATATATTTATACAGTGTAACTGTTAATTAAACTGAAACATTTACAATAAATACCTTTTGAGATTTACTGAGATGAAAATGAAAGTTGAAAATTTCCAAAATTACAGATCTGTCAAAAATATGACATGACAACCCTTAAAACTTTAACACAACTGAAAACCTTTAATCAGTGAAAAATGGGTGGAAATTCACACCATTAACAAGCCATTTGTCTCTGACTGATGAGAACATGAAAGGTCAGCATTGTGTGCCAATAACTTGACTCTCTTCCCACACTGCAGGAAGGCAGCGGCACACGCAGATCCGACCTCTTTGACAAGACTGAGCATTGACGTAAACCATCATCATACAAGCTACAATAACACTGAAAAGCTCTCGTCAAACAACTGGACCTTCAACAAGACCCTGTCCAACTTCATCAGGCAGGATCATAGTTCTCCGCATGAATCTTTTCAAGGCTTTTTACTACATGTAGCTGTGTCTTTCGTAACCAATTCATGCTTTCTCTTTTTATAGGAAAAATATTTTGAGATTCCTTGACCCAGAGAGAGACATCTCGATTCTCAAAGGCACTCTGAAGCCAGGAGATATCATCCACTATGTTTTTGATCGCCACAGCACCACAAACATCTCAGAAAATCTTTACCGTCTTCTGCCAACTGTTTCTCCCATGAAGAACCAACATTACAGGCACTGTGCCATCGTGGGGAACTCTGGGATCCTCCTGAACAGCAGCTGTGGACCTGAGATTGACTCTCACGACTTTGTTATCAGGTAATTTTCTATCCGCAGAAACAGCAGTGATTTCACGACTGAAAGTGTTCCACTTGAAATGAATGATAATAAACACAGATGTTGAATGGATTAGCAAATAGATTTTAGTTTGAGGTTAATCTCACTTTTGCCAAGAGCATAATTCACATCTGAACGACAATGACTTTCACTTGCTCTCAGGTTTGAATTTGCTACTCACACAACTGGAAATTTATTAATTGAACTTTAGAAAAAGATGTCAAAGCCTTTTAAATGATTTTAGGTTGGAATTAAACTGCCAGACTGAGAGCAATTAAATGCATGATTATACATGAAATTGACATTGAAAAGCCTTTGTATCCAGTGGCAGTACACCATATTTTTCAGAGAAACACCGCAACTCTCAAGGGTCTTTCTTTCAATTACTTGACAACTCTGTGAAACCATGAGCCAGCTCTGGTTTGTGTTAAAGTGTGAATAAAAGAGCCACTGAGTTATTTGTCATTATTCATACGTATCATTATTCATTATTAGGTGAAATCTATCTAGGGTTATATTATAATGGAAGAAAAAAAAGGGGAATAAGTATTCTGCCTGGGATTCAGCGTACATCAAGGAATAGACAACCAAAACAAGTGCTGTATGCTGAGGTGCATACTGTGAAAAACATACTCTAACACTCTGTGCTGTTGTCAAATACATTAAACAGGAAGCTGTCCGTGGCAACACCTTACCGGGTTGATTGATAGCTGGATTGGCTTCAAAATGTCTCAATGTCCTCTTTTTGATTCATAAATTGATTCTGTTGCCTCTGTATCTTGTCTCTTCTAAATGCTGCAATGCTATGCTGATGAGGAGAAGTCATGATTCCTAGTAGCAGCATGGTAATAATGCTGGTAATGGTCGGCTGTAGACGGATGACAGCGAATGTGGCATTTTAGGAAGCTGAGGAATTTACTCTGGCATTCACGTATCTGATGTGGCGATAATGTCTCAGCTAAATATAGTTCTCTGCCCTGTGCTTGGTTTCCTTTCAAAGTGTGTTGACAGCATTTGCAGTGCTAGTAATACAAAAGGTGATTTTAGCACATAGATAAATGGGTACAGTTTATTATAAATGAAAAAAGTAAATTGCACTAAGTTTGCGATGATGCACGTTCAACTTGTTTTCAGTTATGTGAAGCAATCGTTTCCTCGTGCAGGTACATTAGCACCTGTGCTTCACTGACACCTTCCATTAGGCTCAAACAGAACTCAATGTCTCTGTCCTGCAGGGGTGGGCCAGTCGATCCTCAAAATATCAATACACTCAATACTAAGTTTCATATAAGATTCAAAATTGGCATCATCAGAATCGATGCCAAAAAATTTGATCCATCTTGTATGGATGTGCATGGTGATGGCTATTTAAATATTTACTACCAGAGACTGTCTAGAGACTGAATTGTTCAATGAAAGTTGTATTAAAAAAATCAGAAAGTAGTGTATTGATGATGGAAGAGCGTTTTTCACAGCAAGGGTGAAAATTCAAAAACACAGAAAGCCCCCCTGGTGTATTTTCCTGCCATGCTTTAGAGAACAGAGAAACTCCACTGTGAAGATAATTACAAGCTTTGTGTTTATGGGATTTACATCAAGGCTGAGGTGAACGTCAATAAATTATTGCTGTTCTGCTGAATTTCACTTTTATTTCTGCTCTATTTCACGCCTGACGTTTCTGCAGAACAAATGCTTTAAACTAACCTTGGTGTTGTAACAATGGATAATAAATCACAAGAAAAACTAGAATACAAATGTCCTACTTGGATGTTTGGCCACAATGACGTGTTAAAACAGCGTTGCTGCTCGTTGGCATGCTGTAGTCAGCTCATTGGTACCACTTAAATCTATTAGTTTTAGTGGGATTGGCATTATTACTACAGTGAACATTAAAATAGCAGTGAAGATCATTTTTAGCCCCCCCATGTCCTATATGGAAGCATCTGCATTCCCATTTCTCCACTATTTTATTCAGGGTAAGTGATTACCCATCGTGTCCCAGTTCTAACTAAACAGGGAAAGGAACAGGCCCGACTGGCTGTCTTTGTACCAAGTCTCTTGAAATTCTTTAGGATGCTTCAGTGACTGCCATGAGCAAAAATCCATTGAAATCCCATTTCAGATGATGAGCACTCATGGATTTTCCTCGTAATTTTTTTTAAATAAGCCCATGAACAACAGTCCACTACACAGATATTTCAGCATGTTTCTCAGTGTTAAAAAGAAAAATGTCAGATGAAAATATGGGTACTTGTCCTCAATGAGATGACTTAGCTTTTATCAGTGACTGAATGTAAATTGAAAGGGACACTTGTGATGTAACTACAGTAAGAGTGTTAAGTTAATGGTGCACCTACCTCCTCCAATGAAACACACACTCATATGGCTTAACTCTGTATTGGCTGCTGTTCATGGTCTCACACTTCCTTAAGAAACGACACATTGGTCTGATATCAGCAATCTGGTGACTTGCTTGTATGTATTTGGTGAGAGAGGTTCAGCTCCAAAGAAAGCAACTGTACCATAAAGGTGGAAATAATGTCACATTTGCTGGAGCTGATATTGAGTGACCTCGTGCTTGCTGATCCTCAGGTGTAACCTGGCACCGGTGGAGGACTACTTTCTGGATGTGGGCCGGCGTACCAACTTGGTGACCATGAACCCGTCAGTGGTGCAGCGAGCCTTCATGGACCTGGTCAGTGAAGAGTGGAGGGATCGATTTTTGCGGCGGCTTCAAAGCCTCAGCGGCAGCGTGCTCTGGATCCCAGCCTTCATGGCCAAAGGGGGAGAGGAGCGTGTTGAGTGGGCCCTTCGTCTCATCCTGCTGCACACTGTAGACGTACGCACTGCCTTCCCCTCGTTGCGCCTGCTTCACGCTGTCAGAGGGTAAGATGCTCTGGCTGTCACTGAACTGCGTCCCATAAGAATACCCGTGAGCTGCATAATCAAAGGGCTGCCAAAGTCTAATCTGCAGCTCAGATGGCTATTTTTAAAAGGAGCATTAAAGCTGATCACCAGGGGCGGTCAATGTGAGAAAGCTACTCTCGTCTCCTCGCCTGAGTTGTCTGACTAAATCTGTCTCAATTAAGTGTGAAATGTGTGTTTGATTGTAAAACCAACAAAGTATTTTTAGACTAGGATCAGTTGTAGCTTTTATAGGACTACCGTAACAGTTAGAAAAATATATGGATTTCTTGCAGAGGATTAGAAGAGAAGATCGATAACACTCATCCATCTTGGATGAGAAGGAAGAGAGCATGAAAATAGTTTCACCCTGTCCCAAAGTTTAAAATTATATCTTCTAACACTTCTTGCTTGTTAAATGCACCCACGAGGAGAAATTTAACAAGACCAATATTCTACTCATTGAAGTGTGAAATGTGCCAATTCTAACATGCAGGTGTTCAGCGGGTATTCATCGTGGTCAGTCAGAGGAAACTAAGTGCAGCTGATGCTGATTTTGAACAATTAGATTTTTTTTTCTGAATATGAATACATATCAACTACAGCACCAGTTTGAATGCATTTTATGCAGTAGTGTTTAGATATTTCAGTCAGAATAAACTTTTCTTTTAAAATTTCCTCTCTAAGAAGCAGCATGACTAAAAACAGTGGTTTGTGCTTCCACTGGCAGTTACATTTTACATTTTAAATGGTAAATAATCATAAATTCACAACTTTCAACTGATTCCTTTAATTGAGGCTAATGTCTTCATTGGATGACTTGATATTGACCTTGACTTTTCACACTGATGTCGTCAATGATCTAAGGTCAACGTGAAGGTTAACCTTAAATCATGCTTTCTGAAAACATGTCAGTTTATGTACTCATTTGTCAGCTCCAAATTGTTATTCACATTTCTGACAAGGGCTCAGGAATAGCACAGATAATAACCAATCCAATTAAAGCTGTGCTATAACGGGACTTGTTTAGTGCGTACATTTTGTTAATCCTTATTATTTGTGTTGATGTGGTTTAGAGTTGGTCAGGGATCTTGAGCACTCCTTTGTGCATATCTGACAAATCCTGTCTCCACTGCCGTCAGGCTTTTATAAAATCCATGTCTGCATTTTTTTTTTTTTTTTTTTTTTTTTTCTCTGCTGTCTTTGGCTCCCTCTCATCACAACCAGACTCCGCTCCTGATCTTTCCTGCCTCATTAAAAGCCAAACAACCCACTGCCGGTCAGTGACCAAATTACCCCATTTTATATGCCCAAAATGGTACCCTGTACTGCAAAAGGGAGAACTGAGCCATCACATTTTTAATGAACACTTTATGATATCTTGGTTTCAACAAATACTTAGCTTGAATTTCTTTTCCAAATGAAACACGTACCTTTGTCCTCTATACTGTGGCGTGTGATATATGCCTTCTCTGACCTTGTCTTTTTCTGTCAAAGACTGAACTTTAAATCCCCATCATGCACAGAACAGGTTAAAAGGTTTGCTTGTATTCGTTCCAACCAAATGCAATATCAGACCATCTTGTCTGGTAGTTGGCATGCTGACTGGATGGTCAACCTGCCCAATGTTTGCCCTTCATGACATATGAACTGCTTTAAATGGTACTATCCTACACCTAACACCTACAACCTTTTGCACTTATCACAGAGCAAGTTAAGAGAGCTAGCAGGGGCAACAATAACCTGGAGCCTGGAAAAAATTGGACAGTGTCTGGAAAGGAAAATGACGTTGAGGCAGTGAATGTTTGACGGTGTGATCCTGAAGTTGCTCCTGAGGGAAGCGTAAGGCATCTACTGTTATAGGAGCTCAAAATTCATCAGAAGCAGAAGAGCAATTGTGTTGAGAGCTTCAGTCTGTGCCGTGTATGTGCTCAGCAAACAAAAAAACATCTAAATATATTTCCAATTTAGCCCTCCTAAGTTTTACTTTAAGCTAAAGCTCTATTTCTTCCTTCACTGCACAGTTTTCAATATTTCTTTTGTGACTTTGTCTTGAAAGCAGTGAAATATAAATTAAAATCAGCAACAATTAGTTTTTCATTATGGGTGCACTGGTATGAGGGAAGTTGAACTAGATTCAATATTCTGGAGCCAGTATCTTTTAAATTGGATATGTGTGAAATACTGTTGTTTAAGGGTTTTTAGGATAGAGCTAGGAGGAATTAATATTCTATATTTGAACCTGTGGGTTTAATCATTAATCCAACCATAAAAGTCAGAAAAGGCTAACTAGTAATTCCTCACACTAAAGAAGCAGAAGACAGAGATTGTTTGCTAGTTTTCATTAATTAATCTGCTGTTTTCAGGTTAGGACATGGGGCTACCAGACTAAATGACTCGTTAAAGTTTTTTGCAGTGCAGAGGAAAACAAGAAAGTGAATGGTCACCTATTGATTTGGTGTGAGCAGGCACATCTTGGAAAGACAGTTTGTTGATCCGCAACAAAAAAACATGGTCTGAATTTTGACTTGTGAGTTTTTAAGAGTTCAGCTCCACTGTACTACTTATCTGATTTCATATCAAAACCCAGAGGGAGAAAGCTCTGACCGAGGGAGATAAGTGTCACTTTCCAACTGAATACTGACTTCATTGTGCTGCTCTAGAGACCTTGAACATATCCTTTCACTTTCTATATTTTTCGATGAGCTAACGAGATACTCTCCATCCTATTCAACAGGTATTGGCTGACCAATAACGTCCATATCAAGCGCCCAACCACTGGCCTCCTCATGTACACCATGGCCACTCGCTTCTGTGAGGAGATCCATCTCTATGGTTTCTGGCCATTCCCACTTGACCCGCAGGGCAAACCAGCTAAATACCACTACTACGATACTCTGAAATACGAATACACATCCAGCTCTAGTCCTCACACCATGCCTCTGGAGTTCAGGACCCTGACCACACTGCATAGACAGGGAGCGCTCCGGCTCCACACAGGGGCCTGCGATGCCGAGAGGAGACCACAGAGGGAGCTACAGAGCAAATAGCTGGATGGAAGATCACCATGGAAACCAATGTCTTCACTCAGAAGACTCTGTACAAATGGTTTTCTTGTTACTGTACTTTTATGAAACTTGAATTAATTTATTTTCAGCAACTGGTAGGGACTTATATTCTATTTTGATCTCTTTTAGCGACTCATTACACTGGTGGGTTTTACCTTTTAATGAGATTTTCATTGTAGCCTTTAAATAGTGAGACAATTTTTGTCTAGCTCCCTTTTGCTGGTGTAACCAAGCTGTCCTATCCATCTCTTGGCCCCTTTATCTTCTGTAAACAGCCAACCAAGTTAAAATAAGTTCCCGTAATAGTTGTAAGTCATAAATTAAGGATTCTAAACACATTTTGTGTATACATTTATATTTTCCTTATGATATGTTAGAGCTTCATTGAGTGCATGTTTTTAATTTACTCAGAATTGCAACAGCATGAAGAGCTGTTGAATTCAAGGACCCTGTGGGTCACTTGTTGGGCAACACGATGGAAGCACTAAATACTGATGGAGAATAATGATCATGGGGAAAAAACACATTCATTTGTGATATGATGGACCCTTTTGATTAGGCCCTTTTAAAAAGAGTTAATATGATAGTTGACTTGTAATAGCTAGGAAACATTTTACATGTGTACTTTTGTAGCTTATAGAGTAGCCTATCTTTGAAACAGGTCATTTTTATGCAAAAGTTCCACAAAAACTGACATGTGGTAATGCTTTGGTTGCCTTGTGAGCCAAATAATGAAATGGGAGCGTATTGAACTTCTGAGAGGATAAACGAGGAGTGTACCAGCTGTGCACATAGGAATGTTTACCCACAGTACTCAGTAATCCCACTTTGTAAACTTTTCTCCCAGAACACCAGCCCTGTTTCTGCACTGGAATTGTTAGTAGAGAAGTCAGGCTATAGTTGTATGGTGGTAATATGAGGAGCTTTGCAATTTTTTTGTTGTTCTTTAATGAATGTATTGGTGATTCTTACAAATACTGTAAGTAATTATTCCCGTAATGTGCTTTAAACAAACTCCTAGTTTCTCAAGTCAAAGTGATTTCAGGGCAATAACACTGACACGAGGAAGAGCTCATGTGTGGTATGCCTTTATTCCGTTAAAATGATGATGTAATTTTTATGTATATTGTGTTTGGGTTTCGTATTCAAATATAGCTTCATGCAGGTATATGTGGATTTGATGCCAGTATTTGTGCCTATAGAAAAATAAATTTGACCTTTCTAAGATTGGAACATTCACCTGCCTGGAAATAAAAATGTCATAACTTTATCCTAGTTTGATGGACAGGATGGGAAACATGGAAAACAAAATATTGTCTTAAAAAATGTTACTAATGAATTTCAGAAATAATTAGGTAGTGGAAAAAAGAAACTAAACAGAATGTGCCAATAAGTAAATTTTTACTACAGGGTGTGCAGACTTCTTTTTATGTAGTTTTGGTCAGGGAAGAAAGAAGGTTTAATGCTAGTCTGGTCTATATTTTTGTACCTCTGTGCTCCACACCAGTAAAAGTTCAGCTGTTGTGCTTTTTCTACAAGCTGTCTTCACACTGGATCTTTTTCAAAAGCTTTTGGGCAAGAAAATGCAACTGTTAATAAAATTTATCGGGACTATTTAAAATAATCTAAGAGCTCCTCAGTTAAACAAAATAGCCTTTCATGTGCTCCACGTGATTTGTCTATGAAAGTGTTGTTTTGCCAGGATGCCAGGTGTCTCTTGACTTGCATGTTAGCCTCATTACATTCGGAATAGACATGAAAGTGGTTTTAGAGATTTCAGCAGTTTGATGTAATGAAAGGTTTATTTGGGAAAACTCATCTGAGGTTGGCTAAAATAGAAACATTTTGTGACCGACACTTAATCAATGAACCCACAGTCAGGGATCGGCCTCAGTTTAAAACCTTTGTACTGTTGTGTACAGGTAGGTGACAGATTAAAGGGAAATCTGAGTAAATTATTCAAGAGAATTTTATACAGAGTATGAGTGGGTCACTGAACAGATTGATCAGAATGATGTGACTCCTCTGCTGTGGCCTTTGCTGTCACCAGATCTCGATCCAACTGAACGCCAGATGTTGGTTTTACGTTGACTTCTTTGGCAGCAGTCCTCACCACTGTCATGAAAGAAAATTTTTTCGGAAAAGAATTCGGTTCATCACTCTAATTCAATTTCACAGATTTGAAGAATTCATATCAGAAGTCACTGAAGCTGAAGTGGCCTTGGAGGCTCATGGGGGTCAAAGACCTCACTAGGATACTTAAAACAGGTTTTTCCTTTAACCTGTCACCATCTACAGTGTCTGCCACAAAACAGTGGGGATTGTGTTGTACAGTTGTTTTGTCTCACTATTTCTGATGTATTCATGTATGTTAACGTTTGTTCAATGTTCACCATTCATTAGTAAGCCAACAAATGTTATCTTTTGCATGTCTGGTTTGTTCCAATGACAAACACAAAATTTAGTTTTTAAGATATTCTGAATGTCTCAAGGAAATTTAAATTGTGTAGTTATGACAAAGTGAATGTACTTAACACCAAGGATGAGAAGGAAAAACAATAACACTTCAGTCTCTTCCTTAAAACGATGTAACACTTCGAATGAAGCAGTTTTATTTCAGTGTGTTTCAAAGAAATGGAAACAGTTGTGGGTCTTTGACAAAACCAAGCAGGAACTTTTTTTCTAATAAACAGTTTGAACATTTAAATGTGGGATCAGAGAAATTAGCTGTAGTGTTCAAATAGCTACCACACAAATTTTGATTCATTTTACAACAGGAACTTTGTGTATCAGATGATTCTGTTCTAATAAAAGTCCAGAATTAGCATTTTAATGAGGAGGGTTTTTCCACAATTTCACAAACAACTGAAGATAAAATAAACATGGTTGCAAAGCTGGATAACAGTACAATGGTGACACAGTCACCTGAAACATATTTAGCAGAGGCGCAAAAACAGATGTAAAGTTTCCTGCATAGACAGTGAAAGACTAAAGTTAAACATTACTCTGAGGAAGAAACACAAGGAATACCAAACAGTATGCTAAGTGTGCACTCAATATAACATATCAAAAATATGGTTTAAAGTTGGATTCACAAAAGACTTAAAGAATGATTCCAGAACCTTATCAAACATTCACAAACTCCCATGCATACCGCTTGTACACTAAACATTACATATATCCAGTCGTAAATTCATTGTTTTTAACAAAAGAGAAATAAAGTGTTCTCTCTCCTGGGAAGAGACCAAGAGGTTTTACAAGATTGGCCAATGGGGATTCTTTTTTATTATTATTATCATTAGAAAACAGGTGCACCTGCAGTACACAGTGCACTATGAAATTACTGTCTAGTTTAACACAGAATATCACTCACAACACCCACACTCAAATTGTCTGCAGAAATCAAAACTGCATTATTGTGTGTTCCCTCTAAATCACATTTAGAGTAGGAAGATTTGTGAACTCCTCTGTTTGTCCTTTCATTTATTTGGAATCTCACTTCTGGTCGATCACTGTAGATTTGGCATTTGGGTCAAACATACCAAGTACGAGATAAATATCCACCAATCATGAGTGACTTCATACTTATCAGGAAAAATATTTGAATTATTTCTCAGAATCTGGAAAGCCTCCATTTTAAGCAAACAGCCAGCGTCTGCGAAACCTTTGAAGGTTGCCTTTTCTTACTTTGTTTTAGTTTTTTACATAGCAATGTGATACAGCCAGTGTGTGAACTAAATTCTGTTTTAGCCATAATTGTCTGGATCTAAATGTCTATATCTGACACATCCAGACGTTGGAAAAATCATGAAAAACGTGGATCTATGAAAAAATCAAAAATCTAAATATTATAGTTGAAGAAATAGGCATACTCTTTACTTTAGTCTGCACGGCACCGGGACAAAAGGTGACAATTTTCAAACTAAACATTAGTGCGCCACATAGACACAGCTTCCCTGGTTCGACTCTGGCCAAGGACGTTTGCTGCACGTCATTCTACCCTCTCTCTCCCTGTTTCCTGCAGCCTTTCTGCTAAATACTAACTAAAATAGAGGCATAACAATCACCCTAAAATATAATAAACAAACAAACAAAAACAACATAACAAAAAAACTACAATAGTCAGTCAGCCAGTGATAAAAATTGCTGTCAGGGATTTTACATAACACTGGCTGTTCATATGTTCAAGAAATAGAGTGTAGATACTTTTTAATTGGGTTACTTGACAAGATATGGTGATTTCATATAATTCTGACTCTTGTAAGACACTGAGTGTACGTTGTGCATGTTAGCTAGTGAACGTACTTCACTACAGTCTTTAAACCTGCGATTACTAGATAACTTGGTCATATGAAACTGTCACATGATTGAACACACCTGATTACAACAGATTACAGCATTGACATTCACAGCATATGGATGTATTCCGTAAATACCTTACAAATATATAGCTTCCTGGTTATATTTGAGCTTCTAATTAAATGTGAAAACTTAAAACTTCAGCTGAAATAGCAGCAAAACAGGAATGTCTCAAAAACAACAGTAAAAAAATATATGCTTACTTCATACATAAAGACAGAAAGCCTTCCACAGTATATATGCACAATCAAGTGGTTAGTAGAGTTACATGTTTGGTATGAAAGTTTTGTTAAAAATAGCAATTACTATGTATATAACTAGATTCTTCTATTGTGTGCAAATTTTATAACTGAATAAAGTATTCTTTGCACAATATTTTTTGCATGTTAACATTTTGTGCATCAACTGATGGTGTTCAGAGGCCACCGGGTATTTAAAGATTACATATCAAATCACCATTATTATTATAAGGGTGGATAATGGCCTCAAAACAGGTCTTCAGTAGCTCAAGTGTGAAAATGACATGTAAATAGTAGTAAGTGTCAGACAATATAAAAAGAAAATAAATCACATTTCCTGGTACTGTATTGTTATGGAACCTGACAGCTGAATGACTTTTGAGGACAAGTCACAAGATGAATTATTCTGATTTGTAATATTGGAAAGAAATGAGCATTTTATTTCTGCAACGTGATGGAAGCTTCTATAAAGCCTCAAACAATGACACTGAGTCCTAGAAATGCAGATCGAAGCCATGCACAAGCAGTATGTTAAATCGCTGTTTGGAATCATAGAATAAATCACTTGAGCTGTCCAGGGCAGAACAGGATTTATCAAATATTGATGTCCAAATTGGGATTCACCTGCCAAAAAAGTAAAAATTCAAAGTTACTCTACATATTGTTAATCTGTTGCTACTATGCACATAGTGACGAGGAAATGTGTTTGAATCCTGTCTGACTTGGAAGTCAAGAATGTCAAGTAAACAGGACGTCATATGCTCCTTTGAGGAAGTGATTGTGTGTTAGAGGACAATTGAAAGAACGGAAGGGTGAAACCTAATGTCAACAATGAATTCTCAACTGAAGCTTTGTTTCTTTGTAAAGTATCTCTTCAAAAAAGCAGCAAGTTTAAATATATATTTAATTTTAATGCTATTATTCCCGTTCCCTCCGTGAAGTTTTGTATTGAATTTCAGAAAATAAGCTGCTCACGGCAAATTACATTTGCCTCAACTGTGGTGCCTCCTAACAAAGTTTCTTAGTCGAAACACAGTTACAAAGTACTTTACATGGGCAAATCAAGTGTAAAATATTTTATGAGTATGATATCTTTGGTGTCAAATGAGTAAAGCCATTGAAAGAAAGGCAAAACTGTAAGAGTAGAGCACTAAATGTATAAAAGGTCTAATTTATTTTCCTAATCTGTACTGATCTAATTTGTAGGATTGTGTAAAACCCCTGCAAAGAAACAATACTTCTCTAAGGACAAATATAGATGCATTCCTGTAGAAATAAAGAGCTACTGTGCAATGCACATGACAGAGTAGCTTACAATGATTTAACCACAGTGGTCAGAACCCCCGCTGTTACAGTTTGTGCACTGACTCTACGGGGAATCCTCTCCCTCTCTTGTTTGGCCAATATGAGCAGAAGGAGAGCAGTAAAAGTCATGTGGTCACGTGGGATTAAATGAATATCTGTTGCAGGGACGTGTTTTGCTTTGGGGACTTAAACAGAACTAACCTGTATTTGATATCAAAGAGCGTCGAGTCATCTTCATCATCATTCTCCTCATTAAGCGGAGCCATCTCAACCCGCTCTGCAGGCGTCGTTATAATATCATATTTTCGTGTTTTTCTGATCCGTCTCCCAGATCTGGGGGAAGGAAAATGGTGCTAAACATCAGAGGAACACAAGAACTGAAGATCCTTTCATTTAGGCTGACTGAGCCTCCAACTTTAGCCATAAACCTAGTTCAGTTTTGCCAGCTGAAGTGGACTTAATTTGATCAATTTTGTATTCTTCCATCCGTATTAATGCTCAAACTGGCTGGTAGTTCTGACTGACAATAAAAACCCAACGCTTCCTCAGATTAAACACTTAAAAAACTATAGCCTACGATTGACATGTCATAAATCAACATGAAATGTGTTGATTGACTCTTATCAACCAAAAAAAGCAAAGGCTCTGTGGCTTCAGCCTCCTTAGTGTAAATATTTGTTCATTTTCTCAAGCCGTTTGTATGAGACACCTGAGGGCAATACACTGAGCTCTGGGAACTTCCTCATGTAGCTCCTCACACTTTATGGACTAAATGGTCCATCATATGGAACTCAGATAGGTTAGGCTGGAGTTCCCTGTATGAACATCATGGACCCTAACACAGCCATAAACTCCCAATCCATTCATTTAGCATGAACAACACTGTTTATTACAGGCCTAAGAGATATAAACATTCAGCCTACCTGATCACCTTGATGACCAGGCCTGTGATGAGAGCAGCTGTTAGGACGCAGATGAAAATAACTATGTTTTTCAGAGTTGGAAGGTACGTCATTATGGATGAAATCCGGGACCCCACGGCAGCGTCTGTCACATTCCTGTCCGGTTCATCTTCGCTGATGGCGGATAATGACGATGATGTTGAATTTAACTGCATCGCAGGTGAGGAAATAGTTTGCGGTTCGCCGCCGACCCGCCAAAGAGCGGCGATAATAAAAGTTAAAGCCAGATTGTATGTCATCATGTTGCTGAAAAAGAAAATAAATAAATGAAAACGTAAAAGCCGGATGTTCAAACTGGATGAAACGCGACAGCAGCTGTTACATTACAGACGGCCGGCTTATCAGTGTCAGATATTCGCTGTATACACAATGAAAAAGATGTGGAAGGAAAACATCCATCTCTCTACCCGACCACGCATTACCTAGAGGTGAACCTGAACGCTGCTACTGGTATTCTCCCAAAAAGTAGGTTTCCTTGAGGTGGGCTGTTGAATTTCCCTCCTGGTTTTATGAGATGTGGTGCAGAAACGGGATTATCCGCTTCAGGAGGAGCTCTGCGGGCTGCCCTGTGTTCCTGCTGCTCAACAGGAGCACTATGTGGTGCCTTCAGGGCAGCCTCGTACTTCCTAACTCCCACACACCCCCTCTGTCTTTAAAAAGGGGGAGGATATTGGCAGATTGAGCTGAAGGGCACGTTTTTTGTTTTTTTGTTTTTTTAACTTTTTTGGGGGGTGAAGTGTGTTTGTAAGATAAGGAGATAAGGAGAGGTTAAATTTTGCGTAACAGCTGCTCAAAAGTACAGAAAAGCGAATGGTAAAAACCATGCAGCCTACAGCAGGCCCATACAACTATCACATACAAATGATATAACGTGTTCAATGTTTTGTGTAAAGTTATACAGATGTTGCCTTGTGTCGACATGTCCCCTACATTACTAACAATAAACAATACAAAAAGGTATGACTTTGGTGTTGTCACCATAAGGCCCCATTTAGAGCTGGCATTGCATTGCTCCTTTTTCTGAAAGGTCATTGATAATTACCGGCCTGTTTTTCAAAGCATCAATCACATTTATGATTGCTGCAAAACATAAAGATGAAACAATGATACACGTATGTCCATATCATAGGCTGAAATAATCTGAATCAGAATGACTTTCTTAATCCCAATGGAAAAATGCAGTTATAAATAGAGGTGAGTAATGACAAAAAATTTAAACTGTAGTCCACATAAAAACTTAAACCAAACAGAATAGTTCGCTTTGCCTTTACTACTACTAGGCAGGCAGAAGAGTAGGGTGCCACATCTTATCACTTTTCCATTTTGTAGTATATTCGGGGTCAATTCTTACTTTACAAATTTCCGACAGCATATTAAGGGAGCATTTCTCTGTTCACCAATGGGCCACAGCAGACATTATTTTCCAAGGGCAGCAGGCTCATGGGTCTACAAATTCCAGAGAAAATCTTGAGCAGAAAAGACAGTGATAAGCAGTCAGTTGACCAGTGAGTGATAATCCTTCAGCAAGGCTATTGGTATAAAAACACAAAACCAATCACTGTCTTTATCTAAATATAGAGACAGAAACATTTAGGATTTATCACCATCCCTATTTTACCTACACTTTGGACTACAAACAATCCCCCTGATGATTAGTGGGGATGGGGAACATTTTAAAAAGTTTTAACAACTCCAGAGCAATATGACTCATTTATCATTTAGTGCAGTGTGCAAACCCTTTAGGGGCACTCTTTATCTGAAAACAAAGGCAGGAGAAGAACGCCTCATCATTTTTTTCTGGTTGTGATGTCAGATCTTGTTTCTGTTCACTTAAAAGTGCTGACTCTCGACTGTGCTTATGTACTCTAAATGGGTGCCATTTGATTTGATCAAACCCCACCAGATGGCAGCACGAAATAACCACGAAGCCTGCAGCTTCCTACAACTAAAAGGTTGAAATCCAGCCCATGTTGGTTTGAGATGACCTAAAGGATCAGTTAGAATCCCCCACATCAAAACTGCAAGTTGGGTATTGTTTTCCAGTATTTTTTACAATATTAATGTTACAGATGAGCTACGAGATGAGAAAAATACTGTACAATAACATGCAATCAAAACCACAGGCTTAGTCCAAAAGACCTGTCCAATAACTGAATTTTTATTTTTCCGTGGAAATATGTTGTTCATTGAGGAAATCTCCACTCTGTGGAGTATGATTTGTTCGCAAGAAAGGAGGACACAAAGCAAAAAACAGTTGACACAGTCTTAGAGAATGGCCCGACCTTTGCTCAGAGAAACAGTTCAGACTGTGAATACCAGAGATTGTGTTACATTGTTTAACAGAAGGGAGGGATTTTGAAATTTGTCAGTCTTATCATTAATCTCCACACTCTGACAATATGACTCAAAGGTTGTTTGCTGAACATCACCGCGGAAGCACAGAGAATAATTTAAATGCTAGGTAGTAAAATAAACATATGAACACAGCCTACTGGGTCTTATGTCAACTCTCAAAGGTTATATTGTAATTGAACACCAAGCTTATGGTTTTATCTGAAGTTCCTCACTGGAGAATGCAAACCTGCTGGCTGTTTTTGTGGTGTGGTAGGGCACACCCTTTTGCAACATTGTTTTTTTATGGGTATCTTTTTCAGTTTACTTCCCACTTGGTCATGACAAATCCTCACCCCTCCTCAACTCTGCCAGCAGGTTCATACAGCTTTGGAGTGTGCACATGATAAGTGACATACTATTGTAAACATGAAGCCTGTGTAAGTGTAAAAGCTCCTTCCTGGCTACTGATATAAGTCTGTACTGCATAAAATGTGGGCCTTTAAGTTACATTACTGGCACATTCGCTTCCAATGACTACAGTTAAGCTTTTAGGATCAATATTATCAAGCACATCAAAATTTGTCTAAACTGTCCAATATGGACAGTATTGTGCACGTTTTACTCTTCTTTTTTTTCTTAATGCACTAACAATGAAATAATTGGTGCTGCTAACAAGGACATTTTCACATGGCATTGTGTTGCAACACCAGTGACAACTAAAAGTACATTTCCAACTGAGTCTTTCAGCGTTGTTGTGTTGCAGCATTCAGGTGGATGGTGAACACACAGATGAAAGGAAATAACACTACTTTTTGCATTTTTTGTGATCTTAACAGATCCTGTGGGTAAGCACTTCCTCATTCAACCGCCTATGTTCACTTGACTAGTAATGTCTGGTTTTGTAATGCACTGGCAGAGCACTCCTGTTGCTAGGCTCGGGATCTTTTTTAAGAAATCTTCCACTGTAGAGAGCATGCGCTGCTGTGTTCAACACCTCATTGGCCAGCGATGGGGGTGGAGAGCATACCACATTCTCCAGACTGTCCAACAAAGGCTCCACTGACTGAACAGTCCATTATTTGCCAAGTTTGGTTGATGCATTAGACTTCTGATTGTATTTGTTCGCATATATTTATTTGTTTTCTAATAATAATAAATGACAGGAAAGTTTAAATGGATGTGGTCATTTTGCCACAGGCAGGGCAGGCAGTTGTAAAGCAACTAACATTGATTTTATTATCTGATCTAAAAACTGATCTTATACCTGAAGCAGCTTCCCAGTTACACTGTCACAAGTCATATATTTAAAAACCAACTTTTAGTTGCATACAAAATCATTAGAACTCCGATGTGTAGCATATGTTAACACAAAAATGGGGCAGCGTATGGCCTCAATCACACACTGACATGTGGCCTACATTTATAATTGGAACAAAGTTACCCATGTCTAAACTCTTTTGTGTGTAAGCCAAAGAGTTAAGCTGATATTGATCATTTATTAACAGCCCAACACTTACATGACCTGCTGAGCTCAGTCCCAATGCAGGAAAAGGTTTAGAGAAGATGTGTTTCTTTTGGTTTTGAGACACTTTTCTGAATTTATACCTGATGCTAACTGTGTTTTCAGCTGAATGGCTGAGCAGAGGGAAGGCTGGAAGCTTTTACTAGTAAATAAAAATCTTTTTTTTTTTTAACATGGGATACAAACACTTCATCCTATCTGCATGTTTAGTTACACAGTAAAATAGCACTATGATATGTAGGTACGACTCTATCTTTACGAAATTATACACATTTTACTAAAATCCTGCTTAAAAGTATTTAGTAAGAGGCCACAGGATGTTGCGTTTGATTTGAACCAGGCTTTGCTAATCTTGATTATAGTAATCCTGTCCAAACAAAAAAAAATCAAACACTAAAAAGACGTTAAGTTGAGCCTGCTTTACGTACCAAAGTGTGTCATTGTGAGTTAAGAACTGAGTTTCGGCTCTCCTTCACGGTTTGGTCGAGCTGCTAACGCTAGCTAGATGGGGCTGGAGAGGAAGTGGAGCTTACGTTGAGAGGGAAGGGGGCAGAGCCGCCGAGGGATATCAGCTCAGGCAGAGGCGGAGGTACGGACACACACCACAGAGCGGCGAGGCGGTGAGCACAGAGACAGCGTCGACAGCACGGAGGGCGGAACGATGCGGCCCAGACACCCGGCAAAAACCACCAAAAATCGGCCCAAAAAATGCCACACAACACCGGAGGGGACGGCGGGGGAAAGACACGAGCCGGAAAATGGGTAAGAACTTACCGGGAATCGTGCGATAGAGCAGCGAAATGGGAGCCAAGGCTGTCGGGCAATATGGAGGAAAGAACGACAGTTAGACGCAGCGTTGTAAAAGAAAATGGCCATGGTGGTGTTGTCAGCCAGGAATAAAGAACACGGTCTACTCGGTGTTTACTGCTTTAATTTGTTTTTTAGACGGATAAATGTCCATGTTTGCGAGCTGTGTTTGTATTCAAGTCAGTTCAGATTTGGACAGGCACATTTGTTCTCGACCTGTTTGGAGTTATTTCAACCTACGCATTTAAAATTTGCTTTGTCCTTGAAAGGACAAATGCCCTTGTCAGAATTTTGCTCGACGAAAACACAATAAATAAGCAAATGTTTCGTTTTTACACGACGTGTCGAGGCTGATTGACGCCAATACAACAAGCTGCTGCATTTTTTTTTTGTTTATTTTCAGTAAATGCGATTTTGGGGGGTTTTTATGGATTTGCAAATCCAAAAAATATTTAAGAATTGATTGTTTTTTGCTTTGTCCAACCACAAAGTGGACAAATGTAGTTTCTAACACCATTTAAGTAGGTGGGAGATGTTTAAAACTTATTATTTTATAAATAGTTAAACCAACCGTGACAAGTTGTCAAAATAATTAAAATATAATCTCTGACCACTATACTTACATTGTGGACGAATACACTTAAACTATATTTGATATGTTCACTAAATAAAGGTTCTATATGTTCTAAAGCTGAGATATACTTCGAAATACAAAATAGGGTGTTGGCTTTTAACCCTTTCAGGTACTGAATGAAGGGGTAATTTAAATATGTACATTAATTTTGTTTTTCCATATTGCATTACACCTGCAAGACATGTAAAGAAAGATTTTAATGCTTGAAAGCTTCACTACAACTAGGAATTTGAGGAAACTTTGAATACTGCTTTAAAATTATATTTTTTTAAAAAAGGGGATCACCTTAATATCATCGTCTCATGGACAATGTTGTTGGATTATCCACATATGAAGGCAAATACTATACATACAAATATATATGGTCTACAATCTTTTGCAACAGATATTTGTATTTTACAGTATATTGTTAAATCTTCAAGGATTAGGACCTCCCTGCACATAACAAAATGTCCTTTATAAGCTGTTCTCAATCGAGTGTTACTGTTGAATACCACTTTAGTTACATTTTTAGCCACCAAGACATGCACATGAAACATTTTGGTGACTAAATATGCAACCGTTCATTTATAATTTTCTTAATATGTTAATGAGCTCCAAAATATTCTCCAAAAAATATCTAAAATAGAACTTTTACCCCAAAATGTCCTATTCATGTCCAATTGTGCATGCCAACACACTTTTGTTAATAAAAACAACAGAAATGATCTTAATTATGTTTTATAATTTGCAGGTATCCCCCTTGAGGTTTCGCATACTGTCTAAAAAGAAAGGAGATCATCGCACCTGAGCGAAATGGTATGTTTTTAGTAACTAGTCCAGGCTTTGCGTCTTTCTTACTTCTTTGTTAGTACTGCCACATTTGTGTAGCCAGTAGGGTGTGCTGTTGTCACTTTTCCTCTCTGAACCTTTACTTTTCTATTTTCAAGGGTTGACATTTAGTCACCATGGAATTGTGAATGGAAGAATTCCGGCAATTTGCACTGCAACGGGGATCTGTAAGTATCAATCTGAAGATAGGCAAAATTTTCACAGAACATTCCCTGCATGCTAGCTTTGCAGTGAACATCAAGTTGACTGTTTTTACTGACCGCATAAACGTAAACAAAGTTATGTGAACAGTGCATTTTTTCACTTCTATGACAATGTCATTAGTGGAAGTGCCGCTAACTGCAATTTCTGACAATAGTTCCAATGCATTATAGTAGTTTGTTTCCAGTAATAGCATTGACGATCACGTTTGCTAGTTTTTGCCGCCTAGTGTGCGATGACAGGGATGTTCACAATTATCAAATACATGTACATAACATCAATACTTGATTGTGTGGGAGTTGTTTTGTCATTGGATACTTTGGAAAAAAAAGTCCTATATAATATATATGCAACTTTAATAAATCCATACATTTGGAGTACTTCCTTAAATGACGTATCATTCAAGGAGTATAATTGTATGTTGTCAATAGTGACCACTTGTTTTACAGCATCTGTCATCTATATTTATCCTATACCAGTGTTTATTCAATAAAGTCGTGACATGACTTATAGTCTTAGAGTTAACCAATTTCAAAATTGAAAGATATATTCCTTCATATATCCAATTGCTATAAACATTTAATGATTATAAACTAACATTCATATTTGCTATAGACACATTTTAAAGTAGCTAACCAACCTGTGAAGCATTTGCGTATTTAACTTAATTAGTTTGCGATAGCAGTGTCTTGTATAACAAATAAATACCAATAATTACATTTCATGCAAACGGTCTTATCTGAAACAACGGTATTGTACAATGCAAGTAGGCTACTAAGCAGGAAGAGAATTTAGTGGGTTCGTGATCCCTAAAGACTTGTCAGATCATGTTTTGTTGCTGTTTACTCCTTGCAGCTTGGATGTTACGCATCACTTTTAGAGTTATACTAACCCTAACCCCCTAACCCTATCAAAGAGTTCTTCGATGACAAATGCTGTTATACACGAAAACCTCGCGTTGATTTAAGCACATTTTTCCTTGTGTTTCTACATGACAATAGATCATCAACCTTTACAAACAATTCCAAATTTAGTAACATTCGATAATTTCATTCACTGTCAGCAAACTGTACATTTTGTAATGGAAATTTTGTCACAACTTGTTAGTGATTATGGCTATGAAGTTGCACTTTAGAAATTGAACTTTTAATGGTAAATGTATTTTACAGGGTAAAAGAATTTTATCAATATGCATTTACTATAATACAAATTTCATATTGGGTGGAGTCTGTACCTGCTGACTGCAATGTTCATGAACTGCTTTTGATTTGTGACACCAGGAAAAAGTCTTGGGAGCCCCAAATTTCTGTCAAATGAAAGCTACAAGTGTTTGCTCCTTCTATTTATTGACAGCTGTGATTTATAAATGTTGTCAAGATTGTTACTCCATGTACTAAATCACCAAAATATGGATTAAACAGCCACTCTTGAAGTCATATGAATGTAATTGATCCCAGATGAGGGGAACATTTGCAATATAAGAAATGTTTCATGTCTCGACATATCACGAACACTTTCTTGAGATTAGTGAAAATTTCTGGAACAATGGCAGTAAACATTAAATATGTACTAGTTGTGATCAATATTAATGGGTAATCATATGACCATTTACCCCCCCCCCCCCCCCCCCCCTAAAAAAAGAGTGAATTCAAAGCCCATTTGTTGGATGAAAAACAGTCCTAAAACGTACTGTGATCCAAAGATAGGATTTGGCTATGTTCCATTGTATAGTCTATTCAGATTAAATTCATATAGCAAGTAAGTCTGGACACAGAAACGCATGCTTACTTTTCTCTTTACTTTCCTTGTAAGTGGAAAAAGTAAATGCAAACAGTGAGAACACTCAGACAGAAAAGGCATAAGCCTGAAAATCTGGCAAAAAGAAACACAAAGCCAAACTGCATAGTTAGGTAGATATTAAAACATTAAAAAGCTTTACCAATCATTTGACAGCTTTCACCCACTTGAGTATCAGAAGTTGACATAGATGCACCATTTAGCAGAAGAAAGGTTAGCCCTGCACAACAGGTGTTTCAATACATGCTTTTTTCTACCCTGGACCAAATAGAGCAGCGTCAGTACTAGAGTCAGGTCAATCCAAAGCCCTTGTAAATACATAAAGATCAGGTGCTCTTACTGTGATAATCATGGACATTATCAGTTAACTATCTGATTCCTCTGGTGGAATAGACTAAAACATCATTTAGTCTCAAATATTCAGTGAAAATTGATTTATTGAGGAATAAAACTTTGAATCTCTGATATCAAAATATTTATATTGAAACAAATTTATATCTTGAAGGTGTGTTATGTTAAGTTAGTTTCACGCATTTGCTGTACAGAATATAAACTAATTAATTAATTATTAAAGTGACAATTCGGAAAGTTGTGTATTTTCACTTTAAAGGATTTTTTGCTCCAAAAAGTAGTTTTGTCGGTCAGCTTCAGTTGTGGTTAACATTTTAAAATCCTAAGACCTTAACATTTCAAGTAATTTAATGTTGACGCCAGTTGCTGCTTTTTTGTGGGTCTGATTCATGTTAATATACATATGATCCTTATCTCTTCTACAGTGGAGACGTTGACCAGTGTGAAGATTTTCAAATTTGAAGAAAAAGAAGACAGCTCTGTAAGTTCCTGACATTTGATTTGTTTATTAATGCTCCTGCTTTCTGAGCTTGTGAGTATAATGAATAGAAAACTCTGTTGCCACGTGTTCTTTGTATCTAATTTTTATTTCTAAAGAGGTTGAGGATATCTCCCTCCTATTTTAAGCAGACGTAAATGATAGAGTAAATTGTTTTTCCTGCAGCCAATCACATTAAGTTTTCATGGCTAGCAAAAACCTAGATGCCAACGGGTAAAGGACAGACAAAGGAAGGTTCATTTAACTAACTTCAATATACAAAAACTATTTCTATATTACTGCTTTCAATATTAACAAAGTTTATTATTATTACTATTATTATTATTAGACCATTGTGGCTTTATGTGGATATTGGTTGTATGCCGCCTGTTGCTTCTTTATAGAGAAAGCCACATACTTGTTTCAATATTTTTGCTAAAATATCTGACAGGTTTTTGGCCTATTTTGAAAACCTGATAAAGCATTAGCAATATAATGTCAGTTATTTTTGATATCCTTCCATATTACAAAACTTTGAAAAGCAATGGGGGACATTTTTGGATGCAAGTACATGGCCATTGTTTGAAGGGCTGTTTTATTAGTTAAGGGATGCTATTGTGTTGTCCATCTATGGATCAGTCATGTCTTTGCTTTGATGACTTTGGCAATTATGTCAACATTAAGCCATTTATATTAGTTTTCATACAGCATTGTTGGCCTACAGGCCAGTGTTTTGTTGTTTTCATCTTAATTTACTTGTGGTTTGTTTATTTTATTTTTTTAAATTTTTTTTTTAGTTTTTGTCTAATTGGGGTTACTTGTAAACCGTGATATGAATTGGGAGAATTTCAAATTCACCATACCCCTGGTGATCAGCTGATTTTTGTGGGAAATCGTTGGATCATTTACTCAACTCAAGCGTCATTTTGCCAATTTCTTAAAATTGACCAAACAATGTGTTGATTCGGAGCCACATATTAACTTGATAGGACATCGCCAGTACATCTTGTTGAGTTTCTCACTGCTATAACTTTATGCTAACCATTTTCAATTGTGAGAGTTTCAGTTAAATGTATATTATGTTCTTGTGTATGTTTTTTGTTGTCGTTTAGTATGTCAAAGTGTGGCTCTAAGACAAAACTTTGAACAACAGTGTTCCTAAGGTTAAATGAGGCTGGATTGCAAATAGCCCCTCCCCTCCCCTCCCTCCCCCCAAATTCACTTCCTATATTATACATGTCAATACAATGACTTTTAATAAGCATTTAGAAGAATGGCAACTGCTATTTGTTTAAAAAAAGTTTAAGTTTTTTACTACGTAATTCTTACATGCAATTCAGAGTAACAGGTGCACTTGCGTGGAGCTAGCTAGCGCAACTGAAAGCTAGCTACGCTTGCCCCCGAAGTGTCTTGAATTTAATCTGGTTTAGCATGCCTCATGATTGCTGGACAGTGAATCATTCTTCATTTCAGTTGCACTGTGGGCTTACAACTTTCCCTTCTTTTTTTTTTATCCTATCAAGACGCCATTCAACTGGATATTGCTGAAGTGGAGACTGCGTTGTTTAACGCGAAGATGGCAAGTGATTTGGCAAAATCACCAAATTTTGACAAGATGAAACCTTTTTTCTGGCTGGACATTGGCGTTTGGATTTTTTACTTTTTACAGCAACATGGACACTGGAACACCGTTGCTGGCTGTGTAGTGGACTCGTTAAAAAGCTATTGATGTTTTTGCGACACACAAAACCAGCCTTTGTACATTTGATATTCAAATGTTGTTTTTAAATAAAGTGTATGTCCTCGTAATTTTTTTTCCTGGCTTTGTTTCATTAGCTAATTGATCAGAATATCAAAAAGGATACTTGGCGTAATATTGGATACCGGTGAAGTCCTCAAGTTCGGCAGTGGGTTTTAAAATTTCTGTTAATACAAGCAACAAATCGCTTTTGATTGCATTGACTTTGTGTCACTAATCATTTTAGTATGATCACGAAATAATGAGCTAGCATGAATGCTTAAGCTTTATACTGGATTGATGAATTACCTCTGGTACTGATTTCTTTTTCTGCTGTTGTTGCTTTGCAAATTAAATTATCCCCTTAATTGTTGAGATAAAAGAAACATTGTTACCCAAAATGTACCTTTGTGGTTCAATCAGTCACATTGGAAAATCTTAATGCACTCATTTTTAAAACAGTTTGGGAGGAAACATCCATGGGTGTAAAATATATAAATTGGTTTTGCCCTAACCAGAAATGGTTTCCAAAGGCTCTCTAAAATGGCTCCCGGTTGTCCTCCTTCCTGTCTGAGCAGGAAGTGATGCAATTGCTGCTGCTGCAGCAGCAAAAAAAAGCATTTATATACTTCTGCAGCCTCTCAGTACTTTTACCTTTTTATGAAGTGGGAAGGAAGCATTCATTGTCATGCTTCTGTCCTGGACCGACGATGTATATAAGTAAATATTAAAGCAAATTTTAAACATAATAAAAGGGGTGGGACTTAAACATCACCTGAGTGTGGGCTAAATGGAAATAACGTCAATCAAAGGCAAAGCATTCAGAGCTAGGAAGGAGCTCTAGATGGCGGCTGAGCCTTGGGAAGGGTGCCATAGGCTTTCGTCAGACCGTTTCTCTTGCCTGTTTTTTGACCGATACCGCTTGATTTTGCTGAAAACTTGAAGGCTGTGGTTGTACGATCGTTGTTTTAGTGTGAATTCCGGCATTTGGTGTGTTTTTTGGGCTGATTTGTCGAGCCGTAGGGGCCGTCTGTGCTGAGGGAGTGCTTGTCGTTGTTTTCCATACTGGGCTCTGGCAGCCATGGCGCGCCTCCATTTTTAGTGTGCTGCTCTCCTCTGTCGCTCAGAGCCTGACAGCAGATCAAGACTGTTAAGGCCTACCAGCTTTAGGAAACAACGCTGTTTGTTGTAATTTATTAAGTTATCATTATTCAATTTTTTTTACAGTCTTGTCATTCTTATTCGAGGCGGTTAAATATTTAAAGGCTGTGATAGCTGGAACGCGAATCTAACAGTTCATTTATAGGCTACCACCTTTCTTCACATTGAATTCGTATGTTTACATTGTGTGATTCATAATTTACCGATTTCCGCATCCTTAAATCTTGTTTTTCTAATCCTTCATCTGATGACGCAGTTAGAATTAATTGCATGCGGCTTGATCCGTGGACTAAATTAAAAGACGTGATGGATATCTAGCTTATTGTAACAGCACCTGTGGTTTTTCATATTTAGATCTAAACTAGCGATCTAAATAATTATCCTCAAATCTTTCGATTTAATGGCTTTTTCTCCACTCGTGTCGCACCGCCTGGGTTTAAACTGCCATCTGAGCAAAGGCGATCTTGTGGGACTTGCATGATAGTTCATGCTTCCTGTAACTTTTTGACAGTAAATACCAGGACAAAAGATCATCCTATCAGCGATTTTCAGGATACTACGATGATGAAGAATAAAAGTAAAAAACAAGAAGATGAGGGATCGACGCAAAGCAATGCATCAAGGTATGAGCCCTATACTTTTTTTTACCTTTACCATATCTGCTCTGATTGTTTACCTTGTCAAGCATGGTTGATCACCTGTGTATACATTTGCGATGTGGTTTTGATGAAGTGCACTAGTGTCATGAATGACCTTGCTATTGTTTAATAGCCACACCCTGATTTTCCTACCATTTCTTTACTCAATACAGAGGTTTCAGGCCTGTGTCTAGAGATCATTGCCCTCAAGATGTATGTGTTAGACCACAGGAAAACTCGTTTGTCCTGTATTATTCTTCAAATGATATGTCACACATGTTAAATGTCCTGTCCCAATAATGTAATATGACCTTGTCTTACTAGTTGGTACTGCATTGCACCATTTTTATCAACATTGATGTTTCGTTTTTATTTATTTCAGGAACAATGTTTTGCTTTGGCATCACTCATGATCATTTATATTTTTAGTCTTTTGTGTAAGTGTTATAGATACTGCACTTCCTCATTAGTTCTGACCTGAATCAATTTTTATTTTAATATTGATCTACACTTTTTTTTTTTCTTTTTTAACCTGTATTTAAAGTTTGACCAAGTATGAGGAAATACAATTTTGGTTATGACTAGTTATTTTTGCTCTCTAAAAATCCTTAAGATTTGATGCCTTGTAAATAAATTTCACTTGTTTTAGATTGTAAGGAAAACTATTTAATAACAACTACTGTGTACTATGAAGTTGTATCAGTGTCACATGTTAATGTAACACCACTATAACCTTCAGTCTTATATTTTTTCCTACAGGAAGGTTATTTTTACTTTGCTTTTGGGGCCTTTTGTGAATGAATGAATTTTGAATCAATTTACATATTTCTCTGCTACAGAATGGGCTTTATGATCAGTATTGTCTGATTATTGCTTTTACTCATCAATTAATATATTTTATTCACTGGAATTTATTACATAATCCTACTTTCATTTGTAAAACATCTGAATAGTTTAAAATTATCCATAAAACTATTCTGATTTGAATTGTCATTACATCTCTTTAGCATATTTGCAGAATGTATGTTGATTATGTCATGTGAATGTTTGAGCTAAACTATGTTGATTTTCTGTTGGAATCTTGACTATATTTGTATACTTGTCAGCTGCATACCCTATAAATACCCCACGACTAAGGGTCTGGCCACCTGTGACAATGTGGTGACAGTTTTTTTTTTTCAGTATTGTCTGTTTTTCTTATTATAAAATACCATTTGCAAGTGTGTGTTTATCATCCTCAGGTAATTCATTTTATTTATATATCACTTTCGGTGGAGACACTATACTTTGACCAATAAATGATGACTTTTAAACTAATCACATCATTTGCATGTTGTCAGGAAAATGCAGACATTTGAAACCAAGTTGCAAGCCATTATTGTATTTATTTCATTATTGCTTTATCTGAGATTAGAGGCGAGGTTAGAATTTCTGTTTTCCTATTTTATATACACATATATTTATTTATTTATTTATTTTTTGCTGAAAAATGAAGCCTGATTGCTATAGACTTTGATGTTTTTCGATAAAGACACAGAGGTTTGGATGCTAAATGCAGGTAATCACCCTTGTGGGATTTTACTGATGGTACACTGCAGCAGGTTACATCACACTTGTAGGTTTTTTGCGTGTGTGGTTTGATCTTGTGGCAGCCATTTTAGTACTTTTAGTTCAGAGTTAAATATGTCCTCAGCCACTGATAACAGCCTAACTTTCTGAGACAGACAGATGAAAACTGTGGATATGCATAGCTGAGTATAATGAGCAACATAAAACCTGCTCACTTTGTGTGACATATCTTAGCAGAGCTCTGTGTACAGTCTGTCCTGAGTCACAAAATGGCCCTTGCTTTGTGTGCCCAGCTTGCTCACTTATCTGTATTAAAACTCAGCTCAGAACTACATGGAGGAGGAACAGGAAGAGTCTAGGGCTTGCAGAGCCTGCACACAATACTGCTATTGGCTGGGCTGCTACATAGCAAGACGTCAACCAATAGTAATTCAAGATTTTGTTTAGTCCCACCCACTTTTGAATACCCTTAAAGCGGAAGGAGCACTCACTTCCGACTTTGGTGACTGAAGCTGTGAAAAGAAACAGATTGGAATATATAATTTAAGCACCAATAACATTATAATTATTAAGCCACCATCAGTTTTCATGTTTCCCTCCGTTGTAATTGCCATAATTTTATAAATTGTAGAATCTATGCAGGGATATTGTTTACAGATTTAATGTAGCAAATATATATATATCATTTTAGACCTTTTTTTATCAGTAAAATACCCAATAGATGAAAAATATATAAACATAAAATAAACCTACATACATACTGTAATTGTGCTTATATGCAGGTGTCTCTTTGTCATTTACAGCACTGATTCCTGGAGATTAATTCTGAATGGGTGTAGCGCCCCAACATGTTCAGACAAAATACTGCATACAGAAAAAGCCAGACAGGAGAGGTCACACTACCAGGACACTTTCATCCACCGATCAACTGAAATATTATAATGCTGCTTAATCTCCTGATGTTTCTTTGATATTTCTCCTTTTGTCAAATAATGGACATAGTGAAGTTTTCAGACCTCTAAAAATGAAAACATTGCTTATAGTACACTACTCACAATTCATGTTCATTTAAGGTGATGAACCTGTGATGTGTGGGACAAGTAAACAGAAAACATAGGACAAAGACACCTACGTATTTTATCACTGACCCATTTATTTATCGATATTAAGATTCATACTTCTCCAAATCAAATCTAATCAGGAAATGAGGAGTTTTTATTATAAGGAATTGTGATTATTGTCTTAGTTTCTTATAACTTGAGTTGTATGTGGGAAACTTAAACAAGTACCAGTGATGCCTTGTTAAATGTTAAATTATCCCAGTTTTAACTTGTTATTTTTGTCACTCAGACCTCTGAGGCTTTTCAAAATGACTTAAGGAGGATTTGTTTGTCATAGCAGGAATGAGGTTAGTGTAAGGCAGTTAACTGAGAGGAACATGATGTAATTAGGTTTCCCTTTCCTCCCAGTAAGAGTCACAATTTACTCGTATTTAGTTCTTACGGTGTCTTTGTCTTAGTGAGACTGTGCAGTTTGAATTTTAAGACAGAAAGACACTGCAAATACCAATTCACTTTTTTGCAATGTTGTGGTTGGGTGAACGGTATCATATAAAATAGCTCAGTACACTTAAATTGAAAGAATGAACATTTTCTTGTTCCTATAGCAATTCAGCTTCGGAAGAATCCAACCACTCTGCATCGGAGTCGGGCAGTCAGTCAGAGAGCGAGCATGGCAGTGAGAGGAGGAGATCCCACAACTCTGAGTCAAACAGCTCCTCAGAGTCAGAGAGTCACTCAGAGTCAGAGAGCGAATCTGCAGAGTCCAAATCACAGCAGACAACAGCAGAGGTCAAAGACAAGCCTGTTAGAAAGAAGGAGCGTCTGGCAGATGTGAAGAAGGTAAAGATCACTGACCTTTATAAAGGTACCTAAGTCTTCTGTGGTGACTTACTGAAGCAGATTATCCTTCCTGTCCTAATAATGGTTTGTGGGTTTATCTAATCAGGTTAATGTTATTAAGACGTGATATGTAGGACAGTTGTAGTTGCAGCCTTAATTCTGTGAGTGTTACTTAAGCTATATGTATATATATTTTTTTTTTTATTAGACTTAATTTGTGTCCCACTTCCAAAAAATATAAATTTTAGGTGATAACTGGAAAATTTTATTATGTTTATAAAGCACATTTGAGCTGAAAATGCCTGTAATTGATTTGTCAGCCATCAGAAAAATACAAAGCTACTATTGTAATTATTGATTAACAATTGCAGGAGTTTTTAAAAACATAAATGTCCCCCCTCTCCAACATAACACTGCATATTTGCAGCTTTCATTCTTTTCTATTATCTCTTCCAAACATCTTGTGTTTTAGGCATCTTATACATCACTATTGTGCCAAATTTTTATAGACACAACTTTTTCTCTAACGATTTAGATAATCAATAATGAAAATAACTGCCAGTCGTGTAGCTCTCTAGCACAGACTAGCAAATTAGAAAGAATCTGGGATTTGTCATGTCTGTATGGTGGTGCAAAGACTCTGTGGCTCTCTGATAGCAGCTTGTCTTTGATTACAGATGTGGGAAGAACATCCAGATGTGTATGGGGTCAGGAGGTCAAATCGCAGTAGACAGGAGCCAGCTCGTTTAAACATTGGAGCTGGGGTAAGCAGATGTGAACAGGTCAAAGATGAACCATGTAACAAGGTAGACGAACAATATGTAGGATAGCATCAGCTGTTTTAAACTGAGCCACATGAGCCATCTAGTGGGTGTTATGTTGAAGTGCTGATCGTTTCACATGGAAACGCAGCTTGAACTGAAATGTGTGTCTGCTGTGTTGATGGTTTTATAGGGCAGCAGTGACTCTGAAGGTGAAAGTCCCAAGAGGAAACCATCACGGGCTAAGAAAAAGGAGTAAGTTTGAAGAATATGAACATTTTTTTGAAATTTATGTTGTGATTTAGTGTTTCATTTGCCTCTAATTTATTTGGAAAGATAGCACCATGTTACATTACACACTTCTACTGAATATTTTTGTTAATAAGATTTTTATTATTTAACACTTGATCCATACAGTAGTTTTTCACAGTGCATGCCTGTTTGTGTCATTCTGCTGGCAGTGCGTGTTCATTTTGTGATTCTTATCATTTAATGCTTATTTTTAAATGGGTATCTGTTTGGCTCAGAATGGGCTCAGGTAGTTTCAGCCAGCCAGGTGATATTTCTACATTGCTTCCAATTTGATTGATCAGATCAAGTTTTCTCCCTGATTAAATTGGGTTGTTCTTAACACCCTATGGCCAGTATTTCATGAAATTATAATTGGTTAAAGCAGTGATGGGCCTTGAGGGTGAACTTGTGGCATTTCTTTGTTGTAAGAAATATCTGGAAAGATGATGACTCAAATGATGAAGAGGAGGAGGAGGATGAGGAGGAGGAGGAGGAGGAGGCTTCGGACAGTACAGACAGTGAGCAGGAAGAGAAAAAAGTTAGATCCAGACGACTTCCTGCTAGAAGGTAAGAGTGTAGCGAAGCCTGGCCATCAGACAGCTACCCACTGGTCATCTCAAAATCATTCCATATTGTGTGAGCAGTTTGATTAAATATTTTACACCTGAATCCTTTAGCCTGTTGTTCTAAACATCTGGCCTAAAGAAAATCATTCCTAAAGTTTACAAACACAATAAAATGTGTTGAAAATATTTTCCCAATTACAAAATATGTGGCTGCAGTTTTGCATTCGGCCAACAGACAGCCAGACAGAGCAAACTGACTCTGTGAGCAGTGATCACGGAGATTGATTCCTCATCTCTAAATGGTTTGCACATGTGTGTGCTTAACTCTGTGTTTTATAGACCTCAGACCAAATCATCAACAGTCAAAAAGCAGCTGTCTCAGAAAGGACGAAAGTCCAGGAAGCCGGAATCATCAGCTGAAGAAGATGACGATGAGGATGATGACGATGAGGATGATGATGATGAGGAAGACACTCCAAAGAGACAGACACGGAGACGGGGCGCAACAAAAGTCAAAAGGTGCATTTCTGAACACATGGGGTTTTTTTTTTCTCCTCAACGTTTTTTTTTTTTTTGAGGGGGGGGGGGTACGTTTCCTTTTGTGGTGTCGCCTTCACCTGTACATCAACAGCTATCCCTTGTTATTCTGTTGTGCTACAGTTATAAAGAGGACCAACATGACTTTGAGACAGACTCTGATGACCTGATTGAAATGACAGGGGATGCAGGCGAGGAGCAGCAGGACGATGATAGTGAGACCATTGAGAAGGTCATGGACACAAGAACAGGCAAAAAAGGAGGTGATGCTTTTTCTCCTTGTTTCTCCCATTTTGAAAGCTACAGTTTACCATTGAAACAGATTTGGTCGGAGTCTAAATAGATTTTTTTTACTCTTCTAGCCACTGGAGCTTCCACTACTGTGTATGCTGTTGAGGAAAATGGGGACCCATGTGAAGGTTTTGATGCAGAGACCGATGAGGGGGAGACTCATTATCTGATAAAGTGGAAGGGCTGGTCCTACATCCACAACACATGGGAGAGCATGGACTCATTGACACAACAAAAGGTCAAGGGATTAAAAAAACTGGACAACTACAAGAAGAAAAGCGAAGAGCTCAATTCTTGGTGACAATTTTAGTCTTGACATTAACTGTTTATTTCCCTGCACACATCTTTTTAGGATGTTGAATTGTTTATCCTGTTCCTCCTTGTAGGTTGAGGAAGGCCTCTCCTGAGGATATAGAGTTTCATAACTGCCAACAGGAGCTCACTGCTGACTTAAACAAGCAGTTTCAGATTGTGGAGCGTGTCATAGGTAACAAGTCTGTACCAAACATCCCAACCTCAGCTTAATATTGGATAAGGAATATTGTACTTGACCTGCACTAATATTATTATTTTATAAACAGCCACAAAAACAGGAAAGACACCAGGATCGTCTGATTTTCCCTGTAAGTCCATTTTCCCATTTTCCACCATCTGTCATATTCTGTCGTACTAAGTGCTTTTACTTTTTTCTAATAATTTGTCTGCATTTTAAACAGCTCATAGTCACAAGACGCCGTCCTCCAATGAGCCAGAGTATCTGTGTAAGTGGATGGGATTACCTTATTCAGAGTGCAGCTGGGAAGATGGAGCTTTGGTCAGGAAGAAGTTTCAGCACTGCATAGACAGTTTCACAAACCGAAACTCCAACAAAACCGTCCCATCTAAAGACTGCAAAGTGAGGGGCACAACAAATCTCTACCCTTAAAAATTCAAACATAATATGAATTTATATATAAATAAAACAAAATATGACATAGTGAGAGGCTTTCTGGGCATAACTGAAGATATTTTCGAATTATTTCAGGTGTTAAAGCAAAGGCCGAGGTTTGTTGCACTGAAGAAACAACCTTCGTATATTGGAGATGAGAATTTAGAGCTGAGAGATTATCAGCTGGCTGGGTTGAACTGGTTGGCTCACTCCTGGTGCAGGTACTGTCAAATTGAATATAATAATGTGTAATGGTACCAGTTACTTTATTTGAAAAAGACTTGGTGGAAATGGAATGGGAAAGAAAATAAACCATCCATTTTCTTCCTTCTTCCTCTGCTTCAGGTGCAATAGTGTTATTCTTGCTGATGAGATGGGACTGGGAAAGACCATCCAGACAATCTCCTTTCTCTCCTACCTTTTCCACCAGCATCAGTTGTATGGACCCTTCTTATTGGTGGTGCCTCTGTCCACTCTCACCTCCTGGCAAAGGGAGTTTGACATCTGGGCACCAGACATGAATGTGGTGGTCTACCTTGGTGATGTAATGAGCAGGAAAACGGTAAGGTGGATTATGAGTTGTTTGTTTTTTGTTTTAATTTTTTGTTTGTTACTGTGACATTCCCAGAATGAATTACTTTGTTCTGCTTCGTGTAGATTCGTGACTATGAGTGGGTGAACCATCAAACAAAAAGAATCCGTTTCAATGCACTATTAACCACTTATGAGATTCTACTTAAAGACAAGGTAGGTGCACAGATGAATCACATGGTAATGTGTGAGTCTGTATGTTTTTTTTGTTTGTTTGTTTGTTTGTTTGTTTTTTTATATATATTACAGTTTGTATGAATGAATCAGTCACTTACACTGCTTAACATCTGCCCCTAGGGTGTGCTTGGGAACATTAACTGGGCGTTCCTGGGTGTGGATGAAGCTCACCGGCTGAAGAATGATGACTCCCTACTGTACAAAACATTAATGGAGTTCAGGTCTAACCACAGACTCCTCATTACTGGTACTCCATTACAGAATTCCCTGAAAGAACTCTGGTCACTGTTGCACTTCCTCATGCCTGACAAGTACGTCCCAGTTCTGATGCTCAATATGATACCAAGAATCAGTTTGAATTCCAGCCACAGATGAGTGACGATCGTTATGTCTGATTGAACTAAAGGTTTGATTCCTGGGAGGATTTTGAGGACGAACATGGGAAAGGAAGGGAAAATGGTTATCAGAGTCTTCACAAGGTCCTTGAACCATTCCTTCTCCGACGTGTCAAAAAAGATGTAGAGAAGTCTCTGCCTGCTAAAGTTGAACAGATCCTCCGTGTAGATATGACTGCACAGCAGAAACAATTTTACAAGTATGACTTTATACCTGTTTTTTCTAACATTTTTTTGAATATTTATTTCATATAAAGTACTTCAATTATAGCAGGATTTCTTTCGCTCCAGAAATGTAATTTGTTCCTGAATATTTCCAGGTGGATTTTAACAAGGAATTATAAAGCTCTTGCCAAAGGCACTAGAGGCAGCTCAGCTGGCTTCCTGAACATCGTTATGGAGCTCAAAAAGTGCTGCAACCATAGTTTCCTGATTAAACAGCCTGAGGACGGAGACACTGAAACACAACAGGAGCACCTGCAGGTAAGTTTTATGAACCTTCTGTAGCTCCAGGTGTTATCTCAGGATAACTCTGCCCTGTAAAGGAAACTAAACATAAAAGCTGTGTCTGAACAAAATAGAAAACCACCGTACTACTGTTTCAACAGATAGCTCAGTGATACATCACTTGGCTTTATTATACAGTCTTTTCACATTCATTTTGTATTTCATAGAGTCTAGTGAGGGGGAGTGGGAAGCTGGTGCTGCTGGACAAGCTGTTGACCAGACTAAGAGAAAGAGGCAACCGAGTCCTGATCTTTTCCCAGATGGTCAGGATGTTGGACATTCTGGCTGAATACCTTGCAAAGAACCGCTACCCATTTCAGGTATAATTTGCACAGTTTGGGTTGAATTCACATTATTGACTATCAATTTTTTGTTTCAGGGCAATACTTGGGTAGCCTGTGTGCCTTGGTAGTTAATATAAATCATGCTAAGGGTCTGCATCACCAACTAAAAACCAGTACCTGATATAAATGTGTTATTGCTCCAGGCTATGCAGACCAGTCAAATCCTTCCATCAGATTCACACAGTTTCTTTTTTACTGAGTTATCATTGATCAAAAGGATGAATACACAAAATAAAATGTATGAGCATTGATATTTTTACAAGCATAACTAGCTGCATCTAGCTTGACAGTGTATGAAGGAAGACAACAGCTGTTGGATGTTGTTTTTATTTGTGTTTATAGTGAAGAGTCTTTTGGGGGGGTTGCTTCAGGGGAGTGTGACTCTGGTGAGGAGATCGAATGTCAGTGTTGGTGCACACATACTCTGTTAGGCTGAGCGTTCATGAGGTTATTTATATCACCAAGATATTTTCTACTGAAGTACCGTCGGAGTACTGCAAGTCTGTCAACTGGGGTTGTTTCTGCTGACTTAGTCTTTGCAGTAGACTGTGATTAGTATGACCTTATAGATGGGGTTCAGTGACATGTAAAGGAGGGTGATGCCAAGGTTAGAGCGGATAGCTGGCCAGGAAATCTTCAAAAGTTAAATCGGTGTTTGTCTCTCTCCTCTTCAGCGATTGGATGGCTCCATAAAGGGAGAAATTCGAAAACAAGCACTTGACCACTTTAATGCAGAAGGCTCAGAGGTATGTAATGTAATAATTCTTCTGACTGATACTAACAGAGACCCTAGGTCTGGAAATAGGATTTTGCCATATCTATTCAGTATGCAGTAAATAAAATTTTATATATTGGGTATTTGTTTAGTTTTGTTTTTATGGCTATCAAACAACTACAATTTTTCACATTCTCTCTGTATAATATTGGAACAGAGAGAAAAATGACAGGAGGCTGATGTTTAACATTTATTTTTTATTTATGACAAATCCAAATCAAGAGCCATTGCACTCATATAATCAACATATAATGTCTACTTCAGAAATATTGCCTTTTTTAAATATGAAAATTAAAATATTTTAATTCCACTCTACACAAGCTGCTGCTTACTTTTGATTTGTCAAATTATCCATTTGAGTGTTTTGTTTTTGTTTTTTAAGTTAAAATGAACTATCAGAAGCGAATCATTGTCGTTCACTTCAGTGATGTATGCACTGTCAGGAAACAAGAAGCTGCTGACAGCTAGACGGCAAGTTAAGGGTGCAGTGAAGGGACAAAATAGCCACATGCGAAAAAATGATGCGTTAATCCCAGCCATTTAATTGATTGTGGTTAATGCATTAATACTGACAGGTTTTTTTTCTGTATTGATTATTAATATTGTTGTAAGATGCATCTTCCACAAAAAGCATATACAGCAATGTCATTATACTACATTCAAACAAAAATGCAGTACATGTTGTACTTGATTTTAAGGTAGTAGCATGTGCAGTGTGTATTTGATAAATGATGCCACCAGGGTCAAATAGAAGTGTAGAGGATCTGTACTGTAGTAACAGATGTTTTGTCTGGTTTTTAGGACTTCTGCTTCCTGTTGTCCACCAGAGCCGGAGGGTTAGGCATTAACTTGGCCTCAGCAGACACTGTAGTCATTTTTGACTCTGACTGGAACCCTCAAAACGACCTGCAGGCACAAGCCAGGGCTCACAGGATCGGACAGAAGAAGCAGGTAATCCATGGCTCAAACCCACAGCTGCCTTTCTAGGTGCTGCATAATTAGTAAGACAATTGTATAAGAATATATCTGTGTATTGTGTAGGTAAATATATACCGACTGGTCACCAAAGGAACGGTGGAGGAGGACATCATTGAGAGGGCAAAGAAGAAGATGGTTTTGGACCATCTTGTCATTCAGAGAATGGACACCACTGGTCGAACTGTACTGGACAGCAACTCAGGAAACACAAAGTAAGATTTGATCTTTTGCATATTGACAGTTTGATGCCTCTGTACCAGTGAATACCAGTGAATATGATAGCTCAGTTGTGATGTGTAAATTTCTTCAAATAATGCAAAAACATGCACTTGGACTCCATGATGACCCAGTTAGCTGTAGCTGGTCAGAGACCAGGGTCATGATGGCCTCCCCAACACTGTTCTGACTTGTCTTTGGAGCTCTTCAAGGGAATCATTCACATCTGTAATTCATGTCCTCTTAGAGTCAAGGTGGTACTGGTTAGATTTTGGTAGTCAGAAGTGAAGGCTACAGTAACAGCATTAAACAGGCCATACATGCTGTAACCCAAAGTTCCACACAGCAATATTGATAAAATTTCACACAAATATTTAAAACTTTATACAATCCTGGATAAACATGGGTATACCTTGAAACTAGTCTGTAGTAAAGCAAAAAACCTGCTAAGCAGTGGTTGTAGTTTAATGTTGAGATGCTGAGACATGTGTGTTCATTTTCAAAATTCTTGCTTTTTTTCACAGCTCAAACCCTTTCAATAAAGAAGAACTGACTGCTATTCTCAAGTTTGGTGCAGAGGAACTTTTCAAAGAGGCGGAAGGAGAGGAGTCAGAGCCTCAGGTAGTACAACGTCTGGATAAACTTACATTAAAATACCTGTTATATCATTACAACATTAAACCAAAATTTGTCTGTTTCTGTAGGAGATGGACATCGATGAGATCCTGAGGTTGGCAGAAACAAGGGAAAGTGACCAGGGCTCAAGTGCTACAGATGAACTTCTTTCTCAGTTCAAGGTATCCACAGACTTCAGACCCTGCTCTAGTTTAAGTCCAGTCCGAGCCCAGTCAGATATACCTTCCTTTGAACTTTTCTCAATCCATTTTGCTTGGTATTACAGGTTGCCAATTTCTCAAGCATGGAGGAGAACACTCCAGAGTTTGAGGATAAGCCCATTCGTGACTGGGATGATATCATCCCTGAGGAGCAGCGACGCAAAATTGAGGAGGAAGAGAAGCAGCGGGAGATGGAGGACATCTTCATGTTGCCCAGAAGCAGGAGCTCTAACAAGAGGGTAAGAGGAGAATTTCCAGATTTTATTTAGGAGAGAAAATTATGCTTAATCGTTTTCCAGTACAGAGCCAGCTTCCAGCAGGCTCGCAACATTTGAACCGGGTTGTAATGAATTCCACTTTTGTTTTCATGTCCTTCAGGCTCAGGCTAATGATAGTGATAGCGATGTGGGCTCCAAGCTGAAGCACCGCTCCTCTGGCTCTGAGAGCGAGACGGATGACAGTGACGATGATAAAAAGCCAAAGAAGAGAGGCAGACCTCGAGCCCGGAAAAACAACGTGGAGGGTTTTACTGATGCTGAGATCCGCAGGTAAAGTATTCAGTATAATTTTTTTGGTGACAGTGAAGCTCAGTAGCATTTGGTAGTGTCATTTAATGATGTTTCAAAACTTCATCAACAGGTTTGTTAAGGCATACAAGAAATTTGGGTCTCCACTTGAAAGGTAAGAATATTTTTATCGTATTATGTGTATCTAAATTATTTCATTTGCTTAACAATGACAAATGAAGTGGTTTAACAGACGTAATTGCGCCTCTCTGTATTAAGGTTAGAGGCTATTGCCCGAGACTCTGAGCTGGTGGACAAATCCATAGCAGACCTAAAGAGACTTGGTGAACTGATTCATACCAGCTGTGTGACTGCAATACAGGAGCACGAGGAAAACATGAAAGAGAATCCAGTCGAAGGTACATTGGTTTGACTTTTTTTACACTTCTTTCAGATTTGACTATTTTTCCAGGCCCTATAAAATGATGCACGATTTTTTTTTTTCCCAGCCAAAGGTCCTGGGAAAAGGAGAGGAATTAACATCAAGATCTCTGGAGTGCAGGTCAATGCTAAGTCCATCATCCAGCATGAGGAAGAGTTTGAGCCGCTGCACAAAGTAGTGCCATCCAACCCTGCTGAGAGAAATAAGTAAGATACTGCTGAAAATATGAAGGAGAGACTGGGCTTCAAGATAAAATGGATAGAGAAGGTTCATCTGTGTTGCACATGAAATGTGACAAAAACTCTTGTGTATCCACAGGTTCAAGCTGACTTGCAGGGTCAAGATAGCCCACTTTGATGTGGACTGGGATCTGCAGGATGACATTCAGCTATTGCTTGGTATCTACGAGCATGGCTTTGGTAACTGGGATCTGATAAAGACGGATCCTGACCTTAAACTAGTTGATAAGGTAAGTATCTAAGTGCAAATATCTAACATGAAATGGAAGATGGATGTTTCATTTTAAGGGATAATGAAATAAAATAAAATATAAAACCATCTCTTTATTAATTAAATTTACTGAGATGAATTAATCAGTCCAACATTTGCTTCCCTTTGCACAGATTCTTCCAGACGATCCAAGCAAGAAGCCTCAGGCTAAACAGCTGCAGGCAAGAGCCGAGTATCTTCTGAAGCTGCTGAAGAAAGAACAAGAGAGTTCGGACTTGCCTAAAACAGGGGAGGAGGTATGTAGCTATTAGTGATGAAGATACAGATCCATGCGGCTTTTCAACCCATGCAGTTTGGTCTTGTTATACACAAGAAGTCCCCTTACACCTCCAAGTCATTCATGCAATCCTTTCGTTTGAAGGTTAAAGTGAAGAAGAGGAAGCCACGGGTGAAAAAAGACAACAAGATTCTCAAGGATGATCAGGGCAATGACATCTCACCCCCCCGCCTTTCCGACAACCCATCAGAGGAGGGTGAAGTCAAGGTTAGCCATAAATGACCAACTGCAGTGTCAAATGTGAGGCGTAGGCATAGATTTGTCCCTGTGTGTGGGTGCTGTGGTGCCTCAAATACATATAACTCTTTAGGCTCATGTAGGATCCTATTTCAGCAGATGTGTTCCTATTCAATACGTTAGTTACATATAGAGACTGTATAGAAGTGTTTTCTTTTCCCTTTCCCATACCTGCTGTAGGTGTGGAAAATGAAAACGGATATCACTTCAGGTTTATTAAATCTTGAAGGGCACTGCATTCTCATCTGATGTTACAATGTTGCCACATCAGTCTATAAGTTAGGAAACAACAGAGCCATTCCACCCCCATCAGAACAGAAATGTGTATTTCAGCAATATTCTAAGGGGAGAAGATGAACAGATTAATAGTGGGCTGACAATGTTGAACTTTCATTGTTCATCTTTTTCTCATGTTTGGTCAGGATGATGGAACTGACAAGTCCCCTGCCAAGAAGAGACAAAAGAAAAAGGATAACAAAGAGAACAAAGAAAAACAGGGAACTGTCAAAAAGGAGGACGGGGACAAAGACAAGAAAGGCACCAAGTCCAGAAAAGAAAAGGTATTTCAGAAACGTTTTAATGGCCCAAACATATGCGCTTTACTTGGTGTGTTTCAAATGAACATTAAAAAGTGAGGTCATTCATAAATTAATGTTAATATTGATTTTGATCCATCCATTGGGGTGCCGCACATTATCAGTGGTAAAATTCAAGCTGCGACTAGTGGACTCAGATAAATTGACTTAATGTCTGTTATTTTTTCCTTTCAGGCTAAAGGAGCCAAAGGGAAGAAGACTCAAGGTCCAGTTCACATTACAGCTGGGTCTGAACCCATTCCCATCGAAGGAAAGGAAGATGATGAACTTGACCAAGAAACTTTCAGTATTGTGAGTTTCTCTCTCTTTATTATCTTTGCTATAATTCAAATTCCTTTATTTGTCCCCAGGTGAGGAAAGTGGGAGCAAATTACAACACAGCAAAATATTACATTGGGTAAAAACAGAAGAAAAAATTGATAAATATTCATTGAGAGGACACGTGATAAGAAAATACTAAGTTTGAAAAGTGGCATTTGATCAGAGTAAAAGGGCCATGTCTATAGAGTTGTGTGTATGTTGTTGTCTTTGTTATTCAATAACCCAACCAATTTATGTGTCTAGTGTAAGGAGCGCATGAGGCCGGTGAAAAAGGCGCTGAAGCAGCTGGATAAACCAGACGAGGGTCTGTCTGACCAGGAGCAGCTCCAGCACACACGCACATGCCTGCTGAAGATCGGAGACCGAATTACAGAGTGCCTTAAAGCCTACAGTGACCCTGAACATGTCAAAATATGGCGAAGGTAAGATGGCTGGATGTGATTTTGACCAAATGAATCATTCCAACCTGTGTAACCCATGTAATGACTGATTTGGTACTTTTTTTTGGCAGAAACCTCTGGATTTTTGTATCCAAGTTTACAGAGTTTGGTGCAAGGAAGCTTCACAAACTTTATAAAATGGCACAGAAGAAACGATTACATGAGGAAGAGGTAAGTTGTTCCTGTCTCACACTGGTTTATTAAGACTCTTGAAGTGTGGGCGATGTATGTAACCAACAGTGAAATTATCAGTGAAATTATCAGTGAAATTATCAGTGAAATTATCCTGTGACATTTCCAGAAGGAGCAGAAGAAGAAGGATGATCCTGCTGGAAGGGTTAAATCTTTCAGGCCAGAACCTTCTGGTTCTAGTCGAGACTCCATGGGTACACAGCCATCCTCCAAATCCTCATCTCATCAGACTCAGTCAGGCCCCCATGGACACCATAGAGAACCGTACAATGCCTCTAATAAGCGGCACTTTGGCAACGATGGTGTGTCTGAATATATGTATAAAATGGGTAGAAATTTCTTAACAGTGAAATGTAGACCAAAAATGTCATTATGTAGAATTACGGAAGTGCTGGAACTCCCAAACCTTTACAATGGGGAGAGAAATCATCAGAAATTTAGTATAAACTTTTTCATAATTCATTACAGATCGAGGAGACTGGCAGAGGGACCGTAAATACAATTACCCCAGTAACAGTAACCAGTCATGGCAGGGAGACCGACATCATCCGTATGATCCACATCGCTACAAGGATCACTATGGTGATCGGCGTCCACATGGCGATGCTTATCGGAGCTCAGGCAGTTACCGCAATAACAGCTCCCCTCGAAAAAGGCCATATGAGCAGTACAGCAACGACCGGGACCACAGGGGTCACAGACCCTATTACGACAGGTGAGGGGACCTGGTCTGGCTTTTTGGACAAAGAATGGTGTTTATCTGTTCACTAAACTTGCTGTGGTTGATATTTCAGGCATCCAGACCCCAAAAGAAGACGGCCTGATGACTTCCGTCCCAACTACCACCAGGGACGGGAAGGCCCTCTGCAGGACTTCAGGAGGATGCCGGAGCACAGGCCAGCTGGTCCACCTGGGTCAGAGCACTACACCAGGCCATTCCACCCTGAAAAACCCCCTCCATTGTTGGACCCCCGCTCCCCGCAGACTCAGAAATCTCCCCAGGACTCGCGCTCGCCTCTAGAGCGACCTGTTGACCCGAACTCTGTGGCAGACCCGAACTGGAACAACAGGAAAACATAAGGCCTGCCAGTGCAGACACTGATCTGGGAGTTTTGTCCAGGGCTAAAGCCACACATTGCTGCTGAAGGACAAGTCTGGACTCGCCAATCATAAGCTCACAGTTGGAAAGGGAATCAACATGTACCCTCTTTACCAGCAAAACCAAACTATTTTGCTTCGCCTTTCCTGCTCCACCCCCTCAGTGACTTTGGCTGAGAAAGATGTGCCCTGAAGGAAGACGTTTGCTTCCTTCTCAACCTCACATTGGAATAATACTAAAACAAGCCTCTTTATTTAAATGAAATGACCTGATCAGTCAGTCACAAGACTGAGTGAAATGCTCATGGATGCTTAGTCCCATGGACTATTATCTAAAGAGAATTTAGGATACATGAACTGTTGACTGATCTAAATCCTAAAAGTGCCTGAAGGTTTTGGCCTTTTTGAATGGTAAATGTATGGGATTATTCCCAAAAGGAACCCTGGCATGGACATAATTTGTTTTTGTTTTTTTTGTTTTTTTGTTTTTTTTTGCATTTAGCTTTAAGTCTTGCAAATTATGTCATTAGAAGATTTCAGTACAAAAGAATGTGTAAAGTGTTGTCATCTGCACCTTTAAAATGTCTTGAACATGTAGCTGAACTGAATCATGGAGTTTCACCATGTGGGTGGCACAGTGGGACGGTCAAGTTGTTTTTGAATCTTGAATGATCAGCCAGTATGTTTCCTCCAAATACTCAACAGGTCGTTTGAAAAAGGTTTTAACAAATTCACTCTTCTCATATGTACAAATTCATGATGATTTCTTTAACTGTGTATCTATATTAATCATTGCAGTCCTGTTTGGTTCACTTTAATCACTTTCCTCCTAGTAGGCCCAATGAAATGGATGCTTTGTAAGCAGTATTTATTGCAACAACTTGTGGAAAGGTTTATAACACTATGACTTGGAACAATCCTTGACTTTTGCCTTTCAGTATTATGATGGTTAAGAATGGTACTTCGGTGTAGTTTCATTAATTCATTAATTTTTCCACCAGTGTAGGTATGTACGTATGAAAATGCTATGTTAAAAAACATTCATCTATGGTTTGGACATGCTGGTTCACTGACAGTTGTGCTGTTGCTGGTGGGCCGTTTATGGGTGATCAGGAATGATGGTGTTTAATTATGTTTATGTCACTCTTTTCCTGTGCCAAATCTTGTCCGTTTCTGCCCCCCCATTCCCCTTTTTTTTTTTGCTTCCCCATTTGTGCCTTATTTATGGGTGTATTATCATACTGAATATTGGATCATGGACAGTATTTGTATTAATACAGACAGGATGTAGTATTAAACAGTCAGATTTTTAGGTAGTTGCTAAATCATGACTGAAAACTGGTGAAAGGACCACGTATTTTGGTCATTTGTAATGTGGATCTGTGATTTCTGGAAGAGTTGAAACTTTGAGGGGGAAAATGTAAACATAAATCGCGTGTGTTTTGTCCGTGGCACTGAGCCGACTTGTTAAAGTGATCAGCCAGCCATCTTTTCTTCCACAGTAAGCAAGTTACGGTTCCTGTATCATATGTTCTTTAAGAAAGTCTAAATAATTTATATTTGTCACAAAACCACTCATGAGATATGCTGTACATATGTTTGAACATATGTAATAAACTTTGTTACGCAATTGCTGACAAGGACATTGAAACTTTCATTAACACTTAATCAGGGCTGCAAAGATTAACAACAAATTTTCAGGGCTGGTGAGTTTTGAAAAAAAAAAATTTTGGTCTTTCATGTGTCAAAACTTATAGATTATTTAAAGGTCAGAATTGGTTTGAGCTCCAGAAGTACCCTAAAAAAGTCTGTTCAAATACTCTCACATCCTCTATGAGCTGGAAAAGTCACAATGTGATGCATTCAACATGAGTAGTCAGATTTGAGCATGTTATTGTGATTCCTCCTGATGATGACGACATTAACCACATCTACGTTTATAGTTTTAGGCCCAATAGTTATATTAGCACCTTAGAGCCAGATATGTGTCAGAAGGATCTAAGGCAAGTTTGAAAGACAGTGAGGGAACAGATTGAGAGCAGAGAGACCTGTGCACCTGCCTGTTCCTTATTATCTAATCAGCCAATCATGTGGCAGCAGAGCAGTTCATGAAGTCCCGCTGAGACAAGCTGGGAATCACAGTTATCTGTTTAGATCAGAACTGGAGCATTTTTTTTAAAATGTGATCGCAAATTGATTTTGACTGCCACATGTGTGTTGGTGCCAGACAGGCTGGTTCAAATTTTTCCTGAATGACTGATCTCCTGGGTTCTTCACACACAACAACTCTACAGAGTTTATTCACCTGGTGGCTGAAGGAGGTCAGGGGAGAAAGGCCAGACCACGTCACAGTCTGACTGTTTGAGCCAACAGCAGAAATCCGAGGTGAGCGCATGCTGACCAGAGCTGGACAGATGAAAACTTGCACCAACAGGATGAACTACGGGATCGTGGAGGTGTCATGGTAGGATACTAATCAATAATTTGCTCTGTATTGTTGCTGACCACGGTTACAATTTACCATCTTCAAATGCGAGTGCAGTCTGTAGAAAGTTATGATTGAAGTCTTGACATTTGCTTAACAATTGTTTCTCACTTCAAACATTTCTCCATAAGTCAAAACAGACTTTTATGAATCACACATCAAACATGAACTTGAACACAAATGTAGGAAGGATATCTCTGTATGTAAATGTTCCTTTTGAAATCCACAATGCACCAAAGCACATAAATTGTATAATCTTTGATAATGCGTCTTAAACAGGACGAGGTGGACATGAAGCTGGAAAGGCACGCTTTACCGAAATGGACAGAGAAACAAAAGTTTACTTCAAATTATTCAGGACATCAAATCAGCAGCAAGAAAGTTAAGACTAGTCTTAAGACACAGCTCTGAGTTCCAACAGAAAACTCATCAAAAACTTTGTTTGGGATGTCTAATTCAAGCGTATCAGGACTGAACAGATGAGTCAGACAAAATGATAATGTTAAAGATCAAGCCAAACATCTGCCGGAAACTTAAACCCATTACATCTTATTTTTAGAAGGTAAACACTAACTTTGTTAAAGCTACTAAGATTCAAATGTTCTTGTGAAAATCATGATTTTTCTGTCATGTCATATATATATATATATATATATATATATATATATATATATATATATATATATATATATATATAAAAAACAAATCAAAACACAGTCATAGCAATATTAATGTTATCACTCACAAATGCATATAAACTTTAAAGCTGATTTAATTTTCCTTTAAACAAAGCTCCTAACTCTGACTCTTTTACTAAAGATACAACAAATTCATCTTTACAGTAGGGGGCAGTCAAACACCAGGCCACATGCAAATTCTGGCTTATTTTGAAAAGAAGGATTCTCAGACTAAACAGCAAATGAGACAAGAGGGCAACTCATTAACAACACATTTTCTTTTATTCAATAAATAATTTACATTATAAACAGCTGGTGGTGTGTGGCACCATATTTGCTTTACATACAAACACAGTTTGAGCTTTCTGGCAAATACCAATCAGCTATTTTTTTTTTTCTTTTAATTCTTTTTAACCATTACAAGCCTGACAGAGTTTCAGACAAAATAAGAGCTAAATGAAAGAGAAAACATAAAGTGCTTTAAACTCAAAAACATGAGCGCCTCAGAACACATTGTATATTCCCTATTTTCTAGATAAGGAGCACTGCATTCAGGGTGTTTTACTTCATCTATGATCAAGTGAACAAAAGCAACCAAAATTTCTGTGTAGTGTTTTTGAATGCTGTTTTTTGCTTCTTTTTTTTTTTTTTATACTCTGTTCTGTGGCGTTCACGTCTTCGGAAAAAAAATCCCTTTTCAAAAAAAAAAAAAAAAAAAGGTTCACATTCACCAAATCATCTGATGTACAAAAACTGGAGTGATAAATTCAAAACACAACTGATAATATACAAATTTAAACTCACAAAACGTATGTACAATCTCACATTACACATGTAGAACCATATACTGTAAAACTCACAATACAAATTACATCTATTAACACAAGATTCAACGTTACAATCATTTATTTGTATGACTTTTTTTGTTGTTGTTGCTGTCAAACTACACCAATACATATTCCAAATAGCAGTAGTAAGGCCTGCCAAATACTTCAGTGTAAAGGATAAATGACCAAACTGTAGTAACAGTATCTACAGGGATGACTTGCACATTAACAGATACTGTAGCTGTAACTGAGAGGCAAACTTTATCATAAAACCCAAAAAAGCTTAAAAAAAAAAAAAAAGACTGCAAAAACCGAACCAACTGCAGCTTTTACAGTGCATGCCCCTTTCATTTTTCTGCGTACTGCAAATTTCACCCACAAACACAAGTTATATACAATTACGAACCCCCCCCCCCCCCTTTCTTAATGTGAACAGTTAAAGACTGAACGATGAAAATTTGAAAATTCAGTTGTTGAGGAAATGTTGGCACAAGGGCTTGTTCTTTGGCAACAACTTAAGCCATGAAATCACGTTTACAGACATATGCTTATCATTTAGTCAATAAGCCACGGTCAGGTCAGCATACCGGTACTGTAGAAAACGCTAAACTGACATCTTTACAGCAACACCAACAGTATCTATGCCACTGTTACTTAGCATGGAGAGTTTAAATCACAAATATCTCTTGAAGAGGTGTCAGAGTTTTGATTGGTTGATATACATTGTGTAAACGCTTCAAGTGCCCTTAACTTAGTTTGTTCTTTTGCTTTCTTTGTAGCTACATTCACATTATAGACGTACAATACAAAACACTGTCTGATCAACACATTAGCTCGAACAATGGAGGAAAAGGCTCTATGACTGGTAATGATGTACAAATGAAAATAGGTAAGTTCTTATCAGGTCCCTTTTGGGATTTGCTACTTGGCTGATAGAGTCAGTTTGAACAGACTGGAGTGCCTCATCCTCTCCGTTTCAGAAAATTTGGGTGCAACAAAAAGACACAGGATGAATTTCTATCACTGGAAGTTTGTTATCTAATTTCTGGGAAGACTCCTGCACCCGTGAACACATGAAATGAACCACAGACGGTGGATTCTATACACATATTGTACTAATACACACACACATCAAAACACACACGCACACATAACCTAACAATATGACCCATTAATCTCCACAGCAGACAACTGGAGACATTGCTCTGACATCCTTTTGGCTGAGTGCTTCCTCCACAAGGCTCAGGCTTTTCCAAAGCTGGAAACTAATCAAACATAGAGCTGCTTTTGGCCTTAGGTTAACAAAAGCCCCTGTCAGGTCCTCTTGCTTCACCACATGAGCCACAGAGAGCTTCACTGGCTTGGCACCAATGAGGAGATCAGGGGAGGGAGGATCAGCAAACCCCTCTTTCTGCAAAAGATCATCTTGTCCAGCTTCTCAGAGGCATGCAACCTCGGTGAGAATGCAGGATTTAATCCCAGGTGGATATCCTGAGCTCTGGGCTAGGTGGGCTCTCTCACCACTGCTCTCTTCAAAGACCAGTACTATGAAGCAGATAAATGCATGTGATGATAGCTGGACTCCCTTGTCATTAGACTAAAGTCAAGACATGACAATACAACTAAAATGAGACTTGGGGCTGGGATGACCCTAGTGGCCAGCCCCAGGTCTCCCCACAGAACCGGAGCAGAAGAGAGGAGCCAGTGTATGACACAGCGATGGTACTCTAACACTCACTGACAGATACACCATGAGGATATTGTTGTGGAGGGACTATAGATGAACAGTGCAGCACTCAAGCCACAATAAGACAGCTAGGAGGTTGATGAGGAAGAGACAAAGTAAATCTTTGCCCTTCTGTGCTGCATTACTCATAAAAGCATCTTTTTCAAAGATGTGGTATCTGTTGCTGTTTGAATGGAGCATTTTTACATCCTCAAAGGCGTAATAGGCTGCCATGGTGAAATTAATGTCTCCAGAGGAGAGGAGATCAAACACACAGGACTGAAAGTACAGATCCTCCACCGGGAGTCGCTCCTTGCACTTGGCCTTTGCGGACTGGTAGGTAAAGCTGTGAGCCCCCGCACCACTCCTGGCCCTCCCTGGGCTGTGGGCCTCTGCTGCTCGAGCCCTGAAGTTCCTGAAATCGATGCGTTGGTTGGCCGGGCATCCGTGAAGACACAAGTACAAGTCCTGGTTGTCACCTTCTTCCACAGAGTTCACGACTTCCTCCGGCATCCGCACGGCAAAGGTCAGGTAGCGGCCTACCTGCCGCACCACTATGGTTGTTCCGATGTACCTGGCCTGAATCTCCACATGCTGCCCGGGAACCTTCTCCACCACGCGCAGGGTGTTCGCTCCATGCCGGTCCCCTCCATTCTTGGAGCCGTCTGCAAACGCAGCTGGCAGTTCATCCGTCTCTGCATGGTACATTTTCTGGTCCACACATTCTTGGAAATTCTTAAAGATGATTGTCAGCTGCGGGATGACAGACAACAAGAAATGTCAAATGTCAAATTGTGACACTGCGATTATCTTAGACTTAAAGCTCCTCAGAAAGGCATGCATGTATTTGTCTGCCCACATACAGAGTCATAGGAAACGGCAGTAACTGCATCAGCTTTGGAACGGAACTAGCTTATACTTTTGCATTAAGCACAAGTTTCTGCAATATGTGCCATCTACCCCACTTAAGTCTCACATTTCAGCATTGGCTCAACATGGGGGAGGCCAAGGTAAACGCCCTCAAAAAACATGAGTCTCCGCCATGTAAAATCAGGCCTCAGTTTGCAGACACAAAGACGATCCATTCATTGCAGTGAAAAACCTGCCTGTGAACCCCAGAACTATGCTCCAGGGAGTGGCATGAAGCCAGGACGGAGCGATATACTCTGCAGCTAATTAAGTGCGACCGGTCAGGCCTCAGCAAGCTTGGTTTCATCAGGACACCAATGAGGCTTTGTCAGAGAGGTGACAGTACAGTCTGGGGACTGTGATGTCTGCTCAGTTGGGACAGAAGACAAGGGGAAGTCGACAGAATGCTTAATTCATCTGTTGGACCAGGTCTGTCTCTGTTCCCCTTACCATCAGCTAACATTTCCCACCTACATCAACCTCAGTTTTTTTTTTTTTTATATTCCTGTTTAATTTCTTAAGCTTTTAATGAAAACAATCACAGGAAAATGCCTCTTATCCCTCCATCAGAAGGAAGATGGAAGTACGCAGACGGTTTTATTTGCTGTAGCGACAGCAATGTACCAACATAGAGCTCTGCAAACGCAGATCTTTTACCAGAAGGGCCTTGTTTGCACAGGTGGCATTGGCTGCTGCCTTGTTTTCCCTTTGTCCAGAATCAAGATCTTAAAAAAGCTCTCTCATTTGCTTCCAAGAACAGCACTATAAAAATGCCATTACTTTAATAGCTAGAAAAAAAAAAGAATGCTTAATAGAGCATCATTACGAAAACTTGATTACAGAAAATTATAGTTTATACAAATGTGATTAAGGACAAAGTCCTCTTATGCCTCAGACTAAAGTTACAATAAAAGTGACTAAGATCCATAATCACTGCTGTCAAAACTTCGACAAAACTGGACCAACTCTGGGTAAATTTGCCAACAAATACTCCTACTTCTTTGTTTTAGCCCAACAGTTCTAATGAAAACCATTTTTGGGAGACAGCCATGCAAACTAACCAATACATCATTAAACTAAACAACTAAAATAAGGTATGCACTGCTGATAAACCTATGAAAAAAAATCCCATAATATAAAAGACAATATCTACAGTTCTGTGCAGACACAACATTTTACTGGGCTCAAAATGGCTTTACTCTGAGTAGACCAAACATCAGCAGGAGCAGTGCACAGTGAAAATGGAGCCCAATGTTTTCAACACATTACTGCTGTTATAATACCAACATAATATTTCTAAAGCTTATCAAGGGCTCAACAATTGTGCTGGGCTTCTTCATCTGTCATTGTGGAACTCATCCAAACACAAACCAGAGTCCACAGACAGAAGAGTGGCCAGACAGCAGCCTTCACTGCCTGACCACATGAAAGTGACTCACACATACAAAAATATGAACATCTTAATATTCAGCTGTAGGCACTGACTTTTAAGGCCCTAAAACTGAAAACAATGATGGTTTGAAATTATTATTACAGCTCTGACACCATCTAAAGATTATTTTCATTCATTCTTTCATTGATTTTTCTTTTATTTTTTAATGGTTCAGTCTAAAAGCATTTCAGGGTTTTCTTCTCGTATTCACAGATAATAATGGGAGATGGGGGGAGAATGGGTAGACTGTAAGCTACTACTGATTATACTACTGATTATTCACATTTTCTGCTTCAAAAATACAAGTCTATTTAAGTAATAATCGAGCATTGCTACTGTTATAAAATAATGTTTTTCTTGAATGCAGCGGTGAAGAGTGTGTGTGATTCATATTTGCCATAATCATTTCTTTGGCTGACTGTAAATGTCAGTTTGAGGTCCACAAATGTCAAAATGTACTGACATTTGTATCTTCTTTTGGGATGATTTGAAAATGTTTGGCTTTTGTACCATAATTCAGACAAAACACAAAAATCTTAAAATGTCAGCATTGCCAGTGGATCATTTTGGTTTATAGAACCATGGTTGGATTGATCAAGAGTGATTAATTAGTGAATAGCCTGTAGTTATTGTCCTATATGATAAACACAAAAGATCCCCACCTTGCTCGTGGCAGTGGCCAAAGACCCTGGCACCACAGGAGTGTTGGTCACCTGGACAGACAGGTATTTGTTGTGGATGAGTGGCCAGGCTCCTTCCACCTTACATGTCTGAAAGTCATCTCCAAAGGTTCGGAGGTGCGGGTCTCCAAAGAACCCACAGTGGGTGTAATTGGGAGGCGATGTGTTACGTGGAAGGCTGCGCTCATAGTGGCACACTTCCGGACCATCAGAGCGTTCCTGGCTGTCAGGCAGGAGCGGAGGGGGTGGAGGAGGAAGTGGGGTCCGGGCACGTGGTTGGGATGTTGGCCCCTCCTTGGAACAGTTGTGTTGGCTCATTAGGTCCTCTATGCCATGCTGGGCGGAGTGGTATGCCAGGTCACCCCTGCAGGTGCGTGCGGTCCGGCGTACGCAGCTGTTGTATGCTCGCAGTGCTGTGCAAAACTCCTCCTCCGGTCCAGAGTTTGAGGTGGAAGCCCAAAATTCAGAATTACACTTGAGGATCTTGCACTGCAGACTCACTGTCAGGGAGGAACAAGAGAACGTTTGAACAAAGGGTGGGAAAAACAAACAAAAAAAAACTTAGGCTGCCACAATACTAACAAGTCCACAGACTAACCTCTAAATACACTTGAGATGGTATTGATGAAGGACAATGAATAGCCAAGACATAGCTAATCGTGAAAGAGCTTATGACTTAACTGAGCAACTATCCAATCAAGAATATCATTTCATGTCTAATGCTTGTCTAATGCTTGCGGAGCTTTAAAAGGTGTATCTCACTTTTCTTACATACTTTACATTCAACCATACACTTTTCTTATAATGGAAAAACAATAAACATTCTCTTTCGCCACATGCTTTATTTTTTTCATTAGTTTGCATCCGGTCAAAAATTTGCAGGCCTGAAACTTCCTTCAGGTCAACTTGGATATAAGGAAATCTCTCAGTTTACTGTGGAGAATGGTACTTCCCTTTCACACAGTGGCTTTTGGTTTATGTACAAATAAAAAAAAAACATTTGGGATCCTAATCTACACTTTCAGCGATAATGAACACTATTTGACTGCAGATTGTTGTCCCAAGCTTTAATGTCGCATCCGGCCAACTCTTTTCACAAATGTTCTTCAAATATTTTCCAGGATGCCCTGTTGCGACACCCTGTTTGACTAGCATTATCTTTGACTAATAGACCATTTATTTGTATGAGAAGGCTGTGAGAAGTTTCTCCATGTGTGTCTGGGAGGGGAAGGAGGCAACATCAACACTTTGAAGTCACACTTTAAACAATATCCTTCCACAAAGCTTCACCGCAGCTCTCAGCAACCCCCCCGCCACCATCACCACCACCTCTCCTTTTCCCACCCATTTGATAGATGGCAATAAACGTATCTCGATCTCGGGTATCGCTGCATTATCACCTTGTTGTTTGATGGTGAGTGACTTGAAGAGGGAAACTGATAAGGGTTTGGCAAACGCACAAGGCAAGTGAATGAGGTGTCTCCACTGCAAAAAGTGACCCATTGCAGCCACGTTATTGTCAAATTACAAACAGATTAAGACACACGAGTGTGGTTCCCTAATATAATGGTGCAGTGCCAAAACAGTGCTACATCTGAAGTGAAACATTCTTGGGTTTTTTTTTTTTTTCTTCACAAGGTTTAAAAAATAAAATAAATAAATAAAAAAAAACATTTATACCAAAAAAAAATTTTTATTATAGACTTTAAAACATTTCCACAGTTACACTCAAAACCACCATGATCTGTCCAAATATGGGTTACTTTATGTCTCACTGGTCATAATTAAAACATCATCGCCTGGACAAACTAAAGGATGGAAGAAAACTTTCAAGCAGCCAACGTGAAATAATAAGGAGAGCCCCATCCCCCAAACAAAACAACAGCTCCACTGTTGTGTTGCTTTGACTTTCTCTGCTAAAAAAAAAAAAAACAACAACAACAAAAAAAAAAAAAGTTCACATTTAGAAACATCTCAGAAACTGCCTGAATCCACCGGAATGAGCAGGCAGCCTGCTCACTTTAAAGTCTGTCACATTTTCCAAACTCCAAAACTTTTTCCGCTGCAACACAACTCAACACATCTCACTGTAATCGAACACTTTTTCTTTAAACCTTTTTTTATTTTTGCATTTAGGTTGATGCATTTCCAACCGGTTAATAACGTTGGATTATAAATATCACCTACTTCAATGTGCACATTAAAAAAAAAAACAGATCTTAAATGCGTCTCAAAAAGTGAGTGATTGAAGTTTAATCTTATATTACTTCATTATTTGGGAGCTGGAAACTTCGCTGCCCAACCTGAACAGGAGGTGAACTAGCTGTAACTTCTACGATACCAAACATACCGATTAAAGTTCTGATTTAGATTTTATTGGATTGATTTTTTTTTTTAAAGGTGTTTTCTTACCGGAAGGGAAGAGTGAGAGAAACACGGCGAGGACTCTGCACACTTCAAGCGCCGAGGGTCTTCCTCTTTTCCCCATAACCATCCATCCAGCTCGGGGTCGCACTTCGCTCCTCTCCCTGCTCAGACCGCATCAAGGAAGGGCAAAGTGAGAGAGATACAGCCGGTTAGTCCTGCCGGGAGAACTCAAACAAGTCCACAAAGAAGTCTTCCTCGTTTTATCATCGCCACCAGGTAAGGAGTTTGTGTTTTTTATTTATTTTTTTGTTTTGTTTGTGTTTTTTCTTCTTTGTCTGTATTTGTGAGTCGGCGTGAGAGTTTGCTCCGCAGCTCCAGCCGAGCTAGCTAGCTAGCAGTGAGAGCGGGGCCGCCTGCCTTCCTTTTAGGGGAGTGTCGGAGAGGTGCAGCCCCTGTGGCCCAGCGGACACACCGAGCCAATCACGGCTACTCGTTGTGCCCTTACACCAACCCCCCCCCCCGAAAGTTTCATGTTACATCTCAATGTGCAGACTTGTTCGACGACGGCCCACCAAGTGTTGGTGCACAACGCCATTAAAAAAAAAAGAAAGGTTTGATTTGCTGCAGAGATCCCAACACTAACGTCAGCGTGGATCCACACCTGAGAGGGGATTCAGGATTCAGACAGGGAAACACTGAGCTGTCAGCCACCAGCTTTCCTGCTCCACTCCTTCTTTAAAACTGATGATATGCCAAAAACCTTGTTAATAGAGGCCACAGGCTGACTTGTGCTGTGCAGCCAAACTAGTGTTCAAATCCACATGATTTTATTTCCCATTATAATGGAGCTCCCAACCGTGGCAACTATCTCGGGCTGAAAGTGGACGAATGCTTTAAAAAAAATCATGATCATAAAAAAATATTTCCATTTGACGATTTAAAAACAATCATCGTTGGTATTTGGTTTAAGTGTCTCACCCACTGTAAATGGCCTCAATGAAAACTGAAGCACGTCTTTACAACGTAGTGCGGCTATGTTGAAGGGTGCTGCTGCTAGCCATTAGTATCACTATCAACGATTCTTCCAGTTTTGTTTTGTTTTTGTTTTTTTTAGTCTCTAAGTTTTCCAAAGTCCAAGATGATGTGTTCATATGACCTGTAAAAGTCAACAGCCCAAAGCCCAGAGTTTGACAAAGACAGGTTTTTCATCCAATCCTCACATTAACATGGTGGAAAAAGCAATCAGTTGGCATTTATGAGTGACAAAAGATTGAGAGTATCAGTTGCCTTAATATTTGTCAGTTATCCTTTTCTTGATTGACAAATTGAACATGGACTAATAGCTTCAGGTTTACCGATCGTACTATCAGACATACTGTCAGGTCGGTTTGAAAGGAAGGAAGTTGGTTCTAACCTCCAAATCATAACCTGTCAAATCAAACAGTAATATCTCCCTGGGAAAGTAATGAACGGCCAATCATTCATAAAGGCTTTGCAGGGATAACTTAAAAGGCAGGATAATGAAATCTTACATCCCTTTATCTTGACATGAATATAATTCACACCTAGATTGCAGACAGAGACATGACTGTAGCAATTAGAAAAAAAATCGCTGCATTCAAAGATATTAAGTCAAAGTAATACTAAAATAAGCATTTAAGGTACTATTATGTGTAGTAATGATGGTAATTATGTCTGTAATGAAGTAAATTAATCCACAGGTATTAAATGAGATTAATTTTGAGACAAATCACAAAATATAATGCCCTTTTGTAATTTTAACCACCCAAAGAGCACATTAGGTAACCAAAGTCAAAACCAAAGAACACATTCACAGGTTAAACCCTGCAATGACAATGACCACAAGAGCTATTCTCATGTTTGAATTGTGTGTTGTCCTGATAACACTTATTTACTGTCGTTACCTTAAGAAAGCAAACATGTACATGCAGAAAAAAAAAAATTGCTTTTGCAGGTTGCCTTAAATTCTGTGAATAAATTTCCGCCACTGGAAAAGCAGCTAGTGATCCCTTCCTCAAAAAGGCCTAATACCCCCTCTTTTGATTGCTTTTCACTTGTACAAATGGCACATTACTGGTGCTTTTACTGCCATTTAAACCGAAATACTGGCAGATAGATGGCTGCGTACTCAGGTTGAGGCTGGCTATACAGTATTTTTCCATGGAGCGGTGAATGTCTTTGTGATTGCTGTCCCTGTCGTGGATGATGGATACATTCATGTACAATAAGGTCTGAGCCTATGCATGTTTTCAACAAGGGTGGCCCTGTGCAGGCTGATATCCTGCTCCAAGATATCGGGCCCCAGTATATGAACTCAGTGACTGGACCTAACAGGTAGAAGCTGCGCTGATATATAAGTATGGAATATTTTTAGCTTTTAGCTGAAGTAGTGTGGATGTACAATTAACGTGTGGTCAAAACACTCTAAAGGCAACCATGTAGATATGCCCTAAGTGTGCCTGATTCAAGTGTTAGATGAATGCTGGTAGAAAAACCTCAGAAACCACAGAATCAATGTCTGTATGTGTGATATCTGAAAAATAGATGGTGCAGAATGTCTACAAATGTGTTGACCTGTTGCAGTGACTTTGCAGACATGATTTTGTTCTCTTTTTGTTAAGTATTTGGTTTGTTTTTTAGTTTATTAGTCATTATAAGGAATAAGCTCATAATAAGTATTAGATATGTAGACACACTTGTCTAGTGATGATAATTTGATCCTTATCAGTCGATAATGAATTGTTGAATTACAAGTCTGCTATCCGTCCTTCAGTTAGGACAGTCCTAATAATTCCTTGTTCTCATCAGAAATATGTTATCATTATAATTAATGTTTACATCAATAGTTGATCAAGGCAAAACTATGCAGCTATTCTGATGATCAATTCAGTCAGTTCAGTCATTTATCAAGTAAAAATGCCAGACACTGTCCAAAGCAAAGATTCACCATTTGTCCTCATTCTGCATTACTATAAAGCTGAATGTCATTGGATTTGCACTGTCTGGTGGACAAAAGAAGAGATTTTACCATGACATGATGTAGTGGACATTTCCATGAAATAGACAAGTAATACACGGTAAAATGAATGATTGGCTGTAGCGTGTATGAGGCCAAACTACTGTGTTTTTACTCTAGATCAGACCTTTTTCTTACTGGATGACAGCTGTCAGTCAGCCTTACTGGCCCCAGTTTTGGTGTCTGCTAAGTAGTTTAATTGAAAACTGCAGGATTCCACATGGCCATGTACTGAAATCACAAACCCTTCATCCAGGAGGGAATATTTGCATGGAAACAGTGGAGACATCAGACAGATCACGTCTCCCTCATGCTGCAACAGGTAACAGTGACATATAATAATGGAACAATAAAAGCTGTCCATAAATCCTGGAGGTGTAATCCATTCAGGTTTTATGGCCTGCTGCTTTAACTCTGCGCTATCAGCTGTCAGAGCTGCTGTTAAAGGGATTAGGACGCAATCTCTGACATTTTGATATGGCAGGCGGTGCAAGTAATATATTGGTGAAGTGTTGCCTCTATTTTTTGCAGCCCACATTTCTCGGAGCATCTGTCCATGACAGTCACTCAGAATCCATCTTTCTCCTCCGACAGATGGCGCCTGTTCTGGACTCTGATAGAGAAACCTCAAATCATGACACAAACTCACATGGCATTAGGACAACCAAACCTGTCATTAAATCTGAGCTCCACGGACAGCTCGGTTATTGCTCTAATTACAGCTGTTATACAATTAGGATTTAAAGGGTGAAACTGTGTAGCCAACAGGCGCATTTCTCCAGTTGCGCTGCTCTGAGGAGGAATATCATCCTTTTATTCCCAGTCCGATAAAAGTCGCTTCGGTCATGTTTTTTGGTTGGGGAGAGATATAATGAATGCTGACAGTATGATGAAGAAAATATCGCTGTGTGGCTGATACAGCCAAGCCGACTTTTTTTTTTTTTTAAATAGTCAATTGCATTCACAATTTCAGTTTTTCATGTCTGACAACCAGCAAATAGATCAAGGTCTCAGCTGAAATCCTTTTTATCTCACGGCTGGAAAATTGACATTTTCTAGAGATTCGGAGAGCCAAGTCAAAACTGACACAACTCATCCGGCAGATAACCGCAACATAACAGTGGTTTCAATTCAAAGTAGGTCCAGAACAAATAAAACAAACCAACCTTGACGGCTGCATGGGCTCTCTGGACTCTGGAGTCCTGCAGGAACCCGGAGGACAGCGAACAGGAGAGGAAGCAGACTCCTTCAAAAAATATCTATCTATCTATATATATCTATATATATATATAGATATATATATTTAAACCCACTTCAGAAAGAGCACGTCCCGTCTGTCACAGTAATCCGAAATCAAACGCTCTCTGTGGTTTTCTGAGCGTGAAATCTGCCGATGTGTTCATGATGTCCACCGAAGAAAGTCCGACCTGCAGCCGAGTCACAGCGCTGCTTCTCCTCAGTAGGGATTCATTTAAACAGCCGCCGGACTCAGATCCGATCAGCCGTCAGCGTCTAACTTCTCTGACTATCAGTCGATCGGAAAGGAGACATTCTGATAGATTAAGTGCCCTCATGAATCCAAATGGTTGGTTATGGTGGACGTCGGGGAGAGAGAAGCCCTGAGGGCAGATCTGCCGCTGCTGCCGCCTCTCTCCGCTGTGTGGATGTTGTGAAATGGCCAGTTAGAAAGTGTGAGGAGACAATGATCGGCTCTGGGACGCCGCTGGGAGCCCCCACATCTCAGCTGTGAGCCCCCATCATCTCCACCAGTTCCTCTCTCAGACTGCAGGAACAGGAGGGAGCGGATCTGGAAAACAAGCCAAGATTGACTATTACACCCTTCTTCTTTTTTTTTCTTTTTTTTTAACAAGAGCAAGTGAAACTAAACCCTTGCATTCTCAGTGATACGTCAACCTCAATCAAATGCCAGTTTATTTATAGTTAAAGATATTTTCTGCCTTTATTCTGGATACTGACTTTTGTATTTGCACACAAAATTTTAAACTACTGCTCAACTCCTTAATAATTTCTGACATTGCCGCAATTGTCAAACCTACATCATCATCAGATAACCTCCAGCAGTCCCTCATCTTTTGCAAATCACAGGTTGTAGAAAGAGAAATCCATAATAATCAAGATTTAATGGCGGATCAGATGGACAAACACTTTGCAGCAGGGAAGAAGGGGGTGGGGGTGGGGGGTGTGCTCAAAGACAGAAAGGTCTGCATGGAGGCTGCACCTGTGTTTTAGGATCAGGCTGCATGCAGGAAAATACCACCACCGTCCTCCTCTCTATCTTTTCCAGCGTTCACTCATTACAACATAACTGGTCCTCTCTGTTTCAGTTTCCTGCTGATCTGGAAAATCCAACTCAGCCAGGAAGGCAGGGACTAACATTATCTGGCTATAGCAGCCTGGTTTAGTGTTCTTACTGTCTGACAGGCCGACACAAATATGCAGAGCTCATCGTTAAAAGCTGTCACAGTGAGCGTGTGATTTCACCTTCCATCAACAACAAGGGGAGATGCTATTTTCATGCAGCTACCAAGCCGATCTGTCACATTACATCATCCCTTTGTGCGTCCAGCAAGAAACTGACCCCTGTAATCCAGTCGTTTACTATCACAGCTCTGACCTGCCCTCTCCAGATGGCCACTGAGAGGCAGCATATTTTACATTGATGTAACAGAAGAACATGAAAGAGTGACACCCCAGTGTGAAAAGAATGGTTTCAGAGGTGCCGGATGCAGGCCCCATCTCAAACACAGCTGGTGAAAACGCTGGCTTGCTGAGGTATTATGGAAAGTTAACACAACCGATCTGCTTTGCATATCACTGGATTAATGAAATGCTTTGTGTGCGTGTGTGTCTGTTTGTGTGCTGCAGTTCAGTTTCTGCTCCATTTTACAGAACAAATCAGTGACAGACAACCATGTAACTATTATAGCAATAAATGAAAGAAGCATCCAATAATGCCAACTCTGGGGCGCCCTGTGATTTCTATAGTGGCCTGTGATGTAGTCTATGATAAGAATCTGTGAGGCTCAGACATCTTCAGCAAATAGCAACAAATATAGAGATAGAAAAAAACCTCTTGATGAAGAATGTATATTCAGGGAGCCAAACTGATACACACCTACCCTTCTGTTATAATAAGTTGCTGCAACAAAATAAACTCTTTAAGGCATATATAGGGTGAGCAAATGTAGCACGTTCAATTAATTTTTTCAGTTTCTGGTGACTTCCTCACTTTCTGTCTGCGATCAAAAGTTTGCAATCTGATGTTTGAGTCTATTCTCAGTCAAATCTTTGTTTCATAGATGAGTGACATTTTTTTTTCCTGGGACACACATTAAGAAAGCTCCTTAATCCTTGAACAGTTCTAAGTAACTGATCACATGTGGCTAGCGGACGTTCTTCTGAAACAGATGCAGGAAAAAAATACTTAGTGATTACATTTGTTTTTGAGTCAGAGACAGATTCGTAAACATCATATGTTGTTGCTGACCTTCCTGTTGCCTTTTGAATTCCCGTAGTGCAACGATGAACTCATCACAGCTCGTCATGCCTCCTGTTTCTGAGATGTCACGTTGTGTGGTGCTTTGGAAGCCTTCAAATAGATTTGACGACACATTCATTGTGGTTCACCTAAAAAAACTGTTAATTTTTCTGCGAACTGCAGTCTGTCTTGTACTATGTCCTGTGGCTACCATTGCAAAAATACAAAACATCCCTCAATTGATCCTCTCATTTGTGAGAATTTGTTGCTTTTCCTTCACTTCATGTGTTTGACTTTCGGTTGGACAAAAACAGGCCAGATATCGCTCAATATTGCCTCACAGCAACTGAATTGACTGTGAAAATATTTATTAATTTCAGTCCAAAACTATAATAGTAACACATTGATTGCATTTGAAATGAAAGGAACCATGTCCTTTACTGATTTTCTACAAGCGGCTTAAAGAACAGAAAATAAATAAATACATGAAAAAATTACCTTTAGGAATCTTTCAGATCTGCAAGACACTTGCTGTATTTATTTATTTATTTATTTTATTTACTCATGAATATATATGGATCAATAAGGTGAGTGGCATGATAATGGCAAGGTACATATTCTTTCATAATCAAGTTAAGATTATGTGCTGCATTGAGTATGATTTATTTGAGAAACATGGCCTATTCTTCAGGTTTGATATTTTGACCTGAAACACCAAGCTTGTATGGCTACATCAAACCTGAAGTCTGTCACTGCCATGGGTTTCTCATCTGTAACTCTGTTCAATGAGAGGCAATAACAAAACTAACCAGAAAGAGTCCCTTGAATTCAGTGTAGATATATGTAGACAAGATTTGTGCTTCATGTAGTTGATAGGCATTTAAAAAGAGTGGGAGGTGCATTCAGCCGCAGCGTCGCAGGTGTAAGCGTGAATGAAAAAAAATTCTATTAGGACATGATCTGTGGGGCTGAGACACTGTGTGGAATTACTGCTACTGTCAGTAGTAATGTGAATGCAGGAAGCTTACAAATTGGCCTGTTGGTGCACACAGAGGACGGGGCTTGAATGTGTAAACCCTCATTACAGAATCTCTTTTCTCATTTTAAGCAGAGGCGGTGAATTCATCCATCTTCTTCTCCTCCTGGTTTTTACCCTTTCAAAAGCCAGACTGAAATCCAGAAAGAATTATGCAAACTGTTTAATTCTAGATATGGACCGAACTAGACAGAGTGTGTACAGACTGCAAGACAAACAATTAGCTCTGCTGCTAAACAGAACCTATCTCAATGAGGGACACAACACATCAAGCCAAATTTCAGGGAGTCATATTAGTGCACGAATAACTGTCTTAGACCGTGAATGATCATCGCAATTTAGCACATGTGAAGGTTTAAGAAAACATGTTGGTGATCAATTGTGACTCTAGTAGCATGCAAGATGCCAAGAATGCATGAAAAAAAAAGAGCCTTATCTCACTAAAACAGCCGCCTTTTTAATTTACTGCTTCTGAAATTCCATGCAAAAAGTAGAGCACTATCTAAATATTCAGATAATGAATGTAAAATTAGATAAGGTTCAACTCCACAATGTGTGAAATGCCTTTTTGGCAATTTCATGTATAGTAATTCACAACTAATAACTTTCAAAAATAATTAAAACATTGGCATTATGCCTTTATGTCATAAAAAACAATCACTGCAATTTTTTGTTTAGCATTTTTAACAAAAAATGGAATATACCCCAATTTAGCAGTAATAATGTTGTAGGAATCATTATTCTTAGGACTATGCAGATTAACATAATAACCTAGAACCAGGGAACCCTTTATACTTGTGACTGTCAGCATTCTATAATGGTTTCTGTGGAAATACAACTTTGTGTCTTTGAATGGGTCCCTGTATTAGTACCAATATGTCCCCCTCCATATAAATTCCTGTTTTTATATATATATATATATATATATATATATATATATGCACATACACACACACACCGTCTGTGTGGAGATATTTATATGTGCATTTTAAGGTGAATGCTGCTAATGTCTGCGTGCTGGAAAACAAGTAGCTAATCTGAATTCTTCAGAGCCCTTTCATGCCTCAGCTTCTTTCTGCTCGGTTGTTGAACTTTCCAAGTATCCTGCAGTTCTGTCCTGTATGTGCAGCTGCTGGGGCTAAATCTTGCCCTTCCTTTGGTCCAATCTTGTCACAATAGCCTCAGTAAAAAATTCAAGTTTTTGCAGGTGCAAAAAAATTATTGACAGTCCAACATGTCTGTGTAGCTTTCATGCACAGACAAGAGCGACCATTTTAATGTTTATCATATGAGTTGGGTCAGATTGTACTCCTCACAAAGCTAAAATCCAATAAGACACAATCTAAAATTGAATCCCTACCAGCTAGTAAATCTTCAGTAACAAGGTTTTCATGGGTCATCGTTAACCACATGTCTCTCTCTTTTTACTTTGATCACACACATTGACTTTAAAGTTCTATAGACAAATAAGCTGCTTCTACAAATAGCACAACTCAGTCTGGTTCAGATTTGAAGTCACTTATTCACACATAAATTCCCCTCAAATTTTCACAATGTCTAACGAATAATGCCACGGTGATTTGCAATATGAATTGGCAGACATATCCAAGCTTTAAAATATCATCATAGGTAAGTTGCTCAATAAAATCTTAGGACAATCCATCCAAGAGCATAATTTCATCCTCAGCCAGTGGAGGCGGAAGAATTTGCAATTGAAAGGATCGTTTCAATACTGAAATATTTATAGTTCCCTTAAAACCTTTTGGAAAAGTGGAATTTAGTGGTGGCTGAAAGAACTCATTAATTTGAAGGTAATTTAAGAGTCATGCTATTTCCTTGACAGGCCAAAGAAGGGGATAATTTCCATTAGATGCTCCTAAACATTTGGAAATGTTTTTCGTATTGTTAGTGAAGACAACCGGGCCACAGCCCTGTGTGTCATCCATGTTCGTATCCCTATGCAGCCTATGTAGTCCACTCCATCTTTGTAAAGACCGCTGTGGTACATTAATGAGCTGTGGAAATGTCAGCACTTTGGGTTCAGATTAATTGAAGAGCCCGTGGACGTCTAATTACAGGAAAAAGACTCACAGATATTACCAGCCCTCTGAGACAGTAGACCTTTCCCCTGGGCTAAATGATGCTGTTATTGATCGTTATATGTAAAATGATACTGTAATTTCTCTGTCTCGACTTCTGCAATAGAAGCAGGTTAATTGGATCAGACCCTAAAAAGGAAAAAAAAAAAGGCAAGCATCATTGCTGAACAAGCTATAAAGGTTTGATTTGTTATGTAGATGCCTTAGCTGGAGGATTGTGTTTAATATGCAAAGAGGTTAATTAGCAGTATGTTGAAGCAGTGTGGAGCTCCACAGACCGGCCCTTCCCTCGTAACAGAGAGGAGATGGCGTCCGGTGTTTGGTCAGGTGTTTGCGGAACAGTGGAATGATGATGGAGGCTGTTGATGTTTTACTGACAGCTCTTTGTGGCAAACACCTCACACAGCATGGATCTTCTGGAAAGTTGTGAAACAGGAGGAGACTCGAGCCCCCACTCAGAAAAAATCCCAATGCCAGAGCCAAAATAACATGAATGAGTCATAGCTGCCTTCAGGCCACGTTGAGTTTATCTCCTCTGTCTCAACATGCAGGCTGGTCCTCTCACCTCTAACTTTAATTAAAGTGAGGCTTGGAGTTGCCACATATTTAACCTCATTGTAATATTATCCAACTGTGGAGTTATTTGAAAGTAAACGTGTTGCCTTTGACTTCCTTGGAGGTTCACGGCTAATTTGTGCAAATTGTGCAAAGGGTATGTCTCTAGATTTACTTATATGTGACAATTTACAGTGCCACCTTTATGTCATACAAAGGAAATGGTATTAGCAATTGATTTGCAGCCTGTCCTTGTCGAGTGGCAGTTAAGTTGTATTTTGTGAGGAGGAGAGGGAAAGTGAATTTTAAAGGTTTTCATTCCTAATCTAGGAAAAGTCTGCCTCACTCTGTATGCCTCTACTTGCCCATGCATTGTCTACATTTCCACTGATTTGTGCCAATCAAAGCAAGCAGAGGAAGAACCATACTTTTGGCTGTTCAAAGGTCACTGATATGACAAATGGCACATTAGGTTAAATAGGTTACCTTTTATATCGTGCTATCACGTGCCCTGACAGACACTTGCTGTTTGAACATGTAAATCCCCCAAACCTTTGGATAAAAAAAGAAGGAAAAATCCAGCTAATCTCAACAAAAAGCACTTAATATCCACTGAATTCAACAGTTCAGAGGAATGTGCTATATACAGAAGTGTGTACAATGCTGGTATAGATACCATTAGCCAAAATAAAAGAGTCCTTTGCTATCATCACATCGTGCACTGCTCTTGACCTGTGCAACCAATGAGGCACTGGGCTGCCAAATAAGCTCTGAGTGTTGAAAAAGAGTCCAAAAAGGCATGTAGGTACAGTAACTGAGAATATCCATGACAGGAAACTGTGACATCACAGATAGTGCACGCTCGGTTGAAGGGAATAAAGCAACACAACCACATAAACCAGATTCTGATAAACTAAACTAAACTAAACTTAAGATAAACATGTGTTTTTCTCACCAAAACATTGCCAGCTAAATAGTTGTTGTTGGTTTTTTTTAAGGTGCACAGATACCAATGTTGTGCATGATCTATGAAATAAAACTTCCCTTGAAGCCCCACTTGGCAGGTCTTTGTCTGTGGGCAAGCCCACAGCTCTGCTGCTGCATCTTGTTAATCAATTGGAAGAACTCTGCCATCCATTTAGCACATGGCCATTATGTCTGGCTATCCGGATAGGTGCTGGAGCTGCCACTTTAACTTTGCTGAAGGTGTGAGGAGCCAGGGAGAGTCTGAAAAGGAGCTCTTTGTACTTCTGAGCTGCACATTAAGAGGCAAGCAAGTTGTTCACTGTGCACTAGGTGAGCAGGAATGTGAAAACAACCTTTCTTTTAAATTGTGAATGCCACCAAAGCCAGGACCAAGACTGTTGTGTCTGTAGAGAGAAGTAGATCACACACTTTTGTTCTTAAAAGGCTACTGAGGATTCCTAACTGGCACAAATTGATCAGCCTAGCAGCGGATAGGTGAGACCTTAACTCCCACATTTGGTGACAGAGTTAACTTCATTCCTATGAAGAAGGAAAATATGTAGCCTTATCAAAGCACACCTGGATGCACTCTGGGCAAATCCATAATTCGTTTCCAATTTTGACAATATAATGAGGTGACAAGTTCTGAATTAATTTTCATTGAAGCATTGTGTTGGTACAACTGGTGTTCATGTCAGAGAGACCTGGAGTAACAAACACAGGGTGACATGGCTGAAAAATTGGCCCCGGCTTTGTTAGCTTTGTTAGTTTCCTTTGTGGAGCAATGCGAATGCTAACCCTATGCAGCACACTGAACAGCACTCAAATATTTGCAAGTCAAAATATAAGACCTGAAAATAATCTTTCTTGTAGCATTTGGCTGGAAGTGATTTATTTGTGCTATAATCATATTTTTTCAAGTTTTATAACTGAGCAAAAGTATGAACAAAAATGCAGTTAGGCATCTTGTCATTAGATCTTGAAACCGGACCTGTGACTGCGGATTTCATCGTATAAGCCTCCTAGGACTGTTCCTTGGATTGGCAAGATTAAATGTCAATTGTCTTGTTTGTCTCGTCAATGCTTTTTTCTTATTTTTTGCCACATATTTAATCTCTTCACTGGAACTGAAGCTTCAGTCAAAGTTTAGGTCACATTGGCAACTAATGCCATGATTTATTTCCAAAGCTGACTTTGTATTTGATCTCCATCGACAGACCGACTTCTCCATCTCATCCATCCGTGGAAAACATTGCAATTAATTTATTTTAATTCTGACATTTATACTGAAACTTTTCAACTGAGCTAGTTCAGTTTCAATCAGCATTCAACCTGAGGAGGGAAACCTCTGGAGGGAAATGATTGGTTACCAAACAAGATGCCTCCACCCCTTGAGGACCAACTAGGCAAATGTTAAGATTTGCTCTTTGCAACTGGGTTCAGGGCTGAGGAATTAGTGTTAAGTATAAAATTCTTCCTGTAAAGTTATATAGTTCTAATCTGTCAAACTCAGGTTTTTAGCTGGGGCCTTTGTTCAGCAGTAGGTGCAATTTACTTGGAGCACAGTTGGACGGCTGACTAATCAAAGTGCAGTATATTCTGTCAACAAGCTGAAGGCCAGAAAGAGCCTAAAATGTAAGGTTTTGTATATGACCTGTGGAAACAGACATGCTGTAAATCTGTAGAATGTAAAATGTGATTTGAAGGACACTTCAGTGAACTGCTAAAGCTCAAATTAGTTGTACTGATTACAGTTATGTTGTAACTGACTGAAAATGAACTACAGTGTAACGCTTCATCTGCTGTTGAAACAAGTCTTTTCATAAAGTAAAATGATTCCTTTGTGCCTGTGCAGCTTTTGCTTCGTGTTTTGGGTGATTTTTCCAGATGGCTGACACATGTTCATTGGCTTTCCAGCTGCTATCAGTCTCTTTTTCACAGTAAGGTGATCTGCACTCATGATCCCAGCTGTATCTTTGCAACAAATTCCAGGACATCGGCAGTCAAACAGCGTTTCTCTCATCTACGACCCGACTTGAATCCATTGGAAAACACTACCACACCCCACACGCGAGAATTAAACAGACTGCAAAGACGGCAGATAGAGAATCAAGAGTTAGATTTCATTTTACATATCTGTTTTATTTTACACGCCTATGTTATTATTTTTACTTACTGTTGGGTATGTTTGGGACAGGCTGGCATTGCTTTATCATCCATATATTTAAAACTGTAAATAAATCGAGAGATCTGAGTCGTTCAGTGCAGCCCATGCTAAGAAAATCTGAAATCATTCTGCTCTTTTAGATAAGGAACTCAATTTCTGTTTAGATCCCAGAGCCAAGAACCTGGAAAATCTGCCTCTACTTGTCCTCTGATGCGTTTTATCAGTACTGATTGATGGTATCAACTACTTTCCCGAGAGGAAGGTGAAGAAAGAAAAGGTGTATAAGAATTGAAACTAGAAAACCTTCACCTATGACCTAGAAACATCCAATAAAACGACGACTGTGCTTTATTTTTTATTTTTTATTTCGAGACATCCTCAGTCGCTTTCGTTCTTTTCCTTTTACTTTTAGCTTCTTTCTTGTCTGCCTGTCTCAGAATTGTTCTTTTGCATGTGCAGTCTGACCCAGGCCTTTCCCACAATATTTTTCTATTCATTTACCAAGTTCACTATTTTTGCACCTGCGACTCTGTCACAATGCAATCACTTGACAAAGAACTGAAGCCCTGGCTTCACTGAGGCAACTGTCAGCCAGTTTAGTTTCTGCACAATGGAGGGGTGGGGTGGGGGGGTGTCTTCTAAAGCATCCAATTGGAACCATGCAAGCAAACGGCTCAACTAGAACCAGGCAGGGAAGACTTGGACATACAGAAAGCATGAAGGGTGTATTAAAAAGGACAAGCCTCACAGCAATCTGCAGTTCCCCTGACATCTATAGAGCTGGATTCTTGCTTTTATCAACACAACTCAAAGCAAAGCAAATACTTCGGAGAGAAAGGTTTATTTGCCGTAGACATTAGAAATCATTCATTATATTGACAGCCATGCATGCAGTGGCAGCATCAGTCTTTATCCGTACTTAATCGGTACTTTCATGCTATGAGTTTAACTCTTCTTTTAAATTTCTTTTTCTCCAGCTCCCTTTGCAAACACACACCAGAGATGAATATATGACCAAGCATAGAATAATGTATTTTCCTTAAGGCAGTGTGAACAACTGCAAACTGTTTTATTTAGTAAATAAATAAAAGCTTAGGATGATTGAGACTCATGCATTTAGTTGTGAAATATGATTGGAGCCAGAATCAGGAGGGTTTGGTTGAATAATTTCAATCTTTTGCTGATGTATATCTCTGGCTGCAGCATAAGGCCTTGGAGATCATAAATGCTTTCCTACTTCTCTCCTGCACTCCGCTGCTTTGAACCTCTGGGTTGTGACATAAGTGTGTAATGCTGATTGGACGTGATGGCTCACGCTGTTCTTTGTTCAAGAACCAGTTAAAAACAACTGGATGGCTTTTGTGCTGTGCTGTAAGCTCAGTGATAAAACCCTTAAATTGTCAGGTTAGTTACATTGTTTCAGGGCTGTCTACTTTGTCTGCCAGAAACACTAAACATTTTCCCTAATGGCGATTTTCTAATTACATCTACTGTAGCTTAGATTTCGCTTTTTAGTCTCTCTGAGCTCATCGGCTGCTGCTGATGCATTTTACTGCTCCGCATGGGACAGCACTGTGTCATACTCTCAGGAATTTACCAGCCATTTCAAATGTGAGGGTATGTGAGAAAACGGAAGCAGCAATTTTGAATGTGTCTCTCTGTGGCTGCAGCATATCTGCTCTGCTAATCCTCAACACAAAGCCTGGATGAGCAGCACCTTTGTGTGTGTCAGAATAGCAGGCTTAAGAAACAGGCCCCGGCATGCATGGCTCCTCACACAGCAGCAGCACTGTGGAAACTTAGCTGACACTGAGAACATCTACAGGGATATGGGGGAATAATGCTGGCAGGGATGAGAGCACATCCATACAAACACAGAAAGACATGCCCAAGACAAATTTGTCTGTTTGCCTCCGGGAATGTTTTCGCATATGTGCTTCGCAGTTTTCTGCTGCACTATATTGTAGACGTCTTCTGATTTACAACAATTAAATAGTTAATCCCAAACATCGTCCCAGACGCTACACTTGGAACAGAAGTTTAGGGTGAAAGCAGCAGAAAAACATGTGTGTCATCATTTGTGTATGAGATATAGAGTGAAACGTGAGGGGGGAAGAATACGTCAAGTTCGGGGCAAGGCATAATTTTAGTTTTTTCTTTTCTCAGTGGTAAGTTATGGAAATAAGGAGCTGTTGCGGAAAGTCACAAAGCACATTTTCTCAGTCACTGCACAGTACAAACTGAGGTATTTGTAGTATTTCCATCTTTCTGCCACATTTCATTGAGACGTATTTATATTATTATTATTATTATTATTATTATTATTATTACTTTTCATTCTACAAGGTTTATCTGACAGCTATAGAAAAGATTTTTCATAATAAAATACACAATTAAAAATAAAACCTTTATATAAAATAGTTACAGTTGCCTCTATCTATCAAAATAAAATGTTGGTAACATGTTGATATGTTATTGTTAACAATCAATTAATATAATAATATATCCGTCACAAGGGCTAGCTTTTAATTTGGATTAAATTAATTTAACTTGTAGGATTTAGACTGGGTGACTTACTCGTATTTTAGAATTTGTTGGCAGATTCTCATGTGTTATTTTAAAGGGTTCAATACGAGACAACATGTAAAGAGACAAATAGCTCCATGCTTTTTTGTTGGCAGATACCTACAAAAAAACCAACACCTTCAAGTAAAGAAAAAAAAGAGAGAGAACGAAACAAATTCTTTGCTTGTTTTTTTTTTTTTTCATGCGTATGTATTCCACTGTTTTCACTCATGTCAGACCTGGCGGTGTTTACTTCTTCATCTTTGAAGCTGTCAGGTATTTGGTGCAGACCCCTGAAGGCCCGGAGAACTATGGACTGTAGCAAGAATATGAATGGCTGACTGCTGATGCACCAGAGCCATTTTTATTTAACTTAAAAGTTTTTCCAGTGAAATTTAAATGAGTCCATGGGTTAAACAGTGAAAAAGTACTCCCAATTCAACCCATTCACAAACATCTATTTGCACATTTAAAGAATTTTTTATTTTACTATTCTAACCTTGGGATATGCTGTTATGAAGCGTGACACACTTTAATGCTGCCATTTTCATTAACACTGTCATGTTTTCCATAGCTCCCAAAGGCAAACTCATTTTGGCAGCCTGGTGTTGGATCAGGCCAACCACCTGTCATCTTATTTCTGCACATGGCCTCTTCTGTCAAACACTCCCTCACATTCCTCCCTGTGCTCCACACAGCACCTGTGATTGGCTTGCCCATTGCCATCACAGCTGTCAGGCTCACACTCGCTGTTAATTAAAGTAATAGACCTCCCAAAAAGCTGTTTATTCCAACAGCTTGGTGTGATGTGGATGCAAAGTAATGCAAAGGACAAATGGACCAAATATTATGGAATATTTAATGTTATACAGTGTTTTGTTTTTTTGTTGTTTTTTTTTTTTTAGTTAACAGCAGTATACCGAAATTATTTGAATTTTGAAGCCAAAACAATTTGACTATCAACAGAGTTAAAATGTATCAGCAACAAATCCATTAATCATTATTATTTTCAATATTTTATAGATGATCTGTGAATAAATTGACAGATCATTGATAATTGGTAATAGGATTGATTCATTGACCACCCTATGTGCAAATTCATAGTACTAATACAGACTCCTTTTTTTTTCTTTTTCTCATTTTAGGATTGTCAATCCAGTAAAACAGGACAAGTCAATACAGTACATCAGTTTGGATCTTCTTAAATTGTTTTTTTCTGACCATTTTTAACCTCAAACATTCATTGCATAGTTGAGAAAATAACCACCAATCGTTAGTAGAATTGCATCACTTTTGGATGAAGAAAAGACTTCATCATCTGACACACTTTAATTTCTGAGCTTGCATGATGTTGCTCTGCCATGTTGTGGCTCCAGACGCACAAACACAGATCAGCCACTTCAAACTGAATCAAGCATAAATCTGCAGTTGACAAAATTATATTTGTGTCAACTTTATCTCTGTGGACTTTTGCTGAAAGAGAGTCAAAATATCAGCACAATGAGACAACATCACTCACAGCATAAGAGTTGATCTGCTCTGCCCAGACATTATTTAGGGTGATCTCAAAGTAAGCACAAGGACTATGTTTGTGTTTCAGTTTCAAAGTCATTTTGCAACTCTCTGTAATCTAACTAAGAAAAACACAGCCAGGCTCTAAAATAACGGTTTGTGAAAGGAAAAAGTCAAAATATTTCTTAAATTAAACAGAATCAAACAATTTTGTACCATTTAAAAAATCTTAGCATCAGCGACATTTCTAAGTCAAATCTGTGGGTGATTATGCAACAGGCTTACTAAAAGGTTCCCTGCTCTCACTGAATGTGTCATTAGAAGTCTCTAAATTTGGATGCATAAGAAAAAATGGACAAAAGCCATTAAGAGGAAAAACACAAAAGCCAAGCCAAGTCAGAGTCTGTATTGAAAGGCTGCCTCCTGATGCTGCCCATGTCTGTGCATTAGTCCACAATAGGAATGGTTTTTATAACAGTGTTATTGAATTGAGCTCATTATGCCACACTGGCACTACCACTGAGAGTATCATTCTTTCATCTGTTTCATAGAGCCGCTTCCTTACTGAAAATACAATTGAAGCGTCAGCAGAAAATACTTAGTTCCTTTCTTATCAGCTGTGCAGCTTTTTTTATGCAGAGAGAAATATGGACTCCATCAAACAATGAGGTATTGAAACGTGTACAGAAAAGATGCATGTAAATAAGGTTGCAGAATATTTTTATATGAAAAGATATGTTCCCTGCCACATGCATAAAAAAAGTTCCATAAATGATTTAGTATTAAAATTAAAATTACCAATTAGCTCAATAACCCCCGAATTCAATGCATTATTCATATCTGTGACTGTCAAACTGGTCCTCGTGGAAGCCAATTTGATGTTGAGTTTAAAAGAACTTCTGTTTTTTTCTCTTCTGTGTCCCTTTTTTATGGGATTTATCTCTGACACAGACCGACTTTGATGTTTTGTAGAAAGTGTAAATGGGAGTAGAGTTCAATGAAGCAGCTGGGTATCACTGTGTGACTGACTTTTTCTTTCATTTCTGAACACCAGTAGCCAAGCAGAGCCTCAGCTATGGACAAAACATCTGATCCATGCCCTCAAAACATAGTCAGGCTTTTAATATATCTACTTGATAGGGCTGTTACAATTATCATATTTATATGACCACACAGAGACAACAGAGGGAGAAAAGACTTTAAATGAGGAAGATCTTTTATCACACTGACTCTCAGTCAAATTAGCCAGTAATGAAGCTTTATTTTTCCTGAATGGCAGCAGTGTTTTGTTCAGCTGACACAGGACGAGGCCCGTGGCTGAAGGAGTTCCTGAAAAAACGTCCGGTTTTTGAAATGCCCCCATTCAGGGCAAAGGCAAGGATTTTTCCCAAGCTCAGTGTTCTCACACTTGTGCTTGCATCTCAAATAAACCTCCTATGGATTCCTAACTCCACAGAAAGGCAGTGGGGGAGGGGGATCGTGTGTGTGTGTGTGTGTGTGTGTGTCTGTATTGTGGGTGGTTGGGTGGGTGGGGGGGTTGATGGAGCTAGGAGGAGGGAAGGGATAGTGTGTGCCAATAAGAGCGTTTTATAGAGATGCTGATTTCTTATTCACTGGTCCTCTGTAAGAACAGAAACCCAGTGGAATGCATATTGAAAGCTACGATACTCATTCAGAGGCCATAATGCATCCATCACATACGAAGTGAAAAAGAGTTCCCTGGTGGGAAAATACTGACCCCCGAACCCGGTGAAAAGATCTGCCGGGGGCTCTCACTCCAGAGGTGCATTGTGGCATAAGAGCTGCCACTGCCTCTCACCTGCATATATAGAGAGTGAAAGCCCCCTCTCTAGGTGTTTACACCAAGCCCTGCTCTACCTTCCCAGTGGAGCGAAGGAATAACAACACAGGCCCCGGCTGAAACTACAGAAAATGCATTGCTGTTGCTAGATATTAATCAAGCCGTTCACAAGAGGCATGGATGACACATCATTCTGCGTTCTCGCTTATTTTGTAAATATTTTTTCCTTTCATCCTCTTTTTTTGGGTGGGTCTGCGGTAGATTATGTTGAAGACATTATGAAGCATGAAGATTACAACGAAAAAGAACTGTCTCCGCCGATAAGCATCTCAAAAACACCAACTAAATCCAAGAAGTTAGACAGTGTGCTCGGGCAGAGAAAACAGTGAACTGATAGCAGTTTGGAAATGTGTTGAGTGTTTTTAACAGCCATCTCTGAAGTAACTGATGGCAAAGTGGTTTCAAAGAAATGGAAATAAGGTCCAACCTAAAAATAACATTTCAGCCAATGGATCAAATATAAACTTCAGTTTTTAATTTCTGGGACTGCTGGAGCCGTGCTGATACCAGAATATTCAGAAAGGGCCGACCAAATGCACACATGAGAACCAGTTGCACTTAATATATATCCTGGCACAGCAGCTTGGATGTGCATTTATTTTCTTACATTCCCTGACTTAAAGTCAGCGTTAGGCACAACTTGTGCCACATCTGGGAGAATTAGAGATTATCCACTGTTCCTGCTGACAGGACTGTCAAACAGATGTTGAATTGGAGGCAGATATCCTCAGTGGAGTGAAGCCAAGAATACTAACTGGATTTAGGTACAAAATGCACTGATGGATGCATGACATTTGGGCTTCCAGTGTGTGTGCATCTTTGTGTGTGTGTGTGTGTGTGTGTATGTGAGACAAAGAGAGAAAACACAGACTACATGTTTTACATATGAACAAAGCACCTAAACAACAGGACCATGAATGCAACAGACTCATCCTGTTGCCTTGTTGGAGAGTAATGACAGCTCACTGGCAGAATTAGTTTCCTGGGTGACATTAGTATTTGCAGTGGGTTGTGCATGGCAGTCACATTAGCGATGCTCTTTATAAAAACCTCTGAAGAGCCTCAGTTCAAGGGGTCTATAGTCTGGGGAGTGCTTTGTAGACAGGCAAAGGTCAGGTCTTATTCTTCTGCCCCCACCCTCCCCTCAGACTGTGTGGTTTTGTTGCTGAGGCCATATGGTACATTTACACTCAGCATTTCAACATTATCAATGTGCTGGATCCTATTAATGCACACACACATTTCTGTAATTAAATTCTACATTAATTTGAACATGTTTATATGCTAATCAATATTATTTAGATGTAAAATCAATACAGATTGCTGTTTCTTTTCCAAATGACAATGGGCTGTTCTTATATTGCATTTCTAACACACAGCAGCATCTTCATCTTCATAAACAGCACTGAATTCATCATCAACATCATGAATTCATGAGTTACTACCTGATCCAACAATTTCCATCTGCATAAAACAATAAGCCATTGATCAAAGAGTTGGGTTTCTGTCACTAGATGTTTTTAACATAAGGTTGTTAAATATTCTTTCAGTGTTCTTTCATGTTAATACATAATGATTCATGTGATGATTGGATGGAGTGCTGATTAACTACAGATAACTGAACCTCCTTTCATGTTTTTATTTAACTAAATGAACATCACATTCTCCACATCTTTCAGGTTGTGGCTGTTGAGACTCCCCAGTGAAGTCCAGGAGTCGGACCTGATTAATATCACAAATAGATGGAAGATGTGTAAGACAGTTTTCACCCCAGAGTGCCCCTCAGAGGTGAGTGCTGCAGAGATTTCACAGAGCTCCACAGGTCTAATAACTAATGTCAATTAATGAACTGTTATTACACATTCATTTGGCTGACACGTACACTGGTTTGCTGGTTGGAGTCTTGCTCACCAACGGTGCCACAGCACAATAAGAGGAAGCCCTCCAGGGGAAGCCAAGTGCCATGATGTTCTGTTTCAATTTGCTGAACGTCTATAAGACAAAAGACATAAGACATAAGAGGACTTTATTAATCCCATGTATGGGAAATTCCTTGTTGCAGCAACAACCATAGGTATAGAAAAAAGATATAAGAATATAAAACAAAAAATACGCAAATATAAACAAAAAAAAAACAAAATATATATATATATATATAAAAAAATATAAAAATATAAAATGGCGGTGGTAAAGAAATACTTTCCAGTAGTGCAAAAAGAAAAGTGATGTAGTTGGAATAAGTCCGGAGTGCAGATTTTTATTGCAGCGCCAGAGAGGTGTTTTACAGTCTGATCACTGTTGGGATGAGTGACCTGCGGTAGCGCACTTTCTTGCATCTCGGGTGCAGCAGTCCAGCACAGATCCAGCCCTTCTGATCAGCTTGTTGAGCCTCTTCCTGTCCCTCTCCAAACATCCACTGCTCCAGCAGACCACTACATAAAAGATGGCAGAGGCCACCACAGAGTTGTACAAAGTCCTTAGCAGAGGCCTGCACACTCCAAAGGACCTCAGTCGAACAGCGAAGCATAAATGTTCATAAAACGATGCTCATTTAAACCAGTGACAAAAATACATCCTGATTTTGAATCAGTTCATAAAACAGTGGAACAATGTTCGTCATCTGAAGCTATTTTCCTTTTCTTTTCCTTTTATTCGTCTTTTTTTTTTTTTTTTTTTTCTTTGCTTTGCTTAGTGTCTACAAGTAGTTACAAGTAGCTGTGATATTATTGATTTAGCGATAGTATTTAAATGTCTTGACTCATAAATAACCTTAACCTCAGGAGATAAAAAGTTGAGTTTTCTAGTTGAAATTGTAAAAAGCAAAGGCGTGTTGCAAACATTTTTCCGTCTCATGGCAGCTGTGGCTGCCAAGGATTCAGGTGGAGTTTTACAATATTTTAGCCGAGAGCAATAAAAACAAATTGTGATTGTGAGTGTTGACTGTGTGGGTGGTCCTGCACTGCGAACACTTGTTCCAGGAGACCACAAGTGCTTTGGATCTTTGGAACAGCCCAGCTGTCTATCTGTCTTCTGCTGGTCTCGGATAAACTGGTCTAACAATTGTTGACGTCACTGACCTATTTATTTTTGGCATTTCTTGTAGCTGTTTTTATTGTCGGGCACAGAAACATTTACCTCAGGCAGTGTCTCCTCCCTTTGAAATTACCAGCAAGTAATGACAACAGCTGCAACCACATCTAGTTTCTGTATTTACTTCAAACATATGAAGCTGTTCAAAAGCAGAATCAGAGATAACCTATTAAAGGTCTAAGAAAAATAAAGGGCTAGTAAATATAATGATTCTGGAAATTAGAACGGAAAAGCTGAAGTTTTCATGTGACAAAAACAAACAGTGAAAGTTCAAAAAAGAGCTCAATATCGGCATACTGGCTGTTTGTTCAGAGAAAAGCCTGTGTTATTTGTGGATGGCCAACCTGTCAATGCAGTGGCAACCATAGAGAATTAAAGTATTTAAAGTCCCAGAGTGACGTGCCAGAGAGTGTCTAATGATTGCACAGCACATGGCAGTGCCTGGCAACTGGCTTCCCAAAACAGAGCAGAAAATAATCCCTTGGGGTGGTCTCATACCTCTAATTGGGCTCTCACTAGTGATGGCCTTGGCTAATACAGAGAACTGGTCAGATACAAAACGAAGAGACGAGAGAATAATGTTTATTATTCTTAGAGACTGAGGAGAATGAAAGGTGGCCTCCTTTTGGAGGTACCTCAATGGGATTTGTGCCAAACTGGAAGAGTACATCCGTTCCCAGTGGAGACGCATGGCTGACATTCACACTGACAACAGTGCTCATTGTTGAGACATTCCAGTACTATTGGCGGTATTGTTTTCTCAGGCACGCTGCTTTATTCTCTGATAAATTTAGATCAGGATGATAATTGAGCAAACATGTTTCAGAAAATGAAGGAATAAATCAAAACAGATATTGGCAATGTACCTTCAGCTCTTGAATTCATTTGCTTTTTTTTTTTCTTCACAAGATGAACAACAAACAAAGTTGCTCTAAAGTCATCTCAACATGGTTTCTAAGCAGAGTTTAAACTCATCAATTATGAATGAACTATTTGTACACAAATCAGGAAATAATTATTTGCTAATATTCTGTAAATTGTTCAGTCCGTTATGTTGTGTAGTGTTACCTCTGCTCAGATGAGGAGGTGTGTGCAGTGTGAAATAAAAAGCTGTTTCACGGTTGCCTCTCACACAGGAAGTAAGAAAAATATCTACTGTTTAGGCTGTTAATTACAACCTGAATTTGATCGGAGTGGTGTACCATGAAATTCTCAGTTACTACCATTAAACAAATCCAAATGTTTTTTTTATAATTGATAATTCTTTATATATTAACATAATACTGTGTCTCTATACAAATAATTATAGAGACATGTATGATTTGGGTTCGGTTCCCAGGCCTGGGGCCTTTCTGTGTCGAGTTTGCATGTTCTCCCCGTGCTTGCCTGGGTCTCCTCTGGGTACTCCGGTTTCCTTCCACCGTCCAAAGACATCATGTTTGGATTAATTGGTGACTCTAAATTGTCCGTAGGTCTGAGTGTGAGTGTGAGTGGTTGTTGGTCTCTGTGTGTCTCTGTGTGTTGGCCCTGTGATGGACTGGCGACCTGTCCAGGGTGTACCCCGCCCTCACCCAGAGTGGGCTGGGATTGGCTCCAGCCCCCCCCCCCCCCCCCCCCCCCCCCCCCCGCTAAACTGATAAGCGGTAGAAGATAAATGAATGAATGAATGAATACAGATCTGTTATGAGAATATTTGAATATTTCCAAAAAGCTGAGATCTTATCTGTAGTTGTTGAGTTTCAAACTGAAAAGGGACAGCCATTACAGTTCAAAGCCAAAAAGCGGTGCTAGAAACAAGAGCAAAGTGAATTATCAGATATTTATTTTCCCACCATTACCAACTTCGAAGAAATGTAAAAACCGCTCTGATGAAAAAGCCTCTGATTATCAGCAGGGGGGTGTATACTGCCATGAGTTGTGCTCTTTGAGAAAATGTTCAAAGAATATTAAAATCAAAATTGAGGCCAACACTGTTACATATACGAGCCACTAATAAATAGCAATTTTAGGCTCCTTCTTTCAGAGTTCTTGAAAGTCATTCTGCAGGAAACTGAAAAGCACAGAAGCCAATTAAGCAGGCTGAAGGAATCGCCAAGTTCAGCGTTACAGGTTGATGCCAGCTGGATTATCCACAGTTGTGTTTTTCCTCCACCGCTCTGTTTTCTCTGTGGTTCTTGTGCATGCATGGTCTTCCCTCACCCATGCAGATGAAAGTCCCTGCTCAATCCCTCCTGTTCTTTGAGGTGAAACAACGGTGAGCAAGCACAACAGATGGTCCGATTCGATACCTGTCAGCACTCATGAGGGAGAGCAGGGAGTCCCGCTGCGGGGCAACTGAGCGCTCTCAGACCTCCCACATTTGTTTTGGGTGGTCAAGTCATTAGCAAAGAGTGTTTGTGCCGTTTTTGCAAGAAGACAGTTCCCAATGTGGCGCACTTGACAGCTGGTCAAAAGGATTTCCCAACGAATTTAAACAAAACGCATGTCGTTGAAGAATAAACACAAAGTGGAGAAAAAAAAATTTTAACCAAAATTTTACTCAACAGATTTTTATTCACAGTTATGCACATGATTTCTGTTTAGGCCTCTCTATGGTTGTTGGAGGGTGGGGCTGTGTTGAAAAAAGGTGGTGCCAGTTGTCTTTAAGCGATCACAATTGAACTATAAGAATCTAAATTACAATCTGATGACAGCTGAATAATTTGTTCATGTTGGCATCAAGATACCACAGTCAGTTACTTTTAAACCACACTTTGAAACTTCTGATGAAGCAGATTAGGCTTTCATTTGTGATTTATGGCCAAGATGTTTTAAGTTTCTCTCTAATTTTAGACATTGATCATTGCTGAGATTTGAGATACGAAACTATCTTTTCAAGTTTGTGGTAAAAATTTTCCTTTGACCATGTGATACCTACTGAGACTCAATCCAGATTGACTTCAGCATCCATATACATTACAATGATCTGAAATTTTAATAACTACATTACTGTGCATTGTTGAGACAGTAAAAGTAACAGTTATTAGAGTTATTTTGAATGCGATCACAAATAAAAAAAATAGATGCTTGCATGTACAAATCCTTAAGATTTGTTCAGGCATTCAGAACTCAGGTGTTTGACACCATTTCCTCCTCAGTGAACCTGTTATCATATCTTTCCAGCAAAGCTTCCTTAAAAAAATAACCAACAGCGCACTGACACAAATACAGCTCAGTGATGTGATAAGGAACACACAGCAGCAGAATATCAGAATAGCAACACCTGTTGCCTGCAGTGTGAAATTTGTTGACAAAAATGATGGAATCCATCCTGACAACATGTTGTGTTAGGTGTTGGCTTAACTGGCTGGGTGACATTACACCGGTGTAATGTGGATATCTAATCAGACCAGATATCGACAGCTTTATGCATACCTGACATTACTCTGATGAGATGTTAATAGTCCTGACACCCTTTTCCTATTTTTGTACCACCTGCTCTCAGCATGTGTCAGTTTCACTGGCTGATGGATGAAACAAAGGCAGGCGAGGAGGTGGCGGTCCAGAGGCACAGGCCTCAGGTGTGAACAGGTGTGTGGGTTCACTGCCATGCTGGAATGGGAGCAGTTCCAGGTGCACAGCTGCGGGGTGTGGTTTTCACTCATATTTACACCCAGCCTCACGGCCAGTGTTGAAATACCAAGTCCCTGGGAAGGTAGGAGAGGCGGGCTGGGTGGGGTTTCTGCATGAATTTAATCGTGCCTTGCGATAAATCTGAACAAAGATCTCTGACGGAGAAAAGCCAGCCTACACTTAAAGTAGAGGACTAACGGCCGTCAGAGGGGAAAATCATGAGAAAAAAAGGGAATGTTGAATGTTTCTTTCAGGTTTGGGCACTTTGTGTGTGTTTCTACTTGTGTTTGTGTATGTGTAGGCATGAGTGGTCTGTGTATATTGAAGAAACAGTAGGGCTATAAGCAAACAAAGAATGACGTTGCATGTCTGGGAGTTAAATGCGTGGTAGTATAGTCTCCTGGGAAACTATTGTTCTTATCAATCCGTGATTAAACAACGTCAGTAATTTGCAATCCTGCTGTAACACATCCTGTTGATTTTTTTGTTGAAAGAACATTTCTGTGGTGAACTTTTCTAAACCCGGGAAGGCATCAATTTTAGCCCCAGGCCAGATTATGTTTGAGACAAACTCTTAATCTGCAGCATCCATGATCTTTAAGTCTTTCTCTATGAAAGGTCAGAGCAGCCAAGTGAATATGAGTATCAGGGCGTTGCGTGGCTGGTAATTTGGAAAGGAGAAATTGGTCAGTGGCTGCTGTGGACAGGCTTTCTTGTGCCACAGATATAAAAGCCCACCCAGACTGTCAGGGGACAGCTATATGTATATATGTGGACAGCGATGCAGTGAAGCCATCACACATTGTACGTATGAATTTGGAGGTAGCCATTCTGCAGCTTTAATCCCCAATTTTTCTTGTCCCACCCTTCCCGGTGACTGCTTGACAGTGTGCCAGATGAGCGGTCTGACCTTTTCTGTCCCTGGAACAGTCGATGCTGTGTAATATATTCTGGGGTTGACTCATTTTTTTTGTCCTATGAATTTTAACAACTTTTTTATCCTCCCTGCAGAAGCAATGAGCATTTCAGTCTGTCTCTACACCGCTGGATATTATTCTTCCTATTACCTTTTAGAACTCCAATCACCACATGTCCTGTGGAGAAACAAAGCTGCGAGACAGTCAAAGATGGAAACAATGGAGGGAATGTCAATTTCCTCCAATCAGTGCAGAGGACAGTGTGTAGTTCCTGCGGGGGAGGATTAGCTTGATGTCAAAGCTGAGCTGCATCGAACTAAAATGTGCTCAAGACAACCGGTGCTGAGTGACAATAGCTGAGGAAGGAGAGAAGAGAAAATGTGCTGAATTCACCACAAGACAGCTGTTTTCAAATATATGTCAACCTATTGAGATTCGCCTGCAATCCCATGATGTGAATATATTTTTCAGCTGCAGCTGCTATTGCTCTTAGTAAAAAATCAGATGAGGATAAGCTGGTGGATGCCAAGAGTGTCCATCAGAATCCATTAGTCATCTGTTACTAAATATGAGTGACTCTAGGGTTGATTAAAAGAAATCACCAAGCAGCAGCACACACCATTATGCTAATGAAAACTCATTTAGCGAGGCAGAGCATGCCCGCCTGTAAGTATTAGTATGAATTCTCTATGCAGCCAGGCTGGCTGGAGTAAATGGCTTCTTGGACGGCATATCATTACAGTACAGGATGAGAAGGAGGACTTGTGATGATGATGATAATGATGATGGTGAAGGTAGCAGAATTTTAATCGTGTTTATCTTGTCTTAAGGCTACACCAATAGATTTATTCCAATGCTTAATTTTCCATTTTTTCCTTGCTTCTCATTAGCATATATATTTTTTGCTTGCACTCGCCCCATGACACAACCTACCGAAAATCTCTCTGGCAAGGAACGATAAGACATGTTTGCTGTGTTTTAGTCATAATTGATTTTCTCATCTAATTACAAAACCCTTCAGGGGAAAGAACGTGCCACCGAAACAAGCTCCTAATCACCAAACTGTGATTACTTAGACGCCAAAGTTAAATTACAATGATGTCAGAGGATGCTGTGCTGCTCTCACAGCATGTTACAGACTCATGTTGACTAAGAGACATTGATCATTCATTACACAAGCAAAGCAAAGGTCAATAAAGCATTAGTTAGCTTCAAAACACCATTAAATCCACCATTGGCTCTCATTATCTATCTATCTATCTATTCTCTGGAATGTTGTGAAATAGATGTATAATCTAGCATAAAATACAAATAGAAAAAGTAGAAGTACCTTTTTTTTTACCTTCATGCAAGAACATAAAATTCTTTTTATTTTCTTATTTTTGACATCCAGGAAGAAATGGGGAGGACTTTATGGTAACTGCCCTAATCCTCTTCTTCCTTTGTTTAATGAAAAATAGCCCAGGCTTTCCAAAGGTTCATCCTCATGCACCGCAGCTCCAGATCCAGCATGCAGCCCTTGAGCACCTGTTAAAGGTCGCTTCTGCTCGGCATCTAATAAACAGTTCCAGCTCTTGATCCCCTCACATGGCGTTGAGGCCACATTTCATCCTTCACATCTGTGATTCCCGGGGCATTCCCAAAAATCCCCTTGGCAGTATAGTGATCTTTCTCAGCTGTTTGCGTGCCCTCAAGCCAGGGCAGCCTCTCTATGTGCTCCAGCTGCAGGCTTTGCTATGGTCATGGGGCCCCACTGAAGGGCACTATTGTCCATTCATGGGGTTCACTGTGCAAGAGGTCAAATGAGGGAGAGCCAGCACTGGGGGCTGGCAGGAAATGAAGGTGGAGTAGCAGTTTGGGCGATAGTGTGGGGGCTTTAGCCTGAATAAATAAAATAATCAAAATAAGCACAAAAAAAGGTTAAGTCACTATTTATATCACAAATGTGTACAAAAACAAAATGTCAGGAGGAATAGATCGAAAATGTTTTATTTGTGCTTCATTTGTTGCACACTTGACTGCATGCACCAAGAGGTTAAGATGCACTGTGTGAATGTGAACCCAGGGCGCCTCACAGATGTGCAGATATATCTTAATTTCTCACCCAGTTAAGCAATTCAGTCAGCACCAGAGGCAGCGCTGCTTGCAGCCAAAGGCACCTCACAGGATCCAGAGAAACTGCAGAACAAATTGGCGAACAAACATTCACACTGGGTCATTCACATTATCTGAAAAGCCGAGGACCTCAGGAGGTGGGATGGCTGCACCTAACAATGAACAATAGCTCACATGTTGGGATACTTCACTGACACTCTTTAAAGTGGCTTTTCTCACATAAATCTTTTGTAAGCCCCACTCAGAGTCCCTCATCCAGAAGCAGCTAACATGGTTTTACAAGTGAAAGTAATCATTAAAAAAGAGTCAAAGGGATTTGTCATGAGACCGCAGATTTGTAAACGCAGTCTCAGAGAGAGGAGAAGAAACGTTCCTTAATTGCTGCAAAGAAGATTTTAAGATCAAAATATTGTATAGATGAATCCAGCGATCCAGTGGCTGCACATTTGAATCAATTTAAGCCCGTGTAATTGTGTGTAATTGTTTAAGTTTAGGCTTAGTGACAGTAGGTTTTATGGTTTAAATTACCGTTTGTTGTTTCAGAAGTTGGGCATTTTAAGCATTGATTACTTTCATTTGCTGTGTTTGTTAAAATTGACTGATGTCAAGTGTAAAACCCTGAAAATACCTGATCTTCAACTAGAAAATTAACTCACCTGCAAATAATTTCCTCGATGAATCAGCTAAGTATCCATAATCCAAATTACGTATTAATGCAGGGTCACACTGGGGCTGGAGCTAATACTAATAATAATACGGCTGACAGTTGGCGTGACTGGGGAACATCCTGGACAGGTCGCTAGTTTTTCTTAGGGTTGACATATACAGACATACAGAGACAACAACCATCTATGCTCAACTCACGGACAATTTAGAGACACTTTCAACCTGACTTGAATGTCTGTGGACTGTGGAAGGAAACCAAAGAACCCTGGGGAGCACAAACAAAACATTTAACTCCACACATAACGGCCCAGGCCCAGGTTTGAACCCAGAACCTTCAAGCTGTGAGGTGAGGTGATCGTGCTACTTACTGCATCACTGTGCTGCAATTGAGGAAGTTTATGGTCCGAAATATGTTGCATGTGTGGACAAGTCTAAAAATACACTGTACTTTCATTAACTAAGACAAATAGGATTTTCTCCTCATAGGGGAGAAGCCTATATCTCTACACATAATACAGCTAATTATTTCTGTATAAGCAACTCCTTTTCAGCAATAAATAATAGCTGGTATTTTAAAAAAAGAATAGGAATCCTTTCGTTCAGGGAGAAAAACACTGAGGAGGCTTGAGGGAATTTTTCAAAGGCCTTTACGAAGCTCAACAAGAAACAAAAATGAGAAAGTGAAAAAGCAGATGCTTTCAGACAATGTGCCAGTGCTCCATCTATTTTCTTGTGCCATCAAACAAGGTCCGATGTTTTTCACCGACAGATAATGAGAGACCCATGGCTCTGTTCCTTGAAAAAAGAAACACAGGCCACATACCATAAAGCTTCACCATCAGCAGCAGTATTTCTTTATTTTCTGCTTTCAGTTCACCAGGCAGTGAAAGCAGAACAGCAATGATCCAGATCACTGTGCCTTCCCAGAAGTGTGGAGGAGTAGGAGTGGATGACACAGACACGGGGTGTCGAGTGATTATCGCCCAAAAGGGTGGCTGAACGGCAGACCAACTGACCTTTCTCTCCAATGCGCTGGCAACTGGTAATCAGGGGCAATTATATCGGGCCTCTTGGCCACAAAACATCTAATCCTGTTGTAGAAGCAGGAGCCAAATGTAATTATGGCAGGCCGGTACACTGACCCTGCACCTAGCGCAACTAAGCCCAGAAGCCAACCACAGCAGTCCAAACTTTAGCTCAGCCCAGGGCAGACGACCAGAGTGTTCTGCCACCTGTTTCCTGCAGTAACAGCCTCTCTATTCCCTGGATTATGAGCTCATCGGTGCATAACGTGAGGACATGTGAGCGCATCATGAATGGCACTTCATGTTGAAATCAAGACCAGGAATCAAATGATATACTTGCCTTGCACACAAATATGCAATGTATTTATTTTTTATCATCATTTTCATATATATGCTTCTGTTGCTTCAGAGCAAAACCCCTCTGTTTTAATGGAATACAGTGGATTACTTCAGCTTTAGTGTAGAGCTTGACTTTGGTGAACTTTAAAATGCTAATTTGTGTCGAAACCACCCTGAAAAGTGTTGTCACAATGCTGACCTTTAAGAGAATAGAGAATTGGACAGTCTGAGGTTGAAACACAATTGGCAGTCAGTTATTATCTTTTAACTACAAAAGACATCATGGCAGATTGTTATATTGGGGGACATGTTCCTTCATTGCTATCAACACATTATTGTTATATTATTATTATTATTATTATTATTATTATATTATTATTGTGTATGTTGTCCTGCTGCTCCTACAGTCAAAATTAGTCTCCAACAAAGCCATCTGAGGAACAAGAAAGAGATTGGTTTTTAGTCATCTATATAGTTTATTACCTAAGCCAAGTAGCTGGATGGGTAGAAGGTCTCATCTCATGAGCAGCTATCCTTATGTAGGCCAGACATTGCTACATACTGTTCTTGTACCCAGTGGAAAAAGTTACAGTGTGAAATAATAGAAAAATAGCTGAATTAGCCCGTGAACTAAACCCATACTATGTCCAGTAGACTTACAATAATATAATATAACATAATATAGTATAATTGCTAACATTTGCTCACGCCGAGACGTTGTAACTCCGTAGCAGACTAGTATGAACTCTAATGCTGCAGTGAGGTAAGTAACTGCAGCAGTAGCACATCGATATGTGTCACAATGCAGAGACTCACAGTCACATGGCCAACTCTATTACCAACCTCCTACCAATCCAGATTCAGCTCCAGACTGATCAGTCAGCACAAAGAACCTTCAGAATTAATAATGATTGCAGTTTTTATTTCCTCGTTGACTTCCTACAAGAAAATACAAGTTTCTTTCCACACACCCAAGCGTGTGACTGCAAATTGCAGCTACACAGTAAATCTTTACTACTGGGCTTAAATTTATTACATTTACATTTTTTTCACTGAACCAGTGTGGTGATGACAAATGCTCCTGTCTTATTTGCATGTTCAAGCACTTGATTCTGTATTTGATTACACCAGACTGTCATGACTAATGAAAGCTTTGGTAGCAATTGTATGTTTCCCTCATTTTTCTCAAGTGCAATTAAAAGGCTCTGCTTGGATCAGGATCAGTTTTGAGCGATGCCAGCAGCAACAGAGGCACCTTGTCAGGTTAGATTAGAACTAATTCCAACATTACACTTAACACCATTTATTTAATGCACTTTCAACTCAACAACATCATTTATTTAACACATCATTGATTTTACCTCACAGCATAATCGTTTGATGGATTTCTTTGGCATTCCACCTGGAATAGTCTGAACTCCTGCAACACTTGAGCTGAGGCCCACTGTGGCAAATACAGCGTTTCAGTTTCTCCTGTATATCAGGCACATCTAGTGTTGTATTGTTATTAAAACATGTTTTTAATAGTTTGCCGCTGGACAGTTCTGTGGGACTGTTTGCATTGCGGAGGAAAAGATAACTGGAATGCAAAAAAGAACTCAAAATAATTCAAAGTGATGTTTATCTTTTGACATAGACTTCTATTTTCTTGCTTATCAGGTATGTGAAGTTGTCATTTGCGACAGAATCAAACTGAGTCGAGCGAATCGAGAGTGACACACTCATAATTCTGGCCTTTCCGCTATAATATCAGGGTATCAAATGTCAGTCAAACTCTGATAATTCATACGTTGTATTCAACACCCCTCTCACATAATAGAGGCACCCACCCACAATTCATTTACCTCTTCTATTGCCTGACTCCTAAATGAAATAGAAATAGCCATCAATCATTATGTAGCAGGCTGAAACCCTCTGGGGACAGACAAGCTGAGTCTCAGAAGAATGAAACAGATCAGGCAGTAAAATATGGAGAGAAGCCATCAGCTGGCCAATTGAGTTTTGGATGTTAGTGTACCCTGAGAGATTTATTTAAACAGATGTTAGAAACGCAAATTCAGCTGCAGGTACAATCAGTTTTCTCATTTATTTTTTTAAGCATTCCTTCTTTTTTTTAACTCTTTAAATGACCGAGGTCACATACTTTAACAACAAAAGAAAAAAATGTCTACGGTAAGGATATTCCAAGTATTCTTATTAAGAGTGGAAACAGTACAGGCAGAAGATATTTGCTTTTGGCCACTCCAATGATCAGAAAGTAATTGGCTAAAAGATCTCACTGGGTATTTTAATGGCACCCCAGCAGGGAGGTTTTTATTTCATTTAGAGTTTCTTCAGCACCATCAAAATATTGTTTCCTTTTTCAAACGTCTGTGGCCTTTGTTTAACATCAGAGCACATCTAGACAGAAAGTTAGACAAGGCAGTTCACAGAGTGACACAAGAAAGAGTTAAACCTTTCTGTCAGATTGCAGCATCTCTTGTTTCCAGCAAAGGTCTTTGAGGGGTAAAATAATGAGGGATGAAGATGCAACGGATGCATCTAGCATTACAGAGAAGTGCTCCCCAGAGTGTGCCAGGCAAAAGGAGAGGGACCAAGATGTGCACAAGTACAGGCACATGGCAAACTGCCTCTGAACTGATGACTGCAGGAAAAACCTGATGAGGCATCAAGGCACAGCTTCACATTCATCAGGGACTTAGAAAGACATTTACTGAATTCTTATAACTAAACTACTATTAATTTTCCTCAAACATTTAATTACCCACATGGTTTATCTGAATAAATGATAAAGTATCAGTCATTGTTTACCCTTTCGATTTATTGCTGTCACTGTTTTCAGAGGAAAGTCACACAGCCCAAAGGCAGTACATGGAGTATACACTGTATTTTGCTTGTGACTTCCTACAATTTAATCAGGTGTATTAATATCATTACCCCTCAGGGAAATCAGAGGCTTTTTGTTTTTGCTGTCTCTCTGAGAAGATTTTTAATAAACTCCCCAGAAAGGGAACGTGGAGATTATCAGATGACTGCAGTGATTCTCCTGTGAGAATTTCCAGTCAACTGACTCCTAATGAGTTTTCTGCAGAAACAATTAGATATCAGCCATGCAAGACACGAGAAAACGGGCACCATGCCACACAGAGTCAGTGCGACAATTCGTCATTCACCATTGCATTTCTGATAAACGTTGTTCTTTGGTTTCATGCCGACAAGTAATGGGTCACTTTGTCGAGACAGTATATCCAATATTTGTGTCCGTGACAAAAAACACATTAAGAAGTTCAAACAATAGGTGTTATATATGAAATTGTAGCTCTGCATCCAGCTGTTTGATGCTTCAAATTCACAAGTCTCGAGCAAGTGAAAGCTGAAACTATGTGTGTTTTTTCAAATGCCAACACCCACTTGCTGCCCTCTTGTTTTCTTTGTTCCTCCCTGGCTTTATTTGTCTGTGTAGTTCTTCTGATGCTCTTTTTGAAGCTGATATCAGTCAGAATTATACCTGGTGTCTTCTGCTTCCCACACTAAGAAGGTAAATGGTTCACAGGAATACTTGTAGAAGCTTGTTTCTAAAAGAGATGCCATGTTCTTCAGAGAAGCTACATTTCTGAGGCTTTCTCACAACCTGGCAGCATTTTCACAATTACTGTACCTCTGTGGTCCTTCACCTGGTAATTGGTTATGAACCTTAAAATCATCCATACAGTGTAAATCTGGCAGGACATTTTTGGTGGAGATGAAATATTGATAATGTCTTGCAGCAGCACATATGAAGGTCAGGTCTTTGTCTGTCTTACAGTAGAATAAAGGCAGCTCTCTCGGCAAAGACTTTGTCACTCTTTGCCAAATCAATATTCTTTGACATTTGTAGTAAGGTGCAGGTCAGCAGGGGTAAGACTGGAACAGAGCGTGTACAAAGGATGGGCTTTGGAGAAGGCTGACAGGCCCCGGTGTGACCATTAGCTTTGTGAGGGACCCCGCGGTGCCTGAAGAGTGGGAGGTTGGTGAGTCGCTGCAGGCTTTTTATTTAAGAGACGCAACAGGAGACCAAGATGAATAACTCAGCCAGGGAACAGAGGACAATAGTAGGGTTCAGACTTCAATGTGGAATTCAACAGGCATACACAAAACAAGGCTTAGTAATGCATTTGAATGGAGGGCAAATAACCATATTCTCCGCGCCACATTCCCTTGGCTCAGATCTCCCCACAAAGATTCAGCGTAGACCGTCAAATATACATGCTGTTTGTGCTGTAATAAATGCGCTCAGGGTAATAGATTCATGCTTCATTCTGACTCAAAATTCATCAGTCACGGAAACAATGATTCATGGTGACATATTCAATGGAGCCTATACAGTAAATGTCACACTGATAGTGAAACAAAGCAAGTGAAATGAATCAGGCTTAGCCACCATGCTGTCGTCTGCTTATTGTGTAGAATGCTTATTGTTTTAACTGTGTGTGAATTCGGTGGGGGGGTTTTATTGTTTGCTTGTTTGTGGTGCGATGGGGGAAATTGAGCTTGCACGTACCCTCATACAGTCAGCATATGAGAATTTGAAAAAGGTGACTGGACCACAGTGGTGTTATATTTTGATAGTCTGAACCGTAATGACTGTTGCATGCTAATCTTGTCAACACCATGCATATATGATGAGCTGCTGCTATGCTATAAGCTAGAACAGCCTTCGTTAATGTCGTTAAAAAGATGCCTGCTGTTGTAATGCACAAACAATAACAGTAACATTTGAAGGCAGGAAGAGATCATTGGAAGGATATGTTTCCCCATTCGTTTTAAAAACAATTTGGATACTAGCTTATGTTTCTCTATAACTTGTCCCTACTGAGCTACATCAAATACAAAATATCTCAATCCACCAAACTTGCAGTGAGTGTGTGTGCTTTTTTGCAACAAATCGCAGCGGATTTACTGTAGCATCTGTACAAGCCAACGCCGAACCATTTATTGCTGTTATTTTTTACCGTGCCTCAATGTTAAGCTGCTAAATGGAATCGTGTGCTTGAATATTTCATTCGCCTCAGCCATTTAGAGGTGGCCCATTGAACTGAGAGTATTGACCCATTCACATTTAAAATTAATTAAAAACAATTAATCTCTGCTGAGACAGTAGACAAAACAGCTGTTTGCTGTAATAAAATCTGCATAATTACATGGTATAAAATAAATAGATGAATTACCGTATTATTAGGGAGGTGATAGTTATAGTGTGTATGCTTCTTTAGTGTCAAATTTGCATTGAGGAGAATGATAAGTTTCATTACTTTCAGGGACGTGATGCAACACCACCATCCCTGTGAGAAATCTTTGTTCTCACTAAGACAGATTGCAGCACGGAAAAGGACATTTTCTCTCTGTACCTGCTGTGTGTAATTGAAGAGAGAGGACAGGAAAAGTGACTCATGGATCAGAATATTGATTTTAGCCGAACAGAGGTTTCATCATTGTTGTCATGCATGATGCGTGTCTGTGAATGCACCGCCAGTCTGCTGTGAAGACTCCAGCATCGCGTCCACAGGGACTTTAGTCTAACAAGTGCTATGAAATAATGAAGAATTTCAGCCAGATGATCAAAAATTGAACTTTTTTTTTTTTTTCTTTTGTGCTGTCAGCCTCTAACTGTAAAAACATTGCTGTATTAACATGTTGCAGTGATGCCTTTCCTCTCACCATAAATCTGACCACAGGGCAGCCACAGGGCAGATACACGGGGGGAAGAATGCACCTCTCCTGGTAATGTTTCCCTTCAAAGTGCTATTTATACAGCACAGCACAAATAAAAAGATTAAATCTAAACAGATATTTTCACGATAACTTTGCACAAGTTATTTGTTGTTCAATGGATCTGTTTCTTTTTGTGCAGGACTGTTGAGGCTATAATACTTCACTCCTGCCAGTGAAACCCGGGAGATAATCAATATAACATGCCAAACAATAGAACACAATGATTTTAGTTTAATACCCTTGGCTCAAGAATCACTAATGTTCCTGTTGCAGAAAATCGATCTCCTCAATACTGGAGCGGCTCTAACTGAAATGCATAGAACAACAAAGACTGAAAGTACATCAAACAAATATGGTGCTAACAGTGCTGTGCGTGCTGCGCAGTGTACACATGCAATCTCTACACACAGATACACAAGCACACACGCTGTTAAAGTACCCCAGGCTGTCATGCTGAGAAAAACATAAAACAAACAATCACATTTGGAGGAATTTTTACAGTTTACCATAGAAACTAGAGTAAATATTTCATAAATTTAAATGTAATATCAAAATTTGCTCATAATGTTTAGTGGCGAGTTCTTCCAAGGCACCTCTTGCTTCTGCCTTTCTCAAACACAAGTGAAAATCCAGCTCAAACAACAAAACACTGAAATGTCTCTAACTTTTAAGGAGGCTTAGCGGGTCGTCACCCAATCAGGTCAGTGGTTTGAACAATTGAACCCCAAATTGCCTTTGATGGCTGTTGCATCAGTGTGTCTGTGTGTCTGTGTCTGTATGGTAGAAGGCCTGTGTGAATGGGTGAATAGAAATTGCTGTCCATCTACCTCACCATTCATGGCTGTCGAGTGATGAATCCTACTTACCTTGTTGGTTCATGAGGTTTATATTTGACGTTTCAATTTGAACTTCCTAACATTTCGTGTAATGCATTCTGCTGCCCTTTGCACGCCCCGTGGGATGGATTAAATGACTTTGCTGAACCTCGGACTGCTGCATGTCTGTAGCCTCTGTTTATGTGAAATATTATTTATCCATTTGGTTGTTCTGTCACCTTAACCTGAATTTAAAAGTCCTTCAAAGTCGATGAAATTGGACGCTCAGATGTATTACTGTGTAATCCATCAAACAACATTTACCTTTGGTTCGCTCCAACTGAACCTGAAAATCCAAAAATTAGAACACTAAGGTTAATTATTGATGCCAGCTGTGATTGAATAGCACTCCAAACGTTATCGTAGGTGTCACTGGTCGTACTGTGAATTCAGATGACAGTTATATTTGCATTAGCAGCGGTACAGGGACAGCTGCTGTGCTCGTCTGACAGTCAGAGGAAATTTTCTGGCCCTTGCTGAGTTTAGGGCTGCGTTTCATATTCTCTCAAATGAACAGATACAGTATTATGCACCACAGTGCCAGTGCAGTGTTGGGATAAACTTGTAAAAACACATGGAGAGGTTTGCTCAGAGAGTTAAAACGTAGAGGGCAACATGTAATTAATTAAGCATGTCCCAGAGGCAGAAAATGACAGCCACATTTTAGGGCTTCTATTACAGGGTGTTGAGTTGCAGGCCTCAGGGGGCGCTGCCACATCTCAGGAATCTCTCCCCCTCAAATCAGATACATGATAAATATTCAATGACACATGGGCTTATGGGTAACAAGGGGGAAGAGAAGGGGGGGGGGGGGCTTGACGGAGCAAGGTAATACAGATCCTCAAACCAAAGCACAAGTCTGCATCAACTCCCCCTCAGGATTCACCCTCTGATCTCCAAAACCGTAGACGCCAGTGTCAGTAAATGATCCCCACAGCGCACTCCTCTCCTTACAGGTAAAAGCACACTGCAGGACCCACCCAAACTCACAGGAGAGATGAGGTGGGATGTTATAAGAGCAGTGTTTTCAATATATTCAAAATGAACGGTCCTTCAATTTTTTGCTGTCACCCTCACAGCCCGGTTGCTTTATGTGCTGTGTCCTGGTCTGCTAGTAAAGAGTTAATGTTTGCTGTGTTTCCATATGCAGTTACTGAAGTCACTGACAGCATGATCAATAGAGCAGATTACTTCACACTGTCAGCTATCACCTTTCTCTCAGTGCTGGGTAAATGAGCTCAACACAGCGCTGATGGAGAGTGTAGCTGTTTGTGAGCGTCTGCCTGAAATGTTCTAGATGTTGTTTAATAAGTCACTTTGTAAACCTTTTCAGCCTCGCAGAGCAACATGTCCAGTTGAATTACACACTTTGGCTTGATCAGCAGTGTAACAGTGTGGAGCTGATTCACTGTAAATCACTGCTTTACATCATCATATTGAATAAAAAGATATGTTAATGTGGCAGAGGATCAGTTTGTGACCTCAATGAAGTCATCAGACGGAGCTAGTTGACCGGCCGTCGGGATTCTCAGTCCCACATTAGCAGCTCAGCTAGGACACAATAGCACCGTTTACAGGAGACTACCACAGGGCTCTGTGATTGTACAGTTCAATATAAGAATGTGCTGCGAATTAGCGAAACAATAGTGTCAAAGCATGATTAAGCCCAAAGTCAGAAAAGAACATTACTATTGACTGGATGAGTCTGCAAACATTCAATTATAGTAATTAAGCAAGGTAAATTCTATTAACTATGCTATGTAGCTATGATCAATATTTTTGTATCAATAACTTGTAAAGAAATTTGCATGCAAGAGAGGTCACTAAATTAATTGAATTAATTGTCATCCAGCAACACAGTTTCTCTCTTATTATCTCTCAGCTCACTCCCCTGTTTCTGTTTTGTCTCGTCTTCACTGGTTGCAAACGCACGTCCAATACCTGATCAATAACAAATGGCTAACAAACCCAGTTAGCAACTAGCCGGTGAAAACAGTGGAGCATTTTTCTCCAAAGTTGAGACAAAGGCACACTACATTTTGGAACCCAAACTCTGTGTGTTCAATGTATTAGATCAAGAGCCATTGGTTTGTTCTGGAAAAGGCTCATGAAAGAGGAGTTTGATCAGTCAGGAAAGGATATTTTCCGTCTTCATTTCCAAGAGTCTCTGCACTCAAAACCTCTGGAGGGGCATGGACACTAAGAATAAACACGTCAAAAGTGATGCATTTTAAAACTAAAACATTAGTGTGGACGTAGCCCAAGACAGAGTTAAAAGGAAAGTGGATATTTATCAGGCTTTTTTTCTCCACTGAATTCTGTAGCAGGTTCAAGATTTTATGAAATATTACGAATTTTATTGTTTAAAGAAAGAAAAACGTCAAATCCAGGTTTTTTGACAAGACTCAAAATCTGGTTTTGTGCATGTCCTTCTACATGAGATCTAACCACGGCCACAAAACTCTTATGAATGCACAACATTTTGGCATCCACAGATGTAAATGTTAAGGTGCAGATTTGTCCAATATGGAGATGATTCCCACTGACATTAAACTGGATATTCTTGTTGGGGCTTTATGTGCCGTCAAAGGGCTTTTTCATATCAATGCTGCCCACCACGTCATGGAGCTGTGCTGTTTTCCTTTCCACTCTGTGCTGTCTGACTTGCACATAATTATCATTTGCTGACAGCTGAGGTGCAGTACACAAACTCAATTTAGTTTTCAATCTTCCTCGGACTGATTGGTGAAACACAACCACAGAGATACGATGAAAGGAAGCAGCATTTGTAATGAAGTGACTGCATAGTGCCGAAAGTTAATTAGTGCTGTATGATTTGATTGACTGCCTGGTGCTGCTGTACACTTTTGGGGGGTTGTGTAATCATGAGTAGACAACATTAGATAGTAAGCCAAAGGTTCAGACATTAAAACTTGTGGACACACAACTACTCACACAATTTAGAGTTGTACTGCTGATCCAACAAGCTTTTATCCTATTAAAATAGATTGCTTATATAACGTGTAACACCAAGTCAATAGAGATACATGTAATCTCATTACATCCGAAAAAGAAAGATTGCCCTAAAGATACTTAAAGTGGTATTAATTTCACTCTATTGATGGGGCCCAGAGAAGGCAGTGAGGCTGACACTGTGTCTCTGGTGAGAGATCAGGCTGAGGGAAAGGGTTGCATGAATACTTCATGGGCTTTGGGTGCATATTGCCCAACATCCACGTTTGTCCTGCTGGAAATGATGCATTTTATGTCATTGGGGTTTAGCAAGTTACAGAAATTAGATATTAAAAATGGTCAGAAGTTGGATTTACATTGTGGCTCAGTGTGGTTTTGTCTTTTAAGCAAAACAAAATTTCTCCTGTGACATGTTGACGCATCTCCATTGAAAAAAATGACTGTCTATGGTGACCTTGCGAGGATTGAATCAGAATCAGAAATTGAACTGTACCGATTAACAAACAAGAAGATGGGATTTGAATTCATTACACGCAGATAAGAACGCTCATATTTGAACTATTGCCAATCAAAGAGCAGAGGATTATACAGAAAGTGTGAACCGTCACCTATCTGCCCTCAATTCATCACAGTGGGAAAATAAAGTAACTCACTTCAGTGGAGCTTTTCAGCTTAGCCTTGACCTAATTAATACCACAGAGCGGTGCCTTGGAGTGGTCTTGCCACACTTAACCATGTTAATGAGTCCAACCTGCTAAAATCTTTGATTTCATTTATAAAATGATTGCAGCTTAAAGGAGTCCATATCTGCATCAACAGGAACAGCTTCACCTTGGCATTGAAAAATAAAGTATATGAGCATGATGTGAGACTGTAGCACAAACTGAAGCCCCGAGTACAATATCAGGTAATCGCCTGTCATGAAGCTGAGCTGAAGTGACAGCAGGATGAATGTGAACAAAGCAATAATGCCTTTTTGACACTTTCGCTAGGCCTTATTAGGCATGTAGCTTAAATATAAATGGAACTTAGCTTTTGTTGTGCTCAAAAGAGGAGGATAATTACTTTACTAAAATGTTATTGCAAAAAATATTTAATAATAGAATGACTGCTGCACCTTGCAATAAGATATACTAAATCCTCTAATTCACGTGTCAAACTCACGGCTCGCAAGATCGTTTCAATTGTCAAATTTTTTATGGCCCGGCTGTATGAGGCGCCCGTAACACTCATACTACAAATCCCATAATGCAGTGCAACAGCTGCTGTGCCAAACAAAAGGCTATCTGTAAGAACCCTAAGAACCCTTTCAGCTTCCCTGACGACACACCAATCAGGCATCTGTGGACGTTTTCAGTTGTGTACAAAATGTGTCTTGTTTGTGGAACTAATGTGGCTGTAATTTAAAAATTTAAACATTTCAATTTTTATTTATGCTTTCAAGTTTTCACGAGACATTTTCATGGAGAACAAAATATTTATAAGTCTTTATTTTGAGGGGCAAAATATAGTATTCTGTCTGTTTCAATTCATAATTTTATTCAAAACATGGTTAGTTTTAGTCTGTTCAATACATTTTTTTGCTGTTTGGCCTGCGACCTAATGTGTGATGTGGGTTTTGGCCCCTTTGTGTAATTGAGTTCGACATCCCTGCTCTAGTTAGTTTAAAAAACAGAGGAAAAGAAAGAAAGTGAGGATTGATGAGAAATGAGAAACTAGATGGATAAGTGTTTAGTAGTTAATGATTCACTGCTAGTTTTCTGGCACTTTTGTGTTAATTGAGAACAACTCACGAAGGCAGCAGCCAATTTAGATATGGCTTTGTTGTAAGATATTCATTACTTCATTACTTAATGATTGGATAATACAGTTTCCCCCGTAGTCCGTCATTATCACGTTATCCACTAAGTGGTCCCTGATTCACAGTCATTTAGGATCATTCAGTCGTCAATTCATTGTTCACTCATCAATCAGGATTTTGTTTCGTCTCTCCTTTGTTCCTTTGTCACCAACTTCCATTTATAATAGAGGATGTATATTATAAATAGGTTTTTTTGGGAAAAGTTATAATAAAAGCAATAAAGACTAAAGATAAAATAGTACAAGCTGAAAGCTGAAGAAAAGAAATCTCGCAAGTTGACAGATAATTTCACAGGACACACTATATGATTTGATTCATTAAGAAGAAAATGAGAAACTGTGACTAAAAATGAACTATAGTGAACATAATTGTCATATTTGCAGAGGAGTCACTGGGAATTCAGAAAGCGCCTCATCCAGAATAAGTTATCATTCAGGAAGCATGAGCAGCATGATGAAGTTGCGATGTAGTGAACGCTGCAGGTGCCCTCAGAGACCCGAGGACCTTCCTTTCCTATTACATTCAGTGAAGCATCAAAGTGATCCCTCAGTGGGTGTGAATGTAGATGAACATAAACATCAACACAGTGTTTTTCATCAACACTATTTTCTGTGCCTGCATAAACAACCTGGCAGCTCTTTTAATCTTTTTGAAGTGCTCTCCAAACTGTGCTTGACTTTGAAGAGACTGGCCATCAGTCAGAAACACAGAGCTGACTATTATGTACAGCTCTGCTCCAACAGGCAGAGACAGAAGCAGCCAATTGTGAGAAAATCAACCGGTTATCTGTCTGAATCTATACGCCTCTGGTTGTTTCAAATGTGGCGCTTATATAAAACAAAATCTTGAGCAAAGTCACCTGTTTCCTGCCACTTTGAAGCACAGCAGAGGATGAGGATGGACAGGCTCAAGCTATTATTTGCAAGGTTTAGGGTTATATGTGCTTTTGGAAAATCATTTTTCATCAATGCAACAGCTCTAAAATTTTATTAGGGGATATAAAGTGTTTGATTATGAAAATTAACACAGTTACACACAAATCACGGAACCATGATATAATTGCTGAGCTTGAGAAGAGAGGGGTTCTATATCTCATCCATGTGCCGAGACACTTGTTGCTCTGCATGATGCTAATTACAAATGACCTCCTTTTTGTGAAGCGTAGAACATCACTCCTAAAGCCTATGATGCATGTAGTATATGTCACTTATTTAGGGCTAAATAACATTTTTCCTCATTCATAATTATGATAATAATAAATCTTACACACACTTATCATAAATTAACTCTAATTTTACATTGTCCCGTAATCTGCATCATCACTGGAGATTGCAAATAATGGCAGATACAATCAAAATCATTCAGTGAGGTCTGCTCTTTGGAGTGCAGACGTGACCGCAGTGCAGATAATTGCGATCAGTTGAACAAAATTGCTGAGGTAATTGCTTGCTTTAAGGGTAATTTGGTAAACCGTGAAATGTTCACATTCACAAAAGCAGACTTGTAGAAATAGTCCATTTATTTTCATCTTGTCAAAATTGGCCAAAAGGTGTGACTTGGACTTGCGCTTGCTTGCTTTGACAGATGCACACATCAAATCGATATAATGACTTGTGATTTATACTGTATATATCTTACATTTTGACAATGAGCACCTCACGTTGCCCTTTGCTTGTGACATTCCCAGGCACACGTAATGAAGCAGAGGATTTATTACCATGATTGGCAATTCTCAGTTTACCCTTCATGAGGCACTTTAATATTTAAATGGCATTTTAGCACACTTCTTCCTACTGAGAAAATGTAATGGTGTGAAACAAAACACTGCCTGAAGTGTGGCTGCTGTATGGAAATAAGGCAGTGTTCAAATTAACCGGTTGACAGGCGTTTGAAATAGTTTTCGCCTCTTTCTGCAAGGCTGAGGCACGACACCATGCAAATTGTTGCTCTGGATTCTGCTTAGTCATGAACAGAAGTTCATCCTCTGAGTTCTTTTTTTTTTTTTTTTTTTTTTTGTGCGTACAAGTGAAAGAGCTTTGAAGCTCTGCTTTTGATCAACCCTGCGGCTTTGTAATTGTTCTATTTATACAATTTACTGCCAAAGTTACTAGATTTCCAATGCCGGTAGAAGTACTGAATCTCAATCTGAATATGCATGCTACTCTGATATAATTATCAGTTTCTATACTGTACTGCAGCAACTACACTGTCAGCAATAACACAGCAAAACGTAATGTTATGTAACATATATTTACTGCCTTGTCTGTAAATCAAACCTTGGTACCCTGAACTAAGTAAAACAATGACAAATCTATATTTACAATCGCATGTTAAAGGGTAAGGCTTTTTTAATATGACAAAAATAAAGCCAAAAATCTATTAGCCTGTCCTTCAAGCCCAATTATTCCGACTGACAACATTAACATTTAAAAGTAGCTCACAAACGTGTAGCTTCATTGTTTAAAAGGGCTATAAAAGTTCTTAAAAAAGCTGATAAATATATTTTTGAACAAACACCATTTAAACACTCTCCTGCCACACTGAAAAAAATGATTTTGTGGTGTAGTAATAGTTATCAGGTTAACTGTCACAATATTTACTTTCTAATTGTCAGTATCAGTGAGAACTGAAATTATTTAAGTAAAACTATATATGTTATTCGTGTAATAAATAAACTGTGTTGGAAGAGTAATTTTTACTATGTATTTTCACATAATATTCAAAGGTTTCATAGTCATTGCACATGAGCGTAGAAATACCAAGTAAGTTTTAGCAGTTGCGCGTTTTGAATCCGCGCATGCGCTTTGTGACGCGCATACAGGACGCATGCGCTTCGTTGTCCGCCGAAACCCGAGAAGATGACGACAGCGGTCAGGTGTAATGGAGGCAGGAGCGGTGAAATCATCTTGAAGGTAAGTCATTCAGCGTTTTTCCGGCACAGTGGGGAAGGGAGGCGGCTTCTTTCACTTCCTTCGTGATGCTGCGGCTACAGAAACTTGAGCGTCTGGTTCAGCTATAAGCCAGAAAGCTAACGTTATGCTAGCAAGATTCAGAGTCAATAACACAGCGGATGGGCAGACAAAAAAAAAAAAGTTAGCGTCAAGCCCTGAGTTACTCACTGCCACAGTATGCTGACAAGCGAGATGGATTTAATCTCGTTAACTGTATGGCCAATATCAAATGTAGTTATGGTTAATACATTTGCATGATCTGTAAATGATATCCCCACAGACATCACCAAAGTGCCTTTCTGAGCCAGGAAAAACCCTGATGCTAATTATTCTAAATAAGCTAAATAGGGAAGCTATCATCACAAATATAAAATCTTCCTGGTCACTTTATGAAAATGTATGGGTGACTCAAGCAGCACGGTGGCGTAGTGGTTAGCGTTGTCGCCCCCCCCCACAAAGAGAAGGTCGCGGGTTCAATTCCCAGTGTGGGCAGCCAAACATGTCTAGCTTAATTGGTGAATTCACATCAATGTATGTCCTGGACCGGACCTGAGCAGTGAATGTATGAGACTAGACCTGGACCCCTCCACAGAGACCAGACCCCTCCAGGGACTGGAACCCCCCCCAGAGACTACACCAGACCAGATATAACATATGTGGAAACAGTTCTGATTCTGTATGAAATTTGTGTAATTTTTTAGATTTTGACAGCATATTATCAAAAATACATTGGTTTGACAATGGTACAGTTTATTTTGGTTACATGATTCTATAGTTTTAATGTATTATTTTGTATTTGTGTTTTTCTCTTTAAGCCTAAAGCAAGAACTTTCTACAGTTGACAAAGTGCCCTCTCAAGGAGCAACTACAGCAAGCTGTGTCACAAGCAAAGCCTTCAGGTATTCAGGTATTCATCACAGAACAGACATACTATTCCAAATCACAATGAAGCAGAATATATTTTGAATTGTGAACTTATGTGTTGCGCCGCATGAAATGTAATGTATAGAAAAGTTGAAAGGACAATCTGATGTTATATCTATTCTAGTGATATGAATATAGCTGTGAACAGATGTTTTGTCACTTAAGAAAAATAAAGGTGTTGTTAAATTAAACAGTTGCCTAATTTTTTAAAAGTTATTGTTTCAATAAACAAAAACATTAAGAACAAATTTAGGCAATATAAACTGCAGGAAAATCATTTAAAATGTTGTGTAAATGTTATTTAAATGTTGTCCATAAATTAGAAAAGTTAGAAAAAGTATTTAAAAATGACCTTGAAAAGCCATTGGTTTTAGCTGAGATTTTTCAGTTTGATGCAGTCAGAGTAAAACTTAAAAAGAAGGAGAGAGTAAAATTCAATGACCAAATTAATAATCATCAGTAGATTACCTGAGGTTTGCTAGTAAAAGAAACTTTTATATCCGCAAGTAAAGTGTACATGATGATCGCCCTTGTAGAATTTACAAAAAGTTTCCTAGCTTTTCCCAAGTAAATAACATCTTTTTAGTGCACACAGCTTGTCTTGTATGTATTTCCAACAGGACAGTGTATATGGGATGGTCCTAATGAACTACACCGCTCAGGTTGGTGACATAGTAATGTGTTCTGCACAGAAGACTTACTGTACTATATCAGTCTTGCTACACATGCAAACAGACGTGCGAACAGCCACAGTAGGCTTTGGATTTTGTACAGAACAAAAATATAGAATATAACCCACTCTTATCTTTATCAATATGCTAATAGCATGCCTTTGCTTAAGTACAAGGTCATGGGTGTTTCTGTGAACTCCTAATCGGGACTGAGCTGAGTAAATGTTGCCCTTCCTTTTGGCACGACATGTCCTTGTTCTCTCCCGTTCTGCCATATTGCAGTTTGAACTGCATGTATCTTAGCACCTGTAGAAACAAGTTAACCTCCTTATACATGAAGACAAATTAAATAAAGCTGAATTTTGATTCTGGACTGTGTCCACTAAGCCAAATTCCCATATCAATTGACCTGCCTTTTGCCTGGTTAAAATAAACCAGAGAGAGACAGAGCCTTTGGTCTGGGTAACCGCTGGTAATATTTAAAGTCTATTCTGAGATAGAATACTTGCTTTCCTGAAATACAAGGCAGGATCATCAGCTTGGCTCCTTATCTCTTGGAGAGGGGAAAAAATGGATTTATCTCTGAGAGGATGCCTGCTTTGATACTCCTTTGCAGTAAATCTGTCTCCAGGCTTCGAAGAGACAATACAGTCTCTGTGGAACATATTCTTTACATTCGATGCCTCAAAACCTTCATGATGGCTCTGATTCACTGACTTAGCGTCTTTAATTGCTTCTCTAGCCTTTGTGTCATAAAGTAATTGAGATTCTAACAGCTGTGTATCTTCCAGCTTTTATGATCAGCTGCCCTCATTGTTGTGTCTAGGCATTATACTGAATGGGTATTTTAGTTATGTCAGGAACTGAGAGGAAGCTTTATCACAAATCAATCACTTCCTTTCTCTCTGAACAGATTCACTGGCCAGAGAACAAAGGAGAGGAGAACCAGTCGCACACGGTGATAAAGGCTTATTCCAGAAACATGCATTGGCTTTAGGTTTGCTAATTACTTTTCAAATGGACCCATTTATCTTAATCTGAAAGACTTCAAGATAAGACAACTGTATTACTTAGCAGTGCTGAAGATCCTTTGTTACAGGTGGACAATAAATGAATCCACCTATGGCTTAAATACACAGAATAATTGTATGATTAACGCATGAGGAGAAATGGATTTTCCCTGCATGTGTGTAGACGTGCTCTGGGTCGTTTCATTTAGGAAACACACCAAAAAGCTTTTTCCAGCTTCATTGGTTTTAGTGCACTTGTAATATACAGAGGGACTTCTCTCCCATTTACTGATTAGTGGACCAGTGAAAAAGGACTATTTTTTCCAGTTCTTCTGATTTATTTTGCTCTGTAAAATTGTATCAGATTTGAATACAAAACAACTCCCTCCAACAGCAGATGCCTGCTGTTTCCCCGTGTTTTCAGTGTTTTTTCAGAGACAGCCTCAACAGATGAGTAAAACATTCTCCTGATTTTTCTTGAAGTGTCGACGCATTAACATTAAAACTGACCTTGCACTCGTTTTTAAATGTCACCCATCCTATCTTAGTGAAATAAGTCATGTTAATGAAGCCAGGAACGCTGTGACTTTGCATCAAAATCACCCAAGGAGACTAGAGCTAAGTTTACTTGAAAACACTAGAGCTTTGATGGAGAACAGGTTTATTTATTTCTTCCTTCCTTTTTTTTTTTTTTGTAATGACTTTGACACACGCTGTGCCAATTGTGAAGACAGGCTCATTAAAAGCTGCCTCCCCCTGCCTGACAGCAGCCATTTGTTTAAGAGCCTATCTTCTCTCCAGCCGGTCCAGATGCAATAAGTCAAAGCCGAGCGTATGCAGAGACACCTGACAAATGACAGTTTATACCTGCCTCACGTCTTAGCAGCATCTCTTTGGAAGAATAATGTCCAACAGGAACCAATTTCCTGCTCAGCAAAGTTAAAAATTTATAAGATGTTTATGGAAATATGCAGGTACACTTATGGTCTGGCAACAAGGCAGCGTTAGAAAATGTAATATGGGAAGTGTCGAATGTGGGTCAGATTATCCCATTTAATAAAATATATCAAGATCAATATCCATATCACTGAAAGATTTTTTTATGAGTTGTTTTTATACTCCTGCGCTCAAAATATAATAAATATAACATGCAAAAATGATCAAAAATAAACCACAAAGAAAATATTATTCCCTCTGAGCTACTTATAAACCAGAATTTTAAAATGGCTCCTCTTGTGGTAGCCTAGCTGAGGAATATCATGTAGTATGATTGAAAGCTCCAGAGCAGCTGCTGACTGGACCCAGAGGTAGTAATTATTGTACCAAGCTAAAGAATTAACTATAAATTGTCATTTCTTTCACTTGTTCAGAATTACAGACTTTTGAGCATCTTCTCTTCCTTGAGACAGCTGGACTCACCAGTCATCGCTGAAAAGAGGCTTTGAAATATATTTTAGAAAGCAGAAAAGGGGAGGTGACGGAGTGAATTTCACAACCTCTCAGTTAATAACTGTGCACCCTGGGAGCGCTCAGATGTAAAAACGTGGCATTGATAGCAGCTCATTGACCACCTGAATGCTGTTCCCCTCATCTTTCACATACTGTATGTAGGTCACACATGGCTGAGTCTCAAATGGTTTTACAACCTGGAAAGATTTCGCATAAAAAATACATGAACACTAACCTGAACAATGCCCACTGCCATGAGAAATATCACTATTTTCAAGGGTAAGGAAGCTGTGAGGATGGCTTAGCTGATCTCCAGTAGTTATTGTCTCCCTGCGAACATGTGTCTAAATGAGACTTAAAACATGTTATGGGAGTTGTGAGGGATTAAGCTGCTATGGCTGTGTGCTGTCTGTATTTCACTTCCATTATAACAGGTTCCCTCTGGCTGTATCGAGTGACTGCTGCTCAGGATGTGGTGCAACAATTAATCCTCAGATTGATTCACTTCCTATTGAATTGCCCCCAAACTTAAGATGTAATTCAACCTGTCTATGTTAATCTGATACCCCGCTTCACTCACGTGACTTTAAAAAAGGGCAACCGTTTATTCATCATTTTCAACTCCATTGAGGTAGCATTCGTGTTCGAGTCACTGGTCTGGAAGTAGCTCTCAAGTGTAGCCTGTTAAACAGATTCTAATTGAAAAAGTGGTTATAAATCACTCAGACGTTGGAAACATTATTTTGTCGGGTAGTAACTAAATTGTAATAGATGTGCCTTAAAACCTCTTATTAAATTAAACCTTTTTTGATTAAATTGTATCCGGCAATAAATATTTACAAATTCTCTCTGCAATGTAAAATTTGATCAGTGCTCATTATGAAGAATCTTCATCCATCCTGTCCCCGCTTTTTTATTTTTTGTCTGAAACAGCCAGCCTTTTTTGTCCAAAAGTAAAAAAATCACACATCTAAAGCACAATAACTGGCTCGCTATTTTTAATAATGTGAAGAAAAAAAACTGTGTAAATAGGTGTAAAAATACCAAATGGTGGTTTCACTGCCTTATTATATGATGCTGCTGCCACATAAGAAACAACGTGGCAAATATGTTGATTACATAAATAATTAGTCTTTAGTCTAAGCTCAGCTAACTGGATATGTACTTATATTTAAGAGACCCCTAGGTGTGAGTGATATCAATAATCTCACTTAACTCAGTGTGGTAAGTTAATTAGTCCATCTCCCAAAATGTCTACACCTTCAAAACGTTCAGCACCTACAATTCAATAACGTCGTGGGCTGTCGAGGAAGACCGTGAAATGTTTTTTTCATTTGGGGAGTTGGCTGTTTGTAATGAAATATTGTAACAGTGATATTCCATCGTCAGCTGTCTTACAGTGAAGGGTGAAGTGTTGCTCAACATTTTCCTGGTTTCAAACTGAAAGTAATCCAGTGAACAGCAGGTTTATTATGTGACGACAACATGCAAGGTGAAAGAACCAATTATGTTCCTTTTCTTGTATGAAGACATAAAATATTGAACGGTTTATTCAGCTGCACGCTGGAACTGCAGGATTAATCAAAATCTGCTGCAGTCTTAAATTTCCTATGATCACGTTTCCATTGATAAAGTGTGGGAGCAGCAGTTTTCAGAGTGACATTTCATATCACTTCTGGGAGAGTGTATATTCGTAATAAAAGGCTCTGCAGTGCAATCAAGCTTTCCTCTGGGATAGGAAAAAGAAGCTTAATAAGTTTTTATCAGCAGCAGCTTTTGGGGGGCCTATAGTGTCCTGTTCATTATTATCATAATGCAGCATTACAGGGCTCTAGGGGCTGCTTTGAAATTGTGAGAACAGATATTTCACAACAGGGAAATTTGTGTGGGGCTCACCCGGCCAGATAGTTAAAACCTCAGAGTTCTGGGGACAGTATGCTGTGAACATCATTGTGCAACATGAGACGGCAACAATACTAATCCGCATCAAAGGCAATGTGCTTGTCACAAGTCCTTTAAAAGCTCGCTCTCCCAGTCAGGAAAAGTGCCAGAGGGAAAACCAGTAGGCTGCTCTTAGATCTTGCGAGGTCGATCACTTTTGATAAGGGCTTCTAAAGCATATGAGGAAAATGCTGTCACTCAAGAAACCAGCCCGGCTGTATGGCACGTTAATGTAAACTGCTGGAAGCCAAAAGTGCACTGTGAGTGATCCAAGTAATGTGTTTTTATGTTCGTTTTTTTCTTTTTGTTTTGGGCAAAGATTCTATCCTTTGCAAATATGTTGGCAGTTTCTTACATCTTAACGTGAACCTGAACTGTTTGAAGAGAGTCTCTGATAATAATCGGTCAACAGAATATTGACATGAGAAGTATGTTCAAGTCTTAGATGGATATAATGTAGATGTTGAATATTTGATGCTCTACTCATTTACAGCATCCACAGTCCTCACTGTTCACTCAATATATAATCCTAAATTAAGTTGCGGGCTTGTGCTCGGATCAATTTATCACGTGAACAAATTCTCTGTAGCTTTTCTTTTATCCCTCAATTGTACATCTAACTCATTACCTTCTGAGAGTAATTTACCAAAATTTGAAGCTGATAGCTGATTATTTCTTCATCACTGCAGAGACATAATGTCAAATAATTATGTGAATCTGGATAACAGAGGGAGAGGTTGTAGAGTTGACAAACTGCCTTCGCTCTACTTCAGCCCTGTTCAAGCCCGGCTTGAACAAGGCTTGTATTGATTCCTGTTCAAGCCGAGATGAAAAAACATTTCTCTGAGCTCTTCGATACACGAAACCATTCATGTCTTCTCTGTAGCTCCTAGCGTCTTCAGCTCCTCCACCGTTTGCCTCTGCCGTTATTGAATGTTATAGTATCTCTCTTTAAAATGGTAGCCTGAAGACAAACATAATAAAAGCGCTGTGTACTCCCACATCCTGTCAGGTGTCACCTGCACAAAGACATACGGAGGCCAGTATAGAACACAGAGCCACAGCCTTTAAGAGTTTCACCCAGTGTACTAACAAAAAGTTTTGGGGTAACTTCTGTGGGAATACTAAATAAAGCTTGTCGTACTATAAATAATGTGGTAACTGCTCCTCTTAATTCAAAAGAAAAACAAAACCGGAATTGAAGTGACATTTCCCAACCATCATGTAACTTGAAAATAAACCGGAGAAGGAGAGCAAACGTTTACAGCTCATTCTCCTCATGATAATGAGAGCCTGCTGAGTCAATCAACAGAAAACTAACATGCCAGCAGGACAATTGTGCCCCCCTCCACTCCTCTTTGTCTGCTGAGCCAGAAATCTAAATACTCTGCATTTGCTGACTTATTTGGTTGAGATGGATGTTCCTTTTTCTGCCACATATGAGTCCTCAGACATTTGAGGCCATCGTCTTGGACAATCTGCTCAGGTATTGACTCACATTTCTGGATACAATTGTGAGTGATTTCCTCCTGCACTTCATTCAGCATTTAGGAGGTTTTGTCAGAAAGCCCGCTGTATGTCCAAACTATTCCAGGAATGATAGGTACCAATAATACTACAATTTTACTTTATTTATTAATATTTCAGTCGCTGACAGCCTGCACTGATTTTAAGACAAAGGGTTCCTGCAAAGCTCCCACCAAATGGCTTTTATTGGACCACTTTATAGTCAATTTGTGTCTCTTTATAGTCACTTTGTCATTTTTTGTGTCTCTATGGTCATTTTGTTTATTTGACAGCATTCTATATCATTTTGGGATCGTTTTACACCTCTTTGCAGTTGTGTTAGTCCCCTTAGTTGTTTTGTTGCACTTTGTTGTCATAATAGTTTTGCATCTCTTATGCCCAATCTGCATCATTTTGTGTTCATGAGCCATCCCATAACCACGAGTGGTCAATCAGATTCCAGGGGCCACTGTGCCGCCCCAGTCACTGCACCATGTTGCTGATCGCTGAGACTACTCTTGGTTTGTCTCTTTGAAAGTCTGCAGTTAAAAGAAAACCATTTATCTGTGCTTTATTACAAACACTTAAGAGTGCACTCAGTACGATTGTACCAATAATGTTATTTTTGCTGGAAGACTGTTTTATTTTCCTGCTCCAATGTCATACATACAACTACACAAAGCTCAACAGAAGGAAATGAGGACACAGTAGACAACTGACTGTGAACATGAGATGCATCAGTCTGTGATCAATAATGAGCTTATGACAGTGATGGACTACAGGAATAGCTGAGAAATTGGACAGACAAATTGTCCGGAGCTCAGAATACACAGTTCCTCCTTGTTTCAAGGTCACTGCTCTGCAGCTAAATGTGAACTGATTGCCGTCACACATGGCTTCTACTTGACAATGCTCCCAAAGATCTTTTCACTGTAATGAAAACACATCATGGTCTGTACATGACTTTCATCACTTGCTGCTAGTTGTAAAGACTCATCCAGCAGATTCAGATACCAGCTGTACTGATGCAGGTCAACAATATGTGGACGGTCGCAGAGTAGACAGAAAAAATAAAGTGCCACTTTCGGGTTTGTTATTATTGTTATTAAAGTGTGAACTTTGAACAAAAAGGTTGGAGGCTGATGACCAGCACTTTTCTGTAGTCTGTTATCTACTATCTATAAAGCATCAAAACATCAAACTATCTCAATTATCTCCCAAGAAGTCATGACAGTCTGAACTCTCGTTGGGTTTTCTTTTACCTCTCCACCATGAAAAAGGTGATAACTGTAAGAGTAGGCCTACGTTTAGATGATCACTTGCCTCTGTGGTGATATTATTGGCATTTGCATCAACATTAGCACTTCTTAAATCCTGTTCGTCCTTCTGTTTTGCTTCAGCTAGGAGGATAAACACGATTATTCCATCTGCGTCTATCTTTTTCCCCGTCTGCCATTGTGAGATAATGTGAATGCCTCATTAGAGTTGGAAGAACTGTATCCTCCTTCTGTTTTGTCCTGTTGAGCATCGAGGAGATTTCTTGCAACATTCAACCAGGTGGCTCTTCAAGTCTAACACTAGGTTGAAGCTGTCAGACATGTCTGTGTTTGTTTATTCATGTTAAAATGCATCAAATAGCAAACATAAGCCCTGACAAAAGCAATGATAATTGATATTTAAATGCACTGTTATTGGTGCATCATCATTTAGTACATATATAATAGTATAGGCTATTTGACTTCTGAAAACCAGATAAAGTTTAGCTAGAAAGTCTCTTTGTCTTAACTTGGTTGCCCAGAGTCAGGACACGTTCAAATCCCTCTTGGGGCACACTATTAAGGGAGCCCATTACTGCTCTTTTTTCCTGAGCTGGAGCAGAGACACAAAACAACAATGATTTGGCTTGAGACTAAGCAAGTTTGAAAATGCCACAGCCAACAACACAAAGCAGAAAATCAATACATAAGCATACAGCCACACTGCCAGTGGTTGTCTGGAGCTCCTACAGACTTGTTCCTTCAGTGGACTAAACCTGAAGTTGGAGAAATAAAAGCACAATTGATTCCTCACTCAGCACAGAGGGATACAGGCAATATAAGCTCTGCTATTTGACCAAAGAGGCTTTCTGAAGGATGAAGTCTTTATTTGTGTCTTTAGTTAAAGTGTGTCCTTTATCTCACTTCAGGCCAGAAACCTATAGAATATATTAATCACATACAAGAAGGATATGACGCACACACATACACACAAAAATTCCCCTGACTCTTCTCCCTGGATACATGACAGGCTTCGTATAACAGACTTGATTTTTCCCTGGAAAAAAAAGCAAGTGGAGTACAGTATGTGACAAAGAAGGGTGAGAGAGAGAGAGCTCCCAGAATAATTTAGAACTAGCCAGGTGAAAGGCTAGGTGGAGATGAGTATCTGATACTACAGTATTAAGCCTTTTTCACATTTTGAGCTCGGGTTAATCATAAAGAATGAGATTGTTCCCGGTCCAATCAAGAGAAACCAGATGTTTGTGACCAAAGTTTTACCCCAGAGAAGATTGCAGTAAAGCAGATTTAGGTGACAAGATCATTTCATTTATTTCTGCTTCAGCCCTCTCTGCACAGCCCGGTGGGTGATCTAATGCGGCGGGCATCTCATCGAGAGCAGCGCTGTAGTTTGTGGGTGATGCTAAAAGGGCGTCAACCATGCTCCAGTGAGCCATTAATTCACATCACACAAATGGATCCAAGTGTAGGCCTCTGCCACACACAGAGCGCTGCTCTGCTTTCCCACCAGCGATATATTCCAGCACTGCTGCACACAGCCACATTCTGGCACCCAGTTTAACAGAGGCAGGAAAGCTGGAGGAGGGGAGACAGAGAGAGAGAGAGAGAAAAAACTTGGACGTACTTGAAAACACTCTCCGTCAGAGTTTTAAATAATACATAGTGCAAGTCAGTGAAGACTGTCTAGCCTGAAAGGAGTCATAAATACCACACACATGTCAAACCTTGGTAGTGCCTGCCACATCTGAGCTGCAGACAGCAGCGCTGGATCCGTTGACAGTGTTACAACCCACACACACTGCACACTTTTTTCATTTTCAAGCAATTGTGTTCATTTTTGTCATTTATCATCATTTTCAAAATGTTTAAGGGGGGCGAAACTATAGCCAGCAGCTGATTAGCTTAGCTTAGCTGTGGACTAGACAGAGGGGAACCATTAGCCGAGCTCTGTCTGCATTTAAAAAACATGCTCATCCAAAGCTCAGAAATTAGCAAGGTATATCTCGTTTTCTAAAACAGATCTATAAAATTGACGAATTGTGAATTGAAGGTGGTTGTGGACATGACATGGCCACCATCAGGAAGTCCATGTCCGCAGCACAGGCCGTTTCCTTGGAAACATGCTGCTCCTGCTCCCTCTGTATCCCAGCCTCTACTTTAATCTCCTCCAGTCCTAGTCCGAGTTGGTGCTGCTGATGCTGTGGTACACAACAGTCAGAAGGCGCTTTACCTTTCTCTCTTTTTCCGTCATGGCCGGCTTTTTAAGGTATCTAACTTAAGTGAGTTTGCAGGAAAAATTTAAATATGCACACCGTGCACAGCACTTGCTGCTCGACCAATTTAATATTCCCCTCATGTATAGGACTGGATCAGCGCAGGGGAGGGTTGTCACAGAAATGAGAATAAAATGTCATGCCGCCCTCCAAGGAGAGCTCAAAGTACTTCCAATTAAACAGATTTACTACTGTAAAATGAAGATTTTGTCATTAAGAATATACCATAGGAAGCAAATATATTTCTTAAGCTTAGTTTAGAAGGAAACTCTTCAGTGTGTATACTATAAATGCACAGTTATCAAAAAATTTTGAGTGTGCTTACTGAACATGCTGAATCATCCCATGATGCATCGCATAGACTTCCTCAAGGCCTCCAGAAACTTTAGCTCTAACAAATCTACAAACAAGTGTGAGTTTCATAACCTGACCACACAGTGAAAAATGACACCGTCATATTCTCACCTGAAAAAATATTCAAAATTCATAAGATGACAGAAACATTTGTGTCAGCCAAATTTCCAACAGCCTCTAAACCTGCCATAAAACCCCTGCCAATCATCGCTGCCACTGCCAGTTGGTTTGAAAAGCATTCTGGGATGTGAAATCAAGGCTGCGGTGGACGGGATCTGTGGTTGAGTTTTAGTGAGGAGGAGAAAGCACGAGCAGTTCAGGTGGTTAACAAGGCACATGTGGAAGGAGCAGCTGTGTGAAATTAGTGAAACGGCTGGACGAATAGAAGAACTCTGATTCAATCCTGAAGAATTTAGATGGTATGTTTAAAAACCCGATTTTCCCGAGCCTCAATTTTTCAGCCCACTGATATCTCAACATCTTAACAACAAAACAACTGTTTACTTCCTCTGTGTCCACAATAACAGTGATGTTAAAAATGTAGTTTAGAATAATTGCCAGGTGTGGTAATTTCATGTACCTGCTGCCAAAGTAAGATATCTAACAGCTGGTTTCAACAGAGTGAAGCAGAGGAAACAGGTATGGAGTCCTTTTGTGAAACTGATTAAAAATATTAAGCTTCCAGAGCTCTTCAACGGGCTTCTAATATCTAACATTATAATACATTTCCTAGATTTGTTTCCTTTTTGCAGTAAAACACCAATGCAAATGAATTCTAACCATCTCAAACTCATTGTGTTCCTGCAAACCTCTTCGACCTCATGAACCCAGGCTTTAACCGATTTGAAAATATTGTGGCTGTGGTCTGGGTATATTTCTAATTCGTTCTTCTTGGTTGTATTTTCTAATTCCTTTATATGTTTGAGTGGCTCAGTGGCTACATGCTCTTGTGGTTCAGAGAGTCCGTCTTCATTCTGCCAAAGTGTATTTTCATTACTTCTAATGTCTGTCGTAAATCTCTGCAGAGTGTCCTTGACAAGTTTTGTTAATCTCGGAGGATAAGAAAGGGTAAGACGTTCAATTTTAAAGTATAGTACACACATTTCATTTTTCCAAATAAGGTGTAATCTATGAACTGGGAAAGACACATTTTTCACAATTAGACTAGATGGACCTTTATATCAAAAAGAGCACAGTCTCCTTGGTAACAGGTCATATACATTTCTGAGAGACTCTGACAGCTCCGGATTAGTCTCCTCACCAAACAGGCTGCTGACGCCAACAAAATTAAGCAGGCAAAGTCTGTTCTGACCTGAACAGGTCACACTGATAAACAGGCTGGCATAGCAGAGACACAATGACAGGCAGTCAGACTGAAATACATTGAATACACAACATGAACGCACAAACTCACACAAACACACAGTATCTGTAATTCAGCCACAGAAAAATCAGGGATAGTGTAGAGAGGGCAGGCAGGTGCGTTGCAGCATAAATTTTACACCAAAGAGTAGAATATAGATCTCAATAAATATACAGTAAGTACTATGTGATCTGGAAAAGGAAAATATATATATTTGCCTATAAATGTGTTCGAAAGTCCTCCAGAAAGTCCATGTCTTTAAATGCTTTTCAAAAAAATCATGCAGTGGAAAGCAGTAACACACACACAGACCAAGTAAGCCTGTCAGAAGAAGGGAGAGACTGTTATTGATTTGAGAGCCAGTTAATTCAAGGCTTTTGTCATCTAATACAGTCGATCTATCACCAATCACGTCTTACAGCACTGAACTAAATACAGTTTTCCCTGAGCACCCTGATCGTTGCTCAATAAGACACCTGGGAAAAGAAGAACACAGTAATAAAAGGAGGATTCCTGCAAGCAGTGACTCATACTGATGAGCTAACTGTATGAGATTCCTACGAGGAATGTCTTTTTTTAAGTGGTATATTCAGGTCTGATTCGATATCATGTACCTGATGACTCTGTGTTTTTCTAATGAGTTATCTTCCCCATGAGGCATCAGAACTAGAACAATCTGGTTTCACATGAAGAATTTAATGTCAAAGTACAAAAAAAGTCAGCATTAATTGTGCGCTTACGCAGAAATGACAACTAATCTCGAAGTGAAACATTATGAAATTGTGATAATGAGGCAGCAGTATATTGGGGGTGACAATACCTCAAAGGCTGCATTTAGTTATGTATGCATCACACAGCTTATTGCCAAATGTACATTCAACAAGCACACTCTATTAGCATATCCTTGCAGTGAGAGCTTATTCTACCCCTCGGGTCTTACGCTGTCAAAGCAATTCAGACTATATGAAATAAGGTGGTTTTCCTTCCTCAGGTAAATCCAGTGATGAAGCTGTTAGAACAGTGCTGCTCAGCTGTCAGAGAAAGCAACATATTTAAATATGGCTCAGCACCTTCAGCTGAAACATGGCCAGGTGATTAGCTTATAAAACATAAGAAAAAAACTGTCACAAAGGAATATCTACTGGCCAGCAAAACTGTTTTGTGTTTCACTGAGCAAATATATATCTGAATTTCTCAAGAGTTATATATTTTGCTTTTCTCGTAATATTCTTGTACAGCATGTTTTTTTTACCCATTTAGACTGAGTAACAGCCCAGGTACAGTAATCACTTAATTACAGAAACATCAAGAAACACTGTCTCATTTGAGACTATATGGTTGCTATTACTGCAAACCATAATTCTGCAGCTAAACTGGTTCCATAAATCTTTTTTAAACGCTATGGGACACTGACCGTCGACTCTACCGGATTTCTCCTGTAGTAGATGTGCTACATCTCATTCTTCTATGCTGTGAATTCAGCGGTGAACTCATTCTTTGCCTTTTCCACTGAAAACAAGGGGCAGACAAGATATGAGTACTAATTACTTTTCCTCTTTATAAATACATTTTCAAAGCATCAGTTGACTTTTTTTGAGGTGTAAAATATGTTCTTTAATCTCAGAAGGACGTATTTGCAGCTGATACAGATATAAATCCAGTCAAAACCAAATCGGTCAATAAGCCATAACGCTGCAGTGCTGCATATCTGATCTTATCCTTGTGCAACCAACAGACCGTAAACTTGGCCCTGATTTGAATTGTATTTTCTATTTACTTATTCTAAGCAGACGATAGATTAAGCTGCTTTGAAATATTCAGATGCATAATAAAAACACGGGAAGGAAAGTGCCACATTTTTAAATTAGCTCAAATATTTCCATGTATTGATGGTGAAATTAAATCCTTAAATATTAACACCGTTCACACAGCCTGCTAAAACACTAGTAAACACCATGGAATTTGGTATATGTGCTGCATATCCAGGGTTCATAATACTGTGAAATAACTAAGTTAATTTGTAAAACCTCATTCGTTAATGACAATCCGACTTTCCATGTAGTGCTACAGCATGGCTAAAGTTTCTACTTACATATACTAAATATTTCATTTTGGACCACCCTCAGGCCAAAATGAAAAACCCTTTGAGCAAAATATAGAGATATTGTCTCTTGGCTTGTTATTAGCATGGTTGGACTGTATTCTTGCTCCTGAGAGGTTTTAAAGGTTTTTGCAGTTTAGGGATCCTGGTATTGATGTATATTATCTGTTGTTTTATTTGTCTTTTAACCAAAGGTTTAGTTTAGAGCTGAATCAATATAAGACTTTGTTGGTCAGTTTAAGTGAAAAAGCCAAAGAATCTCTCATATCATGTGTCAAATGTAGAGTTCAGCTCATTTTCTTCTAATATTGTAAACTTCTTTGGTTTGAGGAGTGTCGGATGGACACCATGAAGACATTTGAATCCTTTGAGCATTTTCTCACAATTTTCTCACTTTCTGTTGGCTAAGAACAGAATCAAGTAAAATAATATAATAATTATGAATAAAAGTTAATTCTAGTTGCTGCCATACTTTTCTTGTGCAAACAATATATGTCTACCTGTCCGTCACAACATTTCATAACAGCTTTGTCTTACAGCGTTGTTTTTCCTCTCCACTCTGCTTACCCCTTTCAGTTCATAAGAAGTCATTCTACAGATCCCTCACGGTGTAGCTGCATTCAGGTCTTTTATTTCCTCCATAAACTGCAAATAACTCGGGGAAGCGTCTCTGTGAAAAATATGCAGCTATGAACACAATGAAAAATATATGACAATAACATCACCATGTTATTATCACGGCTGCCTTTACACTTGGCAAAGACACTCACATGCGAGACAAACAGTCTTGAGAATTGTGTGAGAAACTGAGGAAAGGCATATGTGTTTGTCAGTGTTTTGGTTCTATAGATTCATTTCAGTAAACAGACTTGAGTTATTGTGAAAGAGCTATGTGTTGAATATGTGGAATATACTGGAACACTGTATTTTTCTGTCTTCGCAGTTAATTAGAAACATGCATATAATGAATGCTTCCAATTTCTGAAAGCTGCTAACTGTTTCAGTTGTATACAAGCTGCATCTTAGAGCAGTGCTGTCATAACATGAACCAGATGTCTTTTTGGGCTGCGTTTTTTGACAGAGGAACACCTCTTTGGCATGCAACGATTAGCTTGGTTCGAAGGACTTAACTGTTCTTAAAATATGTACAGGAGAGAAAAAGGAGAGCAAACGCTTCAGTTAACTGAATAGTTATACGCTGAATAAAAAAAATAACACTGTTTTGAATGATACAAGTGGCTTTGCTCCGTCTGCAACCTATGCAGAGTGTGTCTGGATTGCAAGAGAATTACTTACACCCTGTTGTGGTGCTTCCTCTGGCTGTTTGGGTTTGGATGTGTCCCAGACAAAAGCCTGTCCAAATAAGATCAATGTGTTCGTGCTTCTCTCCTCAGAGTGGGCACTCTCCTGCAGCTCCACAGCCAAGCAGATGGACTGAGCATGTACAGGGCTCATGTCAGAGAGCAAAATGCTTGTTTATGTAAAGTCACACATTCTGAAGAACTTAATTCAGATGCATTGGTTTGCATATATAGTCCCAACATTACATGGAGCAGGTTTCATTTCCTTGTGCAGTGAACCGTATAAAGCAGTTTGTCATGGCTCAGTAAAGAAATCTTCATCAAAATGGCAAATCCAGCTCATCAGGAAAGTATGAAATATTGGTACCTCGTACCGTTACAGCTCATTTAAGGCATTCCGCCAAATTGTATCACAGCTATTCAACAGTGCGGCTAAAGCAGTATAATGAAAGAGTGGGATAATCATCACAATAGATGAAGATCATCGGGACTTCTAGCACCTAGTGGGTTTGCTCATTGCTGAGGTTGTAAACATATAATAGCTTAATGGCGGGACAATTTGGAAGCAGCTGGAGGCAAAGCAGCGGAGGCAGCTGTTTCACTTCAGACCAGCAGGGGAGGTGGGAGGGGGGTGCAGGAGTGAGGGGACTTGCAGGGGGGGTAGACTGCACTCCACAACACTGCATTGGAATACAGCTAGCACTGCAAGCACACGCACCCATATCCATGCAAACATGAAATTGTGCATCCAAGCATCGTGCTCAGTGAGGTAGTAAAAGCACAGGTTTTTAGAGGTTGGAGCATGGACAGTGCAACATGTCACTCTGTGTTTAATTCAGGGGGTTAATGTGGAGAAGCTTCAACAGAGGTACAGACACACAAGAAGACCATGTTAGCAGACTGTCACACCGAGAAAACTTGCAACAAGACTATCATATAATTTGGAGTTTGAGCTTTAAGAAACCATTATCATTCGTCACTAATAATGATACACAAGAATGAGGAAACATTGCTATTTGCAGCAGCACTGCATGTGTTTAATTACAGATTTTTACAGCAGTTTCTACTATTCGAGCTGATGAGAAGAAACAGTATTTGATGGCATATAAGCCCAGAATACTTCAGGAGCTGCAGCTCCCTCTGCTGGCTGCAGATGTCTCGTTCTTGGTCTGTGGTTCCTGAAAACATACCCGAGGTCCACAAGAAAAACCGTCACTCTCATTCTCTCACCCACAAGCTTAGAAACTATAATTTCGTGGCTTGAGCAAAGCGATTTTACTTGGACTGAGGTTTTCTGCTCAAACTGATCTCAGTTTCTGAGCGCGAATAGGTCATGTTTGTTGTTGCCCTGTGAAACGAGGGGGGATTAAAAGACACTGTTTTGCACTCTACGCATTAAATAAAGCATGTATGTGCTAATATTTTTGATATGTTCGGGGAAAGTTGCCTCAAGAGAAAAGCGGCCTTTCTGCTGTGCGTTATGTGTGTGATTATAAACAATAAAACTGACTGTGTTGCCGCTCTGTTCTCAGGTTGAGGACCACTTGCATTCACTCTAAGCACAAGCACATATTGTACACAGAGTTAAATTCTTTTGGCACCTGTGCAAACATGCACACACACTCTTGCATACACACACATGCACATTCATCAGCAGCACAGTAACTGGAAAAGAAAGTTTGTGATCTACACTTGTTTTATGCTGATTTTGGCTTATTTTTTTTAACAAAAAAATGAGCTGAATATTTGCTTAAATCCTACTGACACCCTTGAAATGTGATTAAAAAGAGTGAGAGAGAAAGCTGCCATGGCTCGGTGAGGAAGAGCTTTCAGAAATTTTATTCAATCCGTAGATGCTCCCATCCTAAACAAGCTGAAGGTAGAAAGAGGGCCACCTTTTTCACAACAACCCCGAGCTCACACGCATACATCAAAATCCCACAGAAACACATAACAAGGTCTTATTTAGAGTCTTCTGTTCCAACAGATAGATGGCGGGTGCTTCCAAACAATAACAACACGCACAAGTTGAAGTAGTAGCAAAGTGAGAGGGAGACGAACAGCTGCACTGCTTCACCTTCCGCAGTAAGTAAACACCCTTTTCCTTCCAGAGCTTTACTTCTATTTTGCCAGTGATTATGAAGAATATGGTAGTGTTTGACCTGTGAATGTGACAAATAGGAAGCAGGCTCGCCATACAGCTGTGAACAATTACAAACAGTGGATGGAATCCTTCTCGGCCGTTGTTCTCAGGAATGTGCATCATTGCCCTTTGTCCTCTCTGCAAATTGGAGGGAAAGACTATTCAAACTGCTGTGAGCCGTACATTAGAAATGTTTGATAGCTGTCATACTGTGCATTCTTTTACTTCAAACTTTAAACCAATCTTGACACCTGTGAAAATGCCAAACAGACTCACCGGTAAAATAAAGTAGAGTGTTACCGTATGAAAGGATAAAACAGATGAATGACGCCGGAAAAGAGAGAAAATTCTTACGATAATTTATCTGTACTGATAAAAATTCATAGTTTAATCCTAAAAAATATATGAACAGCCGACTGTAGATGATGAAATGGCCTCATTACATACTGATGGAAGTTAAAGTTGAAGTTAAAATGGAAGGAAGTTCAAATATCACTTTAAACACAGAGTGCAGTTGAAGTATTGGCTGAATTACTTGCACTGAGAGCAGCTGAAGATTCAGCTGTTGGTGAAACATTTACTGAAACAAGTGAAAGAAATTAAAACTAGTTCAAGTGTACAAAATGAGAAGCAATGTCCATTCCACTGTCACTTCACCTGTGTGCATTTGGAATAAAGTGCATATATGTGGTGAAAGATGTGCAAGCAGGAGGTGAAGAAGTTTCTTGTGTTGTAGTCAGATGTGAAGACTGAGATTGAAGCATCGGCCACTGAATACAGTAGAAAAACCATTTCGTGTGTAAGTGGTAAAAGTGTTTGAAATGTCACTTGATGTGGAAGCACTGCCATGCATACTTGAAATGTCGAGATAAAATATAATATACTTAATAACCCCTACAAACTACAAAGTATTAAAACTTAATGCACTGGGAAACAAACTATGAGGTGAAGTGAACACACCAAAAACTGAGACTTATATTAACGTGCTGAAACATCACTTCAAATATCCCGTGCCATTGATTTCCAAATACCTTTTAAACACCTCTTTTCAGTCATTATAACAAAGGTAGAGGAAAAAGAGAGGTAATCATCAATACTTAGATATATAAAGGATTATCAAACGAAAACAAAACAAACTTTTAATTCTTGACAGCTCAATGCTGAACAGGGAGGTAACTAATTAAATCAAATTGCAGCCTCTTTAGTGTTTCTCTGGGGCTTTGCTCAGCGCCTTAGAGGACAGATCACAGCACAAATGAGGACAGATCCCTCTAAAAAACAAAAAAAATCTCCATTCCAACCTGACAAGTTTAAACAAAGCAATTTCAGGCCCAACTGCACCTGCAGTATTGACATGACTCGACAGGGATGTCTCACAGGAAGACAATAATTTGTCTAGTAAACATGACTGAAATGAGTTCAGAGTCTGGATGCTGAGGCCCAGAGTGACAGCTGGTAACGTGCTGACTTTATCAAGGACATCTCACATTAAACCCAAAGAATTAACACACAAACATGTTTCTTATTTAGAACGTCACATGTCTTTTTGGGATAAATGCACTCTTGTTTTTATCCGAATTCACTAAATCATTCATCCATCATTCATTTATAATTGATTTTATAAATCAATTAATTGATTTCTCCTTCAATTATAAATTTGCTTGTTAAACTTGTAACTGATAGTGCCAACCACAGGAGGAGGCAGGTGATATTCTCATGTTGTTTTTGTCAATAAATTCCACAGCAAAGCTAAAACCAATGTGTTAGTCTCTCAGTACCCTCCAACATCCCCAGCCTCTCTGTTCCACTCCGTCCCAAGCCGATTTATTGCTGCTAATCTTTTAAAAAACATGACAAATATTTTTAGCGGTGCAATGATTTCCTTGATCAACTTTGTGGCGTTGTTATTAATAAATGATACTCAAAATTGGAGTAAACTATAAATTCGTTGGGTGATATTATAGCATATATTATTGATGTGCTAGTAAATGTTTGCAGCAGCGGCTTTACTTTGGGGCTTTTTTTATGGGATTTGTTTATATTTTGAAAAATACAGACTATGAATCACTAGACTTATCTTTGAGGACATCAAACAAAGGCTAAATGTTTACTACATTTCAGGGGTTTTTTTTGTCTGCTTGAAAAGATCCATTATTAGCACATATTTTAAAGAGGCTCAGCTTTCACTTTGCACTCCCTTCAGCAGGCCTGAGGGCTGAGGTTGCTAGGCAATGGTGGCTATCTCCGTGGTGACGTGATCCCCCTTGGGCCTGGTTCTCACTCATCACCTTCACAGAAAGATACAGTGACATGCACTAAAACACACATTCACAAACACAACGCACTCGCTGAGGAAGCACTGTTGTCCAGTGGTCTCTCTCTTGCCCCACCCTTATCTCTGGGAGCCTGTTGTCGCTCAGTCATTGCTGTGCTGAGAGGAGCTCCGATGTTCTGACCTGATGAGGCTTAGGAAACACCTCGGAAACTTCTCAGGTGTCAACGAGAACCAGATGGTGACAATGAAGAGGCCCTGGGAGCAGGAGCAGCTCAGTACCTTCTCTGTTCACTGTTCAGACAAGTTGTGAACACAAAGTTCTGTTTATTCTTTGAACGCGGATGAATACAGGGATTTATTTTGAGTCACTAAGATCTGTGAATTTTAAAGGCCTAAGTCCCCTTAAAACAACTGGGTATCCTTAAAATACAGCTACACCTCCACTCATGAAGTTGTACTCTCTTTATTTATTAACGTTGAATTTTTCAACTCAGTTATAACTTAAGAGCTGATGAAATCGTCTTTAAGGAAATGATGACTGAGGGAAAGTCAACGACAAATTAGAAACAAATCATCAAAAAGTAAATCCGACCAAATGCTGTAAATTACTGAACTACTTAGACATTTTGTAGACAGCATCATATTTGCTCACTAAACCACCCAAAGGCCAACAACCACACAAGAGCCTGTTTGTCTGTATCTGGTTGTGTGTGTTGATCAGATTGGATGTTTGTTTTGTTCTCCGTCTTATCTTCATATGCTGACATGCTAATATATACTAGTTATTACAACACACAGAGCACAGCAGAGGTTGGTGGGACTGCTGTTGTCTTTGCCGTTATGTGGTAAAAAAACAAACAACAGGACAAAATAACAAAAATTGTCTGATGATGGGAAAAAATGAAAAGTGTTGGAATCGACTGACTGTGACTGTGAACGTCTGAATTAAATATCAATGCAATTCCTTCACTTTCAGTAATTTCACAAAAAAAAAAAAACCCAAAAAAAACAAAACAACAACATCAACAAAGGTGAACCTCATAGTGGTACTATTGGAAAATCCAGATCATCAAAGTCATTAAGATTCAGCTTCTGAGAACCATGAACAAAAATCTGTTATTTTCCTTTATCAGATACTTCAGTGTGAGCCAAAATAAGGGACTGACCAATCCATACTGACATCCCTGGAGTCAATAACAAAGCAAAAAATTCCCTACAGTAGGTCACAGTTGAGTGACACCAGGATGTAAAAGTCTTGGTGAAATTATTTCAAGTCTTATGTGACCACAAAAGCCCAAAAGGCCTTGTCAGCGTCAGGTTCAGCTAGGAAAAGCAAGTGTTAGGAAATTTGGCATGAAACACTTTTGTGTGGTCATTGATATTACTGGGCTATGGGTCTACAACTAGCCTGTCTTGTTTTTGGCACTATAGTAACCATTCACCTTGTGTTTAGTCCCCCAAAGTAATACTGACAGACAGATTTAATGGCTAACCCTGACTGGCACAGATATGGAAGTGCTACACTGTGGCAGTTATTGTACATGAAGCTAAAAGCTAAAAATACAGCTCCTCACTAATCTGAGTGCTTTACCAAATTTTTAGTTGAACAAAGTCTGACCTTTGGCATCAGGTTACAGTGTATTGGGAGGCTTCATTGTCATCCCTGTGACACACACACAGTCTGTGTACACCGTACCTCTAAGCATAAGGAGGAATCATGTTTTCCATTCCCCCACTCTTCCTCTGCTGAAGCTGTATCCATGGGAGCACAAATCAGGTCAGAAAAACATATCAACACGTGGAAAATGATTTCATATCACTTCCAGACAGAGGAGAAAATGACTAAGTGTGATTTTATAGCACATTAATAATGCAAGTAATCATATTGCAATCAGATTACAGAGTTGGGACAAGATTCAGAGAAGTCAACTGTCTGCCTGTATCAAAGCTCAAAATATAAAAGCAAAGACTATAAATAGACTACAAGCTACCAGCTGCAAGCACCGCAACTGTCGTTCCCATCCAGAATGAATCAGTCAATATTTAATCAGTTTTAGATTGTTTTGTTCGCAAGTCATGTATTCGCCCATTTGCCATAAGCCTAAGAAGTACAATTGCTTACACATGTTAACGTCAGTACTTCTAAGGATTTACTTTTTCTACATGTATAAGAATACCAAATATACATGGATATGCATGTATTTGTACATGTGCAACCATTTTATACTGGTAATCACACATACCCTGTATGTGGCACATGTGCAGTCCATGCACAAGCTGGAAAAGCAAATATGCAGATAAAGATTATCCACCTATATTAATCATAGGTCTTTAATCCCCAAACCCTTAGTCTTGTGGGGAGTGTCAAAAAATACTATATTCTCTTGTGGAAAATATTTTTGCAACTTTCTTAATCCTTTATTTTATCAAGTATTTAATATTAGCACTAAAAAGACCCGACTGGATGAATATTTAACAGCATCTACAGTATTACGACCAACCACAGCTGCGAGACTGAAGCTCAACCATCTATGATCTCTCTCTGTACACAAGTACAGGGCCGCTTGTATGTTTATCACAGAGCTTAGAGGCCTGGCGAGAAGTGTGCTTACATTTCTCAAGGGGCATATTGCAGTAATCCTGATTGCTATCTTGGTACTATTTAAGTGGTGAGCATCAGTTGAAAAGTGTTGATTAGCTCCATTTGTAAGTCAATTTACTGATGTAGTAGTCCGACCATCATCAGAGCTGATAAAATCCTCTAATGTTGCTGCAGTATCCTCGTGTCATTGATTACAAAAGGAAATTATATTTTCATCCCATAATAACGTGCTCCATAAATGTTTGACAGGCTGACCTACTTAAAATATTTTTGCAGCTTGGTCAAATAATTCATTCAGATTCTCGTGGCGGACTGGCTGTTGTTTTCCAAGGTCTGATGATCTTGTCTCCACATTTCGATGTTTTTTCACATGGACTGTCTGCTATCTATTTGTGCATTCGAGGTTTCTAAAGGATAAATCCAGCAGCTTCACCAGCAGGTTTAGATTTGATTGGAATGGCTCAACATATGCTGATGTTAGCATCTGTCTCAAAGCAACCCTGTCCTTAAGAACATTCTTATGGAACTGAGCTGACTTGAATAAAGGATATGATCGTCAAATCATTGTAAGGACTTTCCAATTGTGGGGTCAATATTGTGCGCCCTGACAGCCAACTTCACCTCTTTCAGTTCAACAGGGAGAATAACCAATATAAGCCAGAGAGGCTTCGCTCTGACTGATACTGAGAGAGCGCTGACCTTCAGAGGGGCTGAGTAATTTGAGCAACTATAGTTTGAGGTTGCACATCCACATTGGACCCTATTTGACCCCTTTTTTCCCCACTGCTGCCCCACACTATTTGTTTTTCAATTTCATATGCAAAAGAGCTCACTGGCTTGCACCCGCTGCCCTCATTACATGCACTGGCTTGGACTGTTGAAATCTGCTGAAAGATCTGCTTGCATCTGGAGCCTGACCAATCAACCCAACTGTGTCTACCCAGCACAAGGTTTCCATCTCTCAAGTCCACATATTCTGGTCCCCATAAAACATTTCAGAAGAAAAACAGAGGGGCAGCTTGACATGACACACGCACATCAGTCCTTCTTTGTTCATTTCCCCAGGGCCAAATAATCGTCAAGGTTACACTTCAGTCTTGATGGATAAAGACTCTGCCACTGTGTCTTATCAGTCCTTGGATCAGGAACTGTTCACCAAAGGGAACAAGCTGACAAGCCCCCCCACCATGTAGGGCAGCTTTGTGAACGTTGCTACGAGAGATAGATATTCGTTCCTTGTGTGAATTCTCACTGTTGACTGAGACCTCTATCATGTTCTCACCGCCTTTGTTTAACTTAACCATTTAATGGCGTTTCACTTGACTGTTTTTATCTGTGAAGTGAAAAAAGCAGCAAGATGAGATGCAGACTTTTAGTGGCCGACATTGTGGATAGGCCAGCACATTATAGAATGATAATACAATTTTCAATAGTTAAGTTTGCAGGTCGCCTTTCCTTAAATCTATATTTTCCATTTGTTGTACTCAATGATATCTTTAGATAAAATGCAATGAAACATTAAAATGTGCATTGAAATTCATATCTTTACCACTTTTGATAAATACATGAGAAAAAATTGACAAATAGCCGCTTCAAATTGGAGTAGCTTTAAATCCTGCATTTTAGCCACGTCTAATCATTGGTGCAAACTCTATGAGTCTGGAAACAGGAACTTCTGTGTGGACATGTGAGCAACAGCAAACATAAGCGCTGCTTTCTCAAGCAAATAAATTTTACTTTGAAAGACTCCTCTTAGAACATCTGCATAGGAACATCTGGGAATGGCGGAAATTCTGCATCTCTCAGCGTGACGTGCAATGGATGTTTTTCAAGTACTTCAGAGGGATGAGCAGAGTAGTGAGTCCTGCAACCTCCAAACCCTGACTGGATTTATGGAGTCCAAGTGGTTTTCGTTACACATCATCTTGCAAACAAATTGGGCTCATAGCTGGTTGCAGGCGTGATTCTTGTCTCCAGAAATAATTGCTGTTATATTGTGTTTTCACAACATGTCCACAACAATGTTACAGTTGATGCTAACGTTGCACTCGGTGTGATTTGACTTTTCGTGTCATTAACATTCATTCCAGTGTTCACATTTGCATTTGCCTCTTTTATTTGACAAAAATCCCAAGGGTCCTTTTGTGGAATAAAACCACAGACTGAGAAGTGTCTGTTAATAAGAGGAATTCCCCACCAGTGCAAGAGGGCAGTTAAAAAGCTTGTATAGTCTTCATCTGGCAGTGGCGAGCTACAAACCATGTGCCAGGAATTATGGTTTAAATTGAGCCTAAGAGGGGGCAACTGAACAAACTGCACCTGGTCTGATCCAGCAGCTGTTTCAACCGCAGCTCTGCTGCTGATATCAGGAGGCCTGATATTCTGTTCATGACTTGAAAATATTTTTTGGCTATGGTCTCCTTCAATCAGATGTTATTAGTTATTTATGTTATATAGCTTAGAAGAGTTTTAAGCTGTTTACCAACTACTCTCCAACCAGCTATAAGTTGGTTGGAGATAATCTATCTTTTTAAACTATTACACCTGATTTACTCTCATAATAGGCTTCGGTCAATCTTAATGTTTATTGGTGTATTTATCGGGCATGAAAGTATTTGGCTGGTTAAATAATACACCACAAACCTTCAAGTGGTGTTTTTCTAATAGTTCAATTTCATCAGGGCTGCAGGTGTAACGTACTAACAGTGAGAGCCCATACTGAGTCTCCTGCTTGTGACGATGTGCTTCTTCGCGCCAAACAGATGATCGGTTGAGTTGCACCCAGTGATTTAGAAAAGCATGTCCAACCCATTATCCCCCCTTCATTCATGCCTGTCTCAGTGGATCTTTTTCCTCTTGCCATCATTTGACATTGTGTTTTGCAGCTAACAAGGAACACAATGGAGTGCATCTGAGTATCGCCTCAGAAAAGATACAGTCAGACTCCGGACTAAACTGTTTCGAATGGGAAAATGTACCTTTTTGTGTATCGTGCAAAAGGTAGAAAGTGATGTTTTTCTTTTCTCTCGTACGTTTCACATTAAGCAACGTTAAGCTGATCAATTATAATCACACTGTTCAACCTAAATCTACTGTAAAGTTGGCTATCATAACAATGCATGATGTTGTGGAATTTCTACAAGAACATTAACACATGTACACCTGGCCACTTTATTAAGCACGCCTACACGATGGAATACCATTACGATGTAACTGTGGAGATCGGATTTTAATGTTCTGCTTACGTCATACATGTGAAAAACATCTCCCGATCCAACGTAGCAAACAACAACACGGCTAAAAGCTGTGGAGGAGGTGTCGTAGTGAATCACAACAGATTGTGTGTCGATGTGTGCAGATAAAGTGGCTCGTGAGTGTGTAGACAACTTTGAATTCATACATTTTATCTCTGAATTCATATAAAGCGTTGTTTTATGGCTGACAGCAATGAAAGACTGTATAATGTTGCTCTCTCGTGTATTCAGGCCAGAAACATCCCTTGAGCGAAGACCTCTTTGGCCTCGGGTGGAATGTAAAACAGGTGCTGCACAATTGGTTCCCCCACAGTGGGGGCCAAAGAAAAACAGCCACCCCTGCAGGAACATGACTGACAGAACATCACATTCTCCAGCCAGCTGCGTCTCCAGATGATCCCTTACTCACACAGTCAGACTTAAGGGATAACATACAGCATGCATACAATTTTTTCGCATTCGGCTGTAACCGCCACTGCGTAAAAAAAACAACAACTGCACTGCTATTCCTTGATAGCATATTTTTTCATTTCCATATAAATTTCAACCGAATATATGTTTCTCATTAAACAAAAATATACACTGCTTTGTCTTCTTTGACACCTTGTGCATTCTTCAAGTGTAACATCTGGCATGGATTCATGCAAAAAAAGCAATTTTGGCTGGGGATTCAAAGAAAGGAATTTTTAATTGAAACCACTCTGAAGCCTGTGAGACTGAAATGTCTCCTGGCAAGAGCCTTCAGATAAATACTCATGCTTTGTCATGTGACTCTTTTCACCTAGTTGAATGGTTTTTTATTCACATTTTGTAGTCTTGACCTTGATATATAAGTAAAGGTACCAACACACCAATAAGTGAAAGATGGATTTCACTAAAATCCTTTTTTTTTAACCATTGTGCCATGAGAGTCCACTGCTGCCTCCCTTCCATCAGTCCAGCCCTGACCATAGCACATACCGGCACAACACTAAACCCACTGCTGTGCAACAATACACACATTCACAGCCCACAGACAGCAAATTGCTTCTCTCATTCCCCACCACGCCCTGCCTTCGTTCTCAGCCACCTGCAAAACAAACTGTGCTGGAAATTTCACTACAAATTACCCTGTGTCTGCCAAATCCCCCCGGGAGCAGAGGAAATCAAAACCTTGGATCTCCCTGCCCCCACAGACACAGGCATTAACCTCACTCACACAGAAAATATCTTGACTCTATTTTGGTTGACATTACTAATAATTGTGATTTTTTTTTAATTGCTAAATTCATTAAATCTGTTTTATCTTTTTTATATAATGTCAAGGAGAGCATTAACAAACATTTGATATTAAAGTGGACTACTGCTAACCTTTCGCCATGAAACTGGTTTTAATTTAAATAAAGTTATGAGTAGAGGTAAAGAAGAGAAACTGTATGAAAGTTCCTAGTTTACTTTTGTCATCACCAATCTCATAAACAAACCATACTTCTGTGGGCCTCAGGTCAACATGACATTGTGAAACCTAGCCTCTATTCCCACTAAGAAAGAGTGAAAACTGAGACCTGTTTCGCTTCAGGGGAAAATCAAAGGAAGGCACATACCTTAGCAGTGAATAATGATCAACAGCACTAACTCAACAGCATGTACATTGTAAGAGTGGCAGTGCCTCCTGGTGTCGGCTCTGCAAAACTCCACACAGACAGGAATGTCAAAGGGAGAGTGAGAGAGTCTGAGGCCGATGTGCCAGAGAGATGAGTGTTGAAAACTCCTTGGAAAAAGGATTAGGGCTGTTTATGTTGGCCAAGTGGCTCGCTGCCAGCTGCTCAAGTGTGCAAACTTCTTAAAGCTGCAGAGCTTCGGTTTGCTCATGAATCTTTTCACTCTATTTGCCCTCCACCCTGACTGCATGGATGGTTGTGCTTTGTTCAGGGGGAAAGCCCCTTCAGCTTCAGCCCCCACTTCCACAGAAGCACACTCAACTCCAAAAATGTGCTGGATTCAAAACCAGCTCTTCTCTGACACCACTCCTAAAAACACACCCATACACACAGCGTGCAGAAATATATTTTAAGTAGAAAAATCCATGTAAATCTGCAAGCAAAACTTATTGCTGTGTACTGGTAAACACTAATCAAGTCCCTCATACTTTATTAGGCTTGTTAAGAATCAAATCATATGAGATAAATCAGCAGTGGCAGACTTGATAAGGATCCCATCAAATGGCAGGGAGTTTAAGTTCAGGCTGGAGGCCCAGTGGAAAGGGGGGTGGGGGGGAAGGCCCATATATTAACAGTAGGATAAGACTCAGCCTGGGAGGTGGCAGCATGCCCGAGCTCTGTGGCCTGGAGCTACATCAGAGCAGGGCTCATGAGCAGTAGTTATGAGATGAGGCTCCCAGGTCATGGTATAATAAAAGGCATAGAGCCTTTGTGGCAATAAAGCTAAACTTCAACTTTTGTTGTCGAGTCTTAGATAAAGCTCATGTAGTTTGTTTTTCACACACTTGTTTGCAATAGGCCTTAAACAGCCAAGCAGACCAATTAAAAATGTCAGGGAGTGTGAGAAAAGGTCCAAACTGTTTGGACATCAGTATTTTTTCAAAGAGAATAATCTGGTCCAGGTCCCACTGCTATCCACATCCGTAGGCCAGACTTTGGATTTCCTGTTAGTTTCAGCAGCATTCTTCTGCTGCTGACCTCGTACTTAGATCTGGTCTGCAAAAAGGGTGAAAGCAAAACAATTCATTTTGCCTTTGGGGCTTCAAAATCCTGTAGTTTGTGCTACTGAGTGAAATCCTATTTCATATGCGGTGTTTTTCAGTATTGATGCATTCATATTTTATGTATAAACTGCTCCTTCCCTGTATTTCTGTCAAAACATAAAGCTGGGCCTTTCACTTACTTTAGGGAGACTCTTTAAGAACGCCTTAGAGGAATGGTAGACCAACATCTCTTTATGGTATTCAGACCACATAACATTTCTATCACTTTGAAGTTATTTTAATATTTTTGAATTTTATAGTGAATACAACTCTAACATCCATATAATCCCAATAGAAAATTCTCACCTGTGTGTGCTTGTTCCACAGGAGAGATTGAGTTAAATACACCACTAACTGAACGGCCACAAGCTCAGGCTCTCCATAGATTTCTCTATTCAATTACTGATATGTCAAGCATCTGTTCTCTCAGCTGTGGGAGAATTAAGACGACTCCAATGTTTAGCTGCTGCAAACCCATTGGTTTCCACTCACTAAAATTAATACATGGGAAATGATTCGTAATCATTCTACAGTTTTACTCAGCCACAGCCACGACAAAAGACTCAGCCATCAAAAACCGAACCTAGTTATCTTTTTGTTACTGGCAATCAAAATCAAAAGTTACATACATAAATGTGTTCATTTGTTTAATCGTATATTTTCTGCTCTGAGTCTTTTATCCCAGTTCACTGTGTCTACAATCTTATTATACATAAGCAACTGTGCTAAAATACTTTGTGGCAAAAAAACCCAAAACAAACTAAACATCAAAGCATTGACATTTCAGAATACTTCAGAAACACTTTTAACATAATCTCAATCGGCAGTTTATTAGGAACACTTAGCGAAAAGTATTACAATCAATATAACAGTCTTGCAATAAATCCCCCATTCCTGACAAATATAATGTTCACTTTGTGTTAAAAGAAGTGTTGATTTAACTGCATGACAATTCCGGGGGCAGCAGCTTGTAGGGCTGCTACTGTAAACTGAGTGTGTGTTCATAATAATTAAAAAATATGCTGAACAAAAAGGTTCAGACATACCATGTCAACTGTTACATCTAAAATAAAACTTAAATCCTTATGAAATGTCACCAAAATTAAAGTACTTAGGCTTTTAAAAAGTGCACTGGACAAGCCAAAACAAATTCACCACCTGCTATCGCTGGACTCAACTATCAATCAAACAATGCAAGATGGAAGTGTGCAATATCATACAAACTTGACTTAAAGGTTTAAGGCACTTTTCTAAATGTCACACGTCAGGGTCATTGTAGATGCATAAATGTCATTTTCCAAATGCAACACCTTGAAATTTAAAGATTGCAGAGTCTCAAATGAAAACGCACAATCCAACAAGATTGTACCACATTGTTACTGTAAACACAATTCACAATTTTGACTTTGTCAGAGACAAGGCATGAGGTGCATGGTAATAACTAAACATTGAATACTGACACAATAAAATAAGTTCAAGGAAAAAAGGCACACACATAATGTTCAAACCAAATATCAGTCTAACCTCACACAGCTTCAGCTACAGGGGAACATAATACATCCCCATTGGGTTTGGCAAAGAATTATTACTGTGCTCTGATAAGAATTTTAATTTACACTTAATGGCAGAGACTGAAGTGACACTTTGTGTTATCATGGTGTTGGAAAGGTAGACTGTAAAATTCCAACTGATATAACCGTGTAGTTTCTTTCTTCAGTTCTCATTTGTAGTCATTTTTCAGTTTGTGTCATGTGAGGATTTGACATGACACAATCAATTAACGCCTCAGATTCAGTAAAGCAACTGAGGAACTGATAATAGCTATCAATAGGTTTTTTTGGCAAAAGTTTCAGGAAAACACAGTACCAAGAGTAAAACCTCAGAAAACTGTACCCAGTGAAAGCTGTGGGATGAACTAAATTGTCACAAAAATGAGAGCAACATGCAGCAACCGCTGAGGTGTCTGCATAAATCACTGTTATAGTAAAACAAAGGGTAGAATTGACTGGGATGACCCAGACACATGGTAGTATTGCACTGAGCTAAACTGTTAAGATATTTGGCTTTCATTTTGATTGTCACATTTTTCTAAGAACATTTAAGCCAACAATCTAAAAATTATTCTGGTTTTCCAAAACCCAAGCCTGTACTATCCAGGTTCAGCAAAATCCTCAGGCCTCAAACTAAGACCCGTCCCAGATTCATTTGAAGGTTTGATGGATGAGTGTAAAGCATCACTTCCATCTGTTGGTGAAACTGCTCCATTATCTTTTGTTTTGAAATAAATTAGATAAAATAATGGCAGGACAATGCCTATCAGGAGCATGGCAACGACAGCATTCCACCACTGGATTCCCCAATCTGCACCGTGACTGGTCAGCCCTCGTCGCCCGAAACCAAATCTTTGCTCTTGTTTCGAGTTATCGAAGGAATCCTCATCCTGATCATTTGTTGTCTGAATCAGTTTCTCAATGTCATTATCCACCTCCATTAGAAAGTCTGTGACCTCCTGTAGATGTGGCTGGGCTCTTGCTTTATCCTGAGGCCTCCCTGGTGTGGCGGATAAATGCGGCATCGCTTCCTGTGGGTCACTTATTTCCGTGCAAGTCTCAGTTAAAAAGCTGTGTTTATGAACTGGTATTTTGACAGATGTCAATGCAAATAAATCTTGCTCCTGTAGAAGGTTGTTGACCCGTTTTATATCTGCCACCTGTTGGTAGAAATAGGAATGAAGGTATATTAAAGTCATAAAGTGCAATTGCTGAAACACTGAGATCATCAACCCCAGAAATGATAACAAATGAACTAAATATTTACCTTACATCCATATTGTAGTGCAAGCTTGTTAAGATTGTCGCCATCTAACACTTTCCGCTCCAACAACTGGACGTTCCTCGGTCTGTCCTGCTCCTGCTCATAGAAAACCAGCTGCTGCATCTCCATGACTCCGAGCTCCTCCTCGTCTGAAGATACAGCCACCTTATTTGGCCTCCTCTTGAACATATACACCTGGCCATCTGCACTGGCATGGACATCCACCGGGGCCTGGAAAGCCTGTGGAACGTGTTCTCCACGCCGCATAATGAAACATACAATATTCTCCCTGTAGGAAAACTGCAAATTCAAACAGTAAGTTGTGTGGGTTTTTTTTTTTTTTTTAATAACACAAAAATATATATCTAAAAGTTATACTTACTCATATATATACTTTGCATACAAGAAAGTGAGACTACATCCTGTATGCAAGTACAAGTTTGTATCTAGATTTAATTAAAAATGTTTTGTGATGCATATTTAAATTTGAACTTACAGCTGCATCTCAACCTGTGTTCAAAACCCACTTTTGGTAAACACAGGGCAAGATCCCTGAAATGTTGTTTTGTCTGACTGAAACAACAAAATGTTTGGGTTCACAATGAGAAACAAGAGAAAAGCAGAAAGTCCACACATTGGTTGTGCAGGAATCTGACGTTTCATTTTAGAAAACCCAGTACAAACACTCCAAACACAGGGGAAGTGATCCGACACAACTCCTGTAAAGGCCACATATCCGCTCTGACCCCGGCTGGTCCGCCTGTGGTTCCTTATCCGGAGTCTTACAGCTGGTGTTTAGTCCAAATCTGAATACCTTTTACATGAATAAAAGCAAATTTTATATATTCCCTTACAAACGTTGAGTCGATGGTCAGGGTTGAACACTGAATTGCCAGCTGAACCACTTGTCTTAATCTGGTAGCTCATTTTAACTTGTCGGTGGACGGAGCTTACAGGGAGCAATTGAAGGCAGAATGAACGTGAGCTAACAGGCTAATGTAACCTCCGCTAGCATGTGTTAGCTTTAGTCTTACTTCACCCTCCATGTTCAGACAGCGAGCCAGCGAACTGCGTTAGTTCGGTTCAAGCTACACTTAGCTTATGACTTTGACACCACACAGACAAACTACTGACATGAAATACAGTTTCACAAGACTTTATACACTCAGACTCTGCTGTGTCCATCCCATTACCTTATCCAAATGCTTTAGCAACTGTAATGTGACCCCCCGCCGACCTACGGCAGTCCGTCCAAGCTCGGCTTGCTAACATATCGGCAGTAGGAGATAGCCTAGCTGCGTGTTAGCGCCCCTCTTCTTTGTTTCCTTAGTAACAGACCGTAGCAGAAACATGGACAGTACTTCCGCCCTCTGCCGTTCCGGAATGAGACACAACATTAATAATAACAGTAATAGCTTTATTTCTATTAAAAAATCTCATTTAAAATTATATGAGTGTATAACAAAGAGAAAAGTAGATCTTAGTGAACTTAAATGGTTTGCACAGTCCATACTCTGAGTGAAATACAACCCACAAACTCCAAAACATGTCTATGTGTGGCTTTACAGCTCTGCCCTGAAAATGAGCCTAGTAGTAACATATATTTATATTTATATGAAAATATATTTATTTTATTCATTTCGCATTTAGCACTATGTCCTAGGTCACTTTACCCCTTACCTTTGCACTTTTGCACTCTTTAATTATTTAGCTATTTATGAGGGTCTGTTGTGGTGCTGGGAGATTATTAAGCCACTAGATGGGGCTATTGGTCTTTCATATCCCTGTCGACAGCGCCGCTTATTAGATGAAACTGGCGCAGAGCCATTTTTTGGAACGGAAGATATTTTCATCCTACTTTGCTATCGGTAGTAGACATGGAAAGTTTACTCATTCCTCATAAACCAGAAAAGTCCTTCTTCATTTAAACTCTATATGAACACTCTTGTCTGCAATTTGTCCCTCATCCGGTGTTGTGAGCACTATCATGAAGAAAGGTATGGGCCTTTGCATATACCCAATCAATAAAGATCATTTAATCAGCTCAATTATAGCACTGAACCCAAGGTTAGGCAGAAACCATTGTCAGCATAATGTAGTTCTGCACTGCTCTGTTAATATTTTTCACATAACTTATTATGCTGGCTGGTGCACAGCAGGCAATTTTATAATTTTTTTTACCCATGCAAAGGACTGGGACAATTGCAAATTCCCCCAAAATATCTTAGTTTATCTTATTTTAGCCCAGTTTCTTTTAGTTGATAAAATTAGTTTTACCCCTCTTTCTCAAGGGGTAAAACTCTTAAAATTACAGCTCTTAAATGAGTCTTTATTGGTTTTGAGGCATACTGCCAGAGATAACTGACTCAGGAGCACAGCAGCCTTTTAGAGAAACACTACAAACCAACAATTAAACTGCTCAGTTTGGATACATCTGTGGTTATCCAGCTTCCAGCTAAAAACAGTCGGTATTCCTTCATCAATTTTCAACTGTTCATCAATCAGGTGTGCTGGGGTTTCTGGAGCCCATCCCCGCTAACATTCTGGGTGATGCCGGGGTACACCCTGAACAGGTTGCCAGTCTATTGCAAGCCCAATATATAGAGACAAGCAACCAACCCCACATACACACGGGTAATTCAGAGTCAGTGTCTTTGGACTATGGGAGGAAGCTGGAGTACCGGGTGGGAGCCAAAGCAGGCAGAGGGGAAATAAACAAAGTTCTCACAGAAAGGCCCTTGGTCTGGCTATTGAACCCAGATCCTTCCCTCTGTAAGGCAACGGCATTAAACACCGTCCAACCCTGCCACCCCTACAGTATGTATCTTATCCCATATGAAAGACACATGAAACGGGATTACATGTCACTACGATCCTCCAAAGATACAAAAGAAAAGCTGATTGTGAACCGTTAAGATTACTCGCCCTGAAAAATGCAAATAGATTTGAATAAAATTTTGAAATTATGTTTCTTTTCCCTGAGATAACGACTTTAGACCCATTATTATTAAAAGCCAACAAACTTGAAATCGATTCAAAATAGTTTGAGTAACGTCCAGACAGTGAATCCAAAAGTAGGCTACAAATTATTACATAGCATCAAAAAAAAAAAAAGACACTGAATTACAAATGACTGACAATTAAATGTCTTATAAAAAATACTGTGTACAAGAGAAGAAAAGGAAGTGAATCACAAATCAATATTCCTCTTTTTTTTTTTCTCACGAGTTTGAGCGTCACTTGGTGCGTAACAAACGTAACAAACGTCTCAGCTGATTGGTCGATCGTGAACACTCCGCGTTCGTTTGAATATTTGTCGCAACGCTCCCACGTAGGTCACATCTTTAGGTGACAGAAAAATGAGCCCGGCTCGTCATAAATACGAAGCTGCCAATAATGTAGAATGAGTGAAAAACGCTACTTTCAAATGTATGTTTGAGACAAAGCTGAACGTGGACTCGCTGCTTCCGCCTCTCCAGTCAGCGTCCTGACACACCTGTGTGGCTGAGGCCGGACGGTTGGCGGTGAGGAAATGGCGATTAATAATCGTTCATTAATTAGTGTTTCCATGAATATGAGCCTGTGTGATGCTGAAAGGGTCCTCCAGCTTATACAGCAGAAGTATAGCGTTGGCTGAGCTCACCTTCAGATAGAAACCCTCGATCTGCTGCTCAGGTAGATATTTGGCTGCAGGCCCTCTCTGGAACTATTGTGGGGCTAACTCACCTGTTGTGCACAAAATCAAGTAAGGTTGGATTTGGCTGTTTCTGCTGATGCACAAAGGCCTTCCCACTGTATGAAAGAATAAATGGGCCATATCAATGGCATGCATTGACTTGCTTAAACTGTTTGCACTCAAAGAATTAGCATACATGGAGGTATTTCTTTTCAAATGACTGCAGCAACAGTTCAAATGACTCATGAAAATAAAATAAATAAGGATTAAATACTTAACATTGATTAATATCAGTTTTAATATTATATTCATTTTCCCATTCCTTTTAGTCCACAGTGAACCCAAATTAAAGTAAGTTTAGACATTGAATGTTTGACATCTAAATTGCTTGACTCTGATAGTTTCTTCATATTTTGTATGCAACCTGCCGTATTTTACAGTGTATAATGTTTCCTTTGTGACTTAGTGGGGTAGGTAAACAAAGAATTGAAAAGGGATAGCTTTCTTCTCACCTTGTTTTTGTTTGAGTCTGTTGTTGAATGAATTAGCTTACTCACAGTCTGTAATGTAGTTTTAGGTCAATGGTATAAAGCTTTTTTTTTTTTTTTAAAGAGAGCAGACGAAGCTACTATTTCAGAGCCATACTCATGAGGGTCTCCGTACTGTAGTCCATGCCATACATTGTTCTGAATAGTTCAAAATAAAATTGACCTAATGGTAAATGAATCATTTTAAATTACTGATGAATTTGCATGACATTAATATTGACAGTGTCCTATGATCTATACAGGTACAGCATCAGAATGGAAATGACGACACACCGAGGAACAAAGAATGAGCAGGTAAGAATTCAGACTTAACTGCAGTGTTATTTGAGAATTATTTGTGATATGTCTATGTCGTTGTGCTTGAAGTTTTCTTTGGGGTTGTTTGCATTTTATAGGAAGAAATTTCTGAAACTCTTGTCAAAACAGGTGTCGGCATTTTAGATTGAGAAATAGAGCACCTTTGGCAGACAGAGGTGGTGAGAGAGAATCTCAAGCTTGTGAGAATGACCGTATGTCCCTTCTTAAAGGTTAATTATATGTACAGCAGGGCATATCTCTCCTGTCAGTGGTTGTATTTTGTGTAAGATGAGTGTTTGATATGATGATCTTAAAGTGATATTTGAGGAATGTGACTCCAAAACAGAGTGATATCAAGGAGCTACATCTTTGTTCAGAATGGCAGTCTCTGTATCTGATGTATCTGTGAGCTGTTTGTGTGTGGTCATAGCAGGAACTGTGATTGAGTCAAGAGACAACATGATTTAAGACTCAGTAATCTTTTGCTTTCAATTTTTGCACGTTTTCCCCACTCTGGTTTTTGCTCTCTGTTGCAGTGAATGAAAGAATGTGAACATGGCTAATTTAGTTTTATGAGTCCAATACAGTTGTTTCCAACTGGAAGACAAGCTCTCGTCTTGTTGCTTTTTTCAAAAAGGGAATGTAAGAGCATAACCAAAGCTACTTAAAGTAGAAGATGCTACGACCTGAAAATGCACAATATATCAAATTAAATGTTGTCACAAGTCGGGTTGACCTGCTGGGATTGACATTGAGCTTTATCAGCTCTACACCATGGTCCAAATATGGTCCTCCTCTTTTAATCATAAAAGTTTCTCCAGTGTGTATAATCCCATTTTTGGAATTCATTTTGCGCAAACCTATTGCTTAGTTAAAATATCTTAATAATTCGTGGGCTTTTTTGAATGAGAGAACATGACATGAGCAAGACATCCCTATCACGGTGGCTGCAGTGTGACATTTTAAATGGAAAATGCACACTAGACTTTGAATTCTTGTTTTGACACTGTGGAGTAATATGACATTGTAGCTCCCTGTGTGATTGAATTTTTTTTTTCTCCATCAGTTTAGGAGTTTCAAATGTTAGTGCACACTCAGCACAAGCTGAAAAAGTTAGTTTCATTAACCTTGGTGAACTGACAGATAATCTATTTTACTTTGGTCAGTAAGAAAACCAGCAGCTGTTTCCACTTGTGTAGTCCACAAGAGTTCACAAGTTTCAGTATTAATGTGCATCATGGTAATCATTTATATTAATACTAAATGGAAGGAGAAAGTTGATAACAGTCTACAGAGACATAAGTAACAGTGCTACTTTCTTTTCTGTGAGCAAATGTTGGTAAATAGATGTAATACTTGTAATGAATTATAAGAGTGGAGTGAGTTGTTCGTGACTTGAATATTTTGTAGGATTTTTGGTTTTCATTCAAAGAACAGCACATTTTCATGCATAGCAAAATGTGTGTGTTTGCAGAAGATCTTTCAGAGGATACACAATGATTTCTCATGCAATAGGCAAATGAATTTGTGTAAGCAGGATTTGATTTGGCTTGTGGTTTGAAGAAGTAACTGCCAAAAATAGAGCTTGTTTCTTATTCTGTATTCTAAGAATTACGGTATATATGTGTGTGTGTGTGTGTGTGTAGCTAAGCTTCAAGCAAGACTGGCTAAACATGAAGTTAATAGCAGTCATGCATATTCTAGTGTTTCTTTCCACATATGGATACCCACTCAGCCAGAAACCACAAATGACCTCCAGTTGACTCTTTTACCTACGCAGCATAATAAACTCACTGTGACTGTTTAGAAATATATACCAAACTCTTAATTCAAAGTATCACTCATTGATCTCACGTGCTTTTTTTTTACTATTACCGTTTATACTATGATTGCTCACAAATAATTTTTGTTAGTTTATGTTCATCTGCCAGCAAAGCCACTTAGTTACATTGAACCACCTCTCTTTATTGTCTCATGAAGGCGACCTTTGCACTTGAAAAAGCTGAATGATAGTAAAGTTAATGTTGCCTTAGAGGGAATCATATCATTTACATTGCATTCAGATTCAGGGTGTAACACAGAGTGATGATCAACAGAGCGGCATAATTTGCCATATTTCAGGGCCACTGAGCAGCTTGTCCAACTGACAGAGAGAGAGAGAGGGAGGGAGGGAGAGAGAGAGAGATGTAGAAGTGGGGATAAAATCATGTACACTGCATGCACACAATGCCCGATGAACAACAGAAAGGGCTTAGCTCTAAATGATTCAAAGCGAAAATTAAATATTCATTGTGATGAAAGATTCAAGTATGTGACATGAACTTATTGCTATATGGCCACATAATGGTATGTCGTGTTTTTGTTTTAAACACAGTGCACCTCTCTCTTTATCATTTGGCCAGTTTCTGACAAATGTTTCTTTTACAAATATTTCTAAAGTTAAATAAGCGAACATTTTTAAGAAAAAATACACGTTGATATTATGTCATGTATGTACAACAGCTGGCTTCAAAGGCTGTACACTGCGTTCACGATTTCTTTTTTTGTGCTGATGTTTCATGTCAGTTTTTATGCATCAATGTTAACCATAAAGCGATGGAGATGAATAAATAGCTTTATTAGGGAACACATTTAGATGGGATGTTAAGCTCAGATTTTCATCACGTTTTTCATCACATCACTGTTGAAAGAACCAGCTAAAACCTTAATAAGTCAGATTTTTGTTGGCAGGGAAAAATGGGACAATTCACACCCTGTTTAAGTGGTTCTGCAATGGATGTGGATATTTATTGTCTTCGGCTCCAATCTGCATTGATCTAAACGCAACGCGCTACGTATTATCCGTTCCCTGTTGGGACGTACCTGCCCTGCCCAGCTCAGCGCCATCATGGCAGGAATCCTGCAGCTCCACTGTGCTTAGAGATGTAAGATTGAAACACACACAATAGGAGACATCAGCGTCTCACATATAAGCTCCAATGGGCCAGCCAGGGGATGAGCAGCTAGCAGCTAGCGTCTTTGCTCCTTAACTGTAGCTGTGTGTTTTCAAAACCAGCTGGCATTGTAAGAGGACCCTTAGTGGTTTCATTCATGCTTAGAACAAATTCACACACCTGCTCATTTTGGTGTAAAAGGGTATTGGAGTCCTTACCCAGGGTATTTTTTGTTTTGTTTTATTTTTTAAGCTAGTATTGACATGAATAGAAAAATCAACATTGATAAATCTTGCATGTCAACTTACTAATTCTTTCCATTGTTTCTGATGTGTTGACATAGGCCTGAGTATATCCTTTTGCCTTATACTGCAAGAAACATTTGATTATTTGTCTTACAAAAAATAAAGTGTAAGATTTTTGTTTTCATTTGCCGGAGGGGTTGACATGAGCCACAGGTGACTGGAGGTTTGTCTCGGAAATCCATGGGGGTCGTGCAGTAGTTGGTGAGGGGAAACCAAATTGAATCCTTATGGCTCAGGGTCATGGCAACAGTTCAGATACTTATTGATTAAATGTCAACTGCCCAGGTGAATGTGATTCATAAGTCAGAGGGAAGTAATTCAACAATCCATCACCAGTAGAGGAACATTGAAACCAACATATCATCACTGCATGTTTGAACCTCATGTTGTGTTAAATGGTAACTCGACATTGTATTAGTAATAGTTTGTAAGTAGTTTTCCTCCGTTGTTACCTGGTCACAGTGATTAATTATCCAGCTCCCTTATCTGTTAGGGCCATAATAAAAATATGAAGCCCACTCTTTCGTCTCTAAAACCTGCAGACAGTCAGCAGCTTGAACATTTCATTGACTCTGTGGGCCTTCTACCCTGGTATAAGTCAAGTTGTTCTAATTTGTTGTCAGTCAACTCGATATTCAGCTGCTTACTGACGATGTACAATCTCTGCAGAATCTATAGTGAAGCCCCTTGGCCAGATCATTTCTGTGTTTCTGCGGGATCCCCAAAATAATACAAAAGCATCTGGGGTCAAATTCGAGGGCAAACGCTCTGGTTAACAAACCAGCATGATTACACTGGCATGTAAATGACGGTATATTTAAGGCTGCTCTGGGTGTGTTTTCAGGCAAGGAAGTCCTTCAGTCAAGGGACTAGTAATGCAGTTTGTTGATAGATGCAGGACAACTGTAGTGGGGTGTATTAATTTGGTTCTCTAACCCTAAGGGTGACCCCTTGCATGAGACAGAGCTCTGGCAGTCCTGGTCTTCATGCAGGCCATGAGCATACAGTCACACATAACCTTGCCCTGTCACCACCCTCACCAATGTGTCAGCTAACATTACTGTGATTGACGTTGAGCCAGCACTTATGCCCTATGAGATGCGGGGCTCTGTATAACCTCGCCCTAGCTGTATACCAGAGCTAGGACATTTGGGGCATGGTGCCGGATCATGATGCCATCTGTGTTTTTAGCCTGTACCTCTATCAAACAAGGCCCCAAGCCATTGTAACCTTGTTTAAATCAGTCTAAATTCGAGTTGTTTTTTTTCCCCTGCGTTATCCCAGTTAAATGTAATCTAACTGTATGTCTCTGTTGTCCAGATTCCTGTACAATAACGGCTTCGACAGAGAAGTGTCATGTATAATTGTGCCATAACAGAACAGAAAGGCATTCAATGCACATTGTCAAAATACTCTCTGTTTCAGCTGTAAATAATGAATATACAATTTTTTTATTTTTATTTTTAGAGATTCAACAAAAACTGTTTTGAAGTGGTCGTATATCACACTGGTAAATACTTTCAATTAGTTGGGTCAGAGCTGTTGGTTCAGGATCAGATCAAGTAAACTTGACCAGTAGAAAGTAGAACATGTGCTTTAATTGTATTGGTTGGTTATGCCAGCCTCACTGAAGGAGGAGACCCTCACTGCTAAGCCAGGCATGTGAGTTACCGTTCTAGAAATGCCTGGAAAAGACAAGTTAATTGCTTTTGCAGAAATGTCCCTGAGGATAGCCCAGGTATTTTACTTTTAGGCAGTTTTACATATCTGGTTACTTCCTAAACTAGACATTTAAGTCTAACCCTAACCTGCAGGCTCCTCATTTAGTGCTGCTGATCACATTTACTCCCACTGTGGCTACGAGCTTTGACATAGATAAAGCTCTACGTGACTCTTATTTCAGCTGCTCCCAGCATTTGATGGATTCATAGTAGCTAAATAAGGTATCTAACCCTTTTGTATTTCTGACTGCTAATGAATGAATGGAAATGTTATTACTTTGTGTATATGATCTGCCTAACCACACATACCATACAGAAGATGAATGCAATAGTGAAATTGTCTACCACCACCAGAGGGAGAAGGAAAATGCGCAATAACTTAAGAAATTAGCATCAGTAAATTATTTAATGGCTCATGTTCCAAAAACATTAAAAAAGTCCAACATTTTCAACTATTTAACAATTTGTGGCTAAGCAATGCAAGCATGCAAATTTTAATTGGATTTTTTTTTTTTTTTTTTTTTTAAGATTTCAGAGTCAGTCAGTCCTCCAATACATATGGTGTCAGGAAACAGTGAGTTGAAAAGCTTAATGTAATGTTCTGTAAAAAACAAACAAACAAAAAAAACAAAAAACTGCTCTTCTGGGAAGCGGCTGTCTCGTAAAGCTTGGTATATTCAGTATGAGTTCAAACTGCAGTCACTTTGTTTCATAAAATTTGACCCTCCTTCAGACATGATTTTAATAATGTATGTCAGCTGTGTTCAGGCGTGGCGTTGAACCTCAAGTCAACCTCAGCTTTTCTGCCATTAGATCATCTCTGACCATGGGGAGACTAAGATGCACTGAAATATTGATTATTCTATTGTAAAGTGCTGTTTATGTACTCCTGTGGCAACTTTACACAGCAGATAGAAGCTGTAAAGTCCCTCCATAAGCATGATGGTGGATACTCGTGAAAGGAAGCAGTGAAAGTGATACCAAAAAAAAAAAAAGAAATCAGCCTCATACGGAACCCCATCGAAGAGCACAGGGTAAATTAATATATATAAAAAAGAAGCAACAGCAAACAAACAAACCCCAAAAACCTGAAGGTAAATAACCTTTCTCAAGTCAAACTAGCTGTCTGAAAGGATGTCACCCACAGCTAGGCTGATCATGGTTACTTCAACAAAAGTTTGCTTAATGACAGTGAGGTGTTTTTGTGTGTTCATGTATGCAAAACCTCATTTATGTCATGTTTATCATACAGTGAAATTCAAACACACATTCTATTTTCTACTGTCCAAAATACCAACAATTGTTGTTTTTTGCTGTTCCCGAGAATTAGTTTTCAAACTCCACTTACTTTAACACGTTCACCTATCAAGAGTTAGCAACAACACGCTATTCAGTAATCGACTTAAATAAGCAGCTAGATAACATTTTCAAGTCAGCGATGTGAGAAGATTAACCATTATCCCTGTTTTTTTTTTTTTATTCCTTATTTCAAAATATAACTGAACACAGTTGACTTTAGTTTCTGTTCATGTTAAATATTAAGTATGAACCAGTAAACCAGTGCATTTCTCTTCTTTTTTGCGCTTGAGGAAACTAAACCACAATAAATTTTAAGCACATTATCTCATTCATGACTGACAGGGCAGGTAGAATGGATGATGAAGGAATGAGTAAATTGTCGGGCTGGTTAGAGGAGGATATCCTGAATAACACAAGCAGCCACTGTTAGTACATGATTGTAATTGCTGTAATCCAGATGAGCACTGTTGACTGACCAGTACGATCACAACTAATATGTATAATATTAAAATACCATTCCTTCTGATCTGCAGCGATAACGCTGGACACAAATACTTAAAGACAATAAGACGGCTTAAGTAATATGACGGCATATTGTTATACACACAGTGCTTCAGATAGAGTCCGGACCCATTCACTGTTTAACCTTTTTTGATATATTGCAGGTTTACGTTTAGGTTAACATTTCTTTTTTTTTTCTGACATTTCTTAATGTGTATTTCATATCTTAAAGAGAGGAAAGGCTGTCTCCAATAAAGCTCAAATCAGTGGAGGGATTTTGTTCTGGAAATCCAGCCCACCTATAGTACACACAGGGGCCCAGTCCCAATACACCCCCTACCCCTACTTTTTAGCCCTACCCCTAAATTTTGCACGTTCCCGCGAGAGTAGTGTTGTCCCAATTCCTTTTTTCACGTAGGGGTAGGGGGCGTAATGAGGGGTAGGGGGTATGAATCTAGCCCTTCAGAGCGAGGGTTTTCCGATGCTGACTTACCGAGGAAGGGCCAGTTTCGCGATCCCCAGAGAGCGAGAGGATGTGGAGAAGTCAGAGGAAAAAAAAACACAAAAATTCACAAGAGACAACAGACGTCGATGGTGTATTCTTCTCCGTGTACCTCTTGGTTTATTTATCAACCGAAGCATGATGAATGCTTTAAAAAAAAAAAAAAAAAAACGATCGCAACCGATCGTGACCGTAGACTCCATGTTTTTTTTTTTTTTTTTAATATATTGACAAAATTTACATTGACAGAGTACGAACAGGGTGAGGGCGTTACATACGAAAATAAAATCATGCAGATTGAAATTTACATGAACCGTAGCCTCCATGTTGCTGCTGGGACTACACAGTCACTTGCGTGCCCAAACGTAAACCACGCTGTGACGTAGCAAGTGGCGTCCCAATTCCTAGGGAAGATTACAAAGCCCTACCCCTTGTGGCTTCCTTTCGAGGGTTAAGGGGTAGTGGGTGAGGGCTAGGGGTAGTGAGTAAGGGCTAGTGGTGAGTAGGGTGAGCATTGGGATTGGGCCAGGATCTCTGCTCAGCCAGAGTGACCTTTGGGCTCTTTGTCACCTCTGAGAAGGCCCTTCTCCCCTTGACTGCTTAGATTGGCCAGCTTGAGGAAACTTCTGCTATTAACTAATGATAGAGGTCACTGTGCTTGTGCTTGCCTTCAATTCAGCAGAAATATTCCTTATACCTACACCTCAACACAATCCTGTCTCTAAACTCTGCATAAGGTTTCCCCTCCTCCTCATTTCCTGGTTATAGACTGCTGTGTCTTTTTAAATCCTGTCCAATCAACTTAATTTACCACAGGCAAAAAATTCTGTTTAATTTTTAGAAATATCTCAAAGATGATCAAGCGAAAGGGTCATCTAAGTTTCTAGTGTCTGAGTACCTTACGGTGAATATATATATATGTTCTGTTCTGTTTTTGTGTTTATGGAGAGTATTTAGAGTTGAAGCACTCTGAATAGTTTCTGAAAACACTGTATTGGGCAGATGTAGTGGGAAAAAAACATGATGGCACTCATCTTTAATTTCAAAAGGTATTTTATACAACACAATACAGAGCAGTACTGTATTAACCTTGTGTAGAGAATGCCATGACCTACTGATGAAGTACACCCCCCCCTATTTGGTGGTCATCCACAGGGAAAGAGAACAATTAGTCCACAAAAGGAAATGGTCACTATTAGGAAACTATTCTTCTGTTTCTGACCGAGCCATCCTTTCACCGCTTTTTCAGGAAGACAATAAAAGAAGACAGGCAGAACTGCGAGTCAAATCGAAGGTTAATTGCAGCCAGGAAAATGTCAGCCAATTTTACTGATCGCCCAGGAGGGATAAGCAACCCTTGGTGAGGAAGATGCTGGAATATCTGAAGAGTATATTAGCTTCCTATCCATAATAGCCTCCTGAAGAGAGTGATGAGGACATATTTCGGCACTCTGTTCACCCTCAAAACATTTCTGTGTGCACAAAAGACAAAGCAGAACGTGTGTGTGCTTGTGTGTGTGTTTCTGTGTTAACCTATGTGTACATGCATGTATGTGTAGTATGCTTTATGTAAAAGTCAGTATTGTTATTGGCGACGGAAGCTCCCTGGGAACCGGCAGGTGTTGGCACCGGATCTCTGACACCTCCGCCGTGGTCATGACATATCCATTCCCTTCAGTTAGTTTTAACATAACACATGGTGCTTTGACAACAACAGTTTTTTTCCTGAAGAATATAAGTTGCAGTTTTGGGGAGGATATGCCATCTGTTAGCAATATGGCAAATATAATAGTGAAAACAAAACATACTTTGTTATGCTTCCTGAGACTTTAAAGGTGTTTTGAAAAGCTTTTTTGGAGAAATCACAGTTGTGAGTTTGACTGCTTGTGTGCTCGTTTTGGTTTGATTGTTACAGCATCTCTCACTGAAATTGAAATCTCAGGAAAAGATTGATAAGAAACGTTAAAAGCTACAAGGGAAAGGAAATAAATAATGTGCTATTTTAAAGTTAATCTCAGCCAAAATGTCATATTGGCGCAGTGGTTGATGGTGTAAATTGGCCACATCTTCAGGTGAAAAATGAGAAGAATTGCAAGATTGGGTTTTTACACTTCAAGCTGTTATTTGTAATGGCTTCACATCTTCTGTGACTTGGAATTGTGTACATTGTACTATAGAACTAACTGTAGTCCCCTGAAGACATCGTGAAAGTCATATCTGGTGATGTTAATGAATAATATCACTCTTCTTTTTTAAAGTATTTGTTAATATTTATTGGGAACATGATAATTTCACAAAGGAAAAAGGAAACACCCAATTGCATTGACATCTACAACTGGTTTGGACCAGAGCAGTGTAAATTAAATTGATTAACTCATGTAAGTGCTTGCTTATTGCAACCTTATGGAGGTGACTCACTTGATGTAACCCAGTGCTATCACTAACATTAAATCATGCTGTCACACCCTATAGTCTTTTTTGTAACTCTGACAAAGGGCAGCTTAGCCTTGGTCTTTCTCACAGGACTATAGAGACTAATGATAATAAAAAGGATTACCCTTGGTATATGAAAAGGTGCTGGTGTCCAGTCTTAATTGGTGAGTTCCCTTGCTAAGTTGCTCTAGTCTTCAGGCTGCCAGTTAGTGAACCGGTCAATTAATCTTCCTCCTCTCATAATGAGGTGGGGGATTTCAGATGGCTGGTCCTTCACACAAAGACAGACAATGTGCCCAAAGGATCTTTGTCCCTGCACCAAATGACCTGACAATTAAAAAATGTCCCTCCCTGCTTCCCCTCCTCACCAGGTGGCAAATTGGTCTGACCCAACCTCATATCAAAAGGACTAACCATGACTTCAAATCAACTTCACAGGCAAAAAAAGGGGAGAAAGGGCAGTTTCTTCAATGAAATAAGATTGTTGCAATAAGACTTTTGGCCCCATATAATTCTACCTTCCTCATTTTGAGTTTAATGAAAAGAGGCTTGCTGGATCCTCCCTGCTGTGTGTCACAAAGGTTTACCCCCTCCAAGGAAAACATATGTTGTAGTTTGACATTAATTTGGTGATGCAGATGCAATACTGGAAGAAGCTAATGTTGAGGGTTAAATGTGGTTGACCTTGCATTGTAGACGGCTTATTCTATTCTATTTAGAAAGAATGAGGATAGTGGAGGTACTGGTAACAACCACAGTCAAAATAAAAACCACTCATTAAAACCCTGACATTTGATCTTCTACTTTTGCAAATAGTACTCTTATTTTTATAGTTTACATTTGCCAAAAGTAATGATTAAGAATAAATAAATAAAATCAAAGCACATGACAATTGCAATTATGTTCTGTCATTTGTAATCAATTCCTAAATTCCTGAAATGTATTTCTTTTTGTTATTATGTCCCTTTGATGGAAAGAAAAATCTGGGCCACAGTATTGCAGCACTTGGATGTTATACAGCACACACAAAGGAATTTGGGTGTATTTTTGATTTGATTAATGTCTCAATGTGGCAAATGTAATGTATTTTGTCAATACTTTGTACCTGGCCTGGTTTGCTTGCAACATTTTGAGAGACTTCAAAGAAAAAGCTCCATTGTCTTTCTCGGTCAGTCCTGTATCTGTACAGAGTTTTGGGTAATTTTTGTTTTCGCTGGTGATAAAACTACACAGAACATTAGTCAAATTGCGACCCTCATTCAGGCCAGGGAGCCCAACTGTTAACCATATTTTCACTTCAGTGAACAGGAGAAAAACCTCTTTACATGACAGAGACAGCTCCTCATCAGTCATAGGGCAGTTGTTTAGGAATGGATAGCTCACTTCCCAAAATGATTACTGCATTGTTTGAGTTGCTGAAACCACTGGTTTTATGGATAAACACAGATGTGCCCATCCAGTAAATGAGATGATCCCTAATAGACTAAAGCAAACAGAAAACATATGGGTGAAGTTTATTGTTACTCTGCTGAATGTGTGTATCCAAAAGGACAATAAATACTACAAGCTTAGTTTATTATGCCAAGTATTGCCATTCAACAGCCAATCACTAGACTAGTACTCTTTACAACTACACTATCATTTATTTCTACAATCAAGTAAACAAAGCAAAAATTTAAACCAAGTGTTCATCACTGTCTTCAAGCCAGGTATGAATGTATATATGAAGTTAATATATCATTCTGTTGTGAAATATAGGGAAAACAATAATTAATAAGGTAGAACAGAGATTTTGAAAACGTGCATACTTTGAATGAATGCTCAAAAGAAATGTGAAATAAACGTAATTTGTATTTTATGGGTGAATGCAAGCACACACCTCTCTGCCTGAAAAAGTAAACAATACTTAAAAAAAAAATCAACAGGTCCTTTTCAAATATGTATTCACACAAGATGACTATACCAGAGTTATTTGTGAAAAGATTCATTACCAGTAAACTTTGAAAAAATAGACTCTATTCTAAGTATTTTGAAGAGACTCAGTTCTGCTCTGCTAAATAATGACGAGATCATTTTTTCATCTTACTGTAAAAGTCTCTTGGTTACAGCTGAGTGACGAGCCTTTAAGGTTGCAGATGACATTTTTTGAGTTCAGTTCACTGTTGAACATCAGTCAGTACAATCCTCAGTGATCCATGACTTTACCAGGTGCTATCATGCAGAACAGGGGTATAAACCAGGAATTAATCTACTCACTGCCTCAACCTGGTTGTTTCACCCCTGACATTTTGACTTTGTCTGCTAAAATTCAGATACTATTACAATACATATACAATTAGAAACCTCTGCTTGGAAGTTTTTTTTTTTGGTAAGCAATATGAAAACCCACACAGGACTTGCTTTACATGCACACATATATATATATATATATATATATATATATATATATAAAGCTGGCTTTGAAAACAGTACTCTTCTGGCTTTTTATATTTATTATACTTTTTATTGTACTATTAGGTGATGGCATGTAAATGTTGTATAAAAGAGAGCAGATGTGAATGACTATTTTTCACCAAGTAGATGATTCATTTTACGTCAGTGTTGTGTATTTAATGAAAAGCTTTTGAAAATATTTATTGTGCGGTAGCTTTCTCACTGACTCACTGTCTGCATCACTGTGGAAGTACAGTATTTGACTATGTCAACATGCTGCTTTGTTACTTTATGGATTTACCAAAAATGCAAATATAATTGAGAGTTTATACTGTACAAATAAAAATAACTTAATTGTGAAAAATTGCCTTTCGAATAAAAGTATGACTAGGTTGCTTTGAGGTATAATTTTGAGTAATTAGGGCGATCATAGTCTGGGTGATCACAAAAAGTCTGAAAGTTATCAATGCAAACTGAAGGTTATGCACTGTGTCAGTCGAAGAGTAGATGACCCATACAACAATTCAACTATAAATAGGCAGGAAAATGCAAGATTTTAGTGTTCAGAAAAAGACATTACATATATTCCGAACAGAATGTCTAAACATGAACTTGACCTTGCTCATTTTCAATTTGTGGTGACTGATTTGTTCAAATATTAAACCCCTGTGAGGAATGATTTAATGGTGAGAGCATCCTAAGTATGGGTCAAGATCAGAGTCAAGTTTTTTTGGCTCTGTCTTGTGGAGTGCAGACTCCACCGAGAGTAATTATTTGTGGAGGACTTAGGGCCCTGAGGGTGACGGAGTTGGCGGGAGGGGCAGAGGGTGCGCTGAAATGGAAAGCACGCCAGTCCCACTCATGGTTGATGCTCAGTGAATCTGAAAGGTCATGTCATGTTTTCTGGCAATTGACTCGATTGGTTTAGATTCTGCAACATAAGGCCAGGCCAGTAGTGTGTGTGTCTGTTTATTTGTGTGTGCGTGTGTGTGTGTTTCTGCACATTTGCTGGGAAATGAGCCCCTGGGTTGTTTTTTGGATTGACCTTATTACCCTGCATAGTGACGAGCTTGCCACATAACTTGCTCGCTCTGACTCTTTACTGCACAAACGCATCTACACTATTAAAAAAAATATGCCCTTTTAACTTAAAAAGGTTTGTTACCGGGCTGCCTTTTTGATTTAACTAAACAATGAAACTGATTTAAAAATAGCTTTCCGTACTTTGTCAAGTCAACAAAAAATTCTTCAGCTCTTGTTGTGTCAAAAAAGGTAAGTAAGTTGACTTGACTAACTCGCATGTTGTTTCAGAATAAGAAAACTAGTTGAATCAAGTACTTGAATTTGTTGTGTCAAAAAAGGCAAGTAAGCTAACTTCATTAACTTGCATGTTGGTATTTTATTCAACTCGTGTTCTTATTTTAAACCAAGATGAGACAAATTTATTTTCTTTGCCATATTCATTAACATTCACTGCCACTGCCACATGCATTAAACAAGGAAGATGACAAAATATTGATCAACAGTGAGCCTCCAAAAATTACACTGGTCACTTACTGTACGTGTGTGTGTGTGTGTGTGTGTGTGTGTGTGTGTGTGTGTGTTCAAACAAATATGAGATAAATGCATGTGAAGCAGAGCACTCAACCTTCGTAGAAAACTATTGTTTGTAAACACTGTAATAAACAGTAAAAAAAAATACACTGGTTACTTACTGTACGTGTGTGTGTGTGTGTGTGTATAAATATTAAACAATTGCATGTGAAGCAGGGCACTCAACCTTTGTAGAAAACTTGTCTATGAACACTGTAATAAACAGTAAAAAAAAAAAATCAAAGCTCCCAACATTCTATAAGTGCACATCACACATGGGTGCAAGGCATAAAACAATACAAAAATGACTTAAAAAAAAAAAAAAAAAAGAAAACCCAAAGAGATGTTGATGAACATAATTTCCGGGACCGAACCCATGTGCTACATTACATAAAAGAACACATCAGAAATACAAGGTGCCAAGAGATATTTGAAGGGGCAAAAAGGCTATTGGTGCATGACAGTTTCAATTCCCACCTTCCAAGTCCACATATCAAGGCAAAATAGAAATAACTTAAAATTGCACAAGTGCAAAAAGTTATCAAATCTGAAGATGAAGTCCAAATTCTAAGGGAGATTTCTGCACATTTCTTTCCACTAAGCAGCTTGTTACAGAGACTATTAATTAGGGCTGCAACGATTAGTTGATGTAGCTGTAGCTGCAGTGCACTACAGGAAGTGCTGGGAGCAGTATCGCTTGCTGTTTACATCCTGTAAGGAAACAAAGGAGAAGAACGTATGAATTATGACGGAACGAACAGAAGAAGAGGCTCGAAAACTCCGACCTAAAGTTTCCAAAGTTTGGAAACATTTCACTGAAAATAAACCAGCGAAGCACGTTAAATGCAAACTCTGTGAAGCTCAACTCTCATTCCACGGTAGCACTATGGCGACGCATGAACACCTTAAACGCCGACACCCCGGAGCTGCTGTATCATCACGTACAGCAGAGTGTTCACAAATAATGTTCATACCTAGTAGATATTTTTAAATTACATTGTCATGACCTGGCTCGTAGGCCATGACAAAAAATGGTGAGACAGAGGTTCGTAGTAAAAGTTAGCAAATTTATTTAAATCATAAAGCAACTAGGCCGAAGCCAACAAAGCGGCATCGCGGTCGAGAGGCGAGAGCAGACTGAGGGCTGTGACTGCCAGTTCTTAAAAGGATCCAGGGAGACTGGTCAGGTGCTCCCAGTTACCCAAATTGAGACCCGCCCACTAAGGTACCTGCAGAAAACAGACAAGCAACAGACCAAGGGAGAAAACACAGAGCAGGAACTACAGAAGCAGGTGGCCATCACAATGCAAATTTTTTAATTAACCATCAGCCTATGATGCAAGTACATAATACGTCGTACGTCTATCAGTCGGAAAATCATGGAAGAAGCTTGCTTAGCGAACGCTAGTTCAGTTACGTTAATGCGTACTTTACGGCAGTAATCAGTGAATTACAGGCGAAGCTGCTTTGACATACTTAATTTCAGCCCCTGTGGATACTAGTGTTTCTACTAAATTGTAAACCTCTTTCACTTATCCGCTGTGTGGTTTGGAGCATATTAATTTGACATTTAAGCTGTAAGGAATCTGTGATAATTTGTTTCAGGTATTTAACTGTGATAAACATTGTATGTAATCTTTAAATTGTGAAGTAATATACCTCTTTGTTTAGTTCTCTTTGTTTTAGTAGTGTTAATATATTTGTTTAAAAACGTATGCTGTTAGAGTACAACAAGGTAACTTTCACAGGTGTGAAGATTTAAGCAAGTTAGGTTAAACAGAAGTCCAAAATAGGTGCTTAAAAATAAAGAAGATAATCGTGACTAATCGAAAAAATAATCGATAGATTAGTCGACAACAAAAATAATCGTTAGTTGCAGCCCTACTATTAACACGTGAAGAGCAGCTACACCCTCCGATATTCAAGAAAAGCTTTTGCATTACTTCAAAGGTATATTTCAGATGCTTTGGGTAGTCAATATTGAGCGCATACATCAGACCCATCATTAGTCTGAAGGCCTTGGGAATATCAGAAATATCCATGGCAACCAGCTGTTCCTCCAAGATAAGACAAATGTCATTGGTCTCGACTGGGACTGCATATCTGCCGATCTCTTCAGACACAATCAGGATCCCAACACTGGTTCCTTTCAAGGTGTTTTGAACTGGATCAGTTGGCTGAAAAACAAATCAACATTAAGCTAAATATTGAACTCAAAATGCAGGAAATGCTTTTATTATATTGCAGTTTAGAATACAAATACAATATGTAAGTGTGTCATGCTATTCATGCTGCCTTTGCCATCTTTGGTTTAAATCTATCTCTTCAATTCAACCAGTGGTTCCACATCACGTGCCAAGTAATTTGCTGAACCTTTAAACCTACCTTACAGGTCTTAAGAAAGCTTGAGGGCTCTTCACGAAGGAGATGCGGCATGCCAAGTAAGACAGCTGTTAGCTTATTCTGATTGGAATCCTGAAAATTCAAAAGCAAACACCCACACACAGACAGTGTTACAACAAGAAAAGTTCATTTTCACATCACAAAATGAAAGATTCATGTGCTATACTTACGGTATGTCGCGGTAGGCTAGTTCTATATGAAAAATTCAGATCATAACAAATATATGCACTGGTATTCGGTGTGAACCATACCAGACAGTGTTAGTACTCCAGTATCTGGTATACCGCCCAGCATTACCAGGAACTATGAAAACTAATATCACCTTGTGATGCTAACCATTTGACTAACTTGGCTCAAACAAAAAAACAACGCCTCCTAAACTGTTTTTGTAGGACACATGAGGAGGAATAACAATAAAGGATAGAGGAAATGTTTTCTTCAATGACAACATATAAGATGTCAGTTGATAGCTAGCTATTGCTGTCATCATGACTAGCTATCCTTTGATATGCTATCAAATATTTCGCTCAGCAATAATATCCACGAATCCAACTGTTATATTAATAATATAGAAACAGCTCTATTCATTAAGTGGTTGTGTTCTTAACTTTACTCACCACAAGCGTTGGATGGTCAAGGATTACTTTGGATGCAAGCTCATCTTCCTTGATGTGCTTTCCTTTGAACAAGGCAAATAATGGTGTGGTGGACAGAACTGGCAATAGGTGGCAGTATTGCATGTGTAGGCCAAGTTGTGTTAACTTGCTTATTTGTTTTGAAACAACAACATGCTTTTTCATTTAACTTAGAACGAAGTTGAGTCAGTAAAAACTTTGTATTTCTCGTTGTTTGGACAATTTCAGTAGATTTTAGTTGTATGAACATAACAATTACGCTTGAAACAACTAAAATGCACTGCTATTTTTTACAGTGTAGATGCAAATACTTGTTAATCGTTAACATCCATAAAAATCTTTAGATATTTAACGAATGTGTCTGCTTTACGTCGAAATTGACTTGGCTTCTGTAATGTATAACAGAGTAAGACAAGAAAGATTAAAATATTGTGTTAACTATGATAAGAAGTTGAAATAAATAACTAGTTTTTTAATAAATGAATGGATAGAAACCTGGAATATGTCAGTGGAGACAAACAAAGAGAGACTGTTGGTTCGATGTGTGCTTGTTATAGTCTCAAGCCTCTACATCACCTGGGACAAAGACAGCACATTTAATTAAGGCTGATCACAATCATCAACAGACATTTTACTAGCAGCAGCTAGCTCAGATGTATTGTACATTCTCTTCTGTGGTCTGTAAGGACATATCCACTGATATGGCTTCTACTTTGCAGCCATTCTGTGCAAGTAATTTACCAGAACAATGTAATCTTAACCTCTAGCCTTTATTCATCATCTGGGAGGCTAAACGATCCAGCTATAAATAAAGACACACTGTCAGCCAAGGGAAGATTTCAACATAAGGTATGAAATGGCGCATTAAAAGCTTTCCAACTGTTAAGAAATAACTAATAAGAAAAGTCAGTTTCATTAGTTATTGATAGCTGTTTATTAATGTTTAACCTTTGTGTAGGGTATAATCTAGTGTCACAAGCCTGTAAATATTTTTGTTGAAATGATGTCTTGGTATTGGAAAAACATATAATAAAGACACCAAAACGAACAAGTCTGTCCTCTAGGCAATAGCACACTACATGCAATTTCACCAGCGAATCCTTTGCCAGCCTTCACTCTGCCATGCCTACGCGGTTGACTCCTGCACTCCAGCAGATCGGTGGCAGAGGTCCAGAATCACTTAGATCATTTTACCCGGGGCACAAAGGGGGCAGAGAGGAGCCACTGACCCTGTGCTCGTCAGGCAGGGTTTTACGCCTTGCTGACTTCCCTGGTGTGACATTTCTCCTGTACTTGCCCCCTCCCAACGCCTCCCCATGTAACCAACCACTGCAGTGCAGAAAAAGATCATTGTCTGTAGAGATATCAATCAAATGAACAGCATCTTGGGTCAGTCTGCTGTCAGTGCTCCCTCTTTGCTGTCCCAGCGCTCATGTAAAGTGACAATAATGACACAATGTCAGAAATGTTACTAAATGTAGTGGGTTAACACAAGGCGACACTTTGAATCTCAGAGTACTTAAACAGAGACCTTGTACCTGTCTCTCTTCCATCACCCAACACCAGACTTTAGCACACTTCACCCTTCTCTCAACATGCTTTTTGTGTGTGTGTGTGTGTGTGTGGATACAAACCCTCCCCGCCTCTAAAACAAATACAGCCCCCACCTCTGGAACACCCCCCCCCCCCTACGGGGGTCATGCAATGGTCATGACATTATTAAAGGATCAATTGTGCCTTAAAATACTGCCTCTCCTCCATGGGGATATGTAGTAGAACAGATGGGGCTTATACAGAGCGGCTTTAATTTCTATTTAAAGTGCTTTAGAGACAATGATCTAATGAGACATTTACATTTTTGTCAGCTGGGTTGAGAAAGCTTAGACAAAAGCAACTGTCATCATCTGATTTTTGCAAGAATAAATGACCTAAAGATCAGCTGATTTGCATGTAATGCATGAGTCAAATAAATGATTTTTTTTTTCAGCTTTTAGCAATTTACCAAAATTGCCAAAATAGTAAAAAAAAAACAAAAACATAAATAAATAAAAAAAATTAAAAGGATTTTCATCTCTCTTATTAAAAAATGCCAATCATGCAAATATTCCGTATACAAAGTGCTACATGAGTGTTTGTAGTGTAAGGGAACAGAAAATCGAATCAATAAGCTGCTGTGAAGGCAGTTGTGAAGATGAGGTTGGGAAGGTAAAAGTGAGGACATGCTGCGGTGGGATCAACACATGTCTCCTAAAGCCTCGAGATTCCGCAACACTTCATTTCTGTTGGTTCACTCTTGTGCTGTGACCTCAATTTTTGACTGCTGTTGGAGCTTTCTTGCACTCTGGTTTGCCACAAGAACAGTACAGGCAGCATTACACCCGCCCAGCTGGGCAGAGGGGGGCCGAGTGGAATAGCTGCTCAAATATCAAACAATGAAGCTGAGGAGGAACATTGAATTAACATCCCTGCATACTGGGCTGCAAAAGCATCTCCAACTTGGCAATCCTGTGAAATGACACTTTCAATTGGGGTCAATTGGACGCCTGCCTCCGGATTTCAGGCAGCTTCTCTGCCTAGGGGTAATCAAGGGCCACAGATATAATTAGAGTAACAGGCTTTCATACTGTAGTTCAAGCAGTGCAGCTGAACATTTGAGTAACACTAGGGGTCAGTGGCAGTCCGTGCAATCATGTAGTGAAGAGGCCACTTCCCGCAATATATATCATCACTATCTGCTTTGATCAGAGGACAGAATTTGTTGTAAGTGACCAGAGGTGACATTGCCATGTTTAGATGACACTTAAGCAGCAGCCAGGAAGTTGCTGGAATTTTATTTTTGGTTGTATAATTATTTTTTTAACCACCAAAGCAATTGTTGCAAAAGGTTGTTATTGTTAGACCAGCATTCAGAGCATTAGCAATGTTTCAACGTGTCTATGAATGCTTTTTATTTCTTAAGTTGACATCTCTGCTCTGCTGTCTCATTTGATGCAGTGTGTGATTGTGGGTTCTTAATGCATTTTGTTACTTTCGCCACTTCCTCTCAGTGGCACAGCAAAACATCTCAGCAGTGGTGACACCGTGGTCTAGTAATTATCTAATTGTTCGAGCTATGTCTATCTTTGATTTATGGTCTTGTATCAGTGGCTGACCTGATTTATAATGAGTTTCCCCCACTTGTGAAAATATGAACCTGAATTATGTGGCACTAGTCCAATTATTTTATTTTATTTTTTTTTGTTTGGCTGAGGCACCTGTCAACATTGACAGTGTTCATCACAAATAGCTGCTATTGAAGCTTTCACCTAATAACAATAATATGATCCATCATTTTAGATTGGCCCAATCACACCTCCCACTGTGCTACGTACTTCATCTATCATTGCATAGATGCACCCTTATCCGTAAAGACGGTGATCAGACATTTTTCTCTAATGGATTATTGGTAGTTCATCAGATTGAGTTTTGTCACAATGTTTAACAATTCCACACATGCCAAATCCAGTACCTGATATCATGGTCATCACTGCAACACTGTGCCAGGAAAACCCCAAAAGCTGCATCTGGGAAACAACATGACTGGACCATCCATTAATCTAGCAGGCCCCTCATTATCAAGTTCAGGCCACAAAGTCAAAAAACTGGGCACTAAGTGGAGCAAGTTGCTTGGCACAAGGACAAAGTTGACAGAAAACATAAGGCCCCCACACACTGTCTGGACAGCAGGAGGCCGTGAACACATGGGTTGAAGGATGGAGCGAGCCACAAACGCATCCACTACACAGATGAGCTGCCCCCTTCAAATTAGCATCGAGCACAGAGACTGCTGCTGGTGTTTGATGAAAAGATGCACGGCTGCCACTATTTGTGCTGCTAAGGCATTCATCAAATTAATTACTGGTGGATCCAAGCACCTCTCTGATACCTCTTTATTTTGAGTCCAGTAAATGGGGACTCAGACTGCTGCTGACAGAGAGGCCTAATACACCCAGTCTTTTGCTGCACATAATTAATTGAAATCTTTGCTAGCTTGACAAATTGGAATGATGAATCTATCTTCTATGAATAGCTTAAGAAAAAAATGCATAATCAGTCAAAACCGTACGGTAGAAGCAACATCTTGCTCTCTCCGTCTCACTCACTCGGTCTCTGTCTCTGTTGCTCGCTCTCTCGCTCTCTCTCTCCCTTTCTTTTGCTCTCTCCTGTGTAGTGTGATCCATTAGGCTGAGAAAATATGGCTTGTTGAGAAGACTTGCCTTCCTTTCGGTACCTCGATTGATAACATTGGCTTCTTACTTTAATGGAGCGGTCAAGGTGGATTGTTCTTTTGTATAGTTCAATAGAACAGAGGAGAACATAAATCAAACTCTCCTGTTCTTTGCTACAGCAAACAGATGTACTGTAGTTTATAATCGCTCAAACCATAACATAACGATTCCTATTATACAGTCTATTAATATGTTCTTAATAACAACAAAGCTTCATATGTATATTATAGCTTTTTCCCTGGCCACAAGTTTACAGTTTTAGTTACTACCAAACTGCAGAGCAACTAAAACATTACTAAAACAATTGGTAAACAGGGATCCCATCAGCACACTTGTGGTATATTTTGGTATGAAAAGGCACGCATGATTTACACCTGCTGTAAGCACCTCTTTTAGCAAGTGCAGACATTAACATCTATTTTGTATACACAGTATTGCATTATAACTCCACTGTAATTTATTGTGCGGTTCCACCTTTTATAAGTATGACTAAATGTAGCATTTGTATCGGATAATAACATATCACATGCAAAGGTCAAGTATTCCAGGCCCAGTACTTTATTTCTGGTTTGACCACAAAGTCAGAATCAGAAAGAAATGGTGTGGACGCCACATTGTGGTTTTCACTGTAAATGCCAGGTGTAGAAGATTATAGGTGGATAGCAAGGATTAGATAGAATGTAAAAGTAATTATGGGCAGCATAAGTTAAGGGGCTGAGAACATTATTTAGTAATTACTGTGCAGTTTTTGTGTTCCCCATTTCCTCTGATACTGTAGTTGGACTTCAGTGGAATAATCACATTTTGGCTCCTGTAAATTTTCGTTCTGTCTTCCAACCTCTGTGCTGACTTTGTAAAAACATTGCTGTGTGCCACATTTTCAATGTTATCCAAAGAATTACTGATCCAAGTACACCGCATGGTTTTACACATTTCAAGGGTATGGTAAGGGTGTTTCTAGGGAGGACACCACCATCACATGTAGTAGATGAAATATAACACAAAAAATATGCACAGCAATTTGTGTGTGTCTCTGAGCACATGTGCATGTATACATCTGTGTGGCTATGTGCAGATTGAAAATACAGTGAATGTGAAGGTTGCTTCTGTGAAGGACATATCTTGTCTATGGTAAGTAGTCATCCCTAATAGGTTTGGTTTGGATGTGAAATATTGGTGTGCCAAGTCAGTATGTGACATTAGTGTTGTCTCCAGGGAAAACTGCAGACTGATCTCAGTTCAGCATGTACAGAGACAGGATAGGGGGCTAAATAAAGGCTCAGATAGATGAAACCATACCTAAATCTTACAACCCCAAGATAATCATTTCCTTCCACCTTCTGTAATCTCCACGTTAATCATAAGTGCAATACTGCTACAGGAAAACACCTGTGCATTAATATTTTTCATACTTTAATGAGGAATGATTTTCAGTTCATGCTAATTTCAGAAATAATAATTCAAACTGATTATTCCCAGCATCCAATAGCGATGCTTTCAGTCATTCTCAGTACCTTTACAGATTCACTTTGTATTTAGGAGTTGGTGAGATGTAAAACTTAATGTTAATTAAACATTAAGACACTAAAGTAATAATTAATGGAGTTTAAGGGGAAAAGTACATTTGTCAAGAGTACAGTAACTGGACAGGAAAAGAAAACCTTCCTTGGACTTTCTGTAAATATTTCACACCTTTACCTATGTGCATCTGCAGCAAGTTCCTCCAAATCTGGCAGCCAATTAGAGGGAACCCACCTTTTCATCACGACACGGTTACTTTCTTTAAAAAGGCTGCAGGAAGCCAAGGGTTTTACTTGTTTTAAAAAGTCTCTGCTCTCTGAATGAAGTGGTTCTTTGATTGAAATCCTTGCCATGGAGCGTGACATGAGCATTTCCTCTCCGTTCTCCTATTATCAGCTGAGCCTGTGGTGCACAACCTAATCCCTCTTCATCAAAGCGGTGTGGGCAGCAGTCAGTGAGATGTGACCATCAATTAATCACCCACTACCCCCCTGACCGAGCTCAGTCCCCACACAGATGTGAGGCCTCATTGGTTTTAAACACTCTCACTGGGAGATCTGCTGCAGACGTAAGACTGCCACAAACTGGCTTTATCAAAGGGCTTCTGTGGACACTGAAGCTGTCCCCAGAAATAGAGAGTCACGCTGCACTGGGGGGGAGGTCAGTGTGAGTGAGCACCATCAGATTAACCTTTAAGTTGAGCCCTAACTACTTCCCTCTCAGAGTCTTGCTTTGGTATTTCAACTTTGTTTTTAATTGAAAGGAATGCACTATATTTTCTGTTTAATGGTCAGTACGCCTTCTCTAAGTCTTAAAACCAGCTTGTGAGCTCATCTGCTTTCACTGCTCTCCAGCTAAGCTGCTTTCTGAGAATTCCTTTGTCTTATTGGAAATATTCAGCATAATGGATTAACTGATTTCCCCAAACCCCCTATCCATAACCCATCCTTCCTTGGTCTAGCCGCCCAGTTCCCAATGATCATGGCAGATAAAACACCAGCTTACTCACCTTACTTTTCATTAAAACACATGTAAATGTCATTTCAAAGTGCATTTTCATTCAGCCCTATGTTCTTTAAACTCCAAATGCACTATACTTTTTGCCACCTAGCCATATAATATTCCATGTAAATTTAAGCATCTCAAGACCAGTAGCTTAGAGCACTGCAGAATAGAAGGGTTGCAGAGTTCATAAATGAGTAAGAGTCTCCAAATGAGTTTGGTGACCTCTTAAACTCCATGAAATTAATATAAGCAGACATCCTGCCCGCTGCAGGCTATTGCAGAGCTGAGGAAGATCACTTAAGCTCTCTAAGTTCCATAAAAGTTTTATAAGTTGACTTTCAAGACACATTGTAGCGCCTTATTGGTGACGACAGAGAGAAATAGGGAAGCAAACAAACTTTTACTACCTTCATTTAACCCCTCATAAGTACAGGTGAAATACTGACATCAAAACATGTCACATTACCCCCAGGCTCTAAACAGATACCTCATCCCCAAAGATTTCCAATTAAATTTATACAGACATGAAGCTGTGACCATCCAACACAAGTTCCATAAGGTAGATTACAAACTGAATTTGGTATTTTGTTTAACAATGAGTAAATGATAGGGACCAAGTTAGAAAAGATAGAAGAATGCATTTAATCAAAATAAATAATCCATTTTAATACTTTAATATCACTGTCTTATTGGGGTACAATGCTAAATTGGAAAAAATATTTGACCCTCGTGAACCCAGTTAGTACTTCCAAATTTTAGACACATACATAAGCTGAAGCTGTATACTTGTTTGTGTGTTTTGTTTTGTTTTTTTGTTTTTTTTATAAATCTATGACTTCCCACACTTTGCTACATTTGGAAATAGGAGTCAACAAATTTACAAAATTACATTTGAAGATAACCACATTCAAACCTGACCTGACCCTGAAGCTCAAGGTCAGACTTGATTTCAAAACCTACATGAGGTTAAGAAAATAATGCAGTCAACTCCTTTTTACCCACAAGGAATATTTTCAATGCATAAATACTACCCCAGTATATTTAGAAGATTTGAGTAGTTTTTTTTCCTGCAATATTTAGTAATAATTAATAATATAATGCAATATTTGGTAGCATGAGGATTGAAAGTATTGAAATGGTATTAACTTGTCTTTGTGTTGAACACCAGAGATGTTTTGATACCATTTCTTTCCTAGGGATTGACTGACTATTGGCCTGGTGGATTACAGAAATTTATAATGGTTATCAGCATCCTTGATTACTAATAATTGGTATTGGAATCCCTGAAAAATCCATATTGATTGAGCCCTTATTTCTTTCTTCCTGATACGGGTTTTGATATGTGTGTATTGGCAACTATAACTGCTCTTTTACTCACACAAAAATTGTATATTAAACAGAAATGTCTAACGATACTTTTCTCAACTCGGCTGGATTATTCCTGTGAATCTCCTCTTAGGGTTGAGGGTAAAACTCATTAAGCATGAGTATATCCTTATGGGAAAAGTTGGTTCCATCCTCATTAAACACATTTCAGTGTCCCCATTTATCTTACTGGCCCATTTTCCTCAAAAACATGCTGCTTAACCTGGACCAGCCTCTGAACACGAGATAACCTCCAGCATATACCCACAGCATTGCTGTTCTTGATCATATTTAAATAGCCAGTTCTCTCTCTTAATTTCCAGAGGCCCGTTCAGATTACTATCCGACCAACTGCTTCGAGAGTCACACTCTGGGACAGAAGTGATTTAATACAGCACCTTTTATGAGAACGGCATTAAGATTCATGAGGGTGGAGCAGGCTACAGTAGTTTAACATGTGCTGCGATATACCCTCCAAGGCTAACGAAAGTAATTATAAGAACTTCTTATGCATCTTCAGGTAAAAAGCTGTGTGTGATTTCCAGGGGTGTTGCTCTAAGAAAAAAGGTTACAGAAAGAGCAGAACAATGTTGAGTGTTTAATATTCTCACTTTAAACTACTAGGGGGCATAGGAACTTTAAGATTACCTGACATGCAGCCACATCCATACCACTCGGACTGTTATGGATACCATGTCAGCAAACAATTGCTGGATTACATGTCTACCAAATAAGTGTTAATGTTAGTTTGGAAAAATGTCTTTGCCCAACAGATCCCATTTCGGCTTCATTTTGCGAAAATAATTTTATTTATTTATTTATTTTTTTATTTTTATGGGAGTGTTTGAACTGAACAAAAACCTGATAAAATGAAGGGAGAAACAGGATGACACAGCCCCTGTCCATAAGGTGGTGAAGTACTAAAAGATTCAAATTATATTGCCACCTAAGAACACCTAACATATATACTACAAACACCTAAGGGAGATTTTGGGCTGATGTTTTACACAGCATACTTCACCGCCATTATCACTAACCCATATCAAGAACTCTCTTCTGGAAGAATGGTGTTTGTTGCTCCGATAGAGTTTAAGAGACTTGTAGAATCACTGCCAAGGAGCATTGAAGTTGTTCTGGTAGTCCAATATCTTGCAAAGCCACTCTGCGTTGGCTTTTACTTTCATTTGTTCAGTTCTTTCTGTGTCAAGAACATTTTAGAAGACTGGTTGCCACATCGTTCAGTTAACTGAGTTGTGCTTACTGACTCCAACTTTGATTTAAATGGGAGGACTACTTGCTCAGAGAGGAGTTACTTTCAAATACCTAGAAATGATGCAAATTCTATTGAAACAGATACATACAACAAACTAATACACATACAAATGTGTTAAAGATAGCATTTGAATATGATCTTACACCACACACCACCATCATTCCACTAAAATGTACAGTCACTTATACTTGTGAATATTTTCAGAAGAGGTAGGCATCCTCCTAACATGACACACTATGGTGCTGATAAATTATAGGTATATGCCGAATGTCTTTGTTTCTTTTTTCCCATTCGCAAAATAAAAAAAGTGTAACAATTAATAAATATAAACTCCATCTACTTTGTTCTGTTTTTCAGGCTTTACCTTCTCAGCCTGGTAAAGATGCGAAGTAGACTGACATAGTACATGGTATGATGAGATTATTAGGCATGAGTGAAAAGGCGAGGTCAGAACCAGGGCGCAATATGCAATAATCTCAGTTACATGCACCATTAGTATGGAAAATATGTGAGTTGGACTATCACCTCCTATGTGTGATCACGTGTGTGTGTGTGTGTGTGTGTGTGTGTGTGTGAGAGAGAGAGAGAGAGAGAGAGAGACTGTGATTGCAACAGTGTGGGGATGTATATGTTTGAGAGCCAAAGAATGAGTGTGAGGGAGAGAGAGAGAGAGAGAGAGGCACATGGACTGTTGGATGCTGCAATCTCCCCTGTGGGCTAATAGATTCGAGATGACATGCTCTCCGCTTCCATGCTGAATGTTCACTGAACTTTCTGGCAATAGAGGCTGCCACTAAAGAGGGTTCAACCAGAGGTTAATATAAACAAACAGCAGAAAATGGAGAGCAAAGGATTATTAAATACAGGGATGACTGACAAATCCCTCATTGCTATTAGCCAATGGCCTCCACCTTATGCCCCTTGCCAAAAATACTGTTGTCTTATTGTTATCATAATGACCCTACGTATGAAGTGTTAACTTTGTGGGTCAAATATTCTTTATTGTTGATCTTGGAGTGATACAAAGTGTGCTTTTAGAAACATCTAATCATGAGTGGTAGTGTATTAACAGCTGTGCTTTCACTAAATGATATAATTTTTCAGTAATACATTCAGTAATATTCAGTCAATATAGTCTAGTTTGCTGCCTTCCCATTGTGCAAATGCCATTCATTTCCCAAAAACACAGTGTGACTGAATTTAAAATATTTGTCTTGCTTTCAAAATATCCTAAATTTCTCCTTACCATTTTTGTTCAATTTAAATTTGTGTCAAATAAACATGTACATTGTGTGGAAATTGTATGCTGCCCTCCAGTGGTTGTTTACATACATTGCTCATATTGTTCGTTACATGTCTCATTATGCTCAGACATGCAATCTAAGGATAATTTCTCCACCATTCATTTTAGTTAATAACTTTTTAAGAGTTTCCGTTTGCAGTCTCATGTCACTGTTGAGTCATTTTCAGGTTTGCAGCGCAGCAACAGTCACATGAATACATGGGCCACTGTGACTGCTGTATTTTTAAACTTCTCATGTGCCTTACTTTATTATGCAGTTAAAAAACAAAACTAATTTGTAAAGACTGGTATGAGTAAAGAATGTGAGTTGTCCCTGCTGAGATAATGAAATTTATCACTGCCAGCACCAATGTGCAAATTTTGTGATGTAAGCTGTTCACTGTTAACAATGATTGTCATCTAATTAAATCGTGGTTCATCACAAGAGATGCTTTAATGGCAAGATAAGCGCAGGGAGTCCACTGAAGCATTCCCAAGATCAATAAAGATATTACAGGCTGGAGCACGAATTGTCTTGGAGTCACAGAGGGCAGCTGAATTAATTAGTATCGCATTCTAATATCCCCCACTCAAACTTTCTGACCATGCAGCATTTGCTGGTTGCTGGAAACAGCTAGCCTCTGTCTCTCATTTCATTATCATATATATATTTTTTATATTTATATGTTGTTGTTTTTTTTTTTTTGGGTTTGTTTTTTTTTTATTTGGGTGGCTTCAATAAAAAGATTACTCTGTCATGTAATTGCTTCTCAACAAAAAGGGTGTATAGATGCTGCTACAAATCGTACACGTTCTTCTTCACAAATATTTTGAAGGGTTTTCCTTTTGTGTTGTGTTATTTATGTCCTCTTGTCCATTTTTGCCCACTTGAGTTTTTCTTTTACTTGCAACAGCTTTATAAATTCTGTCCATCAGCCAGTTCTGGAAAAAGCTTTTCTGTCTCTGCAGGGGGCCTGAATGACAGACTGATGTCTGCCCTTTTTGTAATATTCCAATTTCAATCAGGAAACACTGGGCAGGTAAAATAGAATTACTTTTTGGACTTTTCTTGGCTAAAAGACAATTTCTGGTGCTACATAATAGACCTCAATTCTCAATAAAATTCTGTTCTTACTCACCAATACCATGTTTTGGACATGGGGGCTTAACAATTAAATGCTTCCCTCTATCGTAGAGTCTAAAAAGACCAAGAAAATATTCCAAATATATAACGATAAATATAAGAAACAATCGAATACATACACAAGAACAATTGTTCCTAAGTTCTGCTACATGCAGTTCTGTTAAACTTTATTCAGTGTTACAATACAGTAGTCATATTGAACTGTTGTTTTAACACCATGACTAATTTGATTATGATTGACACATTACATAATGGGCCTGATTATTCTGAATCTAGTTTTTACTTGTAAATAGTATCAGTATAGAGTCAATTTGTTTCATATAGAAATATAACAATATTGGAAAAAATGCTAATCAAAGGCCAAAACGATGGAATAGAAATTTTGTAAATCAAGTGTATAAGTTGATTTAAGACATACAAAGAAGCAGAGAGAGAGAGAGGAGAACAAACTGAGGGACAGCGGTGTCAGTCTGAGCATTCTATAGCAGGATCCTGCTGAAGACATGTGACTGTGACTGTGTGAACCCTGGGGTTCCCTACAAGACTGTGCCTTGTGTCAGGAAAGCGAGCCGGGGGCTCATCTCAGGGGCTCAGCTAAGGCCACCTAACTGGGAATCAAATCAGAGGCGCTCAGTTGACACCTCATGCCTGACTGGCCCATGACCCTAAGGGGCAAGACCCATGTCTGGGTCATGTACAGTCCTGTGACCCACTTACCCACTGATGGGAAAGTGACAGTCATGTTCTTATGAAGCAGCATCAACATCACCTTCAGGTAACAATCTTACTGTTTGTAATGTTAATTCCAGTCCCACCAAATTAGGATGATTTTTAGAATGACAGATGTCATTTAAGGTCCCCACATATTTTCTGTTATAATAAAGATGGAAAATAGAAAACTTCATTTTAAATCAGTTTGTTTGCTATGTGAGTCACTCTTGGAGGTAAATTAGTTCATTTTAGTGAAAATAAATAAATAAATAAAAACTTTGACCGGCAATGTCACATGCCCTCTCTGCATGCTGACCATTCAACTCTTTCCTCCAACTTTTGCACCCCCTCAGTTGAAATGCAGCCAAAATTGAGCTCTTTCCAGAGTGCAGTAGACAAAAAGTTCTTCATCCCTTCACCACAGGTTAACTTTGATAAGAGCAGCATATTATTGTTGTTATCAGATATGTACCGTTCAGGATTGTTTGCACTTCATCTCGAAAGGAGGAAGTAGATTTTTGAATTCTGCTAGTCCAGCTACTTGGTCTCCACTTCAGATACACAAAAGTGCAGAAAACTACAGCATTCTCAAATGATTTCATTTATTTCAAAACCAATATGCAACAAGCTGTAATTGTGTGTGAATCCCTCAAATATTTTTTACATTTCAAGATATTCGACAAAATGCAAAGTACAAAATATCACAATAGTGTAGGTTCAGTTTATATTTCATTTCTGCTGCCAGAGTTAATATGGACCTAATTTTAAACTAGAATAACATTTGCATTGTGATCTGAGCCATGTTCATCAGATCTGACATCTGATCTCCTATGGGTATGAAGAGGCACACTGCAGGCTGTGGAGTGTTGGAGGGCCACTTGGAGCACATCACCTGCTTCCCTTTTCGTCATCCTCTTCCTTGCAGCTGTGAGGCACCACAGGGTTTGGTCATGGCTCTATGAGCCAACCCTGATCTACACCATCCCCCTCTTTGCCCTGTTAATGGCTTTACACTTCAGTGTCACTTCTCGGTTCACCTACAGCATTAGACGAATGACTTTTTTTCTTTAGATCCATGAATTATGTTCACATGATCTTGTTAAAAAATAAATATAATTCAGTAGTGTTTCAGTGTGAGTCGGGTAGTATTTTTACTAGAGGAAAATAGGGAATTCACTAAATGCAATATATTTAAATTTTTAGTGCTTGATGAGCGGACTTAATGTTTAGTTTTAATGTAAGTACCTGCTTATGGCTCATTATGAAGGTTCTTATAGCACAGGGGAATAGCAGGGTACCATTTTGCTTAATTTGATAAGACAGAACAAAAGTGTGGTCTCTCCTTGTGTGATTGGGTCTGTTAGCTCACAGACATCCTGCACAGTAAGTCATTTGAGTCTGTTACAGTGGCAAACTGCCTCGTTACCCTTGTGCCTTGTTGTGCAGCCTGACCAATTACTTCTGATCTTAAGAGGACGTGACATTTGTAGGTTTTGCACTCTGAAATGACCGCACATGTTAAAAGATGCATCATGGCTTTTCCCTTGCAAATAATTTAAAGCATTCGCCCCCCAGGATTTACTCTTTGAACTTAAGAGTACAAGCTTTAAATGTAATTGTTAAAACCGTGCTTTTAAAATGTCACATTTGGAATTTGTTATGACAAAGTGGGAAATCTGTATATTCTTTGCAGGGACATCCAGCACGCAAGTCAGTTATTTCTCAATGACAGAAGGTATCCACGTAGACATCTGCTAATTTTATCTTAGGTGCATATTGTTGAAAATCACAGAACTACACTAACATTAAATGTAAAACTATGTTGTCTAGAACATCTTCCGTTCGCAGTTACAACTACTGCTAGGGGGACTGAATAGAAAATACCACAGGGTAATGCAAATCCCTTTTCTGATCCGTCAACAGACAGCATTTTTTCATCTTGTTTTTATACGGCTAACTGGTAATGGGTGATATGATGTATTACATGTCATGCTTGTGTTATTAGGTATACTCAAGGCCCCAGGTTTAGGCATATTTTATGCTTATTCAGCCATTTGAATTGTTGCCTTTCATATCCAAATTTGCTCTGATAGATTGGCAAAAATGCAAAAACTACAAGCTTCTCTGCATATGATGTTCAAAAATGTACATTTTTGTTGTTGCTATAGATGAAAGTACATATGGATCAGCGTATTCAATATGAATTCTTAAGAACTGATTCATAATTACTTTAAAACAAGTTCTTACACAGTCCCCTTACTTTATAAACTAGACTACACTTTTCGTCTTTGTCGTTTTCACTTTACTAACATTTAACAGTATTTTTGGACAGATAAATAAAAAATGAAATTGAAATGAATATCTCTAAAATATTGAACCCCCTGTTAATTATTATTATTATTTTCTTTAAGTATTCATTTTCAGAAAGGTGACAGTTAAAAACTGGATATAGGCTGTGTTCAGTAAAGTTTACTCTTCCCTGCTTGTGTGCTCACCGACAAGTTAATATGTTATGAACCTAGGATAATATTGTTAAGGCATCTCTTCCTCTGCAGCTGCTGGCTCTTATGATATAGAATATTATACTCAGAGAAAATCAGGGGAGGGTGGGAAGGTGGGAAGCTGGTGGTAAACTCGGTCCTGTTCTCTAATTCCCTTGCTGAATACATGTGTTACCTCTTTGGCAATTTGTCAAACATAACACTGCATGCTTGAGGAAGCAAGTGCCCCCTGGTGGTGATGTAATGGACCAGAAAAATAGGTTTTGATTGTTCAAATTGGATGTACAACCAGCCAAGGGCGTTCTATGTCCATTTGAGCATTAATTTGTCCAGGAAGGTAGAAATTGCAAAGTCATTTCTACTAGCCTCAAAAAAATTAATGCATTATTTTAATATTTTATGTATTTGCAACAAGGAGTACAGAAAAATATTTTAAAATATAAAATGATTATAGAGTCTGACACACAAAACACAGATTTGTCAGGCAGTGATACTATATATGTTTTTTTTTTTTTTTTCAAATTCTTTTTTTCAACAAGACTCAGCCATCCTAATGTGGTTTTGTAACCCAGTGACTCTCATACACACAAATACCTGAGTGACAAATAAATAAACAAAGGGCACGAAGGAGTTTCCAGCCAGATGGTTTTTAGCCTTTGTGTTTCTGCGGGCAGGTCACGGAATGAAAGAGAGCCAGAGCAGGGCATTTAATCCCATCAGCAGAACTGCATTCCCATAATGAGAAATTAATAACATGAGCATGCTTTCAGATTAAACAGAGCAGTTAGGACCATTAGATCGTTTTCATTGCTGGCATTAGGGCAGTGGATCAGTTTTTTTCCCCCGTATAATCCAACAAAGTAGGTCAGTGTCCATTGAGTATTAGTGCTGCGGCTGTGATCCCGTTGTTTCAGCTCCAGGACATAGAATTAACCCCAGAGACAGCTAAACTACATAGGGCAGAGGTTGTTGGAAGGGTAGGTAGGGGTGAGACTTCAGGCACTCCTGGACATGGTTGTAAACTGGATAGGCCTAAACCTTTAACAGATCCTGTCACTCAGCTCCCGCTTATTTTCAGGGCTTGAATTTGGTTCCCTCCAGCATCAGCTCAGTAAAACTGTACTTGGCACACTTGCTGATCTTTATTTTGTCACTTGAACTCAATCTACATTGGAGTAAGTGCCACACTACCCCAAACAGTGTTATTTTTTTCAAATGCTCTGTTAAAATTGTGAAGAGTAAAACTTGAGACAAGTTTCACCTTTAAAGCGTTATTTTAATTTTATTTATATTTTTTGGGAAAAGGAAAGGAATTGTTATTTCTGAGAAAAAAAAAAAAGAGTTGTTGCTGTACACACTGAATTGCAACAGCAGTGTGTGTGTGTGTGTGTGTGTGTGTGTGTGTGTGTGTATGTATATATATATATATATATGTGTGTATATATATACATACACACACACACACACACACACACACACACACACACCACAGAATTGTGTGTGTGAGAGTGAGTAAAGTTTTGCTCATGCACTATATTTAAACTTCACTTGTAGGTCTAACAACTCAGTGATCTTCTCAGCAGCACAGCTGCTCCGCAACCAATAATCAGCAAGCAAGCAGAAGGCCCATTTAAGATCAGTGTCCTTAATAACCACACCCAAGATCTTACACCCAATGAGATGATGAAGGGCAGTCACAGATCACACCGGATTAGTGTAACTTGTTTTGCTATGCTCAAGCACACACACACACACACACACACACACAGCTGTTGTATCCTCTTAATGTTGAAGCAAGAGAATGTTGACAAAAGGAATGAGTGGCAGTAAAACAGCGCAGCTCTTAGATTATGGGTGATGAGTGTTAGATATAGCAGTTGGACCATTAAGAGGAAGCAACCTTTTACTGATGGCAGACTAAATTCATACAGTCCAAACAAAAAAATAACATATTTTTAGAACATAACATCACATTTGAAAGTGATGTGGTACAGCCCAGACCTTTGGCAATGTATCCCTGACAATGGAAGACAACCTTTTGGGCAGAGAACGCGATGAAGCAGTGAGGCTGTGGTTACTCTTTCCAGCTCATACAATCACAGAAGACCCTAAAGCCAGTAGTGGTGCATCTGAAGCAATCTATGACACCATTAAAGGTTATAGCAGCTGCTCCAATTTTCCTTTTGCCACAGTATCATAATTCCCTCTGCCCCCTTTTAAAGATCCAGGCCACTTTTACCTCAATTGACCCTGGTGCCCTCATACTGTACCCTTTTGAGTGCTCAAAGGCAACGTGATCACATGTTTTCATGAGTGTTTCTTTGAATCCTAAAGATGTGAAGCACCACAAATAATCCACCTGATTATTTTATGTAGCATTTATCACATCCATGTTTTTGTTTTTTTTTTGTGCAGTAAGTCTTTTGTATCTGGTGATGAAATTCACATAGAATATGCCCCAACCTTATTTGCCCTGCTGCTGTAAATTCGGCCGAGTTGAATCCCAAGTGAACTGTGTTGTGTTGTTAGTTTGACTTATATGGGGCAGTTTGGCACATGTACCTCAGTTACCCCAAACACACAGACTGGAGACAGAGGAGAGGGAAAGAGAGTGCAAAGGAGACAAGAGGTTGAGACAGGAGGTGAGGTAGTGAAAGGGAGAGGGTGGGTTCAACAGAGTGTGAGAGCATGCATGTGCATGCAGTGCTGTGTGGAGGTAATTTTAGGAAACATGTTTTAAAAATGAAATCACAAATACAGTGACATTTAAAAGCTTAGTGTTGTATGTAAAGATACACATCAGATGAAATGTCCATTCAGACAGATAGATGTTACATAATTACAACTCTGCTGCTGCTGATGGGTCAGAGACTGTTTTCAAAGGTCAAACTATAATCACACTTTCAATAAAATAAGTACTGTTGTGTAATTGCAAAGTGTGAATGAATAACAGTTGAAGAAATCATAGGTCTATTGATTCTCCTATCTATTTTTGTGCGGTAATCTAAACTGACCAGTACTTTTAATAGTTGTAAGGGACATAATATATACTTTTATTTTGTAATGATTATTCAGATTGTGTGACGTAGGGAAGAGAAAATTATAAATTTTATTGGTTGAATTAAACTGAGTATCAAGCGATACTCTGAAAAACGGGGGAAGAAAATTCAAGCAAGAAATTGGCCTTGCTGTCTTTATTCAAAGAATAATTTACAATTGAAAACGCCACTGTCTACAACACAGTTGCAAATGTGTGTGGGCATGTCAGTGTGCAGGACTTGACAGTAATGTTTACTGGCACATCAATTGTAATGTACTTGAACCATGTCCAGATTATTCAAATTGTGACAAATATTCCAAAAAACTAGACCCTAAGGTTAAGCAGGTTTATAGATTTTCCCAGACAACTGGCTGTTTTGGATTTGTGTGAGAGTTAATTGCTCTGCTGGTTAAGCTCTTGAACACTCAGGTCAATGACCTTCGCCCCAGATAATCTTACTCTGTGCAGCAGGTGATAGACGATACAGCAACATCCCTAAATTAACATGGTTCGCCAAGACATAGGAAAACAAACATAACTCTTAAATCTCTGTGTCTGTGTTAAAGTAAACAAATATTTCATGATGCTACCTTCTGCCATGATAACATATTTTACAGTGAAAATGTCATTTCATATCACCTTAATGAATTTGCTTAAACCCTCTGTACAGATTAAATTAATGGCTGCTAAGGGAGTTTGTGTAAATTATATATATATTTTTTTGGGGTGTGGGTGTGAGCAAAGATATGCCATAGATCATAGGCTGCTCTTTATCCTGTAGAGGGCAGTGAAGACACATGGCATATTGTAAACCCAGGCTCTGTCCTCTGCTCTCAAAGCTGTTACATGTAATGTTCCTTAATGATGGCATCTTTTAGAAACACAACACTTACATACAATAGAGTAATGTAATAAATGAAACCCTTTATGGAGCTGTTGACCTGCATCATAAATCTGCCACTGATAATCCTGCTAGTTGGCTGAAAAAAACCCCCAAACAAACGTATGTACAATCCAGTAATGTAAAAAAAAAAAAAGTTTATTTGAGATGTTCCTGACCTAATGATTCACAACTTCTTTCTACTCAGCAGTTGTGCGCTTGAGTTGAATTTAAAGATAAATTGCAAGTCTGAGAAATTAAAATGAGAAATGAAGTTCTTACTGTCCAGTGTTTTAGTATTTCACTTTAAAGTGAAGACACTACTAAGAGATGGATGGAAAAAAAAAAAAATATCGTCAGACAAAGCGGTCAGAAGCGTGGATCCTAAAAAAGCACCTTTTATTAGATGGTCTGCATCTGGTAAACACTCAACTCACACTGCCATAATCCTGACAATGTCATCAAGGTAATTTCCTCAACTTTAAAAAACTCCTAACAGAGGAACAGAACACACTACACAGCTGGTCTCACACACCTGGTGCTTCTCCTAAAGCTGATCGTGTATCACCTTTAACTGATAACTGATAACTTCCACATGCAGTTCTTATACTGTCAGATCTACAATTTGCTCATGTCATGGTCAATAACCTGAAACCTTTATGCAGGTATATTAGATGTTCCACAATCAGTATCTGTTTACTTTAGCTCTTCTTTGGCACATGAGTCATCTTTTGGGTCAGGTGTTTGGTTTTTGTTGATGACTTAATTGTTCTGTTTCGTATCACTGTCCCAAATTACATCACGTGCTACACAAACTAAGTCATTTGTTCCAATGAAGAGTATTGGACATTGCTTATTATCAATATTGTTTTCAGTGGTTCCTTGACTTTTTTAAGGTTATTTAATCTGGGTTGTCTGATTTTTAGTTTCATCTTGATCCCACAGACCATCCTTGAACGTATCATGCTTTAGCATCAGTGTCATCGGTTAGCACATAAAGTGGGATTGACGGATTGAGCTGTCATATAATTTAGAAATCATCACCTCCATAGGGAAACCTCCCCAAGGAAAAGGGGTTAAAATGTAATGTTTGTATCCATTAGGTTAAAAACGCCATTGATAGTCTGTTCAGTCCATCTTTTAGACCATAGCAGGCATCCTCCAAACTATTACTACATCTAGTCCATCGCCTGCAGTGGCTGAGAAATATCAGGCCTCAGTAGGCACTGCACATACGAAGCAAACAATTCTATCAGTGTGCTTATCAGTGCGCAGTATTTGGTCACTTATGTCAGATGATTATTACATGCCCCTCTGAGACTGAAGGCCTTGAGATCAAATCCTCCTTGGTGCTTCACTGTGCAGTTTCCCATCCCACATAATATATTGGATTAGGCGAGTAATGTCTGCAGGGGCGCATCAGCGGCACATGGATGAAATTGCTCTGTAGTCTGGCTTTTTTTGAAGAGGTAATTGAGGTAGATGAATGAAAACAGATATGTAAGGTGTAGGCAGAAGTACAGGGTTCACAGTGTGTCATGGTGAACTTTCTGCCGATCTGCTACATTGGTGCTCAACCAACAGCTGGGTTATTTCAGTTACACATGGCATGTGAAAAATATCACTTTTATGTTATGCATTTCTATAATGAAATCACCCTAATTTCATTAATTCCTTTACCTTTCTATGCTTCATTGTGCATTTGAATCTCTGAAAGGATTTAAATTCATTTTCTTACACAATAGGATCTCCTTCATCCTCCTTCTCCATTAACCTGGATATTAATGCTCTGGAAAGGGATATCTGGTGTCACATTATAAGCAGTTGAACATAAAAGATACGAGACAAGCCGGGGTCATTGTGGCAATCTTCCAAACAGCTTATAAACAGTGTTCGCAATTGATAAACAACCATGCCTGTAATTAATATTGTACATTCATGGTAAAAGGCATTCTGCATAATTACTCCACTGTCTCCTCCAGAAATATGCACATTCAGTGTTATTATAAAGTACACCAGTATATCATATTAAGTCATAAATAATGTGCCTGTAGAATTAATTAATTTTATACAACCCCCCCCGTGTGGTACTTTACATTTAACTATGTCAGCAGTTATTGATGCACTCTTTAAACAATGGCATTTAACATGCTTTTTAAAAGGAGCTATGTTGTGAGGCACTGATGCTTTTATTAAAATTGTCTTAGTTTAGTAACTACTAGGGGTGTAACGGTACAAAGTCACGGTTCGGTATGTACCTCGGTTTTGAAACCATGGCTCAGTACAGAAAAATGCAAAAAAAAAGGGATCTTGTTTTTCATTTCATGTCAGATTGAAAACATATTCCCTGAACAAAAGATGGTTCTTCTTAAATAAAAACATACCTGGGTCTAGGTAGGAAAATAAAAATAAGTAATAAAATAAAGATCATTTAAAGTGCGGCATGTAGTAAATATTGTAAGCATTTTCAACTTCACATTCAAACTGCTCCATTACATGCAAACCCGTTTGGCTTTACTATGCAAGTTGAAATAACTTGAAATCTTACTCACATGCTTAATTTTCCAATGTAGAAAACACAGAAAATATGAGCCTCATGCTCCTCACTGCCAATGCTAGGTGCTAAAACAAGTTGCCAGATGGCTCCACGTGGCTCTCCTTCACTAACGTTAAACTGTGTCGTTATATTAGTTAACTCAAATTTTCTTGGGTAGCTCAAGCTCAGTGAGGCTGTTCTGTGCTACATGCTATTCGAGGTTGGTAAGATGGTTTGACAATAACATATGTGGCTTTGCGATAGTGTTCATTCACCCACAGGAAACAAGGAGTGACAAGTAGTTGCGCTTTGCTTTAGCGTGGTAATATTTTCGGTACGATTGGTACAGACGCATAATTGGTTCGGTACGGATACATGCACTGTTTCACCCCTAGTAACTACATTTCAACTCTTTTTGAATGTTGTCAGCATTTCTTTCCCAGAAAACATCTGTAGATATTTTTTTGTTGAGATAATTGTTCACAGGATAAAATAAAGATTGCTAAGTTTATCCTTTAATAACGACAATTTCCGGGTATTGGTATTGTTGAATTGATGCATTAAAGGGCTGAACGCTCTCTCAGACTTAACCACCTAAAAATTGTGTTAAATAAATTACGTTTAATGTAATGTGAGTAAAAGTGCTTGTTTTATTTTGCATAAGCTAATAATAATGCTTATTACATAGTTTTAACTTTGTGTTTGTTGCCAGTTGACCAACACAGGGAATATTATCGGTATTGTATTATTGTAAAATATCAGAACTTGGCAAAAAAAAACCAACAATATCATGCATCCCTATCATAAAGGGAGGTAGCCAATTATATCATTTTGACATTTTAGGATACGCTACGCACTGCAAAAAGTTAGAAAGCCAAATGTCATGAATCACTGCTGTCCGTTGTTTTTATTTACTAATTTGATAAAATTTTTGCATACAATATAAATGTACATGCTATATGTTGATAATGGTCATTGGCACAGTAAATAATAAAACAGATAGCAGGTCATGGAGTAAAAGTTTAAAGACTGTGACACACCGCACCAAATAAATAAACTGAATAAAACCGTAACTATGCTTAAAAACTGCTTACATTATACTAACTTCTGTAACACTAGCATTAACTTCTATATATAAACAAATGAACATGTAAACAGCAGATCACATTAAATATATCCATGTTATGTTTGACATTTGATAATACTTTTATAAAAGTCATCCTTGATGTAGTTGCCTCCACTCGACCAAAACAGGTGACACAAATTGACATAAAATGTCATCTTTTCTATTGGGATCATGGCCACAATACATGCAAAATGTATTTATGAAATCATCTTTTGATCTGAAAGTGCACCATGTCATGTGTATCTAACCACATTGTATACATACTAATGAACTTGTGTTTTTCTGGGGTTACGGTTGGTTACATTCTAATAACATGTCTGTGGATTTCTTATATATTGTTTCAGATTAATATGTCTGAATATGAGGGCATTGGAGAACATATGACAGCACTTTTGTAGTTCCTATCCTCCTGTCAGGTTTCCTTTTTTTGATAAATACGAGATGTTGTCTTTGATGGCTGCTCAACAAAGAGGGAGCTGTCTTCAGCTGTAACCTCTCTGCACCAGAATCTGGAACATGACACATGTCAGGCTGTGATAAATGGTGCAGAGTCTCAGTAATTTCACCAGGAATGCCCTTGAGATGCCCAAAACCCCAATCGCAAATGCTATTGTTGAATTAAACCATAAAAAGAAATGCTTCCCCCTTGACATGATAGGAACCATGTTGACAATGGAGGAATTTTTCCATTCTCTCCAGGTTTTACCTGTAGTATTTGGGCTTATGTACAATGCTGTGTTTGTACAATATAAAGCATCCAGTGCTATTTGAGTATGATATGTTAATAAAAAAAAAAGAATGACAATCAAATAATTTATATGATATGCAAGTTGTTATACTTACAAATAGTCTAAAAGGAGCTCATGTTGGTGTGCTGTTTACAGTACTTACTTGCAATGGTAGTGTGATGTCACCAGTTTCTAATCATTGACTTAGAATATGGGAGAAATTTCTATGTCAAGAAAGGTCACGTGTCGTCTTCTGGTAATTTGATGGTACGGAGGAACTTGTGAAGATAGAGCACAGTTGTGTTCCCATGTTTGCAGTTAGTAGCTGTTTTAGTTTCAAACAAAATTAGAATACACACATCAAATTGACACTTCTAAGATCTGACATGTCCAAGCACAAAACTGAATGTGTACAGAATGATCAAAAACCAGACCAGAGCCTGTTAATCTGTACTGGCTTTCCAACAAGCCATTTGACTCTTCTGCAGATGGCCTGCGACAAACTAGTTCAGTGTCTGCATGTTGAGAATTTGTAAGGACATGTTTTGTGAGACAGCTTTTGTTAATTAAATTAAGTAATAATAAGGGGGTAATACCGTTCATCACATCTGGTGCATTTTGTCAAAATACCTTTTAGACAACTTGGCAACACCTACTGCACATTTGGCCGTTGTATAATTTTTCCCCTTGTTTGTAGAATTAAAGGGAACAGCAGTTCTGACCAACTCAAGATTTCGGTGAGCTGTGAACTGCAAATGTATCCAAGTTACACGATCATTATATCTTAATATTTATAATGATATTTTGGCACCCATATATATAACACACAGCATATTATGATCTGTGTCTGTCTGAAGTCATTCTGAATTAAACACGTATTTGACCAAAGACTGTAGACTATTAGGCACGAATAATGTATGGGAAAAGAAGTCTATGACAAATAGTTTCCAGATCCTATTCCCCGCAGAGACGTGTCTGTAAAAATAACATAAAGAAGAAAAACAGACTTATTGTTTCTGCTGTTCTGGCTCAGGCTCACTGGGCTTTCTTGTGTGGTGATTTGCCCAGCAATTAATCCAAAAACTGTGGCTAAACTACCCTCTGTGATACCCTCTCTATCCTATGACAAATAGAAGAGAGGAATCTTAATTAGGAGCGAAGTGCTGCAGATGTATTAGAGGAGCGATGGGAAAACAGATGAGGCCATCACACTACGCAGCAGGGAGCTGAGAAGTCTGGTCCCCCATTGCTGTGTCCTATCCATAATGCCACGAGTGTGCCACATGCCTCTGCTATCATCTGCACATAGCCCCCGGGGGCCCCCAGGGGCTGGTGAGGTCCTCACTTTTCACCACTTGAGTTTAGTCTGTCAGTGGTACACATTGGCTCATTGACTCATTTGGAAAACGCTCACTGTTGCGTTGACCCTGAAAATGCCATTTCCTGTTTCCTCTCAGATAATGAAGGCCATGAACTGATGTTTGCAAATTGATGAAATAAAGTTTCCCTCTCACCTTTTATTTTTTTTACAAGCTATATACGAGTGAGTATTTCCTGCTAAAGCAAACATTTGTACAGTGAATTTAACTGGACCTTTAAAGTGAATAGTGGTAAACTGAATACTATAAATCATGTAGCCACATCTGCATAGCTTTGACCTGTGTCTTAGCCCTGGGACTGCTCCGTTTTTATTTAATTTATTTCTTAAGCTTCCATGTTGGTCATTGAGGTTCCCTTTTGAAAAATAGCCATAGTTTGCTGATGTCTGCTCAGCTGGCTGCCTTCAATTTTATACCTGCAAAGTTTCAATCTAGGCCTCCCTGTGTCCTTTAACATTCGGTGCCCGCACCAAAACCCTCCCCCACCTTTTTCTCCCTTTTTCCAGGATTACTGGTAGAGACTGCACTTGTACTGTTATTTTCAACCTTGGTGGACAGGGGCTTGGTTATGTATTCTGAAAATACTTCAAAGAAAAGCAAAAAGAGAGCAATTTTCTGCTTGAATATCTCTCTGACTAAATCCATTGATCATCCTTGGGGTTCCTGAGAGAGAGAGGGAGTGAGATGGAGAGGCATGTTTTATCCTCTAATAACTCCTACCTTCACCCCTTCCTGCCTCTTTGTTGTTGTGTTGTTGTTGGTCGCACTTCTGCACTATTCCTTGGAGAGCTGCTGAGATTGAAGTTATTTTATGCTTCGGCTCCCCAGGCCCCAATTTGAAAACTCTTGTGTGTCAGTTTTCACACACTCCTGTCATATGGCAAGGAGCACTGCAGAGTTTTGTCTTTTACATTTTTCTGTGAGAGCTTCTTCTGGGGCATTATGCATTTAGTGACAAATAGGTCACGGAAAGAGGACTGCTTTTTGTTTAAGAATTTGTGTAAAACTTTAATTTAATGTGTGTAGCAACCAAATAAGACACATTTTGATTTCCTCTTTGTTTTAAAACATCTCACTTGTTAAATATTGACATGTTGTTTGAAATAACAGATCAAACACACCACTCAACGGGTTAGAGTTGAGTCAACAGGGACAGCAGGTGACCCGTGGCTAAAGAATTTGAATTGTGCGATATTATATGAGAGTTTATACGACATTTATATGGACATTTCAGAAACAGCCAGTTCATATTAGCACAGTTACACACATTAATACCAGGAAGTGGCTCAATAACATCACAGTCTTAATCTGATCCGCTGACCACTGAATCTGCTTGACTGGGCATCTTGCTCAGAGGTGTGTCAGCGCTGCTAAGGAAGGATAGGCCAGTGCTGCTCTTTCATTTTCTCCGCCCGGGTTTCTGCTGCTGGTCAGAGGATCAAACAGGGGACCTTGCTTCTTTAACCTTCAAACTGAAATCCTTTCCTGAATATTTACATAGCTGTGAGGGTCTGGGAGAGTGGTGTAGTTTTTGTCATCTGCTAGTTTCAGAGTAGATCAGGGCTCACTCACTGAACTGGACCTTGTGTGAAAAAGCCGCATCAGCCTGCAGGCTTCACAAAATCCAACTACTGGTATAGCACTATGAGGGACAGTAGCTGTTCAGCCAGAGCCTGGCTGCCTTGACTACTTAATATCTTGTTCAACAAATAAAAACTTAACGTGCATTTCTTAAGGGCTGTTAATCCCTTATCATAATATAATAAAAAGAGGATCATTGCATCACGGATAATTAAGGTGGTTTATTTAGCTTTAGATAGCCAAGCTGTACTACAGTATCTAAAAGAAGCATAAAGGTGACGTTTATTTTTTCATGCTTGTGTTTCTTATATCCACATTCCATGTGTGGACTTGAGTTGCTTGTAGGCCCTTGGTCACGGTGGTGGTGGATGTCTGGGTTGGAGGCAGGCTCTATCTAATTTTGGCACACTGGCCCAGGCAGTTCAGACGCCTCTCTTCACCTGCCAGCATCGCCATCTCTGGCAGACTCAATAAACAGCAGCTTAATTGGAAGGTGATGACAGACAAGGCAGTTCCAATTTATTACGTTTTGAAGACAATCCATTCACTTTCTGTCTTTGGCCTGGCTGAGTTCTCATGTTGGCACATTGCTTTCACCCATGCCTATGCACACATTTGGGGACATTCAGTGGCCTATGCTGGTAGATAATTTCACCCCGCTTGCTAGGTGTACCATGTTTCTCCAAATCCTCGATTCATTTACAATATTCATTTACAATATTAAAGTCATGATTCGATCAGATTCTTAATCTTTTTTTTTTTTTTTTTTGCCCTTTTAGCCTGGACGGCTATGCGATTTTTAGACTAGTCTGATTTAAGATAGTCTAGTATCATTGCTTTTATACCATGATAACTCATTCAATTTATTCTTATTTCATAAGATGCCCCTAGGTTGTGTTTTTAGAAAACATGGTATCTCCTACCATTGTTTTGTGGATGACGTTCAGATCTACCTTCCTTTAATGTCCAGAATCAAGGACTCAACGTAGCCATTACTGGACTGTTTGTCTGACGTCAAAAGTTGGAAGAGCGCTAACTTTTTAAATCTAAACGAGTCCAAGATGGAGATTATCCTTTTTGGAGGACATGCTTCCTCAGCTTCCTCTATTGATATCCTTGGTCCCCTGAGTTCTAACATCCTTTCCTCCATCAAAAATCTTGGGGTTATTTTGGTAGTCATTTTAAATTCGACAAACAGATCAGTGCTACGGTAAAAACAAGCTTCTTTCAACTGCGTCTCCTCGCTAAGATCAAGCCCTCTCCATAACAGAGCTATGGAGGGTGATCCATACCTTCATCACTTCCAGACTCGATTATTGCAACTCTCTATGTATGTTGGCTTGGACCAGTCCTCTGCTAAACGCCTACAGCTTGTTCAAAACACTGCAGCTCATCTCCTCACAGGCAAGAAAAAGCGTGACTGCATCACACCAGTGTTGGCTTCTCGCCTCTGGCTCCCAGTCCGCTTTCGTATATCTCTGAGCTTCTCCATCGCCACACTCTGACCCAGAGCCCTAAGGTCCTCTGACCAACTGCTGTTGGTGGTGCCAAAAACAAGGCTTAAGTCTAGAGGTGACAGGGCCTTTGCGACAGCTGCTCCTAGGCTCTGGAATAGTCTCCCCCTCTATATTAGATCCTCCAAGACCCTCAAGATGTTTAAATCCTCCCTGAAAACCCACTTTTGCACCCTTGTGTTTCATCTAGTCTGAGCACTTACTATGTTTGTTGTAATGTTACTTTTTTTTCTTGCATCTATTTATTGTTTTTATTAAGTTTTTAACCTTTGAACAGCATTTTAAATGAGCTCTATAATTAAATTTGACTTTGACTTTGACTTTGTGTGGTAAGACGCGGGCTGCTGTCGTGGTTTCAGTACGCTAATTTAATCCTTAAATCTGGGCTTTTCCACCACCAAATAGTGTTTCATGTCTGATGCTGCATATCCCCCTATAGCAAGTTATTGCTTTAGCATGAGTTGAATTTTGTGGTAGTTTAACTCTATATAGTATATTCAGTATTTCTCAGGTTGCATATTTCTATACATTACATGTTTGTCACTAGATGTAGGAATGTATCTTAGCTCAGATCGTTTAATTTACCAATACGTGACATGAAACTGAGGAATGCACCTATTAAAATGTGAATAGACCAATATAGTCTGTGCCATAGTATAAACTTAGTTTTCTACTGCTTGATTGCTGAAGCCCAAGCCTTGACACTTGTGATGTACTCTGCCAAGAACATTAAGTATCCGAAAGTGATAAAGCTTCAATTTGCTAGACCATTAGACTAATTACTGCAATAATTAAGTAACTACTTGATTAGAACTAATGGGTACCTAATTATCCAGGAAGAAAGGATCAGGTGGTAATTAATAGAGTCAAGCTGATGTCTTCTGACTTACCAATGCCGATTACCAAACATAAGGGACTGAAACTGGTGAGGACAAAAAAAAGAAAATGCCATTTGAGTGTTTACCTAGCCCCCGTAGAGAAGACAAACAGTTTGTTAGCATCACATCACTTGAGTGGATTGTTAATGATTGTTAATGTAACAGGAACATTACACATCAATACATTATAGAGGACGATTAGCCTGCATCTATTTTCTCATTTATCCCTGAGCAGAGGTTGATCTCAATAGTATTGGTCGTGATTACGGAGATAAGGAAGTATTATATAGCATTTGACTTTGGCTCTTTGGATGGATAGATGGACATTTGCTTTTAGTCACAGACAAGCTTTTTTTTTTGTGTGTGTGTGTGTGTGTGTGTGTGAGTGAGTGTGTGTGAAGCAGAACCTATGAACTTGCTGCTACACATGTTAAAAACGAATGATTTAAATTTGATTTTAATCACATTTCACAATGAACATCCCTCACAGACACAAAGGAAGATTAATACAGACAAATCTAAAATTTATGGAATTCTCCAATTTGCATAAAGTGTATTATCTAAACATATAAGCGGAATGTAGGTTGTTGAAAAGGTCATTAAAATTTAAGTACACTGAATTCAGAATATGGACATTATCTATCAATACATCAATCTGCTCGTTACCTAATGTACAATTGTTGTAAGACGGGCAGCAGTCAAGCCTAGTCTACATATAATATGCATGACTATGAATGAGAGTAAAAGTGAAAGCTGACACTTTTTGATGTATAGTTCTTTTTTATATTAATGTTTGAATAATATGTGCCTGGAGGGTGGGCTATAAATTAAAATGGAGAATTGACGTATAAATTTTTATGAGTCATCTTCATCTATTTCCATTATATTTTTAAAAAGGCAAGAATCACTGTTATTTGGATTAAACAGACAACCCTATACTGCATTGAAGGCTGATTGAAGGATAAAGGTGTTTCTGAGAACCTTCAGGCGTCTTCACCAAGCATGCAATTAATGAACTCAGCACTCATCCAAAAAGGAAAGATGATTGCCAGGATTACAAATACAGTTAGTTAGAGCTGAAATGATGACTGGCTTAATTGATTAGTGGATGTACAGAAGAACAATTGTAATTATTTTTTGGTTGTTATTTATCATTCAAAACTGCATATCTTTTTTTTTTTTTTGATAAAACTAAACGCTCTGGTAGATTGTGTCGGATACTTTAAATAGATTTAACAGTTGATGAGAGACTGAATTACTAATAGCTGCTGCCCTATGTTATTTAGGACACCATGCTTGTTAATGCTTAGCAACCAGGTTACTGTGGTTATTGTAGTGCAGGTACAAACATATAGAAGCTCTATGTCAATGGCCCACAATCTGTCTGAGGAAAAGTCTTAAAAAAATGCTGTCATCACTCAGTGGGAACCAGACAGCAAGTGTGCGATTAGAAATAAAAGGACAGTGAAGAAAAAGGTGGGGGGTCTCCACTTGACGGTTTCTGCTTCAAGTCCCAATGAGGGTTTTTAACAAGATGAGCAGAGAGGCCAGAGTTATTCTACCTCTGCATATTCCTGTGAGAAGATGCTATTTTATCTGGACCCAGGATAAAAATAACATGCTTTTCTGTGTGTTTCTGTCATAGTATAACATTTGGAAAGCCCAAGTTCATATATCTGGAAACAGTGGTGTCAATTAATCAAGTGTTTATAGGCCGAGCTTTACAAGACATCAAAGTTTACTGCTCTCAACAGAGATGGCTATTTGAAACATGGGCTCTCTGCACGATCTATCTTTATTTACACAGTAGAGATGCCTAATAAGTTGACAGGGAAGCTAAGCGCATTGTCTTGTTGAGATCTTATCACATCAGACTACTTGCAATAAAATAACACTTTATAACGCAGTCGGTACCCACTCCTCTCCCTGTGCTCCAACGCTGCACTGAATTGATATGCAGTCTAATCCTCTGTTCGGAGCTGATGTGATGTAAATGAAAGTAATTAGGGAAGTGTCAAACATAATTAATAAAACAGGTTTAAGTTGTGAAAACACTTGTCAGCGGAATGAATGAAGATTTTTCCTCCTGTTTCCCTGACACTGCCCTCCCTTTTTGCTGCTGTTCAATTCGATCACAGATTGCTCCTAAGTTACCGCTCCCCTCTCACTTTCCCTTTTACCCCCTATCTCTTGTTCTCACAGCCTTTCCAATTCTATGCATGGAGACCTGTGAGAAAGGAGGGGGAGCCACCATCCCGTGGAAGGGAAATAAATTTGCCTGTCCATCCACCGCCTGGATTAAATTAATTGCGGACTCCTCATGCTGTCTGGGTATAACTGGGGCATTAACATAAGCAATTTGCGTCCAACTTCTTCTGCCGGCTGTTTAATAGAGCATCGGACCTGGCCGATAAGGCTTAAGGTCCCTGACGCATTAGCATTTTCATAATATCAAAATATTATAGCACCATGATTTGCTAAACCCCATTCATTATTGATAAGAACAAAAGGTTTTATAAATTACAAAAAGGGAGCATGACCTATAATTACGGCAAGCAAATTAGAGTGTGCAGTAAAGTCAGTTACATTTTGAAGAAAAATAATGATGCTGGAGACCTTTTTACTTCCCACAGGATTGAAAAAAATAATAGATTCCTTTGCTGCCTCACACTGGGGTGAGGAGTATGCTCGCAGGTTCATGAGGGACAATGTCTGCACAAGAAGGAGAGCAAGTGTCCGTGGCCCATGCACCACCACTGCATGCATAAAATGGACCATTAGGCAAGTTTGTATTAGTTAATGAACAGACTCATACCAGAAGGGAAATTTATACAAATAAGCAAAAGTCTCAACAATTTTATATAACAGAACAGTCCAACCCGATATTTATATATCCAGTAACCAAAACTATGATGTGTGTGTGTGTGGGTTTTTTTTTTTTTTTATGGTCTGGTGGTGATACATGCCAAATTTTAGCAAGACACCTAACTAATAATTCCAGTGACCTAGTTATGTAGCCTTCAGTTAAGCATACACTGTTTTTTATACAATGTTTACAAAAATTTAGAATAGAAGTGGTTCAACTCAGACACTGGAGTCAGACAGACAGTTATGTCGTCATTTTTGTTGCAGTTGTTATTTCAGTGTTACTTGCAGTAGCTCATTACTAGTAGGTGATAATTAGCAACGGAGGAAGTACTTTCTTATATTTTCTTTTGTCCTTTTGTGGGAAACACATGTTCCATCAGACGCAAGATTTTAAATACAACTGTCAATAGTCTAAGCTTTTAACTGAGGAAACAATAGGATATTTGAAATTTGTACAGCATTCAACTATCTTTTTAGTGCTTATAGGTAAGATAAGATGGCATTAAATTGGTCAAAATCTTTTTGTGTCTCCCACTGTGTGATGACAGTTTTTTGTGACAGTGAAGCCAAGCTTTTCATGTATTTTCATTTAGACAGCAAAAAACCATATTTTGCTTTACTGTACTGTACGTCCAGGTGTTCCTTATCACCATCCTTTCTTTCACTCCACAACTGATGTCATCTTTCATTTGCAGCAGGCATTCACATCCTCGTTGCATTTACCTGTGAAAATAAGTTTGTTGTATAATGCAAACAGAACACTGTGAAACTCAGGTTTACCATCAGCTTTTATCCTCTCATGATGCTGCGAACACAAGTATCCATAAGTACACAATTTCATCTGAGTTGTCTGATACTCGTATCAAACACATTTCCCTACTTGCAAAGGGTGATTGCCCGATGTGTCGGACTCAGGAAGTGCTACACATGGTTGTTAGTTTCTGTTAGATTGGTTACTTAATGTATTGAAATGGGCTCTACCGCTGATGATGTTGTGTGTGTGTGTGTGTGTGTGTGTGTGTGTGTGTGAACATAATTTTTCTCATCATATCTCACTCATCCTGGTAAAGTGGACTCAAAGTTTGATTGCGTCCTATTGGGCCTGTCTAATCACTGCCACACTGTGTCCCAGAGTGCTCCATGGCTCCTTATCATTCATTAACCTCTAGCTATGATGTCACTCTGCCCTCTCCATGCAGTCAGACAGCATTTGAAGACATGGATATATTTTTCTGAAGAAACAATGACCATGTACACACAGTACAGTGTGTCCGGGGTCTCATTAAAGGTGACTTACTTTCTCTCTCTCTCTCCTTATGCCCTTCTCAATTTCTCTCCATCTAATCTCCCTCTGTCTGTAACAATAAGAATTAATTAGCCTGCTTATTTTTCTCTGGTTGTAGAGAGGCTCCCCATCTGGATGGTAGACAGTCCTCTGTGTGCCTGATTAATGACATGGAGAGACAGTTGCCAGTTTTGAAACCTCACTGTCTGTCCCAGGTCAGAACTTCCAGAAGGCAACGTAATGTTAGTAGAAGATAAAAAAAGAAAGAAAGGAAGGAAAACGCAACCCTTCAGAGACGGTTCTGCTCTTTTTTATAATGACCAACTGCTCAATTTGCTTCAAGTTATTGAGATCTCAATTATACTGATTAAAAAAAGATAATTTTTTATATTTTTCTACCAGCAAATAATCAATGACACATTCTTCCAGTCCAATACATCTGTTTGTTTATTACAAATTTAAAATCTTTATAATGTCATTTCACTGTGCAAAACTCATCTTGAAAATACAAGATTCATACCCTAATACCTCGACTGGAAACCTTGCCTACTGACGGTGCTCTGTGGCGCAGTGCTAGGGGTTTTAGTCAGCTAGTTGCCTGAACCAGAGAAAGGAAGGGCACAGCATCCCTTGTGCCACTAGAGCCTTGACTCATTTGTCACTTGTGTGTCAAAGAGAAGATGACATTTACAGCCCGGCGAATCGACTGCCTTCCAGCCCATCCGGCACCCTCGAAGTAATAAATGTTTACCTTTAAGAAAGAGGTGCAAGGCTTCCTTTGCACACTGGGTTCTCATTTTCCCCACCTTTCACTTTATTTATCAAACAGGAAAAAATTCCTTAAAAAAAAAAAAAAAAAGGATATCAGAAACAAAAAGACTCTTAAGGATTGCCCAGTAATTGCTAAACAAAAATGGCCAATGGTCATATTTTGTGCATTTAACATAAAAAAAAAAGTATAATATGATTTTATAAAATATCTTACACAAATAATAATGTGGACATAGATAAGCATTTTTTTTTTACTGGTTGTGAAATACATGACTATATAAGCAAATATTGTGGTCTATAAAACATCCCAACCAGGTAGTTCTGCCCAGGAGGTTACGTTTCCACTCATGTCTGTTTTTCTGTCAGCGGGATTTTGCAAATAGTACAGAACATCTTTGCACAAAACCTAATAGATGGATTGTTTATGATGTGTATTTTTTGTGCTCTGTCTGTGCTCTTTGAAAGCCAAACTAGTTATTTATTAAATCAGGAGATCCCTGTGCACAACAGTGATCCCAGGAACATAATTGTTGTACAAGGAAAGTGAAATTACACCCAAGGTCTCTTTAACTATGTTTATAGCTTATGTGTTTATCCTTCTCCCCAAAACATTATGCAAAGACATAACTAACCCCCCCCCCTTTTTTTTTTTTTGAAGAGCAGACCACAAACATAAAGTACTACAATCTGAAAATACTTTGAATGCTTAGAACAAAGGTCATTTAAGAAAAATAAACATTTTTTGTGGGTTTCCAGCATCTTATCATGGTAATTACAAATGTAAGATATGTCCACTGTGTGGATATCATTAAAGGATCTTAATGGGGTCCTGGTGGATCAGTTAAGTGAGGGGGGGCTTAGAAGTAGAATGTATCTAACTTGACCTACAGTGATAAAATTTGGACTTATCATGAATGCTTCTATTCCCAGCTGTATGTATCTGGACAATAACAGCCATTACTTGAGCAGTCTATGAACTAGTAAATCGATGGAAAATGTGCAAACGAGATGAAGGGAAAACCAATGTCTAAGCCCAGAGGGCCAAGATGGGCCAAGATGCACAACATCCTAACAGACTCTTATCTCTGAACATGTCTTTCCCCTGAGAAGATTCCCCACTCGAGCAAACAGGAGGATTCAAAGGTATATCAGGTGCATGACCTTAGGGCTTGTGAAATCCACAGCCAAGCAGTATCAGCTGAAAATGTTGGGCACAGAACTAGACATGTGGCCAGCATACAATTATACACACACACATACACGATAGATGGATTGATAGGTAGTCAGGTAAGTCTCATGTTTCTTTTAGCATCATGGACTAGAATAGGTTTCCTCTCTCTTCTACTTACTAATTCCCTGAGATAATTTTATTTTAAATTGAATTTGATTTCCCACTGATTAAGTTTGCATCTTGTCAAAGCATAATGCATATTATGCTGTATCTTTGAAAGAATTGATCCAGTATCATTCAGTTTCCCCCTCATTAACCTCAGGTTTATTGCTGAATGTGTCACAGGCCAAAGGCCATTGTAATCTCTCTCAATGGACACACTGTTCTTGATCAATAAGCCTCTTGCTCAGCAACTCGCATTGTTTTATTTTCCTGCTTGTGTTCCAGGGCAAGGTGTGAAAGGATCATTCCAAGTCTCAAAGGAGAGGCTTCTTTCAATATCCTCAAAGTAGCGGGTCCACCCACTCAATTGTTCTCTACATAATCATATAAAAAGATTCAGGAAGAGTTGTTTTTTTATTGTTGTTGTGTTTTTCCTTTGCTGAACAATGCCCTTCCGCCACAGGGTCCCATAACAGCCTACCAGTCTGTGCTCTGCGCACCTCCACCCCTCATCCCACCCTTGCTATCTCGTTTTCCTCATCTGGCCCAGGCCCACTTCCACATCTACATCCCATTGTCTGACTGATGGCAGCACGCGCAGGGCTGGGGCCAGTCCAAATATACTCATCTTATTTTCTGGATCACTGCCAGCATTCTTTGAAAAATGCAACTTTGGTACCTTCCAGATCAATTTAACAGTTATGTTTTAGTAACGGTACAAAGATTAAAGCCATTATTCCAGTCAAAAGGATGGGTGTATATATTTATTTACAGGCATCCTGTGTATTTGTATGTGTCATGTTTTGTGTTAGGATTCATGAAGGCACGTGTGCCGGAGAAACAAAATCCCAATCCATCACACATTCCCCAAGGTGGGCCAGCCAATGTGTGTTTGTCACTGTCCCCTGTCAGGAAAGAGGGTTGGAGCATGTTCTCCGGACGAACCCCCTTTGGCTGAGGAAGTGCTCTTCTATATTGGCCTCTTTGTGGCTCGCTAATCGAGCTTTCCTGTCAGCAGGCTGCAGAGTCCCAGTGCAGAGTGCACTACGTGATACAGACCCTCTCCGGTGCTCCAAGGGAAGTTCTGGGATCCGCAGATAACAGCACAGCTCCCTCATCTAACACGCAGAGTAGTGTTGCCTCTCTCTGTCTCTCTGTCTTTGCATGAATAAGGAAAACACAGATTTAAAAAAAAATTCCATTATTCAGAGTTTTGATTTGGCAAACAGTCTCCTCTGGAAAACCCCCGTCATTTCTTCCTGAACTTTTCAGGTGGGCTTGCATAAAGATATAATTCTTCAAATTGGGCATGACTAAAGCAACCTTTACCACACAGAACTTAATCAGAAATATTTTCTGATAAACATGTACGTTGCTCTCCCTTTTGCATTACACTGTTCTGGTTTGCCAATTTTGTAATTAAAACAGACTATTATCCCTCCCACCTGAGTTTTGTTCTCCACAGTGGGCCATCACACAGACAGTAGCCTCTTTTCAAATGTAAGTGGATTTAATGCTATCTTAAAAGAGTAGCCACAAAGGACCCATGTTCTGGTATTCAAAACCAATTATGGAATAATAATCTGTAGGTGTTAAATTTTCCCGTTATTGAAGCATTTACAGATATGTCAGGAGGATTTTTCAAGGACATTTTAGAATATAGCACATATTTGGCTGGTGAGATGAAATTCAGATTTCCTCATGTCCTTGGTAGTCCACCTTTATTTAGATGATATATTATCATTCTAATATTCACCAGTTTCACAGTGCCGGACACTTCATGTAAGCTCTGCAATATTTTTCCCCATACAGGAACACTATAATAAGTGTATTTATAAGAATATAGTTCCATATTTTGTGTGTGTGTGTGTGTGTGTGTGTGTGTGTGTGTGTGTGTGTGTGTGTGTTTTAAAAATGTAATTTCTGTGAGGCCATGGTTCTTTCTCTGGGGAATTACAATGTGATAGTTACTTTAAGGTCTTATATGAACTAGGCATTCAGATCCTTTGTTGCTTTAAGCACCAATAGCTTTGTGGATGACAATTGTACGCTTGCGTAGAGGGTGGGTGGAGGCTTTGACAGGAGATTAAATGATTCTGTAATAAAGGTGTGACTGCCACAAACGTTTCAATTAGAATTTCAAACTCAAAGCTGCTGTACCTTTCTGTTAAAACCTTGCATGTTAATAAAATGGCAACCAAAGCTCAGGTCTATACCAGCTGCATTTTCTTAAGGAAAGTTAAACTAGTAACCTGCGTTTAGAGGAGATCTGAATGGATCAGCATGTGACGACTGGCCAATAGTCAAGTGCAGAGCTGACATTTTGTACCTTTGGTGAGAAGGAGTTTGTAGTAGGATATTATTTATTGATATTGTACATTAAACATTGTTTTGTTGGAAGAGACACAGTAAAAGAATGCACCTCCCATGTATAGAAGTGTGGGTGGAAAAGAAAAAGTGAACTAGGAGCTTTACTTAATACAATAATATTGTGCCATGACAACTCTGTCCAAAAGATTGCTTGTCGAACAGAGTCCTCTGCAATGTAGCTTTAGTTTTAATTCAAAAGTGTAGTACTGTCAGAGTTAAACTCGGGTGAAATTATGGATGTCAATCCAAGTTTGTAGGGAAAAGTAGCATAGACACACCAAAAATCTGCTAGACGTAAAGGCCAATGATTACAGTTGTCTTTCTGCTGGGCAGCATATAACTCCAAGTATGAGATGCAGGACCCGATATTTTGAAAAACAGGAATATCAAATGCTCTTCTGAAACCTGTGAATTATTATGACTTTTACTGGTGACATTTTCCAGCGGCATATGGCAGCAAGCTCATGGGAGAGCACAGCTTTTTGATGAATACTTTGAGTCAGAGGGACCAAAGGACAGTGGTGGGCATATGTTGCCTTCTGTCTTTGCCTTGTGAAATGATAATGTGGCCTCACTTAAACAAGATTCTTAGGCCGCTGAGCTTCCATTTTTAGCATCAAGAAATATCATAGGACAAACATGCAAGAGCCAACCACATGTGTGCATGTGAAGGTGACGTGCGTATGTTTAAGTCTGTCTTTGTTAGATGCTTGTTTTTTTTCACTGCATTGTTTTGTTTACTGTTAGCTTGTCATAAGTGTGGAAAACACACACACACACACACACACTATATGACAGTTGAGTGCAGACAATTTGTTAAATTTCACATATCAGCGAGCCAGCAAATCCCAACTTAGATTGGATGAGAGGTGTGGTACAATCAGGACAGTTTGCCAGTCTGTCACAGGAATAACAGACTGAGACAAACCTCCATGCAATTCAGACTTCCAGTTAACCAAAGCTGTACAGTATGTCTTTGGAAAGAATTTGAAATGAAATCGATACAGAGGATCCCGAAAATATATTAATTCCTTATCTGAAAATATCTGGCAAACTTGTAAATATGACGATGTTTCAAATTTAAAACATTTAAATTTCAGGACAGTGGCTGTGACATCAGACACATACTTTATTTCATTCCTATGAATTATATAACGATGTAAAATGTTCTGTAATGATAGCGCTAACCTCTTTCCAATTTTCAGAGGCTTTATTTTTCCTGCTAATGATTTGCTTATTCAAATGTTTGCTACAGTACTAACCCCACCTGTACATTTTTGTTCATATGCATGAGAAAAAAAAAAGTTTTATTGTAAGTTGCTGTTATTGGTGTGTTATATGAATCCACATAGATCACTTTCTCTACGGAGGCCAAAAGCTCCATCAGTCAGTCATTTTGAAATGTGGCTACATCCCTCAAATACTGTTCTATGTTCATTATTTAGGTAAAATGATCCCTTTATTATGCATCTATTTGTCTGCGGACTCTCTGGGGGCTCTGGACTTATATATGAACATGTCATGTATACAATTTAGCAAATAACTGTCACATTTTGCCATGGCTTAAGCTTTGTCTTTATGTTAAAACACACATGGACAAACATTTGCTTTCTGCATTGTTTCCATAAACAAATCCAAATTGAAAAGAGTAAAGCCAGAAATTAATTATCCATCTAAAGCAAATGTACTGGAAAATATAATTTATGAAACAATTATGAAAATGGAACGCCTAAGTGAAAACCCTACAATAATTTAATTAATAATTCATTGGATTACTCTTTTAATTCTTAGCCATGGCGAGTGCGATGGAATGTACAAGGCTGAGTGGACTGGCGTTTTAGGTACAGTAGAAAAAAAAAAAAAAAAATGCTTCCACGGCTTTCAATGAGATTGGCGTTTAAAAGCTGGCTGTTATCATAGTTGATCTGAATCAAAGGGTATATGTTCCACAGATGATTAAAACATTTACAAGGTGAGACCTTGACTCTTGGTGCTGAGATATGTTATATGATAAAGCGTATTATTTCCTGCTGGACAATTTGCAGAAGTCACCCATGATTTCTATAGAATATCAATATATGCATATTAACATGCTTTGTGTCCATGTGCATCACTTCAAATGGTTCCTTCGCTCCATGTCTCTCCTCTGCACAGTGCCTCTTTATGCCAAGGAAGGATTTGTCCTTCTTCCTGTCACCCGTCCGCTGGGAACACTACTCTCTGTGCAGTCTCTTTGGCATGCTAAAGAGCCCTGATATTTTTGTCTTATATTTAAAGAGGGAATTACGCTGAGCTATTGAGGGCTTATGTGTAGGGCATTTTAACTTTTTTTTCCATGATTCTTGGAAGTCTTCCAGGCAGATTGAAAGGATGGGAAGGTTATAGAATGGATAGAGAGGTTATTGACAGAGCTGAGGTTAGTACTTTGAGGGACAAGCGGAAACAATGTGCTGACTGTTAGCCAAGGACTGGCTCTGCTGGATTGCATGAGGACATAAGTGTCTTGAGTGGGCTTTTTTCAAATGTTTCTTTCCTTTTCCCTAGAAAGCCGTTACAATGAAGCTAAGTCTAAAGCAGCAATTTGTAAGTCAAGAGCTTGGCAAAATGGGTAGTGTGGGGGGGGAAAGGGATCCGAAAGTGCATGGTGTGTAAAATGAGAGTCCAGAGTCTGTTTAGGGCAAGTGGCGCTCTAGTCAGCTTTGCATGTCACTTAAGAGGCTTCCTGCAGCTTGTTTTATGGACACCAGCAACATTGTGCTATAGCAGTGTTCTTATCCATGCACTGTCACTTTTTCCTGCCGTCTGTTGATGGACACCACAAGCTACGTCACCAAAAAAAAAAAAAAGACACCAGGCATTTTGCAAGCAAGCAATTTATGCTCATTCAAACTGATTACAGAGTCAGTATAACAAATGATCATCATCATCATGTAGTGGTTAGCAGTTTTTGTTTTTCACTGCAAAAATACATCTAGTAAAGAAAATATACAAAAAATTTTGATTTGCCAAAGAAACAAAATGGCCACGAGGAAATTTAATATCTTTATGCAGTGTGGTTTGGACAAAGCAAACAGCCATTTCTCATCGAAACAGAAGAGCCCTTAGGTCTCTTTGCACATATAGGTTTAAATACAATAGATGAGTTTTTATTCTATTTTCCATTGGTGGTTGTGCTAAAAAACTGGACAATGCTTGTATCTTTATATAATAATAAATGTGAAGTTCTACAGTGGAAAAATATCAAGTTGTCTTTTAAAGACAATTGTTTAAATAAATTGGCAAGACATTTTTGGGAAACCTGTTTTCAACCTGAGTTTATGTTATAGCTGCAGACTTTTCTGCTGAAAATGCACTGGTGGTTGGCAGACAGAATCCAATGTTAACCATTGTCATCCCTGACACCAAAATTGTACTGGCTTGCCAATGGCACCCTCCTACTGCAGCTCTCCTCATACTTCAACACAGGGTGAGTCAACAAAATGCCAAATGGGTGCAGATGATAAATATCCATCTACACTTCTGGAAAGTGTCACTTCACCAGCACACTACTCCCCCAGTGTTCCCACATGAAAATAGGCCTCTTAGTCTGACAGTTTCACTGTTACGAACAATCTGCTGTATATCATGTTTTTTTGTTTTGTTTTGTTTTAAATGTGCACACACTATTAGAAATGGCTTATAGAAATGGCCACACCAGCTCCGCTATCAAGGACAGCAGCTGTAGTTGGCTTGTATTCACAGGACGTACAGTGGTAACAGCGGCAAACAAGGACAATTACAAAACAAAGATTAAACTCTTTGAACACACTAAAGCACATAAAGGTTTTTGCCGCGGTGCTCATCAGCTATGATAACATTGTATTTACTGACTTTAGTATTAAGATACGGATTCAAACACAGAAACAACACTGACTACAGTGTTAAAGGGTGACTGTTCACGCTTCAGTGAGACTATGCTCCCTCAGTATAACACCACCGTAGTTCATCTGTGCAAGCAGCACGAAGTCAGGTGATATAGTAGTGACAAAGTCTGCACTGAGACTAGGTTGGCATGTTTGGATAGTTCACCAGGATACAGGGAGGACTACTGTCATGACAATCACTCCACAACCCTCAATATAAATCCTTTATTGTAGCCATGACACAGTTTATTTGAATTAAACTTAACCAAGTTGATATGTTCTTATAGGTTGCATATGAGCGTAGGGACAAATAATCTATGTAATTGTTTAGGTTGTTTACAATTGTTGGATGATTTACAGTACACATGAGCCATAGACAACAAATTAGGGGCCCCTCTGGAGCAACTTGTAACAGTGTAATATTTACTGATGTTGGGGTAACATCAGCATCCGTTGGCAGTGGTATTGGTGAATTAAGCCGAATATTCACTCCTCTCTGGTTTGGTCAGCATTAACACCTGATGGAAATATCTGAGTCTGCTAAATATTCTATGTTCACCAGCTAGTCACAAATGTAGTAAAACTATTGTAGTGAGAGTAAACCAATGGAATTTCTTTGTGTTTTTAACTGCAATCAGCACATACTCACGATACGTAATCCTTTGATTAGTTGTTAATATGGAAATATTGAAGTAATTAAAAATATATATATACATTGAGATTTTTTTTGTAACCATCCTACCAGTGCAATAACATTTTAAACTAAATAACTGACTAGTTTGGCAATGCAATAAGTGCTGAGTCCATGTAACTTTCTATATAATTACAAAATGCTGTAATAATGTTGTTGCAGAGTCATATGAGAACAACACTGTGTCAAATTATTGATACTGCTGACCGTAAAAATGTAAACCTCCTGGCCAAAAGTGGATTAGGAAATTCATGGGTCGGCTCTGCTTTCTGGGAAATCCTCCTGGTGACATGTTAACTGTAGCCTCTTAGGCAAACATTCATGATAGAGTCCTTGAAGTATCAAAACGATTATGAGAGCCATGGGCTGCCACTGGAAACAAACTCAGTGACACGCTGATAAAATCCCTGCCCCGTGTTTATATGCCATTTTGCAAAGAAATCAGAAAAGGTAATCATGTATGGAAGCCGAGGTTAAGAAGCAATGTAACAGTCTATTAAGTTTAATGTAGATATGTAGAATAAGCATATGCAGGGGGACATTAGCATAAATCTTGGTTACACACGAATGGTGCAGTGCACTCTATTCTCTCCCTGCAGTCGACTCTAATGACAAATATTGTGAATGAGCCATGCCAGCCTGCTGACTACTCACTTGAGCTCTCAATAAGGTTCCTTACCAGTAAGTCTGCTCTACCAGCCCATTCAGAGCTTGAATTTTTCTACAGTTTTGCTACAATTTTTCAGATTGTAGCAAAAAGGATCCAGAAACACTGTGGATGATAAGTAATGTATGATATTATTTCTTTGCATGCTGTTGCTTGCGAAGAAAATATTCAAATGTCTCTTTATTGCACACCATTGATTCTTTTATTTTACATCAAAGTATCATATTAATACATTTAGATATTAAATACATATAAATGTGAAATTAACTCCTAAATAGCTGAGTGACTTTTAAGTGTGCTACAAAAAAGTGTGTTATACATTAGTTATTGTTAGGGTTGCGAAATTGTGGGAATTTTCAAAGTTGGAAACTTTCCATGGGAATTTTCGGGAATTAGCAGGAATAAATCAGGAATTTTCTGGCTTATTCCTAAACCTTAAAGTACATTAATATAATTACTGGGGTAAATGCCTTTGATCTATGGTATTAACGTTGAATAAACACTAAATCAAAACATGTCCATACAGTAGCTAGCCAGTCGTTAAATTATATATGCTAAATGTAAGCTAGCTAAAGCCATTTCAGTGCCAATTTAAAAGTGCTAGCGTAAGTGTGATGCTGTTTCTTCTGCCTTCTGCCAGCCAGATTTCTGTCTGGTTATTGTGCACAGCTAGGGATGTAACAATGCACTTAACTCACCATTCAATACGATTTCCAATGCTGGGTCAACAATATGGTTTTTTTTTGTTGTTGTTGTTGTTGCAGGAAAAAAATGTCACTTTATGAAGAGAGAGAGAGATTACTTTAAGTACTTCTTCTTTCTTGTCTGTGCAGCCCTGACATCATTTTCAACTGCCGCCTAGTCTCTCGTTCCACCTGAACCAATAACTTACAGTGACATGTGACGTTGAACACACAGTGACAAAAGTAGTTTGCACCCTCTCCTGTGTTTTTTTTTTTTTTTTTTTTTTTTTAAAGGTAGCCGATTTGAGGTGTCACACATCTGAATCAATTTTGAATTGTCTCGCGATTCTTTGTTTCATCCCTAGCTTCATATTTTTAGGTAGACATTGTGAGCAGTATTTCCTGATCGATTTCATTATTCTTTTGCTATCTGGACTTGAACAATGTCTCATTTAAACACAGCTCTGATGAAGCATCCCCATTACAGATCTTTAATTTGGGTGTTCATCCCACATTTTTATACAGTAAATGTTTTCCAATGTGACTATGCTGAGTTGGAGCAAGACAAATTTTTTTGCCCATGTGGAGAATTTAGTTTTTCAGATATTCCAAAGATATCCTATACAGTTAGTTTACTTTGCCCAATAAACATGGCAACAACCTTGTGGAAGATTATGATTTGATACCTCGAATCCACTTTTTGGAGTGTCAACACTGACTACAGCAAACTGCTATAAACGTTATTATAAAAGTGATATATTACATGATGGAAACCCATTCTCAATTGAGTTGGTGCTCAGTGTAGCGCCTCCAGGGGCTAATTGGATTGGTGTTTAGCAAGACCTGCAGATGAGGGAAAGATTATCTTCATCATTGTCTTTGTTTTTCTCAGTTGTCTTGTCTCTCCCTTCCTGCCTTGGGTGCTTTTCCCACTACCACCCCCAGCTGCACAGGCCATTGAAGGAGTCATGTAAGAATACTTTTGTCCCTGCACGGGAGGAAGAAGAAATGATCTGGTATTAAATTTCAATAACACGTTTTCGCAGGTCCTCTAGAGTACAAGCAATCAAGGGTTAAATTGGATCTGTAACGTATGCTCGGTGACCCACAAATCGCTTACCCATCAAACAGACTCATTACGAGCCGGCAAGCAGATGAGTGTTTGTGAGCCTTGCCTCTGAGCGGTGGGGATTGTGTGTATTACCGCTAACACGGCTGAGGTATTTAAATTTTGATTTTTTCGTAATGGGTTTTGACATGTTTCATTTCCTCTGGGGGAAGCACTCGAGACCTCCGAAAGTAAATGTTGCTAAAAAGTCATCAAGGCAGAATATTAAAATGCCATCAAATAAGAATTTCACTAATGCGATGGGGCTTGGGCTTCAGGTACGCAGGGCCGGGGTCAGAGGGGCTTGGTTCTGGGAGAAACACTATTTGTTCCCCTTGGCTGCCTTCTTTCCCTCTTAAATAAATTATTAAACTACTTCAACCCCTCCTCCTCCTCCTCTTCTGCCCGTCCACCTCTTGTGCCTCTCATAGCTTAGCCCTTGCTTTTGAAATGAAAGGCCAGCAAAAGGAGGAACTGTTAGAGCACTAAAATAGAACACCTTTGGTTGAAGTGAGATTAGATGAATATATTTCCACTCTCGCATGGTTTAAAATGTCGAAGCTGTCCTGCTATAGAATTTTTGCTCTCAATAATGCCATGCATTTAAAAACAGCAATTCCTCAGACTGATAGAATTCACCAACACTCTATTGTACACCTTCTCGATCTAAAATATTAGAGATGAATGAACATGAGTTTACATCGTACTTGGGGCTTCCTGTGCTGACTTTTAGCACAGAGGTTTAAACCACTGCATGGCTGCTAGTTTTTGTATTCCATGGATACTCCTTTTGAGGCCATTACCAAGCTGACAACCCACCAGCTGTCACTAATTGCCCACTAATGGGGTTTGGTGGTCTGATGGTTTGTCTGTGAGGGGCGTTCCAATTCTACATTGGAGGTCCTTCTGGCTTCTCAAATCAAAGGGGACACATTTAAAAAAGCATGTCATGTTATTCTGTTATATTACCTCTAGCTGCACCTCTACAATAATGACTAATTTACAGGGCAATATATCAGGAGACAAAGATTTCTTACGTGTGTAATTAATCACTGATTATTCAATATTCACCTGACATTACCTTGTACTGTTTAAAAAAGGGAAAAAAAAGGGCAAGATTGCTTTGTTGGTGGCAACAGCCATTATCATGCATGATATTTTCTATTCCTTGTCACTGGAATCTTTGCAGCAGACAAGAGGGGCTCGTGTCTGCCCTCTGCGTCAGCCAGCTCGCTAATAGATGTGAGAAGGTCATCTGGCATTAGTGGCAGAAGTACGTTAGCATTTGTGCTGAGCGTCTCTCGCCAGACTGTGTGCATGTTTGAAGGCGCTTGGACAAGCAGGCCCTTTCATGGTGATGAATGGTTTTTTTCAAGCGTTCTGCTCCCTAGTTATGAGAAGGGTGACCTGGTCATTGGATGACTTTATGAAGCTATAAAAAATGTATGTCAGTCTGCAGTCTCTAATGCCATCCCTAAATGGGGGAAGGGGGGCAGGGCTAGCTGGAATGGTAAAAAGGCCATTTACCGTCACTCTAAATAGCTCTCTGACTGCCCTTCTCCACTTATCTGACAATGTCCTTGTCGTCAAGACAATTTTTAACTCCCTTCTTTATTTTTCTCCATTTTTTTTCCCCCTCACAGGTTACATTTGAATCAAGGGTAGACAAGTCAATATTTTCCTCTGTATTTTACAGTTCAGCACAGTTTACAAATTTTTAATCGGTGTGTTGATACAGCCATCTCAGATAATGTGGTGTCATGAAGTGTCTTAATTGCTGGATATGTGCTTGATTAAACTTTGTCATGTTTATACAATAACAGTATACTATCACTTCATTGTTTAATACTGCATAATTGCATAATTGGTGTAATAATCTCTATTATGCTATACAACCAGTAACTCTGGAACATCAGTGTACTAATCAGGACTCTACATGATCAAGGATCCATGATTTTTCTCCTCATCCACATGTGACATGGCTGGATGCCATTAATCACAAATGTCTCCCTTTTAATAAATATGCAAATTTATATTAGCCAAATGGTGTTGCAGCTTTTGTGTCATTAATAAATAATGAGTTTCTTTGCTGGATACCTTACGCATTTAAATACAAAACTCCTCACATGAGCAAACAGTGATGCTCGGCAAGTGTCCGACTCAGTTCTACCGTCGTGGTTTAGATTAAAGGGTCTGCCTGTTTTTATGCTAAGGTATATAAAGTTATCTGAACTAATGCACAGAGCTCCCCATTCTTCATTGTTCTTCATCATATTTATATAATGCATGCTCATAATATATATTTAGATATATATATATTATGTGCGAGCATGTTTTTTTTTTTTCTGTACTTAATTTCTGTTCTGCTTATATGTGTATATATATAATGTATATTATAATGACAGATTGCTTATTTACTCTTTTGCTCAGTAAACGCTTCTGTTAGTATCCAGAACTTGCTTCACTACATTCCCAAATTGTCCCGTCCCGTCCCTGGCAGCACAACGCTGGTTTCCATGCACAAAATTAGCCTGGCTAACATTTTAGAGATAAGTTGGGATGTTAAAAACTGTTTCAGGACTTTGTTTTTAAGAAAATGCGACTCTAAGTGGGTAGATATGATATAGTATTAAGTAATATATATATAGCAAAACAAAGGAAGCTGGATTTGGTGATGTGTAAATATATTTATTTCTTTGCAGCATAGATATACTGCTGCTGTGGAATTAGCTAAAACTATGTCTTTTGCTGCACATAGCTCTTCTACAAATTGGATTCTATATTTGATATTAACACTAAGTTTTGCAATGTAGAAACCATAGTTATGGTTTCATAACATATTTTTTTGTGGCAATAAGCATTTAATTGTAAATAAATCACTGTATAAAAGAGCTGCAGCTTTCAGAGTATTTAAATGCTGAATATTTAGTATGCTAACTATATATAAATATATAATACAACAGAATTCCCAGGAAGATTAGAACTAAAGGAATTTTCCATTATCAGAGCAGAGAGGCAAAAGTGAGGTGTGGGGGCACTGAACTGCCTGACTCTGTCTCTTGGTGAGTAATCAATCATGGGCCTCTATGCAGTCTCTTTGATCTGAAAACAGCTGTAATCTGTGGTCATTGTTGCTGGAGTAGATTGTTTGCCAAACTATTACCATAACTGTCAGCCCAAATCAGAGAAATAATCTCATGGCTCTGGACAGATGCGGCTCCTCTGCATTATTGATACGGTCATCTGAGAGAGAGAGGGAATTATAAAACATAGTTCTATTTACAAAGGGAGATTGGCTTGGTCCTTGAGAGTGAGTGAGTGGGACAGGCACCTCTAGAAAGTGAGATATAGCCAAGTTCAGGATGGAAAAAACAAAACAAATTTCCTGGCGCTGTTGGGGTCAACTCACCCCATGGGTCCACTCCCTCTACGAAAATGAGTCACAGGAATACACAGTGGACTGATTTCTGAGCCTCCACATGTACCTGTTTAAGGACATTTAAAATCTGTATAAATTTTTACACTTTTGTTTTTGTTTTCTTTTTTTTAATAGGGTTGCTTGACTTGTGTAACAAGGCGAAGCTTGTATTTATGGTACAAGTATTCATAGCTTAGCATAAATGTTTACCCACATTTGGTTTCTGTATGCAGCTGGTTTGTCTAACTAAATGAAATTCAGGGGCATGACAAGAAACAAATAAAATAAAAAAAACCAAAACGAAACCTAAAAGAACAGCCTTTAGCACAGCATTGAATGTTTCCATTAGAGCACATGGTTGTGCCTTGTGGAAAGGTTGTGAACCTGAGCAACCAATGCATGTTTATTTAGCAGCCCTGCCAAGTCAGTGAGACTGGCTAAATTTCAGTCAGTTACTGTGGCCAATGAAAAAATCCCACATCTTGAAATTACAATGCCTGAAGAGCGTAAACAGAGGGACGTGCAAGGTTGTTGGTGTCAGAATTCAGATGCAACACACCCCAAGGTGGGTGGTTATCTGCTACAGGCAGAGAGAGGAAATGGAAATTACTCTTACTTTTTATACATATACCTTTGATATTGGGAACATGTATTATATTGTTTAAACAGACGCCATCAACACTAAGTTCATCTTTATCATTTTAAATTAGGCTGATAAACTACATATAAGAACAATAGGCAGAACAGAGGAAGCAATAACGGGCTTGTACTGACATGGGTGGTATTGGGGCTTTTTTTTTTTTTTTTTTTTTTTAACTGAAGCCAAAATTAGAAAATCATCAGTGTGCCATTTGACAAACTTCCCTTTGTGATAACATGTGGCCCTTGTTGGCAAAGGGCAAAATTTGGCAGGATTGTGTGAAACCGATTACAAGTACTGGCATATGGAAGAACAAATAGTTCCTCATTCAGTGCATCAGGTCTGTGCCATCTTCATGGACTAAAAAAGAGACATGATGGATGTGTAGAAGTGCTCACTGGGCTGGAGCCAGTCACTGCTGATGTGCAGCACACTGAGTGACCCTTCTGTTTGTAATAAATGCCCCAATTATATCGTAAGTAGTTTGCATCTTTTTGCTTACTTTATTTCCAAATATTCACAGAAAAGAAAAAAGAAAAAATGTTCAAAATTGAAGTGATTTGAAAAAGTGTGTTATTTTCGATTATATAACATTTTCAGTGCAACCGTATTTTGAATAATGTTTCCCTAACAGCCATATTATTACTACTACCACTAAAACCACTAGTTGCCTGTGTGGTTACAAGTCCAGAATATTCATATTTTATCCAGAATCACCAGATTTATGACACATTATTTCCACAATATTAATTTGGTTTGATGCAAAATCAATTCATTGTGTACAATGACGCCATAATCAGAGACAGCCGCTGTCAACCTGCCCATTCCCTTTTTTATTTTACTTCTAGATGCTGTAGGACGCTGATATTGAAAACTTTTTCCCAAATTTTTGTGATACTAATCATTATCATATTTGACTTATCTGTAATTAGAACAACAGTGATATAAGTAGTGTCATTTGTATATCACCTTTCACGGACACGAAATCACGAATGCGTCACATCAAGAAAAAAGACAGATGCAGGATAATGCAAATAAAGTGCAGCAGAATAAAATGCTGCTGCTATTCAGACGGACCAACCAAAAGACTGAATGAAACTGCTTTCAGAAATGTGTTAGATGGTAGACAACTATAACTTACTTAAGTCAAGTCTGACCTCCACATACTTACCTTGGCATGCAGCCTCCTTCATTCTACACTGAAAATATAAATCATGTACAACATTCAATTCAGTAGTCTGCTCTTCTTCCGATATATGGGGCTCACACGAAACAGTAAACTGTTATGGACTGCACGTTAACATTGCATATGTGTAATAACTGGCCATGCTTTGTACAAGGAAACTAAATCTTTAGTGCATAGTAAAATTGTCCTTATTACCCTTACTGATGTTTAAATTTCTTCATGGCTCTAACTGTACAGGCACCAGTCAGCGAGAGAAGTAGTGTGACCTCCTTCGATCCATAATTTACACCTGTTAGTTGACTCCCCCGTCATTTGTGAGTATACTCGTATTTAAAGGTTAACAAAAGAGAAATAGGGCAAGCTCTGCTGCTGCTACCACAGATCAATGTCAAGTAAATAACCTTTTCTAATTTATTTCCTGACTCATATTGATCTGTCTCTCCTTCCCCTGCCTGCCATCTGCACTCAGTGCCTTCACATGCCAGGCTACCCTTTATGGCCTTTCTGCCCTGCCATATTTTTAAGACAATACTGTCATGAGATACCTAACAATGTTAAAAGTGGAAAGGCATATATATATTAAATTATTATTATTTTTTTAAAGCTTTTTATGATCTTTTTCCAAACATTTCTGTCTTCCTGACCACAAAGAGAGAAGGCCCTTTACAGCTTGGCCTTGCCTTGAGTTTTGGTAAAAAGCACTCCTCTATTCATTTATTTTACAAATCAATTTTTTTTTATTTTGTTTTTCAATGAGACCTTATAAATCGATGCTGATCAGAAAAACACTCAATATTAATTATTAGTGCGTAAACATCGATAACAAACTGGCTCAGTAATGATGATGTCATTTGACTCATGCAACTGTCATTTTTCATCGTCAAAAGTTTAAATAGCGTCTCATAAATATGTTTGCACATCAATAGTGAAAGTGAAATAATTTGTACTGAAACAGCAGTTGATTAAGCATTTAGTCCAAATACAACAAAAATGACTTTTGATCCTTATCTAAATGAATTCAGTGATCGCTGACTTAAAATATTAGATTTGAGCTTCTTTTGGCTTTAGACTTCCACTAGTACAGAATGAACCATTTTAAGATTCACATAATGGAATGGACGTTCACAGAACCTGTGATAAGAATATTAATTTGATTATTTCCTAACACTTTATTGACTTGTCCTTTTGTCTCAGAAGTACCCCCCACCCCCCCATCTGTTTGGAATTATTAACCAAGTGGTTAAAGAAATACAGTCATCACTTTTTGAGAAACCTTCTTGCCAAAATTTGGACGAGAACATTTTTGCACCATTTAAACCAAATATTACTCACTCAGTTCTGCAGCAGTCAGCCCATCCTTCAGCTGCTCCCTCAGTTTTGCTTTGTGCTAGCAGTTGGCCTGAATACTGCAGCTAAAACAATCGTCATGGCTGTCCAAATGAAAAGTCCTTCACACAACTGCTGACAAAACTTGATTTACAGTCAGTGAGTGAGTTTTCTTTCTCTGTCCCACCTCAACGTGGACACTTCAGGAGGGAGTTTGGTGTACAGCTGCTCTATATGGAAAGTGCCGAAATGAAACTCTGTTATGATCTGTCACTGTATAACTAAAATAGATTTGATTTGCTCACTCAGCTGCCGGCTGCTACTTTGTGACTATTGGTTTGGTTTTGGACATTGAAACTGGATTGATATTCTTACTGTCTCGTAAAGCTTGGGATCCATCTTGTTGCGGAGGAACATAATGGAATGGCAGTAAATAAAAGCTTTTATCTAACAACCCTGAATTTAAACCTATTTTTATGATACTGGACCTTTAAATTTCAGAAAACAGCAGCTTGAAATCCTCACACCTGCTCGTGTGTGGGTTAATCCTCGGTGGTATTACAGAGGTTCTTGTAAACACAGTTGTGTACATCTGTGCCCCATTGATTTTTTTTTTTTTTTTTTTTAACACGCAACAATGGGGGACAGAGAAAACAGTGGTCGAATAACCTCTGTCTCACTGCTGCAGTTGCCCTTGTGCTACAAAAAAACTCTAGGTTGCCGAACTCTCAGTAGTTCTCCTTGAGATTGGGTATGAAAGGTCCAGTAATAAAGTGCACCTGCTGGTGTCACACAAAGCTCAGGGCATTACTGGTGTTGAGTAGTATGAGTTACCTCAGTAATGCTATATGATCCTTGTGACATTATATATCACGGAGACCACCAATGTCGCCCGTCTTTACAGTGAAACACAAGTTGTCACTGACTGTTAATGGCACAGTGTTTTAAGGTTTGTGGAAACTTTGTTATTCTGTCATGCTCACAATCCACTGCCGCAACACTTTTGAACGTGAATCAAGAAGTGTTTAAATGTGTGTTGTTGTATCGATTAGAACAGTATCTTTTACATGTTTTTTGTTTTTTTGCATTTTTCTGAAACTATTCTACCTTGATGCAAAAAGACAGCAGCCAGCATTTGTCCTTTTTTTTTCTTGCTTAATCTCAAGTCGTCTCGAACGAACATTAAATGCATTTTGGTGCTGTATTTTAGTTTTGTATTTCTATATATGTGTGCAACATAAAAGATTAGTAAAAATAAAATCAGCAAATGTAACATTACAGGCACCATGTTTATATGTAGCCTACTGAATTTTGGTTATCTGATGAGACTTAAAACAGACAAATCTGGTTGTCAAAAACATCTGCAAATATCTCATACACATTTTTCTACCACTGCACATCTGATTACTAAAGTCCTGTAAGCTTATATCACCTATTATTATTATTATTATTATTATTATATATAGATGTCCACACAGAGAAACAGTGAGCTTTGTCTGGTTTATTGTATAGTGTATATAAAGCTTTTCTGGCTTTATTGGATAGGACAGCTTGGAGAGTGACAGGAATTGGGAGAGAAAGTGGGAAATAACATGTGGCAAATGACACTGGCTGCCACTGAACCGGTGTTTCCGATGAGGACCTTGTAACCTCCTGTTCATGGGGCGTGCACTCTACTCACTATGCCACCAGCGCCACGTGCTAATTTTATATGTTGTTTATGCATTCATTCATCTTCTACCCCTCATCCGTTTCCGGGTCGCTGGGGGTGCTGGAGCCAATCCCAGCTCACATTAGGTGAGGGCGGGGTACACCCTGGACATGTCACCAGTCCATCACAGGGCCAACACACAGAGACAGACAGAGACCAGCGACGACTCACACTCACACTCAGACCTACGGACAATTTAGAGTCACCAGTTAACCTAAACATGCATGTGTTTGGATGGTGGGAGGAAACCCACACAGGCATGGGGAGAACTCCACACAGAAAGGCCCCAGGCCTGGGAATCAAACCCATCGCCTTCTTGTTGTGGGGAATAAGCACTAACCACTATGCTGCAGTGTTGCCTATATGTTGTCCAAGTTGTTGAAATTTTTTACAAACCGTTGCATCACTACAAATAGCCTCGGGACATACATTAGTAACAGTGATTCCCAAATTATGTCAAATCTGTCTTGAAGTTTAGTTGTTTGTTAGATGAATTATTAGTTCTTCTTTTTATTTATTTGCAGTTCTCATCATCTTAACATCTAATATTATATGCTGCGAAAACTTTCCTTTCCTTTTATAATTAGTACCTCTCATCCTGGCCTTCGTGAGAATTGACAGAAGGGACGGACGACCTTACAGTGTTTCAGTAACCTGTTCTCTTTTTTGCAGTGTTTTACACACTTGTTGAAGTTGTATTGCTTTTCACCAGTTTTAGCTGAAGAACCTTTCTGCTAGATGAAACCAGGCCCTCGAGTTTAAAAAAAAAAAAAAGGAAAAGAAAAAGAAGTTCTCTGTGGTCCAAGGTCAGTGACCTGCTCTGTAGCTGTCTCTATTCCACCTCAGGGCACCTGCTAATGTGAGCCCTCTTTTAGATTCCCCAAATCGTGGCTTGCCACTGGTTATTTTCAGCTGCGATAAGTGATCCCAGTGACCCCAGAGGTCCTTCACACTGCTTTTTATTTTTTATTTTTGCTAGAAGTCAAATGCCATTGCATTGCCTACTGATCAAAGCCTTCAAAGTCAAACTGTACTTAGGCATCCACTGAAATAGGAACTCCAAGCCCAGTTCAGTGTGCAGTGCAGAGCAGGACCAAACTCATGACTTGACATCCACAACATGCACAAACATCCAGACACAACAACACATGGAAACTGACCGTTTTTGCTTTTGATTTCAACTGCTTGGTCTGCTACACTAACCTACTTGCTAACCTGGACTACATCTGTAGGTGTCCAATACTATGCCATAAAAGATGAAACAGCTTGCCTTTGGGGTCAGTCAATTTGATTCCCGATAGATGCTTTTATCCATGCTGACACAGTACAAAACCTGTTTTTTGCAGTTTTGAAAATATGACACGGTTGTTTATAAATTATTGAAGGGGGACCGGGGATAGATATTGTACTCTGTTCCTTCTATTCTCTCACCTAATCCTGGTTGTGTCCACTTCCTTTTCCTGTTCCCGACATTGCTGGACAACCCCCTACCCCTCCTAAAAGGATGTGGAGTCTCAGCAGATAATGTGACGCACACGTGTGCTAACGGAAGACGAGGCCATGAGCCACAAAGGTCCACTCTGGGTCCCGGATTATGATAATATCAGGAAGCGCAGAGAGGAAGAGGTGTCTGCAGGAAGTTGGCAGAACTGTGAAGGCCTTGGAGAGAATCACACTCATCTTTCTGACAAACCCAGGTATCACCCCGACTCCAATATGATGGTCATGGAGAATGGATGACACAGGAATTTCACTGGAAGTTTTTTTTTTTTCTTTCTTTTTTTTTAACCTTTAAACAATAGTGCTGATGTCTTAGCCCTGTTTGTGCAGTTCGGTTTTCTGATACTCTAAAACAATCCGTTCTTTATTCATGGAATATTTGGAGATAACATAAAGTCAGTCTCCTTATGTGTATGGATACTGAAGAACATCCTACTCTTTAAAGCTTATTCCCTGCAGAGGCAGCCCAAAATAAATGTTGAGGTTGGAAAGTCCAGATGGTCTCTAAGACCATATTCCTCCACCCTAAGCACTCTTGATTTATGAGATCCTCTAATGGTATCCCTGTTCTGATCTGGCTTTCTTTCACTCTGCTCTTCTGGAGCTTCAAACTCATCAGGTCCTCTCAGCCATGTTGTTAATCCTACAAAGGAAGGTATGGCTGGAGAAAATTTGGGTTTTTTCCTCTTTAGTGAAAGTCCCACTGTCTGATGAATGATAAACTGATGAACAGACTTAATCCAGGAGAACTACCCCGTGCTGCTCCCTAAACAGATGTCATCCTTGGTGGAAATTTGCCATGAAATTGGGGAATGAAATTAGAATTCCTCGCCGTACTATGTAGTGACTGAGCAAATACAGTTGACCACAAGCCTGCAAGTGTCATTTGTAGTTTAGTTGTTATAGGATGGTAGCAGGTGGGCCATGAGAGATTGGATGTCATCCACACTAAACCCATTAAAATATGTACATTATTTTCCAATCAAATATGTCCTTTATGCTGTTTACAGTGTAAGTGTTAGTGCGTTAACATGGCAGAGCATCATCTTCATATTGTCTGGGTACATAAAAAAGGAGCAGTGAAATAATGCAGGGACAACAATAATAATGATTTGGTAGGCAGCCTTCTCTTCTACTGCCTTTGAAAACAATCACAGCCTCTAAATGTTTTTTGTAGCTTCTTCCAGCCTGTCTGCAGCTACATTCTGCCTATTTGTTCAAACTCCTTTCAGTTTTCAGGTGTCTTTTTTGTAATGTGAGATTTTAGCTCTCTCCAAAAGCTTTGATGGGATTTGGGTCAGGACCTATTGCTGGCCATTTTAAATCAGTCCATATTTTCCTGCTCAACCGTTTTGTTTGGGTTTCTGCTTGTGTGCTTCGGATTGTTGTCCCACTGAAAGACCCGAGACCTTCCCCTCAAACCAAAGTTTTCTGACGCTGGGTAACACATTTCTCTGTAAAATGCCTCAGTAATCCCCGGCTTTCGTCATTCCTGTGATACATTCAATGCCTGCAGTATCAGAGGCTGCAAAGTAGCCCCACGGCATGTTAGAAGCTCCACCATGTTTTACGTTAGGAAGGATGTTCTTTTCCTTATGGTTTCTTTTTGCTGCCTTTAAGCAAACAGATGCGCTGCATTCCCAAAGAGCTGCTTCCATTTGTCTGTGGAGCATTATCCCAGAAAGACTCTGGCTTCTTTTGGAAAGTCTTTGCTAACATTTGTCTCGGCTTTTTTGTACATCTCTTTCAATAGTGGTGTACAGTATGGGCTGATACTGCCTCTCCATATTTCTCCAGGTATGCCTGAAGTTCTTTAGATGTCATGCATGGTGTGTGGTTTTTTTGTTGTTGTTGTTTTTTTTGTTTTTTTTTCCAAATTCCAAAATACCAGACCAACAACTTTACCTTCTCTCATTGAGTTCCTTCTTAGCGTCACGTTCCTGGAAGCATCTGAACAGTTTTATCACTATGAAGCATATGTTTCTCAGAGTGTACGTGCATAGGAAACGCAGTTCACACATCACGTCTTCAGGCTTGTGTGTTCAAAGTAAGGAGATCCTTTAAAACATGGCTCCAGTTAGTGCTAGTCTTCCTGTGGTACCACTGTGGAACTTTAACCCCGGCTGTAAGGATGACAGCTTATTATGACTCCCTGACAGGGTGTGCACCCTACGGGACTTGGAACTCATATGTGAACACATACACACACACACACTTTTCTCTTTCAAATTTCCTTGTTCAGTCTTCATCTCATTCTTCCAAAAATAAAAAGCCCCGTTTGTCCCTTTTGGTGCTCTGTCTTGCCCTTATTGCAATCTGTGCAGACAGATTTATATTCAAACATGTATTATAATGTCAATTAGTGCTTGATAGGGCTATATTTGATTGTCTATGCAGATGCAAAGAGAGCAGGTGATCTGACCTCCATGGGGCGGGGCGAGTGCCTGACCTGTGAGTCAACCATTTTCAGTTATAAAATACTGATAGTAAATAATAATAATAAAATACATAGATTGGTATTATTAGTTTCAGAGAGTCAGTGCTCTTGACTCAAGACTCTTGATCTCATCCTTTCCTAATGATTCCTTGTGATCATCATTCATTCAGAGATACTTCAAAAGATGATTAGGTGCTTCACCTTTATGTCCATTTTGCAAATGTAGCTGACATTCAGATTTCCATACTATTTTCAGACACAACCTATTCAAGTTTTTTTTCTCCAATGGAGTCTGCATTGACTTGTGCGTAGAAATCCTTCAAGTGTTCATATGAACTGGCTTCTGTGGTATTAGTTTCAAATACCATAATTCCTTGAGTGCTGTCGTAAAACACATTTCCTTTTATGATTGCCACCTTCTGGTGAATGAACCATTTCTCCTTCATTGGTTGCAAACAGATATGTTGAGGGGTAAGGAGAATGTTACTGCCCCTGGATTATTTTTTTATTTAGCTCATTCATTATGGACTTTTTTGTCATCCCATTAGATATGTATATTGGATGGTATATTTCATTTCATTCTTTCATAGCAGAACATGAAATATTTTTTTAAGTAGTTAATAAACATAGTGCCTGACCATTGTTTTTGCTCTTATTCTTTATTAAATGCATAAATAATTATAGCCTTGATAAATCAGACTTCAGAGAAATCCTAAATGTCCATATACATGACAGTAAAGAAATTCAATGTTTCTGATTTTGGTAGCTTTTTTACTGGCACCAAACAAGATGACAGCACGTCAGAAAGCAACCCCTCTCAGCTGCTGTGTGGTCCACCTATTAGTGCTTTGGTCTCAGAGGCTACGCCGACATAGGCAAAGCTTCCGTCATAATCTTAGGCCTTGCTTCACAGCGACACTTGTGAGGTTTAGTATGTCACTACCCTGCAAAATCATGCAGTGGTCTGCGGTATAGCTGCTAGACTAGAAACCTGCCGCTCCATGAGTGAGAGCTACTGCACTCCACTACTCTTCATTGATACCACTAACATAAGATTTAGAATAGTCATACTCTTGCCATAAAATTTTTATGTACCCAATGTTCAGTATTTCTGGCATATTTGATACACTTGCACTACCCATAATGTTTTAAACCAGAATTTATTGCATTATGCATAGTATTATTGTATTACACTGACTGTATCACAGTTGTGGTGTCCATGCTCTGCATGACTGAAGTTCACATTAGCCTTTACTGAGCATGCTGTCACACAGTGTTACTCACAAAAAGATTTGGAAGTACAGTCACCAGGGGACGTCTCTTTGTAGTGCTGGATTGTTTATCTTGTTGTAAACAATGGACAAGACGTGTTGTCTCTTGTGTGTCATAGCAATGAGACTGAGACATTTACTTTTTTTTTTTTTTTTTTAAGATAAAAGCAAGTTACACAGTCATCCATCCATCCGTCCCTTGTATGGCATTACCCTGTCATTTACAGAAAACCAAGCACTGTTTCCCATGTGTGATATATCACAGCGTGCCAATTTAACACAGAACAGCTGAAGAGCTGCAGTATAAAACTGCTTCTGCACAGTTAGGATCTATAGCACTGTGTACAGTGTTTTATTTCTATTGTAGGCCCATTTAAAAAGGTCCACATGAAAAAATGTTCTACACTGCACCTATTAGTTCTACCTCACAGGTGCAGTGTATAAGACAGAGAAGCCATAAAGGTGCTAAATTGCACTTTTATTTAGAGAGTAGATTCTAGTGCTCTGTCACCTTTTGCTCCCCCCTCTCTCTAACATCCTTTGGGGTTTTGTTCACCTCTCATAGTTGGCTGTCATTGTCTTGATGTTTTTGTCAGCTTGAGCCTGGAGGGCATCAGAGCAGCAGGTTTGTCCTGAGTCTCTCGGCTCTGCGCCTTTCATTACAACCGTATCTGACTTACTATTTCAGGCAGGGAGACACAGAGACTTGTGTAGAGGCAGAAATGGCTGTAAAAGTCAAGACTGGTAACCTTGTCCGCCCATGGTCATGGGTCACTTGGCAAGTGCACGCTGGAATTCGCCTCACTAGGAAACCCCTTTCCAAGGCTAGTCGAGTGAATGAGAGGAGCAGGGCAGGGAGGGACACACAGAGGTGAAAGAGGGAGACAAAGCAGACTGTGAACACAGCGTTACAAAAGATACTGTCTGAAAGGCTTGTATGTTTTTAGGATTTTCATGGTGTAATGATCTGTATTGTCTCTGTATTGACACTACACCATTCGTGACAATGTGAATTAATAAAATGCCTTTTTTTTTAAATTCTTCTATTTGTACTTATCTAAGGTAAAAATCTACACTGATGGGAATCTGAGATTGTCTAGAGATGGTACCATTAGTGATTCATCGATTAGTTGGTCAACAAAAAAGCTACTTTGATGTTTTTCACGCAAAATAAAGTAAAATAAAATGCCAAAAAATATTCCTTCGGACAATTTATAGCCATAGAAAATAATTTTAAAATATTCATCAGTTGAAGCTTTACATTTTATATATTATTGTCCCAGTTCATGTCAAACTGGCATTCAAGCCCTGTTAGTTTTGCCTCTACCCAAAGAAGCTACAGAATTCAAGTCACTGTAGTTCAGCATATGTTTTTCCGACGATGTTGCTTGGTTACTTCTGCTTTCCCAAATATTACAGCATGACTTTTATCTACTGTCTAACTAGAGCTAAAATAATAATTCACATGGACAAGATACTTTAAAGTTATGTAACATCTTCAGCTCAACTTTTGGCTTGAAGAAAGACAATGGCTTTTTGTATTTACTCTCATTTCCTTCCCTAATTGAGTCACAGACTAACGTGAAGCACCACAAAGGCTTTTTTGTTAGCTACAAGAAACACCTATCCAAACACATTGTGCAAGGGCATGCTGGAGCAATTAATAACCCTCTGAGGCCAGCTAGTCATAGACTTGTTCAAGTGTAGTCAATTTCAGCCAGTAGGTCACCCCAGCCTGGAATGCCTAATAAATACTGAAATAATCAGGCCTATAATTACAGAGGTATTTTTGTTATTTTAGATCTGAGAGCGTCTGCAGAAAATTCATCATGTTCATGTCTGGAAATGGTTCAGTATGGAATTGTGTGTTTATGTGTGCGTTACTATAGTTTGATCTTTGAAATCTCAATTTCAACAATTAGACATGAATAAGTACAAAATCTGGGATCCTTTGGAGCCAGAAATAAGCTCTCAAATACGAGACGCTTACATTATGTTACATTAACCTTGTCATCGCAAAATATAATGTTACCTGTTCCCAAGTGTCAACAATTAATGTAAGTGAAAGAAGAATCCCACTCAGTTATTCAGTCCCATATGAGCATACTTAAACACTTCTCCTCTGACATTCTCTTGAGATATGGCAGTCCTCTTGGCAGGTAGCTTGATTAACTGCTGCAGCCCTGAATGTGTTATGAAATGATACAGCTTTCTGTTCTACATAGATGATCTGTTGGTTCTGTAGGTGTTAGTTATTTCCCTATGTTTTCCACAGCTTCCACCCATTAACACGTAACACTTAGGAGATCGCCGGGTAAATGATCGACTCACATGACAGTTATGGGTCTCTGGCTGCAGATGACGGGGTGCTTTAAAGGCGCAGTAAATTATTTTGAAAGTAAAAGCAAAGCCGAGCGGGTGCAGGGAGTAAGCACGCCATTAACATTCTCTCTATAAGGATATACACACTACACATTTCATTTAGCTGACATTTGTGTGGGCTTCTATAATTAAGGAAACATGAAGCTTTTCACCACACATTGCAAACCAATGCTTGGACACTGCAGGAGCTATTTGCAGGCTTGAAAACAAGGTTTAAAATGGTTAATTGGAGCAGTGAGGGTTTTATTGAGGAACTGTCTTTTGTTGCATGCTTTCCCAACCCTTTGACCCACAGGCATACACCTGGTATTGGGTCAGGTTACAGCCAGGCTCCGAGGCTTGCAGGTCAAGACCGAGTGCTCTACAGACCTCTAATCCCTTGCATGGCAACATATTTGACTGAAGGGTGAGATCTACACACTCCCAGACTTCATACTTGAAAAAGTACAGCATTATCTCTTTTTGCTCGCCTGCCCCCTTCTCCTGTCCCCCCCCACTCCCTCCATAGAGTGATGATTTAACACTTATAGGATGTTGAAGGGGTTTTGTGGAGCATTAACCCGCTGTGATTTATGAGCTCGCTGAATTATGAGGAGTGTGTTTTGTCTTTACACGAGTTTGTGTATATGCATGTTTGGAAAGAGAGAGGAAAAAGTGGGTCGCTCCATGTAGATTTTTGTAGATTAGGAAGCCCCAAGTGAGGTATAAATCTTACTCCTCAACATCAGTGTTCACCGATGAACACTCAGAAATAAACTCAATACACAAGACAGTGATATTTTTTTGACTGTGAGATGAAATGTTTTAATTGGGCGGTGCCAGTCGTTCGTGGAAAATGAGCTTTCTCATTTTTATTCAAAGAAATGTTGGCATATAGTGCGAGGGACTCCGGCTGCCCGGGGAGGTGAATGACAGGCTGCTGAGCAGGAGCATTATGTGAAAATTCACTCCTACCAAGTCAGTTCTTTGACCTGAGGGTGCATGCTAATTACACTACAGATTATTCTCCCAGGCAATGCAGTGAGAAGCACACCAGGGGGAGCAGTTATACTGTTATTTTGATCTGAATCATAGGCAAGAGGAGCTTGTAGCTCCCATCTTAGATGCTTTCACAAGCAATAGAATAGATATTTCTTGCATGATTACATAAATAAGCACATTTCTACTGGAGACCTGCTTCACGGTTTGCCCAATTGCCCTGCCTCAAGTGGCCCCTGCTGCTCCTGTTTCAGAGGATTTCAGAGCATAATCCTGCCTGACTCCTGAACAACATGCTCATTCACACACTCTCCCAGCCTGTGCTGTTGGGAAATTGTTCTCCATGTCTGTGGCTGCAGTCAAAAATAATAAAAGACAAAAGAGTGTTACAGTATGAGGTGTAGATATTGTAAAGAAGTTTATTTGTTAATTCTGGACTCTTACAATGACAGTTATTGAGCTTCCATTGATGTCAGGCTCTTTTTACAACAGATTAGTGTTGGCTGGAAACAACAGTGAGTGTTTCAGTAGTATTATTTTATTTTATTTTTTTTATTTTACTCTACTTTTCAGCGACCTGTGATTTGCTGTACAGTGTACCCCTGTACTATTCATTGTAATTATTACTCAGCACTTATACACTGCCTGTCAAATGCCACAAACACACGCTGAACTAAACTACTATATGTTCACCTTCCTTGCATCAGCAATCTTTAACAATTTCAATAACGCATGTCAGTGCAAATGGCTCGGAGGCATTTGTGTGTGACATGAACAACCACCAGAGTGACAACAGTAATAACAAGACAAACCACAACATCAACAACTAAACATTTATTCACACTCTGGTAATAGATCATGACAAGCAGCTGAGTCAGTAGTGGGACATACAGCATCCTATGATACTACAATATTGTACAGTACGTACAGTATGTATTAAATGAATTATTGATTTTTGTTGATAATTGGATTATTCTTTTTAACATTGGTTTCTTCTTGTCTGGCAAAAATAAGTGTCAAGTAATCTTAAATAATAATAATTATATTTAATGTAGCATTTTATATGTTAATGTTAACATAACGGATTTAGTTTTTTTTTCATATTTTAAATCTGGTTTTCATTTGTGACTCTTTGTTTTTTGTGTGTCAAAAACTCATGTATTAACCGTTATGTTATGAATATCTTTTAGGAAAAAAATTTAATCATGCTAAGGAGTCTGAATTCCTGCACATTGTCAGCACAAGCTTTTCCTAAAAATTCCAGTTTTGGTCCTATATTTTTCTTCATGCATCTGAACTCACCATATGTTAAGCATCTTTATACTGAGGCCACAAGCTGCAAAAACCAGTGAAATAGGAGTCAAATTACAAACAGCTGAGCCCCCCTCAATAACTCCCCAAAAGACTCATTGGTGCAAACCACCTATTTTGCACTGACTGTGTTTTATTTTTTATTTCTATTTTTGTACTGTAATTCCACAAATCTTAAAACATAAAGATTAGTCCATTTAAAGATGTGTATAAAAAGACACATTTCAAAGCTTTAGATGTGTTTAAAGTTTTGTTTGTGTCCCTGTGCAGTTATTTGTGTGTGTGTGTATGTGGGTGGGTCAGGGGTGTGAGGGGGGTGGGGGTCCTCTTTGCTCATTTTTCAGGATCAGGTAAATGGCTCTATTACCACACTTCTTTAAGTTGGTTATTGCTCCATATAACTGACATACGGCGCAGCCTCCATTTTTGTCCCAGACAGTTATGGGACTGCGGTGATCATGTGAGGAATTTCTCTTGTGCCCTTGGTTTAATAGGGTGTGTGTCTTACATCTCTGATAAATACACCCATTTGAGCAAAGTAGCTGAGAATGCTAGCAGCCTGTGCCATTTTATCCCATTCCTTTTAGTGTGCAATAGCCACTTAGAGATCTCAATACAAGTGTTGTTGGACGTGACAACTAAACTACCCATTCTGCTTCTGTTTTATCTGACTCCGTTATCAGAGAAGAGATGGTAGTTTGCAGCATTACTTTTAAGGCAGAAATAGTGAAAGGCTGCCCTTTTTAATAGTGATTGCTGAACTCTGACTCTCAGATTCCCTCTCCTCACCCCTGACTTCCTGTCTTAACACACCAGAGGACTCTGCTGTGAGTCTTATTGCTATTCCTGTGCTCTTGGCCTTTCTCTTCCTGCGGGAATTACCCTAAGTTGAGCAGCAGTGGAGCAACTGTTTATTAAGTTTCCACTCTGTTAATTTTCCACTTTGTTGTGTTCTCTAAAGCTCGGATGCTCAGGCTTACCATGTCAGTTTTTTTCCCTCCCAGACTCAATGACATGAAATACGTTATGGGTATTAAGAGGGTTTACAGTTGAAAGCTGTCAGCTCTCGCCCTGCATATGTTAATGTGATTATGAATTAATATTTTTGGAATAACCTTGTAACTGACCTGGTGGTTTCTGAAATGTAAATTAAAAGTGAGCTTTGAACTTGGCTTTATTTTTTCTTTCTTTTTTGTTTTACCTTGCTTGCTGGACATGGTTTTAGTTGCTGGAAAAGTGTTGACAGCTCTGTATTGAGTAGAATTGACCAATGTGCTGAGATGGATTAATTTCCTTAACTGAAAGCAAAATATGTCATGAAATATACATGAAGCTGCATGACGTTTTTAAAAACTGCATTTAATCTAACAACACAATGCAGTAAATGTCTTTTATGTAAACATTGGTTATGTAACATAAAACCCAAAACAACATAGATCACTGTCTGCCAATAAAGTCCTGCGGCGTCTCCAGAGTGTGTGGTGCACAAATTCCACCAAGGCAAACTTTGGAACAAACACAAAATTTCACCTGTTAATAAATTTCACTTCAGAGGTATTTCTGATTTGAAGTATTACATAGTTTACATGTTTTAAGTATGAACGTGTATTTTTGTACAAAATGATGATAAAAACAATATTAGATTAAAGAGTAGTATGGACCATAATCTTACAATAAATTGCTAAATACTTCAGGTTGATTTCTTTCTGTTTTAAGTTTATTGTTATCCCACATGCAGGGCCCACACATACAAACACAGGAAAAAAAAATCCTGTGAAGATTTCTAAAGATGGAGGTGGGGCACAGAGCCATTTACACTTTTAATTTAAGGCTTCTTTATTCCCAAATGTTAAATACTAATGATTGGCCCCCATTTTGAGCTCAACCCCCACTGGAGGCCTGTTCAGGATCTCCACTGAGGCATTTTGTGTGTGTCTACCCTTCTCCTTTCTTCTACTTTTAGCCACACAGGCTCAACTTCACAGGACAAGTCGACAGCCCGTGGACAGCAGATGAAAAACTAAGGCAGCATATCCTGCGCCTGTTAAGTCCTCAACTAATTAGCAAAAATGGTGTCCTTTCTTTTCTTTTTAAGCATTTAGTCTCGGGGGGTGGCAGAGAGAATAAGGCTGAGAGGAGGAGACGGAGAACAGGGGAAGATGGTGAGTGAGGGAGAAAGGAGAGATGGGGTAATGCTGAGAGTGAGGGAGTGACTGAGAGGGAGGAGAGGCATCTGAGCTCTCAGCTGGGCTGTTTTGAAAACACACTGCTGAAAGCCTCTCGGTTAATTCATGGCTTTTGTTTTTAGACCTTTTGTGTTTGCCAGTTTGACCATATAACATCATACATCTGGTCTATAGATTCTTTTGGGGGGGCTGCCTCGCTCAGGGACCCGTAGACTCCCCCTGGGCTCCAATTCGAGTGGTCGCGTAACATAAAAGCACCTCAAGTGTGGGCTGAAGGGGAGACGAAAAGCGCCAGAAATGGGGATGTATTTAGAACGTGAAGTGATAAGAGTACAGAACCATTTCACTCTTTCCTTACACTTTCTAGCTGCTTAATCTTGCCAGGAGAGACATTTTTTCTGTTTACAAAGTCCAAACACACCTCTGACATTCATTTATAGAGTAAGAAGAGCATTTTAAAATGTACCTTCAATGTTGACCACCTCAAAATCAACATGTGAATAGTAGTTTTGCTAAAATATTTGCAGTAACTTGTAAAGCATAAAGAACAAAGTAATACACATTAGTAAAAGTACAACAATTTCTCTCAGTTGGTAGAGAAACTCAGTTGCTCTTGTCTATTTAGTAAATGGCTTTGTGTAGTCTTGAATGGTTCCCTTGAGTACTCATAAACCCTTCAGCTTTGCATTTGCTACTCATACCGTGACTTTCCCTGAGATCCCTTCATCTTTTTAAAGGCTAATGTTTGCAGAGTTTGTATTTGGGAGTGATTTCTCCATTGCCCTTTTGCCTGAAAGAAGACAAAACATCTGGCCCCACCAAATCTTTGAGTCAGTCCAGGGACCGCTGTTTTCAAGGAACCAAATGAGAGAGTTGTGCTCACAGACAAACTAATTCAGATCATGAGTCAGATAAAGCATTCATATAGCTTCTCCTCAAATGATTTCCTTTAGTTTTTTCATGATCGATCCACATTTCACCAAGAATCCTCAGAAAAACACACAAAAGTCATCAAGTTTATTACAGAGTGTGGATGCACTTTAAGAAAGAGAAAGGAAATTATTTGCGCATTATATATTTCAAATATAAGCATCAACTTCTGGCGACTTTCAGCGTGACATCTGCTCTTTAGTTGCTTTAGCCCGAGCCATATCTGTTTAATAGTTGACACGCGGAGACAATTTTTTTTCCATGGATGCATGGACTTCTGGAGTCCTGCCACTCCTTTAAGTTTGCCAGGTAAAATAGTGCAGCACATGGCCAATTACAAAACCACAAACTTTTTTTACACTTCCCTTTTCGTACAGCTAACAAGATATATGTGTTAATTATTGAACTCTGGGGAATGTGTTACTGCCGGCAGATGGTGTTACATTGGAAAAGAACCAAGCTAGTTGTTTCCTACAGCTAACCGTCTTTGTGCTAAGCTAACTATCCACTGGCTGCAGCCCTCATATTTCACTGACGGATAAAAACTGTGACTGTGAGTGCACTGATCTGGCTGTCTGGCGTTAGACAAGCTTTGTGAGTGCGGTGGGTATTGCTTTTTGTCTGTCGGTTCATTCCTATTCTTATATATTTTTGAATTTTTGTAAACACTCAACATTATTAGTGATGCCTCTCTTTAAATAGACCACTCACAAATGTGACAAATATATCATTCACTCCCCTTCACAGTTTCTGTGTGTTCAGCAAGACCACGCTCATCTCTTCTGCATGATTATCAGGTGTACCTGTAACACCCATGTTAAATGTTTCCACACGCTCTTGGACAGTTAAAGTGTTTGTCCTGATCATGGCTCAGGTAGCGCACTGTAGAGCGGCTCCCTTATCAGGCGTCTGATTGTTTAGCCGCATTGGAGGGAAACTGAGGTTGTTGAAATTTTGTAAAAGTCGGTGTTGGAGCTCCGAGCATTGGCGCTGTCGATTGACATGAGTGGCTGTGAACTCAGTTTCCATGGGTTGTCTTTCCTTCAATCACAGTTACTGTTTTGACTGCTACACTGTTGCTTCTAAAGGTAGCTCTGTGTATGACGGCGCATTTCAGAGAAAACCAAAATTCTGTGATTTGACTAATGACTGTGGGGAGGGAGGGCAGCTTTAATTGTACCCTGAACAAAGACGGAACAGAGTAGTGTTTCATTATGTGAAAAACTGGGTGACAATTGTTCCACGCTAAAAATGAGAGGGCTGTATTAGTACTTGTATATAAACACATTCTAAGTAGTGATTTCCATGTTTAGATTAATGAGATCCTTTGACTTGATTATAAATAAATCGCACGAAAAGCAGTTCTACAGACTGAAATATACAGCAATGTGGGTGTGTTGCTAGAGGCACCAGAATGAGGATGACCTATGATCCAGAAAGTCCTTTAAATAATACATCCATGAGTTTAGAGTTGTGTTATAAATATCATCTCACAGTTCATGTTACATAATGTAGCAGGAATCACCAGCGTTATTTTATGTATTTGATCATTCAGTGCAGTGTGTTCTTGGACCCCCCCCCCTTCCGCTTTGGTACCCCAGCTGTGCCAACCGCTGATGTCTTAAGACATTAACTCCAGTATAGCAGTAGTTAATCTTAATGTAGTTTGTGTTTTAGAAATGAAGGAACATTATCACAGTTTTTACATCTCGTGGGATGAACGGTGATTGGAATACGTCCAATCTTTGCAATATGCCACGTTCTACCAAACTGACCCATATTCAGTATGTGCTGTATCTTTGCCTGAATGTGTATGTGAACATATCAAACTTGCTTTTTTTTCCTTAAAGAAGGTGAAGTTGCATCAAGTTAGATTGATTAAAGTAATTTGAACCTGAATTCTTCTTTTTTTAATATAATTACAAATAAAGACATTACACCTGGTCCATAAGTAAGGAAGCAAAAATCTATGTTGCTGTTTTCACAAAGTGTGTACTAAATATTTACCAGTACTTATAGCTGATTAAAGAATCTATTTACACTGATTTGTTTTCTTATACATACCATTAGCGGTTAGTAGCTGCCCATAGTGAGCTGTAACTTTGCATTATATGGTGTAGTCTTGCCAGAAGCAGACTATGTAAGGGTCAAAGGACTACACACTATAAATCAATATCAGATATAATAAGAGAAGAGAAAGGGCTTTTAAAATGTGGTGTCTGTTTGTATTGTAGATTAACTGTACAGATGTACACATGAGCCATATATGCACACATGAAGATGTTCACCCATATGAAGACACACAAAGATCACTACCCCCATCACAACAATGAGAGTAAAGGAAAGAAGTAAAACCAAACATGTTCTTGGGTTATAAATTAGGAGCTGTCAGTATTACAATGTATATTAATAGTCACACCTCTTTTTAATGAGTTTGGCATTGGCAGCTGAGAGGAAATACAAGTCATCATAGCACAGCTCATGCACACCCCGATGAAAGAACCTATAATAAATCTTGTGAGAGCAGGGCTCACCATAAATATGTATCGCACAAGGCATCTGTTTTACATTCTGCATATAAATCAGCCAGAGTGCTGAATAGCAATGAATCAGACGCTCGACGCTTGATTTGATAACAAATCGACTCTGAACTTGGGAGGGGAGAATTTAAAGCCTTCAACAAAAGTGGGGAGTTCTAGGGTCAGTTAAGACCTGTGAGACTATGACATGCTTCTCCTCCAGCTGATAATCCTACCGTTTTCTCTTTTTTTTTTTTTGTTTGTTTGTTTGTTTGTTTTTTTGGTGGTTCATGTGTGGGACCAAGCTCTTTACCTTTGCGTTGACTGCATCTTTAACATGTTGCAGATGTTGACATTACCTACATCAGAACTCATCAGAGTGTGAGGCTAAGGTCCAACCAATGTTTGAAGGACACAGCTATACCTTTCCAGTAATACTCTCATCATAGTGTTGCAGAATCAAATTAAGTAGAATTTTAGCGTCTCCAAATCTGCCTCTTGCAGTGATATTAAATGTTAATACACTCTAGATTGAATTTTGATTAATTTTATCCCACTGTACAGTATGTCTAGTGCTGTCGTAAGTAGTAAATCCAATGCAGATGGACATTTTAATTACCATTTATTCTATAGATAATGTAAAAACCTTTCATTCATGTAATAATTTTTTTATTATTATTATTTTATTCATTTTTACTTGAACACTGCAGACCATCAGAAATGTCTCAGGCATTGTAGCCTCAAATGGGATGATTTAGATCTCTGTTTTTCATTGTGGTTGGGCTAAACTTTTACACCAAGACCAAACATGCGACCAAACTGCAAGTTTTGCACACACATTTTTATATAAAATGAACACATGACAAATTTAAACCACCACCACCATCTAAATCTGGAGCCACACTGACGTTGGATTTTCTAAAAATTCCAATACAATAAAAATGCATAACCATCCTTGTTAAGGCTCTCGCACGTTGCACCTCTAAAATGTGCTATATTTAAGTTTTTGCTACATTGCCAACTCTGACATCACCTGCTGTTTACTCTCCAGATATTCCAAAAAGAGCTGTTTTCGGAGGTGGAACAGAGGGAACTCTTGCTTTGCTTCTATTTCTATCGCTTGCTTTCCTTATTGTCAGATGTGGCTTCGTTCCCTCTGATCAAGACTACTTCCTCTGTTGGACTGAGGGCAGACTCCATGTTACAGGGGGTCACTGTTGCCTCTTAAGGTGTAAAATTGTGAGGTGGGCTGGGCTAACTATGCTAACTTTTGGAGATATCTCTGCAACACAATCCAGGATTGTATCTAAAGATGAACAAAGTATCTCTGCTTCTTCGCTCTGTACAACCATGAGGTCAAAATAGCGCTGATACTACTGCTGCCATCTAGCTAAAAGTCTTCTTAGTAACCTTGTGAATGGAGCTGTCGTATTTAGGTCCTACCCATCTGATCACTCAATCCAACGGGGATTAATTACACTTGTCAATCATGAGGTTCACTCCAGATTCAGAGCATAAAAAAAAAAAACCCCAATAAATCCAAATGTATTTGAAAAATTAACACTTGAACATAAATCAGTGCAATAAGAACTATCTGAAATTACAGAAAACCTCTTTGAGAAGAATCCTACTAGAATGTACAATATATGGTGTGTGTGTGTGTGTATATACAATACACCAGAGAAAAATATTTCACTTGAGCTTTGGTCCGACTAAACGTTTAAAAGTGCTAAGGTGGAATCATGCAGTCAGGGGCAAAGAGGGCATCAGAGTGGGAGAGACTGTAAAACATACTTAACAATAAAGCTGGCTGATTCACAAAAGGAAGACATAACCATCAACAGACCAGCCAAATGGGAGCTCTCTCCACAAACATACAAATTATCTTGTTATAGCAGCTGGGGTCTAACATCTGCTTGGGAAATCAAATACCCAGGGAGCAGATGCTATCCAGCCAATGGTGTTATTTCCTGTACTTCTGATTGCCCTTGGCTGTAGGAGCAGGACTTAAATAAAGGTGTGTCATTCGTCTAACTGGGCTGAAACTAAACTGTAATGGACACAAACCTTTTTCTTTTTTTCTTTTTTTTTTTGGTAAAGGAAGAAATATAATTGTTTGATATCACAATGAAACAGATTATTGTGAACGCCAAACAGACATTTTTTGTGGAATGTGAAAAATGTTAATTGAAATTGGCCGCGATTTAGACATATTACATTTCCACAAAAAGTATGGACAGCTTATATATCATTTCATCAACAAGTCCAATCTCCCAGAGGCCTCTCAGTCTATCTCCAGACAGAATGCCAGAAGGAGCGTTAAAGGCAAAAGAATCAGAAGGCAACGCAAGCTATCTGGAGAGCTTCCTCCTCAGCATGTTCTTATCCCCTGTTGTTCAGAACAAGCATATGGTTTTCAGGGAAATTCAGTGGTCTTCTCTTGCTCCAGGGGTTTGGAAGCGACTGGAAGTCAATGTCTCTTGATATAAGATAACACAACCTACTATCTGATGAGTTGTCATGGACACTTACAAGCTGAAGCCCCAAGTTTTTTTTCGTCTTACTGCATGATCTAGGCTGTAACTCTCGTGGCAGATGGATATAGTTATATGCGATATATTGCAAATAGGGAACCTTTATTAATATCCATGTGAACTATGAAAAGTGCAACTTTTCCCAATTATCTAGACCTTTTTTCCACGATTTATTATCCAAGCAGCGCTGATAGCAGTTATCTATGTTAGAGAAGTACTGTAAGCCATCTTTTGAGCAATATAGTTGGTATTCCTTCTCAAACGGTGTAGCGTGTCTGCAAAGATAAGTCATGACTATAGAAAACACTTTGAATTTAAAAAGCATTTTTATTTTGACAATAAATGACTATGTGTTGGATAAAGAAATGGTTTGCTCAAAGTGATAAACCTGAGAGAATTATCCCTGAGCTCTGTAGCTCTACCTGGATTGGCTTTCATCAGCCTCCTTTCCACTGATAGCAAGTAGCCATTTTCAGCAGACAAGCTCCAATAAATTCACTTTACACTACCTGACCAGCACCAAGATGCTGAAACACAAACTTGGTAATCGTCAGGTGAAAGAGAAGCATAGACGAGTGTGCAGGCGGAGGTGAAGCCCATCTTTCACAGTCTCACACTGGAGACTCTCCCACAGAAAACTGCTGACACTGCATGTAGATTTCCACTAATGATGCAACAGAAAGTGCTTTAGTTCATGTTGAAAGACCAACAGCCCCTGATGAAACAGTCGGCTGACCAATGAGACATTAGAGTTTCATGGGTGAGCTTTGCAGAAACATTTTTGGAGCTGTGTATCTCTTTCGCTCATGCAAGCCTTCATCTATACAGGCTGGTCTAATGGCAGCTGTTCACTCTGTTTTGCATGGAAAACTATGTGCTTGATGAAACCTAACATTAGTTGTTCTGTAACTGCAAAAAAAAAAAAAGATTAAAATAAAGAAAGACGATTAAAGAAACATTCGATAAAATGTGGCCACGATAGCATGAAAAACAAGGCTTTAACCTTTAAGATTTACAAATATCAATGTTCCAGGTGAAAGAATAGTAAATAGCCGAATAATGTTGACAAGATGTCAACATGTTAAGTTTCTGCTGCATGAGAGTGAAACAAAATGTGAGACGTGTGATTTCTGTTGAATATATTCTAGCAAACAGGGAAGATTGAGGAAGGCACTGGCTTCAAAAATGTTTCTTGCAGCTTGACTCACACCTGCACACCCTCTGTGGCAGCATGTTCAGCAAGGGTCGTCTGTTGCACGGCGGGAGTATTTGGGGATGATTAATTGCTCTGTCTTGTCAATGGTGTGCTCAGAACAGCGGGATTCTCTGCATATGTAAATACAAGCAGTCTCAGCACAGCAATCTAGAGCAGGATTAACACATGTATGCTTCAAAATTCAGACCTATTCACCAATCTTTTCTATTATCTCTGACATCCAACCTGTGTTGAAGAGACGAAACATCCCTTTCCTTTCTCCCGATGCAAATACATACATCTTGTCGCAACACTCTTCTTACAAGCACGAACACGATGAAAGATAGAACACATTTGTCTTGCATTTTGTCAACAAACAAGGAGTTATTGTTAGAGTCTTAAGTAAACAGTGTTGGGAGATATTAAGACAATAGATACATCAAATTTTCCATTCTACACCTCAATGTGAATATATATATGTAAGATATTTATCCCAGAATTTGTTTACAAAAATCATTTTGCAATCTGAATATGATGAACCCCCCCCGAAAAAAAAAGAAAGAGTGGTTCATGTCATTGATTTAGAATTAGCTAAAACAGTGCTAATACCCCCAAAAGCTGAGCCCCAACTGCCCCTTTAGCAAAGCATTTGGCCTGGTGGCCCAACACAGAACAACACAGGAAGTATCTTCAGGTGCACTTGGTAACCAGTTTCAACTCTTTCAATCACAGCACTCGTGCTGTTGTGGTATTCAGAGTCACCAAGCTATTTCACAGCTGGCGATAAAAGATTTCAGGACATTTTTAAAATGTATGACTCTAAGTCATAGGCACCGAGCAAGACAACCATTTTCCTTGATATGTTTCATCCCTTTAATGCTATTGGCTATTATGTGTGAACTTGCTGTCTCGTGGCAGGTAAGGAATTTATTGGTGCTCCATTATTAGTGGGTGGCAGAGAAAGAAGTGCAAATTGCTGCGGTTTTCTGAGGATGTTACGACCTCCTCCTAGATTATGCCTTCTGACAGGTTTGTCATCGCTGTGCACTGATGTGCTCTATAGAGTGCTCTGATATCATTAGCTTCATTGCTCCTAATGTGTCTGCTCCCCTCAGCAGGAGGACAGGTCATATATTGTGCACATCAGTGGACAAAAGCCAAAAGCGAGAGATTACCGGATAAATGCCCATTCACTTGGAAAAGACAAAATGTGCTTCATAGAAATTAAACACAATTTTATCTAAAGAAAACTGTAGTGTTGCCAGTTTAGATACCGGTTGGCTTGCTAAGATGACCGTTTAGATGGTGAAATATTAAGCACAGCACTGTGAAGTAAACTGTAGATTTTATTGCAGGTTATGCAGGAGCAGATGGGTAAGCTCATAGCTCTCTTAAAGGATTAACAGCAGTCCTGCAAAGCAAAGTGTCTCTTTTGGAGAGGCCATCTAGGTCAGGCTGCAACAATAACAGGAGTAGTGGGATGTGAAGGACACCCATGACTCTTACATTATGAATCTTTGAAGCACGGAATACTAGTTTGGTATCATGGAGATGCACATGCCAAGTCGCAGCTTTGCCCCAATAATTTTACAGGTGTAGTCTGAGAGAGTTGCCATAGTCACTAGAGGTTACATCATGTCCCTGCTGCTTGGTGGCACACTTCACATCACCTCACCTATCGTCAATGACAGCCTGAATTTTATTCTTTGTAGTACTTTTGGTGCCTTAAAAAATCGGCCAACTGGCTTAATAATTTTTTTAGGGATCCCTGGAGGAAGAAAAAACAAGTACACTGTGCGGCATTGAATCATAACATTTGGCGGTCATCATCTACACAGCTTTAATGAGTGGCCTTCGGGTTTGGGATCTCTAACAAATATCTTACCACAACTTAAACCACCAGTGGTGTATCGCTCAGCCCCGGTGGTTGCTGCTTTATGGAAGCACACACGCTTCTCACAACAACTGTATATACCGACACAGATTATCTGTACCTACGCTACCATTTTTGCATTTGTCGACCATTTGCGCTACTGAATGCGATTTTGTTCATGTTGTTTATCTTATTCCATTTTAATCTTCACAACACAAATAAACATTGTTATGTGTTTGCTCTAAATCTCGAATTCAACGTACAAGCAATAGGCTTTGTGAGCATACACGAAGTGCTTTATATACACATAATATAGGTACATTATAATTGCATTTTGGGACAATGCACTTCAAAGCTAACCGGACGTTAGCCTTCTAAAAAAGTTTTCATCATTGCGAGTCCAACTTTTACAGCAGATGGAGGGAGCTGTAACTGCTGTTTTATTTCAATGCTAACGTTCCTCCACCTAGTTACACGTTACACGTTTTCTTCATCAAAGGAGAGTAAAGCAAACCAACAGTGATGTAGTGAATTCAGGTTTAACAATTCAACTTTGGATGTGTTTGTTTGGCATCTATTTTGTTGTCTGTCCTCTCATCTTGCTGTCATTCTCTGATAAAGATGAGGCAAAGACAGGAATTTGCTGAAGTTAGGAGAAAAAAAACTGCTGAAATGTGGTGTGGGGAATTACACCAATTGAGGAAATTCCTATTTTTCTGGGACCAATGAGAGTTGTAGGGCAAAGAAAGGTTGTATATTTTAGTTAGGATGAAGAGGGGAGCTGAAACAAGTGAATATTGCTGAAAGAGCGTCGTTCACATTCAGACACAGACAAAAGGTGGAAATGAAATAACTTCCTTTCATCAGGAAAACACAGCAACTCTTGACAGAATAATAGCAGCTGAGTAGATGGAGAAGGTCTGGTACTACTAACTCAAAAACACAGGAAACTGTTGTGCCGCCTGCTTGCCTTATTAAAAGAGAACAGGCACACTCCCCAAAAAGACTGTTCATCAACAGGGCCTGATTGTTTTATCCAAATGTAATTTTTTTTAGAGAAATAGCACATATATCTGGTAAAAGTGTGAGAATACTGTGGAATAATAGTGTAAATTCATTTTTTTGTCAAATTCAAACTGTCCCTTGTAGAAAAAAGATGGCTCAGTTACGATTTTTAAAGTGAACTTCCTTAGATCAATGTCATTTAAAGCAACATCCTATTTGTCAAAACAAATACAAAGAGATTTCTCAGATAGCATCCTTGTATTCATATGAGGTCATATTCATGAGTCCTTCCATACATTTCTTTATACTTTTTAGATGATTTTTAGATCCTAACTGACTTGAGGGTAAACATTTCATAGGCTTCGTTCACTCTCTATCTAATTTGTCAAACCTATTAGCTTTAAACAATCTTTGCATTTACTTGAAGTTAAGACTCGTGCTGGTTCAGAAGAAGACATGTTTTATAAGTAGTTTATGATGAAGGAAAGTAAAACACCTACATTCTTTGACCATTTTTGAATTGAAAAGCTAAAGCATCCAATTAAGCAAATGATTTCTCTCATGCAATTAGGTAATGTGTATATGTATATATGTGGGGGGGGCATTAGTATATTATATCAAGTTGATGTACTTGATGTTTAGAACTTGAATTATGAAAACGTCTCCACTGATTTGCTTGAGGCTGCTCTCTGTGCAGGCCAAGACTTGACCTGTTATTTCCTTTTTTATGTTGAGTTTTTATGTTCTCCCCCATGTCAGGTCTGAGCTCGTCACTGTGGATAATAATATACGGGTACAAAGGATAGGTAAAATATCTAATACAGGTTTTGGGCCAGTCTTAAAAATGTATGTCTTTATGTTTTATTTCTTTATGAGCTGGTAAAAAGGCAAAAAACTGGGGTGTTGCGTGTTTTTGGGTTTTTTCTGTTTGTTTGTTTTGTTTTTTTTTCCCCTGAAAACGTTCTCTAGTGCCTTAACCCAGGAGGTTGAGAGCCACTGATGTAGACAATGTTATCACTCTGCATGAAAAGTATTTAGATAAAAAGTCAAAGAGCACATAGTATTTAACCATTCGTGAAGCTTTGTAATTGTTTTAGTCTAAACTACTTAGTCTGAACACTACTTGCTCATTCTTTTGCACTTGGCATAGAATTGTAATTGCAGATAACCGTATCGTCGCTGATGTTGATACTTGACCTGTGCAGGTTATCATGTCTGTATACCTGGTTTCCCTCTTCCCCTGAATCAATTGTCTGTTAATCTCTTGCTCTAGCTTTCAATTGTGAGAAAATGTAGCCACTGCAAGGGCAGTCCTTTAATGGCTTGACCCCGAGTGGCTTTTTCTCATACGGACAAAAGGCAGTTAAGGAAATCAAAGAGAGGCATAGTAAGTGTGGAGAGCCGCTGGTGCAGCGGCTGGAAAAGAATAATATCACTGCTATTTTTTTGACCACAAATTAGTGATTGTTACAGACTGACAACCTTTGAAACCTTTACTCAGGCAGATTAGATTTAACTACTGGTGGTAGTTTATAATTTATGAAAGAGGTAAGATTCAACTCATTATCCATGTGATGCCAAACTTTAAATTTAAACAACTTTTTGTTTTTTCTACATGTTATTATTGCAATTATTATTAATAGGAGTGACAGTGGCACTAGTAAGAGTATTGTTAATATTAATTGTAGTTTAATTATTGCTATTCAATGGTAATAATCTTGGATGACACTCTTGTAGGCCTGCTCCGGCAGGCAGATTCAGATTTTCTTAACTGACTGGTTCATCTAAAAAAAGTTCAAGCCATTAGTCACCTGTTTTTGTAAGTTAATATTAATTTGACTTGGTGAATATCTATTTTGGGGGAAAACAAGAAAACAGTTTTCCTGACCTGAGAAAGAATATTACAAGTCACATTTGAACTTTTTGTTGCATTTAATATAAAATAATGAGCTTTTAAAGTATTGAAGTGTGTTGCGTGAGACTAGCAGTCCGTTAGCTTCACTAGCAAAAGTGGATAAGTTGGGAATCTATTGGCACAACTAGCTGGCACCCAATTGAAGCAAATATTTGGCTACTTGTATGTTTCAAATGGCAAGAGTTGTTTGAGGTCGACATATGTTTGCATGTTGACTTAATTGGGGTCGTCCTTTAGTCTCTCCACACTGTGGCCTTCCTGGCCAACGTACCATTAGAGAATTACCTCAGCAGTTTACCATGTGTTGCAATATTTGAGCTGAAGCAGGAGTTGGTGTCCCCTTTTTCACATGGTCATCAAAATAATGTTACTGCTCTTTGCTGGACAAAGTTCCCATGTCCTGGTTGTTCATTCATTGCCGATCATGCCCTGTCAGGTGAAATCAAGACGCTTGAGACATATTGCTGTCTGGTAACAGTAGGCGCCAGCTGGCCTTCCGTGACTGACTGAGTCACTTGAGTGTTGCAAGAGTTTGATATTTTCTTTCCTGTGACCAACTACCTTATCATTGGGTCAACAAAAATTTCTCATTGCTCAGCAGTCGGGTCAACTAGATGATGTATCTTTAGTCCCTGTTTGATGAAATATATTGTTAAAGAAATAAATTCTAAAAACAAAAACTGTTGAGGAAGAGTTGACAGCAACATCTGCATGTGATATTGATAGATATTGTTCAAGCCACATATACATCTTAATTAGGATGTGATGATCCTTTATTTAGTGTTGTGGACAAAGGGACAGAAATGCACCGCTCACCGGGCTGCAGCCAATAGGCTAATAGGAGATTTTTTAGGGTTTGATGCAAATGAGGTTGGGAATTTGAAGAGTCATCATGATTTTTCCCTCAGCCAAATCAAAAACTTGATTTGCTTAAGCTACTTTGATGTGTGAAGACTTTTTTTTTTGTCTCTCAACTGTTAGTATAATATACTCAAATGGCTCACGGTACATCCACAGTGGAAACTGACAATGCGATTCCTCTTATTCTCAGACCAAACGGTGTAAAGAGGTAACATTACCGTTGTTACAGGTGGATGTGTTGTAATACTGTTTTTCAATTTGGGTAAACGATTATGTGATTGGTGATGGTACTGCTCATGATAATGCACTTGGGGTGCTGGCCAAATGGATTGCTGAAATCCTTATAAATTCCGTATAGTTAAGTATCCACATTAACTCCTGTGTAATAGCTCCTTTTAAGTGTTGATGCAATGGTGTCCACGGTAGAGTTGTCTCTATCAGTAAAGATGTGACTACTGATTGCTTTAAGAACTGCCATTAGTAGATTTGCCCCTGTCTTATCTGTCCTCAGCTGAGAGGGAAAAGAGTCGCACCCCCTCCCAAATTTTAATAATATCCAATATAGATGAACTATCTAATTGATTATTATCTAATTTCACTATTAGAACTGCTTTAAAAATCAGTATTTCAGATTAGACAATGAGATTGCATACAAAGGCGGTTATTGCCTTCATAAATGTAATGGGCAGACATTAAATGGTTACGGACATTGACGTAAGCACTAGTAATGAGCCTCAAAGTGAAACTGCGAAGTATTACCAACCTTGACTTGACATGTTATTTTTACTCTGTGGTACATATTGAAGCTTTGATATGCTGTATGCTACATTATTCCTTCAAGGCACTTAATTAGCCTTCATGGAGACATTTGGCTCAAAAGTCCTTTGCTTTAACCGATTGACTTCATGATGTTTTACCTCTGTACAGCCTATCAGGAATGTCTATTTCTTTTTACCTCAGGCTGAATTAAGAAGTAAGTGTGTACTCTCTTACTTTGATATAAATGAAATGGACATGTTCTCTTTAGTTTTCATTTTAGACACGCAGATATCTGCGTTAATGAAATGTTTTCATGTTTTTGAAGGACAAACTATGGGTTGGTTGACATTGTTCACCCTGAGGGCAAATGTTTTCCATCACTTAGTTACTATTTGCAGTCATCTCATTAGTTCCTCAGAGTTAATGGCGGATCTGCTATCACTCAGGCCTCCAGGTATTTGACGTGATGCCACGTTCTTTGTGGCCGGATGCATTTGTGACAATAAGGCCTCAGCCTTTAAACTTAGGATGAACTACCTTTTCAGTGTCATCTCAACAATGTAAACATTCCTGATCTGGATATATCGGAGAAAAAAAAGTACTTTAGATATCTAATGGGATTTTTGCAAGTGTAAAAAGAGAACATAGAGTCATACAATGGATGGATGAATTGCCATGGTTATCAGACTTGAGTGAGTGTTTAACATCTGGATTTTCCCTTCCCCACTCATCCCTATTTTTTGTCTGCTCTCACTGAGACAAATCCCCACGCCTAGCCCACTGCTTTTATTAAATTCACCTCAATAAAAAAGCTCAGACAGGATTTATTAGGTACTCAGCATGGACGTTTAGTATTTCCCTCCGTTATTAACTGAAAATCAATAGAAAGCAAAGAAAATGGAAGTCATACAAGTGTTGTCGCCTTTATATTATGTTGGCTGTCGGGTTAGATTCATGACGGGGCTCCAGCGTCTGCAAGGTGGATTTTCTGCTTACATTGCAAGACCTAAAGTGGAAGTTATTCATTAGAGTAAGCCAGCGGTCAGATACATTTCCAGGCCCTTTCAGACATCTGTCTTGGTAAGATTCGAATAGAGTGAGAAAGGATGCTGATATACCCTGATAGAGATGTCAGACGCAACACACAGCTTGCTGGATTTATGATTATTTTGTTCTGGAGACCTTTTTTAACACCATCAGAGAGCCTATACCCTTGGAATGTAAACTGGAATAGCATTATGCTTAACCTTGTTCATGCTGTAATACATATCATTCATTATTTCACCTTAAAATATGCTCTGTTAATATATGTAATGTTGTCACATATTTACACATTTATTTTCTGCCTCAAATTTGAAGATTTAACAGATGAACAGCACAGCAGCATAGTGGTTAGCGCTGTTGCCCCACAATAAGAAGGTCGTGGGTTCGTTTCCCGGCCTTGCTCTGTGGAGTTTGCATGATCTCCCTGAGCCTGTGTGGGTTTCCTCCAGGTCCTCCGGTTTCCTCCCACCGTTCAAAGACATCATCTTTGGGTTAATTGGTGACTCTGAATTGTCCGTAGGTCTGAGTGTGAGTGTCCAGGCTCACCCAGTGTGAGCTGGGATTGGCTCCAGCACCCCCCATGACCTGGGAACGGATAAGTGGTTGAAGATGAATGAATGAACATTAAGTGCTGATTTTACAGTCTGACAAAAATCTAAATAACACAAAATAAACATGTTAAAACAATGCCACACAATTGTCATATCTCCAGGAAGCATTCAAATGGTTTGCTGAAGCTCATCCTGGACTGCCAAAGGTTTGGAGTTCTGTGCACAGTCTGGTAGGAAAGGTTATACATTTAATATGCTATTAAAAAACAAAAACAAACAAACAAACAAAAAAAAAACAGTCATTCAGTGAGTCTGTATGCCATGACTGGACTGCAAGCAATTCCATCATGAGTAAGTGGCTCTGTCTACATATTAGTCTTTTCTTTCGCAAAAAATAAAGTCTAGAAAAATGTTGAAATAAAAAGCTTACCCACCTCACTAATTTAATTACTCTTAGGACCTCCATGACAGTAATGTAAATATTCCATCATGAGGACCCAAGATACACAGAGTAATTACTTAAGGCTTTCCTTCACATCTCTCAAGGCTTTTTTTTTTTTTTTTTTTTTATTACCCAAAAGCTTTTTAACATTAGCACTCTCTTCCTGACAAATTAAATGAAATTTCATTACTCTAGCCATCCTAATGGCATGAAACTATCAGCTATTGTATGCCTGGTCTCTCTTCCCCGGCTTCCCTGGCAGATTAATCAAATAGTCAGCTTCAGAGTCAAACTGAGGGGCGCATCGATCCGCGAGTCTGTGTTTGTCTACAGTTCGTTCATGTTGGTGATCTGAACCTTGTGTGAAAGTCTTATTTATTGATCTCCATATGTTAAACACACACAGTCCATCACAAAACAATTATTCTGAGCAGAGGCAAATGTCTACCTGCTTCTACCTGTTATTGTGAACAGTAAAAAATATATCCAGATACAATTTTTAAGATTAATCTCAATAAAACAAATGCAATTAATGGCAAAAATATAACTTTTAATGCCTTTATTCCTGTTTAAAGGTTAGCCGGTCCTATAGAAGTACAAGTGGGGTATATTGAGGTTTATTTACCACTTAAATGTAAATAGATACAAAATGGAATTCAAAATATGCTTTAACAAGCACTCAATCAGAGTAAGGTGGGGCGTGCACCAATAAAAGGTTTCCATAGATTTGTTATAACCAGCCATTACCTATGATATTTAACACCTTTGGTTTTGTAAGGGTTAAGCTGCTTGGCCTTTGATCTCTCAGGGGTAAGGTCTTGGCAAAGCGCCCCTCCGCCACCTGAAGCCCTCAAGGGACTTTCAATCCAATTGCTAGCTAAGAGTGGATGCAGATCTCAAGGTTACACCTGAGTGTTCAAGGGCAGGTCCAAGTGTAATCGGCACTTAGATCATAGATTAATCTTATTTGCTATCTATTAGGCTTGATTCTTGCTTCCTTCTCTCCCCTCCCAAAGCCAGGATTACTGTGATAGTTTAAGATAATGGATTCTTATGGAAGAGGAGGTCAAGAACCATTCTTGTTTCAGAACCTGCAGATAATATGATTAATCTAAAAGCCTCTTTCAAAGGAGGTCCCACCTTCGAACGCCTAATTGGTAAAAAGGTATAGAATAAATCTGAGAAACTGGCTGTTGGGTGTTTTATTAATTACAATTTTATTCTCTCTCAAAGTGTAGCTGGTAGAAAATAGAATTTGTATCTAATTCATTTACTTGAAGAAGATCCACTCTGTTTTTTCATCAAGAAAATCAGCAGGGATATACAAACAGCATATATTAAATATGATGTTGATAATCTCATCTTCTTTAGCTTTTGGCCCTTTGTGTATGTTTTCTATTGACATATGATGCAATATATTGACATTTATGACTCTATTTTCTATATAATAATTGGCATTTCTTTGATACAAATACGCCGACATTTTGGTAAGATGAACACTGATTACGATTTTAAGCCATTCACAAAATGCTCCATTAACATTTAAAACCAGAAGCAAATGTGGGCACCATTGTCCATACATAGCACTAAAGGTTATGCAGGGAGATATATTGATTTCACTAAGTATAATCTCATTTTGATTCAAAATCTCTCCTGTTTTGATTTCTGCGGTAGCCACTAGCTAAAGAGATAACAGATAAACTCTGATAAAATATATCCAAATGTGGCAGCCTCCCTGATAACCTCTGAAGACACATTGGTTATCTTGTCCAGTCATCAGCAAGTGAATATTTATCGCATAGAGCAGGCTCATGTTCTTGCCCGCATGTTTACCAGTTTACACACAAGTTAGAGGTTTTTTTTTGTTTGTTTGTTTTTTTCTCTCAAGCAGTGTCAGCTGATGTTTGGACCAGAAGCATGTAAACCCTTCATATACTGATATACAAATCATCTATGTGTACATGGAGCATGGAGCATTGTTTTGTTGCCTTTAAAGTCTTATTTAATATATGAAGATGGAGATAATTGTGGTTGTGTGTGTTTATTCACCTTGTTTCTTGGCTGCTTTTCTCTCTTTACATGATGGACAACCCATAGCTGTGATAAGGGTCTTATCAGTTTGAATGCCTTCCTTCCAAATGACTCCTTTATTCATGCATTTGAATTCAACTTGCTTGTTTTTTGTCTGATCAACTTTCCAAACCCGAAACATCCCGATACATATTTTATTAATACGGAGTAAAAATAAAGAAAAACAGCAATTTATCACACCAGAGCAACTCGAGTTAGGGAATGTTTGGCATTTCCCCCAATATCGAGAAATTCATTTTTCAAAATGGTTGCTTTTGTGAACAATCACTAATTGAGTCAGCTGTATTCATGATTATGAGCCCCCTAACAACTTTAAGTTGCAGTTCAATGCCACATTTCTGTGTATATGTCTATGAATTTAACATTACGTAGGTCAATTCATTCATGTTTTCATTTGTTTGTACGCTGCCTTATTAATGAAAATGAGTTGTTCATAAGTAAAATATATCTCAATAGTTAGAAAATCTTGGAAATCTTGAGTATTGAAATGTTAGTTCCATTTCAATGAAAAATATAAATGACGTTGCATATTAATGCCGTGTCCTTTCAACATCAAACTGACCATTTAGCAGCACAAGAATAGGAAATCAATTACATTGCGAAAGACTGTCTGCTTGTATGTTATGAAATAGGGACATAACCTTTGCAAAGATAGATTGAGGCCTCATTTCCATTTTCACCTGATACTGTCACACCGCTGTGCTCATTAAAACCTGTCTGTCACCCTTGCCTCTCACAAACAGACCTGCTTTGTTTTCTCCATTTATCATTGTCAGAGTTGTCATGAGAGTCAGAAGTACTCACATCTGTAAATGACTCAGTTGTTGTAGCCACTGCAATTAGCAGTCAGATTAAATCTCCATAATTGTTCATGATTTTCTGAGGAGGAATCAATAGGTCATTGATTGATGACACTATTCTAAGTTAAAACTTCATGGCATTGCCTCAAGCTCAGATACTTTGACACCGGTATACACGATACACGCATAATGTATTCCTGTGATACTTCTATTTCGCTAAATACATGTTATTCATTTCTTACATTTCCAACTGTGTTTTTGATCAGCTCACAGTATGAATTTTATGAATTGACTTCTTGGTTGCAAATGACCGTGATGTAACCACCTATGTACATTTTTTTTTTTTCCAATCAAAGCCACCAGTGGTTGAAGTGAGAATTGCATTCAATAGTTTATCTAATTTCACTTGTTTATTAAATGTTTCTACAGAATAATGGATCCGCGTTTTTGTGCAGCAACAGCTCTTGTCTTTTGCACAGTAAATTATGATCTCAGCTGTTCCACACTGCTCCTCTATCAGCACTGCAGAGAGAGTGCAGTGCTAAAAGAGTTAAGGGGATAACTTTGATTGTTTTAACAATATCAGATGTTCATTAATTCATGTCAAAAATTACAAAAGAAACATTTTGTCAGTCTGCCAACCAAACAACATATTTCACATATTTCACGTGTATAGAGAGACCATGGTAGATATGAGGTTTAAATATTTTCATGATATTATTCATTATCAGGAACCATTATTAACTTAACTTTGGTTCACAGTTATAATTATTCTGGTGATTCTCTTGATGTGACGAAGATGTTGTGTATTTAATAAGAGGAACAATTTATACAATTCACAAGACAGCATTATTCAAAAATTTTTAGTAAAAAAAATAGATAAATCTTTGTTTTCAGCTTAACTTTTATTACTACATGCAAGATAATGTAATTCTGTTACTGCTGCCTCAGAGTTTTTCCCCATTTTCTCAACAGACTTGCAAATTTTTTTCCTCAGTCAATCTTATTAACTGTAATTTTCCTCCATATAAGGTTTATATTTTGTGCAGCATAATCATTGCATCAAAATGAAGTAGAATATGCTAATGACTCTAATTGGACTACTAATAGAGACTGTTTCCCCAGCTTTACGCTTTTGGGGGGTCTGTGTAATCAGTGTAGACAGTCGTTAAGGGAATGGAGAGGCAACTAGCAATGTCAGGAGAGGGCCCAGGCGGTTCCGGCTGACACTACCCCAATCTTCTAGGACCCATTAAATGGCAGTTTCAACACATTACCAACCATAACATCCTTGAATATCACTGATTTTATTTGCAGTATCAAACATTTCATTTCACGCACCATTAATAGAAAAGTGCTGAGGTTCTAATGCTCCCAACATTTAGTAACTACCTGGACTCAGAGAACCAATTAACTCCGGCGACAACATGGCCAATTAAACACACAAATAGGTGAGTCCAGCACTGGTTACTACCCTAGTAATTTACTTTTGAATAAACCCAAGCAAAAATAGAAAGTCAGTCATGGGTTGACCAGTTGATTTGCAAGGAACAGAAAGAAAATGTTCAAGTAGAGACGGAAGATAAAATACTGTATCTGCAATTTAGGACATATTCTAGGAAAAATGTGCCATTATGTATTACTTGTATCCAAAAAAAAATGGCAATTGAATAGCAAATTGGATGATAATAGCATAGAAATGAGAACAAATTTTTCTTTAATTCAATTTGACATAAATAAATAAATTCCTGTTCAACTGAAACTGTTAATTGGAAAACTGCCAGAGTGATGAAATAGAAGAGTACATTACAAATGAAAAGTTTGACTGTGGTGTCACGAACTGTTTGAATACAGTTTAAATTTCAGGAAAAAAAAAAAATCTTTTGACCATTTAAACAATTTTAGCTTTGTATTATTTACATTCATTGCACCACATGGTCAAGAACTTTGCTCATGATGTCCAGTAATTCTCTCTTAACCATTTCCCAGTCCTTAGACCAATAGCTGATATGAATTGAGGTGTTGGTTTGTTGCTGTGATCTTACCACTGTAACCTCCCCACCTCATCTAAACTAGGTAATATTTCTGTATTGATTTTTCTCGGCTCTGGCAACGGTGCTTTCATTGGTAGCCAAAACATATCAATACACAGCTGATGAACTCTTACGGCAGAGGGAAGCAAAGAAAAACAAGTTGGGTTGTTATTTATGTGAGTCATGTCATATCATAGCTTGATAATTGGTTACCAGAGCCATTTCCTCTGTTCGGGTTAGGAGTGTGAGGTGAACCTCGACACTTAATTACTTCTGGGATTCAGCTGACTGACCACCAGTGTTATCAATTTATTGTAACACCTGTGTCCATTGAAATTTTTTTTAAATAGGAAGACCCTAAATAAGAAGGTACCACAATGCTTTTCTTGTAGTCTTTTCATCACAGAAATATCTTAAGCTTGTGTTATTAAGTTTGTTTTTGTTTGGTTTTTTTTCTAAGCAGGCAGGGGATCATGCTATGAACAGAACACTGACAAGTTAATCCATTTTATTCTTGTAATGTAGTTCAGCTCCCGTCTTTTTACTCAGTTTTTACCCCTGTTGTGCTCTCCACTACTTCTTGAGGGTAACGTTACGCTCTTGAGCAGCTAAATGTTTCAGTAGCAAGGTGCTAATTTTGTCAATCAATTTTTGTGTGTTTGTGCAGTGTGGGTTGTGTGCTGAAGTTCATTTGCAGACGACGGCCTGCTTGTGGACACACAGTAAATGAAACCAACAAGCAGGGGATAAGTAATTCAGAAGTGCGGTTTTACGGTTAAATATATCCAGTCTATTCGGCACTTCCCAAAGGATTTTAGTGCTCTCCTGAAAACTTAGGTGTAGTCCCAAAATGCTTAGTGTCACTAAGACCTAATCATTATCAGCTGGTTGAAGTTAACACGCATCATTGGATCAGTGTTTTGTGGGGGGGGGCACACACACACAAGAGTATCAATCAATCAAATAATCACCAGTGTATTTTGATGGTGCTAGACTTAATAAGAGATGCAATCACCTCACCAGTAAATCGAAACAACCCAATAACCCTGGAGATCAGGGTTTGCACAACTCTGTTACTTGGCCTCTAGGAAATGCAGTCATGCAGCGCTGATGAAGCTGGAATATTCAAGCCGTCTGTCAGCAGAATTATCCATAAAACCATAAATGCCCACTTCAGACCCTGCATTGTTCAACAGTTCATTAAGTTTCCATTAGATAATCAGCAACTATAAAAAAAAAGGAGGAAAAAAAAAGAAGAAAATCAGCCAAGACCACGATCTTTCCCAAAACTTCATTACCTTTGAGCTTCCTAAACAGAACCATGAAGGCATTTAATGAAAACAAACAAAGTACACTTTAGAAACGATCAGTTGGTACAACTTGAGGCTACTTTTTTATTTGTTATTATTAATAATGTTAATGTTACGACTCCTTAATTGAAAAAAGAAAAAAACGTAATCCACGGTGTATTCAATTATTTTTACAACATAAATATTGGGAGTATTAAACATGCTTGGTGTTTTGTCAGTGAGGGGTTATAGTCAGCATTGTACTAAACAGCCTCTGATCACTGCAGCTGATAATGACGATGGAACCGGCAGAATGAAATGTTTGTCTGCATAATTTAGAGCACATCTTAGGAAAGGGGTTTATGTGCGCAAGCACTACTCAATAAGGCTGGCCTAGATTTACCTACTGTGTTTGGAGACAAATTGGTATCTTAGCCTTCACTGGTGTATTTTATTTATTAATCATTATTTGTCTGTTGAGCATGGATTACAAGGAAAAAATTATACAAGGTATTTTTTTTTTTTATCAGGCCATTCATGCTTGAGAGAATAAAACAGGGATGCACATCTTTCTGTTTCACTCTGACTCTGCTCACTCTGCTCTGCATATGTGAATATATGATAAGACCAAGGCTGTGAGCGGGGCATTTTAGTATTGTTGTTCTAAATACTTTTGCATGCACAAGTGAAGTCCTAAGATTGCGAGAACCCTTCACTGATTACAATGGTGATGAGTAAAGTGCTCAGAATGATAGCATCCTCACAGTTTGACATCATTACTCTTCACAGCGCACATCAGCATGACAATAAGTAAGTCACCATCCATTTGGTTTTATTCACATTTTGTGTATTTTCACCTAAGTGCTCATGTAAAAAAAGCGCAAAACTGTTTCCCATTTGCTGAAAAAGAGGCTTGTTTGGAGAAATTGCACAAGGAGGGACTGAAACAAACTTTTTTTTTTTATTTAAATATGGTAATATTTTGGGATCTGTTTTTACTTCCTCTTGCACTTGGTTCACTGTCAGAAGTGTTGATGCAGCATTGGTAAACTGCATTATTTCCACCCACTGTTGATGGATAAAAGTACCACCTTTTATATTTGGTAGTCTGCACACAGTTAGGGATAATTATAGGTGCTTTACTTCATGGAACTTTGGTTAATTTTTTCAGTGGTTGTCTGGAAATTTGCGTTTCTTGGAAAGACAATTATCAACCATGTAATCATTGATGTAAAATCATCACTTGGAGCATTGCAGTTATTTGTAATCACACCCCTTAAAACCTCACTCTGCCCCTCCTCCTTTCCCTTAGCCTCTGTCTTTTACAGACACAGTTTTATTCCATACGTTTTCTACACCTCTGGGGTAGACATCTAGTAGTATGGCACCTTATTGTTTAGGAGCAAAGGGGTAGCCAAAGGCCAGGTAACTTGGATTTGACTGGTGTATTCTCTTGTCCCACAGGACATGAGATACAAATCAAGTTTCCTTGGCCCCATTGTCCTCTCCACACTCCTCGTCCCCTAAGGGCAATACGGTGGTATGGAATCCTTTTTCTTTCTTTTTTTTTTCCTTTGTATCGCTGCTGCCAAAAGCATAAGGTACATACATTTCCTTGGGTAAACCATCAGACATTCAGGCCCAGAGACAGCTAACATTTTGATTTTAAATGGTGTTTACTTATCCTGATAGTGTAATAATCAGTCGGACGGCTTCTTTGGTTTAGTTTCCATATTAATAAACACATTGTTTTCATTATCACACACAATGTTTTGACATTCAACTCTAATTCGAGTGGCTTACCTGTCTTCACTTCGTGTACACTCCACAGTAGTTCACAATGAGTGAATTATGCCCTTATGTAAACCAGTGTACCCAGATTCCTTTGAAAAGCCAGCATCTTAAACCACACTGGTATACTTATTGGCAGGTTGGCTGATTTCACCACAGAAGCTGAATCTCTTTTCTGTGTCTTGTTGACCTTTCCCAGTCTCAATGAAATCAGCCTTGACTTAAAAACAAATAAGCACATTTCACCTCCTGTTAGTCCGCAGATCATGCAGGTGACCTATGAACTTAATTTTCTATCCAAACACATATTCATAGTTGGCACCCTTTCCTTCCGTGATGGGAAGTGTCACAGGTGTTGAAGTCTGATTGAAATATGATAATGTCACTATCCTTGTTCATAAGTCCTTTTACAATGAAATGAATAGAATATCAGCAAAAGCTAACAATTTGACGAACCTATTTCAGTTATTTATGGACAGTCACAGACAATAATGCATGTTTTGTTTTCCGCAATACCTGATGATGCACCAACAACAGTGATTGTATATTTTTAATCAAACAGCTGTATATCGGACAGAGTGCATGCTGACGTCTCCCGGGAAGACAACATATCATCAACGGTCAACAAAGACAGCTTTATAGCATCATGCTTTAGAATACTGCCAACCAATTAGCTAAGAAATACCTTTATACATAATTTAAATATTTTTCAAATCTCCTGCCATGCAGGCAGCCATTTGTCTCTACTCATTTCAATTAAGTGTGAAAATATTGTCGTGGTTTGCAGTCATCTGTTTCTCTGGTATCTGATCAAAGACATTTGCTTCACTACATCACTAACAACTTGAGCTTAACTTGTACTTTAGAGTGCAGTAAGTGTGTCCCATATAGACATTAAGTGCTACGTATGCATTATGCTCTACCTTGATGAATCAATCTCAATTACAATGTAAGGGACCGGCTCTTGAAATGTATTTAGGCCTTTGTGAAGTTGAACTCAAGAAAAACTTGCTGCTGTAGTGTAGAGGGATGAAAAACCATTGTCTTAATCTCCTGAGCAACAATGCATCACCCGTCAGGAATACTGAGAATGGAGGCCGGTCGACTGATGGATCCCACCGCAGTGTCTCTAACTATAGCCCTGAGAGCACCTCATTAAAAAACTTGACAGTCAGCTGTGATTCCTATGACAGTAGACTAATGGCACATTACAATCCATAGCATTGTCCAGATGAGAGCAGAATGGAGTGTTGCACAAGCCAGTTGTCCCTACCTACCTACCTACCTGTCACCTTCTCTTGAACATCTTGCAACATTTTTGTGTGAATGGTCTTTTGTGGAGTTGTGGAGTAAGAGTTGCCAAAGAGTGTAAAATTCTGTAAAATAGACCACGCTGATGTGACGCACATAAATACAACAATTTGTTAAAAACGAAACGGGGGACACAAAGGTTTAAAGGACTATACTGTACATTTCTGGAATATATGGCTACATCAGAGTGCTATTTGCATTTGCTGGTGATTTAATCTACTCTTAGGAAAATTTCCTTGAGTACTTAATTTGATCATACGGGGCGTATCACTTAATATTAATTGCAGGGTCACTGCAGAGTCATTGTGTTTAGGAAGTTAGATTCAGACACGGCACCTGTTTCTTGTCAGATGAGGCAAACAGTACAGCCCTTTAACCCACCTTCCACCACCATCCTTATCAGCACGTTTCCTACAAAGGGTTAATTCAATCATGTCAAGGTTCTCTGCTCTGTTGCTTGCCTCTACCATCATACTTTAGGCGCAGCGGAGCGTCTCCCCATTGATGGCACCTTTGGCTTCACAATAGAAGCTAATTTGTTAGAATCTTTCACAGGTCAGGGGCTGCTTAAAGGCGAGGAGGGCGCCTTGGCCACCAGAAAAATAAAGCCATCCACGGGATTGGTGGGGGCAAATTAAATGCCCAGTCATTTTATGACCATGGACATACAAAACATAAATATCCATTTTCTTTACTTCAATACAGCTGATGAGATCTTTCCAGCCATCCCAGTTAACACAGGTTAATAGATTGATTCCAGTGACATGGCTCATAATGAACAGTAAATTGTTTTATCTCTTAAGCCTTATTTGGTCAGCCAGGAAAACATATGAGGTAATATGGCTGAGGCTAAATGGAGCGTATAATAGATCTCTCACTAAGGCATAAGGATAGGTTGATGGCAGGGCTATGATTAATGAAAATAATAATGCTCTTGAAATTGAAATTTTTCAATTTTTTTCTGGCCCTTTCAACCCTTTCCCTGCTGTGGTCATTCTGACTGTTCATGCACAGTGTGATTGATGTTTGATTGCCAGCATCTTTATTTGTCTGTTAGGTCCTTTTTATGGAAACTCTGCTCTGGCTGTGATAGAGATTCCAGCTTACGATGAACTCTTAGTTACTTCAGTTAGACGTGTGTAACAAATGACAAAAGTATATGGCTTCATCTGACTTTATTTCACTGTTTGCGTGATACAGCCCAAATGAAGTGATTGTAATTTTCAAATTAGAACATTGGCAGAAAGTTCATGATAAAGCAAACTTTTTTTTATCTGCCGTACTTTAATAAAGCTGACCACACACTTTTTAAAAATTGTATGTTACAGGGAGCAAACCATTTCAATTTTCAATCTCACCTGGTGTTTACTCATTTAAAGACATCACTTCAGTGTTAAATCCTGACTCCCTTCTTTGGAACCAAAGAGAGGGAGAAAAAAAACCTTGCAAAAAATCAATTACTTTTAATTCTGCACTATTGATATGCTTAGATAATGCAGCAATTGAACTGTGCTTCTGCCAGTGGTGATGAGGAGCAGTAGATGAAGAGTAATTGGGCCCTGACCCTTGTGTGCCACAGCCACCATATCACCCAAGCTTCCCTCGGCACATTCTCTTCTACAAACAGCAGGGCTCATTTTGCAAACCCTCAGTTGTGGCAAGGTGATAAATTACAGTTCTTAACTATCATTGATTAGTCAGTGTTTCTCCACTTTCTGTGACAACTGTTCAGTCACTCTGAATGGTTCTTAAAGGCACATTAGAGAGAAGAAAGCATACAGTTTCCCCAACATTGATTAAACCTGCTTGTTGCTAAATAAAGACAAACTGACATGAACTCTGCTTTGATAGCCTGTGACCGAGTACAGACAAAAGACCCAGATCATGTAAAGTATTGTGCTCCTGCTGGTTCTCTCATGGTTTGGATTAAATGGAGCCCAATGCAAGTAGAAAATCACTTAGGAACTCCTGTAAACTTATTGCTTAGTTTTTGGCATTAGAGTTTAACATTTTATTAATTTGAATTTTAATTCACGCTTGGCAACACACACTTGGTAACAAGATCCAGTCCTGATATCTTGGTTAAAACACAAATTAGTATATCTGGCGAATCACATTAAAGGAGAGTACCAGGTTGCAAGTAGAGTTTAAAACTTAAGATATGAAAGTATGAAAAAAAATTCTCTTAGAACAACCTGTGGACTTCAGTTGATGGACATTTACTACAGATGTCTCTGATTCCTATGATGAATCCTAATGACCATGGAGATCTGCTTACTATTTGTCCAGCACCACCATTCTTTCATGTTTCATGTTCCCGCTGGGATGACTTGTAATAACTTTCTTGTAACTGGTTTTATTATGTTCGGATACTTGTGTGAAGAAATCCCACGATGTAGTGGAAAAGTGCTACTTCCTGATAGTGTAGACAGACCTCTCCGTATGTTGGCAGTAGGACAACTGAGCACTGAGGTACCTGCTTCAAAGTAACCCCAAGAACTTCCTCATGTTAGGTCCCTACAGCCTCGACTGACTCAAAAAATTAACCGATCCGCTGGGGACTAGTTGATGGTATTGATGGTGAGACAGGGACAATGTGATGATGGGGGTATTTTATAATAAGGATCCGTCAGTGATGTGAGTGATTTTGTTCATCTCTGTGGCAACACAGTTAGTGCAGTTCTTGTTTGACTCCAGTGGTGTTTGAATTTGAGTTACAGTAAGAGTCATGTGACGACGAGGTTTTGGCCAGCAGAAATGCGACCGACCATCATGGTTTTGCTCGTATTAAGATGTGCCACTAAGTTTCATTCACCACGTTTGCAGACAAAATCAGTTCCAGTTTCCCAGCAAAGTCCCACTGAACGCTTTCGCAATTGTACATAACACTTCATTGTAGTTTGTTTCCAAGCACACAAATTAAAAGGAATAATCATGTGTACAGTTAAGAGTAGGGCCTCCACTGATACAGAAATGCTTTTTGACCTGATGGTTGTGACAGAAGTAACTTCCTGGTGAGCTTGTCAAGTCTCTAGATCCTTGGAGATGAACATGTGTTGGACTGACCCCCCCCCCCTAAAAAAAAGATTGAAATACTTTATTTTAGTGTTACATATTAGTGTGCACATACGTGCATGTATTTTTATCCTAGCCATATAAAATATTTACTTTAATGTTTAATTTATTATTTATTTAGGTTGCTTTATCAGTCATCAGTCTTTACTGCATCATTTTAAGAGATAAAGCAAGAAGGCATGGTGTGTGTGTGTGTGTGTGTGTGTTTTGAAAACCCAAGGAAACCAGTTTTGACATTTTTGTCAGCTTGTGACCCACTACTCATAGGACTGACCCAGTCCATCAACAAAATGTCACTGAAGACAAATCAAAAAACAAAAGAGATGAACCCTCATTTGAATAAGGATAATGTCATAATAGTGGCAGGTTGAGGAGTCTATAAGATGTTGTTGGAAACATTTCTATTGTCTCTGAACCTGATGTCAAAATGCCATGAGAGGTGTCTCCCTGCCAGGTCAGTATGCCTCTGAGGTCGGGGCTTTTGCCCTGGCCAGGGCTACAGGCCACACTCTCTCCAGAGTGGGCCTGGCACTGGTGTCATTCGGACATCATGTGAAACCGCAGAGCTGCGCCGCTATAACAGGGTTAAACTGATTAGCAATGCACTTGTGTTCAATAGGTCACAGTTTGAAGAACAAAAGTGATATTAAAGGATCTATATTTCTCCCTTAGTTCCCTAATACCATCAGTTCTTTTGACATACAAAAGTCAGCTCGAGATCCCTGACAGAAAGGTGCCATTTTTTTTTCTTTTCAGTTTATCCTTTTCTTTCCTTTCTCTGTGGATATCACAAATCCCTGGCACCCTGAGCCCAGTCCTCAAATTCTTAACCCCATGTCTCCCCCCTGTCAATATCTCTCTCTCTCTCTTTCTATCTCCACTCGTCTTTTCACTTTTAATTCTCTTTTTTTTTTTTTGGCTTGTACTCAAACTTCTGCTCTGTCTTGCAGTTTCCTTCTCACTTTCACCCACACTCATCCCTGGGAAATGTAGATCTTTTCCTGACAAGTTCCTCAAGAAGCAAAGCCTCTGGAGATCATCAGCAGAGCTCTGCCAAAAAATGCGTGGGAATAGTCTGGATGGGAAGGGGAAGGGACTTTTAATTGTTTTTCTTTTTTTTTCTTCTTCTTCTTCTTCTTCTGGAATTAGTCAGTGGGAAAAAAATCGGTGATTGTTCCTTTATTTACCTTACAGTGAGTCAGGTTTTAAACTGTGGGTGGCAGTGATTGCTTATATAGGCGACTCACTAGCATACTATTGTAATGTAATGTTAGCACTGATGTTTGGAAATGTTCTCCATGTGATACAAATTATGCATATTAATTCTACTTTGTATGGTATAAATCAGGCTACTTTGAAGAGGGCAAATTATGTACTCCTTGTGTTTGTGCACTCAGTAACGTGCCTGTATCAACAGCTGGAATAACAAGTGCTGTATTTTGGCATTCATTAGGAGCTGGGGGGATTGAGAAGTTCAGCTCTGAGGTTGAGGGTCAAAAAGTGTTGAAAAAGGAGAGAGCACATCTATTAACCAGCTAGCAATTTTTTAACAGAATAGGATAAAATATCTTGAAGTGTAAACATTACATTCATCGCGCTGTGTAAACAGGTGACGGGTTACAAGGCTGAAATCATATATTTGATGTCAATCTTAGGGGTTAAGAACTGACAGATGAAACTTTTATTTGGTGTGTCAAAGTAAAACTTAGAACTTTTATTTTTTCTTTTTGTATTTCCATACAACACACTACTGCTTTTAACTGCAATAACAGCTAAGTCCAACATAACTGTCTTCATCTGATAAATTGCACCAAAAAATGAGCTAATGAGCAAATATTAAACGTCATTCCATCAGTTAATGTTCTGAAATAAATTATTTTATTAGCTCTGCAACAAAATACTTTCTGGACATTAAAAAAAAAAGAAAGAAAGCAATCCTGAGGTAGTTAGTGCCAGATGTGGGGATAAATATTACAGCAGCACGAGACCAAATAAGGTCAAGTCTTGCTTACATTACGACCGTTTTATTTTGCTTTTATACAGTATTTGTGACCGTTGGTGTAAAAATATTTATTTATTAAAACTTGTAGATTTTATTCTTACGGGTTTATTTGTGGAGTGGCCATAAAATATTTAATATTTTTTATTCTGCTCTGATAGCATCAGTAAGATACAGCAATACGAACCATGTCAGCCAGATATAGCTGTGGAAGTTTTAAGAGGTAGACACACAAATAAATGCTGTTAACTCCGGAGAGAAAATCTCATGCTGCAGTTTGAAATAGTTCACTGTGTTGTTGCGCAATGTCAGTTAGCATCTTTGTTCGGTGATGGACATAAAAAGGCATCCATTGTTCAGACACAATAAGCCTCCATTCTTAAAGCAGATAAGCATAACAAAGTAAAAGTAGGGGGCCGTCAAGCATCCAAAACTAGAAGTGTCCAGGCAACACTATTTACATATTAGCCTCATGGAGGGAACAGCTGAATAAGTTGTATTGATTAAAAGAGCCTGACAATCACCCACATCTCTCCTTTTGAGTTCATATTATTAAAGTTAAAATGACGGTAACAATGATAATGATAATAATAATAATGGAAGGCAGAACTGAATGTGTGAGCTTAAGTGTTCATCTACCTATTATGATCTTAGAGTTACTATTTTGTCATTATTGGCTTCGCTACTTGTGCATACACATCTATGTCGGTTCATCAGGACTAATTATGTTTCAATAAATCACAAGCAAATTAGGGAGAACACATTTGCCTCCTTTAGTAGCTCACTTTATTGTCTTTACATTTCAAGAGGACTTGATTGGTATTTCTATTACTGAATCAGCTACGTGGGGGGGCTGATTACTTAACAGAACACTAAAGCTAACAATGGGGTAATGTAAACCCAGGGAGGTAATGTAAACCAAGGTAGGAATTGAAAGCCGAATTCACGTTTTCTAAAAATAGTGTGATTACTAACATTAGTTTTTGTTTGGAGGAATAGAAGAAGAGGTGAGAGGTGCATACTGGGTGTGAACTAGTGCCTGGGAATTGAATCGCTGCTCCACAGGACGCAGGGCGGCTGGCTTGTTTAGCTGGATGTGATTTCGAGTGGCAGGAGGGGTGTTGCCTGGTCATCAACACAATGAGATGTACTTTTTGAACATGACTATTAGGCGATCATGACGTCACTCAAGTCCAAACCATTTACTGTCCATGCCTGTAGATTAAGATATGCCCCCCCCCCCCCCCTTTGTCTGAAGTCAGTATGTAAGAACGTGCTTCTCAAGTGTCTTTGTATGTTTCCAAAAGCAGAAATCAATTGCTTTTATTTTATTTTATTTATTTATATATTTTTTGACAGGTGAGAGGCAAAAATGCTGCTTTTGAATCTTCCATGAAAGACAGCAGCTCTCATTTATCATGTGAATGGTCATTACTAATGATTGGTTCATTTTGGGTTTGGTTTTGTTTTGTTTTTTTTTTTTTTATAACGAAGTCCCAATTCGTTATTCCAGAAGTGACCATTACCCTTGACTCAACTTGCAGCATAATAAGGTCCCTTGTGTACAGTCCTATAAACATTTGACTAAATGCACTATTAACATATTGAGCAAACAGAAAAAAACAAAGAAACCCAGGAGTATCCTATTGCAGGAAATAACTAGTCTCATTTTCTCTGTAACTGATTCCAGGAAAGCAGCTACATGAGAGAAAGAAGTCAAGCAGTGGGATTTAGAGCACTGAACAAGATAGATTCTTCCAAATTCTAATTGGAGAACAGTTGATTTAATTGGTATCCATTTGGCTGACAAAAGAAAGCAAGAGTAGTGGGCAGGCAGGAATGCCTCTGGGGCCGATGTGAACATGAAGTGGCTCTGCTCAACGCTCAGGGACGGATCACTTCCAAAGACAAACCGTGGGAGCTGGCAGGACAGATTGCAGTGGGAGGGAAGGGGGGGTGGGGGGGGCGACCAAATTCATGGTGGAGTGAGGAGCTTTCAATAGAGAGGCATCTTTATTTGGAGAGGGAAGCCATTTTAGACGCAAAACTGAACTCCCACTCTGGGTAGTAATGTGTAATGTGACTCTGACCCTGAGATGAGAGAAGTGGATATGGTTCAGCGGGCCTTGTAAAGGCAAGCTTTGGTGACAGACACATCTAAATTATTGTGACCAAAACAGATTGTTTGATTCACAAGCGTCAGGGAGCACATTAAGATATTTGTAGCACTAATTAATTTGATATGGATGAAAACAAGTCTGATTTCTAAAAGATGAGCTTAAACCCAGAACCCATTTTTTAGTCTACAAATAAGCAGCATCAATTACGTTATTTTCTTTAGAAATGCTTGAAGGGCAGTCAATAATAATTTCTGTACAAATGTGGCAATGGCAGTCATTATGACTTGGCCTTCGCAATAGCCTATCAGAGACGGGATTTTGTTTTCATGTCAAGACCTAATCACAAAGCGCTCTTTCTTTCTGTGTGTGAGCTTGTGTTGTCTGTGGATGAAAAATGTACTCAGAGGTGTGTTGTACTGTAGCTCGTGCAGAGCAGAGAAGGGAGAACCCAGGTGTTGGAGTGTTTTTACTGTCTCTGTAGAGAGGAAGGGTGGGAGAGCGGGGGCAGATGACCTAGAGGGGGTTCTGAGGCAGGGGCCGTGCTTGGGAGACCTTCACAGCCTGCCTCAGGGGGATACAGCCACTGCTTATCTCTTCCTACACTTTTACTTCTTTTTTATCCTCTTCCACAGTACTGCTTTCATTTCCCTTTCCTCTCAGTTTAGGAGGACGAGTACTCCTGCGTTATTTCCTACCAGCACCGCCCATTGTATTATCTGCTGACACGCATATTCTGAAGAGTGGAAATGCTCCTTTCTTCTCTCTTACACCAAATATTTGAACCTGGCTGGATTATAAATCTTAGTTTTGAAGTACCCTGGGATTAGTAGGTCTTTAATCATTTAATGATCATTGCCCAATTTGGAGCACAACAGTCGTCCACGCAGAAGACAGCCCTACTCAGACGTGGTATTATGATAACATTATAATGGTTCTACACAAGACCCCTTTTCCTGTATTCAGTTTGAAAACCTGGTTACAGTGGCTCTTTTCCCGTAGGGACTACAGTAAGTTTTAATCCTCCTACAGTATATGACAAGCTTGCCCTCACCTTGCCCAGCACTTAAAGAAGCAATCTTTCAAAAAGTCCCCTTAAAGCCTATGTGAATTTGCGTCCGTTCAGAGGAGAGTGAAGTGTGCTGATGGAGAATGGGCCCATTCCTGATGTAAATGAAGAGATGCATATCAGTGTTAATCCATTGCTTTGTAGTCACAGCCATACCCAAAGTCTGTCTAATTTCCCTCACACTCCCTTTTGCAGCCAGAAGTGTATCGATCAGCAGTAATTGAAGTGTACTTGATAATCCGTAGGGCAACAGGGGAGAGGGAGACCCTCAACTCTCACATCGATGCACAGAGAATGGGGCTGTGGGGTTCTGTGTATTTGAGTGTGAGTGTGTGGTACGGGAGGAGGAGGGGGGGGCCTCTAATGTATGGGCGGGTAAGGCAACACCCCCCTCACGGCTTCTTCTCAGCTGATTAAACTCATTGAGAGCCAGACAAGTGGAACAAATAGATATAAAGGTTTGCCTGGCAGCTTACAGCCATTCAGATTTCTTCATCGAAACAGCCAGCACCATCTACGTGGCCTACTTTACGCTAACATTAAGCAACTGCAGTGACCGTCTTTAAATGAAACATCCATTCTGAGCCTCAGCGGCTGAGATATCTCAGGTGAAACTTTAGGAACATGAACAGATATGTTCTCTTTTTGGCCAAGTAAATGTGTTTGTGCTTTGAGCTTGTTGTTTGATACAGAAGTAAACACATTTTAAAATCAGAATGGTAACAAAACAACACTCTGGCGAATAAGACATTACTGCCCATGGCTCCAAACAACATATTATTCACAATCAGTGATTTCTATTCAATCGCCGAAAATACTCAAATTCTAACAGCTGAGAAATTTGCATTTCTCTCCTCACCCCATCACACAATTTGTTATCTTAACAGGTTGGCCCCTTTTTTTCATAACCCTGAGTGCATGTGTGCATGTGTGTGTGTTTGTGTGTTTCATTCAGCTTGTTTTATGATAATAATTTTGGGAATCCTAAATGCTGTTAACATTTGTCTTATCTTTTTTAAATTGATTGTCTGGTGTTATTTGAAAGGACAAAGTTATAGATTAAGGAGATTAAGATGCATAATGTTGATGATTAAAATCAGTGATATATTGTGTTCATATGTCTTTTTTACAAATTGTTGGGCAATATATGTCAGCTGTAACTCAATTTTCATATTTGATATATTAAAATAAAACTTTTGAATGAACACATTAGAATATAATTATACAATGAGACACTTTTCATGTACTTTGCAGCTTAAAATAACAACATATGTAAAAGAAGATTAAATCTGGAGAGTGTAGTCATGGAAATAATAACTGTTCTTTTCGAGGCGTGTTATGCAAGTGCAATAGAACAGTTTATTAGCAGTACTGATGACAGGAAAAACCTCCCTGGCATGTTCAAATCAGACGCCGACCAAAGTGATTATAGTCTCTCTGTGGATTCGGGAGCAGTTATTAGGCGACTGGTGGCATAATAAAGGGCATGCAGATTAAGGATGATTAAGGAAATGTCTCAACTGTAAATGTTATGAGATGAAATTGAGATATTGGAAGTCATTATATTATAACAATAATGATCATGACTGTGGTGTCTATGGATTTATCCCAATAATGATGTCGATAACTCTGCCTACCTACTTACCTATCGGCCCTTAAGTTTGATACTATGATACTGAAGCTAATTCATATCCAAATAAAAACTACAGAAAAATAAATTTTTGCAATTGTAAGCTTGGCAGCTCAGTTGCGTCATGGCCCCAGTGGTCTAATTTATCTCAGCCTGGTTGTGGGGTCAGGTGAAAGGACAAGACTGGAGTGTCCTCTTAAAGCTTATTTATCACTACTTTGGGGCACTTGTTCACTGCCCACTAAAGAGCTTTTACTATAAAGTTCAGGTCTTTTTTTATTTTTTTTTTAGCCCATTTACTTTATTCACCAGTGAGCGCCTCAAAAAATATTTTCCATGAAAGAGACAAAAAAAAACAGAAAACAAAAACGGATTGACTAGTTTTCAGACAAAAAATAAGAAAAAAGAAAGATGATTTTATCAACATCAAAAATTCTCTTTCAGTATTATTAAAATATACTGCTGATGAGCTTATCTGCAGAGGTCTACAAGAAGCATCTTAAAAAAGTTATTATATAACTGTGAGCTTCTGCAAGTGTATTACAGAAATATATTTGATATCCTCATAGCCGTATCCTGAACATGAGCATTACTGAAATATCTACAGGCTACACCCTTTTTAGGCCTTTACTTTTAAACCTTACACAGTGGAAACTCTGTGACCTGTCTGTGTCATAGACACATTGCCTACCGTACATACACACACATATACTTGGTTACACACATACACAAAGGGGGAGAGAGAGATGTTTCACAGTGTCTCACGTTGTAAAGAAAATAAGAAATAACCATAACTCCTTCCACTGCCAGCCTGCCCTGCATGACCCCTGTTTTAAGTGGGTAGGAGGTAATTGCTGAGGCGGTGTTACCCATCAGCCTACAAGTCCATGTGTGCCTTATGTGTCATCTCTATTTATTATATTCTGCACACTCCCTGGGCCTCGGTAATCAATTTCACAAGGATACAGGGCTGATATCAGCTGCCGTGCACATTATGAGGCGAGCCCTCCTCTTATCAAGTGCAGAATTGCCGGCTAGAGGTCATGAACAGATAAACAGGGATGTAACACAACTCCCCCACTCACCTGCCCCCCAGTGAACACAAAGGTGGGAAGGTGATGTTGTGAGGGGTGTACAAAGAACAAAACACCCAGCAAGGGAAAGGTTGTGACCTTTGTAAGGTGCCTCTTGTTATGCCCGACCTTCAGAATTTCATCATCAGTGCTTCTGTCTGCTTAATAATTTGGAAGCTCCCGTCTCATCTCTCTCTTGAGTCAGCATATGTGGGTGTGTGTATGATTGTGTGTGTGTGTGTGTGTGTGTGTGTGTGTGTGTGTGTGTGTGTGTGTGTGTGGGTGGGTGGAGGTGGGGGTGGGGGGGTTGTGGTTATGAGGCCTGCAGACACCCTCTCTCTGATTATCTCCAAGCACTCTTTGCAGACCTTTATGGACCAACCACAACTCCATCAATCATTTGCTGTGCCTTCTTACTCCTCAGGCTGCCCCATGTCCCACCTCACCATTGCTGGGCTAATATTGTCTAAAGCTGTGTCTGTAGTGGTATGTACTGACTCAAAAGCAAAGTGATTAGTTCTTCTGTAACTTTGGGCTTTAAACTACATATTCATAATGTCTGGAGGGCAGAAAATGATGTGTAGTCAAATCAGTCTCAGTGTTTCTCTACCAATTACAATTTTTTTCCCCTGTCTTCGTCAGATGGAGTTAGTTGTGAAGGTGAGCAGCCAGAGTTGGTAAAAGAATTAAAAAACTTATGTTTAAACATGTATGCAGCTCTAAAGTAGAGATGTCAGACTAAGGAAGTATTTATAGAGCTCATTTGTGGTCAGTGGACAAGTCGTGCAGCAGTAGAAATGTCATGCAGTTGCATCAGCCTTAGTAAACATTAATTATGAGTCCATCTTTGTTTACTCATCCCTACACCCCACGCTGGCAGCTGTGCATATTTGCCAAGAGGATTGGATCTCTCTGTGACTATATTTTGGTCATATCCCTATACTGTCGACCTTGTGTATTTGAGGGATGTTGTTATTAATTGCTTTAACGGGTCCGCTCTGTGATGCACATTAAAACACAGAATTAGCAAAAAAAAGACAAAACTTCATTAAAGGTTATCTATTGAGAAATAGTTTGTTTTGCACTCTTGTATTTTCCATATACAAAGTGAAGCTGTGGTCACCTGCCTTTTGTTGTAGACATGTGTCTGGCTCCCTCACCCTGCCCCCGCTGCACAGCTGACCTTGTGCAGCCTTTCCAGGCCAAAGACTTGATGAGTGTTTTTTTTAGCCCATCCCCCAACATCCCTCGGCATGTGCACTGCACATCCGCTCTGTCATTAAACCCTCCACCCGTGGCTTTAGGACCAACCATATGGTGCAGCTAGTGGAGTGTTGCAAGAAAGGCTTGGCTCTGATCATAATCTGATGAATCTTTCTCAGAAAAGAGGTTTTCTATGATGACATCACAACCAATTGTCTGGACAGCAATCTGCACTGTGTGTGCATGTAAGTGCCAGTGTGTGTGCATGCACATCTAAGTATCTTGCATATCATGTGTGTCATGCATGCATGTGGCTCTCAAGGCACATTAAAAGTGTCAAATTAGGGAGCAAGGCAGAAATCCTCAGGAGACACCTAAGTGTCAAACTGCAAGAACAAATTTGTCCAAGATATTCCTGTGGACAATCAGCAATGCATACGTTTACATTATTTATCTCCAATAAAAGAAAAGAAAAGGTGCACTTCTGAAAACACTTCTTTTGACTTCACTACTTTAATAGATATTTCAATAATTGTCAAAACTTGTACTATGATTTAAAATGTCTTAAAGAATTTAAGGGCCCTGGTACCTTTTGCAAGATGAAAGGTTGCCCTTGGAGTCTTTAGAGGCATGTTCAATAGCAGCACGAACAATAGTTGCCAGTTTCACAGTTAAGACATGACCAGTTGTCTGGCAACATGTTTAGTATGCAGCAAGCAGAGCGTATCACACACACAAAGATGGAAGAGATTTTCTGTGGTTCACACAATCCAAAAGAAGCTATCAATTCCCTGACATAAGAGTGAATGGATATGGTTTATGTTCAGGCGATGTTATCAGCATCCACATAGTAAATCCATGAGGGATGAGCAGGACGGTGAGGTTCATGCTTGTACTGCCCGAGAGAGAAACTGTGTAAATGAAAAGCCTGCTCTTTTTTGAGTTATCATGGGTCACAGACGTGTGTATGTGCATGTGTATGTGTATGTGATAAAGCGAGGGAGTTGCATGGGGTTTGTTATATAATGCTGCTGAACCAGTTTTTGATTTTTGGGTAGGTCACAATGTGACATCTCTGGTCTGACAGATGTGCCTATTGGAAAAAAAAAAAAAAAAAGAAAGCCTGTTCAAATTTTGTAAATCTGGTATTTTATAGGCCAAAGTGCTGTATTATGCAGTTGATGTCAGGTCATGTCGGTTATTATCAGAGCAGGGATTTTTCAATATTATTACTCTGTTTATAGCGACCTACTGACCCAAAAAGGCAGAAAACCAAATGTGGTCACAAAACATAAGCTCATTTCCCTTTGGAAATTGGAATGAGTGTAATATCAGCAGCAGCTTAAGGACAGAGAAATGTTCTCTCATAATTTGAAATCTGTACAATTAAATCAGATTCCATCATGATGAATGGGTAACTGAAACATTAAGATATAAAAATATCTTCGCTCTCCCTGTTTCAAAACACCACTAATGGTTTCATGAGTTGTAAGTTTCAAAGCTGCCTCTCACAAAGTTCATAGAGTGCATGCACACATAAAAAAAACAAAACATACGAGCATTTAAGTCTAATAGGCCTAGAGGCCTCTTGACTTTCTCATTTGGCTCTTTTGTGTATGTCAGAGTAAGGGGCAAAGAGGGAGCGCTGGGCCTTAAGCAGTAATTTCACCAGTATTGCAGATGGGAATTATTAATTTGTATCTGCTTTGCCTCAGTTCTACCATTTACTGAAGAGGGGAAAAGTGTCACTCTATTCAATTTTTGTGTTTCTGAAGTCTCTGGTCTCAAGCACAGCCTGGTCCAGGGTCGTGAGTGTTAAATGTCAAGCCTTGTAGTGAGCTGTCAAAGAGCAGAATAGGCCCGGGATGATTGATGACTGGAGAGCCTGAAACCAAAACCTCCCAATTGCAAATGCTACCTTGCGTCAGTCTTCTTACCCCCCACTCTTTCACTCCTGATAGTTGCTTACCGCACGGCCAGGGCAGCTCCCACATGCACAATCACACAGTCACAAACATTTATGCTCCAACATACTGTACCAACATCACTAAAAATGTCCTCTCCGCACACATCTAGGAGTTATTTGTAGAACCCTTGCGAGTTCTCAAACCATTTTAATCCCACAAAAGAAAAGTGAATTGGTGCTTTCAGTCTAGCGTTGAAGTTTTTAGTCATAGAGAGTTGTCAGAATCCACAGGTTTTGGAAATAACTTCTTCTCTGAGCGCTGATGACAAGATTATTAATGGCTCAGGCTATAGACTGCATCCAGCCCCATGCATATTCAGTGGAATATACAGATGGGCTTCTGGCTGTGAGAAGTTTCCTCCTGTCTGTTACAGGTCAATTTGTCAACAGCTCAGCGTCTCTGTGTTTGTCAATTTGCCTCAAAAAGTTACACAGTAAGGTGCATAATGCATTTGAAGCACATTAATATTAGCACAAATCCAAGATCATATTATGCAGTGTGTTATTTTTATTAATCAATCATATAAATGAAATCGTGAGGAGCTTTGTAGAACATGGAAATATAAATTCCCAGCGGGTCCTCATATGTTCAATGTAATTACTGTATATTGACAACCCATGGAATCCAATACAGCGCAAATATTTATGTCTGCTGGTGTGAGACGGCTTTAACAAGGAACACTTCCGATGAAGAGATCTCCCTGAACGCAGAAACGATCAAAGACTGTCATAGTATCACAATAGTTCCATTTGTCCTCCCTGGCAGAGACAGACATCCTGCTTACCGGATGGTTAATCAGAGACTCCCTCTATCATCTTCATCAGGATTGCCTTTGGTTTGGAAGAATGTGTAAAAAACGCGCTCACATTTCTTTATCTTCCCTTCTCCCACCACTTGTCCCCCCCACCACCCCAGATGCTATCTCTTCTCAAAGCACTGCCTCTTTAGCGGATCAACAAATGATCATTTTCCAACCCTTTCAACACACTAATTACAATCCACCGCAGCTTTCTGCGCCCTGCGAAGGAGGCAACGCGTAAAAAAAGTCAAAAGTAGAAATGAGTGATTCCGCTGTGACGATCGCCTGTTGAGGCAGATATGATCCTCCTGCACATGTCAGTCTGAAGTCCCCCATTCAGGCAGGCATCGTTTCCCTCACCTGAAGCGGAGAGCAGAGAGGCTGCTGTGAAATCACTGCGTCTCAACACCTGTCAATCTGACCCGCAGTGACAGGCCGCGCTCCTCCAGCCCACATTAATAACACAGATAAACATAAAGCTAAATACCAGGCCATGCTCTGTTAACTTTTATGTGCTTAAGAATGATTGGCTTTTTGCTTCACTACACCAGAGGAAAGGGGGGGGTGGTGGTCAAAGTACCGGGGAAAGCATATCAGTGTTTGGCTCCCAGTAGAAATCCAGCTCTGGGCCCCTTCTACCTGCCATGCATATGTAATTGTCAGTGTGCCCTCACAGAGGTTTACCTGCCACCTCTGTGGACATGTCACACACAATATGGACTGATATGGACTCTTCTGGCCTATCACGGTGGAAAGTTAATGCATCACATTTATAATGCGATTTAGTGGTAAATATCTTATAGCTGTCTTATGTGACATAAATACCTGTTCCTTTTGAAATGATGCTAAATGAAAAATACTGCATTAAAAGTCAAGGTGGATTTTATAAGTATTATGTGTAAACCTTAATATATAATAAAAAAATATTATTATATTTGGCTGACTACCTTAGTGTGTGTCTTCAAGTTTGGCTAAAAGTATAATTTATAAACTGATAGAATAGATGTTGTAAAGTTTGCTCTGAGATTAAAATACTCGTACTTTATTTATTTTTTCATAATGCCTCTATCAAGGAACCATATTTCACAGCCTGACATTTAAAAAGGTGGAATTGAAGGTCGTTAAGAGGCAGGGGATGCGGGCAGACGTCTGCAACTGTTTGTTTACCACACCGCTCATTGGTGTCAGACTTCCTGACATTCTTGTACCTTATCTGCGCTATTCTGAAGTCTGCAAACTGGTGCCAGTGAACTGGGGGGGTGGGGTCTGCTTCCCTGGAACTGCATTGCGCTCACACCGGGACTGAGTCCAAAAGAGCCATGCTTGTGCTTTTGAGGAGTCGGGGTCAGCAGAGATTAACCCATCTGATCCGACAGCGCTGGGAGAAATTTGACTGAGCGTGGAGCAGAGGTGCTGCAGAGGGCAGTGCAGGCCGGAACAGGTTCAGCCCCTGCTTGCTTATCTCTGGGCCCCACTGTCGACAAAACTCGGCTGGTCAAAGAGTGCTGAGAGTGGTGTAAAAAGCGTGTTTACAGTTCGGGGAGGTCAAGGACTTGAGGACAGATAACTATTAACAGAATAATGCCGCAGTCATTCAAAAGACAGGCCAGCTTGGATGCTGGTGTAATGTGAGCACTATTTTTATTTTTTATTTTTTTTTTGAGTAACATGAAAATTTAATTGTTTGATAAACTTTCAGGAAAAAAAAAAGATTTAAAAAATATTAAAAGTAAAACTTCAATAATGAGATTATTTTATATTTCCAATAATAACATAAATATCCAGACAACCATGACATACATAAATCGTGACAGCCAGGTGCATTTTCAGAAATATTGTATTATTGTAACACCGCACTATGTTAAATGTGACTTTCTTGCCTGTTTGTAATGGTTTCCCTTCATCGTCATCCTCGTCATTTCACTGTATTTAAATATAGACTCAAAGGCACATGTAAGCCAGCTGGCAGGGATGATAATCTCCAGACCTTGAAGTATTCCTTTCTTTTTTTCCTACCACATGAAGGATCAATTACACATGCCTGAGTAAATAGGTGACAAAAACACAGTGGAGTACTTTGCCCTATGGCGCGACGGGGCAGCTGCGAGGTTGTCAGTCACGACGATGAATAGTGTCACACACTTCTTTGAGGTCTTTGCCTTCTTTAAGGTCTGGGATCAGTCTTGGAACTTGGAGTCCTCTGTATCCATGCAGAATAACATTAGTGACAGGTGGTCTGCTACTTTAGTAGGAATTGCATCTCTGCAATAAACTCACTGAGGAAATAAACACGAGCTAATGGAGGGAAATTTCATTTCTTTGTCAAATTCCTCTCAGATTACTCTGCAGGATTAGAGCATAGTAAAACTGTTGTAGATGCCAGCGAGAACTAATGTTATTTCACTGAGTTTCCAGTGGCAGCTCGAACTGACATCTCCCCTTAAGGTTTGGTGACCTCCATTCTTGCCCGAACCTGTCTAAACATACTATCTTCACATTGTTCCAGGGGTTAGCAATGTGAAGCAGCTGTTTCCCTGTATATGAGTTCAGTCTGTAACCCTCACCCCCCATAACCCCCCCCCACTCTCACTCACTCTCTCTTAGATGCAAATGCATAAAAACATTTTTTTCTATCGTTCTCATCTGGATGTTTTGTCTCCTAATTTACTCCGACTCTGTCTCTTGGGAGCAATTATTGCTTTTGTCTGAAGTCAAACATTATTATGATTTGATCAGTGAGGATGCAGATAAACATGAAAGAGTGTAAAAGTATATATACAGTGTTCACGACTTAAGGCAAAGAATCGTATGTAATTATAATGCTGTATACTTATACCTTCATCTTTGAATGCTTGCGACAAATTTTAAATAGTATAGTCTTAACTCTAAAATACTCCGTAAGACATCTTAATCACGTTGTTTCACTGTGTAATTTTACTTTCTTTCATAATTCCCTTCATTGTCTGCAAATACTTTAACAGAGAAAATGATTTATCTTGCTATTTTCCGAGAAATGTTGATTTATACAATTTCTTATCAAGCTAAAGATGTTAAAATATTCACTCTTTGCGGTTTATGTTTCATATAGCGTTATCCTTCCCTTTTGTGGCAATCCAGCATGGATTCATATTAAATGCGACTGCATCCATCAGCACCTCCTTGGCAGAACAGTTGTCTGGCTCTCGGTGTTTAATCTATTAAAGTGCACCCTTGCCTTTTTCCATGACATTGAGAATCTGAAACTGGCTTTGAGCTGACATCATGTTTGAGGATCAGACTTCCATTGACACGGGAATACTCATATCTCCTTGTCTTATTGATGCCATGCCTTTAAGGTTATTGAGCTAATTTTTTCCAGTTGCATAATTCCTCTCTGCTAAGATGATATTGGAAATAATACATGCACAGTAACAGTGAGATACTTACACTAAACCAGACTACAGACTTCCATCTGATAATTCTCATAACATGTAGTGCACAGTGATAATTGTTATATGGACTCGGGTCAATTTCTGCAGACACTAAAACATTTAATATACAATGCTTCTAATAAATCCACTCAAAATTTCCAGTTGATATTATTAAGTAGTCATTGAGCTTATATAGAACTTATGAAAGAGTTTACAATTATATTTACTGCACTTAATGTAAGAGCAGTGCTTCAAATACCTTTTATTGTGTCTGTGAAATATTGATGTACTTGCAGATTTAGTGTTTGTTTTTTTTTTATGAATTGGGAAAAAACTATTTTTACACCTTACTGTTATATTACACCACTGTGGACACAACAGCGAAGCAACAACTGGTTATCACCGAAAGTGCAACCAGAATCAAGATTAACTGTATTTTTGCAGATTGTCTGTTTTAGTATTCTGCAAGGAAAGTAGAGCGAAACTCTCATAAGTGGTTCTTCTTAACATTATTTTACATTTAAACTCTTTGTGTTGGCATCTGCAGAAAAAAAAAAGAAGAAGAAGAAGAAGAAAAAAACGAACAACTGCCAGTGACGTGATTAGCCTAAGCAATGCTGTAACAAGGAGAGAAAAGAAAGCAGCAGTAGCTGGTACTTTAAAGTGTCAGAGTCTTTGTAGCAATGACTAGTTTATGATGCTGATGTCAAGCATCACACTCAATGAGGCCTTTGTCCCAGGCTGAGACCAGGGCAGTGGGAAAACTGCCCACTCTTAGTCGGCAGGCCCATCCATCTTTCCATGAGGCCTTGCCGTCCCCTTTGCACCAAAACTCTTGTGTATTAAAGATCTCTTGGGTTAATGCGCTGGAAAATTGGCTTGCATTTTTATTGGTGGAAGCCAGCTAAATGAAAGAAAAACAACTCATGGAGGGTAGAAAAGGACGAGAAAAATATCTGGAGGAGTGATTGTGGAGGGGCTGGCCCTCAAGACTTGTTTCCTGTGACTTCGATAAAAGAGAACCCAATGTCTGACATGCCAGAGAAGATATTGTGCTCAGGCCGAGTGTAGCTCCATCCATTTATCATTACCGTCATAACCAGCGGTTGTTACTGCTGGTTTTGACCCGGTCATGATGTCTGTAATAGGACATTAGAGATAAATCTAAAGAGGACCCCAGTGACGACAGAAACGCTGCAAGAATTATGCTGTTTTCATCCTGCGTAACCTCTACAATCAAAGATTATATTGTATGTTAAATTAATTAACACAAATTTATTTTCATGTGTTAGATATAGTATATCTATAAAACTACAGTGTCAGATAACTGATCTATTAGCTCCACCAGGAAGTTTACCTCTGAGGGTCTTATTGACACATGCATACTGCTTGTGTCACCTCCTGCCTCTCATTCGTTTTGATGAAGGAGCTTAAGTCAGACCTCAGCACGGACCGCATCAGTGCGATCAATGAGCGAGGAGTGACTGACCTACCGGACACTTTATGGGTGTGGGAGGCTAATTAGGAACCACTTCCCAGGCCTGGAAAGACAAGCCCTCAGAACAGCTGCTGGTCAGCACTGGACTCCTATTCCTGGGTCAAATAGGTGGCAGCTCGTCACGGACAGTGACACAGCTATAGGTCTAGAGAGGCCAATTTACTTAATGGCTAGCCCTTGGGCTGGGGACTCCCAGTATTTCTTTACTTGGACACTTGTAGATGACAGTGCAAGAGCCAAAACGATCCACTTTATCACAGCCGGTCTCACAGGAGAGGCATGACCAGAGCCATTTTACAGGACAGTCTTTTGTCTTTAAAAGTGAATATAATGAAGTGGCGTAATAAACGTTTCGGTAGCAGGTTATTTTCAAAAAATGTTTACATTGATTTAATATTACATTAACCATTATAACGTGTAAATGCACGACAATAGTTTAAAGGGGAAAGAATTTCTTTCTAACGTGGTGAGGACTTTAACTCGTCACAAGCAGCTCCGATGGCTTTATGTCAATTGTGGTCATTGACATCTGCAAGCTCATCTGTTGGGTTTATTTATTTATTTATTCATTTCACAATTATGCCCCTGAGGGTCAAGATGCTTCAGTCCCCAACGTCTCTTAACACACAGATGTTACAGTAACACGGGCAGGAAATCATGGCCAAACATCACCTTTGACCCCACGTGTCAGCTGATCCACCATCAACTCTTTTCAAATAGACTCTCAACTTCTATAAATTACCAGATTTTCCCACCATGTCCCTCCATTCATTTCGTCTGGCTCCAGCCATTTTCCACTACAGACCCCGCGGTCAACTAATAGTGATTGCACAGTTGCTGAAAATCTGTCCCCTTGGGTTCACAGAGGTCAAAGGGCTCACACCGGGGTCAGAGCCTGTCTTTATGTCTCTTCCCACCAAAGGCTTTGTGATGAATAGAGAGCCCCAGGAAACAAAAGCTTTCAGCAAAGACAAGCAACTTTGCTCAATACATCAGCACCTCCACCCACTGCCGCCCTCTCTGGCAAAAGCACACTTTCTAACTGATATAATGTGAGATTGAGGGAGACCAAACTCCACAAAGACATTTAAAACAAGCAATTTATGGGGAATTGGAGTAATTGATCATTAGACATTCAGACCACATGTAGCCATTGGAAAGAAAAATAGACAAAACAGTTATGCACCGGCTTTACTAAGCACCAAGAGACTGTTTGCTTTCACCACATAGAATGTGCAACTTTCACGTAAAGAGAATTGTTATTAAACAAACTGTCTATTTTACATTAACACAACTTAATAAATGTTTTATTCTTTAGTAAAAAGAGAAATTGCATCACCATGATAAATTTGTCTACGGCTCGGGGCCGCTACTTTGCGCTTCTTGAACACATTTTCTTCCTCAACTTGTTTTCCCTATCATCGCATTTGACCCTTGTAAAACTGTATCAGCAAACTAATAACAGGGCCGGCCTCTAATCTACTGCTTTTGTTCCCTTCTACTCTCGTAATGTGTTGCAGATTCCAGAGGTTGAAACTGGCAGGGAGATTTTAAGCAAATGGCATCTGGTTAAAGGTCAGATTCAGAGGGGCCCAGTGGGTGAAAGGTTGAATAACTCCAAGGAAGGTAGTGACCAAGTCTTGGAGAGATGTTTTAGACCTAGTGTCAGGTAACTGCTAATCCTTCAAAATATGAAGTAAAAGATTTTATACCATTAATCTTTTATGTCCAGAGAAATGTCTTAAAGTTTTAAGTTGTAAAAAGAAAACAAAAAACCTGTCAAAGAAATTAGTAAAAGTTGCTGCAAATGTGAGAAGTTTTAGTTTTTAATGAGTTATTTGCAACATCATTATCTGTTCAGATGTTTTTCTATTTTGTGTTTTGTTTATTTGTATTTATTTTTGTTATTTTCATATTGGTTTATTGTTCTCCTGGCCTACAAAAAGTAAAGACAATGGATCACAGTCTTGAGTTGAAACTGCAGGTGTGTAAAAGGGAACATGCACTTTTCTTCTAAATTAGGCATTGAGGGCTTGGAGAGAGCAGTGGGGAAATTAGTGGAATAACTGGTTGATTCTAACCAGATGATTGCCTCAGTTGGACACCAGAGAGTTTTCATTAGGTCTCTAATTTACAAGCCTCCTTCTGCATTCCAGCTCATGGGCCAACTGCCCCAGGTCTTAAAGACCACCTTTAGCCTTTGCCCCTTGCAAAAGTTGTTGCCAAAGCCATGCTCTTTGAATTTTGCAAATTAGTCCTACGTTATGGTAGAGTTAAAGTGTTGCAAGAAATTGATTTTTAAAACATTATCTTCATGCAACTCTACTATTAATGGTAATATGTTGTACTATACTAATGCACGCTAATATCAGTGAGCAACCAGCTGCTATACATCGTTGCTGGTCAGCAGTGTATTTGACCATTATATTGTAAGTTTAAGCCATTAAACCAGCAATGTAGTCGCCCTAAAATCCTTTTAAAGCATTTACACCTTTGATCCACTGTTCAACGGGAGTATAAATAGTTACACTGGGACAGAAATGTGTTTTTGTTAGTCTTCTATGGATAGTGCACATTCATCAACATAAAAATATAAATTTTTATAAGTTAGCCAAGCCAAAAGCAACATAAGCAGGAGACTAACAATGTGTCAAAACATGCTTAAGATGAATGTGCGAGTGGATTGCTGAAATAAGGGAGTGTTGTTAAAGAGCTCTAACGAATAAACAGAGGTTATAGGAAACACATTCACATTAGTAGAAAAAAAGAACTTCTATCTGATTCCATTTCTTCATTTCGGCCGATCCACCACAATCCATCCCTGCCATAATGACTCACATGCTGCATCTTTAATTCTGCAGACTGACCTCATACATTGAGCCCCATTGAGGATACATTATCTAGTTACCTGAATGTAAATAAACTGAAAACAAAAACTCAACATCTATGCAGTAAAAATATGGAATAATTACAATTAATTGACTTCACTCACTGAATGAATTGTAAAAACAAAGACACTTTTGGGTGACATCTTCTGGGTGTTGTCCATAAACTAACACACCATTCAGAAAACACATTCTGACCTTTCCACAAAACTATCGAACTCAGTTTTGACCATTTATTGGTCAGTAGACTTTCTTGATGATTCCAAGCTGGATTTTCTCTTTTTATATGACTCGACATTTGCTTATCTGTTGATCACCAAGCAAAGACATTATTTAAACTTTCAATTCTTGATTTAACTTTTAATAAAGAGAAAGCAGACCAAAATAATCAATTTTCCAGTGATTAAAGTATAAAAATATAAGCAATATCTCTGCCACAGATGTACAGTACATATGAAGCTATATTTATAGACTCTGCTGCAAATATTGTAGGCTTCGCTGTCAGCTTTTTCCAAGGACGCAGACTTTTCCTCTAACTTGAGCACCACCCTGGGTCGCTCTAATGGCTGATGACATATAAACCTTCAACTACTCTTCAGTACGTGTTTCCCCTTAAAAGTTCACTTTGATAAATGAACTTGTGCGTGCGCTGCACTAAAATGCTGAAGGAAAGATCTTTGCAATGCAGTCCTGTAAAAACACAAGAAAAAAACAAGTCCTTTTTTCAGCTCATTAAAAATGATGTGTATGTAATAATTTTTTATTTGCTGCTGAAAAACAATAACAGCACTTTGTCAAAACTGACTGTTACTGGCATGGTACTGTGGCAGTCACATTTGGCACAGCAGATTACAAATGTTTACACAAAAAGCCCTTGGCTAGTGAAATGAGATTTATTTGATTCAGATAGTTTAGCATACAATGTAATATACGGCCCTCGAATTCGTCATAAGCACATTTCAAAATCCAGTTTTTCCGACATGATGGTTGTTTGTAAACATTGGGGTGGATGCAGACAGGCCATGAGCCCTCTGTTAATGATGTTGTAGGAAGGCAGGGAACACTGGGAGGCCCCACGCTGCTGCTTAACTCCCTCTTAGCTGCCAGGTCATGTGTGATTAAGAGGTTTGTGTTACCTGGAGCCCTGCTGAGGAACTTTCCCCTGGAGGGGAGTTTGTCCCATCCACCTAATCTAAAGAGCGTGTGAATGGATACGGCACCGTTTACCTGTAGTTTTATCACATGTTTTTCCCGGGGGAGCTCTCTTGGGCTTCATATTCAATTTAGTAACCAGACAGGAAGCTACCTCACAGCTGTAGGTTACACACTGGTTCTGGGACTGGGTTTTTTTTCATGACACATAAATGATTTTCTGTGAGGTAAATTTCTGTAGGATACATTTAAAAGAAAGCAAGCATATCCTGACGTGAAAAGTCTGTGCATACAGTGAAATAAAAATTCAAAGAACTTTAAATGTGCTCTTTTAAAATCATGCATAATAAGGAAAACAAAAAAATAAACAAAGACTATGTACAGTATTTGCTATCTCAGTGATCCATTTATAAATCTGTCAATAGGTTGGAAATGAATATCCGCAAAATGCTTGTCCTCCTTTTTTATTGACCAAGGATAATAAATTGTCTTCAAATTGTCCCTGAAATTGTGTCCAACGGTGATTACAACTGGCATCCCACTGTGTTTGTGTGCGGTTTAGCGGGAGTGGGGATGAGTGGTGGGGGGGTGGCGAAGCAGGATAGAGACAAGACAGTTGTGGGTTAGGAGGTGGCATGTAGGACAAAGAAAAAGCATCACAAAGAGAGAAGTATAAGCATGACCATGCTCCTGTCCTTGTTGGCAAAGTGATGAATGAGAGGACGGTGCAGTGCTGCAGGCGCTCTGGTATTTCAGTGTTGTCTTCAAAGGAACAAGCAGGGATCCAAGTTCAGAGTGCCTTTACTCCCATCACAAATATCCTCAACAGGAGAACTACAGCCTGTTGTCACTTTGCTGAATAATTGCCATCAATGTTTTCTGATTTTGTAAGAGACTATTTGATCGGTACTTTTTTTTTTTTTTTTTATGCAGCCGAAAAAGCAACGGACATATGCTTCCATTTAAACAACACACAAAATACTTCCTATCAAAGGTCTTCAATAACGTTTGGACAAGTAACTGTATTTGAATGGTCAAAAAAATACATACTGGACAGCTGAAATTTGAGATCTTATCCTCACTTTATCAAAAAAAATTACATGTCTCAAGTCCCGAGCAGACTCCAATGAGATGTTTATTTACATTAGCAACAGTAAAATAAGAATGTGTTTCCAATTACAATCATTTGAGAAATGCAAAATAATAATATCCTATCAAATATGCAATTTGTTTTACAAGTATGAAAATAAAATGCCATATTCCTATAGTCAGATAAAACAAACAAATTACAGGCTGTTAAAATTTAGTGGCATTTCATCTTTGACTTCCTCTTATCAAATACAAATGAATCAAAATATCTAAATGTATTTAGATTTTCAGCAGATGCCACAAAAAATGTTTTATAGCAACCGTCAGCACTCATTTTTGTTCCCGTTCTCTAAAGGCTTCTTTGCTTGTTTCTTCTTGTTTTGTTATGGTCTTGAACAATGAACAGTTTCAGTGTAATAATGTCAACAGAGTAAAATGTAATGATTATTATGAGCCTTCAGCCAGACCACCTTCGCTGGTGCCGGAGCTGTTGTGGTTCAAGCAGAGAGCACAGAGGAAACATCTGATATTGTCAGCATGTTGAGTTGTTGCAGTGTTGTGAGTGGGAGAGGCAAAACCAGGGGAGCCCCAAACAGGACAGGGCCGTGAGTTCGGCCAGCTGCACCCTGTCTTTGAGGAGGGGATGGAGAGCTTCTCGTTGAGGTTGGCAAACGCTGGCTCATAAACTTTCCCCTGTCTCTCCCTTTGATTTTCCTTGGACATCTGCCTGGCCCTCCCATCAGGAATTTGCAGCAGCTGTTTGCTGCAAGTGTCTTCGCTGTGTGAACTCGGGCTTGTGCACGGGTCCTGGCTTAATGAATTGAGCCAATTCAAACTGAGTCGCCTGGGACACTGGGCCCTAGTGCATAACTCTGCTCTGGGGATGACAAGCGAGCTCAAAGAAGGAGGCTGGGAAATGTATATTATAGAGGTTAACCATTTGCCCCGTACTGTAATTGGCTTAGATTGTCTAGCAACCAGATTTGCAGGGGCAAAACCTGCCTCTTGCTATGGTGCAAAAGTTCAGCTGCAGCAGACACGACTGTGTGATCTTATGTGTGCTTGAAAGAGAACGGGAAGCGATGTGTAAACTTTACTCCAATTTATGTGCAGACTGCAGATATCCAGGGAAAATACAACAAGGTGTGAGAAGCAGATTTAGTTTGATACATCTAATGCAGAGTGATAAAGTTTATGCAGGGAATGGAAGCCATTCGTCCTGCAAACAGGAATTCCTTTATTTTTCCTAAGCCAATGAAAGGTCCAGACTTCACTCACAGCGCTCATCCAGAGTTTAGACTAAGATAGACAAAAGGATTACTGATAATGTGACCGGTCTTCATTCAAGAAGAGCTGGCAAACATGACTGAGCTGAGTGACTGGGAGAAGAATCTGATGCTGCTTGTTTTGTTTGAACGAGGGGATTAAGGAGAGTAAGAACATAGAATTCGGGAAAGTAAATACCACGGAGAGATTGCTGTCTTTGTCAAGCCACTGAGGCCCCATCCTTAAAGCGGTTGGTTTGTTGTAACTCGAAAAGACACTCTTTGCAACTAGTAGACAACCATTTCTAGCACTACAAACCAAATAAGCTTGTTGTTTATGATATTTCCTGTAAGCACATATCTGATACAGATGAGCCTTTTCATTCATTTTAACTCTTGCAGGGGTTTTTTGGTTTTTTTTGTATTCCTGTATGACTGGCCACGCAGCGCAGTCAGGGGAACTCTATGAGCCATGATGAGTTGTTTAAAATCTAATCAGAAACTAACAAGTCCCTGGTTATTTGTTTCTGCCTCAATACTTGAGAGTTCCCAGATGTTGTGGAAGGTAGGGAGTCGATTGTTTATACAGTGGCAAATCTCTCCCAAACACACACATTCTATCAGCCTTCATGGCTATCTATCAAGGGAGGCACAAGTTACAGTTTTTCTGAAGTCAGGCAGGCACAAAAGCCCTTTGGCAGCAAATTACAACTCCCACCCCACCTGCTGAAGCCAGCGTGCTGGCGGCGCAGTGTTCAGACGGTAACCTGCCTCCGATCGATCGGTTGTTGTTGCAGCTGTGCTCTGGTTGATGGTTTATTTAAGCAGCTCCACATGCTTGTTGAGGGGAAGGCAGCTGAATACATAAAACAGGCTCTCAGAACCACTTTGTGGTCCGGCTAAGAGTAAATGGAATAATAAAAGCCAAATGGTTTTATTTCATGTTGTAGGCTTGTAAATCCAGGAAGCTGCTTCTTACCTTTATGAACTGACACATGTAGCATGTTAGGCTTTGTGGGATGCGTAGAGGGGTGGCTCAAAGGCAATATGTCTTTTGAAGTAGGTGAACACCTAATGTCGATTTAGACAGTTGTGACTGTGTCATCTCAGTCAAACCTAATGATACTGCATTCAGCTTATTGACAGAGTTTTGATGTACATTATTGATTCTTGATTAGAAAACTTGTGCAAACTGTCACATTCCACATTTCAACAACAGGCTTTTTATTTCTTTGCATAGGTTTACACAAATGAAGACACAGAATAGTACGATTGCGGTATCAGATATAGCTGTGGTGGCGACACTCATGTTCTGCCCTGAGTGATTTAAGTCCTGTGTTTAGTCAGCTAGACGTCAAGGTCAAACCTTGACTCTCTTCAGAGAGGTCAGTGACATCCTCTCTGCATTCACACTGTTTCCTTCCCTTCAGCCAGAGGGGAGGATGTATCTCTAACTTCCTGCTGCCATACACACAGACAGGATATTACTAATTTGCTGTGCTATGCCTGACATTTCAAATGTTCAAAGCTACATGCTGCAGGACTGCAAGTTGTCCTCTGCTTTAGTTCAAACTGTCGTTTTTATGAACCATCGCATGTTGCCAGTCTCTTTGAAAAAAGTTTGAGGAACATAAAACGATTTCAATCACTTCTGACAATTAGAAATCAGTTTACTCTTTCAGAATAGAGTGGGGTTTTTTTGTGTTTGTTTGTTTTCTTTTTAAGCTGTTGCGAGTATTACAGTTAAATACCTGGTAATAACTTGTAATGTAACAGGAGCCCTGCTTATCAACCTGTCAAAGGCTTTGCAAACAACTGATGGCATCCTGCTCCTTCAGAGATTTAAAGACACAGCTTTCTGTCTCATTATTGTTGGCTGGGTCTGACAGTCTAAGCAGAGATTAACTTGTGCACTGAGCAGATAGCATTGAGTGCAGCAGCAGAGCCGTGTTTGGGGTTTTTTTTTGTTTTTTTTTGTATTGAAGACCAACCATTTATGCAATTTTTTTAAAGTATCAGTTTTCCCTAAAAAAGGTTTACATGTAGCAACAAGACAGTGAGGTCACGAACAGAATGCAGTTCTATTTATTCAGATTTTTTTGAAAGTGTCATGTGACTGACTGCTTTTGGCTGAACCATCAGTTTATATGGGAACGAAACTGCACTGATGAAATTAAATACGAAACTCTGGCAACATTTTAGAAGCAGTCTGGAGATAACCCCAGACCCAGGGAATTAGCTACAAGCTCCAAAAAGCTTTAATGCTTAAACTGTGCCTGTGGTCTCTGTGGCAGTGGCTCATAAGGATCATGAGTACTCAAGTATTTATTACCACTGAATTTACCAAACTGACGGAGGATTATAATTCAGGTTACATGTCTGACTGATGATCGTAGATCAGTCCCATAGCATTTATCTCAATTGTTCAGATGTGTTATGATAATAATAATAATATCGACCCTGAAATGGAAACGATCCAAATGAACATCGGTTTGCATTTATTCATCTCGTTTTAAAAGTTACCATCCATAATTTTGGCAAAGCAGTTAAGTGTTCGGAACCAGATTATGTATCAAAGCTCATGGAAAAATCACCCCCAGCTTTCGTGTCGGATTATACTAATGAGGCTGTGTGAATGTGGAAATTGATTTTGAGGTGGATTCAGACTTGGTCTTGGATATTTTTGAGCGTCATTGGCTCTATTTACTGTAATTAAATCACTTAGATTTAGTGTGGTCGATATGATGTATTGCTAAGACACTAATTTAAAAAAAAAAAAAAAGGCACACAGTGCTGCCAATTCCAAAAATCTGGTTGGGTGACCTTTTGTTGTCAGACGTCAAGTAACTCCAGTTGACTCTGGTGACCCCTAGAAACAACAAAGGTGAGCCTCAGAGAAAGCCAGCTACTCTGATATCGTGGTTATTTCTGTAAACTCCCAGGGGTCCAAGATTGACCTAGAAATGGCTGACGACTGAAAGATGTTGTCGGAGCAATACTTTTTATGCAGAGCACATGCTCATTGTTAGGGGAACCGGTAGATTCAGAAAACAGTTTGTTCTTCTTTTACTCCAAGATGTTTTGATCCATGTCTCCCTGAGAATGACCTAAAAACAATAACCTAGATTCAAATGTCCAATAAGAAATAATTCAACAAATCAAGCCCTGAAATTTATTTACTTTTAATGGACTTTCCTTCTATTAATGCATGTTTGTTGAGTTTTAAAGTGCATTAGTGTGAGATAAATCACAGACTTGAGCTGTTAGCTCTAACACACCATATGGAATATACCTCAGCAAAACTTCAAAACCATGTCACTGTCTATTCAGATTCACAGAGGAAGTGCTCCACACACACTCACATGCATAAACAAAGCACGATTTCCTCATGCTATTTCAAAGGATTAGAAAGCCTTATTATCATGTCCTTTGCTGTTTGCTTTAAACGTCATTTTCCTGCTCGCTTAAGAACCAAATGTCATTCATTCACAGCACCTAACCCAATATTTGTCACTCTAAAGTACAAAAACAAAGTACACCTTGTTCTCAATAAATCTTGAGGCTAATTTTATGCATTTAACTTTCACTTTAAATTTTCTAGCTGTTAAACTGCACAATAACACATGCACATCTGGCATCGGCTCCAATAACACATCTGGCATGGGGAAACATTCTTAAAACAGTAACTAACCAGTAATTACACTCCTAAAGACGATCTAATCATCTGCTCGGCTTTTTGAGGGATTCTACGTAACACCCGTGAGAAAACTTGGACCATCAGTTATAGAATTTGGTTTTGTTTTTTTGTTTTTTTCCTGTACCTGAACCAATAGCACTTTTCTATTTTGACAGGCTCTCTAATTACCTTTGTTATTTATGGTGCACCAACCATCTGCTACTGATTCCTTCATTATCTTGAACATGACAAAATGATTAGGGCGTCGTTGGAAAGACTCATACCTTTGCCAACACTGGGCACTTGTCATCACAAATTGTATATCAAAAGTCATCAAGCACTCTTAAAATAATTAAAATCACTAATCATTTTGTTCACGAACTTGAGCTCTGTTTTTACTTACTGACTGACCCAGACGCTATGAAATTTATAGGTTTGGGGCCCTAAATGAGGCTCTTTTGGGTTCTCACCTAGCTTTGCTCAACAGCATTAAAAATAGTTCATACTGTACTATATTATATAATATATATATACATCCATTCTGTAAAACACTATTAAAATAAATATACACTATTTTGGCAATCAATCAAATCCGACTAAATGTCTTTCAGCACTACTTAATTGGAAAGAGCTTTATTTACTGTCGTGTTGCAAAACACCCTAACCCAAAAACTGAACTCGGGACGTGCTGCAAATGTTGTAAAAACCCATTTTACAAAAGTTAGACAAGTGAAAAAGTGAAAACCTTCTGGCTTCTGCCAATGGCAACATTATATTCGACCCATTCCTGACCAAGATATCTCAGTCACACCTGGAGGGAATTTCTTCAAATTTGGCACCTTCACTTGAATTCAAGGATTAACTGATTTTGATGGTCAAAAGGTCACTATGACCTCTAATAACATGCTCTACGGTATAACGCCTGTACGCAGATTGATAATGACACAATTTAAAGATATATTAAAATGATGTAATTTTAGATCAAAACAGTCAAAGGTGAACCTTTTTGTGGCTTTAAAATGTTCTGGAAATTGCTATGTGTTATGAAGTATGATTAGTGCTGTGAGCGTACTTCCTGTAACTTTGGCACCTTAGTGGAGACGTACTTCTGCAAGGTGGTAATTCTATTTTATCTATCCATTCATTTATTTTTGAGTCTCCGGATATTGGCACTGGTACCTGGCAGTACGAGAGCGAAACACATCTTTAAACTCTCCTTTTTAAACACGATGCTTCAGGAAAACAGCATTTATTGCTTGTTAAATAACTTCATAGTACTTACATTTACATTTTCCTAATAAGCAACTTCTCCTGGGAACATTAAGTGAATGAGAGAGACAGTTGCTAAAGCAGAAGTTGCAAGATGTTGGTGTACTCTCACAAGAACTCTTTGGGATTAGGTTGGAGTGGATGATTGCTAGTTCGAAGCATGTAATTTCAACACTCGAGACCACAGTTTGCTTCTGTAGCCCTTTGAGAGTCAACATGGGTTTGCCTTAAACCATGACTGTAAGCTTTCCCTTTCATCACCAACCGTAACTGCTGTATCATGTTTGCCACAATGATGATTAGTAGTCCTCAGGGTGGCAGACTTTCCTTTTGACCTTGATCAATCAATGGCATGTAGGTGTTGTTTTAAGGCTTCATTGGTATACATGTGTGCAAATTTGCCACATTAGATTTATTTTTGCTTTGTCTACTGGTAATACATTTCCATTTTCATCACTGTCTAATTCAGTTGCTTTGTCAGAAGACAATATACGGAGCAGTAGCAACAGATTTTGCCTGTGCTACCAGTAATTTGTTTGCTTGTCATACTGGGAAACAAATAACACAGCCCTCTGACGACATCCAAATATAATCCACTCAATTATCTTGACATGTTTAAGACCTAATGTTAACAGGCTGCAAATATCAGAAGAGGTCACACTGACACTGCAGTAAGCACGTTATTACTCATGTGGAAATTCAAAAGGACGCTCATGAAAACACTGGAAAACATGACCAGCCATCAAACTCTGATAAGAATTTTCCTCCGACTCTCAATAATGTTTAAGTGTTTTTGAAAGCACTTCAGTGTTAATAATTTATTTACAATTACAAATAAGCAACAGCTGTTTTTAACTCTTACTGGACATAAACTGCATGTTTGGTCTTTTTCCCAGTGAGGCTATTAGCTATAATTTCACTGTCCTCTCTGATTAAATCCCTGTGGCATAAGTGACCAGTGGCATTGATTTGCTATCCTCCTTGTTGCATTGACTCACCAAGCCACAAGAGACTTTTTGAAGGCTGCTGATCCCCAATATATTTGTAACACATTTGTTTTAATTAAGTGTTCACACAGCATGAAAATTGGATACTTGACCAAATGACTGGAACCAACAGTAATACGACTAATTGCGGTTACTGTTCCAGCCATTGTGGCTGACAGATCAATATTTAGAGTAGCTGGGTAGAGATTTCTAAAGTAAAAGGAGTGATCAAATAACTTGGTGGTATTTCATGGCAGTACAGCAATCTGTACGAACATTTGGCCATGCTTTTTACTGCGGGTAAATTTGGAAAACTTTAAAAGATAGAGTTTTTCAAATTAAATACACATACCTTTTGAAAGAAAAAATAATTATCCCTTTTTATCTTTAAAAAAAAAAAAAAGTATAGTTTGTCCGGCAAACCCGACCCTTTAAGATGTCTTTTAGTTGAACCAAAGCACACGCACAGTCCAAGGCAGCATTTTTAAACTACAAAACCAAATGAAATAAAACACTCAAAGGATTAGAACAATTTAGAAAGCAGACCCCCTTCGTTTCCATTGTGCTTCTACCATGCTGTGGCTATTTCTCTATGCCCAGCATGGGCTCCACTTTGTGGCTTTTAATAACCTACCCCTTCAAGCTTCTACCCCCTGAGACACATTTTTCCCTACTTTATTTGTGCCGCTCTGTTTCTACCTACCAGCAGCTGCAACAAGCAGCAAGCAGTGCAAGCAGCAGCAGCAAATTTCTTCCAGTTGCTCAACATGCTAATACTCCCCCTTTTCTTTGCAGCTCAAGCATTATATTGCAGTTTCATTGACTGGGAGGTGTTGTGTTGCAGTGGAATCAATAGCTGAGGGGATCCCAGCCCAACGATTAGCTTGTCAGTCAGGCCTCTGTGGTTGAAAGGAGGGGAGGCAGCGTAAATCCCAGAATACCAGGGGCCACCAGCATGGAAAAGCTGGAATGCTGGGAGCCGCCGATCGTGCTGCACCACCTGTTGTAAGAGGCAACATGTGCTGAGTGTATTAAACTTTCTGCTACTGTGGTTTAACTGCCGACTGCTACCATGGGCCTCTGTCAGCAATACAAAATGCTTTTATCAGACCAACAAAAAATATTCCTGTCACTTCAATTAAATATGCTAACTGCTGCTTTTTTAGTGGAGGGAAAACAAAATTTATGGAATTTCTCCATTTACTTGTACAATGACATTGCACTAGAAACTTGTTACTGACATGTTTGCGTCTGGATCTTTTGATTTTATATAATCCGCAGACAGTGTTGGGTGTAACTCATTAGAAAAGTAGTCACATTACTGTAACTTGACAGTAATGTATCTCTTTAAGGCAATAATGCAGTAATACAATGCATTACCCACTAATATTATTACAGTTACTGAGCATGGTAACGTGTTACAATCCGAAATAGGTAAAAAAAAATTTCTTCCGCTCGGTCGGAACCACCTCAGTCACAACAGCTGTAACAAGAGGAGGAGAAGAAAGTTTGTTAATGGAGGTGGTGAGATGGCAGCGGCTGAGGACTATTTTGAATATCACAGTAAGGTGCACTTTATGTGTACCCTAGAGCGAACTTTCTACGGCTAAAAATAGTACAAGTAACGCCAGGAAACACCTGAAGAGAGTGCACAGCAACATTGGGCTAGCAGCTTAACCACCTCTACCTAGCATGTTACATTTTGGTGACAGTAACTAAGAAGTAATCAGTAGCATATTACTCTACTCAGAAAGTAAAATTGTAAAGAAACGTATTACTTTCAAATGCAAGTAACTAGCAATATGCAATAACTACCAGTAATATTCAATTTTCAAAGAAAATCATCCAACACTCTCCGCAGATCTGTCTAAGATGCTTATCTGCAGATACAACAGAGAGGTCAAAATTTGATATTTCTTACTATGTAATATCACTATGATAGAAAGCAAAATTATAATGATAAAAAAAACAAAACCAACTGATGTAAAAGTATTTTCCTTTTCTCTGTTGACATCTTGGAGCATCAGGGAGGCCCTGCAACCCACTTTGGACGTCGCTGTCATAATGAATGTGGTATCCGGTGAGTTAAACCCAGGTTAAACATGCGTCTAAATGATGCAACACCAATGCAATGCCAGTACAAATGGCCACTTTTTTAAATGTCATTTCTTTTATCCTAGCCTTTTAGCTTTAAATTAATTTCAACATTTTCTTTTTTTTTTTTTTTTTTTGTGGCTCTAAAGCAGCTCCCCAGGGTAACCTTCCCCTGACAGTAGGTGACGTTTCATTTCCTAAAGCACTGAGACAGAGTAATTGTAAGTCATTTGTACATGAGGCACATTTAGAGAAAATTTAGACAAAGTAAATCTTTGACCTTTTTAGAAATATTTGGCTCTCGCGCAGTTCACTATCGATGGGAATCTATGTGATAGTAACAGAAGGCAACACACTGCTTTGTGATGCTCCTCTGGCCGTTATTTCCCATATGTTTCCTTGCGACCTTTTCCTGCAGCTCACTTAGACAATGCATATTATCATCCCGTTAATCATTATTTCATCTGAAACACAGCCATGGTGATGAGCTCAGCTTTATTGCTTGCTGTATTAAAGCTGTGTTAGCAACAAGATAACGCAGTATATGGGAACCTGCAACCAAATGTTGTCCATAAATATTGGTACTCAATTCTGTTACCTTTTTTATTTAGACTGTTATTATTTTGATTATTGCTTGCATAACCAAAAGGACAGAAAATATTGCTTTTGGTGTGCTATCACAGATGCAAACATCCCTCTATGGGAGGAAAAACAGCACATTTGATTGATGTCTTGTCCTAACATCAGTGTGCAACAGCAGAGAGATGGTTCATTAATGGTATTAACTTTTCCATCTGTACCAAAGGTTTATGGATGATTACATGTTGCTGTCAATGAGCTTTCACCAACGAAGGAAAACCCATCTCTTTAGCTGCCTGTCCTTGCTTGATTTAAACGTTGTGTAGAGAAGCCTTTGGAGAAAATACACTCAGCTCATGTTTTTTGATAGAGGCTCGACTGGTAATATTTTAGCTGTAAGCAGAATGTTCTGTGTAAAAGGTGTTTCCATGTTAAAATTGCATCTGAGCAAACAAGACTTCAGTTGGTATGAGAGACTGTAAATCTGAGAGACCATAGCTTAGAGTTCGAACTGATGTTGCACCATTGAAAGTGTCATCTTTCAGCTGTGTGCTCCACAGTCCGTCACACTCTGAGTGCAGATTCAAGACCGCGGAAACAGAAGGACATTTCTTCCTGTAGGCAATGGAGGATCACTAACAAGCCTCCCGCTGGGGGGCGTGCTCTCTTACCGAGATCGGTGATCATTCGATGCCCCTGTCGTCAAGCCAGGCTTAGCAAAAGGCAGCTTAAGTTCGGCTCTCGGAGAGAACTGTCAACCGAGGGTCACACTAAGAGAGGGCCGGGGCATCATGCTGCAGCACCAGAGGAGGAGTCAAGGGCAGTCATGGGCTGTTTGTCTTGAAAGAGGATGGGAGAGGGTAAGGGTCACTGCAGAAGGATTGAAACCCCATTAGCAATGTTACACTTACTTCCACTAGCTTAGCTTCTGACTTAAAGAGCAATTTTCTGGTTGGAAATCTGACTGATTGGTCTCTTAAGAGGAAACTAAAACAAAAAAAGAAAATACATGTGTTCTGTGTTTAGTTATTGAACGGTAGTTACAAGGTGAAGAAATAGAGAAAGTATAGGCCTTTAGGGCCACACCTCCGGCAGGCTACTGTAATGACCCCGCTGTTGAGGGTGGTAATACAACCAAGTTTTTTTTTTCCCCACTTTCAGTGTAAGTACAGTTGTTACATATCACAGTCAATTCTGGTCTTTTTACAGACAGAATCATAATCATAATCAGTATGTTTGCTGGGATATTGAGTGTACACTCACCAACAATAAAGGGAAATATGGTAAAGCTACCATTCTTGATTTGTATGTTGATGAAAGGAAAATTTACTGCCTTGTTATGGATGAAAATCATGGCTATATGCAGCCTTTGTTTCCAGAATCACAATCTTTTTCCTGATTGGTATAATTAGAAACAAACGTATTTGGTGGGAACGAGACACTGAGGAAGTTTGTTTGTGTTTTGTTTTTTTTTTTTGAATCAAACACGATTACAACCAGTTAAATAGTTCACAAAAGCAAATTATTCTAATTTTAAGGATTTCAGATGCACAGTATACATCAAACTGGATTTGCTTATCAGATTTTTGTGTTTTTTTTTGAAAGGTGTATGCTGGAAATGATCAAATCATAGACAGGCATTTTTAGAAAACTGCCAGGATATGATCCTCTCACCAGCAGAGACAACATTGGCTCTAAGGGACCTAAATAAAATAATTTCAATCACTCTCTAAGCTCTATGAAGGTAAGGTCAGGTTACAGCAGCTTTGCCATGATCATCTGTTCCAACAAAGACAAAAAACGGTTTTTTTAATCAAAATATTGGTCATTGAATCTTTTCATAAAAACCAAGGCCCATTGGACCAAAAGTGGCAACTACTCCAAAATGTTTTGTTTGGCAGTAAAAACACATTTAAAGCGTAAAAACTAATGCACTCCAGCCTGATTTTATTTAGTTCATAATTATTCTCTGTTGTGTGTTGAGCGTGTGTGGGTGTGTGTGTGTTGAGTGTGTGTTCATGTGTCTGTGAGAGAGTGAGAAGGAGGCAGATAAAGAGAGGGAAAGTCTTTGTAAAGAATTTGGCAAGCTCAACAAAGTCCCTCAAGAGTCCTTACCAAAGGATCTGGGAGAATGTTCTAGGTTCCAGGGAGAAAGACCCCTCAAGAATGAAAACACACTAGCGTTAAGTTATTAGCTCCACTTTGAGCTGTGTATGTGAAACAAGCTCTCACAAGAGCTGGTGAGAATCCCTTAACTCACATTACTCCACCCACTGGCTTTGTCTCTTTTTCAGAATCAGACTAGGAGGGTTATTCTCCCCATGTGGATAGGTCCTCGGGCCCAATTATCTGGCAACAATGCTCAATTAGCCATAATCCCTCTATTGAGGTGATAATAAAAGGGTTTTAAGTTTTTACTTGTCGAATAAGAACCGCCTTAAATGAGATGAAATAAGAAATACATAATTCTTATATATTTAGGGAGGGAGAGGATGTGTCATTCCTTTAGCAAGAGAGAAATTAGCTTGTGGATAAAGGACAACAATAAATAAATGAGAAATGTGTGTTTAAGACTTAAATTGTTGCCTGGACATGAATGTGTCCAGGTCTATTTAGTGACATTCACAAAGCTCATTCACAAAGCAGTGAATTTAGCAGCATCACTAACTGAAAGGATGAAATAAAAGCTTCAGATACTTGCAATACATGCAATGTTTGATTTTTCTTCAAAATTTTGAGTGAACAGAAATGTGACCTGTGGTTGGAAAGAGTTGTTCAGGTAAGTATCACCACGAACAAGGTCATATTCTGTCACCAGGTGCTCAATTAATAGGAGCATTAACCTTGTTTACAAAATAAGAGAGCAATACGTAGGTGGACAGTAAATTTATTGTCATTAAACAGTAGGAGGCCGCTTTGTCTTGGCCGCTTGCCTACCAGCCACATGAGCTGGTTAGTACGTGTGCGTGCGCACACACTGCATTTAAGCCAGCACAAGGGCTACATCTGGGGCACCCCTCTGCCACAGCCAGCTAATGACAAATGTTTTTGCTTTACTTTGGCTCGCATCTTAACAAACGAGTTCAAGCATTCTTGAAAAGTCGATTTAAGAGCAGGAGGTGCCAGGAGCAGAGGAAAATGTCTGCCTCAGCTTTATGATGTGGTAAGCTGAATAAGGTGACTGGCAAGTAAGCCTTGACATAAAAAAGTGAAACTCTGGCACCCAAAATGTCATTGTGCTGCTTCTTACGAGGCTACCATTCACTCCCACCCTGTTTATTTACGTGCCAAAAAGTACACATGATAAAACCTCCTTGCTGGGTGAAATTAAACAGTCGTCGCTCTTTATTTTTACGGGTCGCTTTAGTAGGCACTTGGCAGGCGCTGTAACCTGTGTAGGACTAAGTGTTCCAAAACGTGGAATTTGGAAATAGACCAGACTATCAGCAAGTTTAGGTGGTCATCCAAAGACCCCTAAACCTCCCTTTTCCGGACCAAAAAATAAAACCTTTCTCTCCTTATACCATTTAAGTTTGCAGTCTGACTGATCTGGAAGAGCTGACGGCTGTGAGGAATTTGGGGGAAGTCTAACCTACAGTAATATCCTGAGTATCTAAGCCCTGGAGTGTTCCTTGTTCACTTTGAGTAACAAAACCTGATTCCAAGTCAAACTTGATACCAAATGTTTCCATAGAGCCATGTTAGAGGTTTCTGCCAGGCTAGGTATTACAACAGTATATGTTGTTCTTAGAGGAGTGGCTCTCAGTTAACCTCAAATCAAGGCCTGTAATTTGTGGTTGATGGCACACTTTGAGATCTGTCTGATCTCTGTGCCTCGGGCGTCGAAGCACGGGACTTGATTAGAGACAGTTACATGTGGGAACTACTGCGCTAACCACAACTCGGCGCGATGTCAGCCGAATGTGTGTCATGTGTCTTTTGCTGAGATACATTGGGATAAGAGCTGTAGTAGGACCTTGATTATCTTTGTACTTTTCACTACAAAGGTAAGAGGTGTTGTGTCTTCACAGGGTGATTATGGGGTGTTTTCAGTTTCTCTTTTAAAGTTTTAGTTTTGATGATATATTTTCTGATACAAAGGGTTCGGCACAAAGGAGAGATTCTTTGCCTATAAAGGCACTCCATCCTTTAGTATTTATACATCATCTAGTCCTTTGTAAACGAAGAACGTTCATAAATTAAAGACCATCAAAGTGTATCTGTATTATATATCTGTATTTTTAAATACATGTTGGGTCATTGTGAGTTCAGTTTTAAAGAGCGCTGATCATATGGCTGTTTTTGTAATTCAATAAGAGAGATACTCAGTATAAAACTTCACTTAATCACATTATATTAGGTTTTTACGTTCCAGTGAAAGAAAAACTAAATCTAAATTAAAGTACAACTTGAGTAGCGTTAGCGTAAAATTCTGTTAGTTGTGATTAAACAGGCAAACGTTGCAAGTTAACCAAATTCCCAAATAACTGAATCAGCACAAATATTGTCCATTGATAACTTTTTGTCTCCCATCTATCACACACAAAGCACAGATCTGGACAGCTTCATTTTAGGGGTTATGGGCACTCCTGCCACTCCTCGCCCCCCCCACCTCTCCACCTCTCCACCTCTCCACCTCTCCACACTACACAGGAATAGATGTTGAAAGAACAAAAAGAAAGGGAGAGGCACAAGGAGAATAAAACACAGCCACACTTTTCAGCGCTTGTGCCCTTGAGGAATGTGATGAGCGACAAAAGCAGAACATTTTCAAGCCTCTTTTTGCCTAAGTAGCACTGCATATAGTGAACAACTATTTACGCAGTATGGAGTTGCCTATGGATTCATTAGCCTCTTTGCTTTTGGGCCTCCCCCTCTTGAGTCCCCACCAACCCCTTCTTCTTCCCCTCTCGCTCTCTAACGCCCTCAAACGCCTCACTCTTTCTTTCTTTCTTTTCTTTCTTTGCTGTCTATAAGAGGTTTTAAGCCTAGCCAGTGTTTGTAATTAGCTCCCAATGCTGGAATGGAACATGTTGAGGTGGGTGTTAATGGGCTGGCCAGGCCCTTATTCGCACAGCAGGCTGAGAGCAGAAACAGAAACCAATCTTTGTTCCTTGGATAGGGAGAAGACAAAAAGTGGGCATTAAAAGTGTGCAAAAGGACCTCTGGAAAATATTAACTGGCATTCATATTTTAAAAGAACACTTGGACCAAAGCACAAGGCCGTTACAGTGACATTCACCTCTCTATGTGCTCAGCTGGAAACTCTTTGGTAACTTGATGTAAACAAATTCAGGGTTTAAGTTTATTCCACAATAATAATGAAATATTCTATAAATGTGTTGCAAATTGATAAAGCAGTTTGTTCTGTTTGCCGAGATTGTGGAGTTGTTTTTCTTTTGTTTTAATCAATTACTTGTGTTGTGTATTTTTGTTTTTTTTGGGGTTTTTTTGTAACAAAGACTCGCACAGATCATTGATATAAAGATGGGATTGAATTAAAAAACTCATCGTTACCATTGATAAGGCAGCTACACAGTGCTGTACAGTCACTTTAAAAGGAGAACAAGCAAAAATTGCAGCTTTGAATGTTCAGTCTTTCAGGTCACTGGGAAAGCAGTGGGCGTTATTCTGAAACCTTTCAAGATCTTCCCTTCGCCCCTTTTTTTCTGGGGTCTTCACATTAAGCTGTGCGGCTGCAGGAGCAATCCATTACTATGTCAAAGTTCTTGTTCTTCTTTGGCCTGGAAGCATAGTGAAACAGCTTGTTTTCATTTCAGTGGGGGAAAGGCAGGACTGTGTTTCAAGTCCCTTGCCCCTCCAGATGTGCCTTGATCAAGGGAAGTTGACTATGCGCTTTGTGTTCTTTAAGACACTAATGTGATTATGTCACATATTTTCAGCTGATTCCCATTGCTATTAGTCTTGGTGTGGGGTCTGCGATTCAATGGACTCTATCAGGATGGGAGCTGAAGGGATTTTTCTTTCAGCAAAGTCTGATTCCTAGCCAACCAGAGAACACTGAGGAGTGTGTGTGTCTCTTTGTGTGTCTGTGCATGTGTACATGTGTGTGTGTGTGTGTGTGTGTGCAAAGTGTTGTAGAATATCTAAATTCTTCTTATTCAGGCTGAACACTTCACTTATGTTTTTATGTTTTATATTTCCACAAGCAATAAATTCCAATTTCATCGCACTTCCTCTCTTGTGTATCTTTCAATGTCTGTTTGTCGGCTCATGACGTATTTGCCTCCAGTGCACACTGTGACCACATAACTTGTTATTCATTGTTTTTGCCTTTATCCCACATAAACCCACGTCTTCCCATGTCACATTTATTAAGAACAGGGAACTAAAGCTAAGCTGGTATTATACATGTGTGTATGACAGCAACTTACAACAAAACTCAAATTTTGTGTTGTGCTTATGTGTTGTGTGTTGCGTACTGTACGCCATTAGGAACCTTTAGGAAACAAGTTTGTGCCATTGGCCAATGCAATTCATTATAACCGTGAGACAATTAGAGTGTTCAAAATGGAGGAACTTATCATCCAACCTTATGTCATAACAACAGAGTCTTTTTCTATTGGTGCTATTGGTGTCAATAACAAAACTGCCGAACCAGCTCTAGGCACAGTTGGTTACCAAGCTCCCAGCATCACTTATTTAAAGAGAAATTTTCAGTGCAACTAAAATAGCTGCCTTGATACTCTTGCTGGTATGCTGTCTCATCACTAGAGGGGGAAGGGGTATAACTAGTTAGAGTCAAAAAGGGCCCGTTAGCAGAACAGCAGCTCGCCCCTTCTTCTGTCCCTTTGCAGATTCCTGGCAACAGGAGAAAGCATCAGACACATTACATTTAGCAGCCTGTACTCAACCAAGTCCATTCACTGTATGGCAACATGACTGCATATTATGGAGAGTGGCAGCATTACTACATGGTGTACTCTCACCCACCACTAGATTAGAGGCCAGCTGGGAAGACAGCTCCATCATCTGCAGATCCAAATGGTGGACCCCACTTTCCTTTAAGCTGCCAGTCTGGGTAAAAACAGGATTATGCCTCCTGCTCACTGGCTGGGCCCAGATTTGGTCCCCGATAGCTGCCAAACTATTTTGTGACAGACCACTGTCATGAGCAACTTCTCTCTTCATACCCAAAAGTGGGAAGTGGGGCCTTTTAGTCCTGAGTTTTAGTGGGGCTTATCACAGGTACAAGGATAAACCACAGTAAAAGCTCCCAGATTCAGGTTGATCAGTCTGGCTGCTAGAACCAACAGGAAGGGAGAAGTAGATTTCTCATTTGTGAGGAATTGTCTTTTCAGTATCATACAGAATGCCATGCAAAAAAGGTTGCGGTTAGGGACAGCAACACACTTGTGTTGTGCCATGTTTTCATGACAGTAAAGCTTCAAGAATAGCATCACGCTTTGCCACTGCTCATGCAGCCTCTCTGATGGAGCCATCTTTTGCTAAGCTGTCAATGTTGCTGGCAAGGTTGAATGGGCTTAACTTAATTACGGGCTAAAATGTGATGAAAATAAAAGGCCAAGCTCTGGGGTTTCTGCTGTAGGAGAGGAAACCGTAAAGGTGCACAGGAAGTGACAAGACTATTTCTTTTTGTCAAGCAGACCCGACCTCTTGAAGCAAGATGAACAAAAGGTCATTCACATTTAGTTTGTGTTAGCGATGAATTGGTATTTAATGTACTAATTTGTGAGATATGAATGCTTTGCAAAGTATACAAATATCACTATTATGCGAAAGAGTGACGCTTTTATGCTCTAGTGTCCTGCTCATCCATAGGTTCAAGGCAGAGACAGCAGCGAGGCAAATTTTGTGAGAAGTTAATTTATTTTATGTTTTGGTTTAACCTGCAGTGTTTGAATGCAGTGGCTCTTAGTTGGAAAGATGCTGTCACTTTTCAAAAACAGCCTCATTTGACCCTTTCGAGCTGACTTAAAGCACTCCATGCATTTGGAGGATTTAACTCAGTGGTGTGAACACGGTTGAGAGTGTCAATCAAATACTCAAGGATTTTATCAAATTAGGCGTGATAGTATTGAAGATAATGAAGTGGATTGTAGTTATGTGATTATGCGTGCTAACACACTTCAGATTAACACATGGCTCTTTTAATTGTTAATTAGTGTGTGTGTGTGTGTGTGTGTGTAAGAGAAAAGTTAATGGAGATGAGTCCTTAAGTGGTGTGAAATTTGTAAAGTTTTAAGAACGAAGTTGATAGAAATTAAAGGAATAGAAGAAGTTCAGATAAACCTTTGTGTCTGAAATGATTCTAAAAGTTTTCATGCCTCTAATTTATCTTTGAAAAATCTTTTCATTATATAAATTACATACATAATCCTTTGATCAATTTACATTTAATGCTGATGTTCCTCAGCAGAACCTCAACCTGGTGTGTTCATAGAATTTTAAACAATCGCTCTGTGGACATTGTTTAAGTGCCAATGAGAGTGTCTTTGTGACTACTCAGGGGGTGGAATCAAACCAAAGTGTTTCAAATATTTGCAATTTGCAGTGAGAAAATATTAACAAAAATAAAATACCAAAACTCTCACAATTCTGGCTCTCTTAAAAGCTGACACCGTAGAGGGAACCAGAGTACGAGAAAAGATCCCAGGAATGTATAGCCTCAAGTTGAGATGTTGACCACCAATGAAATCTGCCCTTTCCTTGATCATGTGAATACCAGTGACACAGAAAACTATTAGTACATTCCCAATTTCCAATTTGAATGAATCCTGATCCTTTTGAAAGCCACAGTCTTTTAAGCTATAAATCTTTCTTGTAAATATCCCACAAAGGTTAAGTGATCAGTAGCTCACCAAAGGAGCTTTAGGCTCCCATTAGACCAACACAATTTTAAACAGGATAAGCACAATTTTTGTGCATTAGTCATGTTGAAAAGGAAAAAATAAATAAATTGCAATTTAACATCAAGAGATGTGCTGTTATGGTGAGATTTCTGATGTTTGCATTGCCACAAACTGGATAATCCTGCTGTCAACAGTTTGTTAAATGCAAGAGCCACTTTCTGGGTTCATCACTGTTTGAAGCAGATTAGTAGAGGGTAGTGGATCTCATATGGCCTGGTCAGAGGCCATCATTGAAGGGCTTAAGGGATTAATGTTGTCTCGCGCTCTCACTCTGTTTCTCCAATATTCAATCAAACTCTGTGCTGCGAGAGAACACAGTATGTACAAACATGTCTTATCGCTGTAGTTTAACAGTACACATCTATTTGCTGAACTCCATAAAAGAAGATATTATTTATTCCTACCAGATGGTTTGCTTAAGGATTTCCCTGACTCCTGTTTTAGTGCAGACATGCCAGAATTACAGCATGTTGTTGTGTAAAGCTATCTATGGCAACTGAGTCATGATGTAGTAGTGTCCATGGGCTTGAGGAGGATAGGTCAAAGGCTAAATCCCTGCTTAAAGACATCGTAGTGAGCCTTTTCTATCAACAGACAGGCCATTTCAGTATGTGTTGGAGAAGATGTAATTTCCCATCTGCTTTATGGCTCTTTCTGATCCCTGGGCTCTTGTCAGCAAACTCCTCGGGACAGATATCATCAGTAATATAAGGAGGACTCTGGCAATATTTAGGGCCTTAAAAGGCCCTTCACTTCCCTCAGTCATGTGGATGGCTTAAGGAGTTTGAGAGCGCAGGTCACAAGTAAACGTTTCACAAACACTATCAAATAGCACAGATTTAACTGGCTTAGGGCAGTTTCCTCACACATTGTTGTGTGTGTGCGTGTGCATGTGTGTGCATGTGTGTGTGTGTGTGTGTGTGTGTGTGTGTGTGTGTGTGTGTGGTAGGCTGGAAGAAGGTGACCAACCACACACATGCACGCACTTAGAGGACTTGCATATATTTTGAAAAAAAATTGTGAGCCCTGTCCCCTCGAAATGACATTTAGCTGTTGTTCATTTCTTCGGCCAGATTTCGTGTTTAACAGCTTCCTGGAATAGGTTCACTGACACCTTTGGAAGTGAGTGGATTGGACGGTGGGTTCACAAAGTGCAAGAGTTCTCAAACTCCAGCCTGTTGCTAATACATACTAATTTATTTTCCCTAATATGGAAGGAAGAATCACAATTAGCGATGTAGTGAAAGAAGTGCAAGTTTTTTTTACATTGCAAACATGATCCAGGGGAGAGATTGAAGTGGTTTGTCAAAAAAAAAATATATATATATATTTTTTTTTTTATTATTTTTTTTTTTTAGCCAAACTAAGTGCAGTTTAGGCAATTTTGGTTCAGGATATCAAAAGATTATGTTTTGTGTAAAATAATTACACAGTGAGTACATGTTTTGTACTCATTGTTGAGCTCAACAGATTCTATATTCAACTAAGACCATAATCTTTCCCCTGAGCTTAACAAAGTTTGGAGTTTGAATTTGGAAGCAGCGTTCTTCTTTTACCATTGGCTGTTATGTTAGTTCATCTTAGTTTAGAGTGTCAGCATGGAAACAATAACAAATAAAGTGCTAAACGCATAAGTACAGCAGAGGCTGATAGGGATTCAATAGTCCTCTAGGTATTAAACAATAAACCAAGCATCACAAAAGCTAGATGAATAGTCAGAGCATCACCAACTTGTTTACAATTCAACTTGAAGGGACATAAATGTGTGAACCAAATTTCATGGCAATCCGACAGTCTTCCTGCACACCAAAGTGACACCAAGTGCAAAGAAAAATAGTATCCAAGTGGGCTTATGCTTCACACAAACCTGTTTAGTGTTAAATTAGTGACATATAAACATAGTTTGTTGGAGTGGTTCACATTCGCACAAAGAGGTTAGTAAAATGTGTTTTGCTGACTAAGTGTTTACTGTACGGAGTAGCTAATAAGGTAGTGGAGAGGCCATAAATAGGGACATTTTTTCAGATCACATGCTCAAACGGCGCACACTACCTGGTCATAAATGATACTGAGCAAAAATGCTCATTAGAAGAAAAATTTTAGGGAAACACTAGTTCACCATTCAACTGAAGAACTGCTGTAAAATTCCTTTTTTTCTGCCTCATTATAGGCAAACAGAATCTTGGCATGTGAAATGAGTTATGAACACACTCTTGAGAGGAATACAAAACAGCATGAGCCGTAGTCTGGCCAGGAGTGCTGTAGTTGTAATATAAAACATTAACTTGGCTCCACTGCATCATCCCAACACATGTTAGTGAAGCTGCCAAATGCCAAATTTGAGTTAAAATAATTGTCAGACAAGTTGATAACATATGCTTAAATCCCATGTAATTTTGAGGTATTTTCCGATAGAGGGAGGTGATTTCATTTTCTCCAGACTAATTTATATTGCTCATATTCTTCCCACATAAGACTCCTGAACTCACTGTGACCTATGGCATCTTTCCTCTAAATGAGCTGCTGTTGATTGTTGCACAAGCCCATACGGCATGTGATTTACAAAGGAAGCGTTCCGGTTTCTCTCATCCTTTTTGTACCATCATGCTTTAGATAAGTTGCATTCCTTTTCTTTGCACTCACCTCCTAATCCTTCTATCCCTCATTTACGAGTCTTGGACTACCGTTTTATCCTCCACTCCCACCACAGCACCACAGAGATCTGCCTCTGACCCAACCGCCAACCACACCACGTTAAAATTCCAGCTGTTTCCCTTCGCCACTTTAACTCCCTCTTTGCTTCATTCATGAGCATGCATCCTCCTCGCTTTGAGAATACTGTTTGTGGGTGGATCACATTTAAGACAATGAATTGTTTTTTCTGAGTCACTCAATGCACACGGCCCATATCCAGCTGTGTTTCCTCAAGCATGATACACTTCACTTGTTAAACATGGTCATTAGTCAACACTTCTTGGGCTGCCTGGCAAGGAATTAGTGATGACAGTCTCTCCTTCATGCTCCCTCCCACACACGCAGAGCCTCCCACCATGAGTTTTCTCAGTTCCCTGCCTGCCCTGTTCATGGGAAAGTCCCAGCGCTGGTGAAGTTATGACCGGGGTGAATCATTATGTAGGAACAGCAACATTTTCGTTTCAGTCTTTTATATTCACATAAGTATGATAGAAGATGAGAATTGCTCTCTAAACTACAATCAGTGATTTTGCTTGCATCCTTTACTCGTCACTGAATAAGTTGCAAAGCCTGCAATATTTTTATTACGTTCTCATAAGAGCATAGGGGCTGTTCCATAGCAGTTTTAGCCCATGGTTGATCCTGCAAAATGGCTGTAAATGGCAGGAAAAAGCTGATCAGCATTTGGGAATAAATTCAAATGCGCATTTCCCTGTCAAGAACATTTTTGTCTCAACTGTCTTTACTGTGAACTTGAAAGTCAGATGTGGAGTGCTTGTAATCCCAGAGGGGGAGTGTCCTTTCTTGTGGCATTGAGACAATCCAGAACCTCCATAGATCAAACATGGTTTGCTTAAAATAAGCCATGTGCAGGTGACCTCTTTAATCATTTATTTTAACATGAAGCGCTTGTTATCAAATTTACCTCCAAAATTTGTCTGAATTTATTCTTGACTTTAAATGGAAGGAGTGATAAAAAGCTGGAGCTCCTCCAGGAGTTTTTGTCACTCTGTAACAGTCGTTTGACTTCATTGGAGTTGAGTATAGAGGCAAATGAAGTGATGTGCAGCTGCTGGGAAGGAAAAATATCTTCTCTTGTCTCTCTTTGTGTCACATGCAACACAACATTGCATGTGCGGAGACAGTGCCTACTGTATATATTTTATTTGGAGTCACTGAAGCCAAAGACACACCAGTGTTTCTCCTTGGAGTTTCATTTCAGGAATGCAAATGCCTTGGGCCTAGACACTGTGATTTATCTCCTCATTTATCTTTGCACACATCTGCCTGTGCCCTTGTGTCTGCCTGTTGCTCGCTCCTCCCTTGTTTCAGCCAGTGTGTCTCTCATGAGACCTGGGACTCCCCCACTTGCCCCTTCCTGCCTCTAGCACACAGCCCGTGTGCATGCATATACAAAAAGTACATGCACGTGGGGATGGAGGGTGAGAATATTCAGCTGCGCTCACTGTTGCAGTTCTTGATACTACCCTCACCTTGCTACTGTCAGCTTTGTTGGGGGCCAGTAATTCAGTCTGTTCACGAGCGTGCAGAGAGGTTTCTGCACTTACAGCATCACCAATTTGTACGCTGCACCAGCTGGACTCAGGACACCATGGTGGTGCATTACTGGACACCATAGAAAGTGACCTGATACCCACACTTGCTTTCTGTCAACAAAGATTTCACTCAGACAATTGCAAAGGGAGTTGTGGACAGACCAACCTGCTGGTTTATGTCTCAAGCAGACAAATAAGTATGTGCAGGAGAGGTTGGAGTTTTCTTTTTCTTGTCAGAAACAGGTATGAGTAACAGCAGGGCCTGCCACAACACCCCCCGAGTGAAGCTTCATATCTTCACAGCATTGCCATAAAGTAAACACGAGTAGAGCAATTGCACTATGTTTCTTGGCATGTCTTGCTGCTCATTCAGACATTCCCCTGTCCTCTTGTGCTATGCCCTACACCCTTCTCCTAAAGTGCCCCACATTCTGCCTTGATTTCCCATTTCCTTCTGCAGGCTTGTCTCGGGCCCTGCAGAGAAACCACCACCTGGTGTGAGGTCAGGTGTTATTTATCACAGCCATCTGCATGGGGAGTTGACATTTGTACAGACATTCTGCTCTGCCATTGTAATTGACTCTCCTTGTCTTTTTGAGGACACCAACAGATACAACTATGTCAGGACACCTCTCAGCTATATATTACCCATCTCACTTAGGAAGACAACTGGTGAGTTATCATTCTACATCAACTAAACACAAGATGGCCGACACGGCTGGTCACTGAGAAATGGCAGGATTTCACAAAGCCAATAAAATTCTCAGCCAGATTCTTTTTCCTTTTTTTTGATGATTCTCTTTTTTTTTCCTTTCTTCTCTTTCTTTCTTCTTCCATACACACTTTATCTCAAATTACCAACAAAGCACAAAATCCAATGCTTGGGGTGAACTATGAGAAACCTGTTTGGAGGCAATTTGAGAAAAATCAAATCTGTAGGCTGGGGGTTTTATCATTCTAACCCTGTTGAATTATTTGTAGTCAAAGGGTGAAGCCAATTTCAAAGAAAAAAGAGAAGAAAAAAAAATCAGCTTGGCTGATAGGGCCAACATTTGTGGGGCAAAGGCGTCTTGCACATTTTCAGAGGTCATCAGGAAGTAAACACTTATTAATGGTTACCTGCATGAGAATCAGATAAACAGGTCATGGTAATGATTAATCCAAGGTTGTTCGGGTTAGAGGCCATGTGTGCATAAAAGCGCAGATGAAGGCAGGTTGAAGCTGGCACTGAAGAAATGAATGTAATTGTTCTAGAACAGCGATCTTTGACCTGTGATGTGTGAAAGCAGCAGAGAGGAGCCTCTGGATCGCTCTGGGAAAACAGCATGGTCACACAGATGCTTGACAGTAGCTGTACACCTCTGAGATCTAAATACTGGAAAGCCATCCGAGCTCCAGTGTAGGTATTGTATAGAAAGTTAGCTGCTGACTGAGTGAAATGAAAACATGCAACCCAACTTAAGTTCACAAGGTCATTTCCAGCTCAGGGATTAAGTAAACTAAACAAAACTACACAAGCTGCAACTTATCAGACTGCTTGCATGCCAGGGCTTTTTTTTTTTTTTTTTTTTTTTTTTTATCTCCCCCTCATGCTTGTGAATGTGACAGAGGGGCTACAGTCTTCAGGAGAGTCAAACATTGGAAAGACCTTCAGTATGCTAAGAATTCATATTGGTTCTTTAATAAAGTTCATGAAAAGGGTTTTGTACTGTACAGTTGATTAGAGATTTGTAACGAAAGGAGTCGGGGGCTGATAATTATTTTTGCAGTTATTTGTTGTTAAGATTTAGTAAGGTCTTGTCTGTCTTTCTTTTCTTTTTTATCCTTAATCAGTAATTGATTAGCCAGTTTATTTAGCATTTCTTCACCCAAAGTGATGTGTCAGGGGCAAGTTAGCTGGTTATTCAGTACTGAAATGAGAATCAGTGAACAAAAGCTGTAATCACAGCTTTGACTACGCAGGAAATAGCAGTTTAATCCTCTGCCTCGGCAGAACATCAGTGGAGCTTTTGTGAGGATCATTTTGTTTATTTTGATGAAATGCAGGGAACTGTTTTTATTGCTTTCTCACATTCCTCTGGCGACTAGGTAGTGTACTCGCAGAGAACTTGTTTCTCTTTGAATTGCTTCAACATGTGATCACACAAAAATCACCAGGGCACTCTGAACATGAATCCTGAATGTTTTGAAGCTCTTAAAAAATACAAAGAAGCACTGCTTGTTTGACCTTTAGACTTGTTGACATGTTTATTCATGAAATCCTTTGACTTCTTTGAAATTTGTCAGTAGGCTGTGTTTACTTATTATTTTGCAAACTTTATAATGGAAGCTACTGCATATAATGCTTATAGCAGTTTTTGAAATTATCCTTCACAAATATTTAATATATCATACATGATTTTGAGAGATATTGTATTACAGTTTAATTGATGAAAGACACTTTTAGATGTCTGCGATTTGCTTTGCTAAATTTGGGTATAAATTTGATTGAAATGATAATGCTCGTAACTCTGTATCCGCACACTACTCCGTGGAAATTGAACTCTGACACAGAGTCTACTTTATACGTAACTTTTTAAGATTCTTTTTGCCCTATCGTAGAGACAATGCAAACTTTTAAAAGCAATAGATCTTTGCTATTATATGTTGTACTTTGTCCATTTTTTCAAACTAAAATTGGTCGTTAGGATGAAGATGAACAACTTAGAATGATTCAGAAATTACCAAATAAAGATGAAATGCCAAAGCTATGAGTAGAACACCAAACTTTAACTTGCATGAAGAAACCACTTTTGGTTGTTGAAAATAAAGTGAAGTAAAGCTTTTGAAACAGCTTTCTCTCGGTAAACCACACACTCATTTGGCACAAGCTTTAGCTATGACTGAACTTTACTCTGTCTTTTTTTTTTTTTTTTTTTTTTTTAATAAATCCTGATCAATCCTGATGAGCGAGGTAATGTTCAGAGGAGGCGATCTGTCATACATCTCGCCAAGCTGATATGTATTCTTTGTTCCAAGGCTAACAGAGTGTCAGAAAACATTGGCCAAAGCCAAACTAGGAAAGGTAAAATGAAGCTGCCAAGAACCCTGGCATAAATTACATACTGTAAATGAGAGAGTCTGTATCACCTCGAGAAAAACTTCGGCATTAAAAACAGACGAGGAAAAAAAAGGAAAAGAAAGGTCATCTGGTTTCCATTAAGAAGATAAAATGGTTCACTCGGAGCCTTTTACTGGCTGCTTTGTTACTGGGGGGCGTCCATGCTGCTCTCTCCATCATCATCCAGTTGACACAACATTAAAGGCTTCAAACAGCCGCGCAGGGTTCCTTAATCAAAAACTAATTGTAATAGATATTGAGGAGTGCTAACACTCTGACCGCTCAGCTGGTATCAGTGGTCCAAGGCTGGAGATACCATTAAACACAACAAAGGCATGATAGCTAAGACAGGGCAATGCAAGTGTAAAATATAACATGTGGCTGAAAAGACACAGATACCCTGATACTATAAAGCACTGGTCCAAGACGAGTCTGTCAAGCTCGGTTATTTAGAAACAAAACAAAGGATGTGGAAAATACCTGAAAGTGGATACAGCAGGCCGATTTAAAATGACTAAAAGCTTAAGGCAAGGATACTGCTTAGTGCCAGACTTCGAAAATTGGGACAATGTCAGACCTGACAACAGTGCGCTGAGGCTTTTTGTGACTTAATGTTGGCACACTTTTTTGTATGTGTCCATGTGGACGTGTACCCGCAACACAATATCTAATTCAACAAATTAATTCTCTCTAATTTGATCACTTATTATCGTTAACAATAACTCATGTCCAATCAAAGGCCTTTTCTACTATACATTAACCTTTCAGACTAACTTCCACTTAGCATATTAGAATCTGAGTCCAACTTCATGAACAGGGCGAGCGGTGCTTCTTTATCAGAATGACACATGGTGTAATTCTCATCCACTTTGATGAGTGAGGAAGGAATTAAGGCTACGTGTAGTCTTCTTCACCGTGTCACTCCCTTTGACAAGGCTCATTCTTTTCCTGTTGGTGAGAACACTCTTTGATAAACCTGTCCTCAAATGAATCTTAACAGACTCACGGAGGTCAGCACTGTTACGGTGGACAGACTGCTAATGGGACCCACTTTTTAAAGGTATCTAATCGGCTCTTTGCGTTTAGGAAAGTGGTGATAATTCAGCTCAGTAACCATTGGTTACATGATTTACATCCAGTGTCTGCACAGGAAGTACTGTGTCCTTTATGTAGCCAGGCGGGAAGTCAGGGTGTGGTTGTCAGGGTTGCGGATATGTGTGTTCTGTCTCTGACTCCAACCCTAATGCAGAAGACCATTACGAAACCTGTTATCAATGTTCACCTTCTTATTAACTGTGAGTGTGATTGTTCTCCAACTTAATGTGTTTAAGTTGTCTACTGTAACCAGACTTTAATTATAGTTTATGTTCCACATCCATGATCATTCCATTCATCTCAACATAACATAGTCTCAACAATAACACTAATTAATACGCACTAACTATATGTACATACACACAACAGTGTATAAACACAAGTGAGCATTTTTTACACATCATGCTCAGACACACATATCATATACAAGGCAGTGTGTGTCATTTTTACTCCTGCTTTGTTGGTGTTACAGGGAAGGATATTCAAAGTCTATATTGTGTGTCACTTTGGCTTTAGCCTGGCCAGGCTTCTCTGACCATAAATGTATGCCTATGCACGGTAATTGCGGGGAAAATGCATGAAGCCTCCACCTAGCATAACCACCCCTGCTGCACTCCCCTGTGGATAACAAATGGGCCTTTTCTCTGGGAATTGAGGCTAAACGATGGTTTCACTTAGAGAGCAAAGTGACTGTCCATCTTCATAACAGTGCTCTCCATCAAAGAGCAATGAATCCCATCCCGTCCCACTGACTCTGATTAAACGCAGGCAATGGATATCCCCTTTATGAAGGCCTGCAAAGCTGGCCCTCATGTCAGCCTTGCACCTGCAACTATCAGCTTCTCCTTCTTTTGTAATAAAAAAAAATCCCCACACATCTGGTCAGGGGAGCCCTGCGCTGCTCCAGCAGGGCTATTCAGCCGACTCTGTTTGAAAGTGACACACCTCCACTTGATTTAAATGACCAAAGGCAGTTCTTATTGGTGGGGTCATATGGAAACCCCACAGGTCATGAAGTTCACTGACTGGAGGACTTTCACTTGTGGTTGTGCTTTGAACCTTTTCCCTGGTCTTTTTCACTATTTGTAGTCAGATGATGTTAAAGCAGTGCCCACTGTCATTCACGAGTTTATGATGTACAATTGTATTAGAATGCTCATAATTTTTAGCCAAGTCCATTCAACTAAATATTTGGTGGATACATGTGTTATGTGTAGCTATGCAATATAGTCACCTTTCAACATGATCCAAGGCTCTTGAATGCTTTTTGTTGGTAATTCAGCTGAAACAAGCAAACTGTCAAATAACACAATCTGTTCCTCGTGCTGTCCAAAAGGCCACAAGATGTTACTGTCATTCGTTTGAATTTAAAATAGAAGGGCAACTCTTGCTAACCCCCAGAGAAAATCCAAAACAAACACAGTACAGCTAAACTGAACTGAAAAAGACACTTTGATTTTGTTGTTAAAGTTTCCCTCCTTGAGTCCTACCTTCAAAGAACTTCAAAGTCAAACAGTCCACCTATTGCCCCAACAACAGTTGTCCCCTTATATAACATGTAGCAGCACAGCCTTAAATAGTACTTATACATGGCCATATCCAGTCTCACCCAAACATCCAACCTTGCCCAAGTGCTACATAGCCTGTGGTTACACAGAACATAAAGAAACAAGTATTTATTTGGGATTGGGAACAAACTGCAGGTGTAGAAACACATAGCAACTCATTAGCACATGCAGGTTAGCATCTACTTACAGAGAAGAGTGTTAAACCAAAACTCCACAACTCTGTAAGTAATGAGAATCACTTGTTGTGAAGAGCATACGTAAGAAATGAACTTTCGAAAAAAATCTCTGTCCAGAGGAGAATCAATTCTTCCTTTTGAATTTGTCCTGGAAAACAAGTGGCCGACCCGATGGAAATGGCCTTGAATGCTTTGGCTGGTCAGGTGAAGAAAGAAAAGTCAAAGTAAACTGGCTGAATTGAGAACAAAGTGCTGCTGTGTCCCTCCCATTGAGGTTTCAGAAAGCCCACAGAGGTTTTCTATTGTTCATACATTAGCTAATGTCATTATCTTGTCTGGGAAGTCAAAAGGGCTAATCTCATGTTATAGGATTTGCAGCCACCTAGACTGATCTCATTGGGTAAACGTTTGGCACAGTGACAAGAGAACAGGATAAACATCCAAGTTCTGTAAGTAGTATTGATATACCAACAGCAACCTGACCCCTGTGACTGCTTCAAACAGAACTAATACAGATGTGACCTCTTTTATTTTATTTTATTTTTTTCCATTTTCATTTTAAACTGTAGTGTGACCTGTGAATAACATTTGACTCGCGTGGTTTTTTTGCTTGGGCTACATGATATTTGCATTGAGACACATTTGAAATTTGGTTGCTAGATTTTGTCCTAGATTTTGAAAGGAACACTCATATCCAGTGAAAAATGTGTCACTTTAAAATGACTGCCAGTCAGTCCAGACGCTGGACTAAATTAGCAGCTGGTGAATGAATCGTACAAACTAGGATCAAAATGAAATGCTCTCCAACCTTTCCACCAGCATTAAACTAGTGTTTGGTATGAACCTTGCGTAAGATCATATTGATGACTCCTATCTTGGCCTGATGACATTTATAGCGGCAAAGATGATTAATGTATCACTGCCTGGCTTGATGTGGAAAGAAAAGATTGACTAAGTGGAGGATTAAGAACATTTTGTTTGCTTTGTAAGTTGCACTTGCTTAGTGTGCTTTGTTTGGTGTGTGTAAGTAAACTAATCAGAAATTAAAATAACACCTTTCTGCTGAAATTAATATGGCCTATAATACATTTAATAATATTCAAAAGTAGTTTCTCAACATTAGTGCTGTTGCCCCACAATAAGAAGGTCGTTGGTTCGATTCCCAGCCTGGGGCATTTCTGTGCGGAGTTTGCATGGTCTCCTTGTGCCTGCGTGGGTTTCCTCCAACCATCCAAAGACATGCATCTTGAGGTTAAATGGTGACAACTGTCAGTAGGTCTGAGTATGAGAGTGAGTGGTTGTGTGTCTCTGGCTGTCTCTGTGTGATAGACTGGCAACCTGTCCAGGGTGTACCCCACCCTCACCCACTGTGAGCTGGGATTGACTACAGCACCCCCGCATCCCGGAAATGCCTAAGCGGTAGAAGATGAATGAATGAATGAATTTCCCTACATTGGACATGTCTGAGAATAGAATAATATATATATATTAGAAAATAAGCTCTTATTGGCTTCCTGTCTGAGTCTTAGATTAGAAGATGTACACAGCTGTTATGTCATGGTTAGGGTGATCCTATATGGGTGACCCTAACCCTAACCCTAGGTTGTTAATCGTGAAGCTGAACTTGGAGGTGATTAACTTTCTGGACAACTAGACTAACAGGGAACAGACCCCGCCCCCAGCACTTCTGCACAGAGCATCTTCAGCTGTAAGAATAGCCGTAACATTTTCTTGTCCCAAATGTTTGCCTGAGCTAAACTGGCTCACAACCAGGTGTGCAGAAGAATATCATAATGCTGCTTTGTCTGCTTTATAGTAAAAGCTTTCATTGAATAGAACAGGCCTCTTCAGAATTTGGAAGACTGCCCCGGACACTTTTATGAGTATAAACACTATGAGTAGAACTAAAATTAATTAACTATTGGTTTAACAATCAGCAGTTATCAGACTTGACAAAATCTTCCGTCTCATATTCCAGCACTGTGGGAAAGCAAGGACACAATAGTTGAGAATCCTTAAACCAGCTTTACGATGTGTATCTTTCTTGGCAATCCTCGGATAGGCCGGGCTGTTATGTTGATCTTTCCCCAGAGCTTCTTTTGAATTCATTAGTCCCATAATGCCCATTTGCCATATTTGTTAACACGCGGGGTCACCTGTCTCACAGCTGTCCACGTTGACTGGATCTGCCTTTTCATCGTTGAGAGCTACCTGCCATAATGACCCCGTAATAAAGTGTCATTATCTATCCACCCAGTCTAGTGTACCATGCACAAAGCCACTGGAGGAATCCAGGCCCTGTCTAATTCATTTCTCTGGGTATAAATGTCAGTCTTCTTTTGTGAGGATTACGGGCATTCCCACATTACAGCCGGACTGATTGTCCTATATGGAACGGTGGGAGTGGAATAGAGCGTTTGATTTCAGATAATGTAGAACAAGACAAATGCCACCAGACCGGATGGAGTTTTTTGTCTAAACTTGGCTATAGACTTGAATCTGAGACTATGACTGTGTCAGGGAGAGCTCGAACAGATGAGAATGACAGTGGTGTGGATTACACTGTCCGTTATTACAATTTGTCAGGGCTTATGATGTCACTGACAGCTGGAATTGATCTGTTTAACCTTTTATATCCCACCTCATTGTGCCATCCAAAAGCCAACTAATATCCTAATTTGTCACTTTGTGCATCATTTCTTGGTTGTTGTGTTAAAAGGCATGAACACACATAGGTGGTGAAATGACAAACTCACTTTAACCACAAATACTTTGTGAGGTGGGCTCTTTGTTCAGCTAGTCATCGTTAAACTAGATCATAATTTCACTAATTAGGTTGCCATTTTAGAATATAGATTTTTTGTGTAAGTATTTGTTTTAATCTAAATCTGAACTTCAGTTGCCAGTGACACTGATGATATAAACAATATCACAAATCCGTGATTAGTATAACATTTACAGTATGTAAGCATCATTGCTTTTGCTGAACATTTTTAATACCTTGTCCAGTAACTGGTATATTGACTGCTAATGTCATCATGATTTAGTAGAGCAGCAGTCTTGTGGCAGCTTCAACAATTCAAGGGCCCCTTTGTCCATTCATCAGCACCCCTGATTGGACCCATGTCATGGTTAGCTGCAGGCCCAGCAGATAAAGATCAGGGGATGATTGGGCACACACATTCTTAACATGGCTGACCCGTGACATCTCAGGGGCAGGCAGGGAGCCTGTCATTATGTGTACAATGCGCCGCTTTCTTCTCCCTTATCTTTGCTGATGACATTGAGAGTTTTTGCATTAACTCATTAACGAAAAGACTCATCATTAAAGGCATCACAGAGGCACGGTGCAGCAGTTGTGACACTGCACTGCCGCTGCAAGCAGACATGTCCAACCCTCCGCAGCATGAGCCTTTTTCTGTGCTTTACTGAAGATATGACGTACTCAAGATATGTCCCCTTGTTGTCTCATAAACTGTGCAGTATGTTAGATGATGTATTAGATTTCAGTTTCCCCCTCTAATAAGGCCTCCTTTGTGAAGTGTTCAGAAGTTGTATAAGTTTAATAGCTTTATCAGTGTTAAAAACAAGTGTTAATGCTCATATATCAGTCACAGCAGATTGGTAAGAACAACGTTTGGGTTGCCAGGTTGTGAAAAATCTGTCTGGCTGAGCAGGGCAAAATTTTCCCTCCAGCCTGACACTTGGATTTGTCTTTTTAGAAAGCTTTTAAATCCTCTTTAAGGGCCCTCTAATGAGCTGTTAGACTCCTTACCTTCTGGGAAAGGTTTTCACAGCTCTGGAACGAAATGCATTTATTAACAACTTATTAACACATGTATAGCCTAAATGGAAATTTATAAAGAAACCCAAGACCCTTTGAATGACTAAATATCATTTATACATATATGCTACTTTATATACATTAAATAACATTAATGTAATGCTAGCTTTCATAACCGCTTTATTACAAAATAGGAGAAACATCAGTCAAAGGAATTTTTCACAAATTGGCAACCCAAACATTTCATCAAAACTGTAATAGCATCTTTGACTTTGCGTTATATATTCAGGAATATTTTGGTATCATGGTATCTATTTAAATTTGCATCATAGTTCCATGTACAGTATGACCTGAATTCTTATGCTTGTGTGTGTGTGTGTGCACGTGTGTGCGCGTGTGTTCTTAATCACAAGCGGAGTGGATGTTAGTGCTTATGTGCAGCTCATGTGTAAATGCTGTCATTTCCACAGATCAGTCACAGCAGCATTTTCTCTGTTGTTTATGGTTATGTCACCACAATTACAAGAAAGAAGGGGGGCAGAAATAAAGTGTCTGTGAAAGATTGATAGCTTTGGTCTTTAGTTCAATTGTAAATTAGAAAAGCACGTCCCTCTGGGATACAAGGGCTCTATTTATGATTAAGAAAGAGCCTCCGTAATAGAGTGGTGGTAGAAAAGTTTTCGCTCGCTCACAAACAGGCAATTAGCTTGATGAAATGGACCTTACTTTTTTGCAGCCTGGTTATGTGAACTCATATTATAATAGGCATCTTTATAGTTTATGATATTATTTTCACCTTGAGCAGCAAACATTGTTTAAACAAACTGCAGCTTTCATCTTGGGTTAAAGCGCTGACACCTTTTTTTTATTCCTTTTATTAATACAGTTAAATTTGGGCAGAACAAGTTCAGGAGTAACCAATAATTCTTCATGTGATAAAGATATGAAAATATCATACCATCTTCCCACCAACTCCACTATTCTTTTCTATATAATCCTCAAATAATAATTATATGTGTACTGTATTGTATACTAATTTATTTTTTCACAGCCGCTGTTCATACAAAAGCTTTATGATATACACATTAGTCTAACTTTATATCTCAGACAGTCTTTTACATAGAGTGAGGCACCATAGTGACTTACTAAACTGTAATCCTAGCTGCTGTACACAGTGTTTCTGTCTTGTTTGGCTCTGCAGGACCTAATCTTTGCACCGTAGACTGGAAACTGTACGTTTATCCCCAACTGTTCGTTTCCTCCCGGAGATCAGTCACGCCCTTTCTTAACAGGTTACTCTTTACTAATGTCTCATTCGTAGAAGAAAACCGTGTGGTTCATCAGTTGTTCCTAAATAATATAATAACAAATAACAATTGTACATCCTTTATTTGCTTATTAAATAAAACTCACACACACTGTTACAGCTCTGCAACTATGTGAGGACTGAATTGTGGATTGTTTGAAAGGATGGCTTCAGTTCAACAATGTGATGGCTTCCTTGTACTACTCACTACATTTCTAACACCTCGGTACTGTACACTGCCGTGAGCCTGTCTGTATTCAATTAATACTTTAATGGCCACCAACTGAAGGTTTATCTTGTTGGCTGGAAGACACATGTATTTATTTATTTATTTTTTTGGTCACTGATATTTTTCCTTTGTAAGCCAGATGAAGCTTCTTAACTTGAGATAACACGAGACATGTGTGCCTAGCTTCTTTTTGATGGTCTAGCTTAAGGGCATGTACTCCTGTGCCAGCTGTTGTCATGGATATTACACCAATTTATTACATTTGTTTTTAGAACAGACGACAGTGGCTATCATTAAGTGGCTGTTGTATTGCTAGTGCTCACAATTGACTAATAAGTTTACTTTTGTTCTCGGTTTGCTCCGATGCCTCCCAGTCTCTCTATGCCAGATGCTATGGCTGCACAGGCAGAGATGTGCAGCCACCATTGGTGTATACAGCTTTGTTATGCTTGGCAATTGATCCATAAACAGATGCAAATCTGAATGTAATTCACCGAAGCTGATTCACCTAAATGTTTTCTGCCGGTTCGTGACACTTTTAATTTACCACGGATGTCAGTGCCCTGTCTTTTTAGGCTGCTTTATCTTTTTGTTCTCATTGAATACATTTGCTCTACCTGTTGAACATTTAATTCGATGTAGTCTAGTAATATATAAAGATATATTGTTAACTTTCCTGTAAAAGAAGTTTATGACTATTTTATTCTTGCATTACAACTGCATTGTCATTGTGTGCTAGATGGTTGTAGAAAAAATGCGCTGTACATGAAACAAAACTGAAAGTTAAATCAAGATTATATCAGTCAAAGGATAAGAAATAGATACCTTGATAGGACCGTTCACATACCTTGTAGGGCCTTCTTGGTAGAACATTTGGTCGGGAGTTGTATGCTACATACGTTTTTGTTTTTTTGTTCCTTTAATATGTCTCTTCATGGTCCTGCAGTTTGACATAAACCACCATGAATCCCTCACTGATCCAACCCAAATGATATAACACAAGTACCTTCTTTCTGATTAGTTATTTTTTTTGACCAAATCAGTAGTTATAGATTCAACCTTGCTGTGTCAATAACAAAATGCTGAATGTAAAATTACTTGGTGCTGTTGATTTTTTTAAAATAACCTGAATAAATTAAAAATATCGAGCCAGTCCCTCTTTCTCAAAAAAAAAAAAAAAAGATATAATGTGGTTAAAAAAAAAGAGAACTTGTGTTATGGGAAAGTGTTGCCCGATGTAAATTTTTCAGAAGTAGTATAGCTTAATTCAGATAGCAGTAAAGTAAAACACTGCGCACTAGACTGGTAAAACTTTCTATTACATTGTCATTAAATTACCAGCTATGACAGATAATAGCTGGGCAAGTATTGCCATGTCTTTTTCTAAACTCTGGGTAATATCACATATCACCATGTCCTTCCCAAATGAATGTCAGTGGAATAAGTCTAAGGTTTAGCTCTCATAACATCATCCAGGGAGAACTGATTCTCATGTTCTGAGCTCTAAAACCAGCTTCAGCATGTCCCCATCTGACAATACAGTAACCAAGATGCTGTGAATAAGTGATTTGCTTTTTAATGGCTTTTCCCCTTGAGGTCATCTTCACACCAAGAATATCACCTCTTTTTCATTTGGAGTCATCGCTGTTGTGAAGATCTTTCCAAATCCCATTCACATTCCATTTACTTTTTATTCCCTCCATCAATTCACAAGGACCATTGATCACACGTGTATTTGTGTGATTGAAAAACCTCAAATGGCAGCATTCGCTATTAACACAATATGTTCCATTCACAAATGTTGAATAAGTACCTGTGGAAGTAGAGATGTAGTTAATATTATCAATATTCAGGGGCTGCTGGTATTGTTCGTAGTTATACAATTTATGTGTGCAGCACTTTCACAGAGAAATGCATTCTTATGATAAAACATTTAAGCTTCATTGATTCCTCAGCTGGCAGTCAGGTTAAGAGCTGGTTCAAGTTCTGCTACTGCGGTTTACTTCTGTGATAAAAACGCCTAAATGGTTTAATTTAAGGAAGTGTGACTTTTCAAAAGGCCCTGTAGTTCAATAGCTTAACATTCACGTTCTTCTCACTCCGGCTGCTGAAGGTAAAATAGCAGTCTTCTCAAATAACATGCATTTTCTTTGAATTGAGCACTACCAGTTTGAAGATGTGTGTTTTTCAGACTTTAAAGTTTTCCATATGTACCCCATAGAAATATCTTTTCGATGTAATTTTTTTTCAGTGATTGGTTAAGTTAAAGACTGGATGTTGAGAATACACGGCTTTTTGATGAAGCACTAAAACCAACATTGGCAGGATGTTTTTGATCTAGAACTTGTACACGCTCCGCGAAAGCCAACAAGTGAATTACAGGGATATTTGTAAAGGTGTTTTGGGTTATGAATTGTGAGCCACACTCTCACTGTTTCCCGTCTGTCGTTGTTGATTTTAACAGCAGTCTCCTGCAGTTGAAACAATGGTTTATTTCTTAAAATACTGGTACAGAACATTAGGAACAATATAAAGAAAAGCAGCCAAAAACACAGCTCATATGAAAGCTTCAAACTTTATTAGTCATGGATGTGGCAGGTGTAACACTGCAAATTGAAATTTCACACTCGCACTCACAATTAGCTACTTCACAGATTCTTATTGTGTTGGTCAGCCCGTAATTACACATAGCTCACTGTCACATCCAAACCATATATCTCCAGACGATCCAAAACCACATATAGTTTTAAGCGTAGATGTGTATTAGTCGACGGAGCAGGATATGAAATAGTTTCTCCTTAGAAGGCAAATTAACTGGTGAGAATCACAATACTTGGACGTACAAGGTGCAGACATGACAATACAGTTTGATATAATTGGCAAATCTAATGGTAATGAGGCAGTGATGATCACGCTTGAAAGTGTGGTTGCAATTATATATGATTAAATTGAAAAAAAAAAAAAAAAAAGCAGTAAATGTGACAATAAGTAGCTGTATGAGAACGCTGAAGCTGCAGCTTGTGTCTTCTACATCTGTTTGTGTAGTTTCTACATATCCCACACCGCTACTGCATTACACCTCGAGTTCCAGTAATTCAATACGCTGTCTGCCTTTGGGGCCACATGTGAGCCATGTCAAGGGCTGAATGCTGCCTAAGCTTCCTCTCTTGTGTCTTCTCCCAAACTTTTTCACTGTCTGACTACGGGGGGGGGGAGGCAGTGGACTGCCCACTCACCCTCTTTAAAAAGAAAAGGGAGGGCAGGTCACACTCGAAGAGACACATCTCACAAGTGCCCGGTACAACCGCAGCCTTGTACTGCCTGTCGCTGTGCGGCTCCACTGGGGCAGATGGGGCTTAAGCTGCTTTGCCGAAGGGCACTTCAGCAGTAGTTCCTGAGGGTTAGAGAGCACTTATCACACAATTCTCCTACCCAGACTTTCCTTGTGAGTCCTTAGAGTTAAACCATTGACCTCCTGGTCATTGCTGCTACAGTGTCGCTGCCTGAAGTAATCATTGTATATGCTCCATCTATGCAGCCTTAAGCAGCCAAAGAAATGCATCATTTATCATTTACCGCGCTCATTTCTCTCCACACTACAGTTTTGATCACTTTAAACATACCATATGCCATTCAAAAAGCCAGCATTTACAAATACATTAAAGGCCCGCTGGCAGTCAGCCTAAAGAGTGATCATTGAGACAAATTGATCTCTATCTGTTTAAAATGGCACTATAATCTATCATTGCCAAATTGAACAGGGAACTATCTGGGATCTATTGCCATTTTAGATAGCAGCCCTCAGGGCATGCAGACATGCAGACAGAAAGTGATCTACACCGATGAAGGAAGTGCTTATGAAACGGTCTCAATCAAAACATGCGTCTGTTTACACAAATGCACACTTTCAAATTAAAAAAGGTTTTCTTGCACTAAATATGTATATTTGTGCTTTTGTATGTATCTGTATATAATGCAATTGCTTATAGACTCACTATAATTCACATAATGATAATAGGGAAAGCATTATTTCTCATAATTAGGCTACATCATTTTAAGGAGCCAAAATGACAGACATTTCATTAAAAATAAAAGTAAAGTCCAGTCATATCTTCGACATTACAGTCCCTAAAAGCCATGCCTATATAAAAAGAATAAGAATAATCCTGTCAACCACAGAAAGTAAGTCTATAAGCATATATTGCTATATGAATGCGCACATATAATTGGGATGAAACGCATACAGCCATTTAAATGTTAAAATAATTTTACATCACAATATATTTGCATTTTGGGTGTGTTTCCTGGCTCGTCTCACCACACAAGTGTAAAGTAACTTCTAGCGACTTTAATTAGGTTTTATAAGCAAATATTCTAAATCCCCCCCCCAAAAAAATTATGTACAAGCCGATATTTACCTAATTGGTAAAGTTTTTGTTTTTTGGGTTGTTTTTTTTTTTTTTTCATATTTTGCAAATAAGCACCACAACATCACCATGAACATGAAGCACTAGTCTATAGGAAGAAAAGAGACAAAACCTTTGCTAGAGTTAAAGCGGAGTTAATAAGGATTCATTGGTATTATGCAAAGCAGCAAATAAAAATGCACTGACATATGGGGCACAAGCACCATCCATCAACTGATCTTTATCAATCAAGGGGGGGAAAACAATCTGTGGGTGTTAGAGAGTTTTCTGTTTTGAAAGTATGTTGGAAATGATAGTTTATAGGAGAAAGGGTTGGAACCTGTTGTCTGGTTTTTTTTTTTGTTTGTTTGTTTGTTTGTTTTTTTAAGCTAATCATCTCTGTCATCTACAATTAATTGCACCCTATGTGATATTTTAAGTTTCAAATTGAGTAAAAAAAAGAGAGAGAGAGAGAGAGCCGTTTTTGTTCGTGGTGTTTTTAAATGTGACAATTAAGTTTGTGTCCTGATTTCTCAGTCATCTAATTCAATCAGACTCTTGAAGTTGATTAGCCTGGTTAACCTTTGCTCCTGCGCGGGTCTGGAAGGGTTAATCACGACCGGGAACTCGCAGCCCTCCTGGTCACTATCTTCTATCTGCATGGAGGACTTGTTGGAGGCAGAGATGAGATTAAAGTCCCCACTTTCATTTTTGACTTTTTTTCGCAGAAGCATTAGGGGCTTCTTGGTGTCAGCAAGACAATGCCCCCCCCCTCCCCCCCTTTTTTTTCTTTTTTTGAACCGCTGCCTTTTACAGGGTCAGATGTAGATATGAGCTCCGATTTTAACCGAACCCCGACTGTTTTGTTTTTTTTTTTTGTCTGTTTGTTTTTTTGTTTTTTTTTTAGCTTTTGGTCTATAACGTGCGCACTTTGCGTCTTGTGGGCGCGTTTTTGTTTTTTGTTGTTTGTTTGTTTTTTTTTCTTTCTTTCTTTATTTTTTTGGGGGGGGGGGGGTGAATAAGAGGATATACCCATCGCGGTGCAGGTGCCAGTTTAACCTGATACAGGAGTGAAAGCCATTTTCTTTGCACGCCTGTAAATCTCAACTATTATCTGTTCACCATCGATTCATTTAACTGCACTTATCCCAATCAGCACATCTCGACTCCTGTCCTCCAGAGCGTGTGCTTTGTTTTACTAACAATAATAAAGTGATTTAGTCCTCGCTCCCAGCCGGAGCATGGGAAATCGTTACAGATCCAGCTATTTGCGTGTGATCAGTAAATATTTAGTGCGGGCGACATCCTCTGTCTCGTCTTAATCGATACTGGTCCCGTTGGGCCTGGAATTGTTGTGTGCATGCAGGCTTGCTGAGCATATGTGGTGCTTTTATCTTCTGCTTGAAGGGAGGACAAACTACTAATCACACAGAGGAAACTTTTAAACCCGGGAAATAGAAAATAAAACTACAGCCCCAGAGTTACGTGGGGGGAGGAGGGGGGGTTAAACAGCATATGAATTGTGCTGGAGTGGAAATGTTCCTGCGTGAAAAAAGCTGCAAAAATGTTTCATTTAATTGTAGATTTCTAGATTCCCGTGTGCTTAATTGGGGCTCTAATCATTTCCTATATTAGCCTCTTTATTCCCTGCATAAGGTAATTATTAAAGGTGAAGCTGTTAAAAAATGAGATAATGTTTCTTATTTTATCTTTAATTTTTTTAATGTATATACTGAAAATGTTATATTATAACATCATTAATTAAAGTAATATAATAATAACAGTAGTAGTAGTAGAAGGATAATAATAATAATAATCACTGCTGTTTTATTGGTTCCACTTAAGCATGATGAATATTTATTTTATAGTAAAATTGAATTTCAGGCTCTTTTAATTACACCACTAATCGCAGCTCTTACTGCATCTTTATCTCCAATCCCCATTTAATTTCCAATATGCAGAATCTCATAATGCATGCTCGCCATACTTAAAGACAGGTGTCTGTTCTGACTTCACCCCCTCCCTCTCTCCTCAGTAGCCCACACAAAGCAGCGGCGTACGAGCGCGCTTTGGCCACATTACTGTAGAAGAGAAAAGGCGCACAGGATCTCTGCTTTGCTGTAAAGCCTACTTATCGTTTCCAGAGGCAGTCAAATGATATTCTGCTCGGATCGACACGTCAGCTATTTGCTACTTCCAGTTCCTCGGTCAACAACAAATGACTTGAATCAGTTGTTTGTTTCGGCTCTCCAAAGTTTTTGCATGATCAGACATTGCAATTTTACCAAATAAACAGCGTGCCTTTTTTGTGTTTGATCCCGTCTGTTGGAGAGGAAGCTTTGCCAGGTTCAATCTGAACAGTGTGTCGAAAAAGGGAAGACTAAATATATTGTGAATAAGAGAGAAGATGCATCCCGCTACGGACGAATCAGCAACATATGCATTTGGTAGGTTTGTTACTACGAGAATACAACCTCCTGTCTCACACTCACTATCAAATAACGTAATGAATGGCTATTTGCAAACTACTTGGGCTTATTTGTGATCACCATATAATTACCACTTGGATAAATACGCGAAAATATCTGAGAGTCGCCCGTATTCACTGCGCTCTGTGCAAATATCGTATATGTTTACGTTATCTGCTCCGACTGCAGCCTGCTTGCTCTTTTCTGCAGTATTTAATTTTGGAGCTGAGCAATAAAGCATGGCTACTTTGCTGATTTTATCCCCCCAAAAGTGTGCAAAATAAACGTATACTTACCATTTGAAGCAAAACTGGCTCGTCGACGAGTCGATACCTTGCAAAGTATTTTTTTATTTACAGACTCTCCATGTTCACGGTATCTGTAAATAAAACCGACAAAATAGTCATGCAGTCAAAATATAATCGGCTAATTTGTTTTAGAATAAAGACATAATTGGTCTAAATACCACCGCTGGGACTGCCTGAAGTGGCAAAAAGTAAATCCAACTTTGGCAACTCTCAAAGCTTTGCCGTCCAAGTCATGTAAAACAGAATTTAAACAAACAGTCATCAGTTTAAAATGGTGCTTGTTAGTTTGGTCGATGCGAGAGACGAGACTGAAGCGGTGTCCTTGTCGGATGGCTCCTCTAAATTGAATCTCGTTTGAAGCAGAAAAGAATCCTACGCTAGGGGGCACCCATATACTGTAATACATCCTGGGACAATGCAGGCTTGCTGCTGCTGCCCTCTCTATAGACTAACACAGGGCTCTGGCTATAGGTTCATCTCTGTGGCTCCGTGAAGTTTTACCTGCAGTTCAAGTTTGATAGCCTCGGGGCATGGGGAAAGTTAACGCAGATTAAATACAAGTGTTGGGGGAAAAGAAAAAAAAGATTAACCTTGCAGAGAGCAACTCTGGACAAGCTCTGACCCCGTTTTACATGGGCACTATCCTTCACTGTGTTCGTCATTATCACAAACTGTACATTACATTTATTACAGGGCAGCGTCTGACAGACACCACAGTTAAGAGCTTTTACAGTGTTGTTTATCAGAAAACGTCTTTACCTGCCTACCCAACCTTAATATGAAGGGCACAGCCTTTTGACCTCAAGTGACATTTTTTAAACGTGTTCTCTGTTTAAAGCTGTGGTCACTTCAGGTTTTGTTTTGGGGATTTGTTTGTTTTTTGTTTTGCTTTTTTTGTGTTGGTTGGTTTTTTTTGTTTTTTTTTTGGCCACATCCAGACTGAGATCTGACTTTTAAGACCCAGCTCTGGCCCTGTCTGACCCCGTGAGTTTGAGATGCTCGGTGGGGTTAGCAGGTTATAGCGGGCACCCAGATGATGTCAGTAGACTGTCATAACATTTTTATGAGAGGTGTGGATTGTGATGAATGGAGGCTGCAGTGATTAGGAGCACTAATAGGGATATTATCCTATATAAACGCGGGGCACTTGAAATGGCAGGTCATGCTTTTGGCTTGTTCACCTGACGTGTGACCATCCCGAGTGCCTGCCGGGATAAAGTCAGTCTTCACCTGATGTCTTCTGTCTATTTTCTGAAATAATGATTGATCTTTAATTTACAGTAGGCTATCATCCAACCGGGGTATCTTTTTCTTTTTCTTTTTTCTTTTTTTTTTTTGAAAAGGTGTAGTCTGTCTACATGTCTGTATACATAAAGACACAATAGATGGACAGTTTTAATTGTAATGAACACAGATCATGTCCACAAAGTACAACTGTGTCTCGGGGACAAAATCTCGTTTCATATTTCAGCTTTTTAGGGAGCCACCGGATATAAGCTACTGTAACACGATATGAGGCACAGAATTGAATTAATGCTCCTTTTTCCATCTTCTTCTTCTTCATGAAATTGCCATGGTTTTTACCGGGCATGCATGTGAGCATAGCCCATAGTCTGGGGGTTATTGGAAGTGGAGAGAACCGATTCCCCCCCTTAGAAAATCGTCTCTTTTTAGGACCAAGCGGCCCTCTCGACCTCCATGCTGGCTCTGGCAAGGTACCAAGTAGCACAAGTGCCGACTAGCCAATGGGGTTGAGGGGGAGGTCCCTGAGCTCTGACCAGTCAAACACACTCTCCTTCCTTATATGGCAGCCGATCTCCATGGTAACGTGTGCTAAGTTGCAGCAGTCGTGTCAAAGTTCACTATATAGAGAGCTCAGTGAGCTGATCAGAGAGAAAGCATTCTGCCAGCCCGGCTCCTACCAATCGCAAATCACTTCCTAACCTCCGCCTTTTTAACATATTTGATCACTTTGAATCTCTACTCCTTTTTCCTTATTATTTTTCAGCGCACGGAGGAGGTTTTTTTTGCAGGTTGTGATCTTTGTTTTTCTTTTTGTTTTTGTTTTAGTGCTTTGGCTTTTTTTTTTCTTTCCTCCTCCTCTGGTGGGGAGAGTTGTCTTCATATTCCAAGGCTCTCCAACAAACATTGGCTTCAGCTGCGCGCTTGCTGGCGCTATCTCACAAGAAGAAAAGGAAGAAGACGCATTTTTTTTTTACCCAGTTGGTGGTTTTCTTCAAGACTTGTGCTGGAACTTGATAGTAGCTGCTACAGTGTGCTCACCAATTGTTTTTATGCTGCTGCAGGAACGGTCTTATCAACCTGCTTCCACCATTCACTGAATAGTCCATGCTACCTCGGTTGATTATTTTAATGTTTAGCCTACCTTTCCCATTGATGGGTGTACTGGATGGCTGACTGTAAGCGCCCCTGGACTTGGCCTTTAAGCGCAAGGCAGCGACTCAGATCGCCATCGCATCAGTTTTGAAAACGTGCATCGCAACGTCTCCAACAGCAATAAATCGACAGTTTTCCGGGAGATCCAGAGTGGATTCAACGTAGTCTAGATTTGACATTGTTTTTTTATTTTTGGTGTGTGTCTGGCTGTTAATCACAGTTTATCGCGTTTTCCTTGAGACATTATTCACCGCGACACCAAAACGGCAGACAAAAAGTTTCTTTACGTTGACTGATAGATATGGCAATGGTAGTGTGGAGAGGCTCCCAGGACGATGTGGCTGACACCCAAGGCACCCTTTCCTCGCAAACCCAAGGAGGACTATCTCTTCCCACCCCTCAACCAGGCCAGTTGAATCTGACAGCCTCTCAGGTCGCCCCTCCGACCCCTCAGACTCCGGTCCAAGGACCCCCGAACAACACACAGTCCACGCCGACGAACCAGACGACGCAGCAGTCGGAGAAACAGCCACAGCACATTGAATGTGTGGTGTGTGGGGATAAATCCAGTGGCAAACACTATGGCCAGTTTACTTGCGAGGGGTGCAAAAGCTTCTTCAAGCGGAGCGTACGACGGAACCTCACTTACACATGCCGTGCCAACAGGAATTGTCCAATCGACCAACACCACCGCAATCAGTGTCAGTACTGCCGCCTCAAAAAATGCCTTAAAGTCGGCATGAGACGGGAAGGTATTGGGACTTTTTTGTTTTTCTTATTCGTGTATGTGTCTTGTGCGTCTGTTCGGCTTCCACACACGAAAACCCATGTAATGTCGCCCCCATAGCCTGTAATCTCTCTCCTCCCGACTGTTTCCCTCCGAGGCTGTGCGGCTGGAGCACGCCATGGAGCCGCTCTGTGCTGTGGTCGAGACGGGGCTCTTTGCCGGATAGCGTTGCATTATAGTCTCCAGCCCCAGCGACTTGCATATATAGCCCTTATATTGGTGCTTTTCACGACCGAGCCCAGCCCAGGCCGGCCACGGGCTATCGAATTTAAATTTAGATAAAGCTATGGGCGTAGGGATATATCTGTACTCAATAGATGACACACTATAGCCCCTTCTGCGCTATTATGGCGAGTGTCGAATTAAGACATAGCGTGTTCAAGCTACATCTCCACATCTATCCTGTCTGTCTTCTTCACTGTGTCTAAAGCCGGACAGCAGCTTGAATTCTGCACACAAAGCCTGCGCGTAAACACAAGCATTTCTGTGAATATTAGTCGAACATATAAGCCTGCATGTTTGGTAAAAAAAAAAAAGAGAGAGAAAGAGACATGAATTGCTAAAGTGGGTTAAGGGTTAAACATGCAAGGTCTCCCTTGCCCTCTTTGTGTTCCTTCACAGCCAGCTCATGTTGCTGTTGTTGAATAACATCATTTTAAAGCCAGCTATATACATGGCTCATGTTGGACGCGCTTACGGCGCATCTCTGCTGGTTTCTGCACAGGATTTGTCTCACTGCCGCCTCACTATTATGAACACAACCTGTCTTTTTGAAACTCGTACGCCATAATATAATGTGTGTGAGTGTGTGTGTGTGTCTGCGTGAGCGCGCGTGTATGTATGTATGCGTGTGTGTGTGTGTATGTATGTGTGTGTTTTGATGTTATACAGCGAGCACGCTGTGTCATTTATTTTGTTATGGTCTAAAGTAAGCTTTGTGTCCAGCAGACAGTTTGAATTGTATATAATTTGACAGCAGCTGTCCTGCTCAGACTGACTGTGATCATTTGTAGAATTCAGGCTTCAATATCTGTAGTTTCTCTTTTTACTGCAGCCGTGCAAAGGGGACGGGTGCCACCCACACAGCCACACCACGGTCAGTTCGCCTTGACAAATGGAGACCCACTCCACTGCCATTCCTACTTATCCGGATATATCTCCCTTCTGTTGAGAGCGGAGCCCTACCCGACGTCCCGGTATGGCAGTCAGTGCATGCAGCCCAACAACATAATGGGCATCGAGAACATTTGTGAACTAGCAGCCAGGATGCTCTTCAGTGCCGTGGAGTGGGCCAGGAATATTCCCTTCTTTCCAGACCTTCAGATCACAGACCAGGTGGCTCTACTGAGGTTGACATGGAGTGAGTTATTTGTGCTCAACGCCGCGCAGTGCTCCATGCCCCTGCATGTGGCTCCTCTCCTGGCGGCGGCTGGCCTTCACGCCTCCCCCATGTCCGCGGACAGAGTGGTGGCCTTTATGGACCACATTAGGATCTTCCAAGAACAAGTGGAAAAGCTCAAAGCTTTGCACGTTGACTCTGCTGAATATAGCTGCTTAAAGGCAATTGTGCTCTTCACCACAGGTAAGACAATAGACTGGCACACTCCAAGTTCAGCCTTTGTGAATGTCACTAACATGCACACTGACAGCATCAGCTAAATCAAAGATGACCTAAATATATCCGCACTGACTAGGGCTTGTTGCTTGACTCAGATTAACACTCTGCTTTAAATGTTAACCTATGCTGCCTTCACGGTTGAGGACTGGTGGATAGGCCTTAGGCTACTAAATTCTAAAAGCTCCTGATTAATCTACTTTATCAGACAAACATGAGGGGTTAAACTGGAAATTATGGCATGACTACACAAGAGATATATTAATTAAACTGACAACAAAACAGGGGAAAGTGCCGCCTGACTGAAACCTCAGAAAAGAAAGCCCCAGTTAAATAAGGCTGATAACATAAACACAATAATTGCCTTAAGCAACATAAAATCTAGCTGTTAGCACACTTTTGGAGAACCAAATAGCTTACAGATGAATTGCGGCACTTTGATATTATTTTTTTTTCTTCCGCCATTTATCAATGTGTGTATACCCCACGTCTTGTTTGTAAGGAAAGACAGATATAAATGATGTCAGGCTCTGAGGGGGAGGGGAATAGAAAAAGAAAGACAAGCCTAATGTCCCATTTGCACACAGTAAGAGCAACGTGCAGGTTTCAATGCTCTCTTGTCATTCAGGCGCCAGACACGTCCGGGGAAAAGCTTGTAGAACCCATGCAAACCCTGTAATTGCAAATATGTCAGTATCTAACAGTATGGTGTGATATTGAGCAGTGACTGGAGGGGCGGCTGTCATCTTTTTTATTTGCAGAAGTAGTCCTCTCCTCTCAGCTTTGCAGAATTCTAGGCATCTCTGGACTTGCTCCAGAACTAGGTCATGACCCAAACTTCCCAGATATTTTGTTATAATAGCCACACCATTAAAGGGGTAAATAAAAAACAACAATAATAATAAAATAGTTCTGGAAGAGATTTACAAGGTTTCACCTTAGAGTGAATGCATGTCTTTGAAATGATATCATACCTGCAAGCCAGAAGCCTCTGTACTTCATTTGCCCTTAGCACCCCACTGTTGTTCTCTTGGTGACTTCTTAGCCTATTTAAAAAAAAAAATAACAACAACAAAAAAAACAACAACCTTTCAGGTCAGTGAATTTTATTATTAAGGCTTTATAAGGCTGCGATGGCTTAATTTGTCTCCTTTATACCTGGGCACCCGGGGATTGAACATGAGCTGTGTGAGTAGCTTGAATGACACGCCTTTGCTACTTTGGTGGTTTGGTTGTTGTCATGCACAAACTTTACAAACTTAACCAATGCGCGAACAAGCGTTTTTGGCACATAATCAGCTGCCGCCCACACGCAGCAGCACAGATAGTGATTATGCGTCTCTGATGGTATAGTATGACGGCAACTCCGTAGGCTATGAGCCCTTTTTTTCCCAAGCTAAATCTCAGCTCACTAAAGGTCAGTAGGTCTCCCTGTCTTTCCCTCTCTCCCTCCCCCCTCCCCTCTTCCTCGCTCTGCATTCTGACTGAGAAAGATGGGCCCATATAAAACATTGGCTGTGAATATGCGTCATTATTTACCTCACTTTTCTTATTAAAGTGGCTTTTATGGAGAGGAAGGGCCGTGTTAAACTGGCGATAAAATACAGAACAGCAAATTAAAATAAATGGGGAAGCAAAGCCCCCATTTTTTATCTCGTTTTATATCCATTTTAAGTTTTATTTCTTTAGTTATTTATATGTGTGTGTGTGCGTATATGTACATATGTGTGTGTGTGTGTGTGTGTGGAAGAAAAATAATTGTTAAAGTAATATCACTTATCACCACGGTGTAGGGCTGTATTATCTGTGGTGTGACAATCATTCGTACAGTGCAATATAATTATTATTTTTATATTATTCTCATGCACGAAAAATATGTGTAGCAGTTATTAATGAAAACAAGCCTGAGGCACAAAAACTTCACTTTTGTATTTGACATGAAAGTAATTTTTCTTTGAAAAACTGTGATAGATTTCATCAGTTTTCACCAGCCTATCACCACAGAGGGAAAAAAAAAACTCCTAGCGAGAGAAACACTTTAGGTTACACTTTATTAATGTTTATTTGCTTTCCCCCCCTCCCCTCTCAGATGCTTGTGGCCTCTCAGATGTGGCCCATGTGGAAAGTTTGCAGGAGAAGTCCCAGTGCGCCCTGGAGGAATATGTCCGGAGCCAGTATCCCAACCAGCCAACACGGTTTGGGAAGTTGTTACTCCGCTTGCCTTCCCTCCGCACAGTCTCTTCCTCGGTCATAGAACAATTATTTTTCGTCCGATTGGTAGGTAAAACCCCAATTGAAACTCTCATCAGGGATATGTTGCTTTCGGGGAGCAGTTTTAACTGGCCTTACATGTCAATTCAGTAAACCAAGAAGGAGACGAACAAACAAAAGGTGGGGTTGGGGGGCTGCGAGACTACAATGATTATAGCTGCTTTTGTGGAAGGAATAAAAAACCAACCGGCTGTTACACGGGGCTGGCTTTCATGAAGAAAGACATTGACGTAAATGACTGTGAATTCCCCCCCTACTCCAAAAAAAAAAAAAAAAAAAAAAAAAAAAAGAGGAAAGAAAAGAAAAAAAAATGAGACATCCACTGAACTTTCAAAATGGCAGATACAAGCTCCCAGTGTTCATGCAGAACAACCTGTGTCGATCCATTTTTTTTTAATGAAAGAAGAAAATGAGGAAAAAGGTAAAGGGACTTGTTGATCCTTATAAGGAAATTTAAGTATTAAGTGCATTTAAAAATGATAATTTGGGTAAAAAAAAAAAAAAACTGGAGAAAGGGAAAATACGAAACGTGAATTTTCTTTTCTCAAATGACTTGTCCTGTGTCCATGTATAGCTGTGTTTTGTACTTTCTTTGTTCCTCCTTTCTGGTTCCAAACCGGCCTATGTGATTTCTGTAGTACAGGTGGTGTTATTTTCTAAGACAATGATTTATTTTGAAAAAGGTGAGATAATGTTAAAAAAAAAGTTCTAAAAAGAATTAAAACCACAGCAATAGGAGTATAGGTTTATAATCTAGGCTTAATGCTGCAAGCGCACTTACATTCTGAGGATGACCAATAACATCTGGGCAAAAGGGAGGTTTTTGGAGTTCATGTTCAACTTTATGATCCAGCGGAAACGTTTTGCTCTTTATTAATATGAAGTGACAAGATCCACTTTTATTTTCCACTCTTTGACTACAGCCACATAAGTTTTATATTTCAAAAAAATTACAAAATAAAGATTTGTTAGTTTGATGCTCGCAGACGTGACGAATTTACCCGATTAAATTATTTGGCGAATTTTCTCCCCCTTTTAATTCAGCACTGAATATTTGGCTTCAGTTCCCCAATTCGATATAATCATAACTAATAATAATATTAATAATTAATACAATTCTACAAGTTGCCTATGCCTGTGACAGGTTGCTCTAAATGCACCATATGTGCTTTTAAGAGTGTTTGCAGTGGCCCAAACTGCACTGAAAGCATAACTGACTTGTTTTTAAAAAATAAAGGGGTCAAGGGTCATAAAAGTTGGAAGTCTATCCAAGTAGTGTTTAATAGCAGTATTATTAAAGCGTCCCTGAAATGTCACCCTTTATTCACTTCAAGCATTAAGTGCCTGACAAGCATGATGTGATTTCTTATCAAAACGTTGTTAAAGTAGGCCTACAACATTTGGGGGAACACAATTAGATTTGAAACTTCAGTCGTGTATTTCACTTGAAAAACACTAATTAGAGGCAGTATTCTTGTAAATATAGGTCAATTCATTTCAACGAGTTTTTCCTTTATACAAAGTATATGTGATTAAGAAAAATCTGTGGTTGCCATTTTTTTTCTCGGTAATACAACGTCTTCAAAATTGAGTGGCAGACTTAGCTAGTAGCACTGAAAGTTATGTTTTTAATGTATATACATATTACTACAAATGTTTTCTTTTTCATGTATATTTAGACTGTGAATGCATGGCCACAGGTCGCTAACCTATTTTACCTTTGATATATAAATGTAAATGTTTTCTCTCTCTCTTTTTTCTTTTCTTTTTTTTTTTTTGACTGTATAGATATAATCTGTGCATTCAGTACACTAGCCCTTGTATTTAAAGAAACAAACAAACAAACAAAAAAAAAGAAAAAAAAGAGAAAAGAAACGACGTTCATTATTAGGCTACAGACTTAAACAGGGTGAGCAGGTTTGGAAAAGGAGTTGATATTTTAACTTTAGTGTTATTGCTCCTTTGGTCTTTGACAGGTGCCGTGATGTGATTGAGCGCGGAAGCGCGCGGGTGTGCGAATGTGTGCGTGCGTGCGTGCGTGCGTGTATTTGGAAGCTAGCAATTTTGTCCTTGTTTTGAGGCTTTTCTTCACCACACACAAAAACACCATGTTGTGGTTGAATTAAAAGGGATCACTGATTGAACACTGATCTTTGGCTGTTCGAAGCCACATATGGACCAGAGAATGATACATGATTGTAATTATGAACAGTTTAAACTGACCCACGTTTTTATATAAATATATAAAAATATATGACTGCAGGGTATTGATAACGTATAGATACTTTTTTTTATGATTATTATTATTATTATTATTATTATCATTATTATTATTAATTGCAAGTGATATATGTGAGTGTGTGTGAAAGTTTATAGTTGAACACAATTCTTGTTTGTTTGTGTTAGCTTATTGTAAACAAGCATTCTGCTGTAAATTTGTTCTTGGTATTAAATTATAATTTATGAATTTGAAAACACCAGCTTTTCATGTTTTATTACTTCCCAAGCGCAAGTGTGAACTTGCCCTTGTATGTGCGTGCGTGTGGTGTGTGCGTGTGCGCGCGTGTGGTGTGTGCGGGCCGGTGGGTGGAGTGGGGGGGCTGGGGGTGACGGACTGGAGTCAATTTGCTGTGGCAGGATTTTGCCCTTTTGCCCCATGAAAGTGATTAATGAATGACAAAATAATTAATCAATCTAATTAATCAATCAGCCAACGGATCCGCTCAACACCTCCACTTTATTTGCTCCAAGGTTCTGATTATTTTCTGTAAAAGCGCCGATCTGTAATTTACTAGGCTATTTGGAAAACACTGGGCTGGAGGCTGGCGTGTGTTAAACTTCATGAATAGTACACAGCAGTTGTAATAAGGCGCTGTGTGTCAACAGTTAATAACATTTCAATGCAGACCTCCCTCACACGGGACAGAGACTATGCAGGACTCACCGCTTTATTTGCGGAATACACTTTCTCCTTTGGACGCTCCCATAAATATTGATGGGCCGAGATGATATTTGCTTACTACTTCCTACATCATAAATATTCTCCATGATGGAAAAAAGCTACAATTATTATCTGGAAATCAAATTTCTATCTGTCAGTTTTCTATGTTATTATGGACTATACTTTTATTTGCTCCTGCATGACTGAACTCCATTAACACTACTCAAAGTTGCTCACCACTATCATATATAATCCAGGCTATATATATATATAAAATGTGTGTGTGAGTGTGTGTGTATGTGTGAATAGTCAAGCTGAGGACGTGATGGGTTTAAATGCCGGTTATTTACATGCTTGCTGTTGAGATGCTATAAACCAATGGCATATCAGTAACTATTAGTAACCTCATATTGGCTTAGTTGAGGTTGGGATTGAAATAGCATTAGCCTTCTTATATAGTATCTTAATTTGGATTTGTATGAAAGCCAACTTTACCAGAATCTCCTCTGGTGCTGCTGTTGTTGCTGCTGGTCAGTGTGTGTTTGTGTGTGTGGTTTTGTTACTGTTGATAATAATGAAAATGATGATAATGATGTGATGCTGATGGTCTTTTATCCCCGGCTTCTTGCTGAAAGCGCTGTTTATCCATACAATGATGCTTTTACTGCTTGTCCAGCCAAACTGTCTCTGAGGTATATCTCACACTGGGGCCAGTCTGAGCCCATACTCATAATTGAAGGTGGACATCAGCCTACAAACCATCACCACTGAGCCAATATGATTTCACTGGACCAGTATTTACAGTGCACCCATCCAAAGGGGAGTGAGAGAGAGAAAAAAAAAACCTCAGGCCACCATGTCCTTTAAAATAATAGCCCAGAGGGGCTGAAATCTCTAAACGACGCAGGACACATTATAAGTGGAGCTTCAGAGTAGGTTTGGATAAGTCGGATCTCAACATTGCCCGGGCTGATTTTAGTTGACAGGGCGTGATGCATATGCTGGATTCTATAATTTGTACTTTTACTCCTTTATTAGCATTGTACAAAAAAAACTAATGAGGTGTAACTCGCTTCGATGTCATTTTTATTTACGTCTGTGTGACGTGAGAAGTTTTTGACACGCGAACTGCAGGCTTACCCCCCCCCCCCTCGCAAAAAAAAAAAAAAAAAAAACTAACCAAAAAAACCAAAACACACACAGCCCCTTTGACTGGCAGGCTGTGGAGGATACTGCGGGGCCGAGGTGTGTGTACAGTAGAGTCTGTGCTGATGGTTGACGTTTGTTGGGGTTTACACACTGAAGCTGAGAACTTATTTAGGGCTCACAGGCTATTAGTCGGGCTATTTGTTTAATAAGGATATGGTTTGCAGTTTTTCTCTCTCCCTGTCTCTCTCTTTCTCACACACACACACATACACACATACACTGATACACACACAGTTAAGCGACAAATATGCACATTATTTGCACCTTGGCACTATCACTATGACAAATTAGCCCATACAGCATGGGCTTTATTGCATAGGCCTATATAGGGTGAGGCACTGCAGCTCATTTACAATGTACAACAAACACTTAGTAAGGTGGGACACCTGTTCTTTATGTTGTACTACATTAACTTGAACAATAAATATAATCTCTATTGCAAGCTATTATTATTATTATTATTATTATCATCATCATTACTGTCGTTGTTACAAGGTAGCGTTACTAGGCTATTGTTATTTTCTGACAATCCGCTATAAGATTATGTTAGACTGACTAAACACACTGCATTTTTTTCATTTTCTTTATTTTCTTTTTCTGTTATTTCATCACCTTGTTCGTCTTCTTATTTCGAACATTCTTCTCCTTTATCCTTCACCATTAAATAAATTGCCTTTCCCTTCCCACTTAGTGCTCAAGGCTTCCCTCGCACTGCCCATAAATGTAAGAAAATTGTGCCATCTACCCGCTGTCTCCGGTACTGTAGCTCTCAGAGACCTCGCAGACCTCAGTTCACTTTGTAACAAAAGGGAAAAAGGGACCGGCGCTGCACACTCAGGCGCCTCCTCGCACATCCACCAACAGCAGCTGCCGACTGCTATTAGGCTGTAACTTAACAAGTAATGTGTGTTTTAAGTACCTGTCATCCTTTCCTGCATCCCACTGCGTCTGTGGGTGAAGGCTGAGGCTGCCGTACGGACTCTGTGCACCTCTGACTACTGCGGAGTAAAGTCATGTAGATTTTAACACAATCAGAAGGAGAAGGGGTTTCTATAAATATATACATATATATATTAAAAACAACAACTTATCTATTTCGGAGGCTTCTGTTAAAAGAAAAATAACATGCGGGATAACTCTGGATTTTCTTTTCCAATTTGGTGCCCACCATATGTGACGCACGGGTATAATTTCTAACGCCGCCTTCCCTACAAAAAATTAGACAGAAAAGATGGTGTTGTTGACACCAATAACGTTTTGCTGTGTCCTAACAGTCGGTGTGTTTCAGCGTTAAACGTATTTGGGACTATGGTCTGGACCCCTGGAGACTTTTCTGCTCCGGGCCGCCCCGGTATGAAAAACCAGTGATCATCTTGGTCCAATAATAGCTAATAATAAGAATCTGATGTTAGTGCTGGATTTGTCCTATTTACCCAACCTCCTTTTTCATTTGTGCTTTGCGAGAAAGGACAAACTGAGAAGAAGAAAATGGAGGAAAAAAGGAAGGACCAATCAACACCAACATGGCAAAGTTCATTTGAAAAAAAAGAAGAAAAAGAAAAAGAAAGAAAAAACACTACCAGACTTTGAAAAGGGGCGCCGTGCTTTGTGGCGATATAAATAGAGGAGATAAAGACAACTGCAGCTGATGTAGACCAAGAGTGTGAATAATACCCCATGTTGAATTCTCCCCCCCACCCTCATTTTGAGAAGACTATTTCAGTTTTCTTTCAACCCAAGCGCGCTCACTGTGAGCCCATCTCAATGCCAGAGGAGCAGCCAACATTCCCTATGATAGTTTGGATACTGGATGCCAAATAAATCAAATCTCAAGCAACTATTTGGCCACTGAATAAGCATGATTGGCTCTTGCGGTCCATTATATTTAAATAGAAAACGAAAAAAAACAAAAAACAAAACCAACATGTATTTATAGCCGATAGAAGACTAAACTTTCATGAGAGAGGCGGGACAGTGAGTGGGAATCACACAGCGGTCTGCCCGGCGAGACTGCACCTTTTTCAGTGCGCGGTTTGATTTGTCTTAATATACACGATCACACACAGGGAGGACCGGGACGAGCGGTGAGCCGGGGGGATGATTTGAAGAGACCACAAACACTCTCCTGGACATTAGACTGCCCCCCCTCTCTCCTCCTCTTTTCTCCTCCAGCCCCTTCCAGCCCCAGCGCATTATTTCATCAGGACTACTTCATAGGTATTGGTCGATATGGGCCTACATCTTGTATTGATTTGTTAGGTGGGGTACATAGATACTTTATTAAGATCCCCATTAGGCGGACCGCAGTGCTTGTCAGTCTTCCAGGGGTCGCAGTATTAACGTTTCAGGCTCGTCACCTCTCAAGTAGTTTGGAGTTTGAAGAAGGAGCCTGAATGTGACCACAACTCAACTCTCAGGCTTCCACACAAACACGCGCGTTAAGTTGGAAACCACGTGCATTTATTTATTTATTTGTTTGTTTTAGGGGGCCTGTTGGCTCGCGTGTATATTTGTGCTTCTATATATATATATATGTGTGTGTGTGTGTGTGTTATGAAGAAGTCAGACTTAACTCACACTGTCTGTTTTCTCAGACGGTCACCTTACGCACACAGTCGTGCACCATTCGTGCATGCGTGTCTAAGTGTGTGTAAGTGGAGCCACGTGACGAAGATGAGGATGGCGTTGGAAGAAGACTGTTGATGTGAGCGTATTCGGACGTAAAATCCCACACAAGCAGAATAAAACTAAGAATGAAATGTTTAATGAAGTGTGCGTTAATGAAACACGCACGCGGCCATGTCTCAGTGTGTCTCTTCCCTCAGACACCGCTGATGGGGAGATGTTTGCTGTGTTCTGTTTTCCTCCCTGTTGTTTCTTTCCACAGAAACGCACGCTCTTTTTTTTTTCTTTCTTTCTTTTTTGAAGGGGGTTGGGCGGGGGGGGTGATTGGTGATGGTGGAGGTGGTGGTGGTGGTGGTGGTAGGGGGGTTGCGTGTGTTTGCCGAAACTTCAAACCCGCACTTGGCAAAGCAGCCTCAAACTGTGAAATGAATTTGGCGTAATTCTGGTTGATGCTGGTGGTAGACGGAAGGTGCTTTAACAATAACACTCACACCCTGAGCGTTATTCTCTCGTCCAGTCTTCATCCTCCTCCTCCTCATCATCATCGTCACTGTTATTATCGTCAACATTTCCACCACCAACACAATGAACAACACCCAGCTCGTTCACATATTCCACAGGTGAAAGAAAGAAAATTGGAAATTAAAAAAAAAATTCTCTTCCTTCCGGCCCTGTAAATTCATAGAAAATTCCTCTTGTTAAAAAAAAAAAGAAGAAAAAAAAAACAAACAAACAACTGAAACATATTTTTCAGTATTCCAAAAAGGAACAGTTTAATTTTCTTATTAGAAAATGTGATTAGGCTATAAAGTGGAGTGGAGTGAAGTTTTGTGTGTTTCCTTGTGTTGCTTGTCTCACAGTTTGCGCCGCTCCTCAGTGCTGACAGCTCCAGTGCGCCGGCTCAGGGTGCGCCTGACAACACAAAGGCTTCATACAGTCAAAGCTCCGCTCTTACATTACTCTGATTACGTTTTTACTCATTTCTCTTCAGCATTTATTTGACCCACAGGCCTTAACTGCTGGAGGAGTTGGATATTTGTTTTCTTGATCAGGCCTTGCTTGATATACATACACACACACACACACACATATATATATATATATATATATAAAAGGAAAAACAACTCCTGAGGCACACAACATATTTAGATAAAGTTTAAATAAATTGATACAGTAAAACTTGATTGTTGACTCTACACCCAACCTCCACCCACTCATAGTTTACAGGAAATCTCTGCAGCTCTTTTGTTTTAATCATTTCTGTATTTCCCTCCTAAAATCTGCGCATGTTATCAGTTCTTGTAGAAAACCGCCTCCGTGGTATTTGAAAGTGTGTGTGTGTGTGTGTTTTTTTTTTTTTTCCGTCCCATGTGTGAGCCAACCTCACAATTTATTATAAAGACAATATGTGTACGAACAAGTCTTGCCTCGCCATAAGGTCTAGCTTCTCCTCCCTACCAGTCCTTGAGTTCCCAGACCCTTTCATGTGGAGAACACCCCCGCAGATTCGCGCCACAGCCTCTGGATCTTCGCTTGATCAGATTTTGTCACTGGGACTCACATCTGACATTTTTACTGCGGCTGGATGGGATTTTGTCCAGCCTGTCCAGCCTGTCCAGCCTGTCCAGCCGGGCTCCTGCAGACGGCCAGATAGCAGCCGTAACTGTAATCGACTGAAATAGTAACTGAAATCAACGAGCAACATCACCAAATGTATGCATACTGTAAATGTGCAACACCAAACCAATCCTGACCCTCAAGGGGGAATTCTATTATTCCTCTGATTTCTTAGGACCCTGATTATCTCCCTCAGTGACCCCCCCGCCAGCGTCCCGGGGCCTCAGTTTGGGAAGCATCTTACACATGCAGCTGATTATTATTATTGTTATTATTATTATTATTATTATTAGATTACAGTGAAATGACAACAGCCTGGCTCTGAAGTTGCAGAGGACGCGCTTCAGTCCCCCCCCCCCCGCTCCTCACCCGAGCCTCACCCTCCTCCCCTCCCCTCCCCTCTCAGTGACCCCCGCAAGTCCTGGGACCCGCTCCGGGACCCCCTGCACTAACCAACAGCGATAACACGTATGACTGGTGGCCGCCAAAAGACAGCAGCGCGCAGGCTGTTGTCGTGACTGGCTGTGCGCGCAGAACTCGGTCAACCTTATGAGAGGACAAATCTTCACGGAGGGTCTCAGCAGAAGAGAGAGAGAGGGGTTGGGGAGGGGGGGCAGGACGATCCCGCTGCAAACAGCAAGATGGCGCTGTTCTGCACATTTAACCTCCGCTGTGCTCCGGGGCTCCGGCCGCCTCTCATGTGCTGCACACAATTACCTGAGTTTTCCTATTGCTCTGTTGTTAGTTTGTTGCTGTTGTTGTTGTTTTTTTTGTTTTTTTTTTAAATCAAAAATACCAAAAATAATGGAAAAACGCAATAACAGTCTGAATCTGAAATTTCACATTTTTACTATCTTTTTTTTTTTTGAGTTGGGGGGGGGGGGACTGAAATTGTACAAAGATATTTTTGAAGAAGAAAAAGCGTATTCCATCTCTTGTTTAATGTTTAATGAAAATGAAGGAAGAATTTAAAAAATGAATAAAATTACAGTTGAACTGAAACCCAGGCAGAGGCAGGGGAGGGTTATGCTGCACATGAAGCTGTGTGTGTCACCAGAGCCGAGCTTATCGCTAATATTTCGATTTTTTTTTTGTTTAGAGAATCTGGCAAATATTTAGTGGTAACACTGTGATCCCTCCGACAAGGCCGTGGGTCGTGTATCGAATTTTTTTTTATCACACTTCAGGTGTGTGGGTTTTGGGTTTTTTTTAAGGCACGGGCACTTGAATGTTCAAGGAAAAGCGTTTTTCTTCCATGCCACCGAAAGAAGCTGAGCCTTTTCCACACTGAGGGTTTCTTTCTTTTCACGCTTTTTACACTGACATGTTCAGCTGTCGCCTGCTCCTTCCACCCATTTCATTTATTATTTAGTAATATTTAAAGCAAGTCTTACATTCTCGTTTGCTGATGATACCAGCGGCTTGTTAACGACGGACATTCGCCAATAAAAGAAAATGTCCAATCCTTAGGACGCTGTTATTAGTTCATAATCCATATCCCGCAATAATAATAATTCTCTCCTGATTTATTGAAAATTAAATAAGGTAATTCTGATGTATCTTTGCCGTTTTTAATTCGCCTCCTATTGCAGCAGCTTCTAAAGTTGCAGTAAAATGAACACAATCGGATTTATTCTTAAAAAATAAAAGCTCAATGTTATTATTATTTTTATTATTTATTTTTGTTTTTACATGAACAATTATTATTCATCAAAGCTTTAAAACTAAACCTCTAACTGGTTGAATGGACGGCTGTAATAATGTGTATTATCTGAAGTGGCGGATGCTGAAGTGAACCTCTCAGACTGGATGAGAGCGAATCTGATAATAATTCACACTAATAAATAGAGTTTTTCTTTATAATTGGTGAAGTTAATGCTGTAGCATTTAACTGCTATAGCTGGAATGGCAGAGTGAATGTTTTCGTCCGTCTGGATACTTTCAGAAACGAGTTGAAGTGAACAAAATGATGAACTTCTTCATTTCCTTTAAATGTCTCTGTCTCTGATAAGGAGTTGTGTGCAGAAGGTGAGTAATATGAGGGAGGATTTCATGAGGCTCACATGTTGCGGACTCAGTGATCAAGCTCTCTTAAGCCCTGGCCATTCCTCTGAACTTCACCACTATATGTAAACAAGTTGTCAGTTTGGGAATAATCTTCTTTACTTTTTATTGGAATGAAAATTCAATCTCCCAAACTTAGATTAGGCGGACGAGTTTTTCTTCTTCTTTTTTTCCCCCTCTCCCTCTCTCTTCTTTTTTTCCGTTCCTTGTCATTGGTAGGGCTGGACTTTGGTGGACAATAATGCGGCAATTGTTGATGCTTTGTGACCCATAAAATTTGAGGGTGGCTATTCTGGCTTTGGTATGTAATTATGCAAAACACTTTGCATAAAGACTTGCCATCCGATCTAATGATAGAGCCTGCAGTCTCATTTCCAGAGAGGGAGGCACCAGCAAACCCTGCACTCCGAGTGATGGTGGAAGAGCTGCTATAATAAAACCTGCACATAAGAACGCATGCTATTGTTCAGGTAATTTTGTTGTGGTGTGGATATTTATAATCTCACAAAATAGGAGAGTGTATTTAAATGTAACTGCTGTTCACTGTATGTCTTTTTTTTTTTTTTTTTTTTTTGCAGATCATGTTTTGGGTCTTTTGAAAAATGCTATCATACAATTATGCACATTTAGATTTGTTTCCCCTCAATCTGTGATCATTTCAAAAATAACTTCTTTCGGTTTTTATTGTGGGGAAAAAAAGAAGAAGAAACGAAATGGATACAGGAGAGGAAAGTGAAACCTTTTTTTACTTGATGTGTCTGCTCTGAGGAGCAGCTAAACCAAAGGACACAGTTCAGGTTCATATTTGGAATTGAGGTAACATATTTCATGGATTGCACTGGGTTTCTTGACTCCACGGCTCTGGAAAGACTATAAATGCCATCCAGATTTCTATGAAAACATTTACTCATTTTTAGTTTAAAGAGGAATAAAAGGTCACAGATTTTTTTGTGCAATAAATATAAAGGGAGAGAAACTCCATAAATTATTGTAACATGTATGTTTTTTTTGTTTTTTTTATTTGTTTTTTGTCAGGATTTCCAGGTGGTTTATTAAAAGACTGCAGACTGCATGCCTTTGAGGTGTACACTATATGGGATATTCTGTGTGTATGCACATAATAAACACTTGTGCTGCCTGACAGAGGTGTGAATCTGAGAGCTTTTCTACCAAATGAAGTGCCAGCAGAGAGAGAAATAAAGAGATCTGCAGCTGTCAGGGGTCAGTCAGGCAGAGATTGCTTCTAGAGATCTTTTGAAAAAATCACACGTTTGAAGGCTTAGTGCTTTGCTGTCTTCGCATTTCAAGCTCAGATCAGTGGAATCAAAAAAAAAAAAAAACCTGAGAGAGAGAGAGAGAACATGGGTTGGAGAATTCTGATGTTGAGATGGACATGGGACGAGCGCTTTCTGGAAGGTAGGAGACAAGCCTTTTACCTGAAGCGTTTTGAGCAAGGAGGAGAGCCCAACTTTTTTTGTTCTTACATTAAAACATGTATCACACAATTAAAGCTGCAGTGTCTTTGATGTCTCTGTGTGCGGAAATGTAATGTACGAACTGGGCTCTGCACTCTCCTCTCATTTGCAGTGTGTATGTTGACAGTACAGAGGGAGCAAAGGAAAACAACTCTGAAGTATTTCACCACTCTCTCATGCATTCAGCTTGCTGCTGCTGGAAAACCTTTATAGTTGAAATGTAGAACTCCTCTTCAACCCAACTGTTTAGGCACACGAAAAGAGAGATAATGCAAGAGTGTTTTGCACCTCGTTATTAATTATTTCCAGGATTTAACCCCAAATTTTTTTCCCGATAACTTTTCGTGCTGTAGTTATGAAGCCTGTGCCAAATTGTTACTCTATGAAAATATCATGGTGATCACTTGCTAATTCTCAGTCTCAGCTGAGTGATCAAACGTTATATTTCTCTACAAGCTTTTCACATCACTCCATTTATTGTGAAGCTGCTTCATCACACACAAGTACAAGTTTCAAGTGTTAAAGTTAAGTAGCAGAGGAGAGGAGGTGAGTGAGCAGGTAATCAAGAAGTCATTACCGAACTGAATGTGAGGATGTCTCATGTTCATGTATTGGGGTGCAATGAATGAGTGAGAGCTGCATGTTGCAAATTGCATTATATTAAAAATATATAAGATGGTTATTGATTTTAACTCAATCCAGAAGAAAATCTTACTGATCGCTTAACCCTGGTATGCATCCTTTCTCACTCTCCCCTCACTCACACACACGTGCAATGACACCCAGCAGAGTCTTCTGCAAAGCAAAGTCCCACTAAGCGGTTGCTGTAAATTTTGCCAAGACGTTGGTTTCAGCCAATCACGGCTCAAGACAGTGGATCCTCCTTAATTTTGATCTTTGCAGTTTGAGTATTTTTTATGTTGTTAATAAGGAAGAAGCTTTGACTTTTTCTACTCACATGACCTTTGTCAGTAGAGTGTAGGAAGAGTAAGCCTATTACTGACTTTTTAAAACTTCCGAAGTTGGTCTTTTGAAACTCTATGGCCTCTTGCTGTTCCATTATATAATTGTAATAATATTATACCTACTACCAGCATAATTCACAATACCACACTGACATTAAAATGTGGAATAAGCCAATCTTTAACTTGAGCTTAAAACTCCAGCCAACGTGGGAGAGACACAATTTGACACTTTGATTTCTCTATTAACTGACAGTGGGGAGCAAGGACTAGCATTATCTGACAGGCACGTGTGTTCAGTGTGTTTAAGAATTTTTTTATGTTGGAAATAGTAAGTCTGTTTAAAGATGTCATAAGAAAGAAGTGAACCAAAGAGAAACTGTTGTAGTGAAAGAGAAGAGGAACAAAGGTCAAATAAGCACATTGTAAGTGATTATTTGATAAATAATCTCCTTGACTTTGAGTCTGTCAGATATAAGAATATATATATAAAAAAAAAACATCTTTTCTTCAATCTACTTTTACCTTCAAATTTGCACATTTTCAATCACATGTGAGCTCTGGAGAAACACATCTATCTTAATGTGAACCCTATACTTCTGAGCATGTTTTTTAACAGCTCCTTTTTTTTTTTTTTTTTTTCATATGCCATGTGATTTCTTTTGCTTGCTTCCTGCTGGGGAGGCAAAATATGCAAATCCCATCAGATTTATAACACTCTGTGCCTTTCAGTTGTTCATGTGCTTCTGCTGTGGTGTATTATTATTTTCAAGGGTTCTCAGCAGGACATAAAATGATCATAAGTTATTCGTCCACCTGACAGAAATATTTCATTCTCCTCCCATTTCAAAGATGGACTCAAGTAAAAGTGATAATAGCATGATTTATTATGGTCTGAATGGGTGGTGGCAAGTTGATTGCTTTTGACAGAGCTTCATGCAATGCTGCGTATGAAAAAAAAAATATAAATTGACAGGGAATGATTCGGATGAAGTAAATATTCTTTCATGTGACAGCATTATGTGCTCATTAAAACATCTCCGCAAAACAGGTGATCCAAACATGTTCATTCAAACAAAGGAAAAGCCTCTGATTTCATTCATCTGGAGCGGGAAATGAGAGCTCCATCCTGAACTCTGATGCTTTTCTTTCTGCCCTTCGTAGTATTCCTCAAGTTTGTTTGGGTTTTGTTTTTGGTTTTTTTTAGAGCAAACTGAAGGTATTTTTTTCCATGTTAATTACTCTTATCAATCATTTAAAGCTCATTGGATCATTAATTGTGAATTTATGTGACCGCTCAGATCGAAAGTTTCCTGTAGTTGGAAAAGTTTTTATTTGGTAATTAAATTTTTTTTTTCTTTTTTGTCCCTATCAGCATTTTATTTTTTCTCCAAAGCTGGCCTGTGTTGAGATGCAGTGGCTTCAACAGAAAGACCTCAGCTCAGCCTGGTGTTAAAGAGCTCTGATCTCGGCCATGACAGCTTAGTCCAATCAGCCTGTTCAACATGCTGGTTTGACTGTCACTTTCAATTTTCACATGACCCCTTGGTCCTAGAATGGGGGATAAGTGGCAGAAAGTAGGACTGAAAGCTCATATTATTGGTCTGACAGCTTCACTCATCTGAAAGTAATGCAAAATGCAGTTCATATTTATACCCTGACCTTATGCTCAAACAGGGAATCTACTGTATCTACATGTCAGGTGCTGAGATAAAGGCCAAAATGGTGGATTCCTGCAGATTAAAGAGCACAAATTCACTCCTTTAACAGTTCCATTGAAACAAAGAGTTTGACTTAGAAAAAAAAAAAATCTGTTTCTGTAGCTATATGTGAACGGCTGATCATATTCTCAATATCCTCCTGAAATGCTTTATCTGAGCTGTATTTATGCACATGTAGGTCAGAGAAGAAGAGCACTATCAGTGGCGGTGGATGTGGTCATTATCAGACATGGTGCTAGACAGGAGGGAGGGGTTCATTGTTCACTGTGTGCTGCCTGCCCAATGACTGAATAAGGTGTGTTCATTGTTCATTCTGTGTGTGTGTGTGTGTGTGTGTGTGTGTGTGTGTGTGTGTGTAAAACCAACTGGCTCTAGTTTTTCACCAGTGTTGTTACTGTGTTTAACTACAACACTGCATATAATGTGGTGACAGTGAAATACTGTAATTTGTAAAACATGGAACTAAATGAGAAAAAAAACCAAACTAAATTGTTGGTTCACCTCCCACAATGAAAACATCCATAATATTTTGTCACTTGCCAAAAGGCTGTAAATGAAGGATGGTGTTTGGTTTTTAAAACATGCTCTCTTGTCAAACCGAAGGTAGTAAACATGTTCCAAAATTACACTCACACTGGACATGGGTAAGTAGAAACATTTTAATGCTAATACAGGGTTCCTTTTATCCCTTTTTCTGCCAATGTTGTCCGTTTCAAAATCACCCACTTCTCGTTACTTATTAGCCCTGATCCAGTTATATCTCCTTGTATTTGCCATAACTCCAGCAGTAAACATAAAGAGTTGAGTGATGGAGCAGTAAAGGTTGTTTTCTCTTTTTTTTAACTTGTATAATCCACACTTCTTGTCCCCTGCCTGCCCTCCTAATCCCTTGGCATGTGTTGGTGACATCACATGGCTACTGGCTCCAAGTTCTCGTCCCCCTGCAACTGTCATTAACTCTGTGAACAAATGAATAATGACTGGGAGACTCGCTGGCTCCCACCACTGACCTTAGGTATTATTAGAGTGACCTTTCTTTGGCTTGACCAAAAAACCTTTTTGATACCATTGCTGGAAGTACACTAGGAATTATGGCCTGTCTGCTGGCGGGGGGAAAGCCGAGCATTACACATGGGGAGGAGGGGATGATGCCGTTGGAACCAGGACCAGCATCGTGTAAACCTATACTCTGCTCCTACTGCTGCTTCATGAATATTTAATTAGAGAGCACAACCTGAAATACCCCACTCACAAGTTGCCTGACCTCTCTTTACCAACAATGCACAATATTTGGGTTTAGTTGGGCGACATGGTCAGAGGACATGTTTCACTGTAAAGGAGGGAGCCTTTTGGGAATTTTGTCGCAGTTAGCTGTGTGATATAATCTGTGCGGCAAGAGGACAGGATCAGTCAGGTGTGGCTGTGGGAGGAAGCATCTCCATATGTCACATGGATGGTTCTCATAAGAACATGCTGGAAATCACATGCTGATACTGATCATAACCTGCAGACAGATGAGTGGGATTTATTGTCAGCTGTGGAGGTGGAACGTAACGCACTACAAGTACTTCTCCTGTTTCAATACAATTTTAAAGTACATGTATATTACTTGAATACTGAGTGTTATTATGTTATACTTGTACTCCACTATGTTGATATGACAGCTACTTGCTGATGGAGACTTTACATTCAGACATATGAGATGTTGTAATATGGTGCTCTGACTGAACTGCTCAACAATGTACAACGTGCTTCATTTCAACTACAGAATGAAAACACAGCATCAATATCAGTGTAACAGTAACAATAATCCAATCATGGAATATACAATGGATCAGTGTAACACTGCATATAAACGGTTACTTTTCATACTTTATATACAATGTGCCGATAATTGCTTTAAAAGTCTAGATGTCAGGCTTTTAAAAAAATATATATTTTCTTAAATAAATAACTTGAATGTTTCTTGCACCTCTGCGAAGTTAGTCAATAGGACATTAAGGGGAAACATTAAGTAGAGAAAGAAAAGAGAGATGGAAAGAAATTGGATTTTACCTGACATTAGGGAAGTTAAATGTAATTTGGTTTTGAATGTATGGAGCAGTGGGGAAGGTACTTTACTTGAGTATTTTCTATCTAATGATCACTTCACCATAGTCAGAGCAAATATTTTTACTGAGCTTCAGTAGTTTGAAACCTTCAGTGACCAGTTACTTTTTTTTACAAATAAAATATGTGACAACTTTATAAAAATATATTAAACAGATTTAGAATAAACTAGTCAACATATGTGCATTCATTTAAAATGTCCATAACCTAATCAAACACACAAAACAGTTGAACACATGAATAGATCAGTGATGTGATAAATAAACTGAGATAACTGAGTTTGTTCACTTTTGAATACTTTCGGTTTATTTTGGTTGTATTACACAGCTAAATTACATTTTCAGTCCAGGACTTAAACTGAGAATATTTTCTTTCACATTTTTATTCCATCTCCTTGGATTAAAAGATCTGCCGACCTCCATCGCTGCCACAGAGTACCTTAGCATGGACACATTATTTAGTTAAGGGCCTCCTGCCCTACACTCCCACTCAGAAAAAAACTCTTCTCTGTGTATATCTAATTACAAAGCGCTGAAGCAGCCAATAGGGAATTAGAAATGTGCTTTTACGCACAGTGTAAACAACTTGATACATTTTAATGCAAAATTATTCTGTTTTCCAATAAAACCCCAACAGGTAATCAAAGACTGACTGCGTGGATTAAATTAAATTGACAGATTGCTAATCTTACCGTCAGTAATGGAGAATCCGTCCCTATATGAACAATGGCAGAGATGTATAGACGCTGTGGCTATTTAGAGCTCGTTCAGAACGAATAAATACCTGAGATGAAAGGTAGAGACAGAAAACGGGCTGATGTAATCAGCGCTGCCACATCAAGGGCTCTCCATCATTTCAATCTGTAGATTGCAATAAAAGTTCCCAGAATTGCACCGAGCAACCTAATCTAAGCCAATAGACAATCACGGGATCTGATCTCAGTCCCAATTGAGACATATCCCAGCTGAATGTCTCAGAAATTAGAGTTACGAGGTGTGTCCATGATCCGGAGATGGACCGATAGGGCAGGTGCTCTGTTTCTCCCTCACACACACACACACACACACACACACACACACACATGTGTACCAATCGATACACTTCACAAAAGATTAGTTATTTACGAGAATTAACGTTGTAGAATTTTAAACATCTTTGGGTGACCACGGCGGGGGGGGGGTGTCAGATTAGGTCGATGTCAGTGGGCCGACAATTCGTGTTTTGTTTTGGGTTTTTTTATTTTATTTTATTTTATTTTATTTTATTTATTTATTTTTGCTAAAGTCACTTTTAAGCGGTGCGACAGGAAAAATGTCTCCTTCACTCATCTTGTCCAACACATGCCTGGCTTTGCAAAAGTTTCGCGCCTCCTTCCATCCCTAAAAATAATGATAATGATTATACATATTCATTATAATGAATCATGAATATACCAAGAAAAAAAAGGCTAAAGGACATTCCGTCGATTTCCTGCAGCATGAGACAATAAATAAATAAATAATATAAGTATATATGTATATCAATATATTTGTGCCACAGGGGAAAATAAATATATGTAAACAAAGCAGCATCACGTCACAAATTCCTAAGTTGCCACATTGTTGTCAATTAAACGTTGTCACTCTTTAAATATGTGACGCTTTTGCGCTCTCTTTAGAAGGCAGGTGGAAATGTTTCATCAAGTTAAATTTTATTTATAGCCACATTCAAAAGTAGAATAATGATGATAATAATAGGAAGAAGAACGCACGGCTCTATTTTGCAGTGACATGAGTCAGTTCAGGGCTACATGTGTATCTGGGTGCGACAGCAGGCAGAGCTGAAATCAGCTCCCAGCGCAGACACATTTCACACAGCCAGACTGCGCCTGGAAACGGATCGAGGAGCGCGGCGCAGTTGGACAGAGAAAACAGCAGGTTTCATGTCCACCCAGCGGCCGTCACGGCGTGGACGTCGGTGAGAAAAGGCCGAGACGCGGAGAATGACGACCTGCTCAACGAAACGGTGACGAGGGCGTGATGTGTAGAGAAAAAGGGGGGGGGGGGGCGATAAATATGTACAAATGTGACATTTCACGGAGAGTTGAGATGTTGTGGGCATGGACCACATGTGACCAAGGTGGCCAAGATGATAGAAATCAGCATCAGAGCGCTAAATACAGTGAAGTTTATGGCTGGCTGCCTCAACCAACAACAGTCTTTGGAGCATGTCTCTTCTCTTAAGCTGAGAAAACACAGCTCGGAGGATGGAGGCAGTTGTAAAAGCATTGATGGATACTATTGTCCAAAATTTGACCCTCTATTAACATCTCTGGGCAGCATCTGGATCCTGTCACCATGGAAGAGGACAAAAGTCATTTTCTCTACATACCAAATCCCCTCTTTTAAAACGCCTCCCCCACCAATAAATGGGTGGAGGCCAGCCCAGAAGCCCAATCTCTTCCTTTATCACTCTCCACACCACCACTTCTCTATCCTCCCCCTTTGTTTTGCAGGTGTATCCAATTACCTGCTAATTTGCCTCTAATCTTAGCACAATTCTTAATAAACATGTTTATCCCCCATAAAACCAAAGTCTCTGAAAATTTGGGCAAGAAAGAAACATAGCAGTCACATTTTCCCCTCCGTTTGCCGTGAAGCAACGTGCTGATTTATTAATTTCAGTACAAAAGTATTGCAACCCAAGAGGGAAGTGAGGAGTGTCTCTTGGTGATAGATGCAGGTTGTTGGGTGGCATTTCATTATGATTTTTCTTGGTGAAAGACGAGTGCCAAGGACCAGTCAATTCAATGCAGACACCAAGAGAAAAAGAGTGTTGCTAAGAGACAGAGATGCTGCACAACTTCCATCAGGAGCTTGACTCTGACCTTATGCAAATTAGCTTCTGCCAAATCTTTTGTGTGAAAGCAACTGCAATGCCTCTAATACCTGGCCTAAAAGGAAAAAAAAAAAAAAAGATGCTTTAATATCTAAATTCTTGTCCGAATGGGAAACGCACTTTGTGAAGTATAACAGTCGAGCAAATCCAGACTGCCGCACACTTGTTAGGATTTCTATTGAACCAAAGCAATGGTGGAATGTCTCGACTGTGTCAAATACTAATGTTTGCCGCTTTAAAGTCGTAATTCAATTTTCAAATCTATCAAAAAAAAATTCCCCCCCATGGAACGATGCCCTGAAAATGTTGATGTGGACGTTTTTCAAAACTAACCTTTGCATGAAAGCCCAACGATACCTACAGAATATTAAACTAGGTGTGGAGAAAGTGTTGCCTCTTAAACTACCTTCACAGCTTAAATCTACCTGATAAACCTGAAGTATGACATTTTGAGACTACTTCTTCAACAACATGGATTATTCACATGTGGGACATCAGCATGGAGCAGTTTTCTTTGACCTGTGTGTCATTTAAGACAAGAATCATAATGATGGGTGGGGGGTTGGGGAGGTTAGATGACAGAAGAGGGCAGAGAGGTTGCGACCTGAACGGAGGGCTGTATCAGGTTGTAGCAGGTTATCTGAAGTGGACGCTGATAATAACCTTTTAGACATGCCAGGTTTGATCCTTTCACCACAGAGGAGGGAGGGTTAATCAATAGTCTGAGCAGATCAGTGATATGAGGTTACTGTATGGGCAACTAGTAAGGAGCCAAACAACAAAATGGGCACACTTGTTAATTGGCTGGACATTTGCTGGGGTCAACATGAAAGGGAGAGAGAGAGAAAAAAGAGATCCAGTTATCCATAGAGAAATATTACGGGTGCCATGTCATAGAGCGTTCAAAATCAAATCAATTTCATATTGATTGCACATTATGTTATTAGCTCTTTATACAACAAGAAGCATCTGGGAATTTATAAATTATGATCGCAGCATGTCCTCCACAGATGAACTTGTGAGTACAATAAACACAACTTCAATGCACAAGCATAAAATGGCCATTTTAATCAAAGCTAAGTGAAATATAGATTGCTTTCTTCCAGCGATTCTTCACATTATGCAGAGAGAAAGAGCAAGCGAGAGGAAAAAAAAGAGGAAACGGAGAGAGAGAGAGAGAGAGAGAGACAGAGAGAGGGAGAGGAGGAGAGAGAGAGAGCAATACACTACCGTGTTCAAAGCCAACCTTGTCAATAGTACTCACAGTGGGCTAGGGGAGTGTAATAGCACTTCCCTGATTCTACATTGATATCATATAATCCAGTGTGCCCTGTTTCAGTATCATATTTATCTAACCTGCTGGGGGACAGGGTAAGGGGGACAGTGTCCCTGCTGCTAGGAGCAGACACATTACACACTGCCTCGTGTATTCTTATTGATTACTCCCACCCCACAGCCCAGGGACCATAATTTAACTCAGCAGGCACTACAGTTAATACTGGAATTCAAACATTCCATCTACACTTCAAGAGACAAAAACAATTGACACTTTAAAAATGTGCAGGGCCTCTCTAAATGGGATCTGAAGGGAATGGATCTCCATTTTCTGGTCTGTGGATTATTTTTTTTCCCCTCCCCTCTCTCCTACTTCAGGCTTCAGTCTGTGTAGTTACCGTATTGTTTCTGAGAAGAACTATGGATAAAGTATTTTCAAAGAATTACAATATGGTAAAGAAGCTGTTCCCTCCGAGAAGGACATGAAGTGATTTGTAAAGTCTTTGTTTTTTTTTAAGTTTTATTTTTTATTTAATTTGGAAAATATAAAAACAAAAAATGTAAATAATCTTCTCTTGTAATTCAGTTCTGAATGCACTTCAAAACATGACGAGACAATACATAAAGACCTGAATGGAGCTGTGTAGGTTTGATGTGCCATGCTCAAGAGCACGTAGGTAACAGAGCAGCAGGACAGGATGGAGGAGGATGTTCTTTTGCATCACTTGTAATAGACATCTGTGGGATGATAGAAAATGAGATATTCGATAAAGATAATTAAGAAGTGTGTTTGTATTTCTTTCAATACGCTGATTCTCTTTTCAGCGGCTCCTGTAAGATAATTTCTCTGTCTGATTTAGAAGGTTATGACTCTTTAGGTTCAAGATCAACAACCCTGCAGTGGCGCCCAGAGACATTCAGAAAGCAACATTAAGAGTGCTTACAGCAGGGAACTCGCGTAGTACATTGAACAAAAGCGGGACGGAGGTGATATAGACAAAATGATACCGTGATACTCATCACAATATTTCCATTGTGGCGTGTTACGGTTTTATTTTGTTTTGTTTTTTTGCTCTAAATATAAAAAATAGTAATAATAATAACACAACCGGCTAAATGCATGTTCATCCTATAATGGTTAATGTTTGAAATTCTATTAAAAAAAAAAAAATACAGCAATACAAATTAGGTGTTCCCAATTACATAGGATTAAAATTTTGAAATGAAAATGGGGAGCTATAATATCTCTGATCATTTATTGTGCATGCAAATTGAGCGATAATTAGCGCTATTAGTCAATTACTGTAGTGAAGTCAACATTAACATACGAACACAAAAACATCCTCTGTGAAGAATTATTGCTCATCATGTCTACAGGTAATCCCTCACACCTGAAATTCAATTTCAAAATCTAAGGATTACGAAAAATACCATCTAAAATTTTAAAACAAGGATCAAACCCATTTTCTTCTTAATGGATGAGTGTGACGTCGACAGTGACATGTTTTTTTTTTTTAAGATAAAATGAGCATCAGTGGGGATTAATATGCATTAATTAAATTGACTCTGTTTCCTTTAATGAGAGGGAAAGGATTTGATCTTAATGCTGTTGATCTCATGGAGGCTTCAATCCACCTAATTAACCGATATTTCTGCAACACACTAAAATAATCAATAAAAAAAAAAGGAATATCATCACTGCTATGGATCCCAACGCTCAGATATTCAGATAATTAAAACACATCACATGCAAACTCACCATGGCAATGACAGAAATAGGCTTTGCGGGTTGGAACGGTGTTTCTTTTTCTTTTTTGGGGGGGATAGGAATAATCAAAAATGCCTGTTTTATCTTAGCTTTTCGTCATAGCGTGGCTGCACTCACTGTTGCATCTGCGTGTTGTGCAGCGATAGAGCATCTGTAGAGGGCCAGGGAGCAGACTCCAGAGATCCATCCATCTCAATCTGAGGCTACAGCTGACACCTTACAAAGAGGTACAATTAATAAGGGCATTATCCAGCAGTAGGCAACAATAGAGTCCTAACGCAGAGACACCAACCTCGGGAGGCCCGGAGAGCAGAGAAAGGGAGCGTTTATGGGTGGGGGAAGGGTGAGCCAAAGTGCTTCAAAATGGGATGCATTACAACCAATGTCTTCAGAACATGAATTACAATCTATTATAACTGAGCCTTATGATAGATGGTACCACCTGCTTTGTGTGCTAAATGGGTCACTTCGAGCAGCTCACTCGACACTCTTCCAGCACATTTTTAAGGCTCTGTACCTACAACCTTACATTTCCTAAACAAAGTGAAAATGATAAAATGATCTAGATTTTGTCTTGTTTTTGGCAAAAAAAAACAACATATGGTTGTAAAAAAAAAAATTAAATAAAAAAAAAGTTGTAGTTTTATGCCAATTGTTCAGTTTATAGAGGCATCGGCAGGAGGAAATGTGGTACATCAAATACAACATAACGGATAATGGACCTCTCATGAAAGTGTTCTATTAGTGCAGGTTGAGTGCAGCCCTATGGTTCACAGGGGAGAGGGCGGAGACACTGCTGCACTGACATTTACAGCAATCCAGGAGTTGTTTGTGGTCACTGGACTGGAGACAAATGCCGAACCCTAAGGTCAGAGGTCAGGGCTAAATTTCATCCACAGTGGAGGTCCCTCTGTTGGAAAAGACAAACAGAGAGAGCAGCTGAGGTGTGAAGTGTTCCTGCTGTCCGGTAAATCAATCAATCACCATTTATAAACACAACAACCCCGACCAAAGGAATAGGGAGGTGTTATGGCATAAAACTGTACTGAAAGAACAATAAACACAAATGCGTGCAGATCAATACAAAATGGACCGATGACTGAAACAATAGACTGGGGATGCGTTCTTAAATAATGAACCCTAATCACTTTTAAGTCTGCTCCAGTTTTTTTTTTTTTTTTTTTCAAGAGTCCTTCACAGTGATCGTTTTATATTTTCCTGCTCATTCCGCGGGGAAGGGATGAGCTTGGTTATGGATTAACACTGTGATCAATAACAAGATAGGAGTCTGGCTCTCTAAGCTGAGGAAAATTAATTTGAAATGCAGTCAAACTCTTATCGACCCCAACCAGGGGTTGCTTTCATTGCAGGTAGTTGATAATCCACCAATATTGTGATGAGCAGCTAATCTTTCATTTTAAATATGACCTCCACGGCTCTTAATAACACTCGCTGTCCATTTGCTGTCCATACAGCATGGTGTCCTGGTGGTTCTTTGTCAGTAGCAAGATTTTGTGGTCTATTTCTCTGAATAATGTGTATTCTTCACTGTACAGTTTGAGTCAATCGGACAACTTAAATACATTGATCATCAGTTGCTTTAAACACCGACAGACCCCTGCTGAACTTTGGCATAATGTGTGCGTGTGTGTGTCAGAGCTCAGATCAGAAAAGTCCTTCTTTAAATATATCTAGAAAAGGACTCTTTATATATATTTAAAGAAGGACTGCATATATTCTCTCTTTTACATATTTAATCCCATGTAAGGTTTGACTTGGAAAGTAAATTAGAAAGAAACTGAATCAGCTGTCATATACAGTATGTGATGTCTGTGTGTACAAATTGATGATTCAACTCATATATTAGTGTCACAGTTTCATGAGTCACACATCTCTTTGTCCTTATTTTCATTTCCTTTCTATGTGTTCCTTCTATGTACAAATGCTTTATGTAAGTTCATATGAAAAAAATAATAATAAATAAATATGGCCAAATATTTATTATACAAAGATGCCCAGAGATGTTCTATTCTATAAGGTACTGAGGCCAGTTTCTTCAGAGGCAAATGTCCTGTTCAATCAAACAATGAAAAGTTCCCCCTCCATGACACAAGGCAGCACTTGTGATGTTTCCTGGTCACCTCCAGCGAAACATTATGCACAAACCTTAATCACCGCAGGGCAGAGGAAAAGAATGATTGTGCAAGTTTCAAATCAGAAGCAAAACAAAGTAGGTTAATTGATGATCAACAGAGTCTGACTTTAATGAGGCCCTGCTGCCCATGGCCAGGCCCAGTTCAGTAAATACGGGAGTTTCTCCTGACTGCTCCACTTTCTTTGATCTTGTTTGCTTTTTCCACTGCTGGGACCGTCATTGTTGGTTTTAATTACTTCAGCACCAAATGGTACAGATGAAAGATAGGTGTCTGTAATTAATAAAATTTCCATAAATTTGAATCTCTAACTAGTCTCATTAGCTTCTGCCTTTTGTCTTGACTGAAGTTCCCATGTCATCTTTTTCCAACTCTGACTATTCAGAATGATATTACTTAGGGCAGGATATCACTTGATATGCACCATATTTTTCAATAATCAAATCTCACTGTAGGTAATTAAATGCAGCACATCCTGTAGTCGTACTCCTGTGATGGAGATCAACCTGAAGAAAATGCCAATTGTTGTATTAAACCATTCTGAAACTCTAAAGTATTTTTCAATTAGTCATTTCAGAGGGGCACCAGTGGGTATGTCGATTTTATTCAAGCTCAAAAACGTAATCAAATTGTTGAAGAACTCATCTTTGATCATGTGTAATCAGGATCAGGGCTGTGTGGTACATCTCTGGGCCACAAACTAAATGAGTTGCTATGCTGCTGGCACTTACTGCTTTGGATGGTAGTCAGCTTGGCAGTAAGAGAGCTGTGGTGTATTCACTTAACAACAACAAAAAAAAAAAAAAAAAGGACAGTTACACAGAGGGGCATTTTGAGGAGGAAACACCTGTTGTTTTGATGACTTCAAATATGTTTGCATTGGAAAGGCTGGACTCTGGTTTCAGTTCTTATGTTTTTGATTTGATTGTGACTGATGAATTATATATATTTCTACAACATCAAGGCAAGCGTAGCAATCCCTCAGGAGATGAGCAAGTTCCAACCAAAACTCTTTAAGGTAAAACTGTGAATATATACGTGTTGTTGTTTTTTTTTTTTCAGGCTTCCATCCATAAAATAGCCATATTCAATAATTTTAATAATTCATCACATTACACCACAACCCCCCTCCAGCTGTTCTCCCCACTACTTTAAATATAATAAAGACAGCCTTCCATCAGCATTGTAAATTTTTTTCTGTTTACCTACAGAGTAAAAATCAAACTATTCTCAATTGTAGTCGACCAGGTCATACACAGCAAAGCAAGTCTTTGTTGCTTTGTGACAGAGCTCTATAATCTTGTGGAGAACAGCCTATCATTACCACGCAGTGTGGTAATAGACTGACATGGATGCTATGGGGAGCAATTGATTCCACACATCAATCAGGAGGGAAACTCATCTTAACGATTGCAGAGAAGTGGCTTGTTTGTCCTCAACATCACAATAAATGCTAACATGGAAGCAGCGCACAGTACCTGCAGCTGAATGAAGGGGGTAGTTACCCATCATAAGAGATTCATTAGTCCTTGCCCATGCCTGCTTTCTGATATTTTCAAACATCTTTAATACCTGCGTATGTAAACCAATCAACCCCAGAAAAGACCAAATGGAATAAAGTTGTTTCCTCTGTGGAGTGACAAATTCAACAATATTTATTTTGTCGCCATAATGTTTAATTTTGTTGTCCTTGACATAGAGTTCTCATTAAGGGGACGAGTAAAATATAAAAGAGAAGTTTCTTCTTTTTCTACATCTATTTCTTGAGATGGATTTTTTATTTATTTATTTGTTATTTTTATTTATTATTTTTGCTCATGGACATTTCAAGATATTTCTCTACCAACAAAAGCGCACAGCAGCGCCACTTTCTTCTGTCGAAATTTCTCTTCCACGGCTTTATCTGTGGACAGCTGTACCAGTTAGTATAAAAGACGCAGCTGGATGCTGAAAATATACCATCTTACACTCTAAAAAGGAAGGGTCCCACCTGATTAAGAAGGGCAGGGGAAAGACTTTGGCAGACCAATGGGAGAGGTCAAGGATAGACCAGCCAGTTTCCCTCTCCCACCGCATCATTTTTGTATGACACCATCACCCTCGGGTTGAAGTTCACCAAGACTTTTCATGAACAGAGCGCTTAACGTCAAACACAAGATTAGCGGGAGTGTCGCTTCTTGGCAGGACCAAATGAAAATATCAACTGCTAAGCCCCCCTCTGAAAAGCCAGGGGACAGGTATCTAATATTAGAGAGTAAGCCTAGTTAGCAAAGGCGGCCTGCTGCTTTCCACATTCTCAGTGGTGGTCAAAAGGCCAGGCTGGCTTTGGAATTACTTTATTGGTGAAATATATTACAGTAGAGGCCTGAAGAACTGCCTTATTAGGAAGGCAGAGAAGAGATGCCCTCGTGACATATAGCACCAACTGGAGACATCTCCATATTACTGAATAAAATGCAATCTTAGATTCTCTTTTATTTGCTATTCACCAAAGAGTCAAGCCAATCAAAAATTTTCAGGAAAAAAACATTTACACAGTTTTTTTAAATGTTTTATTTAGAATTAATAAATGAAAGAAAAAGACCATTTCTTTCACATGAAAGTATTTTGAAATGTCAAATTAAGACATTAGGAAAAAAAAATAGGAATTAAAATGAAGTGAAGCACGATGAGTATTAAGTATTAACAACTCTTTCTGTTATTTTTTTAAAAACGGTTAAGTTAAAAAAGTGCAAGGGAACTAAAAGGCATTTTAAAAGGAAGTCAAAGAGACAAACATTAACTGGGGGTTTGAGGAAACACATTTTAGAGAGAAGCCATTTTGTGATACACAAATGACTTGTTTTCTTGACTAGCAACAGAAGCTGGTGCTTCAGCTCCTTAAGTGGCTTGGAAGAATGAAAGAGGCTTATCTACCCCTCTCATTTCTTCAGCCACATAATCAGATGACCTGAGGAAAGCTAAAGAGAAACAAAGGCAGTCAGCGCTCACTGCAGTATCCATCTGTCTGTCCATTTTTCTGCTCCGTGCTAAACCTGAATAATTTCATAATGCCAAAGAGTTGAACTCCGAATCTGTATTTGACTTTGAAAAGACAAATAATTGGAACGAAATACGAACTTTGAGCAACAGAATTCCCTTCACACATTTAAAATAATAAGAGGCAAAGTTCACGACCTAAGTCACCCAGCCTGGGGCATGGACATAAATGAATAAACAGGAATCTGACCACATAGGATAAACTTTGTGAGGATCTATTGAAAGTAAGAACTTAAACAACTAAAGTAGTGAGTTCATTTTTAGTGTCCTATTTAAAAAGAAAGTTTGTGTGGGAGAAAATGCGTTTTTTGTGCTTTTATAAAAAAAAAAATTAATATAACTCAAGACAAATATATTGCAAACAATCAAAACAAAAGGGTTAAAATTATAATTTTTGTAATACAACTTTTTTAAAATACACAAAAGTCCCTCACACCATGCGCTTGTTTTTGGTTGACATTGTAGGTAAATAAATGGCTTAAAGATATTTTCCCCATATGATCCTTGGCAATGCCTAGTTTTTTTCTGTAACATTGCACTATTTATAATCAGAAACTCTAGTAAGACATGAAGCTGATCTCGAAGGCTTTTCTATAATCCCTCCCCTGGAAGTGGTCTTTACTGGAAGGCTAGTTTGTGATGGGCTCACCCAGTAGCACAATGTTGCATTGGGATACAGCATTCAGCTTAAGCCAACTTATCAACTACATTCAAAGCACATCCATTGAGCTATGTGGGGAGACTTTTTGCAGATCTATTAAAAATACTCTTATCTGTATTTAGCATATGCTGTGTATGTCAGTGCTGGCAGCTTTAGACGGATTTACACTCAAAACACCTCAAGCTATTCTTGAGCTGAAACTACTGATAACATTCTGAAACTTCTGCAGACAAGCGGGTTTTTACAAACAGATAAATTCATTCAACATACTGTCATATCATTTTATTTACTTATTGTCATTTTTTTTTTTTTTTTTGGTGCACAGTGACTGTTTTTAAATACGTGTGCCCTTTTTGCTGCAGAGTTTGATTTTTTTTTTTTTTTTCCTCTTAGAAATTTCTTTTGCTTTCCACCTGCATATAAGTAAAAGCTGGTTTGGATATTTAGCAGAAGTTCATTTATTGCTTGATTGTAGGGAATAAAAAAACCACACTATTCTCACCCTCACCCTTCCCACACACAAAGTAGCAATGTTGCCACAACACTGAATATAATTTTCGCAAGGTCTTATTCATTTTTTTTTTTAGTTTAATCATTTATTTTTTTTACTGTTAGAATGAGAATGATCATTTATGACATATTTTTTATTGCCTTATATTTTCAGTTTGTTTTATTAAAGGGGATTGCCAAAAAAATTTAGTTCCCTCGCTGTAAAACAAACAGTGAAAGAAGACGGACGGTATGAAAGAATTGTTGTTGCTAGTTAACAAGAACTTTTGGAATCCAGCAGCAAATAATGTGGAAATAATCCACGTGTGAGTCTTTCAGTGTGTTTCATTGGGAAGTCCTTCAGAGGAAACGCTGGGGCTGCAGAAAGCCTCACAGTCTCTCTTCCTTTGAGTTTTCTTTCTTTGCAACAGACAATCCCCATTTATACTGCAGAGTAATTACTATAAGACCGAGCCATGCTCTATTTACTTTAGGTGAAATACAATAATAAAAAAAAAAAGTTGAAATTTAAAAAGCATACAAATTCATTTGAGTTTTCCTGTGACATTATAGGCATTTTAAAGACTGTTTAATTTTCATGCTACACAACATTTGTGGACGGAGGGTAATTTATTAGAAGTTCTAAAATATTTTCCAAAGTACTTTGTTGTTATATATTGACATTTCTTCTATGTAAAATAATTATCTATGCCCGTGTATTTTTTGTTGTTTTTTTTTTTTCAATTAGAAGTAAACCTTTATTTAACTCTGCTCTCTGGGCTGTAGAGGTCTGGCCTTTGAAGCAATTGAGAAAGAGCACGGTTATTCATGCTGCATTCAATGCTGAGAACTGAGACTCCAAAAACAGCAGTATCCTCTCGTACCTGTTGAGAACACTTTCATCCTTAATGGGCTCATTAGCCACATTGTTAATTGAGTGCTATTCAGGCCAACATCAAACCTAATAATAATTGTTTACTTACTTACTTACTTCACCAAAATAGACCCAACTGTGGCATAATGCTGCCCTCTTAGAAGGTATAGGTTTATGAAGGGGACACATATTTCTATATGAACTCCAAAACACTCTCATCATTTAAAGTCTCACTTCACATTTTGCACAATAAAAGTTGGGCTTAATGGGGGGAATTTCAAAAATGCACTGCTGCAATTGAAAAAAAAATATATATATATATAAAATTAACACTTTCTTTTTTTCAAAAGTGATAAAAATATCCCCTTGAATTAAAACACTCACGTCTTATTTTTGTGGTCGAATCTTATTTTCTTTTCAAGCTATTACTAACTACTAACTATTTTCAGTACTCTGGATTTAATTTTCATCACCTTATAATAATAATAATATAAAGAGGACAAAATATTTTTTCCTTAAAATATAAAGATACATTTGAAATATATATAACTGACAATAATAATAATAATAATAAACATATAAAATTTTTATATTTATATGTATTTATATATAAGATTTTTATTTTCAGAGTTCTTGTCCTGTAAGTTTTCTCCTCCCACATGCTGCTGCCGTATTAGTGGATAATGGGATCTGAAAATGGAAGCTAACTCATTGGAATTAAATTTATCAGCATGTGCTCAGAGGTAATAAGCTGTCAGTTATAAAATGAAGATTTGTATTTAGATATATGATAGGAAGAAAAATGAATAGGCAAAATAAATGAAGCTGCTTTACAACTAAATTACTTATTTGGAGCCAACAGACCACGAAGAGAATCATGATGATGACAATGATTATTGCAGATAATATTTTCCCCATGGAGGTGGAGATGGAAAATATGAAATAATTATGTAACGCAGGCCCACAAAGAGTTAACAGGAGGGAATATTTGCTGAAATGTTTTGATAGAAGGGACCAAACCTTGAGGCATTATCCAAACATTATAAGAAATCTAATTAGTACTGAGGGGGGATGTTAGTCCAAGATGCTCTGATCAAAACCAGACATTGTACACTGCTGTGACTGGCACATGAAACATTATGTTTATATACAGAAATATAAAAAACTACAAACAGCTCCACCACTTTTAACAATCATAGTGACAATCACGTAAATTTGCGTAAATGAACTGTATGCATGAAGCGTGTGAGTTTTGTTTACAATCATCTGTCTACACTGCTCTCACTTTAAATAAAATTATGGCACAGTCGGATGCTGAATATCCATTTCAAACTGAAAATTTCATCATAGCAGGATTTCTATTTTTAAAAGGCTGAGCTGATGAAAGCTGGTCTAAGTTACACCTAAGCTTGGGGCTAAGCTGAATTTCAGTTGATTAGGTACCCATGCATGATGAAAGTTTTTATAAATGACACCGTAGTCACAACATTTCAAAGGAAACAATCCCTGCTGTATGCCAGGATACTGCAAATGTGCCAGAAACCACATGAGAGAATTAGATGAGAGGAAAGTGAATACAACTGAGTAAAACAGAGGCAAACTCAAACGTATTAAATCTAACAATATATGACAGTAACTGTCTTGTTATTTCTTATTTTCTTCCGCTTCTCCAGTAACTAATTTGTAATTTGTGTAATATGTCATTTTGTTATTTACAAGTGACTTGATGGCTGCAAAGTGTTGATATTTGCCTGTTTTGTTTATTGACATAATTTCTGCGAGACCAAAGACTTTTGGAGCACTCAGTGGATGTTGATGAAATTAAACATGCATGATGGCCAAGACTTCAAAATTCATCTCCTATGAAAATAAATACACTTGAAGCTATGGAATTAAAAAACCTTCTTGTGTGCATCAACGGTGCACAATTGATACAATCAGTGAGCTGCTGTAGGGTTTAATATATATCACTTATTAAGAGAGAAATAGATAGTAGATATGTGCTTTCATCTGAGCAGTTTGGTGTAAACAAGCAAAGAAAAGTGTATTAAAAATGCTGTGTCTATAGGGCTCATGTCTGATGCCTGTCAAATCATTAAAAAGGAGAGGTGGTGTTATCAAATGCTTGGGATCAGCAATAGTGGTGGCCCATCACTGAGATGAGGTATGTCTTCCATGGGGGCAACTTGAGGGCCTTTTGTGAATTTATAGAGTACGATAAAATCAGCTTCATATTTCTCCACGAAATTGGCTGATGAAAGCAGCCTGAGAGAGAATTACATGGCAAGAGTTTTGTCACCAGACCCATAGGCTTTAGAGGGGAGGAATTGAAAAGGTAATGGGAAAAGCCATGCTGCAGGTTGGCTGTGTTTAATAAGTCATCATGGCTCTATCTATTGTTAGTCGCACAGACTCCACACAAATTGTGTCTTCGCCGTGCTTAATACTCTGCAGCTAAAAGGCATTTCAATATAATATATCCAGTGCTGTGGCGAGGGGCTAGCAGCTTATAGCACCGACACCATTACACAGAATCGTGTGATAACAGTGAACAAAGAACAAAGTCTAAAAAATGAAACTGTTCTCCAGTTGCCTCTCCTCTTGAAGAATATGTGATTGCAATTAAGATAGAAGACTTTACCCCAAAGAAGAAGAAGAAGAAAAAGCCCAAACAATTGTGTGACCTGGTAATTATGAGCAGAACTTACAAGTAAAATTTTGCACAACGCGTATGTGCAAATGCATAACATTAAGGAAATAGTCAGCCACCACATAAAGAGTGACGTAAGCCCTGCAGTCCTCAGGAAACTGAGGATGACACTTGGCAGATGTATTTTTCTCCCTTTTTTTAAAAAATGAGGTTCATCCCGTAACTCATCAAACAGATTTCTGCCTTTCCAGTGAGCTCCTTATTCTTGTCACAGACTTTTCTGTCTCTAAGTAAACTCAGGACACACAGGGAGAGAAAAAAAAGACAGACAGAGAGAGAGAGAGAGAGAGAGAGAGAAAGAGAGAGAGAGAGAGAGAGAGAAAGAGAGAGCCTGAAGGAAGATGAATATAAATGTGAGCTGATGATGAATGGTTGAACTGATTTTCAGGCAAGAATTAAAGCTCTACAATGACACTTGACACACAACTGATGAAAGGACGAATAAAAAAAAAGAGATAAACCTACTTTTTACAGTTTGTGTAATTACTGTATGACACATATAATGGGCCATATTTTCCATTTCGACAGCACAGCCAGAGCCATCTTTTGTCTTTATGTCATTGCTTCTGCGTATGCATGAAAACAACGGTATTACTACACTCAAACTGCTCCGACCGTTTGTTGTACAGTTGTACACTCCCATCGTCTTACACGAGCAAACCTGTTCTAAAAGACAGGCTTGTCACATGCTCTGAGCAGCCAGAGTCAGTCAGAGGGATTTCTGAAGCGTGTGGAGTTTTTAACATGGAAATTGGCTTTGAACCCCATCTGCACAGGTCGGCACATCTTTGGGCAGAGCCGTGTTACTGCTGACAGGGAAAATGAACCATCAATTCCTCATAATGTGGCCTGATTATTATCCTACTTACCCCCCACAAACTCAAACTTGGTGAATTTCTGCACCCTATGAAATCTGTAAACTCGGAGACAAGGAAGACCTAATGACTATTTCTTCAAATGGCAGTCAAACAGGAGAACCATCAACATAGCAATTCCAAAGTAAAATAAACCCATCAACACACCAATTTTTAAAACAGTACGTGCTGGTTTAACCAACACACTTCAACACAGATCACACTATATCAATATAAGAAAAATCTGAGGCTCTAGCTCTGAGAGGAAGAAGGTCATAAAAGGAAATGAGAGCAACTAACAAAGAGAAAGTTGGTTTTAGACGTTCTTATTATGGAAATACATAAGCTTTAAAAATTTAACATGAAATTCTCTCACCACGAATTTATTTAAAAAACATCTCCTACCTGTGCAGAAATGTTGGTGTCACACCAAAAAACCAAAACAAAAGTAAGCCAAAACAAAAATCAAATCAAATCAAATAAAAGACAAAATAAAAATTCATGTGTTGAACTCTTAAGAAGTGAAATGGAACTCTGACTGTGACACATGATACAAACCAGAGTAAAGTTTGAGTGTGTGAAGTGTGCAACTTCAGCTAGGGATCTGTCAACGTCCCATCTAGGATGTCTTTATTTGACACGATTGGTTTGTTAGGTTTCTTGAGCCAGTCCAGCCCGCTGGTGTCCCTTTCACCCCTAAAAGCAGCTGGGCCCTGACCTTTGCAACACTGGCCCTCAAAGCTGAGCTCTTTTCAGCTCAGGCGTATGGGGAACCTCCCTGTTCCCTCCCACTAGCACCATCCCATTCAGCCGCAGAGATAACTTTATTCATCTTGTGCATCATTGTATCCAGTTGAATGCAGAAACTATGCAGACACTCGAGTGAATTGAACTAGCGTGCGTGCATGTGTTAAGGACAGGAAAGAAGGGGAGGTGTTATGTCTTAATTTCTTCATTTTGACAGAAATGTATGCATGGCTTCACTTTGGAAATCCACCTTTTGCGTTTTCATTTCAGTGAGAGTGCTTTGAGAGTCACTTTTGAGGAAGTCGGTGTTATGATTCCATGTTAGGGTTTAAAATATGTAATCGTAACATTGAAGTTCAATACATTTTGATAAATAACCCACATGTGTTCACATGACTCCTGTGAGTCACTGGAATTAATTAACATCAAAGTGCCAAACCGATTTTTTTCCCTCTCTTTTTAATTTGGTAAACTCTGCTCTCCTGTTTCTGATTTAGCGATGGGCAGCTGGCAGGGACAGTTAAGCTTATTTTCACCTGCCTAACACCAAAACAGCACTCGGACCACCCTGCTCTTCTCTCATCATTCATATTCAAGCCAGGGCCTCTTGACAAGTCTGCTGATCTCACTCAATGTTTTGTAATTTGAACAATACGTTTTCACTGTGTGGGCAAAAATGCTGAGGCCATCACACTTCTTGAGGCCAGTCTTGTGAGACTCAACTCAGGCAGAAGCTCTGAATTATTCCTCCTCTGTGAAAGTTACGCTTGTCGGTGGATCTTCCTGATCCCAGACAACTCTAACGGGACAGAGTGTGAGAGTCACTGTTTCTATACTGATGTGGCCAAAACACATTTTTACATACAAAACTCACACTGATGCAGTAAAAGTAGTCTGAATATATGTATATAGAGCCCTCTGTATTTTTTCGATGAACGATTAAGACATTTAATCTTATTCTAAAGTGATTTATTTTCAACAAAAGGCCATAAGGTCAACAAATAGCGAAGGTTACCATCAGATTTACATGATAAGTGAAAGAATGTTTAAAATGTTACATAATTCCTGTTAAATGGCCGTTGGTCGTATTTAGTTTAATGTGAGATTCAGTTGATACAATACATACTCATTTAATTGTTAAATCCATGTATAAGATTGAACTACATTTTAAGATGATAAACAAATAAATTTGTGTGCATCAGGCCTAAAATAAAAGTTGAGAACTTCTGTCCCAACTTTTAGTTGATCCTCAACACTTTAAACTGCCAATTGGTTTTCTGCTAGACCAGACTCAAAAATATGATTCTTCATAAAGCGCACAAATATTTGTGATGTAGCCATTGGTAAAAATCCTTCTGGGGATTTCGATATCTAAAAGAGAGAGGTTTATACATTAGCGCTGTAGTTGCAAAACACTGTTGATATTCAAATGATTATTGTTCAAAATCTGGGATAAGCCTCTGTGTGAGAGCTCTTCTAAGTGCCTACAACTATTGCTAATTCCCCTCACCATTGTGGGCCGAACAAAGGCCTTAATCCCATTTCACTTTTGCAGAAGGCTGGGGCTATTTTCCCTCTCATAAACCAACAACACTCCCCCTAGCCAGAGCTGAGAGGTTCTGAGAAAGGGGCCAGTGTGTGTATACTTCAAGGCTTTTTTTGTCCAACTTGGCTAGTGCTCCGCATAAACTTTTAAGTGGTCCCAGTAGGCCTCAAACACCTTTTGCCAGAAAAAATAAGCTACCACAAACTGTAAAAAGGAAACCAAACACTCTCTTAACCTGGACAATACAAAAGAAAATATATGAAGTCTTTTCTAACTCTGATTGGGTCTGGGCTGCAAAGAGTTAACATGTTTTTTTCATGCACTAGTAGAGGAACTTTCATTCTTCTGAAAGCAGCTCTCTTTCTGTGCATTGTAAATCCTTTAATACATTATTTATAACATGGTGGTCCACTATCAAAGCGAGTGGAGGAGGACAGGATTCAGTTCTTGTACTTTGTAGTTAGGCTTTAGCTCGCAGCAGAAAATAAAACCATTTCTCTGACTTTGACATGGTATTTTCCTTTGTCATTCAGCCCACTTCATTCCTACCTTTCAAATTTATGCTTTAATTAAACCAAGCATCCATTTCTAGATTTTCTTTTTGTTTGTTTGCTCGTTCAATCGTAACTACATCACAGAGCATTAACTGCAAAAGTGACCATTGTAAAGAAATTGTATCACATTGACTTTTTAATAGTCTAAAACTATATATACCATTTAATTTTGACACATTACCAAAAGATTTCCTTCCTTTGTATCATTGAATTTTGCTTTAAATACAGAAATCTCTTGGATGAATATCAAACATTCAATGCACAGGGATGACCTTTAAAGAATCTGGATTTTCTTTTCAGGTTTATACGAAACTATCTGAACAGGATAAACACAATAGAAATGATTGGATAAGAATAGGAAAAAAAACCCCACAGCTCTGTAGAACAGACAGCAGACACACAGCGCTATGAGCCCAGTTGTTCAGTAAGTAAGTGGTGGTTTTATTCAGCTACTGTGTCATGTGGTACATGTGAACCAGCATGTAGACCAGCATGTGGCCTGTGTTGGCTCATGTTAGGTGTGTAGTCAGAATCTACTAGCACTTAAAATTGAGGGGCATAGCAAATACAAATCAGCCAGGAATTTTCCTCAACAGCCAGACAAACCATTCTCCTTTAATCCTAATCAATTAGACACCCAAGGAGTGCAAACAAATCACAAACCTGTCAGTGTACACAATACAGTGTAAAGAATCTGCAAATTACATGCCGTGTAGACACGCTGCACCCCCTTCCCACAAAGCTTTCTGAATTGAGTCCTCTAAAAACCTACACATTACCCAGATCATATTTGTACCATTGACTTATAGTGTAATAAAGAGGATCTCTTTGCTAAGATGCCCACTGGAATCCAGAACTGTTAGCTTAATATCCACTGGGATCCGCGGAGGTGAGTGTAGCCTTTCACATACAATACTCAGTCCTGGAAAGTGATATGTCTTTGCTTGATGTTAATGGTTTGTAACATCCCATGGTAGAAAAATTTATCTCTGCAAACCTGGCCTAATTTTATTTCCTTAGCTAAAGTTGACAGATAGAAGAGCCATGGTTAACATGTTATTGAATTTTATATGTGCATACAGGGAGTCATGTATCAAATTCTACTAACTCTTATCTGCACAGATAAAAGTCCACCTGAGGCCTAAGGGGGATGGGTTGGGGGTTGGGATTATTCTTTTTACTAGATCTTGAATGGCTGGTTTTAAAGTGAACATTAACATTAACAACAACAACAACAACAACAACAGAAATAAATCCTTGGGCCATTGTTGAAGCCAGATAATAACGAACATTTTCTATTAAAAATATTCAGTATAGAAACTATCGCTGACCATCTCAGCGTTAACGTGTTTCGACTAACACGCGCAGATCTCATATCTTGAATGATTTTAACAATATTCTTGACTTAGTTTGTTAAAACACAGCAAAATCCATTTTAAGGCTTGTATGACAAAGCCTCCTGCAGTTATCCAGTGTGCAGTAGAAGTCTACCTTAAGTAGCTGTTGGATTGATGAACTACAGACTAACATAAAACTGAAAACATTAAATATTGAAAGAGGATGAGAATTGTGAGTACTAGTGACACAAAACTAATATTACTAAGCAGTGTACTGTGTTTTGTTTTGTTTTTTTTAGATTTATTTTTGAGCTTTTATGCCTCTATGGTAGTCAGTAATTGGAAGAGAGGCTTCCAGGAAACAGGGAAATAACCTGCAGCGTAGGTCCCTCGCTGGATTTGAACGAGGGATGCTGTGATTACACCGTACATGTTCTAAACCACTCGATCACCAAAGCTCCACTAAAACATATTCTGTTCCTGCGACAGCACAGCCTTTTTGCAATACATAGGAATCGTTGAAAACAATGATGATTCTGCATTCAAATCACATGGTCAAGATGTGAGATCGCTAGAAAAACAGGGAGTTAATTGATGATCATTTTCCATGACAACTGTTGGTCCCCCAGCTAAAGAAAGTAGCTTTAGTTGGCTAAACCTAACCAAACCTTAACTATACTGTACTTGTCATGAGCAGATATTGTAGGAATAATCAATGGAACACTTTGGCAGTGAACGCTCAAAAACGTTGTCATTAATTTTTTTTTTTTTTTTTTTTTTTGAGAAATGGTCCAATATGGTGGTCTGTCTCTTGAGTGGGCCATGCAAAAATGATCTTTGCAACTGACATGTTGTTAGTTTCCCCACAGAAAAGGTCCTGGCAGTAGAATCATCTACAGGGTGTCCTGATTCGGTTTTCGAGCATTCATTCAAACGAATACTATCCGATGTTGGAGAATCAAACTCTACAAAGTAATTTATCTGGCTTTGAATGTAGCAATCACAGAATCCACTAAGATACTCGAAAACAAAGCTTTGGTTATATTCAACTTTGTGTACTGCTTACTTCTGATCCACTGGCTGCAGAATTATTGTTTTTCATCATAAAGGAGTTTGGTGGGTTTCAAAGTGCTTTTTGGCATCCGTCCAAACAGTAAGAAATGATCAAATATAGTCTTTAATGTTAATTCTTAGGTAAGTTGGGCGCTTCCCCTTTCTAAATCTACATAATACCTTTTTTTTTTTAAACATTTATTTCAGGTAAAAACAATCATACCTACTGGAGGAGGCATCACTTAAGAAAGTCAAAGGACTACAAATTCTATGTAAAAACGCTTCATCTCACAGCTGTAAAACCTTTTCAAAAAAACAATTTCATTGATTAAAATAAAGTAATTATAATAAAATAGACACAGAGCAAATAAACATTGCTGCATACGCAAAACTACATTTAGGGGATTATTGGCAAATCACCTCATGATAGGTGAGTTTAATCAAATAGTTAAACACACCTACCACCTGTGGCTAAAAGACAAAGATTCATTTTATTTTGCCAACTTAAAGGTGAACTTGTAACAGTCAGATGAAAATAACTGGACCCCAAACTGTTCCAAACTTTGTAGCCAAGTCATGTAGCTTATGTGCAATAGTTTTCTGGGGCAATGAAGCTGGAAAAAAAAAAAAAAAATGCAGCGATTATTGCGACCAGTTACTAACCAGTAGGAGTCACTGCTGACATTGTCCCTCACCAGCTTTACGTTACTGTGTTTACTGGAACTTGCATAAGTCAGCTGCAGGCACTGCTGTTGTTAAATAATGGGTTTCTGCACAATTGTTTGCGTGTAATGTGCTCACATGTGACTGTCAATTAAAAAAAGAAATGTGGGCTGGTATTTTTTTCTGTCAGAGGTCTGTAAAAGTAAATGCTTTGTAACATTTGAAAGTCTGGGGTTGAGTTACTTCACCGGCAAAATACTTTATTCTATCACATTCTATAAAATTTTGTAGCTTTGCTACAATTCGACCAGAAATTCTGGGCTGGTCCTCTTTTCCTATTCTTTAAAAAATTTTGAAAAAGAGTTGTTTGAAAAAGATTTTTAAGAGGAAGTTAACATCAGGCTGAAAAGCAGCTTGACTGCCCTCTGGCTGGAGGTCTGTTGCACATTTGACCATATCCAACAGAGATGGTGCACCAACACTCTGGGGTACCTTTTAGTGCAGCATGCTGACAAGCTAAAGCAGTGAGTTCAATAAAAACGTTACGTTAATCCTTACTACGTTACCACTGAGCACATGTTACAACCAAGGCTAACGGGAGCATCAGCAGTTTATTCTGTCAGTAGTTTATTAGAGTACATTTTGGCTTGATGCTTGATGCTACACGAAAAGTCTGTAGAATCCCAAAGTCAGCGATCTGATCATCCAGCATACAGCTATTATATTTCATGCTGACCCAAAGTGAGTAACTGACCAACCACCACACACACATCGTCCTCCCTGCAGACATACTGCTAGCAGGCTAAAAGGTTCATGTAGCTACTTTTGGGCTATTTATTTTTTTGGCAAAATTCAATAACCAGAAGCTGGCAAACATTGAAATAACACAGACCGACAGAACATGCTCATTTCTATACCTGTTGTCTATATTTAGAGCAACTTGATCGTGCGATTGGTTAGACTGAAGAAAAAAAAAAGATGTCAATTTGTTAACAGCTTATTTCAATCTTGGTAACACAAACTTAACAAATGCTGATAGTTGCACACCTTGCTCTGTATTGGTCATAGTATTTTATAGAGTATTAAGCCATTAACATTTCAGGAATCCTAAGTGATTTTACTTGGTAATTTATTTCAAATTCTATATTGAATTAACGGTTAAAAACTGTTGAGTCTTAAAGCTCTCATCTCTTTTGTACTCTTTTCCAAAACCAGCTGGGAGTAGTTTTTCAGCAAACAAGCTTGGATGAACCTAATGAGCAAATTTATCGACTAATGGCGGACAAATTCAAGCACCTTGATAGACCCTGATGTTTTTCTCAGGAAGTGGTGGACACCAAAACAGAGGAAAAAAAAAAAGACTGATCATTGGACCTGAAAGTCGGAAACACATCGTCGTATGGGGTGATGATGTTGCTCTATATTTGATGTCTAAGTAGACAAATATTTGCTTTATCTCCAGAAATGCAGTCATTTGTTTTAACCATTAATTACACGGAATCTCCATTATCTTCGAACAAAGTGTACAAGGGTACTGATCATTTGATATGTATATATATTTTTTTAGGGATTGGGGCAGAGGCCATCAAAAGAAAAGAAAATGTTTGCCTTTGTGGTGCTGTATAAAAATTTGCATGTCTTAGAAATTGTATTATACAAAAGAAGCACTTAGCCCCTGTAGCTTATTGGTCTTATTAAGGTCTTAACTGTTGTGATAAGTTGTTACATCCACGTGGTCATTAAATAAAATCTCTTATCAGGTGTTCACTTGTGGAGGAATTAAGCAGTAGTTTAGTAAAGAACATTTTCACCTCAGAGTTTAATTAATATTAAAGGAGCGGCAAAACAATAGCCCCTCTGCACTGGAAATTTTAACCTGAGGCGCCCTCATTTGGAGTGCCTACCATATCTCCATGCTGCACAAGCCTAATCTATGGCATGTCAGTGTGACCAGGTGAAAAGCGGCGTTAATTCCATATTGGAGCTGGGCATGTGTTGAGAGCAGCAGAGACAGGTAGAGCATGCCATGGGAGTTAGTGTGTGACCTGACAGGGATTGGCAGGCAGGGTGTTAATTGGATAGGTGTGCCAGCCCACTTGTGTTGGCCAACCCATCGCAGAAGACATCCTACCTAGTTCTTGACTCCCAAGACAAGCTGCTGTGCTCTTCTTAGACATGCTCTGAATATAGCCAGTGAAATTATTTGTTTCCCAACAGCCATGTGACTCTCCCCAGACGCAAAGCCAGGGGGATGGGAAAGACAACAGAGCAGAAGATAGAGCCTCTCTAGGCTGCAGAGTAGGCTATTTGAACTGATAGAGGCAGGTAGTGGTTGTGTGCAAATAATTCAAGAAAATGTTACATATGAAGGAGGTTTTTTTCTAAGTTAGGACATCAAGATGTTTGAAAGGTGACTTGTCAAGTTAATACTTTCAGAATATAAAATGCTGTTATGTGGACTTGACCAAAAATATCAGCCTACCAGTTTTACTGACCTCTTTCTGTACTAATAAAGTGCTGTCACCAGTTAGCCATTTGCAGTATTAGGGAGAAATTACTAAATTGCTAAATAAATGTAAATTCTTAGATTTACTTCGAAAAAAAAAAAAAATGTTGGCAAATGATGGTAATCACTTTTGAATACACATAATCAAATATTCTTTCAGCAAGTCTGCCGACAAAATAGGCTTTAGGTGCAGGATGTACCAACATTTATTAAAGTCTGTATGTGTTTTCATTTCATATTAACATAAGTGGCCAATGGGATATGAAAATTTTACTGGGCACCAACAGAAAAAAATGAATGGTAATGAATAGTAATGAGTTGTTATTCAAATGCAACACGCTACTTTATTTTGATCAAGTAATTCAAACAATATCAGTATGCATATATAACCTATAATATTTCCCAGCACTTGTCATTTGTTATTCAAGCTAGCAAACGTTTAGAATATTTCCTGCAAGGTTTTTTTTTTAGTTTTTTTTTTAGTTTTTTGTTTCCTATGTATATTTGCTTCCAAAATTTCTGTAGCTACAGTTATGCTAAACGTTTTGGCAAACATTGTTGCCATAACTTAACTTTATGCAAACATCTCGTGTCAAATATGTTGCGTCTTTGCAAAAGATCTTTGAAATGAAGAGGAGTGAGTTCAATGTACTGGTCAGTACTGTAAACTGATTTAGACCAATCAAAATAGCTGTCTTTGCATATCCACTCTATTTCCCCTCCATGTGATCGAAGCAATGGCGGGGAAAACTGATGTTTCAGTATTCTTGAAGTTAGCTGACTGACTGACTGACATTTTTTTTCCACTGTGCTGTGAAACCATAACAGGTGATGATGATCTCCAGTAGAGTCCCAGACAACTTTAAAAGTCTCCTCCAATGATGTAGTTTTGATTAACATTGGCATGCATGGTTTGTGAGAATGATGTCAAAAATGATCTTTGTACCTTTCACACTTTTGAATGCTATTTTACAAACTCTAAAGTCCTCATTAAGAAAAATAATGAAAACACGTGGGGAAAATTGTTTGGCGAAATGTTTGAGCTTTAATGTTGCTTTGTACACATGGTTAGAAATATTTCCTTCTCTCTGCTGTAAGCAAACATGGTTGAAATTGTAACTTTTGACATCAATGTTTCCTAGCCATCACTATCACTACTCATGGCCTGCGCTTCGTTAACCACGATTAATGCTGACTGATTAATATATTTGTCAAAATTCAAAAAGTAATTGTTGTTGAAATTGAAATGAAGAACTTAAGTACCTATGTTTTAGCATATATCTACATTTTTATAAGTATACTCTATGTTGAATTTTGCTTAAAGTACGATGTTAGGATGCATTCTTAGCCCCTTGAACATAAATCGATAAGTCGATCATAAAGCAGCTGTTCCAATCATCAGAAAACATATCTCACGTCACTTTGGTTCTTCTGGACAATGTGAAGAAAATTTTGGGTGAACTCAGAAGATCCTGTGTTCGGCCCTGACACTAGATTTTTCAGTGCTGTAAATCCATTAGCCAAATGTATGTCCCTATTGCTAACATGACTTATATTGTGTAAAGTGACTGCCAGGTCCAGGATTCATCAGTGGTGCCTTTTTGTCAACGCAGTATTGTGTGGTTTGGTTATGCTGCGTATGTGAGGAATTATGACTCAATCAATATTTTCCGCAGTATGAGTAGTTTGTTTTTTTTTCCCAGTGTGTACAGTACTAGATGTTGAAGTAGTACGACTAAGAAAGGCATTAAGTAAATTACTGCTCACACTTAAAATGTCTAAGCAACTGCAAAATGACAAATGGGTAAAGGATGTTTTTAATATCAGAAAACTGTAACTCTGCATTGCATTTTTGCTTTGTGTGTACAAATGCACAATTGCACATTGCTATGCCATATGAACTAGTAATGTCTGCTTTTATTTGAATATGAATGCTTTTAAAACAGCAAAGGGTACATGCAACCTTCAATTTAACCTTAGCCATTGTGTTCGATGCAGACTAGCCTTTCTATTGTTAAAGATGCTGCATCTTATTTCTTTTTCTTTTTTTTTTAATAAGAAAAAGGATTAAATTAAACCCTGTGCAATCCAAATGAAATAGGGATTTTTGGATGCATTCATACGAAATGTGTCTGGAAAAGATAATTCCACTTAATGGAAGCATTTAAAGAAGTTGGCTGATGCTGCCACTGCAACTTGGATTATCTTATGTGGTTTTTTTTTTCTCATTCTGCAGTCATAATTTATCTTAAAAAGCAGGGAAACTTACCATTAGGATGACTTTTTTACCACCATTACTATTTATTATTTTAATTTTAATATTGTACATAGTGGGTTGTTCATCAAACAAGGTAGAATACCATCAAAGTTTTTTTCCCCCCTTTCTTTTCCTCTTTGTTATTTAATCGTATTTAACTATCATTTCCTTTCTATTTCCTGTTACTATCTGGTCTCACAGCCTGAGTTGGGGGCCGGAGCGAGCTGTCAGATTTGTGGGTGATATCTCAATTAAGCAAAAAAAGGAAAAGCTATTGTTTATGGGGGTGTGAGAGGGTTTTTCCAAGCCGAAGGCTTTAAAATGGGAACAAGAATGTGTTCGGTCAGCTTGAACAGCACAGGAGGATTTTGGGGAGGACTCCTCCTTTGTGACACATGCAGCATAGACATAATGAATTATATTATAATTACAAAGCACAGTCTGTAGAAGTGGACAATATAGATATTTGGCCAGGGGGTGGAGTGTGCTGCTCCATAGAGACTGGGCCACTCCAGACTGCATTTCTATTCAGATCACTTTAACGTAGACAAATCTCAATATGAATGAATGGGGCTTTGTCCGCAAAATAAAAAAACATTTGAACGAGGACGCCTCATCTTCTCATACGCTGGGGGCACATAACCAATTTTACGCACGTCTGAAAAAGACATTGAGCTGCCAAGAATGATACTTTTTTCGACTTTGTCAAAAGTACTCGCCATGTATTTGTCTATAAATAATCCAAAATAACAGGCACAAATACAAACATGCGCTACTCTTTTAACAAATAAATGTTTGTCTGCAGAAATAGATTACATGAGGGAACAATGGCTTGTGAGGGGGAGCATGCTGTGTGTGGTGATGGTAGAGGAACTGTATATTGTGGAGAGACTGGGTAAAGCAGAACGATCTGAGAAGCAGAGGGGAGGGAACCTGGCAGTGACTGAGAAGATGAGGATTTGACGGCAAGGTGACAAAGAGTTCAAACAAAATGAGGCTTGTAGATTAGCTGCACTCCCCTCAGTGACAGGTGTCATCTCTTGGGGCAGTCTGTCACTCTGCCTGCTGCCACTCTTTATATAATATGAGGAGAGAGAGGAGGAGAGGCAGCACCACTTGCACCTCACACGGCTTGGCCTAGCCTGCTCTACCTGCCAGCAACAGAGATTTAAGCCTAAGTGGCAGAGTGAGCCACCAAAACTTGAGCTGTTTATTTACCTTTGTTGGGATTTTTCTTTAATGATTTTATCGCACTCTGAAACTACGCAGTTAAAAGTGGATGTGAAATCACTTAGTCAGAGATATTATGTTAAAATCAGAACAATTTAATGTCCATAAGATTACTCTTTGACAGTCTTTAATTTTTGCCATTTAAATCAATTACTTTTCCAATTCCCATTCCTGGATATATAAATACCATTAAAGAGGATGTTACATGTTACATTCCATGAATGAGTGAAGCTATTTTATTGCAATATTCAATTTGTAAATAGATTTTGCATCAATATGGTGAAACGGTTTAATGTGTCAGGTATATAATTAACTGAATTTTCTGATATTCTAATCGGTTTATTTTATTCATAAAATATGTCTGAGTAAAATTTACATAATTCTTTTAGTATGACATATGCCAATAGTAAGATTTATTCTACTTTAGGAGAAGATTTTGGCCCATTTGAAACTCTAAAAATATAGGCGTGTCTAAAAACACTACCCACTCACAAATTAAACATGTGCACAAAAATATTAAGGTCAGATGTTAGCAGTAAACATCACCCATGAGAGGCAACACAGGGGGAGAGCAGTAGGGAGTAATAAAGAGGGAGAGAGAGACTATTGTTCTTTTGTAAAGAGTCAGTGAGTTTTGCCCAGACCCTTAACAAGTCTGTGATACTGGAAGGTATTAACTAAAGCTTGGAGGGAGCCAGCTCACATCATCCTAGTGACATGCAGGCTGAGACCTGCTGCTCTCTGCCCAGGACTCCAGCCATCTGCTCCACAGATTGTACTGAAACCCACACAGCGAGCCCTACTGCCTCCCCTCTGGGTGAGAGAGTCACCAGAGGGTCAGTGACTTCTTCAGGACTTTCTCCCTTATATGTTTTGACTGCTCTTACTTGCCTATGTTGATTTGGGTCGCTAAGCAACCCAATATGTAATCTCATCATCTGCACTTGAGTGACGAAGTGCGACTCTACAGTCCGTCTGACAGGCAGCTAGAGAGACTTCACAAAGGGAGCAAGAAATGAAGGAAAGCATGAGAAGTATTCTGATGTTTGTTTTTGACAGATGAGGGATGGCCCCTATTGACTTTGTCAAGGGAAGCTTGAAAAAGGGGTGCAGAGAGTAAAACCAGACTTTAATAGTGGCTGCAAATTGTGAGGAGAAATAAATGGCAGAATTCCCGGGTACAGCCACATTAGTGGGAAAAGGGTCTTTCAGATTACATGGACAAAGGAAGGACTTGGGCTGAAAATTCAGAGGGCCAATATACATTAAGGTTTTAAAATATTCATAGCACACGTTGGATGGGAGAGAAGGTTATGTGAGCATTTGGCGCCCTCCCGAATGGTAAAATTCTCTCTGAATAACAATCAGGTTGTATAGAATCAGATGTATAATGAAAACGAGGGTGAGTGGTAGCTGGTTAAAACTCCACAGGGTTAGTTCTACAGCCTGGAAAATAATCGACTATCAACATATCAGCTCAAAATGAGACACAAAATGAAATAATTAAAAAATGTTTGACCTTATATTTTCATTTGCTTTTTTTTTTTTTTTAATATGGGTTTCAAAAATGTTTTACTAAAATGAATATCTTGACAAAACAATTTCACACACTTGCAGCATGACGGCATCTGTGCCCTGTGCCTGGAAAACAAGTCATATGCCTCATAGTGTGTCTCTGGTTTGTGAACCAGTGTCCGTAGGGGAAAGCGGCCACCCTGGGCACAGTTGTGCTGGAGTGAGTAATGAGGCAGGCTTTCCACGATGGCTGATAGAGGCTCCCATTAACAGCCATGCTTCAGGGTATTCTCTGTCTCTGTGTTGTGGAATGGAAATGAGATCTGATAGAGCCATGTATAATTTGTTGTCACATCAAAGTGACACTTATTAGCTTTATTTCCTTATCTTTGTTACATCTACCGTTCCTCTGGGTAAATATTTCAGTCGAGCAGACTGCTGTTAGCATGTCTTTGTTATGTGGCTCTAAGTATAGCAGTAGTCAGTATAACTTTCATTGATTGCAGTCCTGTAACAACTGGTTATAAAAGCTGATGTCTTCTATTGATGTGCTTTCAAATCAGGTATGATGAATGTACTTTACACCCCAAATAGATTTCCTGAAAGTTTATATCCATCCCTTCTGTTGGCTAAAAAATAGTGTGGGCATTATAATTCTTTTGGGAGAGCAAACGTTGTCATTTCCCTCATTTCTGTGTGCCATTTCTTTTTTTTTTTTTTTTGCCAAGGTTGATAATCTTATTAGTAATATCATCTTACAGAAGGTAAAAGTCTTTGGTGTCACACTGGTTTTTGATATATTTTATTCATCAGTCACCACTCTCACACACATTTGTTCCTGCACACAGACACACAAGCAAAGACGTACGTTTTTCCATTAATCTCACAGCTATCCTGAAGTGGATTATTTTGAATATATCCAACACCCCCCTTCATATCTTTGTGACTTTGAATTGGGATATTACGGGATGGACCACTATCAGAGCAGAATTATTTTCCAAACTCCAACAGAGAACTGAGCATTGAAGGGCTATATTTTACCATTCCATCTATAGATTTACAGCATTATAACTCATGAGTGGCACCTCATTTCACACAGCCTAATGGCTTGACACTGAGAGCACACTGGGGATCCAGGCAGGGGAGCTTCCCTTCATTTTTTTTTTTTTTTTTTTGGGTTTAAATTTTATGAGATACAAGGATTAGGGTTGACTGAAAGTCACAGTGAGCTGCTGTGCAGCAGTGCAGAACATGAAAGGTTGTTCACGAAACCTTATCAATAACTTAATTCTATTAATGATGCGCAGGCAGCCCATGTCGTATATTTATGTTTTTACAGTTTCTTCAAGTTCAATTTTCTGTGCCGAGTGAAAATCTAACAAGTTAAAGATAAGTTCACATGTGGGTCTTCTTCCCTCTCCTTAAAAAAAAAAAAAAAAAAATCACCTCAGACTGCAGCAGCGTTGTGTGATATTTAACTGATTTAGATAGAGAGCGGCAGTGACTGAGGCACAGTCTACTCTTCAGTGAACTTATCTTACCCGGCTGGATGTGACAGGCAGTGTAGCCCTCCAGCTTAGTTGTCATACACCGGCGACCAGTCAGAGCTCGTCAGGTTGCATGATTGTATAATTGTGTTGTGACACCTTGAACCTGCCGGTGGTATATAACCATGTTAATTTTCTGATAGCACACCGTGGGCTGTTAGAATCAGAGTTATGATGGGTGTAATTTGTGCCTCCAACGGCAGAGTGAAAGGAGCGGGTCATCAGCAGGATAAATACAAATTAAAATTGATGCAGGTCTCATTTCTGCTTGACCAGTTTGTGTTGGGAGGCTGCAAAGAGCTAGGAATGGTACACTTGCCATTTGTGCCATTTGGTCTTCAATTTCAATTCAGGGCCTGAAGGCAAAGAGCTCCAAATAAAATGAACCTGCCCAAAGATGTGCTGCGGTATCACAGGCTTGATAATAAAGCTCAGACGAATGGAAATATAGGTGCTTTTATAGAACACAAATTCAAGTTATGTCTCTATAAGGAAGTTTCTCATGAAAAGTTTCATTTTTAAACTAAGCAAAAGAAATGTTTCAAAACAGGAGTGCAGAATTTTTTTTTTATATCAACCAGAAAATTGGACATTGTACACTTAAAAAAAAAAAAATTCTGATTTGTGAAACAGGACATGAATGAGTGTTTCATTTTGATGTCTGTATTGGTAGATTGTTGCTTTCCCTGGATGCATGTGTGACTGAGTGCGTGTGTGTGTTTCGTACGACCAGAAGAGCCAAAGAGGCATCCTCCTGAACTCCTGTCACAGCTTCCCTGACTGAGAGTTCAAGAGCTCTTCATTACAGCCTCTACGCATCTGAGGGAAAGAGAAACAATGCTTAGAGCCCAGTGCACATAACCTTTCCATTCAATCAACAGTTCAAACTGTCTCCCACTACTGCAAATCATTCTATTTCTAGCGAGTCAAGTGCACCACTGAGTCAAAAAGGCTGCTATCAAAAATATTTCACTGTATTGACCAACAGAAAGAAACCACAGTTATATTTCCAGAATAAAACTCATTCTTTTCTGTGATCATATATATATATATATATTTACATATATGTATCTATATATATTTATAGATATACACACGTTTGTGTGTGTGTGTGTGTGTGTATTTTCTCCCAGACTACATATAAAAAGTCTGAGACTAAATGGAAATCACAACCCTTTAACTACCGCCTATGCATTACTCATCAGTATCTGCTAACTGTGTACATTTATGAAAATAAGTGGTAAAACTAGCCCGGCAGTACGACCAGCGTCAAACAAAGGATCGTCAGTAATGTTTTATACAAATCCACTGATATAATAATTATACTATCCCCAGTCTTTAGTGGAGGTTGATTGTTCTTGCTGTGAGCTAATACACTTAATTGTAGTATGCAAATGAGAGCAATTACAAAGCTTTTAGGTGAAGAGATGACAGCTGAGGTTGGTTTTATTGGAGGCCTCGTCCAAACAGTTGTCATGGAAACCACATAGAATAACGCAACTGTCAAACGGATATAATCTCACGATATGTAAAGAAATTGCCTCCTCTCTATTTTGTGTTCCACAAACTGATCCATGTGAATGGGAGATTTTTTGATTACTGAACAAATTGTCAATTTGTGCTGTGCAAAGGAAAAGAGGCTTTGTTAGAGGGAGAGAAATGTTGGAATGGATTCAATTTCCAAACCAAAGCTTCATAAGAATATGCTTCTACACACAGTCCGAGATGCTTTGAGCTTTGTGTTGGTGTCAGCAATTAGCAACGTGTATGAAATAGGAATTTCTGACAATTATTTTTCTAGTAGACATTCAGCAGATATCTGTCCTTACTGTGAAGACTGTTTCTTAAAAAAAGAGGCTCCCTCTTAACATCTATTCTATTGATAAGTAATATTTGTTATTGATTTGAGCCAATTTTATTGGCTGTACATCAAACAGACTCATACACAATTTTACACTTAATCTAAACTGAACAGGCTTCATTTAGGTGAGTGTCAGTGAAATTGGCCATAGTCACCTTTTCAAATGGCTGATCACATGACAGTCCTAATGACGGCGTTGATGACCGTCATTGTCTACAACATGACACAGGGCACTACCTCTCCAATTAAACTGAATCCTTGCATTTTTTACTCTCGTTCATTTGTTAAAAAAATAGCTTCATTACGCTGTTGGACAAAGTTGCACAATCTTTACATTTTGTAGATTTTTAGAAAAACTCTAAAATTTGACATTCACCAGTTTATCTTCATTTTCTCCCAAATTGCAGCAAATGACACCGTCTCTGCCGTTGCTGTGCGAAGCAAAAAGTTGTTGTCTAAATTTGGTCAAATTTTCTATAACAATCTATATTACAATTACTCTTGTGCAGGCTTTCATGAATTAAATATGAGTTGGGTCTGAGAATGAGATGTTATAGAGGTAAATGACAAGAGGCAGCCTGTAATTGAGGTGGTGGCAACACGGGCCTACTGAACTAATCCCTGACTCGGTCATGTGATCGGCTGTTCACCAATGACGGGACTTCTTTTCACCACAAAGCCAGGGCAGCTGGGAAAATTGATTTCTCATCTGAGCTATATTTGATAGCTTTTGAAATCAAAAATTGAAATTAACTAACCTACGCCCCATCATTATAAAAGAGCAAATTAAACAGCATAACCGCGGTTCCTGCAAGCTATTGAGGTTCATGAAGGATACTAATTCGAAGATGTGAGCTCCTCTTGGCCCAGGACTGTCATGCTTTCTGCTTAATAAAATATTTAAAACAATAAATACAATGTTTTCCCTCCATCTTTTCATGAGAAACAGAAAACAACGGCTGTTTTGGAAATATAATTAAAAACACAATTTTCAAGAAAATTTGCTTTCTTTGAGTGAAAATATTATTTTAAAATTTCATTCAAATTCAGATTTTGTGGTGCTGCTTCATTTGTGCACCCTGTTCAAATTTTATTTTCTTTAAGTATAATAACTGATCATTCAAATTCATAATGCAGAGTAAAATAATAATGAACACTGTATAAATGATCAAAAAACTTTGGAGGTTTGGGAGCTTCCAAAATATACAGACTGAGTCTTGGTATTCTAAGATTAAATAATGATTTTTGTTTCTTTAAATAAAAAAAAAAACTGTATGTAGTGGTACGAAAATTAATCTTTAATCTTTAAACACGGATTACCCAGTAGGTACCATACCTGAAAAAAAAACAACAACAAAAAAAAAACTAATAGTGACTAATTTACTATTCATTATTGGTAGAAGCCAAACAGCAGCTAAGGATGCATTCACAAGTAAACTCTTTGTGAGAGACAGGCAAAGTGGACAAGACGTGAAGCGAAACGAGGTAGCTGGTTACACTGACAAACAACATGCTGAAACAGATGTTCCTGCAGGTGGACATGAAGATCAATAGGCGGTGGAGAGCAGTGAGATAGTTACCTGAGCTGCTAGAACTTGTAGCAGATGTTAAACAGACTGATGCCCTGGAAGGCTGATCAATGGACAGGAGGCAGATGGAGGAGAACATGGAGGAGTGCTGGGAGGCGCTGTTAGCGGAGAGAAACATAAAATAATGGGAGTCACATTTGATATGCAGATGGGCGCCTGTCCACAACGTTAACCCGTCAACACAAATATAATAGGCTTCAACTTTTAGGGAAAACTTCAACTCCAGCCAAAACTCTGCTCCCTTCTTAAACTTCTGTGTCGTACTAATTACTGGTGAACGTCCCCTTGCCAAGCTGGGATCCTGCAAAGCTTATTATTTTGTCCCATATCGTAATTCTGCACAGGTAGGTTCGGACACTGCTATGACCATTATCTAGTGTGAGAAACACTACACAGCACTTTTTCTGGACTAAAAACTTGCCTCATTAACAGTGGTGAGAGGTAGTGTCAGGTTGTGATCTAACAGACTATCACCTTTACCTCCTATTAGTGAATTAAATACACCCTGAAAATCCAAAGCATCACTTACTGAAAATAACTAATGTCTCGTCCGTCTTATTTCATAAAAAGTCATAGTATTCTTAGTATAGCAATGGAACATATTTTTCAGGTACTTTACAACCGCAGTAAGGAAGAACTATAATTAAAAATATTCATTTGACAGCTTGAACATATCAAATAAACTACATTTAGATTATGATGGGAAGACACAGTGATCTGAACGGAGTGAAAATAAATTCTCTGGACTGTAATTAGACAAGTCGAGCTAGGTTTGCAGTTAAGTAACAAGTGCATTGCCTTTCTCTTTTCTTTCCACAGCTACTGTACACCTGAATGACTGCATACACACCCACAGACAGAGACGCTCACTGTACACACACATACACACACAGATCTTCTGACATCCTGTGTCCCAGTGGCCTTGCTGTCCGAGAGGCAACTTGAACTGGGCGATAACCTGATAGACTTTATCTTGTCTTCCCTGGGTCTCACTGAAGCCTGAAGAAGACACTTCAACTCCACAGCATCCCCCCAGAGTCCTAACCTTCCCCTCATCTCTCCTCGCCGGGATCGGTGCCTGAGAGCTGTCAGCGGCCTGTTGCTTATTGATGTTTCTGCATGTTTTATGTCTTTCTGAGATATGACGGCCCTGACACAGTACTGATTTCAATCAGCTTGCCACATACCACAGAGAGTGACAGCTTGGGAAAGTAAGGAAGACCAAAAGAAAAAAAAAAAAAGGAAAAAGAAAGAAAGGATCGGTGGGGATGTCATTGGCTCAGATCAGCTCCTGCCTCGTCTCTGACCAGGGATTCTCCTCCCTTCTAATGAAAATGTTTCATTCACATCTCCCATCTCATGGCTTGCTCGCTGATGAATTCAATAGAAGAAAAAAGAGAAACGAATAGTGAGGGGAAAGAAATTCAGCTTTTGTCAGATTGAGGAGGCAAGAAGAGAGGATGACCCCTGAGCCAAAGGTTTTGACACTGCATCAATCCCTTTAAGGGTGAGGCCTGCTGGACCAGCTCTAGCTGAAGATTACTGCAGCACATCTGAGGGATGGCTGCTCTATCTATTTCACAGACTCTATGCAGAGGAGAGCCTTGTATGCTTTGGATCCCGAGCTGCCCAGTAAATTAGGTCTGAGATCATTCCATGGAATGAGGGGAGCTATCCAAGGCAATTCAACTCCAAACCATTGACAGAGAGCTTACTGAGTCCCTGAAAAAAAAAAAAAAAAGGAAAAACACATCTACTCGTTCTTTCTCTTTATGATACCAACTACAATGTACCGTGGGTAATCCCAATAAGGCTCTTTACTTGCAAATTCAAGTATATGCACACATGTACCGATAAGACGCTCCCACGCAGCTTTCTCACATACAAGTTATTGACAAGCATATCACATTTGTTCAGCTCACGTTGCTTTTGTCCCAATCTGAGGTAATATCTTTGACTCATTAGGTGGCGCGATGGGAAAATATGGCACAGTGATAATTGTGAATTCTCATCAAGATTTCAGACTGCTGGAGGGAATATATATTGGCCTGCATTCAACTTGCTGTTACTGGGTTATACATTCTACTGCTTTGTATTGCTGTATTACAATGTAGCTATAGAACAATGTAGATATAAAAGAATAGGGTAATAAAGTAGTTATCATCCAAATTGTCTTCTTTTATTTCATATTGTCACTGACGGCGCTTCATGTTTAATATCTGCTTGTCATTGCTTTCCTTGTTTCTATATTTCCCCACATAGCTTTTTTTTTGTTACTTTAACTAATGAACTTAATCTAAACTGAACATAAAGTAAAAAAAAAAAAAAAAAAAAAAAAAAAAGATTTCTCATATCTCATACTCTTTTCAAACTTGTTTTTTGTTTGAATCTGATAAAGCGCAATTTATTCGCATGTGTTTTCACTGAGAGATATCAAATTAATAGCTCTAGTCGGAGTACTTTACTTTGGGTGCGCAGTCATATTTCACTTTCAATTTTTTATAGAACACAATTACTGCAGCCATAATGAGATTGAAAATAAAGACTAAATTAGCTGTCATTAAATTATTTCAATTTCCTTTGCCTAATAGAAGATTGTGACAGGTGTCATAGTTGCTGTTATGTTTGGCTTCGCAACATGTTATAATGGATAATTGATCCATCAAAAAACATCAAGCCAAGGCAATAACTGGCTTGAGACGAGCGTACTGAACATGCAGAAAATCGAATTTAACCTCATGTTGGCTAAGACACTCCCTTGCTCTGTCGATCAAGCATGTCTCTCCTTGACAGCTCTGTTCGCATGTTGTTAAATAATCTAAAGGGAAAAAAGAAACATGAAAGAAAAAGCAGTCTCAGAGGAACTGTCACAGAGAAAGGGACATGCCATGGGGGGCGAGGAATGCCTTCAGTCAGACAGCTTTTCACATTTTAATTTCAGTCTGTGGGACTGACTCATGGTAGCGCCTGAGTGAGTGGGTCCTGGGAGTCAGGGCTCGCGCTGACCCCTGAGCATAGACAAGCCCAGAGAGATGTCAGCTGAGAGCTCCTGAGGATCACCAGGCTGCCAAGCGCTTTGAAAGCTGCTGCCAATTCAGCCTAAGTTTCAGCTGAATGGTCGCTACAGAGAAGGGGAGCGACAGCAATAAAAACAGGTTGCAAAAGGAAGAGAATTTGCTTTCAAAATGTATTTGGCCTTTGACCCTGCATCCAACCTTGTGGCCTCTCTCTTTGAAGCCGAGCATATTTTTTTTGAGAGACACTGAAAGAGGGGAGGGTTTCAGGGGTGGACTTGGGCCCTGTCAGTATAAATATATTAATAATCTGACAGCTTCATCTGCTTTTGAGGGCTAGACTTGACAGCTTCACAATGGCCCGCGCTGTAGTCCTTCTCGTACATGTCTAGCTTTCCTGTCTGAACAACACAGAGAGTTTATTAAGACATCACACTCCTGTGAAGTATTGATTTTACACCAGTCTCTGTCACTTACTGTATTAGCCCGAGCAGGAGCTCCAAAATAAACTATGACAGCTGCATGTAACCTGCTGAATATGTTTGAGAAAACTGTTCAGTTCAAGAAAATTAGCTTTTTATGTTGTTGCACATCTTTAATGCAATACCACCTGGCCAAGTCCGGTGATCAAACATAAAAACACAACAGAGAAAGGCTTTTTGTCATTGTTGTTGTTGTTTTTTTTTTTTCTTGTTCCATTTTGCTTAAGAAAAATTTAAATTTTTTTGACAGTGACAAATAAACGAGAATTTCATTACAAAAGAAATTGTTGCAATTAAGTTTCTGCAGCTCAGAAAGGGGAGCGAATGCTACCTCGAACAAAGGAGGGGGATGTGCATCTGCCTGTGGAAATTCACCCCGCCTCTCAGACACTGGGTCTGTCTGTGGAGAGACACAGGGAGAGAGGGGTCAGAGGGAGCACAGGTAATTGAGGTGTCCCCTCCCCTCCCTTTTTTCCAGGGCTTCTCACCCCATCCTTTCACCCCCCACCCTATCCACACAGCGGGCACAATTATGCTCCCCATCACCCCACCAGCTGGCCCCCGTGATCCCACACTTCTTACTAAACGCGACTCCATCGCCCCTTTCCCTCTTAACCTCTCAGCACCCGCTTCGGGGGAATGGTAAGGCTGCACACAAAACTGGGGAAAGAACTCAGATAGTTCTACTTCTTAAAAAAAAAAAAGAAAAGAAAAAAGAAGTTGAATTAAATGCAGGTTGTGCATTAAGACCTATACTCGGTTTATGGCTGGTGACATCAGGCTACACACTGCAGCCCTGAGAATGATTTAACTGCATGAGTGACTCTATTGAATTCATGTGAAATAGGAGGCTGTGGATTAGTTATAAAATATTGTCATACTGGGTAACAAGACACTGCCAGTGTTGTGATATTTAATTTTACACTTTAAATTACAATAAACCTGACACGTTTTGATAGATTTGAAGTAAATTGAAATCCTCCTTTCAATAAGGAATAGTCTGTCCTGCATCTCATGTGCTAAAAATTTAAATCAAACCGTAATAGCTATCAACATGTATGTTAATTGAGTGGCTTGAAATAGATTTCAACACCAGAGCATCAGTCTGATCATATTTCTCAAACACGCTCCGAATGTCTCTTGATAGACAGTGTTTTCACTCCATCCCTTCACATTAATGACTGGGAAGGCTCTCTTGTGCGTTATTACCTGAAATAATACCATATGGTAAAATGTAAACAACATCTGCATATTCATGTCATAACTTCATCTGTTTAATTAGTTCCAGTAAAGCAGTTTACCCTCTGAGGCCCTCCCTGTCAGAGCAGTGATGGTAGAGCCGTGCCCTGCTGTCGCTCCTGACAGTCCTCCATTGTTCAGTTGATGCTCCTGCCCTGTCTGTTTAATGCCAGGTGCATCTTTACAGGCCACGGATCAGGTGAAGTGAGTAATGGAGTTTCTTTCACACTCATGCCAAAGCTGACATATCCCTTTTTAGCATGGAGACCTACCAATTATTTCAGGATATCCTATTATATGTAAACATGGCTTGGTTATAAGCCAAAGTTTGACTAAATGACACTATCTCTGACTAAGATAGCGTCATTTATATCAGCCAGTGTAAGTATACAGCTACATATGGCACATCTATATGTGGTGAAGTGCTGCTATTTTCACTCTAAAACAGCCACACTGTCACACACAGTTCAGGTCGATCACATACATAAAATAACTCACAGATACTGTTTATTTTTCTATTTAAATTCTGGCAACAATCAATCAATTCAACAGACTGTAGTCATGAAATATAACATGCAGACATACGCTTCAGAAATAGGAAATAGGTGGTCTCTGATAACAGTTTGTTGTTGTTGTTTTTTTACTGTTTTTCAATGTATGTCTCACTTTGCAATGAATATTTCTGTATGTTATGAAAACAATGCTAGAGGAGTGCCAGGAAATTCACAACATATTAAATGTTTTCTTTTTCTTTCTTTCTTTTTTTTTTTTTTTTTTTGAAAATGAATGACAACTCCTACAAACAAAGAAAAAAATTTTAAGAAAAACAGGGCAATGTGGTATGAGAAGCTTGAGTGGGCATTCTCTAATTAAATTCTCCTTCATCAGGCGCTCGTTTGTGCACAAGCATTAATACTTTTGACCCCATGTAGCCTGAACACTAACATGCCTGAGGAAGGAAAAAGAGGAGGGAAATGAAAGAGAAAAACATGAAGGAATATCTTATTAGGGGAGTCAGGCATGTTTTGGCCCTCGTTTCTTGATGGCTGCTCTTGGTGTCGCGACCTACTGGCGTCTAACTAATACGACAGTGTATGCCATGCCATTGTTCTCAATCAATAACTAATTATCAAAGTACTGGCTCCGACTTGTATTGTCCTCTTTGCTTGGAGCCCCTTGTTATGGACTGAAAGACAGAAAGGGGGAAGAAAGGGGAAAGGAGGGTGGCTTTTGGCTGCACAGTGATGCTGCCCCCACAACATCCTTGCAAGCCTTTCAAGATACACTGTGCTGTCAGTATGAATTATCATCCCCTACTAATTGATATGAATTAGAACAGAAGAATTATTGTTGCTGCTGAATGTCATAACGATATCCTCAAAGTAATCATGGGAGACAAAAAGAGAACAGCACAAAAACACACAAGCAGACCAAATAAGAAAAGACAAATTAAGCCGACTCCTGCTAGGGACTTTGCAAACGAGGCTTTAGACAATGGGGAAAGAAAATTAGACTGCTACCAATCTGTATGTTTCATTATTTCAATCTTGTTTGCAAGTATGAACCATGATTTAAGGAAAACAGAAAGGACTCCTTTTCCAGAAAGACAGCATGAAGTTGTGCTTTATTTGTGAGGCATATCTTAACCATCACCAGGTTCAAATGAAGCACTCTCATCACTGATACAATGTCCTTTTATCACCTTGTCATTGTTGGTTGGTTTTTACAAATGAGCTGACAGAAATAGAGGAACCCAGTAATTCGTAGCTGGCAACACAGGGCGGATTGTGTGCTGGTGCCTGCTTGTCTCTGTGCCTCCTAATGGAGAGGCGAGTCCTGTCATTCCACGTGGCAACACAGTTCATTTCTCCACAGTCCCGTTGGTGCCACTGGCACCAGGACTGGGGGCCAAAGCCCCCCCAAGAGCCCAGGGGGTGGCTAGTGCCCCAGTGGCAGGCAGGGGTCAGCCTAGTGAAAGTGCTGCCCTCAGGACAGTCAGTCTAATCCCACAGCAAGAGCATGGCAGCTGGAGTAGCCCATCCGTTCAGCCTGGGTAATGATATCACTTGCACTAGATCTGATGTCTGACCTCATTACCAGGGTTTAATTGTGTTGCTAACAGAGTTTCAGTTCTTCTTTTCTCTGTCCTCTTTCTGTTTTTGACAGCTCTCCAAAAGAATTTCTGTGGTGTCCGCGAAGCTAAATTAATTTCTTCTGCGTTTTGTCTACCAATATAACAAAATAAAGTCTTGGCATAACAGGTGACATGCGGTTTTTCTGCTAATTTTAATCAGTTTATTGATTCATTCAAAAATGTTGTGATGGCTATGTGATAGTTAGAAAACTACAATGAGCACCCACATTGCGTATATTTATTGGTATCTAAGCTTCTCACCGAAAATCTGTCACAGAAGTGCCATTTCAAACAGCAATAAAAAAATTTTGATGTGCACTGCTCTTGTAAAAAACATATGACAGGTGGTCCTTGGCAGGGGAATAATTTGAAATAGAGAGGACTGTATTAAATCAGCAGTTCATTAACACCTTTTACATATACCTGGTCCTTATCAGATTGTGTTTATTACAGATGAGTGTTGAAAAGCTTCACTACTTATGTAAATGACAATGGTGTTGTTCACACTTTTAATTAGGTAATGTCGTTTTAAATTCATCTTGCTATTGCAAGCAGTGGTTTATAAATGACAATTTTATCTTTACATTTTTACGTTTTCACCCAGTGAATGCATGTAACTCTACATGTTCTGGGTGACTACGGAGCACTGGGTATTAAGTCTCAGGGGAAATATTTCTTTTCTATTTGTGCAGGCTGTTTTGAAATTTTGAATCCAGAAAAGCTGCCCCCCACCATAACTCGTTGGGAGCTGAGCGACCTGAGAGCCAGCCATAACCTGCCCTCCACCATGAAGAAAATAAGTCTCTTTCATGCCATGATACCACATGAAATATGAATAATGAAAACAAACAGAGATTCGGTGTAAATAAGAAGCATGACTTAGGCTTGGAACTGCAGATAGCAGCTCTGTTGCCTTGCTATCACCAGCCTTCTCCCTCCCACACAGCTCAAGAGGTAGCGACATCTTAGTTTCCAACTCGATGCCCAAGCTACAGCCCTCTGTAACCCACACACCCTTAGGAAGCTACCACTGGGTTGTATGGAACAGGCCATCACTGTTAATGGGGTTGCGCTTTGAAAACATCACAACACAAGTAAACAGGGCACTCCGTTGTGTATTAAGTGCAGTGAAACTTTGAGTAAAAGTACCATAGTGGGTAAAGGTTATAGGCAGAAGGTATCTGAGTGTGTGTGTGCAAACAACAGTGTGTGTACAGGTGCTGTGAAAGAGACAGGGTGCTGTATTGAAAATGCCTCATTACTACCCTTCCCGTTTTCTTGGACTCATATATTGTAGCAATGTACCCTTGAAAACAGACACCAATTAATTCTTTGCATTGTGCATGTGGATAGATTTTCCAATATTCTCATCATGAAAGAGCAATTATAATTCCATGATTCATATGCACACTCCATTTGAAGCAGCTATCCTTGCCTATTGTCAGTTGTCAGAGTAGAGGATAAACCATGAAAAGGCCTAATCCTGCTATGGGCAGCAGGCTTTAATGAGCAGCCTGTCTCAGGCAGAGCCATGTGATACCCTGGCTGGGGCTGGACCAGTGCAACGCGGAGGTCAGCCCTTAATAGAGGGCTCCATGGCTTCCCCCCTGATGAAGGGTGGAGCCCACTTACGTTGACCTGTTAAGTCAAGTTGCTCTCCTCTGACCCTCCAAAAGATGCCTGGATGTGGGAGACTGCTAGAAAAGCTACGACACAAACAGCCGTGCCGCCTGCAGGCAATGAGGCTCGCTAGAAATGAAAGGATGAAAAAAAAGAAAAGAAAAAGAAAACGCGGGCTCAGAACAAGAGACTGAAGCTGGTGAAAGATGTAAATTCAAAGCAAAAGCAGCAGAACTTTAACCTATGGGCTATTATACAGAGAGTAAAACAGAGCTGCCGCTTGGAGTTAGGGGACAATAGGGAGTTCAGACCAGGGGCATTAAACCAATGGACATCTAGTGTATCAGGGTCCAATCTTAATGACATCAGTGACCGAAGCTTTGCAGATACTCTGATCTCTGGTGACATAAAAAAGGGTCACTGTCAGAGGGGATTAGTAAAATGTATGTGGGGAAAAAATAGAAATATATGAAATAGAGAGGATAATGAAAATAGGTTGTGAGAAACTAGGGGGATATTATTGCTGGACTTCACCGAGATGCAGAGGGTAAGAAAAAGCTGTGCAAATAGTCATGGGATTGCAAAGTCAATAATACGTGCAATCTTCACAGACAGAAAGCTATAATCAAAAAAAAAAATCCATATTGAGGGTGAATGCCAGAGTTTTTCAAAATGTCAGAGGAGTGTGTTTGCAGAAGGGCAGGAATGACAGATGAAGAGCAGGGAGGTGAGAGGCAGGGACACGAGGACAGGTGGATTCTGTGCTGATGAGGTCCTGGACACAGAGACCAGGCAAAGTGCAGCACCGGGCCAGTGGAGCACTCTGCCTCAGGCTGCTCCCTACAGAAAAGCCAAGAGGAGTCAGCAAGGCTGTTGCTATCTAATGGGAACCATCCACTTAAAATTCACAGGTTAACAAGACCGTAGGCAGTCGGGATTGCAAATGGTAGCAAGAGTGATTTGTGAAGACACTTTAAAATCAACAGTTTTAGCAATGATAAAATTTCATTTTTCTTCCTAGCGCAGTCCTATAAAACACAATGCTTTGTACAACCAGGCAAACAGAGCAAGTGGGTAATTGTGGTGGAAGTGTAGTTTTTATGAACATCAGCAGTTAAGTTGAGTCATTTTAGATATATAGATATTTTCCATTTTCAACTCTGACAAAAATGCAATGAAATGGAGGGGCCATTTTTTTTCGATTTCTGTCTCGTAAATCCTTTTCAAACGCAATTCCTATTCTTCTTTTGAGGTCTTTTAAATCATTATAAATGTTTTCTCTCTCCCTCTCTCCCTCTCACTCCCTAGCTTTAGTCCTCTTGAATAAAATAAGTGCAGATTTGCTGGAAATCAGTGGCTTTTGTGTGTGGCTGTAGGAGCATGGTGAAATGTTTGGACACTAATACCCATTCATTTCAGTAGCACCATAAATAAAAGCTGCCAGCTATGCGGCTGCCGTGAAGTGGTATTCTTTGGTGCCCAGCAGGATGTCCTGTTCACATTAGCGCAGCAGGGAAAACTGGCCGGAACAGCCAGACAACTAAATCAAGACATTGTCAACTTCTGACAAAATTGCTATAGGGGGGAGAGCCGGTTTTAAGAGGGGTTGTGCCTGTCTGCTTGTGTGCATGTTGCAGTGTGTGTATGTGTGTGTGTGTCTGTAAGTCACAGTGAGAAACAGAGAAAGGGAGCAAGGGAATGAGAGAATAAGAGAGGCATGGGGGAGCTACATCTTTTCAAAATGCTGTATATTCTGAAAAATTATTCCTAACAGAGTAACACCATGGGGCTGACATGAATGAGGAAGTGTTGCCTGAATGGAGGCAACAGTGCTTAGCTCAAGAACTTAAACCTAAACCTCCTCAAACATTCATCTCCTACTGTGTTTTTTTTTTTCTCAATCCATGCTAAAATGACACTCAGGATCAATTTTCCAATATGTACCAATTTTGTGCCAGCTTCCAAATTTTGATACCATAGAAACTCACCTGCAATGTCTTCTAAGTTGGTCACTGAGCTTGAATCCAGGCTTTGGACTCCTGCTTCATTTTGAATGGGCTCTGGCCTCTAGTCATTTCGAGCCACCTAATTAACTGCTGAACACAAGTCTCCTGTCCAAACATATAAACTTTGCTAATTCCCCTCAACCAATAGTGGGAAAAAAAAAAAAAAAAGATCAGAGGCAAATTGTTGAGCATCTGCGTTAAAATTACATCATGTCAGGGCAAACAGCACACATGTGACTGTAATAAAGCATACTCGTTTAAACAAAGTCCCAGCCCTGGGCTAGATTTGCAGGTGGTCGATTGCCTGGTCTTCACAGAGGTTAACTCTTAGGGAGTGCTAAAAGCTGCAGGTCTGAAAGAGTCCTATCATCAGAGGAGGCCTTAGTGCCAACAAGACCCAGATAATGTCAACTCTGACCTCAGTTAAGTACATAACACAGCAAGAGCTCTTGGATGTGCTGCCCAGAACAATGTACGGGGAGAGGGGAAATGCCGCACCAGGGCCACAGCTGGGACATACCAGCCAGTGGGCCTGCCATTTTGATTAGGGGTAAGTAAGCCTTTTAACTTAGTTGGACTGAAAAGGAAAAAAAAGACAGGGTGAAGTTTCTATTCATATCTTCTCTGCCTTATAAAGCCTACTTGACAACACAGTGGTTCAACACTTCCGTACAATGGGGAAGTGAACCATTACGATGCTTGTCGGTGCTAGGCCTAATGTGTACTGCAGATTATATGTGGAGGAAAAGAATGAAGGAAGGTTTGGCAGTGCCACCGTGAGGTTGCGGCTGGATTTTGTGTATCTCGAGGCATCCTGGAGCCCGTACAGACTGCTCCTCTTTTGGAGTTCTGTGAACTGGAGATGAGGCGTGCTCCCTCTTTCTGTCAGCTCTAAGTTGTGAGTCTGTGCTGTAGGGTTCAGTGGACCCTGAGAAAACACCAGTGAATCCGTCACCATCCTCCCTCCTGGGACAAAGCTGGCTGGCCACTTCTGAAGCTTCAGTGACCCAAGGCTTGAACCCTGCTGCTCTCCATTCCTTGCCCTACGCAGCCACTGGGAATCTATGACCTCAAGTTCACAGAGAATCACACACTTGCACGGCAGCTTCAAAAGGAATGGCTGGCTTTGTCGTGTTTTTAAACTATATTGTGCTCTCCGCCGGCTCTGCCCAGATAACCAAAACAAAATATTAATATAATATCTCTGTTTAAGAATGATTTATTTTCAAGGAAGCAAAGAAATATCATGGAACCAAAGCTCAGCATTTTTTCCCGAACATTTGTGTCTCTATAATCAAACAGATATAATGAAAATATGAAAACAGTTATGATTTTATAATAACTTTCTTACTGCATCCAAGCCCAGATGGTTCTTAATTGGTTGGCAAAGGGAGCAAGAGGTCTTTTTTGAGGCGTGAGTGTGTGATTGTTGCTGCTGAATTGCTGCTGTGAAAGGCTGGCTGCATGAGGTGGAGATGGAACAGTGCGAGAACAGGTCACACAAAGGAGCCACCAGCCTTACACGGGGGATACTGGGGGTGCATGGTGTGTGTCTGTTGTGTGTGTGTGTGTGTGTGTGTGTGTGTGTGTGTGTGGTGGGGGGGGATATGAAAGGCAGCTTAAGATGAGAAAGTGGAAGAGGATGGTTTGTACAGAAAATCTACTAAGACAGTGAGAGAATCATTAAGACTGTTTTAACTGGTGACAACAGTTTTCTCACGTACTGTACAGAATGCTCCCCAAACACACTATTTTTCTTTTACACTGAATCTAAGGAAAAAGTGACTGAACCAAAACCACAGTCCACTTTAATTGAAACCCTATTACATTAACAACACCAACACTATCAGGTCAGCTTTCAGCATTTGCTCACAGCATATAATACTTAGCTTTATGCGGTGAATGCAAGAAGCTGTAATTAAATTAATAGCAGTTTCATGTAAATTCTAACAATCCCAGATAAGAAGTTGTGGACCATGGTTGAATGGTCCTATCTGTTTGAGATCCTGGCATCCTTTGGTTTGGGCAGATACATTTTTGTAAATGGAATAAAGTAATTATAAGGAAGAATTCGCTGAATTTTTCACAAATAACAATATTTCGAAAACTCTCAAGGTTAATCGAGGGTGTAGACACGGGGACCCTCTGTCCCCACAGGACATAAGGAGCACTGTTTGGCTTTATATACAGATTATGTAATTACTTCTCTCAAAAGTGGCAATACATCTATTCCTTCCTTGCTAGATGTGATTAGGGAATATGGTAAGCTATATGGTTAACAAATCGAAAACATCAATTATGCTATTAAACCAAGAAGAAATGTTAAATCCACCTGAAGTAGCTGCACAATTTAAAATTGCCAAGTGTTTCACTTATTTAGGCATTCAAACAGTACCAAGGCTTATTAGTATTATAGAAACTGAGACTCTTTAGACGGATGGGCATCTTTACCAATGTCATTCATGGGGAAGATAGATACTTTCAAGATGAGCATGCTTCCTAAGTTGTTATATTTATTATTATATATTGTTATATTTATACCACCAAGTAATTTGGTGGTGGCAATTTTGGTCTAAAGACACTTTTTGTCAGGTTTCTGTGGAATAATCAATGCTCCAGGTTGTGCCTATCATTGCTGTACTTGCTTTATGAGAGAGGGGGGGTTAAGGTAACAAACCTACTATGGTACCATTGGGCTGTGAAGTTGAGAACACTGATGTTTTATGACACAGGGGAGGATGCTCCACTGTGGAGGGCGATGGAAGATCATATTAAAACCCCATCAACTGTGTGGCTCGAAACATTATGAGTGTGTGGCACCAAGTTAGAAAATATGGACACCAAATTATTTAGCTGGATGTGGGGAAATTATTTTTCTCTCTTCAGAAAAAGGAGAGGGGGGATTTAAAATCCAGGTTGAACTGGTTCTACAAAAAATAGGAGATATTTTGCAATCCCCGAGCCATTTGTCTGATGTCATGTGGTGAAATTTGTGTAAAATATGACATACCACGCAACCAGTTCTTTAAATACCTACAACTGAGAGATCAAACACAACAAAATCAGTCATTGTTTATTCCTGTCTTGTGGATAATTAAAGAAATGATGGTGAAGGATTGTCAGGGGAAGGGCTTAATCTCCAAAATATATTATCACCTGGTTGATGAGTTCCCAGAAACATCAGTAAATGGGCTCAATGGGTGGACAGAGGACTTATAGGGGAACATCACAGGAGAGGGCCTGTGCCAAAGAACAATCACCAACAGTGAGCGCCTTAAACTTCTGCAGTACAACTGATTAATGCACACATATGACCCCAGACAGAGTTAATAAATTCAACATTGCTGTATCAGATATTTACATAAAATGTAAAAAGTACAAGACAAGTGCAAAATTTCTCTGTTTCTGGCAATGTTCTCAAATAAAAAAAAAATCTGGGAAGAATTGAAGCAGTGCACCGAGGGTTTATTAAGTGTAAAAATATCATTAGAACCCCAAATTTTCATATTAGGTATGTGCCCAGTTAACGGAAATATAAGAATTTATATATATATATATATACATACACATATATATATATTATATAGTTATAGCAGAACAATTTTTAATAATAGGTCTGATGTATGCAGGTATGTTTCACCTGGTTGATGTGGTGGTATTACGTTATGTGGGTGTTAAACTGTAAAATAAAGAAATAAACATACTGTGTCGCAAAAAAGGAGCTGTGGACAAAAGGAAAACTACATAAAAAAATTCTTCGCATTATTTTTTCCCATTATGCCAAAAGCGCATCAAATCATGACCCCAAAACTGTCCGGGGTTAATGTTTTTGTTTACTGTTACACTCCTATTTTACACAGCAAAATTAAGCTTCCCTGCTGAGTCCCACACCTGCATTATTACACATATTCTTTGTGGTTAATACATTTAACGGGGCTGTCTTTGCTTAATAAAACAGGCTTTGAGATGGGAGATACAACCTGGAAAGTAGACCTAACACTTGTACAACGCCTTCTAACAGGATGTCTTTATGAGCAAGGGGCAAAATTAAGCCATGTCAAAATGGCAGGCCATGGGAAGGGTTGCGGTAGACATCAAATCAACAGCGGTCCAATACAGGATCCCATTATCAATGACACTATATGGGTGCCCCTGGCCAAAAGTCCCCTGCACTGCAGAAGTTAAGGTGTTGCTTGATTCATTAGTGCCTGTGTCTGTGCCAAGGTGATGGCTCTCTCATTGTCTTGAGAGGGGTGAAAACTGAAATGTCTTTCCTTCCTGTCAACACTATGTCACTTTAATTTCTTTTTCTGACGCCCAGTCTTGACACCTGGAAAGGTTTGACCGAGCGGGGTAGCAAGGGATCATAGGAGAGTCTTATTTAAAGGGAGTGGTTGACACTGTTGACATTTCATTCTCCTCCTTCCTTGCAGCCTCACCTTTTCGTATGAGAACAGAAAAACGCATTGCATTAAAAGGCATATAACTTGTCCTTTGTTTGAAAGACCAGATAATGATCAGTCATAACTCAGATGTTCTTTAAAAATTTGGCCAGACACTGACACTATCATCTGTGTGTTTGAAATTGATCACAGATGGCCAAGAGGGATTCTAGATATTAAAGTATCTTGCAGTAAATTAAATTAAAGATGCAATCTCACTCACATTATTATTAAGATGACTAAGAAGCCGACTTATTCAAGTAATTTCATTCATTAAAATATATTGCAGTTGCAACCAAACAAAAATGTTAAAAGAACGATTGTAATGCACATTATTGTCTAGCATTTGTGTTGAAGTATTTACAGTATGAAATCACTCATAATACACTCTTAGACTGTAATAGCTGTCAATGGATGCATAGTGCTAATAATGTAATGTGCCCCTCCCTGAGGGAGCTGATCTCCTCATCTGGGTCATGGTGAGTATTAAAAGGGTTAAGGGTGCACAGCAAATTTATTGTGGGTCTTCCAGCACCAATGGGCCAGAGCACTAATGGATGACCTTGGGGTTTGGCTGTCGCAGACTTGAGGAGATCATGTCTCACCAGCTCCCAACCACCAGGATGACCCTGGCCCTCTCTGCCCCTGGCCTCAACCTTTAACTCACTGATCTTTGACCAAATTATTAAGCAGACACCTGCCTTCCGGTGTATGGTCAGAGTTGGGGGAGGACTCACTCTGGGAACTCTAATTTGATGTAGATGTGTGGTGTGACAGTATCCATCTCGCTAAGGATAAACCCATCTGTTATACTCCCCAGCAGTATGAATTTCACTGACACCTGCACGCAGCACCATCATTTTACACTGGTGTTATATCATTTAAAACACTGAAAAATGTAATTGGACTTGGTAATCTGTTTTGAATTCAGAATAAATGTTTTGAATTTGATTTATGACCACGTTATTACTGCACAATGCTGTATAGAACTTATGAGAGCAGTTCCTTGACTGAGGGGAAAAGTATTTTTGTAAGCTAAAGCTGGGCCCTACGGCAGCAGGTTCCAGTGAAATCACACTCTGTTTCATGTGATGTACAATAACTTGCAGGTATGGTTCTCCAGGGCAGAGCATATAAAGTGTACTAATCTACACCTGCTACTAGTTTTTGATAACAATGAACAGGACAATCCAAGACATATTCTTTCATGTATTTTACCCCCAAAGCTCATTAATATCATATTCACTTTGATGTATCATTCTCTATTATAAAAGGAAAATTGGAAACACATAAACCGATTTTGTTTTCATTTACATTATTATCATATTTCTCTGAAACTACAAAATTCACACAATTACATATTCATACTACACTCACACACATACATACACACAGACACACACACAAAAACTACGCCTGAAAGTAGAGATGGGGCAGAGAATTTTGTGAATTTAGCGTATATGAAATACAGTCCTCCGTCAAGGGCACCGTGGTACAGGAAACAGCCCCAAAGACTGCTACAGACCTAAGGGACTAGTATGTGTCAAACCTGAGGAAAGAAAGGAGAGAAAAAATGCTCCCATTAAGGTATGGCTTGGAAATGACACTGACCTAGGTCTGCCATCTTGCATTGTCCCACCATCTGCACAAATGTGAACTTTGCCTTTAAATCCTGGCTTCTCAATTAACATGTCCAGCTGGGTGGAGAATTCCGTCAGCTCCCTAATATCATTACTGCCACACCAGACTGTGATATAAATATTAAAAAAGTGCCCAGAGCTCTTTCCTTGCTATGCGAGAGCTTCTACTTTTTGGCTTATAATGAAGTGCACTCACAAAACGGAGCTACTGTGGACTATGTGGTCTTATTAGGGCTCTCACAGACCGTAAGACAGAAATGATAACTGTCTCGGGCCATCTTTGTGAGTTTTTATTCTCTTTTACATATGGAAGATCTTAAGCACAAGGCAGCACCTATATGGCAAAACAACATATCCTCCAATGCTCTGTGATGGCATAGACTCGAGCTTCTTTGAGATATTCTAGTGGTCACACACAAAGCGGGTTTAGAAAGCATCAAGTCTTCTTCCAAAATGCAAGCTGTGTGGTCTTTGTGATAGCCCCATTACAGCATGAAGGACTCTTACTTTAGGCTGTATGTCTGTGTGTCTCCGTCCATGTTTGCTTGTATGGATAACTGTATTTTCCAGGAAAAGAGATCTTAAGAGGGAGTCTTTGAATGTAGGACATTGGCGCTGTCGCGGTTAATCTCCCCCCACGGCTTTACAGACGGCTGTGGATTTAGGAGTTGGCATCATAACTGACCAGTGCTGTTTGATTAGATAACAGGGGATCTACTGCAGGCATCAGTGGTCCACCACGCTGAAATGAAACAGTTTGCTCTCTGCCCGTTCTGCTTAGAACCCGATGGGGGTAATTCTTCAACACTCTGATGCCACAAGCTGCCAAGCAGCGTCCACTGCAGCGATACCATGATCATGGCGATACTATGGAGAGCACCAGCTTGTACCAGATGTTGGGAATTAGCTGTCCTTTTGGCTGTCACGGCCTGTGCCCTGCAGCTCTCCTTGAGACTCACTGTGTGGGATTGCAGGTGCTGATGACTTGACAAAAGGGCCAATTCAAAGACATTCGGGTTTTATGGAAATGTCAGTTACACTGTAACAGTCAACACTGCATTCTGCACTGGACATGTTTTTTGGCTTTTAGGCCAGTCTCAGTGTAACCAAAGCTGCAGACTGGCTCATTAAGCTCGGTGAATGCACTGACCAGAAGAATTTTTATTTTGTTTACATTTGATACTGAGCGAAGTTGAGCTCCACATGGGTAATTACTGTGTGGGGCCAGACTGAAGAGCAGGAGGCTCCACATTTGCTGCAACCCCACAAATCTGGAATAAAAACACCAAATGAACACGATCCACCATTTTTAATTGCTATTGCAAAGCAATGCTACAAAAAAAAACCAAAAAAAAAAAAACAACCCCATCAATTATTCTCTGTCGTACACTATGGACTCTATCTGCAAAGTGAAAATGGAAGTGTCACTTTCACTCTCATGCAGTTGTCATTTTCTCATCTAGGAGTCATGTTGTTTGAATAGAAAATGCACTTTAGCCCATCCGAGTGCCCAAGGCTGTGTATGATCAGCCACATTGTTGGATCATTGCTAACTTAAGGCAGTATAGATCGACTGACTGACAAAAAAAACCTGGTCTGAAATCAATATTTTCCAGACACATTATCAAGATAGAAATATAGACTAAGAAGCCTATTGAGATAAGCAGTTTCATTATTATAATACAACCTCAAGAGTATCCTTCGTGCATGGGCCAGTAACAGAAAATGTATAGAAAAACGGGTCCCTAATGCAACAGCACTGTGTGATTTCCAGTCCTATATGTTCATTGGTCTTATCTGATTGTATTAGGAATGTATTTCTTTTCATAAATTATGATTGGTGACTGAAGAAACAAAACCTCTAATTTATGCAATTATAATGTAATCATTCAAATTGAACTAGCTGTATTTTATTCTGAATTGATTTTGAAATGTTTTTAAATACTACAATCCTACACACAGTTCTTTGCCATGCTGAAAAGACTTGCATGGGAGCGGCGGGACTGACTGGTTAAGCTCCATGCTGTACTGTGGTGGAGGGCCTTTGTTCCCTGAAACAAAATATACTCTGAGTGCATAGGGTTGTATGTCACTTCAGATACAGATGCATTTGGGGTCTGCATGGGGGGAAATAATGTGCAACAATGATATCTTTGATCATTGCTAGAACTCCCCAACACAGGAACTGTGTCGAGTGTGGTTATCATCAACCCATTTCTATTCCCCCAGCACAAATCATTTCATGGCTCCTTCATCCTATGTGCCAGAACTGGGTTTCAAAAGCAATTTCAGCTGAAAAATAAGGTGCTTTTCTTCAATTTCAAGCCATTTGTGTCAGGGTTAGTGTTGTTTACCTAGCTAGTACACTGGTATTTACATACCTCTTTAAAGAAAAAAATGGTCTGGTATGATTTATGGACTCCAGCAAGAGTGCAATTTTCGATGTCGTACACCTAATCTGAGAGGGTATGGAGAAAGGTCACATTGACCATACAAATACCACGGCCCTTCCACAGAGAGTGGGTGGATATTCATTCTCTTAAAAAAAATGTCAGTTAGGTCTGATTTATGATATGCAGAGCACACCGGGCTCGACAATAGCCTTGCTTTTAGGTTTATGTCTGGGTTGGTGTTATACAGAGAATAAGAAAAGAGAATAATTTGTCCTAAACTATTGTCTTTGATAACACCATGGATATACAATACATCTACTTAATGATAATCTAAGTGTTATTCTGTCTTTGCGTCGGGTGTTTTGTTTATATTACAATGAAAAGAACAACAAAAAAGCAGCACATGATGTGTCATAATTATAAAGAACAAAGACAGACAAAAGAGAAATGGAGAGAGATGCTGTCAGGTGTTAGGATCAATGCTATGTTTCAGAGTTGTAACCTTTAGCCTACCCCTTGACTCCAGTGTGATATGATACCATGAAACTAATAGAGATGGAAAATACATTTTCACGTACTCAGTGAAAGTGATACTGCTACGAGGCCTTGTTTCTTCTTTATTTCCCAAATACATCCTCCCTTTATGGTAGCTGGCATGAATTTGATCCATACAACAGCGAGAAATAAACCGTTTCCAATCCCTCTTATGATTTATTAAATTATCATTACTTACCTAAATGGCACCCTGTCTTCCCTGATGTTTATTGCCAATACAGAGTTAAGTATCCTTTAATTTATTATCCATTAAAACCTGACATCGTAAGGTGGATGTTTATTAATATGATCATTATCATTATTATTAATATCAACTCTGGCTTCCATGGTAAAGTCGTGTGGAAAGGATGCTTGTTTCTGCTGGAGAAAATAAAAGGAAGACTCCCAAAAAGGTCAGCCAATTCACAGAACTGCTGAAACACTAAGCAAAAATAATAAAGGGCATCACAATCAAAATATCATCCTTGGACAAACCAGTGAGTTGAAATGACAGTACCCAAAACAATTGTGAGGCTGGCACAGTGCATTCTTTACTTCAGGTGAATCACATTTCAAGCTTCTACAGTTATTTGATGAAAAAAAAAAAGGTACAACACAAATAACAGCATATTTCTTAACTGTAACTATTTTGATTTAAAAAAAAAAGGTTGGGTGAGGTTGAATCTAGGCTTTTATTTCACAAACCACTGTTGCACAAAGAAACCTGGCTTAGTTTGTAAGCTACAGCTCTACATGTGTTTGTGGTTTTGGAGTTTTACTCTGGCACTATGGCACATTTGACTGGGAACAAATTGATCTATATAATATTAAAAGGAAAGGTATACAGTGTCAGTTTTGGGTTCCGTTTCATGTCCAGCATTATACGCTCATTATTTACAGTCTGCTCACTCCTTGCATGGACTGACCAATTTATGGGGAAGTGGAGGATCAAGTTCAGTCCTAATGACAACCCTTCACTGACCTCTCCAGAGAAAACAAATGGAGCCCCAAGGTGATGTTTCAATATCACTAACTACTTGGGTGTCCTAGGGAAAAGAACAGATGTAGCCCTGAGGATGAGGAAGGGGTGAGGTGCAGGTCAAGGTCACCATACGCCAAGGTTAGGGTCAGATAAGCACGGCTGGCTCGGGGTCTTCACATGCCCACAGGCCATAAAAAGGAGGCGTGGACAGAGTCTCAAGAGCTATGGATCAAGTGTTATTCCACTGAGGGCCTGAGGGGTGGGTGAGTGCAGGGGCACTAAGGTTCACTACTGTCATATGCTTGGGTTATACAGTAGCTTGGAGTCACATCGCCTGCTTTGGGCTGTTGCTAAATGACTTGTTTATTAGCAAGCAAAATCCCCTCAGAGTAATGAAAATGTGCCGTTTGTAACTATGTAATAATTATTAAATTCTATTTATGACCTTGTTATTCAATCAAATATTTTTGATCTGTATTTTGATGCAGTGGCAAAAGGGAAAATCACTCTAAATGTACAGTAAGAATACTTTATAAAGTCTGGAGGCAGTGAGACAATGCTATTTCAAATGAAAACAAAAGAAAACAACTCTGCTGCCAGTTGTGCGCAACTTATGATACAAAAGTATACATTTATGTGCATATACGTGTGTGTGTGTGTGTATCTGTTTTTATCTGTATGTATATGTATGTTCTATGTATGTATTACGGCCACTAGAAATGATCCCTAATTGGAAAAATCTAAATGAATTTCTTCGGGTTATTTGTTAAGACTATGAAATGTCAGACTAAGTCATTAGTTGCAGTGGGAGATCCCCTGGTATTTGGAGAGAATAAATTAGCTCTAGCACATTTATTTTGACTTAATTAATAAGATAACCTAAGTGATTTATTTGATTCCCCAGACTGTATGGCACAATAATAAGCTACAGCACGAGGTAAATTTGCTAAATGTGTTCAACTAGAGAAGGACAACAGGAACAGAGTGAGACTGCAATTACTGTCATATTCATGGGGAGGAGGATGCTAATAGGGAGATTTTCTGCTCCACATCAAATCAAATGTAAATTTATCCTGGTGGGTTGTGCTTCCTTTAATTAGAAGGTGCAAGTAGTTTGATAAACTCTTAAAGATTGTGGTTCTTTTGGTTGTCAGCTCATTACATGCCTGCTCATTCTGCTGTGGCACTATGCAGTACATAAAGCTTTTCCATAAATCACACCAAACTGTATTAACAATACTCCAGCGCAGTGTGTAGTCATAATATGCGAAATACATGGCGACGGACTGATTAGAAAGACACTGACGGTCTCCATTCATCTATATTGGCTCAAATAAGAATTCATAAGTAATGAAGAGTGTCGGCACTCCACCCAATTTTTTATTCATTTCTAAGGTGAGTGAAAAAAGTGACCTTTTATATAATGAGGACTTTAAAGGAGGTTCTAAACCTAAGAGAACTAAACAAAGTCAGTTGCTCCTTTCTTCAACGGTTTTGGAAAAAATATATTTGAGACATTTTGCATCGTGGAAGTTACTATTAAAACCTGGTGTCTTTCTTTTTGTCATCGCTCCTCCAAACTAGAATTACAGTAATGCCAATATACTGGCCTGTATATGTGTATCAAGGAAACACTGGGGGGAAAAAAAACACACCAAAAAAAAAACCTACTTAAAAACTTTTACACACAAGCTGAGGAAATTTTCATGGTATCTCAGTTTAAAGAAAGAAGTTCTATCATTTTAACTATGAGGTGTCAACATACTGAGGGTTGTTGGCCTTAACAAGTAAGTTCTCCCAATATAACAGGATGAATTTATTGTGAGACTGTTCATTGTTGAATAGCACGAATGAGGAAACTGATGGGTGAGGGTTACACAGATGGCAGAACAGGCTGTGCATTTAGTAATAATGCAACAACGTGAATATCTCAACTAAAAATCTAATAATGAAGGAAGCCTCTTCTAGAAGAGATGCAGAGTGGAACTACACTTAATGTACAAAATGGAAAATTTTATCTTTTTTTGGCAAGTTTCCATCTTTTTTTTAGGTTAAAGACATTTGAAATGGTAATACTTGTTTAAATGAAAAAACAAAAAGACCCTAACCCAAAAGAGCATACATGCAAAAAAAATAAAATAAAAAACAAAAAACTATCAAAATTTTCTTTAAATCATGGTGGGTGATTGATCATTTTAATTTATCACCTTTATTTATTCATAACTGGATGACAGCCATGTGCTGGTGTGTGGATATTACTAAAATAACCTCAATAACAATACACTGGATACAACTAAAGTTCATTACTGATCACTGATGATGTGTTATGTTGTGCCATTGTCATGGACCCCTTCCCGACTATATCTGTTGTTTTAATGAGATCTTGAGAAAAGCTGTTGACAGTGTGTATATTGATAAATAACATTAATAATTACATTAAAGTCAACTGACTGTTGTCACATGACATGATGGCTGAGTTAGGCAACATGTAGCTGGTATAACAGTGAGAGGACCCCATTATGACATAAGGAATAGATAAAACAATGGACAGAGAGGGAGAGCGAGGGAGAGAGAGAGAGAGAACAGGGGATGGTGAGGAGAGCGAGAGAGAGAGAGATGACTCCACAAAGGTCACTCCTTTTTTGTAGTCAATAATTGACATTTAAACACACGTTTCAAACGTCACTGATAAAATTACGTGAGATAATGGAGAGCGAGCTGCTTACACTGGCATGCAATTATAACCATAATGAGATGCAAAAATGCAAATGTCTTTGTGCAAGCTCCAGCCTCCATTTGTGGGGTGCTACGGCGTCTGTGGTGGATGATAGATGCCACGCTGGTGGTGGTAGACAGAATGGTGACATGTGGGAGTGGGAGCAAGCAGAGAACAGAACTGGGGCAAATATGCCACACACCCTCACAAAAGTAAATCCCATGACTGCTCCAGCTAATGCTCCCCCTGAATGCTCTCCAAATCTATACAGTTAATTAATTGATACAGATATTTTTCAGTTACTGGGAAAATACACAGTGTGCAGGCTCTTTATGGCTGTGTTGAAATAAAATGAATATTAAAATATCATAATAATAAAAATTTCTTTTGTGCCCAAAATTATATATATGTAAATATAATGTTTCTCATCTTGGACAGAAGATGCAGCCACCCGCAGGCTTTTCCTTTTCATTTCACACACTGTATGGACATTATCTTTCGCTGAATGTCTAATGTCAACAGCATGTATTGATCATTTACATTGATCAGTCAACTCAGATTTAATGCTCCTTTCCAATACAGCAACATATAGGAACACAACATCCTTGGCATTAAACACACCTATACAAACACACTGCATAAGACCTTTGCTGATACCCATCCTCAAATAAAATTTAAATTATTTAAGGGCAAAATTCCTGCAGCCCAGTCCCCTTATTTGTAGGTTCACACTTTCCAGACCTGTCGCCCACCCCTCTACCTCTGGAGCCTGATAAGAATGGGACACAAAACATGCTAGCAGTCATGCTGTTTGTTAGAAGCAATTAATTTCTCTGAGGCCTTCATTCCATTCAGGGTAAGCTTTTGTGCTCTAAATCCCACTATTCTGAGCTTCTCTTGTGCCACATAGGAGGGTATGAGAGAGTGGAGGATCGGAAAAGAGAGGGAGAGCCCGAGACAGAAGCTTTGGTTGACAGATTATCTTGGGCCAGTTAAGCATGTAATTGCTCAAATGAGTTAAAATCCCTTCAAATATCTGTCTCTGCACCTCATCACACCACTTCATACACTCAAATATTTGACAATTGACAATGATATACCTAAAAGGGGTCTTCAATAGCCATTTGCCAAGACTTTTTTTCAGCTAAAAGAAGAGTATTCACTGGGTTCTATATATGCTGAGAAAAGGAAAGCAATAAATGCAGGCCTTCAAATACCAGACTTTCCTAAAAGTTTAATTGCAAGAGCTGTTGATCAGGGCAAAGCAGTGCAAGCTTCGAGGCACCATAAACTGTGATATTCTGTAAAGTCAAAATCAACACGGAGCCTTATCATCAATGGTACCGCAACATATCTAAGCAGAAATGTGAAAGATCAGAAAGCAGGGTGGATGTGTCTTCCATGGAGAGACAGAGGGATTGATATACAGAGTAACAGACACAGCAGCCCACAGATTCAGATCTGAAGAATGCGTGCCTTCCTCTTGCCAAGCCTTTTTCACATAGCCACTGTTGCTCCAGACTAAGGCTGATGGATCCATGCCTTAGAGGGAGAAGCTGTTGCATGCCAGACTTGTGAGGGTCGCTGAATGGACTGTTCTCTTGTGCTTTCATTTTTCAATTTAATCATTAGTCTAATCGCAGCTTTGCAGTGATCCCCCCCCTCCACTCTATTGCATCAAAGACATCACTATCAGTTCAATTTTCTATAGCGTTTGGATAAAATTTGACAGTAATAAAATGTAATTATTGCTTGCTATAGTATTAAATAAATAAAAACATCCCCTCTATATATATAGTAATCAGCGATGAAGAAACATTTTGGATTAAACAAAGACTGCTTTGTGTTCATGATGGAAAACTAAATGTGATGAACATGATGGGCAGCAGAAAGATGGAGACTTTTTGCCAGGTGTATCTGGCCCTTGCCAAATGCCACCCTCAGAGCAGAGAGGGTGTCCTGCATTGCTTCTCTGAATGAATGCTAATGAGGGCGTGTGTGTATGTCTGAATGTTATTCACACCACATCAAACTGGGTCTGCAAAGAGGTGCAAAACTGGAGCTGGCAGCCTCCCAAACCAAACCAACCTGGAAGAATGTCAGACATTACATGTGCTTAGGACACAGTGCATACATGGATTATTGTAGAGGGGAAAAAAACAACAAACAAACAAACAAAAAAAGCCTCTACGTTAACAGCGGTTCAGCTGTTAAAAAAAGGTAAAGCCGTCTCTTGGAAAAGTGATAATGTTTATATCGGCAGAAAAATGCTTAGTTCTTTCATTTTTGCAGCGAAATATAACAAGGCAAAAATTATTAAAGAAATTAGCTCAAATTTGGTAATAATGTTTCAATACTCTGTTTGATGGTTTTAATTCACTTCTTTGACAGGAGGATATTTTTTGGATTGCTTTCAAGGAAAATTGGACTTGGATTTCTTTAGTTGAAAGTACCCATTTCCATAATTTGACATGTATTTAGTAAAATTTCATGAGAGAAAACCCTTCCCTGGTGAGTTTCAAAGCACCTCTTTGGATCTGTTAAATTTATAGCCACAGTGCTGGCGAAAATTAACACATGCGCACATGGGCAACTACCTGAAAATGAGTGAGAAGAAGAAATGGGGTTGTAATGATAAACACATCTATTTGATAAATATTCCACACCAAGAGTTAAAACAAAACTTGCACTCTCTTTCACCATGCATAACACAGTGCAACGCGAGATTCACAAACCAATTACAATCATTTAGGACGGTCTACTTTGCTAAGGTGAGACATTCTCTGGATTGGCTTCACAGTCGCTGACAGCTGATGGGCAGACAAGGTCACTGGATGTACAAGCTCTCATTTAAAACATAGACATGAGAGCAGAACTGGGGTTAGTTGGGTCTATCAGAGCTGTCAATCAATTAATGACAATTATTGAGCAAAGACGCCCGTGGGAGGTGAGAGAGGGAATGAGAATGACCATGGGGGAACAACATGGGGAATGGGACAAATTATGGAGATTGGAAAATAATGACCAAAACTGAATGATATTACGAGCCCGCACATGCAAATCACTTACCTCCCAGCATGTGTAAAGTGTGTCAATTGAGCGCCATGACAGCAATTTGGACCTCATTTTACTAATCAAACTATCAAAGAAGAAGATATTTAATGGAGCCTCATAATTCGTATAAAATAACAATAAGTTTTGTGAACTCAGCACCATTAAATGAGGTGTAAAGTGTAACTGCTTCACTGGGAAAAACCTGGATGGTGAGTGGTGTTTTCACCACACATACACAGAGTTAGCATGACACCACACATCTTGAATAACTCAGAGGTGACACCACATGCTGTCCCACACTGAGATGGTGCTGGTGCTACTGCAGTGCTCATTCAAACGAGCACAGGACAGAGTCATGCTCAGTCTAAACTAGGAGAGAAGAGGGAGAAAGAAAAAGGAGGGAGGGAAAGCTTTTTGAAATTCTCCAGCTGGCAGGCTTTAATTTTCCACCATTCTAATTAAAATGCAAATTAAATTTATAATTAGCAACCACAGTATCCGAGAAACCACCTTGTGTGCAGCCCAAACATATGGGGCAACCAGCGGTGGGCAGCACCGTCTCTTGGAGACAACAGAGGTGGGTAGTGGGACTGGGAAGCTGTTTGTCGAGGACAGAGCTGATCACGGGCCGGGCCGGTGTCATGGGAGCAGCGCTGTGCTTGAACCTGCCTCCTCTCACCTTGGAACCCCCCTAAAGCTCTCCAGGCGGGGTGAGGCAGGGGAGTGTGGCCCAGTTTGCTCTGCTGTCACTGCCCACGTCACAGGTCATTGCATGTGTCACCTCAGATAGGCACAAGTGCAGTGACCAGCACTACTGGGGTCAGCTGCTCCAGATCAAAAGGTTTCTGAAAAAATTAACCTTTGTTGACGCCCAGATAATTAATTTTTCATTGATGGCAAATCTTTGTAAACACAAAATCCCAACTTTTTTTTTTTTTTTCTCCCCCCTGAGAGGGTTCCGTCATTGCAGCTATTTTTCTAGCAGTAGGTGTGAAAATGAACTGTCTTACTATGATACCATGTGAGCTGAGAAGAAGTAGGATTAACCTTCTGGATAATTATCATGAGCTCCGATGAAGATAGACACTGTGGTGGTGCTGTGGTGGATTATCTTTTGTCACTGGACACAAGTTGGAGCCAGGTCACTGGGGGTCAGGGAAATGCTTTCTTCAAGGTGCTTGGCTTTTCCACTGACACTGCTGAAACAGTACCATCAATCATCAGTTGTCAAAGCCTGAAGCTAAGGTCAGAACAAATTCATGTCAAAAGAAAAGGCCACATCTTACCATGCGCTTTCGCTCAGCTGGACAGTCTACCAGTGTCACTGTGTCAAGAGACTGCTATCCCTCTCTATAGTCCTTCCTCTGCGTCTGACTTAGTTGATGAGAAGGTCTCATTCGACCTCTTCAACACCCCCATCCCCTTGTCACCTGAGTTGGACCACCAACTTCCATTACGGACTTAAGTGTCTTGACTACAAGACAGACTTATCTCAGAAGCTGTCAGCTGAGTTAACTCGCAAAGCTTTGGGTAGACAATTGGATGTGGCACTGTGTCACGACTGACACAGTTTCCTCTTACATGCTGCTCTCCAAATGACACTCTTTGCTCTGCTGGAGTCAAAGCATGGACACACTGTCATCAGAAATCATATTCCTTAAGAGCCAATCATAGATACAATAAAGACACTCTTGTATTTAAGTAATTCCAAGCTGCCTATTTCTTTTTGCTGTATTTTGAAACACTTTCAATTTCATAGACCAAGTCAAAGACCACGACCAAGCATGTGGTGAATTGATAATCAGAACACCGGATAAGCTTTTTACTTAGCGCCATTGTGAGGGTGTGACATCTTCCTGCGTGTCTGACTGGGCTGACGAGCCAGCCACAAAGGAGACCTTTCTGCTTAGATATCCGAAGTGCAATGGTAGACAAAAAAGTCAAAATGATATATGGCTTAACCAAATTGACAGTCACTGTTGCACAAAACATGGTTTCTAAATATAATCCTCCATTGTTTCCCTTCTCTAAGAAATGTTCTTGGTTGCTGTTTGGTTGTGCCACCTGTTGCCTTGTTAATCACGCTGAGAAGATACTCATAAATCATAACATTCTTCAATTAATCAAGCTGTCAGCTTCTAGGTGAGGGGTCATGCATGGAAGAGACAGAGGTCATCGGTGTGGTGTGAAAGGGTCATGGTTGTGTGGCATCTCTTATTCTTGGGAAGTGTCAGTGGAGGAGCCAACAGAACAAAGGAGAAATCAAAGTCCAAGGGACACGAGAAAGGGGGGTGGTGGAGGCGGCGGGGGCAGCCAGAGAAAAGAACCAGGGTGCAGAGCATAAAGCCAGTCAAATTGACCTGTCATTACATCAAGGGAGCCGTGCCAAGCTGCTACATTATCACACTCGCCATACCCTTTTAGATGACAGAGTTCCCGCAACTTACCAGGTTCCTGCAGCACTCCATTTGCATAATTAACAAGTCATTCATGTGTCATTCATTTGACTTCTATTCATTTGTCTGACTACAGATTAAATAGCATGCAGTGTATCTGGTAATTTCAACTGAGTGTCAAATGCTTATTACTTCAAAAAAAACAAATTAAAGTCTATTACTAATGTACCTCACGCTCTTAGGATAAACGATAAAGAAACACGCAATCACAAGTACAAAACATTGCATTGTGGTGGAGTGTGTTTGTGTGACTGCCATGTGCATCTTTAGAAATGTTTCAGGTTGACCCAAATCTTGGAGTATAAGTCAACAATTGCAGCTTTACTCAAGCAGTCAGTGGACTTAAAAAAAAAAAAAAAGCCTATTGGCAGAGCTGACACGTTCCTTGCTTTAGTGAAAATCCTGGCTGTGCACAACGCTGTACAGAGATGATTTGATGCACTGCTACCCAGCGGCGGAAGGAATTGTAAGATCCATTTCTTTAGTACACAAGCAAGAAAAATACTCAAAACTTTTCAAAAGGGTGTCCTTCCCCCCAAATTACTTGACACTACATTCTGCAAACGATACTTCATCTACCAAAAATGAGTGCTCCGAATTTTTTCCTGAAATATTAAAGATGGGTTATTACAGTGTATTTACATGTACGCATTAATATACTAGCAGAGCTGGTAAAATTGCTTTATAATATTTTATGTACAGAGGATTATATAAAGAAATCATACTTATTAACTTTGAATTATATATTCATATAAAAATATGAATCTGTACAATAAATGATAACTACAGCTATAAAGTATTTACATTGTATTTTGTACAAATGTACTTTGTACTTTGTACTATACTTTGTATAGTGTTAATGGGTTGTTTTTGTTGTTTTTTTTTAGACACAGACAGCAGAGAGAGGAAGTTGCTGACAACTGAAAAGTGTGCTGGTTATAAATCTGTGAACATTTTCCACAAACTACCAAGCTCCTATGGTGCCCCAAACATACATTTATATCATATTCTCTTTTGGCCAACTATGATATGTTGGCTCTTCCACATTATTAAAGGCCATTATTGAAAAAAATCCAACAAGGCTCACAGATGAGACATAGTCAATGATGGTCTGAGGTGTGGAAATAAGCAAAATGTTATAAAATAGTTTAGTTTATTTGTGCTTTCTCATTTTCAAAGTATAATGCTTCCTTTGTCAGCAACAACACTTCCATGTAAATTTATGTAGTAAATGAGAACTAAGAAGCAGAATAAATGTACCCTATTCCCAACTCTGCAGCTCATGGTGCTGAATGAACATCATAAATTTCTTTTGACTCTGGAAATTATTCTTAACATTACTTTCTTCCAATTTGCCCCATTCATTTCAATAAAAGCATGCCATTTGCAGATGCATGCCAATCTTTTCTCGTGCTTCATGTCTTAAAAGCAAAGTACAAGTACTTTAACCCTACACCCTTTCACACATGAGGTCACTCATTGCTGATAATTACAACATCTGTAATTTCCTACCTTAATGTGCTATACATCAAGGCTGAACTTTACCAAGCTTGACGTGTCAATCTGTTCTATGTATTTCCCTTTGCATTAGTGACTTTGAATGACATTTAAGTCTGACAATTGTTGTAACCAAACCACTCATCCACCACCTGAGAATTTGCAAGAGATTTTAGTCATTGATTACTAAGTGTTTAAAAGTCTATCGCAAGTGTATTCAGGCGTATTTAAAACATTTGTAATGAGTCCATGTTACCACCCAAGTCCATCACTGCTCTTTTGTTTAAATGGAAAGAAATGGTGCCAAGATGTTAGAGAGCCACAATGTTCACATGCCAGGGCATATTTGTGATTAATTATGTGAGAACACAGCTTTTTTTTTTATCCAAATTTTAAATTTTTACACATTTTAAACACTTGTAATTTGACAAAGAAAAACAATGGTTACACAGTGTTATATACATTTAAATCATACAGGACATTTATGCACCATTGCCAATAGTGTTTTTTTTTTTAAACAGATTGATTAAATGCTTTAATCAATCACCATCCCAGCCTGTTTATTAATCACTTTATCAAGTAGTTGATGCATTGCTACTTTTAATGGACTCCATTTATTTTGATTTCTCCTCTCTTCATCTTATCGAAAGGGCTCTCCCAATCTGGGCAGATAAAAACACGGGATGCGAGAATGGCTGACTGTAGTGGCGAGAGCTCAGACAAGCCAGTCCCTTAACTTCATTACAATCATTCGGCTCAGCCTTAACCAATTTATTAGTGGCACTGTGGGCCCTGAGCAATGGCAAGGTAAACCACATAGCTTAGCTCAGATAAACAGGCCCCCATTCATTTGTCTCCTCACCTGACATCCTGGTGATGTATGATCCTAATAAGATTAATATACCCTGGATTTACTCCCCCTTAGTTCCTGCAGACATCTTTTAATGTTACATCTCATTGATTTAAGAGTCCATGATGTAAAAAAACAAAGGTGGAAATATATCAGTTTGGTTTCATACTTCAATCAAGGATGAACATAACACTTTGGATGTAAATGTTGACACTAACAACTATTTGCTGCACAAAGATGAGGCAGCTTATTGTTACTCTTGAACTATGAATGAATATTCCTCCCTCCCGTGAAGGGGAATGAAAACTAATTTCCAAAACTCTCACAATTGCATTTCACGTTTCTGTTGTATTCAATAACGCATTAAAGTAGTCATTGAACCTGTCATGTTCTGGTCAGAAATGACCACAATTAGCAAACAATCCATCTCCTTTTAAGCCCCCTCCCAGCCAACCTCTGCCATAGCCCAGCCACTGCAGCCACTGGTTTAGATTCACACAGACTTCTGTCTCATCCATATTTCCCCTTGTCTGCCCTTCAGCATTCTCCTGTTCTCTACATTGTGTGCTAAAAAGCTATTGTCTGCATCATCTGAAACTCTGTTCACTGTTACGAGGCAGCAGTGGAAAACATGAGTGCACAGATTTGGAATGCTGAAAAGAAAATTGTACTTAAGTGGTCTTCTCTTGCCCATCACCTCTACCCTCTACCCTCCTCCACATGAGAAGGGCGGCTGGGGTGGGCTGTAAGGGGAAGCCAGCAGGGCAATAGCAAACTTGAAAGCAGCCAACATTTGCAGCACTCTTGAAAAACAAGCATTTCACACCTGAAGCCTTTCATGCAGGGCCTCGAGGCATCCCCTTCAAGGCATTTAATTGGCTATTGCTTCAGAGCTACGTTCAACGTGCCTATTATAGTGAGGCGACAAGCAGCCAAGTACATCGAATGAAAAGGGTCCTTCTCCCAGATGGGCCTAGTGGTATTAAAAATTGCCCGATCACTTATTCAGATGTAGGCATATTTCCAAATACTTGCAATGAATAGAGTCTGGTCTTCACAACTTCTTTCAAACATAGAATTTAGTCACAATCATTATAATAGAGCTCATATTGTGATACCTTGGTGCGTATGATATAAAGCAAAGCGCATACAGCTCACTGCAAACCTTTTCTACAACAGAAAGCTGTTGTAATAAATTACTCTCAACGTCAGCAGTCCTGTTTATCAATGATGACATTTGACCAAGCAGTGAAACATTTCCTTGGTTATTGTCAACTGGTGAAAAGATAAAAATACCCTGAAGCATGCCTTCACACATCAGACACTTTGATCACTTAACAGTTGAAATGAAGACATTTGTGCCTCCTCTCAACATATATTTCATGGTTTAATCTCAGCCCCCGGATGTAAGGCTCTAGAATATGATGTTCTACTTTTGGTTGGCAGTTCTACCTTAAAGATATGGTCCTTTTCCTTCCCTATGCCATCTGCCATCTGAAGATTCCCCCATATCAGCCTAAGGCACTGGAGCTCTCATTGGCAATGTTTTTGAGGGCACTCTGACTCCCTATGGATGGACAGCCTTGGGGGAACCAGATAAAGTAGGTGTTTAGTCTCTGGGCTGCTGACGAGGAAAGGATTGGCTTTGAGCTGGGTTGAGACTCATGGGAAATCTGGCGTGCAAACTAATTACGTTGTGCTGCCAAACTGCCTGTGATTACAAAATGGAGAGGCGGCGAAGGTGGAGCTTAGACTTTATCAATTGCCCTACTATTTCTATTTAAAGGAAAACAACCTAAACTAATGAGATTATTTAACGATGGTCTTTTTTAAAAGATTGGCCTGTTCTCTTATTTTTACATATAACAACCGTAAGAGGAATACATAGAAAAAAACAACAACAACAACAAACAAACACATACAAAAATGACATAATCATATGAAGGAAAATAAATTAAACCAACATCAGAACCATCTTATTTAAAAGTTGTGCCACCTGAAAAATCTGAATCCTCAGGATGGTTCTCAAACAGCGAATACCTAATTACTTCTTGCATGTTTCCCCACCTGCCTGTCACACTTTTGTAGAAAGCCACTTACAAATGGGTTAGTTCACAAATTATCTGCTATATTTGTATTAACACCTCAGCTGGTTGCCCAGAGAGCCCCTGAAGATACCTACCAGGCAAGTCATTAAAGGTACAAGTCCGCAATACCAGGCTACAAGTCCACCTCCCTTGTCATGGACCAAATCAAATTTTAGCCACTATATCTAAATATTTTATTTTACAATAAAGCACACAATTAATGCATATTAATATGTTTTAATTAGTTAAAGTTTAGCTCAGATTATAAAATATTTGTCCACGTCTTACAGCGTTAATTATCTCACCGTAAAATAATTACCCAGTCCCAGACTTTAGCCGAAATATGAAAACTATAAAATTCAACATTTGTAATGCTAAAAGAAATAAGTCCATGTTGTTAAACAATCTTGGCAAAACACTTTTTTGCTAATTCTCTCCGACAACAAATCACGAGGAAACACAGAAATAATGAAAAATATTTTCAAAAGGCACCAAATGTGAATAACCTCTGATAACACTGATATATATATATTTTTTTTCAATGCTCCTTTTTCAAAAATCCTCTGACTCTCAGGGCGCAGGTGGAAGATTGCAATAAAGCAGAGCAAGGATGCTTATAATGGCAGATAAATCTTCTGCGTAGCCCTCTATTATTATTATTATTACATTATGTTTCATTACATATGAATTTGCTTAGCAGATGTCTTGAAGCATTGTGACTTACATAACTTATATTCTGCCTCATAGCCCATGTATACAGTGGAGCATGTCACCAACTCAGATGAGGAACATTTGTCAACGATGGAATGACAACACACATTGAAGCAACATCATCCTTTAAAATAACCCCACCTATTCTTCCTCCCTCACTCCTCTGAGAAAGGACTCGGTGTCTTGAGGGTTAAAAATAGGGAAGTGATTTTATAAGGGAACTGTACGCGCAGTCATGGATCTAATCATGGCGTGGGGGATGCAGGTAGCATCAGTCAGTGACATGGAGCAACATGATATCAGACACAGAATAGATCACTGTCTGTGTGGTATACATAGCAGCACTTTTCCTGAGACCTCATCCTTCAAAGGGGCAAACTGGTTGTGGTTAGGGAACTGAACTGGGGACAAGAGGGCTGCAGGTTCAATATCTCCAGTCAGACACTGAGCAAGATACTTAACCTGAGCTGCTTCAATGAACATCCCAACTAATAAATAGATGGCATATAAAATGTCAGCACATGCAGGCCGATAGCAGCACTGCAATAATAAAACAAAGCATGTGCTCAGACTCTGTGTATCATAACATACACAAACTAGAGTTTAAATAGAGCCCATAATGTATGTCTAATGTATATAATATATTACAACTCATAGTCATTAATACAGATAGATAAATAAAGTTATGAACATGTATTTAAGGTTATATATTCCTTTCTCACTTTATTTTCTATTTGGTTTAATTTATGTTTATGATCAAACCTATATCACTGTTTTGTTGCCAGGTTTGTTTTTGTTTTTGTTTTTTTATTGATTCTGGATTTTTATTCCATTATAATGTCATATGTTGGGATATCCGTCTTTTTCTGTTCTGCAAAAAACTTTGAGAAGAATTTATGTATGAAAAGAAACCAACTGCATTCTTATCCGTTATTGTTGTTACCTTGTAAACTGAATTTCTCTTGAAACCCATGAGTAAGCTAAAGTCTCTTTCTTGTACCTTGGCTCTCAAGTTTCTGTCCAGTATTCACAGAGCAAAGGAGAAAAATCAATAAACCAACAGGACAGCTAGTCTCAGAGGATTTCTCTTTGGATTAAGAATAGAGGGGGAAAAAGACTAAATGCAATACTGAGATTGCATTATGACATTATTATCAAAATCCTCATTGATTACTGATGGGTAAAAATAAAAAGGTGATCCTACAAGTAGTAATTGAAACAAAATCCAGCAGCTTACGGTTCAACTGGGAATGATAGCCAATGACATGACATTAAGCAACGTGAGACAAGGGGCAGTGGTTTAAGTGATCTGGCAGGCAGTACGGTGCCCTCCTGTCAGGATCGATCAATCCTGCTGAAATTTAGAGCAACACTCTAAATTGGTCTTAATGGTGTGTTTCATCCTCCAGTCTCCTCCACACATTGACTGGGAGCCAGTGTCCTTCATCACGCCGGGTTCCTGCCCTAGCTTTCAATCTAGGCATACCACTGATCTCTGCTCTCTGAGGAGAGGGAGCAAACCGGGCACGGGGCACCTGCAGCAATGAGTGGCTTACATCCCACCTCCAATAGTTGGGGAGGTTCCCCTTTTAAGGTGCTAAAATAGCCTGCAAAACAAGCCCAAAGCTCCTACTGTGTGCTAAGCAATTTTCTGATCTGATCATAATCCACTCCTTGGGTTTGTGAATTATCAAATGGCGTGGAAGAGCATACATAGAGTCAATCATATGAAGTAACTGTGTGGCAGTGGCTTCTGTCTCGATCTTTAATGGTGTAGACCCGTCAGGGGCACAAAAAAGAGAGAAAGAAAAAAGCCCCTTCATGCCCTTCTCCCACTCTGCTGGAAAGTAATCTGCTTACATCATTAGCCTAAGCTTGCAGAAACAAATTACTAGTTGTTGTGTTCTTTTTTTCACTAGTCTTTTTGTCAGCATTTTAAAATGCTCGCTGCCATTTTTCCTCACTAGCGCCCCCTCCTCTCCAACACCTCTATACAATAAGACCATTTGCAAATAACAACAATTGGAAAAAGAAGTCCCTCCCGCTATTCACAACCTCTATCTGGTTCTGTCCTTGTCCTTCCATTTTGGGGCAATCCAGTCATGTAGTGGCTAATAACCTGAACAGAGAAGAAAAAATACCAGGAAAAAAGAAGAATGAACTGAAGCAATTGAGGTCCCCCACCTGCGGTTGCACTTGGTAGGGATTTTTGAGGGTCTAGTTTAGCTTATCACATTATAACCCATTTAGAGATAAAGACATGTCCCAGCGCTTATTATAACTCTGTAGCATGCTGAGCATGCAAACACATATTTCAATCTGCCTCCCTTTTAGATATTTCTAAGAGCAGATGTAACATTAACTCCAAAGTCAATAGAGAAGAATTAAGAAATGTGTGTAATGCCCTTGAAACACTTTTAAACTATAATTTTGATGTTTGCATATGCAATTCTGTATTATTTCTTGAAATGATCACAAAATAATGAATATTGTTTTTGTAAATTACTGATAAAATTGGGGTTGAATATTCCAACAGTTTTATTATTATTGTTATGATGAAGATGATTTTTATTGTATAGTGACAAATTCTTATCATTTTCAGTAATTGTGAGATTGAATATTGTTATTTGTTTACACTTTTCAATGTGATTTATTTTTTTTTTTTACAGATCATTGGTTGTTATATAAAGTTTAGATAGAAAAAATTTTAAAGCTTGTGTTTTAAAGTCTTTCCTGTGAACATAAAAGAATTATACTGCGACATAAATCTAAAATGCAGAAGTTAAATACAAGCTTGTCATTTAGTCTGTGTGGTGGCAGTGGCAGTAAACTGGAGACTACAGTCTTGACAGAACAACCTGGACTTTTACAGAAAATGACAGTGTGCAACAAAGCTGAAATATTGTCCGTCTGGCCCTGGCCTTAATTCCTTGACACACAAAAGAATACAAAAAACAGATATATACTTTAAAGTCAAATTGCTTGTGTATTTACCTCTTATCAACAGCCTGGCAGCAATTGTGATTCATAGCAGTCATTTAAGTGATAATGTACTCATTCACTACACTAACAAACACATACCTCCTGGTTATCTGTGCATCAGCGTCGCTGCACTGCTAGTCGCCAAACAGGAGGCAGAAAACTCAAGATGGTGTTGATTGATAAATTGACAGGTTAATTTTCGGATGGATAATGAGAGTAAGACCCTGAAAGATGGTTGAGTGAAGTCTCTGGCCCTTTGCTCTACCTGGGATGCAGTGCCATCTATCTCTTACTGCTAGAACCGCAACTGGGATCAGGTACACTCAGGCCCTGCCAAATGTTTGTATCATCTAGGTTAAATGAGGTCTCCAGCTTTAAATCAGAATTTCCATGTTATTTTTCCTCAGAACATACAATAGCTCCTCGGGAGATTAAACCACATTCAAGTAGGACCACGGCTTGTACATGTAACAACTGAAAAACCAACCTATTGAAAACGTGAATTCTGATTCTGCATAAAACTAATAAATTATTTTCAATAGATTTTTGTATCAGATAAAGTTATTTTACTTATAAATCACAATTTCAAAAAGTAAATCTACTATTGATTCTTTTGTGAACAACTTTTACGTTTGTCCATATTCACCCTTTTCTGAAATTTCTTTCTGACATATGTTACACGATTTTATAGATTGAGATTTTGGAGAAAATGTCCTTTTTCATGGTTGCAATTAGTAAAACTGCACGTGAGTGAATGGGGAAAAAAAAGAAGACAATCCAACTCCAGAGCTTAATTAGAGGGCAAACTGTTAGAATGGAAGAAAGGGCTTAACTAGAGGTTAGAAGGGTTTCTATATCTTACACACATTTCTATGCTTGTCATTGCAATGTGCCAAGTTTGCAAGCACTCTAATTAAGTCTCCACCACTGTTACTATATCGCTATTCCTCATGAATCAGCATACAACATAATGCTAATCAAATGCCACTATTTTACTTGCAGACCTAATGGCCATTATTTCTGTCTTGTCTACTGTACCTATTCATGAATTTGTGTGCATTTTCATTTAATACAATAGATGCACAGAAGAATATCTTTCACCATAATGACAACAATAAGACAAACCAACATATTAAATGTGATCATGTCTCCATGTTTTAATAAAAAATGCAAATTATTGATAACATTAAAAAACCAGTTGAGTTGACTTTAGATAAATTACTACTGCGGTGACTTTTACCTGTATTATAGTAATAGCATCATAAGATGACCCAGTTATTTTTCCCCATTGCTCTGCTCTGTTTGTACTGAGGCTTCATGAGACCCTGGTCTCTTTTGGATACGCCTCGAAAGAATTTTCTGGTGACATGCTCTCTATGTCGCTTCAGTAGTGAGGTGGATGGCAAAAATTTTTCAACTATATAAATTTCTCACACAATTATATTGCGTAATAACACTTTTATAATGAACTTTACTAATCCATTAGAAAATGTATTTATTTAATATCCAGTTTCAGGGCAGAAATGTATTATTGTTATTGTTAACTATTCTGGCTGTTTTCTTTCTTTCAAAACATAAATTTTTTTTTATTTAATCTCATTAATAAGAATATAAATAATAACTTACACGGACTAAAATAACAAAGTCTTTCTCTCAGTCAAGTGATTCAGGGAAGAGAACAGGAGCCGTTTTGAACAATGTTTGATGATATGACCATGACCATTCAAAATTACAGTGTTGCTGTGGATGCAAAAATGTAAAAAAATAGTTTTCTGTAAGAAACACAATATTTGATAAATAAAACAATACATTATTATTATTACATTATTTTATTATTAGCTTTTAATGTGTTCAAACTGAAAAATGCATTGTTGCTATATATAATATGAAAACTATGTGTACATATATATACATACACACACACACACACACACACACACACACACACAACACAGGTTTAATACATGCTACACAAAAGATCTTGTGGGAAATCTTTAAGTAATACCTGAAATTCAGTATGGATCTAATTTTTAAAGGATGAGCTCAATGCAAATAAAATAAAAACTAATTAAGCACGAACAAAAGCACGACCCCCCCTTCTACGGCAGAAGAATTAAAAAATCCAGGGATGCACATATACAATACTATTCCCCTACCGTTTTCATATGGGGCGTTTTTTTCCCGGTATTGTTAGCTCTGGCGATAAAAATAATGGTTTAGAGTGTCATTGTATTGAATTTCTGTTGATTACCAATAATCACATGGTGACAAACCAGGGTGCCTCACTCCTCCTATTCATTTGAACAGTGTTCTGAGCTATGACAGACACCACAAGAACGAAAGAAAGGGTGCAGAGGACAAATCTTGGGGGATTCACCCCATCTGAGGCTCCAAAGCACCCAACAGCTTGATCCTGTGTCACTCTGAGGGCATGGCTTGGCTCTCCCTTGATTTGCCTTTGAAATCTAAACGTTTAATTGTGGTCAATGAAAAGGGTTCAAGCAAATGAATGGTTGAAGAATATGAGCAAAGGGAGGGGCTATTTCAGAGTGTCAGGCTTTAAAATGAGTGTACATAAAAAGCAGGAGGGTGAAAAAAAAAATCAAGAGGGAATAATGAAATTAGAGATGGGGCGCGAGAGAAAGAGACAGCAAGCGCTGGAAAACTTGAAGCAGTGACCCCTATCGACCATGGTGAAAAGCAAGAGATTAGAAAGTGTTTCATGCTAATTTCCATGGAGATTTCTGTAATTTCTCAAAAATTACTTCTTCCCGCTTTGATTTGTCCATACTGCCTGGCCCCCTGCTAGTGTTGTCGGGGTGGTCTGCTCTATCATGTCTCTGCTCTCGTGGGCCCCTCGATGGCCCCTCGCTGCAGCCAGCCGTCGTGAGATTACTGAAGCGGTGCTGACGTCTCTATCAGCTCGCGCCACCGTCGTGCCCTCTCCCAGCCCCCCACCATCACCCGATCCCTTTCCTCTCAGCCTAGTTTCCTTTCTGCCCACCCACCACCAATCCACCCTGAGTGCAAACTCTCACAGATCTGTCAGATGATGGCTTCATTGGTTCACTCTGCGCCCTGCAAACTCATACCAGTCTTTTTTACACTCCCTCATCCCATCCTCTCATCCCTCCTAGAATCCTGCACCAGAAGAAAAATCTCCCCACCCCCCCGCCCATTGTAGATTGTTTCACCTTTTGCTATCCCTCAGCCTTCTCTCCCTCTGCCTCATCCTGGTTTGTGCTTCTGCCTGCCACATCAAAGGAGAACCAGGGGTCACAGAGCCACAGGCATGGAATATAAATGCAGCCAACTGCGTGGCAGTATGGGAAATCAATCCTCTAAAGATAGCGCCATACACTTCATGAACCCACCATCAGTGTCTGATACATATAGCAGCATATAGGAAAGTATGTGGACTTTTATACACTGGATACAGCACAATATTTTAGACTAAAATGAGAACAATTTACCACTCTTCACTTTGAACTAAAAATTCCCATAGCTTATTACAAACAAGTGTTTTTTATATAAATAAAACTGCAAAACTTTAAAGATGTCCTAATAAAGTGTTTGAAAAGTAGTGCTACTGTGTTCGAGAAGTTGATGCCAAATCTCTGAAGCTTGAAATTGTGTTTGTGCCTGTGTGTGTGTGGGCTACAGTGTTAATCTCAGGCATGTTTTGCTTGAGAATAACACTGCAGCGCACACACAGACATAAGTATGTAAACAACTTTGTTGGGTGCCCCAAGCTGAAGATTCACATCAGCATACACAGGTGATGTTTTGTGCAATTTGTCAAAAAACATACTCAAGGTTGGCTGAAGCAAGCAAGCAAGTCTGAAGTAGTTGGAATGTCTGCTGAATGGCAGTAAGAAATACAACAGACATGACATGGAGCAGCAGCAAAGTTATTTTTATGAATAGAGGGGATGAGTGGGAGAACTTGTGTGATTGCCAGAGACTGTGGTCTTCAGCAGGGGTTCGATGGCTCCGTGTGGGGGCAACTGGCTCTGGTTGCTTAGCATTAGTATTAGATAAACACTCTGTCTGAGGATGTCAACGTCTCCATTAATACCAGAGCTGCCACACAGGCCATGCTTGAGTGACACAGTGTTTTGTGGAGTGTGACAGGGGTTGTAAACGCCAACTCTCTCTGGCTGCATCTCCGAGCCTGGTGGAGCCAAACCCTGGCGACACCTGGGAGTGCAGAGGCGCTACACTCTGACACACTGTGGAGATGATACACGGTGTCGTCTCTTCCTAGCATTGACTGTACTAAATAAATTTTATTCAGAATCGTTAAAATTAATGGTCAATAAAATGGCCTTGAAAAATTCTGTATTTAATTGCAACCTGTATTTCCCATTTGACCATTTATTCAGCACTGTCTCCATTTTTTTAACTATATATTTTAATCAGCAGTGAGTTTGAGATATTTGTCAAAGAGGGAAAGCTTAAAAATCTTTGCTCACTTATCACTCCGTACCAACCACAAGCAGATTAGTCTCATTAGTGTGACTACCCAAAGGCTTTTCCACATTCTTCACAAACCACAATATGGAAGCAGTGTTGAGCTGATGCACTTAAAGTCTGCCACAAGTACACATAGGTCCAGCCACACATTGAGCAGGATATGGGTTTTTCCATGCTTTCAAAAAGTGGATGGAGCAGTTTTCCAGTCAATAATTATGCATACAAGATTATTCCAGTTAAAAACTGTTTGTGGATTTTTTTTTTTATTTAATTTTTTTTTTTTTTTGGAAATTTTTGGAAATAAAGTATTGGTTTAAGTATGCATGTTGAATTATAAGAGGTGTATGCTTATCATCAGATAAAATCAATGTGTAAAATATCAATTACTTCATATACAAATCAGACATAAATCACCTCAATAAAAAAACACTATCACCATCATTATATTGTTATATACTGTTTTACTTTCTAACAGTAAGGATTTCCTCAAGATCCCGACTACAACAGAAGTTTCTTTGGTACAAACAAACAGTGTACAAACAATTGTGGTACTGTAGAGGAACAATATGAACCAAACTCTAGCTGTGCAGTACATAAGGTTCATAGTATATTTCATTTTTTTTCTCCTCTACATTTTTCAGTCAGAAAGAGAGGAATTTTTCCGTCTGAGAAAACAGCATGGAGAATTAAACTGCCTTGAGCTCAATAATACTGGCCATCTAGGAGCTGCTGAGTTGTTCTGTAGGCTGGAGGGCTGGACAGTGTACTCTTCCCCCTAATGCCCTGTCCATTGATCTTTCCCGTAACTACAGCTCCCCACAGAAACCCACACAATCTGTGCAGAGGAGTGCTCCTAGGCACCCCCCACTTCAAAGGTGCATATTTACTCTTAGAAATTTAGAGAAAGTGCAGCTGTGGATGCATCCTCCAACCTCAATCAATGATAGGGCTGGTCCTCCTGACCCCCCCCCCTGCTGGCTAATAAAGTGCTTCTTAGGCTTGGTGGTTTCCCTGGATGTCTTATGGGGTTGGTTCAAACTAGCACTTAGGTTTGTTTCCATTGTCTCTTCTCGAAAATTGATTTTTAGAGAAATACTTATCTTGTTGCTCAACAAAGTTCCACAGTGAATTACAACAGACAGTTTTAGTCTGTCCCTGATTTATTTATTTATTTCAATTTGTGGCATTTAATATCTGAAATGTACAAATGAGTGCATCAGCAAACTATTGAGTCCAAGTGGAGAATAAGGCTCAAGAGCATGATGCTGCAGACACAAAGTGTTACCCGTTTAAAGTAATTGATATTTTTCACATCAGAGCAGAAATGTCTTACCTTCACTTTAACCTCATATGAAGAAAATAACTGAATATTTGAACACACATCTCATCAGTGCAAAACAGACACAGAACCAGTACAGACAAAAAATCTTTTTTTTTTTTTTTTTTTTTTTTAATCCTCAATGTGTATCCTGTCACCTCTCCAATAAAGCTTTGGTACTCTGAAAATAATCTCTGAATAAGAGAGCTTCATTTTCAAATACATACATACATTTAAATAAATGTATTAAATAAAAAAATTGACGTCTCTAATTGGCATTTTCGGAGGAATCCACATATGTATTTTGTCTGCTTAACATATCCTGTTTTCCTGTCTTTGACAAATATATTTCATGCTGGGATGCCCATTATGATAATTGTCCTTCCCAATCTTCAAAAACAAACCTGTATTAAGACAGTAGCTAAAATAGGCCTTCTGCTGAAGATCAGACAATCAAAATCTTTTGTAATTAAGCAAAGCGATATTCTAATTACTGATGATTCAAGCTACTCCATGCTGCTTCCAGTGCCCACTCTGCAACAATTAGGAAAATATATGTCAGCTGTGAATATTTTCCTTTATTTCACTTAAATGTGTGTCTCAAAAGCAGCACAGCAGGAGATTTATTCAGAAACTATGACATTTATAACTCTACTCTGGAAGAACTGCATTCATTCTCTGCTCAGCAGGAAAGCCTAAGTTTTTAAGTGACTGGAGCAAGGGTCCAGAGGGTTTTGCATATCTGCACAACACCATAAAAACTTTTAAGTAGCATTCACAGGGAACAAATTAACTTAGTTAAGTAAAAAAAAAAACAAAAACAAAAAGAAAAAACTTCCACTTGAGAATTTTTCTTACAATCACATTTATGATTTGCACATGATGTTGGCTTGCCTAATTTTGCACGACGAACATCAGACTCACTGCGGTCAAGGCTGAAAACGAGTAACCTTGAATACATTGTCAGACATTTGTCATTTGATAATCACTCTTTAGGTGAGTGGATACCTCACCAGCATTTTCTCCTATAGTGTTGATTACATTCTTCAAGTCTGCCACAATAGCATTAGCTGTGAAAACAGAGAGAGAGAAAAAAAAAAATCCTGCTTCAATGTCATTAATCGTAACTTGTTTGGACTCCTCACATTGACTCTCCCACACATCTTTTTCTCCCTTTTTTCCTCTCTCTCAGCACATACTATTGCTCTCACTCTCCCTGCCACGCCAACATGTTGACAGCAGTTTGTTAGTAGGTATCACTTTTCAGTGAGCAGCCTGAGAGGGAGAGAGGGATGTGGTAATCATCTCTATCTCCGGCTGTTTGGCAGCGTTCCCCTCCGCATGCTGGCAGACATTTGCCATTGAGCGGCTGTCAGGCAGAAAGGGTGTGGGATGTGGGCTCGAGCTACACAGGTCACGGTCATTTCTTTCCAAAAGCCATTGAAGCTAAAACCTTAAGTGGCATTTGAGCTACCTGCACTGTCAGTTCTGACACTCACAACACTAACAAGGAGACCACCGGTAGAGAGTCAAACTCGATTATGTCTCCCTGGTGGATTTCCTTAATATAGCTTAGCTACTGCCAGGCTTGTTTTTCTAACAGAGAGCACATGCTTTCATTATTATGACAGTTGTTCTGCAGATGTGTCGGGTAAAATTTTGTGCAACAGTTAAAGTAAAGAAAAAACATGTCACCCATTAATTAATATAACAGATACAAGTCTGTTAATCAATTTGAATGCATCTCATATAATGTCAACATAATATAGAGAGTTTCTATTGAGAAAAGGGCACTAATTATGATGATAGTTGTGAACTGCTTACTGCCCTACTACACAACAGGTGAGCGGCAAAAAAGGGCTGTAATTAAGAGATAGTACTTTCAGCTGCTCAGCAGTGAGTGGAGGGTTATTAAATTTCTAACTATTCATTTTGTTTGATAGGATAGCTTTTGTAAGGCAATGGCATTGTAGGGTGGGTAACAGTCCTGCAAAGCTTTAGCTGTTTTTGTTGTTGCTCTCTCTGCACAGTTATCAATACAGCTGGATATGCAGTTTATAGAAATCATTACGGTGATAGTAGCAATTCACTATTCGGTGAAAACACAGACTAATATAAAAATAATTTTCAATTGAACACACCAACACAAATTAATGTTGTTTTTCAAAGATGCACACGGTGTTGTACGGGTTATCCTACAGGCCAGAATAGCAGTCGTGCTCCTCATCATAATGATTATAATGCATTAATTCAAGGCTGTCTTTAGTTCACAAACCAGAGGCCCGTAGTTTATGCTGTATTATATGGGATCCCCACTAATCAGCAAAAAAACATCTAGTTCCACCGAAAGGTTAAAACTTTAAACAAAACTGCATTAAAAAAAGTAGTCTGACTTCCATGGCTGCAAACTGAATTGTGCTTGATAAGTTGCAGGCTCTCACAACCTGGACCTGTGATCTTTAGAGTGATACCCTCAAGTTCACAGCAACAAATACGCTCAATCACTCAGGGAGATCCCAAGTCTCTCAGTTGGCCAATTACTGTTTTTAAAAAGCCCGGGGCACCAAGAAAACTTTGACTCCTGGAAATAAAGACCAATCTGAGAAAGAAACATTGCAGCTATTAAAATCTTTATAATTCTGTAAATCACAAGTGATTTGTTTTGCCCCATGGCTTGTTCTGATACATCCTTGCTGCTATTGCAAAGGGCATGGGGTGACTGCAATTGAGGAGAGCAAGCTTATTTTTACAACTAAGCTTGGAAAAAAAAGGATGCCTTTCTTCTTCTTCTTTCTGAGTGCAGAAGGCAAAGATCTCCTCTGTGTCATAATTGCCTGAAGTTAGAGAGTAAAGGCTCTGGACTCCTGATGTTATTGTGGGCCTTTCATCAAGGGGGCTTGGAGTCAGGGTTGCTTTAAAAGATCAGGCACTTGGGAGGATCAGGCTCTATTTTTATTTATGTAATGAAGGCATTTTTAAAAGGAGAGAAAAATGATCATCACTTTTCTATTGTTGCATTAGATGCTTCCCCGACTGGCGCTGTCATGGCTGGGTTTGCTGTTTTTGTTGATGCTTAAGGCTCCCATTATTCAAGGCAGATTTACATTTTCTCAATTATTATATTTTTGAACTTCAATATTAAGTATGCTATACTGATTAATTTTGAGGATGGATTCCTAAATTAGCCTGCTTATTCAAACAAAGTGGAAGCCAAAAGTGGTAGAGAGGATCATGCAATTATGAATAAAATCACTCCAATTAAACACTGCCATGTTAACTTTTAGAGAGCACACACTCCACATAATATAATTACAAATTGGGATGAAAAATGGAAAAGAAAACACCAACATTATGGAATGAAGCATTTACAGTTGATGGATTCTCAAAAAGCTCTTCTATCCTCTGGTACTCAGGGTTAAGAATGGCACTCTTCTGCTGCAATGCTCTCCCTCCCAACTGCCACACTCCCCATTCAGCAGTGCAAGGCCCTCTGGTAGTAGACAAGGGCCCTGACTGAGGACGCTTTGATACTTCAGACTCTAATCACCAGAGTATCCTTATAGTGCTGAGCTGATGGACGAATGGGTCATAGGAAGGATGTCCCAACCATAAATCAGACTACAGGGGTGACAGCACACAAAATAGGTGAATTGTCCTTGGGTTCGCAATGCTGGCGGCATCCCTTGTGTCCCCGGCTAACACCACCCTTTTTATTATTTGGGAGCAAGTCAAACGGATGCCCTACCAGCCATTCTGCCCTCCCCCTTGTGTTTTTCCCCTAGTCTTCAAGCCTAGACCCTGCTATGAACTGTTTCCAGAGTCAGTTACTGGTGTAATTGAAAGTGCTTTGTCATCGCTTTCAGCCAAACACTGATGGATGTGAAGCTGAATGAGCTTTGGGTTTTAGTTATACGAGTGAGCCAGTGTGAGATTTATCACCAGAGGCTTAAGAGGCTACAAGGGACCATTAAAGCACCACGACAATCTACATCACAGTGCACTGTTCATTATTATTCATTAAAATAGCATACCTTTAATATGTCTAGTTTCCCATGTGAAAAAAAAACATGTACATAACCTATATGTTTTGATGACTGTTGAAAAATGAAAAACTGCCCAGTTGTCCAGTTCATGACACTCCATTAGATATTGATTTTGAGAGGAAAAGGAAGGAGGCTTGGAAATTAATAAACACTGGCATGACAGGATGAAAAAATGAGCAGTTTTTAATGTTTCAACAACATCAAAAACTCTTATATACAACTTTGAACATTCAATATTCACAAATGTGAGTCTGAATCGTGAGTATTCTCTTAATTTGGAGTCTGTTGTGTTAAACATGCAGTCTTATTGTAGGCTGAACGGTATGTTGTCTAAATACACTTTTCATATCTTTACATAATTAGTGGTGTCTACAGAAAACCTATGAAACCATTTAATTTCAATTCTGCATCAACATCCAAATGCAAAGCGTGGGAGGTGTGCTAGTTCTCATTGTCTCCCACTTATTATAGGCTGCCCCCAGCTGCCTGGGCTGTGAGGGCCTGGATCCTGGATCCTGGCTCCCGTCCAGCTCGGCTCTGATCTGGGCCTCTTTGTGATTTGAGGAGTATAGAGCTTTGCTGGGCTGCTGTCCTAGAGCCATGTTGGAATGCATGAGCAGTGCTGGTGGTACAGAGGGAAGTGACCTCATTGTGTGATGCGAGCAAGAGTATGGGGCAAGCGTTACACACTGAGGTTGGTTGGATTATAAATAAAGTACAGTGTGGTTTCTGTGCTGCAGCCGGGAAATAGGAAAAGGTGAATATCAGTGCTCATAGCACAGTTGTAAATGGTGCCCATTTCTAACACTGGCTCAAGGCTGCCAAGTAAGCACAGCAGAATAAAGTAGATTTATTAGAAAAATATTGGCCGGCCACAGTTTTCCATTGTGAACATTCTTCTGTCAGAATAATAATTAATCATATATTTTTGCATATGCATTTTTTTATTTCTACCATCTTAACACATAATGTTTTTGCGTTTGAATGGATCTCAGGAATTTGATGCAAATTGTGAATGTAATATGGTATTAGAGTCAGTCGTGTGGGCTGCTGACTGTGTTCTAGGGATACTTGTAACTGACCTGTCTGAGGCCTGTGTGCATGTGGGTCGTCTTGTGGAGCTGGAACATTAAGGAACAAAAGGCTGAGACCCTGCCAGAGGCACAGATACCTGGGAGGACAGACAAAGGCAATTTTACTTTAACAAAAAGCACGGTGTCCAGGATGAGCAATGCTTACCTAGATGCATCATCAGTGTGTGAAATCTGATATGACTTCCAGGACATCCCACAGAAAGATGCCTGGGACCTCAGGGTTAATGTTGTGCTTGTTTTGGCACCACTCCTCACACACTAAATTAAAATCCCATGATATTCCAAAAAGAGGTGTCTATTTTATTTAAAGCATTTCATAATGCTAAGTGTGGCTAAATCTTGCTAGAAGAAATCAATAGATATGGCGTTACCTATGGGAAAATTAGCATGGTAAATGAACATTAACTTGCAGATGGCTAGATATGGGGCATCGCTGTGGCTCCTAACAAACAATTGATTAACTTGTAAATTCCCATTGCCCAGCTGTTATTCAGGCTGTTTACCATAAATAAAAGAGGGGGAGTAGAGAAAGGATCCAGATGCTTTGAGTGCAGAAGAAAGGCAATCTGTCATTGTTCTCAACTAACACTGATGGATGCTGCTTTGAATGGGGATTGGTTTTAGTTAAACATGACAAAGTGAGGGATGACACACCATTGGTCACAAAGGTCTGGAGGTCCAGCAACGCCTCAGCAGTTGCTTTATTCAGCCAAGTCAGCCTATGGTTCATGTATCAGCTGCCAATAAAGGAAAAAGTTTTTTGGCTTTAAGGTTTGTTTGTATTACTCTGTGTATTGTGTGTTATGCTGAAGATGAAAAATGGAAAAATTACTTTCAGCATATACCAATACAGCATCCTCTTCACTTAATCTGACTTGATGCTTTAGTCAAAATGGTAAAGTACAATAAGAGTAAAGCCCATTACAAAGATTCTGGCCTGTAGAGGTCTAACAAAGTTACTGCTGAAGAAGTCATCCTTATGTAATGAACCGTATACACTGGCAGCAAACCAAACCAAAGTCTGTCATCAGGTAAAAACATTAAATGCAGTTCAATCAGGCAGTGGGGCATAAAAACTTTAAAGACAGTATGTGTTTTGAAGATACTGATGTCAACTGAGAGGAGCATGGGAAGAGAAATCCTGTCGAAACCAGATTTCAGTGTAATGCCAGATTGTAAATGGTCCAGTAAACCCAAAAATAAGTAGGGTGATGTAAAATGCATATGGGCTGCCCTTCCAACTGCAGAGGATCACGTATATGTTCTAAGGAAAGCATGACATCACAGATCTGGAAAGAACAAGACAAGACTTTTTTTGGACCTGACTTCAGACACACACACACACACACACACACACACACACCACCACCACCACCAGTAGAATGGGGAGGCTCTTCAGAGTATCACAGTGGGACAGTTTAAGTAAAATCTTCTGCAAAACTCATTATTCATTGCCAGATATGATTGAAGTAAAAATCCACTGTAAAACATACATTCATTTCATCTTCTATCACTGACCATTTACTTTGCACATAAAACAACTGCACCATGAACGTCAACGCCAGCAGGAAACATACTTCACCACCACATGCATACAGTCACGTTCAATACATTTGGTTCCGTCGAAGGATCTCCAATCCATGAAGGTTATACAAAATATTCCAAACTGTAAACTCATGCCTAAAACAAGCTAAATGAACTGCACAGGTCGCCAGTCCATCACAGGGCCAACACACAGAGACCAACAACCACTCTCACTCAGACCTATGGACAATTTAGAGTCACCAGTTAACCCAAACATTTGGACGGTGGGAGGAAACTGGAGTACCCGGAGGAAACCCACACAGACACGGGGAGAGCATGCAAACTCCGCACAGAAAGGCCCCAGTCCTGGGAACCGCGCTAACCACTACGCTGCCGTGCTGCCGCCCCAGCTTCAATTATGCAGAAATTTAAGTCTTAATAATAACAACAACACAGCAATTGTTTTTACCATTTTTATATTCATTTTCAGCCCTTGAGAATGTAGCCTGTATTTCACAATCCAAAACATAATAAAAACTTACCTCAAATTTTTTTGGTATAAGTAACTGTTGTCACAATGAACTGCAGTTTGAACAGTCCATTCTGGCAAACTATTTTTTTTGCTAATATTTTATTTTTAAAAAGTTAAGATCACCAAATCTCTCAGTACAGTGGGACAAACTACTAATGAGAAACCTTTGATTTCTGTATATTGATGTGTTATCATTCCATTTCAAACCCTATTGTGATAATGGTTGTTTGTCATATGATGATTTTACACTGTTTTTAACATTGGACAATACAAAAACGTTAATGATGAAAGTGTAAGTTGTCCTATGTTAGCTGCCCAAAGTAAAAGTATTTTGTGAAACTCATGACCAAGCCTGAGGTACAGCCCAAAGCAAAAAGGCTTCACTTTTTCTTGTGTAGTCACCAATGTTGTGTATGTGTGTGTATAAATATATACATTTATACAAACACACATATGTAAGACTCACTAGAAAGATAGCTAGCACTAACTACACAACCCTTGTCAACAAAAGCCAAAAAACAAAAACTTTGGTGAGATGCAGGCTTTACCCAGTGCCATACATGACAACAAGACAAATACCTATAATGCGGAGCTAAAGAATTGGGGGAGGAAAAATCTTAAAATAATATAAAATTACACATAAAGATAAACTTTTGGATTGTTTGGAAACACCATTACATTATAGCATTATACGTATTATGTACTGTCTCTATTATAGCTATTGCAAAGTGCTGGTTCATTAAACATCAGTAAGTTTCGATAAGTATCCCTGTCCTCAGGCCCTGGAGGCTATAATGCTTATTAAAGCCTAGCAAGAGTATACACCACAACAAGGTGGTGTTGCCTAAGAAAACTCAATTGAAATATGCATGTCAAATTCCATATAATAAGACAGTATGGATGACATTAGCAAAATATATTTTTCCAAGTTTGTGCTAACAAAGTTCTGATCTAAATATCATATGTAACTGCCATAGTTTCTATTTGACTGATATTAGCCTTGAAATTGCTCTCTATAATTTTAAAGTGTCACATTTTGAAAGAATAATTGGTCAAATCCATCACAGATTGCAAAGATATAACTATTAATAGCACATTTCCTGTCAGACTGGGTTTTAATTGTGCAGAACCAATATGATTCCAGTCATCAATGAGACAGAATGTCAGATCAGCATGTTTTTTGTGATGTTGCTTTTAGTTCTCTAATGTGAGTCCATGTGGCCAGACTGCTCACAGACTTGGCCACTGGCTGAAGCCAATTGTCTGAGTTAGGCAGCAGAACATAAGACTCCCCACATGGAAAAAAGAGGAAAAAACAGTGGAGGAGTTTTAGCAGTTAGCCCTCAGACAGGAAGACTCTAGAGGAAACACCAGAAAGCCATTAACTAACCGCAGTATTATGGTGATCTATTTGCTGGAATGGGCTACAGACAGCTAATGAACGAGTCCATCACACGCGCTTGCACACTGAGAAGCAGCACACAACGAGAAGCAATGCTGAAAGAGCTCTTGCTTGTACAAAACAGTGTGACAGATCAATGCCCGATTCCTAAATCAAGGGAAAAGGTTATTCTGTCTCACAGGGATTCCACTTACTATCCCCCTATATCTAAGACACTCCCATACCCTTTTAACCAAACAAGTCCACCCCCACCCCCCCAAAAAACAAAAAAACAACACACATCTCCTAATTAAGAGTGAGGCAGTGGGGCTTTTTTGTGTCCGTGGTTATGCTTGCAATGTTAGTGTGTGGAGTGTGAAAACAGATCTGATGGACTGGTGCCCTCAGCTCTCCCTGATCAGGCTCCAGCAGGTATCCCCCATGATTGACAGCTCACAGGTCAGGCGCCCATCTCTCAGTGTGTTAGAGGGTGGGCGGTAAAGAGATTTGGAATGCCTGGGACCCTGATTGCTTTATTGCTCGTCTGTCAGAACCATTGTACAGCTCTGTATTATTAGGGCTCGCCATCTCTCACCGTCTGGAAGGTGTCGCGTCTCAGCTCTGCATAAAGAATCACCACTCCATTCAAAATCCTCTCTCTTATTGGCTGAAAGGAAGAAAGCACAGATTTTTCCACAGGATCTCCTGTATTGGTTTGTCAGATAATGCAACACGAGTGTCTCCAGGGAATGGTTGGGATGCTGCTGCTTTACTTTCAAATGCAGAAGATTTGAGATCATTTGGCAATAATGTATCACAGCAATACCAACAATAGTCTATAACATTAAATGGGAATTCTGTTGATGTTCATGATGCCGAAGCAGTAGATATTATTCATTTGGCTTTACTGATGTTTGTTTTAGAGATAAAAGTCCCCTTAAAAACCTGTGATATTCTGGTGTAGCTGAGACCTTTATAATTTTTACTTAATCATTTAATTATTTTCTTTTTTAAATAAAACATGTCAATTGTGTGAATGGGCTTCTTTTCATTTGTTTTGTACAGCTGATTGATTAAAACAAGTCAATCTGATAATGGGCATTTTTCACTTTGCTTGACATTTAATTGACAAAAGACCAATGACAAAAATAATCTTCATATTGACCATAGCTTTCAGCCCTAGTTGCCATTGAATTTATGTTGTGGTAACATTATGTATTGCTTTCAGATGTAATGAAGTGGAAATATATCGTTTGGAATCACAAAAGATGGAACAGTTTTGGATTCACCACATTTCTTTTTACAATAAAACTGTTGCAAACCAAATGCGAGTTGGGATATGTATAAACTAGGATATTGTTATAGTATCGCTTAACTCGTAAAATGAATAGTGAAATGTGCAGTAGCCAATTTTGCTGTATTATTATGTTAGCTCACTTTTAATTCACTGACAAATCAATCAGAAAATACTAAAGCAAAATCACAGAATCATCTAAAATTGTCTTGACATGAAAAGGTAGTACACAGAAAGGAAATTGAAAGCAAAGTAATATAATGTAGTGGAAAGGATGTCCTTCACTATAGCTCATTCTTAATGAAACAAAGAGCCTTCAAAAACACACTGACCCAGTAAACATTGTTTCTACACAAATCCCTAGCTGACTTCTTCCTGTTATTCCCCAGACTGAGATGACAGACTGGCATGTTGTTCAGGGTCATCTGAGCAGTGCCTCCTGGTCCCCTGGAGCACAGGTGATAGCCAGGGCACATCCCCAAGTGCTCTTGCTAACAGCAGTTGCACGCAAATTGTGATTGGTCCCCGCTCCCACCCCAAAACCATTCAACCTCTTTTTCTGTTGTCTTCTTTAAAGGCAATGCAAGCACAGCTCAGGATACCTCTGCTCTCTTGCCCTGGCAGTGCTATCCTTGTGGGGCCTGCTGGGAACAGCAGCGAGATGTTAGATTAGACCTGCAAGTCTGGGCAGGGCCTGAGAGGGGATGCAGCGCAAAGGGACTGCCCATTCTGTCTATGGCTCATGCTCCGTTATGGTTTTGTCTGGGGGTGTGAAGAGACCAATTCCAAATGCCGTCTCCTTCGAGATCCTCTCACGAATAACTGCTGAAGAAAACTTCACTAATGCAGTTATCCCTGTTGATCTACCATGTCTTATTAGACTGATCATATTTGACAGGTAGCTGAAGAGCAGATTCATTCATCACTGACAAGTTGCTTTCAAGTTAGTGACATTACTGTTCCTCATCGTGTACACGTGTCAAAATCTGGGAAATGAATGATAACCTCTTCATCACTCTACCCCTGAGTGTTCTTACTGGAAGCCATATTGATTTTGTTAGTCTGAGAGTCCTTGCATTGCCTGGCCTTTACCTCAGGGACAAATCTAATTGTTTATCTCTGGACAGACTTCTGCCTTTACTCCCTTCTGTCTCATTATGTGCCAAGATTTGTCAAGTCAAGTCTCTCCACACTCTCAAATCTCGCTTTACAACATGTCGTTCGGCAGAACACTACAGATGGCTTACTTATCAACAGACCCTCCCACATGGAATGCTACAAACATGACAGCACAACACACTTGCAAAAATATACACAAACTGACATACAATGTAATCACACTCTGGAGACAAAATTACACATACTGACACACAAAACATGATGATTTTTGATATCTTTGTGGAAGCATTTTCCAAGAATGATGAGGAACTATTGATTTTTAAAAAATTTTTTTTTCGATCTAAAGCACACTGAACAAAATAATGTTGAAATAGATACTATTCTACATTAATTCATCAAAGACAATGCGGTCTGTTTTCTTATTTCTAATCACTGTTATCACAGATGGCTTATGGTAAAATAAAACAGTGAGCACAATGAAAGTCCTCACTAAAGCAAATGAAACCACTAATATACCCAGCTGGGTGAAGTCAATGGACTCATTGGTCACTATTCAATATTTAGAATACTGTAATTTAACTATTAAGTTGTTGGTCAGATAAGTAGCATAACTTTATCATATTATACACCAGACTGACTCGACATTAGAAATAAGTGAATGACGTGGTCATTTCAACATCACTATAGTTCCAGTTTCGCTTAATGTAATCATTACTTTGGGGGAAAAAAACAAAACCAACAAAAAAACTATCTGGTGAACATTTAAAACTCCCTACCATAACATTTGCATGTGAGTTTCACTGAGCACCATAAACCTTTCTGAACTCTTGACTTCTATAAACTAGAGGCTAATCAGTGTGTTCTTAAAGAACATAAACATTTAAATACCAGTGAACAAAGACAAGGCTTTTTTTAAACTGCAAACAAAGAACCCACAAAAATCTATTTATTTATTTATTTATTTTTAAATTGTAGCTGTTCAGCGGGTTATTAGCCACTTATGAACTAAAATAATGTTGACTCATATGTTTAAACCAGGCAAGGGTTCAAATTTTAAGTTCAGCAACTTGCGTTATTTTGCTTTTCTTTCTATTTTCTTACCTCTGGTAAAAACTTCATTAAAATAGCTACACAACACCGAGGTACAAATGTCAAAACATTATAAAACCTAACTGTTGACAAACTTCAATTAGTTGACAAACTTTTTTTTCTCCCTATTAAATCATCTTGCCTTCTCTCCAGCCCTCCAAACTCTTTCAGGCCATTGGAAGCCCTTGGTCAGGTTTTATCAGTGAGTTAACTCCAAGGAAGTAGGCCAGATCGATAAGCACATTCTCAGAAAGGAGCTGGAGCAGAGAGTTAGAGGCGTGGGGGAGAGAGGCGTGAGAGGCAGGGAGCAATCAGAGAGCTATGGATGTGTGTGCCTTCAGGAGTGGATCGATGCACTGACAGGAGCCCTGCTTTGTTCTCTCACAGTGCTCAGATGTTAGGCGTGCTTAACATGATTGCTTAAAGGTTTTTGTTTGCCTACTTGTGTTTTTGTTTGTCATTTTCCCTACTTATAGTACATCCTGCTGTCCCTTTTGTTAGGAAGTTAGACAGGTATTTAGGTTGACTGCCTAACTGACTGTCTGTTTTTGTACTTTAAGTGCGTTTTCTTTGGTAGTTTTTTTTTTTTTAGAAATCAGCAGGGTTAAGCTTACACTTCACACTTTCAAATTTCATAAATTTCAGGGCATATCCAAGTCCACAACAAAGAGCAACAAAGCTGTTCATACAAACTGTATAAACACTTTTTAAACAATATCATAAAGCATTCCTTTGATCATATGAAAAAATCTGTTGTTGAAGAAAGCATTAAAAATGACTTCGGTGCCCTCGGTTTTTTCTAAATACAAGGACTGCTTGCTTTTGTCCAATCGGTTTTTGACATCACGTGTCATTTCTCTAGTTCCAAGGAATTTTTCATCATTAGAAATCAGCATTCTTTATCCTTTAGCCACATGGCCACCCAAAACGAGTTAAACACTTTGCCTTGCTCAATACTCTGCCAAGAATTACTCTTAACAAAAAGTTGGTTGTCCCTGCTTCCTCACAGAAAGGTGTTGACCGCAAAGGACAAGTAGGTGTCAATAGATTTGCTCTCAGCGCCTATGGGACGTTGAGACGCATGAGCTCTTTTCCAAGGCTTAATAAGATGGCACAGATGCACCCTTGTCTGAGCACAGCCCTGTGTCTCATTGTACGTTGGCCTCCCAACCCTGCCACTGTGAGACCTCTATTGCATTGGCTGCATGAGAGGGTCTCATTAGGACAGGCAAACGAAAACCGGGGTCAAGGTATATAAAGGTAGCCACAGCTAAGGAGCATGCCTCTAAGATGAGTTGGGAGCTCCACCACGGCCTTGGGCCACCCCTGCAGACCTCTGGTCCTCCCCATCATGACCCCCAATATCCACCGTTATTTGATGAAGCAGAGCTTGATAATTATTTTTGCGTGGATGGAGAAGGGGGCACAGTGTGAATGGAGTGTCTCACTCTAAGGGAAAGGATAGTAGGGGATGACAGAAAAAAAAAAAAAAACTAACAAAAAAAAAAGATCAAAAGCAGGCCTTTCGCTTTTCATGCCTCAGAGGCTCCAAAGAGGATAAGGAACAATTGGGCCCTGGGTATCCTGTCCTCTCTGGCAATTAGACTCAGCTGATGAAGTGAAAGGGATGAATGGCAGGGTTCAAGGCCTTCTGTAGGATTCACACAACAGGGTGTGTTTTTACCTTCTTTTCCTTTATCTTCATCTTTCTTTAGAGTGCTAGAAATGCAGCTGAAATATTTCCAGATGAAGACAATGTGATTCAAGGTGCCAAATCTTAATCAAGGGGGCTGATGGGAGTGAAGATGTATGAGAGGAGCTAAGGGGCAAAAACAGACTTTTATGCCATCATTTGTGCACAGATTCTGAAAACAAAACATAAAAAAGTGGACCAATGTGGTCACATACACTTTTATTTCATTCAGCCCAGAATGCTATAAGACAAAAAAGCTTCATCAACAACTATTAAATGTTGCTTTTGTACATCGTTAATAGGATGAAGCAGATGCACCTGACATATGGACAATTGTTCTTCCAGACAGTGTTCAGTCTTCTCAGAAACACATCTGATTGGCCAGTTTTAACCAGTTTCACAAGCATGCTCATAGTAATTTGCAATAATTAAGTTGAGCCAAAGTGCACCCTCATTTCAATAAGAGTCAGCTCTTACAAATCATGTCAAAGTTGCATTTGTTGTTGGGTGGTTTTTTCGCCTTTTATACCTCTACTTTGGGTGTGTGGGTGTAAATAAACGTACTCATACTGAGACAAAAACAATTATCACTGTTAACTGAGACAAACTGTAACAGGTTTTTAAAAAAATTGTAGTCCTGCCAAAAAAAAAAAAAAAAAAAAAAATTAAATTAAAAAAATCATCCAGCTTGACTGATTGACATGGCCTTAAACACAGGGATGCATTTATAATGCTACACTTAAAGGAACCTGATCCCTTTGTTTCCACTTTGAATAATCTTAGTATACTATCCATGTACAGCATCACCCTTTCAAAAAGGTAAGCACTGCAGTGCATCAATTATTTATTAAACTGCAGCATTAACACTTGACATTAAACTTCAAGCCAAGTTCTCTGATGTGTAGGAGGAGGTCTTAACCTCAAAGACATTGTAAGCAAAGTGTTAAGTTATTAACGTTGGCAAGCACATTTCTGTGAATCCCGTTTCAGTTTTGAAAAATACAAGTTTAAGACAGAGAATGAAACAAATACAAATTAAATACAGCTTGGCTGTGAGCAAAGATCAACCTTCAGGGTTGTAAGCTCATTTTCAGAATTACATAAGGGGAATCAAAGTGAGTAGATACAATAATCCTGTAACAGGAAGCTACATGGAGAATCCTACAAGAAGTCAAACCACCCCCATGGGTGCAACACTATGTGTTTACAGTGCTGTGTTTTCCAAAGATTTTTACCAAACATGCTACAGCCCTAGAGTTAGCATTTGCATTTAAACTATTTGCTAGAATATATCATTTAACAGTGAACTACTGCAATGGTGTTGATTTAAGATACTTTAATGTGAAATGTAGAACTTACAACACTTGCTGTTATTAAGCTATTATATATCTTACAGTGCCCATGCCAGAAAACAGGCCCAGGGGCTTTAACGATACTGCCACAGCACACTAAAACCTTAAGATGATTAGTGATATTCTTAAAGCCTAGCCCACTGATAATGTGTTTAAAGAAGCGATACGGCTTTTCCAAGCTTTGAGTTCAAAGTCTGAGAAGCATGGGGTCAGAATGCCAATGGGCTAAACAAAGAGTAGCCAAAATGGGCTTTGAGGGATTTCAAACTCAGGCCCCTGAACCCCTTTGATCAAAACAGGACATAGAAATACTGAGTATAAAGTGCCTGGGACTGTGGTGGTGCTGCCAAAGAATGGTGAGTTTTGTATGTAGGTAAGACACTATATGTTCACGAACACATAAAAGATTATAAGAGTGGGAAGCTAAGAAGGTTGAAAACTTTCATTATAATAATTCTCAAGGCTGCAACAAATGGGGCCAGGCGACCCTAAGCTCTGATAGGGGCCAGCAATAACTCAAACTTAAAACTAAAGTCTGCAGTCTCACATTTCTTCATCAAGTTGTACTGTATGAGTAGTATAGTCTATTTTAAAACCCAAAGGACACAAAAGATAAATGTGACCTATAGATGTTTTAATTTGCAATTAATTTTAGCTAAAGTTTTGGATAATCTGTTTAAACTAATTACATATGAAGAATAAGTCAGATGGCAAAATCATTTTCACCATCTGCTCTATGGATATTCAGTGTTAATTCTGGAAATATCCATCTAGCTAATTAGGTCTACTTTGACTGAGCAAGTTTCCCATTTAAGTCAATGTGCATGATGAAACAAACAAGAACAAAAATTATTCCAACTCAAACCCAAACAGATTTTCCTTATGCATCCTAATTGAGCTATTAAGTGGTGCATGGTTTAATGATCAATCAGGTAGCTGCAGGTAATACAATTGCATTCAATAAATGGCCAAATCTTACAGTATGGCTAATAGTACAAACTGCAGTGCCATTAATAAATCTTTTTCATTTAATGTCAAGATACCTGAAGTCGTTAAATGAAAATGAGCAAATAATCTAAAATCATACTCAATCACAAACTCAATTATGCATGTTTATTATCATCTTGTCAGTTATAGTCTAACACCTCTAGGCAGCCACATCAACAACTGATTAGTGCGAGAGACAACCAAAATGACAAAGAGAACTTATGATGGAGAGACAATTAAATTCAGACAATTTCAATTAGCCTACACAAGATTTTTTTAAATATTTCCTCATCACCCTGGTGGTTAGACAGATCATATAAAAAAAAATAATAATAAAAAAAACTACCAGAGGGTGCATGGTGAACTGTTAAGTGTGACTGTATTACAGCAGCAAACACACATTATAATTAAGACTGTCAAAAACATCCAAATACAATATGGCGCAAGTGCTGTATCTAGGAGAGTGCGACATAACAAGCACAGTGGTGAATCACTGCCTCCCCTTTACTAGTAGACCTACTACTACTACAACTCCGGAGTATTGTGTCAGACAAATTACCAGTTCACTGTTTGGCATGTAACTGCCCATAGCACCACAAGAGTAACCTGTCTGCTGTAGGTTACTGGAATCACCTTTAATGCCACCTGGAGCTATTCATTTGAACTCTTTAGATTCTTGATGGGACCAAACCGCAATGTGATGTTGGAAGTCTGATGCCAATCGACAGAGAGGAAAATTTCCATTAATCAGCTAGTCATTTTCTCGATAAAAGGTCATTCACAACTTCCAGTATCCTGAGGTCATGTTGGATAATTCCTGGTTTGTCCAACAAACTCTTTTACTGACAAGGAAAGCAACAAATTATCACTTTCCACTAACTAAAGTCATTAAAAGTTAAGAATTCTTGCAGGAAAATTCGCTTGACTAATTAATCTATTAGCAAAATAGTTGCAGATTCATTTTTAACATCGCTAGGATACCTTTAGCATACCACAGCACAGATTGTCATAAATACCAAGTGTACCTGGGTTCAAGTCAAGAAAGCCCTGAATGTTTGTCACCACCTTTTCTTCACAAATCTCCACTCAACCAAGCCATAATAAAGCTGACAGATATTTCTGGCTACACTCTTCATCTTTTCTCTGCTGACAAAGTCATCCTTCCTCACGCCCTCTAAATATTTACACTGATGGTTTTTGCTATGGAGGACATCTTTCTATATGTACATAACGAACAAAAACTCATTCCGTATTCCATTATTTAGTCAATTACCGCTGACAGATACCTCCTGATGACACAAAGAGATGGGATGCACAGAATATAATAGGTATCTTGTTTTAATTGCTCAAATTTTCTCCCCCCCTTTTTTTTTTAAGGTGACAGGGCCATTACTCCAAAGTCACGACTTATCAGTGGTATCGCTGAGGATTAATGGTTTCACTTGTGCTGGTAAGAAATGTTTAAGTTGTCCCGATTATCAGTGCAAGAAAAAGAATAATGGTTATTTGTCATTGTGTTAAGCAGCTGGAGAGAGTAATCTAACAAACACTCAGTTAAGAATGTGATTAACCCTTTCTGGTGTGGCTGAATGGATTGTGCCATATTCTGTATGTTTTGTTCTTCACATGCTAGAAATAAATTATCTAAAGCTTCTAGCAACCAGCAGCATTTAAGAACAAAAATACAGTCAAGGAAGAACCAACTGAAACAAGAACCGTCACAGTAAATATTACAGTAGTTGAATGAAAAATGTTATCATCTCATAGCTAAACATTAAAGAATATGACACTAAGTAAAAGGAAAATATTGATTAATTATGATGATGATTTAAACATTTAGAATTGAAATTTAAATTGAGACTTATAGTTTGTTTGCAACAAAAGCAATTAACACTACCAATAGCTGCCATACAACCTATTTAACACATTTGTCTCACAAAGGATTTTTTTTTCAGCGGTACAGTCCCTGAAGCTTTTATACTGGTTGTGCAGGCTTGCTCCAGTAATCTCTACATTATTTTCCTTGTCTATCACCTTTATAGTATCTATTAGCCACTCTGTATTATTTGTTTGTGGGGCATTTTCTCTTCCTTTTCCCCATGAATGTTTTATATATTGGAGGGAGAATGATTGTTCTTTGCAATGAGGCCAGCACATGGCCTCAGTAAGACAAATTGCTCCAGAACGTCTAAATGGCAGTCAATGATAACTCATTGTAAGGAGAGTAAGTGACTTCCAATGGAGTGGATAGGGGACAGAGAATAATGGCAGACCACAGGTGAAAAATAGATGTTTGGCTCGGTGTAATTACTCCATTAGGGGGCTCTCTGTTAATCTACCAAACCACAGCAAGTGTTTTTACAGCAATGAGGAGGTGACAGGCGAAAATGACTGCAACTGGACAGAGAGGAGCCCCGCTACCTCCCCAATCACAACACACACTATGAAGTGTTTACTAATGGACAAATGTACTCTCAGTCTGCGCTCTCCGGCAGCATCCCACATGTGCTACTCCAGTTTCAAGTAAGTGTGGTGATAGATGTATTGATGAAGTTCATCATTGAGCTGACATATTAATTACCTGCAATATGGTCCCATGCATTCAGAGTGCTTTAACCTCCTCTCGCTCAGTTGTGTACTGGGGGATGGATCAGCTGTGAGCCTGTTATACATGAAAATCTGGGTTAGAACAAAAAAAGGGACAAAGGAAAAACCCACCCGCTGGAAATCAACACCCCCATTCTGCTGATTTCCAGACAAACATAATGATAAAATTTTTTTGACCATTTGGTGTCTGCTGCTTCCGCCTGTGGCAATCCAGACAAAAGAAGCCTCGAAAGAAAAAAAATGGACCAATATGGTCTTAAGAGTTTATTCTGACCACACAATCTGTTTTCTCAAGTCAACTTTTAAAACACTGCTATGAGCAGTGCCCACAGCTTTATCAGTGAAGCTCAGCTTGACCTTGTGTTCACCTTTATACTATCTCCCATCTGTTTAGGTTCCACCCTAGAATCCATCCCAGTTGGCTGTAGGCCCACTTTGCATTGGGCTTTCTCAGTGAAACCCTGAACAAAACCCTGTAGGAGCAAAAAGACTTTGTGTTCGGCCTATTTCAGAGAATTCAAAGAAAAGAAAAAAAAAATCAATACAAAGACAAACAGGTGATAAAATTTGGTCAACTTTTGGTTGCTTTAAATGGCCTTACATGTGCGATGAACTTATTTCAAAAGTGATTTAAGACTCTGCACATTATCTGCAGCAATGCTGATACAAACGCTCCCAGCCAGTCATTCAAGAGGTAAATTGACCTTCAAGTAGATAAAAAAAAAAAGAAAATGCATTGAGAGCTATCAGCAGGCAGGTGTACGTAGCCCAGAACACACACAAAGCCACCAATAGAGGGAAATACAAGGCGTCCAGCTGGACAATTTTCACCGCCCCAAAAGCTACAGGTTGCGGTGAGGGGACTTGAAATGCTAAGGACAGTGAGAGGTGCCATTATCACTCAGCGCTGAAAACGAGCACGCTGACCCGATTAAAGCGAGAATTTCTGGGTCACGGTCTTGTTTTTCAGTGCTTAATATGTCCATCGATAGTGACACGATCCGTGCCTTGCACCTACCTGTAATATTATCTTTCTAAAAGTCGCGGTCCAGACAGGGACCTTGTCATTGTAACCCCACATGGACCGACTGAGTGTGTGTGTGTGTGTGGGTGTGCGGGATTGGCACGCAGCATCGCGCTGCAGCGGCGGCAGCAGCGGGGAGGAAAAGCCGGCCGGCCGGGCTGCCGGCACTCTAGATGCCGCCGGTGGAAGTTGCGGGCTGCGGCGCCGCTCAGTGGACGCTCCGGGATCAGAAGCCGCCTCCTCTTCCTCACTGTGTCGCTCTCACTTACGGCAGCCTTCCGGCCATGCAAGAAATATGCAATATTTTTCCAAGTTTGCAAACCATAAACGTTTTTTTTAAATGAATCCAACCCGATACTATTTTTCGTTTATATTTTTTGAAAGATTAATTGGGAGTATGATAATAATAATAACAATAATAATAATAATAATAATAATAATAGTGATAGTATGTGATTCTCTTTAATATGCAATTGGATACTCAATTCAGCTACATTGTTTTAGTGATAGATAGATAGATAATGTGAACCAATCTCAGTGAAACACTAGTTAGGCTTTAAATAGAATGCATATACAGGACTACAGTTGACATTATATTCCACCTGAGCTAAAACTGGTTAGCTTGTGTCGGTGGCCTTTTGTGTCTGTGGTCAAGCCTTCTCATGGCTTCCTTTGCATAAGGCACACTGTCCTTCATCTAATGCTAATGTGGTACAAAAAAAGATATCCAGCTTTAAAGACATGGCAGTCAGTTAAAAGAAGGCCGTGGTTACTGTTTGAAGCCATAAATGTGACAGAGGACTTCAAGAGGAAGACTCAAGACTGGCAGTCTAAAGATGAGTGAGAGGCAGTCAGGCAACATGTTTTTTTCCCATCCAGAGGGATATTCTGTGGCCAAGCTTGATTATTAGAGATGAAGGACAGGCTGAGAGGATGTGGGATTGTTAAATCCTTGAATCCTTTCACCAAAGCCCCCTCCTATAACATTCTTCTGCACTCCATTTCAGTGCATTTATGGTGCACCCTTGATTTTCCTCTCTTTTCTTTCGAAGGCTGAATGATATTCAGATTCCAAATGATATGCAAAATCCAGCAGAGAAATATAGAAATATAATTTGGCACACTTCGAAGTATTTAGGAATAACATTGTGATATAAATTTGTTAAGTTTATGTTTCAAAACCCAATAAACGTCATACAGTCTGGATTTCAAGTACTGGCAAGAATTCATAGGCTCATCCCACTGATAACTAATCACTCCACTATACATGCAGACAGCACTTCAACTCCACGGTGTTATGGGACACCCTGGCTGTGGATTCAAAACCTCTGCTCTCCTTGCTATGAGAGGCTGTGGTTTATTTGATGCCCTGTCCATTATTGCCAGCATATTTGAAAAGTGCTAAGCCTTGAAACGAGTCCCATATTATTTCAGGCCGGCCTGAATATTTCACGACAGGAGGCAGAAAATGAGACCTTCCCTCAAGAGACTGCCTGCAGTGCATTCTACTTGGTGCAGCAATGGGAAGGTCCCATACTGTGCAAAACACATTTGAACAAACAATTGTATATTTATCTGCCACACTTGTGAGATTTTTCTTTTCTTTTTCTTTTTTTTTTTTTACATGGGTTGTTGTATTGTGCAGGAGAATGGGGAAAACTTGATGGATACTGTAAATTGATGGAAGTTTTGTGTTTGCCAGGATTGGTATCAAGACACACATCAGGGTACAGTGAGTAATCAGCGACCCATAAAATAAGGTGTTTTATTTCAACCCCAGGAGCAGAGAAACTAAAGATCCCTTTGAGTTATACCCAGTGTATAACAGCAGCAGGCTAAAAACAGGAAGATAACCAGATTGATTCTTGAATCACCCATGCCTGGTTGAAATCGGATCTCGGTCTTGCAAGATTAGCCAACGACATTGTCTGTTTTCCGGTGCATGATTCCATAAATGTGTAACAGAGAAGACTGTGGGCCCAGTTGCTTTCTGGTAACAGTGCTGTTGTCTTTTGACTTCTTCATGAGAGTGTTGTTGAAGTAGTGCAGTGGCAGCGAAACTATCTAAAATGCTTGCAGGCACAGTGTTCACAAGTTCAAGTGGCAGGACAAGGAGAAATCCTGAGAAATGAACTTAAGGAACATATGTAGGTATGTTATACTCACCCACTCAGACTGCCCTCTGCATATTTATATATCATTACTGTTTGAATCACTGCAGCTATATTTTTATTCGTTGTCGCAAGCACCAATAAAACTATAGATTTGGATATGCACTATGGTCAAAAAGGCAGTCTCTGTGGAGATGATGGCTTCTTTTATCTACCAGAATATTTTTTTGCTCATTGACATTTGATTTGGTTTATCCATCTTTGATTTATAAAATTGTTATCAAAATAAAAATGCCTGCCCATTACAATTTAAAGTTGACATATAAAATATGATAGAATTTTATTTCATAATATTGAATAAACTCGATTTGCACCTGAAAGTAGATTTTGCTTCAGGAAAAAAGTCAAACAACAAAGCTTTGCTTAATCATTGAAACTTCAGCTGACTGTGACCTTTGGAGAGGATCTATATCTCTGTTCCTGGAAGAAATGATGTGGATGGCAAGCACTTGTGTCCTTTGTGTTTTGTGAAGATATTGAGTGTTTGAAGTGTTAACACTGACACTAAGTCTTTGGGGCAAGCAAGCGAAGGAAACATGTCACACAACAGGATGGGACTTGGATCTTTCCTTCCCCTTTTCTGACCTTTGACCGTCACTAGTTTGGAGGCCCGCTGCACCCTCCGGCTACTTAGTGGCAGTGTCTGTGCTGATCATATCAGCTATATTAGTAACAATACCAATATTAGAAATAATCTGTATTTGTAAAGCACATTAAAAAAAAAACTCTACAAGAACAAATTAAAACCAAATCCTAAGATGACAGATAAAAAAGGAAATATGTCAGCAATTATTATATCTGAAATTCAGGAACAGGAAGTTGAAATTAATACTTTGGCCAAAGAAATAAAATAAACATTCCATCAAAGTCAAAGTAGAAGAAAAGCAGGGAATCAAAAGATGTCATTGACATGCCATCCTCATTTCCGCAGGCAGGTCGCTCCACAGCTTTGGGGATCCTGGCTGTCCCAAAGGACAGACCAGATACTTGGCTAATAATTGGACACTTACCTAACTGCTTTCTTTCATTTAATTTGTTTAGAGGGTTTAAGTGTATCATGAATCCTTTATGTTGCAGTAATCTGAAGATTTCTAAAAATGTTATTCAAAGTAAATCACTTGAATCTCATGGAAATGAGACTGTCAACAAGCTGCATAATTTACAGTACAAACCTTTTGCAACATTTCAAAATAACGATTTCTGTCCTAATTTCAAGGCTCATTCAATCTGCTTTTATCCTCATGGTGACTTCAAGAGTCCCTGCCGTCTATTAGGCATCTGCTGTCATGGAAATGACCTTTGTTAATGAATCTTTGAATTTTGGTTGACAATGTTTTTGTGTGATCTCTCCATATTATATGCCTCCAGTAGCTTGGCTGACATAATCCATTGAGGCCACACATAAAACAGTGTGCCATCTGCACCTGGAGCATAGCTATCAGCTCTGCCGCCACCCCTTCCCCCCCCACACTGTCTTTGCTTGAGCTTTCTCTTGCCTGTGTGTAGCCTGACCCTGCTCTTCCCGTTCCAGGCTACAGAAGCCAAACCAAAGTCAGCTTTCAAGGGGGACTGTCTGCTCAAATCAAGTCAGAGGCCTTTTTAGAATCGGTTCAGAGATCATAGCAAGTAGAAGTCAGGGAAGAGGATGACCCTCTCCTCGAGGCTTGATCGGATCTTGGCCCACTCAAACCCAGCAGGGCTCAGTCTCTGGACAGCTTTGTCTCTGCAGGCTTTGACTCTGTGATGGTGCAAATGAAAGAGGGCACCAAGAGAGCAGCAGTTCTGATGTGTCAGGCTCAATGTCCTGGCAGTCTCGCAGAGCAAAGTGGGCAAAGTTAAGGACACAGCCAGCAGGCACAGGACCAGAACAAGACCCCTATATTGTGTGACATGTCATCTAATGGCTGTCCTTTTGTTTTAAATTTATGCATCGGAGATAAGTTGGGCCAGTGACATACGCCACAAAGCACAAGAGTAATAAGCACATGTTAGCATGCTCTTTAATGGCTCAAATGAGCATAGTGTTTAAAACTACAATGATTTTGTTACCATAAGTGTAATTATAATCCCTTATTAGTATACATTACCACCTGTTCACTTATGATAAACATCTCTTATATCCGTAAGTGATTAGAATTATCTTAATTGATTTTCACTCCATAAAACAAACTAAGTGCTACCATTTAAGAAATACTTTCTTAAATGGTAAAAACATGAGACTATTGCTGTGGTTTCTTGCTTGTTTTGAAGTAAAACAACAGATGTTAGAAGACTTGAATTCTGCTCACTGTAAACATGGCTACATATCGGAATAGAGAGTGCCAGTTGTGTCTTGTTGACTCACAGGATCATTCATCCTGTGTTTCTGACCCTTCTCTACTTGACTTGGACTCCCTTCACTCCCACCTCCACAGATCTCAGCATTCATTAAGATTATGTATTTACTTTAAGCCTGCCACCTCTTTGCATAATGGCAAGCAGGTTCCCCGGCTGGCACAGTGTGTTTCAAGTGCTCTGTGAGGGTAGGACTGAATTTTAAACATGATGTGTCTTGCCTCGAAGTTGACCTTGCACAAAAAGCCCAGTGATCTCATTCTTCGCTTCAGTAGAAAGCTGCTGATTCTCTCTGTTGCAGTGTTGCTCCTGTAAGAAAGGAGCCCTGTATGGCCTACATATCACTGCAGGCTACTTCTACAGACTCCCTCCATTCTCTTTTTTTTTTTCCAGTAGAACGGAAGGGCAGGGAAAATGGCTCAATTCATAATGCTTTGATATGGAAATCTAGGTTAATTTCTCTCTCCAAAGGGAGTAATTTACAAACAGAGAATATAATCCAACTAAATGCAGGAAAGAGAGAGCAGCCATTTTATACTTCAGCACAGTGATACTTAGATGCAGTTTACGGTGATAGCAAACATGATAAAGCTATCATTTACATTCCGAGCCTGATGATCATGTATCTTTGTTAACATTGTGTAGTGTAGCTGTTAGAAGTCACAGTTCCTTGTGTCACCACAGTAATTTCCCATATGACAGTGGCATCATATGTATATCAGCCAGCTCCCACTGGAAGTAACTTTATCACAGACTTTCTTAAGGCCATTTAACTTTTATGTCATCAGAGGTCACAGTTGCCCCCCACCCCTTATACATTGAGGTCACAGTATTTTGTCTACTCATATGGATCATAACAATTAGCATTGCATTGAGCTTTAGCATGGCCCTGGGCAGCTTTGCTTGGCAAAAGTGTCTATTAGGGCACAAGGGACATACAGTGTATGAGACAAATTTTTAAATGATAATAATAATAATTTAATAATTTTAAAATATCCTCACAAAAAACAGTACTTACATTTTATATTTGTAGAGTCAAGGTACAGTTGCCACAATCAATGTAAAGCTGTTAAGATACAACTTCCTTCAATAACTCTTTAAATGCCTATCATTGTGTCTGTATCATTTCATCCCTGGCTTTATGTGACTGAAAGCATTTATTACAGTGACACCCAACAGTTACTTTGATACCGTGCCTGTCAGTCTTAGGCATTTCCAAGCTGTCCTGTGCTAGTAAGGGTTATGAAGGTTAATATTTCATAGTGCTCAAAATTCAAATGATGACAGGATGGTTCATTGATGAATGACTGATAGTTGACCCCATATTTCATTTGTCATTTTGTCCACTAAAGCTTTCTCAGACAAGGTTTGTCAGAAGAGGTTCGCAGCTTAACCCTCATTTTCGCTCTGTCCTCACTGTCTGTGCTACAGCTGATGACTCAGGTCCTTATTACAACTCATCATCAAAATCTGATTAAACCTGGATTTGTTCTCTCTTCTTAATTTAGGACAAATGTCAATACATATGCATATTCCTGTGTCCTTATACTGCTTTACAGAAATATGTCTGTTCATACACATCAAATACTGCATGCCCAAGTACATGTCATTTAATGTGCATGTTTGTTAACTCAAATCAGACAAATACTTAACTGCAGAACAAATGCCCTAGGTTAGTGAAATTACCATTGTCACTGTATTTTAATGCTTTTTAATTGGTTATTTTAACATTTATAGCAACACAAAATGTCAGTAAAAGTATATGCAATAACATTTGCATTATTACAACTAGCCCGTACTTTAAGGGGAAAATTTGAGGACACTTACAGATAGCTCAGTTGGGCCATTTAAGAAAGTGCCAATCTATACATAAACTCTTAAGTATCCATTTCGGTGTTAAACATAATAGTGACTAATGTGTCAGTGTTTCATCCACAGCTTCTATCCTCTGGTCTCAAAACAACTGAAAAGCCTGTTTTTACAGGTTTCAGGCTCTTAAACATTTGTATCCATTTTAATGCTAAACATGTCAGCGTAATAATATTTTCAAAAGTACAGGACTGCAGTTTTGGTTCAAGGTCACCATCGTGACCTATTTAAAAGTACGTGGAAAACACAAACAATAGCATTGATTTAGTAATGACAAGGTTACTTGTAAGGACAGATGGTGTAATGTCTTCTCTGTTATTAATGACCTTTAGAGAAAGACACTTTTAGGGTTCAATACATGCATTACATCTGTACTGTCACATGCTATTTTTTCAGATGGCTTTTAGATGGTAACCTCATCAGGCCATGGTTGGCTCACAGTATGCCACTGCCTTGTGGAGGTCTTGATACCCACATCTTGCCTGTGGGCTTTGCTCTTTATGGGCTTCAGCTGGAGGATACATTGGTGAAACCTCGCAGTGATGAGGGCAATAAGTCTTTCAGAAGCAAGTCAAGTCATAGCATAGCTTGACACAACTAATGATAGTTCAGAGTCAAAGGGTAAAATACATGCTTGGCTCTGAAAAGGTCAACTCAGTCCAATATGTCAAAAACAGAAGCACAATTTAAGTTGAATTTAAATTTTGGGTCAGCGTTAGTTATCCATAGTAAAACATATTTTTCAAGATTATCACAAAGTCTGTAATTATACATTGTGCTTATGTACAGTCTTTGTTTTGATTCATGAACTCCAATTCAGTGACACAAAACATCATTAGGGGCAGGACGGTGGAATAATGGTTAGTGCTCTTTTCCCACAACAAGAAGGTCGTGGGTTTGGTTCCAAGGCCTGGGGCCTTTCTGTGTGGAGTTTGCATGTTCTCCCCGTGCCTGTGTGGGTTTCTTCCAGGTACTCCGGCTTTCTCCCACCGTCCAAAGACATCATCTTTGGGTTAATTGGTGACTCTAAATTGTCCATAGGTCTGAGTGTGAGTATGAGTGGTTGTTTGTCTCTGTCTGTCTCAGTATGTTGGCCCTGCGATGGACTGGTGACCTGTCCAGGGTGTACCCCGCCCTCACCTAATGTGAGCTGGGATTGGCTCCAGCACTCCCGCGACCCAGAAACAGATAAGTGGTAGAAGATGAAAAAAAGAAATATCACTAATATTGCATCTCACACAAAGTCTCCTGATGATGGCACGTTGATGTTTCTAAATTCAAGCACCACTATCACAACCTTCCCCTTCTCTTTCATTGGATGGAGCCTATTGGAGAAAGCAGGATGCCCCTGTTAGGTCTCCCTCCTGCCTAGCATCGGCATCACTGCACCACACAGCCATTAACCACCATTACCGGCCAGGGCCATTTCATGGTCAAAGAGCATTTTAGTGTTAGCTCTCCCTGGGGCGACAAAATCAGCCAAGTGAGTTTCAAGCCTGCTCCACTCCATATGCTATGTTTTACATTTCCCCCTTTTTCAGCTTATTTTATCCCCTATCTCCTTGTTGTGCACTTTGACTCTGTAAGTGTGAGCACAATTCAACTATACGTGATCAATGGCATGTATTTCTGCGAACTTTACAAACAAAAACTGCACATAATTGATGGGCTGTATGTTGAAATCATTGTGAGAATGATGTTTACAACCAATCACAAAAGACCAAATGCCTTCATTAGACATTATGTGATCCCCAAATGTCCTGGATTCTGATATTGGGAATCAACAGTTATCCATACAGTTACTGCTGATTTATTGTTAATGGCCGAGACCACTAATGGAGCACTAACTCCTCCTTACATCACAGCACATTAAAATTTTCATGGCCTGGTTGTCAGGATGAACCTTTTCAACCCTGCTCAACTGTCTATCCACAAGTCTTCAGCAAAGGTCAGATAATGTGAACACAGAGTTAGGAAATGATTAGGTTGTGTTATTTTCAAGATGTAAGAACTCTTCATCGCTGATTTTAAATGTTTTCTATGCCTCTGTTGGTAGCTCAACCCTGCCATAATCTCTGTTAGATTCTGCTCACCTGAACTCACAGCCACTCCCACCTCATCAGGACATTCTCACTCACCCACTCACTCCTTGCCAGATTGTTTTTAGCCCTCATGCAAGATTTTCCAGTACTCTTTACTGGACTGATCCACTGTTACCGACCGTGCTCATCTCTGATCCTTCTCCCATGGAAAACCGACCAGCCTTCTCAACCTGAGCTTCTCTACTGTCTGCTCCCTGCCTGCTCCCCACCAGCCTGGTTCCCCTCCCTGGAGGTCCCAGCCCATTCAGACCCTTGCAACCAGCATTTGCACCAGGTCAGTGGCATCCAGCTTTTGGGTCCAAACCCAGAACCCCTTGCACAACTCAGTTCAAATCAGTTTCACAATCACAAAAATTAATACTAAATAAATAAATATATATTAATCAATTTATGATGGGACGTCGGGTTTCATTAGGTCAAGGCACAGGATTTGGTTAGGTTTACATAAAAATTTGTTGCATCATGTTGGAAGTCCTTTTTGTCAAAAAAACAGGCCAAAACCTTTTTTTTTTGTTTGTTTGTTTGTTTGTTTTGGGTTTTGTTTTTTGTTTTTTTTAACCAGAGAAGTAAACAGATTTTCCTTGGTGTCTCCACAGAGCATCAAACATCTCTTTCTCATCATTAAAACACAGGGGGAAAATAAGTGATGGGTCTAATGTAGGAGCCCACAGTCAGAGTCCATAGCTGCAAAATCATTCACTTTTGTCTCTGCGCATCAGGAACTTTTGAACCCCCCATGACAACCGACAAATGACAACCATGACGTTTACATACAAGCTGCAAATACTACAGCCTACCCTGGCATGTGTATTTGAAAACAGAGCGGAGAGAAATACGGCAGAAACACAGAGGCAGCCATCTTGCATTGGGCTTGTTTTGGTAAACAGAGGGGGCTGGCTACTAGCTGTTGCAGCTTCAGAACTGAGGCTTAAACGAACAAATTTGATCAAAAGCTGAATATCAACCTTTACAGTCACATTTTTCACGTGACGTCATGCCATTGTGGGAACGCCCCCCTGGAGGGCAAAAGACGCTACTTTCTCTGCCTGTCCGCTGCCCGCCTGCTACTTTCTTTTTTCTTTTTTACTAGTTTTGGCTTAACTTTTAGCAAAATGCCGGATAGTTGCTGTGTAATTGGCTGCACAAACCAACGAGGAGACAAGCCTGGGCTGTACTTTTACAAAATCCCGTCTGAGAAAGAAAACCCAGAGAGGAGGAGATTGTGGATATGTGCCTTAAGATGTGCCTCCGTCCCTGGGGACGGCAAAGAATGGCAACCATCGAAGTACACACGTCTTTGTAGCGAACATTTCATCAAAGGTAAGGTTTGTTCACAGCTGCTAGCAAAGCGTAGAGTATGGCACCTACATGTGAACGCACTTCCCCCAAACCTGCCATACAGGTGCAGTGGCCAAATCGCACCAATCCCTCTTTCTCTACAGCAACCCCAGCTGTCAACAGTGAGTCATTTAAACTGTAGGAGTGGTTTACCTGACATTTAAGAGGGAGAGCGTTTTGATCGGATTTATAAGGGACCGTGTCAGCCTAACCAAAATATTCATGCATTGTCACTACTGCCCTAGAATGCTCACTGAAGAAGTGAACCGACACTAACGACCCAAATCAACTTTAACTAACGCTAGCACTCACCTTTGCTTTGACAATGAAGAATTTCTTGTCCTGCACCTCCCAAACGGCAGCATTATTGACCCATCCAGCTTGAAAATACTAGTAACTGTCCGTACTTTTGTATGCTGTCATCCTGGCGGTAGTGTAAGAGGAGGCATTCTCCACAAGATAAATGTAAACATGGCCGGCATGGACTTCGCTGTTTTTAAAGGCTGAAATACGGCGGCGGGTGCCGTGTATGGGTCGCAAGTGCCCAAAACTTGCAGTTTAATCTTATTTCTTGTGTTTTTCTTCTTTAGAGAGATGATCTAAATATTCGTGTCTTGAAACCGTTTGATAATGGACAGGTTTGCGTTGTTGTTCTCCGGCGTTTCCAGTGTTAGCCGCCATCTTGGACCCGGTTTTTTGCCCTCCAGGGGTCAGCGCGAGTCACGTGACTGAAAACTATGACTAGTTCTGTGCATACAGCAGCGTATTCCAGACTGGGGCCAGGGACCATTAGTGCTGTGGTTAGTGGTGGGTTTTGCTATTGCTACATAGCCAACAGCTATTTCCTTGCTGTGCTCACAAAAGTTTGTGTAATGTTTTGTTCCAAACTGGTAATTAACGTTGGCTAAAATAGTAAAACTCACTAATAAGCTCTTTAAATATGCACATATATACATATGCAAAATACGATGGGACATCACACCTGGTCCGCCTTTACAGGTATCCCACCCTACACTGTCTGTGGGCCAGCGACCATTCTCGCCTTTCCTTTTTCCCTCAAGACACCACCTTTGCCCCATGACTCCACTGGGCAGGAGAGTTGGTTGGATACAACAGGTCTTCAGGTGGGCACCCCCCTTCACTGGTGTGTCGTTGATTTAAGCCCACAACACCTCGGGGGGGGGGGCTCGAAAGCAGCTCCAGCGGCCTGGATCTGCCCCCACTGACCACCACCCAACTCTAAGCCGTCCCTTCAGGTGGTTGGCTTTGCCACCGCGTCTCCCGCTGCATCCACATCCACTGGGATGCTGTTTCAGCCTGCTTGATGACATTGTCTACCTCTCAGCCGCTTTCTTGCCCCCTCTTCAATCCCAAAAAGCCCAAAGGCTCTCCAGAGTGACTGCCCAGCATAACCCCTACAGCCGACCTCCATGGGTAGGATCCAGGCCTTTCTTCCATTTTGCTGGCTCATGAAGATCAGAGCTTGATATTTCTTTAGCTTGCGTTCATGTGCCTCCTCCAACCTCTCTTCCCAGGGTACTCTATATGAGATTTTTTCTTTCACCTTTTTACCATGTCAGTGTCTTCAAAATACAAAATAAAGGTTAGCAGGTTTTTTGCTCACCGAATATACAGACCATATTATAAGAACTAAAAAATATTCATCAATTAATATAACGAAAAGTGATGAGTACTCTTAGAATTGAAAAAAAAAATCCCTTTTCAAGCCTCAGTCAGTGGAAACCAGAATTTGTTTCCCTCTCAAAAAATTTGCAAATGATTATTATGAAATAGCAGTTAATTGAAAAAGTATGTATCTACAAACAAACTTTCTAATATTACCCTATGTGTGTATACCTCATGACAGCACATGGCTCTGAATGCTGTCAGTTCAGGTACTGGCAATCCCCTTGAGTGAAGTCTCAAACATCTGGAATTCTTCAGAAATGAAGTAATCAAAGTTGACGTCAAGCTGGTCTATAAAGTTTGTTCCCAAGAGCCAGCAATCTGGCTCGACATCGGTATGAAGTGTAAAGAAACATTTTTATTAAGAAATTGCAGTGACTTGTGGCTCATAGAGCAGCAGAATGTAGCAGACAGCTGCTGCCAACAGACCTGACTTATAAGTGCTGTCACTGCCATCTGGCTATGACCAGTGAAGGTGAGGTGATCTAATATGTGAACATGAAAGCTCAACCTCAATGTTTAACAAGTTAAGGATCAAACTGACTCTAGCTGCCTACTAAAGAATACCTGATGCCTAGAAAAACCAGATTCTCATCTTCCAGGACACATAAACAAAGTCATGCTTTTCCAGATAATCAAAGTGATTACATGTATGTGTAATATAACACATAAAGCTTGATTCCCCTGTGCCTCCAAGGCACCCTGCTGATTGATGTTGGCAGAAGATGGCAACGCCACTGGGTGACTCTTGGGATGAGAGCGAGAGACACCACCTACTGTCAAGTTGTAAACCAGCTCAATAGTCCACCGAGCACTGACAGTCACCACAGCTGTACATTTTACGCTACCTGAAGCCCAATAATTAGCATTTCTTTTTGAGCAATGGAAAAAAGTAACAAATAGAACATGAACCCCCACAGATTTACCTTACACGCACAAGGACACACCACACACACATATATTACAGTACTCGGCACATTCATAGAAATATTCAGTTTATTTATTGTTTTTTTTTTGTAAGCTTGAGCTCAGGATGAAATTAATTGTGCAGGTTTTGTATTAATTTGTGTCACTGTTTCACTTGTCAGCTTGAAGTTGACAAGAGGAGCCATATTTTTGTTATACAGTAGGAATCCAAACATGCTGGTTCTGCCTCATGCTGCTGGCGGATGACACTCAGGGAGAGATCATTCTTGCTCAGTAGGCAGTTTCCTCTCAGTTGAACTAGCCAGCTGTTTGTTTCTCAAAACTTGACTGTTTGACATATGTTGTATCCATGTTGCAGAAAATCACTCCAATAACAAATTACTTTTCCTCAAAATGTATCTGTCCTTGGAATGTGCTGTATTTTGATTGTACATTTTCTGTCTCCTGGTAGAACAACTCTAGAAAGAATATTTAATTTACATTCATCGGATCATCTGGAAGACAATATGATATGGGGGGGATTACTGAATATAATGCAGCCTGTGTTGTGTATTTTGTCGTGGAGACAGACATAGCAAGACAAATCAGCAGGCCTCAGGACAAACCTTGCTGTCACCCGAGATGGACAACCTGGCCGACTGTGTTGACTGATTGTTAGCATTAGCGGCTGTGAGTGTGATTAATATGCCCGTCCCTCACATAGCACTCGGGAAAAAGAGCGGTGTAGCTTAAAACTGAACAGGGTTGGCCACATTTCACGCTTTCAAAGAAGATAATGCATAACCTCAGCGTGGCCGGCTGTATATGGCAGGATGGATGGATTGAGTTCAGAAACCAGGTGCTGTTGCATTAATTCTTCCATCCTAAATCAGAGCGAGGATGTGCTGGCCTAATGAGCTTGTTGTGTGGGATGCTGCGAGTGCTGCTGAGACGCTGTGAGAACACACTGCACTCCAGCTTAGTGAATTTGAGACTGCCCTAATTGCTGTATTGTGATGGTGATTTTCTTCTTCTGCATCTGAAGCAGCCCCTTAGCATCTGCTTGTTTGCCTGGGCCTCCTGTCTGCGGCGGTCATAGCACTCCCTCTGCTTCCTCACTCTGGAGCCTGTAGCATTCACCAAACATTTGGGCTCTAATTTGAGAAGATTAGGTCCCCATGCTGATAAGTCAAACATTGCATCACTGTGATATGAAAGGGTGTCACTATGCTCTGGCACAGCTGACAAAAGGATGGGCATGTTTGCAGAATTAGTATCAAAATAAGCATGATTGCTGGCTGGCCCTGTTTCCTTAGGAGAAAGGTTAACGTTATAATGTTTTATATATATGTATATACACACACACACACACACACACACACACACACTGTATGTGTACATGTCATTCATTCATCTTCTACCGTTAATCCGTTTCCGGTTTGCAGGGTGCTGCCAATCCCAGCTCAAATTGGGTGAGGGGTACACCCTGGACAGGTCACCAGTTCATCACAGGGCCAACACACGGAGACAGACAGGGTCCAACAACCACTCACACTCAGACCTACGGACAATTTAGAGTCCCCAATTAACCTAAACATGCATGTCTTTGGACAGTGGGAGGAAACAGGAATACCCGGAGAAAACCCACACAGGCACAGGGAGAACATGCAAACTGCACAAAGAAAGGCCCCAGGCCGGGGAAAAAAAACCATGACCTTCTTATTCTGGGGCAACAGCGCTAAGCACTATGCCGCCGTGCTGCCTGTGTGTGTGTGTGTGTGTGTGTGTATATGTGTATGTATGTATGTGTGTGTGTGTGTTTGTGTGTATATATATATACACACACACACAATCTTGTAGACCAGGGCTAAAATTACCAGAGCCAACATGTTGGACTGATGCCTTACAACGTGCTTTAACAGGCACCCACATTCATGTCTTTCTATTATTAAGTTGTTGGGGGGGTTTTTTTATGCCGCAGTAGTATGACTGCTTAGAATACCAAGTCAAACGTGTAAAAATACCACATCCAGTCAGTCTCACACTCAGTGGTAGACATGACATGATAAAATGCCACCATCAGTTTTCCATTTTTGTACATGTGAAGGCTGTAAGATGGCTAAGCGATTAACCATGCTGCTCACTCAACATCTGTAAGAGGTACATCTGTGCAGCAGAGATCCATGGCTCGGGCACTCCCTCTGTGCCCCCATGGAAAAAGAGGCCTGCCAGAATGAGGAATGATGGCTAAGGCCCTGATTATTAGGATTAATTGTCTTTTAGTCATGCAATGGAGCAGGAGTGCCAGGGTAAAGCAAGGTGGAAATAATGAGGGCCAGCCAGCAGTCGTCATGTTTTCTTTCTGAGCACCATTTACAAAACACTTCCTATAAGCCACTTCACTCTATCAACACTATTTAGATTGGTGATAAGCATGAAGTCATAATAAAATGTCAACTGGGATGGGAGATGAGCGGACACTCTGCTCACTTGTTTTAAATAAGTAATAATACTGGTGCTGTGTGGCCTGTGAAAACACACCTGCCAGGTTAGAGCTGTCTTACATCATTTGCCTATTGTTAATCTTGACCTCATAATTCTTTAGTCATGATCTTTAAGTTTCACTAAAAACGTGTTATATCTGCTTGATAGTTTTGCACAAAAAGTTGTAGCTTTGCCTCAAGTTTAAGTTGATGGCAAAACCAAAAAACAATTCACAAGTAGCACATTAAGATTTCTTAGGTTTTTAGAAAAAAATTACTGTTACATAATCAAATTTTTTCCCAAGTACTTAAATTTATGATCTTAACAGACAGCTTCACCTAATTATTTGTTTTTCTTGTTTGCATCAATTCTTTGGATATCTTAGGGGCGTTGTTTTTTTAAGTTAGACAGCTGCAGTGTTTTCCTAAAGTTGCTTTGTGTCCTCAAAGTGAGCAAGAATTGATTTCCAGGAAAGTTGCACATAAATGCTTTTCCACTAACTAAACGTCTAAACAGCTGTCACTTCCCTGCATATTCATTCATCATTATTAGATAATAAGTGGGGAATAGCCCCTGAAAACCTCTATTACCTTTATGTACTCTGCAAAAGTGTGCCACAGATAACAGATGAGGCTGGACTTGATGTAAAATTAAATTACTTTTTTCATATTGGGCACAATTAATGGGTTTTAGAAGCTGCGAGGCTCAGTGCATTTAGGGATGTGTCCTATCAACTCGTCCTGGGGATTAACCTATCTACTTTGCATTGGCCTCTGACTGCATGCAAGCAATGCTAATCTGTGCAAAACCAGACAAGCCCCCTTCAATAACTTTCAAAAACTTCTGCATTGATGATGGAATATCTGTCAGCTGGATGTCATTAACTTTGTAAATGATTAAGCATGCATTTACAACGTCTTGTCAAATGGAAGTTTGAGCTGTCAGGTTGATCACAGCAGCATTTTCTTGTACAAAAACTTGCAGAGCCTGTTTTTACTACCTCATGAAGCGAAGTTAAGTAATGGTCAGTGAAATTATTAAATCAATTTCATGATTGACTTTGTATGTTTTTTGTGTTATTTGTTGAGTTATCTTGACTCTAACTGTTACTACAAAGCCCTGTGTTTTTTCACACACACAGTAACAGCCTGCATACAGGTAACGTTGGCTCTGTGACCTCCTGGAACTTATGGGATTATATATTGTACTTTTTTTTTGCTTTCATATAGTTGTCACTAGCAATCAGAATACTGCAGAGTCAAAACTAGCATCCCTGTTGCCTTAACTGCGACAATACAGCAGCTGAATAAAAGTCATAGAAGAAATGCCATTGATTGTGGAATTCCCTTCCAAATCTTGCATAGCCTTGGGTGAAAACAAGGAGCAACAACACAGAGGTACAGTACAGCACAATGGAGGCACTCAACATGAACTAATCAGTGTGTTGGGAATATATAAGTCTCTTTGACTTTCAAGGCATTCAAGGGATGGAAAGTGTTTCCAAGTTGTTTGTCATCTAAACAAATCTTCCCTGCAGCATAGCTTCGTACTTCCAATAATACTGACTGGTTCAAATGCCAAATTATGCTTTGCTCTGACATATTGCCCACACCATGTGGTGTATACGTGTGTTTGTATATGTCTCTGCGTGTGCACGTCACTATTTGTGTCTCAAATGACGGCGTGTGAGAGAGTTTATGTGTATGCGTGCCCGCTGTTTGCATGTACTCTGTGTGTACGTGTTGGTGGAGGTGGCTGGTGGCGGTGTACCAACTAGTCACGGACCTGGAGTATTAGATTTACCATTTCAAAGATGCCTGTGTTTCTAAACTTTACACACACACACACACACACACACACACACACACACACACTCATACAATCACCCACCCACACTCTGCTTCCCCAGCTTGTCAACGTGCAACGTGGGCTGTGGAGGCTTGTGCGAACAGATGGGAGGAACCAGCATAAAATAAAGTTAAACTAGAACAGAATGACTATGCAAGTGGCGTGGCCGCCCTTTGTTTGCTAGGAAGGTGATCCTCAGCAGCTGGGGATGATGGAACGCATGATTAAAATTACCAGAGGGAATGATTAATATCTCCTTAAAGCACACACTTCCAGCATATCAATCATCTCATTACACTGGAAAAGTTAATTGTGTGAGGGGAGGGTTGGGGCCCCTGAACCATGAAAAAGTAGCCCACCCCTCGACATGTTTACTTACACAACAGAACAGACCCAAGAACTCCACGTAAACTGTTCTGTGTATTGAGAGTTTCAACTGCTTCCTCTGAAACAGGCCAAGCTCAGCAGGGGACATTGTGTTTAACAGTTACTGCAATTATTACCTACTGACAAAACTGTAAAAAGAACTGACCTATGTGGTTTGGCAATACAAAAATTTAGAGGAGCCATTACATTTTGAGAAAGTTCAGCAAGTTCTGCAATGCATCATGTGAATGTCTTAGACCTCATCTGCATAACATCAATGAAAATGGCTGACTACCACATCTCAGCAAAATATTTTGTTATATCCCAAATATCATAAATGGCAAGGTTATGAACTGTTGGGTTGTTTAAGTGAATTGAGATACATTTCTTGGCAGCCATGGTTTCCTGCAAGGGTCATATAATTAAAGGTTTCAACTTTCATGGGCTGCTGTATCTTCAAGTCCTGCTTGTGTGTGTGTGTGTGTGTGTTTGTGTGTACAAGTACCACGTACAGAAAATGAGTACAGCTGAATATTATGTGAATCCTAAACAATGGCAAAAAGAGAGAAAAAAATAAAGCTGCATTCACAGGGAGTTGAAGGGAGGTAAGGATTCCTCTGCCTACGGTGGCCCGGCTTGCCCTTGCCTTGCCTTCCTTTCCCCTAGTTGCCAGTGTGTCCTACTCTTTGCCCTCTCTGCTCCGCTGCGCTCAGTCCCGTCCCCCCCTCCTACCTCTCCCTGCGTGCCTACGCTGCCTGAGCCAGCTGCTCCCACTTCATCTTCAGCAGCGTCACCAGGCGGGGTATTAATCATGTTTTTCGAGGGGGACACTCTGCTATTTATCTCTCTGACACCTCCAGCATTCAGAGGCCCATTGCTGGGCACAGCCCATTGAGTAGTAAGATTACACATTACTTCGCTCCATTGCTTCTCCCTGCCCTCTCCATTGACTAGCTGTTCAACGGTGGCATCAAGCTCGCACGATCGGACATAATTTATGCCCTACATGTATAAAAAACACCACCTTGTTTCTCTGTTCTCAGCCTTTATACTTCAATTTGGCTAATATGCAGCAGGTATACATTTAACAGCAAACATCTATTGGACTATATAAACACCAAATATAGTTAGTGTTGGCGTATTATGACATTAGAACACTAGTGAGGTAAATATTGTGACAGGACTTTCCATAACTAGTTTTCTGATCCACGTTTCATGTGTCATAGCATGTGTGCTTCCTTTTAAAAAGACTTGGCAGCATTTTTTCACGGACTAGAATTGCTCCAAAATGAGGACAGCTAATATTTCTCTATATCATACAGAAGGTGTCTACTTTCACTCAGTTATGCACTCACCCAGTATTCAGTTTTCAAAGAGTCAGTGGAAATGGTTGCATCTATGAAATCCAATTAGATGTGTTGACCATTTACTTTTTCAGATCCACTGCATGTTTAGGTGCTTTTACAATAACTCCAGTGTAGCTCATGCCACAGATTCAAAATCTCATTCCAATCCTTGTGCCTCTGAGTGGGGGATGAATTGCAGGACTGAATGCATCACCGTTCTTGTGGTATTTTGGGTCAGTTACAGTTAAATGTATGAGAGCCCTCAGACTAAAGTAATCTACTACCTCTGCCATTGGAAGTTTCTCAAACAACTGAATTATAACGAGGATGAAAAAGCTGTCTTAGAGAAACAGGAAGCAGTAATGTTGGCTGATGGCCAGTCTAATGGGCTGATGGGAATGCTGAATGAATGAGTGATTCTCCAGGGATCCCCTCCGCTTTTGGTAGAGTTCTGAATTGAGAGTGTCAGCTAACTCCTCCTCTGCTGAAAATGGAGGGTAAAAGTGCATTGAAATCCTGCCAAATAGTAAATCAAATATGTGTACAAAAAGGAAGTGAACATTTTTAGAACAATAGAGTTAAGTACACCCTCAACCTCCTGCCTGCCCCCACCCCCTTTAGTTGTCTGTCTGTACCATTTTCTCTTTCTTTCATACACACAGTAATAATCCACATACAAAGCAAGTTAGGAGTCATTTATGGTAATTTTGGGTATGAGCTGTTTTTGCACTATATTCCATGGTACAGGTGTGAGTCTTTCTACTTCTTCCTGCACTTTCTTCCACATATTGTTCAATGGTCAGCAGGGATCCCTGAGGGACATCTTCACTGACTTTAAACCTGACTCCTATCGAACGGTGGGAGGAAACTGACTTTGGTCACACTGTCCACTGGATTATGTAATGTAGGTCATTTGGAAGACAGCCGCGATCCAGTCCAGATAATCTCCACAATATTTCTGAGTAGTAGGTGTGAAAGAGCACAGGCCTCTCCAACAGCCAAAAATCATTTTGTTATCCTGATAGCTTTCTGTTTAAACTATTTTATGAGGGAAATTGTAAACCTCTCACCAAAAGAAATTTTGACTGAAAAATTGCAGTTTGTAAATTTTCTTACCTCAGTGAGGAGAATCTGCCCCATTTACAAATTGCACTGTTTTGACTGCGCTGACTTGCACAGAGCAAGAGAGTCAATAATGATGAAAAAGTTTATTACATGTGTAATTTTTAACTAACTTTCCAATTAGTGACCAACCATGCCACACTCCCACATATTTTTGATGATGAGCAAATTGATTTCACAGCACCAGTTTAAGGGTAATTAGGCCAAGCATTACGATTTTGGATTTAGAGAGGTCCCTTGATTCAATAAAAACTGTAAATATTTCTACATACATTATGAGTAAATTTTTTTTTTTGCAAATATATCAGGTGTATTTGAAAGTGTTTTTCTCTCCTTAAATGCATGCTGTGTTGCTCACACTCAATCGTGATCATGAAGTTGTCCTTAAATTTTAGATTTACATCTTCCAGAAATAAAGTAACATAACGTAAGAATTACAATGAATACAGTGAATGAAATATTGTTAATCATTTAATTGTTTCTGCTTTTCCTTCCTTTGTTCAAATTCAGTTCCTCTTGCTCACTGAAGTGAAAAATTAGAAACATTCAGTGTCTGGAACAGCTTGTACGTGAAACCCACTCCCACACCCCAGACGTTTTGGACAAGTAGAGCCATCGCCCTCTTCAAGTCCCTGCAGCTCAAAGTCCAAGCATCTGCTAATATGAGACAGGAAATGGCAGCAAAGAGGCTTAATGGCCAATATCTGCCTACTCTGTCTCCGAGAGGTTCTCTACAGGACTACAAGGAGTGTGTGTTAGTGCAGGAAGGACAGAGGTGCTGTTTCTTCAGGTGTGTTTTAGCAGGCGGAAATATTTAATAAAGTACTGATATATGACATCACCATTCAATACATCTAAAGATTGAAGGTGGCTGCCAAATTAAGATTTATCTGTGACAGACAGAGCGTATATCCTTTGTCTGTGTCTGAGTGCCTATGTGTGGTTTCCACTCACCAGGTATTTTGGTTGTACCTGTCATGTATTAGTATAAGGCAAGGGTTTTGAAATGTTAACCATCAGTCAGTATGTCACTGGTTCTGAGACTGTTGGCTTCTGTATAGACGATGGCTCTCAGATGAAAGCTCTGGACTCTCCTCAAAAACCCCGGGAATGGAGCAGGGTGTATAGCTAGCGGTGATAACAAGAATTTGGCTTCAAATGGGGCGAACATCAAATACTTGTGTGTGTGTGTGTGTGTGTGTGTGTGTTTGTGTCCTTTGTGTGCGTATTTTTGTGCAGGTTTGTATGTCTGAACATGGCCGTATATCCATATACACGGTGTAGATATATGTTTTTATCCATCATTATATCCCAGGACTGAATGTGTGTGTGTGTGTTTGTGTGTGAGCAAAACCCTCCCATTTCAGCTGTAATGACACAGTATGTTCTGGCTGAGGCCACAGGATTTGGACATATGTTCACCTTTCTTCTGATGAACAGAAATTGAGACCAGAAGAAAGGGGACAACATTTGGACCAGAGAATCACCAAAGGGAATAAGATGAAAAGGGAAAGACTAGATGGCTAGTGAAACCCTGTCATGACCAGCAGAGTGGTCCATTCATCTGCTCTAATTCAGGGCATTAGTGCTTCACAGGATCAACATTGTCAAGGCTAAGAACAAGAATTGTTATAGACTTCACTACTGCAGATTCTTTCATGTGTCGTGCATCATTTTTTTATGCAGTAAATTTTGTAACAGTGTGTGATAGTAGGGTCATTGTGGTGGCATCAAAGTGGAGGGTGACAGTTAAAGAGGGAAGATATGAAAATACTTTCGGGTACACAAAACTTGATTTTGACATAGTTTTTTCAGTATGCTGAGAAAGCATCTTTTGTAAACATGCTGTGACCTTAAGAGTTATAGGAGTAATAATTAAGTGTTAGCATGATTAATCACCCTATCTGCTATTTGATTCCTGGAGGACTGGATTTTCCATCTCCAAATTTTCTATTGATTCTGATCAGTCTGTGTAAAGTTGTGGCTTGACCTTTCTTTACAATTCTCCTGCTTGGGTCTCCCTCAGCATCTGTGTCTCTCAGCACTAGAACGGCTCATTAATGGTTTTATTGCTATGTCTTGTGTTTGGAGCTATGATTGATTGCTGAAAATTGGAAATGCTCTATGCTGTGTTTGTTTTGTTAAAAAAATTGCACAGTATTTATTACAAAGGTCAGATTGCCTTTATCTAAGAATATATGATCTCAATCTAGCTTAGAAACAATTTCACTCTGACATGTCTTTATGTTTTTTTTCTGCTGCTATAGATAGTGTTCAACTGCAATATACAGAGCTTTAGAAATGGTAATGGGTTTTTTTTTTGTTGTTTTTTTTTTCCAGGAATCCCAACAGAGGTGGTGTTCAAACATCTACTTCGATCATAGCTTGGTGTCATTTCACTTTGTAATCAGCTCGCAAATTCTAATTAAAATGTCATATTTCATATTTTGCATATCCTTTTTAATAACGGCGCTATTTGATTATTTTTCTGTTATGGCATTTGTATGGATGGGATCAATAGCTCATTATCAGCACGCAAAATGTGTGTCAGGGCTTGTAAGCATCCAGTTTGAGTTTAAAAAATACATGAAGCACTGTGAACAAATTAAGTTTTAATTTCCATAGTCAGCCAAACTTGTAAAGACAAAGTTAATCTCTATATATATTTAGATAGATAGGTAGATTCACAATATGAAAATCCAAATGTAACATTGATGTCATATTATACATATATTTGTTTGGAGTAATTTTACAAGCGATTTATGTATTTATGTTCGAAACATTTGAAATGAAAAGAACTAAAAAATTGAAGTTTTGCACAAACATTATGTACTATTTATAGACCATAGAAATTCTAACACGTAGTTGGTGAGGTACTGTAGCCATAAGAAATGCCCTCTAAATGAAAACTCTAAACATCAAGCATCATAATATACAGTATTTTAAAGACCAGGTACCGCTGAAAGGTGTATTTTGATTGTTTATGGTTTAGAATGTAACATTACAATGAGCTTGTATTTACTAAATAGTACTTATCTGTTTCATAGCATGAACATGTTTAGTGTTTAAATCATGTGCAGATATAAAAGTAAAGGAAAAACACCTGCCCCAGGTCTGAAGAAAATTATGAAACTAGGTTTAAACCATTTTTAATATGATCACACACTAGTATATAATTAATTGAATTATTTGAAGTAAGTGCATCTGCTGCAGTAATCAGTATAGCTGAAGTGTTGCATGCTTAATGAGTTGTTCATTAATGGCTCTGAAAAATACTGTCACGCATTACTTCAGATCTTGTATTTTCATATTTAGTTAGTGTCCATTTACTTTAATTATATTGAAATGGGATTAAAAATGTGTCTGTATCTGCTGGTGTGTTTGCACCACTATACTTCATCTATAATGTATCGGTCAAACTTGCGAGAGGATTATTATAGTGTGACAGTGTGACAGCCCTTTGGTCTTGTGTTTCACTGTAGTAAATGAGTTCTTATTTTCATGATTCACAGGACTTTGAAGCCTCAAAGTATCATCAGTGTTGTGAAATGACAAAGCTACACATGCTCTAAATTACAGGCCATTCATTTGAACTTCACTGATGAAATAGGATTTCCAAGCTTGCTGTACGTGTGGATTCGAAAAGAAGAAAATCATTGATCCTCTAATGCTGTCCCAAAGGCTCCAGTCGTGGGGTAAAATAAAGAAGCCCTTAAACTCTCCGATTGCCAATAATGAGCCATCATTACCCAAATTACAGCAAGCACTGATTGGGTTTAAAGTAATGAAGAAAACAACATGATCAATCATCATCAAGGCCTGGCGTCGTCATGTCAAAGCTCAGGCCTTGTGCTGTGAGTGGCAGGGCAGCACTCCATCTACACAGGCCAGGACTGGGCCATGTCCTTGGGGCAACCATGGTACTCATACTGTACTATGATTATTATAGGGATTGTCCAGTGTAGGCTTATTGTATGGGCGCTGCTCTCCAGATGCTGACTTTTGTCTGTCTTTTGGCAATCGTTTCCACCAGACATGAAATTTGTAAAGAGCTGCGTATAATAGTTACTTTTCATAATCTCTACTAAAGATGGCTTGTCAAGCACCCACAAGCTCTATTATCATTTTAATACCCTTCTTGGACTTATTTCACCAGGGTGCTGACAGAATGGTTTTGCGAGTAAGACGTCATATAGAAAAGAAAATAATTTTCTCCTGGTTCATCACAGATTGCTCAATTAAGATAAGAAAGAACAAGTCTGTGCCGAATTATGAGGAATATGCAAATGAAAGGGAACTCCAGGCAGCATGGAGAAGTATTATTTGCCTAATCGGGTTATTGTTAATAACTTGTTTAATGCTAATCGCTTTACTAAATTAAATAGTCGACTCACTCAGCTATCATAGCATTGTTGTAGGTCTACAGTATATAATATACAGTTTGCCATATGTCCACTCTGTCGACTCATCTTCTCCCACTTATTTGCCATTCAACAGTTCAACCAGCCTGCCTGCCCTCAATCTCCAATAGGAGATGCACAAGGCACAAAGCAAAGTTTTATTGCTGATCCAATCCCTGTTTAGATTCAGCGTGCATGAAAGCTCCTAAAGTTGCCTACCATCAATAATGAGGTCTCATTTACACAAATTACTCTGAACGCTGATTAGGTATTATCTAACAGCCAGGGCCAACTCGATCAATCATCATCAGCCTTTGGAGCGTCAATGGACATCGAAAGGTTAACCCAGATCTTGGAGGCCCTGCCAGTGTCAGCAGAATCAGAGTGGGAGGCCTCTATGCTGTCGATAGAGCAGCCAGACAATTAGGTAATGATTAAAATAGCGGCACCTGGGACTCAATAAGAAAATGAGCCATCCCGGCATAATTTGAGAATGATTTGTTTACCAATCCATATAGCTGTAGACGAAAGTCACTGAAGTGCAATGTATTAAATGTACAAAGTCCTTTCTTTGTCCTGATAAACTTTTCTAAGTATAATGTATGGACCACTGTATATTTGAACAAGGTAAAAGTTAAAACCAGAGTCTGGAGTAAAAAGGTCCACTCTAATTGTGCTCATTGTGCGTCTAGTAAATGACTTCTTTTTGTGGTATTTTCTATCTGCCAATTGATAAAAATCACCATCATCAGAAAGATGGTGTGCAGTGATACGTATCTTTAGCAGACTCAATGGCCTCAAGTTAAAAGAGATGCATGTTTTAGAAAACATGCAATGAGGTCAAAAGGGAAAAAAAATTAATAATACAAGTTTTAATAGAACAACTTTCAAATATATTTGAAGTGTATTTGCCTGTTGAGTTTCATAGTCCAGTTGTTGTTTATTCTGACTCATATTCACTTGAATCAAAGCATTACTGTTGCTGTCGATATTGTCACTCATCCAGAAACCTGATTCAAGAGATGCATCAAAACAAAACATGCTGCACAAGACATCCTAAAATATAGAAGAGCACAGTAGTAATAGAAGAGACCAGCTTAGGTAATGTCATTTAGACCATCATCTTTCCACTTTAATACTTTTTCTTAGTCCGGTGCTTTATGTGTATAAAATGTGTTCAGTGTGCTTCCTACTATTTATGTGACCATAATTTTTGATAGATTTTTTTTAGAAAAACAGTCTCAAATGAGATCTTTGAAAAATAGTATAACACAAAAAAAGGTCAAACAAGGATCCAAAAAAGTATTATGGCAAGAAGAAATTCTTCTGTACTAACAGCAATGGGCCCATTCATTTCTGAAACCTTGAATCTGAGACATTATTACATCACGTGATTTCAGTATGAAAATCAATAATACTTTTTTTGATTTTTTTTATGTTGATTCTTTTAAACCCACAATTTTTAAAGAATGGAAAGAGCCACACAATGAAAGTCCAAATTGCAAATTCAGCCACAACATCATTCATGGGAGAGATGAGAATTAAAAAGTTGAAGAAAAACTCTTTTCCTCTTTTGATGTGAATGTTAGAAAAAAATAAAATAAAACAATTTCTAACAGTAGTGTGGAGATGAATATGTGGCTGACAGTAAGGATGGATCAGCTGCTTGTGATCTAGGAATATGCACTAAAAATGTCAGTCAGACTTTCTGCAACTGCATATTAACATTCCAAGCACCCAAGATGATGTGGACGCAAAATAGTCCATATACAGACCGCATGGCTAATTCCTGCTCATATGCGGGCTTCAAAGCATTACTCTATCCTCTCAGGCCTCTTAGCCTTCACTTGTGCACTTCAGCTGAGCAGGAGATATAGCAAAACATTCGCAAAATTTTCTCTGCGGTAACTTATCTGCCACTGCATGCGAGAGTAATTCCCTCAAGACACGAGTGGCAATGTAACATATGAGATACTGTATATAAGCTTTTCCAGAGGGCTTTGGATTTACTACAATATATTCCTCACATTGTCTCGAGCATTGCAGTCTTCTCTCAGTAAATAAGTACAGTAAATTAACGGTTGGTTTTTTTTTTGTTTTTTTTTTACTAATTACTGCAATTCAATACAACAACTATTTTTAAAAGTTTAGATGATGTCTCATATTTTGACTCCATGTTTTGTTTTTCCTTCGTCGATAACGGTTAGTCCTTGACAAAAGGGACAGAAGAGCCATGCTGCAGTTTTTTATTAAATCCCTTTCTGTCAAATTTCATCATTGTTTGACTAGCATTCAGTGCGGGACAGTATAAGATGATCATCGTTTGAAAATATGACCTCTAATTTTAGAAAGTGTTTGTACGACATTTCAACAGAACAGATGGAAAATGAGAGTAAATCATCAAGGGAGTGGTACCTCGATCAGGAAGAATGTCATTAACCTATTTATATTATTCACTGACTCTATATTATGACTTAAGAAAAGAGCAGGGAACAATGATTTGTCAGTAGTTTCATGTTTTGTCTTCAGCTCCAAACATTCTGTATCACTGGACATATTACACTGTTTGACATTATCTGGACAAGTAGGATTTGCCACGAGGAGTATCATGACACAAAGCCAAAATTCAATACCATGCTACTCATTGCATACTTTTTATTCAGCACCACTTGGTATCTACCTCAAGCCAAATATTTGCTCATTTGAAAACCTTGTTACCCAAATCAGCTGGTGGCCCTCAGTGGCTATCCATCCCATAAGGGGTGAGTGCCAGAGCATGCTGTGTGCATCCACTAATACAAATGAACTTCTTCAGAAACGTCTGACACTTACAGCGGTGAACAAACAGTGCAGCCTCTTTATGTAATGGGTAGCAGTGGGGCACAGCAAAGAAATGATGAGACATGAAGGGCCATTGCCTCCAGATAGAGGCGAGCGCTATCGGGCCACTAGGATTAACACGTGTCCCCCACAGCCAAGTCACATACGTTCCCCGCTCGCTGCCAAACAAGTAAGGTTACAAGTGCTATTACTCTCACCTTTCAGAAGGGGTTTTGGATAGAGAGATCATTAAATTAACCGCAGGGCACTGCATTTGCGACCAGAAGTACATAAGCCACTCGAGGGTGGTGGCCTACACTCTGTGTTTCTTGAGATGCATGTATAGCTGTCCTCAGAGAGCCAGTACGACACCAGGGTGAGCCTGGGTCTGTAATGGTGTTAGCCTTTTGATCATTATGTGCTCAACACAGTAGATCTTTATTATTGAGGCTATTTCTCACTAAATTCACTTAGTTGAACATATTTTTCCATGACCCAGTTCAATGTCTGGTACTTTACATTGACTTGACTGGGAGCTCTTTACTCTGTAAGGACGCTGAAAGGTAATGAAGGAGTGCCTCAAAGAATTTTTTTCAGCCGTCAGTCTTGAGCCTTTCAAAGAAGACGTGATTGACAACATCCTATCAGTGTAAGTGTGCGGTGTATTATCATAGTTGTCCATCCTGTCTAACAGGAGAGGATGTCCCTGTCTTCAGACGATGCTTTTCATGAAGTGGCTCTGCCCGATCATTGTCAATAAATAAATCTGATAATTGTCAGTGCAGACAGCTGTTTGTGACAGCTTTGTTGTCTTGACTCACTGCATCCTGTCATTCTCACAGAGGGAAAAGTGAGTTTTATATACTCTGACTGCCATCCGGGGAGCGGAGACATTTGCACATGAATCAATTGTCAGCATCACTGTACTCTGACAACTCAGTGACAGCTCAAATGCACCAAGAATGTTGTTGTGCACATTTCTTTTGGTAGCATCCAAAGTTTGTGCAGATATTTTTCCCAGTCATGTGATTCAAGGAATCTGGAATATCAAGGTTATATCTATCATTATGAAAACAGAAGTGCAGATATCTTCAGAATTATGGACTCGAGCAGAACAGGAAAGTAGATGAAACATTTTTATTTTTTTTTAAATATCTCCTCTTTCAACAGCTACTTGAAAGTGAGCCTCTCCGATTATGATTGTGGCTCTTGTTGCTCAAGATAACTGCTTGACATTTGCTAAATCAGTCAGTGTCAGTCTTGCATACTCAATTTCCCTCCACTTGAAAGCTCTCTCCAACTTTGGCATTTTGCAGTGTTCTGTCACTCAAACAGAATTTACTATGGATATCGATAAACAGAACTCTGACAGCACAGCAAACAAAAAGCTGGGGTTTATTACAGAAATAACGTTCAGTGTGATCTCTATGAGCAGCTGGACTTGATAGGGATAGTAAAATGAATATGTTATATGCATCAGAATATTGTATTTTACATTCAGCTTGCAATAGTGTGCTTTTTGACTGTGGCACCTAGTGAAAATGAATTTACTTTGAGGATACCTAACTATAGAAATACTGTACTTTTTGCCTTTAGGTGACAGGCTCCCCTTCTGTCAAGAAGACAAGGTACAACCACAGTCTATGGGTACAGCATATTAGATGGCCGATGATCAAATTACATTATCATATCATTATATTATAAGCTACAGGGATTTAAGTGGAGGGCCTTGCTTTGCAGGATGGATTATTTTAACACTTTGAGCTCACCTGATGGCAGAAAAAGCTGATAATTATAGTGACTCCGGGTGGTTGCACCTATTGTAATGCCATTGGCCTACAGTAGGCATCACAAGCCATGGGTTAATAAGATTAGGAAAATTAAGATGACCTCCCATCAACAGGAAGCCACTTACCATGGTAGGCTATGGCACATTGATCCAGGTTGGTGAGAGACACCCTCTCCAGTTGCACTTCATCCTGGACATCTCTTAAATGCTTTGGCAGTGTTAGTGCACTTTGAGTGCTCCTGTTGAAAAGATAATCACTGTGATCAGTGTTCTTTAAGGCTTGACCGGCCACAATAATCTGCTCACTACTACCTAATGGCTCTGAAGTTCCACTGCCCTACAGCTCCAATGCACCCCCTGGCTCACAGCCTGCAAGCTCTGGTGATGATCAATTAAAACGACTTGAACATTTAAAGCCCTGTCAATAAATAGTCCCCTATGACTCAACACTAGTTGCTGAAGTGTGTGGATTTGTCTCATGCACAGAGGCACTTGTTTCCAGTCAATGCACCTCAATGTCATAAACACAACTAATTATTAGACAGCGTCAACCGAAGACATTCATACTGTAGTCGAAGATTGGTTACAGTGTAAAATGTAATGTTGTTTTATAGATATATTTGTGAAATTTTTTTATATGGGCAATTTGGATCATTTAAATATGTCATCCACGAATAAATAAATGTTTTTGTTTCTGTTTTGTTTTTGTTGGAATCTGTTATAGTTTATTCAACCGTGCAAAAAAAAAAAAAAACGTGATGTAGATGAACTAATGGTATATCTTGGTTCAAGTACATAGTGCTGTAACTATGTAAGGGATCACGCTCACAGGTTGGCACACACATATATAATGCATGTATCAACATACACTAAGTCAATGCCTCTGCTGTTCTGTACTGATGTCTCCTCTTTTCCAAAGTAAAGGTTGTATGGTGAAGGCTTTGTCTATTCCTAGAATATACAACAAAATATGTATTGGTTACATATATCATAATCTTTATATCCATACATACAATACGGTATTGTAAAAAGGAGTTTGCACCAAATGAATGACATAGAATGTAAAAAGTCTCAAAATAACGATTGCATCAGTGTTAAGAAAAAAGGAGAAAAAAAATGTATTTGCATGAAGACCGCAAGCTGAAGTCACCCCTCTGTTGTTACAGATGAGATTGAAGTTGAAGCTATAAATGGGCCGGGTAACTCCCTTAAGGGAGCCTCAGTTGACATGTGTTACTAAATCTTATGGAGATGCCATCTGCCACTGTGTTAACTGTTGGGAATGTTGACCTCTGTAGACACTGAAGTCATCCAAAACTGAGCAGAAACACTCACTCACTTGCAGCTATAAGCAAAATGAAAATAGAAATGGTTATATTTCTGTAGAGACAAAATGGTGCAAAACAGATACTATTACTACATTATAGTACATGTCTGTGCATACCTGTAAAGTTGTTTTTTTGTTGGTTTTTTTTTTGCTTGTTTGATTGTTTGGGGTTTTTTGCCTCTTTGGATTAAAAAAAAGTTATTTGCAAGGAACAGAGAGGAAAAGAGCTCTCAACTTCCTTCTTTACAATGCATTTACATTTAATTTGTTTATCTTCTTCTGGGGCCCAAAGTGTTGGGCTGAATATGGTGATGAAGTCCAGACTGTGTAACTGACACCATGGCGTTGGTTGTGGGTGGATACACTTGCCTGGAGCATAGGGTCATGACACTGACGTACCAGGCTCTCTGTCCTTAGCAGTGAGTGACAGGCGGAGGCAGCTCACTGATGCCTTTCACGTGGGAATCACAGCTTGCAGCAATAGTGAAACAAAAACGTCTGTAAGACTTTGTGGGAAAATTCAATTGTGAGTTTTTTGGTCCCTTAATGTTTCTCTTAAAGTAAACTTCTGTCCAAAGTTTATTAGTTCAGATAACATTTTTTGTCCAAAGAAATGAGCAGCTGTGTTTTCAGTCCTGCCCACAGGGTCACTCAATAGACACCAGCTAAAAATAAGTCCTTCTAAAATTTCTAGTTGGAACAATTGTTGTATTTTCAGATGCAGAGACGGTGCTTATTTCACATACAGCACAGTTATTTATTATCAAAGATATTAGTTTTTGTTGTCACTGGGGAGATTGTTGTAATAATGAAGCTAATTTAATGAGCAAATTCTGAATTTATTCTGACAATTATATAGGACAGAAACAAAGCTTCACTTGTTACCTTTTGCTGAAAGGAAAGCTTCAAAGTACATTCTTACCAGCTTTTGACAGTGAAGCTTTGCTGTCTTGAACCGTTGTGCAGCACTAATCAGTTAGCGAGCATTTGGAAGTTCTTCTGACTACTGAGCCATACAATCTGCACACCTCAAAGACACCTTTCCTATGGAACAGTGGGGGGCTGCTCGCCTTACAGTTACTAAGTTCTTCCCTGAGTCTTATGTAGAACTTTGCCGGCTTATTACTCAAGGGGGGGTCTTCACTGTTTCCCTTGCATGTCCCATGGGTGTCTTTTTCAGCTGTAATGAGGCCTCCTGGACCAGAAAGCTCTCTTTAAAACAGGGAGTAATGAGTCCTTGTTGGCAGAGAGAATGGGGATTTGCAGTACTCGGTGGAAAGGGAAGGTCACTGAGAAGAGTTTTATTTTGGGAAACTGTCTTGTTTCTGAACCAAACAAAGCTTAAAGGGAAATACTACAAAATCCTAGTCGAGGAATTGACTATCGTGGTCTAAAGGCAATTCAACATGGGGAAGTTTGACAGTTTACGTCCCGAACCCCTGTCCTGATGGCAAGAACTATTATAGCTGGTAATATGATTTGGAAAGAGCGTTTTCATAAAGTATAGCACCTTTGTGAAATGTATGCATTACCCTGTGTATGTTTTTGAAGTGACCGACCAAAGCCAAACCAAGGGCAAATGTTGCGTGCAAGTGTAACTTCAATCAAGCATGAAACAAAAAGAGAAGGAAAAAAAATTCAATCATGTCTGATATAGCTTTATCCATGTTTTATCCAGCTTTTCAAGGTCACAAATAGGTGAACAAGAATGTGCATATACAGCATAAATTTGTATTTAAAGTGTAATGGAAATTCCAATGAACATTATTCAGAAGCTTTAATTACAATTTTTTTTTTCATTCTTTCTTTTCATTTCTTTTTCCTTTTCCCTGTACATCTTTAGATTGAAGGCAAGGCCACGAACAACCAATGAATCATCTTTCCTTCTTCAACAATCCGTGCTAACTTTAACCTGAAAATGGATTCTCACTCTACATTGACCTTGAGTATGGAAGATTGAGTGCAGCACCTGCTAACCTGGGGTTGGGTGGAGAGGCCAGGCAGCTTCTGCCTGCCTCACGTCATCTCTTTGCACTGGTAATAACAGTTGCACAGGCTGCCACCATGACACACTGATGCATAATTGGCCCTGACAAGGGGGCAAATCATCAACACTGGCTTGATAAGCATTACAGCCAGATGACAGCATACTGAAGTGTATTAGCAACAGTGTGACATATCACATTACCACTGTGAATACAATAAAGGAGATACTAAACACTGTGGCAGCTTCAATGACCGTCCATTTCTTCCTTCTTCTGCTGGGGCATTATGTCCCATTTGCTATAGCTAATTTGTTACACAGAGCTGTCAGCTTAGATGCAATAGATAGATATTATAGGTATTATATACATGGAGATACTGTAGATTAGATCATTTATGGCAGCGTTTTTGCCATTTGTACTGTGACAAAGCCATCTTGTCTTACAAGAGGATAGTTAAATGTTGCATCACATTGTGTGCATTTTACGTCTTATCTTAAATGTTCTTTTTCAGGTTTAAGGGACACTGTTCTGATGGCAGGAGTTTGCACTGACATTTTTAAAATAAAACTGCACATACAGTGCGCAGAATACACCGTGATATGAGATGCTAAAACATAAAGTAACTTTTTATGAGTTGTTCTACAGCTACCACTAAATGTACTTACTCTGATTGGAGCTTTTATGACAGACCTGGGAGGTAGATTTCTGACATGCAGACAGTGGAAAATCCATTTCCCTTAATTGTTTTACCACTTGTACTAAAGGCAGTGCCATGTGTAACAGGAGACTTCAGATACTGGGACAGGTCTTGAACCTGATAACTTGTACATGTTTTATAGCTGTTACATTATAAATTATTTCCACACACTGAGGCCTTGCGGGATCATATTCTCTCAGCTTCAGTTACTGGTAACATCTTTTAATGATATTAACAAATTTGCAGCTCTAGTGTTTCAGCTTTATCTGGGAAATCTTAAACGGCACCATGGTAAATACTTGGTTATGATATTATCAGGCACAGCCCATTGTGAGCTGGGTGGATCATATGGCTATTAAAAGTGAGCCAGCAGTGGTAATAACTAAGATCATAAATGCTTTGTTTCTGCCTAACAGCCTGCCTGCATTTCCTGTTGTAACACTGAGATATTGGCAGGAAAAGCAGGAAAGAACAACCATTTTAATGGTTGCAAAAGCAGATTTTTACTGTTTATTTTTCATAGCTCTATGGTGCTTTGTTAAACTGCTCATTAAACTCATTCTTAACTTCCTTACCCATATTTGATACAGTATTTCTGCTCAGCTTCAACAGTACCATAGCTAATGAGGGAAAAGTATATGCCCAAATTAATGTCTTTTAAAGTTCACAGTCTTATGGCCTTTTGTAATGTTCAATTAGCCTCATACTGTTTGTGCATATGGATTGGTTTTGCAAATTGAGGCCATTTGTTATTGGCTGTACATTTACCTTACCACGTCTTCTCATTAGTTCCATGTGGGCTTTTGTGTTTCCAGAACAGTTGCCAATAAACTGAGGTGTTACTATTAGAGGATAAACAGTACAATATAACATGGCATTTATTCAGGCATATGATTGCAAATCATGCTGTTAAACCTATGCAGTCTATATTCTTTGATAGAGTCATAAAACCTCAGCCGTGGAATTCCCAGAACAGGACCGAGCATGCAAGTAAAAACTACTGATGTGATAAGGTTATGGAAAATCAGTTAAACATGCACCATTTTATTTAAGTTTCAATGACATAGTTATTTGGGAATAAAAATATAAAAATGGTTCATTCTTATCAGTTTTCTATGATGCGGATGAAAATGTGCATGAAATGATGAGCTGCCAGATATCATCCTAAAGAGCCGTGGAGACTTATTTTACTTCTGTGGCCACACAAGACATGACAACTTTTAATCCCAGCATGGAACTATGCCAAAGCCCATTTTATCCCAAAGACAGCGAGGGGGATTTGCTTCCACTAATGGAGTTCAAAGATTGCAGCATGTCAGATAAGGAGTCATGGGAAGTGAGTGACAGCACTGGGTTTGAAGTGAGAAAGGGTATGTGCATAGTTACGTGAGTGCTTATGTGTTGTTTAAAAAGGTTTTTGCTCCATCACTCATCAGCCACTGTCACTTTTTTTTTTTTTTCTTGTTTGTTTGTTTGGGTTTTTTTTTTTTTTGTTTGTTTTTTACTTTTAATAGACAAACTGGCAAGGAGGAGGAGATGTTGAACCAAAGCTTTTCAGAGTAAGAGTTAGAGGGGCACAGGCTCCATCAGACCAGACAACTATTTACAGGAGATGACAGTTTGCAAATATCTCAATCTGGGGAAAAGAACTCAGGGTGACAATGATGAGTGCCTTGAAATTAGAGGAGTCAGCAGCCAGCATTTATTTCATCAGACTTTTTCCAGTGAGGTGCAACTGCCTAACAGTGTAAGGTTATGGATGAATAAGTCAGAGCAGCCACAAACCCACTCTGCATAGATATGTGTTTCTAATGAAAATATACTCCAAACAGACAAATGGTGGCAGGGGAATGTTTCCCATGACTCCTTATCTTAAACTTTTCTGAAAAATCAGATTTCATGTTTCAGCAGTGCTGGTGTATGAACAATAAGACCATGTCACTGCTTAATCTCACTGGAGACATGGACCTTTGACTAAATGAAATCGCTTTTTAAAGGAAAGACATGGACTCCATGAAAGAACATTTTTGCCAAACCCTTATCAAATAATGTAGTGTAACATATATTCTGTTTATTATTTATGAGTAAAGGTATTTTGAATTTAAATTTAAATGAAGTCATCCCAGTAGATCAAAAGGTGGTATTTGCTTATTCTTTGCTTTTATAATTTACTATACAGTCTTCGTTTAGGTTTAGACTACTTTTTCAGGTTGAAGGATCAGTTTAGCATTTTGGTTAAAATCTATCTTTCACACTTATGACAATATGTTAGACAACATTTTTGCCAGAACGTCTCACTTGTGCTCCAGGAATGCTTAAAGCCACCTGGTTGTCCAGACCAGGTACAAATAGAATTGTTGGTGCCAGACACCTGAGTGCTTTTCTCTGCTTTTCTATACACCTGGGTATCTTGGTGTAAATAGCCACCTTGGCCATCCAGCCTGGTCGAAAATAGCATCACATTTTTCATGTACACTTACACTGTCATCAAAACTGTTCAAGCTAACTAAAACTAAAACTAACTTTTAAGAACTATAAAGCCAATATAAGCTTTTGTTTAAATTAAGTGCTATTGTTCTTGGGGTAACTAGACTATAAACTAACATGAAAAAGTGTGGTGTGATTGTACATTCTCACCACATAACTCATTTAATTTTGCTGCAACAACCATGGCTAGTGCTCGCACTCAGCACACACCCATCCATAAACCACAGCAAGCGTGTGCGTGTGTCAGTCCTGCCTTTTGGATCAAAGCTGTGTCATAGCCAATGACTTCCAGGAGCCACTGGATTTGATGAGACAGGGAAACCAGTTTGCCAGCAGGTATGTGCAGCTGAGTATTACAGCTGTACAAACAATAGTAACCAAACAGTGAAAATGTTTTCAAAAGGAAGCAAGTAATCCACCTGAAAATCAAGGGCAAGGTGGGGATGAAGATACAAAGACTGAATCGCTTGCAACTTAACCTCAAACCTTGTGACCCAGATCATTTCCAACTCACAGTCATAGTTTTAAATGCAGCTATTAGGTGCTTTGGATGGTACTCAAGTGACACGCTAAAAAGTAAATATGGGCCAAAAGCCACCTTTAAAATGTAATTATTTTAAGTGCAGGCATATGTTGAATCAAAAGCCCATGCTATGCAATTGTCATTTCAGTCAACTCTGACCTTTAAATGAGGTCTGGAACCAACTGATTTCATCAGCAACAGCTGCATTTTTCACGACTTCCAAAATAAATTCCGGACTGGCTCATATTTCTGTCCACTCGTACAAGTCAAGACCTTTCTCTCTACTTTTAGTTTCAACTAGTATCATGTTGGCCAGAATTTTATTGAGTATGGCAGTGTGTCTGAGGCATGCTGCTTACAAGCATTTAGATGTCTGATGTCATGGTTGGATATAGCATTGAGGTTAGGACCTTGAGCTGCGATTCCAAAAAGTATGGATAGTTGTTCAAAAGGCAACTTTAAGGTTCGCACCTACTCAGTGTCTGTGAATGTAACCTATTAAATGTGGCCCATCTTTTACCTTTATACACTGTGTTCCCACAGGTCTATATTTCTAAGCCCCCTGATCTTAACTAACAATATATCTTCAGGGTCTATACAGTTTTGGGAAAACTATGGCCTTAAGAGATCTGTTGCTGCTGGTGTGCACAGCCAACAAAAGTTTAAGTTTAGCCACAAAAGCTGCTTCGTAAGGTTAAGGACAGGATCTGGGTAAAAATAAGTACTTAAATCACAATGGCAAATAGCAAAAGTTGCGATGGCAGTTGAGGCACGTAGCTTAGATGTTATTTTAAAATATATAATCAGTTGTAGCGTTGTTGTTAACCCACTTATTCGGATTTGGTTTTGAGTTAGAGTTAGGATAGTTTTATATTCCATTACTGAGTCCAGTACGTCCACTCACAGTGAGAACATACACAATAATATCCAAATAATAGATGTATACAAATCAAACCATGGTTTTGAGCTTTACACATTTTCCATATGAAATCAAAAATAAGCCTGTTACATATGCAGTTTAAAGTGAAGTCAAACATGTGGAGCAGCACAGGTTTTCCCGACTGTGGGAGAGAAGCTGGTGCAAAACATACCATTTAGGATGGGCTGTTTGCAAGGTGATACTTTATAATTGCTTCAGACAAATTTGTTTTGAGACTAGCGTCACATACAGAACATTAAAGTGGATTTCAGCGGATGAGCACGTAAAAGGCGTGTCCTTGGGGAGCACTGTGATGTGCTGGTAATGAGTGGAGGTAATGAAAGACTTCACATAGACAGATGTATCCATTTAAAATAGTAATAACTACAGTTAAGATGGCAAAGAGCAAATTATACACAACTTTCACTAAAACATGTGTTTATTCAGTCTCTGCAGGGACCTGTCATTTTTACTGAGTCCCTGGGAAGTTAAGGGAGCTCCTGACGACTCTCATTGCCCCTCAAACAAGGTCATAACTGGGATAGAGCCAGCATGACAAGTGCTGCTGGGTAGTGTACCTCTGAGACCAGACTGGGCTCATTGCGTTATGCACCATACAGCCACTAAAGTGTATGTGTGCATCAGTTTAAGTATGTGATAAAATCCTTTTTTAATATTAGTATGGTGATTTATTCTGTTAATGTCCTCTCTGAACATGAGCTAACATGATTTTAACAGCAATCCATCTCTTAAAAGTTTAAGCTATCAAATTACATCATTTGACCATTTAATTACAACACAGGTCATATGGATAAAGATATTGTTATGGAAGATGACAGACTTAGAGAAAGAGAATTCACGTACCAGGCCCATTTGCAATTCTGTCTGCAAGCAGAGCATGTGTGACCTAGAGAGGATGTGTGTCCATCCATATGGATGGTGTATCTGCTGGCTGACAAGGTAAATGACACTTTATAGAACTGTGTCACTCATCAGGCTGGCCATGTGTGCTGGTGTGTAGGTTATGCCTAAACCCTTCACCTCTTGTCTGTTGTCTCTAGTACAGCCTGCCGGAGAATTAGTAAAGGTCAATAGACTCAAATGACAGAGCTGGGCACTTCTTCATTCTGCTCTGATGGAGAGCAGAGAGCAACTTTAAGACAAGACTTGTTTGACAGCAACTCGCTCTTTACCTGAGCAATCACTTGTGCTGTGTAATTCCCCTGGCCCTGTGTCATGGAGATGCTTCTGAGACAGCTGTGTGGTTTTCAGCCTCTTTGTTGTGGAGTCACATGATATGATGGATGGTGCACTATTGAACGAAGATGAACCTCTTACTCCATGTGAGAAGGTGTCTACACTATGTGTGTTTGTGCACCCAGCAGTGTCGCCCTCCTCTTTGTCTTGTCCCGGAGGGTCTGGCCATTTATCCTGATTTAGTCTGGAGTGGCAACATCAGTACTTCCCCTTTGTGCTGGACAGAGACTGATATTCACCCTCTTAAAGCCTTAGTGGGGTTTTTTTCCCCCTACAAATCTGTGGTGTAAAACGCTCAAGAATGGTGTTTGTTTTACGCTTTGAATAATGATGTTTGGGTACTTCTGTGTGTGTGAGCGAGAGAGAGAGAGAGAGAGCGAGAGAGAGAGGACGAAAAGAAGAAACTGTGAGGGGATGAGTGTCTTTGTTTGTTAAAACTGTTGCTTCTCACAGTCAGTATGCACAGAGCTTTGTGCCAAAGCCGTGCTTCCCACGCAGCTAATGGCGGGGATGTGGAAATGAGTGGCTGGCCAGGGTGGTGGAGGCAGGGGATGTGTTAATTGAAAGTTAGGATCACTTTGTGGCCATTACAAGGAAACCTGAGATGTGTTAACGCACCAGAGTTAGGCAGCACCTGCTGTCGCTAGCTAATTGTGTTGGGTTTGGTCATGTCTGTCAGGAGCGGGTTCCCATCATGCTCTGCCTCCAGTTACAGCTGTATTACTGCCAGAGTTGACATTACAGCAGCAGCCACAGGGGAACTAGAGCCAACCTGCGACCTTGCTGCCACGGCTCAGGCGGATGGATCCTCAAAAGCCAATAAAAATCTCATTCATGTGATTTTGCCATTTGGGAGGTTTCTCTGATTTTAATTGTATTTTATCAATATTTATTGGGTGCTGATTATATTCAGTATACAGTGTGAGCCACTTTAAATGAGGTGGTTTGTTTGCCTCTCCAATTATTGTACTGACTGTCTGACGGAGCTTCTACCAGGAAAAGAAAAAATGAGCTGTGTGTTTCCAATTCATCCTCACTTACATATGCATCAGTCACAAATCAGGGTGCTGTGCAGATGACTCACTGAGGAGGCATACTGTGCTTTTGAGGACCTGCTAGGGGCAGCAATGTATAATCTGATTTAGACTAGAGCAACCTCCTATTTATTTTTAATTGTCCCACTTTAGCATTTAAGAGCTATTGATCCCCGGAAAAGCATTAAGTGACAGAATCACTATTACTCTTAGTGCTCTCTGCTTGGGGAAGGCACATCAAAGGACATTTTAATGTCACTGACTTTCTGAGGGAATTTGAAGCCGGGTTTTGAACAGGCCAGCCTATGAACGGAAAGGACACACAATAGACAAACGCAGAAACAAATGTGAGGGCAAATTGCAGCTAATCAAAGAATAGCAGGGAATTGATTTTTCTGGGTGAATGTTTATGGTGCAAAGCTTTTATAATACAGCAACATTTAGAAGGTACATTAGGTCCCTGTTAAATCCACACATTGATGGTTTTACCTTGTCAATTTAAAAGGCTAAAGAAATTGATAGATGGATAGATGGATAGATAGATAGATATTTAAAATTCCTTAAGATCTCCTCTGCTTTGTTTATTATTTGTCGTCATAGACACCTGTAATCTGCCGAGGGCCCTTTGTTGCATAGTCGTTTTGCATTGACTCTACTCACAAAATATGTCCCTTTCAAGTGAGACCTCCCCCCTTCTTCTGCCACCATCCCCAGATGTTTTGATTAGCAGCAACTCGTATGCTGGTCAGATCCCGGGATTAATGATGGATAATTTGCCTAAGGTTGGCACAGCACACCACCACGCTGCCAGCCTTTGGATGCCATATGGGCAGAAGCAGCTGTTTTCATTACTCTCTCTTGCCCAGATGTGTCAAACAGGATGCCGACTTCAATCCGCAGTCTTGCTGGCACTTGGTGGGGGGTGCTTTCTACTAGCTTGGCAGCTAATTACTTTAATGTAGCCGAGTATGGAGGCCCTGCGTGTTTTTTAAAGGCCTTTTACAAACAGCTGAATGCCAGCTGTCACCTCTGTGCACAATGAGGGAAGATGGATAGGTAGTAGCTGAGTGTCTGATGAGGTTGGCTGTGGGCACAGACCCAACCCAGACCAGGGGCAGAGCAGCCTCTGCACACGAACAATGGGAAGGTCATCCCAAATACATGCTGGCGAACCACGTGGCCCACAGCACCACGGTGACACTTCTCACTTTACTAAAATCTGCACTTTCGGATCCGACCTTGCCCATGTTGTCCATGTCGATGCATTTGCCCTCTCCCCACCCAAAAAGCTACTGCGGAGTGTTGTTCAAAGAAACGAATGTGAATGTGTAATCTGAGCCACTGAGGTATGGTGCCAAGTCACAGCAAAGACCACACACAGGATAAGCTGGCACAGGAGCAGAGAGCGGCAAGTGAAAACAGAAAGGAGGATGCTGCCAGAATGTCAGCTGGGTCTTTACATGAGATTGCACACACCATGGAACATGTGTTCAATGTGTCCCATTTCCTGCTGAGTAGCTCTGTTTTATTGTTCAGTGATAAATCCTGAGATTTGTCACAACTGCCACATTTTTCATTGTTCAGACTCGTATGCAACTGCCATCTACAAACTGTTAATAATGTGCTTTAAAGTGATTGACACCAGTCAGATAAAAGCGTCCCTTTTATTCTGGGACACTGACACATGTCAAACATGTGCAATAGTACAAATAATAGCTTGGTGCATTCAATCAATTTCATCATTACAGCTGTGCAGGGCATCAATACGTTTTCATTATGTTGAGATGCCATGTCTATATTTTCACTTAAACAGTGCCCAGCAGCAAGAGCTGAGCATTGACATCTTGAAGGGGTCAACGGCGTCTGTCTGTGGTTTTGATATTTCCATCAATAAGACTTCATGTTTCCACACCTGTATGTCCTCACTCCTGTAATGATCAACAAGGGGTTGCCATCAGTCAATATAGTATGATAGTTTCTTCCCGGGGTAGGAGATGATGAAAGGAATCACTTCATCCTACACCTCCGGTCATCAAGGTGCTGTGTATGAGCTGATGAATCAATTTTTTATGCATTTATCTTTTACTTATGGTTCACCAGACAAAGGCTTAATTCAAACGTTTTGGAATTTGAGATATTGCTCGTCCTATTGACACGCTTAAAAACATGAGTGAGGCAAGGATTGTAACAACAGCAGCGCTCCCTTGCAGCTCGATCCAGCAAAGTCACAGGGGTGTTGTTTTGTTGCTGTTGTTTTTGTTAAGTATTGATCTTAATGTTGCTCTTCATGTTCGGCTTCCATTGGGGAAAGATGAGTAAAGGGAGCATTTAGCAACTCAAAAGATCTTCTTTTAAGCAAGGGTACTGCGTGCTTTCTTCTCTTTTTCCCTTTCTTTGTATTTTGAGTGACATTCTGTTCAAATTACCCACAGTGCCTCAGGGAAAGTGATGCTGAACCTTTAAACTGTTAGCATTGTATGTACAAGTGCTGCTTTATTTCCTCGATGTAGTTCATAATTCAAAGTGCTGTTTGTTCATTGCGCCTCCCTCTCCATTTTTCCATGTAGTGTGCATCCCCTTCACAGCACTTTTATAGTCATGCTCACTTTTGGGCCTTAGCCTCTTCTCCCATAGGATCCTATTATCCTTCTTAACATATGCAAAAGCTTGCTGGATTGTGCATCATACTCACTTAGGGACTTGACACACTCGTATTATGAGTGTGTCAAGTTCTGTGCAGGCTGCTCAGCATTATTATAGGGGTGCCTCTCATTTAGAAAGCTCTCCTCACTCTGAGGGCTTTCACAAAGAAAGTCATTATAAGTTTTGAGCAAACATGAAGGGTCATACATCAGAGAGAAGACATTATTATATCTTAGTATAAGTTTGAACATGCTGAAAATTCTGCAATGTCTTAATAAGATTGGAGAATGGACAATGTTAATTTTATTCATATTTGGTGTTTATCAATTTTTTAATCCACAGATATAAGGTATAACCTTGCATTCCCTCTGTCCTGTACTGAAAAGACATTTTTGGTATTTCATTTACCTACAGAGCACCACATTCCTCTTGGAAGAGCAAAACATTATAAATATTTTTAATTAGATTCAAGGACACAGAAAAACTACCAGTTTTTCTCATCATCACGTCTGTTCTGACAGCATACATTCAATAGAAATGGGGGCACCTCAGCAACTCTTTGATTTCAGCTATGAAATTTTAATTTGAAAAAAGAAAGGAGGGAACATATTGCGCTCATTCAAATCTAACTTTGTTCCCTCAAACTGGAAGATTGGATTTTCTTAATTAAATTATCCCCCTTGTTCACATACTCAAGGGGGCCATTGGCTCAAGGCAGTGAGAAAAATGTGTCTGGGTTTTTGGATGCACGGCTGGCATAATGCTGGTTTGTGAAGAGAATGAAATGTTTTGTTCTGGTTGGAGTCCTTTTTTCCATTCCATTTGGACTCCTTTTTTCTAACTGGCCGTCCCTGCTTTCTTCTGTGCTCCTCTGTGTTGTGCCAGCATCAGCCCTGAGCCTCTCACCAAGAGAACGCTTTGATGTGTCCCCACTGTGCCGCCACCCCCCTGTGCCCTGATTGGTGGATAGCAGGCGGGGCTGGCGGGGCAATGTGGGAGTGGATGGGGGATGAAAGCGAGCGGGGCAGCGAGGGGGCACCTGCACACAGAGCCTTGCCTGTGTGTCTGCTTCATCTTCAACTGCTTCCCTTGACCGTAGGCTGAACTCCTGTGTCAGCGACCATCACACGGTCGCTATGACCTCCCTCTCTCTCTCTCTCCCTGTCACTCAATTTATTTCCTTTCTCTCTCACTCCATATCCTCCTCCTTTTTTTTGCTCCCCTTTTGTCTGTCTCTCTATAAATGTGTTATGAGAGAGTAGCAGATGACAGGTGAAGCTCTCGGTGTGTGGAGTATTAATAGAATATGAATCAAATGAAATTCCTTCTCTATTCACTCTGATTTACCAAAGCCTAGAAATACATTCTCATTCATGAAGCTTTAAGGTATAACTGTAACACAGCAGTCCGGTGGTAATAATGAAGAGTTTTCATCCAGAATGCAGAATTTAAATTTCATCAGCGAAGGCTTCATATGAGACAGAAGAACAATACCCGACTACATCTGTCAACTCTAAAGCTGCTCTCCTGATTCTCTGTTCCGTGGGAATTTGATTTACCATAAAACGGTGCATTATGTCATTCATATTTATGCCATTTAGAGCTGCCAAAAGGTCAAAGCTGAAGGACCCCTTTTTCTACTTTTATTGAGACGTCTCAGCAATAAGTGTACTGTTTCAGCACAGCTGTATGCCAAGGCAGATCAGTCATCAACAATGAATGTCTCTGTGCCATCACATTTCAGACTTCACCACATCCACAGTAAAAGCCTCTGGTTCACAGCTGAAGTACGCTTAGATCATGTTACTGACCAAACAAGATTTACATGCTGTTTTACAAAATATATTCATACTCCTCAGGTCGGTGTTGTACTAAGCGGCAGTAATGTATGTTTTTTTTTTTTTTTTTTACCCACACTGTCATTAGAACAAGATTTCAGCAGAGGTTGCATTTGTTTATATCAAGATATGAGGATTAGTCTGTACCTCAAAAACCTGTGTGTTGGAAAGAAAAATAAAACCAGCCTCACCTTTGATAGTACAATATAAACAGGTGATATTGTTCATTCTTCCTTAAATATAATCCAGTTGTTGTTACTTCTATATACTTTATGTACATCTGTGACCTAAAATATAAGGCTGGAAACAATACTCTCTTCACAAACCTGACAAATGATCTTAGGCCCATGTGTGTGTGTGAGCGTGAATGTGCATGATGGTTATTTTTTTCATTTTTTCATTTTTTTTTTCTGGGAGTAAAAAGTGTTGTCTTTCCACTTGCAGTGTTGTATTTCTGTCAACACCAGGCCCAGCTGTGAACCTTCTCATAAGCTGCCAATGTGTCATCATGTCTCCACGCTTGGGGAACACTATATGATTAAGATCTGTCTGTTTTTTTAGGGCTGTTTAGTGTACAGAGATCTTAGCTGACCCTGTGTAAATGCAGTTGTTGCAGAGGTGACCTGCTTGTAAATGAGGGTCATGGTTCAGGTGCTAGAGGTCACAGGAGCTGCCCCTCTCTGTGCACAAGGGCACCTTAGTGGCTGCCACAGCTTCGACCCCCAAATGCTGAACGTGCATTTGATTGTGTTAGGACCAATAACGTATGGAGCTCCGAGGCAACAGAGAGGTCACCTCTGGGCCCATTGAGATGTGAAAGGTGACAGCCAGCAGGATCTAAGCCAATAGAACTCAAAGAGCATCTGTCAGATGTCTTCGACAGGAGTGTTTGCTCAGCAATCAGATGCCATTCTTTTAAAGAGACACAAGTACTGTGTGGATGGACAGATATTCTTAAATGGTAAGATACTGTGGAATATTTAAAAGCTATTTATTGTGAGGTAAATTATTTAAAGAGTAGTAACTGTTGCCAGATATGCTATATCCTGTAATCAATCCTCTATTGACTTTAGCCTGGTTTTCACTCACCTACATGTTTGACAGAAACTCAAAGGGATTGTTAAAGAAGTGTAAAAGACTTTCAAGGCTGCCATTGCTTGACAATTTCAGAGCAAAGCATCACAACGCATAGCACTTAGACCAAATCCCAAAGGCCGTGACTGCCGCAGTGTGTCCCACATTAGCTCAACCACAGCTCACTGAAATGGACTCGCCTGAGTGGAATGAAACCCATAAGGCACCATGCACACCACGACAGCGGCTTTATCAGACAAAGATCAATGGACGGCAGCATTCACTCTGAGCACCCAAGCTGCAAGGACAAATACAGTATCTTGGGGGGTTGTGAGAGTCATTGATAGGCTTAGGCGCTGTATGTGTACGTCTCGCCTCCTTTAATCAGGTTTCCCAACAGCAAACACTGGGCATCAAGTGATGCGTTTCAGGCAGTGAGGCCTTTCAGGCAGGACAAAAGGTGGGAGAAGCTGTGGGACTCTGGGCCCAGCCCTCTCATTCGGTGAATGTCTCTCACTTTTCCAGTGGAGCTCAAAAGGCCTTTGCCCTTCCAGCTGTAAAATTGGCAGACAGGGAGCCTCTGAAATCCCCTACTGCTGTGAGTCCACACAAAACTGCAGCATTTACTCTAAAGAAGCTAGCCAGGCTTTAGCACAGCCCAAACCAGACAGTGGTAGGCACTGAAAACATCACATGTAGCATATTTTAGTCAGAAGGAGAAGTAAATGGACAAGAGCTTTGCGAAAATAGATGTTTAAAATGAGACTATGCAGAGCAAAAACTTATATGTACAATTTTAAAACACTGTAGGAGTTAATTTTCTACATAAAAAAAGTTTATGGTTTATAGAGGACTTAGTTACATTTTACAAGAATCCTTTTTTGTTTTGAAGTAATTTGATGTATCAACAATGTTACTGTCATAAAATGGATTTGCTCTGCAGTGTAGATTACGAGAAGGCCACAAAAACACAGCAACTTTTATGATTCCTCGATCATTCATAACTCTTATCAGAGGAAAAAAAAAGAAACATGTTTATATTCTGTTTATGTTGCACTCCTTACGTCTTATTACTTAAATTAAGAATCAACTTATCTTTTAGTATTCCCCAGTTAAAGTTCTGGTTGAAACACCCTGCTATGCCCAATGCTGTATGTATGTATGATTTTATGATACCTAATATAATCATTTTTGTTTCTTAGAAATGGGGTTTACGCATCATTTGCTACTTGAACACTGCTTCAGTTTAGCGATCCTCATGGCGTACATCTCTATAAATTCTGCATCCATTATTGCATCGCAAGGCAGAGAACTGAACTAAACTGAAGCCACAAGCTCCTTAGTGGAAGAAATCATTTATTTATGAAGTGGCCCGTGACTTGAGAGCATCATGAATCTTAGTGGGATTTACAACACAAACTGTGGCATAAACGAGCTGATGTGCATTTAAACAACGCAACAGGTGATCATTACAAAGCTAACAGCTTCAGGAATCCTTCAGGGTCCGATGAGCTCATCTGATATTAAGCAGCACTAACGGTGAACCAATTTCAGACTCTTGTGGCCCACAGCGCTTTCACATTCTGACACTTTAACAAGTCTTAATAATATTGATTTAAATCTTATTTTAGGCCATAACCAGGAATGCCAATGTTAGTCACTGACCAACATCTACCTTTATAATGGGATGTTTTAATGTCATTTAGTATTTTTGATGATCGGCCATTTTCTGTGCATGCTTTCTGTCCATTAACAATATATTTGAAAACATAATTGGTCTAGCTCCATTATTACAGCTGAATACTTCTTATTGGCTTAAAAACATCCATGGTAGTTACCAATTGTTATATTTGACCGTTTAGTATTATCATATTGGTGCAGAGGAAACTTATTGTGGGTGTTTGTTCATTACTTTGAATGTCTAATGTTAGATGTAGCCTTAAAAACTGACACCACAACTGAGATTTTAAAAAAGAAAAGCAAATTGACCACTAATTCCAATAGTAGTTGGTCTTTTCTAACCTTTTACGAAATTGGTTAATGATAAGGTTACGACTGAGGCACCAGGACAGTTTGAGGGAAGAAAGTGGAGGAGGTGTGCACTTGACACAGAGCATATCAGTCAGAGCCTGGCCATGTTGTTTACATGATTCACAGGACTCACAGCTCATCACGCCCTGTGGCAGTCTGTCAGGAAAAGAGAGAAAGGATTGTAACTTTGGCCCTATTGTTTAACAGCTCCCAAAGACGGAGGACACAGAAATTATTCTGAAGAGCAGGAGGCACACGGTGGAAAATGACCTTTAACTGCACTTCCTTAGCTGAATCTCATCCAATTAGAGCACTGTATATTTTCCCTAATAGCAGCTGATGAGGCAGGGCGTATGAGCGAGCACGCCCGACTGGCGTTGCTATGCAGCGAGATGGCTGCTTAGCACCAGAGGAGCGCTAGGGAATAAGTGAGCAGAGAGCTTTAATTTGATAGGGTTAGAATCCTGCAGGCTCCAGGGTCGTGGGTCACCAGGAGCTCGTCTCACACTGAATATGAAGAAATCAGAAGTAAATTGCTTACATCTGCTGCCAGTGGCTGTGAAGGCTGTGATTGGCTCCCAGAGGTGCGCACTATCTAACACAAGCAGCGGAAGGGGGCCTTGGTACAAAGAAGGCTTGTAATTGGAGTAATTCTGCATTAATAGATGTTAAAAATCCTCCAAGCAGCTGGTTTGAAAAGCAGTGCCTTCATGAAACGCTCCAGGATCATGGGGTGTTTTGTTTTTGTTTTTTTTTTTTACAGCCAGCTGTAAATGCTCAGTCTCACTGATGAAGGCGTTGATGGTGATGTCAGCCCGGGACAGCAGATAAATAAGGTAAACAAAAGTGTCATGTGAAAATTACAATCCATCAACATTGTCCACAGCTGGGAATGAGAGGAAATAGCTTGTAATATTACAGCCAATGAATAATGTTAGATCAGGTCAAAGTTTGAGATGCTCTATATTGGATCCTCCATGTTTCCATCTATAGATTCCATACCAGCTATCTGGTTTGTTGTCTTGTATTTCTTGTGATTACTGCAGAGCTATTTCAGCATGCCACAAATACTGTACATTTTCTCTTGTCAGTGTGACTCTGTCTAGTGGTTCATGTTTCTCATCACAGCCCCTACTTTGGGACTGTGTCCAACAGAAAATGGGACAGGCTGTGAATTATCACAAATGCTCTGGCAAATGACACTTCATTGGAAGGTCTTTGTCACCAATTATGTGTCTATTAAGAAACAGTCAATCAGTCAATGTGCAAATAGCTAACCCTCCAAGGGCTCAGCTATTGACAGGATGTTGTCAATAGTCCATCTGATATGTTTTAGCTGTGGAAGAACTATGTGATCACCACAGAAGCTTGACAATCCTGGACGACCGTTTGGAGGCTAACTTTTACTCTCACTAGTTTATTGACCAACAATTATTTTAATGAGCCTTTTTAATGGAAATGTATTATTCACATTGGATTTGCTCAGCAGCTTGCTGTGTGTGAACCTTTTGATTAGTAGGTCCTCAGTACATCAAGCGCAGGTCATTTCTTTGCTTAGCAAAATAAAAGTTTCCATTTCACATCAAGAGCAGCACATTTTTTGTGTTATGTAATACAAATGAGCCACTTTCCTCTCATCTTGTGGCCTCCAGCATATTATGCAGCAGCCACATTTGACTAAACCAAAACACAAATTGGATGTCTGGCAGACTAATTTGATTTCCCAAAAACCCTGAAACTGAAACCCTGCTAGTTACCTCAAATGATGGACACTAATATTGTGTTTTCAGCATGTAACTGCAGCTCGGCAGACTATCCCATCCCAATCAAAACAGTTGCTTCCCAAATGTTATTACATTATGTTGCCATTTTCAGATAAATGACTGTAAAACAGCTCTGCCTCACAACTGATGTCCATTTACGAACACATTACATTTACTGCCTTACTCTGGTTTCATAGTCCCACTGTCTCATTTAAGTAACTCATATATAGAGATAATGTCCCTCAACACCACCACCATGGATTTTAAAATACACAACGCACTCAGGCATGGTAGCAAACATTTCTGTCTTTTTTTGGGGGGGGGGATCATTTCAAATCCCTGTCTTTCTATAGGCAAAAGTAAGTTTTCTGTTTAGAAGGCAACATACTGGACCTAAAGCTGTCGCCAGACATGTTGAAATTAGAAAAAAACAAAAACAAAACAGCTCTGCCTGCTTCATATAGGAACTGTGAGGTGCTGGCTGCTGCTTTCAGACACTCTGCCTGTCAAACACTGGCTGCATTGTCAGTAAGCAAATTATAAAATGAATGACAAATCTCTAACATTGTATTCGTCTTAACCAGTCAACTGCTTACAGTAGCATTTGCTCAAATTCTGACACAAGTCTCGTGGATAATCAAGCAATACGGCCACGGGGCACACAGATACTATACCTCAAATACAGTTATTCCCTGCCATATAATGCAAGTGATTTGCCTCAGCTATATTGCCACTAGGTAGATAAGTGCATCTTTTCAATTTCCCGTAAGCTCACAGGAGAGTCTTTATACGTCCAGAATAGATCAGACTGGCAGTGAGCGAGCTGAGGACCTGATAGTCCTCAACTATCCACCATAATTACCATGACAGACTCACTTAAGCTTCTCCTCCATCTCATAACATTACTGACATGGATAGATCTCCCAATTCTTGTTGTGCATAATGGTCATACACCGGCAGAAAAAGCAGTGAGGTTACACCGTCTACAGTTTAGACCCTGTTCTTGTAATGAAAGGTGTCAGAGGAACATAGGTAGACTGAATTCACTCCACTGGGATCCCGTTTAAAGACTGACAGGGATTAGATTAATTAGTTGTGGGCTTTATGGGTGAGTCAAGCATATTGACATTTCTTTTTTATGTCTTCTTGCACATTAGCAGCTTTTTAAATACATAAATATGAAATATAAATTTAACCAAATGAGAAGTTCACTTCAAAAGAGGCCAACTAAATGCTCCCCTCCCCAGGAGAATTTCAAAATTTTCTAATTTCTCACATTTATTTTTACACTTAACATTTTGTCTCGACTCGCAGAAGACTCAAATGACACCATCCCTTTGATTCTTTTATTTTCTCGCACATTTGAATAATAATTATCATTTTCTTGTTTTTGATATGATTAGCAGGAGAAAAAAATAAACAGATAATCATTAAAAGAAGAGTGGTCTCCTGCTCATAAATCAGTGGTGGGTGTTCCAGCTGAGGTAGCTCAATAAGCTTTCCCTTAAACATTGGCTCATGGTAATGGGAATATCTCAGGGTCAATCGGGGTTAGGTAGTCTTCCTCAACAGGAAATGAGTTTTTGGTGGGCTGTGTTCCCAAGGTAATGAGCAATGTGTGTGTACGTGTGTGTTTAATCTCAGCTAATATTGTTATAATAACTGGATAAATGATTAAAAACAAGCAAATGGTAACATTCTGCAGACCACCAACGCAACTTGACTTTGTTTCAGTATTTTGGAGCTTTTAACAGTACAGTAAAAAGTCATTCATGGTCAACACCAAACACTATATATATATATATGTATATACATTACACATTTCTTGGTTTAAATATCATTGCTCCATTACTTTCAAAAACTCCTGGTCCTCTGCTTAAGTTCCTCATTACACTCTTGTATGTTTCCCTTCTTCAATTCTTTTTAATTCATTTTACCGTCACAAGTGAGCCATCACATCTCTGTTCTTTTCATCAGTTGTAAGGTCATTATTACCTTGAATCTGGTAAACAGCAGCAGGGATAAGGGGGGTAAGAAATTCATGTCCTAATATGCAAATTAATTCATGAATGATCCATATTGTATAACCGCATGCATCTGGCATGACTGGGCAGTGTGGGACAAACTGTCCTCAGCCAAGGCATTTTGCTACTCAGCAAAAGCTAACATTGAGGAATGGAGCTATGTTCACAATTACAGTGATAAAAGGTGAGCCGGGAAGAATAAATTGGGAAATTAGAAATTCTGTGTGCAGGGGAAAAAAAACAAAAAAAACACCACATTGTTCCCTATATAAAACACAATACAGACTTAGCCCTGAAATCACAGAAACAAATGCATCAAATAAATACTTTATTCATGTGGCGCTAATTTCACCCTGCCATTTTGATCACGTCATTCCCTCTGGAAAATTGCAATTAAGTTTGGAGAGATAAAACATGCCAACTACTCTGCATTTCAAGGTTTGATTGGCCTATCAGCTAGTCAGTATGCCGCCATGGTTTTCATCACTGTTAATTGATCCTTTCTTTAATTAATCTGGAAAGGAAAGCCCATATCTCTATCCTGTCTGATCGTCCCCTCTGTCTGTCATAACACAATAAAGGCCCTATCCTACTGCTAGTAACTCTGCCTTAGCCTCTCCCTCTGGCTCTTGGCCAAATGGACTATTTATGGCGCACCTATCTAATGACATGCCTGCTGTATGGAGTTCAATGGCCGGGTTCATTAACAGTGCTTTACCCGGCTACTTCTAATTTGCATGCAGTGACACTTTGCTTTTAATATGGATGTGAAGGTTAGTGGATAGGCCAAGCCACTTTCTCAACTAGCATTGGTCTAAATATTGTTCTTCCAGCTCTTTGCCCCCCTCCCACTGCCACAAACACCGCAATGTTTTCCCTCTGGTTCAATTATGTGCCCTTTCTTTTTTTTTTTCTTCTTCTTCATGCTTTGTTCCTCTGCTGGTATTCGTCATGTACGTTAGCATACATGATGTTAGCAGACCCGAGTGCTTCATGGAACAAAACTTTGATTCACACAAATGAGGACTGCATTGTTTTGTTTGAATCTGAAAAACATGCTGGATAACCAAATGACTGGCTAATAAGTGATAAAAGTATAATTAATGTATAAAGCAAGAGTTAAAATACATCATATGATAAAAGAAAGACAATCAGTATTTCATCATAGATTTTGTATAAAAGTTTCTATAAGTCTTTGTTTGAGCATATAGGGTGTGGTCTTCAGCCAAGAGGATACCTCAAGACTTTTAAAAAATACTTACTTTATCCATGGAAAAAAGTCTTTGCCCTCTCTTTTGTGTATTTTAGCAGATGGCCTGTGATTCTGACAGCTCTACCTGCTGTAATGGTTGCCTCTAGGAGGTGTGAAACAAGGTCTTAACACTTGGCTTTTCACTATGAATGTGTGGTTCTTTCTGTGCTCACAGTTAAAGTTACAATTGGACCATAAAGCGTTTTTCCCCAACAGACTGTAAAGAAATGGATGGGAGGCAGCTGAGAAATGAACATGTGAGTATCTGTTTCTGTCTAATTAAATCCACAGAACAGCCTCAAGCCTTCCTCTGCCAAGACAGGATCCAGACATCTTGCAGATACGGCGGGTGCCTTCTGTGGTAGCACACTGCCACCTATTGTTCAAAGTCCTCCTCTTTGCCTCTGAAACCTTTGTCTACCTTCTCTCTTGATTGCTGAAAAGACAAGTTAGCTGGTAACAGATAACTGATGATAGTGACATCAGTCATGTGCCAGGATAAAACACTCTTTTAAGATCACATATCTCTTTTGAAGGCTTCTTTATTACTATTTGTACAACACATAGGGTACCTCTAATGGCACAAATCATCTGAGCAGGAGAGTAATGCAACCCCAGCTCTTATGTGTTATCATTGTGAAATGTGTTTTCTTAGTGTGGGATTCTGCAAAGGCCCATTTGTTGTTGTTGCTCTTGAGAACAAAGCAAAAGAAGAAGTGGCAGCTGGAGGAGCAATTTTTTTCCATCAAGGGCTATTGAGAGTTCAATTATTTATCTTGTGAAGTGTTCCAAGGATGTGGTCAGCTCATCAGGGTTATAATGCATGGAGTGAGAGGACATGTGCATGGAGCATAGGGAGGAGGATGTTGTTGTAGTCTGAAAAAAAAGTCAGCTAAAGCTTGTTTCCAGATACCAGCACTCCCACGCTCTCTGAAGCTGATGAGGAAGTCTTAAGAAGCGGACATTGTTCATATCTCTGCTGGTGAGGAGGACAAAACAGCGAATGTTCATCACTTTACAAACTTAAAAAGACAATAACAAGCAGAGACAGGAGAGAATGAATTCATTTCTCTTCTGATAATATTTATTTAGTGCGAGAGCACAAAGTGAAACTCAAGGTCAAGCCTCCTGGCCACTTGTACGCTGCAAAACACAATTTGTCCTTCAGTAAAATTCAGTGGGAGTCTAAATGACGTGTAATGCTTACAGTACATAAAGTTTAAGGAATTCATGTTGCTCTTCTTCACCCAGTATTTGCGAGAGCTACTGATCTTATAAGGACTTTTTAATCTTAGAGTAGTTCACATCTTTCATTAACAAAATAAAATTCAAGTTAAAGACGAAACAAATTTACATTTATGTTTGTTTGATTTATATGTGAGAGAGAAAACTTTGAACTCTAACTATTATGTGATGATGAAAAGACACTGAAGGTTTCATGATGTCTGAATTGTTTATTTTTCAATAACTAACATCCTTTTCAGCCGAATCAAATCATTCCACCAGAGACACTTTATTTGTATCATTGTTTGTCTTCTTTTCATTTGCTGGGGCAGAGGAAGCAAGGCTTCTTAGTAAGGCTCTCAAGAGTTATATAAAGAAAACTTTACTTGACTATGTAAAAAGTAATGGACATGTAATGGCCACAAAACTAATACCAACTAACTTAAGGTAATGCTTTAGATATAAATCTACATATATGATGTGATAAGGAGTGGATATCTGAATAATCTGAGTATTTCCTGATACCAGCTACATGCTATGGAGAATAAATAGCGAATGTGAAAACAGTTTTGGACAAGAGGAAAATCCCTGCTAGCTGCCCCTTGAGGCCATCTTGTTAGAAATTACACGGCCAAGTAAATATTTCCATTATTTGAAAGACTTTATCTGGTCAGTAGAGCCAAGGGGATATATTCTTTTTATTCACAACAACTGTTTGTGACATACATATTGAAGTCTTGCTAGAATGTGAAAAGATCAGGGGATAATTTATCTTTTGTGTTTAAGCCTATGAACCTTGGGCAATATTTTTCTACCAAAAATACAGAACTACAGTAAATTGAAAAAGGTTGGTAGAGGAAAATACAAATTGTATTATGTCACCATCAGTGTCACGTATACCAAAATTAGTTTTTGGACTGTGTCACTCTGTAGTATGTGAGCTAGCATAGCACAAAAAAGTTAGGAAAAGTGTGTATCGTTGCATCTATATCAATAATATCAAGATGTATATTATTTATATTAAGTGAAACCATACACAGCCGCATATGAGCATTCATGTAGAAACTATAAGATCATAAAACTAAACTTTATCTCCATATTTCACAGAGAGAAATGAAACCAATATTTACTACAAAGCTAACAATGACCAGTTCTTTGGCCAGGAACGTGATGCAGCAGACCTCTGGGCTCTTCACATAAAAAAAAAGACAAAAGCAGCTTCTAACCCTCTTGCCAAACCTCCCCATGCCTTTCTGACTCCTCTTCAAAATTTTCATTTAAATGTCAGAACTTGCACAAAAACTGATCTGATGGTAACAAAATGCATTTGAGGAAAAATAAACCAGATCTGGTCATTTTCATTGGACTGTTACAGCAATGCCTGAAGCAAAATCCATCACTGGTTTATCAACAAAAAAAAAATGGATCACTTTCAGAATTCCTGCTAATGTTCATCCATTTCTCCCAGTCAATTGGACTCTGGAGAAGTGACTGATTTTACACTGAACTCAATAATCCAAAGCCTGCAAAGCTTCAGTCATGGAGCTCCACTGTGTGTATGTTAACACCATTAAATCACCTCAAATGTCTACATGATTCAATCTTTTTCACAGTGGACGACCACTGAATCGAATTTCCTCAAAGTGGCTGTCCATTTCCTGTGTGTGTGTGTGTGTGTGAGACGAGTGGCTATGGTTGCTGGGGAATTCGGACTCACTCTCACATTCACTTAACTCCCATATCACATTTAGCACAAAGCGTGTGCCTGTCTATTTTTCAAAACTGAAGTTAGAAAAAGAAAAAAAAAAAAGACGAGGAGGAGAATCCACCCAAATGTATGAGAGTCAAGTATTTCTGATTTGAAACTGTAATTCACTGGGCTGTTTTCTTTCTTTTATGAATCCGTTATTTATTTATTTCAAGCTAAGTGTGCATATTCTGGATAGATATGGACATTCTTTTTTATATTTGTGCAAGGATATCTTTTCTTTGTCTCAACAGTAGACCATATTCAACTCCTAAATTTTGGCACTGCAGCCAGATGAGGCCCTGGCCTTGTACGAGCCTGTCAGTGGCAGTCTATAGCACAGCAGCTCTTAGTGGCCGTGACTCTATGACCTGCTTTCCCGCTGCATCGTGAATAGCTGCCGGCACTTCTCTCCAGCCTGTCTACCAGATGAGGAGTAAGTTTAAAGAGATTTAAAGAGTTTTTCTTTTTTTTTTCCAACAGCATAATATTTTTTGGCTTGATTATGTTATTATACTATATGCTTTGTCTGTACAGTTCTTCACGGTTTGACAATGCCGCCTGGGTCACAGATGAGTAACACAAAGGAGCTTCTTCTGGGTTCCTAAAGTATGTCCTGTATTGTTTTACTTTTCCTGCTAATGTTCACTCGAAATTAAGAAATGTAAAAAAAACTAGATAAATTATGTTTGCCATTAGATGAATACAAGTGAGTTCAAGGACAAGCCCCAAGTCTTTTTTGTGCTCATCCTGGTAATGGGCCAAGGCACTGAAAATAAAAAGAATATATTTTTATTTTATTGGAATAGTAATCCCGATAGCATTTAAAGAAGCACAGAGACTCGGCGTCAGTGCTTTAATTTTGCTGCACCAATTCATCTTAAAGTCTAAACTCTAATTAGTTGCGGGATAAAACCTTACACCATGAATGCAGCTGCAGACAGACTGAGACAGATGACGTACACGTAGTCTGGGGAACACTGATTTCCTCTGACGGACTGGGCCTGTTTGCTACCTGCTTAATCCCCAGCATTTTAAAACTGTGTTTGGAATAAACGGACTAAAGGGAATAGAGTACCTAAGAGCTGGAGAAATGGAGAGCTCTACAGGCTTGATTGACAGGCTTTGTCAGTAAGTGTCTTCCAGTAAGAGGCACCTGCCTCAGCCCTGGTGGGATCCTTGCTCCAAAGTGAAGCGCAGAGAGGCATTGTCTTAATTATCCCCCTACCCAGCCCCCACACCACCCCCTCGCAACTACATCTCAACAAGAGAAGGAAAAAAAAAAAAAAAACACAATTAATGGTAAGCGTTTAGGGGAGAGAGATTATTTACTGGGGCCCATCCAGTGGAGACAGACACTCAGTGGTCCTGAGAGACAAGCATGTCCATCAGCTTGGGGAAGCTGAGCAATCCAATTAACGTAGAGATCTTTCAGGCAGTCAGTGCTAACCGATGGTGTTCATCACCCAACGGTAACATTGCTTTAATAGTTTCACTTCAATCCAGAGTTTTTTAAGGGCAAAATACATATTTTAATTGGAAGAGATGGTCAGCAGCTGTTTGTATCAAAACAAGATGAAGGGTAAAACTGACCCCAGCACATCAGTTAGAGGAGTATTCATGAGATAAAGTGATGATGAAGGAGTGATGTTTATGACAGTGTGCATGGAGCCAGTAGTAGTGTTACCAGTTGTTACCCATCAACTGTGAAGGCTGACCACTCTGCAATACACAAGGACATTATCCTTAAGACAACAAAAGGCATTTGAGGGTGTGACAGCAGGAAAATTCCTATGCTCTGTACGCTACGCTGGCTTTACCACAGGCCCTACAGGCTGAAGCAAAAAAAAGGGAGATTGCTGCAATTCAAAGAACAGGACTTTACTTTGAGAGAGGCAAACCAAATGAGAGTCTGGGCCTCGGGTCCACGGGTCACCTAGCAGGTGGGAATGAGATGAAGCAGAGTGGGGGGAAAAACAGGATGGCAGAGTGGGGACATCACATCTGGGCTGAATTAGGAAGGTAATACAGTGGGCCCAGGAAAGTGTTTGAGGATCTGGGAGGCAGATCTCCTTTCCCTAGGAACAGCAGGTTAGTATGTCGGCAGGGAGTCCAGATGAGAATGATTAGAGCTGGCCTTTGAGGAGCAGGTGCCTCTTCGAGCTCTGCTGCCTTGCACTGAATGGACTGTCATTAATCTTACATTGTCATAAGGCATTTAAGCAGATGATACTTTATGAGCATGTCAAATTCCACCTCGTATGTGGTTTGTTTTAAACTTAGACTTCTTTTTTGGCAGTGGGACTATTATAGAGAAGTGCTTTGTTGCATGCCTTGAAGTTGAGACTGGAATCTGTCGCTGCACTGTCATGAAAGAAATGAGAAAACCGGGCCTCTTAATCACTGTTGGTGGATTACCTCACTTTACGGTTGAATTTGTTAACACTTATTTGACAATCTAGGAATTTAAAATCCTGCGGCTAGCAGATTTAAGATTGCCTGACCAGTTGCAGCCAACTGTTAAAACTGAGAAATTTCCACTGAGAAAATTCTGTAAGAAGCCAAGACTCACAACAATGTCTTCGTAGTAGTCTCCCAATTTACCCTATGGCTGTTTCATGCTCACTGTCCCTCTCTGTTGTTTCAGCCCTTCTGTTCTGCATGGCATTTGAGAATTGATTCAACGCTACACTAAATAATCTAGAAATCATTTACACCAACTGTTTTTGGAGAAGCATATTAAGGCAGCATTAGTGTTGCTATGAGGAAAAGTGAGCAGATTGGTTGCGATGGGAGCATTGTACGACAATCCACGCCGAGGTTTTGCTCTCAGTTACCTCCTCGAGCTGTACAATGGAGTGGAAGATCTCCTTTTTCACGCCACCATTTCCACCCCATTTCTTTGCATTGCATTGTTATCCCTATCTCCAGAACAATTCTGTCAGACATGAGGCGCAGCCCAAAAGAGCAAAGCATACATCTGCTCGCAGGCGAGTGGGAAGAGCAGCTGTGGACACAGACCACTGCATGAGAACTACAGTGTAGGTGTTTGTCAACATAAAAGGCTCTGGACAGAGAGATAGTCTTTCACCATTTTAGGTGTGCAGTGAAGTGCTGCGCAGTTACTCATTCCACCTCATGGTTAGATGTATTTTCAGCACATTCAGCTCCACTTAATTCCATCTCATTATGGTGCTGATACAAGCAGTGATGTAGGGACGAGACTAATGGGCTGTTAGAGTTTGACAAGATCTCCATAACATATTTTGCCTGTTTTTAAATGAAGCATCTTATAACACACCGACCTGTATTGTGCGTGAAGCCTTCAGTGCTTTGACAGGGATTGTACGGGCTGAAGCTGAGAGTTATCTTAAACGTCAAACCTTGGACAAAGAGAGGGATTGAAGCCAAAAGCAGTCCAGTTTGAACAGCTTCGCAGACTTGCTCAAGTGCATTGTGCAAATTTTTGCTCTGTAGAAAAACAGAAATGGTTATTTTCACCTTGAAATGGTTTGTCATAAACCAAAGATGTTCTGTTCTAGTCAAGAATTATGAAAATAACAGATTTGGGGGGGTTTCATGAAGAAAGAACAAAGTGACATCAGAAAAAATATGGAATCAACGTTAAGAGGTTTTTTTGTGTTTAAAAACCTAATTTAAAAATGAAGGAAGTAATCCTTGCTTTCCCATCTTCCTGTGTAGCTTTGGGTTTGAGGTGTGGGTTCGCTGAGGATCAGTAATGATTTACAAATAATAAATAGAGGAATGAACAAATCAATAAATCAGTAGAGCTTTGGATATTTGTGAGGCAACCTTATTTCTTTATTTATCTGGGTGTTTTATTTGTTTTCAGCTCTCCAAGGCAGGAACAGGAATCCCAAATTATCCAGGGGGTTAGGGGGCGCAGTGCCCCTGAGCCCCGAGCCCCATAGCGGAGGTAACGTATTCAATGGCCTGGGGCGAGTGGATGAGAGGAGCGGCCCTGCTGCATACTGATGGCAGGGAGAGAAGCCAGTAATTGGAGCTGCAGAGGAGAGGGGAGAGGAGGGCAAGCACTGGGAGATGATGGCTTTGTTTTCTCTCTTCCTGTCTGTGCCGCTCAAACTCCTCCTCCCAGACCTCCCTCTCTCTCCTTCACACTCACTAAGTAGAGATATGGAGAAATTGAATGGAGATACTTACTAATTGGTCTCTTGCTGCTTGCTTAAAGGACCATAGACATTCTTTTTCATTGAAACTAATAAATTATGTGTTTGTGTGTGTGTGTGTGTGTGTGTGTGTGTGTGTGGTTTCAAGGATTACATGAAGGGCTGTGTAGTTGTAATGTAAAGAAGAGGAAGGTGTGAAAGACTGCTATTACAGTAGTTTTCAGAACAGTTTTTAAGATGTTATTAAGAATAAAAGGAAAAGCTGCTCACTAAAATAAGCATGTCGTTTCAGAAGTCTAAGAGCATTTCTAATACTATATCAAAGCCTGACGAGATCATTTACTGTGTTATTCCTCTCTCTTGTAGTACAACTTATGCATTTCGTCCATGAAAGCCAATTTAAGCCTACTGCTGCCTGATATGATGTAAATTGGTAAATACTATTTTAATCAAAGCATTTCCCAGGTAATTAAGAAAATTACTTTGACAAACGGTTTGAAGCCGGTGTAAGAGCTCAAGCCAACACTGCAATCAGGCTCATTGCTTATGGTGGTGCTCCCTCATGTGGGTAAGGGACGCTGAGAAGCCTGTTCCATACATCACGGATGATCACAATCAAATCAGCCAGGAGAAAGTGGTGTCAAAGTGAATCTCTGGCCTAAATACTTCCAAAACTGAGGCATTGTCCCCACAGCATCCTCTGATGACACAGTTAAATGATATGAAATGTGCTGGCTAATGGCCAAAAACAAGCAGGGAGGAGGAGGACGGAGGGAAGAAGGAGGAGGAGGGAGGAGTTCGAGTCACTGCTGTTGGCCGGTCTCCCCTTAACAGGTTGAAGCCCACAGGTCACCAGAAGGACATAAGCAAGTGGAGCTTTCATTTCCTGTCAAAGGGGGATGCTTTCCGAGGCATGATTCGCAGGCTAATTGGGCCCCGGTGGGTGACACTGCAGCATCATAAATAAAACAAACAGTTGTGGTGTTTCTGCCACTGGACTCTTTAAACCTTCATCACAGAGCAAGCGGTTCCAATGAAACACCCAGCCTAATTACTCTGGTACGGGGCTGTTATCTTTTTTGCCTTGCTGTAATTGATCCTTTTTCTGTGTGTATGCATTTATGTTTTTAATCAGAAATGAGAGCATGCGTTGCCTGAGAGCTCGCTAAGACCTTGTAGGAGCTGATAATTAGCCGCTCCAGTTAATGGGCCTGACTGTGTTCCGTGTGCTACATGACTCTCTGGTGTCATAATGTGGCAGAGCTTGGAGGAGATAGTGCTCAGGGGTGATACACATGTGATTAGTCTCCTCACTTCACCACAGCCCTTTTCACACCTTGGGGTTTCATAGTCAGCAGCACAAAACTCTCACTAATCAAGTTTGCTCTTTGTGAACCTCAGACTGATCCCTGACCAGTGTCAGGGTATAATCTTTGTTGTTAATTCTCTTGAAAGGAAGAGAAATACTGAAACAAGCAAAGAACTCCTGCCGGTTTCCAAAGTGTGTGCAGTTATACTTCAGGAGTAATGCGCCTCCTTTGTTATCTGCGCCACATTTGATTGTTTGTATAGCAGCATGTATGCTAATTTGGGTAAATATACGACTTGCCCTGGGCCGTGAATTATAAAACAGGCTAATAATAATACACTTAGAGTCTCTTGCTACTTTTCAATTCACATTGGATCAAAATGCATCAGCTAGCTTATTGTCATGTTGCACATTCTTCGTTCTGCTGGCTTTGCTGAAGATTAGACTTTATTATTCAGCCAGTGGCTCCTTCCTTGGGACCATATATTCATATTTATTCAGAACCTATAGAATGTGTCAAATAGAGGTGTCCTAATTGTGTCCTTGATGAAAGGCTATTAATATTGAACACTTTCACATTCACCCATGTGCCAGCACAGAGGAAATGTGTTTTCCCTTTCTTTCAGCGAGACAAAAAGCAGATCTGTTCATATCTCTAATGATACCTGATTCCCAAGGGGTAAGTGGCGGGACTTGCTGTGGCTTCAGCAGATTCATCAAACAAAATATGGTGCTCTTCTCTCAGGAGGCTGAGAGTCACATTGCCTTATATCACTGTTAATTAGAATGAAATATGCAGTTCAATTATTCTTTGTATTGTTTTTTGACGCATGTGCTCGTGCTAACTATAGAGCACCAATGTAACACCAAATGTTAGAAAGCTTAACACTTTATCCCCCCCCCGAAGACACACTGTACTATTTTTTCTCCTACTGTTTATCCGTTTTCCAACAAAGTAAGCCCATAACTATTCCCCACAGTGGCAATAAAAACAAAGAATTTGAAGGTTCTTGTTCTCATAAGCAGTGCTGTCATGAGTTTGGCAGGAGCTGGCCTGATTGGCTGGGCGGCTGGCTGTCTGTTCCCATGTGAGATTGTTTTTGAGGCAGGCAGTAGCCGTCCTGTGGCCAGTGTCAGAAACCAACAACCTCTGATCCTGGAACAGCACCTGTCAGGCCTGCACCTGTAACACTGGGACCTTGTGTCCCCCACCTCATCCACATCGCAGGGTTGTACTCAGACATGCTTTGCATCTCGCCGCCTCTCATTGGCTCAAGCAATACTCCTGAGACTGGGCATTTTCCCAGCTGTTGTCTTCATTTTAATATACTCTGAATAATATTAAAGCTGAATCAGTTGAATTTATTAATGCAGCTTGCCCCTTAGAGAGATGCTTTTAAAGGCCAATGATTTAATTTCAGCTCTTAAAGGCCATCTTCTATTCTTGATGCTATAAAGAATTATGGCTTTTGCCATGTCTTAACACCCGTGTGTAATGTGGGCAGCAAAATGAATTATTAGTAAACTGGAGCTACTGAAAACAGCCGCTATTAGCGACCATTTTTCTCTCTGTTATTATCTCGGTTATATTCCCATCCCTTTTCCCAGAGACAACATCAATCCTCACTACTGTGATTTATATCTCCTATCAATGGGCGAAACTAAAACATTGTGCCGACTGGTTAAGTTACAATTTGGAGCAAAAAACAAAAACAGGCTGCCACGTCATGTTAACACAACCTGTGTTCATATAGGCAAAACAAACTCAGCTTGGTCTCCCATTTGGATGGTGTTTCCACAGAGCTGACGCCCGGCAGATCCGGCCCTTTATTGGTGTCAGGGTTGTGTCTGGAGGCAGACCATAACCTCTGCACCTTTAATTTAAGCCAGTTGGGACTTGGAGCACAGCCACTGATCTCCACGACCTGCTTCTCAGGTGGTGCAAGCAGACCAAATAGCACGTGCATAAGCACTTTAACACATGTAAGTCAACTCCGAGTAGTGCTTTTGTTACTTTGTCCTACTGTGCACATTATGTCTCTCAGAGAGGAGGGCAGAGAACCTTAATGCCATTGCACATGTAACAATTACTAAGGAGGTGTAGAGAATAGTGGCTTATTCAAATTAGGGTTTTTTTTTCCTTTTTTTTTTGCTATGCATCTCCTTGTAAAGCAGGACAGAAGTGCGACAGAGAAAGGGTGCACTGTTCTCTCTCTCTGCACTTGGTAGTTTGACGCCCGCTCCGGGGCTGAACATCAGAGGAGCGGCTGCTGAAAAAACAGGTTGTATGGGTCCTTGCACACAGCCTGCCTGTGGTGCCGCCTGAAGGACTGCCATGGAAACAAGGAGTGTGACAGGCTCTGGGGGGATCCACCACAGCTGCAGGCACTTCCTTTTTGACAGCCTGATGAAGACATCACTGCCACACCATGCACAACAACAACAACTACTGGAGAGAAAAAAAATGTGATCAGACAATGTTAACTGCTGTGTGGCTCAAATGTTCATTAGCAAGCTTGTAAAACATCCAGGGATTTTCCCCGCTGCATTCAGGGCCCGTACTGCACAGTGACTTCCTCTACTGAGATTCCCAACTTCCCAGGAGAAAACACACTAAGAAACATTTCCTTAAATATGAGTTCACCTCTTTGAAAAGGGGATTATTTCTGTTTTTGTGTGTGCAAGAGTGATAGCACAAGTGTGCAGTGGTGCATGCAGCGCCAAATCAACTATTGTTGTAACCCTGTCAGACTCTCCTCAGTGATCCATTGACTATGAATGATACAAGAAACATCCCAGCCCATGGCCTCAGTGCCACAGATTTAAAGATTTGACAGTTTAGAGGCAGGCAACCGTATCCTATATGACCTCTCAGTGTCACAGTCAGCATCTTCCTCAATAATATATAATAACACAATATCATTTATAACTGCTGAAGAAGTGAGTATTTTGGTTTCACTGTTCTCTATATGGCCACTAATTGCTGAGGTCTTGGACATTCTGTCAGAGATATGGACGTGTTGGTGTGGCAGTTTGGTTGTTTGCTAAAATGTCGATTAAAAGTACCCTGGGTGGATTGCTTAATTGGTCTCACCTCTTAGGGACACTTTATTGGGTCTTGCCAATGATCTACTTGTACCCTCCATGCCCCTCCTTCTGCAGCTCTGCCCTCCTCCCAGCACAGCCAAAACCAGCCACCCCCCCACCCCCCAGCTCCAATGGGGCCAAGAATGTAGGAGGGTTTCAGCCAGTGTGTGGGATTTAGCTCGTCAGAAGCTCAGGGTCACCTCCACACCCTCTCACTTTGAAATAGACCCCTGGTGGCAGCTCCTGGGAGAGCCCAGTGATGTCTCTATCAGCCTGTCAAAAGAGATAGCCCGGGGCTCCACCAGGTCCCCCTGAGCCAATCAAACTCTTCACAAAGCACAGATGGATGCTCTTTCACCAGCGTGCTGCTGCTGAGGAAGGGGGGAGCACCCTGCCGTGATGCTCAGTCCCCCAGTCAGCTAGAACAAACTCCCATTGCTGGGGTCCAAGCCAGTTCAGCCCAACTTCTTCTAACTATATGTATTTTAAGAGCTGCGGCCTACTCACCATTTTTATGAGGTAAAGGAGGAGACTAAATGAGCAGATGAAGTGTGACCAGAAATTGCTTTATTTGGTAAATGTGTAAATAACTAACACATTTTGGGTATGTAAGGTAAATATGATGTCAGAGAAAACTGATGACATACTGGAGATGTTGCTCCATCCCCCAGCCAGGAAAAACTAATGTGGAGAGACAGATGGAAAAACCAGAGTGTGTGTGCGTGGCAATTAGAAGGGCCAGGTGAATCTAGTGTAAATGTAAAGCACAAAGTGGCGAGGATGGCGAGAATGCTCTCTGTGAGATGAGCTCTTTCTCTCTCATCTGGACCCTGTTATTGTGAGAAAGCAACAAAGCAATGCATTAGGAAGCACACTGGAGGAAGCACACAGCTTTGATGTGAGCTCGGTAACCAAGGCGCAGCGGTGGCCGGTGTGTGAGCTCTGTTCCAATGGCTCTGTTGTGTAATCAGATGTGTTTACTGTGTATTCAAGTAAAGAAGTGGTGTAATCCATCCTCACTAGAGTGCAGTTATTGCAAAAACACAGGCAAAAACAAGAGCTCAAACCGCTCAACATTCTTTATTCAGGATTCTTGCAAATGCTCCACATGATGCAGACATGATACTGAGTAAAAATAAACTCTCAAATTAATCAGACTAACGTAGCATAAAAACACAGAAACTTACTTAAAAAATAGTCTGCCAGGAATAATATACAGAATATAAAAATATTATTATTGCTGTGATAACATGAAAAAAGCTGACAGAATCTTTGTTATATACAATTAATCCTCAGCGCAACAAGGACAGGAAAATTCAGCCGCTGTGCCAACATGTTAAATGTTCAATAAAACGAAAATGCTCCCTGATTATTTCAATATCTGTAACACGTGTGACCTTTTCACCTTTAAATATATGAATAAACAAAAAATATGGGCTGTATTTGTTTTTCCATAAACTGTTATGCTTGTATTAACCTCCAGGCAAATTTATCAGTCTCACCTAAGTCAGAAAGAGGCAAAACTAAGGTAAACTAAACTCGACACTTTTCATTCTTTCTCTAAATTATATCCAAAGATGAAGGCTGAGCATTGCAGCGGTCTCTTTTCTTTACCTCCTGGCTTGTGATTGACAGCACCATGTGCTGCCCTCCTAGCTGCTGCAGTTCACAGCCCCTGTCAGGGGAGTGGCAAACACACAAGCCAGAGCGCGGCTGGTTGCCCCTTTGCAGCAGGGAGCAGAGTTAGGGTGGTATGGTGGGGTGGACGGGGTTATGGGCTCTCCTAGAGCCGGAGCATTGTTGTCAGGTAGACTGCGTCGTACCACATTCAAAAGGAGACCAGTCTTTCATCCAGTGTGTCAGCAGAGCCTACCTTTTCTTCCGCGGGTGATTCTGGCTGGTGGGCACTCTCAGCACGCTGTACTGCACCTGTAAAAACAAACACGAGTTTGGTCAGAGGCAGGTAATCCGAGCTCAGTGGAGCGCGCGGTAATGGCTCCCCTGAGGAGAGCTGGTGCAGGGGAAAGCAAGGCGGGCTTCGCCTGTAATGAATCATTTTTTTAAACACAGGAGCAGAGGGGATTAATCACAGGGAGGAAGGATTTGAAGAGTCAAGGGTTTCGTACCCGTGTACGCCCCCCTCATTCTGCACCACAATCACAAAATTAGAAACAGACGTCAACTGTTGGGATGACCTGCCAGGCCAGTGAGGGAGATACAAACTGCATAATCACTCACTATAAGTAATGTCCCTCGAAGAAAACTTTGTTAAAGCATGTAAATAGTATAGGGTGTTGTTCAAGTTGAGAAGTTACCAACATCGGCTCATGTGTAACTTTCTTTGTGGCTTTCCAGACCTTTTGTGTCACTGATTTCTTCCGGCAAAAACAAGACCTGAAATGTGACACTTGATCTTGCAACCTTGTTTTTTTTTTTTTTTTTTTTTCCCCTGCCAGTTACATATGTAGAATTCAGCTCAAAAATTGATTTCCTCAAGTTTCAGTCTTTATTTTATAAGATGTTCAAAAGAATTTATAGAAATATATTCATGCTGTAAAATCACATTTTCTCTGACATTAAAGATTTCAGTGCCCCCCCTCCCCAAAATTGCCACCATAATCTAAAGAAGAGTGATCATAGAGTAAACTGAAAAGGAGAAGAGCTGGAATGTGAAAACTTGCTTTTGAAGCATGCTTGCTGAGCTCAAACAATACGGTAAATGTGTTGAATAAAGGTAAGAACTCTATGCTAATTAGCTGGTCTCCATTATTAGAATTGGAGATGGAATGTGGGAACAAAGTGACTGCCTCCTGCATCAGAACATGAAACTATCCTCAGAACTGACAGATGCTTCTTATTTCGGGACAGACACAGTGTTGTCAGAAGTCCCCGTTTGAGGCAGACTTTGTAGATGTGCGCAGGCACTAATTGCCAAGTCACATTTGCAAGAAAGACAGGAGTCAATTTTCAGCCTTTGTGGTGTTTTTGTGTCCACACCTATCTGAGGATTGAAGTTCTAAATCAACAAAAACAAAATATGTGGTCTATTGTTTTGGGTCTCCGGTGTATACGATGTTAGGGTTAGTTTTCACAGCACATAATGAAACATACTTAGGATAAATCTTAAGGGTGTTTTGTTTTTTTATGATTGGCGCTATTTTCAAGATGTAGTTTTTCTTTTAAACCGGGCTAAAAAGTATTGTTTTCATGGGATTTGAAAGTGAGTCGTTTTCAAAGCTCAAACATTGTATCCCAATGGGGAAGAAGACATACAAAGGATTCTGAATCAAAATGTATTCACCACCTTGTTTTGCCAACTCAGTCAGCCAAATCTCAAACAACACAGGCTCCCTCCAACATCACAGAGAAGTCAGCAATGGCTTACTGCAGGAGGACATCAAGGGTGCAGCAGAGAAACAGACTGGGGTGAGAGTGTCTTTCCAGATCCAGACTGTCAGGATTTCTCACTGAATTCTGTCTGGCGAGCTACCTGCGAGATGAAGGCACTCTGTGGCACTTCATTTCCTGGCTGAGCAAAAATCTCAGCGAGAGAACTGCGAACACCCAGCACCACTTACAAATCCCTGACAGCTCTCCTCAGCTCTGTGATGTAAATGCAAATGACATATCAGCCATGGCTAATATGTAATCACATATGGCACCCAGCAAGACGACTGGGGCTCACGACTACATTAATTGACTCTACCACCCTGAAGTGACTGAGGCCACATCAGAGTTTCGGCGCTGACACAACAGCCAGAGATGTCAGGAGCCCTCTGCCAGCCCTCGGCCAATCACCAGCTTTAATGTCACAGCGCTTCAGTCAGACAGGACGAAATTGCTAATAACGGATGAGGCTGCAGCAATATGGCTGAGGACAGATCTGAACATCTCCTCACTCATGCACCGTGGCGACTACACGGAGCCGCACTGAGGAATAATTGGGCCAGGGCCGCTTTAAAGCTGAGAGTTCATTAATAATCAAACAAAGCCAGAGGATATATTTCTGCAACACTTGGGAATTCTGTTACAGCAAATAATGCAGACATCTTCAGGGAATTCCCTCCCTATCTGTATGTAAAACTGGACCCTTACCTTCTCAACATCAGAAGGCACCCTCTTGAGGAAATCCAGTATTTCATTACTGTCAATAGTATATGGGTTGCGCAGCTTCTTGGTAAATTTGTTAACGCCTGTGAAAACAAGAACACATTAATAAATAGAGGTGTCATACCAACTGGCATATTTTTGAAACTGTTAACATTGTAAAGAAATAATAAGAACAACAACAACACCAACAACAAACCCAATCATATAAATAATGGTGATAATAATGTCCAAACCCAATTACTGTGTGTACAGAATGGACGCTCACCAATGTGTCAGTAACTGAACTGCCTGATTCTGTTTCTATTGATGCCTTTCAGTGAATTCAAGCATGATCTAATACATTGTGGACAATGTGGATAAAGCAAAACTTGATCAACTTTTTGACCATAGTTTGAACACCAGGCACACTATTTACTTCTATTTGCTTCGATCTGATCATTTCTAGCACATCTATATTTACCTTTCACATGGCTACGTAGCACACAGAATGAAATATCTCTGGGGTCTTGTAATGGGACCATTATACTCACAGCTTGGTACTGGCTGTGCCTCAACATGCAGACAAAGAACCTAAGGACTTAAATATGTGCAAGCAACTTGAAAGGCCTGCCTTGCAACCACAGAGATGGGGGTTAACTGGGGAGGCAGAGGAGTGTCTCAGACTGGGTGTTTTTGTTTGATATGATGGTTTTTTGGTATTGATTGTGTTGAAGGCAGTGTGGAAGTACATTGGTTGTGGGTTTACAGCTGGAGGAGGAGAGCCTGTTAAGGGCAGCATATCTCCCTGACCACTGAGATGACTGTCTATTCTGTATGACTACAGTAGATAATGAGAGGCTAGACCAGGAGCCTACACACTGCCCAAGGACATCATGTATTATATACAGCTTGCTACTCTACAGTACCTCTGCTTTGTTTTCATACAAACCCTAGGCCTTGCCTCTGCTACATCAGCCCACACTGAGAAAAGCAAACCTCTGCAGCTGTCTGATCTCTGTGCATCTGCAGAGGTGTATGGATGGTTGGGTTCTTAAATTACTGTCCTTCATTAAATCCTGGATATGCAGTTAGAAAGAGTGAATAAGAGTTGTGTCTTACAACAATGGTATGCGCATTGATTTTTATTCCATTCGTTACAATGTTTTCCTCATAATAATAAAGACTAGTAAAGGAAAGACAGAAGGGGTTTGTTAGGTTTCAGTGTTTTCTCAATACACTTTTAATATGCAAAACAGATTTTATTTTTCTTTTCACAATTTAATGAAGGTGTTGAATGGTGAATGGTGTTTTCAGGTGCAAAACTTACCCCATAATAGCACAATGTACCGCAGTGGGATAAAATATAATAACACTGTGGATACAAACAGCACCAAGCAGGCCAGGCATGACAGGAAGGGGACAGACCAGTTGACTATGCTGTAAGAGAATAGTAATGTTAAATTCCATTTGAAAAAATGAACACATTTTAATGTCAAATAAACTGATAATACTTTATAACAAATGACAAAAATGGTTGAATTACTTCTTGACTCGCTCTCCGATGTTTGCAAGTTCTTCCAAAACATTCTGGACAACCAGCACCACCTCCTGCACCATATATATCTTATCCATCAAACCCTTTTTTCCAGCCTCCTAAAAAAATAAAAAATGCACAGACACTGATGAGGTAGACTGTACGTCGATTGTTAGGCATGGTAGACAAAGATGAGTTTATGTCTCCTGTGCTATTATGTGTGGTTCATCTATTGAATGGACCATAATGAGCAAACACTGTACATCTTCAGACTCTGCTTTTGAGGATGAGACAGACTTGGTGCTCAGAAGCTGTTATGTGGATGGGGGAGAGATTTCAGCTTTTGTCTGCCACACACAATAGAGCTGTTGCACAAGTGCAGCACAATCAAGACTCTCTGGTAGATGAAAAGTACACAAAATGGCCATCTGTAATCAGGCAGACTAGACGACCTAGACAAGAAATGCAGGGGCCTCAAAACTCCCATCTCAGCAGCCCACACTGGACAAGTTTGAGCATGTTTTTACAAATCTGTGAGGTTTAGCTTTCTAACCTAGTCTACACTTTAGACATCATTCTGATATGTTTGTGTTGGTGCATGATGTTCTCTCATTCATATGGTTCTTGTCAAAACCATCAATGCACATAACATATTCATCCTCTATGATAGTAATGACCGAGTCTGATAAAGCCATAACAAAACATCCAAGGCGAGTTGGGGTTTGTTTGTCTAAAAAAAAAGTGTTCACATCAAGACTACAAATAATGAGTGGGAAGCCTTCCAGAAGCAGAGGAGTGACTGGAGATAACAGAGGTAACACAAGCTAAAGAGGGTTGAGAAGCCTCACATCAAAAGGAGGAAATAATGACAGGAATGATGACAGAGAGGAGGGTGGGAGAGGACGAATGAGAGTGTTGGGGGGAGGGCACTCTGACAGACCCTAACAGGAGGCCTGAGGATGTCTATATGTTTGTGTTAAAAGTCATCCAAAGCTGCAGCCTGTGTGCATTGACAGGGTCCAGACAGAATGCCTTTATCAGAGCTCGATGAGGCAGCCCCTGGGAACACACTGTCTGCCAGCACAGAGAGACTCCCTACTGTCAGGCCTGCTCTCCTCCACAAAAGGCGCAGGAAGAGAGCAATTCCCACACTAGCAGAGCCTCCCCCACTGGGCTTGGATCTGGACAGACACTGGAGGCTCAGCACTGTCCAAAAAAGGAAGAACTATCAAAAATATGCCTTCTTTGAGATTTACATCTCATGGTCTCATCATGGGGAAAGAGCACTGTCTGTGTGTGTGTGTGTGTGTGTGTGTGTGAATCATCCTAACCTGCCACACTGCATTGGGGGACTGCTCAAACCTTCATGTGGGTTTTTTACACCACATCAGGTGTTAATTGAGCTCTTCAGCCTAAGTTTATTTTGAAAGGACAGAAAACTGCTGGAGCCCGCTAAAAGCCATTACAATCCGCATCCATGAGCTCCTGGTGCACGCAGAGAGCCCAGGCGCATCACGCTCATATTCCTTTTCATATTTCCATTTAAATTTGTTGAAGCGGCCCAATTACATGATTTAGATTTCAAACCTAATAAGTGACATGATGCATTATCTAACTGTAGCTTATACACATGCAAGGTGAATTTAACTAGAAATACAGCGCCAGAAGGAAAAAAGAGGAGCTATATTGGCTTTTATTTCTAAAAGGAAAAACAGACAAATAGATGTACTCTGAAGTATGCATCAAGAGACAGAGCTCTCATGATTATCATTATTCATCTGCTTTAAGATTCTTGAAATCCTCCATCTCTTTAGCGACCAAAACTGACTCACTACATTAATCATTTGATGATATTCTTTATCTTTGTTCATTTCTCATTTCAGCGTGTACATGAGCACAGAGAAAACAAAAATAAATAAAAGATCTCCTTCTGAAATGGAAAAGGATGGGTAAACTAGGGACAGGCTAAATGAATCCTAAATGTCTACTGATTAGAAAACCTGTGTGAAATCATATTCTCATTTCAGATAAAATTGTAAAAGCTTCCTTTTAAGGTGCAGTAATGGAGAACCAATTTGATCTCCCGCACAAAGGTAAACATACTCTCCCAGACATGTGGGGCGTTATCAAAGACTGGAAAAAGCTCATTTAGCATCATTTTAATTAGAATAAACGGTGCCAAATTTGAATTCTCAGACTGAATATTTTTGTACTGACTTTTCTGACAAAGATAAGAAGTGCATCTAAATGAAAAACACCTGTGTTCCTGGCAAATGATCTCATATGGAGCTAAAAAGAGCTAAGAACCAATTTGCAGGGATAAAATGTGCAAAAAAAATCCCCTTTCCTTCGGCTCTAATGGGTTGATGGGTCTGCATGTGGTGGCTCCCACAAAGTGCATCACAGATCATGAGATGGGCAGTTTGCCTGGCTGGTGTGTTCAAGGAGACCCAGCAGTGACTGTGGATTATCGGGTGAGAGATGGAGTATCCCACACCCCCCAGCTTGGTCTAACACCCCCACAAGCCCCTCCTCAGCCTCTCCCCAACTCCCTTAGGTTGGTCTCTAGAAGCAAACCAACCCCAGACCAGCACTGCCAGCCAGGGGGCAACGAGAGAACCGTTTCATCTTCCATGTTCATTTCTATTTGAGATCTATGGACTTGTTTTGCCTCTCTGTTTCTTTATGTTATGATTAAATATTGTCTATCTGCACAATTGATACCTCAGGCCAAAGGGAAGTCACTTTGCCCACACATAATTTGTAAGCTGTCTCCTTCCCTGAGGACAGATTTGTTCACAGGCTGAGAATCTGTTCTGTATTATCCTGCTGTAACACCGTCTTGCCTTTCGTCTTTCTTTAACGTCATGCCTTCACATTCTTGCAGCTCTGTCTGAGGTTTACATATTTCCTTCCTCAAGGGGGAAAAAAGGGGGATAAAAACATTTTTGAGTGGTAATCATAACCTTCTCAGAGGGAAAAGCCTTTATTCACATGTTAGAGGAGAGGCAAGGGGGGAAAAGCAAAGGCTTTGAAGTCATCAAATTTAACACTGATCACTCTTTAACCCCAAATATTTTTAAAGAAGACTTTGATAGGAGGTGTAAAGCTACACTGCTTGATCTAACTGCATGATATCACATTCAAGTGACAGCAAGACCATAACAAGACTTTCAAATAAGCCACTTTAAATTAAAGCTGACAGCTTAAAACAAACATGGGTGAGTGCTTAATTAGTAAATGAAAGGAGATATTTCATTTCCTCTGCTTGTGAAAGGGCTTAGGAGCCTCATGGAAAACCTTTCAAAAAGCTTAAAGTGGCGAAGGCAGAGTTCAGAAACACATGCAGCACATTGAGAGAATCTTAAAGCTCAAACTGGCCTCGCTTTAACTGAGAGAGTAAGCCCTCCTGGTTTTATACACTGGGACTAAAAAACAGCACTGACACTCAATTTGATGTGACTGTGAATTTGAAATTTTCTGTATCACTGTTTGTTTGAGCACCATTTCGGCTGCTCCTTGCAATGATAGCAAGTGCAGCTTCCCACTTTGTGTGTGCAGACATATCATGCGAGTTTCATCTGAGAATTAGCCCATCCTTTCAGACAGGATTTGGTGGATGTGCCTGTGTTTTTAAAAGAAGCTGGCTTTTCCTCATAGCCCCAGGTCACCACAACAGAATATATTGAGCGCATTATGGATATGAATCCTGGGCCTAGACACGCAGCACAGGGGTCATTGCTTGGAGGCTTTGTGTTAGTTCCACACTTCATTGCCATAAAGCAATAATACACATCCCTGTAAACTCTTCGTTTTTTACAGAAAACAGTGGGATTAGTGTAATTGAATATTATTTGCTGTGGGGAAGTATAATTTTCAGGCTACTTAAAGAGTTCCTGTTGTTTTTGTTTTTCAAGAGACACCAGAGAGATGCATTAATAAACATTATCATTTGTGATATCTCGTACAAGTACAAGTGAAAATGGCTGATAACCTTTGGGGCAGAGTATTAGTTTACTGTTGTATTGTTCTACTTTGTTCATTTGTTTTGGTAGTAAAAGGTCATTCTCAACATAAATATCCCATTTAGACAATGACGACAGACTAACACAAAAAGAAAAAAAGACTCTCACAATTCTATCCCCCAACAGCTGTGCAAAATCTAATAGATGATGTTGTTTAAATTGGATTTATAGATTTTCAAAGGGCTCCGGTATCTCAGCGGAGAGCATTTGTAGAATGACACTGAATACCCAGAGGATCAGAATAAAGAGCTACATGCTACATCTGTTTCAAAGATGTTGCCCTCATTTGGGATGCATGAAAAATATTTCTATTCTTAGGTAGAAGAGAGCTTGTGAGAAGTAGCTGTCACTGTCTCTATGCTAAAATATTGACTGGAACTTGTATGGCTCTGTTCTGTTTTCAAAGAAGCATGTGTTAGAGAATTGCAGCTATTTGCTGAACTGGATTGGTAATATATAGCAGCATTCAGACATTATTATTTGTTTAATATGACCTTGGTTATTCAGAAAGAAATATTAACGGGGCCTGCACCTCTGACAAGTCCCAAAACCACTGAGTAATGTCACAGTGAAATGTTAAAACAGTCATTGTGTATAGTGAGGCTTAAAAGATCCATTCATATTTATAGTTAAAATGGAGACGTGATAAGGTTCCACCCGAGCATATTATCCCTTAAAATGCTAGAAAGAGACAAGATAAAATACCTTCTCGTCTTCCTCTTCGTCGTCACCCATGCTCATGTTCACCTAAGAGAAAATAAAGGGTAGAGGGTGATTTCAAACGAGCGGGACATGTGGGCAGTGGAGCATTTTTAACAAACACCTAGTAATGAAATTTTCTTTGAGTACATTCACCCCTATTGGGAGAGGCTTGTTTCCATAGAGACTGCATCACAGGGGTGACCTCACACAAAAGCAGAGGTGAAAGAGGGCCTTCTTCACAAGAGCACTGTCACACCAAAGCAATCTCATTTCTCCACAACATAAGCACACAGAAAAACAGAAAGAGGAAAGGAAAAAACACATTTAATTTGGATGCTGTTGCCTAGATCACTTTATATCAAGTCATCCCTGACCCCGCTGTGGTGCACACTGTGACATTGCCCGGGAACAGAGCTGTGTCATTGCCAGCTAGAGGGTCACAGTGGGGTGACAGAGTCTCCACACTGGATATGAGGGTGAGTCTGGGCTTTAACATTGCCTAGGGAAGGCATCTTTTCCAGCAGCTATAAACACAATCACCGGGCTGGGGATGTTACTTTGGGTGGGTGTGAACAGGCCAGGCCCCCGGCTGGCCAGTGAGAAGGCTTACAACACAGTGAAATTGGGGGGCAGTCAGAAGTGTGAACAGCATTAACCTTCACAGACATGTGTAGGGCAAACATAATTTCCATAATAGTATATACAGAGGGGATAGTGATATACACTGGAAAGAACTATAGTGTGGCCTTTTCAGATGCAGTGAGACTACAGTATATCAACAGACTACAGGGTATATATACATTTTCAGTAATTTACTTTTTTTCTTTGTGTTTATTGGGCCTCTGGAGACAACATAGAAACTAGTCTGGCCAGCTATAAAACATGAGGAATGCTACCACAACTCACGGCTGTGTTATATATAAGTGTAGGAGTTGCTAATTGACCTTACTGTAAAAATGTCTACCAAAAGAATTGGAGTTCACCGGGATATGACCATAGGTGGGTTCACATATAGACTGAATGGGCACTATAACAGCACGCATCTACAGATCTGCATGGATGAAGACTGAAGAGTTCAGAGTCCTCGTCACTCACCAGGTCCTGGTTGGAGCTTGCCTTCCCCATTGTGAGCTGGAAGTAGGTCCAGCCGATGAGCAGAAGCAGGAAGAGGGGCAGCATGAAGAGCTCCCAGTGCCACACCGTCACAAGGAAGATCTGAGTAGACAGGACATGACAGCATATTGCAGAGCATATCACACTATAGCACCATCACCCAATTTTCAAATCTCAGCAGGCCTGTTCCCAAAAACAAAATATATGACAGACTTAACCACCTCCTAAATCTCAGGAAAAGCAAGCACGTAAAGCCGCTGAGATTTATAGCCAATAGCAACAGATTTTACTCTCAGTGGTTTGAAAGTAACAGACATTCAGGGACAACTTTTAATATCTTGAAATCCTATTTATATATACCAATAATACTGTGCTGGCAGAGAGCCTTGCTGCTCAAAAGAAAGTATGACATGGATAGGCATGGTATGCTGTCTTTTAACTAGCACATTAAATCCTCTTAGATTCGGAGGCAGTGAGCCTCTCTGACGAGGACATATGGCAACTGTAGAAGCATTTGCAACATTTACCCCCTCCGTGGCAATGATACTGAGAAAAGCCAAGACCCCTGGTAGAAATAAGATGGATCACACTGAATGAGTAATCCCTCATAATTCTGTAAAGGAGTGGTGCTAAGCACGTTGCACAACACCCACTGCATTTCACAGCAGAGCACTAATTGGACCGCTGCATTTAAACCCATTTAGTGACAGCCTAATGAGTCTGTTTCCAACTGAAATTATCGAGAATGTGTGAGGAGGATCACACCAGCAAGTTGACAGGGATGAAATAAAATGTCTTCAACAGCAAGTTCTTCAGAATGTTAAAATCTATTATATTTTGATTATGAGCCAATACACACAACATATGGTCTACTTTTATCCACCACATCTTTCACAATATACATTTTTCCTCCTTTCTATAGAACATTTCCTATAATTAATGCATCATTCGCAATTGTTAGATATATGGTACTTTCATAGCAAGTTTCTTTTTTTTATTTTTATTTATTTCAAAACAAATGCTGAATGTAATGCTATGCTGACCCCACACAATGGTAGCACTGTGCAGTCTAGGCTCAGAGAGCTGGAGGCTGGTTGGAGTACGAACAATATGTTCGAGTTAAGCCCGAGACAGGATGTGAAGCACTGAGGCCTTCAGGCCTCAATAGCTGGCCTGTAAACAGCAGACTGCTTCTGTCATAGCAACCACACAGAGTCTATGCATGTTGCTCTGGGGGCCAGTCTACCTATTGCCACACCAGGCCTAGGTTAAAACGGCCACCAGAGAAATGTGAACCATGAGTAATGCAGACACCACTGTGGCCCTGGGCTTTACCACTGTACAGCGTAGTATCCCCACATTCGACCCCGAAGATGATGAGCGACCTGACACATCATACAGAAAAACAGCAGGGAAGACCAGAATGTGAGGAAATGAACAACATGAACAATATGTTTTTTATGAGAGCTCATTTGAATTACGCATTGGACGACAAACTAGAACTGGTGGGGGATAAAAAAAAAAAAGGTAAACTATGAATATGCATGATGTGCAGAGGTACTGTAGCTGCAGTATATCTCCTCTCTGTTATGAATAACCTGTGTCATGTGTTGTCACCTCAGTTCCCATGAGGCGATTCTAAAGCGATGCTCCCTTCACACCAGAGGAATTCAGCTGGCTGGTGGACAGGTAGCTTGTCATATTCCCAGCATTCTCATAAAAAAGGAAAAAGAAAGGTGGGGGGAAATGGGCCTGGAAACTGACATGAGCCCAGCAGGAATGTTGAACCTCCTTGCCCTCCCTGCAAAAGCTGCTACATTAACCACTAAAGTCTAATTGCTTGGTCTCTGTCTTCCTGTGCAAGTCAACAGAGGGAGCCAATTCATTTCCGCCCAGGGAGCCAGCAGAGAGAATCTGTCACAGGTATTCATAATCGCCCACTAATGCAAATTTCTGCTCACCACGTTCTGGCTCAGTGGACAAGATAAAAGCCTACAGAAATACAATGCCTTGTGTCTAAACTGAGTGCTTAAATGAGGATATAAACCAAACCTGTCAGAAATATCTTCTCGATTCCTCCCTCACGGTATGTCAGCCCATGTGTTCAGGATTTACATGCTTTTTTTTAAACTGGGAAAACCTCTCAGATTCCTTCACAGACTGAGTCCTTGCCGTCAGATATCCCACAGTAATGAGCAGAGGCAGGCCTATACCTTCCCCCTGTCTCCTCACATCCATAGAGTTTCTGTGAAATGGAGACAGGACTAATTCCCTCACTAAATGGTTTATGTTTTATTAGCAAGTAGTTGAGTGATTAAAGGACATGTTGGACAAAGTGCAACCTTTCAGGTTTAAGTGTAAATTTGTTAAAAAAAAAAAAAAGCAGAACACACACATTTTAAATGCTATCAAAGATAGACTCCATTTCATTTAAAAGAGCCTGATTACATATTTGTTCATCCATCAATGAATTAATCATGACAAGTAAAATGAACTTTTTCAAAATGGCAATGCTAATATGTTGCTCAAGTTGTGCAACAGTCATTGATTGAGCAAAAAGGATGTATAGCAACAAACAAAAGCAATGAGGGTAACAAATTAATGATATACCCGAGTATTTAGCTTTATACACAACAGAAGTCGATAACAAACGATGTAATTGAACAAGTGTGAGTATTTATGTCTGAGAGGAGTGTCGCTATGTGTGAAACCTCCCTTGACAAACACCCTTTAGCTGAAAAATGCCTGTATGATTATGCACGGGGTGCCTGGGGAGAAAAAAAAGAATGAATTAATAAAACTATTAGCACATGGTGGAGTAGATGATGGAGATGCACTCTCCTTAGCCACCTGTAAGCGCTCAGAGAAGGGGGCAACCCTGGGCACAGCAATTCTGCCAGCAGGGTTAAGAACAGCCTGACAGATTTGTTTTATAGTGCCATTAATATGATTCCACTAAATGCATTCTGCGCCTTCTCATGCAGATCCCCTGGCCAGCAGAATCCAGCACCTAATAATAAAGCACTCAGCGATTAAAAGTGTGAATAAAATAACTTAAAGCTGAGCAAGCATGGCAGCTCTCACCACCCACACTCTCCCAGGAGATGGATAAGGGATCGTAGCAGGAACAAAGGGACAAAGACACCCTCTATAAGAGTTTCTACCATCCTGTAAATTGATTAACAGAGGAGGGGTTGGCCCAGTCTACCAACCCAAACTACTGACTGGCAGACGTACCACCAGACTGCAGGACTGCCAAATGCTCTTCTTATACACCACAGCAGACAACAGGCTATAAATACAGGCGTCACATCAGTATAACACAGATAATACAGTTGATGAGCCAAATTAGTGTAATGTCGCAGCACATGGGACCGTACAATATAATTACTGTTGCTGTAAAAAAAAAAAAAAAAAAACAGCAAAGTGAAAACACCATTTCAACTGTTTTTTTTTTTTTTACTTGGTACATTTCAAAAATACCCTTATTTTTAAGTTTTATCAACCATCCAAAAACACGAAAGATTTAATCTTGGCTGTATCTTCACTACTTCTCTTCAGTTGCACTCCACTTGGAAAGCTAAACAAAGCGAGAAGAGCGCCAGCCAGCATTAAGAGGGTCAGTCAAGGGGGCTGTGGATGGATGCCAGATTACGTGAACATATACTGAAAGAATTTAACAAGACTGACTCTAGGCTTTCTGGGTTTGTGTGAATGTGTGAGTGCGTGTGTGTGTGTATTTACATGCAGCTGTCTTTGTGCAGGGGGCAGCACGGCTGCACTGTGGTTAGCGCCGTTGCCCCACAATAAGAAGCTCGCAGGTTCGATTCCCGGGCCTGGGGCCTTTCTGTGTGGAGTTTGCATGTTCTCCCTGTGCCTGCGTGGGATTCCTCCAATCATCTTTAGGTTACTTGGTGACTCTAAATTGTCCGTAGGTCTGAGTGTGAGTGGTTGTTGGTCTCTGTCTGTCTCTGTGTGTTGGCCTTGTGATGGACTGGTGACCTGTCCAGGGTGTACCCCCTCACCTAATGTGAGCGGGGATTGCCTCCAGCACCCCCCGCGACCCGGAAACAGATAAGCAGTAGAAGGTGAATTAATGTCTGTGTGCACAACACAGAAAACTGACATATTTCATACGTTTGAATGTGCACAAGCAGGGCTATACAAATATTAAGATGATAAATTAGAATGATTTTTTTCCTTTCCTATAGATGGGTGCCTTAAAAAAACCTCTGCTAGTCTTTATACTGATAGAGCTGTTCTTTTTCTGGGTGACATCAGGTTCAGTGAAATTAATCTGCATTACTTCCTCAATTAAAACACACAAAAAAGATATTAACAATGAATCAAAAGTACAAGTAGCAGCTCAGCTCATGCATTTTTTTTTTATATCAGCAAAGCTGAAACGGAGTCTGGCTGAGGGCTTATGTAGGGGACAGGAGCGGCAGGCTTTAAAGTAGCTGTAAACGCAGAGCAATGAGACATGTAATTTGTGTTGAGCTTGGGCCAGTGTGGGGACAGGCTTTCAGGGGGTTTCGGAGGCAGAGGAAGCACAGATAAGATTTTTCTTCAGGGCAGGTAGAGTGTGTGGGCAGCCATGGTGCTCTGAGCTAATGCTGAATAAATATTTCACATACGCTCAGCTCAACTCTTATCGACTTTGGAGAGGGTGAGAGAGGAAGAGGGGCAGAAAGAGAGAGAGAGAGCAAAAAACATGGCGAATTTCATGTCCCTTTTCAGCCGGTCAAAATCAGTTGCAACAGTTCTGGAGTGTGACACAATTCACAATTCAATTTTTCAGATCAAACACAGAAATACTAACTTTGATATTTGCTGCACTTCAGTAACTCAAGTTAAGAGGTTAGTTTCCTCCTTTATTAAAATGATTCCTATTATTCTGCTTTATGATTAAAAACAAAATAAGTAGTAAAAGGACAAACTTTAATCATAAACCCACGGATGAATATAACCCCAAACAATTATATTATCTGGATAATTGGAAAACAACAAAAAAAAAAAACAACACCCATATAATAATAATGTTACTCAACTGTGGTTTTCTAATGCAGTGTACACACATTTTTCTAATAAATAATGTAAATGAAATGAAAGTGTAGCCATCACAGATTTCTAAGGAAATGCTTTAGCTGATAAGTCCACCTGCACAACACAGTTCACTGGTGATAACAAATCTTTATCAAAGCGCTGAGGAAGAGCAGTCATGCAATGCAAAGCAATAGCATTTGCTCGCAGGGCCAGCACTGGCTGTTGTCTCCCTGCCTGTCTACATGCCAGGGCCAGAGCAGCACCAGTTCGAAGCTGAAGCAGGGCAGTCAACAGGGCAGTCAGCAGGGCAGTCAGCAGGGGCCCTATGGTGCTGTCAGTGGTGGCTACACTGACCCTGCACTCCGGCACTGGCCACTAGTGTTTAATCCGTGTCGGGGGCGTTAACACTGAGCGACCTCCTGGGTGACAGATCTGCCATGTGAGCCTTTTCCCCTGAGGAGGTGGGGAGGGAGTGGCATGGTATCTCTCTGCCTGTCAGCTCAGCTCACACACACGTTAAAGCAACGGGGCTGAGACTGGCCACACACAGGGGCGGACAGGTCGCCGCCTCAACTGCCTGGGGAGTGGTGTCCTCTGTGACTACGAAGGTGGTGAGTATGTTAAAGGCAGTCATTATGATACAGCACACACAATGGGGTTAAAGGCAGAGCACACTTCATCGAGGCTGGGACCACGCATAATATATAACAACAAAGTACAACAGATGCACAGATAAAGCCGTGGCATCTCAGGTGTCAACATGTTTATTTAGTGCAGTGAGCAAATATTAATCTGACCACACTTGTCACTTGTTCACTTTAAAAGTTGCTTTATGCTGTTTAATAATTCTAAATAATAATGAGGAATTTTGTCAGTTTAAAGTGAATAAAATGTGTACTCAAAACTCAAATCCATGTCCTGAAACAAATCAAAGTGGGAACAATTTCACAGTCCTAATGAAGTGAATATTAACAGTGAAAGCTTATTAAGGAGGCATGTTTCAAGGTTACACATTGCATTCAGCCAGCTTCAAGAGCTGTCAACTGACAGAAATCCATTCAGGGCAGCTAAATAATAATACTGTGTGAAATCAGGAGGCACTGCTGAGCAGCTTGCAAGTAGTCATAGCTTATCATTTAATAATTAATAGATCTCAGACTCAGAACCGTGAATCCACAAATCGCCATCAGTGCCATCATTTTTTCCCTACCAGACACTTTCCCACTGTACAGCCTGTGAGAACTCCCACAGCCATGGCGATGGAGAGTGTAACCCCCATGAGACTGAAGAAACCCACTCCTTTAAGGCCTCCAACTTTTTCAAACAGAGAGAAAACAGATGCAAAGCAGAAACAAGGAGACAATTCACAGGCTCGCACAGTCCTCTCGCTGTTCTCACAAAAGCTCGGCCGCACTGCAATGCAGTAAACCAGAAATGGGCAGATCCAAGACTCACAAAGCGTCTCATTTTCAGGGACAGTGTTAACAAGAACAATTATGACAACTCTGATCATAGCTTTGATCTCGGCTGGGCTGGTGTTCTGGTTAATGGCCCCAACTGGTGTGGCTCTGCACAGGTGGTCTCCTGAGACCTCTGGAGCCCGATATGACCCTGTCCTGCCCTCATCTGGGGAGATGGTGATTCTATCAGCCCCCAAAAAAAGCGCCCATTGCAGCTGCCAAGTGTGTTTACAGCTGCACCGCATCAAACATTCATCAAATGCCATCTTTACAGTGTGTGATGTGGAGCAATCAGCATTTCACAGGCTGTCAAATGATGTCTAAAGCGTTTGCTGCCTGGCAGTGTCAAAAAGAAATACTCACATAAGGTATACAGGCTTCTTTCTAGTTAAACTCCTGACAGATGAGGTACCTCATATGTTAGAATATTAATTCTACTTAAATACTTAAAGCAGACTAATGACAGCAAAGCTCAAAATCAGCTTTCAAGTGTAAATGATCTTTTTTTCTTTTCTTTTTTCATCCATTTCATCTAAATCTAAATTGTTCTCAACTTTAAACTTCTGAAACAGATTAATTTGGCTGGATAATACATACTCATTTAGCTTCTCTTTTCTTTTTTTTTTTTTTTTTTTGTGGAAGAAAACTTGTTTCTCTTCTAATGCACAGAACTGAGGATTTCACTCCAAGTTGTTCCCACGAATGGCTCCTGTTGGGAAAAGTAAATGATCTCCTTAGCACCTCCATTCGTATTTCCAGCAGTGCTGTAGCTCCATCTACAGGTCTTATTCTTGTGTACAGCGAAGAACTCTAGGTGACCCCCTTTGCAGTCACTGCTGATGTATAGCACATTCATCTCGCTCAGTCTTAGTGAAAAACACATCTAAAGGCCGTTATTTTATGAAGATTTTAGCTGTCACATTTTCTCTCTCTCAGACAGGAACATGCTGCTGTTAAACTCTTGAAAAGCACAGATCCTAGACTCATTACTGTAGCATAAACAAGCAGAGGAAAAAAAAATCTAAATTTCTTGTTTGTATTTGTGTTGACTGATGAAAATGTTTATGAAGATTTGCCAGAATTTTGTTTGAATGCATGGGAATTTTTTTTTCTTTTCCGTTCTTTTTGTTTGTTTGTTTTTTTATCTTACATTACCTATTTAGACTATTTTAAAACTGCAACCATTTGGGGGAAAATCGAAAGCAACTTCAAACAGTATATACAATGCTGATGAGGTTGCGCAGGCAAAACAAACAACCTCCTGCACTTGCAAAGTTACAATACTGCAAGACTCTCCATTACCCACAGTTTTCTGTCACACAATAAGACTCAGTAGTATAAAAAATAAATCACCCATCAATCTGCAAATGCTCAATTTATATATTCCTGTACGTGCAGTTTTCTGATTGCCATTTGTGGAGGAAAAGTTATTTTAGTATGAACAAACAAGAAGACTTCTTCAGAACAGCAACAACAACAACAACAACAACGACAACAAAAAAGACCCTCTTTTTTTTCCCACATTGCCATTCACTAATGCGAACCACAGTGGTGATCCCTCATGCAAAATTTGAATACCTTACACACCGCACACCAACAACCACTTCATAATACATACATGAATCTACATAAACAGGATAGAAATGTAGAATCCATGCTGTGTGGAGGTCAAAAAATTGGCCTACGGGACTGAGTGATATAATGGCTAAGCATTCCTGGTAAAGCACTACACGAGCATCCCGCAGTCCCAGTAGAAACCACAACAGCGGTAATGCATTACAGGATGTATATGGTGTAAAAGGCTAAGACTGGTCTGCTTGCTTGATAAATAATGTATTTTAATGTATATTAAAGCTAGACCCACCGCTACAGCATTTCCTACCGGCATACCCTGAGAAGCCTTGCACTGCCTGCCACTGTGGAAAAGAGCAGACACTAGTGGTATAATTATGCACATCTGAGAGGCAAGCAGAGGCCATCTGTCAATGTCTGAATCAGTTACCTTATTACCACTGCCTAAAGATATAAAGATAGGAGTGGGAGCTGCTTTCATTAAGGCACATGGTGGCATGCTGCTTTAGACAGCTCCACACACTAACTTAATTGCAAATGATGACTTGGAGGAGGAGGTGGGACTGTACAGGGTCTGGCCTTGGAGTGGGCAGGGGCACAAGTGTGGAAAGTGGCATGGCACTCGGCTTGTAATGACAGCCAGTCGAGACCATGCTGTTGCCCTCACTGACTGTCAGATGGTAGTTTAAGTTCAGAGTTTTTCCTGTTAATAGCAATTACATGCAATATTTACATGTGATTTGCATGTTTCACTGTGCTTCTAGCTTGTTGAGAATATTATAAACCATTGAAAAAAAGCCCAACTTTTCACTCGTTGAACTTGGTAGTCTGCTGGTGAGTGGGTGATGAATGCACAGTGGCAGATTCACTTTGTTTGGGCAATCCTCACCGCGCACCTTCGACACTTAGACTATTTGAAGCACACCTCATTGCAGACAAAGGCGTGCGCTGACTATTCCGCTACAGTCTGCCTTTAAAAATATCAACCACTATGCTGGTGTTAGTGTCTGAAAACAGAGCAGTTGTTTCAAATAAAAGGACAAAGCGGCTACGCCAAATGTCACAAACATGACCATTTCACTGTCGGGGAGCAGGTGACACACAACTGACAAAAAAAAGACTGAGAAGCTCTACACTACAGTAACAATGATGATCATGATGAAAACAGTGAGTGCACAAGGTTTTCATTCTACAGTCTCTATTTGTGAGCTGCACTCCTAAACAGCAGGTGGAGTAGAAGTGGAAATGAAAGATTAGAGTGTGCCACCACACACTACCATCGCCTGCGGAGGATCTAATTATAGGTAGAAGAAGATGGCCCCATCCCGCTGACCTGTCCCCTGTCAGCCTGCCTGTCCTCCTGCCCATAGCCCTGCCTCCAAGTCACTTGCTATCTACCTTCATAGACTGCACTCTTACTCAACTGTCTTCCTCTTTCAACGCTCCAACTTTCTTTCCCAGATAGCAGCGTGCCTCCCACTCTATCCTTATACAATCGCCTGCATTGTTCTCTGTCTTCCTGTCTGTGTGTCCGCTTGCCTGTCTGTGTGCCGTGCTGTTCTAAAGGCTGTGATACATTGAGCCTGGCCATTGCCTGGGGGGATTTGCACCTCAGGATCACTGAGAAGGGCTTATAGAATACACCAGGTATGAATTGCATGTCATCCTGAGACAGCGGAGACAGAAGAAAGGCAGTGAAAGGAGAGTTGTTCACACACCCTGTCTGTGACCGCTTCCTCACCCTGACACGGTGCTGGCAAGGCTTTCATAGCAAGTGTACTCTCTTAATCATGACATTACATGTGCTGTACTGAGGGGGATTCACAGGGTGATTTAAGATTATTTAAGCTTAGGACCTTAGATCACATACCCTCATTAAAAAAAGCTAAACAGAGACATTTAAACAAGGTTCAAATCTCGGAGGCAGACTGTCACTCCTACACCCAAGGAAGCTGAGACTGTGATCCTCCTTACACCGTCCCCCGGGTTAGGAGGCTTTGCTAAGTCAGATGTACAAACGCCTAAACCCCATTCCTTCAAATACACTCTAATGTCATCAGAACTGAAGGAAAGCCAAGTGGGGTTTGATTTAAAGGATAAAACACATCCATCACATACACATGGGATAAAAACAGAAGGCAGCCATTGTTTTTCATGGGAAAAAGACTAACAGAGGGGGAAAATGGCTAAACCGAAGATTCTCCTCAACATCTAACTCACATAAAATGAAAGAGTTAAAACTGGGCTCCAGTGAAATGGGACAAAACTTGTTCGCCCCAAGGCTTAAAGAGAGTTCATTAACGTGAGGCAATGACTTACCAGAAAGGCTATTAGACTCCGTTGCTTGCTCTCCCATTGAAAACAGCTTTTAATGTACTGTAACGTGTATAGAACTGCTGTGCTGATTTTTCGAACCCGATATATATTCCGGGCAAGAACCTAATGGGAAATAATTGGAACAAAATAGTGGTTAGTATCAGTTGATACTGGACATAATTTTTATGACTTTGCAATGAGGTTGAATCAGCTTTACAATCTATTATTTGCTACTTGTGATGTTAGACTATGACTGATCCAAACTGTGACCATGTGTAGCTTTGTTGTGGTTACTTTATTAGTGTAAGGTGAGGGGAACATTCTAGCAAGCGTTTTTGCTCCAACTGTCAAATTCAGCTGAAAAACATCAATAAAGACAACCTTTTTGGAGAATTTCGGGTTTTGCTCCATTAATTTGGCCTCCTTCGGTTGGAAGGTTCTGATACCAGCTCTGACCTGGAAAAGAGAAAGAAAGAAAATATAATACTGCAGTTTCACAATGGATTTGAGTTCATACTATATGATCCATGTTATCAGCATAAACTTGACCCCAGTCAGTTTGAGCCTTACTTTATTATAGATAACATCCAACACCAGTGTGATGGTTCCTTTGGATGCGCATCCCAAGTTTTCTTTCTTCAAGAACAGACATATCTGCTGCCCATTCTGAACCTTTTATAATTTAAAAACAAAGTATTTCCACAATCATACTTGACACTCAATTTATATTTGGTATATCAGGGGTATACGGGAGCTTTACAGGAGAAATAATCTTACACTCAGTAAAGGAATGACCACTTTCCCCAAAAAGTTTCGGGTTTTGTCTCCATTTTCATCAAGGACAGTCAGCTCTATCACATCATGGATGTCTTTAATTGGCCTACCACAAAAAGGTTATACAAATGTTGTTAATATTACATTATACAACACTATACAGGTCAAATAGCTGTTGTGATTTTTCTCTCATTCTCTTACTTACAATGTAACGGCTTTGTTCCACTCTGGATTGACAGTCTTGGAGAGAGTGTGTGTTTGAAGTTTGCTGTTACCAAGCTCAATGACACATAACGGGTTGCTTTTTCCTGCAAGTGACGGATCAGGGTTACTATTTTTTTATTAAAAAAGGTCATGATCATGAGAATAGGAAACAAAGTAATGGATTGTTGTTCAAGATTACCATTGAGATCTGTTGCATGAAGATCATTTGCCTTTATGACCTTGACCTGAAGGAAACCAACCTCTCCCACACATTTGTGTGAGTTCTTCAAGCTCTGCAAAAATTTATATGATTAAATGCAACATTTTCAGCATGGCCAAGAAAAAAAACCCTGCATGTCCAACACTGGGCGTATAAAAGAATAATTTTATTAGTATTAAATTGTGTGTTGATAGGCAGTTCACACAACATATGTTTGTAGCTCTTACTCTAAAAATGTAACTGGAAGTAGGATTGCACCATATAACAAAAAACAGACTTACAAACTTCTCAATTATTGTGTCTTTCTCAACAGGCTTATCCAAGGGAGCTGCCCCTATGTCAGACATGGACATTCCCCAGCAGGGTCTCAGGGTGACCAGAAACACTAGCCTGCCCTTTCCCGGGTCCAGCACATGAGTGTAGAGCTGCTTCTCATTAGGGGGAATTCCTGATAGGTCAATCTCAAACCTGAGACACAAAAGGAAAATAGTTCCATTGAATCACATAAGGCCAACTAGGTCTGTGGAGGAGCCAATGTGAGCAAAATTAACACTGCCTATCAGGAAATACTCACATTCCCCATGACTCCTCAGCCTTTCTCCCTCTCTTTGAGCACACCTCCACCTGCAGAGGTTCCTGGGTATCTTCAAACTGACTGAAGTCAAACTGCTCTCTCCACTGGGGATTGGCCTGAATACAAAGGTTCTGAGGGCAGTAAAGACACCGATTCAACTTATACAGTAACGCAGAAACACACACACTCACACATTTTGATGCAATGTCTGCTTTAATGCATTACCAGACTGAGCCGCACCTGCATGACAGGTGGATTAAATCTTAATTCAGTCCAACCAGAGCAAGGCAGGAAAGGAGAAAGGAAGGCGTGTTGGGTGTATGTGTCTCTATTTGTGTGTGCTTGTATGTGTACACCTCAGTAGCCACTCTGGGATTGTAAACACTGACAGCTTCCAATTAGAATCAGCTTTGTTCAACAAACAAACAAGCAGAGAGGAAAGCAGAGAGGTTTACAAAGAAATGACACGACAACACAAGACAAGTGCACCATAGAATCATCAGGGGGAGGCCAACAAGTACAGGTAGATGAACAGGGCATGCTGGGTATGCAAATGAAGGCAATGAAGCCCAGCTCCTGAAGCACGGGGAGAAGTGAGTGGCAGCCTGGCCCAGTCTAATGAGCTGCCTCCGCCATGGCCCGGTGAGCCAAGGTGGAGGTGAGTCACTGACAGGCACCTGCTGAGAGAAAGAAGCAAGGAAGTAAGAGATAGGGGCTGGGAAGAAACACTTGAAGTATAAAAAGCAGAGTTTAAAGACACAGAGGAGCATGAAGAAGGAAGTGTAGGAGAAGTGGGAAGAGAAAAAGGCTTTTATAAAACAAATCCAACCTTGCTCTTGTACTTCTGATCACCGAAGCGAAAGCGGACATAAATGTCGCCTTGGCCATGCTGTGGCAGGTCTTGTCCCTCCACCAAAGTGATACGGATCAACCCAGTCCACATCTGGTTCTTCTGCTGGTTCTTCGGTGATATGGGTGTTGCAGCCTGATTATGCTGCTAAAAGTACATACAAACAGTTTTTCGTCATTGTTTTTTTTTTTTTTTTTTTCAAAGCACTGCGTGTGGAGGCTATGCGTGTTCCCCTCTGTTTACCTGCTCCTGCCTTAGCCTGGCACCTCATCATGTTCACAGAGTGCATGAAACTAGGACAAAGGTTTACACTATATAGCACATCTCTGTTGGAGCACATTAGCACATCTCTACTGACAGGCAAGCCACACCACGGAGGCTCCTGGAGAGAGAGGAAGAGAGGGACGTCAGCAAGCAGCCAGATGTCCCTGGCTGTGACAGTCCCACTCATCACTGGCTCCCAGACTGAGTGTGGGGAGGCAGGACACTTGGCATACTGCACCAGAGACAGCAGGCAGCAGTGAGTAATGATGCAAACCCCACAGCTCTCTCATCAGCAAATTATGCATACATGCAGTATGTATGGCCAGCATCAGAGTTTACCGTGTGCTGGAAACACTGTTCAATTTTTATTTGACCAGAAAAATAACAAATCTTTTGCACTAATGGAAAGATATGAAACCAAAAAGATGTTGTGCATTTGAGAACTTTGGAAATCAAGGACAAGCACAGCAAATAATCCACTTCTCCTGCCGTGTGTCACAGAGGGAGTGAGAAAGAGAGGCCTTGATATGTTTCCATGTAAGAGTTCCCGTGAGGCCATGCGGTGATAGGCCAGGGCTGTAAAAACAAACAGCAGAGAGGTTGTGTAGAGCTGACTGTAATTAAAGAGCAGGACCGTAATCTGCTGTAGCCTCTTTGATTGCCTAGCTCCTTCAGCTGCCCCAGCGACGCTGCTTCAAACAGCCCCACTACAACTCCCCTGCCACTCCGGCCCCTCCTCCTCACTAAAGGGTCACAACCCACATTGCCACCCAATCCGAAGGGGATCAAAGCACATTTCAGGGACCTGAATTAACATGGAATACCACAGGCATGGCCCTATAAATATCAGCCCCTTCAAAAGAAGAGGAACAGAGGGAGTGGAGGAGCGATATAAAACAGGCCTCAGCCAAGTCATCCCAAGTGTTTATCTTGGACACATTTCTATCTCAGCGGCCAATAAAACAATTCCACTTAACTGTAAGTGGCCCCTAAAGAGAATCTATTCCTGGTCCTAAAAGGGCTGTGCGATTGCTTCCATATGGTGGGACAGCATGGGGACAAGCACGATGAGCTCAGACCCAGGACCATTTGGCTAGTACCTCAGCACTGTCCATCCACAGCTGTGATATTACATCCTAACATCTGGGTTATTGCCCGCTATGCCTGGGAATTATCAGCCTTGCCGATCTTAGGCATCCCACACTGGCAACATGCCTTGAACAGCAGAGCCCCCCTCCCCTCCCCTCCCACTTCTACCATACGCCCCCCTCCTGTTTGAAACACTATCACACAGCAGAGTTTTACTTCAGCACTTGCCATTCCCTGTCTCTGTGGTGGTAACACAGAGGGAAAAAACGATGTTCTGAAAGAGGGGGAGTAGAGCCGCAAGAGCTTGGTATTCAGCACTTCCAGAATAGGTGTTAAATGCAATAAGATATTGTATGTTTGTCAAAAATGAAATGGGAAAAAAATGGCATTGTTACATTGTTAAATTAGCACTGTGATTTACGCAGCAGAACATTGTGTAGAGTCCCATCACACATTTCTGTCTCCCTTTGAGTATCTTTAACCATCTGTAGTGGATAACCTACAATGTGTATGAAAATGGCTTCATTCCTTTGTCATCTAATTTCAAATTGAGATTGTCTACTGGACCATCAAGAGACTGAACAGTGGCAGATGTAGTGACTACATAGGTGTGAATATAAACCCACTCACTGCAGTGTGAGTCCCAAACAGCCACCCTCCTATTTCACTCTGAATCTAATTACAGCTGCAATATATTGAAAGCCACTTGAGAAAGAGATGGAACTTTGTTTACTACAAAACCAAATACTGCTCTATAATACTCATCTAAGAGCTTTTTCATGACAACATATTCAGTCAATACTATTATTTTGGTTTTGATCAGAATGTTATATTGTACCATACTTTTTCACACCAAATGATACCTCTGAAAATAATATGCATTGCAAAAAAGGTTCACCATAAAACCACAAAAGAAATAGGCTATGCTGAAACCAAGGTTACACACAAAAGCCCGAGTACACCTCATTCTTTGTTGCAGCATAGCACAGTGAGCTACTGCCCCCTAGTGATTTACATCAGGGCACCCATGAGCTCTAACATGTAAATGACAAAGGCGAATGCAGGAATACTCATAGCACCCCGGATACAATTTGGAAAGTCAAATTAAAATGTAAATGCAACAATAGGACAGTCCATACCTTATTCTTCTTCGCTGGCCATCTCTATGAAAAGAAAAGGATTCCAAGAATCAGCACAAAAAATTCAATGAGTCGAAGCAAATACCTGCATCAAAAAACACTTGTCATATCACAAATACTCTTACAGGGCTTCGTTTGATGGTGGCATCTCTAAACATCAAGCAGACGTCAACATTAATCACTCCCATGTCTTGTTCTTTACTTTTTGGATCTTGAAGATGCAACTCCAGCTCGTAGGTTCTGTTAAACAGCAGAAAGGCAATACAGATTCAAAATGACCATTTATCAACACCATTATGATTAACTGTAAATATAAAATATATATATTCCTCACTTGTACAAATCAAGATCTTTCAGGGGAATAAAACTGGAACCCATGAAGTCATCAGCAGTCCGATTTTTATCATAGACCTGCAATAACATTAGGTACGTCACGAAGAGGGTAAACTGAAATCATGGGTTCCTGCATTAGATAATAATGCATTCACAATTTTAAAAAAAAATTCTTACTCGAACTTCCACAATGTGCTCTCGATCACGCAGAGGATGAGAGAAAGACTCGGTCCACTTTGGATTCAGGTTTTTATACACCACCTTGCTTTTATAGAACAGTTTTCCATCAACTTTGAACTTCACATAAGGATCACTGGTCCCTAAAGTCCAACACAAAAAAGAACAAATCAGCAACACAGTGCTAACATACAGTATAATCAAAGTGTAAAAGCATGGCTTTCATTGCAATCCATTAAAAATAATCATTTGATGCAAACAATATTTACATTGTGTGGCACAATTTACACATATTATCACTTTTGAAATGTACACTGTGTATGAAAACACATGCATAAACACACATACATACACACCCTTCCCCCATGCTGCTTGTGTGAGAGACTGAAATATGTGAGGAGGCGGCACACCGCACACATGGCAAAAACAGAGGGATGTAGCTGTTTAATTGTGAAAGAGTAGAAACACTCGCCAGCATGAGGCAACCAGAAACCAAAATCTAGAAGCAACCAGTGTTAATCTCCCAAGCCTGTTAAGAAAGTCTGTTTGTGAGTGTGGTGGGGGTATGGGACTTCTTTGTTTCTGCAATTGCATGCAGATTGGCCAAAAAATGAAAGCCAGTCCCATGCCTTCATTTGTATAGGGGAATAAAGGGGTGCTTGAGAGAGCCTGCAGGGAGGCTTGAATCACATGACAAAGGCCCAGTGGGGATGGGCTGTCAGGCCTGTCAGCTCCCCACTCCAAATGAACATCTCGCAAAGGCAGGCAGGACCCACAGCAGCTCCACCCTGCCAGCCTGTGACAGGGAAACCTCCAGGCAACTTGACAGGAGGAGAATGTGGCAGCTAGCAAGGAAAAAAGCTCTGGCATGACTGAGAACGGTGACGATGGAAATTAATGGGGAAAAAAGGGGAGAACAAAAACCAAGGAGTGGGGGCCAGTGGCGTGGGTCCTTTCAGAATATGTAATGACAATGTATGCCATTGGTGAGCCTTTGGCACAGAGTTGATTGTTGGGCAAACAGTGGAAAGACAGGGGGCGTGTGGGGATTGCATCATCATGGTGCCATCTTGTCAGTGAAAGTAAGGTCTCAACTAGCAGGGAGTAGGCCTCTAGGTTTGGAGAGCGTCCTACTACAATGCCGTAAAAAAAACAAACTAAAAACTGTTAAGCATTTTAGTAAAAGAAAAAAAAAATTGCTTTGAAGTGATTTCCCAGCTAGTATAATGGTGTTCGGAACAACAACATAGCCTTTGGGTTTACATATTCAATGAGGTCATTTATGTGGCTTTGAAATAATCTTTATGCAATAAAATAATATTTACTTTAAGTAAACCTAATTGTTGTTGTCCAAAAATGAATTAAATAAATAAATGATCATACTTAATGAGACCACACATGATTTAGTTACATAGTGTAGTTCAATTCATGTCCACTTGATGTCACTGCTTTCACAAAGTAATCTCCACAGGGCGTCGGGAAGGGTTAGGAGGGAGGAAATTTATATTTTCGCACCAACTGTTGATCTATTGCTCAACATGTGCTCCAATTAAGGAAATCGGCTCATTAAAATTTGTTTAAATCCAAACAATCTTTCTAAGTTCATGCATGATTTTACAACTGGATGTGTCAGCTAATAATAATAATAACAAGAAGAAAACACGCTATTTTATGATGGTTAAATTGCTGTAACATGTCAAAAGCAACAACAAAATTAGTTAAGAGAGTAACGGTTGCTTCCCGAGAATTAGTGGCCTAATGGATAGAAACTTTATTCTTATAAATCCAAACCAGGTCTGGGTTTTGTTTTTTGTTTGTTTGTTTGTTTGTTTGTTTGTTTGTTTTTTAAACATCAGCCGTGAGGTTACGAGCTCTGTCCATTAAATTTAGCAGGAAATTAAATCTTATCATTTTATAATTAGCTGTTTCAGTAGGTGACAGCACCAGCGGTTTCATGGAATGAGAAGTGATTGCTTTGTCCCAGTCTGTCTTTTGTCACACTGGTCTGACAGCATACTTCTGATTTTTTTTCTTTGTACATACACCACTTGACAAGGGACATCATCCTCACAAGTAAACAGAAGCATTAGCTGAACACATCTCATCCCGCCTTTATACACAATAGCACATTTCCCATTCACGACGTTCTGCTGTTTGATTGGTTCATAAACACGGGAAGATTAACAAGATGTATACACACTGTGTACATGCAGTGCTTCATCAAGGGCTCACCATTACCAAAAGCCAACATACAAAGAACTACATATTTCCAGCACATAACAGAACTTGGCATCTTTTGATCTGTACTGATTCATTCAAAAGCTCCTGCAGTTAATATAACACTGTGATGTCAGCTGATAGGAGGATAGTAATTATGCTCTTAAGTGCCAAGTGAGGCAGGTGCTTAGGCTTTCAGGTTGTGAAAGGCCTCAACTTATACATCACCTTCAGGTTGTTGACCTACCAGAGCGCTTGTCTCTGATGACCAGGTTCCTCCCTTGTTTCAAGTTGATGTTTAGGAGGTATCTCTGGAACGGGACGGGTACTTGAACCTCAGACCCTCCTGGCATACCCTGCAGTGGAAAACCATGTTTATATGTTTTCTTATGGTAAATGTGTGTTTTAGTTCAATGGGCACAGTAATCCAGCGAGCACTCACAAAGCTATCCAAAGGATCTTGCATATTTTCGTCGAAGAAATCACACGGTTCACTGGGCATCTACAGAAAAAATGGTTGAAATGACATTTTATCAAACTGATTATGAACATTTTGTGTGGTACAGTCATATCTAGAGATATCTATGTATGCACACTGTGCTCCACTTCACATGATACTAATGGCTATATTGCAAAAAAAAGGGGGTTAATCCATTTCACGATTATGGACAAAGTTTTGTATGAACAAATAATATGACAACTGAAGAGCAGTTAGTGTCAACTGTCTGACAAAGTTAGATATTGTCACCTTCTTTGTACGTTTATACAGTTCCTTGTGTCACTTTTTGCGTAACTGGTAACACAGGTTTTCAGTTGGTTTCCATATCTACGAGGCATCTCAAAACAAAATACAACTGCCTGAGCTTTAACTGCACCGAAAAGCCAAAGAAAGTCACATCCCACTTTACATTTAACACCAACCTTGTAAGGACGATTCTTAAAGGCTGAATAGTTGCTGTCACAAAGTTAATGTTGAGACTTAAAAAGGGAACGTCAACTTCATATAAGTCAGTGAATTAGAGTGCAACAGCTCGAGTATATGAAAAACCATACCACACTATTTGCAAGTGAAATTAAAGCATGCAAAATTCAAGTGGATCTGATCAAAATATACCAAATTATAAAATTATAAAAATTCATATAGCCTCTTCGTGACCACTTTATTATGGCACTAGAGATTAGCTCATACTTTGATGTAATTCCTAAGAGATTAATAGCTTCATCTCAGTTTATACATGTATAAGGTCTCTAGTGAATGTGCAGACTTCTTTTCACCTTCATAGCAATTACTAGATGACATCGGAATACAAATTTCCAATGACATAAATCTACAGCCCATCAAGGCTTCAAATAACAATTGCAGCCTCTGTATTTAAATTCATGTAATAAAACTGACCTCTAGTTCTTCCAGGGCCTCCCCCATCTGGGCTCTTTCAAATAGAGCCGCCTCTGCGGAGAACCGTCTGATCCCATACGGAGAGCAGAGTTCGTGGTCCAGTTCTTCCAAATCTGCAGTCCAGGGCAGGTTGACTCGCTCCTCGCTGGGGCTGCCACAGGCAGAATCCATTGAGGTCCCTTCAGCACTCTCTGCAGGAGTATCAAGCGACAGAAAAAGGGTTCCAGGGAGAGCATTTCTTCTGCTTGATAATGGTGTGAGCTTCTCAAATGATGGCTTTTGCTGCTCGAAAGAGATGGCCTTCTTCTCGCTGCGTGGCTTCAGCTGGTCTCCCATTGAACTTACTCTGGCCACTGCTGCTGCAAGAGGAGCTGAAATCCCTTTCTCTTCACCAGAGAGACTCTCTCCATCTGCAAGCTCTAGTCCTGGTGAAAGAACTTGTGTGTCTCTCACTTTTGGTGCAGGAACAGGGTCAAAGGAAAATTTCTGTACATTCCCCTTAGCTCTTTTATCCACTTGTGCATACAAGACTTCTTGCGTCCAGTCCATCTTGTTCTCTGAATCTGAATTAATCATATCACTGGGTTCCTCATGAAGGGTCAGGGACTCGACTGGCAGACTTGTTCCATGAAAAGCTACAGCTGGATGATCCGAAAGAGCCCTGAATGTAGTCTCTGGGACCAAATCACTCTGTTTCTCTGTGAAAGGCAACCCGTCGATGACTGAGCCACTTGCAGTGGAATCAGTATCACTTATACGGGGACAGATACCAAAGGTGATGCTATCAGAGTCCGTGGGCAATAAGGAAGTCTCTGAAGAAAATGCTTCACCTGGCACCACTCTTAGGTCTGGTACAGAAATACTGCGCCGATGCGCCAGATTTCTCCACTGCTTGGCAAGAGCTTTTTTTCCTGGCTTCTTCAGGTTGGATAACTTTGTCTTCAGGTGAAGATTCCCCCAGAAATTCTTCTTCTTGGCCTCCATCCTGAGAAATTAAGGAAAATATAGAAGTAAGGCATGGTGTGCTATATCCTGCCCTGACTCAGTCAAGGGGTATAAAATGTCGAAATATATTTTCCTATCTTGTTCGATACTGGACCTTTCTCTGAGTTTACAAAAAAAAAGTTAAAGAAAACAAGTTTTAATCTATTACACCTGAATTACTGCACAGAAGGGAAATCTGTACAGTAGGTGAAGATGTAACGTACCTGGGATTTGTCACCACTTACAAACAAAGGAAAGACATTTTTATTGTTCTGTAATAAGGGCCACGCCAAACTGTCACTACTGCTCCCAACTGCCTGACTTAACTCATAAAAACATAAATAATACCTTTCAATAACTACATCAGCACCGTACAAAGCCAAAAGTAGCTGCTATATATTCTCGTTATAAAAACTGAACTGACAAACATTTCTGAATAACTTTTTACAACTAAGTTAACGTTCATGACAAGACGTATTGGATTATTGTAGTGTAATTTAGATCGAGAAAATATTCTGGTATACCTGTTCAGTCAGCCTCTGCTAAATATCAAATCCACACAGTGTTTCAGGTTCTACTGAGAACAGCAGTAACTTTTCCAAAAAGCAGCTCAGCCATTTTAACTATGATAGAAGAGAAGGAGTGTTGTGCAGCGGCACATGACAGTAAGTGGCCTTACCTGCTTGAAGGCAACTTTGAACACCAGTGATTGGTGGAGAGGCCAAACTGGGTGAAACTAGCCCTACCAGTCTCGCAGGGTGAGTTTCAATCACTGTGATAGTGCCACAGTCCCAGTGCTGTTACCTTCCCAAGTCAGTTTGTTGCTGATTTGATATTTGGCTGTTTATTTGCGTTTGTTCAGTAATTTGTCTGTTTTAATACTTACATAAATGACACCTTCTCTATTATGGGTTCCCTTACAGGTCCAAGCATTTGAAAATATATTTAATGCCATAATCTACCCTAATTCTACAATACAACTGTCCTTCGTATCTGTCCAAAACAGTCCCAAAATACTGCTGATGGATTCGGAAACATGACTGTGGCATATGAAATGTGAAATGATCTGTTCATCTTATCTCATCCCTCATCTTCAGCACAGATCTGGCACTCAGTGGCTGCCTTGTCATACCAAATTCCATTCCTTTCACACAGCCACATATTTGTTTACAGTGGAACGAGGGTTTAGCCTAAGCTCGTCAAAAGTGAGCATTCGTGTTTGCAAAGTATAAACTATAGCTGTCTGTCCACACGCAGAAGCCACCCACTGGTGTTCACTGTCCCTCTCCTTGTCTGTTCCCAACGGTGGAGACTACAGTATATGACAACAGATGTGTTTGAGTTTGGACCAAGTCTTGTTCAATATTTGCTCTAGTCTTAAGGAGATCAGGCCCACATGAAAGAAGCCCAGCTTGGCTTCCAGTTGAAAGGCAGGGCTGGGGATCTGCACAGGGCAAGCCCCCCATGGCAGGTGGCCTGCCGCCCTCCTTCTCACACAGCTCAAACATCCCAGAACCGGCCCGGTTGCTCTACACATGCAGACTGGAGCTGGTCCAGGCTGCAGCACAGCTGCTGTTATGGATGTGAAGCCCAGAACATGCACTCAGGGACAAATATGGACAGGATGAAAGATTCAACTACACACTTGACCTAAAACCCCTGTTTGTTTGCCTCACACTGTGTTAGGATGTACGATTGGAGAAAGAAAAAAAGAAAAAAAAAAAACGAAAAACATTTTTACTCCTACAGCAGCATGGCAATACCACTGTGGACAAAATAATAACAATAATGATGTTGTCAGATGGGTCTAAGTCATAAGATGTAACGTATTTCACTAAACGTGTTTGGCTACTTTGGCAGGTTAGCTTGATTGTATTAACATTTCCATTAGCCAACTACACCTGAACACCATGTTTCCTGGGCTTATTCAATGTTTTCGACGTGAGATCTAAATGCAGCTTAAAGAATAAATTAAATATAGAAAAACTGTGTAGCTTAAAAGAATAAAATCATACTCTCAAACGGAAACACACACAAGCAGGACTTGTTTAGGCGATTAAAAAGACAAACATTTGAAAACCCGTGGAAATATATATGTGTGTGTATATGGCTTTTTTTTGTTTGTTTACCTTTTAAAAGAAGTTGAGCTCTGCTGTTGACGGATGTGTGACATTTAAGCTCCAGTTGTTTCCAAACTTGGCTGAGAGAATATAGCAACATGTATGATCTTTTTGTCTTACAGCTCCTCCTGCTGCTCACAACCGGGAAACACACTCATGTCTTCTGTTTAAAAAAAAAAAAAAACAAACCCTTCAAGGGGAGAAATGTGAGCTTGGTGTGCAGGAACTAATATACATGTTGAGAGTTTCCACCTCCTGAGTCCGAGCGCAGGGTTCTCCTGAACATTATGACGTGACAATGAAGTTCACAACTTACAATTAAAAATAGAATAGAAAAAGGAATAGAATGAAAATGAAGTCTATTCTATTTTATGTCCATTCTATCTGAGTTTACACCCCCTGGATAAAAAAAATATATCATTACTTCATCATTATAGACAGCTTGGTGTCTATAATCTGTGCCAGATGTTTTGATGATGATGTTTCTGATATATAGCATTAACAACAATGTGACATTGTGTGTGATTTTGAACTTTGACCATCAACCATTATCTGCCAATCCCACCAAATCTCATACTTGCATCCAAATAAATTTCTGTGTCAAATCTGAAGAAATGTTATTGAGAGATAACTTTCATGAGAATGGGATACATGGACAAATGGACAGATATAATAGCCCTAGTTCTCTGACTGGAGTCACTTTGCACAATGAGTGACTACTTTTTCTTTTGATACATTATGCTGATAATATATAAATCTTTGTTTAATATTTACTGCAGGAATTTTAATGGAAAATTTTCACACTCTGCTATTATTACTTTTACTTAAGGATTTGAATGTTCGTTCCATCACACTGAACCCAGCAATGAAGTCAGCATGTATGATTCTCTTTCAACATTGACAGAAAGACTCATTTGGACACTCCTGTTATATAAATTCATGAAGCTGCAGTGAAGATGTATCAGAACTGGGCAGTTTGATCAGTTTGTATCACTGTGTGATAGACAACTGCAGCGGCCCCAGACAGTAAACCAACTGGTCTACTGTATCACTAAAATGCATGTTCAAAGGAAAATCCAAAGATGAGTAGACATTGAGTTCAGATTGAGCATACACAGAGGTGTTTAATAAAGTTGACAGTTTCTACTGTTTGGGACTTCACATGAGAACAAATTCTATGTAAGATTTGTTTACTTTATTTTATACAGAATAAGAGAGATAACCTAAATTACACATTAAAAGCCAATATTTGTACTTTTTTGTAATACAAATTTTGTACAACAATATCTAGCATAGTATCTTATTTAATAAAAAGTTCACTTGGATATTTATTTTATGATGAAAATAAAATAACACATTCAAGGGAAATAAAATGTAGATTAACTTAAATCTCTTTCAATTTTGAAACAAATAATTTCATTATTGGCAACAAAGTCCAGCTTGTGCCGCCAAACGGTCTGAGCATCCAAACCGAAAACAGCTTCTTTAGTTAAGTGAACTATCAACTACAAACACTTACCAAACACGTAGTTCTGTTTATAAAAGCCATGAAGCAAAGCAGTGTTCTCTTGCACAGCAAAGTGAAGAAAGACCTCTACAAAGGTTCACTGATTACCCTTTCTGTTCAAATTCATTAGTTGTGCACAACTTGGCCATAGACCAAAAGACCAAAAGTTTATCACGGTGCATTCATCATGCATTTTCTTGTGTGAGTCTTCTCTGAGAAGAGGCAGGTCTGGTCAATCTTGAGTGTTATCTGCATTGTTGTTTTGTTCTTTAACTGAGAAAAAATAAAAGTGTTGTATTTTTCTTTGGGATAAGGCATTTCCTAACTGTGCATATAGATAGAGAAACTACAAAATTCCCTGATATGTTATTAAGTGCTAAAGTATGTGCTCAACTATGAGGTGATACTGCCAAGACAGGCACAGAGTTTTTGTTGTAGTCTTTTATTATTGCTATTTTCACCTGCTGTGTTTTACTGGATTACACTATGAACTACTATACATCATGTAATGTCCACTAATGTGTATGAACATGAAGAGATTGCCCTGGGGGATCCAAATCAATAGATTTAATAAAACATATCACATCCATCGTGAAGTCTGGGCACTTCAGGATGCGAGGCAAACAGTATCTGATGACATATATGACCTGTAATGACATCATAGTCTGTGTATGTCACGTGAATTAAGGTTAAAACTGCATAGATCATTATGGGCTTATACTGAGTACTACTGTGGAGTTGATGATGGGGGGCGAAGAAAACAGTAAACCTCAGAAACACACACAAGATATGGTCATGGCAAATGCACAGTGATAACCTGTCTTGTACAGCAAACTCCTCATACAACGTGTGCAATCCAGCAGTGTGATTAAAGTCAATGACATTGCATTGTTGTTGTAACTATAGATTAGCTGCTGAATTATTTGCTTCTGTCATGAGTGAGAAGGAAACAAGTCGAAGCCCCCTTTTCCTCTATACAACGTGTAGATGACTGAGGCATTGGCCTTGTGTTGCAACATCTATCACGTACATGACTTTAGCGCCTTCAGATATTCACTTTTCTAGCTCCTAAAGTTCCTAGGCCTACAGTTCTCCTACCATTATAGGGCATAGATATAAGATACAGTTTCTGGAGCCAATTGAAGTAACACATGAGTATTTTTGTACACAATTAGGGCTGAAATTTCAAATCGACTGCGATATTTACAAACCACATGTGGGCACAGGCATGATAAAAGTTGTGTGAAGGTCAGCAGCCACTCTGACCATGTGTGTGTCTTCTGCTTAAATCCCATGAAACCAGTAACAGAATAGTGGAAATGGACTGAGAAATGACATGTCATTCAGCTAAGTGCCATACAATAACAATAGATTATTCTTCAATGTGGGGCCTGGGACCTTGGGTTTGAATGTTGGCAGTGTATTCTGCAGCTGCTGGTACACAACTAACACGAGCTAACACAATAGGAGGGATGAAACTCCATTTCCCCTAGCCTTGTGATTATTCTTCACAAAACTGAAAATAGTGGAACTTCAACCTCACTGTATTATTATTACAATGTCTTAAGGACAAACAGTCACCACTAATAGAGAGAGAGAAAAAAACAAAAAACAAAAAACTGACCACCTGGAACTGAAACATAGGAGATTATGTTGATAGTTAAATTTAGTAGAGATGACAGTAAAATTAACACAATAGCAAATATTGACCAGTGAATGATCTACTTTTCAAGGGTCTATGCTTGTAAACTTGGCTGTTATCCACAAAAATATACTTTTCTTGAAAACGGTGATCGTACAGTACTTTCAGTACATACTCACACCCTGGTGATATATATTAAAGTCGCTATTTACAAAACAAAAAGAGGTTTGGCTCAAATTTTCAGTTATACAAACAGAACAGCAAATGTTCATGGCTTTTGATATTGATTCATGATCTGGTTTACAAGATTTACACTGTAATAAAGCACAATAGAAAATAAAACTATGGCAAGGAAATGGTGCATTTGAGTGAACTGTTAGGAAACCATAGCGACTGTACAAAACAACACAATAGAACAGCTTTGGCTTATATTACTGATGAACTGTTAGCAAATGTGAACATGTTGAGTTTTTCCACCAGTTCAACTGGACAGGTTCGCGCGATTATAATTGCACATTTAGATATCCTACTCTTTTAAATTATAAAATGAATAGTATGTCATTATTGCAATAAATTCTGCTGCTATTTTGTTTTTACCTTCCCAACAGCATTGCTTCATTTATTCACTAAAGCAGTCTCAACTGTTGTTTTCTGTATAACCAAAATTCAGGTATAGTACTTTAACTTCATACTGTCTGTATCTCCTGATCGACTGAATCAATAAATTAGAAGAGGCCACTTGAGCCAAAGCTCTTAATGGTTACAGCATGATTTTAAAAGATAGTTCTTGCAGTGAACATCATATGCGACGGTCCTCAGCCTGAAAGAAACACAACTTTCTCTGATTGTTTGCAACATGCGAGCACGACAGCAAAACAGAAACTACATGTAAGTGTCTGAGTAGACCAGTGACTACAATTATCTATCGCCTATTGTTTATCAATTTTCTTTCCTCTGCAAAAGTCATCTGAATTGCACCAAGTACCTGATACCTCCTGCTTGTGCATATAATTCAGTCCAGCTAACTGTTTTTTTTTTTTTTTATATCTTACTGTATCAGTTTGAGAATTGACTTTAGATATGTCCTGACGTGTCTTATAACATCTCATTTTTTCAAATTGAAATGGAGTTGAATAATATTATCATAATGATAGCTCTAAGGACCCTTCTCTTTCTTTTATCTCCATGTCCAACCCCTCCCTCTCTCTGACTGGCTGGTAACTGGAGGCCAGATCGGGGCTCTTTATGTCACCCATGTGTCCATGCGCAGGCGCTTGACCGAGGGGCTCTCCCTGTCCTCAGAGCCAGCAGGGGGTCTTCCCAGCCCTAGTGGGGAGTGGAAGTCTGGCCGGTGGTCTTCACGATCGCTGCCGTCATAGGAGCTACAAGAGGAGCTGAGGCTGTTGGCAGGTGAGCGTCCCAGAACTTCCTGCCGGCTGGACCCTTGCTGTGGCTGTTGAGGGGGGAAGCCAGATGGGGTGACACGCTCCCGAGGTGGTGAGATTGGCTCGGACTTGATATTTATGCTCTGGCTGGTGCTGATGGACAGGTTGGAACCCTGAGGTAGGTGACCTCCACCACTGCAGAGAAGATAAGCAGAGCCATTTGTGTTCGGAAGAAAAAATGAGACGACAAATGTGAGGTGCAATAACGCGCAAAGCCAGAAATATGTAGCTGTGTGATTCAGCATAATATCACAGAGCACAGTGGGTGTTGCTTTTATGTGGGGGCGTCTGGAGAGTGTGCTTTTGTTTGGAAGTGTGTTACTCACACCAAAGAATTAAGAGCTGCCTGGCCCAGTTGATGCTGTTGCCATGCCGACATGGAGCTCAGTGAGAGCCCAGGAGAGCTGAAGCCCTGTAGGGAAGAGATCTCTGCACTGCTCAGGGAGTACTCTGCAAAAACAAAAGCAGCCACACACAGTGAAAACCCAAACTCACCTTGCAACTACAGCACAGAGATAAGAGCAAAAACCAACAGTGTATAGTGCAAACAGTCACATCTAAGGAGGTTGGATTCAGTCTGGGGGGAAAACAAGGCCAGACTCACCAGCAGGGTTGTAGGAGGTGGGCATGCCAGAGTAGACCAGGCCCTGGGGGGGTAAGCTGGGGGTGGTGACAGACACTACTGGAGTGGCCAGTGCCTGGGTGGACTGGGAGCTGCTTATTCTCTGGGTGTTCTGCAAAACACAAACAGCCACAAAGAAAGTGACCAGAAGCCCCAAAAGTGAAGCTCTCTAATACTAAACAACAAATGTGTCTTCTCATCTTTTTAGACATTTAATCTAGAAGCTGCACATTTTTACTCCCTCTAACTCAAGGACCTGTGTGTAATAGCAAGAACTTCCACAGGGTGGTGGTGTAGGTTTATACCTGACTATATCCTGATCTTTCAGATTTGATATTGACTGTATGTTTTAATGAAACTTTTTAAAAAAAGACTGAGAGAATAAAAATAATAACATTTCAAAACATAAAAAACTAATGTTCTACTCTCTTAAGTGCAATTAAATTGATATTTGTCCAAATAAAGCCAGTTAAATATGCCTGAAAGTATAAACTGAAATTAGATGAAAACTGAATCTAGACTTACATACCAAACATCAAAACTGGTCAGCATGAGCTTTAAAGTAGCTATGTAGATTTCTGTGCTTTCAATAAATAATTAAATCATTCCATAAATTTAAAGTGGACAAGTGACAGATGCAGTCAGTGCAGAAATCACAAGTGACATGCAGTTACAGACACACCAAATTATTAATCAGATTTATTAGAACATTTATTTGTTTTGTCATGAAAAAAAAAAGCTTTTATAACAATAGCGCAGTATCGAGACAATTCAAATAAACAGCTTTTCACTGCGAGGTGTGAAAGGAGAATATAAATGACACATTTTAATTCCGTGGGTGATGTAAACAAGAGCTCCAGTGGTTTGTTAGTGCAGTGACTGGCATGCAGTCCACAAAAACACACCAAAAAAGCTTGGTGTTGTCATGCAACAAACTACACTGTGAGCTGGAAATGCACACACTCTGACCAAACTAATCAAATGCTCAGAACAATACCAGGACGAATCCCCAGAATATAATGTAAGAAGTGTGTGTGCAGCTGCCACCAGTTGCATCTGAAGCAGAATTGCATCATAATCGAGTTGATGGCTTCCTTGTATTGTTCCAACACTCGCCATCAAAATGACTTCACCAAACCCGAATATCTCACAGAAGAATATCATTTAAGATGATGTCATGTTCTCTTCCTTGGAAAAAAAATATACTTTTTTTTTTTTTACTCAACACTTCAAACTGTTCACATTGTGACTACAATATAAGAGTGAAAAATTAAACATTCATTTGTCTCTCTTTCTCTTTCACAGGCACACTAAACACACGCAAACACTACTGGTGGTATCTGACTAACACTTTGGTGTTGGGAATAGGGGAGCCAAGTTAACAGGCTCAGGCAATTTTCACAAGCCAAACCCAAAACATGCAGTAACAAAACATTTTTTAAAATTATTCATATTTATTATTGCTTTGAGTTCTGAGAGCTAGTTTCTGCTTTAAACAAAACCTTTAGATAAGCATCTGCGATTACCGGATGCATGTTCACACTTCAGCCATTTCCCAAGCATTTTTCAAAACTCACCAAATCCATTTCCTCCTCCTCCGACTGCCCACAACAGAAGAAAAAAAGAGAGGCAGAGTTACAGAAAAGAAGCAGAGCAACTGTAAATTGCTCTGGAAAATAGTTCCACCTATTTAAGATTTTACAGTTAAAGGAAAAAGGTTACATAAAAGTGTGGATGACTTCTGCAGTCGTTGTAAAATCACACTTATTTTGTGTTTATAGTCTGGTGTAAAATTGAAGAACCAATTCGCCCTACGCATAAGTACCCGATTAACTTTATTTAACCTTCAAGCATGTGGCCACAATCCTCCAACAATGTGTGGATGTGATGCTCTGAAGCTACAATTGGTTTTTCTTGTAAACAGTAAAGAAGAAGCTGCATAATCCTGGACAAAAGTCACTGAAATTAGAAATTAAGAGTATAGTAGAGATGCAAAATTGTTTTTGATTGGGACTTGTGAACATGACAGTGCAATCACCTCATAATAAATCAGAAATACAAATAAACATCTTTCTCAGGTAACAAAAATGACTTCATACAACTGTGCATTGCAAATCATCCCTGTGCTGGAGAAAGAATCAGAAGCCAGTCTTCCATCTTTCCTGTGCTGTGGGACATACTGTGACCAGACCAGGGCTATCTTAATACCCATACTCAATCAATAGCGGGAGGAAGACACGACAAGGGCGACAAGATATTATCTGGCTCACACCCTAGGCCCCATGATTAAGTCTTCATCTACACTCTGTCACACTGAGATGTGATTAATTTAATACCATTATGTCCTAATGACAGGCTGTCTGCAGACCTGCCACAGCCAGCACCAAAACGCTTCTGTGACTCAGACAGAACCGACCTCCCACCCCTGCATAACTAGTTTCCCGATCTCTTGCATCACAACCTGTCCTGCTCCACCAATTTCACATGTCAACATGGTGACACACACAATTGTTTAAACACTGATCCAGTCTAGTCAAGCCTCGGCAAAGAACGAGCACCCACAATAACCTAAGGTTTATTTACCAAACACAATCATTCTCCTGGCGTGGCTCCTGTTGCTGACAACACCAGCAGCGTGCACATGTTTTTCCTCATCTGTGTCTTAAAATCCCCCTGCTTGTAGTGTTTTTTCGAATGTAGTTTTGTGACCAGCAGAATTCAGATACCTCGGGTGTTTGACTGTGGTCAGAGCACTCTGAAGTTTCATTATATGAAGTTCCAACAATTTTCCCTCCTTTAGGGATCAATAAAGGTATATCTTATTATTAGAATGAGAGAAAGTCTCTCATTTCAAATGTGAATACTGAGCCAGAGTTATGGCACCTGGGCTGCAGATTGTTGAAGAATGCAGCAGATGAGGAACATGGCTCATACAAGGCCTGCAAGCAGTGAGTGAGTTCCACTCAATATAAACATTGTCCTTGTTGAAGTAACAACCTCAGCAGCACAACAAGCTACACTGATGTGACGACAACAAAAATGTATGTAGTCAAAATCCTGCAAAGTATTCACCCCTGAAAGTCTACATAAAGATACAAAACAATGCTCTACTCTACCCTGGAGTAGAGAGACGTTAAGGTCAGTTAGTTGGTGATACTTGGGTGAAGTAGCGTGCTCAATACTCACCAGCGGGGGCATCATCCCTTTGCTTGATGGGGGGATAACAACCCTCAGGTCTGGCTTACGGCTTCCCATTCCCATATTCCCTCCTGGGGGTGGTGGAGACTTGGTGGGCATGACTTTACCCAGGCCATTGCCGCTGGGTGTACTGAGGAGGCCCGGAGAGCCCCTGGGGTTAACAAAACCATTCCCTGCAGAGGTACAAAGCAACAGAAACACATCATCAAACCATGAACTGTGACTGACAACAATCTCAGTCATCAAGCAAACCTCTCACTCAGTGCTGTTTCCAGCTTGCTGCAGCACGCAGCGTTAAGTGTTTCCAACCCTCTGGGAAGTTTTAATAGACTTGGATAATTATCCTGCACATTTACAAAAATAAAATGTCCATTTCAAAATTGATGAGCCTTTTATTTTTTATTGTAAATGATTACATCAAAGTCAATTCTTTGCATCTTGGGATGAGGAGCAGTTCACTGACAAATGTACTGTGACTGCTTAAAAGAAATACTGAAGCTATTACAGTTGGATAAAAACAATAAAAACTGATCTTTTGTGTTGTTGCTTTTTTTGTTGTTGTTGTTGTTGTACACTCCCTTCAGCTTTCACACCTTGGGGTGCATGGCCATTAAGTCATTTCCTCTTTTCAAATAGCAAATATAAGTCCCCACAAACTTATTGTGAGATCCTCTTCACATCCAACCGGTGAGACAAAAAATCTCATGAAATATGAATAAATACTAAATATTGTTATCGGGTGTGGATTGATGATTTCAAATAATTCCGAAATTTAGTTTTTCTCATTTATTTCATTTTTCCAGTAGTTGACAAAAAATATAAACATGTTCTTGGTATATCCGGCCAACAATTGAATCGAATGCAACTAGACTTAGGACTTAGGTTGGTCAAAGACGTTTCGCCTCTTATCCAAGTGGCTTCATCAGTTCGTAGTGCATCGGTCTGACTAGTCCTTACTAGTAGGTCAGATTAACTGTTGGCCGGATATGACTATGACCTGGATGAATGAGAATATACACAGACATATTCTTGGTATTTTGCCTATGAAAACAAATCAGTCTGATCTGATTCTTTATACAGGTTTCAGAGGTGCACCTGCATTGCACTTAAGTAAGCATGAGTAAAACCTTTACTTATATGCGACACACTCAAAATGCAAAACAAAAAATATACAGAAAACAAGGGGAAGAGAAAATGAATGGTATCTACCACTGTATCAACAGATCAGTAACACTTCAACAAGTTGTTAACTTCTCCATTGTGTTCAGTGAAACACAAAGTGTGCACAACGCACAGACTCTTGCGTAGGAACATAATAGAACAATAGCCCCTCTGACTGCAGATAAGAACTGCAACAATTCACGGTCAAATAAACAGTAATGACACCTACAATGGTATCTCACAGCTGAATCAACAGTATATGCGAGCAGCTATCGGCATCAGCTCTGGCTTTGATCATACAATACTTGGCTGCTTCAAGAAAACACTGTTCGTGGAATTAGCAGAATAAATGTCCAAGCCACTAAAAATAACAAACCTGATTAAAAGCAGTGAAGATGTCACTCGGTTGGAATGAGATGTCAGTGCAAATAGAAGTTGATCTAAAGGAATATGTTGCAATGTGGCAATTAGCCAAATTATGTCTTTTCTGATTCCAGTCTCTAAACTGTGATATTTTACTTTGAGAATCAGCCTGAAACGTAAAGATGTTGCTGACAAAAACAAAGACAAAAGGGGGAGCAGAGAGGCTTTTTTTCTTCCCCATAACACACTGTTCAACTTGCCATAGGTACAAAAGCACAGGCTTGACAAATAATATTAATGATGACTGCATTCAACTATGCAACTATTTTAATGAGCCTCGTCAATGCCTAGTGTGCAGAGTACAGGGCCCTGAAACTGGTCATCCTCATTATAATACATTATTATTGTTGTTACTAATTACAAAAGCTTTTTCTCTTCAGAAAAAAAAAAAAAAAAAAATCATATATGAAAAAAGTTACTTATCAGAGAGTTTTTATTTCATTTTTGTGCCAAGTGGTCAATCTCACATTGGGAACATAACAACACATTTTGTAGTGACAAATATACAAAAACACCATCTATAACATTATATGTACTTTTTACTTAAATATGTTTGAACACAGAATTTAAATGGATTCTGTGTTGAAGGCAAAAATGTACAATAACCCTGTGGTGAAATGAAAAGGTTTCCTCATCTCCTTGACCTTTTTCAAGGTTTTTCAAAACTGGCACACTTAGTGTAAATGCTTCATACTTGAATAGCTAACAGTATATGTGTTTGGTGTTTTATTGGTTATTTGCAGTTATTCAATCAAATATGGCTGTGTCCATATACCAACTGCTTTGCTAATTGTCATTTATTGTTTTGTTCAGGTTTTTTTTTTAAACAATAGTCTATCCATTTACAACACACTGGCATCTATAAGAGTACACGCTGGGCTGAAGACAGCATGACATATTGGACACTGTGCCATTTCGTCAAAAGGCAAAGACAGACAAACAGATAGACACTGTGTACTGTCTTTATTGGCTAATTTAGATTTGAATCAACCCATGCACTTGACTTGAATATCATGCCTCTGATTACAACTTCACATGTCTGAGGATTTCTAAATCACCGTACCTCTTTCAAATAATTGCCAAGATGGGAACACACATCCAAACTAATGTTCAGACAACAAAGTTAATATAAAACCAGGATAACAGCCACAGATTTAGACCCCGCTTTTCAGTTGGGACATTACATTGGGCTTTTGTGATGTCTGTCTTCATTTTATATTCATATAGATTAGTTGTGGCAATAAATCTTCGCTGGCTTAAAACTATGCACAGTGTAATTCAACTAAAACATTCAGTTCTCATTTGAAGTTCAAGGAAAGAAAACCCAGTGACTTCTTGTACCAGCATCCCACCTGTATCAGATTAAGGCATAAGAAAAAAAATTGTTTGTGAATGAGAAATAGATGTAAATCAAGTGCCTCATAAAAGAGCATAATATTCTAAAAAAATTGTGCAGATGGGGATTTGATACAATTAAGCACTCATGGTACCTTTTTTTTTTTCCTCCAGCATGGGTATGACTCATCACAGTCTGTCAAATTTGACTATGGGTTTCACATCAAATTAACATCAAAATGATCATGAAAGAAAATGACTTTCTGAAAGTAAAACCAACTCAAATGCAAACTTGATGCACCTGCATCAATTGCCAGATGTTAACTGCTGAACGTACAAACATGCTCTGTAATTGTGTATCAAGAGCTTGCAAGGCTCCACTATTAATGGAAGGATTTGTGCAGCCCGCATATATATTGCATAACAGAGAGCACTCTTAAATCCTCCCCGTGCACCACAACGTCAATTCTTAATGCTCACCAGTCAAAGACCACAGTTTGTAATTAGGTGTTATTGTCTTGAGTTGCTGAAAGAAAAGTTCTATTACAGAATAGCACATAGAAGTAAGCTGTTGAGCCTTTGCCTGAACCAGACATGAGGTGAGAACAACAACACTTGCCTCATTTCAAAGAGAAAAGAATTTTTTTTTGCTTGAAAAATATATCTGGTAATGTTCACTGTGACATCAACATGCTTCCCAGCAGAGCAGTCTCCACAATCAACTAAAAACTAGCCCAGAGTGTGAGGAAACTAAAAAATACATTAGTTTCCTCTTCTATATGTCAGTATTTCAATCAACTTTGCTGCACATGCACTCAATCCCCTCCCTGTGCTGACACCATTGAACAGGGGAGAAGATGTCACCATTGCACATCTTCCATCTGGCCACTTCGAAAGGCTTCTCCTGTGGTCATAGCTGCTCCTTGTGAAAAATCTGAGCTATGTCAGGAATGGTCATCTGACAGCGGGCCTGGAGAGGTTTCTCCTCCCTGTAGTCTCTGCTCTTACACACTTGGTACAAACAACAGCTGCAGCATGCTCACACCATGCCAAACGCTGACACCCCCTGGCAGAAGATCCTAACTCTACCCCGACGGGGTACCACACCCTAGACTTAAAACTTACCCAGTGCCCTCTTGGAAATGCTGACTGTAAACCAATCTGAGGCGGTATACTCTCTAATCAATGCCTAATCAAATATGACGCTTAATCCCTTACTCTGTTGGACTTCAGCTTGTGATTATGATCATCCGATATGGTTTCATAAAAACCGCATGCACTTTGTCAGAAACAGTATATGGAATAAAGCAAGCTGAGGGACAAGGAAAGAGTTAAAGTCCACCTGCCTCCGTCTCTCACACAGCACATTGCAGCCATGACAGGCTGTCCGGTCATTGTGTACTGAGGACTTAGTGGGATGTCATGGCCCGAATACCTACAGGGTTATGCTGGTCTAGGCATCTTACAGACCCTATCCAGCCTTATAAGGGCTGCCAGGGTAGTGGTGGGGAACAGATGCACCTGTCAATAGGAGGAAGGAAAATGGAAGAGGGAGGGCTACAAAGAGGTGACAAATTTAAAGAAAAGGCTGCATTTATTTATCTGCCAAAGTCGGTTCGAGAGCTAATTACCTCACCTGGTTACCCCTTTCAGGCACACACTCCACACTGTGTGAATACTACTGGGCTGTTTGCCACCTCTCAAACATGCATTTACTTGACATATCATTCATTTCCTCTGTTGAGAGGAGCAACACATGAATTCCCTTTGCATGCAGTGAAAATACAGTCAGGCAAAAGCACCATCAGTCAACAATAGTGACAACTATGTTCAACCAATCACAGATGGACACGCAACTATCCAGCTCTTGTGCTAAGCAGGAAGCCTATTGGGCAGAGCTACAGAGAGCTAATGAATCTCTCCGGGAGGACTTACCCGCTGGGCTGGAGCCCGCACCACTTGGCACTGAAAGGTCTGTGGTATCCAGCATGCCACCTAATGAGATGCACAGAGTGATATGATTAGCCATCTGTATCCTTCTCCAAGCGAGTAGAGCATGTGATGGAGATGCCAAACCAGACATGAAAATGTCATGTAGATCTGTCTTCACTGCACACAAAAGGAAGGCATGTGCTCCTGCCAGCGCTCTCTTGGTGGGGAAATATTCACTGTATGCACAAAATCAACCATTCCTCTATGACGATGCACCTTCGGCGAACAATTCAGTTTTCAAAATTAGGGAACAATGGTGAGTCTCTCTTAATTTTCTTTAGAATACTCTTCGCGGCACACACTTTCCAAAGCTACACCAACACACACAATGCAAATATGAACAAAAAAAAAGGTAGAAAAAAACAACAAAAACTGGGGACAAAAACTACAAGAGAGTGGTGTTATTGTGGAAAAACAACCACAGTAAACCCCAAGCAAAGGGGCAAGTGTCAACCAATTCTGATGTGGTTAAATTTGAATGGAGCATTTCACACCTTGCTGCATGTACGTCTATCATATGCAGTGCAGCTGAATCTTGCAAAAGCCATCTGGACAAAGTGAGTCAAACCAGTCATACAAGTACTCGCATAGACTGACATCATTTTTCCACAATGCTGAGACAGTAAAAGGTGCGATGATAAGTGTTTCATATGGTGTGAAAAAACCGAGGCACAAATACATTCATCGGCCACTTCATTAGGTATGCTTTGCTAGTGCTAATTTGGACCCCTTTCACCTTCAGAACTGGCCTAATTCTTTGTGGCACAGATTTCACGAGGTGCTGAATAAATTCCTCTAAGGTTTTGGTCCATATTGACATGATAGCAACACACAGCTGATGCAGATTTTTCAGCTGCACACCCATAATGTCCCACCACATCCCAAAGGTGCCGTGTTGGTCTGAGATCTGGTGACTATGGAGGGCATTAGAGTACAATGAACTTATTGTCAGGTTCAAAAAACCCGCTTAAGATGATTTGAGCATTTTAACACAGTGCATTAGGCTGCTGGAAGTAACTATCAGAAGATGGGTAGACTGTTGTCATAAAGGGATCGACATTGTCAGCAACAATACTCAGGCAGGCTGTGGTGTTTAAATGCTTTTCAGTTAGTATTGAGGTGCTTATGGTGTGCCAAGAAAATAACATCAATAGCCCAACATCACCAGCTTGAAGCATTGATCCAAGGCAGGATGACTCCATGCTTTCATGTTTTTTATGCCTAATTCTGACCTGACCACTTGAAAGTCACAGCAGTAATCAGGAAGGCATTAGACCAGGCAACATTTTTCTAATCTTCTTTTGTCTAATTTTGGAGAGCTCATGTGAATTGTAGCCTCCGTTTCCTGTTTTTAGCTGATAGAAGTGGTCCCAAGTGGCGTCTTCTACTGTTGTAGCACAACTGCTTCAAGATTCAACCTGTTGTGTGATCACATATGCTCTCCTGTATATGTTGCCCTTCTGGTGGCCATTCAACTCTGATTTCTTTCCTCAAAAGACATTTTTAGCCAAAGATCTTCCTCTCACTGGATATATTCTCTTTTTTTTGACTATTCTTTGTAAACACTAGATATGGTTCAGTGTGAAAATCCCAGTGAATCAGCAGTTTCTGAAATATTCAGGCCAACCATTCCTTGTTCAAAGTCATTTAAAAAACCTTTCTTTCCCATTCTGATGTGGTTTGAACTTCAGCACATTGTTTTGACTATTATAATTACATTTCTAAATGCATTGAATTATGCCACATGATTTGCTGATTAGATGTTTGTGTTAACAAGGAAAAGGTGTACCCAATAAAGTGGCCTGTAAGGTTATATCGGTCTTTGCCATTCTTGGAAAAATAAAAGTATGAGAAAAATTTTCGTGTGACAAACAACCAAAGGAAAAAAAAAAAAGACACCTTGAAAACATCTTAGGGGACTAGGTAACACTGTGGGTTTAACACATTGGGAACTACACCTTATATTATAACAGAGAGCTCTATTACATTATTTTTTGTGCTATATCTTAATGAGATTAAAATCTATTTTAGAATAGAGATCTGGCCAAGAAAGCATCACAAACAAGGTTATAACAATAAATATGGACAAATACAACTGTTGGACGCTACTAACAAGTGAACACAAATCCAATTTATATACAACATTAAAACAATTTCAGTGAATATTTACAAGCAATCATTTTGTCCCAGAGTATGGATTTCTCACTCCTATAAAAATGATTTTAAATTCCCCCACATTAATCAGCTGACATTTTTCTGTTCTGCTGAGCAACATTTGTGAAACCTTGTGAGAGTGATGAGGACATTGTTGCCAAACCTGTGTCTGTGCTCTCCATAGGAAGCTAGGGAGGTGATTAGTCTAATTTAGCATAACAAGGGGGCCACAAGGGAAGACAAGAGGCATGGAAGTATACCAAGGTGTTATGCCTTTTTCAAGTTAAATTATATTTTATCGACATTTCTGCTATCAAATCAAGAAGCTAAAATGTATTGTTTAATGAACATTGTTTTTTCAGAAAGAAAAACAAAAACTAAAAATGCTGTTTGATTCGCTTGGTATCCATTCACTATGCAAAGCTAAGCTAATAATGTCCTAGATGGCCACCTATATATGCTATAATCATAGTCATCAAGTCAGGGTGGTCTGATTCTGTATGTCACTGACCTGCACTTCCTGCACTGGTGGGCCGCTGGGGGCCTCCACTGGAGCCCACACTTCTGTGCAGAGAGCTCTGCGGAGGGGACAACATCCCACTATCACCCAGAGAGGCTGTAGCTGCTGCCAGGGACTGACTGCCCAGTGTCCCTCCTGGCGGGTACATGGCATTAGGATTGGATACAGGCACTGCCACATGCATGGAGAAGTTCTGCTGAGGCAATGCTGTGGGCTAGACGAGGGAGACACACACAAAAGCACTCAAAATCCCAGGTCTAATGAAGAGTCTGATGAGTCAGTGGTTATCAAAGCGTCATCAACAAAGAGCTACCCATGTGGGTCATCTTTAACAAACTAATAAATTCACAAATAGAGGGGCATTGCAGACTAAAGAAGTGCAGTAAAGGAAGAAGCAAAAACTATGCATCTTCACCTTCACAGATGATTTACAACACATTTTCACTACTGAGTGACTTATACCCATCAAAAAAGTTCCTTGTCATTGATATCATACATACAGAATACACAAAATCTTCATTGTTACCACAGTGCACACAATACACGCGGAAAAAAAAAAAAAAATCCAAAAACATGCATTCAGGTGTTCACTTTGGCATTGCAGCAGTCAGCAACACACGGGTACTTGTGCCAGAAGTTACTGCCACAATGACAGAGAGGGGTGGTGGGAATTCACAACTACAAGAATCGTGACTCACTTGCATTTACTTACAAAGTGCTGACTGTGCAAAACGTAAGTGAGAATGATAGGTGGTAGTGAGAACATTTCATCAGAGCATTATCCAGTGAGCCAGTCGGCCGTCATCATTAGTTTGTTAATGGCAAAGTGATGCTCTTCAAGTCAGGAACATAAAGGAAATGGCTGCTTAGTAAGCACTATGTTCTTGCACATTTCTAATATTGTCACGCATGATAAGATCACAAAAGATTTGTGGCATTTTAGTGGATGAGTCTGTGCGGTATTTGATGACGTAGAGGGAAGATGCTTAATAACAGTGTCGCATTAGTTAGCTTTGAGAGCACTTTGTGGTCAGAACTCAGGAGTAGGAGTTATTTCTTCTAGAATGAAGTGAGAAAGGTCATAGAAAGATTTGAAAGGAAAATGAGTATATTAAACAAATTTTTGTCTATTTGTATTTTTTTTTTTTTTTTTTTAATGAACTTATGAGGTGGAAATCAGCTTTGAGATGGAATCGGCCCATCTCTAAATCACAGAACCTGCAGATCTTCATGACAAACCCTCACAATAAGTTTTTGTTATGAAGATCTGTTTTAATAATGACTCTTGTTTTATTCATAAAAATCCCACCACAGTACTGGGGTTATTGTCTTTCTAACAGAGGGATGCAACATTTCACCTGTTAATGAAATGTGATCTTATCAAGGTGTGCCAAAATATCAGTGGCAGAACAAATCAACGTCACAAACAAATGTACACCCAGTAAAGTGGGTATTAATCTTAAAATCAAGGAGTTCTGAAAGAAGTTGACAGAGGTTCTGGGGTAGGGTAACAAAAAGAGGAAAAAGTTAAATGAAAAAAGAGTGAAAATCCTTTGTGCCACAAAGCCAAGCAAAAACGGTACATTTACAGTACTTACGATTTTATGATTTCTCATCATATTATCAAACTCCTCATTAATTTTTTTATACTTTTCTTCTGTGTGAGGAGTGAGGACATATGAGGCATCAGGGTCCGGGCTATCACAACCTCTGTGTTCTTTCTTGTTTAGCGCCTGTAGTGAACATCAACATAAAGACAGGAATCAACACAAAATAGCAGGGGACAAAGGAAGTACTTACACCACAGCGCTTGTACATTAAATCACTCTCTTCGCTTAGTTTGCCGAAATGGTCGTCCATGAGGGGGCTGTGCCCAAAACAGTCATCAGGATCAGGACTAGCACAGTCATTATGGCCTTTGTTTCTCAATTTCTGAAATGAAATTGGACAGTTGAAAAGAAAACAGTATACACGATGTGGTTTGGTGTTTTTGCTACTTGTTAACTATACATTTCTATCTGGAAAAAACAGCTACCAAAATTCAATTACTGCTGTTGTCCCTTTTATTAATGTTTATCCTTCATATTTTTTCATTTTGTTACAGTAAAATATTAAGAGAAGCCACAGCAATGCTTGGATAACTATAGGTCAGTACACGGCTCTAGAACAAGGGTAAACTGAAATGTCACCCCATATCCTTTTACCCTTCAGAGAGTGTTCAGAGACTTGTTATCATAAGCTACCCAGCTGGAAGAAACCCCAACATAAGAAGATTCAACAGCAAAGCACTTTGGTTTGTCCCAGACTACAATTCAGTATGGTTGTCACTCATGGGATCTTATCAAAGTTAATGCAAGGGGGAATAAAATGGATTATCAAATGTGGTCAAAATGCCTATTTGAGCGTGAAATTGTGCAATTATTGTGAAAGCAAAGAGCTCGTAAGGTTATACGGCAGTATGTTGTGGTATTACAAAAGCAGCCTATTCTAACTTCAAGGGGGGAAAAAAACACGTCATGCAGCTAAACAAATAACTGCAGCACTGTGCTCTTTTGCTCACTTTCATACAGAATGTTCTCTGCTCCTCATTACAGCTCTGAATAGTGGTGTTAACAAGACTTGCTGACAGCATGTGACAGCTTGTGATATCAAGGCAGTGTACATCAAAACATGATTTATGTGTGGCTCTCAAGGTTTCTCTATCAGGCCGCTGCAGGTCCACAGCAGCGCCCTGCCCTGTCTGTGGGCTGCCTCAGAGGCCTCATGTCTACAGGAAGGTCACCGACTCCTGTGGATGTACAGGTCAAAGTGTGAACCAAAGGAGAGTTACCTACATACACTAATGAGACCTTACTCTCTGTTTCTGGTCTTCATCACCTCACAAAGTGGAAAATGTGCGTGTTCACGTGTATGTGCATGTATTTGTGTGTGTTTGTGTCAGAGTGAGAGTGAAGAAGAGGGATAGAAACAGAAACTATAAGAGTAGGAGTATATGCAGTGCATTTGTGCAGTGTCTGTGTTGAATATGGGTGTGAGTGACTATTTTTTTTGTGTTTGTGTGTGCAGTAATGGGGGGTCAGGGGTATTTCTACAGCTGCTACATCCTCTGACAGCGGTGTGACAGTATGTTTTCGGTCTGTGCAGACAATGTGGCTAACCCAGCATTGCTCACCACAACCTCAGTGTAAGTCACATTTCCTAAAACCTGTGCTATGGCTTCATAAGACTCCTGCAAATAACATAATTGCTCAATAAAACCAGGTGCTACTAAGTCCCCCACTCTTCACTCCATGTCCACGCATTCACATACTTTCAGTTTGTGAAGGACATACTGCAAAAAATTTGGACACAAAAGCAATGTAAATCTGCAGAAATGGGATGCCGTACATAGCTAAGACACAAAGGAGGAAGTTCAGAAAAGCACCCATATGTCTTCAAACATAAATGTCCACAATGCCAAGAGAAGAGAAGGAGAGATGAAGTCCTCTGGATAATGAATAGCCTGCATTGTACCACAGACGCATTAATGTTTGGTGTGGTACAGAGCAGTGGCATTCTTTTCATTCTAAGAAAACGCCTTGCTGGGTCATTTCCTGTTTACTGAACGAACCCTCTTTAGTTAAGGTCCTTACTGGCCTGTGTTTACTGCGGTTAAACTATGCACTTTCTCCACCAGTGAGCCAAAGATCTGATCTCAACCTGCAAATTTAAGTTCCAACCTGCTCATTATGTGAATACCTTGGTCGGAGTGGTCAGGCGCGGCTGTGTGAGATGGGCAGGACTGCTCTACTTTCACAACAAGCCTGGCCAGCCTTCAGTACACCGCACCCACTGGGACAAGCCATTTAGGGAAGGGCTGCAGCAGTGCAGTAGATGATCAGGAACCAAATAGCATTCAGCAATTGCAGGCGGCACTCGGGTCAATTCCATGATACATGACACATATTAATTTCAAAAAGATGCAATGAAGATGATGCAAGGTGCAGTGTTATGCATTGAAGATATTGGTGTTCAAGCGTTAATCACCTCTGCAGAGTTCTAATGTATATAACAGTGAAGGCCTTGGAAAGCATGGCAGTAATTCTCTCGTAAATGGCTTGGCATGTATTGGTTGTCCCACAGACGCTGCCCACAGCTCCCAGTAAATGGATCACTAAATCAGCACACAGACGAACAGGTGTCCCTCTTCCAAACACCTGTCAAGACCTGGCTCCCCATGCTGGCCAATCAGAGGCAGCCGTAAGAATATGGCCGTAGAAGGAACCGCATGTAGCCCTGAAGGCCACCTGATCTGAGCTCAACTTTTCTCTTATATGTTGATGTGGCTGACTGCTCCAGAGAATACAGTTCTGACCTAGAAAAAAGGAAACTTGCACAGGAAAAAAAGAAAACTTATTTTTTATTTTATGAATAGTTTGATGAAAGCGGTTTGAAAATGTCTCTCAAATGTTGAATAAAGCGGTGGGGTTTGTATTTTATAGAGTTAGGTTGGCTGGATGTGAATGTAGCCGAGGTTGGAAATTTTCAGTAGCGTTTCTGATGAAAGATATGGGCTGATTGCTGTAGAAAGGGGGCTGCAGAGAATATAGACAAGGGAATTTGTGTAATCTATTCACCAGGCCCTGAGATGCTCACAAAGATGAGTGGGACCAAGGCCAGCTGCTATTTTCTCACAGCAGTCCAAACCTGTATTGATAGGAATTTGGCTCTTCAAATAAAAATGGAGACTGACTGGCTGACGTCAAACCAACTGGACACTATTGTCTGTTCGCTTGTGTGATAGTTCAACTTCTCTTAAAGAAACATTTTCCATTGCAGGACGCCTTGAGGTTTTTGTTCAGAAGAAAACATCTATCCACCATCTCCACCTGAGACCTGACTACTAACCTAACTGTAACCATGGGGAGCATTTGACACAGTAATTGCCTCTCTCAGTTGGCAGTGTATGTTATGAGTAGAAGGCTATGTGCAGGGAAAGATAACGTTACATACAATTTAGATTTTTTTTTTTTTTTGTAGTTGTAATTCTGCACACCTGATCCTTTTACATCCTTTACATTATGCTCAAGTCAGTTCTGGGCCAGGTTTACATTTAAGCACTATATTCACATTTTTATTTGAAAATTGACACTACCACTATTCAATGGATTAAAAATAAAACCTAAAACCATTGCATAAGCCACCTACATAACCTGTTTCTTGAGAAGTACTTTCAGTAAAATGGGCCCAAGCAATTTACTCTGCTGCCGTGAGTCTTGGAAAACCATTTCACTCTGATGTTCTCTCTCTCTTGTGTCAAGAGAGCTTTCTGCATTTAACTTATTCATGTACAGTACTGTACAGTACTGTATGTGAATAGAAGACAGGGTGAAAGGAGCAAGATAGTAGTTAGGTATAAAAGCTGAAGTTCAAAATTGTGGGGGAGATGGCTAAAAGGAAGGCATGAAGAGGCTGTTTCTATGGGCTCCTCCATTGTGCCTGAATCACAGCAAAAGGCTATACTTAAAGTAGCTTTTGATATTGGTCGAGCACCACCTGACCTATGACTGGAGTGGCACAGGGGATTGCATTCCCCTCAACGGCAAGCATGTTTGTAGCATAATAGCAATCCATCACGAAATTACACAAAACGTTCCAAAAGTGGAGTAGATCATGAATGTTTAATGCATGTTGCGTTTGTTCCATCCTTCTGTAAAGCAAACACAAGCTATATTTTATTGTTGTGAAGTAGCCTCCACTCACCTCATTTCAGCCGGGTTGTCCCGGGCTCTCACCCTGCACTGCTGTGAATTACCCCTTGTGCCCACCACTACACTAAGTAAGGTAGCGTGCTAATCCTCATGACATCACCATTGTGTCCAGGCTGTTCCATCTAATGTGCTTATCAAGGGGCTTCTTTGAATGTGAACACACTAAGAAATCAGCAAAGGGAAGCGGTTGATAGGAAGGCTTTTATCTGCTGAGGAATATTTCTGCTCTTATATAACATCTAAAGAGACTTTCACTAGCATCACGTTCCCTTTCCCCTGTGGTGCTGTATTCTTCACTTGAGGGGAATAAAAGCTTCTTTTAGTTGGCCTTTAGGCACTGTATGCCATGGCCCATGCAACACTGGGTAACTGTATTATAGGAAGCCATTTCTTCCCTCTGCTTTTTCCACCGCATATTGTTAGTTGGGGGAGAGGGGCTATTAGATGCGGAGACCTCTGAAATTCCAGGCCATATCTTGTTTAATCTCATGACCGTTACACATTACTGAGTGGACTGATATCAGGATATGAGGCTCGATTCATGTCCTTCCTTTGGCTCCCTCCATTGTCTAGATACTCAGTGAACAGGAAGAGCTGCAGGAAGGGGGCGAGATCTCAGCTTGACCGTCTGCAATTTATTCTCATGTTGTTGTCTTGCAGCTGTTATAAAAACAATATACATAGTGAGATTCAATTCCACCTGACATCACAGTGACAATGAACAGTAAAGTAAATATTCAGAGTCTGTGGGTCATTAATCTAAAGTGAGTCACGTGACTAGATCTAAAGCAGATATGGATAAATACACAAGTTTGTCATTTTCTATTTTGAATACTGCAAATGATTACCTGCATCTGACTGTCTAGATTGCTAATTAAAAATGGCCATCCATTTTACTGAGTAAGAGGCAATTGCAAGTGCAGAGAACGGTCCCTTCAGAGCTTTCTGCTCTGAGACTGTAGTGAATGACTGATGTGACAAAGCTATTAGCTGCTACAGTCAGAGAACAGTCTCAATCAGTGGACTGCATATTTTGAGTATAGACAAGAGGGAATTAAACTACAAATTGAGGATAAAGGCAAACCAATGTCATCATTATCTACAGATTGAAAAGAATGAGAACACGCTCTCTGCTCCAACTCCACATAAAGAAAAGGTGACACAGATAATAAAAAAAAAAAAAGATAATAAAAAATTACAATCTAGAGAAAAACGTTAACATACGGATTATTGAAAATCTTTTGGAGTGTTTTTACTCTTTCTCTCTTTCTCTCTCTCTCTCTCTCTCTCTCTCTCTCTCGCTCTCTCGCTCTCTCTCTCTCTCTCTCTCTCTCTCTCTCTCTCTCTCTCTCTCTCTCTCTCTCTTTCTCTGTCTCTGGTCATTGAGTGGATCATTAGCTGTCAAGGCCCTTGAAACCATACCCCAACCCTGAACTCCCATTCCTGCTTGCCTCTAAAATATTCATAAGGACAATTAGGAGTTCCGATAAGGCGAGTACGGAGGGCTGGGGGGGGCGTGCAGCAGAGAGGGCAGGATGTGCCATCAGGACGTCTGTTCTGCAACACTCTATACCCAGACCACAGACCTGTCCTCATCAATCTGAGACACAGCAGCCTCCCTCTCTGCCCCCAGTCAGGCCTGGCAACCAGGGAAGCTGGCACAATGCCAGCTAACCCCAAGTCCCCCACCCCCACCACTCCCAGCAGGCTTTGCTCTGTCCTCGCCCCTGGGCAGGAGGGGTTGGCCACGCAGCATGCACAGGAGGAGGAGGGGGCACAAGGGCAAGCTGATTGTTGCATGAGCTAACTCAGAGAAGCTGCTGCACACAAGAGCAAGGTCTCATTTCAGATGTTCAAACCGCAAGGTCACTGAAAAACACAAGAGGTGGACCCATAGATAGAGGTTATAACGATCACTGATCTAACTAGACCCTGTAACTAGATCAAACCAAATTAGGTCAGCTCATTGTTTGACCTATTTTGTGTATTACATTCCAGTATTTGACAGGTATGTGTGAAACATGATGCATTGTTACCAGGTATCTATACATCATGCAACACATCTTAGATTAAATTAAGATTAATTCAAACCCCTCAGAAAAGTTGATTTACAGTAGCCATTGTATTGATTTTGAATGATTCCCTCTGACTCTGCTATGTCACTTGTGTTCATTGGTCAGTAATGTAAATTTAGTAAAACTAAGCACGGGTGACTAATGCAAATAAAGAAAGATGCAACTTATTTATTCCAGCAATTTGAAGAAATTTACAAAGTGTAAAACTTATACGTAAAGCTGAGGTAACAGGAAAAAAAGCCTTTCACCGCTCTGAACCGACTGTGGATTACTTATGCCTTCTTAACTCAAAGGTTAAGACATGTTAACTTGCTTTCACACTGGGGACAAAACGAAAACCATGCTTGTCCACACTAATTAGTTCAAACTCTCCATCTGCTATTTGACAAACATCAAAAGAAACCAGCAAAATTTTAACAGAAGATTGAAAAAAATTTATATATTTTGACAGAAAAATTTGCCATTCTTTTAAATGAGCACCAATTTTCCTACATAGAGAATTAGTGAAATGTTTTTAGTTCTAGATTTTGAGACAGCATATCTAATTTTAGACACTGGTGTATTAACTTGTTAGTGTCACTGGAAACTCATGTTAAGAAGCAGGCACCATGGCCTGTGGTCTTTTCTTGCTGGGTCTTCTTTCATTTAAGGCTCTCAGAGAGACCCTCAGTTTGAAATGAGACATATGCAATGTAGCGGACAGGGTGGAAAAAAGCCCTGACGTCAATGAAATACGGCAAGTGCCAAAAGCAAAAATCTCTTAGCAGTTACCTGGTAACAAGCATCACACACCGGAGAGCAGAGACATTATGAAGCAACAAGATGTAATACATGATAAATTTAAAATGCACAGAGAACCAGTACTTGTGCATGAAAAGTCTTGTCTTGCCACAGTGACTGAAGCAGTATTAATGGTTCTGTTGCGAGCAACATGCTGGGTTTCAAAGTGCCTCTTTTTATAGGACAAGGACTCCTTTTCCTCTGGGCTTTTAGTGAAAAAGGGTCACCAGTCCTATTTTGTAGTTTTCTGAGTGTAATGAAACAGTTGAGGTAATGTTCATGTGCGTATAGGGCAGATTCTGTAACAAGTGTCCTCTGCAATCAAACAGATACAGTAGCCAATAGTTGGTACCCGACGCTTGATTAGAGCCTTTGAATCAAACTGACCATAACCAGCAGGTACCTGCTCTTTATGGGATTTTGTCCTTGGGGTTGGTGGGTGAATATTTATAATATATTCATACATGCAATAATGTGAATGCTTTGTTGATCTGTGTATTGTTATTTAGTGTCTATTCTTCAAATGAAACTCACAGTAGCTTACTATGTGACGAAGCATTATGCTATAACTGTTCAGCAGCATTATTAAATCCTTTATGGCTTTGGCTAACAGTTTTCACTATGACATTTTTTTCATTTCTTATTTATTTTTATCTTGTCCTACTGCACCAGTCTGAAAATAGATGCTGGTGCTGTGTGACAAGCCAGCGCTGTTTGTTTTGACTGGCAACAGACGCTAACTCTGAGGCTAATCTGGCCTCAAACACAGGCTCAAAGGTTAAGTACCAGCTCTCAGGTATATAAAGCGCTCAGCACACACAGGAAAAAGTTGCTTGTCTTCACCCCATAACATGTTTATAGGAGTAACAAACAAAGAGGCAGTAATAGGATTCTGGAAACAACAAATTAATGTTGCCCAAGCTGTTACTTTACCAAAACCTTTAGAAATGACTGACAGGCTTTGTATTTACATGGCAACACACACAAAATTTACTGAAGAGAAAATAGGTCCCTCTTTACAAAGCAGATTACCAGATTAAGTGCATACCCATTGATAAAAAGCATAAAATTCCAAAATATAATATTGTTATACTTAAGGCAATGTGCAGTACTGTGCGTGACGTATAGTCAAAATAAAAAATGTAGAAAATCATTTTAATATCACTTCTATAAATCACACAAGCCCAAAAGTGCGCATACTGTTTTTCTGCAATATTAAAAATGGCCTGGTAGAAAATTTCACATATATTGAGAAGCAGAGGGAAAACCAACATCAACCCAATAAGTCTATGTCAATAGTGATGACATTTGGTTTAGCTTAAAAGGGATATCTCATCATTGCAGCTCTATGGTGGATATCAAAAAGGAGAATAACAATATGAAGATGGCTCAGAAAGGGAGGAAAATACTGGTAAGGCAATAAAGGTGAAAAAAAGTGTTATAAGGCCTCACGATTAAGTCGCTAAAACTACTGTATACCTTTATTTAACGAGAACCCTTGAATTAGCTAAATAATTAAACATTTATTTGGTAAATGTTTAAGGTTTTTAATCATAAATTTGATGGGGGTTTTTTTTAACCTGATCTGAACTCTTATTTAGTCGGTATATTTAGACCACTGCTCTCCCTTTCCAAATCACTGTCAGTAGACTAGCAAATGCTCGATAATAATATAGATAATTATATACAAACACTGAGCAATTTGGCCAGCGACACAATAAGAAATCATGGATATTTCTAACTCGAATTATGTCTTGCAGGAAGTGTAATTTAGCTGACATACAAAATGTTTAATTAACTTGCTATTCTACTTCTCTCCAAATGACAGTTCCCTTGAAAAAAAGAACAAAGCACAGCATAGCCATGTTTCTCTGCAGACCTGAACCACTAACCAAAAACCGAAATGATGCTGCCTCTCACATTTAACTTCTACAGTCTGGTTTCCAAATGTGCGCACATTCTCTCATCAACTTTGTTTTTATAGAGCCCAGCTTTTTTTTTCAGGCCTCATGTTGTGTGTATTATGGCTATAAATGAGGTTCAAGGGAAGTACAGCAGATTTACATCCACAGGTTGAGAGGGAGGAAGGACAAACCTAACCCTCAAAAGTAAAGTTATTCAAAAAATAGATGGCGCATCAACATTAAGTAAGATGACCACTAAAAAAGGTAAGTGCCTTTTCAGAGACTCTACCAACTGCTGCAAAGTAACAGAATAAAGAGATACAGAAAACAAAAGCATAAGAAACTGCGAATGCCCCGATTCTTCACACAAAAATTGTCCAAAGTACAGCTTGATTTAAAAAATTATAGTACACATGAATTCCTGCCATTTTCCAGTCATTGTCGTTTAGCATGAAACAACAATAGTTAGCATGAACATAAAAAATGTAATGCTGTGTTCAACTGTGAAACAGTAAATTGTATACTGGTGACCTCATCAAATCTCAAACTCTTGCAGCTTTTGGCTACTTCAAAAATAGTTCAATTGGCCAATTGTCAACAATTGCACCCAAATAAAATACTGAAGAACATGACTCATTTTAGCAATTTAATGATCAGTTATCAACATAAAAAAACCTTAGTTATTCATCAAAAGCAATTAAAAGTTCACAAAACAGCACTGGCAGCAAAAGACAATGAAATGCTATGCTCTTCAATGTGTACTAATGTATGTAATATCATAAATGTTCTTAAACTGTCAATTGAACTAGTTTAAATCATCTCCCACCAATATAACCAATTTTTATAAGTTGCAGTTTTTGTTAGTCATACCAGGTGTTCTGCCCTATTTAAGACAAATTATGCTTATTTTAGACCTTAGACATTGCTTTTAGTGTAAACTGTAGCTGATGTATGGTTATATTATCAACCTGTTTTAAACCTCCAATGTATAGAATAGTATTCTTGAGAACAGTTTAAATGGCAAAAAGCCATACCTATCTATCATCTTATTCTAGTTGAATATTAATATCAAGCATCTTCATATGTCTATCATAAATAGTTACTGTACATATTCATGTTTGGCTCATATATGGATCAAAGTTTTGTGAGACTTATATTTTTATTCTATTACTTTTACACTAAAACTATCACACTGATGATTTGTATTTTTTGTATTAATCCCATCTATTAATTAGCCTAACAGCCAGTTGCCTTTCTCTGTGTCCCAGCCAGAGCTTCATTTGAACATCCTTTTTTGTTTTTGTGTCACAATTATAAATACACAGTCTGTGAGAATCTGCTTTCAGTACTCGGGGTATGTTTCACCAGTGTGCTTTGATATTCAAGGATTTGCAGTCTGTTAAAACCAACACAAACAAGCTGCACAGCACAATATCCTCAACAGACTTCAGAGTTGAAAAAGTACTGATCTACTAGATATTTGTATGGCTGACGATAACCTCTCAGATGGATTTTCAATCAGAAATTTCGCTGATGGAATGAACAGACAGATTTCAAATGCAAATTGTGTTTTTGTTCACGTAAAAATTATGTACAATAGTCTCATAACCTTTTAACAAGAAGGCTGATGTCTTACAACTCAGGTGGTAAGACATCAGCCTACTTGTGGTTCTCTTTTTCAATATGAGGAAGCCACTGACGTCCAACCCTACCACTTGTGTCTTCATATACAAAACTAAACGTAGATATTGCTGTTTATTTTTCTGAACAGAGTATTGAAGTATGAAGGCCTTTTCAGTAAAATGAAATTATCAAATAAAAGACTGGATTTAGTAAAGTTTTAGGACATTTTTTCTTTTCCCTTTTTTCTCTTGCTCTTTCATTTCTCTTCCTACCTTTCCCCCAACTCCCAACCCCATTCCCCTGCCTCCATTTCCAGGGAGCCACCAGCAGGAGAATAATTGATCAATCATGCTAATTGAAGAGTCTGGACAGCTAGCCCACCATAGCAGATTTGCCAATTTGCACTCATTAAGAAAGAAACGAGTCTTAATCACTACTCAGCTTTTGATTGACAACATAAACATTCCCTGTCCGACACTCCTGGTGGCCGTTCAGCCTTAAGCTTTTTAAGTGATTTATTTCATAGCTGGCAATAAAATAATTTTTTCTTTGAGTGCCACGTCCCTGAAAAAGTACTTTTGATTGATAGTGGCTAAATGCATGTAGAGTCTCCATCAGTAAAAAAAAGAAGAAGAAGAAAATAACGAATATGCTACATGATGACAAATTGAACCCTTAATTGTATATGTATCTTTTGTCATTGTAAACTCTGCAAAGGGCAGGGGGAGATTCACAAACAAAATAGGCTTGATCGAGATGAAAACACTTGGATTGGCATTCAGTAATGGTCAACATTTGCATATCTTATTGAATGATTAATTCAGGTTCATTGATCACAAAAGCTGACAGCGATCATGAATTAAATTACGTTATACTATTATACTCATTTCCTCTTTTTGTAATTGTCTTGTGAAAGGGGGACTGTTCCCTCATAAATGAACGAGAGAATTGTCTGCTTTCCCTGAGTAACGGCAACAATAGTCACCCGTTTTTATAATGAAGAAGATAAGCAGAATTTCCCTATGAATGATATCTGGTTGTTTACGCTCACAAATCATCAGGGTAATATAACAAAAAAGGAGAAACGTCAATCCTTTGCAAATGCTGCAGTTATTTACAATTAAGAAGAACAGGTATTTGACCAAAATTACATTCTCAAATTCAGTTAAAGCCTGTTCGCAACCCTGATTTTACAAAATTACTACCAAGTGTTATCTTAGTGTTGATTCCATGTGCCTGAAAAACCTGATTATTCCTAATCTGTTTTATTCATCTTAATTGTGTTGAATTGCTCAAAAAGAGTACCCAAAAATGCCAATTGATACCTGTGAAGTTACTGTTTGATTTCAAGGTTTCTCCTGGGGATACAGGGCTCTCTCTGTGTGCATAAGTACAGTGTGAGGTTATAGTGGAGCATAAGCAAAATCTCATTAGCTTCACCAGCAGAGAGGGGAGGAAGAGCAAATATTATTAGATTAATGTAATGACTAACAGCAGCATTTTCATTTGCGGTGTAAACAGAATTCGATAGTAAGCACGATAAAAACAACGCAACAAAACTTTCAGTCATGAATGATCTTGCTAAACCTAAACCTTACTAAATACTACATGCATTTTCAGGGAGAAGTAACTATACACTGATGAGTATGATTGTGGGAGAAAAGCATCTGAGCTTTTTACTGTTTTCATCCAGTTGGAATTTCAGATGATGCTGGTTTTAAATTTAGCAAGAGTAAAAGCTGTGATGTTTTACTATGTAATTCTGAGAGAAATACATAAACTATACAGCTTAATTAAAAAAGTACATAAAGTACATAAATTAACTGTTAAGAAATATATATATATATATATATATATATATATTAAAAAAAAGGAACACCAGCAGATGAATTCATAAAAGGAAAGATTTGATACATCAGTTAGCCTGTCGCCTGGAGTGTTTGTAAGGTTGAGACCATCAGCACATGCAGACACACACAAATACTCACACTCCAACACACACGTAGAAGAAAAACCTGAGCCTACTGCTCTGCTTTGGCCTGTGAGCCAAGTTTGAGACAAAGTCCATAGCCCTCCACTGGGTTATCAAACTGTGGCCCAGGCATGCATCCATCTGTGGAAAACATGGGGACTGTTCTCCCACACTGCACAGTTCAGCCTTTATCTACAGATGGTACTACTGAGCAGGAATGTGACCTTTGATTTAGTTTCTCACATGGAGCAAGCTTCCACAATGAAAAGTGGTAAAGGGTTTTGATGAGCTGAGATGAGCACATGATTTGTGCACATGATTGTGCATGGCAAAGATTGGTTTAACACAATTTTAAAATTTAGGTAAGAGTCCAGCATAAGTGCCCTCATGTGAGGCACATTTCACTATATAAATGGGGGAAGGGTTGGATTCTTTCCATCATTAGAAATGCATCAGCTCCTCGATGTATTGCACAAGGATCTCTGCAGATGCAAAAGTGCTCTCCAACTAAGGTAGTCAGCAAAAGATTTAATATTTAGATTTTCCTTCCTAACATGATTAAATTTTACTTTTCTCAACACCTCTCACGGTCACTGGCCAAGTGAATAGAGGGGTTATCTGGTAATGTTGTGATGGGTACTGGGTGGGTTACTTCTGCTCTGCTTCTTCACTTCTGAACCCTGTCCACATAGCCACGAGGCAGAGGTGGGATTTATGCATAACTGCAAAGATGCTGGCCGAGTGAGCAGGGACAACAGTGTCTTGTTGTCCCCCTTTTGTGTAAAGGGGCAGCTTCCTTGAAAGCAGCCAGAAGGGCTAAGTGGAAAATCAGCATGGGACACGTTATGCACATTGTACATTGCAGTTCTAACACCATGCTGTTAATATAAATATACCCTGGAAGACCACAGATACAGCATATGTGGTATAACAGTCTAAGAAGAATGACTCAGCTGACACAGAGTGAATAACCCAAAATGGTGAGTGAGTTTGGGGTGTCGTTGGGTTTCTAGTGAAGTCTTGTTTAAAACAAGACAGGTTCCAGAGACGTTGCAAAAACAAATTTGTGGTCACTCTTATGTAAGTAAGGAATGTATCCATGTATATTTTATGCAGGTGAGCCCATGCTCTGCTCTGAGAGCCCCTGATGGAGGAATGACTGCATGAGTCTACTGAATGCCAAAGCACTCTTCTGCAGCTCTGCCAAGCAGGTAATTCACAAGCAGAAGCAGCATGAATAAAAGATAATGGGCCACAGCTGACTCCTTTATGCTGCATGTAATTTCAATCGGGGATTCTTGAATTTTTTCAATCTCACCCATCTTAAACCCTTAATGTCTCCTATTTGAGAAGTCGTGATATAAACGCTCAATGTTGGAGTGGACAGAATGCCATAAAAAGTGTTGTGGCAGAAGTGTTGCAAGGCAGCAGTCTGCATTTTCTAGTAGAACAGTAACTTCAACATCAGTTTTCAGATCAGAGTTTCATTTACCAAAAAAGAGGATAGCTGTCTCATAAAGAAGATCTTGAATTAGTCAAGAAAGCTAACTGTAAGATGTTTGGAACAAAACATATCTAATCATTATCATTCACTCTGGCTTTTATACTTGAAAGTGGCCGACAATTCTTTATGGCGTAACACGTGTCAAAGGCTTACTCTTCGACTAGCCTTTGGGCATGCAGAAGCTGCCAACAAACCTGACTGGTTGTTGATTTTTATGTAGTAGTGTGAAATATACTTAAAACTGTTTTTTCAGAAAAATTACTGCAGCAATGCCTGAGTAATTGTCTATAATGAGAAATAACCAGAGAACTGAGCCCTACAGGTACAATATCTATGGGAAACAGGGTGACTATGGTGCTAAGCTGCAAACATGTGCATGCAAGTGCAAAGATATCCTCTCCAAGTCAGTTGATGTGCACAAGAGAAGCTGAACTTATCAGAGTGTGCAGACCTCCTGTATCCTATCTGAATGGTGACTTGAAGGAAACTGTTATTTGTTCCTCTCGCTGCCACTTTTTTATCCTTGCAGCATTCATCAAAGATTTTAGGCTAAAATTACTGGAGGGTCTGAATCCAGAACTAAAATAACATAAATGACTTGTTACTTAATTTTGTCTTTTGCCTCTGCATTGAATTGGAGTAGTTAGTTGTCACACTAATGTTTTCCCTCACAAAGTAAGAAAAGAGCACTCACTCACCTCTACAATGTCGGAGTTGGTTCTGCTCTCATGGGGCTCATTGTACTCTGTGTATTTCAGCAACACTTTGTCCATGTCTGTGCTGGCGTACTGGAACAGTTTGTTAGAGCTGTTGAAAATGATGAGGGCTATCTCACAGTCACATAGCACACTCAGCTCATAAGCCTTTTTCATCAAGCCAAACTTCCTCTTTGTGAAGGTAACCTGATGAAACAAACACAGAAAACAAAACCTTCCATTACTTGTTGTGTACAGTATAGGATTCTGCATTCAAATTTAGAAAGTATTATCAGCAAAGTAGGGTACCACAAGTATCAGTATATGTGTGTGTGTGTGTGTGTGTGTGTGTGTGTGCATGAAAAATCTTTTTCAATATACCATAACCAATAGTTTCCCATTAAGCTGTAATGTAGCACTAGCAATAAATAAATGCAAATCTATAAATATTTTGTCAATAGATTTGTATTAAATCTGTAAATGGTGCTGTTAAGATTTAAAACCTTTGAAAAACAAACTCTCATCTGGGGTATGTATACCATTACATGAGCCAGGAAAATAACAGTATTAACAACGCTACTGTAACCAAGGTGACAGATAACAAGATAATTTCTCCTTTAGGAATGATTACAATAACAAAGTGCATGTCTGATGTGTCTAGTTTTCAGGCCAGAGGTCAGGGTTAGAGGCACAAGTCAGTGAGCTGAGTCAGAGCTTTGGCGACAAGAGGGGTCCATACATTATTGTAGCCCATGACTCCATATACGGAAAGCTATCTCTGTAGTGCAGCATAAGCCTTGTAACATGAGCCCTCAGATGGGACTTGGGGTCATACATCACTCCAGTGGTAACGCAAACCCTCACTGCAAAGTGACTTTATGTCCTGCATCTCTGCAGCTCTATGTCTGTGGTTGCCTAAGACTCATACTGTACGCACATGTCATTATGTTACACCACCTCTTTACAGTAAACTAAATTCATTTCTCCAGCGAAAAACATTATTCACAAGTAGTGATAGAAAGGCAGCGGTTTTCTCATCTGGCTTCACAATGGCTGTTTGCAGAAAATAGATTTAAATATGTACAATTAGAATAATCTTTTTTTTTCTTTATTGCATGTTTCTTGGTAAATGTGTATTATACAGTGTGGCTTGTGAGTGTGCTGGTAAAAACTGTGTTTAGAGCCACAAAGGATTGCATGGGTCTGCATTTGCCATCATTTGCACTGACCTACTAAGAGAGGAGTTGAGCAGATGAGCTGGCTTTGTTCAATTTTAATTGGTCACAGCTTGCGGCTATACCCTCATTTTAACTGGTATTATGCAGTATATATCTTATGTGTTGCATCGAGCCTATGTAACCACGGTGGGGTCACTCCAACTGTGATAAATGAACTTCAAATCTTCCTAACTACAGGTAATTACACAAAACCATTATTCCCATTCTAGACATGGAGGAACCTGTCTTCTTTTCACTTTGTCTTTAGCGCACCGATATCAGCTGAGCTTATGACGAACCACACTGTAAAATGACACTTTTTAAAATGACAAATACAAGAGAAGCTGGATCAAATGACATGTTCCTTGCAAATCTAGAAAAAATAAACTTTTGAGTATGTTTGGCTAAACAGAAAAAGCATTGTGTGGATATGAGAATGTCCTTTGGATGATTTTCTGGAGGTGGATTGCCAACCTTAAACCTACATAGCAGAAGAGCAGGAGATAAAGTACGTGGCTTGTGTCAGGTTTGTTTCTCCCCAGGTAGAACACCTGCTCAGCTACTATGACAAAACACTGAAGGCTGCCCAATTTCCCTTTCCCCTGCATTGCCGTGTATTTGTTTATCTGCCTAACCAACTGGAAAGCAGGGACTGTTATGTGGGGGAAAATGATTAACAAATTGTATGCTCTTTAGCAGATGAATGTGGCTGTTAAGCCATGGAGATGTCACCTTTCGGCAGGGAGCTCAAGATGAGACGCTGAGCGAGGACTTTGTTCCACCTGGATGCATGGCTGAAAGAGTGCTGAGTGCAGGGTTGCTGACCCAGGCACCGCTTCATTTCAACCTCAGCAGCAGCACAGAGACTCGGTCCGTGCTCCAGCTCCATACAGAGTACCTTTACAAAAGGTAGCTGGAGCAAACAATGCCATTAAAGGTGATGTCCACATTGCTCTCTTGTACTTTTTATATGGAAAGAATGGGCAACTAAGCAACTGGGTTCTGGACCACTTTCACACTTATATATCAAAATATCTAAGACGTACGGGTATAAAGACAAACATATACTAATATAACAATCATGCACCCCCATGTTCTCTGAGGTGACTTGCGAGACAGTAGAAAACCACAAGCATCCTTGAGGTCAAGTGGGAGGTACACTGGTGGAGCTTTCAGACACCCACAAAAGCATGTAATGTGGTTTCAAAAATTTGAATTGCTCTGTTAGTAAGATGTGGTATAGGGAGTCTAACCCCCTGACTAATTCATGTGATTCACAATTACGGAATGAGCCTCATTATTTTAGTCGCATTGTATAACCAGTGTACCAATACACAATGTACCAATGCATCTTGAAAAGGAAGGCAGATGGTAGGCCATATTTAAACTTTCAATTAACTGTAGAGAGTCAAATTTTCTTTACCTTTGCTAAGGTCATCATAAAAGCTCATACAATAGCAGACAGTTCATTAACTATAGTAGCATTTGATTTAAACTATGGCAAGCTGAAAACTCTGACATTTTAAGATGTCTCACTATCTCAAAAAGATGAAACTGCTCTCAAGTCTGTCTTAAGTACTTGAGTTGAGGCCAACTGGACTTCTTTCAGAGTCAAGAAGATGCCTTCATGTCTCATCTGAAATGTGAATGAGAACCTACAAAGTCCAGTCGACTTTGATTCAAGCACTTAAGACTATCATGACCTGGATGGCTGAGAACACAGAGACTCTCAAGTTACACTTTCTGCATTTCTGACTTCTTCTCAGGTAGCCCTCTATTCTTATAAATTCTATTGCACTTTTATTGAGCTTGGTTATTCAGTTATTTAAGTATTTCTTATATATAGTAGATCATGAGGTTCCAAGGCTACAAATCCTAAACAGAATCACAGAAATTTACATGAAATGCAGTGCATCCTGGGATAAAGATATGTTGACTCTACAGCATAAGCCTATACACATTACCGTCAGGCATGCTTTTAATGCCATACACAATTTTTGTTTTATCACTTCATTAGTCAGTCTCTGTCCAAGAAAACAGTCTCAAATATAATAACATAATTGCTGCAACAAACCATGACACACACATCCACTCAAAAGTTGATGCGTCAATCAAAGGGTCTATCAATGTCTGTCCTCAGGCCAAGGTGCCAAGATGACAAACAAGACATCTGGGACTGAGAGTGCAGCTGTGACCAGGGCATGGCAGGAGATGCCTGACTCACTAACACCTTCAGAGGGGTGAGGAGCTAGCAGTCTTATTAGAACCTCATGCCACCTCTGACAGGCCCTGTGGCAGACGTGAGGGAGAGCTTGAGAGACAGTGAGGTCTGGCACCAGCTGGCAGAGTGACCCAGGCCCTGTGGCTGGTGCCCTGGCTATGCAGTGGCAGCGTGTGTGGGCCTGGGAGACAGGCCAGGGCCACCGTGACTGTCTGCCTGGATCATCTCTCAATGGGGGAGAGGACAGCCCCAGGATCCCCATGTGGACAACTGAGGGCACCAAGGCCTTGTCCACTGGGTGGGATTGACCTTGAAACCTACTGTAGCTGTGACTGATCCTGTTTAGAAGAGGATGACATGCTAGCTAACAAAACATGAGTATATGTTCGTGAGATATCTGTAATCAATAATGAGTCTCACACAGTTTAGGGGCAAGTGGCTTGTTGACTTTGTTAAATATGAGCATTTTAGTGATGAAAACCTGCTGTCACAGAAAATAAAATGCAACCATTATGTTCAAGTGTAGTTTCATGGTAACTGCATACTGTATTTTCTTGAAGAATATACACACGGGCTGTTACATCTAACAGTGTCCCTCTGTTCTTCCCAGTCTATCAGCAAGCTCATTAAATGTCAAAATATTGATGACCACTAAAGAGTGGGTGAAGATTAAAAAAAGTGGGAGGTATGTGCTCCCTGAAGAGACGGTAAGAGAGAAGGCTGCTCTGTGCCAATGGGCTTTTGACATGCCTGCGCAAAATCCAAAATGAGCCACAGCAAGGGCAGGCAACCCTCAACCCAGCAGCAAAATCATCAAACTTTTAATGACTTGGGCAATTACCCCCAGTGAGCCTGCTTAATGGCATCCAGAGGACGTCACTGGACATTGCTCACTAGGCTCAACGGCCTATCCCCTGCACTAACTTACAACACAGTGTGTACACTTCCTTATTCAAAATCAGTCCTCATGTAAATCCACACACGCATATCTGAGAAATGGGTAAAAGACCCTGCATATGCTCACTGAGTGCCACTGGCTCTTTCATTTTGTGCTGTTCTTGAGTTTCAAACCTGTAAAGTCAAGACACAACAGATGCTCTATTCTTTTTGAAATCCAGGTGGTTCATCTGAGTCCAGTGTTGGAAACCAGCCATCTATTTGTATAAAAGTGAGTTTGAGTTCATGTGTGTCCTTCTGTGTCACAAAAGGTAAATAACTGTTATGAATACTGTGAATGAGGAGAATCAACCAGTGTTGTGCTGTTGTCTGATGTTATTCGGTAGTCATTTGCAATCAGCATGTCATTCTTGGTGATGACTCCACCTCTCTATTACGGGACCATCACTTATAGAAGCCTTGGCACAGGACCTGGCTCCTACATTGTGCATGATAAGACCTCTGTTGTCTTCATATCTCATTCAACCAAAGACCAACACATTTGTGCAAGCATGAAGCAACACAAATGTTAGACATAATGCAACAACTGTACAATGCTTTATCTCTTCTCTCATTCTACTTGCCATTTTGGGGAAATAACTGATGTCTTCATAATTATAAAAATTGGTTGTCAGTATACAATATAGGTAATGACATAGGGCAAAACGAAAAAAATATTAGCCAAGTTCACTGCCTGTCTCAACTCTGCACTTGCAATTCCTGATAGATTGTGCAATTACAGATCTTCTCGGTCGGTGCCACGCTCCGTGTTATAAATCCTGAAAGGTTAACAGCCCTGCTAAAGCAATTGCAGTGATAATACAAGGAAGCCCCCACTGTCCCAACGCAACATTCTCTACAGCAATACTATCTTATCAGCCCACTTTGGGACTTCCTTTATTTTAACGCAATGAGCATGGATAGCTCGTAGCAGAGTGCTGCAGATAAAGATTTAAATTGTCTTCCAACAGTGGGGACCATATGCTAATGGCTGTTCCCCCTTGGTTTGGAGCATGCCCCAGGGAGGTGGCACTGTGTGCATGACAGAGAGAAAGATACACACACATACATCACTTCATACCAAAGCTTTATTTTAGCACAGTGGCCTATTGTCACGGCAGATTCTGTGCTGAGCCAGCAAAAACCAACTAAGTGTGAGCTGAAATGCCTGTGTTATCCTGATAAACTTTTTTTACAAATTACACAGTGCGGCATTTAAAATCTGATGCACACACTAGATTTTGGGCGATACGTTTAACAATAAGCAATGTGTCTCTCTGCAGCTGAATGTTTCTGTGAAACACTAGGGCTAAATGTCTACCCTTGCACCCTTAATACAACATTTGAAGGGTTCATCTATTTAGTTGGCGATTACATGAACTCTTTTCATGTCATTGGTTGTTGGTCATCATATAGACTGTAGACAACACCAATTATACTGTCCTAGTGTTTGGATTCCACCCAGAGCCAGGTGTTATAGTGACAACTGGTCCACAGTGACGACTGTTGTTTCGCACTTGGCTGAACTGCTAGCCTCATAGTAACAGATAAAGAAACTGTTAGACAGTTAGAGTACCAATTGTATAGTACCATATTATGTTAATACCCAGAGGAGAGAAAGCACTACTGGACACCTCTATTATAATTTTGTGTGCACAGCAGAAAGTTGTTCCACCTGTGAAGGAATGCAAATTATAATTCGAGGAGTTAACAATGTTCTTCTTCAATATGAAAAACCTACACATCTACATTAATTAGTATAATTTGTCAAAAAGTGCCCTCATGGTTTCTCAACTTAGCTCTTAAATCAAAGCAAATTAATCTAAAAAAAAAAAATTACCCAGCCTTCCTGCTATAGATAATCTAAGCCTGTTATTCTTGTTTCAAACAAACCCAGGCTGTTTTCTCGTGTGTTTTGCTGTTTTGGAGTTTATATTTAACGTGAGCAGACAGAGTGAATTCCAGCTCTCTCCCTCTATGTGGCTAGCCAGAACCAATGTAGCCAAGGCAGAGAAGGGTGCTGTGTGTCCTGCTGACCCACCCTGCAAATGAGAGGGTGCTGTGGTGCAGTGGCTGCTCCTAATTACTACCAAACAGCTGCAAACACATAGAGCTACAGCAAAGGGGCCCAGCAATACTGCCAGGCCAGTGGACAAGCCCTACAGTGTGGGGAGGCCACAGGCGGCTCGCTGTGCTCCTCGCTCCCCTCAGCTCACTCCCACGCCATGAGGCCCCCGCTCCAGCCCAGTGCTCCTGCTGCCTCATCAAGTTCTCTGGCTGAAATTGCAGGGTGGCAGGGGAATCATGTCTGTAAATATGACCGCACTGACAAAGAAATGTCATGGTCCCTGTACCGCTGGCCAGGACTTTGGGGAGCGAGGTATGTCTGTTTAGATCCATGTACACCATGACAACTGCTGAACTTCAGTCACAGGCAGGAAGGAAAATAGAGGAAAACTTCAACCTTCATACAGGTACCAAGCACGCACTTTCTTTTCTCAGGTAAAGAAATTGTAGACTCTTTCCATATGCATAAAATTTCTATAAACTGAGTTTGAACCTTTGAAAGTCATCCACATCAACTGACATATGAGTGTGTGAAAGACATCAAAGTTTCTGGGTGTAAGAAGAAAAGCTGTGACTCACCTGCCTGTTCCTTTCATCCATGATCCTGGTGATCTGTATCTTCTTCCGCCCCATGGCTGTGTCCTTTCCGGTCTCTCTGACACCTCGACAATATCAGAAAAACAACAAGCTTTCTTCCTCCACGCTCCTAGCACATCATGCAACAGTCTCTTCTTGTATACGCTCTTTCACTTTTCGCAATGCACTCTTTGCTCTTCAGCAGACCACGCCACAATCTGCAAGATGACTAAAACACAGACAAAGAGGGATGGGAGATGGGAGGTGGGGGGGGGGGGGGGGAAGAAAGTTAAGTTGATACTCAACAATGTCTCCTTAGGCACTTCAAAGCATTGCAGGGCTCTGTACTGTGTTCGCAAGCACATTCAGAAAGTATGACGCCCAACTGACGTGCCCTTATCTCTTCAGGTGCTGCACTTAAACCACAGCTGAAGTCAATGAAAGATGGCTTCACACTTTAAGGGCAGCACCTATACAAGTCACAGACAAGTTGTACTGAATGACCCGTAGTGTAGTCTGATACCATTCCAAATTATCAAAATACTTTCAAAACTATTTGAACATTTGAAACGTTAGAAGCTTACATTTAAATACCTATTAAACAAACAAGATAGTATATGTCAATTAGTGAGCTGTGGTAGAGCAAGCAGGAGGATTTTGTTTCCTTGCTATTCCTGAGCTGACCCACCCTGATGCCAGCTTTGCTCTTAAGATGATTAAGAGAGCACCCAGACTGGGGTTGACAGTGGCTGAAATCTCTTAGGCAAGTAAAGAAACCAACCGGGGGGTCAGGGTGGTGTATTCCCACATGAGCTTGTAACCTGGCCAGTGGTTTGGACCACACTGCTCCCTCGGGGACATCTAACTGTGTCCTGACTCTGCTTCTCTGCAAGAGAAGATATAGCCCGCTCCCTTAGGGCACATCCATCACTTACAGACAGCAAATAGAAAATGTCTACACAACTGTATTTCCCCTATGGCTACATATGTAGAGAGGTTAACAAGTCAAGCCATTAGATGCAGTCAGCAGTTGTGAGACGAGGAAGCCAGGGGCCGAATTGGCAGTCAAAATGAAAATGACCAGTTCCAGTGGCACACAGTCATTATGGGTTACAGATGGACTGGCATTATGGTGTCTGGCTGTCTGATTCGGGGCTCCACTGTAGGCAAACTTGACTGAGATCACCTCACTAACTACCCACGCACAACCATCTGTGCCAGGAAAGTAACCGCCTGAACCCCCACAAAGAATTTCCCCAAACCACATCACAACAGGCCCAGGAGAATGACGGTGCTCTTGTTCATTCACCATTTCACACAGAGATTGACGAAGCAGTGTTTGAATTAGAAGGAGGTCAGATTAGGGATGGGTTCTGCTTTCCCAATGACAGACTTGAGCCACCATGAAAGTAACATTGGGGTAAGCTACAAAAGTGATAATATAGTATTTTTTATTTTATGAAAGTGCAGTGAAATTGCAAAACTGAAGAGTTCAGACATCCTACCACATATGTATGCATGCGAACACATCCTGTCTTTAAGCAAAAGAGCTGTCACTCTGGGGGAGTTCAAGTGTAGTGGCACATTTGACTATATCTTGACATTTTCTCTTACAGATACAAAATGACAAGCCAGGAGAGCTGTCAGACTGGAGGTGTGCCACACTCCCACCTAGGTGTCCACATTCATTAAAAGTTAGTCAACATGATGCTGATAAAATCTAATTTTGGGGGGTTTTGAATGATCACAATGATCTCATAAACGTGTTTAATATCACAACATACTTCACTGTAGATCTTACAACGTAATTTCAGTCTCCAGAACTAAGTTGGAAATTTAAGATGGCACAGCCATTCAGATAGAAATATCAGAAGATTTTTATATTACAAAAGAGAACAATGTCTGTACTGTGGCAGAGTACATGTTTGTGCCGATACTCCCAACTTCTGAGTGTTAGAATAGGACAGAGTATCTGTTCATTGTCTAAATCATGTGCTCTTTCAGTGTGTGTATAAGAAATAAACATAAAAAGAGAAAAAGAAAAGGGAACTTTGCTTAGAAGCAAGAGAGGGGACTTTGACACTCTGACAGGGCTACTGTGTGTGTGTGTGTGTGTGTGTGTGTGTGTGTGTATATATATATATATATATATATATATATATATATATTAGGGCTGGGATATGGCCTAAAAAACCAAAAAAATCCCCCTTTTTTTTTTTTTTTACAACAAATCCGATTCACGATTTAAATCGATCCCCCCCACTACTTAAAATCAGTTTGCACATGACAAATAAATTGTTCAAAACAAGTTTTAATTTTATTTTGTTCAGATTTTTTAAAGGGAAATCATAAACAAGCCAAAAAAAGAGATTGCAAGCCCTGCCTGCCATTGTAAACATTGACAATGTAACTTTTCATTAAGCTTTATCTGATTTCAAACTGACACAATGCACCCTCAAACTAACTTAAAAAAATAAGTAAAACATAAAATCACAAATCCTTTTTTTAGGTTGATAAAATAAAATGCAAACAAAACTTTTACCTGAACATGTTTTGCATGATAAAAAGGTGCCTGTGATATACAGAAAGTATTTGGTCACCATTTTGATTCCCTGAATCATGTAAAGAAAATTAAACATCTGCATCAAATAAAATTAAACATAGAATTAAACAGCAGCATTAAATAGTAGCCTTATATTGTAAACAACTGCATCCGTGACAGCTTTCAACTGGGCCCCTTTCTTAGCATACGGGATACAGTTCGTAAATGTTTCCAAGACGCTAGGTTGTGTTTTGGTGGTGGTGGTGCTTGGGCTGCCGCGGTCTTGTTCTTTTCGGAGGGAACGACACCTCTCCCACTCGGCAGCATGCCTCTGTTTGAGCAGCTGCAGTAAATTAGAAGTATTGCTACCTTTGGTAGCAACAGCCTTTAAACAAACTTTGCAGCGAGGTGTTTTTTGTTCTCTGTCTGACGCCGAAAACCTGAAACAATTCCAAATAAGCGAAGATACGTTTCCTTTCTTCGGAACGAGCTCTTCACCACTTGCCGCCACGTTGTTTGTATATCAAACGCGTGGGGGGCAGCGCACACTCTGAACTACGGGAGACTAGCAGGGAACGTTGGTGGCGGATATTGAAGAGAAAATCGATTTTCATTAAAACAAATCAACGTAAAGTACAAATTCGAATTAATCGATAAAATCGATTTATCACCCAGCCCTAATATATATATATACACACACGCACACGCACATATTATACATATATTAATCGCATTATTGTCAGAGTGGAGTTAAAACAACAATACTGGATGATACATTGTTTAAGAGGTGGGTTTTGCTTTTGTTTTGGCTACAAAAGTACAGACAACATGTAATTACGCTAAAGGTAACTTTTTCCATGTGGATGCACAGAGGGCTGCAAGTGCAGCGTCAGATCTGAAAATCTCTGATCACATCTGTTTGTGCCTTTTTACAATAACAACCATATAGAATAGATTGTGTGACATCTATTTAACTTAATTGTCTGTTATTTGATTGGTACATTTTGTTTATATTTGTTTTATACCCCGGCACACACACACACAGGTGCTTACCAATAACTTTAACTTTTCTCCATAGAACATCAGCTTGAGGCATAGTCAATAGGACATGTCTGCCATTTAAGAGTCTGTGCCTTACTGCATCAACACACACACACACACAAACTTTTTGGGGATATGCTTAATCATTTAACAGTTAGCAGTAAGTGTAAAAAAAAATTTCTGACCAGGGAAACACTGATTCTCCTTGTGTACATGTGAGATTGGTCAACTGACTGGAGGGCCAGTCTGCCTCTTCCTCCTGTGGAGACAACAGGAGGCTTGGTGACAGCCCTGGCCCTTTCACAATCAATAAAACAAGCTCAATTCCCTGTGTAATTACTGTATCCAGCATCCTCCTCTCTCTCTGCCTGTACGCCTTTATTCACGCCTCTCAAAGTTGAGGTAATACTCCCTCAACTGTTGTCCTATATAAAAGAGAACATAAAATTACAGACTAAATTTATGTCGCAGGGATTCACCTAATGAACAGAAAAGGAGGCCAGTGTTATTCTGTATGTTTGTGGCATATTGAAACTGTGTCAGTTGAATCTATAACAATTATTCAAACCTTCATCGTGTCTGATCTGTGTTAAAGAAGCACCCACTATGTGAGGCAACCAAGCCTCCACTTCTTTTGAAGGTGATGGACAGGAGCCAAAGTCTTAAGCATAGCCGTGACAGTTGTGTTTCCTGTGCAAGGCAGCATTAGCCTCAGTATCCTACCACAGGCCGTGGGTAGAAGACCCAACAAGACCCAACTTCCTGCCCCTCCATTTCCTGTTATTCAGGACCCTTCTACATGCCCACTGCAATGGTGGGTGGGGGTTGAGGGAGACGCAGAGAGGAGGAGGAAGAAAGGGAGTTGACCACCTTGGGGACACCCTTACACTCTGATCATTTGCCCTATCACCATCCAGACTGTAAGTGCAAGACTAAACAACAACAAAGGCCCATCTCTTATGGCTTAGATCAGCGTGCTTATCATGTTTACTGGAAGGATCATTAGACAGGCTGGACAACATGCACATGCTGCTTTCAGCCCCTCACTTTAGAATTGGTAGGCAGAGACCTTTTCTTGTTATTTAAACACTCCATTGGTTACATAAGAGTGAATCACAGCTCTCACAGTAAGAGTTAATATAATTTGAAACAACATGATTATGACAGAACTACATTTTCGAAAGGATGCAACAGCCTCAGCAATTTGATGTGCAGTAACATGGGGATTCGGTGAAATAATCCATGACAACATTCTTAAGTTTATCGAACTCAAAGTGTCAACACTGTGACTCGGTTGTGATTAGCCTCAGGCCAACTGAAGATATAAAGCAAAGCAGCCTAAATCCACAGTTTTACTGATTTGTTTCAATAGAGTCTTGACACCAACGCACTAGGAAATGAACATCAACCTCTTTGTTCTTGCTTTCATCAGAAGGTGCCATACCTGTAAATGGTGCTGTTGGCCTGGGGGGAGTGGAGACAAGCCAGCCCTCTCACACTCTCTCCCTCTTGCCTTTTGTGAGAGTGTGCTTATCTCCCTCTCCAGCAGTGAAAGGCAGGATTGTGGCCCCGGCAGCATCACTAGTGTTAATGTCTCCTGATGCTAATCTGACACACAGCTGATCTCTCAACAACCACTTTTTCCAATGCCTCCTTTCAGCCCTCCCCCTTTTTCAGTCTTTCTTTTCTCATGATTTCTTTCGCTCATTTTCTTTCTCACTTTCTTTGAACTCATGTTATACATTCCCTTACCTCAGTTTCCAAGGCAACAAATGAGATATAATTAATAAGGGCCATTGCAAGGGCATGCGAACAAAAAAGTGAAAAAAGAGGCTTTGAGAAATGTAGAGAGAGGTGGGGCAGTCTGCAAATCATGGACTTTCTGCAGCACTTCCCCTTCCTCTGTAAAGCATTGCTGCAGGTGACATTTCTCATACCAGAGAGTGCTAAAATAACATTTACAAGAGAGGCTAAAATGATTTTTTTTTATATTAACACCTTGAAGGATTTCAAGGAAAACCCAACACACATAGTTTGCATGATAGAAAGGCCAGTAGGCCAAAATCTCAACATTATGAATCAAATGAAATATTTAATATGCTTACAGAAAGTGAGAATTTGTTCAGGCATCTCTTATGTTGTTCCATTCAGTGAAATGTTTTGTCTACATATTAAAATGGCCTAAATGCAACTCAATTGAGTAAGGTAAAAAAGAAAATGCTTTGTTTAAAAGGGGCCAGTGACCTACACAGTTAGGCCAGTCACAAAGCCAACAGAGAGTCCTCACTAAAATGGCAGCCAAGCAGGCGAGTGGTTAATCTGCCCTGATGACTGGTAGCTCAGTCCAACTCTCCAATGGCCCAGCTGTAATCCCACATTGGATCAATGCAAGTTCAAACAATCCTCCATGCTGCTAGCACCTTGCCTGGGCTGGGGGATGGTACTGTAAGACAGGGACCGGGAGACAGAAAGCTACTTATCACCTCCAAAATGATATCAAAAGGAACGAAAACCCCACAGGGTGAACCTGTTCTGACTGAGAAAATGTTTCGCTGAAGGCCACACTGTGCAGCAGACTGACTGGAAATTATGTCACTCTTCAGATAAACGCTGGACACGTATTTAATCTTCAAAATTTGAATGACAATGAATGGATACAACAACCAATAACCAAAGGACATCATATACTGACAGCATTACCAGACAGACATCCTCCATCTCACTCTCACACTACTGTCAGGGGATCAGAGGACTGTGCAAGGTGACTTTGACTAAGAGCCTTGGGGTTTCATGAGAAAACGCCATTGACATTACATTAATTTCATGTCTCTTTTTTAACTGACTTAGTGCCACTGAGTCCTGGATAGCAAGAGAAAAATGAAACAGACACTTTTGCTTTTGCTTAAGGCACAGGCTGTGGAGATCTACAGGCCAGGAGGGCAACAGTGACAAATAACTGACATGATCATCTACCAACTTTTTCCTCACTTCCAGGAGTTCTTCAACAAACGAACGCTCAACAGAGCAGGATAAATGTTAGTCAGAAACTTTCCACTGCACTTCACATGTGTTTGGGTTTGATAGCTGGTGTGTGTATGTGAGAGAGAGAAACAGAATGAAAAAAAAGGGGGAAAGGAGAGAGAGGAATCAGACACAGAGAGTGGGAAAGAAAAGGCAGCATGACTGTGTTAACTATGTGAAAAGATGTAAAGGAAACAAGACTAAAAGAAGCACCCGTGCCCATCTCATCCCACCTCTGTGGTAGTGTGCGGCAGCAGCGTTGTAACATAATTACTGCTGGGACAATTCTATTCCCAATGATCCATTTGCGTCAGTCAGGTTTTCGAGCACAGCCAATGAATGGATTCTCAGTTTCTCAAGGATAAAGCGATGACCCTCTCCTCGCTGTTATATCCATTTCATGTAGAAAAGCTACTCTCCTCCTCAAGGTAAATCCCTTGATGCATTTCTGAGTGAAACTTTTATGAACAAAGAAAATTATAACTTCCTTGATGCAAGGGTAGGATGATGAATAACAGAAAAAATGTGTCTGCTTGGTGAATGAGAAATCCTAGATACAGATTCAAGTTATCTGAAAAACACAGAAAGTTGGAAATTTCAGACTCTATGACTCTACGGCAGTTTTTTTCTTATCCAAAGATGGAAGTCTCAAATGACAATGACGTACTTACTTAATACTTTATCAAGTCCTTTTATGATTTGCATTGGTAATATCTCTGTCCAATACTGCACATTTTCATGCTTTCATGTTATACTGTACTTGTGTTTTACAAAAAAGGCAAGGAGGTCAATTCCATTTGCCTGAATTATACAAAGAGAACTTGATAAACTTTTTTCTTTTTTTCTTTTTCGGGAATGAAGTAGACAATATTTTATCATTCAGACAATAAGAAGTAGTCTTTGTTGTTACTTCTGTTTGTGTATCTTTATTGTAATGGTAATATATGAGAGACACAAACTGGGGAGTTTTGAGCTCTTAAGGATGCAGTATTTCACACAGAGTATCATTGTGACTTGTTTGTTAGGTTAACCTCTTGACTTTAGAAACAATTTCTAATCAGCCAATCTACAGTTTTTCATGCCACATCTGTAAAATGCAATTGACAGACTAATGAATAACTACTCACTTCTAATTTATTGCTGTTGGTTTAACAAACTATGTCTCTGAGCAAAAGCCCTCCATCACCAACATTCCTTATGACAGCATGTCAGTTTAACAAGTCACTATCTTGACATGGCACAACATCAGTATCACCGTGATTCATTATGGATGAACAATTCCTGTGTTACTTTGTTCTATCTGATAAAGTTACATCTCTCACATTTTCTTTTATTCTCAATTTTCACCATTTCACTTTTTTAATCTCCATCTCAATCAATCTGCTTTTCTATACTAAAAGAAATGCATAAACATGCAAAAAATATAAAAACTAAAATATGCATGATCTTAAAGGTTTCAAAATTTGCATAGCATTAGTTTGGGGTCTGATATGATATGAGGGCTTGTGTTCATATACATGGTTGCCTATCATTAGATGGACTTCTCATCAGGGAATGATAATAATAACAATAATAATAATGCCAACACCATAGGGAGCAACCCCCCCCCCCCCCCCCCCCACACACACACACACACCCACCCACCCAACACCACCCCATCCCCCTTGCAGGAACCCTGCGAGTTGTGTTAACTGCCATGGCAGCCTTTTGATGTAGCGCAGACTGCAACTTGGAATTGGTAAACAGCAAAGCTGAACCAAGATCTTCCTCCAGGGGGAATCCACAGTGTAAGGGTATTAGGGACGTCATGCATAATGCGTCTCAGCAGTAGTACATTTACCCGCTCTCAACACATCTTTGGAAACACTGAGGATCCAGATTAGACACTGAGATTCCAGATACTCAGTCTTTCCCAGTGTTTGATGATCAGCAGACAAATTCCACTAAATAAATAGTGAGTAAAAAACAACAGTTGCTGCCACATATACATGCCATCATATTGTTTGGGATTATAGTTATTGTCCGCTCTCAGAAAAACTCTGCTTTTAATGGGGAAAAAATTAAAAAGCTCTGAATAAATATTTGATTTTCTCTTCCCATTTTTATCTTCCACTCGATGCCTCTTTCCCACAGTGTTCCATTACATAAAAGGTTTATGCAATCTGAGCAATGAGGACGGCCATGAGTCATAACAACAGTAAAAGGAGATAGCTAAAGTAGCATTGATTTTTTTTCCTAACAATTTCATGCCTTTTTTTTTTTCATTTCATGTAAACATTTCAAATAAAGCAAGCAGCCCATTTCTGAAAACATGTGGCACATGGAGGTTGGAAGAGGCAGGAAATTAATTCAAATCTAGGACTTTTAAATGTTTGCAGTGGGATTTTGTGTTTCAAGGTTTCTATGACAAGCTAGAAGATGTTTTCAGATGTTTTGAATTATCTGTGCACTTTGAATCTACTTTGTGAATGATATGTCTTAACAGAAGACTCTCCCTAAATACCCTGTTTTCACAAAGGCAGATGTGACAAAAATGAGCAAGATGGATCATTTCTTTATTTCTTAATTGATAAGGCTTGTTAAACCGACTTAATCTGAAACGTGAAGGGAATACTTTTCACTCACATCTCTGTCTAGTTTGAATATCTGTTGACATCAATGAAAGGCATTCACTGAACAACTAATCTAAAAGGGATTTTTTGCAGTTGCATCCCACAGTTTCCCCCAAATCAGATGATGTGTTCTAGCTGTCACATGAACACTGTGTGCAAACACTGTGGAGAGAAAGAGAGAGACCCCCACAGGCCCTGCTGCTGCTGCTGCTCACCTCTCCAGGAATCTTTTCAGTCAAACTGTTCACTGATAGCCTCTGGTCCTGAGTCCCAGGGCCAGCTGCTGATGATAGATGCCCCCTACCCCGTCCCTTTACCCCAACCCTCATATATGTTCAGAACACCCCTGGCAGTTGGACCAGCGACAGAGGTTGAAGTGGGATGACGGAAACAAAATCAAGTACAACACAGTCCGACATGAATACAGGCTGGCAACAGCTCACTGATGGAAAAAAAAACTACACCATTTTCACCTAGATTTGCAGCCCAGAGCACACAGATGGAAAGTGGACTGGGAGAAGCGGAGAGGACAGACGGGCAGATGCACAATCAGCGGGCAGACTCAACACCTCACTCTCAATCCCAGTCACACTATATAGAGGGCTGGGATCTAGGGACTGGAGATGCAATCACAGTACTATATGGATGGACCTGACTGAAAACGAATACTTTTACCTGAATTCAAATGATGCCTGCAGCTTTCCAGAGTGCAGATATTTTGGAACAGTGCCTACGACTAAAGAGGAGTAATGTTTACCCTTTAGAATGCCAAGTGAACTGGAAAAGTATAAAGATGATATCATGACTTGTAGAAATCATAACAAATTAGACTCATGCTTCCCCTAAAATGGGAAAAGTCAAAAAAAAAAAAAAAAAAAAAGACATTTTTATCATTTTGAATAAGCACACACCAAATAGTCACAACATACTGCGTCTCAGCCTAATTTACAACAGTTTGGAAACTCATGCTTGAGCAAAAAGAACGTGCATAAGGTGCTGTAGTGTTCATGCTGTTCCAACAGAGGCCTAACAGCAGAGAGGAAGGCAACTTTGAACTGCAACTCAGAGTCCTGTGGTGGACTAGAGCAACTTCCAGAAAGTAGAGGGGGCTGGGTCACATCCCTTCCCTGCATACAGCTGATGTGTGCTACAAAATAATGAAAGGAATCACATCCCCCCCAGCTGTTCTAGTTCACAGGGCTTTGCAGACAGACAGAAAAACAAGGATATCGCAGGACAGGCCTCCTTCCTGCAGCTCAGGGGGCCAGAGCGCTTACCCAGCTGCAGGAGCTCCAATTCTTCCTTCCAGCAGCTACTGGTCTTTTAGTCAATGGGTTAGCTGCAGGAGTTGTGACACCAGGGTCTCCCATCTGTATTTACTATACCAGTCATTGATAAACCCCTTCTCATGGCCTCTACTTCCTACTGTCTCAGGTAACATAATGGGACTAAGGACTAAAGGTTGTAAGTGACGTATCAAATTGCTTATTTTACCACTTCATAACTAAAAAGTAAACAGTCTCACAAAAAAGAGCTTACCAGACTTTGCATAAAATTACCTTTGCAAAAAATTCTATTGTATTTCTGCTCATGCTACTTCTATTTATCAGCTCTACACAAAGATTGAAAAGTTAAATCTCCAGTGAGAGAGAAAGATCTACAGTAGAGCATCAGGAATTCAATACAGTGGGGTATATTAGCAATCATGGGAGATCTTTTGATCTAGTAAATTAGATTATAATATATTCCTTTGATTTATGTATGTCTCATTAAAATTCAACTAAAATGCAACTCAGCAAAGAGATGTCTTTCTTAACTTCCTTTTCAACTATCAGTTTTGCTTCTGATTCAACTTCATTATATTGCTGTAGTAGTGTAAACATTCAGTCACTAACAAGTATTATACATCCGTACACAGAAATGTCTATTTCAACAATAACATAACAAGCTAAAAAATAATGACTTACTTAACCCCAGGACACAAGTGTTTGGGTTAAACATCTTCTTGGTGTGGCCCACTCACTTTCGAGTTGATGCTCAGAGTGATTCTGTGGTTTCTCCAGCACTCAAGAAAGCCAAAGGGGCTGGAGGTGTGTTTTAGGAAGGTGGGAAATGACTCGACCTCTCAATGTCATCACCTTTGCTCCACCACATGCTTTCACAGTTGACTGTCCCAAGCCGCACAGTGCACATGTGCAATTATTCTGCTCATCTACTTCATTATATTAGCAAAGCCAACTTACTTAGCACAGTAGACAGCAACTAAGAAAACAAGAGGTGATTTATGGTGCTTTATAAATAGAGAAAACACCAAAAAGTCCTCTGACTTAAATGCATACAAGGTTCAATTGAACCTTTGATGCCACTCATAAGACCATCTAAAATATCGCGACTTCCATTTAATTACACTGGACTTTCACTGTCATGGTTAGAATATTCATCGTGTGGTTGAATTCAAGGAATGGGTTTATTAAGTTTAGGTAAAGGTACAAAAACTTTTGTTTTGAGGAAAGGTCATGCTTTAAGTTAGTTTAGTTAAAAAAAAAAAAGGTACAAAGCACATGATGTTAAGTGTTTATCATCAAGTAATTTAGGTTGCAAAATGTGACATGTTTTAAAAGAAACAAGGATAAGTTTAAATTTTAAAAAGAGCTGCAGTGTCCTATGTGAAAGACATGCATCTTGTTCACAAATCCACTCTCATCATTTGACTTCCCCCTTTGCTCCCATTATAGCTACTATGGCACCAAACAGTTAAGTGTAATTGTTGGTCATAATAAGCTGTGTGCTCAGACAACCTATGAGGTTGGTTCTTTTACTGTCCCTATTTTGAGATACTGTGGTGACAGTGGCTATATAACATAGTGAATTTGTCTGTCTTTATATTCAGAATCAGAGTCTGCTACCAGCCTGGATGTGCAGTGAGACACAGACTAGGATCATAGTGTCAGAAGCAGATTAACAGCAGATTTGAGTGTGGCTCTGCTTGAGGATCTTCCTGCTGATTCTCCTGTGTGGTCCAGGTTGAAGAGGTGAATAGACCTCCAGTCAGGCCTTGTTTTGGAGAGCAGGGGTGACAGGAAAAGACGGCAAAGTCTTAAGCTGCTCTGCCCTGCTCAGCAGCACATGTGCTGAGTGAGCCAAACAGGGTGCTTACCACCAGAGGTCTCAGTCAAGGGCAGGACAGTTGAAAGGTCAATGCTAGCTGCTTTGCTATACAAACGGTGCCTCAGCAAGCAATGCATTCACCCTCCGAGTTTACATCAAGCTATTAGAGTGCCTATTAGAGGGCCTGAACATTCAGCTACTGGCGTTCCTTCAGAGTTTCTGACTGCGGTTGAAATTGAATATGCTTTTTTGGCAATTATAAATATTAGAAGAGTTATTTTAAAAACAAAATTTAAGACAGGTAATAACATTGGCATGAATTCTGCGAGTAGTTTTTTTGTGATAGTTGGCAATCATAATTCAAAGTTGTGTGTTTTAATGTAAAGAAATAAAGAAATCTCCTTTAACCTGCTAGTAAGCATGATTTAAGTTGATGTCCTTGCAAGAATTCCTTCTTCACACCTTAGTAATGGCTCACAAACACACCACGTGCACATCCTGTCTAATATGAGGGGTACACGCCTAGCACAGGGAGAGGACCACATACTGAATACAAGATCTCCTTGCAGGGAGGTACTGGTGGAAACTAGAGGCCACTGTGACATGTTCACAATCCAGATATTTGCTGGTGCAATTGCCCTAATAACTATTAAACATAAGCAAAAAATAAAAAAATAAATAAAAAGTGTGTCTTGACTTGAAATCAAACTCACAGAAGTTTTATTGCTGCTGAATCATAGTTTAAGTCAAATAATTGGTCTATTGCAGTATAACCATAGAAATAATCAAACAGTATATTTGCATTATTTAATTTGTTAATATTTGGTGAAGAAAAAATCCGCATAAGATGTTTCTATTTAGGCTACCAGGGACAGTGCACAGTTAACTGTGGTCTAAAACATTATCTGCCAGGCTCAAGATTCTGCATCCCACCTCCAGGTCTCACAGGAGAATGCTGGAATCTCCATATTGATGCTCCAATAAACAATGAATCATGTTACTAAAACGCTTTTGTTGCTCAAAGAGAAAGTTGGATAGTTAAGCTGTGACACTGAACATTATTATGTTGCTTACTTATGAATGTTTCCAATTATTTATTTGAGTGAAATATACATATAAAGAATAATATACTGCCAAACTGTAATGTAAAATCAATTATATAAATAAAAGAGGAGAGAAATTTAGTGAATTATAGTCTCTGAACTTGTGTAAATTTGACATTAAAGTCAATTCTATCAACCAAACCAACCAAGAAACTGCTTGTAATATGCTTTAACACTGCTTCTCTTAACTAAACTTCACCTAAAATTCACTTGTAAAACCTAAAATAACAGCCACTTAATGCTGCACACAAAAAACATTTTCAAACACAGTTAAACAATTAATGAATAGATTTATATTAGGCTAAACACCAAAAATATATAAAGCAATTGTTAAGCAATTGTAACATCCATAATTTCTGTAATGTTAATGTTAAATTTGCAGTGTAAGACAACATCTCAGCTTACCAAACGATCAAAGAAACCCTATCCCCTTTATTGGACCAAGAATGTTCAGCCTCTATCTCTTTTTTCATTCAATACATCCTTGGCTTTCAGCTCTCTGGTGTTTTGTCCTCCTTGGAAAAATGTCCGGGGAGGAGGAGAGTGGAGGAGAAGACTAACGCTCAGTGATTCAGCGGCATCATGTAAACGCCAGCATTCTCTTTCTGACAACCAGCGTTAATTGCAGATCCTACTCGCCCACACACTCCACATTTCTCCTGGAAGGAGAAGCTGAGAGATATTGAAGTGGGATGAGGAGTGCAGTAAAAGATGCTGCAGCTGCCTGTTCCTCACACCGTCACCACCTCTCATTTCTCCCTCTCCACTGAGAACTTGTGCTAAGACACTAACACGCACTTACGCACATTTACAGAGACATGCAGGGGCACACAAACATGCCATGTAACAAGGCTAAAACATTTCGTAAACAGTGATAGTCATCGTGGAATATCATCCATCTATCTTACGTTACTACATTAAGTTGTCCTTGATTGAATGATACAGGGTATGACCAATAGACACATTATCAAACCGCTCCGTTTGTGTTTGCGTATATGTATAGGTAAGGCATTAGGGATCTGAAGTTAGAGAAACAGTTCACCGCATGATGACTCTATCTGTCCCTTCACCAACATTGATTTAATTCCAGTGGCTGATATATAACATAAATTGTTAAAATTACATTAATTTAAGCAGCCTTGAAAGAATCTCTCATCCACACATTAGACATAAGAGCTCACGTGATGTGGATCATGAGCAACAAGGCCCATTACTGTCAAGGCCTGGGGCAGCACAGAAGCTAATGAATGCAGATTGGAGGGTGCTTTATTCTTTGCTTTAGAAATCACTGGCAACCAGCTGGAATGGCAATGTACATGCTGTCAGAGCAGCAGTAACAGAAAGTGGACAGTGAAAAATTCAAGTATGCTTTAACGGTACAGCAACAACTGCTATGTCCCTGAAGAATTGCTTTCACAATATGTCATTGGTTAAACCAGATAACTGAGGCACACACAGTAAGCCGAAGTATATCTATGCATTTTACACTGGTCTAAAAGCAGAGCTTATTTTTAAAATCTATCCAGCTAAACAATCTACTGCATAAAAAGCCTTGAGTGCTTTAATTTATTGGATTGCGTATGTACAATACAAAAAAAAAAAAAAAGGCACACTTTACTGGTTACAACATGTCAGGCATCCAAATATTTTCATACCAATATTAACTTTGTGGTATTTTCAGTTACAAGTACTCCTTCTGTACAACCTTAATGAGACATGCAGGGCGTAGGCATACACCAGAAACATTTGAGAAGGTCAGGTTACTGTTGGCTATTGCTCACTGTGGCCAGAGGTTAAGGTCACAAGAGACAGAGAGATTCAAAGAAGCACTACACAGCAAAGATTCACTCCCACAAGCGTAAACTAAAAAGACAATGTAGCTCGCACTGAAATGTACTACACATTGTCCCACTGTCTATCACTTTGAATAATTAAAAAACAGGATCTTCAAGGGATTTTCTTATGCAACAAGACAGCTATCAAGAGATCTCACCTCGACTGACTTGGTTGGGGACAGTTCAGCAGAGACTATTTCAGCTTTAGCTGGTCATTTCTTCAAAATAAAAGACTTAGTGTTTACTTTATATTCTTAAAAGATATATAACATAAACGCAGCTGAATCACTAACATAGTGACGTGCCAAAGAGGTGATCTTATTGGCTGTTTGGTGTTGCCTTTAGTTGAGCTGATTTAAGTTTGCTGTAGTAAAAACACAGATCTACAGCTGAAAGCAAGTGTGGTGATGCCACAGCGACCAGCAACATGTACATTTGACAAGCTCCTGTCAAAACTGGCAACTGGATCCAGGTTTCATGCGAATTTAAAATAGTATACATAATAAGTATTAGCTGCATTACCACGTTGAATTAAGCAAAACACATGTTTTTGAGAAGCAGTAATAATATACAAACATACAATTTGCTGTAAACTCAATATCCGAGCTCAACTTCTATGACCAGGCTAATGTCAGAGTGTGAGCTGTAGCCTGCTGTTGTTGTGACTGCTCGGCTGTGTCATTACACGCGCATTGATTACTATTTTTGTCCCCCCCAAAGTACATTGAAGCATCTAAACATTTTGGATCCCGGGGAGTTTTAGAGGCAATACTGGGCTGGAGGGAGAGGTGTCGGAGAGGCGGCAGAGACCGGTGCGCAGTGTTTCGGTCCTCTCTGTCTGTCTCTCTGTCTGTCTGTCTCTCTGCTGGCAAAAAACTTTCTCGCGTTTGACTGATATCAACAGTGCGCGCGCGTCTGACTGCGCCCTTTAAACGGACAGCTGGATATTTTCACGGCGGCAAAAAAAAAAAAAAAAAAAGAAAGAAAGAAAGAAAAAGACACGAAAAGAAAAGAATAACAATAAAAGCCTCCACCTTGGTGAATTTTGACACGAGAAACGTGAAGTGAGGCGACGCTTGAACGCTTTGTATTTCAAAAACTCAACACGCATGTAGAAGAGGGAGATAAATGGACTCATGTCTCCCAGCTCCTCTCCACATCTCCCTCTTGCGCTTTTTTGACTCTCACTCAGTGAAGCTACAGCTCCGCCGCTACTCAACAACATTGTTTCTATTTCCGTTACTCACCTTTACTCCCAAGTCAGTCGCTGTATATAGACACTCTATATCGGTGGCTCCAGTGGATAAACGTAATTTCGGTTCACATTTACACGCTGACTGCTATTTTGGGGGGAGCTGACAAACTCAGAAAAGCCAGTCTTCCTCTTGTCAGGAGGAGACTCCTCCCCTTATCTGACGAGCTGCCGCCTCTCCGGCTCTCTCTCTCTCTCTCTCTCTCACTCTCTCTCTCTCTCTCTGTCAAACACACACACACACACACAGAGTCAAAGCTTTGGGAGGAGTTGGAGAAGTCTCTGTTTATTGCCAAGTTTTAAACATGAAGTTAAAATTTAATCTGTGACGTGCTGGACTCTTTGCTTGTTATTATTGTTACATAATGCGTCTGTCTGGATGGCTGCTCGTTAAAAAAATGTGTCATATTCATGACAATCTGGGATCGGCCCGGCGGGTGAGTCAGTTTAATGTAAAACAAACCAAACTTTATGGAAACTCTGACAGAACCAAATGAAACAAACAAAAGAAGTGCAGCTGTCAGGAGAAGAGACTGTGATCGTGCTCAGATCTGCTCTGTTTTTTTCCGCACTGACTTCAGATTTAGTCCATTACTTTCTCAAATTGCTCGGATCGGCCTCATCGCACCAGATACATTTGACGTCATATCGCTAAGACAACAGCGATGGAATTTGGGTTGGAAGACACGCCCCTCGGCCAATGGGAGCCCGCAGCGCCTGTCCGATAGCCAATCAGAGACGGGAGAAGGGGAGGGCGGGGACTGATTGACTTGCTTATGAGCTTGTCACGTGTATGTGCTGGATCAGAGGAAGTGTGGTATCCCGCCCGCCCTACCGGGGTGTCTCTCCTGCCCCTGCCAAGTCAGGGGCAGGTGTCACAGAAAACCAGGGCAGTTATCATTCACCACTGTGAGCATGCCTTTGATCCGGATGGGGAAAACATTTGACCAGGTTGAGACAAATCACGACAGCAAATACAGAGACAGAGCATGAAGAAATCCAATAGTTCAAACCTGTAAAGTTTCATGAAGTAAACAAGGCTCCTTGTTGTTACACATAGAGTTTGAATATAGTATAGGATACAGTATAATGTATATTCTGTAAATATCCTACAATCTTTTTTGTCTTCACAGTGTGTCTTAATGCCAATTATTGTCTGGTGTAACATAATAATTTCCCAGCTTGGGATCACTGACGTATCCGTCTATCTATCTATCTATCTATCTATCTATCTATCTGTCTATCTATCGATCTATCTGTCTATCTGTCTGTCTATCATAACTACCGAGGCTGAGCATGAAGCTATTCAACAGTTTAAACCTGTAAAGTTACACAAAGTTAACAGGGCTGTTTGTATACAGTATAGGTTACAGTATTGTATAGTTCTTAATTTACTGTCCTTCTTTTATCCAACAGCTGGGTTTTATCCACCAGACCTGAAATGATCTCATAAAACTATCTAATGATAAAGTGGTTTTGATGAGTTCCATCTTGACCGGGTACAGCATTAAAATGCAGCTTAAACATAGATGCTCCCTTCCTGACCTAATTGCATAGGCCAATAAAAATTATAACTGAAAAAATTGTTTTGACTCTAAATAAGTAGTGTACTTTTATTTTTTTTAATGTTTAAATTATATTGTGTCGATTATTATCAGTTAGTTTAACTGAAGTAAAATCTGAATGCAGGTCTTTTGCACAGTATTTGTACATTGGACAAGTATGAATCCATCTACCACTACTGCACAGAGGACAGAAAGTTGAAGCAGAAATTGTGCAAATCTTCACACATTTTTAAGGTCACACAGAGACACGACTGAAGTTTTAATGTAATAGGACTTTTTCTATGTTTTAGAAATGAGGGTATTTGATTCTCTGCAAACAAAATTAGTAGTGAATAGTAAACCAGTGTGAGATTGCTCAGATATCCTCTACTAATGGCATCTTTTTTCATTATACTGCATGCTCATTAATGAGGAGAAGGTTTTTCACAAAGTATGGTTTCTGCTGCATAGCTCATTTGTTTTAGTCTAGTATAGTCTGGTCCCTGGTGTATTGAGCTACCTTTTCCACCAGTTAGTTCCATTCCCACAGGAAAAGATTGTGTCTAGCCTTCTTCACCCCTACTGATTGCTCAGGGCTCTAGGCCAAGTAGTCACAACTGTCTTTAATGATTTGTTATGCCCATATAAAACAGGTTTGCATTAATAATATTTAAATATAAGCAAAAATAAGTCACAATAGTTACATTCTCCTTTAAGTGCAACAATCTATAATAACAAACTGCACTACCAGTGGAATTTAAAAGGATATTGCTTGAAGTTTATTAAATTTGGCTAGACTTGTCTGTGTTAGGTTCTTGGCAGCTGTCCATATACTGATCCAAGTTAAATGAGGGAGTTCTCTGTGCCCACACGGGGTGATATATTTTGGCTCTTCCTTGACTTTGGCTAAGCCTTGATCCATTATTGCTTTACTGTGCAAACTCTGGCTCCAAAAGGACAATGTTAAAGGACCCAGGAATTCCACCTTCTTGGTTTTCACAGGTCAGTAGAGATACAACCACTTTGTCTATTAAAATCAATGCCAGCTGTGTTTAACATGCTTGTGTAACATGCCCATTCAAAGTAAAAAAAATATATAAAATGCACAGTAAACTAAAATGTTATTGTTCTCATTACAGCCACAGTGATGCTTGGTTCATTTTACTCCCATCTGCTTCTTACACAAACCAGTCTTTTATATTCTACCATGAAACTTCAGCTACATTTCAGGACAATACACTTTGGTTGTATTATCATTAATTATATATTTTCATTGAGAGTCTACTGACATATCATATCATAGCAATCATATCTGCAATTTTAATGATTACTATAATGTAGAGGAAATTAATTTTCTTGTAGGTCATGTCATGCTAGGTAGGTACGTATTCGAATTGCATCCCGTGGCAGCCAGAGAGGCTTTGTTGCAGAGATGTGCTCAATATAAACTCTGGTGATCTCACTTCAAACTGATGTCCCAGCCACATATGTATGGTTACATTCATTTAAATATCACGAGAAAAAACCTTTTACTGTTTTCTACAGGTCAAGACATGAGCCATCATTCATAAATAGGCACTTCTGCAGTATTTGAATAATTGAGGAAACTCTGTGATTTCTTTACTGTCTTCCAAACAATTGAAATAGTATCAGCAATATTTCAATATTAAAGTGGCACAGCATGAGAATTGTATTAAAAAACAAACTGATAAAACTCAGTCCTCTCAAGCATCCATGTTTTGTCCTCTTTCCTGTGCATTAAACAGTGTGTAACTATAGTCTTGACAAAAAACAATTAGAGAGAAACAGACCCCAGCTGTTCTCTCTGAGTATTTTCAATCAGTTAACTTTCTGCTGTGCAGCGGTTCTTTGTGAGTTCAGGTTGATGCCATCTGACAACAGTGTGGATCCAAATTGCTCTCAGCATCTCCTTCAGCTGCACTTTCGAGTTGCACACACCCCTCCTATCTTCCAAAAGTGATATAACCAAAACACCACTTACATCAGCTCATTAAGTTTCACCTGAACATGATGCAATAGACTAATGTATGATAAAGGATGTAGGACGTAGTTTTTTAAATCCATACAATTGCGCAAAAATCTTGTGATGCAATGAGTCACTTTGATGTGAATGTGAATAAAACATGATTCGCATTAAGAGGCGTCTCATTTCCATCATGTGCAAGGAGTCAAGACCTTTTGTAACACCTGTGTCTCACCTGTTTGTTGTTGTTGCAGACGCCTTCACAGAACCTGCTGTTACAACCTTCTTCTCCTGCAAGTACTGGCTTTCTTTATCTCTTCTTTTCGTTCTGTCATCAACCCTTCTTCTTCTTTCTGTGGCCTTTATTTCACTCTACCCATTGATTTACCTCAAAACCAGACCAGCTGGCTTTGGATGCTTCCCTCCGAGCCCTAAGAGGCCCGTCTTGATATCCCGCTCCTCCTCTTGTCCCTGGGCCTCTCTGCCAGCAGAGAGCAAGGGTGGCAGTGGTTTGAAGAGCAGGACCCCAGATGGACACAGATATGTTGGGCATGCGTTATGCGGCTCCCTAGACCAGCCACAGCTGTCAGTCATAAGCCCAGAAGGTGTTGAGGATTTTTCTTTCCTGTCTCTGAGGGCTAGAAATAAATAAAAATGTAATTTCCTTCAACGTGATAGATAGAAAATCTTAGGGAAACGGTTGCTCTTCATATATTATTCTTCTCTGTGGTCTGGTATACAGTGATAAAGGTCTAGTGTTTTTAGATTAAAACACATTTCATTCAGACTCTATCCATCAAATGTCCAAGTCCGGCCTTTTTAAATTAGGGGCTAAAACTTATTATGTGTGACAATTTAAGTGAAAGTAATATATAAGTTTCAGTGACGTGCCAAATAATGGTTTGTTCCAGCAGGGCTTTGATTTGTGACAGCTGGCATTTCCAACATTGCGCCAGACCACAAATAGACCCAGACACTCTTTCTCTCCAATTAAAAAAGGGCCTAAAACTCTCATCTCATGCAACAAGCGTTATTAGGCTATACAAGTCAAGTTTGATCTACAATACGATAGTGAGGAAAAAAATTGGTGTTTATTTTGTAAATGAGAAAAGCACAAACAGATCACTGAGTCACACAATTTTCTGGGACAGCAATCTAATCACCAAGCTCTGAAATAGCATTTCATTATCTGAGGCTCATTAAAACAGCCTTTCTGAAAGCCCTCAACACCCTTCACCAATCCACAGCCCTCTTCTCACCACATTCTACACATTCAGTCACAAGACAAATCCTGCCGACAAATGCCATGCTGCAGTTTTAGTGACTTTTAGATAATGACTCTGAAATATTAAGTAAGTTATGGGTATAAGTTACCCATTGTTCACACTGTAGTTTCAGTTTCTGAAATAAACGCAAAATACTTAACAGAGGTGCTAGCAAATTATTCAAATTTTGTTGGGGTTTTTCAACAAAGTACTCAGGAAACTACTGATTGATTTAACTTATGTTCCAAGATTGTTCCATCCACAATAATTTCAGTCAATAAGTCTTCAAACAATCCTGTATCTGAGGAAACCGCAGCAACGTGTTAGATAATCAAAATCAAGATCTAAAAATACTCCACGTCTCACAGTCTGGATCTCTTCTCTTATTACTCACTGTAATTAAAAGCAACCAGGGCCTGTCGGCTCCAAATAGCGTAGAATAGCACATTATTGTTAACATCTAGGAACTACATTTGAAATTAAAATCGTCATCACATAAAACTGAGCAGAGTGCACAAAGCAGATAGAAAGGCATCCAGTCAGACCTGATTGTCAACAGCCATCCAAGTAGTCTTTCGGCAAATCAGGATAGTTTCAATGTATTTGTAATAGGTTTACGACAGGAGTAACTCTGTGATGTGTTTGACTTGTTTTTATCTCATGTCTGTACATCTTTGACACAATGCAGTAGGCTTTCTTGAATGTCTGCGCTCTTCCTGAGGCAAAGAACAACAGCATATTAAGGTCCGTATGATGAGCTGATGATCTCTCTGGAGAGTACGTCGTCTTTCTTACCTCTCCTTTTTTGATGTATTCCTCTCTGTTTATCACACTGCTGAATTCTTATCATCTGGTAGGTGGAGTAGCCCAAACACCCTTCTTGTCTTGTTTGCTCTTGTTTCCTTTTTTTTTCTCCTCCAGATGTACAAAGATCCAGCTAATAACACAAGCTTTTTAATTATCTCCACCATTCACATGAGCCTATAGCTCCATTTATAAAAATGTAGTCTCCATCGTACTGAGCTCATTAAAAATTGAACAAGGTCAGGAATGAAACTGCTCTTACCATTATTCACTTTGTCCCTAATTTCAAGTATTATTTAATTAATCACCTGAAATGACTCCAATAATTCACAGTGTCATAAATTGCTGGGTGATAGGCCATTAGCCGATTTCATACCTACAAACAATAAATGGAGTAAAACACTTAGATTGATTTTTTTTTTTTTTTTTTTATCAAAGAACTTGATGTTAATTCCTGTGGTTCTTGAATACCTGTTCTGTTTTTAGGGGATAAAACTATGATGTTTTATGATTCATAACGATCAGTTTGTACTTCAGCATTTCACGCTTGGCTAATTTCACAGATTTTCTGACTTGATGATTGCATCATAAGCAGAAACCTTGTTGTGTGTGTATGTGTGAGTTTCTGACAATGCCAAAGCCAGTCAGCAGGTGCCATCACTTCTCATTCGCACCATTTACAGTGCAAAGACATGTTGAGGACAAGCAGGATCAAGAGAGTCTGCCATAGGGAATGTGTGGGAGAGACCGTGCTAATTTTTGCCTTTCAGCCAGTTCTCCTTGGCTTTTTAGCTGTGAGTCCACTTCAAGCTAATTCTACTGTAATTCATCTAGTCAGACTGAAGCACAAGAAAGCTACAGCTATATGAATCTACTGTGAATGTAACATGTAGGCAGCATTAAAAGAAGACAAAGTGTTTCCCATTTTGCTCCATTTTCTGTTTTTTTGTTCTAAATGAAATCTTTTTTTAACAAATTATGGCCACAAAAGAACAGAAATATAATGTGCTGTTCCACTTTTTTAAAATTTTTTTTAACATATCTTAGAACATTTTCTTGAACTCTTGTTTTTGCGCTCATGTTTTCTGGATCACTGATGCCTTTGAACATTGAGAAGAGCATTACATGCATATTCCCTGACAATGCTCTATTACTGCACAGTTGATTTGTAAAATCCTACCCTATCATGCAATTGTAGGTAGGTGCCCAGTTCTTGCAAAGCATTATGACTCATACCAGGCGTAGAGCAGCTATCCAACTCTAATCCACAAGAGATAATTTGGTATTCATGTTTTACAAATGTGCTTCAGAAAAATCCCTAAATCTTTTTGGCAAGTGCAGTCGAGAAAGTCGTGCAAGCATGTCATCCACCATGAAAAGGCAGAGGTATGTTGAGTAGAGCGAAGCTTTGTCTCCTGAGCTGAGCCTGGAAGACACTGCCATCATCAGCTTCCTTTGTTGGAGACTTTGTCTTTCCAGTATTTCGGTGGTTTCTCAAAAGTAAATAGAGGCTTAACTCAGAGGGGCACATGCAGTTTTCCTACAACAGGTAATAAATTTCCGTGTCGGGCCTGTGCGTCACAGATTAAAACATGCTTTTGTTTAGGATGATTTATGAGTGTGATGTCGTGCTGGGTGCACTTGGCTGTGAGGAGTCGAGGGTTTGATGGTGGTGAGGGGGTAGCAGGTGGGGCGGTGGGTTGTCGAGTGTCAGATTTGTCTTACAGGAAGACTGATCTGTAGCTGGTCCGAGGGTGCCCACTGCAACACACACCTCTGTCATTAATCACACACAGCCTCGGAGTGGAGTGCTTTGTCTTCTCCTCCGCTCACACCAGTGCTGCGAGCTGTCACCATACTGAGAAAAGCTTACTTCATAACAACTATGAAGAAGTAAGAGAAAGTGCTTGTGCCCTCTGAATTTGCAGGGTGTATTCATTCTCTCAGAAAAATATAAAGTCCCAACAATAAAACTGGACCCCTAACTTGTTTTCCCCGGACTGTGGCAGCAGTTTCGTGACCACGCAAGAAAATACTATGAAATCTAAGATCCTTTACACTCATGAAATCCCTTTGCCATTTTCTTTGTCTAGACAATGCCTGACTATTATGTCTTAACTCTTCTTGTTCTGTTCCTCCTTCAGAAAAGGTTACCTGGAAATACAAGATTAAGATCATTCACTATCTTTGGGAAGAAACAGCTGAATCAGCAGGCAGCACAGCTAAGAGCATGTTGACTTATAATCCAAATACAGCTGACCACAGATGCCCTACTTTTCTACCTCTCTCACTCCTTCCACTTTGAGCTTGAATTAGTGGCAATTAATCGCAGCAAGAGAATTATTAGGATTAAAAGAATCCAGATTTTTTTTTGTTAAAACCTATTTCCAGGTTGATGTTCAGACAATTTGTCAAAAAATGTTTATTTGTATGATACAAATCTGTGGTCAGCTGTATTTGGATTATAAGTCAACGTGCTCCTATTTATATGTTTTTGTATTTTGATGCTATTTGGTGCTCGCTGAACTGACCCTCGACACCCTTTTATGTGTCTTTTTCAGTCTTTTTAGTTTTTCAATCCTTGGCAGATGATTATTACAGGTTAGACTATTAAAACAGGGTGCAAATGTATGAGATAATGGAGAACCATCCTGTTCTCCCTGACTGTCATGTAAGGATTTAATGCAGAAAAACAGTGAGGGTGCTTTTCATTGTGGTCCTGCCTCACATTCAGTGTGTCTTGGCTTAAACAGAGAAAAATAAAAACTGAACAGGCTGAGCCTCTTAAAACCACCTGGTGGCCGGTGACCAGTTTAAAGGTCTTGTATGGCAGTGACATTATTAAAGTTGTACAATAAGTCTAAGCATTTGTCAGTATTGACATTTCTCAGATACACACTCCACAAATCAAAATGTAATTTCATATAAAACAAAAGCTTCAGAATAAGAGTATCATTAATTCAAATCTACCGGCGAGAGGAGAAACAATGGCTCCCTTCCTTGGTGTGAAGCCCGACTGACCCTGATTATTTATATTTTCTCAGTCTTTAAGTGTACATGGATCCAAAGAATTATAGTATTTCTTCATGTTATATTTTCATATATCAATTTTCCAGAGGGTGAATAGTGTCATCTGATATCCGCTGACAATCTGTAAACTGTTTCCTCATCACTTTTTCCACCGTGAAAACTTTATTTTCAAGTTACAGCGTTGGATATGTTTGCTTTTCTTACTTTCCTGTCCAATTATTAATGCAATAACCAATGAGTGAGCCAGCTAACCTTTTCTCTGCGCCGACACAAATACTACTTTAATTGGATAAGTCTTCATCTGTTTTGAAGCTGCTACAGCAAAGCAGCCAGCCCCCTCTGTTGCAGTGCATGATGTCCGCCTCTGACCCAGAAAACAGAGATGTCTAGTCACCATTTTAAATTTAATACCCTTTCTGCAGGTGATTAGTTAACTTTTTACATAAATAGGCTACAGTAGATGTATATTTTACCTGCCACAGAAGATGGATCCTTGCTGGGAGCCGATGGCACTGCTTGGAGCTTTAGCCATTGTTTTTACAATATAAGATATGAGAAGTGCTGCTTTTTCTGGCTGGGCTGGAGTTAGCTGGTTAACATTCTGATTTCAGTGGAAGAAAAGAAAAAAATACATGAGGAAAACATTGGTGTTGTCCCCCCCCCCACTTTAGATAACTCTTGGTGAGTAAAGGAATGAAGGCTGATGCTGAATTTACAATAATGAACAGTTGTTGTCAGTGGTGACTGTATAGTAGTGGTCATGTAACACTGTAATGAACATGTCAAGAAAAAAATGTAGTTCACTTAAATTTTTTTTGCATTTTTGAAGCATATTTAATCTCCATAGGTTAAAAAAATAAATGTCAACAAAAGACATCCCTTCCACACAAAGAGGTTGATTTGTGTTAGTTGCAAGTGAAATGTTATATTCTGCATAACTGTTCTCAGTTTGATATCTTCCAACAGAGGTTTATCAAGCCCATTTCTGACACAAAAACCTCCCTTACATAAGTAAGTGCACTGTTTTTATTGACATAATAGGAATAACAGTCAATATTGGCGCAAAGACATAAGAGCTTGTATTAAATCCACAGTGGTTAAAAAAAAATCAACAAAATAGAGTAGATAAAAAGCAGACACAGTCAATAGTCCTTAACCTGTGTACCATTTCCCCATTGAACAGAAAAAGGCGAAGAAAATTAAACAAAAGTGAAAGTACATTGTTGTGTCTTAAAAACAAATATTCAGAAAAGAATAAAACAGTCAAAGCTTAAGCCAACCCATTAGTTACGTAGTTCTCTAACTCTAAAGCATCTGAGATCTGCACTGAACTGGTATCTGATTTCTCTGCACTGTTTAATGTATCCTCTGCCCCCTCAAACTGGGACATTTTCATGTAATAATCTATGTTTTCTTCCCACTGAAATAGGGGCTAAAATTTGCCATCTACCCTGGGCATCTCATAAACAGTTCATTTCTGAATGTAACCCTTGGTGGCCAGGAGGGGGAATAACGATCTGTCAAAATAGAGCACCGGTCTACAAAGTGTGCTTTCAGTGTGGAGGGCTAGATATGTGAAGTATATAATTGCATGCACTGTTTAACATTTATTACATTCACTTCACCATTGCGGTTTGTTTATCATAACATACCAGGTAAACGGAGTTAATGTGTGCCTAAGCAAATATTTGCAGCACTATATCAAATGCAGCTACCAAATTAAGGATATCAGAGAGGCCAAATAGGGTCGCGTGTGAAATAACAGACTTGTTAGGCCATCCGCTGTTCCATACACAGATTGCCCTATCACACGAGTGGCTGAAGTGTTTGCACACAGAGCTTTGCTGCCTGTGGGCTTATATATCACACTGTGCCTTATTAAGAGCTTTAACAAAATCTGGCTTTCACTAGCCCCCCTTAGTCACCACTCTGAAGGCAGTAGTCTTCAGGGCTTGTGTTTGTGCACAGCCCCAACTTAACGCCGAGTCCTCCTAAACCGATTGGGGCAGTGTACATGTGTTGGATAGATAAAAAGCAAGGATGGGGATATGATGGCTGTGCTGTGTGAGGACTTGGTCAAAAATGACATGTTTCTTGTAAGTGGTGTAGGAGATCAGACACACTCACCATTATTGGATGTCATGCCCTGATGTGATTTTGTTTCATTTTTCAGTATAAAGATCTGCCCATTTGAATACACCCCACAAATTCCTTCACATCATCTCAGTAAAATTGAGAGCGAGGAGTTGAAAATATTTTTTTTACTCACATTTAAAACAGATTTTACAGGAACAACTTTTGATATCCATGAAGAAACCACAGAAATTGGATAATGGCAAGGGTTTAGCTGTCAGAGGCCTCTTCAGACCAGGTATTCGGTCTCAGGTGATTCAGTTCATAAGTGGACAGCTCTAATTTCAGGGGTGAACCAAGATGCATTAAGGACATATTTGAGATCTGATCACTTCAGAGACAGGCCATTTATTTTTATGCAAAAGTAATGAGCAGTGCTCCAAGAAAGTGAAGCACTGACACATCAATTGATTATCTCCAGCTGCATAGTGACCCACTGAAATGACTTCACTGTACTCATATGCTGGGTGTAGCCTCACTGTGTCCTATCCCCTCACTCACCAAAATAGAGGAGTCCATTTTATTATAGCACGCTGGGAATTCCCCTCCATTTCCTTGCGCTCTTGACCTCCCACCCTCCATTGTATTTGCAAGGAGAGGGTCTGGGGCTGGAGTGGCCAGTGCAACTCTGCCAGGCTGACAGATCGGCTTGTCGTGCCCTCTGCTGCTCCGTCTGCACTGTGGCTCCATTGTTCTGCCCTCTCAGGCCCAGCCGTGGGGCAACTCCTCACCATTGTGTCTGACAGACCTGCAACCTGATACCATGGCAGCAGGCGCCGGCTTCTGTCCCCGTGGAACACTGAAGCTGTGTTCATAAATGCATGCTGGTGTGTGAGAGTGTGTACATGAAGTTTTAATTAGAATTTAAACCAAAATATTTGTAAGACATTTGTGGTCCGAACCTCTTTTTTAAAGTGAGATTAACTATTTCATGTGAACTAACAACGATATGCTTTCCGGAATCAGGACCATCGAAGTAGTTGAATATCACAGAGGAGGAATGAAGATCCAGGCACATGAACAAACTACACTATACTGCTGTAGGATCTATATCTACAAAGGCCCTGTTCGGCAGAAAACTATGCACTCGCAGTCACATCTTAACAGCAACAAGAGGAAGACTGACATCTTATCGCACCTCCACAGAGAAATGGAAAAACTGAGCCTGAAGAAGCCTATGGTGCAGACACAACACAACAGCCTATACACATCAAAGCAAGCCCCAACCAAGCCGAGCATGCCATTGTATGTCACTGAGGAATAGTCCTCTTTTTATGTAACACACAGATGATTAAAGAGTTCAACACTGCAAGCAGACTAATGACTCCACTGGGTTGCAGGAGAACTCAGGAGAGAAGAAGCCAGGGCCTCGAGAGAATACTTGCTGAAACAGGGATAGGTTCTAAAATATACAAATTTATTCATCAGAAAGCAGTCTTTTTATGTCATCGATGTGTGCGTATGTGAGTGTATGCAGGTGGCAGGGAGTGAATGTGAGTGAGGAAGGTGGAGGGGGAGAGAGAGAGAGAGAGAGAGAGAGATGAAGGAGAGAAAGACAGAGCGATCTGATAGTATCAGCCTCCTGTGAGCAAAAGTACACCAAGCAAACGGTAACAACCACCAACCAACTCTGCCATAATGTTATCTTCACATTTTTCTCTTTCAATCATAATATAATGGATATTTTAAATATCATTAACAGGTGATATTCCATATACATTTATTTGTTTATATTACATTTGGCAGTGTCACTGTGGAGTTTTCCTTTTTTTTCCTCTTCAGTTTATCGTACAAGATCATTGAGGCTATAGTATTTCGACAGAGTACACAGTCAGACTTTTTTCCTTTGGATAAATGTACACTGGTGGGTCCCCTGTGACAGGTGACAGAGTGATGAATGGTTGTGGTGCCTCTTGGACAAAGTGCAGAAATTATTGTCAGTCACAATAGGAAGAGGGATTAATGGCCACAACCAAGTGGCAAAGAGTAATCATTTGAGATTACAAAAAGAGTAATTCATAGATATGGAAGGTAAAAAGTTTGGCCCTATAATCGGTTGTAATGAGGATAAATGTGGACACACACCATATTGTGATGTTATTTGATTTGTCCGGATTGAAAACTTTTTGAAGAGGAGTTTCCTACATGGTGGAAAATATATTATCAAGAAAAAGCTTGAAAAAATTGTCATAAATACATTTTTTTCACAACATGCCCTAAACCTAACCCTAACGCATTCCCACCCCCCTGTTCTTTTTGTTTGTTGGAGTTCCTTTGTTCATTTGAGTTAATATGGTTTTCTCCAGCTCCCCAGAGATCTTTCACTTCTCACAGAACATTAAAAACTTAAATGTAAATGAGACTGATGGGGAAACCGAGGCTACATGGTTATGCAGTGACACAGCTTATTTAAGAAATTTATCTGGTTTCATCATGAATGTATTAGATTTTCTTCCCTAACTACTGAAGGCAAACATTTTGAATTGTAACTTGAATAAAATATGCCACTCTAGTAAAAGTTGTTTTTTGTTTTTTTTTTGAGAAAATATAATGACTCATTCTCTGTCTGTTCTGGTCACCTGTTCATCTACATATGCTTTATAGGATCATGGTAGTGAGGTTGGTACCGGACACTCTCAGAAACCATGTTCCTATTTGGCATGCTGTTTTTACTTGTTACTTTCTTGTATCCATTGATAGGATGTTGTCTCTTGCCATGATCTTATGTATCTACATGAATAAAGACTAATTCTGAGTAACAACAATGTGTGTGTGTGTGTGTGTGTGTGTGTGTATTGAATTCTGGGTGGATTCCATTCCCTGTCTTGTTGATATAATTCTGAGGCTGTTTCAAACCATTGTGTGCAGAAAGGAAACATATTCCGTCCTTAGATTCAGGTGCTATTTTTACACGAACAGGTAGCTAACAGCCTTTTAAACACAGTCACTGTTAGAAGCTGAATGAGTCTTTACTTGAAAATGTTTTAAAAACACAAACTCGTAAGGAAAATGTAAAAAAAAGAGAAAGACATGCATATTTGTCTGATTCCATTTAAGACCTTTTCAGATCAATCTGGGGATTGTTTAATTTAAATTTTTATTTCCATGAGAGCTTCGTTAACCCTTCTGTTTAGTTGAAGGCCTTCTTCAGAAATAGGACTTAATACCCAGAACATACAGCATTTAAGAGGAAGGGATCATCAGGAGATATGGCACTGAAATAGTACATGCAAATCCACGAAAATGGTTACCCCTCGAGTATGATCCAACAGGGATGACAACATAAACAATGGTGCAGCTAGTTTTCAAACCAGCTGCACAGTGCTATTGTTGGGATTAGCATGGTAATCTCATGGCTGGAAACGCTCACTGTAGAGACACCTGATCAGCCAGTAAGTATTTGTAATGTAATAAGTATTTGTTCCTCTTTTATTTAGCACAATTATGACAAACAGCATTGCTGAACGTCACATTTTCGTATATTTTTATTTGACTTTACCAATTATGTATATTCTTTCCAATTATGGTTAAATGAATGGCCTCTTTTGAACAACCCAGTTAAATTTAATTTGATTTTCCGAGACAAACATCCAGTTTGATATTGAATTAAGTCAAAATTGGTCAATGGAATAAATAGAGTGCTCTCTGCAAAAATTATGAGAGAAACTATGCATAGGAGGACTACAACCAGGCAAAAGAAAGGAAGGAAAATATGAAAGGAGGGATAAGAAAGCAAAATGAGAGCTTGCCTGTGTGTGGATGGGCAGAAGGCCTGCAGAGCTTGGCAGGAGTCCTTCTTCTGACAGCAGCTGTGGCTTCAGTTTTATATCTTAAGGTGGTGCCTTGACTCCACACCAGCCCTTCTATCTCCAGCTCTCATGTTTTCAATCAGAAGGGACCATAAATTATTGTCAGCAGTAATCACAGCTGTCCACTGTGGGCCTGCTGAGGGGTCCCAGCCTGTCCTGGTGCATCAAGTCATGCTGGAACGTGGCACCTCTGATATGGGCAGTTGAAAGAGCCTGCAAGCAGAGTAAGACACAACACAAACTTTTGGAGGAGGCCCTGTTTGTATCAGAACCTGAAGCAAATGGAAATGATCTGCTGGAATGAGATAATAAAACTGACTTAAAGGCTAAAATGAAACTGAAAACCTAAACATTTTCTATACACTTAAGAACAATTAATATCAGGTTTCATGGACACTAAAGTATACTTTCACAGTTCTAGAAAATATTTCTATGAAGCATGCGCTTTGTAAAATGTATGGTATTTATGGGAGAACCTTCAGATGAATGTGTATTTATTTCTTTAAACAACAATATTTAGGTGATCACTGAAAATGAAATGTTGGGCAAACAATTCCTTTTATTCTGTAACACTAGAGAGCAACAAAAAATGACAGACTCTACATCTGTGATCAAATATGACCATTAATTGTGGCACTGTTTAAAAAAGAAAAATGTGGTTTTATTTCATTCTTACTCTGACTGAAATGGGAAGGAGCCTGTTAGATTTCCACTAAATGCTGGCACAGCTCTCCTCCCTAAAGTCATAAAGCAGACAAAGTGGGTTTCCCCTCTTTCTTCTGTCCGCAAAATTCATCTGGCTCCTTTGGCAAGCTTCCTGGGTAATCGTGGCACGGGCTGTGTTTTTCGCGACAGTACTGTTATTTTGCTGTGAAAACTCTCAGCATGGGGTGGCACACCCACCTCTGGCAAGACACTGCTGTCAAAGCCGATCAGCAGAGAGCAGCCTTCCCTTTCAATTAGCCTTGTCTGTCTAAGAACAGGGCCAGGAGCACCATCACAGAGCCACACAGCTACACAGGCACCCAGCGAAGGAACAGCAAGGAGAGCAGGTGGGAGGAGAGCAAAGAGCTGGAGAAGTAAGCCCCAAAACTCCAGACAGGGACTGAAATACCCTCCACTGCTGTGCACTAAGTCCCTCTGTACCAGAAAGGGCCCTGCCATGGCACGTCACAGTAAACACAAGCAGGCTCCATGGAAACATGGCCATTTGGCACAAAAGCACGGAATGAGATATGGCACCAATGAGGCTGATAATTCCCTGAATAACTATATCTTCCCCTCATGTGCTATCACAGTGATGAAGAGTGAGAGTGCATGTGTGCGTGAATGAGAGAGAGAGAGAGAGAAAAATAGAGGGCGCAGTTAAACAGCCGTGTCACATGCTACCCATGGAGTTACCTAAGAAACAGCTCGGCACAGTTTATATGGCACTAATCAAGACACAAATTAGAGGGTGTTTGGGGAACTTATGAACACTGTTGAAGGGGTTTGAGGAGCAGCTGTGGGACTTAGAAGAGAAAGGTGGGAGCCTTGCCCCTAGGTTGTTTATTACAAATGCCATATCCAGGTGGGATTTGCAGAGTTGCACCCTAGCTAGCGTCTTTCTCTCAATGGAAAGAGCCTGAGGTGGAGAATGGTAAACAGCTGTAACACAAGCACAAGTTTCCCTGTGGGCCCAGCTGGGGATTTTTAATAGAGAAACTGCAAAGAAGAGGTACAATATCAATATCAAGTCTATGGGAAGGCTTAACATTGGAAATATTGTCACAGATCCAGTTCTGCAAAACTCAACAAACAACATAGCACCTGACAACATTGCTTGTTTTGAAAAAAAAAAAAATCTAACTCATCTTTTAAATGAGCCAGTCTGAGTTGAGAAGTTACTTGAAAGGCCCATCTCAGGTTAAAGCAGAGCATGAGATCAACACTTTGAGCCTTTTCTTCCTGTTTCAGCTCTGAGTTCACTGAAGTACGCCAAACAAAAAGCAGGCAGTAAGAAGTCACAGTGAAGAGGAGAAGGCTGTGTTGTATGCTGCTCCAATTTTCCACGCTTCAGTTTTCCTGAACAGTTGAAGAGATGCTCCATTGTAATGAGTATCATGTGTGTAAAGCTGTTGTACTGAGGCATTGTACCCATAAAAACAGCAGCTCTGTCACCGGCAGACTCGGATCTGGAAAACCCATCACTGACTGGAGCTCATAAAACTTGAGAGTAAAGAAAGTGTGTGAAGTGACAAAATGAGACTTAATTTCTTCATTATTTGTCTTTTTTTTTTCTCCATAATGTCTCTGACATTATTCTCTTAAGACAAAAGTTGATGCCAGAGTGAAATGCTCAAAAGCTCCTGCAGTGATTTTGTCAACAACGTTTTATTTATTCTATTCTGTTTACAAGGTCAGTTATGTATTGAGCTGCACCTATGTGCAACATAATACCACAGAATAAATCTAATAAAGCAGTTATTCTCAATGTCACAGCACAAACACAGTGTTACGATTGTTAACTGGCATGGATGACTCTGAATGCTCATTTTTTCATTATGGGCTGGACTCAGTATCTCAGCACACTTTCAAGCAATGCCAAAGTAAAAATCCAGCTGCTCTCTTATATCTCCGATTCCACATGCATCCTGTTCATCCATATATAACTGAGGATATGACTCTGTCTCTTTGTTCTTTTGCCATTGAAAAGATATCAATATATCATTTGGTTGAGACTTTCTTTTATCCTCACTTGACCAAACCTTTTGTGCAGATTTGGTTTGTCTTTGAATGTTGAACACCAAGAAACACTAAACTGAAACATCTATTTATTTGCGTATCAACACAACGACCCCTGCGACCCAGAAATGGAAAAGCGGTAGAAGATGGATGGATCAACACAACGATTAATACACATCAACCATCTGTTGTTCAGATGCCACGTTACTTCACGTGAGATCAGATTTTGATCACAAAAATTCTCGAATTTTTGCTCCATAAAACATCAATGTCACATATCATATTTTATATATCTATGTTTGAAAATTTTGCAGCTGCTACTTTAACTGCACGTGTCGTACACTCGACATGCCGAAGAGAAAATATAAGACTTTAGAACAGGACTGCACTACAAGTCTAAGTACAGAGGGAAGGACAACATCCTCTCTCGCCTATGCAGCTGATGTGTGGGACGGGGGCCCCTTTGGTGAGTGCTGTTGTCAGCCGAGACAAACTGCAGCTCCTGGGAGTGCCCCAGATCTGACAGAAACCTTCCCCTCCATCAGTCAAGTCATCTGAGTCAGTGAAAGAGTCTGCGCCCTGCTCGCGGTCACACCAACCAGGAGACACAAGCTGTTCCTCTCCAGGTGCTCATTAATGCACTTGTCCTTGATACCTCCACCATACAACAACACAAAGACAAACAGGAGCCTGCCGTGTTCTAATTACACTTGCGTGCACACATTCACAAGGATCAGCCTTACGCATTTCACTAAGAGACTTGTAAATGTCAAACGATAGCACACGGCCCTTTACTTCCTTCTCGCTGTTGGTGCCATTGTTTTTTTACAGATGGATATGGACTGATGTGGAGCAGAACGAGACAGAGAAGTAATGCTATGTAAAGATGGTTCAAGGTTTTGAGGTGGGGGACGTTGGGGAGAGTTGATGGGAGAGCTAGTGCTGGAGTGGAGAGCTGGGTAGAAGAATTCATCAAGCTTCCTTGGCAATTAGCATATGGGCTTAATTATCATATGAAACCAATCCTCCATAGCCAGACTCTGCCTGCAATATGACTTCCTATCCTTTTACATTATCACCCATCCCACTGAAAAATGATGAGCATGAATGACCCTGGTATTGTCTTATACCTCTCCTCTCCAAGGCCTGTTTGAATAACTACCATACCTCCAATGTTCCTTTTTTCCATTATGCAGTTAAGCCAGACAGTTAATTATCCAGGAGCAGGGAGGCCGGGTCTCTTTGCTGGCTGCGATAACGATATGCTTTGCTGGGCAAAGAATGAAGAGGGCCAGCCCATAGGGAGCCCTGCTGATGTCAGGCAATCTTTCAAAAAAGGCCCAGACAATTAGATGCACCAATGCTACCAGGGATGGCTAGTGTTATTGAGGATACTGGCTAGCTTCTCTAATGGGGGTATTTAGGGCAATTATGATAAAGATGTCAGGGCGACCTCCCTGCAACTGCTGCTTTTACAAGGGGTGCCTCTAAGTGCAAGATCACAGAGCAGGAATAAGGAGTGACTAAAGATGTGGCCAGTCCCGTGTGGAAATCTTGCCACCAGCAGAACTGCACTTAAGACTCGTCTCATGTGGAAAATACTGTCTAGAGGTGCTAAATGGGCTAATCTGCCCTGAGAGTTGAGTTTTTATGGGAATTTTGAAGTCTATTATGACAGTCTCAAGAAAATAAACACTCCAGTGCGCAATTAAAGAGCAAAGCCTCGCTGATTTGTTTCCATTTAGCATCATAAGGATTCAGCACATCTGGCCCAGGGAGAGATCGAAGTACTGTTATTATTTAATGGACGGGGGAGGAGGGGGGTGCTTACCATCTGTAAGGTAGCAGAGCCCCACAAAGGGGCCTTTCATGTGGTTACTGTTGCTCACTGCTTGCATCTGAATTGTTTCCATACACACGTTTACCTCAGGCATCACCTTTCTACCACTGGCATCCACCACCTCACATCAAAGTTACAGCTCAGGGACAGAATCAACAGCTACTGGTCACCACACACCTATAAGAAGTCAGCCCAACTGCGATGATAGCATATGCCATCCACATGGCTGGCATGACACTAAACACAAACTGACTAATGTTTGAAGTAGGTTCAAAGAGACAAAAGCAGAGGAAAAGTGCAATGTGGAAGCAGTATGTATCCTCTTTCTCTTTTTAAAACAGCAAAACAGCTGGTCGTGCTCCTACAAAGTGCTAAGTACATTTCCACAATTGTTTTTTTACACTGTGTGTGTGTGTGTATAATTCTCTGTGATATCCCTCTCTGTATGATAACCTCTATGGATAGATATTAGATGGTCAGTAAGCAGCAATCCTGCGCTACAGATGAAGACAAGCTCTTCACTGAAGCACATTTCAAAAGTGTTTTTTCTGTGGTAGTTCATCGAGCACAGCAATACACTCTTCAGGAAAGGGGAGATGAGATATGAAGTTTAATAGAATAAAAGCCCTCAAAGTGCAATGAGCCTCTCGCCTTAAATGTCTAATAAAGGACATTTGATAGAGAGAATGAAACATGTTACAGAAACATAAACCTTATTACATCAAAAATCTCTGGCGGTGGCACTGTCTGTCTGTCTGTCTTCACAAACACATGCAAATAGACAAAACACATTCAGCAAGCATCATTTCAACTTGAAAACATATGCAAATACTCAAACAACAACCAAATACACAAAATGACTGCAAATACTACGTATTGTTTAAAAAGGGGATGTTACAAAGTGATGAACCTGGCTGTACACACTTTTTAGTTAGAACACGTTTTGTTTGTTTGTTTGTGGTGCAGTTAGTTGTAACTATTACAGCATAACATCGTGCCAAATTGAGGCAGATGCTTTCTGAAATTGTTTGTGCGTTTTGTCTATTGTAGATTGTTTGTTGTTTGTTTCACTACAGTGTGGTCAAAATCTCAGGGCCGCCATAATGTGCAAATATTTAGAGTCCCTAGATAATGAATCTGAAGCACTGCGATTTATTTTTAGTATCTATTTTTATCACCATCGTCAGTGCTTTGCCAAAATACATCAGCAGCTAAGATGAATTACCACAAAAGTTGGTGGACATATACATGTCAACATTTTTGCTTTTTGGCTAAATTACATTTCAGTCGTCTGTGTGTTTAGCACTAATTATCAAATGAGAGCATGCTAACACACTAAACTATTATAGTCAATATGGGACACACCAAACATCAGAAAAAAATGTGAATACGCACAGCATGCTGTGATCACTTTTTAAGCAATTGCTGTGTCTGATAACAGCACAGATCACTTTGCTTCCGTGAATGTGATACAGTATTTAAAATTACTGCTACTTGTCCTGATATAGATTCCTTCAGACTATGTTCAACATTTTTACTGCCTCCTCGTTTATAAGTGTAAAATTCATTTATCACATGTGAGTTATGTTGTTGAAAGTACACCACTAACAAAATTTACTCATGAAACCTGTTATCCTACTGTGATATGAAAAAAAAAAACCAAACAACCCAATAAGGGACCATTAAAGCATTACAGAGCACTCACTCACTTTCATTAGTAAATGTACCACGATAATCTCCTCACATCCTCCTATCTTCCTCTTTTTTCTCAGATTCACCCTCAATAATAGTTTATTTTTTTGGTTACACTGATTACTTTACGTTATTTGTCTTTACTCCTTCTACATCCTAAGCAAATGGACACGGGCCCCTGAGATACTAGCCAATCAATCAGGCTGAGTTTGCCCTTTTGCAGCAACAAGCCCCCACTGTACCCAGCCATCAGTCATGGCCCACCTCTGGTTGTCCTCTTGCCTATTTTCACACCATCTCTTTCACTCCACTCCCAGCACAATGACTTATTATGTTTTCCAACTTGATTCCCCTTGATGTTTGCTCTCTAACTGGTTCACTGTCTGTGAGTTACAATCCCTTCTGCCAAATTTGCCATCATGATAGCTGGACGATTAGCTCCAAATGTTTGGCAGAGTGTCAAAAACAAGCAGAGGGACCCTGTAGAGAGAAGAATCCTTTGAATCTTAATTTTGGTTATCAAGAATATTTACTGTGAAAAGGAATGTGTTTGGTTTGGATACAAGTACGAAAAGGTGTGCAATATTTGTTGCTGAGTCACAACATGATCTTAGCTTCAGTTAAGTTAAAGGTTTCCACAAGCAAGGTCAATTAAAATGATAGAGAACGGTAAAAAAAGATTTCTACAGAAATCTACTGCCACTTGTGCAAATAAAGTGTATCATGCCAATACTGAAATAATATCGTCTACTTGGAGATAAAAGTTCACCCCAGCAAAATAACAAAGAAAACAAATTCAAAGAGGGTGTAAAACGTACTTTATAGGGTCACCTTTAAGGCTGCCATGCTGCACTCTGGGCACAGCTGAGAGGTCCATTTAAAACATCAGCCAAGCAACAACTCACAGTTTCACAGGCTAAGTGTTTGTCCCTATCATTTGCTGTGGACTGGTGTTGACTGGCTAGTTTGTGAGGAGCTTCTACACTGCCCAGATTTTCCCAGGTGTAGGAAGATGAGTTTAAATGAATTTGTCTTATCATAATAAACTTAAATCAAAGCCTTCCAGACAACCATTACAGCAAAAGCAAAGCGTAACTGTACACGTGGCAGCCAAGTCATTTAGTTCCATTAGAAAGAGGTGCCCCTCTTAATGTAAATGAATAATCAAGAGTTGTGCATGAGGTCTGGGCATATGACAGGTATGGCTTGCTGTGTATACACAATCCATGGCAGGTTTGACACAGTGTTGCTTTGTGATGTAGAGAAGGCGGATGTGGCTCCCATCCGCCAGCATGCACACAAACCTCTCAAAACAGCCCAGGTATCATTGTCTGCAGATGCTGAAACAAAGATGTGTAGCAAAGGAAATGTTTCAGAGAGTGGATGTACCAGGAATTTGTGTGCGCACTTGTGTGTGTGTGTCCGTGTGTGTGTGTGTGTGTGTGTGTGTGCAATTACATAATCAGGAACATATAACAGCTTACTTATCTGATTACATTGGAGACACAAAAGAGAGTGAAAATCTGTCACCAGGAGGTTAACAAAAGAAAAAGCAGAGAGGGAGAGTGAGAACAAGCAAACCATCCTTTCAGGAAGGACCCTGAAGGGTTTGGGGCCCTGAAAAAATAAGGCTAATTTGAAGGTCATTTAAAGAGCGCAAGGCAGTGCAGCTCAGGAGGGGGGCCTCAGAACAAGTGCAGGGGGAGCGGCTTGGGTTGCACCGCTGTAAGGTAGGCGCTCTGACACTCTCCCTGGTGCTCTTCATCAATCTCTTCCATCCACTGAGAGCCTCGTCTGACCCACATAGCAGCCAGAGGGAGGGGGGGGGGGGGGGGGGGGGGGGGGGGGGTTTGCCTTTCTTCCATTATTGATACCACTGCATCATACAACCCGCTCTTACCTGAACCAAGTCAGCAGAGGAGCTACAAAGGTCAGAGAACCACAGGCAGACATTTAGCCTCTCATTCAGATTCACAGGCAAAGGTAAGGTAACCCCCACCCAAACCTCTCTCTCATTCATTTTGGAAACATATTCTGATTGGTGGAGGTTAAAACTAATTCATTTCAGCTTCATACTGAGTGGATCGTTTCTTTTTGGTATCAGAAAAAGCCATCTAAAACATCTCTGGTTGTCAGTTGGGACATCAAATGTGCATCACAGATATGTCAAGTGAGATAGCGAAATTTACTGTGTCTAAAACTGCAGCCTTTGTGTGTGTTTTTTTTTTTTTTGGTGCAAGACTGGACAACAGTGTATCAGGAAAGAGGAGCTGCACAATTTCCTCATCAGTTGTAGGTCTGTCCTCAGTGCTGTTATGTTCCTGTGTATTTTGGGTGTGAGCTTTTGGATTTAGGGAGTGGAGATACAGACGAACCCCCCCACGTTATTTTGGAAATGTCTGGTGAACAGTTGCTGATCCTTGTTTCAGCATTTCAAAGCCTGATTGCAGGGCCATTGAAAGAGGATGAAACTCCTCCATACACATATCTCCCTGTCACAATACAGCTAAAACTGCAATTATGAAGGAATGTACTCGCTCTCAGCATACAAAACACAGTTGTTGGTTTAGAGCACTATTGTCTAAACAGAAAACAGCAATATAACCTCCAAAGCTTTCCATAATCTTTGATTTTGACACTGAATAGAAAGAAAAGACGAAGCTTTAGTGGTGAAACAATAGTAGATTTGTTTTCTGCATATGCTTCAAATTAGGCCAAGGTTTGGGTGAGGATAAACACAAGTTTAAACCAGTCTAAGTCTTTGTCATAGAAGGGAACAATTCACATTTGAACACGAAACAATTGTTTAAAAAGCACTGGCATTGGATGACGCTGTTGGATGGAAAGACAGCTTATCTTATCACACTGTAACTATCATGTCTTAGCTACGGACAGCTTCAGTCAGTTCAAAGGAAGGGGTGCCCAGCTTAAGTGCCTGGCTTTGTTTCTACCTCTTAAAAGTGGCATCACTTGAACAACTACTTTGATTACAGTACTGGAACACATCTCTTATGTGCGAATAATGTGCTTTATCTTAAGTCTAGCAGCTGTGAAGACATTAGCATATTTGCTGTGAGTCAGAAGCGGATACCTTTGTTAAAGTGCTAAAACCACTCGCGCAGTTTGACAACAACAGCAAGGTGCCACATTTTCCACAAATTTGGAATTTTAATTTAAAATAAATGCAATATCCGAGACACACGTAGTGATGCACTTTATCAACTACAGATCTGCTCCTATAAAATGGATAAACAATTTGAATCATTACTTTTGACGATTCTAAGATACTCTATAAAAATATGCCATATTAAATAAAATCTACTCTGTTTTCCACTTTAAACTCTATTTGCCGTGACAACTCATGTTCAGTGCCAGGGCATGGGTATCTGTGGGTTAACTAGCACAGGAAGTGGGGACAGCTGTATAAAAGTTAGGTGCTAGTTTGTGGTTTTAACAAATAACTGTGACATATATGAGAATAGCACAATTGAAGACTGAATTTGAGTATAATATGAGCTGAGTTTGCAGACATTCCTTTGACTGAGAGTGGGATTTCATTAATTGTTTGCTATTTGTTAAAAAATGCTGTTCAGACATTCCTGTGTTAACAATTGAAGCCGGGTGGAACTGTACATTAAGATACAATAATAATTTATGTCTCATTGGCTTTTTTAATTTTTACCTTACTACAGAATGTAACAATCAAACAGCAAATTAAGTCTTTATGAAATGGCTATAATAGTTCCAAAGGGGACATTTAACAATCTATGTTACTTTCCATTATTTCATTCAGCAAAAACACCAAATTGAAGTAATATGAAGAGCACTTTATATGATGACAAACTTCTCATGAAGTTAATGATAATGGAATGAAAGGAATAAAAATGCTAATTGCGCTGTGCATTTTTATTCAAACAGGTTCACCTCAGTGAGAATAATGCAGCACTTTGCCTGCATTAGGCTTGAAACTGTATCTTTGTTAGCTCGTCCTTCCTTGACCACACAGTTGCGTGTCAAAAGCTCACCATACAACTTGTGATATATTGTATAATCTCTTTGTGCTACGAGGTGCACTACATAGGTTTCATGACAAATCAGTCACTTTTTTTTTTTTTTTATTAATCTATAAAAATCTACTGATTGTTGAGCAGCTGTCAACTGGCCTGTAAATGTAGTATTTCTGCAGCTGCCAACAGACAGAGATTTGCTGTTTTCATCTAAAGTTTTGGCTTTACAAGTGAAGCTGACAAGGTTGTCATGAGCCTCTTAAACTGTGAACAGGAAGGTCTGCAGTGCTTGAGGGCAGATTTCTATGGTCGAGTGTCTTGACAGATGAAAATAGAATAATTGCAAGCACAGGACTGAGCTCAGGCAGTGGATGTTATTCTAAGCTCAAAAATGTATTAAAACCTCATTACCTTCACACTGTGTTGTTTAAGGCTAGTGCTCTAGCATTGTACATTTTAAGTTGTAGGAGGAAACCATTATTCTGAATCAAATATTTAGAGCCATTATATAATTAAAAAAGACTTTTCTGGCACCATTTCTCTCATGTCTTTCACTGAAATGGCCTCAATAAAGTTATTCACCATTAATGTTTGTTGGAATGAGTCCATGGAAAATGGAGAACTTTGGAAGCCTGGGGTGTATAGGGTAAACATACATTAAATAACATGTTTTTCTTCCGTTGCCTGCATGGTCTGTAACTAAGTCTACAGTATAGCTGAACCAGGAAGCTCTATATATCACATGTGAACGGGTTACCCCACAGGTATAGCAGCCAACTGTCAACCCCAAACAACGTGCATAAAACACACACTGTCCCACTAAGGCGTTGTAATTTTTTTTAATACAAAGTGTAAAAAACACAAGGCTAATTACACTGAGGTTACAGTTGCAGCAACAGTGTTAAAAAAATGCAACTAGGTAAACAACTTGAGATGAAAATGCCACTCTTTCAATAATTTGTCCATTTGCACTATACACCACAGGTTTGCCGCACACTCTCACAGTGTGATTTGGGGAAAACAGAGGAATGATTAGAAGTGTTTGAATGGCATTTGGTAAGGGTGAAAAATTTTAAGTGCTCACCCTTCACCTCTTGCTCATCATCCACTCCTACACACTCACATCAATGTCTACACATACACACAGAAACACACAGATGTCAGAGAGGTCTAAGTGACTCTACCCCTGTCACTGGGTGCCTGCTGTGAAAACAGCAGCCCCCCCACCCGAATCCCCCATCCCCTCTCTCCCTCTTCTCTGGACGCTAGCCTGACATACCAGACCTTGTTCGTTAGTGCATATTTTTACCCACCGTTACTAAATTAGGAAGCCAGAGGGAGCAAATGGAGTGTGACTGCCAAGGCAGAAGAAGAAGGGTCTGATCAGGCCTGGGTTTGCTGAGGGCCCATGCCAACCCTACCAGCTTCATTAAGAGCCACTTGGGTTTCAGAAATAGAAGCCCAACAGGGACTGGGGCCAAACAGAGCCCTGAACGGCCAGCCAAAAACTCACGGGACACACAAACAAATAAATGGGTTGTCTCATGGTCTGCCAGAATCAACCGGCAGCAATCATCCCATGGAGCCATAAGAAGTTATCTTAGGCAATATTGCACACAAAATGTGCTCTGCCCCGAGTTTAAAAGTGGTGACAGTACACATACTGCCAGCCCGATACAGAATAAATTAACCTAGAAAGCTGTCTCCAGAGACCAATTTCTCAAAGCAGCCACAGAGACGTTACTTCTTGTTTATATTGCAAGGATTTTGGACACTGATGTAAGAAAGGATATTTTCACAAGGAAATGTACATTTCCTCTTCTCACTATTGGCATATAGCATTTCTATCTATTAAAGTACAGAATAATGTTGAACACATGTTTTCCTTATCTGTAGCTCTGTATTTTTGAAATTATTTTATTTTCATCTTTTAAATACACCTGTGCTCATAAGTAAAACACACACACACACACACACACACATATATATATAGTTATAAAACAGTATAGGACAATGTGTTTCAGGTTCATTGTTTACTTTCTCATCTTAGTAACACATCTCAACAAGTTGTGCGCTGCAGTGACTTCAGTCCATTTAACATCCACCCATTAAAACTAATGAGCTATTAGAATCTGACTTTGAACAACTTTAAGGTCAATGTTGCCATTAACATTCACCATATTTACCTAAGAAGGAAAAAGAGAATGCATGGCCCTACTTTTCAAACAGGACAGTTTTGAATGACAGCGACATTGTTCCTCCAGTGATGATGATGCTTTTTATCATTATTATTTTATATTTTATATTTTATATTTTAATATTAGGCCCATATCATCATAAACACTTTGGAATTTTGTCTGTTTTTTCAGACTGTTATCACATGTAAGTGACCAAATTATGGTTTTCAAATTACAAGTAACATCATTAGAGGTCTGAGAAATCATGATATAAATGGTCTGATAAATGCTGAGGCTGTAGAACTGAAACAGAAAGGATGCCCCTGGGGTTTATGTATTTCTAGTTTAACATTGTGAAGTGTGAATGCCCCAAGGACAGGCCAGAAACCCTGCCATCACATCTTTAAAGAGCAAAACAAATTTATAATAGCCTGCTCGCTGGAGCTCAACTGTAGAACCTGCAGTACACTCTTGTGTTACTATATTGACATCTTGTGGAAATTTCACAATACTGCAGTTGTTTCAAAACTACAAAAACTACATGTTCAAAAAATACTCAACATTTTGCACTCTTAATGAGATTAGAAAAAAAATTTGCTTGGAATGATGTCTATCCTGAGTGGAATTTCTGAAAGCTGCACGTTGAGAAAAAAATAAAATAAAATAAAAATATTAAGTTAATATGAATTTTTTAAAAAGATTTGCCGTAAAAGAAATCACAATTTAAAGCCACAGCGTCATGTAATGTCTGCTAGATGACAAAAACAAAAACTCTGCTATTGCTCAGTTTATCCGCTTCGCTTGTGCTAATATAACATTTGAAGATTTCTCTTATTGTAATACAGCAACTTCTACAAGTAGTAGCAAATAATAATAATAATAATAATAATAATAATAATTAGAAGAAGAAAAAGAAGTGTCTGTCACTGTACTGTATTTTCTCCTGCAAAGACACATTTGAAATTCAGGGTCCTGAACAACCCAAAAGGTGTGTCCAATTCTGTGAAGTAATGGCCTTTGGCTTTAAAAAGTTTCTTAGATGCATTTCAACAAAGGTGTTGAAAAATTATGTGAGAATAATCATCCAAACACACCTGTCAACGGGTAATAGGGCAAAATAAATCAATCCTATTTCTTAGCAGTGCTGCAGAGTCCAGATTCAATTTGGGAACCTGCACATAATGTTCAAATTTGTTAAAAATCACATTTTTGAGGAGTAACTTCAGGAATAGCGAAATTTTAGTTGAAGTCATCGTGTGTAACCTAACATTTAAAATGCTAACATCGTGTTTTTAAAGTTGTTGTTGTTGTTGTTGTTGTTGTTGTTGTTGTTGTTGTTGTTGTTGTTTTTAACCAACCAATACTGGAAAGCAGAGACAACCCGGAAACATCATCAGTAAATTCATGTTGAGACACTTAATGCTTGTAGCCTCTTTGATGCCCAGAAAACAAAATGAAAGTAAAATCTTACGCCTTGTAAACATGAGACATCGCGGCCTGTATACATAATTAGAAAGGTTTTCGGTGTTACACGTTGATATAATTTGAACATTTGAACTGTCATTGATAAACTCACTGAGGGCAGCGGTTCTTGAACGCATCCCACTTCCTTCGCTCCACCGGAGGGCTCTCCGTGTTGGATACAGCAGCTTTGTGCTCCTTAAACGGCGGTCCGAGGCTGAGTCTGGCTTTAGTCTGCTGAAAGCTGTAAGTGTCGTGTTTGTAGTGGTGATTTTTACATTTTAACACCGTAAAGTACTCTTTTAGTTCTTAATCCCATCGTCCAAAACAGAGCAGCAGCAGTTATGCTACATGGGCTAACTGGCTACGTGTGCACTGTTACCACGGAAACAAGCGCAGCGTCGAATAACACGGAGCAATGGCGGCCCCATTACATCCACAATAAATTGGAAGTAGCATTTCCCTTTTAAATAAAGTCTACTTGTGCCTCTAACTGTGACTGCTTGATGATGGTAACGCGATGGCAAAAACACGACCCAGTTCCTACGAGTCTCAGACCGAGTAAGTGTTTTGTGTTATTGCTAAAGTCTTTGTTTAACCCGCTTATCCACTGCATTGGCAGGAAAATGTTGAAGGAAAGTTAATTTCTCAGTTCTCACAAAAGTCGTCAAAGTGCGCTCTGTTGATTCAGCCCTCAATGAACTTACTAGCATTTCAAATACAAGACAGTCTCCTCTAATGCGTGCCCACTTTTTTAGAAAGTGTCCTCCATGTTCTGCCAGTCTCGCACCCAGATCCCCTCAGAGCATGGGAAGCACCGACAGGGCTGAGGACGCATCACCTCCATGTGTGTCCAACGTGCAGAGTCCAACAAAAACAGGATGTTCAAAGAGGGATTTTATGATGATGCCTCCGGAAGAGAAGCTCAAACACTTTGACTGCCAGGCTCAGACTCATGAAGACAACCAAGATGTGGGTTCAGTATAAGCTGTTGTGACAAATTAATATGGCTTTCTGTGTTCTAGTTGTTTGCTCAGATGATGTGCGTTCACAACATGTCATGAAGACTCAAATCTTAAGTGCACACTTAGGCTCAGGCTGTCACTGATAATTATCACTGTTGAGATGCACATTACTATTGTGATTATGAATTTTACTCTGGTTTTGATTGTGTCCATGCTGTTATTGGTAAGTAACACAAGAAACCTGATAATTTATGTTCTTTCATACATACATGAACATAGCACTAGAAAGTGTGCAGATGTGTCTTAATTCCTTGAAATCACAAAAAGATGATCAGACACCTTGATAAGGTGTTAACATGCCCAAACTTTTCAGTAACAGTTTACCTCAACAGGAGGGGCTGTATCAATATGAATACTAGAATATAGCAAAACCATTACTATTTAAAAGGCTTAATCACGTTTTTATTCAACAGATTGTAATATTGCTATGGCTTTTGATGCATGTTGCAGTGAGCTATAAAGATATGTGATACTGAATGTCATTAACCATATTTTCTCAGTTTGACTCTTGCATCCAGGACCTGGTGCGTTATGTGGCTCTGACTAGACTGGTGTATGGGAAGAGACATCTGAAACTAGCCCAGGCTCATGTCCGACTCGCAAGAGCATATTTCCAACACAAAGGTAATTTTACTAAGAAAATACTGTAAGTAGATCCTGAAATCAGATAATACGATTTGTTTTTAGAAAAGGCCACAAAAAACCATCTAACCATTAACTCTTTTCTAATCTATCACAGATGACATAATTTTTGACTATCAACAACATAAAGATGATAATCAGATTTAGAGTCAACATGCTGTTCAGTTTCCAGTCTATGATTACTTCTTTCCTCAGGCTGGGGACTTCAGGCCCGGGAGCACTCTGTTCTGGCCAGGGAGCTGTTGTCTGTCTGCTCCACCAGCTCCTCCTGCAACAGTGAAAAACACAAGATCCTCACATGTCTCCTGAGTGTACACCTCACACAGGGAGGTGCTGCACTGCTTACAGCCAAATATCCTTGTCATGGTGTGTTTGACAATACTATATGAATTTTCAAGATGAAAATATCCTTGACTCTCCCCCACTTTTGAAGAGGCAGAATCTTCTTTTCTGGAGGCAGAGCAAGTTCTTAAGGAGCTTCATCAATACTGTGCCATGAACCAAGAGTATATTGTAGAGACCGAGCTGGAAATTTCCACTGGACTATGCAGGTAAAGTAATAAGTTTAAAAAATATTGTAATACTTCTGTATTGTTTCAGTAGCAAAGCACAAGGAAATGTAGTTTAAATAGTACAAATACAGTAAATTAGAGGCAGTAATGCAACATTTGTAGCTTGTGGTACATGGTGGCAGAATCCACTCATTTTGTGGGAGTAATGTCTGTTAATCAGGTAATTTGCTCTATTTATGTGACTTTTTTTATCATGCTCAAGTTAAGCCAAACAACTTGGCATAGTTCCCAGTTATTATATGGAAATAATTTTTGGTTTCCTCAAACTGTCCCTCTTTTAAGTAGTTGTAAAGTTCTCTTTGAGTTTGACCACAAGATGGCAATAGAGTACAGAAGATTTGTATAGAATCAACCTCTGAAATAGTTTTACAAGTGGGGGTTTCTGGCTTAGTCATGCTAGTAAAACTATATTTTATATATGTGACATAATGTTATATTCTTTTGTGAACAACTTAACAAATCAGGATTTTGGCTCACTTGGACATCCTATTTTTAGACCTGGTAGCCATCCTCAATTATTCTTTTGTCTAGACATTCTGTTTCCGTCCTTTGGAGAGTCTTCATTTCACTGTTAAATTTTAGCCACTTTGTTTACACATATTTTAAAATTAATTTGTTTATAGCATCAGTGACATTAATGTAATAACGCGAGTGCTCGCAGAGTTTCAAAGATCCGAACGATATGCTTTGGAACAGATTAAAAATTTGTCTGCCATGCTGGAAGCATTAAGCACAGCAATGTAGACTCTTTGGTTAACTGTGTGGTAACATAAAAATAACAGCCTCTTCTCATAGCTTAGATTGCTGTTGGTAAAATTAGAAGCATAACATAAAAACAAAGTGTAGTCTTACCTGGGTTGTGAGACCTAATGTCGCTGTTTATATTGGCCCTGATTTTCTTAAATGAGAGAGAACTAATTGATTTTGACAATATATATTTTGACTCTGTAAAAGTAAATGCTGCATTTACAGTAAATAAGCCTTATCAGCATCTGGGGTGATCTACACTCATGGGAATTTGTAAATGATGCCATCTTGATCTATTTCAGAGAGTCAGAGTTTGTTGACATGATGTGTGTAATTGAAAAAATGTGCAGACTCTGGCTGGTGTGTAAGCTTTCTAAATCTCTTTTGTTAGGTGATGACTAAGAATTTGGCATGCTTCTAAAGCTCTGTCAGTCAACACTGTTGTGGTCGAGGGGAATGTTCCCACCAAAGCCTGAAACAATAATGTAAGCTCAACTCCCTTATAGATCCCAGTCCAAATATTTTGCTCAGTTTCAGATCAACACTCAAGGTGTGCTTTAATCAGCCAGATGGAATTTTCCTGTCAAGGGACAAAATGTGTTAGATTTGAATGTGTCATTTGTATGTGACTGAATAACTGACATTTATACTGACATTTTAGTTAATCAAGCACTTGAGTATATATTTCAGTAATCCCCTCTAGTTAAACAATGAACTTACTTTAATTCTACCATATTTTATGCACTTCATTTTATGTTTATACATCATGTCAATTGAAATGAACAGCCACCAAGTTTAAAGTTCATCAGCTTTGTTTATGTTGCAAGTTACTAGTTGTGCTGCATACACAGCATACAGTAGGTATGCCAGTTTTATCCTGATTATCTGGCTCCACAGTCTGTTGTGTCTCATTCTAAAAAAGCTAAATCAACTTTTGTTTCAGATGTAAATATAAAATATATAAAATATAAAATAATTAAAACCAGCAGGTTTTTTTTTTTGACCGCTAGGATAGAATCACTAGCCACACAGGTGATTTTAAGATGCAACCATATTCTTTCACCTAAATCTGCCTTACAAATATAATAAATCAGACTCTTCAGGCAGAGAGTCATCATTTGAAAACACCACACAGATTTGCTGCCACAGTGTTATGTTTTTGTCCTTCTGTTTTCACTCTGAATTGGCTGAAATATATAATTTTCCAAATGCAAGCCCACAACACATTTACGTCAAACCATGTTCTGGAAACGTTTACAAAAGAGGGCTGTGTGGCTTGTTTGGCAACATATCTACAAATCCTTAATTGTATGAATTCCATGGCCTTAGGAGTCTTAGTAGATTTCATTGGGATGTGGTATATTACCGTTCTGCCAGGAAGTGCATAAGGATGCAGAGTGAATGAGAGGATAGAGAAGCATTGTCTCTGTCTGGCCATGCAGGCAGAATGTCAGGACTCAAGCCATGCTGGAATGCACTGTAGCTCTGCTTCAGCTCTGCTGCCCTAAAAGGATTTAAGTGCTTGCTTCATGAACACTTAGGGGCAGGGCACTCCTGCTATCCATTACTGCATGTTAGGATAATCTTGGATTCATGGGAAATGTAAAAAAATTAAATAAAAGCCTCTGCATTGTTTCAGTAATATGTGCTGCAGACATTTAACCCCTGACCCAGGACCTTTGGGGGGGGGGTCTAAATCTGCGCTCTTACAGATTACTTCCATGTGCATTTTGTAGCCAAATGAACTGTCATTCTGGTGACAACTAAACACTATAGTGTGGATGTGGAAAGATGAATTGTGAAAAGTAGTTTCCTATACTGCTATGCGACAGCAATATAGTGAGAGATCGTATAGTATTGAATTGTGTGCCCTCAAAGACCGACCAGCAAACTTGACTGGAGAGCTGGATTAAATTTAGAGTCCATTAGATGATTTGAAGCTGTTAGCTGTTAGCTGAGTGTACTGATGGATCCAGTGTCCTTGCAGCGATTAATGCAGCTACCATCTCATCTCCTCTCTGCACTCACCCAAGCTCTTGCTCAGTAACAGGCCTTGCAATATTATAGGAAGTAGTTGTCTTTTAAAACAACGAGGACTTTGCATGCATGCTGGTATACCAAAGCATTGTTATGGTGTCACCTTCTTTAGACACCCTGGAATGATAGTTTGAATACCCTTTGGGACTTGTTCGTCAGACCCTGGTGTGGAGTATTTAAAGTGAGGGGATGGTGTAACTCTAATGAGGAGACAATGTTGAATGAAAGAGTGTAACGAACAGTTATAAAAGGGAAATGTGCAAGCCTTCCCTGTTATGTTCTGTTTTGCACCAGGCTTCAACTGCAGCCATCAACCAAAATCATTCACCTCTCTGTGGGACGTGAAGCAGTTACTTCAGTAATGGAATAAAAGACTCATAGTCATAAAGTAACATGTTTATGGATATATACTGTGCACTTATGATACAGTGAATAAAGTGTGTTATTAAGCAATACTTTTTTTGTAAATATTATATTTTTTTATTTTTGATAATATAGTTTGAAAAGAGATAACTACCAAACATGCACTATTAATATAAATGCTTTCACAGTATTGCTTTACCATCCTGCGTTGTAGTAGATCACACAGGTCACTGTCTTTATGTCTGTCTTTCTGTCTCTGCTTATCTGTGTCTCCTCCCTGCTCTAAAGGATCTATAAGAAACAAAATAAGCCCGACAAGGCCTTAAGCCAGTGTGAAAGGTCACTGAAACTGCTGAAGGACTGTGATCAGCCAGAAAAGACCTGCTCTGTGTATAGGGACATGGCCACCATTGAACAAGACAGAGGTCATTTGGACCAGGCCATTGAGTATCTCTCCAAGGCAAGTGACATACCACTTACCCATAATGCACAACACTTAAACACAACATATTTAACCACGTGAAGGCTTCTTGGAACAGTGCCGTGCTGTCTTGTTAAGTAAAGTTCCTAACCCCTTATTTGCTGATACATGATCTGCTTATTTAATGTGAATATTTCTGTTAGGCTCATACCATTGCTATGAGCCACAGCCTGGAGGAGCTGAAGGGGGCTCAGATTGCCCACAGCCTGGCCCTCATCCTTTCTGCTGTAGCAGAGCCCCATCACAATGGTGAGTCTATTCAGACATAGGCAAAAGGCATTTATTAGAAGTGGAATCTCCCATTGTCTTCTTATATGTCAAATTCTTCGAAATCATGATATGGACACCAGACTTATAACAGGCTTATTGTAATAGCCCTACATGACCGAGTCCACCCATGTCAGTACAGTTCACTCGTGCATATGTCTGCTCCATGGTATCTGTAAAGCATGCTGAGAATATTGAAATGATTTGGACAGAAAAATTTAACTACTACTCAAAAAGTTGCTGTAGTGATTCTGGAGCAGTATATAATTTAAGAAAACGGTATTATGTCAATTATAGCATTGCTATAAGTTAAGTAGTCACTGTGCATCATTGAGTATTTTTTTCTCATGTTGGTTTAGAGTCTGCTGGTCACTACTTTGAGCTGAGTCTAAGTGCATACAGGAACTCTGTAGGTCCACAGGATCCGGCCTTTCTCGCTGCTCAAGATGATTTCTGTCGTTTCCTCCTCCTCTGTGGTGAACAAAAGGTTAAATAGAAAGAGACACACACACACACACACACACACACACACACGCGAACAAACGCACACATCTACAACATCAGTAAGTAGAAGCCAACACTAAGTTTTCCTTTCAAAACACCTGATATTTTTTCTTTTTCACTTTTTCACTTACAGAACCTCAAAAGGTTTTATTAGCAACACATTTTTTGTCCAGAGAGAATCACCATGGAAACACTCCCTCAGAGTTTGTAATTGTCAAGAGGTTGATTCCAACTGTTAAATGGGGTGTGGCTCTTTCTTCTGTTGGTAAGAGATGAATTGCCCATATGTGATGTACCACTGCAGAGATGTGCGGAGATTCAGAGAAACTCAATTACAATGAAGAGATCCACATTTGGTGACATGAGTGCCGAGGTAGCAGACACCCTTCAGCTGATAGGAAGCATGGAGATGACGGAGGGCAGGATGGTGCAGGCACACAGGACGATGACAAAGGTAATCGCATGCAAGAGAACATAAACAGCAGAAGCAATCTTGTGATCCCCTGCAAAAGCTTCTTAGAAATCCTGGACAGCGTAGTAGTTACTGTCATCCTGCATGATGTTGTCCCTGCCAAACTATTCAGGGGGGCTTACTAAAAGGCCAGGAGTCAGCAGGTGTGGCCACCTACACCAGTGACAGGAGATGAGGCTTGTTCAAAATACACACAACGAGTCCCTATCATTTTGAGATGAGCTATTTCTGCCATCTCTCTAAAGCTCAGTGCTATCAGAGTTCATGCTAATCTTGGAACGGTGCAAGGTGCAGAGCTGCCCTCCCTGGTGTAAAATATCACACAGAGTGACTTTGTGTTTCCTCAGCCTGGATGGAGACTGATGAGCAACAAGACTTTGGAAAAAGATTGGCAGTCTGTCAAATGCTTTCAATTAAGGGGACATTGACCTCAATTAGTGTGGTATCCCAAGTTGTCCTTTGGGACAAAAGTGACATTCTTATATCTTCCAGCACACGGATTGAACAAACAACAGCTTTTCACCAGATTTATTTGTGTGCAAACTCTATAGCTGTTAATGTTTTGATTTGTTATGTAAGGAGTGTTTTTGTTTTTCACATACAGTATGACTGCACATGTTTCCCCGATGAGCTAATTTTTGCCCATAAACACACTAAAAAAACACCCTCAAAGGGGGGTTTCTTCATACTGGTAACTACATGCCTGTAAGTGAAGAAGGCTGGTTGCTATGTTGTCTTGTTATGGCTTCCAAGTGTCAGGGGTCCAAATATGACAGGGTATATCAGAGCTCACTTTCTCTAACCACATACACGTAGTAACCTTTCTAAAGTGCCCTGACACAGAGCAGACATGTCCGGACATTTTTTTTCCCTGTCACTGTGACACCATCTGCACAGTGACTGAGTGAGTTTTGTTTTTCCGAAGGAAAACTAATACAGTAGGTCCCCCCAAAACAAACATTTAGAACAATGGCACACACACAGAAACACACACTTCACATTTCCCCTCTCCTCTGGAGTATTTCTGGGAAAAAAAAGGCCTTCCATTACGTCAACCTTAGCAACAGTGAAAACAGTCGTGACACAAGATGGATCTGTTACAGATTACGAGGAGTTTTACTTTCCACGGTGAAAAGGGAAACTTTCATTCCCCCTCTCTGATTTAACAAAGCTCAGGTTCTTTTTACATCTTTACATCATTATTTCTGATGTTTGCACATATGACAGACAGGCAGCCTTTCATCGTGTCTGTTGTGTCACCATGGGAACTGTGCAGTCATACACATTTGTTTGTAGTTTAAAGTTCATACTTTTCAGGATTTGGTTAAATTATGTAACATTTTCTGATGTCATAAAGTTAAGCAATGATTGCTGGTTCCACCCATTTGATTAAACCAAATTAAACAGAGAGGAAAAGCCTATTGTCGAGTGGACTCAGGCTGGTCTTAATTATTTTGAGTTAACAAGATCAGAATCTTGTGTTGCTGGTTTTGAGTGCTTTTAATAAATCTTGCAGATCTCCCTTGTTTACTGGACACTTGGAGTAGTTAGCACAGGTGTTATCCAAAGCTCGGACTGCTACGGTGGTTATTTTCGGATGTTTAGTGTATTGACATGTTGCTAGGAAGTATTTATTCCCCTCTGAGCACAAGTTGTACCTCTTATCTTCCATTGACCACTTATTCTACTGTCATTTTATTTTTAATTTTAGTGCCTGGAAATACAGAGTTTGATGTATGGTCCTCAGCACAAGAAGACGAAAGCTACACAAAAAGCTGTGGATATGTTGGCCCGGTAAATAAGCACAGCTCTGACTTATATTTGAAAGTATCTTATATTAATATATAAGGGGAGGGCAACAACAATATGCAAGTGATGTAACCAAGTACTGTATTCTCTGCAGGGCACCAGCAGTGGCTGAGAGGCTCCAGAGGCATGGTAAAAAGAAAACAAAATGTCAAACATTTTCAGTCTCACCTTCTAGCGGCAATGATGGAAATTCAATGTCTGACTCCTGAAAGCTTAAAAAAAACAAAAAAACAAAAAAAACTTAACTTCCAGTAACTTTGAGGGTTTGGACCACAAACTAGTGACATTCTGTTGTTTGTTTGGATATATTTCTGCTGAAAGTTAGCTTCTATTTCATTGCCCTGATCATGGTGATCTTTGAAGAAAAACTCTTACTCAGAAGACATACCCACAAAAGGTTTTAATTGTGTTAAGGAAGTAGTCCATTTCCATGGAAGGGCTAAGAACAATTGTCAACCAAAGCAGTAATGTTATGTGTTAAGCAGAAATAATGTCAATTAAAGCAAAGACCTTTGGTTATCCATGGTGACTGATACTTATTTAGCACATTTATTGAATATTGCTTATACATCACTTGATTTTCTGAATGTTTGTGTACAAAAATCATGTACACTATGAAATGGCACATGGTTTCCAGAGTACACTGTGTACATGCCCAACAAAGATTCCTCAATTTAAGTTCACAGATTTTTGTTTTTTTTAATTACTGCAGTTCATAAATGTGAAAATGTAAGCGAATCTGCTATATCTGGCACTTAAATGCAACATTTTTTTTAATCTTTTGCTTAGTTTTTATTTAATTTCTAACAGTGAATAAAATCATGGCATTCAGATTTAACTTTGTTATTCCTGTACATTGTTTTAACATGATAGAGCCAAAATGCCAGTCTGTGACGACACTGCTCAGTGGTTGGGAAGTATTCATTACAATAACCACAATGCAATGAACATTTTTTCTCCCTGTAACTAGTACACAACAAAGCAAACCCTAGCGAACATCCAGTGCCACTAAGCTAATGAGCCAAAAATAGTCATGGTCATGAACACACTGTTATGTCAGACTAAAGGTGAATTTTTCAAGCTAACAATGTGAAAAGTAAGAGGTGTTCAGCCATAACATATATCAAAACCAGATGTGATTATATTTTCTTCTAACATTATTGCTGCATCATTAATTCTTTTCTTTTTTCTTACTATTTTCTTTTCAAATCGACACCAAAACTCCTCTGGCATTCTAAGTGGTACAATCTAACATTTTGAATCGCAAACTCTATCACTTGTTCAGAGCTAAATGTTCACCATTCAAATTGGAAATATACATTATTCAAAATGTGTAATTAAGTTATTTAATCTGACAACACCTAACTTTTTTTAGTTTATCCACCACTTTTAAGTGTCACATTTAATTGCACTACACTTTCATTCAAAACTCACTGTATTTTCCCTGACTCCACGACGAAAACAGTTACAAGCATGACTATATTCTGAACAAATTACTGCAGGATGCAGTATTAAGCTGCATTCCATTTGAATGCAGTGCCCAAGACAAAAGAAAAATGAAAGGCCCAGTCTGTAAAAGTTGCACAGCACCACTTTACTCCACCCATCATATGCCTATGTCTGTGTGCACTAAACCTTGAGCAGTTAGACGTAACATCATGGTAGGCACAACTCTGTGTCTGTTGGGTAAATGGTGTTCTGTAAACCGCAGTAGAGGCTGTTTAAGCTGGGTAGCACAAGTTAATAGAAAAATAGAGAAATCTAAAGCGTAAACAAAACTAAATATAAAGTATGAAAGCGTTAACACATACCAGTGCAACACTCCATCAGTATTAACTACCATAAGAATAATGCTAATTTAATCCTACTCATAATAGTTAGCACTGAGTATTATTAAAAGAAATGTTTCCCTTAATGAATACAATGGAATATATGTATTAATCTGGTTATTTTAACTAGATAACAAAGTTTGCTTCGATCATGAGGTGCAGTTAGGTACACCAAGTTTTAGATAAACTCCAATTAGGTACAGTCAAAGAGCAAACCAAAATCAAAGTTTAACTGCACACATTACATCATTACTATAGTGTTTGCAGTCAGCATTGATGCCATATGTGATCAAAACAACTTAAGGGAAGTGATACACTGGAACACTTTGTGTTTTCAAATATTTCATACTGAATTTGCTCTTAGTCATCTGTTGGACTTTCAAGGTAAATTGTTGCAACTCTTTTCCCTTGAGAAATCTTTACTGGGGTCTCTGGGATTTGAGATTGCAGCCCTTGTCCTGCTGACGTGTCAGAATGGCTGCTCTGTACATCCATCTGGAAGGTGAAGGACTTCTCTGATGGGCTGAGTTTGATGTATTTCTCAGTGACTTCAGACACGGATTCTCTTATATTTGTGCCTTTAAACTCTTCACCATGACCTACATCCTCTCCTTTGGTCACTCTGATGCTGTACTCTCCTCCTGCTGCACCCTGGAAGGTTTTCTCAAGCCCTAGGTTAGAAGACCTGAGAGCTGCCACAATCTGCTCTTCAGACAGATCATCCTCTGCCTCGAGGAGTCCTGAATCTTCTAGAGTTTGAGAGACGTTTAGCTCTGCAACTATAGTCATGGTTCCATTGTCATTTAACTGCTGCACTTTTTTGACATCAACAGCCACGTTCTGTGGAATTTCACTGCTCACTTTTGTGAGGAAAGCCAACTCCTCCTTCAGTGGACCAGAAATTGAGCTTTGTAGCTTCTCTAGTGCTCCCTTTAGCTGTTCTTTGGGCTCCAAAGAGTCCTCTCTCAGGAACTCAAGCACCGACTCCTGCACAACAGGGGAGACGCGGACCTCTTCTTCAATTATGCACTCTGGAAAGCTCTCTTTGACACCTGGCAGGAACTTGGTTTCGTCACTTTCCTCTACGATCGTTCTTTTCAGTGGAAGACTCTCATCTTGATAATACCTTTCATCTGACAGGTCATCTACAAGACCATAATGGCCATATGAGGTAATGCCACTACCCTCCTCGGCTTCAGAAAGGTTGTCATCTGGGGTTGACACATAATACTCATGAGGTTCTTGCTCATGGGAGAAATAGGGAGATTCACTCTGTCTAGAAACATCTTCAACATGAACATATCTACCCCTGGTGTGATCTGTGTCTGTCATTGGGGATTTCATCACATGTTCATCACTACTCTGAACATGAACATTAGGAGGGACATTTTCTAACTCCTCAATTTGGAAATAAGTTGAGGAGGGCTCATAAAAGATAGATCTGGACTTCTGTTCAACCTCAAGGTCTTCATCACTGTAAGAATCTATTGGTTCCTCGATGATTTCCACATTGACAGACTTACTTTGCAGGGTCTCAGCTCCCTGCAGTTCACTCAGCAGATTCTTAATCATGCTTCCTGTTGCTGTGTCCTTGATCTCCTCCAGTGACACCTTCTTCACACCTTGGACCAGAAATTCATCCAGGGCAGAGTCCTCAGAAACATCCAGCTCTTCCTCCACTTTGGACTCTAGGACAATCTGTGTTTTAGTCGTGCCATCCTCCTGCTGAGTTTTCTCCACATGATACCGAACCTTGGAGTCTTCTGATGAGCAAACATTAGCTTCCAAACCTGCTGGTTTCATTGCTCTCTTAACAATATCCTCTACGGAACCAGAATCCAATATCTTCTTCGCACCTGGCTCTATTTTCTCTTGGTCTCTGAACTTACCCTCATCTTTCTCGGCTTCACCTGGCAGTTCCTTTTTGCCTCCTGCTTCAGTTTTTGTGCTCAGGGTCATCATTGGCGGAGACACCATTCGCACTGATTTGGTTTCAGTGGTGGAGGACTTGACTGGACTGCTTTTGTTCTCCAACTGAGAGACCGTTTTGATTTTCACAGTTTTCTCCTCCGTTGTTGTTTCCTTCACAACTTGACCCCCAGGCTTTTCAGTCGGGGGTATTTGTTTGTCTTTAGCAGCAGTTGTGGTAGTTGTGGTTGTTGTAGCGGGGGTGGAAGCAGTAGCCCGAGCTTTGGCGAATGAGATCATGTCCCTTCTGGATGCAGGACTTTGATAACGATCTCTACCTGCAACTGAAATGGGAATGACCCTAGAGGGACTTATAGACCCAGAGGGCGGCACAGTGGACCTTCTCAGGCTTGACACTGGCGGTGTGTACCTGTTATCTATATGTTGTCTGGTGTGTAAAATTGAAGCTCTGGGTGTGTAGGGTTGGGCTGGCATCTTGATATCTGAGGCAGAGAAGTAATTAGCAGATGTAATTACATGATGCGTTGACATTTCCTATTTACTTCACTTATTTAACATTGTTTAATAAATAAATACATTTTCATTTATTCTGTGAAAAGCCTTAACACAATTTAAGGTGTTCTCTTGTGATCGGTATATCAGTTATAATATTTAAGTTGACACTGGTCATTTGCAGTACCTATTATCCTTTCTCTCTGATGCTGATTCACTCTCCTGTGGGCATCTGGTATTCCCACTTTCTGTCCCTCCAGGAGAGTCCTGTACAAAGAAGAAACACATACTTAAATAAAGGCAATCAGGTTATATACAGTTGCTTATCCCACTGCTTTAACTCAATATTTTTTGGTGGAAATGGAGACAAAAAGACAAATTCAACTACCTCACAAGATGGTGTATATCATTCAGCTCTGCCATCTCAACCCTCAAACTAAACGCAACAGCCTTACAAGATGGTATGAATCCAGGACCTGGCCATGTAAGGTAGTAATCAGCAAAAACATAACAAGCCACTGTCATGTAATAAAGACCCTGTAGTAAATTGTTTACACATTTCACCTTACCTTAGCTCTGCTTAATTAAACATAAAGGCGAAATGTCCTTCAAAAACAAACAACCTGTCCCAAGAGCGTCTTCCCAAGGACTGGCCTAAAAATAACAGCTACAATACGGGGCTGTCCACACATCGCAGTGATTCCCAAAGCAAAAGCTGACTCATGACCAATACAGAAACAGATACCAAGGCGACGTCTCCGAAAAAACATTCTGTCTATTCCAACAATTCAAAACAAACCAGCTGTGCTGTCGGAAAATTTGCCATATACAGACAGACTAGAATAGACAGTCTTCTAAATAACTACTTTGGATTTGCCTTAATACTAATTTAATGTTGATTAACCTTAACAACAGTACCGTGGACTGTTCATATGTCCTGACAAATGAGCTAAGAGTTAATGATAATATGATGTTACAGAGAATAATTGAACAAAAACAACCACAGATTATCTTTGAATGTGACAATAATGTATGTTTTAACTGCTATAAAAATAACTTTGTCTTTCAGTAAAAATAGTCTGTTAGTGTGTGACCATGTGTGACCAATGTTGGATCGTGAAAACCACATACCAAGCTATTACAAGATATTGTATGCCCAATATATTTAGCCTTTTTGTATGTATTAAGTATGCAAATATCACTGCAAAAGACTACTATACCTTTCAGAAGTCACCAGTAAAGCCTGCTATTTCCTCCCCAGCCAAATTAAAATGACTGCTGGGCATATTCTACCCAAAGTGTGAATTTAAGTCTCTTTCGACTGGACAACTGACAAAGTGAATGGGCTCATCACCTGTAGGCAGCCACCTCCATGCCCAGATCCATCTTAACCTGGAGAAGGTGCTGGTGTTCTTTCATCTTCTCTGCTATGGTGTCAGCCATGATGTTCCTCTCGCGCTCCAGCTGCTCAATGATCATCTGGAGGAGAAAACAGAAGCACATAACAAAACAAAAGTTTTTACTTTATTTACAATTCTATCTGTCAATTGGGTATTGTAGTAAAATTTATTTGATCTCAGCAGTTTAGCTGGAAATACTGAGGCCATTCAGTAAATGAATGAGTAACCACCAGCAACGTTTTTAACTAAACAAGTTTTATCTGTGTTTGAGTCAAAACTGCTTATATTATTTACCTTTAATACAGAAAAGTGTTGCTAAAATAAAAGTTATTAATTGTCCAGACCACTGACTCACTCCAGGGACTTTTCACCAGAAAACCTGGTCAGTTCTAAATTTTAACCTGGATGAAATGTGTCACACAGTGTAGAGCCAGTGTGGTCACTTGTAAGTCCTGACCTGCTTGGTGTTCCATCTTTAGGAGGCTAATGAGGATTTGTCAGTCTGACAGCTAATTGGTTTAAGATACTGGTGTAATCTCACAAATGCAAAGTCCTGGGAAGGTGGTGTGTCTGTTCACCTACTGAAACTCCTTTCAATCCTTTCATACTGAGGTCAAATGTTGCATGCAAGATCCATTATTTCTGCAGTTTACTGCTGACTGCCATTATGTACCCAGACAGGGAGAATTAGATTCATTTTAGAGCCAACATTCACTGCACTTATGTGCTTTTAGGACAGAGTGAAGCCAGAGTGGGGTTGGTAACAGGGTGTCACACATCATAGCTATTCCTGATATAAATCGCAGCAATAATTATTTGGCCTGGCAGCTGTCTCTGGAGGCGGTGGGTGTGGCACGGTGAGGACAGAGCCGCCGCTCCCACTGCTCGGTGGGACACTCTGGGAACATGTACATTTTTAGATACTCCCTAGAATTAAAAAAGACAACATCTTTTACGGCCTTTAAGTCCTAATGTTTTGACTTGGGTGTTTTCTGTCCTCTTACCTGATATTCACTGAAGTCCACGTGAAATTTTTCCTGCATGTGCATGAGTTCTTCTTCAAGACGCATCTGGACGTGGCCCTGTTTTTCCGCTTCTCTGCGTAATTTGTCCAACTCTGTGGAGTACAGCATCTTCTCCCTCTGCAGCTCAGCCAGCATGGCCTGGTCCGCTTTGATGGACTGCTCCATCTCCTCCACCTTCTGCTGGTACATCTCAAGGGTCTGAATCCATCCCTCGGACACACCCTGGGCGTACTGTTGCACCTCCTCCGTGGAGGCCACCGCGGGCCCTCGGTAAGTTTGGGTGAGGATGGGCACCACCCGGGGCTCCACATGCCGCCGGAGCTGATTCTTCTCCTGCCTGTGCACATCCTCCAAGCTCTGGTACTCGGTCTCCAGCTGGAGCAGGCGCTGCTGGAGCTCTCCGTTGGTCTTGAGAGCGCAGTGGAGCTCACTCTCGCAGTCCTTGAGCTCTCCACTGATGTCCCTGCACACCTCGCTCTGCTCGCTGCACAGAGACCGGACCATCTGCAGCTCCCTCCACAGCCTCTCCCGCTCCATCTCCGCCTGGGACTTCTCCAGGGACAGCTGGCCCACCATCCTCCTCAGCTCCCGCATTTCAGCCTTGTAGCTGGGCTCCAACTCCGTCGTCTTCGTCTGCCGGAGTTTGTTTATTTCTGCGATCAGATGCGTGTTTTCCTGCTCCAGTTGCTTGGTCCTGGACAGATACTGGCCGAGTCTGCTGTTCAGTTCCTGCAGCTGCTGTTTTTCGCTCTCAAAAGTTCTCTTGAAAGGCAACATCGTGGCATCTAACGATTAAAAACTAATGTGTCCGGTCCGTATTGGGCTTATTAATAGCAGACTGAAGGGTCTGTGTCTGTGGGGCCAAACTGCGATGTCATTTGCGATCAGCGGCCTTTGACAAGTGCAGGAGGAGGCGGAGGGCGTGTCCGGCTCACAGGAGCGTCCCGGGGCGACCCTGGCAGATGTTGTGCTGCATTTAAGGGCTGTCTGAAATATCAAAACAGATCAAGGAAAGATAAGAGCAAACGCACGCAGCAGTGACTGTGAGCTCAATTTTAGGGCCAGGTGCAGTGAAGTAACTCTCCAATCAAGTTGGCCCCTTTGATGCTTATTAAACTGGTTGTCTTCTGTAAAAGTTAGGCTATTTAGTGTAACTATATTGTATGTCCATATTCATCTTTTATGTCGGACGTTTTGCTTTAATTACTTGTGTCATTTTGCTAGTAATTTTAATCTTACTCTTCAAACATCTCAGATTTTCTTTATAGATCTTAACTTTTGTCAAAAACAGGTTTTTTTTTACATTATGATTTATATCTGGTTATAAAAAAAATCCACACACTATTCCCCCCAAGAATATTTAATAAATAAGAATAAAATGTACATAGAAAATACAAGAGTAAATAGTAAAAACGCAGTTCAGTCTGCTCATCAGGATTTTAAAATTGTGACCACAGACTGTGTATAAAAGTGGACATTGGTTCTGGTGCTGTAAAGTAAGACCAATGCTGGAGAGCCTTAAACCGGCACCCTGTCAGGGTGTCCATTTGTACGGATAAGAAATCCATTGGAATGAAATTCTATGGGAAAAACTCCTAAATTTTTAATGATTAATTACCTCGGTAATCATATTTAAAATGAGTGTATGATATCAATGTAGTTAGCTTCAAGTTTGGATCAATACAACATGGTGTTTAATCTTTAAAATTTACTCTCATTCAGAGGAAAATGGAAGAGCTGGAGGAGGGCGTGGCTGCCCTGTGATTGACAGGCTGTCCCACAAATGGTGACCTGGCAGATAATCAGGATAGAGAGCAGGTGAGAGCCATCCTCCCTCCTCCTCAGCTCCACTTTCCCCTCCAGATCTGCTTTCCTCTAGTGACAAACACATCAAGATGGCGATGGACAAATTAAAAACTCAGGGCTTCCAAACAGCAGCTCACAAACCCAGGAGAGACCTCACTGAGGCTTTCCCATTCGACTGTGTCGAGATGTTTGAGACCTGAAAGGTGTTTTCACATTTACTGCAGGTGCGTGAATGCATCACCGCCACACCGGTTTCCCATATTGATTTGTCTCCACTATGTGGACAAAGAGTGAAGGAGCAGGATCTGAAAACAGCCGTGTTGTTTTTCAGAGTCCTGAACCCTCACCTGGAAACCGAGTGGAGTGACAGCGACATGTGTGAGGACGAAGCTGTGCTGATTACTGGTAAAGAAACAATCAACCAACAACCATCAGTACAACTCTGTGATTGCTCATCTTAGGCCTCTTGGTCTTCCTCAGGGTTTGGACCTTTCCGACAGTTCCTGGTGAACCCGAGCTGGAGATTAGCTCAGGTAAATGTTCAAAACAACAAGTTCTAATTGAATGATGATAAAACGCTGATAGATTGAAGCATTTATGTTCATGTGTGAAAACAAGCCCTGAATAAGGAATAGATTTAATTTAATCTTTCTCTCCATAATAAAAGTCCATTGTAACTGAAGTCAAATGTCTGAATGTTTGTATTGTTGTAGAGGCTGAAGTTGGTCGGACTGGGACGGCGGATTGATGTTCATGTAAAGGAGCTGCCAGTGACTTACGTTAAAACTCAGCAAATCATTGCTGACATTTGGCAAACTTTCAATCCAAAGGTAAAATCTAGTCTTTGACTCAAGCTCGGGGCTGCAGCCATTTTATTTTTACGTATCAAGCTGTCAGAATATTCTATCATTTAGTTTCAACGTTCAATTTGAATAATTTCTTGGTTTCCCCACATACAGACTCCTGTGATGTTTCAAACACTAAATAAACTTGTGACTATAATTTTAAGTCAATTTGAATGTATTTTGCACATAAACGCCGCAATCAAACCATAAGTGGCCTCAGCCAGTTTACTTCAAAAGTTTACCAAATGTTTTAAAAGCCCCTAAATTGTTCCAAAAACTACAGATGACGTAGTAATGTAATGTCTCATGTGAACCCTTTGTGTTTGTGTGCCCCAGTTTGCGGTACATCTGGGAATATCCAGGGGCTCCAGTGTTGTTATCTTGGAGCAAACAGCGACAAACTGTGGATACAGAGACAGAGATGTGTGCGGTTTCTGTCCTGAAACTCAGCGCTGTGTGGAGGGAGGACCGGAGAAACTCTGCTCAGTGATTCACATGAGGGCTGTTTCCAAAACGTTCAGAGAAGCAGGGATGGATGTCCTTTGTTCAAGAGACGCTGGCAGGTGGGCAAGAGGTCCTGTTGCGTGTAGTCAGACACACAAGTTTGTCACACGACCAGATCATGCTTTCTGTCTTTTTTCAGGTTCCTGTGTGACTTTGCATATTACTGCTCACTGTATCATGGGCAGGGGAGGGCAGCCCTCATCCACATTCCCACATCTGGTAGCCTGGCCTCCATCGACAGACTGGTACCACTGCTGCAGAGCCTCATTCAGACCATGCTCAACCAGCTGTGTGTCCCTTCAGAAACAGCACGAAGAGACGATGACAACTGATTCCTCAGCAGCCACACCCAGGTAGATCTCCTCTGACATCACACAGATGGGAAACCATGTCCTCAAAGGGAATGAAGTAGAACGAGCAGACAAAGTTCTCATTCATTTGTTTATTCAAAATTTCTGAAGAAAAAGAAAATACAAGAAATTCTCAGATACACATTTGGAAGATGGCATGTCAAAAAATACACCATCTAAGCTATAGGCGTGAAAAAATGTTGAGGCCTTAGATACAGAGTTTGAAAAAAGACAGTCTCGTGAAGGTTTTTGATTATTTCTCTCTCCAATCAGGTAATGAACACACAGATATTGTGAAAGTATTATAAGATAGTACTAGAGACCAAGGCCCCCTCAGAAGGAATAGGAATGCAAATAATAAAAATAGAGGCATGACTATGATAAACCTCAAACTTATTATTGCAGTTTGAATGCACTGACACATCCTCCATAAACCTGAGGTTTGCATGAAGAACATTGATGAAATCAAATGATAAATGACTATGTTGAATGTTTTCTAGATATTTACTGTATTTCTGCTGGAAATCCGGTAATGAAAACAAAAAAAGTAACTAGTGTGAAGTCGTAAACTCAGGCCTATCATATTTTTATTCTAATCATGTTGTTTACTCTTCACCATGCCTACCCGTAATCTATGCAACATCCCTGTCCTACATTAGCTTTGTGAACTAATTATAACCAGTAATTCAACAGCAATTCACCTCACAACAGGCCAATGTAATGTCTACCACCAGAATTAAAAAGCTGAAATATATAAGAAATATTATGATAACATGCATCCAAACTGGAAAAAACATAAATCCACAGATATGTTAAGTAACTACATAAGATGTTTGCTTGTCAGTCATGATTTCTGTACCAATGTAGTAAAATCAGCAGCAGTCGCACTGTTTTTCAACAAAAAGATTGTACACCCTAGGATTGTTATTCTCTTCTATCATGCACAGATAAAATCTTTAATAAGGCCCTAGATTGACTATCCAGGTTTCACATAAGTTGTTACCCAAGGGCCTGATCATAGTACCCCCCCCTTTTTTTTTTTAAATTGCTTCTGGGTTTTAATTTCAACACAGATTTCAAATGGTTTTGCCCCTCTCTCTCAAAAGCCTTTGCATTGAGTTCATGCAACATTAGCGACTTTTAGTAAAAAGGAGAACTGAGGTTTTAAGGTGAGCGAAGGTTTGAGATATAAAAGCTCCCTTCCAACATTACACTCAACACTTGTGATGACAGTCTAAGATTCACTGAGGCGACAGTTTTTGAACCAGCAGCATAATTGTGAGTAGCAGTACAACAGGCCAGAAAACGTGTAGGCTTTACTTCCAAATGGTTCAAAAAGCATGAAAGTGATCACTAAGAGATTCACCCTGATGACTATGAGAGCTAGAACGCCATAGCATTTAGCAGGTGCACTTGGACTGGAGTGCCTATATACCCATAAATATGGATTGAGAAGTGAAAAGAATAACATTTCTGCTGCAGCTTTGACTAAACAATGACTGCCAAACAGGTGAAATTGTTCATTTAAGCTTCAAGATAGAAACCTGTAGGAGGTGGAGTTGCTGTAAAAGGTTTTGTGTAGAAAGTACAGAAATGTCTTTGTTTACATTCACAGCACAGATTCATATTAATAACTATGTCGTTTTTTTTTTTTCTTTTAATAGTGCGATCTGCTTGTTTAGGAATAAACATAATGAAGTTGTAGAGTTGTGCTGTAATCTTGCATCATTACAGTCTCCAGGTGAACAGCAAATATGAGTTTTTTGAGAGGTCAATAAAAGATTTCCCTTTTTAAATATTCCTCATGTTATTTGTTTAGACTTTTATATAAATTAAGGTTTCTGTTGAGGATTCGAGGTTGTGACAATACGTTAGGAGTCGGTGGAGATGGAATAATGTGCTCTGGCCTCTTTTCTTATCGCACACTGTAAGCTCCCCTGTTGAATGGATGTGTCTGCTGATATTACTGAGTAGCATTTTAATGCATACCCAAACACAATTTAATTTATTGGAGGCCATAGTTCAGTCCTTTCCTTTGTATGCTCAGAGTTAAAAATGGATTTTACATAAATTTCACTGGACCAGAAACTGGTGGACTGAGCTTAGAGCATTTAATTCCCCTGTTTTAGTTGGCTTTGTGAGGTCTACCTAGATCCCTGTGGGTTTTATCCGGGTGATGAGGTTTCAATATAGGCTAATGAGAAATAGTGAGATGTATTTGTTTTCCATATGTTTACATGTATTTAAAAAGAGTGAGGTAGATATATACTTGAAGGAAAAAAAAGTTTTTTTGTTTTTTTTTTAAGTCCCCCAGTCATGACAACAAAGAAAATACATACAAAAGAAAAATCCAACTTTATACTGAATCATGGGCATTTATACAGTGATTGAAACTGATAACAGAAAAGGAAAATAAAAAAATTAATAAATAACACTCCTACAGAAGAAGAAGGGAAAAAAGAAAAAACTTCAAAGAGGGGAAAAAAAAAAAAAAAATCACCAGGCAATATTTCTACACGATGAAGAGAAATCCTTCAAAACACTTTCACTATCCAGCCTCCATTTTAAGACCTTTTCCATTCATGACATTGAAATGTGTTCCCTTCCCTGGACTTTAACCCATCCTTTATTTGGTTTTTAGAAGCTGTGATTATGAAGACAAACAGTAAGACGTATTCTCACTTTGAAGACGTAACGTTAACAGAAGTGACGTAGTATTGCATTGTTGAAATAATAATTTAAAAAAAGGGGGGGGGGGGGTAATTTTGAATGGTTGAAAGATGGTTGGTATAATTAAGGCAAACAAGACACAATCCAATTAGCCCTATTGATCTGAAAAGAGGCAGGATATGGATGGGTTAAAATACCAGATGTTGTATAAAGTAAATACCTTGTATACTGGATCTAATCCTGAATTCAAAAGGAGGCACAGGGGGGAAAGGTACAATTTGTTGTAGAGGTGAGTGAGGGGCCAAGGGAAGTGAAGAGGGCATTTTTAGACAAAGACACAACGGTGGAGGAGAGAAGGTGGGAGTGGGAGGGAGTTACAAAGTGAGACAAGTAGAGGACGATCATGACAATGTGTGGAGAAAGCAAAACCTTTACTTTGACCTGAGATTGAGTCGCACCTAGAGGGCAACGCTAGGCGCAGTGCGAGACAACAAGTACAAAAAAGGGTGCAGAAAGTACACGCTCACACATCGAGCTAAGGTGTCCATTCCAAATAATAATATTAATAATAATAATAATAATGATAATGATAACAACAATAATAATATAGACATCCAAAAAACAAAAAATACAGAAGAAACATTTCATAATAATTAAAGGCAATGAACAAAATGTAGTGTTACAGAAAAACCTTTTGGGGTAACAGAACAAAATGTTGTTAGAACTTAATCATTTTAATTTTTGTAGCTTTATTTTTATTTTGTTTTTGTTTGTTTTTTTTAAACAGAGTTTGAAGATATAAGAAATGGACTGTAGTGGAGACCATAAAATACCAAACCTGAAGGATTCCTTTATATATAACATCCAAAAGAGAAAAAGAATAAAATAGCAGCTTTGTTCTGTACAGACGTAGAGGCAAACATTTTGAACCGTAAAAAGGTTTAAAAAAGTGACAAAATCAATGATGTGTATAAAAACGATCCTGCAGTCTAAAATACAACTGTAAGACCTTTATATGTGTTTGAAATGTAAAGAAACTAATGACTATTCTAAAAGAGACCTGCTGTGACTTTAAAGTTGTCTCTAGGCTACTAAAATCTTTACCGATCCAACGCTTTCTCATTTTCTGTCTCAGGTCTTAGACTCTGTTTGTTGTGGTGTTTTTGGTGCCATTCAATGCAAATAGCAGTTATCACCTCCCACATGAAATGCACACTTAAAAAACAAACCAAAAAAAAAGTCAGATAAGGTTTGAATATGTGAAAGTGGAGGCAGAGTCGTATCCCTTGATTTGTGAAGTTCAGTGTTTTGCAGTATGGGAACTCGGATCTCTTGATGTTTTGTTTCATTAAAGCAAAGACAGACGGAGGCTGTGGTTCAGAGTTGGCTGACTAGAGTCACATGTGCACGTCTCTCAGATGTCCAAGAAATGAAAGCAGTGAAGTGATAAAGTTATTCTTAGATTTGAAGGGACTTGGGTGGCTCAACAGAAAATTTTGGTTAGGCCATCATCATTAACAGCATGCAGGCTTTTTGTAATGGAATTATAAGATAATGTAAACTGCAGATAATTAATATTTTCGTGATCAATCTACTAATTATTTTGGAATTTGTAGGCAAGGTTGTCCAAAGTGATATAATTTTTTATTTTATTTTTTTTTGCCTGAACAAGAAGGTAAGTTTATTAGGACATAGGACAAAAAAAACAAAAAAAACAAACAACAACAAAAACCCTGATCCTCATGTTTGCAGAGCTGGAACCAATATGGGCATTTTCTTAAAAAAAAACATAACTTATAGCTCCTGTTCCCATTTTGATTGTGTTGTAACACCGGTGGTTAATTAATGCTTATTATAAATAATTCAAGAATTCATAATGATATTGTGTCCCTTCATTGGTAAAACTTGTGTTTATATCAGATGCCTTTTGCTTAAATTTCAAATACAGTAAATCATATAGGGTTCATTGATTTTTCTCCTGCTGTCTCTGATGGCAGTTCACTTGTATCAGGTTGTTAGATTTATTTTTCAGCCCTGGTGCAGATGCTGCACAGTCCGAGAAATACACGTGACTGCAGGTGTGAATGCAGCACATGGTAACAGACTGTATTCTGACACAAACCCACTCACTCACGCTCACACACACACACACACACACACACACACACACACACACACAGAGGTGCTGGGGCAGATCCTGCATGAAATGTGAACACCACCACGCCAAACAGTTTTGGTATTATTTCCCAGAGAAACATATCTCAACTCTGAATCACAGCCTTACACAAGAAGACCTGTATGAAATTGCAGGAAAAAGCTTGATTTGGCAACAATTTGGTAGATACACAAATAGCCCCCCCCCTTCCATTTTGACCCTTTCCTGACAAGGTCTACACCCACACAAATATCAACAGGTAAATGAAACAATTGTCTTAGTCCAAACTTTCCAATTGAGGCATCCTCAAGTGGCATGAGCAATCTGCTCATGGAAACAAAGTCATTTTGATGGAAAGTCATTTTAGAAATTGAGTTTACCATATTACAGAGAGAGAATCGTGTGTTTGTAAATACACACTTGGATATCCACAACATTCTCTCTAAAATCATCAGGGGAAGAAAGTGCTCCTCTATTGGATTTGCTGGCAGATATGCTAAAAAAACGATTTTCTTTATGTTCTTGTCTGACTCAGGATACGTGCCTGTATCGTTTTCATTCTGAAGGACTCAGGTAACTGAAGTACAGGCTGCACAGGAAGGGGTTCCCCAGTGTCGAGTCTGAGAGACCAAACTTCGGATGCTTTAGCAGGTTTCTGAGTTATTTGTCAGTTTTTTACAGTTTATGTTTGATCTTAAAGGAGTGGAGAGACCATCTACTGGCACAGTCACTCCTTACCTCACCCATCCCTCCTCAAGAGATGGGAAAGAGGTTTGTGTTTACCCTGTGTAAGAGGAGGAGGGGTCGGACTGATATCAGCAGGCTGACGACTGGGGCAGTGGTAACGCCCGTTCATTCTTTCTGCCCCCATTCATGTGTGCATAGGGTTGCATCTCGTCAAAGTTGGGCCGCAGCACCACCACGGGCCCGTTGGCTGAAACATATCCTGAGTGCTTATCCAAGGCCTGGCCTGGAGACGCCAAGGCTGAGGCAACCGTGCCTGGAGAGGAGTGAGACATGGGTCCCAGCAATGGAGTACTCGGGCCCTGCATGGGGGATAACTGCTGGGTAGAAGGAGGTGGTGTGCTTCCCGCACACCCTGACGAGGGGGCGGCGGTCACCGAGGGCTGCCTGGTAGATGCAGGGTCCAGTGGAATGTTCTCCATGTTTTCTACCTCCATGTCCAACTCCTCGGTGTCAGGCGGCTTGTTCTCCTCGCTGTAGAAGAAGCTCATTTCGCTGAAGGGAGGATCCAGTTCATCTTTGATGCTGCTGATGATCTCCAGAAAGGCTGGACGCATCTTGGGGTTATACTGCCAGCACATCCTCATCAGCTCAAACCTGTAAGTGACATAAAAAAGGATTGAAGGGTTTGTGATGTTACATGTTTATTTAGGATTTTTCAAGTCTAACTCAATAATTATACATCATACCATGACAAAGATCACACCTTTTAGAAAATACCAGCTTAATTTAACTTGCACTGCTGAAGCCTCATTCTGAAGCATTAACATTGTGAGAACTATGGATTCCTTTCCCCTATCTTGCAGTGTAACTTAGCCAAGAGGTTGTTCATCTACAGCCACGGTGGACAGGTGGAGTACTGACAGCAACCACACCTTGCACTTTTGACCACAGTAGTAATTTACAAGACAAGTCTCAACCGTTCATAATGGGAGGACTTCCTACCACTCACCAGCAGGTGGCAGAAGACACTAATGTTTTAACCCAGGTCAGTACTGTATGGTACTAAAACTCAATTTACAGTATTGATCCTTAAAAAGAAACCAGTTACACAGTACATTACTACACCACAGCACTGTAAAGTTCAGTTTTTACCTATAGTTATTAATACTGTCCAATAAAATGTCATATTAACTGCACAGTGGCCGAAATATAAATACAAACAGATGTTGGCTAAATCTTGCTGCCAGAATACTTAAACTCTCAAAGATATAAAAACTTCTTAGAGCAGATAAATTGAGACATCTGCAATGTGGATATGATTCATTTATTACTACATGACTACACATACAGTAAGATCAGTAATGTAGCATGTACTCAGCAGCACAGTAAATCATACTTAAGGTTACTTTGCCAGGCCAGCAGCCGAGCTTTGGGAATGTCAAAACAACATCATAAAAGGGAGAATTATTACAGTTTTGTGTGGTGCTATGCCACACACCACAACTTCAATTATACACAAACAAGCTAAGAATACTCTGAGCCCTGCTGACATAAACACCTCAGTTGTCCGTCCTTCACTTTTGGTGTTCCCTCTCTTGTTTTCTCACCCTCCCAGCGGTCTCTTTGCAGTGTACAACAGCCTCTGCAGCTGGATGCCAGCTACTCTCCACGCAGAGGAATTATGTGCAAGCACGTGCCTTGCTTCACACTCTCAAACAGCAGGGGGTCGGCTTTGGCTTGTTTTTCAGCAGTGCCGCAAGTGTCTTAAATATGACGATCAGATGTCCAAACCCAGCAGCAGAGACATCCCATGAAACAACGAGTAATGCTTGGAGCCAGGCCGACGCTCCAGAGTAACCTGTCTGCAGAGCCCTGCCTGCTGAAAACACTTCCCCCGCCATCTGTTGCTTTGCATGAGGCTTGTTGATGCAAATTTAGAAAACAAACACAGCAGTAAATCCTGACTTCTTGTCAGCATCCTGCCAATCATGGCACACAGACACGCTATTGCCGTTAAACTAATTCAGTCATATTTGACCTGTTGTCAGTGACGTTTGCAATGTGTAACAGGTCAAAGTGCAACATGAGGTGACTGTGCTGTTGGTGTACAGATATCTCCTCAAAGTCAAACCCCAACCTCTGTTGCTGGAGTAAAATCCCTTCTCCAACACATCAATACATTGTGAGCATTATAAGCGGATATCAAGTTATGTTTGTTTTAAAATTGTGCATCAAGATGAGGTTTGGAGACGCTAAGGCCTTTTGAAAACAATTTCCACGTACACATTCAAAATGGACAAAAAGTCCTTGAAACAGTCAAATAAAATCAAAAGCAGACTAGCTTTAAGGCCAACAGAGGAGTATCTGATCATCAATGGTGGATGTTAATAAACCTAAACTGGAATGCACTTTTGTCCGAGGGGAACTGTAGAGAGAAACATGGGAAATCCAATCAGTGACCCAGAGCTACCTGATCATGGGAAACACAGTACAAGGAGGAGACATTCAAAGCTCTCAAAATGTGACTCATCCCTCTGTATTATTCAGCCCTCTTCCTCTTCTTCTGTCTTTCTATTCAGTCTTTGTTTCGGACTTCTGGCTTCACTTCAGTTCAGCAATTTTCTGGAAATCTCCATTAAGTTACTACACCAGAGGCTACAAGCATCAGAAGCAGCCTGACTTCCCCATGTAGCTCAGATACCTGGAGGCTACCCCACCACCTCTGTAACATAATCCACACACTCCTGCAATCAGGACAAAAGAGGCAGGCTGCCATAGAAACCAGAGGTTTGTGTCTGCACAACATTTGGCCCTCTTTTTTTTTCCTGCTCACATTCGCTTTCTAAGGTGAGGTCAGCCATGAAGAGCGGGAGGGGAGGGAGCAGAATACCTTCTTATTGAGGTCAGAGAGGGAGAGGAGATATGCATATATGCAGCGCTTCACGCCGACAAGCAGGTAGTGCTGTGCTTTCTCTTCTCCAACAGCCAGGGTGATTCAGTAATGAATTATAAATACATTAATGAATTCATTCCGCTGCTCTCACTCTCTTTGCTGACAGACAAACACCATCTTCCTGCTCATGCCTGCACGCAGCAACAGCAAAGAGGACATCTCTCCAACACGTGTCCGGGCATCCTTCTTTGGGCTGAGGCTGACAAGTGAGGTGACTTCTCGCTGCCAGCTGAGCACTGAAGTCATGTTGTCAACGGACCACATTTAACCTGTGATGTTAATGTCAGGTCCCATCTTGGCTCTACCTTAGCACACACATCACACGATCCCACACACTTAGCACCACAAATTAAAAATAAACACAGGGCAAAATATTAATAGGGCTGTGCAAGGTGATGGCACTTGAGGATAAAACAATATGTTGCAACCTGAACCTGAAGGGGCTGAAATTGGCAGTATGCACAGTTATGGATCACAGACACAAAGAGACTCACAGCATGTCAGGGCAGTTGTCAGGTTTGTCCAAGAGTCCTCCCTCCATGACGAAGCGCAGCACTTGTTCGTTGGACATGCCCTGGTAAGGCTGCTCTGCTAAGGTGGCAATTTCCCACAGCACAACGCCAAATGACCTGGGATGAAAATTGTATAAAATATATGAACATTTTTGGCTTTTATCCAATGGTACTGCAACACAAGCTTTTTTTCCATTCCTTCTAAATAAATATTTCGACTTAAAAAAGGAGCCAACTAGTGTGTTTGACTTTTCCTCTCCTAGAACCAAGTACAAAGTCCTGTTAGCGTTCGTAGGATCAAACTCGCTAAAGAATCCCACTGACAGTCATTTATGGACTTTATTAATGACGTCTTTGTCCGTGGATCGTCATTAGGTACACTTGAATATTATTAACTCCATAAATTTCACCTCATTGACCTTTCAGGCAGCCAGTGGTTTCTTTGAGCTTCACTTTCTTGCATAAGATAATATTTGTTTATTGTAGTGAATTCTACTTTGGTAATGTTGTTGCACCCAAAGTTGGTAATGCAACTTTGGGTGCAGACTGAATCTGTAATCTTTATGTTATTTGTAGGCAATGAGCAAAAATAAACAACAAACAAACAAGCAGAATAAATTTGATGATGCAAGGAACTGTGCCAAATGACAATACGTATTGTCAGAAAAAACTCTCACCTCACACTACAGTTTGCTACAGGCCGGCAGGTCAGGTAATATTATTTTAATGTTGTGTTTAGAGCTTATTTTGTTGTCCCCAGGCAACCTAAAAATCCATAACTATCGCTTACACACCAAATTGACCTTATGTAAATGGTAGTGTGAGTTTTTTTGTAAAAACTTACTGAGTGCACCGTAAAGCCTGCTTTAATCTTTCCTCATCCAGAGTAAAAGTAGGCTGCTAACTGAAATATCATATTCAGACCAAGTGTAACCTGTCAACATTTACTGAGTTGGAAATGTTGGAGGACGGTATAAAGGAAAACCTTCCCTCAGCCGCATTTAAAACCTAAAAACCTGATGATTTAGAAATAAATATAAAGAAGAATCAAAGCTGGGTATCAGCGTTCAACTCAATGGATCACAATATAATTGCTAAGTAATAATTTTTTTTGATTCATTGAATTAATTAATCAGTCAAGTAAATGTCTTCAGTTTCACCTGGCAACTGGATAACTCCGACTATGAAAAACAGTCATATTTTCACCAGTGGCACAAGTTCTGAGTGCAAACTCAACAGTCGTTAAAACAGCCTTATTACAACACTGCGTAAAACCTACACTGACAGACGAAGCCTCAGCCAGACAGCTTTTCTCAATCAACAAAATAAAAGGCACCTACTCATCGGGTCCTAAGGAGCCCAGAAAAGGTTCGTCTTACAATAAGCTTCATCCGCTCAACTTCAAAGAGAAAGATAATAGTAAACGAATGTGGAGGTGGGTTTTGTGCTGGCACTGCAACCTCTCATTTAAGAACATCTGGAGCAGTTTAAGCTCATTCTTAGGGACTGGCCCATGGGACACTTTGAATTGGGAAACAAAAACTTGCAAGGGAGCTAGTAAACAGTTGTATTTCTTGAGAACAATATAATTCCTGAGATTTCACCAAAAGCTGGAATAAAAAACAGAGTGGTCTTGTTCTATACTGCTCTGTCACAGAGAGAGGAATTTCCGTAGAAGCAGCTGGAAGCCAAAAGATTTTTGCTAGTTTTCTCCTGACAGGAAATGCATGTTTAAACTATTAAAATGGCTGCGAAGTATTCTATACGTTTTTTACTCCACAGCATGAACTGTTTTAAAATCTCCACATGCTCAGAGACACATAACATTTCTGGAATATTTTGCAAGCTCCCAGGATTAAGGCAGGTCTATACATGTATAATACAGGCTTTGTATGTGTGTTTGTGTGCATGAGTGTAAGAAAGTGATGTTGTCCTACCAGACATCAGACATTGTAGTGAACACGCCATCTTTCAGCGACTCTGGAGACATCCAGCGGACAGGCAGCAAGCCCTTCCCTCCCTTTCGGTAGTAATCTGTCTCATAAATATCTCTGGTCATGCCAAAATCTGAAGGAAAAAAAAAAAGAAAACAGAGGTTGGGGAAGCCACTGAATATCACTCATTCTGTGTGGGAGAGGAAGCTCCTGAGAGCTCATCCATTCCCCTAACCTCCCCCTGCCCTCCCTCCCTCTGTCCATCTCCATTAAGACTCTACTGCTTCAGGCACTCACTGAAATCCAAACACTTATTTTTGAGGCCAGTAGATTGAATCCAGCATTGAGCAACCGAGGGAGGCTGAAGGCATCATATTAACTTGACTTACCTCCAATCTTCACAGTGAAGTCTTCTGCTACCATGCAGTTCCTGGCAGCCAGATCTCTGTGGACAAATTTGTTGGCATTTAGGTACGCCATGCCGTCAGCAATTTCCCCTGCCATCTGGATCATCTTCTTGAGCGGGGGTAGGACCTGGCTGGTGACATTCTGTGGTAAAGCCAGAGGAGCCGGGGTGAGAGGGTAAAGAGCACAATAAAGTACTGTGTCCGTTTCACATTTCTCTGGTTTCGGCAGATCAGCACTCAAAATTATGGGATGAATGCTTGTATAGAAATGTGCAAAAGAGCGTAGAAGAAAGACTCGGGCAGAAAGGAGGGACAGGATGTGTCACTGTAATCACATAAGACCATCACCTTTTCCTCTAAGAGACTGTATCAGTTATAAAGCTGTGTGTGCGCGCATGTGTGTGCACATGCTTGTGAAAAAAATCTACTTACTTCTTTGCGCAGCGAGCGCAGGTGGCTCTTGAGATCACCTCGTGTCATCAGCTCCATAATCACCAGGGTCGGCTGACCCTGCGAGACCACACCCAGCAGCCGCACCTGCACCAATCACAGTACAGCACACGTCAGATGTGATGAACCTGAATTTCCACATTGTACGCACAATACATATGACCTTCGAGAAAACCTGTTTAAAGAGCAGGGTTCCTTACAACAAATTACTACAATTATTAGTACATGGGACACAGTATATGTTACTGTATATAGGCTACTGTTTAAAATGAGCAGCAAATGAGAAAGAGTCTACATTCCCAAAGCGGCACTCTGGGCGATGAGAAAAAAATTATTGAAGTGGTTCCATTAGATCTTTTAAAATTGAATACTGAAATGCATTTTAAAAATCCACTCCTTTTTAAATTATTCAAATTGAATTTAATAATTGAGTGTTTAGTTTTTTGGCAACCAGACTTGATTATAAAATAGAGGTTGTAATAGCAGCTTTCCAAAGGGAAAATCTTGAACACATCCATTTAACTTAGTTAATGAGGCTGTGATCATGCTGATGAGAGAAATGCACTCCATCTCCAGGAGGCTGCACTCTGCCTCAGGCTATAAAGACAACCACAGAGCACTCAGCACTCGTGACCTGCTGACCTCCTGGTCTCCTTCTCACGTTTGCACAAATTATTAAAAAACTATGCTAGTTAAAAGCACCATCTTAAAACGTGGTGTTGGGTTATTTTATGCCATACTGTGGTGAATAATGTGTATTTATTTCAGGCTTTTCCCTGTGTGATGGCTGATGATGACCATTTTAGGATGTGTCCCTCGTACCACATGGTGACAGTTGAATTCCTTCATGACAGAGGCTTCGTTTAAAAACTCAATGCGCTCCCTCATGCTGGCGGACTCGTTGACCGTCTTGATAGCCACTCGTGTCTCAGGTTCGTCTTTGACCACCCCCTTGGCAATGCCTTCGTACACCATGCCGAAGGAGCCCTGGCCCAGCTCCCTGTAAATAGTAATCTTCTCCCTTGCCACCTCCCACTCATCCGGGACATACACTGACACAAAACAGTGGATGGCGGGTCAACATTGAGTAGCCACACAGAAATATAATAGCGAAAATTAAAGAAGATATTTGATTTTCTTACTTTCAGCAGCACTGACATACTCTGGGTTGACAGATGCATAAAGGACTCCATTTCCCAATCTGTCGCTATTCCTGTGAACACAAACACAGCTCAGTTAATCAGCAGGCAACTCTGACTGTAAAAATTATGTCATATTCTATATGAAGTGTGTTCTTTACCACAGAGGAATGTTTATGAAAACAATACATATTAAGTCTAATTAAAATTGCACCAGTTGTTAAGTTTCATGAGCAGAGCAAGGTAGAACAGCATAATTAGGCAACATCGTCTGACAATGCGGTAATCTGGTTCACGAAGAGACTTGCCTCTTTTTGTTGACAAAGAAGAGAATCGTGGTGAGGCTGGCAATGAAAACTGTCACTAAAACAGGAATTATGATGACCAAATAAAACGCGACATCATTGTCTCCTGTCGGACAGAACAGAGAAATGAAAGGGATTAGCATTGACAAACAGCGGCATGTCTTATTTACTGTAAATTATTCAAGGAAAAAAAATTATTTGAAGACACATTATTTAATGAACGAGAAACGTTGCATTACGTATAGGTGGAGGCACATAGAAGAAGATGCTTTCCGTCCAGGAGCCGTTGCCTGCTAGTGAAGTGGCGCGCACCCGGGCTGAGTAGTTTCCTGAACCCAGGTTGGTCAGCCGAGCTCCTTTATACTCACGGTATTGCTGCCGTGACACACACTCTGGTTTCTCAGGCTGAAATAAATAAACACATAGTGGTTACTGTTTAAAGGACAGTTAACACACAAGTCAAGTAAAGGGTAAAAAACTAAGTTGCTGGCCACATGTAAAGGATATTTCTGTTCTGAGACCCCCTCTGCTTGAAAATACGTTTAGCTTATTATCATTTCATGAGGATGTTTTATTGTGCAGAATAATTCATGTGTAAAGTTTAAGACATGTTCATTTGAATGAGATTTTGTGAAATCACAACTAGCTTGCAGCTTATTCTGGTCCAATGTGCAACTTGATATAAGTGATGTGCAGCTTTGAGTCCTCCAGTGAACATTCACTGAGAATTATCTTTTATAATAAAACACATTTTTTTTCCTCACATTCATAATTTATCAATAAGGGACAAAAAAAATGATTATCACCAAGTAGTATGCTTGCTGTATGTATATTCTTTATAGGTAAGCCTATTCCTCACACATCTTAAAAAACACCTGAGGGGACTGAGGCGACTTACGTTACACCCAGCCTGACTCACCTCATTTCCGAGACGGAACTTGATCTCATACATCAGGATGAGTCCATTGGGCATGACGGGCTCTGGCCAGTGCAGCACCACACAACCCTCTTTGTCACTCTTCTCATAGTTCACCTTTCCAGGAATGTCATCTGCTTTGTCTGGGAAACACAGATGCATAATAATTTAAAACAAGGAATTGTTTGTATTTTATTTTCACTGAAGGAGTTACAGCACGGGCAGCACAGTAACATAGTGGTTAGCGCTGTTTGCCTCACAACAAAAAGGTCGCAGGTTCAGTTCCCAGGCCTGGGGCCTTTCTGTGCGGAGTCTGCATGTTCTCCCCGTGCCTGCGTGGGTTTCCTCCCACCGTTCAAAGATATCATGTGTGGGTTAGTTGGTGACTCTAAATTGTCTGTAGGTCTGAGTGTGAGTATGAGTCGTTGTTGTCTCTGTCTGTCTCTGTCTGTCTCTGTGTGTTGGCCCTGTGATGGACTGGTGACCTGTCCAGGGTGTACCCCACCCTCACCTAATGTGAGCTGGGATTGGCTCCAGGACCCCCCATGACCCGGAAACGGATAAGCGGTAGAAGATGAATAAATGAATGAATGAGTTAGAGCACACTGCGCTCTTTCTTCCATCATAGAAAGTATCCAGATCAGTAACTCACCTGCAGGTTTGGTCCTGGAGAAAACAAATGCACCAGCGCTGCAGTGCCCCACCTCCTCATTGCAGGCATGGATGTCAATGCGGTAGACTGTGAAGGGCCGCAGGTTGGTGATCTCTAAATATTCTGTTGTGCTTTTTGCCTCTGAGAACGGGTATTCTTTAACAGGAGGAATGTTATCTGTGCTGTTCCCGAGGCCAAGGCTGGTGTTCCCTCTACCAACGCCCTCATGAAGCAATGTGTTGTTAGCCACACCAAAAACATCTCTGCGTCGACGGTCTTGAGGTCTGAAAAACATATTAAATTAGGTTGATTTAGAGACAGTGGGTGCTATTATGACAATACAAGACAAAAGGATGTAGTGGAAAAGATATTGTAACAAATAACTGTAGCCTTATAAACCCCAAAAGCATTATCCACAAAGCTTAAGCAGCTTGCTGGACCGGATGAAGTGTGTGTGTGTGTGTGTGTTTCCCAATGTGTCCAGATGCTGAAAAGTACTCCCTGTGGGGTTGTGCAGAAGGATGAGGTCAGACAGATCATAGCGAGGTGGACAGACAGAGAAAAAGTAGAAAAAGGGGGGAAAAAAAGTGACAGTGATATTTTTCAACAGAAAGGAAATAAAAGCCTGAACCAACGCTGCCGTCCAGCTTATCCAGATGAATAATATGAGTACACAAAGCTGAAATATGGTTTCTCCATTCATTACAACTATAATGTAACATGTATAATCTGTTTTCAACGGCCAAACGGATGGCACAGTGGCGAATGGACACTTGGTCTCATAGTGCAGAGGAGGAGCTGCAGAGGCGCCTGGAGCTGGACATCATCGTTACTGTGAACAAGCAGCTAGTGGCAGCTGTGACTGCAGCAGCAGCAGAGGCACAGGGCTGCATGGCTAGATGAACCTTTAACAGTGACCTGTGAAACCTGCTGGGTAGTCCGCTGAGACAGACAGAACCAGAGCCCCAGCTCTGAGCGAGTGGGAAAAGGAAAGCTGTACTGACAGCAGCTGAAACAGGTGATGAGCAGTGTGTGGAGCTCAACTGTGAAAAATCTTTAGAAATTGTTGGGAAGTGTATGAGGACCACATAAACAGGTGGCTATGTTTTCATCACAGCTTACACCACTCAACTCAAACAAAAGAAAATACAGCATGGGATTCCAGAAATTACTGGATGAAACTATTTTCATTGTTGACATAACTGCAAATTATTCATTGTTTGGTCTCTAGATTTCCAGAAAATAGCCAAAAATGCCCATCATTGGTCCAGAAGCCAGAGACATTCAATTTACTATCTCACAGGACAAAGAGAAGTTACAAATGCTTCAGCTGTTTGGCATTTTTGCTTGTAAAAAGAGTTTTACACTGATGCTGATTACTTTTCTGTCAGTGTGCTAATCCTTTCAGCAGCACCAAGAGTAATTAAACACTAACCTAAGAGCAAATCTGAAGTCAAGCAACTTGTGTGTCTGAGCAGACCATCACAAACAGGAGGAGTGTCCAGACACAGATGGATCCGTGGGAAAGAAGAGTCACACCAACACGTTAAAATTCTTCCCTGGCAGTCATAGCTGGTGCAGTGCTATCCAGAGTCCAGCACTCTAAAACAGTTACTACTGACAATAAATCAAAAACATATGAAAACTGGCAGGAAAGTAAAGACCAGGCTGCATGAGTGGGATTCACACTGACTTGTAAACCTTGCACTATCCTTTATTAAAGTGACAGAACGAGAGGGAGGCAACGTGGACAGAAGGGGGAGGACTTGAGGGTCTAATTTTTGTACATGCTGTAAAAGTGTTACGTCTAGCAGGGCAGTCTGAACATTGTGAGACCGCTCCTCAGCTGACTGAGGCATGACCCTATAACAAGTGAGTTACTACAGTTAGTGTCCTGACCTCACCCGCTAAAAAAAAAAAAAGGTTTACCTTCACTCAGTGGAATCCAGAAACGAAAGCCGCGTCTACACATTCAGTCTGTGGCTACTAGGGCATGTTATTTGTGCCTGACCCTGACTGCGGTAACACATATCAGGCTCACAGAAAATACCTCACAGTCTCTGGACTTCACCAAAGACGAGGTAACAGCGTTAGTCATGAGTTTCGGTACGAGGGGATTTTAGGAAATAAGCTGATAACAGGTTTTTGGATCGTATCACAAAGTCTCCTTAACAGATACTGGCAGCCGTCCTCTTTGTGTAGCCACCCTCCTCTCCTCAAATAAATTAGTCGGCCTCCCTTACTTTTTGTTTGTATTTTAGCACTGATGGGACTCTTCCCTCATTCATTTAAATTCCAGATGGATTCACTGTACATTTCCTGGCAGCTGTCTTGCTCCAGAAAAAAGGAAGAAGAAAAAAAAAAAAAAGTCTCAGACAAAGACAGCATGCAAGGGGAGGAGGAGAGTAGAGTGCTGAGTGGAGAGGGACAGAATGGAAAACATTTCCTCTTCTTTCTGTTTCTGTTTTCACCCGCCCCTCTTTCCCCTCACCCGTGGTCAAAACCCTGAACTTTTGAAAAAACCTCCCCGATTTTCGAGGCCTTTCCCTTGAGTGGTTTGTAATAATGCTGGCTCTGTTTCAGTGGAGACTGTGCTTACACAGCCTGAGCCATTCGCTGCAGGCCTGGGACCTGCCACTCGCCTGTTTCCTAGACAGCTATACTATAACAAATCAACACAGCCAGAAAGCAAGGAGGAGGAGAGGAGAGGGTCAGATATGAGTTCAATTACAATGGAAAGCTAGGTTGTATTATTCTCCCTCCAAAGACATATTGATCCAAATCCACAAGAGAACTGTGAAAGAAGAAAGAAGGGCACTCTGACTCTGAATGAATGAACTTTGGAGGTTTGGCAGCATTATTTAGAAATATGGATTCATAAGAAACCTGCTGTTTCCCTACTGAGGGGCAACAAGTACATCGAAGGTGTCTATTTCATGGCGAAGTTTTATACGAGTTACACATGGATTGCTTCTTACTATCTACATTAGAGTATAGGAGGGTGGGAGACAAAGGGAGCTGTAGTATTTGAAACTGTTAAACATCCATAGCCACGAGCAAGTTAAATGATAACACAACCCTATTGTCAGTCCCTATTGCGGGGAACAAAAGCCTTAGCAGCTAGTGTGCGAGTGTGCAGCCAAACTAGGCCCTTCGGACTCCTTAATCACATCTCTCTCCTGGGTTTGTTTGTGTTGCCTAAATTGCTGCCTGCTAGGTCCTAACATCCCCCGTGCAATCGTTGCCTCGGCAACAGAGAGCCGCAAGAGTGCTAAGAAGGCTTTGGATCCTGCTCAGCATGTCTTCTCATCTGCACTGCCCAACAAAAGGACCAAGCCCAGCGGGCTGGTTCAGCCCCTGTACGGTTCACCGATGGCCCCATGCTCGGATCCTGTCAGCTTCACAGAGGAGCCACCTCATTCCTCACTTTGGCAAACATGTTCAGCTCTTTGATGGCCATCTCGACAATGAAAGGAAGCACAGAGCAGGAGCTGTAAACAGTTTAAGGAGATCACTGTGAGGCTGATATTGCTTCACCATCTGTGGTTTACTATACCTCGGCAGGAAGATGGCATTGTGAAGGAAGTTTTCGAAGATCTTTAAAAAGACGCGATCATCCTTCTCCCGATCCTTCTCCTCAGGCGTCTTCTGGCAAGCACAGCACAGGCCCTTGTCTTGCCCTGCTAGGTCTGACTTGGTCGGCTTGGTGTTCTCTTCCATGTCTGTGAGCCCTACTGCTGGAATCCGAATTGGGATTCTGATCTTCAGTTCTGTTTCAGGGAAAACCAAAAGTGTTCACTGACGGGCAGAGCCTTAATTTTTTCCACAGTTATGTTTCAAAATTAAAAGATTGATTTAAACATTTTAACATTAATTCACTTTATTATAAGAGCAATACCTTTCATGTCTATATCCAAGTAAGAAGCTACAGCTCACGCAGTTATTTAACAAACAGACATGAGAGCAGTTTTAACTCTCATCAAGAATTCAAATAAGCTTATAACCTAAAATCTAACTATTCCTTTAATAACAGGAAGTAATGGGAAAGTCAGACAGTAAAAATAGTGCTTGCTTTGTAGAATAAGGGATGCAGACCTTTAGAGCAGTAGTTATGTTGGTAGAGCTCCCTGTCCTCAGGCTGTTGCTGCCAGCGGACCAAGTAGTAGGTCAGATTGCCATTGGGAAAGACCGGAGGTGACCACTTCACCAACAGCTTAGTCGAGGAGTTGGCAAATGCACGGGCGTCTTTAGGCACGGATGGCACTGCAATGAGGTCAAAGCCAAGGTGTGTTATGCTAAAATGTATCAACCTGTAGTTAATGCAAAGTCTTAATCACTCTTAATTCATTGTTGGGAACAATGGTCAGCCACAGAACTGATGTCAACAGATTCTCAGACTTACATGATGGGCGCGTGCGAATGTAGATTATATCGCTCTTTGCACCACTAATGTGTTTGTCCTCCACCTGCAGGGTGATGGCCTTCACAAAAATAGCATACTGGGTCCAGGGTTTGAGATGTGGAAGAGTGACTTTTGGGTCATCGTTTTTATCCTGAGGCAAATCCACATCCACCATGTACCAGCTGTTTGAGCCGCAGCCATCCTGGCCGTCAAACTCTGTGATGTTCTGGAAAGGCCTGGCAAAGAAACGAAACGAGTCCAATGTTCACAAAAAAATTTTACATCTAGTAAAAAAAGTCAAACAGATTCCAGGTCACATTTGAGGATATACTCCAACTTTACAGCCAATTTCTGTATATCTTTCAGCCAGTTGCATATTCTACATTACTGCTGACCAAAACTTTGAATGACTACATCTTTTTGAGGTAGACATTTTGTTTCACTTTGTACCAGTTGGGAGAATTTTATCTCAAAATGAAGAAGCAGATTAATTGTTTAGTTGTTTTACTTAAGTTAAATTCTTCTATCAGCACCCTGAAATCAGAAAGGAAATTCAGGAAATTAATCCAAAAGCTCATAACATTAACATAAGAAAATGACTGGCGGTAAGTAGAGCCACAGCCAGCTAATTTTTAAATGTAAATGTAACAGACTTTGAGTGGAGTCCTTTTTATGTTGGAAACATTAAGTTCTTGATATCATATGTCCTAAGTAGAATATTTTTTAAACTTTTCGTTCATATATAATCATTCTCAATGTCAAGTGAAGTTTATAGTATGACAGTGTTACAGAATATTGAGCTTTTACTCACGACTCCTTGTAGTAGACAATGAAGCTAATAAGGTCTCCATACTCTGGAGGCCGGTAGCGCTCCCAGGTCAGGTTGATCGTATTGCTTGTTGTGCCATTATACTTAAACATCAAGGTATGGCTTTCACCTGTTTTGAAAGGACATGATGCTCAATGAGACATGCAGTGTATGCATTTCATGGTAGCTCCTTTAATGCTCCAGCACAGTAATAGGCAAAGGAATAAAAACAGAAATAGCTTTTTCTCAGGATCCTGCAAAAATGCAAATTATGTTGAATCTGTAAATGCTCGTGCAACTTTACTCACAACTGGCTCTTTCGCCGTTGTTACGGAAATCACCCTGCTCTGGCTTCACAGTTATTCCCGTCTTCTCCCACATGGTGTGAATCTCAGACATACAGAGTTTGGGGTTTAGACGGAAGAAAAGACGTCCAGCCCGAATAGTCAGGTTGTGCTGACTCCAATCCCACAGGTACTGCAAGTGCTGGTTGTTGATGGCCGAGAAAGAATACATGCTAATAAAAGAAGAAAAAGAGTTAGTTACAACCATCTCATTATAATTTTTTTAAGATGTTAAAGTTGTTTTGTGCGTACGTCTCACGGAACCTGAAGTTGTGAAGAAATTCTGTTCAAAGGAGTTTTTTCTTGCCACGTGGTGGCAGCGTTAAACACTAACAGAAATACACATGATTGAACTCAGGTCTGTCCATCTCCCTGACAATAAGGCTGGGTTTGTGAAGAGGACATGAAATAGAAACTGTGTCTCGCTAGCACTCTCTAGCTGTCCAAGTAACAGAGCAGAGCACCTCCACAGTTAAGGGAATGTCTGCCATCCTCGACAGCATTCCTCTGAGTGACTCAAGCCTGGGAGAAACAACAACAAGAAGAGCAACAGGCTTTCCCATGACCCCTTTGGCCATTACCGAAAAACTTTCCCTCATATCTAAGACTGCTGCTGATACCCCAGTAAAGACGTGGACCTGAGACTTCTCATGCAGATCAGCAGCCACACTGACTTATCTAGCCACGACCTCAGGAATCATTATTAGATTCATCAATTTATGTTTATGTAACTCCAGTGATATGCTGAGGTAGCCTCCCTGCTTTGCCTGTGTCCTCTCATTCCTTCAGTCACTGCACACATTCACAGACCCAAAAAGCTACAGACAAACAGTGCAGCTGAGCCATACTTGTCGATGAGTTCCTGCCCATTGATGTAACGCAGGCTCTTGAGAAAGGACAGTGAGCCAAGTGCGTGGGAGTGTCGAATCTTCACATAGCCCGTCACTGTCTGGATCAATCCCATGAAGCTCTCCAGCTCAGACGCTATGTTATCTGGGGACAAGAGATAATCACACAAAAACACAAACACACATAAAAATACATTACAGCTTATAAGGAAAAACAGCACATAAAAACCACATTTAAAAACCCACAGGGGCCCCTACTGCTACTGGTGCTGATGCAAATTTCCCAACGAGCACTAAATTGTATAAGCATATGTGGAGATTAGCTTGAGAGCCACCCTGTCGACAGAGCAAATATACAGCATTATTGTTTAATGTGAAGATCACAGGAAGCAGATGTAATGTTGATTCTGCAGCTCTCCTGTGCATCCTAGCAGTTTAGACTGCCAGGCTCTTGTACTTTATCTTCCTCAGGCATCACAATATTTACAAGGCAGCTGAATGTAGACAATGTAGTAAAGTTACAAGACTGCAATCAGTATAGAATCATTATCGTGTTATAGTGGCATATTGTAGCCGAGTTAAGTATTCAACCTTATTGGACAACAGCTTCAAAGCAGAGAACCACTAGTGTGTTTAATCTGCTTAGTTGTGTCTGATGTAGTTTAGTCCACAAGAATTTCTTGGAGCAGACTAGTGGGATTTGCTAAGCTCGTTTACTCTTTAAAATATTCTCTACATGTGGTGTGAAAAGCCCTGTGCTTCACTCACTTCCACGGCGAATGTTGATGTCCAGATTGCCCATGATGACAGTGCAGTCCTTCAGGGACTGAGCAGCATCCACAGAGTCGATGACAGGTGATGTACAGACTTTATCACACAGGCCATTGCAGTCACTGCATAACATGCTGTCAGAGGCAGACATATAGGGAAGAGGGGAAAAAGAGAGAAACATTGGAAAAAATTAAGTAATAAATAAAATCTCATGCAAGCTTTCCTACCTCACCCTGAAATCATCTGTTCCCCAAGCTCCCAAACATTCCAAAGGATTCAGGCAAATAAATTCACTACATGATATGGAGAATATAATCTTTTAAGGGGCCCTCATCTGAACTCTGTTGTGTGAGAAAGAGACTCACTGTATTGACCTTAGAGACCTGCAGCAATGGAATGGCCAAAAAATTTACAGCAGCAAACAGTATGAATGGAGAGTTTGGGAATTGATGAGACAAAACAGGGAGGAAAGCTGCATACAAAGTTTTTGTCTTTGTTCTAAGTTAATATTGAGCAAAGCAAAGTTGACGTTTGAGGCCTCTATTTAAACCATTTTAGTATTAATCTCTAAAGTCTATCAGTTCACTCTTTCTGTATTTATTCGAATTATTATCATCTGTAGCAATTCTAACTCTGTGGCCTACTTAAAGGAAAGGAACGCGTGAGGGGCTGGGCCAGGTGAAGTTCAGAGCAAGGATACTCCATGCAAATTAGTTAATTATGCACAAGTAAACGGCAAACACAAGCTGCTTTAGCACCTGAGTACTGAAGAAAAACCACACATCTACTCACAAAGAAATTAGCCAGGAGATAAATAAAACTAAGACCTTTTGCTCCCTCTTTCTCATGGATCATGTTATTATCCACTACAAAAATAAAATACAGCATGTTAAAGTTAGCTATAGCCTTGAAAACTTTTTAGACTTAATATAAAATAATTCATTCTAAGGAGCTCTTCTTTCTATTTTCTACACACTGTGTGACCTGGATTGGTATTTCCAAATCAGACCCAAACTAGAAGTGAAGGGTACATCTTTACCGATTAGTCTCGTTGCGTGTGAAGCCAGAGGGGCAGTCGAGCATACATTCACCCGCATGGATGACGAAGTGAGTGTCACTGGGCAAGTGTACTTGAGAGCAAAGCTCCATGGTGATGCAGCGCCAGCCCTCGAACTTGTAGGTGCCTGGGGGACAGTCGGGAACACAGCGGTCCTCGTGGAAATAGTGGAGGCAGGCGGAGCAGGCCATGTCATTGTTGGGTTCAGTGCAGCTGCCCAGGCACTGGCTGTGGCAGCACTCCCCCTTGTCTGTGCACGCGAGTTTGCAGTGTTCTGGACATACTGGAGAAGACAGAGAAAGAGGTCAGCTTTAGGAGTCCGTCTGCACTGCTGAACTATTATAACAGCCCGCTAACAAGGCAAAAAGTTAAAGTCAATATGGAAAAAAGTTATTTTTGCATGCACACAGTGGCTACACTCCCTGGCCACTTTATTAGATACATGAATACAATCTCACACAATCCACAACACTGTCACATATACTTTCAGTATGAAGCTGCTAATGTTTATCTTTTGGGAAAACTTTCTAAAAGATGCTCATTCAGCTCTGTTTATTATTGAGATTTTAGTTAGCAATGGTGATGAACTGGGCTGAATTACGCTGACATTTGTTTCTAATATTCTTCCTCCCTTTGTGTTTGTAAATATGATGAGCAAAGCATCTCCAACATAATACAGTCCAGTTTAAGACAATTCTAAACTATGACCTCATTAATAAACATGTAGTTAAATTAATACCTCTTTGACTGTGCTGCTCAAAACTGGACATTATCATTGCAAGCACAGGAAACAGAGACAGGCTTGATTAAATGCTTTCACGCTGATATAATCACTGATATTTACCTCTTTTTTGTGTTTTTTAACCGAAGTTAACAACAGCTTATAGCCAGATCCATAAAAAAATGAAGAGTAAAAGAAAACTTATATATTCTTTAATAACATCAGTAGTTTCCTAAAATGGAACAGAAGGAACAGAAGATAATTGCATCCCTAACAAAACTCACAGCCACTATCAATTCATCTTCCAAGAAAGAATTGCTGAACATCTTTACAGGCTGGGGGAGAAATCATCAGAGAAATGACTGTGTGGTGTGTTTCAAATTAAGCTTGAGCACATGCTAAAGGCTCCTCTTTCTTTATAGGATGAGGAACCAATAATGCCAAACAATGTATTATCAATAAAACAGTTCACTTTCCCATTGCTTGGGCCAGAGATATGACAAATTATCTAATCGTGAAAGACCTCCAAATGCTTACGACTGTATCAGCATTATCTCTCCAAATCCAAAGTTTGACACTGATAGACAAAAGGCACATTCAGGCAGTGGGACACAAGGGAATCAGATCAGATCTTGCTTATATCTTTACAAACTCATCACTTTTACACTTTAGTCTACAAATCACATGGAAGTGACAATTGAGAGGTTTTTTTTTTCTTTTGTAGCATACTGATAGAGAAGCAGAGAATACCTACTGCTTGATAACCTTGAGATACTTCAGGCAAAGGTGTCCTAGTTTTAGATGATTCCACTCCATAGAAAATCCACTTGGAGTGTGTGTGGAGCTGGATGAATGATCGTAAAATGCCTGGTAACAAGCGGTTTTCTGCTAATAATTGTTTGAGGGGTCTCAGTCTGGATAAAGAGCTGCTCTGGGAAAGACTGAGTCAAGAGTTCATGTTTCTTCAGGGGAAATGTCTAACATAATAAATCCGTCATCATTATTGACCAAAAAAAAAAAAAAAAAAAAAAAAGTCTTTTCTGCATATTAGAATGTGTGCATGCAGGAAAGACGTGCCCCCCACATCCCTGTGTTGTTTATATATGGAAGCTTTAAGTGTTTACTATTTATTTTTGTTTTCTTTGTTATTGCTGCAAGACAAATTTCCCCACAGGGGCAATAAAGCTGAACTGAACTGAAATAAGAGGCACAGCACTCCTGGTTCCCTAGCAACCGCCTCCTGGTGCAAAGCCAGAGCTGGAAGGAAATGTGCATACAGTAACAGACACAAAGCCAGACAAACGTACACTAAAAACACTAATTTCACCACTTCCATGTGCGCCTTTATAATTTGGATGACTGTGATACTCCACATGTGACTTCCATGTCACCAGGCTCATAATTCAAGCTATCTGCATCACACACACACAGTTAGAAAAGAGAAAAAAATACTGAAGAGTGAGTGTGCATGTGATGCGTGCACATGCATGTCGGTATGTGAGTATTTGTATGTGCCAGAGAGAAAGAGGAAAGGAGCTCTGCTTGTTTATTTGCTTTTAAATTAAAAGCGGGTGTCGGCGCATCGCTGGTTCACAAGAAAATGAAGCCGGCTGCTGAGCTAATCTCCTAATGAATATTTCATGTTGCTTTAGAAAACATCTGTGTAGGTTAAGAGTGTGACGGTGCACTACAGAAATGCTGCAGAGGAAACACACATACACCCACAACGCTGTGCCAAACTCCAGTTGCAGTCCTGACATTTTCTCAAATACTTGTCATTCTTTCTCACATTCAGTCACATCCAACAGTACAGAGGAGGTGAAATGGTTGTGTTAGGAAAATAACCTTGATTTTGTGATAAAAGAAAAAACAAAACTCCTTTGTCTATTTCCCCCAAAACAAATATATTAGCAGATCCAATAGAATACTCTTTGCTGAATACACAGCAGTACCTCAGGAATTTCCAATATTTGTTTCCTGATAAGACAGACCTTGAAGTTACCCTGCAATTACTGTGAGTATCACGATGACAGCAGAAGTAAGCAGGATATTTAGCTGCATGGCCTTGCCTGCGCTATCAATAGCTTCACACTATGTATATGTTCTGCCACACCAGGACTTGACTGGCGCTGCAGTACTTCATGAATTACCGTACCTAACTATTCTGGATTTGTTCCAAAGCAAACAGCAAAGATCTTTTTTTTTTTTTTTACTACAAAGACAAATTCAAACACAACCAGGTTCTCACATAACAGCTGTGATTTGATTGGAAATATGATGCTGACATTAGTGTGTTTAAAGCAGGAAAAGAAGTGTTGCACATTTGCGCTGAGAGCAAAAAAAAAAAAGGTGAGCAAAAGAGGCATCAGCCATGCTTCATTTCCTTGGAATCCTACCAAAAGGGGGCAGCCAAGGCAAACTCTAATGAGCCTTATTGAAGGAGGTCCCTTCCTTCCGCATAATTTTAACAGATTCTTCAATGAAGATAAATTCCAAACATGCATACCTTCCGCCAGAAGAAAGTGCAGGGAGAGGTTGTTGCTCACTTGAATCCATATAAGTCTACCCGGTTTCACTGTGTGACCAAACAACCCCTGGTATCAAGGATACAATCCTCTATTTATAGATGCTCCTAATGCAGCCCTATTTCAAATGCCGCTGCTCTCTAGAGATAGCTATGCGGGGCATTGTGGGTTTCCACTACTTCAAAGGAAAGGGACTACCTAACAAGGGGCTCCTCTTCAGATAAGACGTCATCATCCTCGTAGTCCCCTGAGTAGGTATTTAAAATGAGCAGGAATAAAAGAGCATCAGCAGATTGGCATCTGACCCTACGTGAGGTTATACATTATTACATCAACCAATTATTGAAGGTATGAACAAACCAAAAAAAAAAAAAAAAAACACTTATACGTGAGTCAAATCATTTCCCCCACATTCCACAGAGATGCACATCTAGGTTCACTGGTGACTCTATGTGTCAGCCCTGCAATAGATTGGCCAGGGTGACCCCGCCCAACTGTCCAGTGCACCCAAGACCCTGAAAGATAAGGGGTTGAAAATGAATGAATGTGTCAAACTGCTCTGTGTTAGGGAGTTGTGGGGGGAAAAAAAATCCTCCCTTCCTCCCTCCTGCTCTTTACTGAAGCAAACATAGTCAGGTCAGACACCATAGCCAACCACCTGCCTGCCCCTGCTGTTCACCAGAGCACTGCGACACGAGGAACAGCAGCGTCTGTTCCATCAACAGTAAACGAGAAAAGAGTCAGCACCGAGGAGTCCGATTCTGAGCGGCCACTGCATCCCAACAACCGCCATTACACACAGAAATGGGGAGAGGAGGCATCACTGACAGGCTGAGACACACTGTTTGTTTTTTGTTCTAAAGGTATCCTCCAGTCGCTGGACTATGTGAAGTATCTGCAGAATGTTCCAGGCCGCAGAGGATTCAAGGGGGGGAATGTTAATCCCTTGTTCCGCTGCAACAACACAATAACAACTTTAGGAATTGCTATGGAAACCTGAGAGGAGGCAGCTATTTTAGCTACAGACATGAACATGGAAGAGAATGGGAGATTAGAAAACTTAGATTTGAAAGATGTAGGAAAAACAAAAAAAGCCACAATGTATTGTTCCAATTCTGGAGCAAAAGAGGTGATATAAGTCTTCAGCTAAGCAAAAGAGGAGGCAAGCATCAAATTTATTCCTCCATCAAGCTGGCCTTGCTTTCTTGAAGCGCATTTGGGGTTTTGGGGGGGGGTCAGGGTCATGTGACCCATAGCCCTTCAACAATGCCTCAGCCCTCCCTTTTCACCACAGTCCGTATGGACAGAAAAAAACTGCTTTTATCCGATAACAAGATAGCTAGATTTCAACACTGCTTAGAAATGGGTGTGTGTGTGTGTTGAAGGATGAGAATGACGACTTCTTAGACTTTGGGTTCTGAAATAAAATTAATTACCTTATTAGAAAAAAAAAATGTCGGCACATGAGAGGAAGAAAATTGCAATGCAGCAATGCTCCTCATCTGAACGCGAGTCATGCAGCATTTGCTCAAGAGCATGCTGTGTAAGTACACTACTACACTGTTTACACTGAGAAGCTGGTGACACGTTTACTGCCGGCAGGCCACTGCCACCTCTAAAGGTGAAGCACTGTGTGGAAACATAAAAAAATTTGGTAAATTGATATAATTTTTCAAAGCCAATCACAGCTGTGAGCCATGGTGAAGAATAAAAAGGATCCAATGCAAAGATGAAACATTTCATTCTCCATAACATATCAAAGCACACTGTGTTTTTCCCTGCGTCATTGAAGATAGGCAGGAAGCGTGACAGACAGTTGGGAAATCATTCATTATTCACAGTGGGGCTCATGGGGGAGGGAAAGAGGGAAGGAGGGTGATGGGGAAGAGAGGGGTGGGGGTTAAACTGGGAGCAATCTGCTGGGCCAATAGCAGGCGGGCAGGGGAGGTTCCACGTCTAATGACTGACATGTTATTGAGTCTGGAGCAGAGATGGTAAACAAGTCCTCTCTTGAGCGGGCGTTGGAGGGGTATGGGCGCAGGGGGTGGGGGTTTGTAACCATAGTGATTCAGCATGGCTTTTCCACATTTTCAGAGGAACCATAAGTTGGGAAAAACCTGAACAGCTTACTCAACAACAAGCCTCAGCAACATTATTCCTGTAAATAGCGCTGACTCTTAACTGGAACATCAGCTGATAACAAAACATGACCGAGCTATTCAGGAGTTAGGATTTTTTTTATGTTTTTATCTTTTTAAATTCTAGCACAGAGTAACGTTACTTGTTTGACAGAGATTTAAACCTGTTCCGTTAAATCTATGAGTCCATCCAAATCTATGAATAATCTATGCAAAATTTTGCACATGAAAAAAAGAATGTAACCCCCACATACATTGTTGTGACTGCTTCATTTTGAAGTTTATTATTTAAGTTCCGCATTAAGTGTGAATTGCAGCACTTCTTTGCCCCATAGTGTAAACAGGGCCATAGCCCCAGTAGGACCTGATTAAGTTTATCTCTACATCACCTCCATTTTATGACAGATTCACTCTGCTGCACACTACAGCAATCCAAGGCACTGTGGGGATGCAAAGCCTCCCGCTCTGTGCGCAGTCAGAGCTGGTGAGCTCAGGTTACCATAGTGGAGAGCAGTAGCAGACAGTGAGGTAGCTGTTCAGGAGTACAGTAGGAGAAGCCAGGCCTATCATGGACTTCTGCAGCCTGGATCGCAGCCTGGACCCCCCCCACCCCACACACACACACACACACTCCTCGTTACAGTTCCCTCAGCTCCATCAGGCCACATCCTCATCCGGCAACCCGATCCTCCATGGGAGCCCCCAGTGGATCACTCCAGACACTTGTTTAAACCACATCAGCCCAGACGACCAGAGAGAGGATGCTTCCTCCACTCACAGCCAAAAGGCAAACCGCATCTGAGATTCCACTGCTGCCTTATAGCTACAGTGACAGAGTCTTAAGTCCGAGGATGGGCTGATCTCGTTTAAAGAGGTGTTTTTCACCTTTGCAGACAGTATGTCTGGCTTAGTGCGTTTGGCAAGATCGACTGCTCTGCTGATCAGAGTTTTTTTGTTTTAGAGGGGAAACACTGCACAGAGTCATGATGTGATTTTCTCATGCAGACAGCTGGCTCAGGAGAGCTTGGCTAAATCTCTGTTCAGTCCTACGCACAAAGGTGTGTGAGAGCCTCTTTCTCCCCATCCCAGTGTTTCTGGGTCTCTTTCACTCCCATGCCCACTAATGACCAGCAATGTGTTTTTCACACAACTATGTGCTGGTCTGTGTGTTCAGGCATGCGTGGCATTTCCCCTCACTCGCATTCAGTCACAACAACACACACACACCCACACCCCTTCCTTCTACCCTCAGGCCTGGGCCCATTCTGCAGCAGCTGCTGTTGCTGCGGCTGTTGTTGTGTTGTTGTTGATTACACTCTAACAGGATACAGGTATACATCACTATCACATATGAAAACACTTTGCGCTTTTATTATCCTCAGAGGGGGTTCAGGATGTGCTGAAAACTATTAAAAACATGTTTAACCTTAAAAAAGTTCAGTAAGTAAGTACATTTCACTAATATAAAGGTGCATATAATGACCTACATCCTAACAAGTAAATGTATAGTATAATAATAATATATAGGATATAATGTACACAATATAATATATTAATATGATGGGATCAATATTAACCATGTTATTGAATATCATATTACATCACTCCTACTAATCCTATCCAGAGGCAATTCATGTCACTTAAAAGGATTGGTTGATTACTTGATTAAATAACTGAAAATAATCAAATAGAGAGGGACGCACATAAACATTCAGAAGTAATTACAAATAAACACAATCCAGTCCCTACAATAAAGAGCTATTTGACAAAAAATCCAGAACTGCGACAAAATCCATAACAGAGGTTGGACCCAACATGAACTTCTAAATCCCTGTAGACTCGACTTCTAGTAAGCCAGAATTCCCAGAGTCCTAATGGATCCCTGGACAGAGGCACCACTGGAGTCATATTTGTTTTATGAAGACAGGCCTCTGCGGCGGGCTTCCTCATTAAATCAGGCAACTCTCCAGTTTACTCTGAGGACTCACTCATAGTGGCTGTCATGACTTGGAGGGGTTGAGAAACAAAAGCAGGCTTACTGAGCTATCATACAAATTTATGGGATGGCTCCACTTTGAAAGGCACATCTAAATCAAACATTATTACAGAGATGTGCTCTGTACTCTTTTATTACCCAATGAACTGAACTAAGTGCATCACCTGCTCCTGATCTGGTTGCTTGAACAAAAAAAAACAAAAAAAACAAAAAAAAATTCAGTAGGGCAATTCAAAACACTGCCGGTTTAAGAGTTTGGTTTGTTTTCACCACTCTGATCATGCTCCAGAATGGTATTAACCGAAATTATCATAACAGTTGCAGGCACCAACAGTGGGTTAGGTACTAAGACAGGCATTAGTATGGAAAAGGCAGGTTCGGGGAGAACTCAGGTACTGTTTTTTGTTTTGGGTTTTTTTTTTTTTTTTTTTTTCAGATTCAGAGGTGTTTCCTCTCACTAAAAGTGGCTTCTAAAAATACCTGACTTCCCAGATCTGCTTCATTAAATGCAGTGTGTTTCCTGGCAGGGCTGTGCTATAGCTGGCTGGCAAGTTGCGTTGCCTGGCTATTTTGCTAGTTGGATGACTGGCTGGTTGGGGTTTGTGAGAGTACCAACACTTAACATCTCTTCCCGTACGTTGCACTCTTATCTGGTGAATGTAGAGGAGACACCCCTGAAGACAAATGTTTACCTACTTGCATAGAGGGTATATGGTAGCCATGTAACACTGGCTTTAAGATGCAACAATGTATTGAAACACAACTTAATAAGTGAACCCTGCACATAAAATGACTTGGCTTGGATGCTGGAATTTCACAGGCTCAGTCTAACACCTGGCTGTGTACCCACCTGTCCCCAGATATGCAGCCCTGAAGAAACTGCAGTAACACAGACTCACAATGTTTTTTTTTTTCATTTTCAAATCGGACTCCAAAGCATTTCTACAACTAACACCTTGGTTATTAAAAAATTACAACAAATGTTGCAAGAAACCATAGGCAGTACCTTGTGTAACATTTTTACCCATAGCCAAACTTGGTTCAGCCTATAATCACCAGAGCATCAGAATAGTTGTGAATCTGATGCCAAGGTCTATTTTGGTTGATGACCATCTGCAGCTTTGCAGCACACGGTGCCCAGACTTCATCCTGGCACACTGTCCGACATACATTTTCCCTGCTGGCACAAGATCTGGATTCAAAATGATATATCTTCATTCCACTTTGACCTCAAGGAGGTCCTAATACTCATTTGCCCTGAGCTAAAAAGCTAATGAGGGTAACTTTGTGTCCATTGGAAGCATTCCTACCAGGTTAAAATGTGCTCTGCAAACACAGAGAAGTCCATTAGTCGATCGTGGGGCAGATAGTCATTGGACTTTAAATCCTGAAATTATGTTGCAGTTTGGTTATGTTTTACATGTGTAAGTCAGGATTGATGTTTGTTTGTATGTGTACATGTAAACTAGGGATCATATTTAGGCCGTTAAGTTGGACACCTTACACACAGCTCACATTGCAGTCTCTGTGTATGTCTGACTACAGTTTCCTTGTCTTTCAGATGACGGTGGCTGCTCGCTGGCACTTGCACACACACTGCGGTGAAATGCAGTTGCTCAGCCTGTTTCCTCAGTGCATCTCCCTCCTCTCTCTGAGATACAGGCCTCAGTGTCTGTTACCTCGTTGGAGCCTGACGTTCTGTACGATCCCATTAACCACTTCAAATATAACGTCTGGATTTAGGGTTTCCTTTTTCCGCCATTTAATTTCACTTTCGCTGAGTATTTCTTAAGGATACACACAGTATCCTTTTTGTGAGGGCCGCAGTCATTCTTTGAAAAAAGGACAATCTGCAAGTTCAGCAGTGAGAGCTGTGTCAAGAGTTAACCACCAATAATGGCGACTGAGGTTATACTCAACAACAGGAGAGGCTGCACCAAGAGTTTAGGCTAGGCTTAGAGTTTAGGCTGCAGCTTGCAGACACTTTATGGACAGCTGAACAACAAAGAGGAGTGCAGTCTCTTGATGCTAAAATTGTGGGAAGTTATAAATGTTGTAGGAACTGATAAATGCACCAGTGATGGGAAATGTTTGGCAGCCTTCGACAATGCACTTGTTTTCACTCGATCCTTTCACATTAAAGACCATGTCTGAACATCAAAATTAGGAACATTACCTGAAATGTCTCCTTTTTTCCCAAGTGGTTGAAGGTGACCATCAAACAGCCAGTGTGGGTTACCATTTTAACAGAAAGGCACCAATTACACAAATAAACCATCATATTGCAGTAAACAGTGAACTCAATAGTTTGTCCTCAGTGGTAATTGGGTAACAACAGCACCAAATATGGCAGTTACAGAAAGCCTGTGCAATGGAGTGTAAAGAACGTCACTGTTTACAAGTCTCAAATTGGGAGTTACGTCACCTTCAGTTAAGCTTCACTCACAGGCTCAAGGACACACAGCTCTTCAGTTTCAACCTAGGTTTTGGTGGTAATCAGATTTTGCCATGACGCAAACCTCCCATTCACTTCTGGTCTAAAATACAAGAAGTGCAGTCATGATACCGATAGCAGGGAAGTAACAGACCGTAGCCCCTATCTAATCTCGCCCATATTTAGTTTAAGGACACAGTTTCAGTGGGAACTCAAACACAGAGCATCTGATATGGTTTACGTCAATGGTGAGACTGGGCGTATGGGTTTTTGCCTCAGAGGCTGGGAGGAGGTCAAAGATCAGAGGCTAGAGGCCAAAGGCCAGAGATGGGGCCAGAGTATGAATAAAGCTGTGCCTGGCCATGCTGTGCCAACAGTAGAAGAAGGCAGATGATGTGGATGGAGCAGGACAGCTGACGGGCCTTAAACAGTCCCCAGCCCACACTTCCTATTGGCTACCAGTGACATCATTGTTCTATCCCCATTTTTCACCTCCTCTTTTCAGGGTGGGCGGAGACTTCAGTTCTTCCTCCTCCTCTCTTTCTCTCCGCTCAACTAGGCCGTTTCTTGTTTCTTCTCTCTCTCTCTCCCTTTCCATCTCTCTCTCTCTCTCTCTCTCTCACACACACGCACACACAAATTCACACACAGAGCTTTACTTGCCCCTTTTAGGGACCTCAGCAGCTCATATGGCCACCCTTGTTCAGGAGGAGGGAAGCGAGAGGGGAAAAAAGGAACAACAAAACAAGAGTAGAATGAAAGAACTATAAATGATAAAGGAAATCTATCCATCCCTTCTTTGATGGAGGTGCATGTGAGTCGACTTCCTCCGTTGGTGTGGAAACTTCAGGCTGTGTGACGCTCACAGGACGTGGCATGCACACAAGACTGCACAGCGTACCCTTGGTAGCTTCAGCTTCCCCCCTCTGCCACATCACACTTAATTACCATTAACATCCACCATGTGGTCTCCAATGGGTCAGTATATGGGACACACAAACATCCGCACACACACAAGTACACATACATACACACAAACTGCACATATGCAATGATTCCCCCCCCCCCCAAACAAGACTTTCTTAATTATGAGAAGCCAAGTGAGGAGTTTTGTTTGGTGCTTCATGCTTCACAATCTGTTATTGTGAAAGTCTCGGTCTGACATTTTCACTAGCAGACAGCTCACTAAATTACCAGCTGGGCTTCACTGGGATATGTCTCCAGTAATGAAACAAAGGATGCTCAAAGAGAAAGAGAAAAAGACCCGCAGAGAGAAAGAAACCCAATATAAAAAAAGGCATATTGAGAAATAATTGCCTAATATCAAAAAGATGTGCTGGAAGAAAAAGAGGAACATCCATGTAGCTGAGGGAGGTGGCTCTTTGGGGAGGGCTTAATCAGAGATCAATCCCTGTTCCAGACAGGTGTCCCATGTCTGATGAGCAGGAATGGAGGAAAGGTGACAAAAGCGGGTTTAAATCAGTCAGTCAGCTGACCTTCCTTTGCTCTGTGACAGTGCGATGCACTGTTCAGTCCAGGATCACCCCCCCCCCCCCCCCCCCCCCCCATTAGAGATCAGCTTTTAGTCAGATTAAGGAGGAGTCACCGCATATAGGAGGGGAAATGTCATGACAGCAACACAGGATGAATCAAAGGGGTGGAGCGGGGAAAGAGGACAAGGGACAGACCGAGGTTAGTTGGCACTGAGGCAGATGGAGAAGGATCTGCCTTGGCCCTACATGGACTCCACAAAGACTATATGTTAAACCAAGTTGAGATAAAACCATATCAGCAGAGCTCAACAGTTTAGACTGTCTTCCAGCAAACAGAAATTCAGGCAGCACTGTTACAAACTCTACAGGTGTGTGGTGTACACTAAAGTAGGCCATTCAAAGCATACCTCAGAGGGCAGAAAGGACACATGCCAGCAGAGAGGCAGAGAAATGGGCACAGAGAAAAAAACTGCCACCAACCACAGGAAGTGCTGAGCCCCCGACGTGTCAAACATAAGCCTTCCAGAAATGACTGAAACAAAATACCCACGCTTTCTCCCCCAAACAAACAAAGACTGCCATTGTTAAATGCAGCGGCACACTCACAGTCAGGGGAGACATAAAGACACAGTTTGAAAACAGTGGGCAACATTCCCCCTCCTCTCTTTCTCTCTCTTCTCAAGGCCACAGACATCTTTCTTCTTCAGCAGAGACACAAACAAGGGGACACATAACATTGCGGCCCACTATTGACCCCCCCTCCTGCTAATAAGAAAACTATGCTTTTGTCTTTCTGTTGTTACAGACCTCACACGACTCAACAGCTAAGGCTGCACCAGTATTTCGGCAGACCTGTCACTCTTATCCACTGAGAACGTAAACACAAATGTGGAGAGGTTTTTTTTTTGTTTGTTTTTTTTGGTCATGCTTCAAAACCTATGGGCTCGCATAATAAATTCAATATTTAAGGAATAACAAATACATTTATTAAAGCAATATATATACTGAAATCCACACACTTCCTTAAGACAGCATACACAAGAAAGTGCAAATGATCTTCAACATGATTCACAGTCTGATCTCTTGCTTATAATAATGTTTCAGACTTAATATGATTTCTCCAGCGCAGGTTCATGCAACCTGAGGGATATCCCCAAACAGATTACTTCATGCTATTCTTAAGATCACTCTGCTCCTCTTGCATACGTGTGGGAATCTGTGGAAAGAGGACACTGCACCAACAGTATGTGCTGCATGCACCTGAGGAGCCGTCTCTATATTTACTTCAGAACTACTCCATTCCAGCCGCCCCCTGCAGTAATTTGTTAGAGTTATTTCATAAATGTCTTGTTAACCGTTATTGGTCTGAAAGCCACCAAATTGGACATCATGAACTGTAACAAATGGGGGGCCTCAGGCTATATTTACTGTTCCATGGTAGAACTGCTGCTGCTCTGGAAGTGGCTCAAAAAACACTACACCGAATAACAGATGATAAAAAGACCCTTTGTCACATTTATATTCTTAATGCAATATTATCTTAACGAAGAGGCGTGAAGCAGTGTTAAATATTGCCTGGGCCTGAACATGCTGTGAGTTACACATTATCTAGTCTAGTCTAAACTAAGACTCACACACCTGCTAGATCAGTGATTTTCTCCAGAATGCACTTAGACAAACACAAATGTGCACACACACTCACATACTCTGTAACAGCCGGTGCTGTGCTGGCTGACTACAGACAGCCATAAGAACACAGAGCTGGTCCAGAGAGGGAATGGGAGCTCACTGCTCAATCAATGAGCCATCAATCACTCAAAACACACACACACACACACATACACAGTGACGCACAGAGAGACGGAGCAAACAGGGGAAACAGGAGATTATATCCTTTAACTACCACTCAAAAGAAAGTCATCAAAGTGCTGGTTCTGACTCCAGGCCCTGACTTTCCATGGCCAATTTCCAAGCACTGTTTTGTCTTGTGGTGGTTTGATTAGAGCTAATATTACTCTGCCTTGAACTCTCTCAGAGGAGTTGTGTTTGTGTGTGTGTGTGTGTGTGTGTGCGCGCGCGCGTATGTATGTCCTATACAGTCTGTTGCTGCACCACAATAGCTATCTGCTAGCCTAACCAGCTCACAGCTGGGCCTCCCTATAATCTGCCAAGCTCTCAGACAGGAAAGGAGGTGGCAGCAGCTCCCATATAGTGATACACCTTTGTTGTTAATTTAATGGAACAAACGGCTGGCAATCATTATCATTATTATTTCAATGCCCTAGGATTTTATTCCATTTTTATTTTATTTTAAAAATGGCACAGGAGTAAAAAAAAAATAATAATAAAAAATACACATCCAATTACTTGATTCCAATTAACGACTGATGAATTCAAGAGTCTTTTAGTCAGAGGAGAAAGGTTCAGATGAAAATCAAACTATGGTCAAGCCTACAACAGATATTGAATACTAAATTGTCAAATTATAAATTAATGGTTTTAAATGGAACACTTCTTTAAAGGCACTCCTGCTTTTATATAACAATTCACATGGTTCTTTCCAAAATGGTTCTTAGGAAATTCTAGTCTTATAAATTCAATGAAAAGGTCCAGAAATTTAAAATTTTAAATCAAAAATGGGTATTGATTGAACTAAGATAAACTTATAGTTTCAGCAGCAGATCAGGTGGTGGCAGACACAGACAGCTCTCCAGATCAAAGCGCCATCCCAGCATTTCTTCCCAGTCCCATTCTGCCTGCAGGAGCACATTCCAGCTGCATGTCGGCAAAGCGAGGCACACCTGAAGCGTGTTATTACTGCATCATTTGTCCTCAAGGGGGAAAACACGAGTTCACCGAGTTGCCCCAAGAGCAAGTGGGCTCATCCAGCTCTTACACCATGTTCCTAATGCGCCTTGGACTGGAGCACGTCCAACACGTAAATAAGAATTCTGAGTCGGCTCCAAGCTGAGCTGCTACTCAGGGTATGTGTGTGTGTGGGGGGGGGGGCTGGATCAGTAAAGTTAATGTACACAGTGAAGAGTAAACGACACCAGTGGACATCTGCTTTCCCTGAGCATGTGACAGCCTGCACTATCACTGTGTCAGCTCCCATTACCTACAGACTAACTACATGACCGTCACTGACTGACCGACTAATGGCACCTGCTACCTGATGTTGCATGGGTGAAAGTAGGGGGCTGGGAAAAACCAGGAAAACAGAAGTTGGTCTGTGGGCTGATTGGCTCTAATAAATATTATCCATCCATTTTTAGTGATATGTTAGAAACAATTTTTACTTTCTCTTTTTTTATAACTAAGGTTATAAAAGTTATAAAAGCCAATCTTCCTATGAGGAATCTTAACCACCTCAGTCCTTTCATAAAGGTGCTGTTACCCCCCCCCATCCAAACCCCCTGTCCCATCATGCATCAAATGGAGCAGCACGCCCCCAACTCCCTGCAGGGAACCCAGGACAGCCATGCCAGCATTGTGTCTGCGGTTTAAGGGCAAGCAAGTCAGCTAGCAATGGGAGTCGAGGATCAATGCAACTTGGCAGCTCAACGCCTCATGTCATCGGCATTCATGTAATATACTGCCTCAGAAAAGAAGAACAGAGGCTACACTCTGTTTGACGTCGAAGACAATAAAAAGACGAGTCTGTGCTGGTCTGGTTTTCTAGAAGCTTTTGAAAAAGTGCATTAACTCTGTTGACTAAAGAAAGTCAGAAACTGGAAAGAAAACAGACCTACTCAAGCGTCATTAAACCCTTATATACACACATACAAGATCTGAATAAATGTGCATTTGGTAACACACAGCTCGGAACTTATACTTATAAGAGCGGAGATTAACTGTGTGGATGCTTGTTGAGCCCCTGGGACTTCACTGTAAAGCAACAGTGGTTTAGATTTCATGGGGCGACCAGGATAACAGGGGAGCATGAGTATGATGCTTAAAGACAACACACCTCACAGATAAATAAATTCAGCTGAAAAGCACACAGCATCGTAGCACCGGAGTGTGTTAAGACATTACGAAAGTATTGAGGTGTGGCTGTTACTTCCTATTCATAGTTTTCACGTGACGTCACGCCATTGTCGGAACGCCCCCCTGGAGGGCAAAAGACGCTACTTTCTCTGCCTGTCCGCTGCCCGCCTGCTACTTTTTTTTTTCCTTTTTTTACTAGTTTTGGCTTAACTTTTAGCAAAATGCCGGATAGTTGCTGTGCAGTTGGCTGCACAAATCGACGAGGAGACAAGCCTGGGCTGTGCTTTTACAGAATCCCGTCTGAGAACGAAAACCCAGAGAGGAGGAGATTGTGGATATGTGCCTTAAAACGTGCCTCCGTCCCTGGGGAGGGCAAAGAATGGCAACCATCGAAGTACACACGTCTTTGCAGCGAACATTTCATCAAAGGTAAGGTTAAGCTCTAACGTTAGTCAACATTGAGTATTTTAATTATTGTACTCTCAGTCATTATGTATTTACGTATTCGTTCTGACATGGTTCGCTTAAGTGGACCTATGCAGACCAACGCCAACGGCCTTGCTAATTAGCAGTTAGCTAACACTAGCCGATAGCGTTAGTTGAGGAGAGGGTTAATTTTCAGTCTGAAAAGATAACAACAGATATTGGAAGCGGAGAGGGCTTTACCAGTTTGCATGCAGTGTAAATTTGGTAAGAGTTCAGATGGTATTATTGGTTTACGTCATTTTATTTAATTAATAAATTATTATGGTAACGTTACTTATATGAATGAAGTAACGTTACTATAATAAACATTCAGCCTAGATGAGTAAACATCTAGCTCAGGATATAACGTTACTTATTTCTCATAGATTTTTTTATTTGTTTTTGTTTTTTTTTACAGCCAGGAGAAATGTCATTCAGCAAAACCCATTACAGTATCATGAAACTGTCTGAGAACATAATGACTAAAACATTGAATAAAATTAAACTTGATTTAAAACTCTGTTCCACTACCTACTGTAAACCTTTTCAAAAACAAAATTAGACTAACTAAATACAATTTTCAGTAAGTGACTAAGACTAAAACTAAGTTTACACTGTCTGAAGGAATTATATCACAATGCTCTTGATATTACTAATAACTTGTTGGCATGTGTGGGACATAAACCCTCTTGTGTCATTATAGGTGCCAAATGTGATGACCCCTTGTCCCCTGACTGGGTTCCATCCATCTTTTCACACATTCCAGCCACCAAGAAGAGGAAAAGGGAGAAAGACATGGAAAGGTATGAGCAGCACAGCAGAATGAAGAACAAGAGGGTAGAGGAGAAAGAGAAGAAAGATGCAGTGGATGTCCTCCTCAACATGTCATCAGTACCAGATGCTGAGCCTGTGCCACCTGCTGAGGATGAACAACAGTGTGACAACAAGCCATGCAAGGATAAGATCGAAAGATTACAAAGGGAGTGTAATGACCTCAGGGAGGAAAATTGTAAACTGAAAGACATTATTAAATCAGGAACATTTGATGAACTGGCTTTTGAAAAAGATGATGAAATAGTGAAGGCAATGACTGGAATCCCCACATATTCAACGTTACAAGTAGTTTTAACATTTGTGTTACCATTTCTGCAGACTGGTACAAACCTCTCTCCCTTCCAACAACTTCTGTTAACTCTTATGAGGCTGAAAATGAACCTTACCCTTTCATTGCTTGGTTGTATGTTTAAGATCTCAATTCCAACTGCCAGCAGAACATTTAGAAGCACCATTGAAGTGCTGAATGCAAGGCTTGCTCCAGCACTTGTGTTTTGGCCAAATCGACAGGAGCTTCAGTTGTCAATGCCTATGACATTTAGACAGGTTTTTCGTGAATGTGTCTGTATTATTGACTGCTTTGAGATTTTTATTGAAAAGCCTGGAGACCTAAGAGCACGGGCACAGACATACTCAAAGTACAAACATCACCATACCATGAAATATCTAATTGGTATTACACCACAAGGAACAGTTTCTTTTATATCAAAAGGATGGGGTGGGAGAACATCAGACAAACATTTGACAGAAAGAAGTGGATTTTTGGATCACCTCAACCCAGATGATGTCATACTAGCTGATAGAGGGTTTGATGTGGCAGATTCAGTTGGTCTCTACAATAGTGAGCTTAAGATCCCGGCTTTCACTAGAGGCAAAAAGCAGTTTGGTCCAGTGGAATTAGAGTCCACACAAGGACTTGCATCAGTTAGGATACATGTAGAAAGAGTTATCGGTGAGGCAAGGAATCGGTACTCCATACTTCAAAGTATAATTGAAATTCAAATGTGTGAAGCTGAGCATCCTGAAGGTCTTACTCCTCTAGATAAAATAGTCCGTGTGTGCTGTGCACTGACAAATTTGGCTCCTTCAGTTATTCGCTGGTCTGGATACAGTTTTCTAGAAACTTTTGAAAAACAGCATTAACTCTGTTGACTGAAGAAAGTCAGAAACTGGAAAGGAAACAGAACTACTCAAATGTCATTAAACCCTCATATACACACTTACAAGATCTGAATAAATGTGCATTTGGTAACACACAGCTCGGAACTTATACTTATAAAAGTGGAGATTAACTGTGTGGATGCTTGTTGAACCCCTGGGACTTCACTGTAAAGCAACAGTGGTTTAGATTTCATGGGGCGACCAGGATAACAGGGGAGCATGAGTATGATGCTTAAAGACAACACACGTCACAGATAAACAAATTCAGCTGAAAAGCACACAGTATCGTAGCACCGGAGTGGGTTAAGACATTATGAAAGTATTGAGGTGTGCCTGTTACTTCCTATTGTGAGGACTGATCAAGCGGCTCTTGAGCAAGCTGCCTCGGACGAAAGCACATCCCAAATTGGGTCTTTGTTCCAGACTGCACAGTGTGTCAGCAGAAGCATGAACAAAACACAAACACACAAAGCCTGTCAAGAGGCGAGAGTGTATGTGTGTGGGCCTACCCGAGGCTCCTCCTCAGCCCAAAGAGTCACTAACACGCGCGCACACACACACACACACACACAACCAGTCCTACCACAAGCGCCTCTGAGCCGCGTCTCACCCACCCACACACACACATACACAACACACAACCTGACCCGCCTCTCCTCTCCCCCCCCCCCACCCCCTCTCTCTCATCTCTCTCCTTCCCACCCTCATTCATAAAATGGCCGCTTCACAACTCCAGCTGCTGGCACAGAATTTATGGATGAGGGGTCAGGGGCAGCAACAGGCCAGGAGGGACTTGTTTGCTTTATTTCTCCCCTCCCTCCCATCTCTTCATGCACCCAACTTTGTCTGTCTAGCCATTTCCATCCCCCTAATTCTCCCCCTTCACATAGACCAGCCTTCCTCATCCCCCCCCCCTTCTCCCCTCCAAAACAAACCTGATACCCTCATGGCCTAGGAGGGAAACTGAAGCTATGCGTCTGGCAGAGGAAGGCAGGAGCTGAGCAGAGCGGGGGCAGGAGTGAGCACTGGTGGCTCCTCCTCAGAGGCCAGCGAGAGGGAAAAAGGGACATTCTCAAGTTCCATCCCTGGAACACAACCTCCATGTTTCTGTAGTTTTACCACATCACATGCAGACTCTCAAGGCATGCTTTCAAAGCAAAAGATTTGTTGCTTTTTTATTTTTTTTTTTTACTGTCCGCTGTTCTTTGTAGTCTAGAAATAGGAGAATTTTTGTACCTGGGCATTTTGTAAAGTGGTATTTGTTGAAAGAATAATAAAATAAGGCACGGCAAATAGATTGTGTCTCTGAGAAGCTCACTGTAGACCGGCAGAGTTCTGTCAACTGATACATTGGACAGCGATTGTACACCAGATTTTGGTTCAAAAGAGAAAATAAGACTACAATGCCAGAACCATTCAGACAACACCACAGGGTGCAGTAGTAAGTGCCACCATGTGTTTACTTTTTTGTTTGCAGGAGGTGTGTGTACTTACTCTGAGGTGAATGAGTGCATGACCATTAATGCAGTCCCCCCCCCCCCCAGTACTACAGTACACCACTCTGCAGCATCTTCTGCTGTAAGCACACAAATTAAAACTCACTCAAGCAAGTGCTTTGGCTGCCCCCATCTGCCCCCCCCTTCCATCCATCCATCCATCCATTTCTCTCCTCCCTGCCCCCCCAACTCCTGCAGCTGCAGCGCTTAGTAGGCAAGTGGACAAGGAAGGAAGGAGGGGAGAACTATGGGGCCGCGGTGAAGCCTAAGAGACCCACCTCTTGCTGGAATGAGTCTTAATTTCGGAGGGTGGGGCTAGGCTTCTGTGGTAGGACAAGCACATGTGCCACACAAAAGGGGCATGTGTTCAGTCTGTAGCAGCGACGCACACATATACATATATAGCAGACACTGTGACAAAGGTCAGTCCAGGGATAAAAGCCAATGAGTCTCCTGTATGGTTTCTTGTATATATACGTCTCCTGTTTCTACATCATGTATCTAAAGTAAGACACCAGACTTAATTATATACATCTGTAAAAGAAAAGATATGATCTGGTTATATAATCTCTGTACTAGTTATGGAACTGTTGCTGTGCTTCACATCTCTTAAAAGCAACACATTTAGTAGTTCAGTTATAACCAGGATATTGCATTTCCCCTCAGCATTTCTCGTCAGCCCACAGGCTTCAGCCCACGCAGGCCACCTTCAGCCCACTCACCACCCACCCTCTGCCTGCCTGTGTTTAAGTCCTGGACCCATTCCACTCTAACTTTCCACAGATGGGCACAGAGCTGTGTGGATGTGCACTGAGCATTCGGTGTACGTGCGTCAGTCACACCACAGTCCAGGAATCACAGGATCAGAGTTGGAGTTGAGGGACACGGGGGTGGGGTAGGTGCAGGAGCCTGGAAATGTCAGATGCCATATCTGAGCTGGCAGAGCAAAACAGGGACAGCAGTAAACAAACGAACCAACATCCCGCCTGTGCTGCATAGTGTGGTTGCCTGGCTATTTATATGTGTCCCTCCTTCAGAGAAGGAAGCCGCTCCTATTGGATCCAGATGTGAGAGGAAGGACAGACAGCAGCCCGACTGAAAGGTGGCAGCCTGGACCCAGCAGAGGTTCTGCTGTTGCAGAGCCGCTGTCCTGTCATTTAGACAGCAACTTAAGTTTACTTGGAACAATGACAAAAACAAGGTTATATTCGCTTTTGACGTGGAGCAATAGGACAAATATGTGCTGTATGATGACGAAAAATGCATTTTAAACTAATCACATATAAATATATTCACATTTACAAACAAGCCAACAGGAATTCTGGTAGAAAAAAAAGGACTGTGGTGATATTTCTTTGACCCCAATTATGCTACATAGCTGAGTTACGGATGAAGTGGTAAAGGTAAAAAGCTTCTTTTGACAAGCTAAGGTCACAGCCCCATCAGAGTCTTCAAAGATTAAATCACACTTCTCTCAGCGAGCCAACTAACATAACTTAACACTGCTCTCCTCCCTCTGCCTGACGATGTCTCTTGAATGACAATGAGTGCTTGTGAGACAGGGCTAAATGTGATGTGACCCCTGATGATGGATTGCCAGTAGCCAGCCCCCAGTGGGCTATGAGCCCATTGATCCAGTGGAGGATCCTATGACACATAATCAATCCCTTGGTGAGATTCCTGAGATGCAGAGGTGGCAACTAGGCAAGAGGAGGTAGGGAAGAGGATCCTTGATAGTTTCCGCCAGAATGAGTTTGAAAGATGGAGGGACTTGACTTCCTGTCCATCAGTCCACAGTTCCTTCTCGACTGCGTGTCTGGCTGCGTGTTGTCCCCTGTGTCTGAGTCGGGCTCTGAGAACCACTGGATATGATGCGGCACACAACAGAGGTTGGTCACCGCTGCTAATCAAGTCACATTTGGCTCTGTGAGCACACACTTATGCCTCTTCCACACTGAGTGGATACGAGAGGGAAGACTATTCTCAGAAATGACATACTGATCTCTTGATCCACTGTTGCATCAGATATGTCTGGCATGAGAAAGTTGATGCAAGCCCATATACACACACACGCACACACGAGTCCTCTTTGTGGTTGTGGGGCATGAGGTCTGAACAAGAGCCATTGTGGAGTGTGCTCCCAGGCAGCCACACTGACTAGGGCCCATTTGCCCTTCTGATATGACTCGAGTTTGAACGCCGACGTCAGCCCACAGGCAGCCGCGTAACGTCAGCACATATGTGCTTTGACCAGGCGCCTGAATGAGTCGGTTTCACAGAGAGGGAGGTGGAGAGCATGGGAAGGGAGGCAGGCACAATCCGGATGTCACAGTCATTTGTGTCCCCCCAGAAAACAGAAATTATGATCAGCTCTGATTAGAGCAAGCAAAACAGCCATATTGCGCAGCGAGCATCACTGTCAACATAATGGTATAATTATGCGTCTGCTCTCAAAAAACTCTGAGGCATTCGTGGTGCCAACAGTAAGGCCAGTGTTCAAATAAAATAGCACTGTCTGGTTGACCAATGGCGGCTGGCTTGGATTTAAAGAGAATTGATACAGACGGCAATGGAGAGAGCAATAAAAGTAAATCATTTCACCAGTCGGGGGTACATCAGTGTCATTCCAGATTGGATAAACAGGTTTCTTGGAACAAAGCCAAATCTTTGCATAAGTCAGTAGTCTCCTCTGTTGTCTATGCTTCTTGTGTAATACAACATTCTGTTTCCTCCACCTGATGCATGGTAACAAAGGCAGCTGTTGGGCCACAGCCCATTCAAGGAAGGGACAAGACAAGATGCTCCTTTGTTCCACAGACAAAAGAAGGTCCTTTGAAATCAGCCCCCCCACAATGCTCATCTTTTCACACCTATGTGAGAAAACAACCATAAACTGTAAGTCCAGCTGCTGCTGGTCACTGTAAGGCATGTGACCCAGGTTCACAAAAATCTCTGTTCCTCCTCTACATCTCTTCTCTCGCTTCCCTCACGCCCTCTTGGCTCTTGGATCCTCTGAGAACTCCGTTGGATTAGCTCTCCTCACTTGGAGCTTGGCCCTGACCTCCAAGAGTGGACGCGTGCACATATATATATATATATATATATATACACCATATTAGAATAGTACCTGTGTGTTTATTTATTACTTTAGAACAAATGTTCTCAAACACAACTGCTGGTCTATTTGATGTTGCACAAGAAGGAATATCGCCAACCTCTTCTCTGCAGAACTCAGAATCCTTCTGTTTTAATACAGTAATTTGGCTGTAGTTGTTAAGTTGGTGCCCCGAGGTTAACCTTCATATTAAAGTAATTATTTAACATTAATATTTTTAATATTATGAGTTTAGTTAATTTCTGATAGCCAATCACCAATGAACTACCAGGCCCCAACAAATGGTGCCCCATGTAAGCTCTATCACAACACAGCCATGATAGCTGTATTGCATTAGCTAATAAATAACATCTGATAAATCTATGGTGTAAAACAGCTAATGAATGACATCCTGATGCTCAGCTAACTGATGAAAAGCGCTAGTAGGTATGTACCGTACTCAGAATAAAAGCAGCTTTGAAATACTTTTTTTTTTTTTTTTTTTAACAGATGCGCAACCTTCGACTCCAGAACACATTCCACTAATCTCTTCATTGTCCCTTAACACCTTCCTGGTGCCCAAACTGCTGGCTCCACCCACCCAGGCCACCCGCCTCGAGGGAAGCAGCAGAATGGTGCGATATTCTCCAAGCCTACGTGCTACAGGACACAACCCTACAACAGTACACACACACACACACACACACACACACACACACACACACACACACACACACACACACACACACAGAGTGGAGCAAGGCGAGGGGGCCCCTACCCTCATAGCACACCCCCCGTAACACTCAATCACAGCAACACACACACGCACACAGACTTGAGAATGCTTTAGCAGGGGGGACAGAACATGAAAACATGAATGATTTGTGATTTCTTTGGAGTACCTGCCTTCAGACCACTGTTAGGTCATAAGAGCACAGCGCTCCACCTGTCACCATAGCCACAATACTATCAAAACAGCTTTGAGCTTGTGGCTGTTGACCATTGAGGAGTAAAGAGGGCCAAATGTGCTTAAGTCAGAGCCCAGACTGCCCACTGCTCTCCTAAGCCTGTTTGACCAGCTGTCTGTCTGCCTAAAGACAGACTAGAGAGTTCCTCACACGCACACAATCGCCCACTTGAGGGAGGGAGCACCCACTCCAACCTTCGACCACCCCTCCCATCTGCTCCACCAACCGCCAAACTCAAATCACAACAATAGCAAAGCACCTGTGTCTGTTTCCTTCATGGAAACGTGCATTTATCTGATTTCACATCTGTGTTGCAAGACGGCATAAAACCTTTCTATGAAGTTTTTCTTTGTGGCATCAATTTCCACTTATATAATACACATTAATAATATTTAATAGTTAATTGTTATTAAGTTGTCTGTTCAGTAAGAAAGTAAAAATAATGCTATTCCATGTATGTAATGATGAATATGCAATTTGTGTGTGTTTTGGCCTCAGCACTGCATTTCCCTCCACTCTCTTCACTCAGGCTGGCAAAAAGCAGGTTCATACAGTAGGACAGAGTTTGTTAGAGCTCCCCCATTAGTGTATTTTTTGCCCTGTCTGCTGTTCCTCCTCCCTTGGCTAACATTTCCTCTGGTGTTAACCAGATAGTCCTGAAAGATGAATGACTACATTAATCGTCTTTGATAGCTCAGGGATCTGCCTTGTGCACGGGAGAGAACAGTGTGTATACAGGAAGCGGACAAGAGCATTTAGTGCAGCTCTTTAAGTGTGTGTGCATGGCGTTGTGTGAATGCAGACGATTACGGAAACACCTGAAAAATACAAAGTTTGGACCACACTTAATGGGCTCTTCAATGCTTGTGCATCCACTGTCTCCTGTTTGAAGGAAGTTCATAATGGGACACGGCAGCAGGTTCTTAACACCACTTTCTCAGATGGACACATGACTGCGTTTGGTCTTGTGCTCTCCCCTCTCCTGAGAGGTGAGCCCTTGAAAGTAGACCACAGCTCTACCTTGTGCTTTCACATTGCTGTAGCTGTCAAGGAAGGCCCAAAGGAGTCTGACCTGTTTCCTTGGCTCACTAAACATGCACTCCTTTCAGACTTCGTCCCTTTCTCTGTCATTCACACAGTTTTCCCTCTGAGATACATGGACACAGCAGGGGAGCGATGCAAGAATAACCTGTGTCAAAGCAGTCTAGGCTGCCCAGCCATGATACATGGCCTTACCCACACATCTGGGAGATCTCAGGATTCATTGTCACAGAAAGCATCAGCCTGCAGACTCTATAGGAAAGCTATGCCTGCAGGGCCTGTATCTGTTGTTGTGCAGTAGTGCTGTATCATTATGGCATCTTTCTCCAGAGGGTACCTCTAATCCAGTTACCGATTTAAACAAGGGAAATGGTTCCAAGGCATCCATGCCACTTATCTTTGGATCACAAGTGGAACCGAAAAGCTTCTTGTCAACCCTGCAGAGACTTCAAAGGGTTCAACAGTCTAAACATTTGTAGAAATTTGTGGAATTCAACATACCTAATTGCACCTGACCCACAAGCAGACTTGAAATCCAGCCCATTAATCAAAACAGACACAGCCTAAAAAGGGTTATATGCAAGTATTTTAGAACAGAATGTGAAGAAATAATATTTTGACACCATGTCAAGGATGTGTGTGTGCTGAAGAGACATATACTGAAGTTAGCTTGCTAACCAGCTATCCACATCCTATCCCATCTTGTAATACTGCTTTGTATCTCAAGAGGCAATAATGAGCCACTGTCACATCCTTGAAGCCCTTAGTCTGACACTAGAGGACAGTGACTCTTGTTGTCAGTGGCTGAATCTCTTGGCAAGGGACTATTTTCATCCCCGACACCACCACCACCCACTCCCATCAAGAAAACACATTCAGCAACAAAGAAATATAAGGAAACATGAGTGGCATTGCTTTCTACAACTGGAGACAACTCTCGGCAGGTAAAGGAATAGGCTTGAAAGAAACTTTGAAATTTTTTTTCTAGACTGGTGAGTAAACAACTACTGTAGTGATAGAAAATACTTAAATAATTTATATCATCTTAAAATAGGGAGTGTGAGGCACGTGAGACATGGAGAAATCTACGTCTCGTCATGCATATTTACACTGGAGGAAATAGCAGAAGTGAAGGGAATCTGGCACTGACTGCAACAGACAGTGAGCAGCCTCGTAGTAGATGCCATAGTGGCATAACATCCAAAGAACATGATCATATATCTCCGGGGTTGGGGAAGAATCTAGGTGACTAAGCCAACAGCAACAACAGCAGTACGGCTGGGCAATTCCTGCTCCACAACTTCATATAGTAACCATCAGCACTGCATTTAGCACTGAGCCAAGCCCACCAACACTGTGCCTGAAGTTCTGTACTGGAACCAGCCAAAATAATGGCACATCCACTGTGGATAAGAAGCAATAACCCCAACATAGCCTTTCTTAAAACACAGCTCAATAATAGTCCTAAGTAGAGAAAAATAACAAGAAGTGTTGTCATAGATTAATCAGTGTGGAAGGAATAAGTAGAAGAGGAATTTTCTAAAAATAACCTGATTTGTTGGGGTCTTAAAAGCTAGACAAAGCATTCTGGGGAGGCTGAGCTGAGTGCAAGTGACGTATTAGCGGATCATTTACTGTCAAGCATTCTTTATTTGAACTGTGTCCCTCATGATTGCCTTACTTAAATTCACACACGCTAAGGAAAATGGGGCTAAAGTAGAGACAGGTTTCCAAATGAGGATTGGTCTGAACAAAAGCTGTTTTATTTGGGCCTGTCTCACTGATGTGTTGGCTGATGCCTTTATGACAAACAGAAGAAAACTATATATGATAACCTTCTAGGACTCATCCATAATTTTCACTGGATTCCATATTGGAGCGGTATGACAGAAGGAAAAAGGAATGAGTCACCCAGTATGAACGCTGGCTTACATTGTTTAGCCATGCTGATCCAGTGAATGGGGGTTATGGTGAAAGCCTGGCTGTTCAGTTGCTACAGGCCTGGGCAGGCTGAGAGGTAGTGGATTGAGAAATTAAGTTTTTAGAGGACAGGGGTTATGTCCTCTATCTGTCTGTGACATTACATAAAGGCACCGGTGTTATCCTTTTGTAACAGTGGAAATGAACTGTGCTGACAGCAAAGACAGTAGTCTTTTATGTAATCCCTGTCCAGACCGAGGCATTTTTTTTTATCCCGGGTAAGCAGGGCAACAGTGCCCACAGGCTGAGAGGTCTTCCAGCTCAGCAGCTGTTTGGGTGAGGATCAGCTAGAGGAAGAGGCCGGAAAGGAGGACATCAGATGAGGTTGCAAGTGTTTGGGAGGGCAACTGGGTGACGACGTAGGGAGGAGAGTTGGTGTTGACATCTTTCAGAGCTGGTCTAAAGTTTATCAGACAAAGCCAAGTGATGAGGAAACAATAGGCATTCTTCCAGATCTCCCTGTGAGGGTCAGACAGTGAAAAGAACAGCCCCCATCCCACACACACGTATGTTGTGCCCTACAAAAGCATTTAAAGCAAAGCACTGTTACACAAGGCCTAACTGAGGCATATATCGGGCATTAAAAGGAGACAATTTCATTAGGCCGGCGTGACACCACCAAAGGGAGTTATACTCACACTGTGACAGTAGGCCTGAGTCAATACTGATTGGCTCGTTTAACAGAATCTGCCCATTGTCTGCCCTCTGTGGCCTCCCTCATTCCTGTTGTCTCCCCTCTCCTTATCTCTCTCATAGACAGGGGAATGTGGAGTATGTACTAGGAATACCAGCAGGGAGACCAGCCGCAAGACTGAACTGAAGTAACCTTGGCTAAGGGGATAAAATGTTACATGGCAGTTAAAATATAAGTATGATGAAGCTCGACTGAAAGCTCTGCCAAGCTTTGATTTCAGAGAAATTAAGCTAATGTTGCTTATTTTTTCTTCTTTCTTTTGGGATATTTGCTTGAGGTCGATTCTGAAGGGTCTTTGAGTATGAGATTAGGACCAAAAGGTCAATCACTAATCAGGGATGCCTTAGGAGTCCCAGATCGCTGAGAACCAGTAGCATATGTAATATATTCCCTTGGCAGAAAGATTAAATATAGAGGTTTGGTTTTCAATAACGTCCACATGTTCTTATTTATTCCTGTTCACATTTTCTTGCTTGGATTTAATGGAGCAAAACAATTTAGAAAACTCAATCAGGAGATTTATGGTCCTCTAGCCATTGGTCACAGGCACTCATATGGAAAGAAAAGATACAAAGGCAGTTAACAGAGATTAAAGGCTGCCCAGATGAGCAATGAAAAGATCTGGATCCAATAACACAGGGGCCTTGCACTTATTACTTCCAAGGAAACAATTCAGAAGTGATAGCAGTAACGATAACCGATACTCAGATTAAATAAAACTCCGCTGCAGCTATATTCTACGCAGAAATCTAATTACTTTCTCAATTTAAACACAATTTCACTATCAATTTTCAAAAACAGTCAGCTGCTGTCTTGGCTTTATTTTAATCTGAGCATTCCCATGTCAGATGCTGAGTGTCCAACATAAATATCAGTGCCATCACTTAGGAATCACTGCATTTCCTAATAGAGTCTGTGATTTAACTGACTTAGACAAACAGTCCAAACTAAACCAACAGACCATTAATGGCCATTTGTAAGAACCTATTGGCACAAAAAGGCTAATTCATTTCTGCTGAGTTGTGCAGCTTACTAAAAACAATGAACTGAGCACTGATGAGGGTATGAGGCCACACTTGAACTAGCCATGATTTACAAAGGAGAATGGAGCGATGAGGAGGAGAGAAAACTGAATAATAGAGGATCTTGGCACAATGAAGCAAATGTTTCTCTGCTATAAGAGATTAGACATGCCCTGAACCATGTGGAGAGGTACCGACACCAGCCTGCACAACCAGAGAGCCATTTCTATCTGAGGATGCCCACAGCAGACCTAAGATGGGGAAGGATGCCAAGCAATTAACTGGAAAACTCACTGGTTCAACAGTCACGGTCTGGAAGCGTTTTAATAAGCTGGAAACTATTTCCAAAATGGTTGATGGTTCTGATGCCGACCAGAGACAAAGGCCTGCATTGTAATGGCAGAGTGTGTATTTTTCTTCGCTGATCAAGTTTACTGCCAAGAGGCAGGGAACAGGCGACAGACCCGAGAGCAGTCGCCGTTGTTTCTCTAGGCCCCACCTCCCCCCACCCTCTACTCCACCTCCTAACACGCACACACACAAATACAGCTTTCTCCACCACAAAGGCAGACATGTGAGACCTTCTCCATTGAGCTATGTCAGAAGAATGCCACACTGTGGACCATCCCCACAGTGGACCGTCGCCAATATCCCGAGAATCAATGTGCAGTATGATAGCTCTAATTTAAGCCATTCAGTGGGTAAGTATTTACATGAGAAAATTAAAGTCAGCAAAACCACTGGAGATTCCTGGAATGGGTGTGTAACTTACTTGACAGAAACAATAAAAAGGAGAGCAAAAGAAATCATGTCACTGACAAACACACTTCCCAGCACAATGCCTCTGCTGCAATTACAGACACATGACAGAGAGGCTTTTCATTGGCACCTCTATGTGTCACACTATCACAACAACCTTATTGCACAGTTCAGTCAAACTCAGACATACACAACACAACCCACACTTATGCACAATTAAACAAAAACACCCAAGTAAGGGCAGATTTTACAATTTTCTTTTTTATAGCAGCATTTCCGTTTCTTCTCCGCTCACTCTTTCATGTGGCCGTACCATGTGGCCTGGTCATAGATCAGAGATGTGGGGGTGTTTCTGGGACCATGGGGGTGACAGACTCGTTTGATCTTAACTTTCTCTTATATAGATGCGAACCTGACCTTACCGCTGGGTGGGGACATGTGAACCTCCGCCTTTCTCATTTTGTCTCAATCTGTTTTTCACTCCTGACGCTCTTACTCCAGTAGCCAGCCTCTCTGGCAGGAGATGACCCGCCCTGCTCATACTCACTTCATAAATCAGAAGCTACGTTTCCTGTGCTGCACTTAAAAAGGAGCTGGGCCTCTGCCTTTCTTCTTCTTGTTCTTTCTGACCTAACAGGCTGCTTCCTCCCACTGCACCATAACCAAGAGATTAAACGCATGCTTGTTTGCAACATTATCTGACACCTGCAGGCATAAAGTGACACGCAAAACACAGAGGTGTCTGTCTCCATGGAAGCACCAAAGAGTATGTTGGCCAGAGCATGTCCTTGCATGCTAGGAAATAGCAACCCTCCTTGAAATTTACATACACTCTGATGAAAAATCACAATAGGCTACTGTGTGCTGATATGGTGGTTTGAATTGGAACAGATACTGTAGTAGTGGAATACTTGGTTATTGTTAGCACTGAGATTTGTCAAGCGTCAACACACATCAAAAACGACAAAGAAGCTACACAGATGAAGGTTTCTGAAAACTCCAAAAAATAAAAAGAGCTCAATCCAAATCCAAGAGCTTTATAACTGCAATTAATCCGTAAACTCAATCCGCATTGAAGGCAGTGACTAGAGAAGGTCACAGTCTCAAAAGAATCCTTGGTGGTCTGAAATATTTCCTTTACTTAGTCCAGCATGCTTGCGTCACTATACCAGCCACTTTAGGCTTTCGCTTAATTAAAACACTGGCCAGTGAACCACAAGGTGTAAAAACTTCAAGAGCATTCCAGGTTTGTGTTTCTATATGGTACCTGGCCCCCTCACCAGACCAAGGGGGTAGAGGGGTGTTTTTTATGACCAGGAGCCTCCCAGAGGCACAAAATCCTAATAATACCACGGCTGGCAGGAGTAGGCCAGAGTCCAGTGTATCTTACTATTCCTCTATGTGCCAATGGTGCCACTGATGCCAACCCGGCTACTCACAGTCTGATTCAACAACACACCCGTACATCCAGGATTCTCCTTAATCACATGTGTGATGGTCCAAAGATGCGCTCTCATTGAACTTTAATATTTTAAAAAAGTTACCCATTCTCCGGTTCTGTTACAGCAATTTAAAGACTTTGCCACACCTCTGTGATACAATGAAGTCTGTCTTAGGCCTGTTTCTTCACTCTCCACAATTCCTGTTTCAATTCATCACATATACTTCCAAAGTCATGGTGAGTTGGAGAAGCAGGCCACGGCCAGTTGAAGGAAGTGCTCCTCAGCTGGTAGAATAAGCCTGGCAGTATCCATCACAGAAAAAACTTTTAAATCCTTTGGAAAAAAATGTTGGCACAACTACAGGTTCAGCTTAAGGCTCAGGTGAGTGGCTTATTTTGGTCATTTTGCAACATTTTATTAGTTACATAGATGTTAATCATAAATGATTGCTTTATGCCTGTTCCCATTCTGACTGCAACTCACATTATGGTTACATTATGCTACTCCTTAAAATCCAGTAAAAAAAGATTCTACAGAGCTGGGCTGATATAAAGAGGTATAAAAAATAAAATTATTTGGAATAGGCCAAACTAGCACTTAGAGGGTTTTTGGTGGAGCTGGAAAAAACTGAGGAGCTTGAGTGATTAACAGAGCTTGTTGTGATGTGATGTGATGCTGTAGGCAGACCAAGACACTGATTACCCACCATCACCTAGGGCTATAACAGGCTTGTGGATGTCATCCATTCTCTGTTTAGCTTCAGGCTATGCCCTCTGTCTACTCAGCTGTCAGTGATTCACCTGCTGTCAACTCCCTTCAAGCTGGAAGCTTAAGGCCAATACATCACTGTAGGCGGGTTCCAGGCATGCATGTCCCTTACACACTAAGGGTTTGGGAGTGTGCTTGCTTAAGACAAAATTCAAGATACATTCAAGCAATCTTGATCCAAACCAAAGATTAATCTAAGAATGTCGTACAGAATGAGTGAAAAAGCCAAAATTTATGAGAGGGAGTTTTTTTTTTTTTTTAATTTATTGATAACCATCAGTTACAATTTTGTGGCGTTGGAGTAGGAGACAGGGAAAAAAAAACCACCTCTGCATGCATAAATTTGAGCCTGAGAAAATGGTATTCTGCAGTTTGGATAACTGATGTTATACAGAAAGAGAAGCATTTATGTCACAATACTTCAGCTCCTCTAACAAATGCTGCTTTGTGTCTATATAGTACACACATGGTTGTAGTGTGCATATTCTAAGGACGTGCATTAGATAGTCAAAGAAAGAATTACACGCTGCTTTCCTCTCTTGGTAGCACCATATATATTCATTAAGCCAATTATCAACATTTATGTGGAACACAATTCAACTACTGCATCTATTACATTATGCAGCTGCCCACCACTAGCAGGACTGCATCCACCTCTCCATACATTGAGGCCCAGATGTTGGAAACCAACAAGCTGGGCAGTTGTACAGATGAGTCAACACAGTTAAGCAGTTTTTTGAATCCGAAAATGAAGTAAGCAAATAAGGTTTTTATGTGGGCTGTGTGAGACAAAACTGATCCATATATGCACATACAAAAAGACAAACTCTGGAGTAGAGCACTGCATAACCACATTCAGGTCAGACATGTCATCATTATCCTGATACATTCAGCACATAGATTACATGCCATATATATACTTAGAGGCAGAGACACACATTCCTCTTTATGCACCTCCCTGCTCCTGATTCATTTTCAGTATGAGACACATCTGGATTTGGGTTTTGACATTTTTTTTCTGAGCACATGCGCTCAGCCTATTGCACTAATCTCAGACCCCCTAAATGTCACAATATCCTCACGATGGAAAAACTGTATTTTGTGTTCGAGCTCTCAAACGGAGTTATGATCTCCAATCCGATTTGGATAAAGCTTTATAAGCAGAAAAATGTTAAAAGCATTTCTGGAGTGTAAATATTCAAATTCATATTGTATTGTTTGTGAACAGGAGGTTAAATTTACAGCACTGGAAATGAGACAAAGAAAAACAACATAACACACCAAAAGGTAAATAAAACATGCAGAATAAAAAGGGAAATCATGACAAAACCTAAGCATTCATTGAAATATGAACAATAAAGATGGAACAAAAGGCTTCCTTGTCTTGTGGACAGAGAAAAGAGAAAAGGCTTTCAGTGAGTGCAACATTTGGATACAAGAAAAGGAATGTAGATCTTTGCATAAAACCATGCTAATGTATTCAAATTAAGCTCTTTTCCTGTTTATCCCTGTCGACATTAAAACACCATTCTCAGCCTCCGAAATCTGATATTTTCAATGTGTGCGTACTGTGGCTACAAGTGTAAACAGCACATCAACAGGAAAGTTTGCGGCCTTTCTTTTACCAGCTGAGAGAACAGAAACTGCTAACAGAAAAGCAGGATGAAGTTCTAGGGGTTTTCCTGAACAGGAGCAAAAGTGTCATTACCCCACACAAGCAGAGGAAGGGAGAAAGAAAGAAAAGGGTTGGAAGATAATACCATATATTAAGAGGGGAGGCAAGAGGAATGCAAAAACAAGCTTTTAACAAGCAAGTACATGTCTGGTCTGGGAAAGTGCTCGCAACAGTACATATTGGATGGAAGAGTGTCTCACTGCTGGGAAAGGCTGACACATGGACCTCAACACATCAAACACACAAACGCAGATTTCCATATTTTTCCACCACAACATGGTGGAACAGAAGGTTTGACTTACTCATCAGCAGCAAGTCACGGCATTTTCAAGCCACATCACAGTCAAAACAGAGAGGTGTAACAAGACAAAACCAAAGCAAGCTGAGGGCCATGGCGTGGGTCCATTGAGGACAGGCTGCACAGAGTAAATGAGTGTGAGTAATAAAATATGAATGAGAATGGGCGGTGTTTACATGCAGGCTGTAAGTTAGTGTCCTTATGAGCACTCAAGTGCAAACAAGTCTCATCTTTGTAAGTGATGCACTAATGGCAGTGGGAAGCAGGGGGGTGGCGTTGGACTGAAGGGGGACGAGCCCAGACTAGGACTTCAAAGGTCTTTTGGACACTTATCAACAAAACATACTCTAGTCACACACACAGGAGGATGGAGCAGATGAAAAGAGTGCTAATGCAACCCCCAACCCCCACCCTTCCCCAACCAACCCATCCATTCTGCTCTATCAGCAGCAGACCCGAGAAGCTAGGCTGTCATAGAAAGACACACAGACTAAACCACACGAACAAACAGCAGGGGTCAATGGGTTCCTAAAGTCTGTAAGCAAACTCATCAGTCATGAGCAGATCACTGACCACAGAAGGTCACATCTACTCAGCAGTTTGAAATTAAGACTGAGCATTGATTCAATATTACAATGCAACATGATAACATTTTATTGAAGTCTGTTTACCAAATGCAAATCCAAAAATCTAGTTAGACGTAGTTGAAGTTAAGAAACTGCATTACAAATTGGAGGTTCTCTCTATCTGACTGTTCAATCCCTCTGACAACCCAACAACTGTAGTAATGAAAATATTAATGTTTTATCAATCTACTGTTTTCAAGGACATGTACAGATAGATAAAAAAAAAAAAACTGTGATAAACTTTAATGTCATTCAAGTATACACAACAGTGTACAAAGAAGGAAAAGTCGTTGCCCTAGCTAAGGTGAGTGCAGATGAGGTTGACTTAAAATCAAAAATATCCAACAAGATATATACAAGATAAATAAAAAAAAAAAAAGATACATACAAGTAAATATAGAAACAAAATATAAAACTGCTTTTGCACTTGGGTTGTTTTTTTTTTTTTTTTTGCACTTAGTGGCATATTGCACAAAGGCGTATTGCACAAAGACAGAAACTCGAATTCTAAGACAGGAGATGAGTGGGGGAGGCAGTCCAGTGAATTTAAAAAAAAAAAAAAAAAAAAAGACATCTGATTTTTAACTATTAAGCCGGGAAATCCTTTAGTTTGGTCCAACAGAGCTAAAAAAAAAATATATAATAACATTATAATACTTGTAATATATGTACTATAATGTAATATCTACAAATGTTGACAATGAATCAGTAAATGGCCAAACACTGATGATCTCATTATAGGTCAGCACTGTCTTTTGGGTTTTGAGAGAGCAGCGGCAAAGTCATCCTGATACATTACCTCAACTTATCTGCCACCAAAGAGTCACAATAATCCTTAATGTCCTGTGAGTAAAGCAAAATTTAGTGAGGATGAATGAGGATAGTGAAGGCTCCCAGGCGACGCGGCCTTTCCTTCCCTCTGAGCAGCAGGCGGAGATAGAGCTGTAGTGGGGAGCTCCAGAGACCTCTATATTTATCTGACACAGTAACAAGCTGCTGTCTGACTGCTGCATGGTGCAGTACAGCTGTACGGTTGCTCTTCAACTGAAGCATCTGCCTGCCCGCTCCCCCATACTTTCCTGGGCTGTGCTCCACTGTGGCCAATAATGAGCGTAGCAAAGATGACCCAGCAATGTGTCATCACTTCGTGAGACGTCATGAACGAAATGACATTTTCGTCCACATCTACAGGAACAAGAAATAAACTGAATTATGTCACTGTATGGGTGATCAGTGTCGCTATACGTGCGGCTGGATTTCTCGAAGGGAAGAGCCATATTTCATCCCGGGCCACCCCAATGCTAACAAAGCACCAACTGGTGATTGTCGTGTTGGAGTGGTCCATTGAGGCGGCCAGCCAAGGAGCAGCCCGTTTGCCAAGAGAGCCATGCCAAGAGGGCTGGAGAATGCAGAGGAGCCCCAGCCACCTGTGCCCATTAGGCGGTGTGCTGACAACTGCACTTGGCCCTGGGGATCCCACCCAAACAAGCTGAGAAAAAGAGAGGAAGGAGAGGACCCAGACAGGGTCAAGGTCGTTCAGTCATTTACAGAAAGTAAACTAATGACATTAGACAAGCCCGAAACTTTATGGGTTGTTGACACTGGAAGATATACGGGGGAAGGATCTCAAAGAGCTGACGTGATCAAAACTTTGTTTAGAGCTGATAAAAATGCCTGTGCTCATGCTGGTATACAGGTAACTAGAGGAGAGAGTTTGAGAGGAAGTGCATGGTTTTGGCAGACGTTTCATCAGGCTGTATAGTTCATAAGCTTTCTTTTGTCATTTTAAGACTTCCTTTCTCCACCTTTAGCTCTGAAAAGAGAGCAGTTGGCAAAACACCACTGGCATGCTGAGGCCTGCTTGATATCTCTTTTATAGATTCATAGATGATTTTACGCACGTACAGAAAAGACAAAAAACACACACAACACACCCATTAGATCCATGACTCATCCTGAGCTAAGCTGCTGCAAGATATAATAAATGTCCTTCAGTTCTATAGTTGATATGTAGCCTTAGCCCTATTCAAGCTGTTTGTCTGCCCGTCAGTTTACTTAGTACCAAAGGCACTTGGTCATAAAAGCTTTTAAAACAAAACACAGCCCACAACTGCACACACTGACATGCCCTTGGGAAGGACATCTGCTCGCAAAGAAACACACATTTCAGCCATGTGTGGAGAGAAAGGTAGAGGGAGGAGATCATACCCACCCCCTCTCCTCCTTACCACATACACAACAGAGGAAGAAAATAGAGGAGCAGTGTTTCTGTGACCTCAGTGAACCTGACTAACTATTCTGGCAGAGCAGAATACTCTCCTCTCTCTGCGGTATGCCAGCGTACATCCTCACCTCTGCAGGAGAGATTTGTCAGCAGGAGATTTCTTTTTTTTTTTTTTATTCTGTGGAATTAACCCATGCTCTCAGAGCTTACTTGCAGGCATGGCACATTATCTCCCAGGAAGAACTGCCAAGCCAGCGCAGCAGAGAGTAAATGGCTGCTCTGGCTTGCACTTTACAGACGGATAGAGCTGGGGCAGGCAGGCAGGGAAGACAGAGGCGCTGCTCAGGCGCCAAGGGCAGGCACAGGCAGCAGGCATGGGCTCTCGTGTCTCTCAATTCTGTGAGAGGCGTCACTAAGAGGCAGAGATAGCCCTCATCCTTCCTGCCATTTAGTACAGGATTGAGGGGAACCTACCACAGATCCGGGGGGGGGGGGCATGGCTCTACAGGAGGAAGTTATAGTATTCACGCAGATTTATGAATGAGTGCTGAGAGCAAAAGATGACTCAGCTTCTGAGCCACCCAGCCAGAAGGCCGCCTATCACCAGAGGCACTGGGTGGCTCAAATAGGCACCAAGCAGGCTGGAAACACACCCCTCACACTTACACAGGCAAACATACACACACATTAACAAACACAGCAGGCACGGTCACAGTGGGCACCCACAACCTGGGCACAAGTTGAGGAAATTTTGTCGATGAAGAGAGGTGGCACGTGAGAGGGCAGACAGAGTGTTTGTGTTTGCACATGAGTACATGGATACTTCCATTTGAGCGCAAGTGTGTCAGTCAGTCTCTTTGGAGGGCTAGCAGCATGACAAAGGCCCTCTTTCGGTCAATCAAGTCTGTGAGAGGAAACCTAGGAAAAGAGGCCAATCTGTCAGTAATTTGAGAGGAGTCCTTTGTAGGCCACAGAGGACAGGAGTCGGATAAACTCACAGCACTGGCCATCAATGAACAATAAGCCCTGCTGTTCATACACTGACAATAGCACAGTGTATAATCATGTCATCAGAAATGAAATTTGCTATCTCGCAATCAAACTGAAATTATGCTGAAAAAGACACTGTTGTTGACATTAAGAGTCAGCAATAGCAGCCGACACTTGTCTGTGGCTTTTCATGAGTTTCACCACACTCGGCTCAAGCAGTGGAGCAAATATAATATGTTTCAATTTCACGTTTGGGAGGAACTCAAAACAAATTAAAGCATGAGGCAAAAAGAATTCCACTCTGACCAATCACATTTGCCACTCATGCTCCAGGCCTCTCAAAAGTCCAAAGGCAACCAATAAAACCAATTGAGCAGAAAAACTATTTGTAACCAAACAAAGTTTTTCCCCTTCCTTTAAGAGGGCTCAGGTTCTGGGTACTCAGTGAAGAAGGTCTCTGTTTTGGGTGAATGTAATAACATCGACTGCTAACAGTTCCCTAAGAATGACATTTATGAATGTGACCTAGATGGAAGAAAATGTGGCAAAGGCCAGGAGAGAGAAGTAGAAGGAGACGGAGTGAGAGAGGGGGGGTGCAGCGATATAGAAAACACACACATTCAACAAGCATGTGCATTTTCTGCAAACTCTTTGTTCAAAAAAATTGTGAACTATTAATCAAATTATTTTGATTAGATCTTATTTCTAAAATGGACATGGCTAAATTCCCAAAGATAAATTAATATAACTATAGTCTAAACCTACCTTATCTATTAAGTGACATATTTTATATGAAAATGTTGCCCTTACATTTACTTATTTCTCCAGTTCAGACTGACTTCTGACTTCCCCCCGTGTGGTATATACTGTAGATTACAACTGAGGAAGCAACAGAAAAAGGAATGATGGGACTAGCTGTTGTGTCAACAGCCTCTCTAATAAGCAACCAAAGACACACGCATGCACACAGAAACCCAATTTACATTGTATTGTCTCCTCTTTTGCCCTTGAAGCACTGTTTAAAACGGCAGAAGCATCTGACTACACAAAGAGAATGAAGGACTGCAGAGAAGACAGCTTTGTCTTTTTTCTCTAATGTATTTATTGCAATGACACCATGGAGTTGTGAATCAATAGTTGCCAGTACTCTGGGGAAATAGTACAGGCAAGGGCATGCATGCACATGCACACGCGCGCACACACACACACACACACACAGTGCCACAGAGTTACCTGAACAAAGAGAAAAAGCCAGCATTTAACATGTTAGGTACATCCTCAAGAAGTTAATTCCAAGAGCTTCACCATACGGGGTCTGTGTGTAGTAATGTATTGAAATGCTGTGCGGCTACCAAGCACCGGCCCAGGAAGCTGTGTGAAATAAAACTGATCCCTCTGGGGTGGGGTGGGGGGGCTCTGATTAGTCCATCTTTGGTCTCATAGTTATGGGAGGGCAGGAATGAATTGAGTCTGATTGACATGAGTGCCATCTCTCTGGCACCATCACTGGCAAAGCAGCCTAAGCTTTGTACAAAATGGAACATAGCACATGTTGGGTGGAAACAGCGGATGTATGGGCACTGAGTCATGGTGCTGAGTGTGTCCCCAGGAAAGCACCAGACTCTCAGGACTGGAATCCGAGACTTTTTCTCAGTTCCTGTGCCCAGAACCGCAGGACTTTGATAAGCTTCAGAAAAGCAATTAAATATTTAAAAGCTTCCTTGTGTCTGCTGACGGATGTTGGTTAAACAAAAACCGTTGACTGATAATCATATGATCTCAGGCCACCTTGGTGTACAACACCCTCAGATAAACACAAAGTAGACTGCATCCACATCAATATCAACACCACCATCAACTCAACTCCTTCTTCCTTCCCACAAACAGTCTCTGTATGCCTCCGCACATGAAGCCCATACATACAGCCTGGGCTGCACATTCCCCCCTTTTTATCCCCTCACAACTGCAATGACTAAGCCAGCAGGAATTTCTACCTTATATACTTAAAGGGGCAGTATCATTTTATTCAACTTAACCAACATGACTTGTACCTAAAGTAACAATATATCTAGCTTCTTGCTTAGCACAAATGGACACAATCTTTGCACTATTCAATCTTTGCTCAAGTGTGAGCTACATGTGGTAGTTTCAGAAATCAATTTACCAAAGGCTCTGAAGATAAAGGAGGATTTTTACTCTCTTCTCTCTGTGATTCATTTACCTCCTGTTGTCAATAATTCTTTGATCAAATCAATTTGCGTATAATATTTGAAGAGGTGAAAAAATTCAACTTTTATTCATTCCTAAGAAAATTACTGAGCCAAAAATGAATAAATTACTCATCCAAGAAGATTTTTGGTTTTGGTGTTTTCATGAGATTTGGTCAGAATAAGAAAAAAAAACGGACTTTCTTTGACATTTAGAAAATTGTAGAAATATTTCACAGCTGCAGTAAAAGATTTAGTCCAACCACCAGTTGCATCATCTAAAAGAAACACTTTCTTCCCTGCTGTGAAGTGGGCACCGAGACCAGAGATATCAAGTGGATCCCTGGCAGGGAGGGAGTAAACATTATCTAATGCAAAAGTCTCCCTGGGCAGTGGAGAGCTCTCCCAACTGCTAAAGTTCCAAAAGGCCTTTGCTTTGCTGAGTTCCTCTGGGTTCAGTTCAAGGATACGCAGAACACAGACTGTCTGTGGAATAACAGGACAGCAGGTCTCCTTATATTATATTTCACCTTGCATTACTATAGCTCAGGCACTAAAATGCAAACTGATAAGACACCACTTAAACTCTCTTAACTGTCTTTTGTTTTTGTTTTTTGTTTTGGTTCAAAAAGACTTTGAGAGACTTTCACTATGTGGACATTATGATTCATTAAATATTCACAGGAGGACTCGGGTTCTCACATTTGTCAAATAAAAACCCCAGGGAAATGATGTTCCTTCAAATCTGACAGGTTAAGGAGACATGGGTTGAAAAACTGCCAGGATGTCTTTGAGGCCGAGAATATAATATAAGTTCATATTTTTCAGGAGCTATGTGATGACAAACAAGGGAGAGAGTGTGTGCCTCCCTGTGGAGCTGTGAGGACTAACCTGCCCTGAGAGTGGGCCTGAAAACAGCAGCTTGCTTTCCTGCTCGTCTGCCTAATTGCAAAAGCCTCTTGTCTATCTGGCTTTGGCTGGGTTCCAGGGCTAGAGGGCAGGCCTGTCTGCAGCAAACACAGAGACCTGAGGAGGCTATTTGAAGCAGGCCAGACACTGTTTAGTCACAGGATTCCCCAAGACTCAAAGAAAACAGCGTGCAATGTCAAAAGATCCAGGGCCCAGCCAAACAAGCTGGTTGGCTATGACCACTCGACTGATGAGAGAATGCTTCCAACAAGTAAACAGTGGAGAGATATCTGACAGCTGGAGCTGTTCACAGCCCCTGATAAGCCCCACAGAAAAGAATGAGGTGAAAATAGCAAAGGAAACACCAGCAGAACAACTGACAAGGACAACCAGGAATGAGATCCAAGTTGAGGTTATGTGAAGCGGAGAATGCTAGCGTGGAAGAAATGGAATGACAGCTTGTATGAAAAGAGGAAAACAATGTCAGGAAAACCACAGAGAATCCTAAAGAAAGCATTTGGGGGGGGGCACTAAGAAGGATGGACTTTTTTTCAACCCCTCAAGCACCCTCCGCTTTAGCGTGAGCTTGTATACTTGACATTTGTCTGACATTTTCCCCTTAGTTCCCCTCCTCCTGCGTCCAGCTCCTCGGTGAGGGCCTCTCCACATATCACTGTCTGCCACTAAAAAGCAGCCTGGACCTCTGCTCCAATCTGCCCTCCCCTACACTGTCACTTCCACTCACTTCTATCCATCCAAAAATACTGCATTAACCTTGCTTCCTTTGCCCAGTGTCATATTGATATTAGCCTCTGTGAGCGCTCATCTAACACACCCCAAACTATTGTCTGAAACAGTATCTGCTAAGCGGTCAAACATATGGAAAAATTATTTTTCTTGTTACTCAATGAACTACTAAAATGCCAAGTGGCTGCAGTAGTGTACTAGGCAGACAGCACTCCCTCCTCCTGTAGTGTAATTAAAGAGGAGATCGGGCTGTATTGACTAAAAAACCACTGCATGCCCTTGAAGGAACATCTGTACTGGAGAAAAACAAGGCAATTATGCAGAGGGGTGGAGGGAGAAGAGAGGAATCTTAAGCAAGACGGAGAGAGGTAGACACATCAAGCTTTTTAAAAAACAAAGACAGGCTGAGAAACGCTACCTGTTCATGTAACTTGGAGTAGTTGCACATCATCTAAGAGTTTCTCTGGGTTCATTTTGTCCTAATATTGTTTCAAAAACTCCTTCTTTTTCCCCACTGTGTAGCTCCCTGCTGCCTCTATCTGCAGCCTTGAGACCTGAAGGCCTTTTAGACAAATGCATTTATCCTGACCTTGGCCTGGGGCCTCCGGGAGAAATAATCTGGTTCAAATAATACCCCTGTTCTGCCTCTCAAGTCTGCCGTGTGAGAACAACACCACAAAACACTACATAGGATCTACAGTGGGGTGGGACCCAAGGGTCACTGCAAACAATTGAAACTTTCACAATGTAGCATTCTGTACAAATTCATATTTAGGAATCATTTTTGTGATGTTTCTATAACGAAACATGTCCCTATAAAACCAGAACAAATGTTTTCATTCACATCAGAAATTGTACATGCATCACACAATCGATAAGACCATGTCTGGAGCGCGGGAGGGTCAGAATAAACACAGCCACAACAATAAACATCACAGGCTTTCTACAGAGAAAGATGTGGTCACTGGGGAAAGGACGCAAGCTTGATTTCCACTATTTGTTCTGGTCTTCTATAGAAACAACCTGGATGATTTCCCACCATTATTTCACACAGATGAAAAGCCAGAAAAAAAAGGCACAGGGCAGGAGTCTGGAAAAAGGGGATCTCTTTTTTGCTCCTATGCAGAAAGAAAAAAACCCCAAAACCTTTATCTGTGCATTTTAGTAACTCTTATAAGCTGTGGTCCAGGAAAGAGGGAACTATGAGTGAACAGGCTCTGTAAAGCAGTGGTGTGTTTATGGTCTATGCAAAATACATCAGTAAATAGAAGTAGTGATCTGCACCTTTATGAGCCTATGAGACAGTTCAGGAAAAAGAAGACAAAAAGAATCTCAGGCATCAGTCAGTTATTAAATTTGTCCCAACTGTGAAAACCTTGTTCCACCCTAAACAAAATACTAATAACCCTGTTATACAGTCTCTGGCGTAAAGACATGCCAAATAAAGGATGGGGAAACCTTACTGACAGGAACGTCACAGGTTCCTTTGGTCTTGCTGCTTGGCATTTGGCAAGTCAACTGACTGCTGTCCCTTCATAAGCAACATGGCTGACTGGAGGTATGTTCCCCAGCACTTAAAGCAACATGAGCAGCGAGGTTGGAGTCTACTTTTTCCAATGCTTCTTAATCCGACATCAGGAACCTGCTAACTGTCACATTAAAAGGAAACTGGATACATTCTGGAGCATGTGTTGGATGTTTGAAAGTGAAGAGGCCTTCGTTACAGGTCAAAAAATTATGCTGCGCACATGCTTTAAAGCGTTACTGCTAATCAAAGCGATTTCTCCTATGCCTCTAAGTGCATGTATCTGAATGTATGTATCTTATCTCCTGGCGCTCAACATCCAGGAAACCAGTGTTCTGTTGTTCGGAGATACGTCACAAACACAGCTCATGAGAGGCTTGCGGCTGCCATTAAATGCAGGGAAGCAACAGGTCAGTATTTTGTCAAGATGCTTTTAGGGGTCTGCTGGCAACCTGAACTTGGACTTAAGCATTGGACATCTAATATGCAAGAGTGCAGTAAAGTCAAAAGTCTTCAAATCAAACGTAGGCCTGGCCCATGTGCTTAACCCCGTCCTTTCTGGCACAACAAAATCAGTCAATGAAAGCGGCTCATGATTTGGACTACTGAAAGATAGTGTTTGCAAATCATAGAAAAGGACGAGTGTGTGGGAGAGTGAGAGCCAGAACCACATGTTAGTAGGCCAAGGATGCTACTTTGAGGAAAGTGTTCTTTTGCACATCCAGATAATAGCCTCTATGTGGATGTCATTCTTACACTGACCCTTCCTGAAGTATGAAACAGTATTAACAGAACAGATATTGTATTTGAACAGACATCGTCACCATCCAAACATCTGACAATGATGGACAGTGCGTCCAGCAGCAAAATTGTTCGAACTAAACTGTTATGTTAGACAAACTCATCATGAAACTGTCTCCATCATGATTTTTTTGTTTGGATAGATTCATCCGGCGGGCAAATGAGAAAGTGGAGGAGCAGAACTAAGAAGTGATATGAGAAGTGCAACCTACACAGCCATCAAAGAGGAGAAAGAAGAAGCTGATCAGGCCTGTAGAGAAGACTCACGCTGAGACTGTCACAAATCCAGAGAAGACATTCTAGATCACTGTGGATAATCCTATAATGGACACAGCCATTGAGATAATGCTCAGAAGATTTCTGAGGCATTGCACACTTTATTCTTTTTGGCCTCAAACACTTCCCCCTCACTTGGGAGAAGTTCTCACCACCTCCACATTCAGCCTTTAAAGAGCTCACCGAATGTTTGCTTGACTTTTACACAAATGCAACTGCAGAGATTTTGCAATGTGAATTAAACAGTTTTGGACTATAGAGGGAAAAATAAAAATGTCACCATTACAACAGTATGAGACCAGAACAGTGGAGGTGATTATGAATGAATGGGAGTGTGAACCAACTACTGAGAAAAAGTAGTCCATTATTTTTAAGAGTGGAGACATTTAAACATCTGATAAAAAAAACAAAAAAAAAACAAACAAAAAAAAAAACAACCATCAATGGACCTTTCTGTGTTGTAAAGAATTGTGGAGACGACGAACTGCAGCCATGAAAATTATTCACGACCCTGGCCTCTGCGCCCCTGCCGGAAAGTTAAAAATAAAGTTCAGATAGCCTAAGGAAACAAATAGAAGCTTGATATCTTGAAAATAGCTGCAAGGAAACTGATACAAGCAAGAGCATGGCGTATTGAAACAGAAGAAGTAGTTGAATGTTATGTCATAAAGCAACAGAGCATTTCTACCAGAGCCTGTGTCCGACAGGCTGCGAGAACATATTACAAAAGTCTTCAACTGCCTTCTACAGTAGTTTTGAATAACTGATCCGATGGTCCCACACTCTAATCAAAAAGCACCGAGTGTCTCTCTCTCCAATCTACAAGAGAGTGGTTGAGATATGCAAAGTTGCAGCAAGCTGCTTCACTCGCCTTGAGTGCTGTAGGATTGGCTAGGATGAACTGAACACAGGGGACAAATAGACATAACTAAATGAATTCAAACCTGCAGACGGAGAGGAATTTTAATGTATAAATATCTATATAAATGGCATGACCCTCCTCTGAACTGTTTTAAAAAAATGCATGACCCTACCGCGAGGCCGAAGCTAAACGAGGATGACCCTCCCCCAGATTCTTCAATATACCCCTTTTCATAAATTGCAAAAGTCCCTAAGGCAAATATTTAACTGACATGGTCCAGACAGGTCGACTAGCTCATTTCTTGGCAGAGCAAGTTTAACCTCAACTGAGTATGCCTTTCTAATACCTGCTGCTGTATATTGCAACCATCCTTCACTCCACATATAGCCTGATCTTAGGACAAGGTCTCTATAATGAACAGAGAGGAAATGTTTGCACTGGCCCGTGGACAATCCTACAGCCTGACGGAAATGAAGGAAAAACACTGCATAGATTCATGGGAGTTGTTCACTGGCGAAGAAACGCACAATTTCAGAATGTTTGTGAGACTGGAAACCACCTACCTAGATCAAAGTCACATCTGCATTTACTGTACTAATGTTGCACAAACAATGCTGCTATTAAAACTGTATTCAAATTTAGCAAAAAAAAAAAAAAGGAGGGGGCATTTAAAACATTGTTTGCTTCTTGATTTCTTTTAATCCGTTGCTTGGTTAAAGTATGAAATTAAATATCATAAATATTTAGCTTACCTTTCTGGCACTGGTTAGAGGTCCAGCAGCGATAGTCATAGTTGTCATTGAACGACGTCCTCTGACAAAGAGGGTTATACTCCATGAAGCCTGGACAGACATTGGCACACTCCTTTGCCTTCTTATTCCCATTGATAACATTGTTGAACTCGGCATCCATAATAAGAGACCAGTCCACTGAGTCCAGGTAGCAGAGCTCAGGGTTCTTCTCGATCCTCAAGGCCCCCCGTGTGATGTTCCTAAGGTTGTACAGACCGATGTCCTTTAGGCTGGTCATCTCGTAGATCACGAGGGCATAGTTGTAAAAGAGATTGTGCCCGCGGATGACGCTGAGGTTGGGGAAGAGCACGCTGAGGCTGTCCAGGCCCGAGACACGAAACAGCAGTAGGTAGTCGGTGATGACAGTCAGCTTGGGGAAGCTGAGGGAGCGGAAGACCTCTTGATGGATGTTGTTGGTCTTGTCATTGATGAGGAGGATCTGCAGGTAGCCCTCCACCACCGTACAGTTCTCCAGCCGCTTGAACTCACTGATATCATTTCGGATGTCAAAACTTGGACCACAAACTGGCAGAGAGACAGAGGGACAGACACATGATGAACACGCCATCCAAAAAAAGCTTGTACAATACAAAGTAATACAGATTTTCCATTATACTGTACATGAATGTAACAGCAGTGCTTGGTAGGGAATACAGCAAGGCTACATATAGTTTAGCATGTAGATTTCTTTTGCCAAAAGATTTTAATTATAATAATCTTCCTGAAGCATATAATCCCGTTAGTCAAGACTGTGAGGCCACTATTTTGCTGGCAACATGTCACACATACAAATAATACAGAACTCTGAAAAATAAGTGTGTGCAGTGTTAGCACACCATGTTTCCACGAAGAATAGAAGAAGCCAATGTTTTTTCTGAGCGCTCTCGAGTTTTTGTATTCTAAAGAGAAAGATTATCATCGAGGTCATATGAGGTGAGGACGTTTTTAATAAAATGGTGAAAGGGGAAATTGAAGATGGCAAATTAACACGTTGGTACAGCCATCAAATGACATGTGAGCTGTGCTTTTCTCAGTTACGATGTCGTCTGTCACCTTAGGTAACCCCAGTGTTGGAATACGTTTGAATATGTTGTGCCTCTATGCGTGGAAAACAACACCTGAAACCACAGCGCCTAAAGCCTCCACTGACCCACACACACACACACACACATGCATGCACACATGCACGCACACACACAGAATGAACAAGAAACACGTTTATGACTGATTACAACAACTCCCCCCTTGTTGTGCCTATCAATTACTACACTTAGGGATTAATGGTTGACAATAATATTATGTCATTGTTCTCTAATGCAGTCAGTGGTTCCATAACCACTTTTTTCACAGGCGCATCTTTGACCCCACCCATCATTTTTCAAAAGTGTTCAAATCTAATTAGAGTTTCGAGTGTACAATATCTACAGTAACAGCATTAAAGTTGTATTCTGTTACAATATTTCTTTCATACAGTTGAACTATCAGTATTTGTGTCATGTTCCCATTTGAATCTGAATTTTTTTTAAACCATTTAGCCAGTTAACCATTTCACTATAATCTCTAGTTAATTTCACACTTCAAATTGTACTAGAAAACAAACACCGGTCTAAGAAAGCAAAAAGAACACAAAAGAATTGACCAGTTAAAGAAAACATTTAAAAACAACTCTAACCTTTTAAGACAAAATGATTTTTAATAAAACAGATTCAGCAGCTATTTCTCAAGGCAGGTTGTGTATTATTTTGAACTGTCTAAAAGAAGGTTCAACAGTCAGCACAGGAAATGCCTTGACATATAAGCTCCTTGGTTAAACCTGTTAGGTTCTTAAAGAGGCTTAGGACATTGTCGCAGCGAGCGACACTGCCATAGCGTCTGTCTGAGACAAACAGGCGTGTGTTCAATAAGCATCTTTGATCCTTGTCACAACTAGTGGATGAAGCTATGAGCTAAACTGTCTTGTCCCAAAATATACATGGTGCCACCAGATTGTCCTAGATGGTCAAAGAAGTCCTACAAAACCGACAAGTGTGATCTCAACCGTAGGATGTGTATGTACTCTTAAAATGTGCCTGTGAGTATATTAAGTCCACTTCAGTGGAGATAAAAAAGGCCACGTTTGACGTTCTTTGTTCACACTAGTTGGCCAAAAATAGAAGCAACATTGTTTATGGGGATGAATGGGCTATATTTGCTCCTGTTTCACTTCTCCAAAATTAGAACGGAAACGATTACTCCAGTAGAAAATAGTATTTGCTTTCTCCAATCAACACTAATGCCCCTGGGATCCACTTGTGAGCCATCGAGCTGCATGTCTTCTTTGTTTCATTGAGAATTTTCTTCCAGCTTCTCCAGCAGCCGGAGAGAGAGGGAGGAGGGGTGGAGCCACTCAAATACAAAGACTAATTTGTTTGTTAGTAAAGAGAAACTGTAGGCCCCACTTCCTGATGAGGGCATTAATAAAACCAGTGGGTGTCTGGCCAGAGAATGAAAGGGGCGGGGGGGGGGGGTCAAGAGATACTGTGGTGACGGAGAGATAAGATTTCTGCCATGCAATCCTATCTGAAGCCATATTAGTGTTCTAAGACCGTCACAAAAAGAAAATGTTTTATACATACAAATTCATTTCTGAGGATTGTAAATGCCAGATATTCTCTCTTGTTCTACCACAAGCTGAAATTGATTTCCCCTCACACAATTTCTGGAGAAGAAAGGAAAAAGAGAGAAGAGAGAAAGGAATGAAGATTGAGAAGAAAAACCTCCTCTTTGTGTTTCCCTAGTTCTACTCATTAGGCATGTTAAGTACCAGGAATTCCAATCATTTCCTTGGAAAAGGATTGAGTAGGATGTTGCCTCGAACTAAATCCCCAGGCTTCTCTGATTCATGCCAGTCTATCCATTTGTTTTGAGGATAACAATGCTTAAATAAGATTTAGATACCAAATTCTTTATTCATTATATGAAGAGGAAGTAGGGGGTAAAAAAGCGCTAACAGTCACTTTTAGTAGTGATGAGGATATTGAAGCAACACTGTCCACAGAGGGGTAAGCCTGAATACATACGTCCGTCTCTCTTTGCTGCTCACACTGCTGAGTAAACACACCTATCTCCAGAGTGTAACAGGATCCAACAGCTCATGTTTATAATTGATAAACCTTGCCCTAGCACTGTGTGGAAATGCCATCACACAAACACATGTGTCACACCTGCGCATGCACACACACAGTCAAACATGACCCTGTGTAAGTCAGACATATTAACAGGCGGTGTTTATCTTGGCCTCACGTAAAATCTGATTCAGCTTTACTAAATATATTCTGCCATATAAATAAACTTAATCTCATTTTTGGCTAACAAAAAACATGATTTTGAAATCTGAACCTTCAGGCCACATGTTTATCCTTTACCAGACATGCACCTTAACATTCCTTTGCCCCCGTATTTAGTTTAAAGAAAAGTTTTCTGGTCTGGAACAGCACTTTTGACGCCCTAAACCTCTCATGACTGTTGCAGAGTCGTGCATTTGCCATGTGCATGTAGAACAAGCGGGTCGGCACAGCAGCATAGTGGTTAGAGCTGTTTCCCCACAACAAGAAGGTTGTGGGTTCGGTTCCCGCCCTTTCTGTGCGGAGTTTGCATGTTCTCCCCATGCTTCCATCCCTTTCCTCCCTCCGTCCAAAAACATGCGCATTTAGGTTGATTGATGATTCTAAATTGTCGCCCTGTACAGGGTGACCCCACCCTCACCCAATGTGAGCTGGGATTGGCTCAAGCACCCCCCTGCGACCCAGAAACGGATAAGCGGCAGAAGATGGATGAATGAATGTAGAGAAAGCCGGGCTGTATACAATAGTTACATAAGGATTATGATAAAAAACAAATAAACTCAACATGCGATCACAACAGAGAAGAGGCTGGTGTATGGTCAGTATTTTAGCAAAAAAAATGTTTTGAAAAAAAATAACGCCAACAGTGTAATGATGTCACAATTTACTATCAAAAACTGTCACCAATTACTTTTCAGCCCACTCTCATTGATTATTAATTAATGTGCTGATTATTTTACAAATAAATTTGAGGATTTCTTTATTTTGTATTCTGTAGCTTTAAGTTAGTTCCTTGTATTTTTATTCATTCAAAAAATGTTTTGAGCACAACTAAATGAATTAAAGTTATGGATGTATCTTGTATAAAAAATATGTTATGTTGTAAAATTGTGGATTTAATGTCATTTTATTAAAATATATCCAAAGGCCATGTCTAGGTACGGAGAAGTGACAGTTATTTTATGCAAAATTGTCTCTTTAAAAAAATAAATAAATAAATAAATTCAATTAGATTTTACTATTTAGGTTTACATTTTCACTCTTGTGAAATGAGAGATTTTAACACAAGTTTTATGTTTAGATGAAACATATATTAAACAGCTTTGGCATCACACTTTTCCACTCATTCAGTGTCAGTGAGAGAATAGAGGGAGCTGTTCACTGAGCAGTCACATCCCTTCACACCTGCCACATCAACTTGCCCTAATCCCCAGCATACTGGAAATCATCTGACCAGCGGTCTGGTGGCTCACTTCCCCTCAGTGGTCCTTACTTCAAACACATTGGATCAGATATCACCGAAACCTTAAACAGTAACACTACACTCGCCACCATAACAACCTCTCACACAAAGAATCCCCCAGCCCATCCCATCCCAAAATAAGGGGGAGAGTGCAGGAGGTGACACACTTTGTGTTCACATGCACACTGTAACATGATTACTTTAAATAACAAACTGTATTAGTTGCTGTTATTAGTGTGGATGATACTGAGTGTAATTAAGCACAAAAAAAAAAAGGTGTTGAACATCAACCGGGAGTTTAACATCAGCCTTAATCTGAAGCTCCTGACAACTGACTAGCTGCTGTTTATGACAACTTGCTGTAATCTCCTTTGTACCTGTGCTCTCTGATACATGTATGCACAACTACCTCATTAGAAACAGTATTAAACAGTGGTTCCTTATTTTAACAAAAGCCTAACTGCCTAACTGATTAACATGCAACAATGAAAATGCTCCTCACTAAGATCCTGCTCCTCAGAGAATAATCTTTGTCTGATGAATTTTCTCTTCAGGACCGAAGCACATTCAGCTCTTGATGAACAGCTTTCAACTGATACAGTGAGTGCCATCCATTAGAAGAGCTAACATTTGCAATCATCTTGCAAATTGTACAATACTCCACGGACCATTAAAACCGGCAGCCCATGATGATGTATGTGTGGTTGGCCAGAGCCTGCATTTGAGCAAATCCAATGACGGGCCACTTGAAATAAAGTGTTTAATTAAGCATTGTAAACCTCAGCTGGCAGCATGGAGGAGCTGTAGGACAGCATTTGACTGCACTCTCTCACAAACTAGCCCAGTGACACACTTTCATATCCCTACACAGGAGCATGCCATTGACTCAGGCTGTCACACTGAGTCCTGCTGCAGTACACACATGCAGAGCTGCACAATAAACTCACATGCATGGACACACATTCACTTACACGCCTTAGGACTATGAACACTCATTACACTTCTCGCCGGGGGTGAGACAAGGCATTCCTGCGTCCAGCAAAGCCAGGATTTGGGGGAAGGGGCAAGGGACTACATGGTGGATGGAAAGGAGATAAGAGGGGATACGTATGTATGTATGTATGCAACCATGTAGCTCAAGTCACAAGATGGAGTGGGAACCCTTGGAAAAGAGTGACAGCAGTCATATCTAAGCCACTCGCCCCCGTCACGACAAGGGGAGTTGTACTGCAACATGCCATACCCCAAAGGAAAAGGGCGTCTGTCAAACACAATGCCTGCAGACATTCAATTATTTATGCAGCCATTCAGGTTTTCCAGAGCAACTTGTCCTTTCATAAATAACTGAACAGGAAGACCGGTGTGCCCTCATGGAATGGGACAGAGAATGTCTGTGCTCACACAACCCCTGCACCAATGTTGTTGGTGATACATCTATTTATAACTCTAATAGTAGTGGCGCCAAGTGAAGTTAAGCGCATCAGTCTATAGAGGAGACGGCTCCGTGTGAACAGCAAAAGCCAATAAAACAGTTCACAAACTCTCTACTCTTCCGATCAACAAAACCAAGTCTGTTTCTCTTGCAAGTGTATTTTTGCACATTCTATTTCCAAACACCAAGTCTCTATCTTCCTTGCACTCTCTCTCTCTCTCCCTTTTAGAGACTTGTTTGCTGCATACTTGGAAGCCATGGCATGGAAAGTTTACTGCGGTGAGAGTTAAAAGGGAGCTTAATTACATTTTATTGGTGTGGACAGATTATCAAAATGAACAGGGCAGAGGAGTTTTCAACCCCTAATGGAGCTCTTGGATATCTGGGATTTTCCACCAAGAGATAATAGAAGCTGGAAATTCCAAATTTATGCCACCCAGGGAAATAAAAACGATCCACAATTGATAAACTGGTGAACCTCGTCCTTCTTTTGATATTCACCACAAGTCATTGTGTCTGAATTCTTTGTTCTGGATGGCCTCATGTATTATACACCACAGAGCGTCAAGATCTGAGAGCAACTGCTTGTCTCCCAGCCCCCAACTGCATTCATGGGTGTCTCACTGGGTTGAAGATGGGTGCAAACAAGGGCAGCCCCCCATTGGCTGTGGTTGGATCACTGGTCAATGGGACTGAATTAAGTTTTTTTTTCCTCCTATTTGAATGCTAATAGAGGTCAGTATACATGTCTTCTTCTCATGTCAAGTTGTCTCCAGCATCCCTCATATCCTCTCTGCAGAAGTGGAAATTAGTATAACAGGAGTGACATAAATGCCAAACATATCGTAAATGAGTGACATAAATGCCAACGCACACTGAGAATGTGAGCCACAACACCCGCATTACACACACACACCATCACACACTGTGAGCTCAAGGTGGAGTGATGTACCTAAAAAGGCTTGAAACTTAATGACAAGCAGGTGAATAAGCAACTCCTGATGTGTGACTTGTCAAACAAACACATAAATAAATGTTTTTAAAGGATCGGGATTTAAATGTAGCACAATACTAAACTAAAACTAATCTTTTAACGATATTTCACTATGTATGTTAAATATTAAAACAAACAGTAAAAGGATTCAGCAAAATGGCCACTTTAATGCAGCAGTTTTTGGCCTTGAGTTTATAAAAGACTGATTAGGTATCATCTACGTCTGATAAGGTATTGACAAAGTTTCTCCCGAAAAGCCTCTCACATCATTGACAAGCAGTAACAGATATGATGGCTGTAAATAACCCACTATCTAATAAAATGAGAAGAAACCCACATTGATTCCCAATTTTGCTCGAGCCGTGGATGCTCTTTCATTTACATGGAATTAGATTAGACTGGATCACTTTAGCTTAGATAAAACAACACAGCATTTATGAGCTCAATCTAAATCATACCAGAACCAGAACAAAAACATGTGGGAAATTTTGAGGTAAAATTGTTAAAGCACGCTTAATTATGAGGTTGAAAACAGAATTTAAAAATAATCTTGACCTACGCCCTGGTGTTTGTTTATTTGTAGCCTAGATATTTAAACTGAAAACTTTAAGTACTTCGATGTGAAAGAACCTGTTGTGAACTCAGGTGAACGTTTTTATATTATTATGGATTAATGTTATCTACTCTCAACTAGATATCATGAGTAATTCTCACTGAAATGGGAATTACAGATAAAACATTTCCCATAATATCCTTTTTGTTCATTAATAGAATCATAGTCCATTGGAATATATCATTTGCGTCCTGTTGGGGTTTTGGCTTTTTTTTTTGTTTGTTTGTTTGTTTGTTTTATTTTCAAATGACTGTATGGCCTTTTTAAGAACCTGAGCTTTATCTGATTCAGGTGGTTCATACGCAGCGACGCCACACTACGAAATGCAAAATGGCCACATGGTTGTAGTAACCTTAGCTCTGTTCCCTGGATTCATCCTCTGCTTTCTGGATGTCTGCCGTGAAGATTACGGCGACATGTGCCTCGGATCTTTTCTCTGTTTCTAAACAAACAACCCAGCTTCAGCAGCCCAGAGGACACGGTTTATATATATATATATATATATATATATATATATTTTTTATTATTATTTTTAAATATATTTGTGGTTGAAGGGACACTGGCAGGACCACATGGTCTCAGCTAATGTAAGTAACAGGCATACTGTGTGTGTTGTCCAACACAGTCACCAAGTCCTGTAGAGCAAGTAATCCCTTCATGTTAAATAAATTAATCAATGATAATAATAATGAACCGATAAATATAATTTAAACATCCTTTCCCACCAGGCTGATTTAAAAAAGCTTGAACTGGGCTATGAAAACACTTTTTATATTGATGTCCGTCTGGACACAAGTAGCTAACAAAGTTTAAGAAAAAAAATATCACAGCGAATACTCACTCTCTCCAGAAGCGGACCACATGCAGATAGTGGAGACAGACAGCATCAAACCCAAAACCAAGGTCGGGCTACCCACCGGTGAGTCAGATCTCATGTTCCTCAACATTATTCTCCTCCTCCCCCCCACCCCCCCAAAAATATTCAATAAAATCAAAAGACAGGAACAAAAGTGACACAAAACAATGATTTTGTATACACAGGCTTCTTTAAAAAAAAAAAAAAAAAAAAGTCTTAATATTAAAATGGAGGGGAAACTAAATGTGTCTGTGGCCCAAAAGGTTACTCTATGATAGCCTGAAAATATGTGGCTGCTTGTGTACCAGGATTTTAACATTAAAATTAAAATTAAAATTAAATATAAAAAAAAACCGAATGTGTATGAATTATAATGATTGGGAATTTCTTTGAAGAAAATACAAAAACAGTTTGCTATTTTTGCCAATCACAGGACACTTTGACGTCGGCTGGTATGCCAGTGATTTTACTGGATAAATGATGGTAATCCCCATCTTCAGTCTCCATCTCTTGAAAACGGCAGTGAGCGTACAGTGCGATCGGACCCCGCTAATAACAATGAGAATATCAGACTAAATGGTTTTTTAGTTGTATCCTCGGCCAGCAGGAGAAATACAGCCTGTGTCGCTCACAAGAATCCCCCGGTGAATGGCTGAGTGCGAGGGGAGGAGGGAGGCAGAAAACACGTCCAGATTCACAGGGGTGGTGGCTGGGAGGTTGAAAAATGAATGAAAAAGCTTTTATGCCTTAGCCATTCACCCAGCACAGGCTCCCGATCCTCAACAAGCAGTTCCGGGCCGCAGACAGGAGTCGTTTTTTAAACCAATTTTCCAGGTCCCGGGGTCGGACTTATCTCTGCCGTCAGTCGGGATTTGCAAGTGAAAGAAAATACCAGACTTGTGCCACGCAGGAGAAACGGGTCTCCAGCTCCACAGCTAGACGACCTCGGCTGGGGTGGGAGGGAGAATATGTCCAAGGAGTTGCCCTTTAAGCGTGTTTTTTATTTAGTTATTTATTTATTTACTTGTTTTTGTCTGTATCCTCGCAAGTAAGAGCGGAAAGAAAGCCCGAAAGTCCCGGTGCGCATGAAATCCAGAGGCTGGAGTCCTGGGGCTGGCCCTGGGCTGGAGGAGGCTGCGAGTCTCCACTCCTCCGCGGTATCTCTGCTGTAAACAACAGTCGGCTTCTCTCACTCAAACACATAGTGCCTAAGATAAGGTGGCCGGCGGGAGGCCGGAAAACCCGGACCGGCTTTCAGGTCCCGGGGATTCACCAAAAAAAAAAACCCACCACAATCCCAAAACAAAATGCGCACGCAGTGGAGCTGCAGCACGCTGTGCTATGTGTGCGTCTGAAAGCTGTAGGTTGGATTGAAGTCATATAACCCTCTGCAGATAAATGTTTAGTTCAGTTGGGCCCCTGGATTCAAGTTGTGATCTGCAGCCTTGCTAAACTTGATAAAGTATATTTAACAAACATGGCACACAATGTTACACTGTAGAAAAGTTGTTCAAATAAAAAAATATAAAATAGTTTAAAATCTGTCAGCTATCCTGAGCAGGCTGTCTGGGATTTATTTCTTCAAAGCCTTCCACTCATTTGTGTTTGAGAGAGACTTTGATACACTGTTAACAGACAGGTTTACAATTACCATTTCACATCAGCTTGTTTAAGACACAAAATTGTCCTGCAATGTTGTATTCATTGGTTCATGTGAGACAGACGGAAGTTCACGACAAATAAATATGTTTCATGGAGCCAAATCATGCTGCTGTTAAGCTTCAGTCCACACTGGGGGGACTGGTGGTTCATATCTGGATCATATCTGCATTTCTTTTATTTAAAAACAGAAGGTTGCAGATCATGAAAAGGACTTGTAATTTCATGCTGTATATTTAAATGAGTTACATGTGTCTGGGCAATTTTATGCATCTATTCTGGACTTATACAAAATTAGTAAGGAGTCGACTTTTAACACGTGTAACTTTAAAAAAAAAAACCTAAATAGGTTTCGTGAGGACCCAATTACAGCTTTGTCTAAACTAAAACAAACTTAGACATGATTAATAATTAATTTCAGTTTCTCAGAGAGTTTAATCATTTATTTTATTCACTATTGTATTACCAACAAATAGAAATCTATCATTATCCTTTTCATAAACTATCAGTGCTAAGTGACTGCAGTATTTAGGGGGAATTAATGACATAGCTATTTTTAAAATGTAATTTATTTATTTATTTAGCTCTGGAGTGAATAGGGCAAATCTCCCATACCATGAAGTCTATTTTGTGCACCGGAGCTGTGCCATAGGTTACACTCGCCTAGATCGTCACGGACCTACAGTAAAAGCTGACATGGATCTGTAATCAGGAGCGGACTGCCGGCGCAGCTCTACCCTGCCCCCCCCCCCCAACCCCCTTAAACGTCACCGTCACAAATCACAGTGTACCGGGACAAGCTGCCGAGCTCTTATATGTCATCAGAAATGTCTCAGTGTTTGCTTTTTTATTACACTAAATCATGTGATCACGTCATATCGACACTCAGCTGACTACATTCTGGCATTGTTGTCTTATTAAAAAATAAATAAATAAAAGTGTCAGACAGCATTTCCAGCGGGCAATAATTAGGGCGGTTTAATGAATCGGATCTAACAATTGCAATTAATTTCCAAATAAACAAAAACGACCTTCCGTCGTGTTAGAAAACGTTACTAAATTGAAAACAAACTTAAGTAAATTGTAATATGTTCTTTTCCCACATTAGAAATTTTATTGGTTACCAGAAAATGCATTAAACAACTTTTATATTTATGTTTAATGACCAACTAATACTAAAGCAAATGCAAATACTACGGGTGTCAATGTGGACATTATATTAGTGGGGTGAATTAAGCTAACTGGTCTGGGTAAAACTCACATTAGCTCTGAACTCTTCTGGAAAAACTTGTCTTAACTTGCTGATGTAAATTTATTCTACCTAAAATAAAATAAAAACAAAAAAATAAAATAATAGAAAGATACTGTTTGTTTTTGTTTTATATATTTATTTTTTGGAAATCACCATCTCAGGGCCTCACTGTTTGGGCTCTTTCAGTGCTTAAGTGCTGCCCTCTGCTGCTGTAAATGCTCCACTGCAAATCTAATGTAGCCACACTGCACTGGATGTTAGATGAAAGAGCATCCATTCAGATCATCTCTGAACAATCAACCATGGTAAATACTTGCTGCACTCTATTCTGGGCAAAGTCTTCTTAATGTCATTCCCTTTGTCAAGAATGTGATTCTTTGTCTCTTTCGCACAGAAACACAGATTCCATCTAATGGAATACATACATTTATGAGACCATCCCTCTGGAAAAAAAAAAAAGAAAAAGAGACTGAAAAAGGCAGATGTTTGGAAAAAAAATAAAGATCCAGATATAAAGATACAGATGACTGGAGAACATTTTTTGTATTTGCCTGAATTGGGTGTAATGCCCAATATAACAAATATGATATAAACAAAAAGGCAAATATGCCAAATAAAGGCTTCAGCTAAAAAAAAAAAAATAATAGAATTTTCTGTCCATTATTTCTCTGGTCAGGTATTATAGGGCTACTGAACATCTGAAATCACAAAACATGTAAAAATAATAATTCTATATCTTAATGGCAGTGTAATGCTTTGGCCAATGTTCTGCTGGGAAACCTTGGGTCCTGCCATCCATGTGGACGTTAGGTGTTGACTTGGCCTCCGTGTTCTCCAGATCTTAGTCCAATCCAGCATCTGTGGGACAAACTGGACCAACCAGTCCGGACTATGGAGGCCCACTTGCTGCTAACATCTTGGTATCAGATACCACAGCCCACCTTCAGGGGTCTAGTGGAGTCTCTGCCTACATGGGTCTGGTTTGTATTGGCAGCAAAAGGGGGCACAACACAATATTACTCAGGTTGTCATATTGCTATACCAGAGTATATAAATTAGTATTAAAAAGATGAAGTAAACAGTACATTTAAAATTGTGCATAAGGAGAGAAACTTGGTATAAACTTGGTATAAATTTGCATAAAAAATGTTTGGGTATACTTTAGCTGAGGCTGTACCGAAGTTAAGTCTACAGTTTGGTATTGAGGTTTTTGTTATTATTCTCCTGAGGAAAAGGTTCTTCCTCATCCTCTTCTTCTGTTTTTTCTTTAAATAACCCCAGTACATCCCAGGACCGAGGAATTATTTGGCGAGAGAAACCCTGCTCCGCCAGCCAAGACGCTCCAGTAATACATATTACAGAAGAAAGCATGGCCAGAGTCCTGTAGGGAAAATACTGTTTGATCACGCCTTCCTCCTCCCTCCAGCCTGGATACAGGAGGACAGGAGGGATCCCAAGCAGTGGCTCCCCACTCAACAAACGCAGCAGCAGCCCAATTATGTAGCCGGTGATAGCACCGTAGGTATTAGCTTTACGAAAGTGTATCACACAGACGAGCTGTGGGAAAATGAGACAGTAGAGAAGATCCCCGCTTACAATCCAGAAGGCAAGCACACTGTCATCACCAAAAGCCAAGCCTGTTCCAGCCAAGCCCACCAGCACCACGCTAACACGTATGACCCACTGAAGCTCCCTCTCCGATGCCTGCGACGAGAGACAGAGAGAGAGGAGAGACACAATTAGACTGAGTTTGCTTATTGCTGAACCAAATACACACATACACACACACACACACACACACACACACACACACACACACACCTGCTTCCTTAAAGTGGTCTTGTAAATGTTTTGTGTAAACATAGATGCTGAGGACAGCAGTGCAGAGTCCATGGAGGACATAACTGCTGCAGCCACAGCACCAATGCCTAACACTGAGACCCAGGTGGGTGTGAGGTTGCGCAGGGCCAGCGGCAGAATCCTCCCTGCCTCCCCACGTTCAAAAGGAGGGGGTAGACCATAGTCTGTCTGGTTCCAGTCTTTGAAAAAAAAGGAAAGGAAGAGAGAATAGGGGATAATGAGGTAGAGCGAGAGACAGATGCGAGAGGAAAAGATATAATGGGAGGGGAAGAAGTGTTTTAAGAATTTGGTGATAGTGTCAAAATATTAAAATAAAAACTGGAGTATTGGGGGGAAGAAAGCAAAATGACAACTAAATGTACAACATGTCCCAACATATTTAACATAACATAAATGATATACTAATAATAGCCAGTTATGCAAATGTTCACTGGAACTTTTCACACACATACAAATGCAACTAAGGTTTTATCACGCTAAAATAACTGAGCAGTTAGTGCCTTCATCTGTTCAGTTAGACAGCTTGTTCTCACATTCAGGGCTCACTACCATGCTAACTGATGTGGAGTCTGTTGTGACTGTGTGTGAGTGTTTACTTTCATCTGTACCTGCAGAGGCAGCCACTCCTCCAACAACCATTGAAGGGATTCCCATTACAAAAACTGTCACAGCAGCAGCATAACAGGTGACCTGAGCCTGAGCTGAGGAAGCTGCAGAGAGGACCCTCTGGTAAAGAGCTTGGTAGGACAGTCCCCCTAAAGCCTACAATATAGACAATCATGTACACAAAACACAAGCTTTGTTACCAAAGAACATGGAGATTGATGGAGTTAACCAAACAGACCTTTCTCACAGCAGAGATTTCAGCTTGTCAACAATTATATCTAATGACGTGAATAATAATGGATGCATATTATTTGTCAATGTTATGGCAGGGATCCATTTAGCTACTTCAGGTTCAGGGCCCAGGTTTTGCTCAAGCCAGATGACACACTGAGACACTATCACAGCATACTGGGACTCTGGAATAGGACAGAGGCATCATTGCTATTAGTACCATTTGTGCTTTTGAATACGGTCTGTAAAATAGAGGCAGCAGATTTTGCATTTGAGAAATGCTGATTTCAGTTTTGGCATTTAGGTATACACATTTAATAGCATGCCATTAATTTTCAGAATGACCTGCAATTAGTCAGAAGATTAAAAAAAATCAGACAAAATTGCTATGTTTTTTTAATGACATTCTAGTTAACTTTGTCCACAATTTTTCATGACTTAACAGCCTCAGTCATGAAATTTGAGTTTTTACTGAACACATGGAAAGTCTATATGAGTAATATCCTATGTGGTATAATTTCGCGCCTTGGTCACCAAGCTCCATTACATACATACATTACACACATGTACTAAATAAATGTTAAGATCTAACCAATAGCAGCAGCTCATCTGCCCATTTTCCTGCATCCTCTAGTGCTAGCTCTCCCATCCATGGGTATTCACTTGTCTGGTTGAGGTGGGTTGGCCGTGAGACATCAGTAACTGCCGGACTGAGTAGCAAAAAAATAATACAGAGAAACTGAAACAGAGAAAAAAACGGAATGTTAGCAATGCTGATGGAGAACATTTCATTTTATTTCAATATATTTCTCACTCTGTTTCTCACCAAGCTGACAAAGATGAAGAGAAGTTGGATGATATCAGTATATGCAACAGAGTAGAGCCCTCCCAGAAATGTATACACAATTGCGACAACTGCTGAGATAATGATGCAAAGGGTAGACGACAATCCAAGAATTACGCTCATTGTTCCTCCTGGATATCACACAGAAAATGTAATTAACAATGGTGAACAAAAATATTATATGATGATTTTATTTAAAGTTATTACATTCAAAAGTTTGTGCACAAAGAGTTACTTACCTAGAGCATTAAGGATGCAGGCAACCCACAAAAGATCACTGACCAAAGCAGGAACCAGAAGTGTTGCAGTGAAAATGTTGCCATAGCGACGCTGAAATGGATCCAGCATGGTCACATAGCGCTTCGATCTCATAGGCTTCGCGAAAAACAGCCCCGCTTAGGATTCAGAGTAAACAAAGAAAATAAATGAAATACTCTGTCAGAAAATTTATCTGATGTTTAAGATGATACAGTATATCAATTCATTTATTAGTCAAAACAGTTCAAAAGAAAAACAAGCAGCAGTAACACCTTTCACTTATAAATATATCCTTACAACAGAAATAATTCCAGATCCACAAAGGTGATCTCTTTTTCTATGATAGAAAATATCTCTTATAATACACATTTAATTCTTAATTCAGAAACATTGTATATTGTTTAAGAAGAAGAAGCACTTTTGTGCCATATGACAACTTCATGTAATTGTATACCCTGCACTAGCTAGAATTAATAACTGTCTGTGAGCCATTCGTTAAAGTTGTAGTATTTGCTGCGTTTTAATTTCTGCAACTAACTTGAAAATGTGCAATGAGTGTAGTAACTTGCACCCAAACTTTTTCTCTTTCATAGCTTAAACAGATCATTTGACTTTAAGGGGAAAAATATTCATTCATGATTCAAAACACCTATGGTGCCAACATAAAACATCGCTCTAATTTCAATGTAGTCTGTGAAATATTGGTCATCAAACAGGTCATTGCACTCTGAAACCACAACTCCAGGTTGTTACTCCTTGCCAATAAACAAGAAGAAGCTCAAATATCAGACATATTTTTGGATAGCGTTTTTACAGCGTACTAATTGCACAAGTTTGATCAGAAGCTTGTGCAATAACTATGATCTCTTCCTCTGTTGTATAACATTTTAAGTGAGTTTCAGCTACTTACCCAGAATGAAATTAATAACATATGCAAGAGGTCCGAGAGCCCAAATGAGACCTTGAGTCGGAGTATAAACAGCCTCAGCAGTTCCCATAATATAACCTCCACCAACCCAAGTTGCTGAAAGTAGAGCAAAGAAAACAAGCTCAAACTGGAGCAAAAATACAGAGAGAAGAGCACAGAATGCACATATGGTAATAGATGATTGGCATGAAATGAAAAAAGCTTTTACCTGTCATGGTGAAAACACCAGTTAGGGCATTGATGTTGCGGCCACCAACCATGGTAACTTCGCTCTTGTTTCCAGCACATTTTTTCTCCACTTTCTTGGATTTTCGAGCAGCCCAGATCCCAATTACCAGAATGAAAATATAAAAAAACACAATGGCCACCAATCCAGGGATATCCACTGCCATGTTTGTCTGGTAACACAATACACAGTCTATCAGTTACACTGTCATATAGTATAGCACAGGGATCTTCAATGTTTTCGAGGCCAAGGACCCCCAAACTAATGGAGAGATGGAGCAGGGACCCCCTACTTATACATATTGTATAAAATTGTGTTTTATATTAAACTGGTCCTATAGTGCCATGTATAAATGTGCCTTGTTATTGTGCATTCAATACTAAGATATTCAAATAATACACAGGTTCATATATTCATGTTTTTATTTTAAACGTGCAAGGTACAGTGGGTAGGGTGACCATGCCACTGCCATTTATAAACATACCTCAAACTGATACCTGCCAAGATCAACGATGTCTGTCAATTGCATGTAATCATGCATAAAAGCTATTCCATTTGACATTTTTATTTTAACATAAATGAGTTACAAAACGATCCATTTTGTAAAAATTTTCTAGCTGCTAGCATCATTAGGAATGGGCTTTGCGCCAATCACGGGAAACCTGACAGAGCCTGCGTATCACATACGGACTCGTGATTGGCACAGCAGCGATAGGGGCGGGTCTTCTTCGTTGACCGAACCGGTACCGAGCTTGAAAGAGGCAGATGACTGTCTTCTGCCTCCATTTATTTGTTCGCTACAGTGTGTTGGATTCAAGTTAATGTGTATTTAACGACATTCAAATTGGTGGAAAAAAATTGTTGGGGGGGTAATGTGAAAAAAAAAAAAAAGCCTAATCAACCAAAAATTTCGCGACCCCCCTGCAGTACCTCAGCGGACCCCCTGTTGAAGACCTCTGGTATAGCACGTAAAGTGATAGGTGACTTTCAAAAGCTGTGACTGGGCACTGTCAGGACCTCTCTACAGTACATTCAGTAATTGTATAAATTCCCAAAACCTGTTCTGTGGCTCTCATCTGTGAAATTAAGATTCAACTTTATTTAACACTCAGTGACGGGTTGTAGGGCGGCATAGGGTTGCCTCACAATAAGAAAGTCGTGGGTTCGATTCCTGGCCTTTCTGTGTGGAGTTTGCATGTTCTCCCCGTGCCTGTGTGGGTTTCCTCCCACCGTTCAATGACATGCATGTTTTGGTTAGTTGGTGACTTTAAATTGTCTTTAGGTCTGAGTGTGAGTGTGAGCGGTTGTTGGACTCTGTCTGTCTCTGTATGTTGCCTCCCTGACCCGGAAATGGATAAGCGGTAGAAGATGAATGAATAAATCTATTATTGAATTGATTATTCCTAATTGTCTTTTAACTCACTAATTGTAGGGAGTGTTTACCTGAGAAAATTAATTTGTCTAAGGCTGAATGACCATTTTTCTCTGGCAAACATTAAACAACAACAACAACAACAAAAGTTACCAAGCTGACTGATGTCATGCAGGCAGAATGTCGCAGGTTCAGTTCGCGAGTCTGGGGCCTTTGCATGTTCTCCCTGTGCTTGTGTGTGTTTCCTACCGCCGTCCAAAAACATGTATGTTTATGTTAATTTGTGACTCTAAAATCAGACCCGAGGACGAAGCTAAGCGGTAGAAGATGAATGGATCAATGAATGAATGTTGTGTGTGCAGCATTAAATTGCCGAAACCTTAGCGGGTGGCGCTAAAACACATCACACAGATCACTACTTTTCGGGTATGGAGCACAAAAAACATACACAGCATTTCATTTCATTTACGTCTTTCGTATACATTTGCAATATATCACCAGGTTTTTAACTAAATGCAGCGGAGTAAAAAAAAATAATGATAATTAAATCCGTATTTCCCTGATAAATCCCTAATTAATGCGATAAAACTTTATCTGTAAATAGTTGTCTAAAGTATAAATATCCAGCCTCCACATAGGATGCACTCAGCTCGCATTTCACCGCTGATTTAAACAACTTTCAATACATTTCCTTCGATGTTTTTCTCAGTGTACAGAAGCAGCAGAGTCAAGTCTGTAAACTCTTTCTTCTCCTGAACAAAGAGGCGTTTGAAGCGTCATGTAACGTCTGACTAACAAGAAATCGCGCAAATATTTTCAAAACCAACATAAAACAGCCAAAAAAAAAAAAAAACCCAAAACAGAAAGCCTCAAACATAAATAGTTTCTTCCCCCCAGCAATGAGGGCAGTTATTCTGACAGAACAGTGACCACGAGGAGCGTCTTTAATAACGTTTCTATCACACATATTGTTGGCCAGTAACATTTGCTGTATTAAGGGCGAATAAGACTATCAGCAGCCACGCAGCTTTATATAATTACTTACATAGTTATGGACAGATACTCAATAATTTTATCCGCTGAAGGTAAGTTCAAGTGTCTGCCTAACATTTGTTCTCACCCTGGGGCTGGAGGGAACAGGTAGCTCCTCGGTACACTCCCTGGATGCATATTTTACATTCCTGTTAGAAAGTCGCTGTTTTCTATTATCCCAAATGCTGATATAAATATATTGACTAAATCAAATTTAACTGAGTCGATGTTGTTTCCATGGCACGTTTTTATCATTGAAGAGATTAAGCTGTAAGTGATAAGGGTAACGGACTCTGGTGGTGAGAGTGGACGTACCTTTGATGAGGAGGGCTGGCGTCTTTTCTGTCATGCATCTGCCGCCTGTCTTTACTCCTTCTCTGTGGTTGGGTCCCTTTGTAATGGGACTCTTCGGGTTGTGTTCAGCGCTGCCAAAACGTACAGAAACATTTTTACGCAGCTGCGACCGCCTACGGGACTGTGTATCTTCTGCTGCTGCTGATGCTGCTGGCAGCGTGTAGGCCACACCTACGCTGGGAAAAAAGAAATGTTAAACGCTACAGATGTTCAGTTCTGGTGAGAAACGTTGCAAAGATGGCGCACGTGAAACGATTCCACTTGAACGCACCCTGAACGCGGCGCCTCAATCAAGGAGAAGTTGCTCGCAATTCAGCGAGTTATCTACGTTGATGTGTTACGGCGACCTTGTGCAGATTCACAATGTACCTCAGTCAGGCTAAACACACGTCTGTCACTGATATGTGTGACATTGCGATCATGTAAAATTTAGATCCCATGTGGGTCTTCCCTGTTTACTAAGAGGAAACATAATGCCGAGGGTTATCACTACCTGCACCATCTGTTGTGCAACCATGCAGGTTGTATGTTACCTGGTATACTTAGCTAATAGATAAATAAATAAATGCATATATTACTTAACTGTAACTAAATGATGAAGGAGCAAATCATGTATAATAGCAAGATTAATCAAACTAAAATCGATGGGGAGATCGGAAAATGTAATCAGGTCTATAGTGAATAGACTCAGTGGTGTCACATCTATCAAAACTAACATTAATCAAAATTACACATAATTATTTATAAAATAAAATAAAATTTACATAAATCTTGGATGTATAAAAACAGCCTGCACATGAAATAGCATCTCTTTTAAGGAGGCAAGAATATTAAGTGACCTAAATGTCAAGTTTTTATTCTTTCACTTTTTTATATACATTTTTTTTTACCATGCTAAAATGTGAAGAGGCAACAGTACATCAGCCCATGAACACTGTTTACTTGCAGAGCTCTATTACATCCCTATAACCTATGACTGTCATCTTGAAAAAAAAAAACAACTATCCTTTGGAAATTGCATGGGAGACTGGCCAAATCACACATTATTGCCTAGCTAAGGACTAAGGCCTAAGGACAAAAGAAATCTTTAACGAAACATATCAAATGTTTCCTTCCACAGAGCCTGCTGTTGGCTTGGCGAGTGTGTGTATCATATGACACTCAACTTGGGAGCACAACTTGGAATCCTTTTGCACAAGAAAAAACTAAATCTGTGACCCAAAAAATAAAAAGTCTTTATTTTAACAGATTTAGGTGTTGTTAATGATGTTATATATGTCTGATCTATTTGTTGTCATGTTACAACATTAGAGTGGATTGTGTTAGGTTTAGACCGGGTTTGCCTGGATAGGCTCCTTGTTGTTGGCTGATAACTCTGGAGTCTTCAGAAGTACAAGCCTGTTTCCTGCAGGGTTAGAGGTGCACAATATCCAGTGGTTTCTTTCCTGTTCAGCTTTGTGGGAATCCAAGAAGGTGTGAGATGTAACTTCGTACTCATTGCCATATATCGTCCTGCAGGAACACTACTGTTAGCTACAGAATGATAGCAGGTATGCACATAATGTCACCTGACTTGAAGTTGCTGTCTTAGAGGTCCTCACCTTTTGACAAGTGGCTTTGAATATCTGAATGCAACTAAATTATCCGTTTGACTGTGTGAAATGAATTGAGTCTTTCTATCACAGTTGAAAGGAAACTGATTATTTTTGTTAAGTGACTTGATAATGTCACATGTCACATGCTAACACCCTTTCTGTATATAAACAGTTTAGCTATTATTTGCACCAGATTTTCAATGGACCACCAGTTGACATCTGACATACTTCAGCCATGGGACAGCTGCACATATTTTACAATCAACACAGGAAAATTTAACATACCGCAGAACTTGATCACCCAGAACAGCAAGAGCCTGGTTTGTCTTGCAGTGTAAAATGAGCACCTTGACATTAGCCTGCAAGAAACACACACAAAGAAAGTTGCATAAATATTCACAGGCCATCAGAGCTAAAGGATAGAAAAAGACAATGTTCTCTTTTCAGCTTCTGTAACCAATGCATCTACATGTGTATTTTAAGTTACTGAACAGACTTACAGGGATAGGCTGACCCTCATATTCAAGTCTCTCCTGGGGGTCAAAGTGGACTACCTTCCACCATGACAGGTAGGAGCAATTTTCAACCAAGTTTACCTCTTGCAGACGGGACTTCTTTGCACACTTTAAATGCAGACACATGATTATGAGATTAATAACAGCAGTATATCTAGTGAAAAGCACAAGCATTGCTTTGCTTGCTATTTAACTTCAGGTATTCACCTAAGAATTATGCATTTGTACTGTTTAAGTCACAGTTGTTACTTTCTTAGTATAATGGATTCTCTTTAATGGTACTCTACCTTTTGAAAACTTTGTAGATCACTTGTCAAGTAAAGCTGAGGAAACAAGGCAAGCGAAACTCTTTAAATGCAAAGAGTAACACAAAAATGTGTGTAAACATGTGCTTTATGTTTTTTAAAACATTCATACACATAATGCAAAATAAAGTATAACATATCAGAAAAAGTTAACATACTTTTGGCTATGCATCTCAATTGCATCACTCTTCTTGCCCTGTCAGGTAAATTCCTTCAAACTTGACAGCATCATTGTGTAACATAACTTGGTTCCACTGTAAAGCTAATATCAAGGCTACTTTTTAGTCGTTAAAAAGATTGCCTTGGAGCCACAAAGGATATTACACAACTGTTTTTACAAGCCACTTGGTACCCCTTGTGGCATGCAAACTGATTTCAAATGTGTTAAATTGGTGAAGAGAACCTTCAAAATAGAAGTCAGTTTTTGTGTATAGTGCAATGTTTGATTTAACAAGTTTAAGTGGCTGTCTCAGTGTGACTGTGCATGACTTACTCCTCTGGCAAAGCCACTTGTTGTTCTCAGGGCGAAACTCTTCTCAAAAACCAAAGGTGATCCATCAGGACTACCATCTACGCTGTAGACAAACAGTGTTACAACTTAACCTCTGGGAGTTTTACCGTGTTTTATCTGTTGATTTAGATTTAAGCAGGTTTGTGTGTGTACCTGGTAATAATAAAGGCAGTACGTATGCAGGGCTGGATACCTCTTGCTGCACTGATGCCACAGGGGGATTGAATTCCAGGTAAGGGAATCTTTATCAAACTGTTAATGTCTGCATTAATGCTTACTGAGCTGCACTCCCTGTTTTCTCCTCCTATGTTCACCAGCATCACTACATCTCCAAAGTGCAATTTTCCATCATTTGTCGCTGAAAGATTCACCTACACACATGGACAACAATGTCATTATTCTCATTACCACCCCACTAATTATTGTGATACTACTGTTATTATTAATGGTTTTCATAACTAATTTCATCTCAGTTTACCGGTCTCAAAATGTTCTCTTTTAGGAAGTCTACTTTCTGCACAGTGAGCTCCCCTCTTTTCTTTTTCTCCAGATATTCTTTCTTTTCATCCTGGAAAAAAAATCAACATATGCAATGTGTACTTTTTAATATGTGCTCACAACGCCAGTACTGCTGGCTGTGTAAAAACAAACAAACAAACAAAATTTCAATTTCAAATGTGTTTTTTCTGACCTTATACCGTTACTTTGGCCTAATCATAAATATAAGTGGTGGTGTTAAAAATATTTTGCCCATTTGCTCTTTGTCACTAAATTATTTTTACAGTTTTTGTCCTTGTGGCTTGTTTAAATGACTCTGTAAATCATTTTGCAATTTAACCCTTTAAACCTCACTGGTTAAAGCATTACAGATTTTGTTCACAGTGGATGTGATGCCTTCAGTCATTTTAAATATCTTTTGTCGTCAGTACTTTAACTTTCATAAACCTTCAAATGCAGAACTATGACTCTTAGTAAAGTGAGTTTAACCCCCAACCAGATTTTGGTGAACTGAGATGAAATACTCCTTTTAAAAATAGGTATCCTGACAGTCCCACTTTCATCACCTGTTACCACACAGAGGGATGAAAATACGCACAAACAACGTGTGAGCTTGAGTAAAACTGTTCGTCCTCACATCTCGACGCCTTTAACGCCAAACCTTGAGAATGAATTTAGCTAGCTAGAAGTTGACACTTTCATTTGGAAACAAACCTCTTGTAAGCGAAGGTCTTCATTCCAGTTTCCAATTTTCACACTCGTGCAATAAGTTCTGCCATAAGCCATCCTGTTTTAACACAAACGACTACTTGTGTGCCGCGAAATTCATAAACAAGCCTCGTTTCTGTTTCGGCCTACTTTGTGTAGTGGTTTCTATGGTAACACATGGTAAAACTAATTAGCCCAACGTCTCGCCCGCTCTCACTTCTCGCTTATTGTCGCGAGAAGGAGTGCTGGTATAATCGTGTCTGTCCTGTACCTTCAATGACTTTGGGTGAAATCTGTCATTTCTACCCTTTCTAATTCTCAGCTGCGGTAAAGAAGTGAGTGATTCAGATAATTACAAGGAGAGTATTTCCTGCAAATCAGTTGAAGTGTAGAAGGCAAAAACATTCATTGTCCTTCAAGAGGATCTCTTTCAATACTTTCTCTTAAAGGCTATTAAATAACATTATACGTGCATTGGTTAAAATTTCATAAATTTTCAGTGTTCCCTGACCACATCCAACCTGTCAGGTTTGTCTACCCACATAACTGAACACCTCTTGTTAGTGAGCCCTGCATCTCCAGTAAAACATCATGCTTTATGAGCTGATGATGGAAAAATCGAAGTCACCAGTGATTGCATTGTCAGATGGTTGTTGTGAAGTGAAAAGTACAATAATGCCCCTCTCGATGTTGTATCTGCTTCCTCTCATTATCAGCAGGTTAAAAATGCTCACCCTGCACCAAACTAAACATAAACAAACATCAATCATAATTCTAAAAATATGCATTACCGTGTAGTGCTTTGGTTGTGCACTAACACCCCTAACAAAACAAACTGTGCTATCAAGACAGTTCATGTCGCCATTGTCACTTCATTGAGTTCATAATGAGTCTTCCTCTATTCTTTAATTAGTAAATAAAAAATGGCAGTTTGTTTAATTGTGGGATTCAATGAATGAAGCTTACAGTCAGTTTATGTATAATCCTTCACCTACACCTATAAATACAGTGTTCTTTGTTCAAGTGTTTGTAATATATGCAATAAGGTTCTAACAGCTGCAACCAAGACTGAATCTGTACATACTCCTGATGTTTTTCTTATTTTTCTGTCCTTTTCTCTTTCTGTCTGAGTCAATGGCCATTGGCTCGGCCTCTGGCACCAGGGCCATTCATGTGACTTTTGTGGTTTGTTTCCTTCAGCGAATCAGAGTCATCCTCCTCTTCATCACTCCTGTCATCGCCCTCCAGCTGATGAGACACAAAGAGGACACATGGGAAAGGTGAGTGAGCCAATGAGGAGCAACAAGATATGTGGATCTTGAAGACTGACACATATTGATACATTTCTGTCATTCACATGAATGAATAGACATATGCAAACACACCTTGCTGAAGATAAACTTGTAAACCATTCGTAAAATGAGAAAAGCCCAGTACAGATGCAGTATCTGTAGAAGCATCAGCATGAAGTTGAAGAAATAGTAGCCAAAGAAAGGAGGAAAACGTTCCAGTGGGTAAACACATGTGCAGTGGATCAGCCTGTAAAAGATATGCACAAATATTTTCACTCCTCACTCCAAGATCATAACAATGCAACATCCTGTATTCCTTTCACTCCACACCTACCAGAAAGGAAAAATGACAAGCCTCGTCACCATGAAGAGAACCGTGAACACTACAAAAATGGCATTAGCTGTCTGGTGCCATTTGGCGTAGTTGAATACCTTTGCACCCTGTGAGACAAAAACAAGAAGAGACAGGTTTGGTAGGTTTCTTTTTAAGAAGCGAGTCATAGAGTCACCAAAAAATTTTCAATTAAACTCTGCAGCAATTCTTGGCTGTTTTCCTTTCATGTGATCAAGTGTATTGTGTTAGATAAGGCAACATCTTCATATTTATTGGTGTGATAGTTCAGTTTAATTTTATAGGTTCATGTAGTACAGAATGTCATAAATTTGACCTAGTTTGGCTTATCAGTCACACCTTTGGCATTTTATACTGCAGACACCATTAAAATGTAAAACATAATCACAAATACAAGTTTTTGAACAGATAAAACACTGTTTTTGCTATGTGTAACATTAGTGTAATGTGCTTCTTTAAGTCAGTCTGCACCTGCAGAATTGTGACATTGCAAAATCTAAGTAATCTGCTCTCACTGCACCAGCCTGCAGTAAGACAATTGATGTCCAATAGATTAGTTTGCTCTTGCACTCATTTAATACCAGCACTGACCTCTAGTAGTATGTCAGCAGAGTCATGAATTGCCATCACAAGGGTTCCAATACGGATGTAGTTTGAAATCCAGGAGAAAATGAGAAGAGTCATCGTGGCTATATGATGAATCACCTGCTCTTTGAAGTCCTATACACATACACATGATGGGTACACATGCATATTACGCCCTGTTACTCACTCCCAATGTATTATAATAAAAGTTATTTATATTAATAATGGCGGAGTCATTGATTTCATACAACAGTTCACATGTGTAGACTTACTTTCCGTTTCACATCAAATGAGAGACTAAAGAGCAGAGAAAGGTAGAAGCCCGTCTCCAAGAGGTAATGCCAGTACTGAGATGGCAGCAGTGACTGCATGGACACACATACATGTATGGATATTTATCACAACACAATCTGTGATGTTGTTTGACATCCTCTTGACTCCTGCCAAATGCCAAAACACTTGCCTGTTTAGGGAAGCCTTCCCAAACCTCCTTCAGGTTGTAAAGCCATGGTTTCTACAGCCAGCAATAATAAATATGATAAATATGACACATGTGCCATAGCTGTAAAACAAACAATTCATGGACTGGAAAAAAATATGAAACAATAGCTAAAACCATAGTAATGGAAGCAGTTCCTGTGACAGCGAAAGGACAAAACTATGTACTTACATCATACAGAGCTAGAACTCCGCCCACAAATGCAAAAAAATAAAACACACATCTCCAGCTGTTGAGAGATGTAAACAATGTTGTCTGACATTTGTGCACAGTCTCACATATATGTGGAATCACACAACCAAACCATAGACGAACCTGGCCTCACAGAACCTCTTTCGAAGCCCTGGCCGCTCTTGGTTCCGCCTCCTCCTAAACCACACTTGAATTCTTCTTTCTGGCCAACTTGTCTTTTTGCACAGTGACCTCACATCAGCCTAGGACAGGAAGAATTCATCCAGATGAGCAACATTTGATTGTAAAATGATATTTCCAGCAGTATAAACGGTAGCCTCAAACAGTTGTACTGACAAAAACTAACTGACGCAGCATAACTGAAAAGACCATAACAACTAGTGTATTTTAGAGGGATATTGCACTTATATTGATTGTTTAGTGTGGCAATCGTAATTTATGTTTACTGTGTTTAGCTTTTTATTCACTGGCAACTTTTTTACATACAAAGAAGACAATAACATTTACTCTCCAACTTTCTTCTTAGCTTCATTGAAATCCTGAATGATTTGATGTCCACATTCCTTTGATTGACTTATATATTTACCTGTAAAGTGTTGATGTCTTTTGAATTTCCATAAACAAATGAAAGAATCCAAAGCAAAACAACCTCCTGAAGTGAATTTTTTAACCACTGCCACACTGTAGCACAGTTTCACACCTGTTAGGGTTTCCATATAAGAGGTACACTTGTAAAAATTTACAGATATGATGATATTAATATGGTGACTGGACGGATCCAATAGCAAAGAAGCCTCTATTGTATGATTTCACAATGCTATACTATATATGGTGGAGGTGGGAACTTCTCCTCCATCCCTTCTCTCTCCAAAGATTATTGAATGAACTCAGAACTGGTGACTGCGGAGGCCAATGAAATCAACTGAATTGATGAAATACATTTGATCATGTTCATGAAACCAATTTGCTTCGTCTCAATGACATGGAGCTTTATCCTGCTGGAAGTAATCGTTGGAAGATAGCAAATTGTGGCCATGAAGGGAAGCACATGGTCAGCAACAATACTCAGACAACCTGCTGAATATAGTCAACGACTGATTGGTACTAAGGGGCCCAAATTTGCCCACACTATATCACTACCACTACTGGCCAGGAAGGACTGATAGTTCTGTTTGTGAACCGTTTTTAGCTTTAAGTGAAAAGCCCATTTAACAAACCTGTGATGGAAGCCGTGCTTGGCTGCAGAAGTAGTTTTCTAGGATGGGGCTCGGTTCTGCTGCCAAACGTAGTTGGTCCCTTATTCCCCAGACATTAGCCAGTGGTGTGGCAATGTACCTGCAACGAAATAGAAGGGCCATCACAGTAAATCTGTGTCAGTATATCCCACTGCATGAGAAAATGTCTGGCACAGCGAAGTTTTGTTTTTTCTATTCAAATCACAACAGAAATTGTGTTTTTTTGGAATTCACAGCTTGCTTCAAACTATTTTGCAGCATAATCCCAGTTTTGTGAAACCAGATGATCACATGGCTAAACTCACTGACACACAGGAAAACTTAGTTAGTCAGTATACTCTCACCTTTCAAACAAGTATCTGACCAGGAGCAGGCAGAAGGCGCAGGGCACAGCAGCATAAAGTTGGGAGGCTTTCGCGTAAATACGACCTTCACTGTCCTCCAGAGCAGACCAGGTGAGATTCCCTGGGAGCCACAGACGGTCCCACCACAGCCACTCCCCAAGTGTCTGTAACATGCTGCTGGAAACAATGAAATACACAATGAAAACACATCTACTTTCATGCCAATGATGCTAAACACTTTGTCGTATTCAGGATGTTCCACCAAGCTACAAAAACAGACTATTGTAAAAGAGATTCTATTTAAGAAAAATCTTGCTCCCCATCACAAACTAATTTTCAAGCTCCAAGTGGATTTACAGCTAAAAATGTGTGAACTTTTTTTTGGGTCATAAATCAATAATCACAAAATTTTGTTGTGGCCAATTTCTCCTGCTTATCTGTGACTGTACAACTGCTGCTATGGAGGACGTGGAGATGGAGTGGAAAAGAGATATCAAAGGGCAAGGAAGATAAAGATGATATGGAACAATTATGGAGGCAGAGATTAGAGAGTAGTAAAATCCTTCATCTTGTGAACTCTGCCCCTAACAACATGTAGATAAAAAGATACTATCTGGACAGTTGGAAAAATATTTTTGAAAGATGTTTGGTAAACATGTTTGTCTACTTAAACATAAGAAATCATATATACATTTTCTAATCATATTAATATGTACTGTGCTCCCAAGGAATGGCACTAATGTGCCTCAGGACCTCAACGATAGTGAATAAGCCAGCATTGAAAATCGAACATACCTACAGGCAAGTTGACAATTTCTAACAGAACAGAGGGAAGGGGAGACAGAGCAAGGATACAGAAAGACTGTGTGACATAATCTGATTAAATTTATGTTAAAGTATTGTGTAAAACATAGTCTCAGCACTCTACCTGATCTCTTTTACACTTAGAGTAAGATTTTCATTTCATCTACACTAACGTCTGAGTGAGATAGAAAATGTAGGCACATGGTCATGTGTACGTACACACTCACCTTCACCACACCCTCACGTTTCTCCACAGCGGTTTGTTCTTCAGGGACCTATATGTGAAGTCAGTTTGCTAGCTGTACAGTTAATTTATGGCCTCAGGAAATAACAGTCATATTTAATCATATGAATTCACAGTTACAGTTTTGGTGGAGCCAATCTTCAAACATAGTATAAAAAAGCAAACATTTACTCATGAGCTTTCTTTAATCTGTCTGATGTACGTCATTGTGTGTGAGGAGGCAGGTCTATGATTTTTGAGCATGTGGATGATCACTCACCTTTCTTTGAAGCAATGGGATCCCTCCCTTCCACTCTGTCTGCTCTTGTGATCACACCCTTGTCATTGGAGCACGTCCTTCACATTAAGATGAGATCAGCACTGGAAATAACTAACTACCCTTGGAATATTTTTCACTCTCGTTTGTTGATGACCAACCGAAGCAGTCATCTGAGTGTGGGAGTATTTGTGAATACCCTCACCTGCAAGAATTCCCTTGGAATGCTGGGAAGCCCCCACAAAGGCCCCATTCACTGGTTGGGCAGCGGAGGAGGAGTCAGTGCATGTTGGGGATAGAGGAGAGACAGAAACTTTCACACACAAAGAAAAAGGGAGGAATATCACTGGATAAATAGCCATCAGGGTGAATAAGAAACACACAAAGACTGATGAAGTGGCTGGTTCCCTGCTCAGATTCTATGGTGAATTATCTGTAATGAATTGCAAGTGACAAATGATTCATTTTGTAACTCTGCAGGTGAGCAGCTCACATGTACGTTTTGAGAGTGAGTATAAACCAACACACCACTGAGCGTCCGGGTTAATAAACTTCTCCATAAACCAGAGGGGGGCAACAGAGACAACACAATAGGATCAGTGCTGACACTTCAAGTTAGGATTAGGATACCGCTGGCATGTGTTGTTGTTGTTGTTGTGTCTCTCAGCTTGTCACAAATAGCCGTAGTCTTGATATGTGATGCCACTTGTCACCTTGTGGCAAAGGAAACAAGATTGAAATGCAACATACCAGGTTCACCTTGTGATTTTGTGAGTTGAGAAGGAAAAACAGATATCAAAAATATGTCCTTCTTTTATTAGAATTTTACATTTTTCATATATCAAAACATCTAAAAATGAACAGTAGATCTACAAGCATAACTCTTCATACTGTTTTACATATTTCCATATTCCTCACCATATTCCAGCACTGCTGCATATGTGGGACTGAAAATAATAGAGGAAGAGTGGCTACTGAGCTGTGGCTATGGGCAAAAACAAACCAACAACAAAAATAAACAAACGAACCCCCCCACCACCACCAAAAAAACAAAAAAACAAAAGAATAGAAAGAGGTAATGGTCCAGCAGTGTTTTCTGGCAAACTGTTTCAGAACAGTCTTTCTCTGAATTGTGCAAGACCTCCCTTGTCAGGACCAGTCCTAAACCACTGAGTGGTATAAACATCTCTGTGAAGATTAAGAGGATAAAAAAGGAGGTTCAGTTCATCTGGATGGTCTCTCCTCAGGGGTGAGGCACCAGGCACAGACAGGCTAATCTGGATAGCCCTACCCCTCCCTCTCTCACCCTCTGTCCCTTTGCAATGCCTTCCTGCACTCCTCATACTGGTGTGTTGCGCTTCAGTTCACTGGGGGAAGGGGGGATTCGATCTCCCAGCTTTGTAAAACTGGTGGAGTGGCTGGGTTTGGTGGAGGGCTCCTCAGAACTGGGGACTCTTTGTCGCGGAGGCAAGGTGGAGCACCGGGCTTTGCCCCACAAGCGTGGCTGCTGTGGTGGAGGGCCCTTCAGCATGAATAGTTCAGCGGCAGCTTTGGGCTGGGAGGGCTCGGGATTGACCTGCGGGGGTTGTGTGGGAAGTGGAGACGAAGGTGAAGATGGAGTGTGCGAGGGAAGGAATGGACTGGATGAGGTCTGTAATGACGACCCCATGGGAATCAGAGGAATAAGCGGCGCTGCCTGCTGAAACCTTGTGAGGCTGGTGGAGTGGCTGGGCCGAGGCAGGCTATGACAAGCTTCAGCCCCTTTGTGGTATGAAGGCAGGGTGGAGCAACGGACCTTTGCCCTTGAGATGGCCTCTCTGGGCGGAGGAGGGGCAATTAGCGAGAAGAGTTTAGTGTCAGTATCTGATGTTGTAATTTCTGCTCTGGAGCCCCTCAGGCTCTCAGAAGAAGCCCTTTTAGATGATGATTGTGACGAAGGCTCCTTCTCTTTCTGGAATCCCTGTTTGGAGCCTGAGTGAGGAAGCTGTGCTGTGCTCAGTGAGGGTTCCTCATCTGCATGGCAAGAAAGAAGTAGAATTATTCACTAGACAAAATGGAGAGCAAATCAAAGAGAACATGAGAAATATATGAAACATAAAGCTGAATCACTCACCTAACAGGCCCAGCTCACTCATGAAGGAGTCCAGATCAACATTTAAATTCTTATCTTCCTTCACTTCATTTTCTTCTTCAGTTCTTTGCTCTCCTTCTTCGTTTCCTTTCACTCCCTCTTGCTCATTTTCCCCATTTTCATCACCGTCATTGATTTCTCGATTTTTTTCAGTTTCTGCCTCTTCTACTTTGCCAACCTCAACTTCCCCTTCTTCATCTTCTTTTGGTATTTGTCCATTTTCTTCAACTTCTTCAACAAATGTCTCCCCAATCTTTGGATCACTGTCACTGGTCTTTTTGGGTTCATCCAAATTGACCTCAAGCGCTTCTTCCTCTTCCTCCACAAGCTGCTCCTCTTGCCCTTCTGTTGGCGCCTCCACCACAATATCGATATGGGCGGGGAAATAGGGGATGGAGCATTTTGGGGAGTGAGATTTGGCACGTGCTTCTTGGTCTTGATTCAGCAGAAACTCCATCAGCATCATGTTTTCTTTCTTCAGCTGTTCCCGCAGAGACCGTGGTACGTCTGGGATCATCCAGGCAACCAGCATACTGAGGAACATGGCAAGGTTCTAAAGGGAAGAAAAGGATTTTTGTCTTGTCTTAAAATATTAGGCTTTGAGTTCATTGCTGCTGTAGTTAAATTATTTCATTGCATTATGGTCGAAAAAAAATAGATCTAATAAATTCAATAAGCTGAAAGACACGATAAATGGTCTCCATGGCAAAATACTACTCCACCAGATCGGTAATGGTTTGATACTTACCCTATAAAGCTGACTGGCTACTGATCAGCCAGACGAGACTGATCGACATCCACATTACTGAATCACTTTGTCAATGTCACTATTTAATTCAGTGTTTCCAGTAATAGACACACTACTTCAATAATGGTGGGACCTAGTTTTTAAGCAACACACAATCCTATCGTATGATCCTGATTAGTTTGATACAAGGTAGACAGATTTTTCTTTTGAAAAAGAGAGAGGACTGCAATCGGACCAGGAAGCGGTATGAGGATGTACTTTGTGACCCTTTCATGGTCGTGCATCCTTTCTAATCTGTGTGATCCCATTGGTCAGGAATAAATATACTATAAACATAAAAGATTAAGCCAAATGGGTAAAACCACTGAAGAAAACTTCTCTAATGCAAAGATGTTCAATAACCACCATGTTTAGATTGACATCAACAAAGCCAGAATTTGAAATGTAATTTGTCCCACCTGGAAGAATATCACAAAGGCCAACTTTGCCGCCAGGACAGACCAGTACTGTTTTGAGAAGGTGTAGGCATCTGGTGCCCATGGAGGGTCTCTGTAGTCCTTATACCTGAAAAACACAAGCAAGTGGGTATGAATAAGGAAACATCTATGAAGTCATCAACTTATGTTATCTGAAAAAAATAAAATAAAAAAATAAATCCTGGAAATCCACATTTCTTCATTTGTAAAAACACAAATTTGGGATTTAGATAAAGAGTTAAGATGCTGCTCAGGGATTTACAGGTAGCTCCAGATAAGTCAAGGTTAAGAGTGTCACTCTGACCTGCACAGAGACACTCCGGTGATGAGGGTGGTGGTGGGTGCAGTGCCGGATGCAAAGTGGCTGACATTGAAGTAGGACAGTGAATGCTCTGTGTAGCCATTCATTGTGCCATTTGCACTGTACATGTACTGGTAAACCATTCGTGGAACAAACTCTGACGTGAAGGAGATGACAAACGCCTGAGAAGATAAACAAGGGAAATGGAAATGGAAATCAAAGACATATTACATAACTACGTAATAAATACTTCTATCACATGAACTCATGGACGATTATATCTACCTCAATTTAGCCAAAGACACATTCAGAAAGATAACATCAATAACATTATCAAGCTAATACCAATATGACACAGTCAGACACATTTTTGTCATTTCTCTCCTTTTCGGATGTGACAAATTTTTGCTGAATTAATAATGGCACTACCATTATTAGTTTATTACGTGCGTGAGACTCCTGCATTAACTCCATCATTTCCCTCACATATTGTGGCCAGTGTCACTTCCTGAAAGAGAACATGCTGCGTGCTTTGACACTTTAGGTTTGGGCCTGTTTTTGTCAGTTCGGTGTTTTGACTGATTTGTTCTACTTTCACCAGTTTTACATAACAGGAAACTGCCTTTGCCAGACAAAACTGTGCCCAGAGTGACTAGTGACACTGAGACTACTCACAGTATAAAGCAAAGTGGCTTTTACAAGTAGCCGCTACTCCACTCACTGGTAGTTGAAGAAGTGCACCAACCAGACCAAAAAGTGACTGTCAGCTAAAAAACATGGCTGTTAATCCACCAGTGTATATTATTAGGGAACGCTGATATGTAAATATAATAAAGACAACACTTTTTCTTAACAACAATCTCATAGGGCAGATTGAGCACATGACAGGGAGGAGGCTCTCAAAATGTCAGAAAATTTTAATTATTGATGTGATGATGATTAAAGTACAAGATCTTTCATCATCATCAGCACCAAAACGTTTCATTTGCATCATCATAGAAATGTCAGCATTCATTGCAAATATTGTATATTGTCGTGCAACAGGATCTTTGCCAGACTTCTCAAACTCACAGACATTCACACTTACATTGGTAATGACAGAGAACTTGCTGATTCCACAGAGAATGTTGTACCAAATCCCTGGAGAGAGCGTGTGCATGGAAAGAGACAAACAGGGGAAAGGGAAGTGTGTCCATGCGTGCAGCAGGGTGTGTGTGTGTGTGTATTTGTGTGAAGGATTGTGACGGACAATACAGAAATGGAGACAATGGTGGGGCAGAGTGGAGTAAAAGAAAAGAAAGTGAATAAAGGATCAAGTGTTGCTTATTGCACATTCACACAAGGACTGAGAGAGCAGGGATACTGGCATGTGTGATCTATACCTATGTCTTTACACCTCACAGCATCAGGCCGCCGGATCTCTGTTACAAATTTTGCAGCATCGAGGCGAATCTCGATGACATTGTTGAGCAGAGCTAACGCTGGTGCCAGTGGAAATGAGGCCACGAACAGAGACACAAACCCATACTGGATTACTGTAAATACAAACATATACATGCATAGATGGTTACAAATTTCATGGTGTGATTGCAATGGTGGGCGACCGAGTGACTACAAGAGTGAGCAGGAAACAAAAATACATACTCATTTCCATGTACTCCGGGCTGACGCCTTCAAAAGGTTCAAGGGTGAAATCTTTATCAAATTGTTGCTTCGGTCTCTTCTCTTCTGTTTCGTTCTCCTCATCCTCTGCCTTTTTCTTTCCCTTTTGTTCCTGTATTGTTCTGTACATCTTTTTCAACTTACTGCAAAGAAATAATGCATAGATGACAGATAAAGGGTCAGAGGAAAGACATCTCAATGTGAAAAATTAGAAAATGAAAAAAAAAAACCCCAAAACAAATTAATCTAAACAACAACAACATACGGTATGAGAATCTCAAACACATTGTTTTGAATAAGCTGTTTTCCAAGCATGATCATGCTGAGCTGGATGCAAAGTTCAATGAGGCAGCCTGGGGGAGCACACTGTGGAGCATAAAACATACATTTACTCAGGACGTAGATGCACGTAAACCCACATATTCACACAATAATAAATAATGTGTGTATCTGAACCTACTTCTTCCATTCGATAGTCTCCAAAGACGTAAACATAATCGCCAGGCCGCCCAGCAAATCTGCAGGGAAAGGAGAAGCAACGGCAAGTCATGTGATGAGGATGTGATGAAAAAAAAAACAGACTGGTGAGAGGTGAGCCATGGAAGAAAAATTAGGAAAAAAACTACACACCTGCCCTTGAAGAAGGCCACATAGAAAATAGGTGCAAAAGCGTTCATGGATTTGAGAAAGAAAGACTTGAAGATCAGCCTCTCTTCAAACTCTTCTTTTGTCTTAGGGATTTCTGTTAGAGCGAAGTCACAATTATAATAACAGCATCAGCTCATGTAAAACATTTGTTCATGACGGTGTGCGCCACACACAATGAGTGAATTTAAAAAGGGCAGTGGTGGCATTGCGCAAATATTAAAATGACGTCCCTAGGTTTAAAATGGTAATGGGCAAAGTAAACTAAGTAAATAATTTACAGAATTCAGGGTAAAATGCCACTTTCATTTGTTCAACATTTGTTCCAGTTAAGTCGCCAGTAGGTTGCGATTTTAATGGTTTACTTTGTAACATAACAAAGTAGAATACCCAGTTCAGTCAGCCACACAGCAATTGCGCCATAAACCTCCTCCAACACCAGGACGACCAACATGTTGAGGATGATGCCGGTGGTGGTGACAGTCATCCTTACGTTGGCCTTGGCTTCAGGATCAGGGTTCATGGACCAAACACTTAACATGCAAATACGGTAAACTGCCACCCCAAACACCGCAGAGAAGGTCACAAAGATCTGGACACAGGCAAGACACATGAACACAACATGAAAAGATTAAAGATTCAGGTGCCTTAGGAATGATTAAGTAATGTGAAACAGACTTACGTGATAAAAACTTATTAAATAAATAAATCAGGGTCATTAGTCCTGATACTGTAGAGCAATAAGAAACTGAGGAAATCATGTAGCTACATAAGTATAAAAATGTTGATGTTCATAAATATTGCAAAAAAATCTCTAATAAAAACGATCATAATCACAAACTACTGCATGAAGACAAAGCATTATGAGATTAACAAGAGGAGAACATGAACATGAAGTATAACTGCAGTACCAGCAGGAGTAAGGTGGACACATTGATGAGGTAACCTGACAGGTGATCCTCAATGTCCAGAGACTCCGGCTCTTGCTGTCAAGAAAAACATGCATGTTATTTGGGTGATATGTGTGATAACACTTAGCAGATACTCTGCACACGCACTTTATGTTTTCTGTCTGCCAGGTGCATGTTTGCTATCTGAAAGGACAGAATTCCGCTCCCCTCCCTCCCATTTCTCTCTCCATCAGTAATCTGGGCTAATCTCAGGCAGGTAAGCAGCTTTGGACTCAACCACCCACAGCAGATGAGGAGGGGGTTCCTCTTTATGCACCAGCGTAAACTCATAAACTCCAAGTTCATCTGTAGTAACTTTATTGCAGATGAAGCATAAATTTTGCTTGTAGTGCTGCATTTAGTTTAACTTCACTGAGTGTTGTGTAATTGAAGCAGTGACATCTGTGCTAGCAATCACTGCGAGGCAAATTTAAATCCTCTCAGTGTGACAGCTCTGCCCTCCCCTTCCCTCAGCAACTTTGTCCACTTAATGTCCTATCACACAGCAGTGCATCAATACCTGGGAGGCCAGCATCTGGTCAGTTTCTCCGTCTGTACCAACGTCAGGTCGAATCAACTACACCACAGGACAGTGAGAAAGAAAAATCTCATTTATTCTTGTGTGATGTGCTACAAATCATAAATTCTTTTTCTGACTAAACAAATAAAAACACACAGAGATATAATACCTTCTTCTTGGACTGTGCTTTCATCTTATCTTTTTTCTCCTGTAAAGCTTCTTCATATTCAGGTCTCAGTTCCTCCTGTCATGCAGCACAGATGTTAAAGCCAATGTCAGCGCAACACGAAGCGAGGAACATGCACAATCACCCTATGTGCTGTACTGAGTTCCTATGAGCCACACAAAGGATCATCTGACATGCACTAATGCATCTCTAGCTGCAGTATATATTTCTTGGTATTTTTGAAGGATGGGGCCTTCCACCACATCTGATTTGAGTGACTTCAAATCTGCAGCTGGCAGCAGGTCCTGTTCAAGGATGCTACTTGGCAATGACTTTAATAAAAAAAAAAAAAATCCAATGAAAATGGTTTTTATACTGATTTCTTTTTAACTTTATTGGAAAAGTTTTTTTTTTTTGTAGAAGACAGTTTACTACAAATCAGATGTAGGAAAGTTCTCTCGGTTAATTCAGATTATGCTTCTGTAAAAGGCAATTCAGTGGCTGCTCAAGAATTGTAGAATAATATGCAGATTGCAGCTAGAAATCGCTATAAATGAAAGATTTCAAACAGAACTTTTCTAAAAAATTTAAATAATAAAAAAGAAAACAAACAAATATAACCACTTAACCCAGATTTGGGTTCAGGTTAAGATTTCAGTGTTTCTTTTTTACATGTATTCAGTATAGAAACTTGCCCCACCTTGACTCGCTCCTTCAGGCAGTAGAGACATAAAATGAAAGAGACAGAAAGAGAAAATTGTTGTTTTAGGCTGAGAGTATTTATGTTGAGACCCTGTAGCGTCATCTCATCCAGCAACTGCACTGCTTTAAGAACAGACCAATCCTATTACAGTCCTGTACAGGGTTAAGAGTCGTGTTAATGCATTTATGCATGTGTGGCTAAGGATATGTGTGTATTTGCTGATGGGGGCAAACCACTACTGACATCATGATTGACCCTTGACATTAGGTGAATTTTCTCTGACCCTTACTGACTTGGAACTTTAATATCCAGGATGTGAAAGAGGGAGAAAAACACGATGGACACATTGATTGATATCACATAGTAACGACAGTAAAAGCTCTGACTGTGTCTACTAACATATCTGTGTTTATTCTACATTATTCGTGCCTATATTACATTTATATATATATATATATATATATATATATATATATATATATATACACACACACACACACACACATATATATATGTACTCACCTCCTCATCCTCCAAGCTCGTCAGGTCCCAGGTATGTTTTAGACACATCTGTCGCCTTTTCCAGTGCTCAAGGAAACAGGCAGCTGCAAAACACAGAAGGAATTTTTAACATCACAACAATTCAAGAACGATTTCAAGAATGCTGCACAATACTGTTGTAGCAGGAGATTAAAGGGAACTACTCTTTGTTCAGCAGCAAGCCCCTGTGTGCCTTTGAGCAGTGCAAAGACTGGAGTTTACAAAATGCTGTATCATTATCACCATTATGTGTATTTGAGTGTATATTTACCCCACAGAGACATGAAAATAGCAAAGAGGACAGTGGCACCGTTGTCAAACAGGTATGAAGCTCGGGCCAGGGAGCACACTGTACTCAGACGCCAGTAGTCACACACTCCATCACACAGTGGACACATGGTGATGTTCAGGTTGTCATCACAAGTCTCCTGACTGATATAAAACAACTCTGAGAAGAACGTATTTGCATGACATGCATATATGGTAGTTTTGATAAAGCACTGATGAATTCAAAGTGGGTGTGACTTCCTACCTTGGGATATTGGCATCCACAGTGAATATGCCATAGAGGAAGACAATGATTCCCAGTACAGAGGGAGGGATGAGGAGCTGAGTATAAACACCCAGCCAGGCAAAATACAACCCAATCTGCTCTCCAAAGTATTTCCTGTTAAATTAAAGGCAACGTATCATTCAAATGCCTTGGTTTCCTACTTTATAGAGCTACGCTTTTGCTCACCTTTTAAATGTAATTCCAGTATGAGGTCAAAGTACTGACTTCTTTTCTAAGAAATTTGTTGTTTGATTCATGACTTTCAGAGAATAAAATAAAGGGTGGGTCAGTCAATTTACTGAGTAGTTGCTCCCCAGAGCACACATTATTTCCGTTTTACACACCCTACTGCTAAGGCCAAAATGTTATATTTACCTAAGGAGTTATTAATCTGATGTTGTGTCTTCTTTTTGTTTTTTTCAGATTTTCTTTCTTTTATCCTTTTTAACCTGTGAAGCAATTTTTGTTGCTGATCTGTATGAAAAGTGCCATATAAATAAAGCTTGATTTGATTAGATATTAAATACTCTGAAATGCACTTGGTTCACTAAGGGAACTACTTACTTTTAATGACAAAATGGTCTCTTTTATTGATTCATCACCATTACAATAAACATACCATACTCAGCTCTTGAAGAGCAAAGTCAACAATATGTTTGCTCAGTATGACAGTTCCACATTAACAGCTATTTTGAACAATGCATTCTCAAGCTCACTTAGTACCTGATCAGGTCCACAGGTTGGTATTTATGCATGACCCCATAGTTAGCCCATTCTTCATGCAGGAGCTTAAGGAAACACAAACAATTTACAAGTTAATAATTGAATATAACAGTTTATGACGATATGTAGAGGGCCCATAGTAATATATTAAACAGTAAGTCTCAGTGGTCTGAGTATAATTAAAATAAAAAAGGAACATCACTGGCCCTGACCAAATCAGGGCATATTCATTTTAAGAATATAGTCCAGTCCTCTTTCAAGAAACAAACATTTTCTCTTCAGATTTGTCACTCAACTCACCTGTCTGTCATTTCGTTGATCTTTCCGTCCTCTCCTTGTGAATGACCCCTAAAGAAAAAAAAGTCACCACCCCTTTACATGAGACATACTGTCTTACAACATGTCATATATTATGCATAGATGTATCTGAAGATAAGAAAACCTTTTTTTATATCTATAAATACCCCAGTTGACTTCTATGTGCAGAAGATTAAACCTTAATAAATACATTTTCAAACATATACATACACACACACACACATATATATATAAAGAGTTCTTTCTTTTATATCAACAACATTTACACAGTTTGATATTGCTATTTTTGTTATACTCACATCATGTAGAGGGAAGGCAGAGTCATAGACACCCCGAGCCAATAATGAGCTGATGCCTTGTGACACAAAGACAGATAATACAATATTATGGACATGGTCAGGTTTGTGACTGCTGCCATATGGCTAAAATCAGACTGGCATTAGGCATTTAAGCAATATAAAAAGCTCTCACCGGTGGTTTGGCAAGTGTGTCTGCATGTAGTTCGGGAAATAATCTCAGCTACCTAGAAGTAAACATATCATAGCACAGATAGTATGTGTCATCTTGTGTTCACTCTGATGAAATATTAAGTTATGTGTTTGCAGACTCACTATTCTGCTGCGTGTTGCATTATCAAATAAGGTCTCTGTTGACTTTATGTCATATCTGCAGGAAATGACAAAAAATGAGAGAGAATACGGATTAATATTGGATTCACATGTACTGGCATCAGTGTTCAAGCTTGCACCTTCTCAGTTCCTTTTGCTTCTCTGTCCCACGGATTACACAATTCCCATTTCAGCTGTGTGGACAGGAAAAGCTTAATTTATGTGAGAGCTGCACCATGTTGTGATAAAGACAATAAAAGCAGACAGCCTGCAGGTGATTTAGACATTAGGGGGTTATGTAAATCACTAACCATGACTGAGCTAAAACACAGGTGTGTCCCCAGGCAAGGACAACTCCTAAACTGAGTTGGTTTTTTGAGCATATGTGAGTGTGGCAGAGCAGGTACTCACAGGTGGAGTTTGTCTCTGATAAAAGGGTGTTTGATGGTTTTGAAATGGACATGTGTCTGCGAGTCTTTGTGAATGTCAAAGTCAGGGACGTCTGGCTGAAACGGCGTGTTGACTTTAGCCATGATGGAATCCCATATCCCAGCGATGCCAATGCGTTTGCGCAATTCACACTTCTGCTCATTGAAAAAACATGAAGGAAATACATTTTCATCACATCTACTCAGTCATACTGATATATTTACTATCTCACACATCTGTCTTCCACAACGGCCTGACATACAACTCCTCAGTCCAAAAATAGTTGGCTGCAATGCGCACCATAAATATGCAAGACAGACACAGCGTGAACATTTCTTTACAAAACTGCGGACCTTTTTCACAGCAACTTTGATCTTCTGAAGCTCTGCTTCTCGACTCAGTATTGGCCATGGGATGTGCAGCCGAATGAACCCTATGCCATTTGACCTCTGCACAGAAAGAGAAAAAAATGTAATATAAATGAGATAATAACAAAAGTAACACTATATACATTTCTTCATCACATCAACCACTGCAGACATGTCCAGTTCAAATTACACCTCAAAATTGTGCTTGAATGATAACACTGAAGGGTTACGAGGACAGATCAGACATGTCTCCTTCACTTTCTTCCTCTTTCCATGTAATTGCTCCTGCTACTTTTCCTAAAGCAGCCAGTTGAGCCTTCCCTAAACCTGTAAGTTTACTACTTTGTGTTACAATGAGGCTGTTTGGTAGGAAATCCCATTATTTCGAGACCAGAACCTCCCAGTTCTGCAAAGCACAGAAAATGTGTGAAATGAATTATTAAGTGCTGGTATAGGAACCGGAAAACCACCACGCTGTAGCCATTTAATAATGTGTCAAAAGTCAAAAGCTACTGCCGTGCCTGTGGGCCAGTGAATTAAAACCTGTCCTCCCAATTGCAGTAATGACCTTGGAGGGGGATGGATACAACAACACCGGCTATACTTCTTATGTTTTGATTTATCAGACATTTATCAAACTTTCCGTTTGTAGCATTAATATCCATAGCACCTACTGCACTGCTGATCAGAAATGATAAAGATGTTCATGTCAAAACTAAATTAAGACTTAATAAAAATCCAGTCTGCAAGAGAGAAGGAAAAGTAGGGTAGACCAACATACAAAAAATACTGAACATAATCATTCCATGATTCACCGTCCTACATTTTTAAATAAATCCTGTTCTAATGAGCAATCAAACTTTTTGCTTGACTATATTTGTCCACGGACAGACTGCTACAGATACAAACTGATAAAGTTCACAGTGACCACTGAACACAGACCTCTCACCAATTGTGCTCAATGTACATTCATGTGGCAGCATACACACTTCTGTGTGGTGGATATCTCTCTAATAAGGCTCTATAATCTGCCCTTTGGCTTTGCACTTACAGTCAGTGGTGTTAATCCTTCACCAAAACAGCAGCTGAGTTAACATGCAAGTGTCTCACAACCACAGGCACACACAAAAATCTACACATGGACCCATACATCGTGTGCAACTGTATTCATGGAGACGTCTTGTTGAGATAAAGCATTGCCTTGTCCTTCAACTTGGCCCTAATCATCTCAACTGCATTACTTACACAGAAACTCAGTCTAAGTCTGTTTCTAGCACCAAAACAGTTGAAGTTGTGGGTCTGTTTTATATTTTGGCCCCTACAAAATTATATCGTGGCCTCCTAATTTACTGACAATTCACACATGCACCTACACACACACACACACTCAGACAAAAAACATCCAGTAGTCCGCATGACAAGATAAGTGGAACATTATTATCATTGTTGTTATTATCATTATCATATTATCCTTAAATATGAACAAGTTATCTCTTTAATTGGAGTGCAGGCATGTCCTCTACCTGCAGGGTCAGGCTGAGTCTTATCCTCAACCTGTTTGGCAGCTGTCCACTCAGAGGATTTGAGGTCACATCACTGAAGGATGACTCTGACCCATAAATGTTTATAGAAGTGTGCAGCAAACCAAAAAAACAAATCACAGTGAAAGCTCTGTTAAAGCAGATACACACCTCTTTATCACGCTCTATCTGTAGTCCAGCTTCCAGGAGGCCCCTCTCAAACTCCTCCCTCATTAGCGCCTTCTCCTCCTCAGACAGCTTCGGCACCTCCACCTCTGCAGGTGCCACGGCCTCACCAGACTCTGCTTCTGTGTCCCACTGGCCAGGTATTTGGATTGGTAAACTCCCATTGGATGCGATGGAAAGGCGTGACTTGGATGCCTGCCTTTTCTTATACTTGTAGCACAGGACATAATCCACTTTTCTCTTGCCATCAGCAAAAAAAAGCCCAGGGCCTAGATCAATGCCAGAGTCCTAACAAACACACACAGGTAATTAATGAGCAAAGTAATGAGCATTATTTGGAGAAAGACAAACTAGGCAAAGCTCCATGTGTGGCAGCTCGAGGACTGTACAGCTGTAGGAGACCTTACCGACAGAGGGGGCTCATCAGGCTCTGAGGGGTTGATGGGGCCTCCATTGGCGGCGTCGAGCCCGAGCCCAGACAGCGATCGGGCCAACGAAACAAGCTTCACCGAGTGGACGGACGACGACTCACTCATTTCTGTGGTAACGGGTATACGCTCTTTTCCATTTCATCCCTCTGCTGGAAGATGAAATGAAAAAGAGGAATTCAGTATCCAGCATTCACCTGAGCTGTTAAAAAAAGCGTTAAGGCAAAGTAACTACCCCTAACCTGCTCATGAGTTGTTTACATTACAATTTTTTTATTATTTGCATTAAAAGGTAAAACTAGCCAATAATTCACAAGAAAAGGGCAGATAATTTATCAAATTCTATAAAATCAATTCCTCAAATCAGGAACAACACTTTAGATTGACATTAGGTCCATTTTACTGTGTAACCACAGAGAGATGCCTGCTTTAGGATGACAAATCAGATCTAAGTGAAAGTCAAACCATCTCGTCTCTTTTTTACCCAATTGAAACTGCAGGCTCAGATTAAGCTCACACTGCAATCCAAGCAGCACAGTTTACAATCTGTCGGGGTAATTTGGTCACTTGGTTGATTCTTTAGAGATGAAGAGTTTTGAGTAATGAAATGTTGCACTACTAGAAACAAATGTGGATCTCAGGCTTCTAGACATAAAATATTGAATATTTTTGAAATTTACAAAGCAAACCTTTCTGATGTTTGTAATTCAGTCTCTTAAGTGTTCATTGAGATCAGGGATAAACACAAAGGGAATTATACAGGAGACTGTATGTGTGGATTTTAGAATTTGAACTTTAAGACAGTGTTTGAAGACATTTGTTTACTTTTAAAGAGCAGCTTTGGTTACTCTGGTTTTGTGTCAATTGCTTCTCCACTCAAATTTGGAAACACATAGAAACTTCTATCACTTCTTATTGTCATCTCATGTTTTTTTGGTTGCAGGTTGTCAATAGGTCTTCCAGTAAAGGTTTTTCTTTGCTTATTATTGCGTTTTCATTTCACAATTCCCAGCTTTTCTAAGAAATTCAAATCTTTGTACTTTATCTCCTATCAACAACTTTATCCTGCCAGATTTTAGTTACAAAATTAAGAAATTCACATTAAATAAAGACACTTTACAGAACTTGTAATTTCACATTTCCACTTTTTACGTGGCAAAAGTAAAGGATTTCTAAAGTTCTTCTTCAGCGTGGATGATTACAAAAACATACCTACATGGTGTCATTTTTAGTAATCACAGAGTTTTAAGCCTGGATCACTTCTGTGACTGGGTGGTTAAAAATCTATTTATTCTAGCAATTACATATTTGACACATATGTCACTTAGACATGTGTTACAATTGTGTTATAAACCATTAATTGCAGGTATAACACAGATTTACCAACCTTTATGCATCACTGTGTGACAAAGTGCGAGGGGACATTGATCCCTGGACAGATTCCAAGTGCATGTTGGAAAGCCATGAGACATGCAAATAAACAGACAAGCAAACAGCGTGTGGCACATACAGAGGCATTCAATCCCATTACGCATATGCACACACATCCACGTTAATCCCTGTTTACCACGTGTTGGCAAACACAGAGTCGAGATGGAAATGGAGAAAATGTCAATTCAGTTTCAGTTCAGCAAGTCAAACAGATATTATTTCACTTGTTAATCCACCAGGACAGTGTGATAGTTAGATCAGGGCTGCTCAATGGGACAAAACTAAGTCATGTTTAGTTGAGCTGTTTTCTTGCGTTGTATAGTTACACCTATACAGGTACTCCGTAACTGTAACTGTCATTATCATCGGAGAAACAAAGAGAGGTGTGAATGTGTTTGTCTCAGATGAATATAGCCATATGTTAGCCACACATGATGGAGCTTTAGTCACTTAACTTGATAATCATGATTTAGTTGCTGGTATTCCTGCAGTTTCCAAGAATGTTAATGCTGCTCATGAGAATCAATATGCACACACACGCACACACACTTTGTTTGTACTTTAGGTATCAGCCAGAAGATCAATGATTACAATGGCTTCTTATATAAGCAGAACCAAAGATGCAGACCTATATAGAGAGAAACTCAACAGGTATAAATGTTTATATAAATGTCTCATTATCTCATTTATACAATTTCAACAAGACTTGTAAAGGAAAACATGTTTTTGCAATGAGTTGAAGTAAAAAATTTACTTTTTTTTCGGGGGGGGGGGGGTTATGATCCTTAAATTGCACAGAAACTCTGTCTAGACATTATAAGCAAGTAAAGGCATCAGGGCTTGGACTCTGTGTGACTCAGGTATGGTCTCTTTTTATCTAACACTCTTCTGAAAACAGCAGAGCAGAATGAATCGAAAAAAATGCACATAAAGGTACAAAATTAGATCATAGATGTTATAAAACTTCCCTGTCTTGTTCTAGTTTTCTATTTTCATGGGTCTGAATCATTTTTGTATGTCCTCCTGAACTGCTCAGGCACTGAAGGAGTACGCAATTTAGTCCAAGTGTGCGTCTCATCACAGGATTTAAGGGCATGTAAGCTTGCTGACAGCTCAACAGCAGAGGCCGGAGGGTCATCCGCACCTCACACTAACATTACCGGGGCAGAGGGCAGCAGGGGGGCGGCCTAATACTGTCCGTCTCGGAATACAGCAGATTATACACCGCTAATTTTAACAGCTGCTCGCTCCTCCCTAAAGCTGTAACAGGAACTCACAACATTTTACCATGAACAATCAAACTTTCCCTCCTGATCACTTCATCTGTTTGTCAGCTTTCCTGGTTTTGTTTTTGTTTTGTTTTCTTCTCTTTTAAGAAACGTCCATCCAAGACAAAAGCATCAACAGATTATATCATAATTCATTCATTTCCATTCTGATTGCCTAAATCCCCCTGCGGTTGTCAGGAAGTCATTATGCGACAAATATGCGTTGAATTAAAAGCTCATGGGCGCAACAGTTGTTTGCGCGCAGATGGTCAGATGGAAAAACCAGCCTCAGCAGCCCGACACACACACACACAAACACACACACACACACACACACACACCGCTGCAGCCACCGGGGGATTTAAATGGGCTAATAAAGGCAGTGGCTCTGCCTGACTTTTTTTTATGGAAACACAAGCAAGCAGCGAATTGATAAATGCAAACGTGCCAACGTGCATAATAATAATAATAATAATATTAATAATAATAAATAAAAAAGAGGAAAAAGGAAGCTGTCCAAGCTGCCTGCAGGCGACATCAACAAAACAACTAACAACAATAACGGTGGAGTGCGCAGTTTTTTATATCTTTGCTTTTGTTTTTCTTTCTCTTTCTTTTCTAGCTGACTGCACGTTACAGAAAAGTGAGAGAGTGGACTCACCAGTGCGGCTGGAGGATCAGCTCTGCGCTTTGGAGATGGATGATAAGACGCGCGGGGCGCACAGCCTGGAGACGAACTCAGTCTGTGGACAATCCGCGCGCGCTCCCGGAACCACTGGCTTAACACGCGCGCACAGAGCGGCTAATTCCCTGACCGTTCCATAAGAGAGGAAGGGAAGGTGTGATGCACGCTACCGCTGCAGGAGGTGTGTGTGCGTGTGTGTGTGTAAAAGGTGACCTGAGCTGAAACTGGACCTGGCCCACCCTCTGTAGGCAAACACCAAAGGCGACACACAAATAAATACAGCAAGTACCACTTCGATTGTTAATGTAGCAACAGTTTATTTTTCTTTACCAAATGTTTTGTTGTACTTAGCTACCACTGTGGACTAAATGCATTGTTATATTCCACTACTGCCATTATTGTATGTTCACTCTATTGCTATTCAGGATTTATCAATTTTTTTTAATTTCAAACTGTTTCATAGTTAATCTCACATGAAAAGGAAAATCTGGAAAGGACTACTCTACTACTCTAATATCTAATTATCAAACACAACACTACACAGTCGTACAATAAAAAAATGGTCAGGCTATAAGACAGACAAAAAGTTGTGCTCATAGAAACTTGCAGGTTTGCTTTATTGTTATTTGTTGCTCTTTTATATGGGTACATTTTACTTGGATACGTGCATTCCATCTACAGTTATAAACGCTCCCTCTCTAGCTGCAGTGTTTGGACAGACAGTCACAGGAAGAGACGGACAGGACAGTGTGGTGGCTGCGGGTACCGTTGGCACAAAGGATGGGAACGCTGAGAGGCTCTGTCTTCACAGCAGCACAGCACACACACTCCTGCTCCACAGAGGCCTTCTCCAGAGAGTACATGGACTTGCTGTGACATTTGCCCTGACAGACACAAAGGGTGGGCCGGTGATGGACAGCATTATGATTTCACTGAACTTTGCAGGCTAATCCTAGGGAGAAAAAGTATTAATCAACACAAAAAATGTATGTGTGTGTGTGTGTTGTTTCTTACCTCACAGTAATACAGTTCTATCTGGTTCTCTGACTGGCAATCATCCACTTTGATGTAGTTAAGTGTTCCCACCGCCTTCCGGCACTGTGGCTCCGTACCTTCACATATGCACACACTCTTTTTAATATCAAAGCTTCAGGATTTTTCAGAAGAATGCACCAGTGTTGCAGGGGGCACGGATCAACTTACACATCTCACAGCAGGTTGTTCCAATCTGGCTAACTTTCCCCTGAAAACAAACAGATGAGAAGAGAAAAGAAATTTAAAAATGGGCTGGCATAAGCTGTGTTGTTGGTGTGGGAATGAGTTTGTGTAATGGTCATACCCCTTCATCCAGACAGGCTTGGCGGTTAAAAGGAGGGCAGGTGGTCACTTTGGTCTGCAGCACAAGATCTCCTTTACTGTTTACACCACAGGAGTATAAGTTGCAGCCGTCTTGGCTAGTAGTGTTCACCTGGAGGAATATGGAGCATGTATGTAACACCACTACTGCTGAGACACTTCATTTTAAAATGTATCAGAGGTAAATGGGATGAATGAAAACTAAATTTAAAATTAGAATTTATATACAAACAATAATTAAGTACAGTATAGTAGAATTATTACAGTGCAATAGTATTATTAAAGTAAAGTTAAGTATAATACTGTGGCACAGAGAATGATGTATTACTGCAGAGCATGTTATTTATATCATATGGCATAGTATAGTACAGTCCAGTATAATATTCTATAATATAAGATAATATTATGCAGTATAGTAGCACACATTACAATGTAATGCAGTATAGTATAGTATAGCAGTGTAGAGTACTGCACTGTGTATATAGTGTACATAGTATAGTATGTTTAATACACAACACTATTATCATAAATTCAACTGTAAATAATTGCAACAGTATGTCTGCGTTTTGTGTGTGTGACAATGTTAATCATAACAAAGGTATGGCATTTTATACAAAGCACCCACCTGCAAACTCATCATCGTTCCATCTGGTTTCTGCATGATGCAGGCAGTGGGAACACAGTGACCACAGCAAGCACCTTCCTCCTTCTGCAGCGTGTAGCCCTGCAAATATCATGGTTTGAGTAATGCATGTTAGCTAATATATGAAGTCATCAGAGGAACATTACTGTAAATACAGATACATAAATGTGACTGGACCATTTTGTGCTAATTAATAATTCAATGATTTCCTCTGTGAACAGAGGAAATCATGGAAAATGATGTGGTTGCAATTTAACGATGAACAGGGAGGAAATGCAATGATAGAGTTAGAGAATATTTGATAACAACAATGGACATTTAAATGTATTAGTTAGTTATGACGACGACATACAATGATGGGGATAAAAAAAATAATGATGGCTTGATGGTTACCATGGGGCAAGGGGGACAGCTGGTTCTCCTGCAGGACAGTCTGTATTTGTTCATGGCGCCATTCTCTACCATACATTCACAGTGTGTGCACACATCCACCATTATCTTCTCCCCTGCCTGCACAAACACAGATCAAGATAGTCCAATAAAAGTATTATTCTAAGTTCTCCTATATGTATGTGAAAGAACAGTGTTGTTTTCTGCTCGACTTACTGCTATTACAGAGCTGTTGAGTAAACAGGCCTCTATAGGAGCTGTAGAGAAAAGCAAATGCTTGTACTGCAATTCATTAAACAGTATATATTAGGCAGTAGGCTTTTAAAAGTCAAATTAGGGACAATTAGGCAGGAATAAGATGTGAGAGTCCTCTGCTGGACAGAAGCTGAAACTGCAACTCAGTATTTTGACTGTATGTGCTGGTAGGTGACTATGGGAGGGAAAATATAAGTCATGAGTCATGAGGCTTTTGAAATAACAACCACTAGTTGGTTCAGTATAAAATGCTGTGACTGTGAGTAATTTCACATAAATATGTATGTGTTTACCACAGTGGCAGCGGGGGCAGCAGTCCTGGGTTTCACAGTGTAACTCTGTTCCCAAAGGGCAGGAAGGAGTGTCCATAAATGAGCAGCTCATGTTAGTTGTTGAGATGAACACTTCATCCTTCACTTTCACACACTCGTGTAACACACATTTATCATGTGGTGACTGCCATACCTCGCCCACCTATAAACAAAAACAGTTGATATTCTGAGCATCTTCAAAAATAGAGGAATCTTCAAAAGGTTATTATTTTTTATTTTTTTGGATCTGTGCTCACAGTCAGAACAAGCAGCACGACTGTTATCTGACAAGAAATTATGATCAAGTCGCTCCAAATTATCACTTCAACATGTTGAATTTTTCCTCAACACACATACATGTCTGAGGCTTCCCCCAATCAGAGTGTCTCCTCGCATCTCTCCCTCTGACTCCACACAACTGGTTGGTTTGCACTTCCCACAGCACTCGCCTTGTGATAAAATGTATGTTGAGCCCTGAAATGAAAAATAAACATATGATAAGTATGAACTACCAAAGACCTTGCATCCTCATACGAGGACATTCAATTTTTGGTTCTTTTCGCCATTACACTTAATTTTGCTTAACCTGTGAGCCTCATTTATGGACACTTGTCTTTGTCATCTTGTGGTCACCAAAGCAAATTCCAATGATCACTGTACAATTAAAATGGCCAACAAGTCCCACCAACATGCGTATAAAATAATAGCTTGCGTCTCAGGAGGTTAATAGCTGTGGAATCATCATGTAACTGTGTATGTTTGGCGTTTTCTGTTTCACGTGTAAGTGTGTATCCCTCACCTGAGGGCAGGTCCGATCACAGACCGGTGGGGTACACTGAGCAGTGTGCAGAGATGTCTCCCTGTCCTTCAGCTGTGTACACCTGCACTGCTCACATCCTTCCTCCCATTCACTTTCCACTGGGTGAATCACCCCACCAAGTACACACACCTGGATAGACACAATATTGAAAAAGGAAAGTTTAAAACAGCAACAGAACAGATGTGGTACTTTTGCCCTAAAAGTTTCATGCAGACACAAACTCGCCTTGTCTGGCAGGCAGTTGATTTCTGTGCAGCCACAGTCATCTGTGGAGGAGGATGTAATGTACCCTGCAGGGCAGCTGCGGGTGGAGTTCTGGCAACTGCACACACATTCAAACACATCACAACACTTTGTTTTTTTGACTGACAGCTGCCGATGTGCGGAACAAGCAGGGGGAGCTTGCAGTGCACATTCTTCTTTCTTGCAGACTGAAACAGAATAGAGATGAAGAGAAGCATGTCAAGCAGATCAGACAAATGTCTGCTCTGTTTTATATTTCCACGTGTTCCCCAGGAAAGCCGCAAGTGACTTACCACACTCGTGTATGGGCTGGCATTCACCAGGGTTTTTCAGAATCAGGGTCTGACCATCCTCACAGCGGGGCACTTCAGGCGGGTCGCAATTCACCAGATCACACACTTAAAATTCAGAGTGAGACAGTCTATTGAAGGTGGGCAATATATGGAAGTCCCTGATAAATACAGAGTATAGAAAGTTTCGGATCCAGTAATTTAAATGTTTTTCATTATATGAGATGATAAAAGTTTTAACTCTATATCACCATATAGGGATAGATCACGAGCGTCACATATTGAGCAGTGACAGATCTGTTGTGCTTGTTTCATAAAGCTAATGAAGCTGGAAATAATAACATCATAATTATCATTTTGTGTTTTTTCACATACCACATTCATACTCTGGGCAGCACTTTGAGTCCTTCTTTGCTCTCAGGGTCTCACAAGCTCCACACACTGGACCTGCACACGTTCAGATAACATATACATATATAACACGTACAGCCTTCATTCAAAATGTTGTAAACTCACACTGTAAAACGATTTAGATTGCTTGAAACCAGAAAACACAGATGCAGTGAGCTTAAATACGCAACAGAAAGAGAAGGGGAGCTTACGTGTGACATCATTGCAAGGCCGGGCAGTGCAGTTGATGCGTTGTTGGTCCAAACACATGCAAATCAGACATGGGTTGTTGTCTGGTACCCAACTCTGCATATACTGTCAAATCAAAAGCAAACCATGGTTCCTTTTAATGCATTAGTTGGTCACATGTGAAATTAACACTAGAGGGAGCTCACTGCACACTTTAATGGAGAGCATGTTGGTTGAACTATTATATTCTATCAGCAGGTGCTTTTCCATGACTAAGAGGTTGATTCCCTAACACATGCATCCATCTCACCATATATGTGTGTCCATGGTGATCGACACACTGTGTGCATGCTTCTGGTGATACACACTTTCCTTGATGCAAAACCATCCCTCCAGTACAGAAACAGCCCTCAGTAGGTGTGTCCATACAGAATGTCTCGTTACCCCTGGCAACCGACCAGTCACCAGGCAACGACTGTATGCTGCCACAGTCCTCTACACAACCTGTCCGACATGCGTCATACTCCATGGAGCTGGGGCAAACTAATGCTGTAACACAGATGAAGCTAAAGTTTATGTCAGATCTTAAAATGTGTCCACTGCAGCCAGCGAGGTGCAACATTTACACATAAGTGACTTACGGCAGAGGTGTGGGCTTCTCCAGTCCACACACACATCTCTCTGTCTGCAGAGGCGTGCATAGGCAGAAATGAGCTCGCACACATCTGTGTCCTCACATGCCTGTTCCTCACACTTGGAAAGGAATACCTGGACGGGAATATGCTCATGGCACGGTTGAAACACTTCAGAACGTAGGGCCTGACATCCCATTACTGCTCCAGACACACACACTGCCTTTTGTTTTTGCAAACACACACCACCATCTACAGCCACAGTCCAGTCTGAGATGAAGGCAGGCTGGTTGGTGGTTGAGCTGCCATTACGTAAAGACAGGATGTCAGCCTTCTCCCCTGAACAGGCACCTGGAGGAAAGAAACAAATAATAATCAAACATTACAAGACAAAGGAACGGTTACACTATGAAAGATGTAAATAAGGATCTTATTTCATTTACCACAGAGCCCAGCAGTCTGGTCAGTGGCGGTGGAACTCAGCAATGTGATGGTAAACTCGTTGCTCTGAGGAGTGAACGTCAGAACATATCCGTGGTTTGATTTCAGCTGCAGCATCACTCCTCCATAACGCACAAGCTCCAGGCCACCATACCGCCACGGCAGTGCAAGCTCCTCTCGATCAATCATTGCCTGCTCAAACACAAAGACATGCAGTGAGTAAATACACCATTACAGGCTCACTTATAATGATCAATCTCAGTGTCTGCACACACAGCTCTCACAAACAGCTTACCGTCATATCATCCATCAGCAACAGTTTATGTGGGCCATGAATCACTTCCATGGATTTCATGCAGACCTGGTTGTAATTCTCAGAGCCCAGGCAAGGCCCACTGTGGAGTTTGACCTCTGACCTTTCATTGATGCCTTTGCTGACAGTGAGAAGTGTGTAGGAGCACAATCCCTCCCCATCCAGCCTAAGTGCCAAACCGTCAAACCTCACCACATGATTGGTGGAGCTGCCCATACACATGCCTGTCAACACAAGGCAGGCAGGAGGGAAGACAGCGTTTGCACAGGAGTCAGGACATCATGTGATCCATTAATAACTAATATAAATAGACTGGAATGTAAGACTCCACAGTCATAGTTAACAGCTCAAGTGAGAAATGCCGTGCAGTAGATCCCTTTGATATACATACAAGGGCATTCCCAGTGGCAGCCACAGGTCTCCTGGACTTTGATCGGTGGTATGTTGTTTCTGCACGCTGGTGGCTCCAGCCTGTCACAGTTTACTTTGTGATTCTGTACCGTCACTGCTCCACTCGGGTGGCACAGGAGTGAGTGGCAGCCGTCATCCAGCAGCCATGACTCACCAGGCTGAAACACACGAAAAGAGAGATCCATGTGTTCTAGTGGCTGTGAAAATTGCTATATTGCCGTTACTGATATAAGTGATATTGAATGTCACTCACTTTTCTCTCATTTCCAGTATCATCAACACACACTCCTGGTGGACCAGCTGAGAAACAAAGCAAATATTATTTCCACTTCTGTCAGTAATTGTAATCACCATATTTATTTAAATTTTAACCTGTTTATTTGAACACAAATTTATTGGGATCAATTATTGTTGCTTCGAATAATTAAACTGTATGTGTAAGCACCTCTGCAGATTCTCTCTGTGTAACCATGGTCGAGAGTTAGCAACATGAGTAACTGATCCATGTTGTTCAAGTGCAGTGTGTTGTCTTGGTTGCCTTGGTGTCCGAGCACAGTTAGCTCACTCCTGTCGTATTCTGGTCCCACCCCAATGGGGAACACGGATATACCTGAAGCACGAGACTCTTACATCAGTGAATCTTCGCTAGAACTGACAGAGGACAATTCAGAAATGACTGCATTTTGAACAAATACATTCACGGTTAGTCTTTATTGGTGGCTTAATTACCTGCTGCTACAGCTTCAGCAACTGCCTCTTTGACATCATCAGATGATTTGTCAGTCACTAGCATCACCACAGCTTTGGGTACACCAACCCTTCCCCCATTGCCTGGTGAGATGGATGTCTGCACAGCAAATCGCAGTGCAGACCCTGCAGACAGATGGAACAGTGAGACTGTGTGGGGACTTGTGTCTGCTTTCATGTGTGTATGTGTGCTTTTTCACTACCTAGTGCAGAAGTAGTGGTTTTCCTTTTCTGTATGCTCTCAACCAGGCTCAGGAGGTGTGATTTGCTCTGTTCATCCTTCCAGGTGAGCTCTGCCTTGTTGGTGTCTCCATACTGGACCACACTCACCTGAGTGCCATTCGGCCCTGCACAAATGTAGTTAAATCATTGATTCAATACAGGGGAGGGAGACCTTGAAGAAACATTTGTAGTATATACTGTATTTGCTTCACAGTCATGTTATAGAAATGGTAAAAATAAAGTACCAAAAATGCTCTCAAGTGCACCCCTCTATTGACATGGTAATGTTTTTACATTGTTCGTAAGTATTGGCATCAATGGGCTCAAGCAAATTTTGCCCTCGGCCTACTCAATCAGCCTGCAAATTACTGGGAAATATGTGCTAAAATATATGCATTACAGAAAAAAATGGTTGAAAACAGGAAAGTAAAATACTACATGTCAGTAAATTGCACTGCACCTTACAACATACATTAAAAACGTAGTGGTGCATCTAGGTACTGGGTCACACCTACCTATATCTGAATTCTTGATGAAAGCTTTGACAAATGTCTTCATGTCTTCAAATTTGTCTCCAGCCTTCAACAGGAACAACACATCCAAAGGTTTCTTACATGGCACTATGGGAAGAATGTTTACAAATGAGTAACAGCAACGGACTCCTTGTAAAGTAAATGTTAAATGTGTCTGTCTTTGTACCTGAGGGTGGTAGGCTGGAGAGTGTTGGGGCAACCAGGGGTGGTAGTGTGGGAAAGCGGGGCCTGACTGTGGTCTGTGTGATATTAACTATATGGTGGACTAGGGTTGTCAGACGGTTGTAGTCCTCAACCATCAGTGGTTGTTGAGGGGAGCTGTATGGGAACAGGTCAATCTCACGCACTTTTGGTCCAACTCCAATGGGATAAACGTGAGTGTTGGTGCTGGTGGATGGTGGGCGTGTCACTGTGTCAGTGGGTGGGTTCTCCGTCACAAGGAAGACAAGCTGAGGAGGGGTGGGCCCGCGTGAAGGCTGGACAGTAGCAATTTCCTGAATGGTTGTAGTGAGAGCTGCACCTGTGTTTGTCTTACTTCCACCTCTCCAACGAATCTCCCTCAGTCTTTGAAGCAGCAGCGCCCTCTGTCGCCTCAATTCCCATCGACTTATCTCCACAGTCACCGATACTGAGTACTGGATCACAGTGATGCGGATAAACTCCTCCTCTTCTGTCAGCTGGGAGATAACTTCCTCCAGGAAAAGAAGTGACTTGTTAAAATTGGCTTCACCAACTGAATCAGAGCCCTCAATTATGAATGTCACGTCTTTGCCTGGAGAAATGGAAGATGGTGTTGTGGTGATAGGAGACAAGCCAGCTGGTGCGGTGGATGTAGGGTTTTTGGGATGATGTTGTGTAGGGTTTGGCTCCAGACGGGGAGTTGGGGTAGTGGTGGTCGTCACCTGGCGAGGTTTACCCACAGTGGGCTTTGGAACTGGAGGTTTTTCCACCTCTGGCTCCAGCCCCAGGGTGCAGAGGTAATCTGTCAGCTCTAACAGACGATCAGGCAACTCGGCTGTGCTGCTAAGCACATAGGCCCTGTTGTCTGGGTTGGCCTTGGTGATGTCATTAATCTGCCCCATGTTTACCCCAGGACCCAATGCCACGGTCAGTGTGGTAATGGCTTTTTTGCGAAGCATCTTGGCTAAAGCACGGACAGGACGAGGGTTAGCGCTGGCAGTTAAGATGATGGCAACACGGCCAGCATGCTCACGTTTGTTCTTATCATAAATGTTGATGGCCAGGTACTTGACAGCTTCGTCCAGGAAGGCAGCATCTCCTCCTGTGTAATGTAACTCACGCACAGTCTTCTTAAATATCCACTTCTGAACCTGCAGATATATATGAGACCTTTACTGTGACATTCATTTTGAGCAAGCCAGCAAAGTAGTTTGTTTCTGAGCTAAATAGCTCAGCTGAATTCAACACCATATTGAATGTGTGAATGAATTGTTCACACACTGTGTTAATGGTGTTGTGTGCACAATATATATTTATCTACCTGCAGGTCATATGTTTTCACTCCAGAATGGTAAAGCAGCACTGTAGCTCGAGTGTGAGCTGAGCCCATGCGAAATCGTTCAACAACTCCCAGTATAAACTCTTTCGTTGTCTGAAATTCATCTTCACTCAGGGCTTCTGAACCATCAAGTAGGAAAGCCAAATCCATGGCACGATCACACAATCCCTCAGGCATTAAAGTGGTATAGGGCAGAGTTGTAAAGGTGGAATAGGAGGGTGTTGGCATAGGAGTAGTGAACATGCTGGGGGAGGTACAAGCTTCACAGCTAAGGGTGTTGTTGTCACAGTGGCTTTGGAAAAGGAAACAAAGCATTTTAAGAATGTGTAATCATCTATCAAGTATCAATCACCAGTGTGAAATGTTCAGATTTGTTGCTGAATGATTCAGTGAAGTATTACCATATCTTGCAGTGATCTGGATCATCATGGTTAAGGATGACCTTGTTGCTGTGGGAGATTCTCTGGCCCTCGTAGATACACACCTGACACTCAGATGGAGCCACACAGCGCATTGCCACCTCATCAAGCAGTTGACCTGAGATAAACACGTTTGTTTAAGCATGTATCCAGTTATATCTGTTTTGTATTGAAATTCTTCATATAGAAATATGTGACTGTAATCTCAACTGAGTAAATTTTGCACCTGGGGGGCAGTTAGCATGGCAACCTTCCACACAGGTGAGTGAACAGTCGAGGGGATCAGGGTGCTGGCAGGTGATTGGGCAGGCAGGGCCACATGTGCTATACCTCCACTGGCATAGTTCCTCCCCAACACCTGGTCTCCGGGGATTCAGCTCCTCACAGCTCATTGCTACGCAAACAAAGGGTTCAGTTTAAGTTATTATTTAAGTGTCCAATGAAATTTGGTCTCTGCATTTGACCTTTACTAACTACCCACTGTACATTTCTTTCATCAGCGATCTCTGATACCCTTAAGAAGACAGTTTCAGAATATCACATCTGATCAGACATGTCCATGTTTCGGGACACAGAGTAAACTGTAAATAAAACCTCACATGAAATCCAGTGTAAATTCACCGTAACTCCCAATTTAGATAGCAAACAAACAAAAAAAAGTCAAGCAGCCATGACTTTTTTTCCAAAAACTGAGAAACAGTTTGGCACAGTAAAATTCACTTCACACTCACGGCAAAGATCATTAGATCTCCAGCTGATAGATACACCCCTCTCTGAACAAGCTTGTGCGTAGGCTGCCAGGACATCACAGAAACACGCGCAGTCGCCCACAGACGGACAGGAGCATGCTGCTTCCACGCACATTTCCATGTATGGCTCTGCATCCACCTAGACCCACACAAAGGGTAAGGAAAGTATCAAGTACATGAGCAATGGACGTGGAATTAAGGGAAATCCACTGTATCTGTAATGACACTTACTTGGCTGTTGCACTCTTTAAAGAGGGGACCAGTGATCACACGACATGACTGCTCCACTGTTACTAACTTGATAAAGTTTTCACTACAAGGAGAGGGTATCTATAGAGACAAAAACACACACAAACTTAGTGTCTGCGCAGTTAGTATTTACATGGTACTGTAGTGTACTATAGAATAATATGTCCCATCCTAGTAATGAAATAGTAATTTAGGAACCAAACTAATAATTTTGCATGTTTCAGAACACCAACTGCAAATTGTGCACACTTAACATGATGGGAGACTATTTTAAAAAGCATAATATATTTAAATAGTTTAATTTCAATCTGGATTTTAAATATATATTGACTGTTTGTATCATACCTCACTATACACAGATACATACTGTATAAGCAAATCATAGCCAGCCCTAAAGTATAATTCAACACTGAATCTAAATGCCAATCTCACACTTCAGTCAAGGTACATATTATACTATATGGCCCACACTTTACTCTGACTTGACCACTGCCCCAACAATAGTCGTTTTTTGCACAATGATTGAGATAAATTGTTAGTGTTAATCTTTCTTTTTAATGAAAAAACTGAAGTGAAAATGTAAACTCCTCATGTTCCATTCCAGATTTCATAATTTGAGAGACCTAATATTTCACCTGTGTTACATCCGCGCAGCTGGGAACAACCTTCCACGAATTCCCAAAGTGGGAGCTGTCCACCTCCAGCTGGTTGTTACTGCTCATCAAATCGTTGTTGACATTTCCATCAAAGTTGCCGCACAAACCACACACCCGGCCCTAAGTACAATAACAGGCATGAAACAAAAAGGGATATGTTTCATATAAGGTGTATGAGAAAAAAAGGTGGAACCCGATATAAGTAGGTTTTGATATATATTAGTACTGTGGTGGCAAAAATTTAATAAAGAATTTTTAACTAGAAAGTCTTCACACGTCTTTCTTGAGTTTTTATAAGCATTTATGAATGGACTCACACACATACAACTGCATGAACAGTCAGTCAGTGGGCGAGTGAGCTAGATGTTCTCAAACCTACAATTCTTATAGCTTCTCAAAACAAGTGTCAATAGTCAAAACATATGGTGTTCCTGTCGATACTCAAGATATACGGTGTTCCAGTGTTCCCCACTTGCTTTGATAACAACCCCCACCAAGGTGCAACACTCCCTTGAGATCTCACTGGGTCATCACAAGCAATCACCAATATCATGGCACCCATCACAAGGACCTCTTTGTTTATGGCACACTGTAACCTGTGTCAATCAGACCCTCTGTTGTATCTCACAGTGCTGTCACAAAAGGGGTCAAGCAAGCAACATATATCTATATGAATCAATACAATACATAGTATGTAGGTAATGCAGATAGATATGTAGAAATGTAGATAATGCAAAACACAGCATGGGTTAAATACCAGACTTTTCCATCACAGTACCCTGTATGAAGCAGCTATGTGGACCAGGAGATGGGTCCCCTTGTCCCAGCTGAGGGAAATGTGTTTACCAAGCAGCAGGGTATAAAACTGCCCAGATCGGATAATCTCCACACCTGAGCCATGCAGCACCGGCCTCTTCATCTTTACCTGTAAAAGATGAAGATGGCATACATACTCATGTAAAGTGTTAAGAGTTTGGTCAAGAGGCTGAAGAACAAGATGAATCTTCTTCTTATCTTACAAACGGACATTATTTTATGTTTGTGACAAAATGCATCACAAATGGCCCTACAACATTTGCCTATTCATGTAAACACATTTTATATATTTATTTATATATACAGGTGACAAATCTACTGTAAACATTTCATTGATTGATGGTGACGTGCCAGGGGGAGCCCTTGTGACCCCAGGGAACAGGCTTAAGATAACGTCTTAGCTTTTTCATTGCTGCACCCAAAGTGTAATTGCACACCCGCTACAGTCGGTGGCACTCTGCGGACAGCAGCGGACAGCGGACAGCATGAAACCAAGTAAATTAACAGACATTAGACTCCAATCATGCTAATAAGCCGCTTGAGTTATTGCATTAATCCTGTGAAACACTTCATCATTTGTGATAAAAGACTCAGCACAATTTCTTTTACTCATTTTCTTTTTGCAGGTTAAAGTGTTTTATTTGCAAACGGCATAAAAACTACAGCCAAATCAATCACACAGAAAGAAAGAAAGAAAGAAAGAGAAAGTTTTAAGTGTTTTATCTACAGTATTGTGCTCCTGACGTAATGATGCAGATAAATTATATTTATTATCATTTAATAATTTATGTTTATTTTGCAGTAACAACTGGTTTAAGCAGCTGTTGTAAGTTTGTGCTGTAACTTTCTTCCTGGAGATTGATGCAGCAGTCGCATTCATCTTGTTGGTTGAAAAGTGTTTAAGGTTTCCCTGGATTTAACTTTATTGATGTTAATGCAAATTGATGCACTTTTCATCTTTTCTGAAAATGCACTCAGACTGAAAAACAGGGTTAATAAAGGTAATCTCTTTGTAAGTGGATCTGTATTTCTTCTTTTAGTTTTCTTTGTTTTAGTAATGTTATGCAGAGGTGTGCTTGTAACAATTTTATAGACAAACTATAGCATTACTATAATAATAATACTATACTACAATAGTTATAATGGGGGCTCAGAAAACAATTGAGAACCACTGATTTAATCTGACCTGAAACATAAATAACATTAAATTATATGTGAGTATGTGTGTGTGGGTATCTCTGAATGTGTTACCTCTCCATGCTGCATTACAATCAACCCTCCTTGGTAGAAAACTTTAATCGCCTTTGCACAGTGATGTCCCACAATTCCACAGGCCTCATTCTCCACCAGCACCCTGAATGAACCATCTCCTCCATTGCACAAATCCTAGTGAAAGAGAAAAGTAGATAATGATGGGGAGAGGAAATTGTTTTTTTCTGTTTTTAATTCCACTGTTGAATTCATCCTAAAACTCTTTTTGAATCTCTCTCTCTTACCTGGACTAGGACATATTGACAGAGGCCAGGGAAGGAGTATTTTAGGCCATCAAATGTGATGTAATGACTCTCGCCTACAGTGCGGCACACACCATCACACACCTTCTCTGTGCAGCGCCATTTTCTGTTCTCACACGTACTGTAAAACCAAAATGAATAGCATTGAGCAAGCAGACTGCAGATAGTATCTCTCATAGCCAAATATGCAAGTCATCTTTTTACCAGGTGTTGCAGTCCACAGAGATGGTCTGTCCTGATGTATATGGCCTGTTGTTATGGTAACAGGGACATTGCTCTGGTGCAATGCAGTCTCTGCGGTGGCGTACCTGAAAATCAATTCATTAATCAATCACTATACTCTATTAAAGATTATTGGCGCTTTAACCACACAAATATAACCTACTGTGCCAGGAGGACAGAGGCAGCCTGGGATGCAGGCGAGGCTGACACAAGGCAGATCCAGGTTCTGGCAGGTCCTGGCACACTCCAGGCCTTTTTCTCCAGCATTGCACTCTGTATAAGTTAATGGTGGGGGACACTGGGCTGCCCGCCGCTCTGTGTGCAGAGAAACAGGATTAGTTGAAATTTGTAGTCAACTTTCAAAAACATAAAACTATGCAGTTCACTGTGTACTGCAGCAAATATCCAAATACAGCTGGTCAAATGGAAGATACAACCCAAAAGTCCTTAAAAACACAGACATTTAACACAAAAAATTGGTTTTTTTGACTTGTAATTGTATTTGTACCTCTGGATGGTGCCAGGTCATCATCGTAGAAGAGGTCAGATAGTAAAGTACTTGTTTCAGCAGAGCTACAGCGCATGGAGCCATTCTCACAGTAGCTACAACCACAAGTAAGGACAAATACAAAAAATTTTAGTAACATAACTAGACTAGTTTCTGAATATGTAAATGTACAGTATCTGACCAAATGCTGTTGTGATCCGCATAGACGTCACTAGGTTGGTAGAGCTGTCCATCATGCATGCAGGAGCACAGGTCGGCAGGCACACACTCTCCAGTTTCACTCAGGTACATTCCAGCGGGACAGAAACAGCCCTCTTCACACAACTTCTCCCCCTCACAGCCAGGCTCAGCCCCAGACAGAGCACGGCATGTGCGATCACACGGACTACCACAGGCCTCATACACTTGGCCTTCAGGGCACTGCAGCTCTGACAAAACCAAACCAGGCCCTCCTCCAATCAGTCATTTGTTCTCACTGAAATTGTCTTTTTATATCCAAAAAATGCATTGTGAGTACAAAAAATTTGTAGCCCAGTCCTGGCTTATGACAAACTTGATTGAAAGTTGATTTTATTGTTATTTTGTTCATACACTTGGCTGTAAAAAATATGAAACCAGAAAGATTATTTATCTGGCGCTTATGTTCTGATCTGAAGTTTGGATTATTAACATTTTATTACTGACTTTTGCATTTGCCCAAAGGGCTATTTTCAATGAAATAACATAATTATTTGTTTAATAGTAAGAATGACTATAAACCAGTTACCACAGACTGAGGGAGACCTCCAGCTGAGGAGCACTCCTCTGGCAGTGCATGCAGCAGCATAGGCAGCCAGAGCCGAGCAGAGGCATTCCTCCCCATCCGCACATGAACACACATCATAACGGCAGAACCGCTGGAACGGAGCCGGGTTCACCAAAAAGTGGCATGCACTGAATACTTCAGACATCATCATCGAACATGCCTCCTCTGCAAAATGTACTGAAAGGCATGGGAGGATTAGAAATTAGAGTTTAGTCTAAATGTCTAGTCTGTGATTATATATATATCTATATATATATAGAGATATATACACACACACACACACACACACACACACTCAAAAACATATATACCTCTTTTGGGATTAGTGGCACAGGGATCAGTCGCGTGCTTGTATGTAGATTCACAGTCTCCATTGATCCTCCAGGATTGGCCGAAAACCTGAGGGCTTGCCTCCACCAAGCCAGAAGCAGACAGAAAGTCGTCACCTTGGTTACCATTGAAGTTACCACAGAGACCACTGGTCTGCCCCGCCCATCTTGGTCCAAGCTGTGGTAGGGGACAGAATTTGGTCATTCAGAAGTTGCTTATATTTCCACACATGTATCATCACTGAAAGTATTTTTAATCATAAACATACACCACCTTTAGGAGCACTCGGCCCTTCCCATCCCAATCAAGGCGAAAGCCATCACCAAACTTTACATGTACAGAAGACTGGACAGATCTCTGGATATGGAGATGGCCTGTAAAATGACACAATAATTTACTACAAATGATGTAAAATTCTACTATTTGATGTTTTCGCAGAAATCAACATAGTCAAAAAGGGTTTAACATATTATTATTAATATTAGTAGTAGTAGTTTTTGATTTGTGAAAAAGAAATCTAAAATAAAGTTTCCTATATAATTTGAGTAGAGTAAATATAAAATCCTGTATATAAATTCCTGTCCACTCATCCACCAAAGTGGCTTACCATGATGCATAGGCGTCTGAATGTCCATGCTGTTGACAGAGACAATTCCACCATGCTTCAGCTTCACTGTCATGTCCTCCAGAGCTGGCAGGGTGAGTGTCACTGAGCGTGTGCAAACTGCATCCTGATCATCCGCACACTAAAACAGAACATCGGTAAACAGCAGAAATACTGTGGATGACAAGTAGCGAGTGGTGGCAACAAGACAAAAAAACAACCCAGGGTGAGGTGATTTGTGCGAGAGAGAAATTAATTCTAAATTGTGTGGGAGTAACTCTTCATTACCTGTACGTTCTCAATAATGACAGAAAAGCCGCTGTCTGTGCAGTCTCTTGCCATCAGGAACTGACAATGGCCAGTGAAGGTGAAGAACTTATTGTCAAAGGTCTTAAAGTGAGACTGACCCACGACCAAACATTCACCTTTACAAAGAGAACACAGAAAAAATTATAAAAAAGTATTAGTAACTCACAACCAGGAGAATGTGTCAGCAAGTGCATCGACTACCACTGTAGGTGTCGCTCACCAGGGCAGCCTTCATTGGTACATTCCCAAGAACCATGACGGCAAACACTGCAGGACAGGACAATTTATGAGCAATTTGGATTGATTAGTAATTCTTTGAATGTACTTCATGCAATATTTGGCCACTCATTGTGTGTTCTCACCAAGTGTTACAGTCCTGAGACACGGTGGATCCTGGAGGAAAATGTCTTCCCATGTGCAAACACGAACATTCAGAGATCTCAACACAGCGATTCCCATCCAAGACTTTACCCACTGAAAAACACAAATACACACTATGCCACAGCTACTAGTGACAGATGGAGCTATAAAGGGAGATGTAGTGAATGAGAGGTTACCAGGGCATGTACAGCCATCCACACACTCCTCCTTGCAGACCTCCTGGATGTTGAGACTATGGCAGGTTGTGGAGCAGGACTTGGTGCATTCACTGTACTGCATCCCAATTGGACACTTGGGGACTGTATATGCAAAAAGACATATTTAGATCACAGATGTGACTTTATGGCTTACTATTTACCTTTCAAAGACTGTCAATCTTACAGCAGCTGCTCTCCTCAAGCCAGCCGTGAAGAAGTATCCCATGGGCGTGGCATGTGCGGGCATACTCCAACAGGATTGGACAGTAACAGTCTTCTCTGTCCTTGTGGTTGCAGTGACACGCCTCCTCCTGACACAACAACAGGAAGGCCTCAGGAGAGACCAAGTGGGCACAGTGTAGGAAAACACTGGAGGTCTGGAGCACACTACAGCTGGACAAAATCTACACAAACACAGATAGACACACACAGACCAGTTGACTTAGATATTAATTTCTGTTTAAATTTGGTGGTTAGACGATTTCATTAGTAGAAGTGAAAAAAATAAATATTCTTGCAAAAACAGGTTGATCTTTTCATATCAACCCACCCACAGCAACTGCATGTTACACCACTGCATCTCTACCTGTCAGAATTGTTGGCTTACCAGCAGTTTCATTTTAAAGAGATTGGGGTCTCACGCCCATCTGCGCATATGCTGTATGCATAAGACCAGTCCCAGTCAAATGCTGACACAATGATGCAATTTTTTGGAGAATTTCATGCTTGCTGACAGCAGAGTGGAGAAAGAAAATGAAGGTCCTCAGAACTGAAACATTGTTGTTCATGGCTTGTATCTTATCCTTTAAAGGACCTGAAGCAACCCAAGAGATTTCAAGACATAGTCCAAAATTTTACCTTTTAAAAAATATTACTGCTTTAAGAGACAAAAAATTTGTTATTAAACACAATCTTAGCAATTCTGCCATAGCACCACATAGTAACTTGCAGATGTTCTAACAAATGTATGTTTGTGTGTGTGTGTGTGTGTACTCACCGCTGAAGTGTCTTTGGTGCTGTTACAGGACTGGCCAGAGGTTGAGACACGTCGGCAGGACTGATCAGCCCCCTTCACTGCCCATGAATTTGCGAAATCATAACTCTCCTCTGTTAGGAATCCTGAAAACACACAGACACAGACACACACAGTTACTGGAATTTGTAAATATTACTTATAGAAAATAGAGTTTGATTGCATTACTTGTTGATGTAATTACTTTGGATATTGGTGTTTTGTTATTAAGGGATAGTTCTCTTTGTTGACTCAAATCTGTATGTTTTTTAGAATGAACCATCCTCCCCTAATCAGAACGACACACTTTGCAGCCACTAATTGACTAATTCACTCAACTCATCTGGACATGGTCAGTTTCATGATGAAAATGGCCTAGCCTGTGTGGAGTTTGCATGTTCTCCCTGTGCCTGCGTGGGTTTCCTCCCACCGTCCAAAGACATCATTGGTGACTCTAAATTGTCCATAGGTCTGAGTGTGAGTGTGAGTGTGAGTGGTTGTTGGTCTCTATGTGTCTCTGTGTGTTGGCCCTGTGATGGACTGGCAATTCCATTCCTACACCCTGGACAACTGGACTTGTCCAGGGTGTAGCCCGCCCTGGCCCAGAAGTTGGGTGGGATTGGCTCCAGCACCCCCCAGTGACCCAGAAAAAGATAAACGGTAGAATATGAGTGATTGAGTGAGTGAGTGAGTGAACAAAGCCAATTCAGTTTGGTCTGTGTTTATCTAGAGGTGCCTTCACCTTGCCAGTGGATGAGTTGTCTGGTCTCTTCAACTCGGCTGCAGTTAAATATAATGCAAATTCTTCATTATTCTGTTTTTCAGCTATATATATAGGCCAGTTTAACTGGTATGTTATCTCGAATAAATGTCTCATTAATATATTTTTTTAAGGGAACATAACAAACCTTAAGCAAAAACGGAAAACAGACATAACTAAAAATGTTGAGTTTATTGGATGGGCAAAAGCTGTCTTATTATTTTGATTATTACCATTATTATCTGCATTTGATTAGCATCAAGTAAATTTCACTCAGATGCAGTTCTCCTTATCAAATATTTATTACATGCCTTAGATATTTAGGTGAAGTTAACTTGTCCTGTTTAAGAGTAGAAACACACACAAACATATGAATGAGTTGACAGATTTCTCCTTAATCTCATCCTACCACTACTGTTTCCCTTGCTTTCTTTTACCTTGTTATCTTTTCCTGTACTAACTTGCTACTCTTCCTGTTGCTGACTGCCGGCGACCCGAATCATTTCCTTAATTCCAGTAATAATGGACCCTCCCTGTTTTGTCTTCACTCTCAAACATCCAAATATATGACATACACACAGTTACAGGGTTTTGACTCTGCTAATTTCCCCACATGCACCTACCCTCTTGAGCAGTATATTCATCAGCCGGTACAGAGTTGAAGTTTCCACAGAGGCCACAGGTGTGGTTGACATGGTGCTTAGTCAGTGTCAATGCGATGTTTGCTGCATTATCAATGGTTACAGTGAAGCCAAATTCCTCACTCCAGAGCTTATAAGACCCCAGCTCAGAGCCCACAAACACAGCATGAGATGCATAAGGCAGAGACAGTCTGCAAAAAGGAGACACACAGGAAAATTGTGGGCTGGTTTTCTGCAATTAATTTTTGCGTGAAAACTTAAACATGTAGTGATCTACCTTTTTTCTCCTTGTGTGAGCTGTCCATTTACAGAAAGGTGCAACTCCCAGGCATCTCCTAGAAACAAAGTGACTCCCGTTCTTTTGCCATTGACAAAATCCCCTGCAGATGCACAACATTTTTTGTTTTACCATAATGATACAACAACAGCCTGGAACACAAGGCTGTACTTTGAGTCTGCATACAATTAAAAATGAAATAAAATCAAAAATAAGGAAACAACACTTACGGTCAAAAATATTGCCACAAGAGCAACCACAAATCAAACAATCAAATCCATACAATGTACACTTCATATTGAAATGCACAGGATGAACAGTGGACATCATTAGAATTCAAACCTGTTTGTGTCTGTATTGAATAGTCTGACTATGACTCACCCAGAAGTGTGAAGGAACGATGGTTGCAGTCCCCAGCCAGTAGATAGCTGCAATCTCCAGGAAACTCATACAAGACCCCATCAAATGTGTGGATGTGGTGTCGTCCGAACAGACTGCATCTTCCTGTCATACCTGCCACACAGGCTGTACACACAAAATAAACCAATATGCAATTAACTGTACAAATGAGGCTTGAAGAAATTTTATATGATTGATATTTCTCATGAATATGAACAGTCTATAAGACAGTGTTACTTTGGATGCTCATAAAGAATCTGGACATTTGATATGACACACACCTGTCAGATGCAGGAGAACACAAATTTCTCGCCAATAGCTCCTCGTACACCCCTGAAAAACACACATAATCACTATCAGCCATACCAACATTGTCATCATACTCTCATGTAAAAATATAATATTATTTTGTGGAAGAGCTCTTGACTGCTTTCAGTAACCATCTTTCTCCAGTTCTCCAAAGTTAGTCCTACCTCCATGGTCCAGATTCAGGTAATTCACAGAGTTGCAAAGAAAAGGCGTACAATCCAGAATCAGACAATCCAAATATTGCACATTCAGAACTCAGTCAGGACATGATGATACAATAAGTTGGTCTGTGTCAAACCTAGGCTCAACTCTGGGATCAATAAAGTAACAATCTATCTATCTAAATAAGAAACGAGTCAAACCCTTTGTCACACAAAAAAACACTCAAGTACACTTGAAGCTGTATTTTATAGCAAAGAAAATACACACGCCCAATTATACATGGCCTTAGCTTAAAGTCCCTCCCTTCACCAGGTTATGTCAAGAGGGGCAGAAATCATTCTGTCCACAACTCAGTGCCCGTGGACTGACACCATCAAACAGATTCAGCAGGACAATACCAGGATATACCCACTGATCGCCTGGGTGAGTGATTAGTCTACACATGCGTATCTGTATCGGCGCCAACCTAAACAAGTCTTGTGGAAAACACTTACTGGTGGTATCTCATGCAATAACACTGCTTTGGTTATGTCACACAAACACATGACTAAGCTGTGCTAAAATTATACAAATAAACACTCACGCAGACACTGGGAACATACTTTGATCCATACTCTCAGGTACAGCCTTAACCAATCATTTGGGAAAAATAGATATGAGAGAAAAAGAGTGACATTTGAGACAAACATTCACAACCAGTGTCACATTCTCCAAAACTTAAAACCACGTTTTCTATCAGCAACCATGAATTCTTCTGTATTGTATGTCCAAATAAAGACAACTCTTGTCCTTCTTTGCTACAATGTGGTTGTCCTTGGCATATTCTCACATGCATTACCAGATATCCTGGTATATTACTTCTGTGGTTAATGTTAAGTAGAGTTATTGTAAATAAACTGTAAATGTATACTGAGCACACTGTTACACTGTCCAGCTCAATATACTAATGTACTAATATTGATCATCATGTCCTGGAAGGTGATAAGAAATCTAAAATGAGACAAAAGGACGTCAATCAAGCACAGTCTCTATGTGTTCACACAGGTTGCAAAATCAGTGCTGATAAACCAGTTATGTGGGCAAATCTTTGTATGAAGGCTTGCAATTGTAAGTAATCTATAAAATTTAACACATCACAATAAATGAATAGATGGATATGCTTGTTCCTGAAAAACAGTTTTTCCACCAAGACGCTGTGTTGCAGGTTTGTGTGATATTAGTTATCTAAGAGTTATAAATTATTTGGGACTGATTAGTGAAATGCTATTAAATTGTCTCAGTAGTAAAGCAACGACTTAAAATAAAAATAATAAAAATAAGGTGCATTCAGGTGCATAATTGGAAAATTGTGCCCCAGTATTCCCAATAACACTCATAGTACAGCATAGTGCAGGCTTACACATTGAACTGTCTTTGTGCTGCTCGAGAGGACATGCTCGTGCACAGTGTTCATTCATGTACAGTATATTCAATACGGGAACGCGCCGTTCTTATTCTGGGGGAATTACGTCATCCAAGGCTGCATGTTGTGCAGAAACTTGCTGCTGTGCCCACTGTTGTACCAGTGTGTGCTGAAAAGACAGGCCCATCACAGGGGACAGAATCTTTCGCTGTGACATTTATATAGTTGGCAACAATTGGAAAAAAGTAGCTGCTAAAACAATCTATAAAGCCATTAAGTGTCTGGTATCAGACTGAAGACAGAGATAGATTCATGTTTGGTGTGATGATATTTGGGAAATTCCTGTTGGGACAAACGTCCCATTTCTATAAACATAAAAATGCTAAGCATATATGAGGTTTTTGATGATGGAAATACGACAAAAATGCCCCCCCCCCCAAAAAAAGGAAGAGAGTAGTAGTTCTAAAAATAAAAACTGTAAGGTAAGAAATCAAAAAATAATTCTACGCGGGACAGTGTTTCAAGAATAAGAGGGGGATGAAGAAAGAAATGAGTAGTTTGCAGCTTTTGGCTTTGCAGGCTGCTGTCTGTGGGGGCGGTACACTACAGGCGCGCACAGCACAACGCGCGTATCAGTGCCGGCGGCGCGACGGCATCTAACCCCATTCTGCTCACTGACTGTTACTCAGAAGGTCCAACATCCGATCCCACCGCTCACACCGGCCCGGGTGGCATCCACAGCCCCAAGCACTGCAATGGCTGCACTGTCGGGAGGAGAGATGTGCATCAAATACCTGATGTTTGCCTTCAACCTGGTCTTTTGGGTGAGTTGGAAGCGAGAAAATCTATTGAGGGGAAACGCGCGTTCCGTCTGTTACACGCGTGCGGTCTCTGTGCGCGAGCAGGTTACTAAGGCCTGTGAATGAAATTATGCGCTGTCCCATATGCACACTAACCCCCGTTACTGATCACCGTTTGCTGGAGAGGTGGCCTCTCAAGTGATTTTTGACTCCGGCCACCACCAAACACAAAGTGGCCGAAAGCCCGAGGAGACCGAGGGGGCTGGGATAATAATCCCCGGTGGCCAAGTGACCCAGTTCCAGCAGACAACACTCCAGAGTTTGCGCGCACGGCATTTTATTATTTGCAATGGGGGGAGGAGGGGTTATTATGGTGGGGAATGTGACTGATATGTGAATGATAATTAAGGCTTCTTCTCTGTCATATGATGTGGAGCGGTGCACGTGTCAGGGAGCCTGCCCATGTGTATGTGTCTGTGTGGGCGTGAATCAACTCCGGATATCTTATAGAGGCTATTTGTGTCCACAAAGCCCAGAGGGCGTGTCTTGTTTGTTTGTGATCTGTGTGTATGTGTTCTCAGTTGAGCATTTCTAATTTGAGCAGCCATAAATAGAGCCATGGGTAAGTATTCATTATAGGGCAGACAGGGGTTTCCCACAGTGTGAGAGAGAAGTGACCTCAAAGACTTCCATCAAAATCTATTTAGGATATGCAAAGGAGCAAAATCTGCAAAAGAAAGGCACACTTAGAGGAATAAGGTGACTATGAAAAATCTCCTGACTAATCACCAGTATGAGCCATTTAAAGTCAAATCAAAGGAAACCCTGAGAAAGAAGAAGAACTTCAATATGTAAGTGCAGATTTTCCACTTTTGATTTGGATTATGGAGGGATCAAAGATGTAATACACTCCTGCAGCTACAAATCCATGACATGCACATCTGATTCCAGCTCAGTCTGGACACAACAAGCGTGCCTGTTTGGTTGGTGCATCAACCTTGCTTTCAATAATAATGGGCTCTGGGAGTAGTCATATCTGAGAGCAGCTGTTTTGTGACTATAGTCACATACAGTTCAGGCAGCAGAGCACTTAATATGCTCCTAAACTGGTCTTTTGGGAAATGTTCTATAGCCCTGTGACCAAACAAAATCCTCGATCCATTACCTCCCAGGTCATAAAACACTTTATGCCCACATCCACATGTTGTAAAGAGAAACTGTACATGTATGAACAAACCACGAAACACAGAAAAGAATTCCCAAATGTCGTTTCACAGACACAATCAAGGTCCAGTTCTGTAGTAACACAACTGCCACTCCCTAACTGTGGGATCAGGTGAACAAATGGAGGCGTGGTAATGAAAGCACATTCCCCTTTTTTTTTTGACGCTGCCATACTTTCACTTCCTCCTCGCCAGAAGTTAGAAATTAAAACACTCTGTGTTACAGCATTTATACCAAATCAACATGGCAGTGGCTGGGGGCATCAAGTGTGTGAAATATCTAATGTTTGTCTTTAACTTTTTCTTTTGGGTAAGTGTGCTTTGCATTTTGTTTTGGCATCTTATTGCGGCGTTTGTGTGCAAATATATGCGAGAGAGAGGGAGAGAGAGAGAGGTGAGAGAGCTTCCTTAACTAACATGATTCCTACCCTCTCTCTTCACTGAAAACTGAATAGAAAAACTGTAAGGATGAGCTTGGAGAAGTACTCCAGATAGGAAGAGTCAACTTGGAGTATAATGAGCAGATGAAGCAGGAAAAGAGAAGTTTTAAATTCTGGCAGCAACTGTGGTTGAATAACAATAAACTGATGACGTTACAGAGGGGAAAAGTATTTAATCTGTCAGAGATCATACATCAAAAGTATTCTTTCTGTCTTCTATAGAGCAAACATTGTCTACTATAATAACTAACTGCGCTGATGAGTGTGAAAATATGCTGGGTTTTTTTTGTTCCAGCTTGCAGGCACTGCTGTATTTGCTATAGGCCTCTGGCTCAGATTTGACCCAAAGACCAAAGGGCTTTTTGAAGGACCAGACTCTCCATATGTGTTTTATGCAGGTAAGACTCTCCATGTACTTGAGCAGGAACATTTTCCAGACGTTTACTTGAGCTTTACAAGTATGTATGGATGGGTGTATGTATAAATTTATATATTGCGTGTCTGTGTCTGCAGGTGTATACATACTGATAGGAGCTGGAGCACTGATGATGGTAGTGGGTTTTTTGGGATGTTGTGGTGCTATCCAGGAGTCCCCCTGTATGCTGGGACTGGTTTGTACCACTTTTTTTTGTATTACTATGAAAATCTTACTTCCTGTTTGGTTACCGGCAATAATTAGCAGAATTCAAACACTTTAAAACAAACGGTTTCTTTTTGTCTAGGTTGTTTGATATTGATCTCATTTCTCTCAACACTTGGACTTGTTATCTGACTTTAGCAAGAGCTACTAAGACATATGAGATGTCACCCTTCATCATTGTCTACAGAACAGTCTGATTCTTGTTTGCTCCCTCCCCTCTCCAATCCCCAGCTGTCCGTAATCTTCTTGTACTTAATCTCCTGGGAGGAGGAGTCTATGTAAATTGGGTTCAGCAACACTCAAAATTACCTTACATGTTCACACAAGCACGATAAAGGCAAGCATGTACAAAAGCAGATATGGAGGCAAATATTCCCACAGTCTGATGTTGTTTTTCCTCTACGCAGTTCTTCTTCTTCCTGCTTATCATATTTGCTATTGAGGTGGCTGCTGGAATCTGGGGATTTTCCAACCAAAGCAAGGTAACCTACAACCTCAAAAGTATGCTCCATTGACATTTATGCTTTAAGACTTTTCAAGAAGAAGGTTGTACGAAGGAATACATCAGCGACAATAACAAATAAATGCCACAAGTTAAAAACTTAAGTAAACCATTAATGACAGGTGTAGCAATGAAACTTACGTCAGTGTAATACTTTCCTATATTTCATGTATTCCACAAAAAGCATTTTAAAGTTACTGCTTTAGAGAGGCACATTTCCCAAAGCTTCCTTGTTGCTGTGTTGCAGGTGGTGAATGACATCACGACATTCTACATGCTGACCTATAACAAGTTTAAGACAGATGGAAATGAGCGCCTGAAAGAAACACTGCGGGTGATTCAAACCGGGGTGAGCAATTTATGCTTCATTCTGATTCAAAATCACAATTTTTCAAGCTTCTTGGCAGTGTTGTGGGAGAAAGTGAGGGATCAACAAAGATCAAATGTTGAAACAGACGCAGAGATACAGGTGTCAAATGGGGAGTGTCCTTTATTCACAGCAGCCCTACTGACAACACAGTCAGAGTTATCTCAAAGTATTACAGAACCCAGAAGTGTCTCTTATACACAGATGATGGTATGATAGTATGTGTGAGTCCACATGATCGTCCACATGGACTGTGCATGCTTCATTCCTGTTTACCAGATTCTCCATTCTCCCATCCCATAGGAAATGTGAGCCATCTTCAAGGGCATTTCTTAATAATGTTTATCCTGGAGACACAATATTGTGTTTTGTACAGACAATGCTTGCCGGTGTCTCAGCACAGTCATGGTGACCTTCCAGAATAATGTCTGACTAATGTCCTCCCGTTATTCAGTATTCTGATATTTTCATTCCTCCAAAGCAGCAAAGATATTTTCAAGTAAATGCAATGCAGACCCACTGGAACGTTTGCAAGGCTTTTCAAAACTGTCGACAGCAAAGATATACATAATGTTTATGACAACTACAAATGAAAATTTAGCAAATGTTGTTGATGAACAACAGCTACGTGTAGACCGCACAAGACTACATCACAGTCTTTCTAATGTTTCCACTGGTTACTTGGCAATCCCACTGTAACCACAAAAAGAAACTTGAATCTTAACCAAAATTTGGAGCCATTCTTTTAACAGTAACATGAGTAAGAGATATGCATCTTCCATCAGAAAGTCATCTTGTTGTCTGAATATATGATTTTGTATATTTACAGCTGAACTGCTGCGGTCCAACTGGTAGTGTTATAGATGCTGCCAAAGACACCTGTCCCTCAGGAGGGGTGCTTGAGGACCTCATTACCAAGGTACAACTAACCTGAATGTGTGCAAAGATTCACTGAAGTGCCAACAGGGACAGGTACTTTCATCAAGGAAGAAAAAAAAAAAGTAATCGAAATGGGAGACGAGCAACTGATCTAAAAGATGTCAGACATCCACAAACTCTGTGAGAGTCAGGGCAATTACTGTATGTCAAATTCATAATGATGGTCTGACACGTTCAAGTCCATCAGTCTTCTCCTTGCAGATAATTACTTCAGCCTATGTGCCATGTTACCATGGAAACAATGGTTTACTGGCACTTGAATACTTTCAGGCTGTTATACATGCCATACCACAGTTTGTGTTCAGCATAGATTTAGAGCCAACGCTGAAAGGAATCATGTTTAATTTCTGCAGAGCTGTCCTGATGCCATTGATGAGGTGTTTGACTCCAAACTACACATAATAGGAGGGGTGGGCATCACTATCGGGGTCATTATGGTAAGTGTATGAAGTTGCGTGACTGGAGTTTATGAAAATTTCAACATCTGCTTAACTGGAGGATGAACACAATGCAGACATGGGTAATACAAACACGTGGTATTTCTTTTCCTATTTTTACAGGTGTTTGGGATGATCTTTAGCATGCTCCTATGCTGTGCCATCAGGAAGTCTCGAGAGGTGGTGTGACACCCTTCACACCCTAAAGTACTTGTTAATGTTGCATGATGTCATTCCTAGAGTTATAAACTCTCTACTGCCAAGACAAACACTGCTTGTTTAAGGTGGATAACTTAAGCTAGGTTGGGTGCAGATATTTCTGATTGTTACATGATTCGTCAGTTTTAACTGTACTTTTGACACTTAGGCCCACCTTCCTGGACCGGATAGATCTGATGTGGTTAATAGGCCCAACTGAATGGGTGTCATCTGCTTCAGTGGCAATGTAGAACAGGAATGTGTAATTTGTGGTCGTTTGGTTAAAATTAGTGTTGTGATCTGATAATTATCTAAACAAAAGATCATATTATTGTATACTGATCACATTTCTATTGCTACCACTCGAGGTCACTTACTGGCAAGAAGAGTCATGGTCCAGGTGCACAAAAAAGGCAATCACCACCACTCTAGCACAAGACAGCAGCAGCTAATGAAATTCTACAAGTCCTCAATCTTACAACACTTAAGTCAAATATGGTGACAACAAGCCAGCTGAGCTGTGGATTACAGGGACTGTGTGTTGTTTTTTTTCCAGCTAGGTCTTAGAGTAACATCTCAGTTCCTTCATTGTAATGACATTCTGTTTATTCCTTTTCTTTCTTTATCCCATCATCTAAATTGGCCTTGTTTAAAAGCCTTTTTGTAACATTTTGTATATGTGTTATTTTTCATTTGCTAAACATTTCTAATCTCAGATGATTAAACTGTATGTGTGGTTTGATTATATATTTTATAATGTCATTTTCATTTAACAGAGACTGGGTTGGCTTATACCATATGCAAAATGTTTCACAGAGACAAATTAATGAGAGTTAAATAAACAAAAATATAATAAATGGGCTCTAGTTTTATACTGTGACATATAATCACTCAAGTACACACAGTGCAATAATCAAAATAACCGTAACGTTTTATTAGCACCATACTTGGTCAGTCACTGACTGTAAGTTCTTTAACAAGATCCACAAAAATCAGTGAACTTTTTGGTATACTACATTAAGTAGTGATATTAGGGGAATTTAGGGCGTAGGTGTCCAGATAAAATTCAAAACAACATTTCAAGTCTATTCTGGATGTGCTGTGGAAAAAACCCTCCGAATACTTCCCCAGCTTTCTCCTCTTTGATATTTGTGGACCTCAAGTGTGACTCATGCAGAGATAAACATCAAAACAGAAAATAATGCAAAGAGCTCTTCCTACCACAATTATTTTACGGAAAATTTGTATTCAAAATTAGTTTCACACACTGATTACAATAAACAATACGCATTTTTGTATGGTTGTGTGTCTTGTTAACATCTAATGACTCACTATTTCCCTAAAAAGAGGTGAGAATAGACTTAACGTGCTTCTGATTACAGCACATGGAAGTACATGTTGATTTGGTTGTTGACAGCCTTCTGTTGCTGTTTAGCAACCCCACCCCCATTATGGAGATAACATTGATTATAAAAAGTCTGTGCGTATATCTGTGAGGCGATGTGTCCATGATATTCAGTGTGTATGCCGCTTATATAATAGAATGTTTACTAGCCAAAGGAAGAGGGCAGGAAAACTGAGATAAGGAGAAGTGTTAAACCAGAGTGAGAGGTCAAAAGGAAAGAGGCCAATATCAACACTTAGTGACTTTGCTTCACATGAACACAAATAGTTTAATAACAACTGCACACTCTGTACTATACAGAGATTTACACTTAGTCCTTCTCCTTCTACTGCTATTGCCAAACCTAGCCTTGGTTAACGACAGAATGGTGCAGAGCCACCTTAACATTTCATGAAGCTATAAACTCAACCACACAACACTAGTGTCATGAAATGTAATTAACTATCTCTGTAGGGATGCAGACTTGCAGTAAAAATAAACTGATGACAACTGTATTGCTGTGGGACAAAGCGAAAATGCTGTGGCAAAAAAACCCAAAAAAGTCTATAACAGTCTGTAACTGGAAATGATTTCCACCAAATTTTGATACTTGAGAAAATATGAAAAGAAGAATATGTTTATGGGATACAACACAATCTCAGTCATCAGCCTCATCCTCTGTGCCCTCCCAGGAAATGTTTGCAAGTTCGTGAGACTGTTTGTGTAAGACAGTCTGTGTACACAGCACCATATCCACCCGGAGAAGACTTGTGAGACATTGCAAGACGGCCAGAAGCAGCTCATATTTACAGGAGACAGATTCAAGGCCAGAGTCCAGCATAAAAACTTTTGATGACATGTCAGCCTTTCTATAACAATACATGCTTAGTTTACCACCCTCTACAGGAATTTCCCTTGTACCATTACCCTGTTTGAGGCTTATGCTGTGTTCTTCTTTGTATGGAAAGCGAAGTGTGTGTGAGTGATTTGGATAATATCTTAAAATTCTGGATTGAATCTGCAGAAAATGCCGCAAATTGTTCGAGTAAATCTGCTGGGGCACAATCAGGAGAGCATTTGCCAAGAGCTGGGGAACAGCAGCGATACCTATATCTGTGCTATCAGAAACTGTGTGGTGATGATGTAAGATGGCATGATTTAAGAGAATTTCAAATGTCCCATCAGCAGGTATAACACAGCCAGGCAATATCCAACCCCGCTGGTAGGGAGGTGAATTGGAGGACGTGTAGACCGTTTTACCGGACTGATCATCTGTATATGAAGATGTGCTTTTGTGTTGTGATGGCACAGTCCATTTTGGTACTGTAGTTGCAGTCATACCCATGGATTTGCAAGTTGTAAGCATCATGCAGATGGCATCTCGAATGGCACATGCATACTGGTCTGTCTGTCCTTCTCCTGGGCCACAAAGTACCAGACTAGAGGGTTTGGACATGATCCTTTCTTCTAAATCATGGAAAGCCACGTGAACATATCTGTGGAAGAACAAATAGCTCATCAAAACCAGGTGATGTGTGATTATATGTTTTTTTGCAGACTGCATGTGTCTTTGCCATTCAATAAATGTTATGATTTAGAAAGAGCAACACGTTATCATACCTATGGACTCCAAGTAGTATTCGATGGCAAAAGGTCAGAGTAGCTATATTCACTGGTTCAATTGTCCTGCAGTCTGAGACAGGTGTTGTCCCACTTAGCTTGACAAAAAGAGACAGCTCATCTTCACTGATACACTCCACAACACACATCTCTGCCTGTGCAGCTGAGGCCAGGGCAGCAGGAGACTGTTTCAATGCACACAAAAGCACAGAGACGCCCAAACTCTGTAGGTTTTCAATAAAACATTCTAGTGATCTTTCTGACCAGGCACTAAACTCCACAAAACTTTTTGCCTTCCTTGAAGTTTCTTCCATCGTCTGCAATCTACTTCCCACCTCAAGCACATCAACTCCACTGAGCAATTTTGGCTGCAGGAATCCAGTGAAAACTACAGCTTTAACTGGCTGATCAGTCCAAGGGCAGGGTGTGGCAAAGTCCCTGTGAATGACCTGCCCCTCAATCAAACGTGAACAGCTAATAGGGAAGCCTGTTACAGGTGTATGCAGTGCAGGGAAGTTGTCATTTACAAACTGAAGTGCTAAGGAAGGTTGGTCATTGTTAAACTTCAACTGCTTCAGCAGTTTACAAGTGAGGTTACTTATTAAGTTACAGTGGGTGTAACCAAGGCGGGTATGAAAGAAAGATGAAAGCAGCTTTTGAACTCCATGGTTGTTTGTATGCGGTAGCGATTGTGTTTCTGTTGTGAAATCCTCCCACAAGACACAGAATCCATAAGGGACTACTCCTTTGGCAATGAGATCGCTCATTTCCTCCAATGCAAATACCAATAGCTCGTCAGCCAAGTGCCTGGCAGTGGCAGCCTCTGCTGCTTCCCTGGAATTATAAGTGTGAGACACATTGGGCTCCTTGCAAGCTATTGTATGAATCATCCGTAACAATGACGCCAGCAGGAGGATAAAGGTTTTAGATCCATCTCCTGTTACAGTGCTATGCTTCCGGACACATTCCACCACCATCCTAAAAGAAAGAACACACAAGTACAATATATATACAATACAAAAAAACAAACAAAACACTTGATAAATAAAATCATAGTGAAAGAGTAGATGTCTGCAAGTTACCTAGCCAGTGGATGCTCAAGGTGTAGTGCAGTTAGAATGCGAGTCCCACTGCAGCTCAGCATGGCCTGTCCCGTGTCTCTGGTGAACAGTACCTGTCCTCCTTGTGGGCCAAAACTGCGCAGGACCACTGCCTCCAGCGCACATACTGTCTGCAGGACATGTTTGAAGCAAAAATGCTCCACCGGCAGCATCACTGCATCCCAGATAGCACACAGGTCGATTTAAAATTTAAAAGCTTTATACTGTGAACAACAAAAAACCCTTTTACATGCTATTAATTAGCAAAAAATGAAAACTTTTTCTGTCTTGTTTAACTTTTGGGGATTTACTTTCACTACTTACAAATAATGTACAAACAGCAAGAATGAAAACTGTTTTTTTTCCTCTAGATAGGTGTTTGCAATGAAGATTTGTTTACATTTTAAGAATAAGATCCTTGGTTTTAGAGGTGAACAATTGAATGTCTTACTGTACAGCAATATATGTGTATTTCAACTGTATACTAACTTCACAATCCTGAAGCATTTAAATCATACTGTAATACATCGAGTACAAACATAAGTCATGTAATCGCATAACAGCAGGTCTACAAGTCAACAGACTATGGCTCAGTATCTTCTAGTGTTTAAGTCGTATAGTACAACATCGTCTTTTAACCTTACTGTCGACGGCTATGATTCTTGTTATGTATCGTTCAAGCGATTGCAGGTGACTCACTGCTTAACAAAATACTCACACAGGCAGATTCTGTACTTCACCAAACCATCATCAACTGTGAATAGACCACTGCAGCAACAAGACGGTGCTCCCTTTCTACCCTTGCAGTTGGACGTAGTTTACCTGTACTGATTTGACTAACTTTAGATTAGCTTAGCTAGCGACATATCGCTAGCATCCAGTAGCTAATCTAGCTAAGCTAACGGAACCAAAACCCTGAACTCCGCGGGGGCTAGGAGCTCGAACGAGTGTAAAACAAACCTCAGGAAGGATTTATTGCTAAAAAAATATATATACATAGGCAACCAGCCTTTGTGTATAAAATGATGAATTTAAGGGAACTCCAACTTTTTTTTTCCAACATCGTGTTTGAAGGGACTCACCGTCATACGCCACTCCGTATCCTAGCAACGTGGCATCCTCTGCGAATGGGGGCGGAGCTGCAGCTGACTCTATCTCCTCCTAGCGGGCGGAGGAGTGAGATGTTTTATCTCAAAACCAACTGTCAAATTTACAAACTGAACTGGGAAAGAGTGACGTTTTGTTTTGTTAATCTTAGTACCACAATGAACTGCAAAACGGGGAGTGTGACTGTGTCACGCCGGCCTTGTCTTACTGAACCGTCTTATTGTTATGCTGTGTGTAAATTTTCTAATGCACTTCTTGCAAAAGATCTTTATCTCAATGTGAGCTCTTCAATAAATGAATAAAGCTTGATTTACAACAGACACGCATGTGCAGAGGGCAAATATTGAGTTTTTCGATCATGTCAATTCGATATTTTAACACAGGCTGAGGTCAGCTGGCCACCAAAATGATCACACGGAATAATAAACACAACCTATTTAAAATGTTTGTCCTGAACAAAATTAATACACAGCTGCATATTTTTATGTCACAAACAGAGGTGACATTGAGCTCCCTCTTTCCCTGACCACCCTCCCAGCCCCCTGTCTTTCTTTCCTTCTGTATAGTGTCTCTGTGCATCTGTACTACCTCAAGGTGAATGGGGTGGGGCAGGAACTTGATCTGTGTGTTGCTGCAGAAACCACATCCTAAGTTTCTAAATCAGGCAACATCATCTATACATAGACAATATGAGACAGTTCTGCAGCTACTGCCAGATGTACAGATCCACGCACATTTACAGAGCTGTCCACTCTGAATGTAAATGTCCTCTATTGCTGAACTTTCAGTATGCTAACGAGCTTTTAAAAAGCCGTGTCACTACACTAATGAATATGCATCAGTGGCCTGGTGAGGGTGACCTGTTAGGATGGGACAGAGGTCACAAAAGTTGGGGTGTCAGAAAGGACTGGTGGACCCATGAGACCTGAATGGACAAAAAAATTACACATTCACACAAGCACAGAGGGAACCAACACGAGCAACCTGCAATTTCAACTATCCCAAGCTCAACGCTATCTTGTCCTACACCGTCTCTCTCTTCTATCTCTCTTAATCCAGCTTTAATACACCTGCTCCTCTCTTGTTGATATCTGAGGACTGGTGAGAGACAAAAACAGATGATTGACACTCACTTTCTGTTTTCCTCCACCTCTCTGGTTCTCTCATTTTTTCTCCTCCTCCTTTTCCTCAGCTCCACTCTGTGAGGGGAAGGAGTACCTGAACACTGCTGCTTAGGCAACTGAATACAGGTATGTCTCTTGTTCAATTTTTCCTAATTGTTTAATTTATCAAGTTAGTTTTGATGCAATTCCTTCTTTAATGTGTAAACTGAATACAAACTGTATGTATGCATGTATCTATGCACATAAGATTATAAATACTATTAATCAGGTGTGTGTAGGTCATTCTGATGTTTACTGGAGATAGACTGGTAGAAAAACAAAAAGAATTTCTAAAAATAAATTGCTAACTTGCAAATAGAGTCTCAATGATGCGATGATCTTTTGCTTTTTCAGAGAGATTTTACAGTCCTCTGATGTCAAACCCACTACAAGACTCTTTTTTCTAACTATGATATTCTAGCGATACAAACTTAAGCCTCCAGTGATGTTACATTTTATAAAGTATAATGAACCTGAAAACTTTTTTAGCTGAAGTAACTCACACTGAGGAACCATATGGCTCAGGTATTAAGTCATTTGTTATAATCTCAGTATAACAAGAGAAAGATCATTATTTAATATAATAATGACATAATAAAAACAACAATACTAATAATACAATAGTAGTAATAGTAATGATAATAATGATTTAAAAGCAGTTAATTATTCATTCCATAAACTCTGGATTACACTTTGACAAAAGCATTACAGAATAAGGGACATTTCTCTTAAAATACATAACACAATTAATATCAGATAGCTTGAACATGTAAGACCTGCTGTTCTGTATGGCATCACTACCCATTCCTTTTTATGCACTTTACCTTGGATTTTTCGGTTTGTTCCTGCAGTGCTGTAGATCTGTGGTTTCGTTAGATCTCCTGTCTCATCAAAAAGAAAAAAACAACAAAAAAAACCTGTCAAATATTCTAAAAAAAAAAGCAGACGTAACAGCTGTCTCAGTTTAGGTCAATGTCAGCTTGGGCGTGACATCAAATCTGCTGATTCAGCTCCGAGATACTCAATACTTGTGATGTCTGCTGAATACATAATAACATATCAAAACATTATTTCGGTAGGGAGTCAAATTTTATCTTTGAGACATTTTTTTCGCATATAGATTGTTACTAAGACTGCACATGACCTTGGCACATGATTATCACCTCTGGCACCTCATTGGGGAACAGCAGAGATCCACGCATGACATCTCAACTCTATGTGTTTTGCCCCTTCCTCTCTCCTCGTCCCTCTTCCCTCCATGTCAGCAGGTTTGGCAGAGACAGCAGTTTACATATCCTGTGTTCAAGAGTTAGTGCCAGACCAGCAGAAACAGGAGACGTCATTTGACTCTGATGGTCATACCATGTCTATAAGCACGTTAAAGCTTCAAATGCATCAATTAATAGTACTTATGGAAATGCTACTCTGACGTGTATGTTTATTTGGTTTATTTAAATTCACCATTTTAATTCTTTACACATTTGGAAGGTATTCACAGGTGTGTCTGTTTCTGTTTTGTTGAAGTGTAATGGTCTTTATATATTGAACACTTTGGGATTTTTCTTTTTTTTTCTGACTGAACCATCCTGCTTTCTGTTTCTTAGCAAAATTTATTCTGGATCTTTTGTCAATCATCAAATAATGACTGGGAGCCATCATGCTGCCCCGGCTACACTGGGAACCTCTGCTTCCCCAACCCTTGTGCCATCTCCAGGCCAAAAGCAATCTAGCCATAGCCCCAACAAGTTCAAGAGTGAGCTACACAGCATCCACAGTAAGTTAGATACCTGACAGAATGTTGTTCCCCATGGATCAACATTAATAATTTTGACAAATATTTGGGAAACACATCCAAGAACCATAGCCAGAAGAAATTGTAAATATAGTGAAAATGATTAGATGTGAAATTATCTATAGGAGGAAAAAAGTGTTGGGACTGAACAGGGAACGGTCACAATGCAGGCTTGGATTGTATTATATTTTCCAGTATTCCTAATATTTTCTTCAAGTCTTGTACATATGATTGTTTCAGAGAATGTGTGAAATGGTCATGGTGTAAAATGTGTCATAGGCTACTTCATACTCACAACTAGTCAGCAGGAAATATGGAAATATGTATTATCTCTGTGTTTCATGTGGATTTGCAGTGCCATCGTGGGGTGTTGCTGCCCTTGGTATTGTGGGCTTGTGCATGGTGTTGTCGTTATCTGTGTGTGTATGGAGGAAGTGCTTGAAAAAGAAGGACAAGGACAAAGAAAAGGACAAGAACAAGGGAGAAGAGAAGAATGAAGGAAGTTTTGACACTGAAATGGATGGAGGTTACATTAAGGTAGGTTACACGTATACATACTCCAACACATGTACGCAGTCTCCCCCTGCAGATGTGTCACCCTTTCCATGCATCATAGTACAGACATTAAGGTCACCACACCCTCATAAAACTGCCAGTGTGTGTTCAGACTAATGGATGTTTGCACATTGCCCATGTTGTTCAGTTGAAGGCTGCGGTTATTCTATTGGAGAGTCATGAAGGAAACAAGTTACAATTAAACACTGATTGTTTAAAATTTACCTTACCTTCCTCTTTAAATAATAAATAAACTTAAGATGGTTACATTAGCTTTGATTAATTACCACCTTCACCCATGTAATGCAATACAATAAATGCTAGCAACACAGCACAAACATGACGTGCGATATAATGTGTAAAATTATTACTTGCAAAGCTTTTTTTTAACCTGCATATTACGCATATCTGTATATGTGTGTACAGCCACTAAAAGATGAAGGCAATAAAGAAACAAAGCTGTCATATAATGAGCCCAAACAGGAGGAGAAGCTGGGGAGGCTGCATTTCACATTAGACTACAACTTCACAGATAATACAGTAAGATGCTGCTATTCCCTTTTGAAATTTAGCCCACTATCTCCCATCTCTAAAATGCCACATTTTAATATGTTTCTTCCCACTGTCAATTAGCCATATTCTCATTTCTCTCCTGTGTTATCTGATTCTAGCTGGTGGTGGGCATCTTGCAGGCTGCTGAGCTTCCTGCCATGGATGTGGGAGGTAGCTCAGACCCTTATGTTAAACTCTATCTACTCCCAGACAAAAAGAAAAAGTTTGAAACCAAAGTCCATAGGAAGACTCTCGAACCTAACTTCAATGAATCTTTCATGTTTAAGGTAAATCAAAACTCAGACACATGCCAACCAGGTTCACTGTCAGCACATGATACATGATATGTTCAAAATAAATTGTCTTGACTTTGGCATGTGTTCTGTTCTGTAGGTACCATACACTGAGCTGGGCGGAAAAACACTGGTGATGACTGTGTATGACTTTGACCGTTTCTCAAAGCATGATGCCATAGGAGCTGTGAAGATACCGATGAGCAGTGTGGACTTCAGCCAGTCTCTGCAGGAGTGGAAAGACCTGCAGAAGGCAGAGAAGGAGGAGGTGGGAGCACACTGTGAGAGGAGGAAAAGAGCTTAACTTGGAAAAAATAAGGATGCCCACTATAATAAGGAAAAATAAATCTTGCTTTTACATTTTGTAAAACTCTTTTTTTACATGTTTAAATTTATTTCATGTTGGGTTTCTTTCCGTTTTGCAATTAAGGGAATAAGGTCACGGATTCCTAATGTTTCTTTGTGCTGAGTGAAATCAAATATGTTTCCAATTGATTGGACTGCAGTTTCTTTTGAAATTAAACTGGACCAATTTAGTCATGAATCTGTACAACAATTTACTGGTACATACACTACTTTTTTGTATCAGAGCGAGCGACTTGGAGACATATGTTTGTCCTTGAGGTATGTGCCTACTGCAGGGAAGCTGACAGTGGTGATTCTGGAGGCCAAAAACCTAAAAAAAATGGATGTTGGTGGATTATCAGGTGAGCCAATCAGCAAAATCATCTGAATTCATGTAGTATTTTTTCAGCACCATTTAACTCAAGTGCTAGCGTTGGAAATTTTTCACTATATACAAATGAAATACCTCAGTGATTTTTCTAAGATTACCATGTCTCCATTTTTACATTTTTTAGCTTCAAGCATTTGGGCATTAAGTTCTTATAATAACTTATTTTAGTGATCCCTCCTCTTTCAAACAGAGGAAGATAACAGGAGCTTCTACAATAGAAATTGTTCTTCACTGTCAGAGTTACTGAACTGTGTCAGACTGCTGGTCTGTTGCTTTGACATGAAATCTCCCTGTTCTCTTCACCAGACCCTTATGTGAAGATCCACTTAATGCAGAATGGAAAAAGACTCAAAAAAAAGAAAACAACAATAAAGAAGAACACTTTGAACCCTTACTACAATGAGTCTTTCAGCTTTGAAGTACCATGTGAACAAATGGAGGTACATACATTTCCATACATACAGTATGTATACATGCAATTAAAATTCACAAGAACTTAATTTTTGCATTTTGTTTTTTCACTCATAGAAGGTGCAGGTAGCAGTGACTGTTTTGGATTATGATAAGATTGGGAAGAACGACGCCATAGGGAAGGTGCTGCTGGGCAGTAACAGCACTGGGACCGAGCAACGACACTGGTTAGACATGTTGGCTAACCCCCGGCGGCCAATAGCCCAGTGGCACAGCCTCCAGGCTGAGGATGATGTTAATGCACTCATTTCCAACAAGAAATGAAAAAATGACCGCAGTGGGCTGTTAAGCGTTGCAGCATTTACTTCAGCTACTTCAAATTTGAGTTTGTACTCCTGCGAACCTTTAAACTACTTAAATGTGTAAATGTACCCAGTTATACGCTTCATGCTACAGCAAATTTAAAGCCCATCCTTAATAGTTCTCTAGTGCTTTTACCCACACAGCAAAAAAAATTTCAACAGAGATGTATCTCTCAGTACAGTGCTATTAAACCAGATGGGATGTTTTTTAAAACCTTGGTATGTTTGTCTTTACATGATCTGAGCAGTTGATATGAGCAAAAAATATCCACTCAACACCTAATACAGGCCTGCAGAGTATTAAGGAAATAAGACCCTCATATGACCATGTGATGTCCATAACAGGTCATAAAAGCCAGAAGATACCTGGACTGATTTTTTAATCGGGTATATGTGCAGGGCCTCTCTGCTGGTAGTTTTTGTGAACACAGGCCTATGTATTTCATTGATAGTTCATGTTCTAAATTATCTGTTGGAGGGTTAGACCATGCATCTTTTGTACAATGCTTATCTAATGGTTGTTGGATCTGAGATTTAGTATTGCTATTTAAAGCTTCTGCAGAAGATCATCACTGCCACTAGGTGTTGCACTAGACCAGCAGCATCTTAGACCAAACAAATGCTTTTTATAGCCGCACCTGCAGTCTTCCTTAGGCCAGATCTAGCAATAGCAACATTTGCTTCATGCATTTATAATATGCGTGATAACAATATCTTACCTGCTTTTCCTCTCTCATGTGGACATGCAACATACAGCTATCAGGGTACTAAGATGAAGTAGAAGAAAGGCCCCCGTCCTTTTGTAGCCCCTTGAGTTCTCCATCTTGGTAAAGCCTGTGGGTAAAACCGAAACTCTATGAACTCAGACTGGGAAAGAAAGTCAGTCTTATTCAATGGGACTGGTTGTAGGAATGACACAGATCAAGTTGGTAAAAACTTTTTGGACATCTATTAGTCAACCAGGATTGGATGATTATCCCCAATGGTCAGTCCACCTGTGCTGTGGTCTTAACTGTTCCTGTGTCTGAGGCATTTTTAGACAAAACATTGCGTACCACATTATGTCATTTCACCTGCAGGCCTTGGGTGTGAAAACTGTGGGAGGACCAATGGATATAGGCATATTGCATGTGCAATTATTGCACAGTATGAAAACAAGAGGTGTCCTTTTGCACAATCAATCAGCACTAAGAAGAAAACCTGTTAGCAAGCCATTTAAAATCCAAAGTGGTTTGACACAGGTGCGCTTCTGGGAAATTAAATGAGGATAACTGAGCAGCAACCAGGCGGAAAACAAAACCCCAGATATCTGTGACCCTCAACATTTCTGGTAAGTGCACACAGAGGTGGAACAACAGGAGTCTGTTCATACCACATTATGAGCCTGACAGTAATCACTATTGAACTAAATAGGCATAGTTTTGTCTAATAAAACATCCATGTTCGATACAGGCACTACTGCAACCAATGAGTTCACAATATAAACCATACTAGGTGGTGATATTTTTTTATTTTTAGGACAGTTTGTTGTTTTAAATTATATGAATGTATATGATATTTATGTACAATCTAATGTGTATATAAACTACATGAAGCTTGGCCTGCTGCTGCTAAGAAGCAGGACACCTGCAGTTTCATAATTTACAAAATGTACAGTGCTAAGAATGTTAGCTGTCTGGTAAGAAAACAAACAAACATAAAAAAGAATATTTATGGTGGGGTTTGATAAATTGTGATATGGGCCCATTTAAAGTCAGCTTGCCTCACATTAAGTTTGAATTGACTCGTCATAATTATATTTTAGGATCAGTATCATCCACTCCTGCTATTCTACTGTTTTTTTTTTACTGTAAATTACAGTAAAAGCTAAAATACAGAGGGAAATCTTTACAGTCAGCATGTCAAAGGGCATAAATGGACCACAGGTAAGACCCTCCATGATGGAGCTGGACACGGAGACAGGAGGACAGTCCTGTCCGGGGACAGAGACAGAGACAGGAGGACAGTCCTCTCTGTGGACAGACACAGAGACAGGAGGACAGTCCTGTCCGGGGACGGGGACAGAGACAGAGACAGCAGGACAGTCCTGTCTGAGGACAGACACAGAGACAGTAGGACAGCTCTCCTCACCTGTCCTCAGCAGAGGGGGGGGGGGCTGTCGCTCCCTGCCAGCCTCACAGAAAGGACCGGGCTTCTCCCTGATGCTGCCACACTGACCTGAACCCGCTCCGGTCCGGACCACTGACATGCTCCCTTAACGCTCCGACCGGACTTACTCTCGGACTCTGAGATGAACATACAGTGGACAGTGAAACGGTTTATTCTTATGTCGTTTTCAGTCTCCCAGCTGCTGTTACTTGAGGGTGAGTCTGACAGATTTGGTCTTCCAAAACGTTACAGTAGTGAAAATAATAACGTGTCAGTAATTAATAATAACAGCTACTTAAGTGCTTATAATGGATATATAAATTAGATCTTTTGCGACAAATTAACAGCTAAATATTAATTGCACTAACTTTGCATTTAGGAGCTCAGAGCCGACTTTCAGTGCCAGAAGGACGACTACAGAGGTAACATAAAGGATGAAAAGAATGATAATCTGCCATTAATATTGTGGATAAAAATTTAAAAAAAAAAGTAATTTCAAATTCCTTTACACTTTCTGTTGCTGTCACTAGAGGGAACAGCGGTGACATAATATGAGTGTGTACGTGTGTGTGCGTGTGAGGGTTCACCAAAGAGTGGTTTGGAGTCTCCATTCAAATGGTGTAAAGTGCACTTAAGTCTCCCCTCTGACTGTTTCGTCCCACTAATGTGCGTGTTTGTGTGTATGTGCAGAAGGGCTAATGCACTTCGAAGGAAACGGGATCTCCTTGGGGACGAGGTTGGTACACTACACCTAAGAGAACCAGACAGGGTCAGGGCACCCACATGCGCACTACACCCTAATCAACACAAAGCTGTCTTTGTAATGAGATTGACTATACGGTTTCTCCCAGTCAGTCTGATGCAAATTTTGACTTACAGGAGCAGGTACACCATCAAGTCAGCACTGAGTCACTGATGCTGTTAAAAGTTGAGAAACATTTAAGGAACAGCTCTGTGTGTTTATTGTTTCAGACCTACAGACCACTGCTATCAGAGGGCACTCTGTCACGCAGCATTTTACACAATTACACAGCCAGAGATGCCTCTTCAGGTAAATACACTACGTATGAATTAATCAGAAAATGCATTCGCAGAATATAAAATATCTCATTAACCAGAGAGGGTAAGTCAGTTTGAGATTCTTTATGTCCTTCCCAGAATATTGTGGCTGCCTTAATGGGGGCTGGTGTCAGGAGGGGGGTGTGTGTGACTGTGCTCAGTTCCAGGCGCTGGGAGACCGCTGCCAGATCAGTGAGTAATACATAGCCATACACCTTCTGCTAGTGTCAGCTCAGTTTTGCAAGAAAATGATCAGTACATCAAACAGCATGTTTGTTTAATTTCTGCTATACAACAGAGTAATTGGCTGGCATGATCACAACTTTACACACTATATAGTTTTACAAGGATGAGTTTGTGTGTATGTCTATCTCTGACATTGTTCATGTGCATGCACTATACTCACCAATCACTCAGCAAACATTACTTACCTGCACACGCTCCAGCTTTAATAATCAGATTTCTCCACCCCTCTTTCTATCTCCTTGTTGGAATAAATCCAAAACCTTCCAATTCAGCGTAACCACACACACACAAAACATACATTCACTTCAGGAGTAGATATAAAATCTTTCAGGTTTTTATATTCTGAACAGATTCATTATAGTTATAGTAAATACATCATGATTTCAACAAGCTTATTTAGTATTGACCCATGTTGGAAGGTGCATAATTCCTTAAGGACCACTAACTGCACTTGATAATAAATTCTGAGGTCAACCATGTACAAGAAGGTACAAAAAAAACATATCTTTTTTTTTATCCACTCCAAAACAAACAAACAAACAAAACAACAAAGTCTGTGTGTCTGTTTGTGAAATGGGCCATAACAACAAGAATTCTCCAAAAAAAAAGAAAAGAAAAATCTTAGCTGTAATGTAAATTTTAAAAATAGTAAGTATAACTGGAAAACACAAAATGTTTTATTTTAGGTTACCATTAGCATGACAAACCACCCACTGATAAGATTAAAAGATCTGACTCCCTGTCACTAGCCTCCACCCTCTCAGAGTATTGGGAGGATCTTTTGCAGCATCTTGGCATAGCCTGCTATGGGGAATTCCTGTAACAAAGGGCTTTTTAGAAAATTCAAGTATTCGTTTTCCACTGATAAATTTAATGAAATAAAAATGATAAAAGATATGAAGATGGTAACTGAGATACAATGCCCTCTTAGTTTAGTTCAAATGTCAGTTTCTACTTTAATTTCACCAGATGAAACTAATCCACTTCAAGGTTTCAAGAATCTTGTCAAAGTGAATTGACCACTTTCCTCTCAGTACCTAACCAGGGCCAGGATAGAGATGGGATTTGCAGATCATGGGGTCAGCACCACTATGAAACATTTGATGGAATGTATTTCTACTTTCCTGGAACCTGCTCTTACATTCTGGCCCAGGACTGCCACTCAGATGCACCTCAGTACACAGTGTGGGTAAGAGTGCACAGATCTTGAATATGTAACCAATATTTAAATCTCAGGCACACAAGTTCTTTTACAGCAACACTATGGAACTACAAAAAAATCCCGAAGAAATGGACAATCTACACTTGTTTGAGTAGTGTTTGTCAAATACTACTACTGCTGTTATCAAAGAAATGTCATCAGCAGACAAAATGTATGTTTTTATCTGTCTATTCTTATCATTCATTATTTGATCATAGCCTAAGTAGATGAAATAAATGATTGCAGACATTCAGATGGCAAACCACAACAGCTATTAGTGACCATAGCTGTCAGTGTCAACACCAAACAGGTGCCTGTTAGTGATGTGTCATTCGTGAACGATTCATTCATTGTGAACTAATCTTTTGTATGACTCGGCAGTAACAAGTCATCTCAATGGGTGATTCCTTTTTTTTTCCCTGGTCCACAGGCTCAGATTCGTTCATGAACGGGTCTTTCTGCCACATATTATTTGTGTAGGAATGACTGATTCGTTCACGACTCATAACTACGGGTCTTCGAGTCCTGAGTCTCTCATTCACTTGTCTCATGGCCGCTGCGCAGGCTAAATGTCGAAATGAGTGATTGGTTCACGACTCATAACTACGGGATTTCGGGTCTTTTGTTCATTATTCACGTGGTTACAGCAGTAACATGACCAATGCTGTTATTACTGGTGAGGAGAGCTATCTGACGTTAGCACGAAAGTTAACCTTAGCTATGTAGCTATGGGATGGATGTTTAATTTGCCTTTCCGTTGGAATGAATTCATACACTACGGATCTTCAGTGACCAGGTATGCTAAAGTGAATAGCCATAAAAATGAGAATTTTTTAACGATAGTGATAATGAGCGTTCTCCTACCGGCAAATGGAGTAATCAGTAATTTCAACTCCAGTAGGCTATGGCCCAAAAGGGTGCTCAATAGTTTAACAAAAGTAAACTTGTGTATTATATGCCAAGTGAAGCAAACCATCATGCTCTTCAGTGTTTGAAAGCCGTGCTTTTTCAGTCATTACTCAAATGACAGCTACAGCGCCACACTGGTTCCAATGAATGAAATGAACGAATGACTTGAAAAAAGATTCGTTCATTTTACTGAACAAGATTAAAAGACCTGAGTCAGTAAAAAGATCCGATCCCATCACTAGTGCCTGTGTATTTTTGCTATTGCGACTGCTATTTCATATTGCAGGTTGTGAAGTCCAATCAACCGCTTAACCATTTTTTGACCCTCCACCATCATGTTTCTTGTCTTATCAGGTCCACAACACCAGAATATGTCGGGGGAGTGTGTATTCCTGCCCAAGAGCTCTCAGTCTGTTCTTCCCAAATGAGGAGGAGATCCACATCTCTGGATATCAAGTCCACCAGGGAGGCCGTAGGTGGGCACGAGTGTGTGGTGTGTCTCTGTGCAGAGCATTTTGATCATGCTTTTCAAAGTCATGACTCCCCCTTATTTTTATCTGCTTTTGTGAAATATAGACTAAGTCTGCCTCAGACCATAGGCAGTGTATTTATTGAGCGGTTGGCTGATTATCTACTAGTGAAGAGTGTGTTTGGCTTCTCTTTGGCCTGGGATGGAACCTCTGGTGTCTACCTGAAGATGAGTGAGGAGCACCAGGGTGCCCCCTGTGGCCTGTGTGGGAACTTTAATCATGTTGCTGGCGATGACCTAATCACTGCTCGTGGTAAGACCGGCCTGACCGGCCCCTCATCTTCTTATCTATTCTCTCAGGACCCACTCACCCCAATTATTATTATTATACACTCAACACTGAATCAGGCCAATTATAGGAGTGGTGGGACTTGGAGAGACCTCAGTGGAAGGACAGTTGAGAGATGATAGTTTGGGTTTGAATGGCTAGGATGAGCAAGAATCCTTGTTCAGATGAACAGAAATATGAACTGTGGTCCCCTGCTTGTTAGCGCAGAGAGCTGTCCAGTAGAGTTTGGATGAGGTCAGAAAGACAGGGTTAACAATTGGAAACACTCTGACTGGAAAGCTACTTTTTAAAGTACATTTACAAATGCACAATTTTAATGAGATTTCCCCTCGTAACTTCCAATGATGTTATTAGCAATTTTAAGTTTGATGTAAATTTGCTTTAGCGAAACAGAAATGCAGATATGCATGTTTGAATGGCCCAGGACTTAGCCTTTGTATGCTGTAACTGTGCTTTGTATCTATTTTTGGTGGTTTTGGTTTGTGATTATGAGCTACCTGTCCCTACATACTGTGTATGTGTTTTAGGCGTCAGAACTGATGAATCTGCAGTGTTTGGTAACAGCTGGGCAGTGGATTTACCACACGAAAGAGCCTGTCCCTCAGTGGATCTTGACTTCAGCGGCCCCTGCCAGTCTGAGTCAGACATGGATGTAAGAACCAGAGTAACTAACTAGGCCTACCACATTACACTATTTCAAATAGTGTAATAGTGTTTTTGTTTTTAACTCTCAGAGAGGCTAAATGGTCCTATGTTTAAAGACTACAACAGTGTTTGTTTTGCTTTGACCTCTAATAATTTAACGCGTGAACATTCATACCACACTGTATTTTTTGTAAATGTGTGCAGGATGCTATAGAGAAATGCAGTGCACTTCTCTTCTTCCCGTTTCTGTCATGTCATGAAAACATTGACCCAAATCCCTTTGTGGCCAGCTGTGTGTCTGACCTCTGTGTGTAAGTCAAAACAGTCACATTGCTTATTGTTACCTGTTCACCCTTTTCTCTGTGTTTTTTGTAAGTCCAGTTACAGAAATAGAAACCAAGATGCTATAAGTATTTCTTACATTATGTTTTGTTTTGATCTCGGTTTTTTTTGTTTTTTTTTCAGATCTGATGATGAAGAAACATTTTGTCGTGCCTTGGTTGAGTACACCAGAGCCTGCTCTCATGTAGGATATCCAGTGAGGGAGTGGAGAGACAGCTTTCCTTCTTGTAGTATGTTAACATTATAGCTCATGTCAGTTAAAAAGTGGGAGATCACTACTAGTAGGTCCTTAATGTCCTATGATCTTTTGTGTATTTTTAAAACAGGCTTTATTTTTCACAAACCATTATTATCAATAGAAACCTGATATAGAAATGTTTTTTTTCTGTAGAAATTAAAATTCCCTAGATTTATATAATGCATATGTACCATACTTTTGTGTGAAACTTGCATGTTTCTGTTCATATGCAGATGATGGCTGTGAGGAGAGTTTTGTCTATAGAGACTGTATCAGCTGCTGCCCACCCACTTGTACATTTGAGAAAGAGTGCCTGGGAACCAACCTACACTGTCTGGATGGGTGCTACTGTCCAGATGGTATTCAGACAAAAACTTCATTAAATTTATGCTCACTTTTCTTTTGACCTTGACATTGAATTTATTTACCTTCTTCCTTCTCACAGGTCTTATCCTACAGAATGGAACATGTATAGCTGTTTCTCAGTGCCCTTGTGTTTACCATGGGACATCATATGTACAAGGACAGGTGCTTCAGCAGGGCTGCAGTGTTTGGTAAGTGCAGATGTTTATTCCCCAGTGAGCGTATGATATAGTCAATGCACCACTAAGCTATAGTATTTCTATTGTGTAGTGTGTGCATGGGAGGAGTGTGGAACTGCACTGAGAACAACTGCACAGGTAAAATGACCCTTTAAGACTATGTACACGTACACACACACACACACACACACACACACACACGCACGCACGCACACAAAATAACGGAGAAGTGGATTCAGATTCAGTAACAGCACTGTCTCTTTCTTCTTAGCTGAGTGTTCAGTGGTTGGGGATGTGTTTGTGAAGACATTTGATGGCAGGATGTTTCTGCAGACGGGGGTGTGTCAGTATGTTCTGGCAAAGAGCCGCAGTGGCAGCAGATTCACTGTTACACTGCAGTATACGACCTGTGCAGAGGTATTGTGTACTTATGCCACATATGCAACTGTCCTCATCTATTCTTGCCACAAAGACGTAATCAACCATCCTGTATTGTGTGTGTGTCTACAGCAGCAGGTGTGTATTCAGTTAGTGACAGTGGTGTTAGATGAAGATGTGAGTCGTCAGATTACTTTGACCAGAGAGGGTGAGGTGATAATCGGTGTCACCCCAGCACCTGTACTGCCCTATGTTGATGGTAGGAATCACAAAATCTTCGAATTTACGTCATGCACACCATTTTTTTTGTGCTGACAATAAAAGATTTTTTTTATTCCCACTCTCTTTGTAGTTGTAATTTATTTTTCATCATGGGTTTTATTATTTGCATCTGGGAATGCAGAAACGGTGGCGGTGCGGAAGCTGACCTCTGTGTTCACACAGCTGAAGGTAGGGATCGGCCTGCGGTTGCATTATGATGGTCAAGGAGGGCGTGTCTATCTGCAGCTGGACAGCCAATGGCATGGACAGACACTGGGACTTTGTGGAACCTTCAATGGAAATCTACGAGATGACTTCCTGTGAGCAGAAACGTCACAGTTATAGATCAGTTCATTACATTTCACTTTTCAGGACTCAGTGTGTGTGTATGTCTTTGTAGGTCTCCAGCAGGTATGATTGAGGGAACTCCCCAACTTCATGCCAGTGCTTGGAAGGTGTCATCTGCTTGTGTAGCTCCAGTTAACCTACCCATTGTAGATCCTTGTGAGACGAATCAGCACAATGGTAATTATGGTCTGACTTTTTTTTCCTTTTACACCTGTACATGCTATTTTACTTGAAATAAATACAAAGAAATGGAAAAACTGAAGGGTGTCATGGATTAAATCAGCCCTTATGTGAATATTATAAATTTGGTCTGCAGACCTACATACTTTACTATACATCCCATTATTCTCAGTATTACTGATTCTTTAGTAACACCATGAGGTTTAAAGATCTCTGCTTTTGTGTGTTCTAGTATACTATGCATCCCAGTGTGAAGTGCTTCTGGGGAATATTTTTGCCCCATGTCATGGCTACATCAGTCCAAACATCTACCAACAGCAGTGCCATTACCAGGCCTGTCACTGTGGGGGCAGCTGTCTGTGCACAGCTTTGGCTCACTATGCTTATCTTTGCTCCAAACATGGAGTCAACATAAGTTTCAGATCACATGTCTCTGATTGCGGTAAGTGGATTACTTTCATTTGTACTGTTTTTGGTTAAACATCTTACCTCAAATGTGTCAAATGAAATGATTGCATTAGTATGCCATATTTGTGTTTGTGTTTGAACAGAACTGTAGAAATTTAATTAGATTTATGCTATTTCAAAACCTGTATTATTTTCTGCATGTGTGTAAACAGGCATGGTGTGTGTTGGTGGAATGCAGTATCACTCTTGCATGTCATCTTGTGGACATTCCTGTCGGTCTCTGTCAAGCACTGAGACATGTAACCCTGACGATTGTGCCGAAGGGTGTGGCTGTCCAGTTGGCAGATTTTATGATGATGTCCGTCAGCGCTGTGTGCAGCTGTAAGACTTTACCACCTCATACATCATCCTAATGATGGTCATCAATTGCCATTTGACAGAAACTATGCACATTAGTTAATGTAATTAGAGTAATATTGTTGGCCCCTCCTTAGGTCTCAGTGTCACTGTTACTCCATGGGTGGTACGTCACAACCGGGGGAGGTGACCTTCAGCTCCTCGGGCCCCTGGTAAGTCATGGCTGGCCTTGACCAGCACTTTGGCTGCCTCCCAACTACACAGTGTATCTTTAATCATTGTCAAACGAGATGAGATATAGTGCACTGAAACTAACCTTGTGCCTGCTCTTTTTCCAAACACTCACTCCTTTTTCTTTCCCTTCCCGTCTCCTCCATCAGCCTGTGCAGAAATGGGAAGCTGGAGTGTGTGCCAGAAGAAAAAGGTGACCTCTGCAGACTCTCCCCTACTCTTGGTTCTTGCTCTCATTCGTTTCAACAACAAAGTGTTGTTTCAGGCCATGTCCCTGTTGCTGAAATCAAGAGTCTTATGTAGTGGCCTGTTTCTTATGATTGGCTGCAGATGTTTAAGGCTACTGGGGCATTCATTTTCTGGAGTGTATGTGTGTGCGTATGTGCATAGTAGAGCCTGATAGTGAAGAGGTTGGAGAATGCCCAGAAGGGAAAGTTTACCACAGCTGCACCGAGCAGAGAGGAGGGGTGGCATGCGCACCTACCTGCCGTAATCTGATGTTGAACCTCACTTGCCCTCCAAACGAACCCTGCATCCCTGGCTGTGTCTGCCCTCCCGGGTAAAATGAGTACATGCTGCATTCCAATGTGCCTGTGTTTTTAAAAGACCATCACAGCGTATACGTTCAGATTCAATAAATCACACATAATGTAAAAAAACAACCCCAAAAAGCAATTTGAGCAACTGAGATTTGTGGCTATGTGGAAGTGACTCCTTGACAACATATTGTATTTCTCATTTACTTGTCACACCTAGAATTACCAATGTATTTAAAATCCACTATTTATGGCTACAAAATGTCCAAATTAGCTTAGTTAATATAAATTTGCTTCCTATTAAGTGAGTGTTAAATAACAGATTTGCATGTTCTTTACCTTCCATGTTAATTATGTTATGTCCATGAAGGCTGGTGCTACATCATGGGGAGTGTTACCATCCACAGAACTGTCCCTGTGCCTGGCTGGGCCTTGAATACCTGCCTGGAGAAATTGTGGAAACACCATGTTACAAATGGTATCCACCTTTACTGTGATCTACATTTGTATCTTCCCATGATAAGATAAACCCCAGACTGAGCAGTGACAGCATTATATTTTGTATACATTTATACAGCATTTACTTCAAGGTTTTCCATAAGAACTAATTTTGAACAAATTATATCTCTGAGTACAAAGGTGTATAATTCACAGCGTGATGAGATTGAATGTGTAGCATGTATTGGCACTTTTGTCTCACTTGTTTTTTTCTGCACTCTTATATACCTCCGCCTGTCCGCCCCTTCAGCATATGCCACCGTGGCTATTTCAACTGCACCTATTCACCATGTCCAGCTGTGTGTACCGTCTACAGCGACAGACACTATCATACTTTTGATGGCCTTGAGTATGACTACAACTCTGACTGTCAGGTCTACCTGCTTAAAGTGAGTAGAGTCTCTGTGTGTGTGATGCAAGTTAAGATTTTATGTATTTTTGTCTAGTGACAAATGTATGGATTTAGTTTGGTAATTAAGTGTGCCTATGTGTGTGTGTGTGTGTGTTTTATAGAGGAAAAAAAAAGAGATGCAATTCAATTGTAGGAGGAGCATCTTCCATATTTCATGGCCAGGAATGATTTGGATCTGGCAGAGAAAATTCCACCCTGTTTCTAATCCTGGAAGAAATAGTATTTTTTTAATTAGAGCAGATTAGTGTGTGTGTGTGTGTGTGTGTGTGTGTGTGTGCACGTGCATGTGCCCTGGTGAGTTTGCTTGCAGACATTTTGCCAAGCTGTACCAACACAAAGAGAGCAGTGTTCATTTCAAAGCCCAGAGCTCCTGCGCTCCCAGGGATATAGAATTAGAATTAGCAGAACAGAAATCCCTGTTCAGATTCAGAAGACCAGTAGCCGCCATGCAGATCTGAAAAGTATTGGGAAGGAGGTCAGAGCTGTGGCTTAATAGGTAGTTTCCTTCTCCAGTCTTCTGTCACATATTCGGAGTGATGGTGTTTTCTTGCAAGTTCCATCAAATTTCATGTTTTTCTTTCTTTTGGGACAATTGGCAGTTGTAAAGGGGAAATTGCAAACAAACAACTTTGTAGGAAGTTTGTAGGAAGGAATGAGAGGAGCGCCTTACCCTTCCTCACAAGAGTAATATTTTGTCTTTCTCTATGATCAGAGTGCCGGAGAAACTGAGATGTCCATTGTTGCCCAAAACAAGGACTGCTATGAGAGCGGCATTGTGTGCATGAAAATGCTGGTCATTCATGTGGGACTTACCAAAATCTACTTTATCGACAACTCTGGCAACCCAGTATGGATTACAAACATACACAGTTATTCTCTATATTTATCGATCAAATCAAATGAATATTCTGGATTTTCATTCCACTCTGTTAAATATATCAATAAAAACCCAGGAATTCCTGGTAATTCCTGCTAACAATAATTTTTCTTGTCTTAGAGCCCATCCACTGTTGTTGGTAGAGGGTCTGAATTTGAGTTGTGGAAAGCAGGTTACTACACAGTGATCCACTTCTCTAATCAGGACCTGACCATTCTATGGGACCGCAAGACAACTGTACACATCAGGGCTGGACCCCAGTGGAAGGTCTGGGCAAGGAGTAGTATATTTTAAATAGACTGTTATCAAAGGAATCCAAAAACATGACTCAGCATTTTTTTCTGCTTTAGGGTCTCCTCAGCGGGCTCTGTGGTAATTTTGACAGTGTGACAGTGAATGATATGACTACATCTAGCCACATGGAAGTCAGTAATGCACAGACGTTTGGAGATAGCTGGGCCCTGGGACAGGTATGAGTCACCGTGGCTCCTCACCTCAATTGATTATCTATTTACCATCCTTCTGTCTTTGTCCAACCCTCACTCAATCTGCCTTTCACTCCTGTCCAGCTCTCTGTTGCACGGATAATTTATGTGAGGATGTCTCCCTTGTGTCCACTGTGATATTTAAGAGTAATCAGACACTCGACTACCTTGTCTGTGTCTTTGTGTGTTTTTTTAGTGTGAAAGTGACTATGTAGTTGAGCGTCCTTGTGAAGGGGACTTAGGGAGACAGCCATATGCCAAGAGGGAATGTGCTCTCCTCTACAGCGATGTCTTTGCACCTTGTCACAATGTGGTGAGTACCAGTGAACTGATGCACACACAAAAACACACACAAAAATAAATGTCCCCACAGAGTTACTGCAGCGGTAGAAAGGTTATCCTGATTGCGGAGTTAAGGGGATACAAGAACAATTCTCAACTGATCCCAGCAGATCACACCAAATGAAACATGACACATATCTGGACACTCACAATTTTCATAGTGGCCAGCAGATGGAGCCATGCTTATACAAATATATACACAGTAAAAGCAATTGGGCCATAAACCACCATAAAAAAAAATGTCATACTGGAGTATTCAGTAGCTGTACTTGACTGTATTAATATTTTGCAAATAAATAACAAGATATGAATATGCCCGAGGTAATCCTTCAATCTTTCAGTTTAAGTGTTCCCTGGGGAGTGTGGTATTGATGTTGTATTGCTTCTACTAATTGTTCTCCTGTATAAGTGATTTTTGTTTTGTTTTGTTTTAACTTGAGCTTTAATCCCCTCTCAATATGAAACAGAAGGACTGAACATGGAAACATGTTTTCAGTCTGTCAATAAAGAGGTCTAGGCTCAGTGAATTCTATAGTTTATTTATGTATTTTTTAATGAAGTAACTGATATGTTCTGAGATATTATTTTCTGTTTTCCTTTAATCAATTCCCTTTTATGACTCTTTCAGGATTTTTGAGTCATTCAGTACTGTAACATTGGCAATAAATTATTGGTACAGTACAAGGGGCAACACATTCAATTTCACTCATTTATTATTTTCTTAGTAGGTTATTATTTACTTAGCAGGTTTTTTCTTTGCGTGGATTAATCCAGAAAAGATAGTTTCACACAAATAAGTCAATTATAAAGCTTAAATCTATAAAGTCATGATCGGAGAACACATCCAAGGGATTTTCTAAAGATAGCCAAGGCAAAGAAATTCATTCCTCTTTGAGGACAGTGAATCCTACGTTTACTCTACATATTCAGATTCCCTTTTAAGTCAGATTTGAGGGAAGAAAAATTTTACTTTTATATTTCACTGTAATTTTCTAACCGATTTAATTGTAGAGCAGGAGGCCAGATAGAAAATCTCTCTACATTTGTTTCTAAAATCACTTTTTAAAAGTGAAACTTGGTTCCTGTAATGAGTATTCCTGTTTCAAATATATATATATATTTTTTATTGAGGATAGGTCTTATTTGCCTGATATTTTCCACATTAAACAAATTTAACAAATGTAATAATTCATAGGCAGTATATATATATAATAAAATGCCTGCAGTTACCCATTAGTAATATAACTCTAATATTTAGCTGCTAGCCTGCTGCTCTCGCCAGGATACATGACACAGCCTTTTCAATGATGGCTTGTCACGACTTCTATGATAATAATAATAATATAATTTTGCTCAGGTGAAGTATGCAGTATATGTAGCCCTAGTCAAAAACATAATGGTCCTGTTGGTCTCACCATTGGACAAACCAACTCATTGCGTGTGCATTTTGTCTGTCTGTCATCCAAGCTCATCCGATCCTCTCTGCACCAGAGGTTGACCCACATTCCTTTATCCTGATATCTCATCCCTCCTTCCCTCTCTGAATTATTGAGAATAACTCAACCTCTAAACAAGACCTCCCCCAGTGTCCCCCAGCTAGATTTGGCCCGGTTCGCTTCATGATTTGTGTGTGTGTGTGTTTGGTGTGTGCATACTCTCCAGGTGGATGTGGCTTGGTTCTATAGAAATTGCCTGACAGACACTTGCAACTGTAACCGTGGGGGAGACTGTGAGTGTCTCTGTACATCCATTGCTGCATACGCGCACAAATGTTGTCAACAGGGGGTCACAATACACTGGCGATCTCCCTCTGTCTGCCGTGAGTATACACACACAGACACACACATAATCATACTGTAGTGCACTGGTCTATGCCGGTCATGGAAGTGACCGCTACTTACTTCTTTGACCCACTTTTGACCACTAGTATTCTCCAGTGAATATTCTGCTGTCTTTCATTATACGCTGTCTTGTGATTGGTCCATGTCCCTGTGATGCTTTATAACTTCTGAAATGCTTACCCTCTTTCAGCCTATGATTGTGAATACTATAATCAAGGTATGTAGAGATATGGATTCATAATTTCTATTGCTATTTTGTTTTGTTTTTTTCTAAACATCAAACACTTAGATTTTCAGCTAGTTTGCCAAACCACTAATTTCTTCTTCTGCTCTGGCACTTTTGACACAGAGCTAGGCAAGGGCCCATTTTCTCTGATGAGTGGTGTCTACAATGACACCATGTTTGGAGTGAATCACACCAGCAGTTCAGTGTTTCCTCTTGTAACACACAGACCTGGGCAGTTGCCTGCTCCAGGCCTATTGTTCAACTTCATGATCACAGCAGGCCTGCAGAAGGACAGAATATCACGTGAGCATCAACATGAGCACAATTACACACAACTACTCTGTGTTTTGAAGTCAATTAATCTCCCATTATCTTATTTTCCCAGGTGTTCCTGTGGTGTCACTTGAATCTGCAGAGAGACCAAATTATTTCCTTGTCGTGTCTAGACGTAGCCGCATTCAGTTAGAGCACTGGAGTCGAGAGGCAGATTTTCGTCGCAGAGCAACCTTTATCCAGCACCAGGGGCTCTTTCTGCCTGGTCACTCTTCATTCGAGCTTGTGAGCCAACCTGGAGTCTTTCTGACACTGACACGCAGTGCAGCCAGAGCCCAGAAATACGACAGCTCCGAGGGCTTCAAAATGAGCAGCAGCTTCACATTAGAGGGTCAGGAGCACATTTCTGTACCCAACATACATAGAAATCCATATTCATACATCCAAACTAAACAACTAAACTAATCTAATTCCCTCTACTCTGACAGAAAGCAGCTTTGTGATACCTTATCGTATGATGTGTGAGTGGCGTTATCAGGCCTGTGCAAGTCCCTGTGTCCACACATGCAGTGACCCAGATGCCACACGCTGCCAGTTTCTGCCTCCGTAAGAGGCTTGCCTCATTAAAAGCATTTATTATACAGCCAGCATAATCCGCTCTCAAGTGCTGAAATAGCTTCTGTATGTTGCAGTGTGGAGGGGTGCTTCCCACGTTGTCCTAGAAACATGGTCCTTGATGAAGTCACTCGAAGATGTGTCTACAAAGAGGACTGTGAGTACTACAGATGACTTTGTTGTCTTTAACATGTATGTGACAGTAGGTCATAATTTTCTCATACAACACATGAAATTGTTTTCGTGGGATTCAGTAATGAATTTTACTAGGTAGTATTTTGTTGAAATATTAATTGTCTCCTCCAGGTGTGTCTCTTCCCCCAACTCCAACACCTTTTGCATATGTTATGCACTCCAACAGAACTACTGCAGTAATCCCAACATCAACCACAAAGCCTACTACCACCACAAGGGCAACAACTGTCACTTCCACCACCATGTCCACCACTACGACCACCGCCACAACGACTACAACCACCACCACACCAGCGTTTACCTCCTCCACGACCGTCAGGCCCACAACCACCACCACGACCCCTACCCCAAGCGCCACCTCATCCACTGAGCATGTTACCAGTCCCCTCTACTCGTCTCCATCTACGTCTCCTCCTGCTCAGCCCACCACTACAGTTGCTACTACTCTCACTCCCTCAACCTCACAAGAGACAACCACTCTTGGCTCAACTGAAACTACCCCCACCCAAACTACACCAGCCACTATGACAGTCACCACAGCAATACCTACCACTGTGTCTACTGATGCCACCACTTCTTCTCCCCCACCCCATACTACCCCTGTTCCCACCACTCACCCTGCCTCCACCACCACAACCACACTATCAACACCAGAGCTGTCTAGCCCCATAACCTCTTCCCCACCTCCTTCAATCTCAACCACTACAATTGTCACAACATTCCCCACCACACCTGTCGTTGAAACCCCAACTTCAGCCAGGACCACTACTCCACCTGCACCAGCAGACACAACCATCACCATAGATACCACCAGCCCAACAGACACCTCTATAGTAGCTGTGACAACCACAGAAACACCTCATACATCAGAGGAGCCCACAAGTGAGCCAGCAACCACAGAAATAGTCACAAGTCCTGGCATCTCTCCAGTAACAGAGGAAGCAACAACCACTCCTCCATTTCTCCCTCCCACTACTCCCTGCACAGTAGGTGTTGCTGTCATAATTAAAGGTCAAGGTCACAAAAACAAATGGTGAAATTTATACTATGTTCAGTTTGTAATTGATAACTAAAAGGATCATACTCTGTGAGGATGACCTATTGCATTCTTACAGATATAATACAATAATGTTATGTTTTACTTATTAAAGTATAGATCCAGAATTGTAAAATATGTTAACTATCAATATGCACTCTATTAATATACCTGTTAATCCAAAGGCTTCTGTATGTACAGGCGGACAGATATGGGTAGTAGTTTACAGAAATGTTTTATGTTCAAGTGTGGAATTGAACATGAAGCAGTGTTTTTGCATGCAGACATGCTTCCTAACGCAAAGGTGTGTGACTGTGTTCGCAGCCCCCATACTCCTACCGCATCGATGAGTGTGCAGAGCTAATCTGTTTCAATGGGGAACTGCTGCTTCACAACTCTTCCCTCCACTGTCGCTACAATACAACCCAACCCCAGTGTAGTCTGCTAGGCCTGCCCATCCTCATCAACACAGACCCCTGCTGTCCCCGGTGGCAGTGCCCCTGTAGGTTTGGTCGTTCATGATAAATATCAGGCTATACTACTTTACTAATAATAGAGAGATGTTAAATCCATTGTGTGGTTGCATTACCTCTGTTGGATTTTACTGATGCTGTTGACCTTTCTCAGGTCGCTGCACTGTGATGTCAGACCTGCGTGTGATCACCTTTGATGGCAACAATGTAGCCTTGTATGATAATGGCTCCTACATTCTGGTTAACTTGCCCAGAGAGACGATTATAGGCACTGTGGAAAAATGTCCAACCAGCCAGGTAACAATCCAAGAATAAAAGATGTATAATATAAGACATTCAAAAAGCCGTTCTTTCAGTGATATGTTCCATTTTCTTTGTAGAGTGTGAACTCCATCAGACGAACTGTGAGTTCAGACACCTCACTTCCCTACATCATTACACTGTGTTTATGTCAGGATTGAAAGTTAGTCATTCAATAAATATGATCTTATGTAATTACATTGTCTTAATTCACTCTGCTACAGAGTCCAACAGGTGGAACATCTGGTCTTTGTTTTAAGAAGCTGAATATCACTACCTCCTCCTATAGAATCATTATCAACCGACTGGATCGCAAGGTGATCTTCTTCTTTAGTCGATTTTCTGCCAATGATTGAATTGTATACATTGCAAACGATGTAATGCTAGTGTTCACATATGTCCCTCTGTCTCTAGGTGACAGTGAACTACAGACCTGTCAGGCTGCCATTCTCCCGTCACTCCCTTTATGTGGAAGACACAGGCAGCATGTACCTGATTAATACACCTGGTGGGGTCAGCATACAGTGGTATCACAGCACTGGCATCATGGTGCTGCAGTACATTACTCCTTATAATTCATCTGTGCCCACTCAAGGCCTATGTGGTGAGTGCACAGACACACGCATACACTCCAGCTTTGACTGCGTCAGCACCAGGTTCATTTATCTGTGCCAGCTATCAGCACCTGTGGGCTTAATGTCTAAACAGCAACATCACTTTGACTCGTGTCTTAATGGGATATGACAATTTGAGATGTTGATGGCCATTTGGTTTAATTAGGCAGGTTCACAAGCAAATTGCCTCACTCAGCAGCAATCTCTCTCACTGACACATAAACCAAACATCTGTCTGCACATTATGTTAGGTTGCTGTGATGGCAACCCAGAAGATGACCTGAAGCTGCCCAATGGCACTGTGGTTAGAGAGGTGGGGGACATGATGCTCTTCCTGCAGGCGTGGAGAGTACACACAACTGATGAAACAGAACATACACGCAGAGTTGGAGATAACTGCACCACAGGGGATTGTTCCACCTGTCTCTCCATGCTTCTCCAAAGAGCCTTTACACCATGCCACAGCAAGGTAGCTACAGTAATCATAGAGCATTTTAATTGGAGAATCTGTTATTATATAAGTTATTTTGTCATTTTGTTTCAATATTCTCAATTTTCAACTTGTTTCCATTTCATGTCATTGGCAAAATCTTTGGCCTTGAATATAATCATGGACCAAATGTTTAATTGGATGTTTTAATAAACGAAAACTAAATAAAGTAGTTAAACAGCAGTGAAAATAATTGTGTGGCTTTGTTTCATATTTTTAGGTGCCTCCAGAGCAGTTCTGCGACATCATGTGGGCAGGTGACCTGCACTACAAAGATCATCAGTGTGACTTCCTCGCAGCATATGTGGCAGTGTGCTACACACATCAAGTCTGCATCAGCTGGAGACGACACAACTTTTGCCGTAAGGAGGCAAAGACAAAGAAATGACATACACATTGGCAAATGTACTCACATATGTTTCTCATTTGTTCATGCATTGCTAAGTGCCTGTCATCCTGCAGCGCTGAGATGTCCCCCCGGAAAGGAGTATCAGCCATGTGTGAGCACCTGCAACAGCCGCACCTGTTTGAATAGAGAGTACTATGAAGAAACCACCTGCTCCTTTATCAGAGAGGAGTGTGTGTGCCGCAGTGGTACCATCCTGCACCGTGCTGACTCCCCTTACTGTGTAACTGAGGACCGCTGTGGTGAGTGAAAGAGTAATTACATTCATGTGTGATGAAAACTGCACTGTCAGAGTGTGAATTAATTTTGGACTGTACCCTCTATTACTGCTCGACTCACACACAGCTGTGAAATCAGTGTATTTACTTGCCTATGGTTTTTCTAGTATGTACAGATAATGAGGGTAACCCACGGGCCCCAGGTGAGGTGTGGAATGGCTCTGCTCATGGCTGCTGTCTGTACAAATGTATGGAGAATGGCTCCGTGGTGGCTGTTGAGCCAGACTGTAACTCTGTTCCGATACCGCTGTGTGAGAGGGAGGGAGAGTATGTTCTGGATGTACTGGAAGAAGGAGCCTGCTGCCCCAAGAAGATCTGTGGTGAGTTTAGAAGTTGACACTCAAATTGTTAGATTTTTTGTGTGAACTGATAGAGAGAGATGATGGTTTATTGATCTGTTTTTCTTCATGCTCACCTTATAGAATATGTAACTATAGTATTTTAGTAATCAAACCATTAAATTATCTTTCCTTGCCCTTTTTTTCTTCCTTCACTCCATGTCAGATTGCAACATGACCATCTGTGACAGTGATGTTCCACCTTGTGAAAATGGGAACAGGCTCCTGATGGGTTACAGCGCTCTGTCCTGCTGTCCTGAGTACCGATGTGGTACAAACTAAATTTTCCTTCAAAGCTTTCAGTTTTTGGAAACTTGCTGTTAATATGAATTTTGCCTGGACTTTTATTTTGACTAAACACTTGGCTCTGAATGGCCTTCTTTAGAGTGTGACCCCACGGCGTGCCCTCCTGTCTCTGCCCCTGACTGCAGGGAAGATCAGTTCCTAGTGGAGGTCAGGGGGCAAAAATCCTGCTGCTACTCTTACCTCTGTGGTGAGGTGCTTTCTTTGTTCTTTGGTGTGGGGTTAGCCGCCTGATATATCTCCATGTTTTACTTTTCCTTCAATTACAGCAGCAAAACCGTGAGTTTGTTGTATGTTTTCTCTCTGAGTAGTGTGTGAGTCTTGTATCGAGCCAATCCCAACTTGCTCAGATGGAGAAATTCTGGCTGTGGATCTAAACAGCACCAACAACTGCTGTCCACAATACAATTGTGGTAAGTGGGTGTGTGTGTGTGTGTGTCTGCGTGTGTGAATGAAAGTAATACTTATTGTTCATCCCATGTGTTGCAGTGTGTGATGTCAGCCTGTGCCCTGAATCACCTGTGAGCTGTGCACCTGGCCTCTCTTTGGTTCAAGCTACTGTACCCGGCCATTGCTGTCCACAGCACCACTGTGGTACACACACACACGGACATAAATCACATTTGTTCTTGGCGTCACTTTTGTGTTAACGTTTGGAATTTGATATGCCCGTCATGTACTTGCAAGCATCCTATAGCTGTCTAACTTTCTTTCTGTCACTTCCAGAATGCCAATGTGAGGACAGCTCTCTCCCCATCTGTCGGGTGGTAAGTCAGCAAAAAGCCACATCACAAGTCACTATCTAATCACGTCTTCACTAGATAGAAGAAAAAGTGATAAAATTCGCTCAAGTCAGCTGTTTTTTCAGGGGGAGGTGTTGGTCACTGTTCCAGACAGCAGCACCAGCTGTGGCTGTCCTCAGCATATATGCCGTATGTATTATCTACCCATTTCACAAGTGTGACAGCAGCCATGCTGTAGACATTATTTAGCTACTGCTTCAATTTCCGCTCTCTTCCACCCTCATGTTTAACTTTACAAAACTTTTGATTGTCATTTACAGCGTAGTTCTTCATCCTGTTTGTATTTGTGTGTGCGTAATGTAGAGAAGGCAGAAGTGTGCCTTTTCCAAGGGGTAACAGTGTTGGGACCAGGCCAGTCTCTTGTTCAGTACTTTGAGGGAGAGCTTTGTTACACTGTCCACTGCCTGAATCACAGAGACCCAGACTCTGGCTTCTACGCCACTGAAATCAGTTCTGTCAACTGTTCTCAAAAATGTGGACCAGTATGTATCTGACACATTTGACACATTTTTATAGATAACACAGTCATTGCACTACTCGTCCTTCATTCCTGCCTTTGTCTCATTTGTTTAGCACCAGGTGTACGTGGCATCCTCCGACCCTCAGGTGTGCTGCGGCTCCTGTAAAAATGTGTCCTGTACTTTCACCAATGAAAACGGGACAACAGAGCTTTTTGCTGTAAGGGAAAATGCTTCCACATATGGCCACTGCTTCCTTTTCAGGCAATACTGACTGTGACTGTGTGTGCAGGCAGGGAGTTCCTGGGTGGAGAACTGTACACGTTACGACTGCATGGAGACAGCAGTGGGAGCAGTCATCCTTGCTTCTGGGGTGGTTTGCCCACCTTTCAATGACACAGAGTGCTCTCAGGTCAGGAGTTCTTAATGCACTATATTTTATAATTTAAAGACTACACACTTGTTTAAATTCAGTTTGAAAAATACACAATAAGTATAAAATATAATAAAAATATATTTTTTTGTCAACTTTTATGTATCATTAAGGACCTCTGACTAATTTAATGGTACACCAATTTTATGTATTAATTGCAATTAAATGTATTTATGTATTAAAACTGGTTTCCCATCTAATTTTCTTCTTGCAGAATGGCGGTGTGGTTCAGAGCTATGTGGATGGTTGCTGCAGGACATGTGAGTCTTCATATTTAATTGTTGCTTCTGGTTTGGCTTTGAGCTGTCAATCAGATGGGTGAGCGCCTTGTTGCCTGGCAGCGGATTGGCTTAATGGCTGAGTGGTTGGGGGTGTAGCCTGTTGTAAGAGATGGAGATGAAGCCTTTTATTGGCCTATAAGTGCATACCCTGTGATCTTTGGCTTTCTCAGTTTGTCCCTTAGGTTTCTGCTCAAATATTCCTGAATTTTCACAGTTCAAATATTTAGTGGAAAACTGCTGAAAATAAAAATAAAATGTTGATGTTGATTGATGTATTAATGCAAAATTGATATAGATTGATGAAATATGGCTGCCGTCATTCAACGCTATCTACACAACACTCAAGATGATGATCTGCGAACTCTTTCATATTTTCATTACAAAGTACTTCCAGTCAAGAGAAATTCCTAAGTTGTTTACGTGAAATATCTAATAGATGTGAAGTGGTGACATTTTCTCTCTCTCGTGCTTGCCTGCTTTAGCAGTGACTTTCCAGGGCCAATCAGGGTGCACCATGGTGAGCTTTTTTGCCAATGACAAAGCGGGATGGTGCAGTGGTTAGAATTTGCCCTGCTGAGCAGCTCTTTGTAGTACATCAAATGACTGAGTTCTTTGGCAGGCTGCCTGGAGTTACTCGAATAAAAGAAGGAAAATCCATGTGCTTGCCAGTTGTACCGATTTCATCCTTATGTGTGTTATGTTAACTGTGTTTTCTGAACCAAACGTAACGTTGTGTGTGTTCTCCTGACGTTCTTTGAACTGGACGGCTGCACTCCTGATGATGATCCCAGGTTCTGGAGTGGGTGTTTTACCGTTTACCATTAATCCTGTAACTCCCACTGGTAGTACTAACTGTGATACAGGTACCACCATTTTGCACTATTCCCATTTGCAATGACTTTGGCAACCTGACACTTGATGACTCATTCACTTGCACTTTCATTTTCTGGATATGTGTCTATCTATTATTATGAGTTTGTGGCTGTCTTTTCATCCTCCTCTCTCTGGTTTAATAGTTTATCATGGACAACATTTGACCCTACATTAAATATCTGCTATTAAAAAATCCATCAGACAATGAGTGATGTGAACTTCACTTGAAAAGACTTGATTTAAAGTGTTGACACCAGTGAAAAAAATAAGCTTGAGTTAAGCACTGTATTCCATGAAAAGAAGCCGAGGACCAGCTACTCTATTTGCCCTTTCCAGCTTTTCACAGAATCCATTTAGCCACTGACTTAAAAACAGGGTTCAGTTCAGGTTAGTAACCAATTGGCGAGCCAGATCTCATCTGTGAAAACTGTGACCCCTGTTACCCAAGTGTCAATCAAAGCAAGATTCAACTGCTGGGCAACAAAGAGTCCTGCTAAAGTAGACTTTTTGGGTTGTGAGAATGACAGGTCTCTGGTAAAACGATCTGTGTGTATGTCTTTCTTCGTATATTTTGCTTGCATCTTCATATTCCTGAGTGTTATTCTGTTTGTGCCTGTTATTTTTGTGTGAACATGTGAATAGGTAAAGAGGATGGTAAGACATGCAAACGTGTGGCCATTCGGACTACCATTAGAAAAGATGACTGCAGGAGTAATGCCCCGGTGAGAGAAAATAGAAATTCAAGCATGAAATGAGAAAGCTGAGTTTATTGAGAAAAAAAAAGTATTACTTTCTATTGTTCTACATTTTGTCTCCCATCGTCATTTTCTCTAACTCCTATTATAGGTTACAGTGTATTCTTGTGACGGGAAATGCCCATCGGCTACCATATTCAACTTCAACATCAACAGCCATGCCAGGTTCTGCAAGTGCTGCCGAGAGAGTGGACTGCAAACACGCTCCATCACACTCTACTGCTCTCGCAACGCCACAATCGTAGAGTACAGCTTCCAAGAGCCTGTGGACTGTTCCTGCCAGTGGAACTAAACAACAAAAAAAAAAAGATAATGTGACTGTTAGCCTCACAAATGAGGAATGAAGGCATGTGGTGGGAGGCATTGGGTTTTTACAGTACTGATGAACAAGTATAAAAAAAGTTTTGTTTGTTGCTATATAACTTTAAAACAATGGCCATGAGTTGTAGTTGTGACTAAACATAGTAAAACCTATTGTTCAGGTTGTTTTGTGTGCACTTTAGTGTTTCTTTAAGACCTGCTGTCCCAACCAAGTCAGATTTCTAATGCTTTCAAATGATGAACAATGCCATTAGCCTCTTATCCTAATGTTGGTCAATATTATTTTATATCCAGGGCTGGGTTTAAAGACTGTATATGCATTTTAGTTATAGAAATTCAATAAATGTAGTCTTTGTGAAAATTCTGGGATGCTTTGATTCCTTAGGTTTAATGTGGAGAAATGTGATCCTTGTAGTTTCTTTATTTTGAAGAATTAAGTAGTTGAATAAAAAACGTAACAGTATGTTTGTTTGCTGGCTGCTATGTTTCTCTTGCTCTGCTCATCCTGATTCAGCATCCGTTGTGCTGACATGTGTTTGTGTTTCACCTCTGAGAGGTTATTACTGTTTGGGAGTCACCTCTTCATAACGAACCCCTCCACGGACTCAGCTCTCCATCTGTTCATCATGTCTCCCTTTCACATTCCTGTCATTCCACATGGACCAGCACAGCAGCCACACCCCGTCTCTGAGCAAAACCATTCTCACCACTGAAATGTTCTGAACAATTTGAAGCACATGCTTATTTTAGGGGTTACGCAAACTTATGAAAACAAAATATTAGAATTGTCTGCTGTGACGGAGGGGCTGACTGTTGCTCATGCAGAGCTGTGGACTTGAAGGCTTACCCACAAGCATATCTCAATTTCGCAGAAAACACCACCGCATGTCTTATGTTTCTCATGTTCCCCTCAGCCTGGTCCTCATCTCCAGCCTCCATACCTCCTCTCGCCTCAGGAGCCGAGCTGGAGTGGCCATGTGCCCATGGTTGCCATGGTGAGCAGCTCTTATCCTAACAAAGAGGCAGAGCAAATTGGGTTGAACTCATAGATGCACGCTCTCTCTCTCTCCTCACATACGCAAGGAGACTCTCCTTGTTCACATAAGGAATTTCTTCTCGGGGGTTAACAGCTATTGAACATTGACTTTGGGTGCACACTAAAGTCAGAAGGAAAGGTAAAAAGAGGCAAAGATTCCCCTTTGATTTACGATAGCCAAGTAGGTGTTAGGTATTTCCAACAATTAGGAAGTCATTCAGAAAGTTACTGGCAAGTGACTTTTTCACATTGTGACAGCATTTCCAAACAGCTGGGGACTTTCCACAGCTGATGGTTATATAGCACTCTCTTTGGTGTATCACATAAACCAGCTGCCAACAGCTGAGGGTCTGCTGTTTGTCGCTTTGAATGTGACCATTTTTATCCAGGTGGATCAGTGACTGTAGAAATCTGTGCTTGATGAGATGGAGTGACATTTCCAATGGGTGGAACAGATCGTCTGTGGATATTTGCTAGTTTATGTCAGGTAAGAAAAGGCCCTCCTTAACTCTGCCCTCTTGATTTTATGTATACTTTTTTTAATCCTTTATTGTCTTTCCAGGTGCATTAAATTGTTTTTTTTGTTTTTTTTAAATGTACACGGTACATAAAAACATTTGACACACTTTTTCTCTTCCCCAGGTGGTGCTACTGACCTGTGAACAGCACTCAAATCCTATAGAGGTTGAAATTATATTTCAGTCTTTCCCTTCCAGTCAAGTGCCAAGCAGCTACACAGTCACGTGCAAGAGTTCAAGTAACCGTCTGGTAAGAACAACAGTAAAAGTGGAAAAGGGTATGCTGACTGCATTTTGCTAAGATTAATACAATCATTTGTCCTCTGTTAGGTTTCAATTTAACTGAACTCAAGTTCAGTTTTAGAAATCTATACATTCTTTTATATATATTCCGCACTGCTGCAGATGTATTCAGAGCCCCTTGATCCTGCAGCATGCTCTCCCGAGTGCAAGATGTCACTGCGACTGGTTGAGGATCAAAAGGGGTATAGCATCTCATTGACAGCCACCAGGAATGACACCACAATTGAGACAAAGACCTTCCATTTATGTGAGTCTCTGGGAAGCTGAGCACAATTCTGATGAAGAAAAGATTTTTTTGACAGTCGATATGTTGGTTAATGATGTTAACATCCCTCCTCCTGTCTCTACCCTTTGTTTTCTGTATTTGCATTCAGTGACAGTCTCCCTGTCTTCATTGAAAATACACAGCACAACAACATCCGCTCTCCTGACATGGAAACTTCCCAGACAACAAAGCCTATCCAAACTGAGTCTGTACAATGCTCACACACAATCTGTCACAGACCTTTTCAACATGAAGCCCCCTGAGGCAACAAAGTCCCAGTTCACTGTGACAGGTCTGCAGCCTGGCACACGCTTCAAGGTCAGAGTTGTGGTGACTACACTGCTCAAACACCTTAATGTGATCTTAAAGCAGAGATTCAGCATCAGCATGGAAACAGGTACATGTTGTGTGATACAACCATCACACCCTTCACCAACTTCACCCTTAAAACTGACTGCAGGCAGGTGAACACTGTTGTCTATGTTCACCATCATTTCTGTCTGTAGCTAAGTGCCCCCATGGCTGGCTGTCCAACGGGAGAAGCTGCTACACCATGAGAAGAAGAGGTTTGACATGGAGTGAAGCCCAGAACAGCTGCAAACATCTGGCAGCTGGAAGTCACCTGGCTCACCTAAAGACTCATGAAGATCTGCAATTTTTATCTTCTCAACTGCTGAGCCACAACAACCTGCTGCTGCTGTGGACTGGACTCAGTGACCAGGAGGTAACTTTATGAATCATAAACATTTTAAGTAGGCACTGAGGAGAAATATCTTTCATTCACTTGTTATCAATGAGAGGCATAATGTAAATATCTTTATGACTTTGATCATTTTTCCCATCTACTTTGTCTTTGTTTTGTTTGAGAACATGCGTATTTACATATAATTTAATAAGTAATGACATTTGAGATTTGTCATTGAATTGTAACTGTCAAGAGAGGTTTGTCAAATATCTTTCAGTAAAAGGTTACAATCCAGGACATTATTTTTACATTTAAGTAGAGTTGGAATAAAAGGTTTTGTTCTGCATGACTATGTCAGAATCAAATCAAATTTATTTATATAGCCCCATATAATAGCTAAGTTACATCAAGGCACTTTACACAAAGAGCAGGTCTAGACCAAACTCTTCACAAAGCAAGTTATGGAGAATTACGTGGGACACGACTCCAACAGATTTTAAAACAATCAGCAGCATAATTAAACTTGATTAATGCAGTATTTCATGAGCTCTTAATTTTTGTACAACAATCTATAGAAATATATTTTTGAAAAAGTGGCTAAAGTAGTTTTATATAAATAGTGAATTCCTAAGTTGGTAGGAATACAAATAGTTGGCGGATATTTTTATGAGTGACTCATTTGTGGATGCACTGATGTTACATTATTACATATTATTATACTGGATTGGACAAAGAATGTAATCTATGATATTCACAAAAGATTTAGTTATGTGAATGTCATGTCTGGTCTTGCCTATAATAATACAGTGCACTGAATATAGATACAGCAGATGAAATTGTAAACAAGATTGTATAACTTCCTGAAGCTGAAATAAAAAAGTGGTCAAATAAACTTGCTCAAAATAATAGTTTTCTCGTGGGCTGCTTTTTGTGTAGTCTGCACTAAGGTCCTCACATATTATGGTTTGTCCTCCCAAAGACCTGAACAGTTTTTTAATGACAGTGGTCTTGTGACACCTGTCCAGCACATAATCTGTTTTGGCTATCACTCCACAGGAAGAGGGCCGTCCTCTCTGGTCTGATGGCTCATCGTATAACCTGACAGACACTATGAAGACATTACTGCCAACCAATCAGACAGACTGCTTTGCACTTCAGAGAAATGCCACAGGACCAGGATATTTTCTCACTCCATTCTTTTGTAACATCCGCTTACCCTTCATCTGTCAAGACAAGAGTAAATAATTTTTGCTACACATCTTCACATATAAATTTTTCTGAGAAATGCATTGCCTCATTGGACTCTCAAGTTAGGATGTTACTCTGTTTTCTTCCTTTTCAGTCCCTCAAGTCCCTGACTCATTCTCCTTTGACCTGGTTCAAGTGACAGAGCAGCATGTGGAGCTTCGTTGGGGTGACTTCTCATTCTTGACCTCACTTGATCATTCATCTTTTGAGATATTCCTCCAATACCAAAAGGAGGCAAATGGAGATTTGGGGCAAAGCGAAAAACATACGGGAAGGACATCAGAGGACAAAATAGGGACACAGAGCCAGAGCAGTGTTAGAAAAATTGTAAAAGTCCCAATCTCCATGTCTTCCAGAGGGGTAACTGTGGCAGGTTTGTCTCCAGGAAGCATCTATTCTTTCACCCTTCAAGCCTCTCACCCTTCAGGCTCCACTGGGAGCTTGGGACAAACACAGACTGCATACACTAGTGAGTCTGCTGACAGCCTGTTCTACACATGGGTCACACAAATAGATTAAAACTACATCCAGTATCTTCTGCTCAAAAATATAGTTTCAAGTGTTTATATCGTCTTTCTTACAGAACCACCTCCTCCTCAAAACATCACTGTTGGCTGCATCACAGTCAGCCAGATTAGTGTTCGCTGGATGCTGCCTGATGCACAATCTGGATGGACATTCGTTGTACGCTACATTGACATGTCTTCAAGAAAAGAGAAGGTTGTTGGAGTGACCAGCCCCTCCTTGACATCTGAAAATGGAGGGCTGCAATCATACGCTGCTGTGATTGGAGGGCTGGAGTCCTACAGGAAATACACAGTTGAAGTGTCCACAGTCACCCAGCATGGGATAGAGAGCTGCAGACAGGCGCCGGTGACTGTGCAGACAGGTAAGCATGTAGCAGGAAAAAGACAAATCAATGTAACTATTCAAGTGTCCCAGTGTGGCAGTAAACCACCACACACAATCTATATGATTATCAAAAGAAACTAGAAAGATTTGGTTTGAAAATGTGAACATACGTCCAAATGTAAAGTTGACAGTCAGGTTCCACCGGTGACCCTTAAACCTTCTCGGTTATTCCCCTCTTTGGACGGGGGAGGAACATTGAAGCCCCAACAAAAATCTAATGCTAATGAAATACGCCGAGCTTAAAATGTTATAACTTAGTAAAGTAACATCATGTTTTATCTATCACCAACTTCTTGCGGTCCGTGTCACGAGTGAATGCATTTTTTGCTATTATATCAGTCACTTACCTGTCGCTTCTCCATGTGAAAGTTTGGTTATTGTTCCGCTGCAATTAAAGTGCCGACATCCATCATTACATTCGCACTTTGGTTCCGGGTTAAATTTTTTCTTCCGGTCTGCGGTCTCATGTTCTGCTAATTTAGGCTACATGTTGGCTATTAATGATTACTTTGTTTGTGTGTGGCTGGTTTGTTTTGACGTAGGGTCTTTGTTGTCGATAAAAAAGGCATTTATAAAGATAGGCATGAAAAGGAAAACGTCCTCAGGTTTGTCTGCCGTTACCTCCCATGTCTCTGCTCCCTACCAGTTCTTTGTTATTACCAAAAAGGACAATCTAATTCATCCAGGTGATAAGGTACACTGAGTCAAATATTGCAATTTGAAGTCTGAACTAAGTATGTTGTTATGTTTTAGTTTTTGGAATTGTCACCTGGTCCAAAGGTGCCAAAGGTGAACAAATACTGAGGAATTCCTGTTTTCTATGTCTTGAAAATCAAAAGTCCAGTGATGGTGTTTAATTCAATCATTGGTTCCTCTTCCTATTCCTTTTTCCTTAGTTGCATTTCTTTTTCTTTTTGTTTTTTTTTTTTTTGTGTGTGAATACAATCTTTGGAAATAATTTAACCCGTCAACCAAATTACAAAAATTGCCAGTGATCATGAGTTTGGTCATCTTAACTATAGACGCTTATTATAATTGATTATTATTATACATGATCTGTTGTAGTCACTTAACTTTGCAAATTTCCTCTGACTCTCATGACCCATCCCAGTAATGGTCTGCTGTTATGCCTCTTAGCGGTGAGGGCCCCAAGTGGTCTGATGGTGTTTAACACGAGGGGAAACCTGACAGTCTGCTGGACCAGTCCAACCGATGACCCACCAGATGATTATCATATCACAGCTCATCCACTCAGCATAACAAGTGCATCTTCACTATGGATAAACCAATCCAGTTCTGGTGCACTTTTGATAAATCAGTCCATGTGTGTTGATTTGGGCACATTTACTCCAGGTCAGACTTATGAAGTAGGAATTGTTGCCTTGAAGGGAAATGACACGAGCCAGAGGACGAGCATCATACACACAATAGGTAAGAGAAATAAGACAATGTATATGTCACATTTAACCACACTAGCCATTTTGAAAACCTACTTCTGTCTTTTTTCCTCACGCTGTATTTGCAGATCCAAAACCAATTCAGGTTGCTGTTGCACTTTCAGTTGGGGCTTACTCTGCACTGCTGTACATTCAGCCTCCGCAGCTGGGTGTGATCGATGGCGTGAGAGTTTGTGCGTGTCTAGGAGTTTGTGTCTCTGAGTGTGAAGAATTATGTGGATATTCATGCAAGAGGCACTCCCTCCCTGCTGATGTTCATATTGTAACTGTGACCGACCTAAGTCCGGGATCAGAGTACCAGTTCAGAGTTCAGAGCACCAGCTGGCAGGAGACTGGACCGCCTTACTACACTCACTCAATAAAAACAAGTGAGCTATTGCATGTATTAGTCACTGAAAACAACAAACACATTTACACTTCCTCCAACATAGAGGTGTCAGCATAAACATTAAGACTCACATTCACTTAAATAATCTCCCTACATAATGGATACATTACACTAATGACACACTTTCAGGTTGAAAAAAACTTTAAAGTTATAAGACAGATATTAGGTTGTTTGATCTTTATTTTCTTACCCGTTTAAATCCGGTATAGAAATAATTAAATTATGGGTTGTGGGATATTGTTTGTGATTTAAGGTCTGGTGCCTCCCAGCAGAGTGAGGGAGGGGGTGGTCACAGATTCATCCATAGAGCTGCTCTGGGATCCTGCAGAGGGACAAACTCACAGCTACGAGGTCATCTGCCTGAACTGTGACCATTCACACAGGGTAAATAAAAATATTTGATAATGGGAATGTTTTTACTCGTACCAAAAGGTTTAGGAAGCAGATTTATGAAAGTTTGTATCTAAATGCTGGAACAAGAATTTAATGAGAAGTTTTTTCATCCACTAATCTCATGATGAACAGTATGATGCTGTTCAGCATGAGTCATCAAAATTTCTTCTGCCAACCTTTCAGTAGTGATAATGTTACGGCGGATGGGTGTATTTTTAAAACTTTTTAACAAGTGTAACTTCTCAAGCTTTTTGCAGTTACTGTGAGAATTATAATTCTTCACCTTTTTCATTTGTCTGCTACAGGTGCAGAAGGTGTTCAGTCAGAGTGTAGTGTTTTCTAGCCTGACGCCTGGCAAATTCTACCACTTTGAAGTACGAACAGAGAAGGAATCTTTCACAGACAGTTCTCCTGTCACCATTAACATCACCGCAGGTAGACATGGACACACATGTATGCATACGGTCCGTCTTACTTTATTTGATAACTTAGTACATATGTTGGTTTCTTTATATGCCAGCTCCCAGCCCAGTGGAGCTGACTCTAATCAATAAAACCACATCATCCATACACATTAGTTGGCGTTTGGTCAGGGGAATGATGAGCGCACTCATCCTGTCAATCAAAAACAGGACATCCAATCAAGAGCTAATCATTTCTCATGAGGAACCCAGGTCAGTGTGAATGTTAATCATCCAGCATACAAGATAGGTTCATGAGACTGGAATAACAACCAGGTGATCCAGACTTTCTTTTATGAACAGCTGGCTGGAACATGGACCTTTTGAACTTAATGCTGCAAAACACTGACTGCTGTGTGTCTTCTCAGATCTTACAGCTTTGAACGCCTCGCTTCTGGAAGCCAGTATACAATTCAAGTGATTTGCCTGAGTGGGGAAAGGAGGAGCAATCCTGCTACTATCATTCTCCATACTAGTAAGTTGGAGTCATACACTGCACCAAGTATAAAATATTATAATAAATATCTAAGAAATTTACTTCACATTTGTAATACTTTTGGTTTTACCTAGACTGAGTGATTGTGTTAGTGCATGGTATCACCTGCTAATAGGACTCTTGTCTCCAGTGCCAGATATACCACAGGAAGTGACTCTTTCAGAGCACATCGTGACGTCTGTGTTTATCACCTGGTTACCTCCACCAGGACAGGTGGAGAGCTATAAGGTAAGACATGTTTACTAATATATCTATCAATTGGCAGAGAAAGGCATGATTGTTTTTCACACCAGTGTCGCTTCTAAACAAGTCAGCCATTTGTCTTACACACACTTTACTTTAAATGTTCTTTCAATGATAGCGGAGGCCACTGCGTCAGATTCCATTCTCACCTGTTGGTTACTTGGTAACTGTTGTCAGCACACAGCAGATTCAGTTACCGTCTCTTTAAAGATGTATGACATCTTTAGAGAGGCCAGGAGGAATGACCAAGCACATCACATGCATGTACAATGTAGGCCCCACATTAACAGAAAGAAATTAAAGACACAGAGATTAATAGGGTTGGTTAAACTGGAATATATTCACTGTCAGTAAAATGTGGTTGTATTTTTTTTTTCAAAGCCTCAGTAAGGACTGACTGTTCCTTTTGTTTTTCTCAGCTTGTTTTTGGCCTCATGTCTACGGACAGGAAGTCATGGACTGAGGTGCTTATCCTGGGCACGAGTTATGAGATCAGAGATTTGATCCCAGGGTCAGACTACAGTGTCAACATTCAGAGTGTGTTGGGCTCAGACACCAGTCAAGTGGTCCACAAAGAGTTCAGCACACGTAAGTGACACAGGAACACACAGGCCTACATGCACGTAAAATACACACTGATCAGTGAGAGTAAAACTAGATCTCATCATGTCCACATAACAAAATGAACCTAACAAAATTTGGCTCAAATGATGAAAACTGTTCTAAAATTATAATCCAGGCCCAGCAGGATTATGTAGCCTCCATCTGGCCAACGTGAACTCTTCCTCTTTCTCTGTGAGCTGGGACGATGCGCTTGGAGAGTTTGACTTCTACAGAGTCACTGTGGCCAACACCTCAGTGACAAACACACTCTCTGTACCCAAGGAGGAGTGGGTTGCCGTGGTTACAGGGCTGCAAGATGGCTGCAGCTACAACGTGAGTGCAGAGAGAGTGAGGGGAGTGACAGCGGGGAGTTCTGCCTTTCTGACCGTGACCACAGGTAGACGATATTACAGGTGCTGCACTGGTCAACACCTCATCGTTATCCACAGGCTTGAACACCTCTCCATTAAATTCCACAGACTCCCTCCACCTCTCTGATTCTGTTGCTCTTTTTCCGTGCCTTTCATTAGTGCCAGCCCCTGTACGAGCACTGCGTGTCCTGAATGTGTCAGCAAGTGCGTTTTCACTACGCTGGGAGCAGGCAGCGGGCTGCGTGGATCACTACCAAATTGGCCTGCTACCTAACCACGGAAAAGTCACAGTGCACCCTGGACATGATGGAGAAATACAGGTAGAGTCAGTTACTCAAAGAAAAAACACACTGCACTTATGCAGTAACAAGGGAGACACTTTAACAAGACTGTATATTCACTTAAATACCATCAATGCAGTCAGATCAAGGGGGAAGAAGGTGGGGTAACTTCCTAGCAGAGTTATGATACTGAACATACAAACTACATGCACGCAGATGGGCCCATTTTTCTCCCCTCCCATTCAAACCATATACGCCCCCACACGGGCTCTTCCCAGTTTACCAGGTGTCAGATAGCCCACAAAACGTAACCTTACACACACCCACACACTAACACACACACACACACACACACACACACACACACTCACATACACATACACACTCACTCACATTCATGTTCTTAGAGAGAACACAGAGCACAGAGTTGAGTAATAGAGCTCATTAATTATTTAGTTGGCCTCATGAGCTCAAGCCTGAATCATTCATTTGCTTAAGCAGCTCTCCCCAGAGAGTGAGAGAGACCAGAGGGAGACCATTAGCTCTGTGCTAATGAAAGGACCCACTACCCTTATTGGCTAACCATTAAAATTTTGGAATACCTCAAGATTCATCACCATCCTGTACCTGGACAACTTACCCTATGACCTTTATTCATGCCGATAACAAGCCTCTAGATTGTGGAGTCACTCTGGAAGGAAGTTTCTGTACACCTCTGCTAACCTTTGTGCACTAACACCGGATGCAGCTCTCCTGGCGAGGCCTCTAACCTGCTAAACTAAAGCTAACTCTGCCGCCCAGCATGGCCTTTTCCTCACTCACCCTGCTGCTCACACTCTGCCTGGGACGGGCACATTCACAGGTAAGAATTCAACACTCAGTATCTAACTATGGACACAGATGAGAATGCACCCAGAGACACCCGGGATGCGTACATACACTATGCCTACATCGCTGACAGTCATGCATTTCACATAGATAAGGAACCTGTTGCATATTGTGAAGCATGTGGAATTTGAGTAGGGGGCGTGCACACACTCGGAAAACATGACTGATCTTATTGCTAGGAGTAAACATAAGGTGTTAACTGTGACTCATTTCAAACCAACATGCTGGTCACAGTTGCAAGTGTTGTTTGCCCCACATGCAGAAGTAGAAAGAGTACAAGACTATGTCTGTCATACATAAACATGGCAAACATAAACAAACACAAAGATGTAAACAGGAACAAGCTGCCATTCTTTCACAACCGCCCACCTTCTTTAAACTTAAACAGATGGTTCTTCAAACTGAGTTGTGGCTAAGAGTCTTATTACAGTGCAGGATAAAGTAAATGAACTAAAACAGAAGGCTGAGTGCCGTTTGGGTGTGTATGTGTGTGACGGGACCAGGTGTCTGTGTTTTGTGTCTGTTTTCACAGGCTGATGTGGTCAATGTCAGTCCAGGGACACATTACAGTGTAACAGTCACAGCAGCCTCCTCCTCCAACATTAGTCCAGGAGTCAGCCGCATGATCAATACTAATGAGAGTGGTGAGATGTGCATACACACACATGCAGGCACACAATGTTTGATTGAGCCATTGTATAGAGCATACAGTTACAGAAGATGTGTCTTATTGTGTGTGAGGCTGTGTGTGTGTGTGTGTTTTCTTCCTTCCATGCTTAATTCCTTTTAGGTAACTTAAGCCCGAGCTTTTGAACCACTGGATGAATGGGTCGACAGTGAATGTCTGTGAAATGCCACTGCTGTGTGAGGCCTTATTCAACAGAGGCTGGCCTAAAACACACTCATGCACGCCTACATAGTCTCACACACACATTAAGAGGATTGGCTCCACCACAGACAACAGCACTATTCTTTAAATGATTGTGGTAGTCCTGTTAAGATCTGATGTTTATAATAAGTCATACAAATGTCTGCTCAGGGATTATATTTGACAGAGCACACTGAAAAAAATTGAATTATACAGAGACATGGGAACTATGCTGGATCTCACTGAGACAACTAAAATAAAGAAATATATGAATACATATATATATATAATCTTTTTCACACACTTCATCGTCACCTCATCACCTGCAGTTCCTGGTCCACCTTTTGGTCTTGAAGGAGAGGCTGTGGGCTCCAACGGTATTCTGCTTTCTTGGACCATGCCACCCAATGCCAACAATATTGATGGATATATTATCAGGTAATTCTTTGTTGTTTTTCTCAAAAATGTGATCTGGGGTCTATTTATGGGTTGTGTGTCTGAAACTCATGATAAAGGAAAGCAAAACCAGTTAAAAATACTGAATATGGTAGTTTTGGTGTATTCGTTTATAAACTCTGTTCTAGTGTAATATGACCCAAAAAGCCAAATTTCTTTTTTAACAACACATCAGGTTTCCAATAATAATCTCGCTGTCACATGACTGTGGTGTAATGATCAATATTGCTCAATAGAATGTGGTGGAGTAAAGATGGGAAGTATCCAAAACTAGAAATACGCACATAAAATACGAACTTTCTCTTTGCTGAGCTGGAACATTTGAGGATCTTTCACCACATTTTACTTAATCTGGCCCAATACTGTTTGTTCATATATATGTATACATCGGTATATATTGTGAGTCAATGAGCTTATATGCTGTTTTTTTTTTTTCTTGTAGGTACAAAGAGGTTTGTCCCTACCCCGATCTCACCTTCACACAGGTAACCAAGAACCTGGACATACCAGAGACGCTACTCACCGACTTCACCTCAGGTTCAACATACCTCATTCAGGTAAGTTGCATCATTTATGATCAGTGATGGGAATAACGGCATTAAAACTGAAAGTTCAGACATTACAGTTTTTTCTGTTAATGTTTTATTATATTATGTTTCTATTTCATTCATTTCAAAATATGTAAAGTTCAATTTCTATTATAAATAATGAAATAAAAAGTTGAATTTGAAGTTCCAAGAAAGGGAAAAGAATCAAAGTTAGTTTTTTTTTTACAAATCCTAGCAAGTGAAAAAACATTAAATAAAATAGTAAGGCATAGTTATATCCCATTGTGACTACTTACTTTTATAATTTTGTAACTTAAGTCAGTTACCTTTTGAAGTAGTAACTAGGTAATTACCTTTTTAAAGTAACATGTCCAACACTGTTTATGACTGAAGATTCAGAGATTTAGAGCCAGTCGTGACGAATTACATTGTAGTTCATGGGAATTTTATTGATTTAATGAACTCATTATAAAAAGTCAGCATGTCAAATGATCACATTGAAACGTAACACATGTGGTAAAAACTAAAAGAAAAGAAAAGAACAGTACAAATACAGTAGAATGATTGAATAGAAGTAGTTTCCCTAAAGGGAACTAGATAGGAGCCCAATTCCCACTGATGTTTCTCTTTGCTACGGTATGTATAGCTTTAGTTTAATAATTTACATACAACAACATAACAACAGACATATTCCTGGAAATCATCCTCCTGTGTTGTGATGTAGATTTTGCTAGTTAACGCAGATCCCACAGGACCAGACTATCCCCTGATCTGACTGAATACCGGTAATTGATCCTGATTGCATTATTAATCATGTAAACAGATCTATGGATCAGCCATGGCTCTTTCCACTGTCTGTTGTCACTGAGCTTGAATGTGATCGTGCTTATTAGTTTTCAGAATTCATTAACCCACAATGACCTTCATACAAATGGGCTCTGAGACTGCCACACACATTGAATAAACCGTCACATACTGTATTTGTGTGCTTTATGAGTGTGTGTGCATGTATCACATTACTACATTTCACCTGGGAGTCTGTTGGTCCATTAAACTATGCAGAGAGCTAATGAGCAACTTCTTTCTAATTTGCCACTGTTCCACATATTGCAGTATTAAGTTTTCTATTCTTGTTATTTCTACTTCAGCAGAAAAGGGCACACATGCTGACACATTCACTGCAACAAATTCTAACATTAATGAGTAATTTAATTTAATCACGGGCCCTTAATTCCAAGTGAGCATAAAAGTTCTGCCAAGGTTATTGGTACGTCTTTAGTAAACAAATGAAAGGACTTTCTATAGTGTTGATTGTTCCCTGTTTTTCATGCTCCTCTCTGTGCTTGGCATTATGGCAAACCTTTAAAACTAAAGTAAAATAAGACATATTTGGTGTTAAAAATAAAACAAATGTTCTCTTTCTTATATAATTTACATTTTTATTAAGTAACCACTCTTTTTCATAATGATCAAGCACAGAAAATTTGGAAATCAAAGGTGAATATGGATATTTTGAGATAGTTTTGAGAGTAGTTTTATTTAATCCCCCATTTACATAATTGTATTCCATTTGAATAGCTGAATACCTAGGGTTAAATGTTGTATTATTCCAGGTGTAACCATTGTTTGATGTTAACCTAAGGGATGTTATGACTGCCCTGCTGACAAGAGCTTAAATGAATGGGTATAATCAGTAGCTAACAGCTCTCTCTCTCTCTCTGTAGGTAGCAGCCAGATCTCCAGCTGGAATCGGAGCGTTCAGCAAATCTGTATACATAAAGACCGCTGAGTCCTGTGGGTATTAATACATATGCACAAGCATAAAATTTAAAATGAGAGCATTATCCTGTGGGACCACAAAAGACTGAGACTACTCTCATGCTCACTTGAACGGGAACGTGCTCTCAGTTTCTTGGTCCCCACTTTATTTATGCATAATAATGGCTGTGAAGAGACTGCTGCAGGACTCATGACACTAGCCCACCACTAGCCCCCCCTCCACCACACACACACACACACACACACACACTCATACACACACACACAGAGACACACACAGAGACACACACACATACAACTACTACCTCCCAGCCCAACGGACAATTGCAATAAACCTATTTGTATAGACTATTTATATAACTATTTATGTAAAACATTTAATTGCACTTTATTTTTGTTGCCGTTTTAAATTATTCTTAGGACTGTGAATGTGACATGTAGCTGCTATTCAAGAGATACTGCCATACGAAATTTCGTTGTATTCTGTACAATGACAATAAAGCGTCTTCTTCTTCTTCTTCTTGTCCATCTCCTGCAGCCCCTGGCCTTGTTACTAACCTGACAGCATTTGCTCAAAACCACACCTTTGTTGTGGTTACGTGGTTCTTGCCGCGTCGCATCAACGGGCTCATCACTAAGTTTGCTGTCAAGGCCAAATATGCTCGTACAGGGCAGATGGTCCGTGTGCTGGAGGTCAATGCAGAGGACATCATGACCGGGGCACTGCCTCACTGCAATGTACAGCACATCAGTATATTTCACCTCTGTCTGTCTTCTTACCTGAACTGTGAAATGTTCTGTTTCCACACCCTTTCACTGTCAGGATAATAAATAATACCAAGGCTCAGGTCTGACCATCTGAGCAGATTTTTTTGTTGGTATATTTCCAATGGGATTTTATGTTTTAAGGATGCAGCTGACATCTTGTCTCGGGCAACTCTGAGTCCATTGGAGATAACAGCATCATCTCCACCCATCACCCTGTCCGCCGTGCCCCCTGCAGCCTCGTGGAGTGTGCCCATATCAGTGGGAGTAGATCAGCTGCGACCTTATACAGCCTATCTCTTCGAAGTGTCTGCCTTCACCTCTGACGGAGAGGGACAGATAGCTTCCACTATGGTCCGCATGCCAGAGTCAGGTGTGGAAGAAGAAGTTAACAAAGCTACTGTTTGAATTTCATTTATATTAGATGGCTATAAGCATAGACGTTATAAACTGCATATGTGAAAACCATAATTTCTGTATGTTTGTGTATGGCAGCCCCAGAAGACTCGCCACAAAACTTTGCTATACTAAATATGACGTCAAGATCGATTTCCGTGTCCTGGAACTCTCCGGACATAACCACAGGAAAATTTACCTACATGCTCTACCTTTATGGACCTGCAGGTAATTCGTTATATCAGAATTGGACCAGATAAACACATAAACAATTCAGATTCAAAGGTGTTTAATTTTCTATTTCTTCTCCATCTCAGGATTCCTGTATGAGAACAGCACGGGAGACATGCGTTTTGCATTTACTGGTTTGACCCCCTACACTAGGTACACGGTGGCTGTCCGAGCTAAAGCAGCTGGGGAAGTAGGTCCAGCAGCTCAAGAAGTTGTAATTACACCTGCTGAAGGTAGGAGCACTCAAAAGTTAATTTAATAACACATCTTTTTTTGTTAAAAAAAAAAAAAATCCTTCGAAATCCCCTTAAATCCTCTCACAATGACTTGAGGACAGCATGAAATCACACAAAAATACATAAATGTAGGGCAACACAAAAAAGTCAAGAGTATATGTCAAGTGTGTTTTCACCATATTTGTGTGTAGCTCCCGGTGCAGTGCAGAACTTGAAGGCAGTGGCCAAAGATTCTGTATCAATCTGTGTGACTTGGAAAAGCCCCGCTCAGCCTAACGGTCCAATCACCCAGTACAGACTGCAGGTCCTGGTAGAGGACACCCTGCTTCAGGACATCACCCTCACTGCAGAAGTGGTAAGACAGATATTACAGGTATCTACTGTGAGCATTAACCTGTCCCATTATGGCTTACTGCGATTAAAAATATGGAGTTGAAAATTAGATCAATTTCGATTGTCAGACCTAATAAAGACTTACTGTGCTTATTAAAGAATAATGCTATTCTGGACTCCTAAATTATTCTTTTTAAGTGTAATTATTGTAGAAAAACCTGCAAACCCTTGTCACGGTGAAGCACATAATTAAAATATCCCCTTCACACAGGCATTGAGGCAGTAATTACTCTCCACTGTACAATAAAATTATTTTTTTTTTCAACTATTAGGTTAATGGATGTCTATTTATTTAATAAAAATAACATGTTTATAAACACACGCTAAGCAGTTGTCTCTATCGATTTAAGTGGACATTGCTGATTGAGGATGCTTTACACTGCAACAAACCAGAAAAGTTTTTGTTTTTTTTTTCCCCCAGAATTCAACTGATATAGACAAAAATGAGACACTTCCCACTGAAGGCCCTAACAGTCCAGGTCGGCGTAAGAGAACTGCTGAGCTCAGTCTGATCACATCTGTACCAACTTTTACCACCACTGTTTCCAAACGCACACTGCCTGCCACTATGGCAGCTTTCAGTGTCACAGACTCAGACCACATCACTAACACTGATATTCAATCTACTTATGACCCCATGAACACTGACAATCCCAGCACCAGCTATGCTTCACATGCTCGTAGCACCAATATTGAGTCTTTTGATTCATCAGTCTCTGGGGCTGTTGCTTTTTCTCTTACCTCTGTACCACCTGCTTCACTTCCACCCTGGCTGACAAAGCAATCAAATGCTGGGGACATGACCTCAGATTCCTCCCCCTTGGCCCTGACCCCAAGCCAAGTTCGTTTGTCAACACGGGATGCATCTAATATGGGACACGTTTCAACACACAGTGCAGCAGCTTTGGCTACCACAGGTGGGACAGCACTAACTGTAACCACTGCTTTGCTTCACTTCCTGCAGCCCTTGATATAAGTATTTCTATCTGTGCCAGTGCTTATAAATCCTTTGTTATCATACTGTATGCAACCATTTTTTTCTGTGTATGTGCCACAGGTGTAACAGTGAAAGAGGAGGTGGTGGATGTTATGGCTCAGGAGTTGTCGTACCTGGTATCAGATCTAAATCCCTTCACCGAGTACACATTCAGGGTCACCGCTTCTACCACTGTGGGAGAGGGCCCCTCCACAGATATCACTGAGAAGACCAGTGAGCAGGGTGGGTGGTCATGTTATTTGCATTAATCAAAAAAAAAAAAAACAACAGCAACAAAACTAAAAACTCTATAAAAGGTGAAAATTTTAAGAATTTAATTCAGGATAATGATGTCCCTCAATGTGTGTGTCCTTCAGTCCCTAGCTCAGTGCTTGAGGTGTCTTATCAAAACATCAGCTCCACATCCATACAAGTTAGCTGGGTCTCACCACTGAACCCCAATGGACGGATCACACATTACACAGTCTATGGCATCAAACTGCACAGTAACCAGGCCCTGAAGTGGATTACTAACAGTACCAGTATATTGATAACAGGTGGAGTGCTCATCTGTTCTGTTATTCAAATCTCTAAAATACAGGTATGTTGGAAAATAACATTCTCTTCTGATTTGATGCATAGATTTGGACAAGTATACTGGTTATAAGCTGCGAGTGGCTGCATCTACAGCTGTGGGAGAGAGCTCTCTTTCTGAGGAAGATGACATCTTTGTCTACACCTTAGAGGACGGTATGTTCCGAACACAAACTATATGGCTGTCGCAACAAAAACTAAGCAATGACCCTTTCTAATAAAATGCCCATAAATGTATCAGGGATTAGTTGTACTAGTAGTTTATTTATATGTCTTAGAACCAAAGTGGTGGACTGAAAGCATGATATGACTTGCAAGATTGAGAAGTGGAATTAACTTAAATTGTATTTGTCAACTTTCATGCTTATTGTTGTTATTGGCGACCAGTGTGTCATGCTCCTTGCGCTGTATCAAAGTGATGTCAGATATAAAGCATTTCAGCTAATTTAGCAAATCAATAATATAATTATTGAATAACTACTATTTAATTTGACACTAATAAGCATTACATTTGTTTGATTGTTGCCAAGCAGTTTAACTCACAGACCATTTTGGGATTCACTCTTAGAGCCGGACTCGCCCCCTGTGAACCTCACTGTGGTAGACACCAGCCCCTCCACTGTCACACTGCTCTGGTCTGCGCCAGAAAAAGCCAACGGTGTGATCCAACAGTATGAGGTCCTCTATGAGAACAATTCCCTCTCTTCTTTAATGAACACCTCCACAAACAGAGTGACGCTGTTGAACATGAAGCCATTTTCTCACTACAACGTGTCTGTGAGGGCGTACACCCGTTATGGCCATGGCAACCAAACATCAGACACATTAAATCTCCTGTCCGGAGAGGATGGTGTGTTAACAGCTGAATCATTACATATATATATATATATATATATATATATGTGTAAAAAAACCTTTATCAGCAATATCAAACATTCAGATTTAGTAAGGCTGCATCTTCTTTCATCTTCTCTCTCTAGTCCCAGGGAGTCCTCCATACGGGCTGTCATATGAGTCGATCAGTCCTAGTGAGGTGAATATAACCTGGCATCCTCCTTTGCTGCCTAATGGAGTCATCACCCACTACAGCCTGGAGCTTTGGAATTCCAGTCACTATCTGAACCTCACCTCTCCATTCAACTACATCTACATCATGCATCTGCGGAAGTATGCGCACTACCGCATCATGGTGCAAGCACACACTCGTGTTGGGCCGGGAAACTACAGCAGTGAGCCACTCAACATCACCACTTTGGAGGATGGTGAGAGGAGTGGATTGGGGGGGTTGGTTGGTAGTTTGGTTTCAGCTCTAACAGGTTTAATGGTGACATTATGACTTGCTGACAAGTTTGACAGGCATCCGACTTCCCTCTCACCTTTACTCCTCAGCCTCTAACTCTCTTTTTCCGAACATGCTAATCTTATTATATTACAGATAATGGATCCCATGTCCCATGACATTCAGGATGGAGCTGCACAGTCATTACTAACAAATTCTCATTTCAGCCTGATACGTTGTTTCTCCGTGGCACAATCCTGATGGCCTCTGTGAGAATTTGATTTGTCCAGTGAAAATATATTCTTGAATAACCTCTCAAATATTCAGTCTCTCCATTCTGAGGGCATACTCCTATTTGATTATTACTGGAAAGTCATTCTCCCACTTCTCAGCTCCAGACACACCTCCTCAGTTTCTTCTTGCCAGAAAGTTGTCAGACTATGAGGTAGAGTTGTCGTGGCAACCACCACTTGAAGCCAATTCAGATATCCTCTACTACATTGTCAGAGTTTGGTGAGTTAGTAAGTCATTGTAGTGAAGAAAAAACAAGTTTAACAAGAAAATAATATAATTCAACAGGAATTTTGCTCTCTCTCTCTTACAGGAATGAAACGACTGAGTTGTGGCAGAATGTGACAGAGACATCAGTGGTTATTAATGTGGACTCAGAGAGTCAATACAATGCCTCTGTATCCAGTTGGACCAGACTGGGCGATGGAGGAGTGCTCATCTACATCAGCTTTACCACCACAGATGCAGGTACTGGATTTTTGATGGCCATCATTGTATATAATATCATATGAAGTATTTAGACCCAGATCATCTTTTTCTGGCTTTCAGAGCCTTTCGATGCCCCACAGAATGTGACTGCTGCAAATGTGACCGCCTCCTCTATCACCTTGCTGTGGCAACCTCCAACTGAACCCAATGGGATCATTGTCTACTACACTATTTACTACTCTGATAATATCACTCTGAATCAGAAGGTAAGGCTGCATGTATAATATACAGATATGAGACCAGAGAAAGGAGACCATCCATATATAAATGTTATGATGATAACTGGTTCCAAAATGGCCAAAAATCTTTTCTCCACTCCAAACAAATCTCAACTCAACTCAACTCAACTCAAACTTTATTTCTAGAGCACATTTAAAACGACAGCAGTCGACCAAAGTGCTGTACAGAAGTGGACACCAGGTTACACCCAATAATAAGTAAATAAATAAATAGAAAAAAAAATAATAATAAAAATAATAAAATTACAGCAATCAGTAAAAATAATAAAACATAGAGTTTGCATTTGCTCATTTATGAAACGCCAGGGAGAGGAATTGGGTTTTTAGGAAGGATTTAAAAGTCTCTAGGGTCTGGGACGATCTAATATAGAGGCGGAGACTATTCCAAAGCCTGGGGGCAGCCACCGCAAAGGCCCTGTTACCTCTAGACTTTAGTCTAGTTTTTGGCACCTCCAACAACAGTTGGTCAGAGGACCTTAAGGCTCTGGTTGGAGTGTGGCAAAGCAGGAGTTCAGAGAGGATCAAATACAGATGCTTCCTGCCAGCTCATGGTGGACTGACATAGTTAGTGTTGGCTTTTCCTTTCGTTTGTCTCTCATCTTTGTTTGCAGCACAAATTTAACTTCCATTTAAATTTCCATTCCAGTGTGTGGATGTAACTCTAACTCGCTTTTCCACTCCACAGAGGGTTCTGGTTTCAGACCTAACTGCCCCTGCCTCTCCTGATTCACCCCGCTCCTACACTCTGACCCGGTTGATTGGGGGCACCAACTATACATTATGGATGACCTCCAGCACCGTGCAGGGCGATGGAGGGGTCCAGAGCAAGACACTAACCCTTTTATTACCAGAGGATGGTCAGTCAGACACACACACACCTAAAACTGAATAGACATACAAGTAAAATACAACTCATTAATGAAACTAATTATAATATACACTGAGTGTCTCTGGTGGGTAAGTCTGCACACTTTTTCCATCTCTCTTCAACTTCAAAAAGAAAAATCACGTAAAAACTCTGCGATTGATGACGTAACTTTCAGCATGTCAGTGAAAGGAGATAACTGTCCATCCGGCAAACTGGCTCTATTTTAGTCGGCCTGTCAGGGCCTTGAAGACAGCCAGTTTGCATTTCCTTTTACTAAACGTGATGAAAGTTGTGAGGGATTAGGAAGTGTAGAACCATTCATGATTTGATGGCACAGAGTATAACAAAGCCTGACATATTGTGTGAAGGTTGATGCTGCGCTTGTGCTATAATTGCACCATTGTCACGGAAATCCAGATGTACATACGCGTGTAATATTTATTTGCACTTTGATATGCTCACTGAAAGAATTTTTGAAGGTTTTGTAAAATGGGTCTCTTTGTTTTTATGTGATTTTGGGAAAAATGGTGTAGACAGCCGCTTCAGACTTTGTCACACAGTTACAGATTTGATTGTTGGGATTTCAATGTTTCTTGTTAACATTTTGCTTGTGAAGTATTCCCTGTCTGATCACTGATGATCACTGCTCATACTGACTCTGTATCTCTGCCTGTGCTCCAGCCGCCCTCAGCCAAGCACCGGACCTCCAGGGCACCTTGTCTCTCCCACACAGCAAAGCCCAACAGGGGTTCACTCCCCCGGGCTCAGACCCTCACACACACCTGGCCCCTGCCCACTTACATCCATTCATTCGCTTTATGGATCACTCAAGTTTTGCCACTTCCCCTCCCACTTTTCTCCTTCATCTGCCCTTTCTTCTACTCTTCTACTCCTATTTTCAGAGAGGCCAAAACAATGAACAGGATGAGTATTTTCTGCTCAATCTCTTTCACTCCCAAGGTTTAGTTGTGTGAGTTTTCCTACTCTGCTTATATTTGAATGGACTGTTATTTATTGGATTTTGTTTCTGTGTCTGTCAATTTCACTCTTGTCTGTGTTTTGTTGTGCTATTGCTCTGCTTGATGTATTGTTATTGATTTTGTTAATTGCTACTCTGCTGCCAGTGGCTTTGATGGTGCTTGTGACAGATAATGATGTTGATGATGATTATGGCTGAGGTGATGACGACTGGTGTACTGTTCGTTTTCCCTCCCGAGTGTGTATGGTTGATTGATGCCCTTCAATTTGCTCACAGTATCATAAACTCACATCGACAGGCTCACAGTTTTCAACAAGTACTCTTATTCCTAGTAGATAATAGTAACACAATTCCCCATTTCTCCTTTTTTAGTACCAAGTGACTCAGTCCGAAATCTGACGGCTCAGATCTTCAGCTCCACGGCCATAATCGTCAGCTGGGATCCCCCTCTGGAGCCGAATGGCCGTCCTTATTACCTGCTCACCTTGCAGGAAGCTGGCATCAACCCAGATGTGACCAACCAAGGGACTCTGGCTGTCAACAAGACCATCAAGCACACCACAACTGACAATGTCTTCCTCTTCACCAAACTCAGGAAGTATTTCCCTTATGTGCTGACTGTTACCCCAGCAACTGGTGCTGGTCCTGCCTACAACCATACCAGCACAATGTACCTGAGAACGGATGACGACAGTGAGTTTATCTACATATTCATATGAAGGGGATGGTCCATATTCTTATTTTTATGTTGACTCGTGTGTGTGTGTGTGTGTGTTTAGTTCCTAGTTCTCCTCCCTTGATGGTGTCAACCAGGAACCTGACCTCGTCCTCCATCGCTGTGGTCTGGCAGCGCCCTCTGGAGGCCAACGGAGAGATAACTGAGTACACCCTCACGCTGTTTGGCCCAGGGGGCTCCAGCACAACCCTTACCCCCAATACCTCATTCATCCTCACCAACCTTCTCCCATACACAGCTTACAATCTGACTATAACAGCAGCTACACGTAAAGGTTCAGGGCCTTACCTGCTGCTACAGCTGCACACTGATGAAGGAGGTTAGTTTGGAAGCAGACATTTGACATTTTTCTAGGATCCTAATTAGATAATACTTTGAAGGCCACGAGTGTATCGTAAATCTACTTTGTGTTTGAGTCTATCTTCTTCTCTATCTGCCTAACTTTGTGTTTCAGGCCCCATGTCCCCACCCCGTAACTTGACTATATATAACCACACGGCAGTGTCTGTGTGGCTGATCTGGGAGCCTCCGCTGGAGCCTAATGGTGTGGTGATACAGTATGGCTTTAGGATCCGCAACCTCATCACACACACCGTCACACATCAGGTATCATTAATTTCACACACCAAAAGACACTCCACAATAACAGAGACACACATATCTGAACACAGTTCAGAGAGTCACTCAGTAAAAGCACACACTATCCAGCTGACAGTAGCTCTAATTTCACACTCCAGATGCCTCTCAACAGTAACATTATACTTACAGACACGCACATATGTGTGCTGATAAAGAGAAGACATTATCCACTTCAGTAATCAGAATAAGATGATTTAATCTTGTCTCTCTCTCTCTTTCTTTCTGTGTGCATGTGTGTGTGTGCGCATGCACAAATGTAGAATTCCTCTGGTTCTTCAACCACTGAGTATCTATCGGGCTTCAGGCCTCATAGCTCTTATGAGATCAGCGTTTACAGTTACACCAGAGTGGGCCATGGGAATCAGTTCAGCAGCCCTGTGACTTTCACGACAAATGAGTCAGGTAAAGCACACAGTGCCTGCACATGAAGGACTTAGCTCTTATTTATTTTATTGTTAACCTTTAGAATCTAATGTTAATCTTAAAACTACACTTTGCATGTTGAGGTCTCTTCTAAATAACATATCTATACCTCATGGAAAAACTGATGTGCAAACAGATCAATGCAAAAACACAAACTGTTTATTGAGATTTTTAAAACCCATCAAAAATAACAAACCTAACAATGTAAAACATTGGATTAAAAGTGCAAAAATATCATCCATTCCCTCTTTATATAATTTATCCGCCAGGCTTGCTGGAGCCTTTCCCAGCTCAAATTGGGCTCAGGCAGGAAACACCCTGGACAGGTTACCAATCTATTGCAAGGCTGATAAACAAACAACCATTCTACCTCACAGGCAATGTTACCAATTAACTTTGACCTGTGTGTTTTTTGGACTGTGGGAGGAAACCGGAGGGAACCAACCCATTTTTTTATCACAGTTGCATAAAGATATTTTTAACCCCTGCTGTTCATATCTTCTGAGATAAAACCAAACCTTACTCCTTTTGTAAATAAATCTAAAATACACTCCTGGTGGCTTTAGCTTGAAGTTGTTGTCAAGGGCATGTGTGCAGTCACTGATACTAACACATGCTTTCCCAAGGCTCTCTCTCTCTCTCTCTCTCTCTCTCTCTCCCTCCCTCTCTCCCTCTCTCCCTCTCGGTCTCTCCATCTCTGTGCTTGCATATTTTTTTATAAAAGGGGTGTAAAGTGTATATTGTCATATTAATATAAATCATCATATGTAGCCAGAGGAGACACCACTGTGGTTTTTTCATCGGTGTATAAAACACTGCTAACAAACACTGATGCCTGATGCAAGTGTAACAATGTCACTGCCTCACCTCTGCCTCTCTCTGTCTGTAGTATCTGATGCTGTGGGGAACCTGTCTTGCTTGGGAGTGAGCTGGGATTCGATTCAGTTGTCCTGGGAGCTTCCAGCCAACCCTAATGGGCAGATAATTTTTTATGAGCTTTTAGTGGAGCAAGACTTACAGACCTACATGCACCAGGCTAACTTATCTGAGTACACAGTGACTGGGCTGTCACCAGACCAGCAGTATACACTCACTGTGACAGCAGTCAACTCTGCAGGGCCTGGAGACAGCGTAAATTGCACTGCTTCCACTCTTTCTGAATCAGGTAGTCAGTCTTAATGTAATGCCTTACATCTAGGCACTGCTGGATGTAATCTAGTTGGAGCTTCTGCCTTTGGCTTCAATGAATCGCTAATTTAATACAGAATGAATACTTGATTAAATCCTTTTTATCTCCTCAAACAGTCCCAGCTGCCCCTCGGTTCCTCTCCATCTCTCAAGTCATGCCTAACAATGTGACACTCCAGTGGGCTCCCCCTCTCTCCATACCAGGCCTGCTGAAAGAGTACCTCGTCATTGCAGAGCTGCTCTCAGCTGTTTGTGAAACAAACATCCTACCTACTGCACAGCCGGCCTCAGAGGACCAGCTGACTCCAGACTGCATAGACTCTCATATCTCAGTGTCAGTAAATGCTTCTGATAGCAGTGAAGAGGGATACAATAGCATCATACTGCAATCCCTGGATAAATACAGGTACTACCGCTTCAGAGTGGCTGCCGTCACCAACGCTGGAGTTGGAGAGTATACACACTGGAGTTATGCACGTACCCTCGCTGGAAGTAAGAACATCACAGTGATTATATGACCTTTCTGTGTTGGCAACTTCTTCTCAAAACTTGACCAATATACCAACTGGCAATGTAAAGGGTTAACTCACACAGATGTCATGACTTTGTATCAATTGATGAATTTTCTGAGTTGTTATAAATGTGTTAAAAGGCGTAAAAAAAAACCTGCTAAATGTATTTAGTTTTTTTTATTATTATTCAATTAAAAAATAACACATTTTATCTTAATTCAGACCCTGATGCCCCTCCCAGTGACCTCAACGTGGTCTCCACCTCCAGCGGCCTTCGTATTGCATGGAGTGCTCCAGCTATTCTCTCTGGACCGACTTCATATCTTGTGCAGGTCTTGTATTCACGCACACAACCAGTGAAGTGTAAAACACGGGTAGATGTTCTCAGAGCAGATCAACATGATATGTTTTAAAATAGCAGCAGCAGCTCAAAGGCAAGTTCACAGTCTGTGTGATGTTAAGTGCAAACAGTATGCAAAAAAAATATTATATGTTTCCATGAACTGTGATGTGATGTCAGGTGGACGGCCCTGGTTTGAACATCTCAGTGGTACGGGCCCCAGGAGAGTCAATGGTGGTTGTCATCACTAACTTGACTGCTTTCACCCAATATAATGTGACCATCACTGCTTTCACCGGTCCACTGGAACTGGCAACCTTTGATGGGAAAGCTGTTGGTCCTATTGAGTTTCAAACACTGGAGGAAGGTATGTGAAAATTTCCTTGAGGCAGCTCCAATCAAGTGACCATCAGTCTCTTTTGTATCTTTTGTATAAATTCTGCTGTGTCTTCAGAGCCCAAAGATCCTCCCAAGAATGTGACGGTATCAGTTATCCCAGAGGAAGTGAACAGTGTGAAGGTGACGTTCACACCCCCGGAGGAGCCCAATGGAAACATCACTGCCTACTTTGTGTACATATATGAGAAGGACAAGCTGGTCAAGAACATGAGCCTTGACATCATCCAAAGAGAGCAAAACACCCTGACTGCTGTCATAGATGGGCTCAAGGGAGGACACAGCTACAGTATACAGGCAAGGAGGATACACGTGTTGTGCATACATGCATCTGGAGCTGTAAGAGCAGAACAATCAGCACTGCCGGCACTCCACTACCCCTCAGAGCTTGGGCAAATTGTTGTTTTCTTGTCTTAAACTCCTTGCTCTGCTTGTCCACCTCTCTCCTGTCTTCCCCTTATCTTTTTGTCTGTTCATAGATCTCAGCAAGGAATGGGGCGGGTAGGAGCCCGCCCAGTCCTCATGTCCAGATAACGACTGGAATCAAAGGTGCCCTTTCTGTGTCTCTTTTCTTCACACGCTTTCTTCCTTTCTTTTCTGCGGCAGTGGAGGATAATTTCCACTGCACAGTGTGATTGCTCAATACAACTGTACTCAGTAGTGACAGTAAATGTGACTCAGCAATATAGTTAAGGTCTGTTTTGATGAAGAATAAAACTACCTCAAACCTATGTGTGTGTGTGTGTGTGCGCGCATGTGTGTGTGTGCTCCTCTGCTTACAGGTGCTTTTTTTTTTTTTTTTTCTCCAGCCCCAGCCAAGCCAACCCAAAGACCCCAGGCAGTGCTGGGCCACGGAGGGGTTGCCATGGTTACCCACAGGAGTATAACCATCCGCATGCCTGCCTGTTTCTATAGTGACAACAATGGACCAATCACAAAAATTCAAGTCATCGTGGCTGAGTCAGGGGGTATGATTCTTCAAAAACATTGAGAGGCACCACTTTTAGTTGAGCACGCTTGGCTAACTGTCTTGCTTTTCCTTTAAACTTCATCTCAATCTCAATCCCATTATTCAGTCAGTCACTTTCTTGAGCTCACAAAAGACAAAATGTGAGCAAAGGCTGAAAGGCTTCATGTCAGCCGAAATTTGACTCAGGTCTCTTATCAGTTCTTTTTCTCTCTCACTTTCATCCTGTCATAGCAAAGGACATCCAGAACCTGACCAGCTGGAAGAATGCATTTTTTGATCGACCTGCCCCTTACCTGACTGACAAGGGGTTCCCCAACCCCCCGTGTTTTTTGGGGGACGGTGCATTACACATGGACGCACACGTCAGAGGCAATCTTAGTGTGTCTGGAGACGGCAGGCCCCTGGTGAGGCACAATCACACCTCAGCAGGAACGTACGTGATCGGAGAGAGCAATGACTGTATGCAGGAGAACAACACCAACAGTTTGTGCAATGGACCATTGAAGCCTAACACGGTCTATGTGTGAGTGCACTACACACACCCACTGAGACACCCAGCAATTTATAAAACCGTTCTTTATTCATTCTATATAATGATATTATGCTGAGGCTGGACTGTTATTTCCTATTTACCAGATTTAAGTTCAGAGCCACTAACAGTAAAGGCCAACACACAGACTCTGAGTACTCTGACCATGTCAAAACTGCAGGTATTTACATTCATCCCCGTTTAATCCTCCATCAAAAAGTGAAAATATAATGTATAAAGGCAAAATTTTGTTCTCTCCACTGTCTCTCTACGAAGCTGATGGGCTGTTGACCAGGGATGAGCAGATCATTCTGGGTGTTCTGCTTTCCTTCTTCCTGGCTGTCTTACTCATCATCATCATCTGTGGCTCAGTCAAGTAAGATGAAAACATGCATTCATTACATTGCCAGCAATCAGATATTTACTGAATCACTGCATCGATTTCCATTAAGTATTAACACAAACACACATGCTTTGTGTAAATTCCTGTATAAGTCATCTCTAATCATGCTGAGCATGATTGGCAGTAAAATTGTTTATTTTCATGTATGTATTGTCCTTGAGCTTCGTTTGATTGACATGCTCATCATCAAATGTTAGAATCCATCAGCGCAAGAAGGAGGGGGGAACTTACTCCCCCAGAGAGGCAGAGATTATAGAGACAAAGTGTAAACTGGATCAGCTGATCGCTGTGGCAGATCTGGAGCTGAAACAAGAGAAACTGAACCGGTAAGTCAGTTTATTTTTACTTAAAATGTTACTTTTCCTAATATAGCATACACACATTTTTGGCAGCCGGGGCTGGTTGTACACTACATGATTTCAGGCTTGATTTATCTGCTGCAGACAAGGATTTAAATCTCAGTCAACAAGACAAAAATCTCTTTGCTGCAGCCAACTTGTGCGCTCCTGTCAGCTCTAAATCTTCTTGCGCTGTAGAGTTTGTGCAGAAAATAAAAGCAGCACAGCATCATTGTGGTTTTAAAGTTTATCCTCCATCTCTGTTGCACAGGCAAGTTATCCCATCTGCATATTTCTAACCAAATTCAGAGTCACGCTCCTCTGTTTTTATCCTTTTCTCACACAAACAAGTGCACAGGAAGCAAGCTGCTCTTCCCTCTCAAGCTCAACAGTCAGGTTTAATGCTGGTGTTTACTCTATCAAGGCCACTGGTGGTTAACATGAAGTGAGAAACTCACAGGAAGAAAAAGCTTTTAATTTGAGTAGCATAAGTTACTTTCATTTTTTTCATTTTGCAATATAAATAGACTTTGTCACTGAAACAGCCAATCAACATAGAAAGTCATCTAAACAGCAGATAACTGTCCCTCATCTCTTAGGTGTCAAAATAATGTAATTGCCTTTCTTGGGAGAATTTTGTCTGCAATGTTGAAGATTTTAATACAATGTTTTTGTGTTCAGTAACCGATCCTGAGAATAATTCTTCATCAGTCCATTGGGAATGAATGTATGTGGTGTCATTTAGGTTCAACCACATTAGGACCGTCTCTCTCTGCCTTGTTATGACCAGATTATCTTCAAAACTCTATAAACGGCCCCATTCGAAGCGCAGTCGATGCTAAGATAACACTGCTGTCCCTGTTACTAACAAATACATTTCCTTGCATGCAGACACGTGCACTGACTTTCCTTGGCTGTATTTTTCTCTCACTGAGCACTCTTCTCCCACCAGGTATTCTTCCTTCTTCTTTAGACGGAAAGAGATTTATGTCATCCAGTAAGTCGGTCTTATGACCTGTGTGTGCCACATTTTGCTGTGTAGCGTTGGTTTTCGTCTTGTCTGCCACTTTTTCATTCATTCATTTGTGTGTGTGTGTGTGTGTGTGTGTTATCATGATGTTGTCCATTAAGGCTTTAAACTGTCCATCTGAGTTGTTTATTGAACCTTCGGTGGAGGCCGGCAGTTCAAATGAATCAGTGACGTTAGAGTTTTGCCTAGTGGCTGCTCCTTCTCCATCATTGGCAGGGACTGCAGTGCTTCACTGACACTCCTCTCCTTGAAACCATTTTGATTTGTATAGCCACTCACTACCTCTAATTTACTTGGAAGGCTTAGCAGGGCACAAATGGTAAGCTTTATCGATAGCCAAGGATCTGCGCAGCTACAATTCTTCAGTGAATTAGAGAAACACTAGCCACAGGGAAATGAACAACATGCTTCATTCCAGTTTACTGATGTTCACATTCCTTTGGAATGAAAACATGAAATTAATCAAAGCAAGTGTTAAATCAAGTGAATTTGATTAAAAGCTAGTTAAATGTCTTTTGCTTCAACGTACATCATCATCCGCCCCTACAAACAGGATCAGTTCAGCTGTCATGGACAGAAATATTACAGTGTGGGCTGTGATTATTCAGCTAATTTGTTTATTTTGGTTGATTTCTTTCTGTCTATTTTCTAACAGGCTTCTCAGCTACAGGAAATCACTCAAGTAAGTCATCCTGCATAAATAATGTGAATGTGCACAAAGTAGCTGCACGTTCCAAACAGCTCAGTATTACAAGTTGCGACCTAGTTTACAGAAAATAGCATATCGCTGTAGATAACTCTCCACCTCTCGCATCCTTCTGTTTCCCTCCTGCTCGCTCTGTCAGGCCTGTCAACAAGAAGTCTTTCCTGCAGCATGTAGAGGATCTGTGTGCCAATGACAACGCCAAGTTCCAAGAAGAGTTCGCTGTAAGTGTTTGCTTACAACATGGACCCATGTTTATTAAATCTCTGTATTTTGGAAATTGGGTTGGAATAACAGGAAATTGCCTTGAAATGCCAGAAAAAATTCACAACCAAAGTAGATCATGAAGGAAAATGTGGTGTTCATAGGTAAAAGGTACAAGACCCAGTACAGACAAGCAGAATTTACTACAGATAGTGAAGATACCAAAAAAGTGTGAATGTGTTTTAGAAATGCCGGCCCTGACCTTTAACCTCGATGTGTGTTTCTGTGAATAGTAATATATTTCATCTCCCCAGGAGCTCCCAAAGCTGCTGCAGGATCTGGCCACCACAGACGCTGACCTGCCCTGGAACAAATCCAAAAACCGCTTCCCCAACATCAAACCTTGTAAGCAAACAGGCTACAAATGACCTTCCAGACTTTGCACCAAATTTCTCTCTTATGTTGTAGCTTTAATGTTAACGGTCTTTGAATTTCACCACCACTTTCATAATTGCCTTCTACACATTTCAGCCGCATTTTTCTCACTGCACTATGTCTAGACAACAACAACCGAGTGAAACTGCTGTCAGAACCAGGCACTGCAGGCTCAGACTACATCAATGCAAGCTTTGTCTCAGTGAGTACTAGCTATCATGGTTAAAAGCCTGTGGTTAACTTGGAGGGTCACTTCCACTTGATAGCATTTTGCAGATGTGAGACACATTTGTTGCAAATAGAGCATTTTTTTTTTTTTTTTCAATGTTTTCCCAGTTCCTTTCTGTGTCTGATGGATGGATGAATGGAGGAATGGATGGATGGATGGATCAATAACATTAGCTTGCACATAAAAGCCTCTATCTGTTCTTCTGTTTGTGCAGGGTTACCTGTGCCCAAATGAGTTCATAGCCACCCAGGGTCCCCTGCCTGGCACAGTTGCTGACTTTTGGAGGATGATCTGGGAAACAGGAACCCGCACCATAGCAATGCTCATGCAGTGTTATGAAAAAGGCAGAGTGCGTCATGACAGATTTGACACTCTTATGAAACACCACTAGAATCAGCATTCAGGGGACAAGCTAAGCTCCATTCTTGCTTCAGCACAACCCTATCACTAGCAGCGTTACATCTGCCTCAGAGATCTAATATATGTGTGTGTGTGCGTGTGTGTGTGTATGTGTGTTTATGTATGTTTTCACCATTTCAGATTCGATGCCACAAATACTGGCCTGAGGACAACAAGCCGATGTCAGTGTTTAGTGACATTCTCATCTCAAAAGTGTCAGAGGAAGTCCTTCCTGACTGGACTGTCAGAACACTGAAAGTAGAAAAGGTAACTAGACTAATAATCGCTGTCAAGCACGCACACACACACAAACCACACAACATGTGCTGTACATATTTTACTTTTTTTCTTCTCAAACAGAAAGGCGTGTTTGTAGAATATGTCTCAGTTACTACAGAATGAACCTGTCTAGACTATAATGTGCTGTACCGACTGGGAAGTCTTACTACTCCACATTACATATATACCTGAAAATGTGAAACCAACAACGTATCCCAATATATTCAGAAAAAATAGTAAAGTACTGAATAGGAACAGCACTATACTGTAATTTTTAGCTATTGTTACTGTATCACCAGAGTCCACAGTGTAGTTCTTTGGATTTGTTTTCAACCACTGACCAGGTGCCCTGGTGTGTTCCCTGCTGTGTTGCTATGTTGTGAGATCAACGGTTCATCTTTATGAGGGAACATGTCACCCAGTGCAACTGTGTCACTCGTTAGTGTGTCATCAGTGTGTCATCGGCACACATAGCACACACTGACCACTCTAGCAGAACAGACCAATCAATTAAACATTTATTTTTGCCCTTTTTATGGATTTAGTTTACAGGTATAATAAAATAGAAAATACCACAACACTAATCTTATCTAAACTATCTGCACATTTTCTTGCAGTAATGGATTTTATAGTATAATTAGTATAATTATTACATCCAGAGTTGTAGCTGTTGTGTCATTATGAGGTAAATACTGGAATGAGCATAGTAATGAAGGAAACTCAGGCATGAATTTCTACTTACTGCTTGATTTTGATATAAATTATTCTATGCAGCAAGGACACTACATTCTGGTCCGCCACTTCAACTACACATCGTGGCCTGAACACGGGGTCCCAGAGTCCTGCAGCACTCTCATTAAGTTTGTCAAAGCTGTCCGAACCCACAGGCACGACAACACCACAATAGCAGTTCACTGCAGGTACCGAAGTCACCTCAGCGCTCACATACTAACACAACATAAATAATATTAATGTCCTTAAGAATAAACTGCACTAATTGCTTAAATTTTGGAGAGGTCGGAAAAGAAGCGAGTTATGTGCAGAAGTGGATCACAGATTGAAATGTAATGCTGTCATTCTCTCTTCAGTGCTGGTGTGGGAAGAACAGGTGTGTTTGTTGCCTTGGACCACCTGATTCAGCACGTCAGAGATCATGACTTTGTGGATATTTATGGCCTGGTGGCTGAACTGCGCAGCGAGAGGATGTGTATGGTACAGAATCTGGTGAGTTCACATGGAAAAAATGAGAAAATAAACTAAAGATTAAAAATGTATTTTGTCTTAGTTGTACTGGTGCACAGTGAGCCATCAAAGACTAAGAAAAGTGCAAAGGCATGACATATGTCAGTGTAGCTGTCCCACTTTTTACTTCATGTCTTGCTGTGATCATGTCCCCATGAGGAAATATTTGTAAACTTCTCCTTTTGACAAAGGAAAGGATCTGGCAGAGGATTAAAGTCATTTCCAGAGCAGGATTCCCCATCTTGAAACAGCATGAACCTATCCTAAACCATCCCACTCACTTATTACTTACGCATCACGGTGTGTGTCTCAGTGTCTGCAGGGACCCTCTGCATCGTGCCTGTGCTTCCTGCAGTATTTTTTTTTTTATTATTATTATTATTTCTTGCTGATCGGTACATTTCTTTGTGTACACATTTTGGCAGTCAGGGGCGTTTTGAGCCTCCAGTGTTGGACAAACCAAAAGCGACCGACATACTTCTCTGAGACAACAGTGTTGTAGTTTAGCTCACTACAAAGAGCTTTAGCTTTGAGAGCCCATCATACAAATCAGTTCTACAGACACTGATGCGCTTTGTCAACAGACAGCTTTAAAGTTTGTAAGTTAAGCATATTATATAAAACTATTTGATGTATTAAAAACTTGTCTTGTTGGCCAATGGCTTGCTTGATGTTATGAACTTCAAAAATTGTGTCTCTACATCCCACTGCACGGGACAGATATTAAAGGATCAATGTTGGAAAAGTCAAGAGGCACATTATACAAACATATACGTTTTCCTTCAGTTCAGACGACAGCTCTTCAGTTGCATCAGCTAATTAATTTTAAGTTATTCATTTTGCTGGGAGGTTTGGGAAGTCCAAATCCAAGAAAATGTCACAAAGTATATTCTATGATCCAAAAAACACAAAAGCCTGATGGAGCCTGAAAACATTTTTGGAGTCTTGTGAAAAGATATTTTTCTTTGAAAAATTGACCTTGAGAACTACGCTGGTGAAAACAGATGATAAATTATGAAATGTAATTCTGAACCCAATTAATTCATCCAGTTTGACTATTCATTTAGTGTATGATAAATTTAAGCTGACATCAAAAGTTAAAATAACACGGTTCAGTTCAATTCAGTTGAGTCAACTTTATTTATCCTTAAAAAGGCAATTAAGTTTTGTAGTCTACCCAGAACACACAGAAATCAGACAACATCCATCCATTAAATTCATAGCAATTCCTCAGCTCATATCAGGGGTTATTGACGAGAAGTCAGCATGTGGACAGGATGTGTATGCGATGCAGTGCAAATTATCAAGAAAAATAAGGAATGAATGAGTGCATGTACAATACTAATGAGCAATAGGCATCTACGAGAAACCACAGATGACAGGAGAAGACAGGAATAAATAACAAATAAATACATCCCTTTACAATTAAGAATCAAAAAGCTTTAGAAGACTTTTGAGGAGCCTAACAGCGAAAGGTATGAAGAATCTAGAGCAGCGATTTGTTTTTGTGAGAGGAGCTTTAAAACGGCAGCCTGAAGGCAATACAGTGAACTCTGTGTAGAACGTGGCTAGGCTGGTGAGTTATGTCCTTTAACTTTCATTGTATGTGCCATTAGGCCCAGTACATCTTCCTGCACCAAAGCACACTGGAGCTGCTAAACAACAAAGGCAACAGTCAATCCATCTGGTTTGTCAGCTACTCTGCTCTGGAGAAGATGGACTCACTGGACGCAATGGAAGGTAAATGACACGCCAACACACACTCAAAGAGAAACGTAGTAGCATAGTGCTCATTTCACATATTTGCCCTGATTTTTAGGAGATGTTGAGCTGGAGTGGGAGGAGACTACCATGTAAAGACAAACTGGGGGATACCTACACCTGAGAGTGTGAGACATATTTTTCTGGGTCTTTGGGATGTGACCTGCACACAGATCCGGGACAGGGCAGCCTCCAACACGCAACAGAAGAGGAAACAGGAGGAGAAACACAGTCTAAACAGAGTGGTTTGTCAATCTACGGATGACTTTGTCGCTCCACTTCAATCACCTTTCAGCACAGTCCTCCCTTTCTTAAACCTCCTGCCTGGTTGTTTTCAAAGAGAAAAACAAAAGAGAGACGGGACAAAGAAATTGAGAAACAATGGGGATAACAGAGAATTGTTGGGCTGACAGTGACAGCTCTATTATCTGTAAACCCACGGATACTTTGCACAGATTGATTCCACTGTGTATTGTGATTACTGTATTGTGTTGATATCATCTATGTTTTTGTAAGATAATTTATTCAGCCAAAAAGGTGTGTTTCTTTTTTCCATTCTCTTTGTAATTCTACCTGTGTCAATGAGTCGTTCAGCTTTTCTCGTGAGTGATTTGCAAAAAATAAAGCAACTTGTATTTTTTCTGGGATTGATACTTTATACTACAACTCACCAGACTCTCCTGCATCAATATATTATTGTAATATGAAATTACAAATGGACTTTTGGTTTTAGGCTACAGACTCCAGTGGAAAATGATGTAGGCCTACCCTAAATTCACACACACACACACATTTTTATGTGCAGACTCACTGCAGCACACAACCAGACATTCAACAAGTACTGGCAGATTCAGTATTGCTTTGAGACTGACCTCATCTTCAAATGAATGAGTTTGGACCCGGTGAGCCAGGAGGACACAGAAACAGCAGTATAGACTGATTTTCAATAAGCTCCTTCATTCCACTGTGCTCCTCACACACCTGGTCCAGATCCATTCATTAGAAAGGCCGGCACAGCTTCAGACACAGACATCGTGAAGATGATGTTGACATCAAAAGCAGATGAAGATCACCAGAGACATCACAGTCACAACAGACGGAGAGTAAAAACTACTTTATTCTTTCATTCTCTTCAAACAGAAAAAATTAGAAATATTCCATTAGTAAACATGTTGCTCTTTAAGAAATCTCCTTTTTATAAATATTGTGAGGGTGCAAAGATTAATGACAGCGCTCTACAGTGAGGGTGCAGATCAGTGCATCTCCATGGCAACCACAGAGAAGCCAGGGATAAAGGGGTCGAGCATAGAGGAGGGAGGAAGTAGAGGGGGTGAGGGGGAAAATGACATCAATCAACTCAACATGCCCTGACAACAATGATACAAACATACAATCAGACTCCTCCCCTGAACTGTAAATCAATGCAAAGCAAAAAAAACAAAAACAAAACAAAACCCAAAAAAACAACAAACTAAAGCAAAACAATATCATGCTGTATAGAACAAGTCAGTCAGAGTTTACAGTAAATTAAGTGGGGAGGCTGACTGGAGAAATCAAGCAGTTTCTAAGGTGACATCTAAGATGGGTTTGTTGTTGCTTTGGCAGCTATGCGCAGTGTGTGTATATCAGTGTGTGGCTGTGTGAGCATATGTGCACTTGTATAATACACTGTAACTGTGTATGTGCACACACGTGTGTGTGTGTGTGTGTGCACATGCGCGTGTGCATGTGTGTATGACCTGTGGTTTATTGTATGTATTTGCCAATACAGCATAGCCCTTTACACACTTTAACAGGTGACACAGCCATCTCTTAATAATTCTGCAATAATATGACATGGTAATTTAATGATTAATGTAGAGCTGTAATAATATCTGTGTTTGTTACCATGGGAACTAGAGTGAATTCTATAAAAGCTGCCTGTTTCCCGTCTCTTGTAGCAGTAAGATTTACGACCCCTCCCATATTAAATGTGAATAATAATAATAAGTAGAATAATTATAATATCCAGATTTTTTCTTTTAAACTAGATCTTCTCTGTACAAATACATACGTAGATACACACACTGGGCAAACCACTTTTCAGAATAAATCTATTTTATCTATTTACAATATATCCAATATATTCTGTGGTGCAAAAGGTACAAGACGTGTTTGGTGTGTCTCAGTTGGATGGTTTGTGTTTTGCTGTACAAACTGGCTCAAGCTCAAAACCACAACAGATGACACTCCAATAAAATTAATAATCATTCCATGGACATCTTCAGTTTTCCCACTGATTTAACATTCAGTAAAGGAATTCTTGTACAACATTTGTAATGTGCAAGGAAAAATAAAATTCATGAGAGAGGGGAGTGAGGTGACCTCGGTCTACCCTGTGGGGAGCAATTCATATTCTTTTTTTTTTTACTAAAGCTTTGATTTTTCTGGTAAGAGATATTGCCTAAATGCAAAGGTAACATTAATATTCACACTAGGTAACCTATTAGGAGTAAATGTACAGGAGGAGAAAGGCTGCATCTGCCTGTTTTAGTCTTATTTTTGGATGAATTACCAGCCCTGCTCCCTACAGCCCATGAATAAGCACACTGAACACACAGTACACAAGCACTCAGCTCTCAGTACAACACAGGTGCAGATATTCATGTTACAGTGCAGCAAATCCTTTCCTGAGCTCTGTGAGAAAACAACACCACAGAATCAGGGCAGTCACACACATTACTGTGAAGATATCTGCTCATGTGACAGGAAAAACACAGCAAAGAAGCACACAAAATTTGATTGTCGTCAGGATATTTTTAAGTTAGTTTAGTGAGTAACAACATCTGTGCTTACTACACTACACTATACATGACAGGATAGATTTTATCTTCTTCTTCACCTTCTTCCTTACGCACATTGAGTTTCTGTTCCCCTGAAAATGAATAAAACAAACAAGTGGATGCTCCTGTTTCGTCACATTATGCAGATATGGAAAATAATTACAGTTTGGAGATGCTATATTAACCGTGATGAAACCATTCCTTAAATGTGGTGTCTAATACAGGAAACCCGAACACAAATGGAGATATATGGACTTAAAAGAAATATAGCGAAGAATACAAAACATACCAGAGTTGTGTCCTCCATATTGAAAGTGATTCCACATCCTTTCAGGGCTCACTCTTCTGACATTGCCCCTCAGTTTCACAGTCATACCTCACAAACAAGTTCATTGAACAGGTGACATTTTAAAATGCAGCGTCACAAGATCATTTAAAGTGTGTGACATCTAGGTTGATGACATTATCAGCTACCATTAGACAAAGAAATGGCACCAAATCCACTCTTTGTTAAAAAAAAAAACAAAACAACACTGCTCAGTCATGACTGTAATAATTCTTCTTTTCCTTCATCCCTTCATGTGACTCATGAAGTATCTTCCTTACTTTTTTTGCGATGCTATTATCTCACCATTAAAAATGAGTAGACTAATGCTCCAGCATATGTGTACATTTGTGTGTATGTGTGTTTCTGTGTGTGTGCCTCAGTTTGAGTCTAACAGTAATGTCTACCCTCCAGCATTCCTGGAGTCGTCTACTGCTCAGACAATGCTACGGGAGCCACTGGAGTTGCGCCTGCGGGTGAGAGGCATGGTGTGGTGGAGGGGCATGGGTGAGTCCGGGGGACAAAACTGGTGAGGGTGGTTATAAGGTGGAGGAGGAGGCGGCAGGGGTGGCTGAGGGCCGTCCCCCTCTCTGACACGAACAGGTGTGGACATGGCCGACTGGATGAGCTGATGGGTGGCCGGGCCTTGGCTGAGGAAGGCCTCCATCCGCCCTCGCCCGCTCTGGTCCACAACAATCACCTTGACGATCTGCTGGCACTGGATGAGCGTTTCTGGGCGGAGCTCCCCTGGCTGGACAGGGCTGAGCAGGGCGGGGGGTGCAGCCAGGGCCAAAGAAGTGGACTCAATGCTGGGCTGGCTCAGTTGGTAGGTCTGCAGCCTGTTGTGAATTGACACCTAGTTTAGGAACAGTCAGAGAACGCATGAGGAGTTACCAGCCTGAACGCAGCCTCTACGCAGCCCTCTGGTGTGTTACGCACATGGGCATGCAGGCATGCAGGAAGGTCGTATGCAGAGCGAGTGCAAGCAAAATACAAAATACACTGTCTCTTTTTCTCTCAATCATGTAGTTGTTTTTTTTTTTTACATGATTTGTAATTTCTTTTGTAATCACATTTTACATACATGTACATCCCAGCCCAGAAAGAGAAGAAAGTTGTAGAGTAAGATGAGATGGGGGTCAGAAATTATGGCAGGAACATTTTGGCTTTCGTGTCTGTGTGTGTGAATATGGTCAATGAGTGGAAGAATGAGAAACTAAACAGGGGAGTGTCACAAGAGGAAAGAAGTGACACCGAGGGCATGGTGTCTCCCTAACACAATACTTTACAACTCTAAGGGACTGACTGAGAGGCAAGAGAGAAATGGGCAAGGGAATAAAACACAGAAAACTGGAGGGGGGGGGGCTTACATCTTTGTGCTTAGTTAAAGGAAGGGCTGTTTTGACAAACACACACCCACCCACACACTTTCGATAGACTGTTGACAGTATCAAGCTTATCTGGCTTTGTCAATGGTACTCTAGGAGCAAGCCAGGCTTATGATGGCTTGCAAAGCCTTATACAGTAAGGCTCACAAACAGCGGCTGATGAAAGAAGGGATGTTGGGTAGGGAATAGAGTGGATGCTGATCCACTCATGAGGCACATTGCGAAACTGTCTGCAGCACCAATAGATCAGATTTCTCTCAGCTGCCTTTGTATCCTTGGCTGCAAAGTGGGGATGTGCCTCAAGCGGAGCTCTTTTAAAGCAAAGCATAAAGCAGACTTTCTTTTCAGGAGTCCCTGTCTAACCGAACTAACACGCTCACATACAAAACCACACCCACCGAGTTAAAGACGCATATACTTACCTGGGGGAGAGATGAGTAACTTTGGCACTCACCTCTACAGTGTTGTTGTTGCCGGTTTTATCGTACACATCCTGTTGGCCTGTGGGGAGACACAGCTCTATTTGTAAGTCAGCGGGCGGAGTTCAACTTCACATTCACAAAATCAAAGATGTTGGAATCAGTTCCACACAGGGGAAGGTTTTTCTATTAAAAATACGGTTCAGGAAACAATTCTTCTTCGCTCCTTTGTTGAGAGTTAGATGAAAAGAACTGAAGTCTGTTCCAAACTGTACTGGCTATAGTATGAAGCCTCGAGCAGCAGCCAAGTAACAGCAAAGAGGCTAAACAGCTGGTCTGGCACACTCAAAAATTAACATATGAGGCCAGCACTCCCTATCACATGATGGCCCCTTCATATTTACTGTGCACACATTACAGTGAACTCAATCTGCTCATAATTCCAAAATGTGTAACATTAATATGGAAAAGTAAAAAATTACGCATCAGAAGTTATACTGTCAAACCATTTCTTAATACTATAATAGTGTCAACGACAGCAGAGCAGAACATTCCCCCTGACCGTGTGTTTTATTTGAGCTTTTTCTCCTCCCCATAAAGTTGTCCTACTTTATACGTACCCTTGAGTAATATGTATACAGCAGTCATGAGTAATATATGCTGTGTTATGTATTTCATGCAGTGCGAGCAAAACCAGCACCTGAGGGAGAGCCGTGTCCTGTGTGTGTGTCCACTTGCCCGCCATTGGTATGTGTGCCGTGTGGCTGGATGCCTTGTTGCCTCTCCAGTTCCCCTAAAACACCAGAAAGACTGATTGCAACCAAGCTTATATAGTACAGTACACAGAGGTCTGCATTTGCACAAGCTGAGGTGTATGGCCTCGGTTCCTTACACTGGATGTGTATCTGCTCCATCTCATTGACCTCTGCGATGGCTTCTCGGAGCTCCTCAGCAAATTTCCTGAGCTCTTCTCCACTCGGGGAGCAGAAGCTCACCAGCTGCTTCTTTTCTGAGGTAAATGGGCTCAGCATGGTGACGCCATGGGCGTAGTCTCAAGAGAAACCCAGACAAAGAGAGAGCTTTCACCACAACTCTGATTCTGGGCTTTTTATCTTTTACACCTTCACATTTTTCACTACACTTAAGTGTAAAGGTAAAAAAAAAGGCTTAGCATGCTTACTTCGGTTTCTAATTCACGAATCGTTTGTGAAAAGAATACTTGCAAAAATTCATGCTTTGACATTAATGACCAAATCTATTTCTGTTGACAGCAGTGGCTTCTTGAGGCTCTGCAGAAATATTAGGGAGCTCACAAATAGTGAAGATCAGTAGTTTCTTCTTGTGCAAACATGTTTAGTTATGCTTGCAATCTGGCTGTACCAAAGGAAATTGAATTCAGCATGAAGAGTAATAACTTTGGTGATCTTCATTCCGTGCTACCGTCAGTTCAAATTTTTAATTTGTCCAACAATTTGGTTCCTGATCAAACACCTGCAAAATACCATTCCCATCAGCCTCGGCTTTTGTTAAGTATTCATAGATTGCACAGCTAAATAATGTGATGTCAGAATTCATTTATAATTCCATAAATTAGACTGTGATGAATTTAATCAAACAGCTGTTAACTCATGCTTTTTGAACCCAGTCCCTCAAAGTCAATCTTATGGGGATTTGGCTCAGGCTATTGTTAAATTAGATTTTTGTATTTTAAAGCATTGAAATAAATTATTTTTAAGTGATTGGTTTAAATGATTGGCATAGTTTTACCTTTCTGAGACCCCAGATTTAATATTTTGTTGGTCTAGATCAGAGAGTAAAAAATTTCTCTCACGGTTCACTATTGGATAACATTCCTCATGTTTATATTTAATTTTTCCCCGTGTGAGGCTCTTTGTAGTTTCAGTAGAAAATTACCATAGAGAGGGTCTTTGTTTTGATTAATATGACTATAGAAGTCTGTGAGATAGCCAGTGGCAGTTGACAGCAACAAGTTCATTTTGTTCTATTAGTGACCTCTTGACGATTCCTCAAAAGACATGATATAAAACAGTGGTGTTGATGTCCTCTCACAGTTTGCTCAGCATTATTCTGGCACCGTGGTGAAATTTTACTGGGGAGAAACTGCTGCAGAGTAACATAGCCTCTTACATTCATTGCTGAAGAGGTGAAACTGCATTCCCAGAAGACCCATGGCTTTACAGAAAGTGTATGAGGCTGAACTTTTCTTCTTAGGACATAGTTTCAGGATCTACAGACGACAGGAAAACACAAAATAGCTGAATTAAAATGCTGTACCTGATTACATCTTGCACTTACATTTGGTGTATTTTGCATTGCCATTATGATCTGGTTTTTGCTGCACATATAGATCATCATGGTGAGTTACTTATATTTTTAATGGTAAACCTCACCAGTAGCAGGTCATTGAAGAGGAAGACCTCTCTCTGGAGCTGGGACAGTTTCTGTTTGTGAGGCTTGTTGGCATCCGGCACCTCAAATAGACGGCAGCAGCACACCAGACGTCTGTGGGGCACAGCAAGGATCTGCAGAGGATAAGTGAGGATAAAGTGATCGAGATGACCGTTAGTACACAAGAAACACTGCAGTGAAATGATGAGACAGCTTCCTGAACTGCACACGAAGATATTACTCACAGTTTTTAGGCCCAGGATGGACTGCTCCACCCGGCTCACATAAGTGACGTGGTCTTCATTTGAACGCAGCTCTCTCTGTTGAATCCTTTCATAAATACCTGCCACCATCTCTCGGGGGATGTCCGCTCCGTCATCGACACCTGAGGGAACAAAGACCATATCATTAAGGAATATAAAGGTAAGTGAACACCGATCCTAAAGGGAGTTAGCCTCAGCACACAGATGCTCCTACTGTTCACCTAAAGTGAAGCCTGTCAACTGATTCAAATTCCTCATCAGAAATATAAAGACTAGCCGGTGACCATCAGAAGTTCCAGGTGAAAGTTTATCAGCTACAACCAGCAAAAAAATTTAAATAAGCTCAAAAATGCTGTCGCTGCTTTAGTTTCGTTTTTTTGGCGTCAAATCAAGCCTTGTAAAATGGTTTGTATAACAGCGACACAAATCTTGCAAAAAATATTAAGCTAAAGCTGCATTTGTCAAGCATAACATTCAGGTTTACTGGTAACCATTCATTTCTCTGAAAGATAATAAACCAGAAACGTTTATCAAAAATCCAGATAGTGAAAACCACAGTATTCCAACCATTTGGATAAAAGAACATATATTTTGCCCACAGCATAATAATTCGTTTTTTCACTTTTTGGCAAGTACGCGTCCCGCTAGCTGGAAAGCTTCCTTATTTTAACTTAGAAACAGGAGTATAGCTTAGAAAATTGCTTTAATTATAATTATTCTAATTTAATTAATTATATAATGATTTGCACAATATTTGGGGAAACTGAACATGTTTTTAAAGCAAACGAAAAGCAACCTAAGAAGCTGTTAAGCCAGGAAACTTATAATACAATAAACAAACTGGGGCCATTTAGTCAACTAGTAATTGTCTCTTTCAGCCATCCCATTTCCTCTGCTTCCTGCTTCTGCAAAGCTAGAAAAAGGCACCACTAAGCCCAACATCTTTATACAGTCTTACTCTAAGCTATGAATAGAATAATTGCTGGGAGGGTAGGGGTTTATTAAGCAGCCAATTCACTCATGATGGCTAATGAAAAACAAGATTTCTAAGTGCATAGAGAGACTATCCAGAGAGACAAGTGAGGACTCCTTGAAGGAAAATACGTTTGATTTAGTTTAGACTAAAATTTAGGTACAATTTATTACTTTTGATTTGATTAATTAATGGATACGCTACAAAAAAAAAAAAAAAAAAAGGGTTTAAGGCTTTTCAGAGTAAAACGGTTTCTTTTCTGTTTTTTTGTTAGTGTTATGTAAGGAAAATTTGGTACTAATATCGTGCTATCCTATAGAACAGTTAGAGGAGAAAAACGAAAAAGGTGTGGAAGAAGAAAATGAATTAACCACATTTGTTCAAGGACTACACACACGTTTAGACTGTTCTGTACACTTGAATGTGCATGAAACAATAAATAGCATACTGTAACTAACAGTTGAAAGATAATATCATCAAAAAGGAGATATTAACAAATGGTCCACGAAGAGCAGGACGTGTGGAAACATGGAAATTAAAATATACTTGAATATCATGCTATCCTCACCTGACACATTTTGTAGTTAATCAACTGATATTTATCTTATCTATGAATTATTATTATTCACTCATTTTTATTATTTGCTAATTTTGACCGTAAATTAAATAATGTCATTATGCAAATTCCTGAAAAAGATCCTGTATGTACTGTAACAGCCACAGTGGAGACTAAAGGGGAACCTAACTACAAATTTAGTAATCACTGAATTTGTATGGGCTCATATAATTTGTGTCTGCTGCGGCCAAATTAGTTTTATCTCAATGTAACATTTGCAGCTGTGGTGGATTTCTCTGATAACTGAATGTGAAAGTCAAACTGTTTTGCTTTGAACCCCGGCCGTAGTAAATGTTTTTATCTGCTTTTTAGAGAAAGTGTTGAGAGCCTCGAGGAGCTCGGGGCAGGTGATGAGACACTTCTGAAAAATCCAAGCCCATATCATTATATCTAAAGCTAAGTGAGCCTCAATTAAATGGGTCCGTGCCAGCCGTGCTCTCTGGGGCAGAGCTGAGAGTCAAGGATATCAGAAATGTCCTGCACAGCTGATGGTTTTCTTGATAGTCGGGTGCAGATGCAAGCAACCGCCACCTCTTTGAGTAATTTACTTCAGTTCAAGAGGCTGTCACTCAAAGGCTGATAGTGAAGTGAAGCAAGATTGATAAGAGAATCATTGTTGTAAAACTTTGACTTCCCTGCCCTCTGCTCTCTGTTTTGTCTATTTTATCATTTTTTACCAGACACTTTTAATGGACTGCCTCATAATCTGAAGCAAAAGGTTTAAACCATAAATCATGTGTGGTTACTATATATGAACAGTGTTCAATTTCTCTGGCACTGGTCATAAATGTTGAAACATACAGTATGCAAGACGTTAAAGTAGCTCTGCCCACGGGGACAACTCACACATGCTGTAGGCTACATACAGCCTCTGTAAACACACACTATCTCTGTCTTAAACATGCACACTCTGTAGATCGCTGCACTGACCTCTTAGGTTGCGTATGAAGTCGTCGAGGCCCATTTTACGTTGGGGTTTGATGTTGGGCGAGTACATGTCAGTGTTGAGAAGGACCACAGCGAAGGCCAGGATGAAGATGGTGTCTGGGTTGTGAAACTGCTGCACCACATCAGGATTACACATACAGTACCTCTGGCTGTGGATGAAAACAGAACAACACAGTTGAACCAACGAATGTTTGGGAATCCAATCACTGTGCCACGTTTACTAGACGATAAGACACAGCAACTATCAGCAACACTGAACTCCCACCAATAAATTAAATTATATCCTAACTAAGCTTGCAAAGTAAAGAAGTAGTCAGGGTTGGTGTATAATATCAAAAATTGTCTGGCTTCATCCCAGCATTCATTGTGCAATTAATAAATCATGACAAACCCATAACAATCAGATCATGTTATTAATCAGTGCTGTTGGAGTTTTAGGAAACTGAAGGATGTAGTGCTGCATTGCGTGATACAGATATTTTTTTTAATTAAATTTGTACTCATTCATGGTAGACTCAGGACTAGAAACAACTTAATAATGAGCTCTATAACTTTGGTACTGTGCCAAAATGCGCTCCCAAATTCCAAAATTTACCTTCAGCTTTTCATTTCAAAATATAAGCAGCGATCTGGGAGAAAATTCTGGGATTTTTAGGGGTGCATTTGGATACGATACTAAACCAGGTCATACAGTTATAATGGTAATATAGAGAATCGATCTTCGGCTTTTGAGATCGGAGCAGTCAGTCGGATTAGAAAATGGAAATCTTTCCATTCAAGTGCCACTGTTTAATGATATGACTGATTGACTCAAAGACTGACTCAGTGTAACCTCCATTCAGATATGAGGAGCCAACACTTAAAAATGAGAGTGAGGGGACACAGGGGACATTTGATAGCGCATAATGGTTCTGCCCTCTGTAAAGTAAGGCTGCTTTGGAGCCAGAGATGCTGCAATTTGCTTTTGCACGTTGCTGCCCACAAGCTTCAGAGACTCTCCCTTCCGCCCCTCCCTATCTTTCGTACTGTCACTTGCACTTACACAGTGTGCTGTTGCAGTGATGGGAGGCTTTTATCTTTGCACCCAGGCAGGATGCAGACATGGAGAGGCCTGCTCTTCTCCAGAGGACTATGTAGTTGTCAGGGCAAATGCAAGCAAGAAGCCACATCTAAGACCTACACAACTAGAAAGCCTTTTCCCAAGACCCCACAAGAGATCTGAGGCCAGTGAACTCAATGGACTTCAGCCTAGTTGTGCCTTTGTTTGAGTCAGAATAAATCCTGCTCAGCACAAACACACCTACAGATATAATATGCACAGGCACACACAAACACGTGGAGGCCTAAATGAGGCCCCTGATCTGCCAACTAAATGTAATTCTGTGGAAATTTCATCAAAGACCAAATGCAAGGCAAGCTTTACTATAGATGTGAGTGTGCATATATGCAAATGGACATGTGCATGGACTTGTGAACACATATATGAGCATGTTTATACAATGAGAGCGCACACAGTTGAGTGAGCTTTAGGTGTATGTGTGTGTGTATTTGTTAGTGCTTCATTCACACATTTTCGAGCAGGATTCTCTGTCTCTTTGTCTTATGTAACCAGTTTATTAAAACACTAGCTTCCGATCTCTTATTTTCATATCTGCATATGAAAGTTGCATGCCAGCTGGCACAAATACCACTTCGTATAAAAGAACTACTCACGACAAGAGTACAACACGCTTCCAACAAATGACATAACAGCTATTACGTAACAGACAGGGCATTGAATATCTGGCTATCCCCATAGAGCCTGGTTGTTTGTGACCTATACTCATGACTCCAGCTACAGAGGAAGTGGTCTCAGATCACTGATGAATTTGTAATCTGCACCCAGAGGCTCAGTAAGTATGACTGTGTCCAATGTGATTAACTGATGACCGCAGGGACGTTCTGATTGGCCCTCGAGTCGTAGGCAGAGGGGGGAGAAGGGTCATGACTGCTCCTTTTCTCTTCTTCTATCACCATATCCTGCTTTGAGCGAGAACAGGCTAGTGATAGTCTATATTTCTGGGGACAGTCCAATGAAAACACCAAAACTAGCTATGGATTGATCCTTCCAAGTGTTCCATATGTCCAAAGTCTGGTAGAGCCTGTGCGTCATTTAAAGCAACCCAATGTTGTCCCTAGGGACATGTTACCTTATTATAAGGAACAATGATAATCCACAGATTTAATATACTCCCCAATATATCTACTATTAACTAGTAGTGCTTACTAAAAACTACAGGGCACAGCTGCTAAGAGAAAAAAAAAGTAAGCTATGTATCCGTGACCAACATTTGTTAGTCACTAGTTGCGAGGCTTTAGGGACAGCAAAGTTTTTGTCCAGAGTCCAGTATTTCAACAATTACTAATAAATACTGCTGTTGGGATGAATTTTGATAACTTTGCTAACTCCTTTGACTTTTAATTTATGGCCAACATCAGGTAAAACATGTTAAAAGGTCAGCATGTTATGATTGCTTGGAAGGATCTATCAGCTCCTATTGTATTGTACGTCTGTTCTGAACATATCTAATAGGTAGTTGTGTATCCAATTCTAAGTCTGGTGCAGCTATAGACAACCTAACGTTTTCCCCAGTGAAGTCTGTGTACTATCTTAGATTGTACAACCCCATATACAGAATGATAAGTCATTTGGATCATTTTCTAACAAATTGCATGAAGGGTTTGTTCTTTCAAGTGCTCTCATTTGTTTTCAAGTCGATATAAAATCATCAATACGCACAGATTGAGAAGGTTGTATATCCCACCTATAATCAACTTTAAAGCCTTTCCAACTTTAAAATACATATATTACCAGAGATGTGTGGAGATATAAAGAGAAACAATAAGAATTAGGATATAAAATTGTTGTAGTATTTGTAGATAAATACTAAATACCAGACTGTTTACCAGATGATAAAATATAACAGCAGAATGAATGTCTATATAGAGGTCATGCACTCTGAACACAGATACCAAGGGCACCATCTAATAATAAAATTTTTTATTGGATTTTAACCATTGGAGCAGAGAAGGAGTGACTGCAGAAAGTAAACTGCCTCCTAAACCAGTCAATTACTTTTATACAGGGATTTTAGAGCACAAAAGAGCTGGTAAGGAGCTGTTGTATACTCCAAGATTAGCCTTTTAGGAATATTGGAGTTATAAATGTAACCAGTTAGTGTCAGCAGCCCATCCATAAAACATAAAAAGGGGGTAACATCTTTTAGTACTAGTAATTTTACAAGCAGAAAAAGGATTGATACAAGATTATCAATAGAGCTAAGAAAGAATTTGCCCAGAAATACAGGCAGATTTGAAACAGATAAAAGAGCTTGTGTAATACATTTATTTTGAAGGTATTATCCCTCCAATCCCTCCAGGCAGAAAGTCAAGCTGTTCAATGTTCTGTATCAGATGGGCTGTAAGGGCCAGAAAATTTACAGTTTATAGCTGTGTGCTATTCAGATTGCCAAATATTTTAACTCCTTGCTCCCTGCTGATTTAAAAATGGCCCCTTCAAGGAGGTATGCTGATTGGTGTCAATGGACTTTTGTCACAGATGTCGTCAATATTTTTAGCGTCAGAAGGTTTAACTGACGTTTAACTGACAAACACAAAGTGTTTGTTTTACTGTCTTGACCTCCCAGAATAATTCTTTATGTCATATAACTAGGGCTAGTGGCTCATTACCATTGGCATGTATTACTTGTTTTCATATTGTGACATGACAGGAAATTGTTGCATATTGTTGATATTTAAATCTTCAGTAGGAACTAAGGTGGAACAGATAAGGGAGGAAAGTACTGAAAAATGAAGTAAAACTGATGGTTTGTGTATTTATATGGGTTTTTCACTACAACTGTCATGTTCATTTGGAAGAAACCCTAAGTCAGCAAATAGCTCAGACAGACATAAGCCACATATTGTGGCTGCAGATAATTTTTCAAGCAGCATTTAACAAGGATTATATGTACACCCCAGCACTGAATAACTGCTTTTGTGTAATGAAAATCTTGGTTAATAGGTACAAAGGAGCAGTGAGTCCAGTTATATCGCACTACAACCATTGTTGGTATTCCTAAGGGGAAGGGCAGCACATCAACAGGGGGATATTAATATATACAGCAATGTAACCAATTACTCTGAAACACAAAACAATGATGGGCATTTTTATTGCTTTCTTAGTCCGGGGGGCAATCTTTGGATTTTGCCAGGACATTTCAAGGACAGTTTCAGCCAGGCAATAAGGTACCCATTGCAGAGCTTATTTGTCTGGTCACTACTGTCTGTTTTTGCCTCACAGGAATTCTACTTAAAAGGAAAAATCACATCATAAAAACTGCATCTGTTGTAGGGGTCGTTAGAAGCAAAACTCTGAAGCCCAGGGAATGTGATCCCTCAGGGCCTCTGGGCATTTAAAGGAATCATGCAGACATGATCAAATATTTTAGTGACTTGAGAACACTGACAAAGCAAACTAACTAAAGGTTAAAATGAGTAACATACCTGCATATTCATTGGTGATTACAGTTACAGTAAACCATCCGGCACATATTAGGAGCCTACAAAGCCTCAAGATTTGGCCAGGAAGTGTAATCCAGGGGAGATTGCCTGCAGCTCAGCTCTCCGTTGTGATTGGCTGACAATCAAACTTTAGCTTAGTCAAATGTTAAAGGCAATCAATATAATTTGTCAATGACACAAGGTTTTAGTTTAATCAGAGTTTGCTGCAGTGAGTTACTGGAACCAGTTAGTCTTCACAGTTACCACATTACTATGCCATTCTGGATATGCTTGCTACCACGAGACTGATAGATGAGATCCAAAATGGCTTTCTTTGCTTCTCTCTTATTGCAAAATATGCATGCTTGGTTATGTGTCATTCTTTTTCAATTTTCATGGGAAGCTAGAGGCAAAAAGTCTATTCATTTAGAAGTTCAGATTGCACTTATCAACTATGCTCACTCATGTGATGGACTGTTGTCATGTAAAATTTTATTAACAAAGAGAAGCCAGAGCCTGTTAGTCAGTGAGGCCTGAGTGTGAGTGATCTTACAGTCTCACCTAAAGGCTTCAATTAGTCTCTCCACTTTCTGGGCTTCACCCTGAACGCGGATGTGAGCCTGGAACTTTCTCAGGGCTTCATCGAGCTCCATGCCAGAGAAATCCATCTCATCCACAACACAGCTGTAAAGAGACAGACAGTGAGGGGGAAAAAGACAGCAGAGTGAGAGAGAGAAAGAGAGGGGACAGTGAATTCGGGTTCTGATGTAGTGTGTCACTGTAATGAGAAGGTGACTGTGTGTGTTTGTATATGTGCATGTACAACAAACTATGAGTACCCAAGTGCTGATGGCAAATCTTCATCTTACACTCATACTCCCAATACAGAACCACTGACCTGGAAGAAGCACATAAAGGCAACATGTTTGCACATGCACAAGCATGCACTTTGACACTCTGTGCAAATATCAACGTAGAAGAAAGGGTCTGACAACAATTTGGAATAAGAGGGATGGAATGAGAGAGATGAGAGGGTGAAATAATGAAATGCACTGAGCGTGGCAACATGAGAGTGGTACATGAAAGGCTGAAGGCAGGTTGTGGCAATGGAAGAAATACACAAAATTGTGAGTGTACGTTTACATGCGTGTGTGTTTGAGCGAAAGAAAGACAGGGTGTGTGCGTGCGTTCAGTGGAATGACCTATTTCTACAGTCTCTGCAACAACCTCAGCAAAAAGCCTCTCTATCCGGGATCTGTCTACACTGGTTGGATGCAAAAAGAGTGAGTGTGAAAGCATTAAGTAAATGCTTGTTTTCATGGATGTGTGGCATTTATGCATGCAAGTGCTGCACGTCAGCTTAGTTTGTATGTGTATGTGTGTGTGTGTGTGTGTGTGTGTGTGTGTGTGTGTGTGTGTGTGTGTGTGTGTGTTATTGTGTGTATATGAGTTAGTGGTTCCGACAGAGACAGTTTTCTTTTGGATATTTTAAAATACCTGAATTCATTAAAGTCTAGCAAATCTCTTTCTGCATCTTTTATTACCTTTCTTAGGTAATAAAAAGTAATGTGCACCAAAGTAAAGGGCACCATGCAAAACATCCAGGGAGTTGAGCATTACAGTTCATTCATGATTTTGCTTGCTTTATGTACCTTGATTTAGTCAAAATTTTTAGAGCAGCTATGAAATTGACCTCGAGCTAGAATGCTTTATATTTGGGCACTCATACTCAGGATGGATGGGAAGACCGTAAGGTGCAAATACTAAATGAAAGTCTGGATAGCTAGTTTGGTGGTCATTTTATATCTGCTGCTGAGGACCATGCGGTGTGGGCAGAAGATCCAAAAAAGCCATGTCATGGAATTTGAAGACTGTTATGTCAAATCCAGAGATCCATGTGGGTTAGGAAAAAACAGAGTTTCTCACTTCATCACCAAGTAATCACATCTGCAATTATAAAACATGCTGACATGTCTCTCCATTGTTGGAGAGACTGCAATCAGTCAGCGCTAATCAGATATAAATTTTCATCCAGATGCTCTGCAGCTTTTGATTAACTTAAGTACTTGCTAAAAGAATTTTTCACAACCTTTAGAAACTAAAACATGTTCTTAGTAGAGGGGTACTCCAAAAGAAGCTCATTTACTCCCCATAGCCTCACATTTTTCATTTATGTGTATCAGGGGTTCTTGCAGTTTGCATAATTTATTGGTACTTGACCACTGAGAGCTGCAAGGGAAACCCATCAATTCCTTCTAATCTATAAAGAATAATCAAATGACTTATTAACATAAATGAATCTATCAGTCTACAATTAAACACAATAATCTGCATTATAAGAAACTGGTATCTATTAAGTTATTTATAAAAACTACACCATAATCTCCACGAGAACTGTATAAACTACATCCACCTTGAGTTAAGATTGTTCTGTAAATCATAAATAGATTCCATAGGAGATCCAAAATGGTTGAAGTATGAAAAATGGATTCATTAAAGGACTTGTCTTTAGTAAAAATACTATCAAAACCCAAACTTGTGTCTGATACGTGAACTGTATTTTGTCATATATGTAAATAAGCACTCACTCAAGCACATCACGGTTGAATTGCAGCTTGCTGTTCCCCAAAAACTCTCCAATCATCTGTCGGCTCAGGCCCTTCCTCTGCAGCAGAAAGTGAGCCACCCCGATGGCCGTGTCCGGGACGAAACCACGGGTAATCAGGAAGTGGATGCCTCTTTCTGGGTTCCTGGCCGCAGATAGCCAACAGCAAAAAGTAGAGAGTTAGAGTCAACACCGTGTGTGTGATGTTTTTTGCGCATTCAAGCGGATAGGTGAGCAAGCTTCTGTGAGAGAGACAAATGTGTAACATTGTATTTAAAAGAAAGCAAGCAATAAGGCATGTGTGATAGAGGGAGTGTGTGTGTGTGTGTGTGTGTGTGTGTGTGGGGAGTGTGTGCAAATAAATAAGAGTAGTGCAAAGAGAAAGAGAGAAAGGAAGAGTGTGTTCATGCATAAAACCCCTCTGCTCTGGACTCCTGGATCAGACCCACTGTCACTGATGCATAAGAGTTAATTTACTTTAATTTGTCATAACTAGTCATAAGTGCAGGACAACCGTGGACTCTATTTATGGGTGCTGAGAGGTTCTCACATTGTTCATGACCTCCTTGACTGCCTCTACTCTTCAACTGCATTTTTTTCTTCTTTTCTATCCCTCGCATTCTTTCTTCATCACTTCATCGCTCGGCTCTTTTTAATCACAGACATCACAGGATGGCACTGAAAAGGCAGCTCCTCCCAACAGTCACAAACGCTAATGAGCAGCTGCTTAGAACAGTTTGCTGGGCTGTTGGAGATTTGTTAGATGCAAACAATAATAAGCGTACTTTGAACTCTGAGCCGGAGGGTGCTGAAATATTTTTGCAGTTTTCTGAGAGAGGAGAATGTGCTTGCGTTTGCATGTGTGTGTGTGCTGTCAGGCCACTCACACGTTGAAGAGGTTGAGTCCTATACGATAGAGGCGTTTGCGGTGTGTGTCTGTGGACAGGGTTGGTGAGCGGCATGAGGCTGGATCCTGGCAGCGGTCCCTGGGCAGTGAGACGACCAGGGCCTGCAGGCCCTCAGGGCTCGGCCCCCCAGGGATCTGATGAGGATGAGTATAGTGGTACTGCTGGTACTGGGTGTAGATCTGAGCAGGCTGCTGGTTTGACTGGGTTGAGGTGGAGATGGTGTTGGAAGTAGAGGTAGAAGTGGAAGTTGACCCCAGTCTGTCTGAGCCGCTCTCCCCCTCTATCCCTCCTCCTCCAGAAGCTGGAACCGTCGAGCCTCTCCTCGATCCTGGATCAACCATTTCCAGCTCCTCACTAGGAGGAGGGGCGGGAAACTCTGGCTCCTCAGATGAGAGGCCATCTCCCCCTCCCAGCCCAGTCACTGAGGTCTTCCTACTGCCTGGCTCTCCCCCTCCTGTGTTGCCCAGAGAAGTGGTAGTTGTGGTGGTAGCAGAAGAAATGGTGTAAGAGCTATTGCTGTCAATGTGAACAGTAACATCCCTGAAGGCCATGAGCAGCGAGCTGGCACTACGAGGCAAACAGGCGCTCTCAGCTGCTGCGCGAAGTGCCCCAGGGTCCATCAGTAGCCCCTTCCCCTCTCCAGCCTCTGATATGCTCCAACCACGTAGGGCCTCATCTATTGACTGGGCCAAGGAGTGCAGCTGCAAGTAAGAAAAAAAAAAAAATTCAAAATCAATTCAAGGAGTTTGTTTCGTGACTGGAAACCTTTCCGATGCCAGCAGGATTGCTAATTAGGGACAAGTGGATCTAGATAAACATTGATGGTGGCTGGCTACTGAGCAGACGCTGGTATTTAAATCAATCTCATCAAGCCAGGAGGCAGGCCATGTAGTTTGGCAGTCAGTCTGCTGCATATCCACCTATTGTGTGACAGTAGGATTGAACAAATGTTGTCACCAAAGTTATTGTAATTCATCTGTTCACATATTTCAATCTCAAAGAAAGTGCCAAAGAGCAACTTGAATGACTAAAAACAACAGTATATAAAATGAAAGCTGATTTGGTGCAAAGCTTATAGGATGTATAACGTGAAATGAAAACACTCACCTGTTCAGAGAAACAGTCCTCTAGCTGTGTGAGTGTGGGTCCTTGGGTTTGAGGTGGGGCTGTCGCTGGGGCCGAAGAAGGAGCAGGTGCAGGGGCAGACGCAGGAGAAGGGGGCAGAGAGGTGGAGCGACACGGGGGAGGAGGGGGAGTTTTGGAGCGCAGAGGTATCTGCCCTCCTCCTGGATGTAGACTGTAACTGTGTCTTTGGGCTGCATTTCGGTTTTGGCCTGAAGGGCTGGGATGGCGCAGAGAGATGCGACGAGGCAACTTGCTCTCTGACAGTGAGTTGCGGATCTTCTGGAAGTTTTTGCTGAGCTGATACTGACGGAAAGCTGTCTGGATACGACGGGCCGCTCGCCTCGCAATGAGATGGCCTCCATACTTCTGCTCCAGCTCTTCTATCTGGAGAGAGGAAGAGAGTGAGGGGGAGTAAGTTTAAGTATCAAGTATGTTTACAAGCCTCTAAAAATGACAGAAGACACTGTAAGAGTGATATTTCGCAGCACAGTGCAGCAAGCTAGAAAAAACATGTATTCAACAAGAGGCAAACATCGTGTTGCTATTTTGCACCCATGTCCAGAAAAAGATCAAAAAAAGAATTTCAGCATTGCCTCAGAAATTCACATCCACACCTTCCTTAGAAGTATCCCTCTTATTTATTGGTCCACTCTTTTAAAACCAGTGCAGGTTTTTAGAAACAGAGTCAAAGTAAACATCATCTGTCATCATTTAACTGCTAATCCTGGCTGAAGAGCCATGGGAAGGACGATGGACAAAGGTGCTGTTCAGCAAACGAATAGAAAAGTAAACACCGGCACAAGCCTCTTTTCTGTTACGTTTGTTGGCAAAACAGCTCAGCCCAAAATTTTTGTATCCTCCAGAATTCCCTCCTACATTTTCAGCAAGAGGGAGAGAAGAAGGAGGGGGGAGTGGGAGTCGAAGGAAGATGAGACAGAGAGGGAGAAAAAGAGGAAAGCCACATGTGCCGAGGCGTGTCTGCAAATGTAAGCATGTGAATGTACAATGTACATACAGATACACACTCATCATTCATATACATGTGTATATATGTGACTATGTGTGTGTGTGTGTGTGTGTGTGTGTATACACACATCCTGTTACTGCAGGCCCTTCAGCAGTTTGCTATGAGAAATTAAAGAAATCTCCAGATGCCAGAAGCATTTATTAGCTGTTACCATGACAACCTAGCATCTTTCCTGATCATGTGGCTCCGACAGTGGAGTCGCTGGTGCTCTTTTTCATGTCAGCAGAGACCGAAATAGATCTGAATGGGATTTTTTTTTTCTGTCACATAAAACAATATGTCAAATGATCGTCGTTCATACATTGGATCAAACTAGCACAGGTGGAGGAGTCAGCATTCACTACAACCCAAAAATATCCCTGTGGGCCTATACACCTTTGAATAATACATACCTGTTTGTTTTTGTTCTCCAGGGTGATCTCATACTCACTGGGTCCCTCCCTCTTAGTCCCCTCCACTTCCTGTCCACCACCAGAAGATGTTCCATCCTCCAGGCTCAGTATCTGCCCACTGCCACAGAGATAAGAACATCAAGCTCAGTCCTCCACTATGACCTCCACAACTCTGCTGTTATCGCAGTGGCGGGTCATCAACTATGTGGAGTGTGAGGAGGTTCATGAGAGAAGCAGCAGGTAGAAAGCAGTGGTGGGGGCTCGGGACAACGATGACAGAGTTTATGTGTCCAGTCCTATTGGGCCAGATTTGTGACTCCATGGCAAGTTGCAGAAGTGAAACTCGATATGTGACCAGATTGAAAATACTAAGAAGTTTGAAACAAGAACATTTTACATTTAACTCACAATTTATCAAAGCTGAGAACCAAAACAGTGAATCTTTAGCATTTTTCCATAAATTAGTGAATGATTAATCCATTCTATTATTAGAACTGTTCATTAATTTTCTGTTAATCAGCTAATCCATCAGCTACCCTTTTTCTTGCAGCAAAGCCATATCTGTATCTGCCAATAAGTCAATAAGTTGTGTGCAGTTCAATTAAAAGTGATTCTTGTGTTTCATATTAAAACTTACAGGCATGCAGAGGGAAAAATAAATAGCTTTGGACTGGGGACGGTCTGACAAATGGTCAGTTTGTAACTTTCTCATCCTTCTTGCAACATTTTGCAACTCGACCTGAGGCTGTCAACCACTGGTCTAATATATTTATCAATTAATAGTCTCAGCCTCACTTTCTAGTGGGAAGTCGATGTGATTTTCTTAAACTTTTTAACATTTCGCTGCTCTCAGGCATTTGTTGTGTTGCGTAAGTATAATTTAAACACATCTATCAAAGAAAAACATGATGAAACTTTGAACAAAAAGCTGTGTGCATGCCATGGGAGCAGCCTGGGCTCATAATGGAGGATTTGTGAAGTGATGTGTTGATATCCAATGGATCTTTGTAGAGCATTTTCAGTTTCATCATATGGAAACAGCATGTGCTATATATAGAGTATATATCCACAAACACACTCATCACATAACAATCTGCTTCCAGACCGAGCCAATTAGGACACTCTATAGACCCTGTCAGTCTGATCTTGTGGAAAATGGACAATCCATTGAAATTGATGGATGGATGGTGGAAAGTAGGCATTAGTGTTGGAGACTTGGAGTTGAAAGAAAGTCAATTCTATGTCGAGTCTGCACTTTATGGTCATTTGGCACAATAGCCATCTCCCACCATTTGTTTTGCAGTATGAATTCAGTGCTGATTATTTTGCAAGTAATTCCTAATAGAGTTAATCATGTGTTCCCATTTCAACATTACAGTGGTAACAATTGCGATGAAAAATATATCTGGCTGATATTCTGTTTTTTATCAGTTCAATTCAAAAAGGAATAACCAAATCTGAATCTGACTCAGAAGTCTGTGTCCCAGCACTCACTGCTCCATCTACCTCTTATAATGCCAGGTATTGTCCACAAATGGAGCAATGTCATTTTACATGACAGCTTTCTGTAAAACCATGTAAGGTTTACCATAGCGGACTACTGCAATGACACAGCAGAAACTGTATGTTCAAGTTTTGGTGAAACTTATGCTTTCTCTATCATTGCCACGTTGTAAAAACATAAAAGTGTCAGTTTGTCTGGAATGGGAGGAGCCACTCACATTCAGTACCGTTTATTTCTGGTCCAATATGCTTGCAGACTGCTTTGATATACAACAGACGGGTATAGCGGTATGCTCGTACCACAAAAGGTTTTATATTGGTGAACAATTATTAGTGTGTATGTGCATGATGTTGTGTGCTTGCACAATCTCTCCTCCATCCAGATAGTGCTTACTTCAATAATTTTTTACACGAAAGGGACTATACAGAACTGGGGAGTATAAAAAGCCTGCTCGTGATTAAATAATGAGTACATCACTTAAGTTCCTCTTTGTTTTCTTTGACTGCTGTGAAAGCAGATATTGTTCATCTCTAGCCAGGAATCAGAGAGATGGCCAGAGAAGCTCAGTAGTAAATGAGATAAAGTTGGAGAATATAGAGACAGAAAAGAGAGTTGGACTTGATGAAAGGCCGACATAAAACTGAGAGAGTAAACTGGAAAATGTTGGCGTGTGCATGCTGGAGGCTGTTGTTATCAGAAACTCTACTGAAACACTGCCATGTCCCAGCGTTGCATCAGAATACATTAGAGTACATTAAAATACATTAGAGGATTTAAAAGCGAGAGTTGAGGTATTAATGCATCTGGACAGAAAAAGCCTCTATAATGATAAGAGTGCTATACATTCTCCCCCTCTGTCTCTCTCTCTCCCTAATACAACCCTCATAAACACACATTCTCGCTCTGCATGAGTGTGTGACATCACCGCGACAGAGAAATTAACATCTGTCAAATTGCATCTTTCAAACTGCATCTTTCAAGGGCTCATGGAGGCCAATGGCACTGTACAGCGGGGGCAAAACCTCCACACATAAAGGCTGAGTAGAAGAAGGAAAAAGCACGGCAGGTTATAGACCGGAGGCGGCTCTCATGACATCTCAGGGGAGATTTAATTCAGCGGATGACGGTTAGTGTGGAGAGGTGGTGCAGGTTTGGCTCCACCAGGCATGCACAACTTTATATGACGATAATAATGAGCTACGGTGTTACATGGCTCCTCTACATCTCATCATCTCAGCAGGCTGTCCACTGCGGCTGTGCTATTAGCCCATCCAATCAGCACTATGTGGGTGTAGGAGATAAGTCATCAGATCAGAGGAAAGGGAGAGATTCCAGGCAAACAGATGGTGATATTAATAAAAACAGAATGAGGGAGAGACTTGATGGGGAGGAGTGAGATAGAAATAATTGAAGAATGATGATTTAAAAAAACAAAGTCTTCCAACAGACAGATAAATAATGAGTAGAGATGCATACAGAAATAAACAGTGCTGGATTGAAGGATATTACAGCAGATATACAGACTTAAAAAGTAGATGTGCCTGCAAACAAATTGATTTAGAAATAGTACATAAGATTAAAAGATGGGACAAATTCTGGGGGAGGGAGATAAAATTATTGAGAAACATGATGAAATCAGCTTTTCAAAGTTGATAACAGAGTCCTGCTCATTTAAACATACTAAACAGAAATGCCATGCATTCACATACTGCCATGTACACGCACACAATATGAACAAACCTACACAACAACCCTTGCCTACATGCAAACAGAAGCCATAAGTGACTACAGTCAATTTTCAACATCAGCACTTCTGTTCTCTGGTTTCTATTGGTAGTAGCAGCTGTTGCCTCATTGCTGGGTTGCCATGGGCAGTTTTATAGTGGCAATATCTGTTCATGAAGCCCCGCCTCCCCTTTATTGCCGTCACTATATATACACGAGTTACCCTTAGGGCTTTCGCAGAGCTATAGCTTTGTTACGGAGAATTTAACGCTTGCTGTAACTCCAGCCTCCACACATCCATAAATACTCTCTAAATTTGCACTCTGCTGTGCACACACAAACAAGTATGATTAATGATGTCAGTTAGATGACACACATGTACAAAGAGCATGGGTAGATAGAGACACAGAAAGTTTTCAGTGGCTGAGGGAGCTCAGTCCAAAAGCAGTAGGAGGAAAAGCTTATAAAGGTGTCCGTGATTGGTTGTTGAGTGTGTCTTACCCAGATGAGCCAGTGGCGTCGGCCTCTGGATGCTCCGGGGCGGGGCAACAAAACTGATGCAGCACAGTCTCGCTCCTGTAGGAAGGCAGACAACAGAGGAGGAGAGGTAAGCAAATGGGGAAGGAAAGATGAGGGGCAGACAGGAACAGGACAGCGTGTCATTCAGTTATTGCTGGCTGCTGTTAGTGTTTGCCTTGTTTTCACATTCCTCCCTATGCTCATTGTTAGTCCAACATCCCAAAAGATCCTGATGATCCCACTTTGACTCTTTTTGGATTATTTCTGCAAATTCTTTTTACGATTTGGCACTGATCCTGGGGTAAATACCCTATGTAGGTCAATTCAAAGCTGAGAAAGCTTAGAATGAGTGCAAATATTTACATGTTTGTGTGTCTGGATGTGCTTGTTTACGCCTGCCTCCCTTCACTCCAGGAGACCAGTGGTGATATAGCAGAATTCCCCAAACTCAGTCTGGACAGATGGTTACTCCCTCTCTGTTTACTCCTTCTCCTCATCTCTCTCATATGTTTTACATTCACATTCATATTTTAGGCATTTTGATGATGCTCCAATGTAGAGCAATTTTGAGTGGAGAGAACAAAAAAAGGCCATTTCTGATGACACTTTGACCTTTTGAATATGGACACCCTCCACTAGTGATTTACTTTAACAAGATCTTCGGTGTAAGTGTCCTACAACTAAATATTTGGGGGGCATGGCTGTGACATTAGGTCACATTAAGTATTTCTGCAATGAGCTGGAAGCAGTCAGTTGACAGTGAATTTCAGACCCACAGTGACAGGGATTCAAAATCAGTGCAAGACACAGAGTGACAATCCAAGCTATAAAAAGACACTTTTTACAGTAACTTCCACAGATTTTTTATTCAAATACCTCTTCACCCTTTTGATGAATAATACTCTTCCATCCGTCATAACACCAACCCCAACCACTGACAAAGCACACAGGCAAACACACCACACAAACACGTAGATGACAGCCTCAGTGTTGACGCACAGTGTCTGCAGACTCTTTTAAATTGATTCTTTCACACTTTTCTTTAGAAATAATGTTTTTGTAGTAATTCTCTTTGTTGGCAATCAATTGCTCTCAATTCACAACTCATTGAGAAAAAATTTTGCTAAATCATTTTTTTTGGTGTACTTCTCAAGTCTTTACCTAAATATAAAGTCAGAAAAAAAAAATTAAATGGACATATCATAACACCAAAATGGATTCTCTTCAAACATGCTTGTCAAAGTATAGATTTTCAAAATGCACGGACAAAATGTATAATGGGCATTAGACAACTAGAGTATTATTGTTTATGTTTTCTGGTGGAAGTTACATACAGGTTAATAAAATCATTCACATAATCACACTCATGTATGAGATTTTTTTTTTTTCATTTTGACTATTTTCCATCAGAAAAAAAGTAATTTATTATTTAAAAATCCATTTCAGAGTTGAGACCTATCTCATTTCCCCCTTCAAGGTGCATTTCCCCACATGCAAGCTAAAATTCCTTAAATCTGTGCAGTACAAATATGCAGTAGTTCACCTTTTTTGTTGTGTTGAAAGGCACAGACCCAAACAAAACCTGAATGCATGGCTGGTTTGTGTGCAGGTAAAGAGGATGAAATACAAACTTTAAAATTGAAAGTCCATTTTAACTTTACAATGTTTCCCTAAAAGAGACATTATTGGAAGTATTCAGTTTTTGAAAATATTTTTCATACTCATTCATACTTTCAGCTAGACACTCCATTCAAAATTAAAATGTTCAAAAAGCTGTTAACATTTTTTGTTGTACTCAACTTTGAAATGCCATTCATACTTTTTATGCAGTGACATGCGTACAGACCTTCCCAGATTTTTACATTTGTGTGTATGTAGCAGATTGTTCACAGATAGAGTGAGTAACATCACACCCATAGTGGGAAGAAGCTGGTCAACTGGTCTAAAAATTTTCTGTGTATCATCCACAATTTTCACTCTCCACACATCACGTTTTTTCACAACATAAGCAAATTTGATATGATGGGTCTCCCAAAACAGACTTGCGGAAGTTGAAATATGAGTCTCTGAGTGACAGAAGTACTATCCAATCGCCTGATTCAATCCAACAAAGATCTGTTATCAGGAAACCAAAGGGAATCTGTCACGTGAAGGCTCCCTTCCCTAAATCACATGTCCTCCAATTTTCCTACATTTTCTCAATATGTCACGTCATGTATGTTAATGTCAACGGGAACATCCAACTCATCACTTCTTCCTCTAATGTGCAGACCTGACAAGGGCCTGGTGCATCTCTTGTCTGTGTACAAACCTTCAGACACAGAAAACATGCTTTGCCTTGTTTCACAAATTGTAAAATTTGTGATGGCACCAAGAGAGGTCTCATACAATATGCCTTAACAGAAGTAGCGATGTATCGTTTGTGATTTTGAACTAATCCTTTGAGATACAGTAACATGACCAATGCTGTCTGTAGTCTGTCTCTTGTCTGTGCCGGGGGGGGGGCCTGGTCTAGTCTCTTGTCTCTGGGGGGGTACAGTCTCTGTGGAGAGGTTTCAGTCACCAGTCCGGTCTCAGCGTCAGCTCCATCCATCTACCGCTTTTCACTCACACTACGTCATCAATTAACCAATTAACCTAGACATGTTCGGGGCGGGGACCCGAACACGCGACCTTCTTATTGGGGGACGACTGCCCTAACCACTACGCCATCGGGCTGCTTCAGGTACACGGCAGAAAAGTGGTAGATCAGCAAACTCCATCTGTATTTTTCATTTACATCCCAGTTCATATACAGGTGCAATATTATATTATATTATAAATATTATAGATATGATGGATATATACTTTATTTATCCTGAGGGAAATTCACTTACATGCATCATTCACACAACAGGCAAACAATAAGACATACATACGGCGCGCCACAGGCTCAGATTCGTTCATGAACAAGTCTTTCTGCCACATATTATCTGTGTAGGAATGGCTGATTCGTTCACGACCCATAAAATAGGGTGGTTGGGTCCTGACTCTCTCATTCACTTGTCTCATGGCCGCTGCGCTTTCTCAGTGTAGGCGCGAGTGATTCATTCACGACTCATAACTATGGGTCTTCGGGTCTTTTGTTCATTATTCACGTGGTTACAGCAGTAACATGACCAATGCTGTTATTATTGGTGAGGAGGGCTATCTGACTTTAGCACTAAAGTTAACGTTAGCTATGTAGCTATGGGATGGATGTTTAATTTGCCTTTCCGTTGAAATGAATTCATACACTACGGGTCTTCAGTGACCAGGTACGCTAAAGTGAATAGCCATCATAAAATGAGAATTTTTTTAATGATATGTGGAGGGTTCTCCTACCGGCAAATGAAGTAATCAGTAATTTCAGCTTCAGTATTGAGTATTGTGTATTATATGACAAGTGAAGCAAACCATGTTGCTCTTCAGTGTTTGAAAGCCTTGCTTTTTCATTCATTACGCAAATGACAGCTACAGCACCAAACTGGTTCCAATGAACGAAATGAACGAATGACTTGAAAAAAGATTTGTTCATTTTGCTGATTAAAAGACCTGAGTCAGTAAAAAGGTCAGAGGTGAAGATTCCCATCACTAATCAGAACAAAGTCAATAAAAACAGGATTGTACACAGGAAGTAAAAACATCATGTATTCAGTCAGTGTACAAAATGCGTTAATTCTTTGTTTTGTCTGTTTTTATATGAATCTCTGCCTCATTCAAAAATAAATCAAAGTAAGATTGTGTTTGTGTTGCTGAAATGGTTGTTCACAAATTTCTCTGGCAGAGTCAATAACGGTGACACTAATTCAATACTTCTTCAAAAGGGATTACTTTATTTTGTATTTCGTTATCTCATCATCACATAGATAGTGGCAAAAGAAATGATCCTGACATAATAGTAAGGAACCTGGGGTGTTTTAAATGGTAAATTTAATCTGCAACTTTGCATCAATGTAAAGCATAATGTTGCTTCTGAGAATGGGTGAGATTTTGCATAAACTCGTATATACTGTCATGAATGCAACATCACTGGACAAGAGTGCCTACTGCATATTTAAGATTACTCATTCAGGTGAAAGATCCTTCATGTACACAGTCAGTATGTAGTGATGTTAGCAGCTAATAGGGACATCCTTGACTATTTGAAATCCATCTTGCTAAAATGTTCCGATAGGAGGCATTGGTTGCCAATTTTGAGTTCACTGTGAGAGAAATGCGGCAAACAGCCCTCATCTAGCCTCAATAAACCTCATCTGTATATGTTGGCTTTGCAGTGCATTCTGGCAGTTTTACTACCTGCCTAATAGAACTTCATCAGTATTTTACAAAGCCACTCAGAACTCAATTTATCAATGTATCATAAATCCTGAAGCGGTCATTAAGGTTGAAATAGACTAAATACTGCATATCACAGTGGATTTTTGTGTCACTTTTGCCATGTCAGTCCAGAACCCAGTGGTTTAGTATCTCCTGTGAATTGTGTATGAGACTGACTACCAGACTGCTGTCTCTTAGCAGGTCATCGCATTACACATTTGAAATTCTTTAAATCTTTAAATTCCATGGAGCTATAATGTTGTAAAACACACTTTTTTTTTACACAGATGATGGCCTGCCTTGGTGAGAGGACTGACAAATTCTCAGTCAAATTAATTTTCACTAAAGCATAGTTATATAATGTAAATATAAACTAATTGAATGGGGGCACTACTTGCTTATTGTATCTACATATTGTCCAGTGTAGAGAAGGTTAAGTGTTTGAAAATGAAATGTCAGCTTTTCAATTTTTAATTTCAGTGTTGTCATAGAACACCCATATGAATGTATGAAAATGAAATTTGGACTCCTACATTTTCCTTTTAATTTCTACCTAAATAATGCCTCTGTGGGAAATGAGGTCACAGCATTGCTGCAGGAAAAAATCACAGACATGCTGATTGGGCAACACAGGCGGGTGCCGTGAGTTTTCTTTTTTCTCTGCGTCCAGCACTCAATCTCTGTGTGTCCTTCAGTGGAGTTGCTTCACTATACTTTTTGACCTTTTTTTCCTGAGGGTACTGAGTGATTGGTTTATTTTATTATATTTCCTCAAGTAATGTTTATTTTGTTATATATTATATATTATTATCTATTTAATATATTACATATTTTTGATTGCTGGCTACTTTTAATGGCATTAGGTTGTTTGCATATTTTCAGATAATGTACTGATTTAGATTTTAAGATGTTTGCCTGACACGCCTGACTGACTGCAGGAAAAAAAATCATATTTTCAACAGAAGTCTGCTGACTGCCTTTTCTGCTTTCAACACATTTGTCAATATCAGTGCTTTTAAAGAAATGATATCTTTTTTGTTGGTCATAGTTTGTGAATATACAGCTCTGAAGAACTGGAGAACATTTATCTAATGTCACAGCAGTTTGCTCTCCACCAACTGGGCTTATTAATGTACACTGAAAATAATATTTGGCTTTTTTAAAAATAATATTTGGGTAAAGTTTCCACTCTACACAAGGCAAAAGAGTTCAACACAGTCTTTCTCAATGTACCTCAACTCACTTACAAAATATGACTCACATTAAACTTCTTTCAGTTCTTATATTCTTCGTCTGTTTCCCATTTTTCATCTCTTCATAGTACTATAACATTTTCATACAAAGTCAGGGCAGTTTGTGCAGAAGCAGCAATCCCACTGTAATTTATTTTGAAATTGTAGTTTCTAGATTGAAATCCAAAGATTTGGTCAATGTACCTTTTTCCAGACATCAGATCCAGAAAGTGAGACTGTATCTTTACGGTAAAGCCATCAGCTGTAATAACCAATCAAATCTGGAACCAAGTCTCTGAGACAGTTACCATACAAACAACGGACATAGGGACATGTGCAAGTTTCCAAAAATATCAAATTATTGCTTTAAAAATAAGACGCATAATGTCAAAAAATGTAGAACAGAAATGAAAATGGAATAGCTTTGAAATGGAAATGAAAAATAGTTTCTTTTTATTTTTAATAAGAGAAGTGTAAATAAACCCCAAGTCGTGCAGTGAAGGAGAGTATGGGTTGGTTGAGTCCCTGAGCGAATGTGTGCATGTGGACACACACACACACAAAGAGTCAGCAGGTCCATCCATCTGTCTGAACAAGACACACACATAATGCCCATGCGCTTCTTACAACACTAACAAAGAGAAGAGGTGAATATTTTAGCAGTACATGTATCCTGCTGTAGGCCATGCTCTCTCTCTGGCTCTCTCTCTGGGCCTCGGTCTTCCTCACAGCATCCCTCTCCTATTCCACTTTTTGAAAGAGTACTTTAAATTGAGTGCTTTTCATCGGTATCCATTAAAAAGTATGAGAAAAATGTGGGGAAGGAGGAGGGTAGACACGCATGAAATCAACTCTTTTAAGCCTCAAAATGTTTGCAAAATGGTGCATGTGTATTGTTGTTCACTTCCCTCTGCACCACAGGAAACCAGGAAGCCTGTCCCTCCGCTGTCCAACCTGTTTCTCCGCCAATACGATAGATGAACTGAGGAGACAGCTACCCCATATGCAATTTGTTTTTCCAATTCTTTCTTTCTCTCTATTTCTCCCTGTACCTGTCTCACTCTGGGCAACACTCACTGCTATTCCCCAATCCCCATCTTCTCTGTTTTTATTCCCAGCTAACTCACTCTGACTCCCTCAGTTTCAGCAGTCCAGTCCAATGTCAGCCTCCAGCTCCTTCCTGTAGACACCTCCAAGGGCTCCATCAAAGACAACAACTAAGCTTGCATCTCTCTCATTCTATCTCTGCGTTTTCCTCTCTCCTGAGAATGGCTGATTACTGTTCGCTCCATGGGCTAAGTGGGGCAGATAGGAACCTCAGCTGGAAGGGGGGGCGGTGAGCAGAGGAAAGGATTCCCCCCCCCAACCCCCTTCCATTCACGTGCATTGCCAAGGCTGACGACAACGCACAAGTGCACAAACACACTCACTCACATTTAAGCCTGGCCTTGCATGTGAGTGAGTGTGTTTGTCAGTTAAATGAAACAGTAAGAGATAAGGTGTGAAAGGAAGAATGTGTGCCATTACATATGTGCAAAGTTTACACACTAATACAGCCATATACAGCTTGTAAGACTAAGAAACATCCTGACAGGCACAAGTCAGCGACAACAGGAAAAGCAGAGGAGAGCTCAGCTGCAGACAGGATGCAGCAGGCAATGACAGAAAGATGAATCCTCTAAAAGCACAACTGAAAGCCTTGCGTCGCATCCCTTTAGTGCATGGCCTGCCAGAAGCAGAGCTAGAAATTAGGTGTTAAGATACTGGTATGGACTTAAAATCGACGATGACGTGGGGGTACAACATTTCATTCAAGGACATAAAGCAACAACCGCAGGGGCAGCAAGGCCTTTTAACAAACCAGTAGCCCCAATCTGATGCTTGATCAACTGGTGGATGCCTCTGCTGTTTTCTGCCTCCTGCTTTTATAAACAGCAATTCATTCTTTGTGATTTCTTCATCACCAGTAAACTCTATTTAAATGAACAACCAGTGGTGTTAATGTGATTACTGTCAAAAGAAAACAAATAGTTGCCACAGGATAGATAATTTAGAAGAAACAACCACAAGTGAGGTTCCAGGCCACGCTCCAAGAGAGAGCAACAGGCATTGTGCAAACACACACACACACACACACACACACACACAAACAACTCCAGAACAATAAATGCAAGGTGTGGTAGGTGAGTTATGCACTGAAAGACCAAAAACTTTTTTTGTTAAATACATGTTTCCTCTTCTTCACTCTGCTCCTCTAAACTTCTGCTCTGTACTGTGCTGCTCCCCACACTGGGGGTGGATTCCCAGAGAGACCAATCAGGACTCCTACTGGGATGGAACTTATGAACAGAACATGCATGCATGCACGCACGCGCACACACCCACCCCCACACACACACACACACACACACACTGAGAAAGTGAAAAGAAAGAAAAGGAGAAAGATGATGATTTTCTCTAATTAGGTGATGTGATGTAGTATGAATTTTTAGTGTGTGTGTATGACTGTGTGCACATGGATCTAATCTAACATGAAAAAACATCAGAGGCCCAGAGGTCCCGTGAGAGTTCCCAGGTCCCGTGCATTAGGGCAAATAATAGAAAAGCCAGCAGAAACTCGGACAGCATATTGTTGTGTCTCATCACTGTACATGAAGCCCCTCCTGTCTAAGGCTGCCACTGACCATTGTGCTGTGTGTGTGTGTGTGTATTTCCAGCATACACACACACACACACACACACGATTATAGGCCCCTACAGCTGTTTGTTATGTAATGATCCAGTGATCGTGATTCAGTTTCTCATTTAAATAATCCACCTCTTCCTCCTCTGGCACAGTCATCAGTCAGCACACACAACAGAAAATAGGAAATTGGGAAGCGCCTTCTCCATTAATTAAGCGCCTCTCAATCTGCAGGACGCGCGCGCCCGCGCACACTCTTAATTATAGCTCCAGTTTTATACGGATGCCACAGAAAATTCAACAAACCAGAGGAGGTTTTTGGAGCTTATGGAAAATACAGACTATTTCAAAACACACACGCACGCGCACACACACACACACACGTTAAAGCTCTACTCACTCGGATTTTCTCGCCAGGGCCAAGGATCTACAAAGGGTTGTGGGGGTCATCTGGACCAGAGAGTGACAGCTGGGGCAACTTCCGCCGTTTTCCGGATCACTTTCAACCGGAGAAATCGTTGATGGATCGGCCGGGACCAGCTGCATGTCCCCCGGGTCCATATGTTGGGGAGGCGACGGCTGGACCCCCGGAGCCGCTTCGACCTGTGCTGGTGCAGCCGCATGGTCCGGCAGAGGACCCGCAGCAGCCTTGAGCTGAGGGTCCGGGGGGTGGTGGTGATGGTGAGGGCAGCCGGGGTCCGGGTGATGGTGGTGGTGGTGGTGGTGATGATAAGGATGCTGCTGTTGTACCCTGACGTCCCGCAGGTGCCTGTTTTCGCCGATGAGCTCGTCCACCCGCCGGTCCAGCTCCTCTATCCGGGCGCGCTGGGTCTGGATGAGACTCTGCTGGTTCTGGACGATGGTGGTGAGCTCCCGCAGGTACAGAATCGCCTGCACCGGGTTTTCTAGCAGGCTGGAGCTCATCATACCCAAAGCGAGAGGAGAAGAAAACAAGAAACTGAAGCGATGGAGGGAGGACAGGGGGAGGCAATTTATCCGTAAGCAGGTGATATGTCCTTCCACTTTCCTCTCCCTGATTCTGCTTGGCTGTTGATGGAGCTGCACCGACCGAGCCAACCTCCCCCTTCTCTCTCACTCTGTCCCACTCTCTCCCCCCACTGCGCTGATTGGTGCTGATGAGAGATCCAGATCCAGATGTGTCAGGAGGGAGGAGGGGTGATGGAGCTGGAGGACAGATGCGTCATTACGCACAGGCACAAGAAAACTCCGGGTTAAGTACGCACCCTATAGGCTGTAGAAAGAGATTCAGCATCCGAGGGTCATGTGTCTGATTTACTGCGCATAGAAAAAGAAATATAGTCCGAAAAATTTATCAGTTTTCCTATGAGTAAAATATAGCTTCATATTTGCTTTTAAAATGCTTTATGAAGCTCTAGAAAAATTAGATTACCTTTTGTATAACTATAACAACAACTACAACTATAATAATAGGTGAATAATAATGATATTAGCCTGATAATAGTCACCACTGTCTTGTTAGTAGTCTGAGGCATACTGCTTTTGGTGTTTTCACGTTTTCTTTATTTTAAAATAAAGTTGTTTTTTTTCCCCCTTCAACACGACAGAAATGTATCAGTCGTTTGGGTACTTTCGATTGAGGAAGTAGAAATCTCCGAAAGCTCTTGAATGCAACACAATAATTCCGACGTTGTCACGTGTTACAGAGACCCGGAAGTCGGAAACCGTTGTTTTGCTAAACAAGTAGCCGAATCTGTAGCATCGACAGTCTGGCTGGATCTTCTAACATCTTTTTGTGTCTGTAAACCAGTAAACAGTCCTCATGGTCAGGTAAGGCCGGCATTTTAAAGCCAGGAGGTCTTCATGTGTAACTTACCATACAACTCCACTGGTTTGGCTCCAAGATATTCTTCCATCAACAACAAACAGATTTTGATTTGAACGTCCGTTTTTTAGCTGAATGTAACGTTATATAGACGTATTGTAAGGTCTTAGCTGGAAAACAGTTAGAAAGCAGGTTTATTATCAAATAGCAAATACTAGAGGAGGGAGGAACTCAATGAGCACATTAAACAAAAAAGGGCAAAGATCCGCGGGACGTCAGAGTTCAGACTGAGCTCGGTCTGTCTGAGTCATGTGAGAGTCAGATGTGACCGAGAAGTGCGACTGAACGCAACAGTGTTTTAGTCCAACCGTGGGCGGGCTGAGTGGTCTCCTTTAAAAACTACAAAGATGTAATGAAAGACTACAAAAAGATGTAAAACAACTATTAGAAAAATACTAAACCATCACAGAGAGATGCAAAATCACCACAAAGAACCACAGGAAGACTACAGACATATAATAAACATCACAAAGGTCACACCAAATGATGACTGTACTTTATCTATAAATTTAAACTACCCCCCTTAGATATTTAACCCTAGTGATGAGATCAAACTTTGAACTTACCAGCCTGTTGGATGATGATATTTGTTTGTGCAGGATGACCCAGAGACAGATCCTGGAGGGCCAGGTGTACACGGTGCCTCTCATCCAACATGACCTGAGGAGAGAGGAGGCTGTCCATCAGATCGCAGACGCACTACTCTATTTGGAGAATATCTCTACTGACATTTTCAGAAGGTAGACCCAGAATCACACACACTTAATCACATGTGGCTTTTGCTACCAATAGATTATCTGTAGCATGCATGATGTTGTTTTGCACTTTTTCATCTTTGACATGTATAATATTATATTTTTAACACAATGCAAAACATTGCACATATGAGCAATGCAATTTTTAATAGCAAATAGTTAAAAAACATTGTAGAGATTGATTGTAACAATTGTTTTTCCAGCCATCCATTTCGCATTAATGTTTATCCACTTCACTGTCTCAGGGGTCGCAGCATTCTCAAGGTTATAGTTCAAGTTAATTTGTAAAAGATGTATGCAAAATTGCCAGGTTGTTTTTAATTTATTAAAGATAAGAAAATTCGTAAATGTTATGATTTAACAGACGTAGAGAGTTCTCAAACATGAAAGCAATCAGAAAGGTGTTAATGATCTACAAGTTGCCAGTCCATAAATATACTGGTAGTTTATAATACATTTGTTGCGTTAAATGGCTTGCATGTAGAATCCATATTCTTACACATTATGCCATTGTACCTATTATAGAAAAATTAGTCCTATCCGTTCTGAAGATTGAATAAAGAGAGGCAAGGGTCTCCTGGGAACAGTGACATTCATGTTCAAAATTGTGAAGTTAAAATAAACTTTCTAACATACAATTTGTCAGTAACCATGTGTAATGCCACCACTGCAGCTCCATACAGCTGTGGAGTCATTGTGTGTCATCTTTTTAAAAGTAAGTCTGAAATTACTTTACCAACTAATTTTTGGGATTAAGCACCCTGCACAGTGTATGTAAAGATGGAGAAGTGCAATACGGTGTCTGAAGTCACACATCTCTATATTGGATTGTGCAATAATGTCTCAGATACATTTTCTTAAGCGTGTGGATGTGTGTATGTCCATATTCTTGTGTGTATGTATGTGTCGCTTTCAGGGTTTCTGAGAGTGTAGAGAAGAACCGCCGCCAGCTGCAGAGCGTCACTGACCGGATCAGACTAGCTCAGGCTCGTGTTGACAAGATCAAAGGCAGTAAAAAGGCCACCAAGGTAACATGGCACCTTCACTTGGGAAGACAGTCTTTCATATTTTATCTCTGACACACAATAGAGACAACATACAGTGACGAGATTGTTAAAGTACAGTTGTATTTGTCTGTTGCATCAGCCTTTGTTTGTCTGGACAGGTATTTTCCAGTGCTAAGTACCCAGCTCCAGATCGGCTTCAGGACTACTCATCTATCTTTGGTGGCGCTACAGACCCGTCATCACAAGCCCGCCCGCGACACAGGATACAGAACAAACTTCGGCCATTTGATGAGAAGTCCTTGCAGGTGAGCTAAATACATCAAAGTACAGAATGTGCATAGATTTGGACTTGTGACATGTTTGTGATGCATCTGTACATTCAGAAGATGTCCCAGGCTCTTGAAACCCAGAAAACACAGTTCTAATATAAAACAGTGGAAAGTGTATCCTATCCTGTTGGTATTAAGACCTTTTTATACAGCTGACACAACTATGGCACAAACTGGGAAAAATAGCAGCATTTTCCCCTCTAGTTTATTGTACCTCTATCTAATGACTGATAATTTAGATCTAGCCAGTGGTCAAATGAGGACACCAGGGCTTAGTGATAATGTTTTGACACCTCATATTCATGTAGAATAGAGGTACACTCCCATGCGGGAACAAGTATTAATGCAGAATTTAATTGCTGGTTCACTGTCCACCTTACTCCTCCAGAATCCAGGGTCTTCTTTCCAACACCCTCACATATGATTTCCTTGAGAGGGAGAGCAGTTTGACAGCTCGATAATTAGAAGTTCTTTTTTTTTTTTTTTTTAAGATAGGAACCTTAACCCTTGTCTATCACTCAATAGGCGCTTTGCCTGACTTCCATTTTTGCTTAAACATCTACAGTGATGTAGGTGTAGTACATTTTTAGCAGCACCTGGAGGCAAAACACTCAGCACTCTGTGTTCAGTCCCTAACCAATGATTCTCACTGAAAAAATGACATTGCCACCTGCCAGGCTTACCCAGTATGAAGTGTAGAGAGTTTGTTTTTCATCTTTTTCAGCTCAACTTTTGTCATGTCAGAATACCTAGCGTCAGGTCAGGCTCCTATCTGATAACGTGTAATTACTTCCTGCGTAAATATGGAGTCTGCTTGACTAAAAACAGAGCATACGGATTTTCTCCAAAAACTGAACCACTGCATCTCTCAAAATGTTATGAATTGTTAGACATCATCTGGATGCAAGTACAAATATTTTTCTTACTATCTACACTCTACTGTGCATATTTATATTGTCTTAGATTAACAGCTGTTTCTTTGTGATTAGCAGGATGCATGTTTATAGAACATTTATCACTCAGCCAGCTCTGTGAAGCTTTCACCCATGTGAGTGTTGATTAGTTACACCCTTGAATAACAACTGGCATCCACTGAATCAAATGTAACATTAGATCAAGGCACTTGCACTGAAATCTGGCTTTTTTTAAACAATATTCATCAGGTTGTTTTACAGGTTTAAAAGATATTGCAAAGCAGAGAATGTCAACACAATTTTATATTTGCTTGACATTTTTTTCTGTTAATGTCACCATGTAGAAGTGCAAATCTGCATTTAAACCCACATTAAACTCATCCTTCCCCTTCAAAGTCAGTCAGGTCTTGAAATGTGGTATATACTTCGAATTCTTCGATGAATAATTCACATAGTGTACATGCTGTTTATAGGATAACAGATACTGTGTGTCCTTATGTTTGTCACAGAACAGTGAAAACAACCTGTAAATGTGTGATAGTGTTTGTTTTTTACCTCGGGCCATTCGGCACAAGATCCTTAATTATTTGCAGTAAACACCACAGTCACCAACTCAGGAAAACAGTGTAATCTCTGCTTTCATGTGTTTGGTATTGCAATCGTGTCTTTTGTTTTATGTAGATTTTTTGTGTGTGTGTGTGTTCTCTTTCTTTGTGTATTTGTCTGAAAAAGATGAAAAAAATAGAAACAAACCAATTTTCTCTAGTGCAGAAATGCATTATTTGATATTGCCCCAGAGGCAAAATGCCTGAAAATATAAGTTTGTGCATCTGTATGCAGGAGCACTTTCGTGGCATTTCTGATTCGCATTACTCAAGAATTAGCTGACATGGTACAGAACTCCCTGTGACACTGTCTTCCTGCTTGCCTTTCAGGAGAAGTTAATGTATTTCCCAGTGTGTGTAGGCAACAAGAAGAAGTCTGAGGATGAGACAGAGGAGGGGCTGGGGAGTCTGCCACGCAACATCTCATCTGTCAGCTCATTGCTGCTCTTTAATACTACAGAGAATCTGTGAGTCTGCAACAACAAACACTAACTGTAACATGATCACATAAACAGCTTTGTTTAATTCAATGGATTAATCTATTTTTAAAGATACAAGAAGTATGTGTTCCTTGATCCACTGGCTGGTGCAGTGACTAAAACACACACAACACTAGAGACAGAAAAAGAAGAGAAACCGTTTGATGCTCCATTGTCCATTACTAAGAGAGAACAACTAGAACGACAGGTACCTCCAAAAGTGTTTTAAAACCAGAACACATGGTAGATTCTGTTTTAAAATATATAATTAATTTTCACAATCTTTTATGTCTAACAGATAGCAGAAAGTTATTTTTATGTGCCAGACCTCGGCGAGGTGCCTGAGATTGATGTGCCATCATACTTGCCTGATCTGCCAGGCATAGCAGACGATCTGTCCTATAGTGCAGACCTTGGACCTGGCTTCGCTCCATCAGGACCCACACACAACATCCCTGAGCTGCCTTCCTTTTCTGAAGAGAACAATGCACCAGGTTGATACGCACACACCTTCAAAAGGCAGTTTAAGTCTTTGCTCAGCTGATTTCACATTACTTTTACACAGTTTTTTTATTTAAAAATTTCTTGTGAAGTACTTTGATTTAAAGGTGGTATATAAATAAACCTTTATCTAACTTCTCACTTGCACTTTGCACTAGGCCATTGTTTTTATGGTTGACAATGTGTTTTCAAGCTAATGTAGTTTTGCTGTCTTTTTTACAGAATCTTTGCTTCAGTCTAATGCCCCACCGCCTCCACCACCTCCACCCCCTCCTCCACCCCCTTCTGAGCCCACCCTTGCCCCTGCTGCTCCTGCAGGAGCTCCTCCTCCCCCACCTCCTCCTCCTCCTCCCCCTGCTGACAGCTCCACAGAAGTCTCTCAAGCCCAAAGCTCAGGTTTGTAACATACACACAATTGGGAAATGTTGTTCCTGATTCACTCCCCTAAATGAGATTCACCTATTTGACAATAGTGTGCATTAATCCAAATTATGCTGCCTCCCTGTTTGCCCCTTCTGACTACAGGTCCTGTGTCTGGCGCTCCTAGCGAGGTGGTCCAGCCGTCAGACAGCCGTGCCAGTCTACTGGAGTCTATCCGCAATGCTGGAGGCATCGGCAAAGCCAAGCTACGCAATGTTAAAGAGCGCAAGTTGGAGAAGAAGAAACAGAAGGAGCAAGAGCAAGGTGCCAAATTGTTTGAGTTGGGGAAGAGGGCCTGCACTTTTTTTTATGAACTGCAACATGCTGAAGCTTGAAAATGATAAAAAAGTCATGCAATCAAAGGAGAGCAAAACCATTCCCCAGTTAGCAGTCATCCGTGATTATCATCACAGAATGGGGCGTTGACCTTGATTTTTAATATGCCACTCTCATTGAAGGGCTGACATGTTTACAGATGTTCTCTAAATTGTTGGACCTAATATTAAACAGCACAACTTTACTTCATTTATGGTCGACTACACAGGTTATGACCTAACATTTCCTCTTTGAGGAGAGACTCCTCAAATGACTAACAAGATAAATGAGATAGCACTGGGGAATAACTGTTTTACTGCTCCAAGTTCTAATTAAAGAACTACTGATTGCATTATTATTTAGCAACTGCCTGTTTTTGTCTCATAGCCGTGGGAGCAGCATCGGGTAGTGGAGACTTCATGTCTGATCTCTTCAATAAACTTGCCATGCGAAGGAAAGGTGAGAATCCCATTTAGAAGACTAATTATAGTAATTATTTAGCATGTAATAAATAACACGCCCTATCCTCTGCCTAGGAATATCTGGTAAGGGTCCAGCTGGTGGGGAGTCAGGTGATGCTCCTGCTGGTACTGGTGGCGCATTTGCAAGGATGTCAGATGTCATCCCACCACTTCCTGCCCCACAGCCCGCTACAGACGATGATGACTGGGAAGCATAACACCATGCACAATAAACACTTAAAGCACTGATGTAAATTGGGTAATTTTCTCTTCATAATGCCAGTAATAATATGTGCAATGATTTGTTGGAGAAGTAATTGGAGAAAAATGACTAAAACTGAAATAATAAAACTTTATTGATGGCATACTCACTGTAAAACACATTTCCTGAACTTAAACAAGGAACTATAAGAACATTCATGAAGATCCTGAACCATTTAACTAACATTTGTCCACAAAATAAATATTTGTATTACACAACATTTAACATTGACTGGTTTAAATATTAAAAACCTTTTGAAGGCCGCCCGATGCCTACATGAATGAATTGGCTGATATATTAGTTGCAGCTGCTTCAGTAATTTATTTTTTTCTTTCCTCCCTTTGCTGTGGCTTTGCATCCCTCAATTATTTATTTCAACTGAATTTTTTTAATTGTTAGGAATCTGTCTCTTTTGTAACATGCAAAGACAGATAAACTACAGTGAAACTGATAAATGCCCCTTTACCCATTGCCTGCAATGCGCCTTCAAATATTAGGGATTCATTATCCTCTTATTTATCTTTAAGGTTCATTACAAGAACAAATCAGAATAACATATAGACAACATCTGAGAAGATCAAATGTAAAATTGAGCAAATATGAAAGTTTAAATGTTCAACAATGTAAAATAAAATAGATGTAGCAATGTGGCTGGGGACTCATTGTAGACTCCCCTTATCATCTTTTAGGTTATAGGCTTTTTTTCCCTCCTAATTTAGACCACTTTCAATTTCTTGACTTGCTAAAAACACATTGGCCACTGTTATGTTTGATTTCCCTGAAGTTCTTCCTCACTGAGCTCTGTCCAAGTCTTTAAGCAGCCCAGTTGAAGGAATGGAGATGTCAGCGTGGCCTCCCACGAGCAAATTTACACCAGCTTCTGCTTTTTTTCCTGGAAGAACTTAAACACATGCTTCATGTTAGAGCCAATCAACAGGGTATGGATACGATGAGCGTTGCTAGTAATTTAACACTGATCCAGTGGTTTGAATCTTGTCCTTACCTTCCGCAAAGCAGCAAAAGCAGGGCCAAAATTTGAGTATGTGCTGGTGCGATCTTTGATCCATGTAGGAAGTTTTAAGAGTGTGGCAGGTCTGGAATATCGTCTGTCACATAGCACAATGGAGGAGTAGTCACCACGGTGACGGATAGCTCTGCCTTTTGGCAGAGGAGAATGAATGAATGGCAGTTTTAATGAGGATCTTTTTTTAAATACATTTCCATCACATATATCAATTGCAAAACCTCACCTATGGATTGATTGACAGCCTTCATGCAGAGATTTTCTATCAGAGCTTGGCCAGGGCTCCTCCCTCCACTGTGAGGCTACACAAAAAACAAAACAGTGATTAGAATAAACTTCATCCCAGTATTCACTTGACCTTGTTCTTGTTTTGCCAGACTTGTGGATACAATGAAGACTGAAAGGACTGATAAAGAGTCTCACCAGGTGCTTGTCCAGATAGGACATCTTTTCCTGCAGCTCTGGGGATTTAATGTTGGGATATGGCATTCCTACCATCACCACGCACCTGTTATCACAGGCACAAACACATTTACTATACTTTTTACAGTGTGCAGCTGCTGTAGCTTCTTCTGGGCTTATGAATTACACACCTGCCCAGATCATCAGAGAAATTGATGCCCTCGCTCATCTTTCCTCCAACCACAGAGAACAGTAACGCCCCTGTGAGTCCACTGCTGTCCAGAGCACACCTCTGTCAAAATGTGGAGAAATGACTATGATTGCAATCCCTCCAAACAACCCCATTATCACACATTGTGACGTTATGAGGCCTGGTGTTTCAGCTGTAACAGTTTTACCTTGATGCAATGGCTGAAGTTGTTCAGCACCTGCTCCACCTGGTTGGCCTTCTTTGGCTCCTGGAAGATCTGAGGAAGAGTTCAAAATGGTATTGAGGCCAATGAGTAAGTTCACTTTTATCTTTAATAGACTGTTTCCTCAATACAATCCTCAAAACAAAAAAGGCTAGCTTGGTGATAAATATCAGTGGATATGTGCTTTGTTTTTGTTTCGATTAAAAAAAAAAAAAAATCACCCAGTAACCTTTTTCTTGTTAGCGAGTCGTGCCAAAGCACCGCTGGTTTCCCAATGAGAAATAATCCGCCTCGAGTACTCATAAGAGGGGAAGAAGCACACGACCCCCCCAGGCACCACGTTACAAATGTTGGAGAGGATGCGTCCTGTCTCGTCCATCTGTTAAAAAACAGACACGAGTTTGCAGCAATGCAGTTAGGGACATTAAAGCAACAAGTTACTAAAATAATAAATTAAAATGTGTCTTTTACCATCCGTGGAGAGTCTCTATTCTGGAAAGTAAAGTCCAGCTGCTGACCAGATGGACCACTGCATAAGATGAGTGGAAGAATGTTGTCGGGAGGAATTACATGACCTTCAGATAAAAAGAAACAGCTTAGTCACTATTTACTATGCAACCATCCATACCTCCCTCTGCCCATAGAGGTCCTTTATTTCAAATGCTCTTAAACATCATTACTTTAATGTTGTAGATGTTCTTTTATATAACAATACCTAACTTTTTAGATTATTTTATTTGAAGTAAAAAGTAACCCCCCCCCCCCACACACACACACACACACACACACACACACACACACACACAAAGTCACAGTTATCTGAGCTTAATAAATGAGTAGAGTAGGACTGATAATAATGAACATCAAAAATTCACATTATGCAAAAAGATAAAGTCAATAAAAAGGAGTAATAAACAAGACAATTAAGGATAAAATACTATAAATAAAAATGTTTGTCAGTCAATGCCAAAGGCTAAGACATAAAAATGCATTTTAACGGCAATTGAAGAGGTACAACCTCTATATGAATTGGGAGAGACCTCCAAAGTCTATCAAATGCCCCATTTCCCTCATGTCATCACAATCCTTGACTTTCCTATCCAGGATGTTCTTGTCTCAAAATACTTGTGCTAAAAAATGCGTTATTCTTTTGAGTTTTTGTACAACAGCATTATCATTTAATCAAATCATCCCACAAACAGAAATAGTGATAAACACAAACTGTACTGGGGAAGGCATCAAAAGAGGAACTCTGTGCTTTTATGAAATGGGCCACTCACCACAGGAAAACTCAGTGATGCGCTCTTCTCCAACTCCAGCAGAAAACAGAAGCTCTTGTTTGAAGTCTGAAACCTACATATAACATCTTTTAGAATTATAAACCTTACTGAGCAAAGGCTTGGTTTATTTTTAGTGGGTTTAAAGTAACAAGCTCACAGGCTGCATGGTTCCCCCTGCAATAACAACAGCTCTGCACTCCTTCAGCACCTGGGCAAAGTGAACTGCTGGATTCAACAACAGGAACTTGACACTGCCTTCTGACAAAGTACCTGGATATAAAAAATTACAAATTAGACTATTTGAATATTCTTGAAGCCCTTGTTTGTGTGTAAAAAAAAAGGTACCCTGTTTGTGCAGTATCACTCTGCCATCAGTGTTGCTGTTGGTGAGGGCCATAAAGAAACCCTCCACCTGCATCATGGGAGACGCAGCCAGCACTTTATCTGGCACCAAGGACCCCTGCTGGTCTGGGGACAAAACTGCACAGAAGGGAGCAGACAGAGAGTAATGAACATTGAAGACGAATCTCTGCAACCAGAGGAACACCAGGCAGTCAACTTTCATGGGAGGACGTGAGAGAAAGAAATACACTGGAAAGCAGAGGAAATGAATAATAATGTATAGTGTCTATACATGGTCATTTTCTAGAGAATTAAGTTTCTTGGGACAAATGGAGTTTACTCTGCTCCTGAAATCAAACATCTTTGTTCATCATTTACTCAGAAAAATGTTAAAGATTCCATTCCTTGAAAATATTTCATGTTGCTACAATGATGATACGTCTTCACAGATGACATGCCTGCTCAATATATACTTTTTTCAATATGTGTGTGGCAGTGACCTGGTGCAGTGCTTTGGCTGGTCTGCAGTGTTTGAAGGAAGCGATTTAAGCCCTCTGTGCGACGGTTCTCTTTGTTGGAGCTGCTCTGAGTATGCAGGCTCACACCTGAACCTGCATACTTCTCCACAAAGCCACCCAGCTACAGAGAGAACACACGTAGTAAACATTTCACTCTACATGAAAAAATTACAGACATAAATAAATGAATAATATATACAGACATACTAAACACTTACTTTTCTGCTGATCATGCTCTTCTCAAAGTATTTCTGTAACTAAAGTAAGAATGACATGGGCATTGAGATACAGAGAGTTAATAGTTTGAATATTTTGTTTATAATCTATCACTGATTTTTGTAACAGCAACACTGATAGCTACCTTAAACAAGTTGATATTGTCAATCTGAGCCGTGAAGAGGAAGTTGTTAATTGTCAGCATCTCTGTTCCTGGAAGAAAATGAAGCATAACTCAAGTTAGTGAGTCATGAATTCCTATGTATAGAGATGTGTTTATCAATGTGTATAATTAACTGACCTGTTTGTGTAGTCTGGTTCTGTGGATTCTGCCCCACCTTGCCTGCAGGAGTAACATTTCTCCAAAGATCAGAAATGTAATTCGGTGTTCAGCAAAATCATCACCCACCTATATTGCCAGTTGGCACTAATCAATAATAATGACAAACAGATTTTTGCCGAGAGACACTGACCTCCCAGCACATGGACAAGTCCTTCGATCACAAAGAGGATTTGTTTGATGTACATCAGATTCTTTGCCTTCAGACGACTCCTGACATTGCAGACAGATAAACAGGTGTCAGTGGGAAATGATAATATTTCATTGGTAAATTAGTGCATTATATGAATCTGAGTGTGTATACTCACTTATAACGGTCAGAATACTGAGAGAGCTGGGAGTGAGCACGGCAGAGCTGCAGAAGACTCAAATTTTAGCATATCACTCCTAACATGCATAATTTAGGCCCAAATGCTGTAGGCGTTGTGTATGAATGTGTTTACCTGCGCTCCAGTCAGCTCTGCACTGTGTATACACGAGAGGGTATCGCTAAGATTGTGGGCTTCGTCTATTATCACAATCTGTAAAAACCAAGATATTTCTACCGTCAGTGACTGGATAAATGAAAAGAATTTCATGCGGTTAAGACAGATAAAAGCATGGCAGAATTATCAGGTGTAGTCTCAACATGCAGTTTTATTTTGATCAGCTATACTATTGCATGCATTTTTTGAAAGATGACTCCCCTTCACCTTTTGAGTTGTTTTTAGATCAAATTTCTGATTTTTTTACCAAGGAACAATTAACCCTAGAAAATTTTAACCATGGCCACATTTTTCCAAGAACTTTGGTTTCCTTAATTCTCAAGTTTGGAGAACTTTTTTTGAGGTGACCAATAATGAGCTTGGTTTAACCCTGAACATGGGCCTTACATAATTAGGTAATCCTTACCCTAAAAGGTATAATATTTTGTTAATTTCATTGTTGCTGCCATATTTTTTCTCAAATTCATTTGTCCATTTTTGTATTCTGTTTTGTTTTTCTTTTTTATGGGAACTATGGGGAGGGCAAGGACATGGACACATGAAGTCCTTGTACAATTTACCATCACTGATACAATATCAGGGCTGTTGTTTTTGTAAAATTGTTGTGATATAAAAAGATATGTATAAAGTAAATATTATTGCTGTATGCTAACATCTGCCAGAGGTTGAACTACTTATGATAAATCTCGTTTTTAACATTATCAATGTGTTTTAAATACAACAAAAAGATTATCTTTATGATTGTGATGACAATGGTCAATATGCAGGATTAAAAAAGCTTTGTTATACAATCACAAATTTTTATGAAACAAAATCTAATTAGACCTGTCCCTTCAGCTGGACGCCTGCTGCCCTTCTTGTAGCTTCATGAAGCACCATCTGATACGGCAAAACCACCAACTATGCAAACAAAAAAATGTATAAAAAAGGCAAATGAACAAATAAAAAATTTTGTAGACAAATACTTTTTTGCATTAAAAGTTTTATGAGATCTGAAAAGTGCGATATTTGCAGCACATTACAAGCACAAGAGAATGAAGAGTGAGGATGAATGAACAAACCTGTGCAGGGGGAATAGAGATGCGTGTGGAATAGTAAGGACATGAATGGATTTCCCTTCCCAGTTTCAGCAGCTGTTCAATGTCATGGATGGCTCCCAGAACTTCATCCCTCATCTGCTGCATTGCTGAAGCTTTATTATAGGGACACACACTCTTAGCCGGGCCTCGTTTACGTTTCACATCCTCTTCATGATGCTGCTTCTCTGCTAAATGAAGAAAAAGCACAGAGGCAGGCATTAAAAAAATCTGCTTTGATATAAGCTGAAAGCTGCCTGAAAATCTTTCTCTTTAAGATCAGTGGTTATGGAGCTAGTATATGAGAGGATCTAAATCACCGTGTTTGTTTTTCTGCATCTCCATGCAGCGGTCATTAATACGCTGGATGCTGCCCAGGCGACGCACCTCTTCGTTGATACACAGATTCTGCAAGTACAAAGTTTAATGCTTATTGATCATACAGTGTCAGATTTCTTACTATTATGGGAATCTAAGTGGATACAAGTTCTTGTGCAGTGATAAGAATGGTGTGTGTGTGTGTGTGTGTGTGTGTGTGTGTGACCAATGCACAAACATTTTTGTCTCATGTCTCATTTACAATTCTCACACACACATTCTGCTGCCTCAGATTTAGTCCAATATACTTTATCTTGCTTGTGTGTGTTAGTGTGTATGTATGAACACACCTGCCGTGAACCTAGCGTGACAAGACTTATGTCCTTGCTGAAGGGGCTCTTTTGAACCTCATGGACAAATTGGGCCAGCTGAGAGTGAGTGCGGCTGCAGTAGTAAATCTGCAAAGATGAAGCATGATACAAATTCACTTCAAGGAAGGATGAGGCAATCATAATATTTTTCTAAGAACTAAGAACTTGCTTTCTTCTGCTACAATATACATACATACCTTAGTGACATGTTCTTCAATAAGTTCATCATCTTCGTCATCTTCAGGCCCATAGAATCTGAGCATGTAAGAAAACACACCTTTCATTGCTCTGCATTTTAGTTAAGAAAATTTTCACTGTACTGTCCCGTTTGAGACACTGATTGATGGACTTTACCTGTTTTTGCTCTTTGACTCATCATCACTCTCATATTCTGCAATGATAAGCTCCTCGTCCTCTTGATCCCCTTGTGTCTCTGTTTTATCTTCTTTACTAAGCTGTAGCAATTTAAAAGCTTCATCATCCTCACAGTGCTACAGAGTAAGACATTACACAGAAAGACATAGGCTTAAAAGAAACGATTTGACAAGGAGTAAGTGAGATTCTGAGCTGAATGTTGTGAAAGCTAACTTACCTTTCTTTTCATTGTGTACTTTAATTGAACATTGTTTCTGATCATTTCTAACCGTTCGTCCCTCTTCTTTCGTTTCAATTCTTCTTCCTGGCAAAACAAAAACATCACATAAAGTACAGAGGGTAAGCAGAGAATAATCCCAAAATCTCCAGAGAATCATGCCAAAGTGACATTTGAAGGACACAGACGTTGTTACCTTCAACTTTGTCACCAAATCACGTTCAGCCTTTTTTTTAACAAAATCTGTGATCCAGTCGGGCTCTGCGGAGGAGCTGGCTGTGGAGGAGCCAGCAGCAGATGTTGAAAGAGCTGCTTCTCCTTCCTGCAGCAGAGCAGCTGCCTCCTGTCTCTTTCTCTCCTCGTAGTCGCTGAGCCAACTTAGAGCTCCACATATCAGACTCAGAGACTTGCCCTGGGTTGGAGATATGCGTGCAAACACACAAAGAAAGAGAGTCATCAATGATATCTAACAGCATCTGCACGGATCTCATACAAACAGATACACACACATACACACCGTGCCAGTTGGACTTTCAAAGATGCCAACTTTGCCCTGGTCAAGTGTTTTGTACAGCGCCAGCATGAACTGCTCCTGGATATTATAGGGCTGGTATGGAAATGGAAACTGGCTCCTGCCATCCTCCATTTTTGTCAAGCTGCTGAGAGATGACACCAAACGTGCTGATCAAACATTTCAGTTCATCACAACTCATCCAACACAGTGTGTTTAGACTAGCCGCCTGCTAGCTTCTGATAGTGTTGTTGTGTCTACAGGATTTCACATCCCGTTTGGCCCTTTTTACTAGAGAGACCGCCCTGAAACAAACTTACACACATTGGAGCTTTCTACGTTTGTGTACGCTTTATGTCAAGCAGCTAACATTTGGTCTTAAAAGCTCTTAGACTGTCGAAACGAAATACTTAAACACGGTAAACTAGCTCGAATTCATAGCTAACAAGCTAATCAGGCTTTTAGCTGCTGTTATTATTCATCTGAACAGGCATGTTTACTACATATTTACCTGCTGATATTCCCAAAAATGCTGTTTTTACTCGGTGTTATTTTGATTTTCAGGTTCCAGCTATTCAACAACCGCGCCAACAGACAGCAACGGGACCGAGATCTGACCAATAGGAGGCGAGATTCAAAGAAGGGGTGCTTGTGTTAATGTAAGGCAGCGCCGGCGTGGACGGGGCTGTGTGTGTGTATACGGCATATATGCATGCATTAACGCAAACTATTCGATGATGCCACTGTATTTAAACTGATGACATTAATTATCATCTATGTGGTGGCGCTTTGTGTTTTTTTAAACTGGTGGTCTGGCCTTTTTTTTTTACATTCCCCGCCCTCTCAGGAGGTGTCTATGTTTAATAGGATGGCCTACCGACGCGGGTTCATACCCCATGAATCCTTGACTGTCTGGAAAGTTCTCTTACGCTTCTCTAATCGCTTGTGAAACGCTGGGCAGCGAAGCGACGTGGACCTCAAGCTCCGCTAGAAAACTCATATCCTGCCCGGAAACAAGTGTGACCACTGCACCACAGACACACTTGTGCAGCAAGCTAGAAGCTGCGACGTGCAGTTTATTCACAACTGCAGTGAGAAAGTAGCCTGGCTGTCTGACGCTGATCCGGGATCTCAGCCAGCCAGCACTCAGCGCGCTTTGACCCGCACTTAGCTTTAGCCTCCGCCGCTGTTGGACACGGTTTTTGCTAGCTTCGGCTTGTGGTGCAAAAAGGGCAGTACAAGTAGGAAATCGGCCTCATGACTATGACTGCAGCGGAGCAGACCAGCGAAGGACAACACACCATCCCCATGGAGGGGGAAGACATCACACCAAAGAGGGACGGGGGCGTTTTAAAGGCAAATGACACTGTTTCTTTGGCTGACTGTTTGTTATTTAACTCACTCAGCTAGGCTAACGCTAGCTGTTGTCAACTCATGCTATCATGCGCCCTGTCATTAAAAGTACAGGCTAACTTGTGTATTGATAGCACGGTGGGGCACTGTTTTATTTCCTACGGTCGGTTTTAATGTCTGACTTATCACCGAGGTGATGAACAGCGTCGATAAGGAGCTAGTTGAACCGTGTTCATGTCTGACAGGCTGCTGGGCGCTGGAGGAAGACTAAATGCAGCAGCTATTAATGCTGATGGAGGCAAACAAGCACATACACACGGTGGTGTTTATATGGTTGTGAGGACAAACATTGGTATCTGCATTGTCAAGGCTTAACCATCGCAATGGCCTGCTCGGCTCTACCCCGAATCTCCAAACAGTGTTAACTATCACTGGACCAGCCAAAATGTCTCCTCAACCATGGTTTCAAATCAAGATTTGATCGCACAAACACTGAAAATGTGCGTGTGTTTTGTGCACACGCACATTTTCAGCCTCTCCTCATAGATGCAGTGGGATTGGTGTGTTAAATTAAACTTTTTTTTATTACTATCATTATTATAGTTATTATTATTATTATTATTATTAAATCCTTGCTCTATTTGCATTTTTCCTCAGCTGGTGAAAAGGGAAGGCACAGGAACACAGTCGCCTATGAATGGGGACAGAGTGTTTGTTCATTATGTTGGCACTCTGTTGGACGGTACTCATTTTGACTCCAGCAGAAACAGAGGAGAGAAGTTTTCTTTCGAGCTGGGCAAAGGTAGGTTTCATATCTAGCAGACACTGGGACATTCACCTGCTGTAGTTGCATATTCAGTTTTGATAATTGCTCTCATGTTTTCAGGTCAAGTAATAAAGGCATGGGACATTGGAGTGGCCACAATGAAATTGGGAGAGTTGTGTCAACTCATCTGTAAACCAGAATATGCATATGGCTCTGCAGGGAGCCCACCAAAGATCCCCCCCAATGCCACTCTTGTTTTTGAGGTAAGTATCAACGATTCCGGGTTATTTCAATTATCCATTAAAATACTTTAAATTGTATTCTTGGGGTTGTGTTTGATATATATAATGCTGGACCATGACCCTTTTCCATTTTGAAATGACCATGAGACATTACATGACAATTTGCATACTTTATATATTTTTTGTGTCTTTCCCTTAATGTGTCCAAGAAAGAAACACCGGAGTCAAATTCCTAGTATGTTTACACTTACCTAGCAATAAAACTATTTCTGATTCTGATTCTGATTTTTAGGTGGAACTGTTTGAATTTCGAGGCGAGGACATAACTGATGATGAGGATGGTGGAATCATCCGTCGCATTATCACTAAAGGCCAGGGATATTCCAAACCAAATGAAGGAGCTGCTGTTGAAGGTTATACATCCAGACACAGCTGCTTCTTAGCCAAAATGAATGAAGTTGACCTGAAATACAACTTTCACAATTTTAAGTCCCTAAAAGAGAAAAATATTAAATGTTAATATAAAGTGTTATTCCAAAAAAAAGTGTACATTTCATTTACAATTGAACTATTTCAATTTTTAGAAAGCCAGTGTTTATTTGTAGTTGAGTAGTTTAGGCTTTGGTTCTTCCACACACTCTGTGTCATGCTGCTGCTATAGTAGTGAGCTACTTTGTCGTAAGTGGCATGTTTGTGGTAAACACTTGGTAAGTTTTAACCAACATCCATAAAGCTTTAAATGTCTGAATATACACATAAAGGTATTAGTTTATTAAAATCCCTGAATGCATATTTAGTCATATCAAGATACAAAAGTTACAAGGTGATTAAAGATTAGGTGCTAAGCTGAGCTTGCGCAGTGCGTGACTGAACAAAGGAAGTCCAGTTGCAAATTTTAAGCTTCAGCTGGTATCTGATATTCCAAATCAAATTAGTCTTTTGACTGTCAAACAGTCACCCCCATAGGCTCTAAATTTCCTGATCAGTGTAGTCTGGTTGGATCCATGTTGGGTTGAAATGGAATCTCAAGAACGGAACAAAGATGGGATTCAGGAGCTCGGACTTCTTGCAGGTGTCATGCCTTGCAGCATGCAGTAGCATTGTGCTTTTGAAAATTTTTTCCCAGCTCTCCGTTACAAACTTTCACATAGAGAAATTGGGTTCTTTGCACTAAAAGTGGAATTCTTGGTGGGTCCCTTTTTTCCTCATACATCTGACACAGCATGTTAACACAAAGAACCCCCTTGTTAGAATGGGCAAAATTGTGAACTGTCTGCAAATTAGCTCGATGGGAGATGTTTTAAAGCATATGGAGCATCAAATTATAACAGAACAAAACAAACCTAAACAAAGTATAAATATTAACCAACTTATCTTAACAACTTAACACTTTCAGTCACTGTGAAAGCCACCTCTGAGGGACGTGTGTTTGATGAGAGAGAATTGAAATTTGAGATTGGTGATGGAGATAGTCTTGGTCTGCCAACTGGAGTGGAGAAAGCAATCATGTTTATGGAGCAAGGAGAGGAGTCACTCTTCACTATTAAGCCTAGGTATGTTCACACATTCCAAAGTAAACATGTATTGAAATATTCAGAAATGTGTCATAATGTCTTTAAAGTTGACGGAGTAGTTGTAATGTAACCTTCTCTCTCAGGGCTCAATAGTATTCGTTATAATGTGAATGATGAATTAATATTGTCTGTTAGGAGTAAAAATGTGGTGAAATCAGTGGGCTAACGTTCACTGAATCAAGAGCAATAGTCAAATTTGGCCAAAACAATTCTCCGAAGAAGAAAAAAAAAAATGTCGCTACAGTGTCACATGCTACACTACATAACATTTTGAAGTTAAACTGAAAAAGTCAAAACATTTATACACATCATTTGAGCTAATTAAAGGTAACTGGCTTTGATTTGTAGATATGGCTTTGGGAATGCAGGAAATGCAAATTATAACATTCCTGGCGGAGCAACACTGCAATACAAGATCAAGCTAACAGCTTTTGAGAAGGTAAATGTCTTTAGGCCCTGTATTGTAAACAGGACTTAAATGTAGTTGGCCTTTTAGATATCAGTTGTGGTTTACTTTTTTCAAAAGTAATGCATGTATGTTTTCTCAAGGCCAAGGAATCATGGGAGATGAATACGGCAGAGAAGCTGGAACAGAGCAGCATTGTGAAAGTGAAGGGAACTCAGTATTTTAAGGTATGGTATGCAGTGGAGTTACCTCTTGTGTTTGCAAAGCACACAGTTAAAAATAATTGGTAAACAAATTTCTTCTTTTTGTGCTCTTTAATCCTGTGATTTGAAATCTTTCAGGAGGGAAAATACAAGCAGGCATCAGTCCAGTACAAAAGGATTGTGTCATGGCTGGAGCATGAATCTGGTTTGTTGGAGGAGGACGAGAAGAAAGCCAAAGCTTTGCGACTGGCTGCACATTTGAACTTGGCAATGTGCTTCCTTAAACTAAAGGAGCCAAACCAAGCCCTAGAAAATTGTGATAAGGTATCAAATATCTTAGGTTTGTTATAACATGGAGGTGCATTTGTCAACCATTATTTCACTATTTAGAGACTTGTTTAGTGTAATACAGAAGTCATTTTTACTCTTTTTAAAATTATAGGCCTTGCAGTTAGATGGATCCAATGAGAAAGCTCTTTTCCGGAGGGGAGAAGCGCTCTTTGGTATGAAGGAGTATGACAGGGCAAGAGACGACTTCCAGCGAGTTGTTCAACTGTATCCTGCCAACAAGGCTGCTAAGAGCCAGGTATAGAGCCATGTGTCTATGAATAAGTCAATATTTTCCTAGATTATTTTATGATGCTGGAGTTCATTAAAAACTATAAAAAGCTCATGTAGAAAAATGAATGCCACTTTTTACACACTCTTACTGCAAACTTTAGGACAGTCACAATAAATATTAAATTACTCTTTTACTGACAAGACCAATGCAAACTGCTATCTTAGTTTTTGTTTCCCCAACAGGTTTTACACTTGCATATGTATCGACTATTAATAACTGAAGTTTGCTCCAGTTGCTGAGACCGAAAAAGCTCAAACTGCAGCTGACCTACGTTTGGATGTGCTTTTAAAATCTCTCCCATGCTCAATTTGAAAGTACCTTTTAGAGAGAAATGAAAATAATCAGAGAATTATGTGTCATATGACATTCACCACATGACACTCTTGTGCCTGAACTTCACAAAAACCATTTTGCAGCAAGCTGCCACTGAAAAAAGTGTATAGTAGATGAGGACTTAGTTTGAAACTAACATTGTCATCGTTATCATTTAAAAAGAAAAAAAAAGTCTAACAATAAATCTTATTTATATCAGACTAAAATCAGGATTATAATTGGAATAGATCTATCCCATTTTAAAATGGGAGGAGGACTTTGGTGAGATGATCTGAGATAAAATCTGGAAATTGTCCATGGCAAGGATCTCTGCAGCCTCCATGTGTGTAAGAAATGGTTTGATTTAATATATAAGATTTCTGGCTCCATCTGTCATGTAGAAGGCCTCCCTGTCAAACATTCTCATTCTGTTCTGTATTGAGGCCATAGACCCAGAGCCATGTTTAATGTGTTGATATTATTTGGTATGACCTCATTTGGCAAATGAACTATTTGAATGATTTGCAGCTTGTTGTTGAGAGATTTGTACTCTCTGACAAAGCCCAGGTTGAAAATGGTCTTGATCGTCCTTAAGCATTAAACTGATCACGGAGTAAAGATATATCCCGTCAATATTTTCTGAAAGTGTTGTTTGACATCATCATTGTATTTTGCCAGGTGGGTCTTTGTCAGAAACGTATCAAGGAGGAACATGAAAAAGACAAACGCATCTACGCCAACATGTTCCAGAAGTTTGCGGAGAGGGGCTCAAAGGTGATGGCCTTTTCTATGGCAGCCACAAGATGGCAGGAGACGTTTGTTTAACGATTGCTACTGGGGATGACTTACTCTTTCTTTCTCCTTACGAACAGAGAGAAGCAGTGAAGGTGAAGACGGAGAGCAAAGAGAACGACAATGATATGGAGGTTGAGAATGGAGAAAGGGAAGTGGCGGGTGAAACAAAAGCGTAGATGAAGTGTGACAGCATAATATTTCATCTGTACTTCAGAATTTTGTAACTTCAGCTGTTTGTGTTAAAGATTTGTGTTTTATGAAATACTCATATGAGAATGAGCGTGTCAAACCAGAGCACTGACTTTGGGCGCATCTTCGCTGGCTTTCTTTGTGTCTGGGCTCTTTGCTGTGGCAGCTACCCAAGTGGGTGGGGCCTTCTCAAGCTGATGGCACTGAGGGATGTGGGTTTAATATAGAATTTGAGTGCCACAACCCCACCCCACCCTAAACCCTTTCAATCCACAGCTTTAACCTTTGTGTGTGTTTTCACAACGTTTTGGGGCGGAGGAGTTAAAAAAAAAAAAAAAAAAGAGGGTGCATCCCAAGTGTTGTGTGCAGAAATTCAACCCCTCACCCGTCAAGGGCTAGACCATTCACTTTGCACCACCTTCCGTCCTTTACCCTTCCTCACTTTTTTTGCTAACCCTGCTCTCACGGGCCTACTGATCAATTCCTGGAGTTGTGATAGCTGTGTGCATAAACTGTGTCTGAATGTTAGCGTACCTGTGTCCCAAAGTACGTATGTAGCAGCATTGTTAGTGGAATAATAAGATGTTTTCCTGGAAACGCTGTTGGAGTTTGAGCTCCTCACTCAAGCTAAAAGATGGAGCTAGAAGGGTATAGGACTGTTCAGTTTTGCTTTGACTTTTTTGACTTTGTTACCCCTGCCCCCCGACGATGTTGTGATAGTGATTTCTGTAATGTCTTCAAAATGATAAAAACAATGAATTACGCAACTGGAATATGTGCATTTTAAATGAGCTACAGTAGACAGGATCTTAAATAGCTTCTCTTGGACACACTCGAGTATAAACAGTTAAGTCTTAGTCTTAATCTACTGTAAAAAGTACATGTATGAATGTGTGCATATATGGCTTATCAGATTCAGGCTGTTAAAACTACACTAGAGGAAGATGTGGGCCCTGTTGACTTGAGTAGGCATCAACTGAATTAAAGGTCTCATTTAAAACAAGGTTGTGGATGCTGTGTTGACTCTCTGTATTTGTTGGGTGACTTTATCTGTGTTGGAAAGGTGGCTGTTGGTTCTGCCCTGAAAGAAGGATATAATAAACATTAGCTACAACCTGGAAGTTTGAGTTGCTCTTGATTTTTTTTTTTTTCTTTTTTTTTCTCCACCTTCTCCAGTTACCACACAGAAGTTTGGTTTTTTTTGCTGTCTCATGCTTAGCGTGGTAAAGAACAAAATGTCACAATATTTAGCAATCTGTCTACCCGTGTCTCTCGAAATAAGTTAACAACATAACATGGAGCCCGATCGTGCTTTTCTTACGGTGCTTATTTTGAGTAATGGTTGAAATAATGAAGAGAAGGGATTAAATTGTTTGCTCAAGTTCATGCCAATTCAAAGCTTCAGGCTTAGATATTAAATAATAGTCTCACCTCAGCCATGGCAATGATGCTCAAATGCTCACAAATTGTTTGAGTCATTTTGGTTTACAAGTTATTTAGTTTGGATAATGCATTAGTAAATGTTTTTGAACTGGACTAAGGGGATGAATTACATTGTTTGTGTTAGTGTGCACCTGCAGTTGTCAGGTCAGTCTTCTGGTCTCTCACAGAGACCCTGGTATCATCTTACAGATTTGATCTCTTTCCAAGGTGATAACAGCCCAGTATTGTCCTCTTGTCCTCCACAGGTGGATGAGTCAATGAGATATTCATTGTTTTCTTGTAGGATTTGATTAGACTGCTTGATTGTATTTTTTGAAGGAATAGCTTGTCAAGTATGACGTCACAATTAAGAACCTGAATTACCAGTCTCAGAATTTCCTCTGTTATGATTTGATAATCGAGTTCATATTTTAATTCAAGAGTCAGTTCTTTGTTATATCCTGACATGAACACTACAGGTTGTAGCGTCTTTATAAGTCTTTATTTTTCCTCCCACTTTTTTAGTAGCCTTACTGTGGAGGGCCTTTTTCAGCCCATGTTAGCTCCAAATGCTTAAAAAGGTCCATACAGCTAAGTATGTTATGTTCAATACAGTAGCTATAGTGCTTGAAAACATGTTTAATGTCATAAACAACACTGCTCTCAAGGCCATTTTGCCTGAAATGTATTCATTATTATCATTGGGTAATGCAATGAGCAACAAGGTTGTCTCTCAGGCTTTATTTGCATACATTCATGTCTTTCATAGTGAAAACCAGGGGCAGAGTGTTTATTTTGGAAAATCATGTAGATAAATATTTTGAAAAGAATATCTCCAAATGCTTACCTTCCCCAGTACTTGCTGCAGTAAAGGGAGAGGGGGATTAACAAGGGAAATGCATAGTGCATTGTGTACTACTTTTGTGTAATACTTTTCAGACAAAACAGACAACCACCAATGTGGCTGTTCCGCTGAAAGTGCGGATATTGTGAATACGGAAGGGGAACACATGATTCAGAGAGGTATTAGTAGTTTGTAGCTACCTGACGGAGGTAAAGCTTCAGGTAGGACAGGGCGGGGGTCGCTGCCGTCCTCTCCCCCTCCCTCCGTTCTCAGAGCGACCGCCGCTGTCAAGGCAACCACGAACAAAAGAGTGTGTCCGCTCATGGATTTCAAAATAAGTCAAACGTTGTCGCTCAGGTTGAAATGCGCACTGCGGCTTACCAAATTAAAAACGATATTTTCTTATAAATATGATGCATTTTTATCGTTGATGACAGCATATCGATAAAAAGTAGTGGCCCGTGCACACATGAATGTTTTGGGGTTTTTTTTTTAAATATTTGAGTATATCCATGCTGTTACTTTGAAGGCGTTTGTAGTGTGGTCTTAGTGAAGTGGGTGGTGTGACATTTCACTTCTCACTCACAAGTTTGGGCTGTTTGGTTCAGTTTGGGATCAGCGGCTGCACGGAGAGCTCAGAGTACATCCCGGCGACAAGAGGCGACAGGAAAACCAGCTGAATCTTTTTTTTTTTTTTTTTAGATGACCGAGAGAGCCCGGAGTGGATCGGCAGCTTTCCCAGGTCATGGTGGGGTTTCTCAGGAGATGAGAGGAGCCACCGGGGGCCGTGCGCACTGGTGATACTCCGTGCGCAGCTAGTGCGCACCCACCGGGAGCGGTGGGTGGCGGGACAGGCTCTTCGGTGGGGACTGTCCTCTCCTCATGTCAGAGCGGGTGACCCGGCGGTTGAACAAAGCGGGACGAGTTTTTGCCCGAGTGCAAAGATGATCTTGGCGTTTTTTCCCCTGAAGAAGCTGCGGCGCAACGGCGTCTACCTCCTCTTCGGAGCGATCCTGCTGGTCGGAGCTGTGGCCGTGTACCATGAGATGGTAGCTGCCAATACAAGTAAGTCTGTGGTGGCCGCACACAGTTACAACAGGTCCCACTCAACAAGTGTGCCGTGTAAACATTTCATGCATCAGCTGGGCTGCCCAGTAATCAAACACTTGAGGTGGACACAGCACCCTAATGAAATGAAGAAATATATATTTTTAAAATAAGAAGTCTTTTTAAAAAGTGTTGCATTAAACGGAAAACATGGTCCAATTATAGATAGATAATTGTGGAACATTTCAGTAAACCAAAAGCAAAAGGCTGGAAAGTTGGAAACACGCATGACTCCTTGACTCATTTCTGACGCTGTCGACGCCTTTTAAACTGGTGTTTGGACAGGGTTATTGTTAAAGTTTTTTTTAATGTATCGATCTATCAAAGCACAGCTGCTTAAAAAAGAACCAAGTTTCAAATAAAATTCACTGCCACACAAATAGACATCAGCTTCAAATTGACCACAGAGCTGACTCATAAAGTCTCTCCAAAGTGTCAGCAATAATCCCTAGAAGCTGTGTGGTGAAGCCAAGGACAGGCCTGTTCAGTGCCGCCCAAAAGTCACATCGACCTTACATAACAATTTGAAACCTTAAACAATAAAAAAAGGTTTGAGGGTCTGAGCTGGATTTAAATACTATTTACAATTGACTTGCATGTTTTTCTGTTCACTCAGGAGAATATGTTAATGTACGTACGGCTCATGTTGGCTTTTAGGGTCTGAGCATTAATGTGTACTTTTGCTTTTCATTAGTGATGCTGGAGAAGGAAGCATGAGCCAAGAGCAGGTGAAACAACACATCCTTTTTTAGAGATTACCCCATGTGTGTGGTTGAAGGGGGAGAGAAGGGGGATGGGGGAGGTCACAATGTCAGATTGCAGGTTTACACCCAGAAGGAAGTCTTGCCTGGAAAGGGAACCAAACTTCCTTCTTCACCACATTTACACCTCAGCCTCCCATCTGGCACAATCCACTCACACCCAAGTATAACATCAGACTGTCACCACAGTGGCATAGATAGAGACATAAAACAGTGAAAACAAGGGAGCTGGTTTCTTCCCACTGGAAAGAAATAACTCATTACACACACACTTTGAACAAAGCCTGACATGTAAACACATGTTCCCAGACCTATATTGTAGGCATTGCCCTTATGCATGCATTCCTAGGCCTGTAGCTCTCTCATCACAGTGGGACTTGCCTCAAGGGAAGGGCTCACTGTCGCCCTCAAATAGATCCAAAAGTGTGAAGATCAGAATGTGTAATGGGAGAGTGGCAGGAGGTACATACATGTACGTAAGAATAGCTTGTCAAGTATGACGTCACTATTAAGAACCTGAATTGCCAGTCTCAGAATTTCCTCTGTTATGATTTGATAATCGAGTTCATATTTTAATTCAAATTCCTTCATTTATTCCTACAGGGGGAATTGTTGCAGCACCACAGAGTAAAAACAGAGCAAAGATATTATATAGGGTAGATAAAGGATTAGGGGTAAAGGTCAAAGGAAGGGAAAAACTAAAACTGATATTAGGTAATAAGTTGATGGAATAGGGTTTATTTACAGTTGCAACACACAGTTTTATAGACAGAGTCTAACCAACACAAGGTTTACAAATCCTATTAGAAATCATTTAATGGAAATATATCAGGCAAATGAAAAGATGACAAAGCATGCACATTGATGCAGAGAAGGTATATTACATGAAGCATTGCTGCGAATTCCAGTTTTACAGCTTTAGCTGATAAAATGCATATGTAAATTCATTCATAAAATATATCTTGTTGGATTTTTCTTGGTAATATAGCAGCATTTGTAAAATGCCAACCCAAAACATCCTGGTTTAGAGGAGAGATAGATGGCTTGGTTGCAGATTGCATTCAAATCTTTATACATGAGCTTTGATTAAACACTACCTAGGTCTGGTCAACAAATGTAAAAATTAATAACCCAAAGAACCAATTCTTCTACACAAACACTTTGATCTCTCAGAGAGGGACATTTTTACATATTAGGTTTTCAGTCTTGATACCCATTGTTCTTGTTTTCTGCTGTGCAGCAGACAATTAACCAAGTCAACAGCAATGGTAGAAAAGAGAATGAGAGGTAGAGACTGGTAGGTTGCCACAGAAGCACTCAATGACTTGGCCCTTCTAGGTGTAGGTCTTTGAGGGATTGCTTGTTTTTCCTACATGAAGGTCACATGGGCACTTAAGAACATAGATAGCATATGAAGTTGCCATAGTAAATAAATGTCCCAATAAAGTAATGTCGGCCAGTTTAGGAAGGCATGTACAGCTCTTTACTGGGCACTTAACCCACATTTTAAAATAATCTCTCGGTCAAGAATAAACCTGTAGTGGTTGAGTAAATGAAACTTTTTTCACCAGACTGTCTCTTAAGATTTCCTACTAATTTCACTTTATAAGACCTCTATATAAAGCATAAAAGAAACAGTGTGTCTCTAAAATCTTCTGAACTATAAACAAATTGTTTGTCTAAGACCAGCATATTTGTTTTGGGCTGTGCCAGACAAGAGTATCTGTGCTAAACATATAAGTGTAAACTGTGCTGTGTATGAAAACCACAAGGAAAAACACATTGGTGTGAAAAATGTAGAACGTGATGAATCATTGCTGCAATGAGAAAAGGCAACAAAAGGAGCAGCGGCAGGGAGACTAGGTGAGTGTAGAAGAGGATAAAAATATTCTGCGCTCGCTTTTCTTAACCTCCACACTAGAATTACTAGTGTTGCTAAAATGGTCTACTACGTCTCAGGGGTGTGTCTGTTTGGAGATCTCCACCCTGGTGATAATGACAGGCCTGGGATCCACAAGCACTGTAACCCCAGTTCATTCACTGACACCACTAGCTATGAAGAAAATATGGCTCTTCTTTCAAAATACACTCTACCCTCTAATACCACAGGGAACAAGAGGGGTTTGAAGAAGTAAAGTTCACTCTGCAGCATTGAAAGTTGCGACTGAGATACTTTTTTTAAGTAGCCATAGTTGCATTGGAACAGGGATTGGGTGGGACTCTGAATGGGACACTGGGCTTCATTGTTTATGCAACATAAGCACAAACTCATCATGATCATCTCACATAAGAAAGACTGGAAATTAACTAACATCATGACATAAAGTAAAGTATATTTCTGTGCAGATTGCTGTCTTTTTTTGTCACAGTGCGGAAGTTTCAAGATAATAGAGATAATAATTAATTCATGTTCACAAACACTTCCGCTTCCTCAGACACTTTCAGAGCTGAATATGAGCATTCGCTAATTTTCCTATGCCACTTCACAAAACAAGTACACCGTGCCACAGATAAACTGAGGCTGAAAGAGTACTTTGCCAAATACCAAGGTTGGAAGAAGCCTTGGTGTCATCTTGCAACCATGTCTCTGTTTACTCCATACAACATCAGGAAAATCTTCCCTGATTCAGTAGGCCTCCCACTTCTTCATCCAGGCCTTGGTTATCTTTTGCCTTGACTGCGGCAATGCTCCTCTGACAGGGCTTTCTTTGTGCACAGTACAACCCTCGTATGCTGCAGCCCGCCTGCTCCTCAATCAGTCCAACAGGGCACTTGTCACTCAACTACTCCTTGTCTTATAGTGGCTACTCATTGTTGCCTGAAACAAGTTAATAAAAACTGATGCTCTGTCTCTACTACCTCTTCCTCTATTGAATGTCTCCTTGACAAGACAATCCAGACTGTTCTCATCCATTGTTCACAGATTATGGAACAAGAATCCTGTCAAAGAAGGACGGTAACTCTCTATCTTAAAGAAACTCTCGAAAACTCATCCTCTCTGAGAGTACTCCTCTCTTAACACCCAAGAGGTGTATCTAGCACTTTCTATAAGCTTTTGTTGCACTTTCCCATATGATCTCCTGTACTTCTTTCATTCCTGTAGTACTTAATACTTTGTTACATTCATCAAGGCTTTCAACTGCAGTGAAGTTTAGTGACGCCCCTCTTGTTAGTCCTTTTGGATAAACAAGTATGACAAATTATTACATGTATTTTGGGTCAGAATACACGGTGTCTGACTGCAAAGCCAGAATGGTGCTTTAATCTAGAATAAACCTGCTCCACCTCTTTGGGAGCTCTCAAATCTTCTTCAAATGAGTAAAGACCATGTTACAGTATTATCTATCTGTGCACAGTTGTTTTATATTTGCCTGTCACCCATTTATGCTGGTCTGATTGTTTTCACCTACCCCATAGGTTTGAATGGTTACACTGATGGCAGCAGTGGGAACGCAGACATGTTTAATAAATGGGTAAGGATGATGATTCGGAAAAAGGATTGGTAATAGAAAATAGGGTGATCTAATATAATGTGTTTATGCAGTCTAGGGTGGAGGAGACATAGTGAGTGAAATATGTATGTTTTCCAGGTCAGAAGGGATCATCAACAAAGCTACTCAGAGGATTCAGCTGCATGGATCAACAGTTATATTCCACAAGCCTGGAAACCAGAGGTGTGTGGTACTCACCTCTTTTGAACTCTGAAATAAACTGTGTGGGCCTGCGCAGTTCCCTCCCACCTCAATGTGTTTTCCTCTGTGTAGAGTACGTTTCCCACAGCACAGTCTGCTTTACCATTTTCCATTGCTGTGTATTTGTGTATCATATTTCCACTATATTAAGCAGGTCTGTGCTTTAGCCAGTTGCTTGCACTTCATGTTACAGCTGTTGCTGTTCATGTATTTCTGGACCAATGGAATCAAACTTGTATTTGTGGGCTCTGTCTTGGTCTTTTTTTAAATGGTTTAGGTTGTCAAATTTAAAAATCAATGTATGTGAAGAATTTCATACGTATTTGATGAAATGACTTAATAACTTTAACTAACCACTTAACTGGTAAATGAATGTTGTTGAAATTATGTAGTATTTGTGAATTTGCAGAAGAATTACTTCAGGATTTTAGTTATCTTCTTTTGTTCAACCAACACAACAAAATCTTAACATAGTGGATTTTTTAAAGCGATAAAAACAAAGAGACAAAGCGGATGAAATAAAATAAGACTGAGCCTGACGGTAAATGAGCTCCTCAGATTCAAATGACCTTTGATCACAGCCATGAAAAACAAAAAATATGGGACATGTTGATTTATGAGGAATTATAAACAACATAGAACCTGCGAAGCGGTTTGGGTCAATAGTTCATACCCCTTTCTTTGTACCTCTGTGCACTGGTTATGCTAACATTTAGCCACCTGTGCTGGTAACAGCAGACTCTTCAGCCACCAATGTACTACCACACTGTCAAAAACTGTGACTTTGACTCTCACCTGCATTTGCCTGCTCCTTTGCTGTCCTTAACACACACACAAACACACACACACACACATGCATATAGAAAGAGAGAGATCATATAACATGGCCTCTTTGGCAGATGTTACAGAGGTGTATGTTTACAGGGCATCTATGCTGAAACTGCTTCATCACCTGCGAGTGTGTGCTCTAATGTTTCCTACTGATCTTCACTAGTGATTATAATAGAATAAGGATGAATTTACTGAGGTTTTCATTGTCATCCAGTTCCTGTGATCCACCCATTCTTTCGGTACAAACCTGAAATAAGAGCTTGATCAAATGACGTGCTACTGGAGTAATAGGTTTTATCAAATTCTGAAAACAATTTTAATTGACTGATTGATTTAATTAACTTGTGACATGTGACTAAGATTTATACCTTCAGCCTAACTCGGGCAAGTAAGAATTCTGTTTGGGACTCTTCAAAACACTGTAGAATTACATTTCAACCATTTAAGAAATGAAAGAGGTTTTTTTTTTAAAAAAAAAACAGGTTTCTCTCAAGAATCATCCGTCAGCAGTTTTTAAAGGGACTGCTAACTTTGGGAGAAAGTAGTTCCCAAATTTTATCAATTAACCTAGTAGAAATGGAATTTCTGTAAAGGTTGGCTGTTTTTTAAATGTCACGAGCTGCACAATAAGACTGCTTCAATTAGTGTTTGAGGCTTAAATCTTCGAGGCAGACATTTCACAACCTGAGCAAATAAAACCATGCAGTATTTAAGGTGAGATAACATCAGCGATAGGGGAAAATATGTTGCTTTGTGAGTTGAGTGAGTCAGATTTGTAAGTCAGACATGTTTATACACAGGAAGAGGTTGTGGATTGTAGAAATTGGATAACTGTTGAAAACAGTACTCTTTTCTTTGGATTGTCAAGTGCTCTCTAAGGAAGTGTGTATTTATTGGCTTTAGATTGCTAAGCACAGAGACCAGATGGTTGGTTGTCCTTCTGCTGTTATACTGCAGCATAAACACTAGTGTGTTTGCAGCATCATCTCCTTTCTCTCTTCCTGCAGTATGAAGGACAAGCCAACCTGCATGTCTTTGAGGATTGGTGTGGCGGCTCTACAGCTGAGCTTCGCAAGAACCTGCACTACCCGCTGTATCCTCATGTAAGTCAGATCCTTATCCCAGCAATTCACTCAGCTGTCATTAATAATGGTTAAATTATATTTTTTATTCTTGAAATATGCCAGCAAATATCAGAAGGACTGTCGTGAATGTTTATACACATTTGTTGTCCACAGAGGATGAATTGTACTGACTTTAGTGTACTACATCATGGAGCTCTTTTTTTTTTTTACTATTATGTATCATTTGTTCCAAGAGGAAATTATATAACGATCAAGGAATCAGGTTCTATCAAACTTCATTACTGAAAAGTAAGAAAATTCACCAATAGATATGAGCTCTAATATTTTTTATTTGTGTGTCATAACTTTTAGCAATGTCTTTTACTTGTACTTCACGAGTTAATGTTAAGAATTGTGTGAAAGTATGTGCAGACAAAATCTAATTTTAGGCAGAAAGGCTTTCTTATCTAGTTTCATAGCATGGCAGATATCATGTTTTCAAAAGCAATCATCATCTATTGCCCTTTTATGCAGTGTTTCAGATATAACACTGCGATTCAGCTGCCTGAAATGCAGTTGGGTGTTTTATGTGAAAAGGAGACATCTCTGTATACACTCTGACAGACAGACACAGAACAGACATGTATGCACAGCTCACACACACACACACACACAGTGTTTTCACTCAGAGGTGCATTCTACATCTACGTGCTAGATCCTCCAGTCCCTGCACCCGCAATGTAGTTTCACATTGAGTAAACATCACAGCTGGTTCTCTCCTTCCTCTTTCAGTCCAGGACCACAGTGAAGAAGCTGGCCGTCTCCCCTCGCTGGACTAACTATGGGCTCAGGATATTTGGCTATCTGCATCCATATACTGATGGTACCTCTACCTTTACATCTTGTTTCTGCCTGTTTCCACATTTTTGAGTCAAAGCGCCATCTCTTTCTGTCTCTCTCCTTATCCGTTTCTCCCTTGTTTTGTACCCGTCTCTCAGGAGAGTTTGTTTTTGCCCTGAGCTCTGAGGACAACTCTGAACTGTGGCTCAGCACAGATGAATCTCCCCTTAACTTGCAGTTATTGGCGTGGGTTGGAAAGGTGTGTGTGCCTGTCATGTACCTAAGGAGTGGAGGGTAGTTTAGTCTATTGGTGCCACTTAGATATGTGTTTGTATGCATTGTTTTCTTCATCTAGACTGGCACTGAGTGGACCGCTCCTGGCGAGTTTGACAAATACGTCAGTCAGAGTTCCAGATCAGTTTGGTAAGCAAATATAAATGTAAATGAAAATCTCAAGAACAGTTTTCATCTCAGCGGGTACTATATGAAAAGATTTCATTGACACTGGCATATCTCCACACATTTGATAAGGTAGTGTTTTAGCCACTTTAAACAAATGAAACATGCACGTGTAAAACAGCGCAGGCAGAAATCTGGCAACAAAATGAGCCAAAACAGCTCTGACTTCAGCAATAATAACAACAACAATAATAATAAATTTTGTTTTCTTTTGTGACACCATTGCTCACAATAAGAGCTTTTACTGCCTCTAATTATCACATAATTATCCCAACGTTCAGGGATACGTCACTGATTTACACAGTGTAAACTGTTAACATATCATGAGGGAGTAATATTCAGCCTGTGAAAATAGTTGTATAATGAATAAACAGAAATTTGAATCCTGAGTTGCATAATAATTCAGTATTTTTAAGAACTTTATAGGAGAAGCAGAAAGAAAAGCTATAAATCCTTTGTTTCACCAATTTTTGACCTAATTAGCCTCCGTGGACCTGCAGCACCTTCTTGTAGGACCTGAAACACTTTCTTGGTATTTTAACCACACTGACACAGAAACCTAAACAGAAGCACGTCTAATCTCGTAACACATATATGGCCTTCTGGGAATCCAACCGAGAAAAGCTCACACTGTAAAAAAAAAAATCTACATCTACATCTGTTGCAGTATAGGTAGTGGAAATCTTTAGTCTACAATCTCTTACTATTACAGTTTTGTCAGAAAACTCTTTGAGATTGTAAAGAACGTTTACTTAAACAGGCAGCTTTGCAATTAAGACTAATTTGGTGAGTTGGAAAATGAAAGTATATGCATATTAAGTCCACACTAAGCTCCCATACATAAATCTGGTAGTATTGTTTGTATTGAAAAGGTAGATTTCGCAAAGTATTTTCTTAGTGTATGCATAAAAAATGACTCACACAAGAGTGTAAATGTTGAAACAATGTTTTTTTTACAATGCTCAAAGGGGAACAAACTTATACGAGGCAGAGCAATATATCTAGAACTTGTTATTTAGCTCAAATCCAATCAGAAAACTTCTCTCTCACTAAATGACTACAGCAATCTGTCACAACCAAACAAGGACTTGAACCCAAATACATGACTCAGGAGACAAAGTTCAAAATAAATAATCTTTTAATGATGAAGTACCAAAGGAAAATGGCTCTTACAGAGGAAAATATCTAACTACCAAAATAACAATCATTAACAATCAAAAGAATCATTCACTGGGAGAAACCACTAACACAAAAAACACTCTTTCAAAGAAAAACTTCTACAACTATGGAAAAAACAGCCAAGACAAAGTATCAAAATAACATAAGGCAAAATTATGGCAAGAAATATACAAAGTATCAAAGGAATATGCAACCTGACTTGACATGAAACGTAGCATGGAATTGGTGTAGGTTCTCTGACTTCACAAGACAAGACAAAAGGAACTGGCACAGGGAAACACAGACTATATATATACATACACAAGGTAATGGGAAACAGGAGGAACAACCAGAGTGGGGCAGACAATCAGACCTGTGGGAAACACACAAGGGGAAGGGGCAAGTTACCTGAAACGAGAGAAGAGTTAGATTTCACAATAAAAAAAGAAGGAAGGGGACAACATAGACACAACACAGAAACTAATCAACATAACGTAACATGATTTCTTGGACATGACACAATCTATCTTCCATCTAACAATCAATCAAATAATAATTTTGGCCTCTTCCGTCAACACTTTTCTTCAAGGTGATATTTGAAATCTACCAAAGTAAAGCCATAGCCATCATATTAACTGCCTGTATTACACATACCAAAGTTACAACATGGATCCCAACGGCTCATCTGATTATCAGTCACATCTTTAATTAATGCAGCAACACAAAAAATATTGGCAAAGCTTTGTCAGTCAGACTGGAGTCATTTAGTCATGAATACACAAAGATTATATGCATACAATTTTATTTCTACATGGCACTTGACAATGTACAATTTATCTTTGTTACGTTTAATGCAGGAAAGATATTACACAAAAGCTGTGCTGGTCCTTTCTCCTCACATCCTAAAGTCTCATTGGATTTCAGCAATAATTCACAAAACACACAACTCCCCCACTGCCTCTTTTATAAGCAATGAATACAAAAGACACCTCAAAAGGATGCCCTTTATCCCTACTACTGTTTTCTCTTTTCACTGAACCTCAGACAGCTTCCAGACAATACAGTCACATCACAGACATCCAGCCAAAGTTGCACCTGCACAAAATCAGAAAACCTAATCATTTACAGATGACATTTTGCTGTACATGAAAAACCTCTCCTCCCCCTTCATTCAGTCTCCAAACTGACCAGGACTTATAGTTACTACTGCAACCACTGGACAACTTGCGCAGCTCCTGCAGCAGAGGCTTTGTGGCTGTTTTGCTTTGATGCTTGTTTAATGTGTTTAATATGAACTCGTGCTGTCTGGCAGGCTTTCTTCTCAGAGACGTTACTTTTTTGAAGTTATCCACAAACAGAACAACAAAGGGACTGACCATGTGGAGGTGGCAGTAAGTAGTTGGACTTTTCTCTGTTTTCTTGTCCTATTTCATATGTTCCATCTCTCTTGTCTGTATGTCTGTGTTGATGTGAATGAAGTGGAAGAGACATATAATTTATGCTTGTTTTCACAGTGGCGGCTCCAGGATGAAGGCTTCAGATTCATGGTAATTGAATCCAAGCACATCTCCCTCTATGTTAGTAAGTACACATACGCCCACAAATCATTCTACATTATTCAGTGAAGCATTATTAGTCTGGAGCTTGGGGAGCTTAAATCTCAGTGTTTTGCAGGAATGCTGAAAGAGCAACTGAAGAATGGTTTCATTTCACAATAAATGAGCATTCTGTCCTTTTCTGAATTCTGAATGGCCTATGTCTTCACCCCACAGATGAAACTAACCTGTTAATGAGTGACGTTTCACACATACCACAGACAGCTGCAAGCCACCAACACACCCCCACAAGACAGCCCAATTCTGCAGCAGACATGCTAAGAGAAGACCCACGAGACAGTCTTTATAAAGGTGAAATACATGTCTCGCTCCTTGTTTTGTCTGTACCATACGACAGATAAATAAACCACAGTTTCCTATGATTGCGGATGCAAGTATCATGCAAGCTATTTCCTTCTGTTAAATATGCAAAGTAATCTTGCTGTGTGTTGTTTTTGTTTGCAGTGCCTTTGATAAAAAGCAAGTACTTACACGGTGTTTTGCCTGACTGCTCATACAAACCCAGCTACACTATCAAAGACTTTCCTCTGATGCGCTACCAAGGACTGCAATTTGTATGTATTTATGTGGTTTCTCTTCAAAATTAAATTTTCTGCAGGGTGACCTCCACTCAGAGCTTGTCACTCACACAAAAAGCTCTTGAATAGGCATTAAGACCATAAAATAATAATCCTGCAATAAATAACAGGGTCAGCACTGAGGAAATAATTTTTCTCTTTAATTTGGCACCAGAGTGATGCAGCTTTTTTCTCTTTTTTTTCTGTTTCCCCCTCTTAATTGTCTTTTAAATCTGTTTCTGTTGTTCTGAGCTTTGTTGCCTACTTGACAAATCTAAATTATGTCAGCTTCCTGAATGCCTCCCAAGCACGAACTTAAAGGCAATTAAGGCATGCTGCAGCTATTTGAAAAACATTTAGTGGCATAGTTTCAGATTTTTGTATCTTTCTCCTCTGGTAATAAAGTCTGTCCTGGTTGCCTGGCAACGTCTTGGCAATGACAAAACTCCAGGATGCGGTCCTGCACACAAGCCCTCCACAGCTAAAAATGCAACATGTTGTTTTCAGGTTCAAACTATCTTTAAATGAGTCACACATTATTTGAATCACATTATTTCTCAAGTATTTAAATAACACACACCTGTTGGGACCCTGTGAATCTGGCTTGATAACCCTTACTAAACAAGATCAAGGTGTCTCGACTCATCGCTTTGTGTCACCAGGTTACATACATACATTTAACAACATGTCATTTCATTTCATATATCATCTCCCCAGATCCATATGTCCTACATCTACCCCAATGACTACACCCGACTCACAAACATGGAGTCAGAGAACAGCTGTTTCTACGCCAGGAGCACCCACTACATGGAGATGTGAGACCTCTGGACATAAATATGTGTATATGTTTGTGTGTGAGTGTGTGTATGTGTTGTCATGGATAATTTTGCTTTTATTTTGTCTCCTTTTCTTCAGGTTTGGGTTCTCTAGATACATGAGACTAGACTTTCCTGAGAAGCAAGAAAAAGGAAACATAGACAATGGTAGTTTCTTTTCTTTTTTGAAAAAAAAAAAAAGAAATTGTAAATGTTTTGCATTATCAATGTAACTCTTATTTTCTTTCTCTCCTTCTGCCAGTGTCCAATTTTGGGTCCCGGGGGAAGGAATCAGTCCTATATGAGGAGGATGATTTTTATAATAAGGCCTATCAACGTGACATGGATGCAAAATTGGACCAGATGGACAATGCACTTTTTCCAGACTATGGATATGATTACGACGACTACGTACAGAAACGTAGACGCAAACTCCTCATGCAAGAGACTAACAACACACTGAGTTCTTTTGACACAAAACTGCACATAGATGAGCTGCAGTGGAAGCAACAGAAAAGCAATATCTCAACACTTCAGCCACAACCAGAGAAACAAGATGAGTCTCAGTTGTCACAGGCAACACAAGTCTCAGTTCGTCACCAGCAACAAAATCAGACAGAGTTAAAACTAGAAGGTCCAGTTAAAAAAGTAAAGCAGGGAAAATCAAAGCTAAAAAGACCAAAACATAAACACAAGGTAAAACTGTTAAAGACTGTAAAACAGACTAATCCATTGAGGCCAGACGACAGAGAGCCTCTCAAAGCAATGGAAGAACCAAAACCCCCAGCAGAGCATCTCAGCTATAAACAGAATCAGATCCAGAGGTCTCATAAAATGAATCAAACCCAAGCCCACATCATCAACGACTCAAAGCTTCAACCCTTAAAGTGGAACACATCTTTAACTAAAACACCTACAGCGGCCAAGCAGCAGAGAACTGCACCTAAAGAAGCGGAACTCCAGCCAGGCACCAACAAACAGTTTACCACTCCCAAAAGAGACATCAATCGCCCTATAGCAAAATTAAATCAAAGGGACATAGATCACCTCAAAGGCAAGCAGATAAAAATGAATAAGCCTCCACAACAGGATTTGGAACATGGCATCCGCAGGGATAAGATCATTGTTGATCACAGAGACAAAGTGGACAAATGGGGCTCAGATATGAAAGGAGCGGAGGACAGGAACGACGAGGTTCACAAGAAGACTCAGAATAGAAGAAACACATGGATGGGTGAGCAATATTATCTGTGGGGAGCAGGAGGAGACTTTGAAGTTGCTGGTGAAGAGCCTCCTACTCCTGCTCCGGTGTTTGACCCCGAAGTTGTATGGAGCCAGACCTTCCAAGTTGACAACCTGAACCTTCAGGCAAGACGTTCAGATTTGATCGACTTGAGCTGCAACGTCTCCGGCAATCTGCTGCTCCACTCCAGTGATGCTTTGTCCATTGTTAAGGCTTTCATGGAGCAACTAAATAAAAAGCACCAGGGGTAAGTCTCTTTGTGAAAATGACTATGAATCATAGGATTAAAATCAGTCTCATTACAATGAGTATTTTTACTGCTATAACTGATTTCTAACTTTTTTGGGTGGTGACTCCATTAAACTGAACCAGATATACTTGCAGCTCTTCCAAAAAGTTCAATCTACTGTGGCAATGATGTCAGTTCATAAAATCAGTTGACAGATGACAAGTTCATTAACCATGGTTTTTCCATTTCATTAATTATTAAGGTGTTTTTCAAGCTAATCTTACAAAGTCCAAAAAAGTGATTATTCTTACACTATTTTTCTTAATATCAATATTCAAAAGAATATTGGATTTTGGACCGTTGATTTAAAAATAGGACACAAAAAACTTTTGACCAACATTTTAAACAACTTGTATATATTTTATGAAGAAATTAAATAATCACTTGAAGAATGAGTCAGTAGATCCATTATCAAGTTGCTTTTCTGCATATATGTGTCTGCAAGTTGTGGCTAGTTCAACAAAATAATTTTAACTTTTAATTTTTTTCTTTTTTGATTCGGCAAGTTGCATCTTGGAAGTAAACACACTTTATATCATTAAATAGAAAGTACACTTGTTCGCATGCTTTCCATAGTTGTTTTGCAGACGTGTCACAGTGTGCTTTTGCCCATCTCGCCCCTGCAGGCAATTCACATTGGATCGTGTGGTTAACGTGGTGAAGCGTCTGGATGGGGTGCAGGGCAGCCGCTACCTTCTGGAGCTGGAGCTTAAAGATGTGAATGGCCAGCTGGTGCGTCTGTCACAATACATCTACACCTTATTCCGCCACAGCAGGCAGCGCAGAAGGGACGGCAGTTTCAAAATGTTGAAACCCGAGCTTGTGCTGTGTAACCCGGTCGGCTTCCGCTGGAATCCTTTTGCCACTGTCCACTTCGTAGTACCAGGTACATCCTACCCCCAACACCCGCCTTTAACCATGATGTTTCATCCCATTCACTAATCCACTATTGTTCCTTTGACATTTTGCCATAAATGATGTATGCAAAATAGATTCAAAGAATTTAAAACAACTTAAAGCAACTACTTACTTCAGAGACCTTTGGAAGATAGAAGGCACAATATTGACATGAATGGGCACATCCTAACTCCAGAGTCGTCAATATTTCATCACACAAAAACTGAAGGGCTTCTATTATGTGCTTTATTTACTGTGATTTAGTCATAAGTCTCCCATACTACTAAACATCTCAACTTCTAAAAAAGCACTGCAAACACAGCAATGCATGGCAGCCAGTGCATAACAAAGCATCTTCCTGGGAGAAGATCTAGCAGGTCGGTGTGACGTGCAACTTTTATGTGATGTTAATCTGACAGCCACGTTTAAGCAATTATTTACTTGAGTAATGAAATATTCAAAGTCTGTGAATTCCGCCTGTTCATATCAATAATTTAATAATGGATAGGTTTTTTGTTTTTCAAAATAAATATACAATTCACAATTACTAATTCTTTGTGGTTGTTTAACTTCATTGTCTCAGAAATATGTCTTCACACTGATTTAATGCTCCTAAAAAAGATTCAGACATTTCTAGGTTTGACATTATATAAAATTTTTAATGGCACATATTGAAAATGTAAACCCGAATCTTCATGAATCCCTTTTTTTTTCAGGGGCACTGCACTGGTGTCTCCACATTAATTGATGTTGATTTTTTTTTTCTTTATTTTAATATTTATATTGCTTTATTTCTAAAATTGCTATTTGTGGTTGTACTCAATTTTGATGAATGAAAAAGTTTTGATGTATTTGCAAAACTTGGCATGGATGCCTATGAACTTGAGAGTGAGCTGAGTACTGTGGTTTTTAAACCCTCAGGTCTGTTGAGAGTTTTTTTGTTTATTTTCGTGTGACTCTCAGTGAAAAACCAGGCTCGATGGGTGCAGCAGCTGATTGCTGACATGGAGAAACTGTTCAGAGAAACTGGAGACAACAACTTCAACCTCATCATTGCTGACTACAACAGCACTGACATGGACGTGAGAAAGGCTTTACAGAAATCCTCACTCCCTAGGTATGTGTTATGTGTGTCTCTTTCATGGTTTATAATGAATACAAACTGGTGAAGATCTATATACGTCCTAAATATTTGCTGTAATTGTGCCCATGGAATTTGTCAGGTACCAGTATGTGAAGCTGAGTGGAAACTTTGAGCGCTCTGCTGGTCTGCAAGCAGGTATTAACCTAATAAATGTAAGTGCTTCGACATCATCTACATCATCAGCAATAAAGATAAACTGTATATATATACTGTCATAAACAAAGTGTAATACTAAAAATATTTTTTCATCCTCCATTCTCTCATTCTTCTTCAGGATGACCACAGCATTGTGTTTCTATGTGACCTCCACATCGACTTCCCTTCCTTTATGATTGATACCATCAGAAAACACTGTGTGGAGGGATACATGGCCTTTGCTCCCATAGTCATGAGGCTGGACTGCGGGTCGCCACCATCAGAAGCCAGAGGTAAACCCAGCACATCCATCTTAAGTTGTTGTTTCGATTTGACCATTGCTCTTTTGAGCGTTGTACATTAACTCCTTGCCCTAAAATGTGATACTAAAACTTTGGTGTATTATTGTGTCCAAGTTTAACCACTTGAGTTGCCATCATTGTCATCTTTGAGTAAAGAAGTCTTTTTTGAATAATGTTCCTATAGCAATAGTTTGAAAAAGAATTATTTTATGCAGAGACTTGTTTTCAAAAGATTAGGGGATGTTAATTGTCACTTAGTGGAGAGACGGAACAGAAGATTTAAATTTACATTTAGAGAGGATCTTTCCATGTAGAGAAAGGGGAACCTCGGGTTTACATTAACCAGCTTAATTGCTTTGACAAGCCTTTTTCCATTCTTCATGTTTGCATTTACACACATTAAACAGATAAAACACTCTGTCTTTTCTGCATCAGTGCTCTACAGAGGAGCACTGATGCAGGACTGCTCTACCACTGTATTTTGCTAGTTGTTGCCAATTCAATTGTACTTGAACAGATGTGATTTCAGAGGTAGAAGCAAACCTGTTCAGCAACCTTCACTTTTTTGCACTGACATGTTGTATTGGCATCCTATTGCCTGTGGACATACACACGCACGCAAACCCACACAGTGGTTTGCGACACACGTTTGTAAACATGGCAGAGGTCTAAATAAGTATAAATTTTTCTAAAATGGATATGAGAGCCAAACATGTCTTTAAGCATATATTCTGTGTCCCAGTCAGTCTGTGGGGCATTTTATGCACCAGACAGAACTAGTGAAAATATGCAAGCAGTTTTATGTGATTGCCAAATAAAAGTCATTCACATTTGAGAGTGTGTTTGTGCTGCAGGTTACTGGGAGGTGAATGGCTTTGGCTTACTGGCAATCTATAAATCAGATCTGGATGCAGTGGGAGGAATGAACACCAAAGAATTCACTGATCGCTGGGGAGGAGAGGACTGGGAGCTCCTCGACAGGTACTTTCCTCATTAAATGTCATTTAAAAGACTCGTCTTGTTTGCTGTCTTTAGCTTTTGATTGTCTTCCCCAAACTTGCCAATTCCCCCCTTTTCTGATTATAAATACCATCCTTAAGACTTTTTAAAGTTGCTGGTAAAACCTCTGTTGTGACACCTATTACACTTGGAGACACTCCATTCACACCCAGTTGCGTCTTTATTGGGTGAACCTGACTCAGCCCGTTGCAGTCTAATGCTACAGTCCTGCACTGAATAGGTGAGAACCACCTCTCTGCATAATGTAATATATAGCTCAACAGTTTCTGCACTCATAGTGTTTTAGAAGGAGCGGGCAGCTGTTTTTAGGAAGAAAAAACCCTCCAAATAATCAACTGTACACAACAGAATGATTATTGGACTTCCATTTATCCAGTGGACAGAATGCAACTGTTTTCCAATGAATCTGCCATACAAATCAAAAGGTGATGAAATGTCACAACTTTCCACTGCTTCCACTGCCCCCAAGTGGCCAGAATACTATTACAATAAATATCTCTCACTAGTTACTATAATATGCAACACTGCGACATAGTGGTTAGCGCTGTTACCCCTCAACAAGAAAATCGTCAGTTCGATTCCTGGGCCTGGGGCCTTTCTGTGTGGAGTTTGCATGCTCTCCCTGTGCTTGAGTGGGTTTCCCACCGTTCAAAGACATCATGTTTAGGTTAATTGGTGACTCTAAATTGTCTGTAGGTCTGAGTGAGAGTGTGAGTGGTTGTTGGTCTCTGTCTGTCTCTATATGTTGGCCCTGTGATGGACTGGCGACCTGTCCAGGGTGTACCCCACCCTCTCCCAATGTGAGCTGGGATTGGCTCCAGTACCCCCCCCCGCAACCCGGAAACGGATAAGCAGTTGAAAAGGAATGAATGAATGAAATAGTTACAGTAATAGATAGTATATATATATATATATATATATATATAAGATATGCACAGCAGCATAAAACATCCAACGTCTTTTTTGATTGACAGCAGGCTGTTATTTTACTTAACCTCCTATGACCTGGCGTCCACATATGTGGACATCACATTTTGGGTCGTCTAGACCACAATACAAAATTTTTCTCTACAAGGGCCTGCTGTCCACATATGATGCCATTATACTTTCACTTAGTGGTGGCAGAAGAGTATAATACATTACAGATAGTTAAACAATCTCAAGATCATTTCTATTTATGTAGCTCACAACAAGGCACTGTTCAAATAGGACAAGTTCACACTTGTTGATATAAATAAATTTACAGAAACCCAACATTACTCTTATAGAGCAAGCACTTGGCGACAGTGGCAAGAACAAAAACGTCCTTTTTAATAGGCAGGACCAGACTCAAGGTCAGCAGCCATGTCTTTTGACCAGCTGGGTCGAAAGAGAGGGAGAGAAAGGGACAGTGTGAGAGAGAGAGCATGCCGCAAAAACAATAGTATTCATGGTAGTGATAATGCAATAACATGAATGTATTGAAAAATTAACACTATTAACAGTACTGGTTATTATGAATTATATTTAATTTAGTGGCAGATGTTGAGTAGGATCAAGGAACCAGTCAAATGATTGCATTTGCTGAACAAAGCTCTTCAGCTCCGAAAGGGGGAATGACATGTGGAAAGGAAGAGAGGGAAAGAGAGAGGAGGGGAGTGGTGGAGAGACAAGGGGGAGCAAGCAGGAAGATAGGGCACTCAGCCTGGGCACTGGTGTGTTTGAGGGGGGAAAAATGTGAGACAGATGCAATGTTTTCAGGAAGTTTTATGGAGGCCCACTGACACAAGGTAATATTATGAAACGTGTAAATCTTTTTTGCTCTAGGATCCTCCAGGGAGGACTTGAAGTGGAAAGGATCTACTTAAGGAACTTCTTCCACCATCATCACTCCAAACGTGGCATGTGGAATCGGCGGATGTCGACCAGCCGCAGGTGACCTCGCCATCCACCAGGGCATGGTACCATCGCTACGGTTACAACAACAGCGACTAGAGCACCTTAAGGCTGAAGCATGACTCACTCTTCATTCTTTTAATACTTGCTGGTTTACAGAGCAAGTTGACCCAGGATGCTGACATACTGTAGACCTGGATACTGTCTTCATTCACATCGAGGAGCGGTACCTTTACAAGATGCTGCAGTCACAAGCGGTCGTTGTTAAAGAGATACTACTGATACAACACATTTTACTGGATGTACTGTTGACTACTAAGATGGCTGTGGGTGTTAAGTGCCTCTGACTTTGTGATATGTATGAAGATACTGCTGTGCATCATGTTGCTGACTGAGACCATGATGATCTGCACTACCAGCGGCCGAGACCTGATCTGATCCAAAGACAAAATATAAACTAACCAGCAATGCACACTCCAAGGATTTATTAACATAAATGCCCAGGATCACAAAGATCATAATTCTTGCACATACGTCTTAATTGGAGGAAAAGTTAACTGTATGTATTTGTCTCCAAATTGTGTATAGGGTAAGCACAGCCTTATTTGTCGTGTTATAAATTGTCAAAACTGTGTATTTATTATGTCAATATTTGTAGGAATTTTTATTTTTTTTTGGGAAGTTGTTTACTTACTCTTGTACTCTTGTTCGGGTCCATATTAAATGTGCCTTCTGCTGTGACTGGTATTCAGGTACTGTGGGCTGTTTTTACAGACAAGTCAGGAAAATCTGGTAAAATGAATAAAATATTTAAGAGAAGGACAAGTTCATTTTTAAAAAACAACTTGGATTTAGATCCATTTGTTTCAGTGATTTTAGACATACATCACAATCACAGCTGTAATTAATGTCAATGCGAACAGCCCATAATTTTAAATTGCTTTTCAAAGGAATGATTTAACATGAAAATGTTGAATTTTTTTTTTTTTGCTAAATCGCTGAAGCTTCACAGTGAAATGTTGTTTTTCACAGTCAACAGTAAAGCATATGGGAAATGTGGTTGATAAAAAAATATCTGCTGTATTTTTATATTTATTATTTCAGCTAAAACTAATAGCATCATTGTCAGATTTGTTCACATTCCAGTTTAACAAACTTGTCTCATTCATTTTAATCTTACACTTATGATCATTTCACTTGTCATTTCATACAATGACAACAAAACACATTTTTGTTTGAGAGTTTGCTGATGTTTTTATGCCAAGCTGTGTAATATTCTTTGTTTCTTTGTACCACCACAGTCAAGCTTTGTGATTCGGCCAGGGTGTTTGATGGTTTCACTCTCCCTTATAGCTTCTTTTCCGATATACCTCATTCCCTGTGATGCTAAGAGTTAACCATTGCCTTAATGCATGGTACAGGACTCTCTTCTCTCAGGGACAGATTTTTCCATTTTACACAGCTTTGAGAAATATGAGTAATACATTGTTTCAAAAACATTGTTTCTATTGCCTTTATTTCAATTGTTCTGCATACTACTTTTTCAGACCGGTAAAATCTTTTAATTTTGTTAACTAAAAGAAATCCCACAGATCACAATCTGTGGAGCAGAGTTTGCACGATTGTATCACCATTGTTGGGTTTTAATACCTTACATTTAAGTATTTTACATGTTCAGACTTAAAGCAATGGATTATCTGCTTGGATTAAACCAAAAACTAGTTGGGTGGTCAGTGAAAGTTTTCTAATGAGTTTATCTCCTGAGTGCAGAGTCATGTTGGGCAAGGGTAGTTTTTAAAGTAGACACAACACACATGAGGGCCTTGTGTAAAGCACAGTTTTAATTTTGAACTCTGTTTTAAAAAGTTTCTTGCAGCATTTTATTATATAATTCACAGCTAATGGATGACTGAAGTGCTCCCTTCTCATTTGAGGCGGTAACAAAAATGTCTGTGCGCATGTGTAGGAGTAGCCAGCATATGCTGCTTTTCAAGCCAATGAATATTAACAAACCCACAGAGACACAAGAACAACGACCTATTCAGCAGTGTCAAAACATCACACATGCGTACTGATAACACGAAAAGTGCACACTCATATAATGAGATCATGAGACAGTAACTGTCCGAAGATGAAACATGAATGGCAGCGAGAGCACAAGTTGGATATAATTACATTTTTACAACAGTCTGCAAAAATATAAGTCAAAGGTAAAAAATAAAGATTTTTTTTTTTTACTGTCTTGGATTCCTCCCATTAGAAAGTTCTGCAACTACATGATGCAGCTCCTCCAAAGCAGTGAATGAACATGATAAATCAGATGAGAAAGGCTGTCTAGTAAGAGGATTCTTTGACAACACAAGAAACTCAAATCTCCATCATTTAATCTCCATCTGACATACTCTGATGTCAGCTGAAAGACAGCCACTGTTGAAATTAAGTTAGGGTGGCTCATTTGTGCATTTATATTCATTTCTTTGTTGCAAGCCATTCCCCGACAGGAAGAGGAAGTTATTTAGTTAGTTATTTACTTATGCTATAGCAGGTGTTGTCTTTGTTGTCATATTGTTATATTTTGATCAAACATGTGATATCAGACCAAAGAACAATAGAAAAAAGAAAAAAAACCTGCCGATCACTGTAAAATTAAGAAAAGATAGGTAAGCGGAAACGCAGGGTGAGCAGTTTACTCATCTGAGCAGGTTTATTTCACCTGGATGAGTCAAGTAGTCAACGTTGCGCACGTCAAAGCGAAACCCTCACGGTGCTGTCTTTCCGCACCATAGCGATACTGTAATTCCTAAATGCATTGTCGTTATGAAGGAAACCCGAACAGGATAAAAAATAAAATCTACTTTCAATTCAAAAGCAGCTTATATATGTACACGCTAAAATCCTTGAAGCGAACGTACTCCTTAAAATGATTACTATTGTTCTTTTTCTCCCTTACTGGGTGATTCGCAGTGCAACGTTTCAAGTGAGAACACAAGTTTACGAAGGGGTCGTGAAAGCAGCGCACGCTCACCCACCAAACTCATTCACCGTGAGCTGCGCCGTTTACGAGCTAATGGTGGGCTTTACACGCTAACCAGCAGCATGTGTACGGAGTGAGTAAGTCGGTCCTAACGTCCGCTCTACGGCTCTAACAGCATATATTTGTCATCGGTGTCGGCTGGTGAATATTTCTGAGTGAGAGGAGACGTAAAGTGCTGGTGAAGGGGGAACTAAGGTCTCGTGTTATGGGAGAGACGCGGAGGTCAGGCGAGCGGTGGGCTGTCAACAAAAATGTTCGAGTAAAACGAGCCTGCTGCCGCTTTGACAGCTGTGTGGTGAAACTGTAGCGCCGGTAAGGACGACACCGTTTGCACTGGTAACAGCAAGACAATGCTGGTGTTACATAGGCGGTCGCTTTACATTATGTTAGTAAAAACATGGCCGATCAGGTAGAGCTGAGGAGATTGTGCCTGCAATGCAGTTAACCTAAGTGGCTTTTCCTGCTAGCCTCGTTTTGCTAAACATAATCTAGCTAACTGACAGTTGCAGTCGTGCTGGCGAACTGCGGCTCAACAAATAGCTTTAAACCGACTCTGTATACCACGTAGAGGTCAGATAGGAGCCACGGATGTTAGGTTAGCTGAGAGAAGCTAGCTCTTTAGCTTGGGGAAGGGGCTCTCCATTCTGTCACCAACATATGTCAATGTGTGATGACGCTCACTATTCAGTCTTAACTGTTGTTAGTGACAGGAGAGTAGGTGCCAGCTTTATTGTTTGGTTTTTTAAGCCATACATCACACACATGCTGAGTTTTTATTATTCTCTTTCAGAACCAGCTGAATTTGAGTCATGCCTGGGAAACTGAAGGCCAAAATTGTGGCAGGGCGCCACTTGCCTGTGATGGACCGAGCCAGTGACCTCACTGATGCTTTTGTTGAGGTTAGTGAAGTTGCACAGCAAGGTGTGTTTTATTCATTGAAAGGGTTTACCTTTGTAACCGCATGTTGCTCTGTATTTGTTTTTAGTGTGGCAGGTGCATCAAGGTTTTCTCTATAATGGTGCATTTGAATGATGTGACGTGTGCTCTTTGATTTAGGTGAAGTTTGGAAATACAACCTTCAAAACAGATGTCTGCCCCAAATCCCTAAATCCACAGTGGAACTCTGAGTGGTTCAAATTTGAGGTGAAATCTCTTTATGCTTCTCAATGGCAGGCAGGGGTGGTGATATTTAAATGCATCACACAAAGTTGATTAAATGCATTTCTAACATATGGCTTCAATCGTATTTTTTTCTCCTTTTCTTGTCTTTTTTCCCCCTCTCCTTCCCTTGTGTTCTAGGTTGATGATGAGGACTTGCAGGATGAACCTTTGCAGATCACAGTGTTGGACCATGACACATACAGTGCTAATGATGCCATAGGGAAAGTTTACATTGACATTGACCCACTGCTGTGCAGTGAGGCGGCCTCTGTCATCTCTGGCTGGTTTCCCATCTATGATACCATCCATGGTATGAAAGGCAACTAATCTGATCAAGATGAGCACAATAGTTACGTTTTTTTTCCTACTAAATTACCTTTTTGTTTACTATTCACTGTCAGGCATTCGAGGGGAGATCAATGTCCTCATCAAAGTGGAGCTCTTCAACGACTTGAATCGTTTTCGACAGTCGTCCTGCGGGGTTAAGTTCTTTTGCAGTACGTCTGACTTTACCTCTGTTATTTACAATCTTATGACACATCACGAGGAACAATTTGTTTGATAAAATTTAGATTAACAATACGTAGATTAGATGCTTAGAAAGCAATTCATAAAAGGTATACTTCCTCTCTCTCAGTCCTCTGGATTTGAATATTTTTCAATTTCGAAATCCTTTCACTTTGTAATGCTTACCTAATTGTGAATGATAGCCACATCCATTCCTCGGTGCTACCGGGCAGCGATGGTGCATGGGTTTGTGGAGGAACTTGTGGTGAATGAAGATCCAGAGTACCAGTGGATCGACCGTATTAGAACTCCTCGGGCCTCCAATGAGGCTCGTCAGAGGCTCATTTCTCTTATGTCTGGTAGGAATATTCACTGTGATCTTTTCATGTTGCTGTGGTGGAAGACGATTTTCTGCTCTTGGTAATGTGGCTGTGTCATTCCCTTTTTTAGGAGAGCTACAAAGAAAGATAGGGCTTAAGGTACTGGAGATGGGTGGGAATGCTGTGGTAGGGTACCTACAGTGCTTCGACCTTGAGGGAGAGTCGGGTTTGGTGGTCCGGGCTATAGGTACCGCCTGCACACTGGACAAACTCAACTCTGGCAGTGCCCCCAGCACCAACACGCATGTGCACCCTAACACAGCCCCTGCTTCCAATGCCTGCAATTCCCCATCTAAGGATGGAAAGGAGTGAGTATGAACCAACAACACAAGCATGGACCTAGCCTCTTTATGTGCAAGTTGAAAAGAAGAGTGTGTGAACAAAATGGACTGTGTGTTAGTCTGTGTATAGTCTCACAGTTACTCCTGTGTGTGTCTCAGTATCTTTTGATTTCCCTATGTAGTTTGTGTGTCTCTTGTGTCTCATGTATTGCATCATGAAACTAACAGCACACGGCAGCCTGAGACACACACATGTACAGTACATACACAGCCATCCTCAATCCCCCTCCTCCCTTGTCTGCTCTTTTAGACCACTTTTGCATGGCTATCTGCTCTGCCTCTGCATGCTCTAGTGCTGCGTCTTTTAGTGAGTATCTAGTACAAATGTTCTCCCCAGCCTCTAACAGTGTGTTCCTTCACTTTGTTCTGCTGTCCTCCTCCCCGTAGATATATTGTGGTTAGTGTGTGATTGCATCGAGTTACTCTAAGCTTAACTACAAGTGAGTGCATGTGTGCCAAGTATTTGCATTTATACTATATATATGTGTGTGTGTGTGTGTGTGTGTGTGTGTCAATGTGTGAAATTGGGTCCATCAGGGATGCAAACACAAAATGGTGATGACTTTGATTCACTAATGTATGATTTATGAAAATTTAATGAGAAAGTTTGTGGAGGGCTGGGTCAGTAGTAACAGGAAATTATTTAGAAAATCATAGGATCAGTGATAAGACCAAAAAAAGATGTTGGTTCAGTGTATGTCACTGCATCTTCCATTTCCTGTTTCTTTTTGTCTCCCCTTCTGAACTGTGATTATGGTGGTGATTACTTGGTAGTGTAACTGCAGGGTTCAGGTTCATTTGTTCATTTGTTTAACTGTTTATTCAGGGAACAAAAATAACTTTTTCATAATTGTTGCACCACCAAAAGATAATTTCTCGTTGATACTTATTTGTTAATTTATTTTTTTATAAAACAAATTCAAAGTTCAGTTTTTTTGTACAATTGCACAGCTCCCTTTCAATAAATAGACTTTTCCCTCACTTATTGACTTTGTTTACACACACACAAACACATATATATATATATATATATATATACACATACATAAATTTTTTGGTCCTAATTTGGCTATTCTTTTCTGATTTTAAGAGATAGTGGTTCATCTATTTAGTTTTTGTTTTATTTTCAACTTTCTATTCTCTAGTCTCTGGCAGGTCTCCCTTGCTTAAGAAGTTTCAGACCTCAGTAGGACTTACCTGGCCGAACAAATATCAGAAAGTAATATGCCTATCACAAGCACTCTAAGCACAAAAGTAAGGCCTCAGATCACTTGTTAGGTCTGAAAAGAGATCCAAACCCAAAGTTTAAACATTTTACAGTAACATAAAATTCAGAAAACCAGCTGAAATGTGGTGGACATTTTTTGCTTGGTTGTTTAACCCATTATCAAAAGTGTTCTGTTTTAATTTTATGTCACTGGTTTTAGGATTGTGTTTGCATCCCTACTGTGTATGTTTGTATGAGACTGAGCTATTTAGCTGAAAGTTATGCATGAACGTCCTGCTGCTTTCTCATGGCTTTAAATGAAATAATGGACAAAAAGAAGGTACAAAAACTCTTTTTGTCCCTCTTTTCCTTTTTTGTCTCGTTTTTCACTCAATTGCAATGTTGTCGTGTTGGTTGTTGTGTCCGTCTCTCTCTTCTTCTCTTGGCTCTCTGGCTACATTCGGATCGGGATGTTTTTCACTGCTTGTGTCCAAAATCTGTCCTCCGTTTTCCTCTCTCCCTGCGTGCTGATTGGCCCAGGTCTCCCCTTGCCCATGGATGCCGCTCCACCCACAACAGCCCAGTGCATTCGACCTGCAGCTCCCAGAGACTGTCCCAGAACTTCTCTGTCTCTGTTCCCACACTCATCTTTACTGGTACGATGAGCCAGGAAAGGAAATAGATATAGGAAAAAGAGAGGAAGTTTGGCATACAAGGAGAAGTAGGTGGTGATGTTTATATCGACTGAGAAAAGTGAATATAAACCCCCTGGAGTCTGAATAGCATTCTGGGCTTGTCACATTAATAAAACCATGGTATAGACGGAGGCTTTAGGAGAAAGACAGAAGGCAGACCCCTGTCCTTATACAAGGCTCAGATCCTTCATCCTGTTTTGTTTTTTCAAGAACAGGGGGTTGGGTGTCAGTTACGTCCTAGGTGCATCATTCTTAACTTTTATCAGGTGTTTGCAACAAAAGTTGTTAGAGGTGTGGCTTTAGCCGTGAGGAATGGCCTGTCATCTTCCTACAGTCGTCTGACCTCTGCTACACTCTACTGGGACACATGCTTCAGCTCATCATCTTCTGATGAATCTGACCATTTGTGTTTTGCCATGTTTGCTTCTTTTTAGTTCAATGTGTGTGTTTCTTTGTGTTTCTCTAATTTTTACTTTGCTTTCCATGCTTTCTTTTTTTGTTCCCCAGCCATCTGTAGCACCTCACACACACACATGCCTCACTCAGAGGAAACAAATGACACATTCAAGTCAACACTGACCCACTCCCATATATGCACACAAATGCTCAGAGGGTGAGGTGGTGACTGATGTGGGTGTGTGTTTGTTTGTGTGTGTGTGTGTGTGTGTGTGTGCACGCGCGTGTGTGTGTGTCTGTCTCATGTTCTCCTGGCAGGCCGGTATTTGGTGAGGACCTGCCCTCGTTCTCCGGCCCGCCCACCCCTTTCAGAGCCCTTCCCACCTCTTCCTCTCCTCCCCCCTTCTCTCCCTTCAAGCCATGCAGCCGCCAGTCCTCATCATCAGACACAGACCTCAGTTTGACGCCCAAGACGGGTAAGAACACGTGGCCCCGCCCCAACCTACCCATTGTCATCCCTCCCTTCTTGTACACCTAATGTGGTGCTACTCTGGTGGTGTTATTATTTATTTATTTATTTATTTATTTATTTATTTATTTTTTACAACATTCTTTCATGCTTAAGTTTTGCATTTATTTATTGTAAAAAGTATTGTAAATGTTTATTTTGCTGTTTCCCATCCTTTACCCTTGTCCTCAGTGGCCTGGTGTAGCTTCCTATTTCACAGTATTTAAAAAAAAGCCACTAGACAGCTTTAAGTTTGTATCAAAAAAAGGTTGTAATAATCTGAAGATACACCAGATCTCTGTAGTAGTTATGTTCCCCTGTCGTTGTGGTCTTAAATGGAAGCACTGTGTCTCATGGGGGCTGTTGTTGATCCAAGGTCACTTCTTCATTAGCAGCCATTATGGTTAATCATTGAAAACAAGGTAAGTTTAGTCAAACTCTACCCAGAGGGTAACTTGAGCACATTTTAACCCAGTTCAGCATAATTGCACAGAGCCTGAAAAACCTTCTTGCCAGAAGCCCCGCCCCCACCCCCAACCCAAGAGGGGACCAGCGGCTCACCTCATTTCCCCTTTTTCCACCCCTTTCATTTTCTTTTTCCCCTGTTTTCTTTGTTGTCATAATCTATTTCTCCTGTTTTTCTTTTTCCTGCCTGTGCTTCTTTCTTCTCCTTTCTTACCTACTGCATACTTTGCATCAGAAATGTGCTGATTCAGTTTTTACTCTCCCTGCTACTAATACCGAAGCCTCAGCTGATAGCAACTATGGAGTCAGTCTCAACTCAATGCAAATTTAAAAGACCCATATCACAGCTGACACCAGATCCACTAAGTAAGGGTCATACCAATTCAACATTGGCTTGAAGCATCTCTTTGTTACACCTCAGTCCACTTTTCCCTTATCACATCTTTAACCCCTCCTATTTGGTGCCTCTGCCCACTCTTCTCATTCCTCTGCCTGTCCATTCTCAATATATCTGTTTTTCTCTGTGCACGCTCAATATGTTTCTCTGCTGGATAGAGGAGCCCCAGCCAGAGAGATGCAGGCCTGGGATCTTCCTCTGCCCCAGCTCCCTCACCCTCTCCACAGACAATCTGTCCCTTCCTGGTTCTGGCCCAGTGGCCTGTGGTCATGGCACTGCCCCCAGAGCCGCCCCCAGAGCCACCACCCCACCCCCTCCCTCGTCCATCCACTCAGACTCTGCCTTGCTGAGAAAGAGCGTGTCCTTCAGTGAGGACCTGCTGCTGGCAGCCTCCGGTATAGTAGGACTGCTGTGTGTCATCAAGTAACAGAACCTTATAGCAGTGTCAGATCGGCCCCTCTCCTGTGGAGTGAGTTCAGTTGCATTTTCAGGCAGTTTTTCACACCCATATTGAATTGATGGGGCTATCAGAAACATTAGCACAACATGCATGGTATAACTGCCCAGAGTCTCCTGTGGGGGAAAAAAATCTGATCACAGTGGCATGTGGTTTGTTGTGTTTTTAGCTAAACTCAGTCCTTACTCCAGGTCCAGCATTTATGTCTGCATAAGAAAAAAAGGTTAAGAGTATGCTAGTTTTAGGATGAAGATGGCACAGGATTATTTACTCATCTCAGTTGAAGGTGTTCTGTGAAGTTTCAGCAAGTGCTTTCCCTTGTTTTGTCCTAATAACATTAAAATTGACGTGTATTTATCCACTGACACTTTGACTAGCTTTGTAGTCCTTTGTCTTGTGTTTTTAAAGTGACAAAACTAAAGCCATACTGTCTCTGATCAGGAATGGGCAGTGGTGGCAGCGCTGGGAAAGAGGCAGGCCCTCTCAAGACCCTTCTCAGACAACAGACGCAGACAGCTCTGGAACAGAGGGTATGATGTTACACTCACATATGCTCATAAATGTATTTACTGGCTCATTGTAAGTGTAGACATTATGTCACTGAATTTCACATGGTGGGGCTTGGTGGAACAGCTGCATTGCTGAAATTAAACCCAAGTGAAACTAGTAAACATAGCTTTATTAATAAATACAGTACCAGACAGCTGATGCTTTGACATTAATTTTGTGTTGTCTGCATACAGAGCGCTTGTAACTTTCTTTTCTTAAAGGTTGCTAATGTACACTGGATAGGTTTTGAGTGTTAAATGGGGAGTGGATCTGTGTAAGAGCAAGTAATGTTCCCTTTCTTTGTCCTCTTGACCACTTGTGCTACTCAGGGAACGTCCTCCTCTGGGTTATTGTTAAACGCCAGGGTATGTCCGATCAGTGTGACTCTCTCTTTCTCTCCACCTTTACCCTAACACCCTGAGCAGCTGATGGCCACCACCCAGTCTGAATCAACTCCTAATCTCTCCCCTCTCTGCTGTTTGTAGATCTGCAAGAGACGGGCTGGGTTGAGCAACATGGCATCTCTTGGTGTCTTTGTGTTTGCTTGGCACCCGCTTTGCTCTTTAAAAGATTCACAGACATTTTGGGTAGAGGGCTGGGGGCTAGGGGCTAGGAGTTGTGTTCCCTTCAGGTTTGAAGGGGGGTTGGACTGTATGTGTGTGTGCGCCTTCTGGATACTCATTTTGAACACCTCCCTCCTTTATGACTTCTTTTCCTGAGTGTCATTTTGGTTTCCTGTGTTGGCAACATGAATGAACACACTCACCTCATCACCTCATTCTTGCCTCCTTGCTCTGAGTGGGAGGAGCTTTCAGTTAAATTAGTGGCTCTAGCTACCTTCCTAGAGTATTGGACAAGAAAGCAATTAATGGTAGCACCACCTGATTTCTGCCCACAAAAGACATTCATCACATATATCTGCATGACTGGTAATCACAACATCCCTCTGGTTTACTCTAGAGTGGTCGTCACTACAAGATAAAATTAATACCAAAATGCTAATAAGGGTGTCCCAGTATTTATAGCTTCTCTTTTGAGTGAGTGCATGGATTTATATTACATTATTTGACTTATTTGGAGTCTCGTCCAAGAGAAGCATCTAAGACAGATTCTAGATTCCTGACCTTGTGTGTCTGTATAAGTGCCTGGGTGCCCTTCACTTTCAAATATAAACCTAAGAAATGCATTTATATAGATTTGAAAGGATTGACTTAATCACTATATCAGTAATGGGGAAAAAAAACCTCCCACATTTTCTCAATCACTTCCAGATCTATTTGAAATGCTCTGAAGGCTACAGTGGAGTAGGAGGGGAGGCTTTGAGGGTAAACTTTGCATGGGGTGACATCATCACACGTGGTCCTTGCTGCATGTTGGCACATTTCCCAACACTGTTATCTAGACTATAAACCACGGTTAAGATAAAGTGTGAAATGTTTGAGACTTTGAAAGCACAGGTGTAGTTACTTAGTCAATTTTGGAAAAATGCTAAGGTAATATCCAATGTTTGTTGTCCAATTTCAGATATTTTTGGAGATGTATATTCTTGTCCATAACCACAATTAAAATGTCATTTATTTTTTTGGTTCAAGTTAAATTACTTGTATATATATTTTTTACATTTCAAATTGAATGAAAATGACAAAAACTATGTAAGTTGCTAATACTAGGTCTCATATATTTTTATCAAGAAATATCATTGCATTATTACAGAAATGGATTAAACAAGGATTGCTCAAAGCTAGCCAAACAGTAAATTTTGAAGTGTTACGATGGAATATTTGAAAAAGTTTTAATCAGTAGAGCAGTTGAATATTTCTACCAAAAATACACAGGACATTTTGAGGGTGTGTTTTCCTCGACTCTGAGTGACCAAAACTGTTTTCTATCTATCGGCAGGAGTTTCCCTTCTTCACTTTGACATCTTTCCCACCTGGTTTTCTGGTCCATGTCGGTGGAGTCGTCAGTGCTCGCTCTGTCAAACTGCTGGACCGTATACACAACCCTGGTGAGTTCAGTGTATACAAATGGACAATGTCCTCATGTAGCTTGTCCATTGTGCTGTGGAACGATATGAGCTCGGTCTTCCATGGACCTATGATATTGTGTGAGTGTCTGGTCTTGTTGCAAGTGGGTGTTAGGTAATGCTGCCCATGATCCTCTTGTGTTGAGCAGTTTTCCTGTGTATGGTGCTAGTCCCAGTCTGTTTGAATAGAGAAAGTATGTTGAAAGGCTGAAGTTATGTACGAGTCCTGAAGCAGGTGAAAGCTGTTCCTGGTCACACTTATTAGGCTGCAGTTTTGTAGTATTTTGATAGAAATAAAGTTAGGATCATCATCCGCCTCAAACAATTCTATGGATGGGGGCAACTTTCACCTTGTGGTTTGATTGACTGGCTTTATATAATTCTGTGCTGGTCATTTGATGGGTGTGTATGTGAGTGTGTATGTGAGTGTGTATGTGAGTGTGTATGTGAGTGTGTATGTGAGTGTGCGTGAGTGTGTGTTAGTGTGAGGGTGGGTGTGTATTCTCTTGTCATTGTGTTGTTGTGTGCTGTGGTTATACCCCCCAGAGATGAGGTGCAGTTGTTATGCATGGCTCCAGTCCGTTGCCTGCTGCTTCTGTTGTGTGACGCTGTTGGCTGCAGGTGGCATTACAATGAGGTCCTGTGGTGTTTTATGTGCCTCTGCTTTGACACTTTAGAGGCTTTTAATCTGTGTTGAAACCCTAATGTTTTCTTCTATGAAATAGACTTGTAAAATAAGATTCATAATGATGACAGTCAAGTGTTTGCCCACTAGGCAAGTATCAGAATAATAAAGATGTCCAAGTCCACTGAGCAGTCTTAGCAAAGATTTTGCCCTTTGCTTGGTTTGATTGTGTTTGACTAATCTGAATCAAGGATGTCTGAGAATTCAGGTGATGATGAATGTTGGCTGGGTTAGGATTAGCAGGGTTCTTTTCAAAACCAATCTAAACCACTCAAAAATGATTTTCAAAACACAGAGTTCAACATGCCATGATTATACTCATAGTATCCCTGTCTGAACTAGTGAGAACACCATAGTTTGCCTTTGGACATGGAAACCGTTCTGAAGAGAACCCTGTTCACTGTTGCTATGCTTAGATGATAGCAATCAAAGATCAAAATCAATGGTGCACTGTGGAGTTTTTGACCCTTTGCACTAAAGAGCCCTATTTTTACAAGTTGTTTGCACTGTTCTTGAGGACACACATGTAATCAAGCAATTATGACATCAATTGGACATGATTAGAATTACTGATTGATGCTTATTGGAAGTAGCATGTAACAATTTGAGATATTGATACTGTAAATATTATTTGCCAATTTTTCATTGTGAAGATTTGTCATCTTAACAATACATGTAAGGGCATCTTGGCAAGAAAGCCTGAATATAAACATAATCTGTTTACATATGAACTCCACAGGGCACGTATTATTGAGTATACTAAGGAGAGACTGATACTGCATGCTCCTTTTTTATATTATATTATATAGTTCTATTCCTTAAATCTTTTTAAGATTTTGGCTAGGTCTGTAGCCTTTTCTCATCTCTCTTCTTCTCTTGTCCTGGTCAGTCTTCTTATAAAATTGTTTTAGTAAGCCTGAATTTAGTCTTTGCCTAGTGACTGTGAAGTGGTGTCTGTTTTTGTGTAGTGATTGTGGAGCGCTGCTGTTGTGCTGTGCTTGTTTGTTAGACTGTCTCTTCTTTTCTTTTTCTCTCTTTTCTGTACTAACGGTGTGTTCTGGCCCAGCCTTGGGTAACACGCGCTCATACAAACTGCTAGACTGGAATAGTGTCACTGCAGGTATTTCCCCCCTTTTACTGCTCTCACCCACAGAAGTGATGGCAGCTCAGTGAAGTAAAATGCCTGTCATCTTTAAATGGACTGACATTTAACATAAAAAAAATGTATGATTGTGTCATAACAAAGCTAATCTCTTCTATTCTATTCTATATAGACTAGCCCAAACAGCCGCAAACAAATTTAAGTTCACACCTCATAGTGTATTGCTGAAAACTGGAAATTCAGTGAGCTGCCATTCTCCTCTCTAATCTGTGTGAGTGTGTGCTGAGCTAAATTGAGCATGCGCTGTGTCCCCACCCCACCCCATCCAGCCTGGCCTGGCTACCCCCCACCCAGCTCATCCTACTGCACAGAAGAATTCGGCTCTTTTCTAATGTTGTCCCCCAGCGCTGTTTCTACGCTTACTGAATCGGCATCGTGGTCAAACCTATCTAGACCAGAGGAGGTTTAGGAGGTTTACTCTGTGACAAAGAGCCACTGACTGGGCATGTGCATCCCTAACTCACTGGGCCGTATTCATATTGAAAGGGGAGAGAGAGAGAGAGAAAGAGAGAGCGAGAGAGAGAGAGAGGGAGGAGGGATGGATGGATGGATGGATGGATGGATGGATGGATGGATGGAAGTCAGGCTGATTGGATGGGTGGCAGTGGGGATGGAAGGAAAAGAGGTGAACTTCGGGGATAAAGGAAGCATGAAAGGTTTAATTAATATTTTCTAACTTAAAAAGTAGTCTAGGTTTGCTGGAATCTGGCGAATGAATATGGCCCTTCTCTGCCCATGAGCGTGCACATGGTCATGAGCGTGCACGTTTGTGAGCCTGTGCCTGTGTGACGTGATGCCTTTGACTTAAAGAAACCCACCGAGTGGGCCTGATGCCTGACCATCAGTCATTAATCTTCATTTCTTCAGTTCGGTTTCCCATTTTTGTCCCCTTCATTCATTCTTTTCCCCTGTCTCACAAAGCAGCTGTGTGTCTCTCTCTTGCTCTCTGTTTTTCGGTCTCCGTCAGCATGTGGCCCTCTCAGGGAGTCATTGGGTGCAGCTCAATACTCTAATGCAGCTTCATTCATGTGGTCAGTGATCCAGACTTACCAAATGAGTGATATTAACCTCAGTAACTGGTAATGATAAGGCTTTCCTGAATAATGAAAAAAAAAAAAGAGGTGGTATTGGAACAAAGCCTCATGAGACTATTGAAACACACCCATGGTTTAGCCATAGTATGATGAAGGCTCAATACTTTTAAATTCAAAACCTTTGTCATCAGGTTGGGTAACATTTTTTACGCTTTAAGCACAATATCTTTATATATAATTACTATATCATCAGCGAGCAAGATTCTCTGTGTACACTACTGCAGCCAAACACACTCAGTGGCTGTGTTTCTCTCCTGTGTCCTTTCTGTTAGTATGGCTGACTGAAAGGGGACAGAAGAGAAAAACAGTAAGAATTAAGATAATGTGCACAAGATAAAGAATGTCACACACAATAAACCAAACCATTGACTTTGCCTTCATCATCATACCCAAACTCTCATAAATCATTCTAATTGTCACTTTGTTTGATAGAATGATAATTGGTTTTGGCTTGCTTTGGTACACCATTTAACCCATTAATCATCAAAAAACTGTACTGTTTGATGTCTCTTTATTTTCTGGTAAGTCAAAGCAGTGTTTTAACAATTGGTTAAGTTTAATGTAAATGCAGACTTAAGTATTGTGTGAGGTTTTGGTAGGTTTTTCAGCCACTTTAGAAATTATTTTTGAAAACCCTGATTCAGAGTTTTGTTTTTTGCAGATGAGCCAGAGACGCGCGACGCGTGGTGGGAGGAGATTCGCCAGGAGATTAAATCTCATGCCAAAGCTCTTGGGTGTCATGCTGTTGTGGGGTACAGCGAGAGTACGAGCATTTGGTAAGTAGCAATAAATGCATACATATTAAAATACAACCAACTTATCCCTTTTTCAGATCTGTTCTTATTCTTTTCCCTTTTTTTCTGTGTTGATCACTCCATCTCCTCTCAACAAAGTGAGGAGGTGTGTATCCTGTCAGCATCGGGCACAGCAGCCATCCTGAATCCTCGATACATGCGTGAAGGCTGCCTAGATATTGGAAGCACCGATCACAGGTTATTTTTGTCTGTATCTCTTTGATGTTATGTGGCATAAATGTTTGTATGCGTTTGTATGCTAGTACTGGTTTAGTCAAGTTATGGGCGTTAATACCAGATGGTGAACATTGCTTGCCAGGTTTGAGGAGCAATCTCCTCCCAGTTGTGGATTCTGTCACATCCCGTATGATGAGTTGAACATGCCCTTTCCTGCCCAACTGACATACTGTTACCACTGCAGACGTCAAAAGGTGTCAAATATATTTCTTTGCTTAATTTGAGATTATGAATACAAGTTATATTATTAGTCATGAATTAATGAATGAATGATTTATGAATGAACTGTTAAAATTGTTACATGTTTTTCAAGGTTCCTGATGTGCTATTCACAACAATCGACATGCCACCAGAAGCAGCTGTTACAGGGAAGGGCTGCCTTATCCAGGCCAGGTAAAATGGCTTACAATTCCGTGGTCTCAAATATTTCTTAAACAGATTTAGAAGTCTAAATCTGTGAACTGAACAACACACTTTCAAAAATGGAGATTTACATCTAAGAAATTGATCAAAGTGAGTTAACTCCACTTTTGATCACCTAGACTTTGTCGTCTGAAGAAGAAAGCCCAGGGCGAAGTGAATGCGACAGCCATCTCCAACTTGTTGCCTTTCATGGAGTACGAGCTACACACTCAGCTGATGAATAAACTGAAGCTGCGAAGCATGAATGCTCTGTTTGGCCTACATATACAGATCAGTGTTGGCGAGAACATGCTCCTGGGTTTGGCTGTATGTACATTAATTCAAAATGTTTTTAACAGCTCAACCAGGCATACATGAGTTTTCTGCAGTAAGTTCCTGCATAATAAATGTGCGTGTGCTCCTGTTTGTGTCTGTGTCAGTCTGCCACAGGAGTGTACCTAACAGCACTGCCGGCACCCGGAGGTATCCAGATTGCAGGGAAGACTCCTGGAGACCTGAACAATGAGCACCACATCCTCACCATTCAGAAAAGGATCAATGACACTATAGCCAAGAACAAAGAGATCTATCAAATCAATCCTCCGGTGAGACTCATGACGCGCATTGTGAACAAGTTTTGGGATTGAGTCTGCCAGTCCTTCCCCATTATGCTGCGTTTTCATTCAAACTCAGTATGTTGAATACTCATCTCAACACTACAGTGTTCAGGGTTGTCATTTACTGTGATTTCATCACTGAAGCCCATTTTAGGCATTTTAGATGTGTGCTATCGACAGTGTGTCACATGAGGATTTGAAGATTTGAATTAAGAAAATGGGCAAAGATTCATCGACACAAACTTATCCAATGCAACCTTTTTCCATTATTTTGGATATAATTCTCTCTGTTCCAGTATTAAAATCATGTAATCGCACATTATCTCTGTAATTCTTGCATCATGATAAACTTACCCCTCTTGTCTCTCTCTGGTCACTAAAGAAATTATTTGCCCTGGACCCTGAGGTGTTCGGCGGCATAAACATGGTACTGAGCACGACAGTTTTTTTGCTGTGAGGCGCAGCAAAGCATGACCAGTACTTCACTTTGTTAATCGCAAAACTACACCACCTTTACCATAACTGTGTAACAGCTCTTAAATGGGGATGTTTGGGAGTAGGATGATGTATTATCCACCCCAGAGTCTCCTCTAAAGGGCAAACCATTGTAGATTCATTATATCATTGTTATTGTATTTATTTGTCCTGCCCATTCACTGTATTTTTATTCAGTGTGTGTGTGTCTACGTATGCGTTTGCAGCACTCCTTATTTTTCCAGATTCATACTCAAATTAACAAAGCCATGCCTGTGTAATAGTACAGCTGACTGGGTAACTGAGCGAGTGTGAGCATGTGGTGCTTTATTAACATAGTGCTTCCACTAGCTGTACATTCTGGGACAGGTGTGAGACGCAGAGACTGCTGTTGTTGTCTGGTGTTCACCTTGACATCCAGTATACTGAGGCCTTGTGTCCCTCTTCTTGTAGGAACTGACAGAGGAACTGGTGGGTTCGCCAATCCCTGAACCGAGGCAACGATCCAGACTTTTACGCTCCCATTCTGAGAGCTCAGATGAACTGTCAGAACTGGACCTCTCCCATGGCAAAAAGGATGCCTTTGTCCTGGAGGTGTGTATCAATGACAATTTATTATATATTTATATACACCTTTTGTTAATATTTAAGTGTAACTGTTTGCCCTCATCTCCATAGATTGATGACACTGATGCTGTGGAGGACATTCACTCCCTCCTCACTGACAACTCTCCTCCCACAGGTTTGTGCCGATTCCTTGCTCCACAGCAGTCAAAGAATGCTTAGTCATTTATCTCTTCATTGTTTTGAGGCTACAACAATTAACGTCAATATCCGTCTGCTTCATTGAACCTGTTTCATGTCTTCAGGTTTCTACAGCTGCAACACTGAGCTCATGCCTGGGATTTACAACTGGACTTCAGGAATTCAGGTCATGCCTTACTATTGCTTCTCTAGAAGCAGTCACCATTTAGAAACCATTTTCATGCTTCTACATTCTGTTGTATTGCACGTTCTTTTTTTTTGTGGGGGGGGTGTTTGCTGGTCAACACTACCCTTCTATCAAAGCTAATTTACATAATAATATTCATGCTGCTATGAGGCAAAGTAGAGACAACTGTGCAGAAATTTAGGAAATCAGTTAGTTTAGTTTGTTTCTGTTCTGCTTCTGTCTTACAGATGTTTACATCAGTGAGGGTCTTTAGGTTGATTCATGCCAATCTAACGAACCAAGGCTTGAACAAAATCTTCACTGACCTATGTGAAAATCTGCTAAAGGTATGGATCCCTTATTGATCAATAAGTAATTATACCTAATATATTTGTGTTGCCACACTGATCCTTTGTAATGGGTACAAGGGTTTTATTGTGTATACATTGTACTGTGGTTACAATCTTCAATTTATCATGTTTGTTTCAGAGTTTTTACTTCAAGTTGCGCTCTATGATCCCCTGCTGTCTTTGTCATCTCAACTTCACTGTAGCAGTGCCAGAAGAAGAACTCATACAAGTGAGAAATCTCAGACCACCACTCATTTTAAAAATTACTACAAGATTAGAGCAACTTTAGTTCCTTACCCTTCTGTTTGACTCCCAGGTTGCAGTGACAGCTGTTGCTATGACATTTGACAAGGACCATTCTCAGGAGAAACCAGCAGACAAACCTCCCACCAAAGGTTTGTCTAGTTAAAGGTTTTTGGCTTGGGTGGTGAAACTTTTTATTTTTTATTCTGGTGCCGTTCTGCTCAGATACAGAGAAGGACACTTTCCCCAGCATCCAGGGCTAATGAATTGTGCTAGTGTTGACTTTTAGCGTTGAGTAATGACTTTGTTGAAGAAATACTTCTTAAAAGATGTGTCATAGGAACTGCATCCATAAGCATAAAAAGGATTGGTCTCAGTAGTAGTTAAATAAGAAAAACAGAACTATCCTTTTAGATGTCACACTCTCTAAACAGTGTAATCCATTAAGGGCCATTTCTTATTTCGTATTCTGTGTTTTAAGGTGAAACACATTGGTGATTGTATATCTATCATTACAGGCTGCAATGAAACTGAAGAGCAGCTGCAGTTTCCCTTGGAGTTGTGTGCAGATTCGTCGTCCAGCAACAACCAGCCATCATCCAAAATATCAGGTAGCCATTAACCATTTTTTAAATTGCTTCCTGGCCTCGTCCTCTGCCCTTCTTCACTAACAGGCATTGCCCATCTCCTCCACTAACACTTCAGGTACAATCTCTTTACTCACCCCAAATGCAAAACTCTGCCAAAATCAGCTGGTTATGGTTCGTTCAGCAGGTAAATGAACAGTGATGTGGCGTAGCCCAGTATGGTCAATTTTGCTGTGAATTTAGATGACAGTGTGTTGTTTTCTAGACAAGATTTGGAGCTCCTACAGAATTTGATACAATGTCCAATACAACAAGACCAGAATAAAGGCATATTATATTCAAAACATTTAGATTTGGGATGGTTGTTTAATCATACAAAACTCTTCCTTTATTTGCCTCGTGTCAAGGTCATATTCGACCCTGACTTGTACTTGGTTCCTGTCAAGTTCAAAGGTAGATTTTGACATTTGTGTGTGTGTGTGTGTGTGTGTGTGTGTGTGTGTGTGTGTGTGTGTGTGTGTGTGTGTGTGTGTGTGTGTGTGTGTGTGTGTGTGTGTGTGTGTGTGTGTGTGTGTGTGTGTGTGTGTGTGTGTGTGTGTGACAGGTGTCCCTGAGAGTACTAACGTCTCACCCAGAGGTAAGCCCCCTTCTCATTCACAACCTCCCTGCTACCAAAACTACTACACAGCCCTGTTTTTGACTTTCATCCTTTTGTCTCAGAGTTATCCTGCACCACTCCCAAACCTCATCCACTTTTGTTCTTTTCTGTTCTTTCTGTTGTTTTGTTCATTCTTTGTGTCATGTTTTTTTTTTTTTGTTTTTTTTGTTTTTTTGTTTTGTTTGTTTATCTCTCTCTTGTCGTTATTGTTGTTGCATTTTGTGTGTTTGGCTGTGGTGTGTATGTGTGTGCGTGTGTGTGTGTGTTTGTGTGTTTTCTCCAGCTGCCTCCGTTGATTACGGTTCCTTTGCAGACAGATGCAGCACCTGGCTAGAGCTGCTTAGGCTGAAAGCTCACACCATAAGACGAGGATCAGTTAAGACAAGTAGGAGGACACAGTCTCTAGCACACTCTGGTGATCATACCCACAAATACAGAACACAGTTTCACAAGCAAACCCACGCACCCACGCTCACACACACAAGCTTGCATACATTCACACACCCCTCCATGCATGCCGCTCGGGGGGCGGAGCATCATAAATAAACCACCAGCTTTTTATCTAGGGTGTGAAAGTTGAAGCCTCGCCCCTCAGAGGCATCCACAATCAGCAGCTTGGCTTTGAAATGCCTGTAGCCTTGGCAACAGCAAAGTACAGGAAAGTGATTTTTTTTTTGCACTTTGTGTGCAAGACTTTTCCCACATGCACTTGTCTAGATCTTATGACAGTTACTTAAGAAATTCCTTTGATTGTGCTCTGCATTTGTATTACTGAATCTGCTTTACCAGAGAAAAGGCAATATGATGTCAAATTGTTGTAGCATGTAATGTCTGAATCCTACAAGCTTGAACACAAACAATGAGCTTCAGATCATGGTGGGGTGAGGGATAATGCTTTTCCGAAAGAACAGGTATAATTTTCAGTCCTGTGCACAGTAAGTGATCTACAGTCTAATTTATGGCTCCGAAGGTTCCTGGTTTGATGGATGTAAGGCATGTGAGGTAAAACTGCAATAAGACGACGTAGAATCTTTCACACTCTGGCTCATATACATGTCCCCAGCTGAGCTCATAGCTGTCTGTCTGTCTCCATTTCTCAAGCCTCTTTCACAAATGCACTTAGATTCAAATATTCACTTATGTGTTTCACTGTACCGCAAATACTTTATTCAAACACATTAACTTACCCAGCTGTGCCCAGGTCTGTCTGTCTGTCTGCAGACACTGTCTTTCTTGTCTGTTTGCCTCAACTGCATGACACGCATGGCAGCATGTGCGTTCCAAGTGATTGTCTTTGCACCTCGCATCCACACCACTGCATGTAAACTCACACATGTATCCAATGCACACAACTGACATAAATATAAGTTCACGCACACCATGTGGTACTCCTGCTGTGCAAACGCTAACATTTTTCATCCACATTCCACTTCCACATTTCTTTCTGCTTCACGGTTCATATCTGCTTTTTAATTTCTCCACAATTTTTGAGCATTTTGTGGTATCTCCATTTTCTTTTGTCTTTACTTTCCCTCGCCCTCCTCTTGTCTTCTCTTCTGGACCTATCCCTGCTCTCCATGTATCTGCAGTCTCTTCTTTGGACCGCTCCAGTCCACTGCCTGAGGGACGTTCACGATCACTGCGCTCCAACCGCTCATTTGGGGGCAGTTCAGTGACTGTGGTGAAGATGACACCACTCTCCTTCCTTCCCGGGACACGCATCATTAAATATCTTGGGATAATCAATATGTTTTTTATCAGAGAGACAACATCATTACGAGAGGTATGAGCAAAATAACTGCAGAAAGTCTGTTGGGGTTTTTTTCACCCCAGTGTCAAGTTTTGGTAAATGCAGACATACCTGTCTACCTGAAATGTGTGTTTGTCCTCTGCAGGAAGGTGGTGTTAGTGGCTTCCTGCATTCATTCATAGCAGAGGTGTTTGCGATGGTTCGAGCTCATGTAGCTGCCTTGGGGGGTAATGCAGTAGTGTCCTACAGCATGAAAGAGTGTGTGTTCATGGAAAATCCAAACAAGAACCAGGTACTCTCATGCACTCTTACACATCAGAAACACGCACACACAAAGCATGTAAGAGTTCATCCACAGTCATACTTAAAAGCACAATTAACTATGTTTTGAATAACAAAACAAACAATACAGTTGATGTAAGTAGCATCTTTCATTACATGAAATGCATATCAAAGAGATTTTCAAGAGGTGATGATAAAAATATAGCAATAGATACATTAAAACAGGAGATATTCAGGCAATAAAAGACAAAAAAAACTATAACATTCTGTGGAAGTTATATGAACAAAGGTCAGAGAGAAATAAGAAAAATACTGGTAATAATAAAAAAAAAACAGATAGTTAAAGCAATTTTACCAGAAAATGATACAAAAGTAACCCCAAAAGGTTAATTTCAGTTAAAGCGAGACCATGATAATAAGGTTTGAACTGCATCTTAAATATATCAACAGAGGTTGCTAATAAATGGTGTGATTATATTCCATGTCGAGGGTTCCTAACTGCAGTACTTTGCAGTTTGTTCTGGCACATTTAAGAAGTAAGCATCAAGTGTCCTAACTAAACAGTTTGGAACATAATAGCAAACTGAACTTGATTTTAAAAACAAAAAAATGTATTTAATCTTTTTTTGCTTTTTCTTTTTTTATCTTTCCTTAATTATACAGCTAGCCAGTGGGGGGTATAGTATGTTTGTTTTTTTTTTTTTTTTTGGGAACGGGGGGTTGTTTTTTGGTGTGTGTGTGTGTTTTTGCTGTATACCAGTGTCCTTAGTTTTTGTCCTTGTGTTTTAATGCTGTCTACTCCTCTAGGCTCAGTGTCTCATCAATGTGAGCGGTGATGCCGTCATCTGTGTCAAGGAAACAGACCAGGAACCCATGCCCTTGACAACAAACATTGGACAGACATGTAGTAGCGGAGCTGATGGGGCTACATGACAGTGAAACTCTGTCTGCAGGGCATGTTTTCTGAGCCTAGCCGTCCAACTATGAGTCATTTATGTCTGCCTTAGTACTCTGTAAAAGATCCAAAGCTCTGGACACCATTAATAAGAGCAAATACTCACGTACGCTCAAAAACAAGAAGTCCGTATTAATATTGGAGTGCAGGATTTTTCTCTTCATGTTTGTCTATGTTAAAAGGCAGCATTTGTGCACAAAACACTGATGTCGCTCATTTTAATTCGGTAATATAAGAGTATTTTAAAACCTTTTGATTTAAACAACAGCCATGGGACCCCTCTGCATCTAAATAATGCCTATGCATTACAGCTGTCCATATTGGGGTCTCACAGCTACAGTATATTGGCCATCCCTCTCTGTTTGGGCACACATGACACATGAGGCAGCTATGACTAATTTGTCCTTCCACACATCACAGGAGTCAATAAATGGCCATGCCAAAAGCGATAGAGTAGTATACCATCAAATAATTCAAATAGTGTCACTCTCCCCCCTCAGTGCTCGGCTGTTTGGAATAACGTGCAGATTATAAGACCACTAGTCCATTTCAAAGTTGACAAGTAAAGACTGTTTCGGAAAAGAAAAACATTCAAATGTCAACATAGCCTCCTTTAAAAAAGAAAGTTCCACTTAGATTATACACTTTAAGGCTTAAGTCCAAAAAACCAAGGCAAACTGTGATGCCATTTTTTTAATATTATGTAATAGTTTATTGTCCTGTTTTAAATTTGATTTTGTATTGATCTTTTTAGTGGATAACCTTCCCAGTTTCTGTCACAGTATTGCTCACTTGCAGTATCCAAACCGATAATCACTTTTTTAGGGAAGTGTCAAATAACAATGCCACAGACTGTTCAGCATTGTTTTTATGTACTGGAGCAACTCAAATTATACACATCTATGACAAACAGCGGACAATTGCAGGTATTATATGCACATATTTTTGTAGAGTGAGAATTTTCCTTTTACAGCAGCCATTATGATGTATTTCAGTTACTATTTTAGAAATGAAAACTATTTTTTTAATTGCTTTCTCACAGAAATAGAAAAAACTAGTGGGATAATGTGTATGCCTTTTTGTTCATTTACATGGGGGATAGGGATGGGTATAATGTCAGATGAGTATAAATGGAATAGAAATCCAGTCTTAGTTATAAAGGGTGACTTAGGTGTCTAACAGATACATTTCATAGGCTAAAGTCTTTGAAATGATTTGGACTGACTTACATCTTTCTTGTATGTTAAGGCAACAATTGCTTCATTTGCAGCTCTAGGATTGATCCCTCTCTTGATGTGTCTTGCTGTCAGTGTCAAACAATGCTTCCCTTTGGAACTTCATCACTGATGCTTTAGCATTCATGGCCCAAATAGTAGTTCTGCTACCGATCTGTCCATCTCCAACATTTATGTCCAATGCTGGAAAAGAAAGCATCTTCTGGTGTCTGTGTCACCTGAAAGTGAACTGTGTAAATGTTCTCTAAAATCAGATTTTAGTATTTTTGTAATATAAAATTTATTAAACTCACTGCTAACTTTGCTTGCGTAATGAATTCCCAATGTTTTAAATCACTGTGTCAGAGAATTAGTGGTACTCCTGTCTGTCTGTGTTATCAGTTTCTTATATTTGCATCTGAAACTTGAATGTACATACTTAGATGCTTTGCTCTCTGACTAGCAGCATGCAGACCCACTTTTTATTGCCATGAATCTGTATGCTTGTCTGGTCTTGCACAATAAACTCAGTCAAACTAAGTAGTATCTGTTTATCTTTACTAAAACCTCTGAACACCCTCTTTTCTTCATAGAAAGGCCCTCTGCTACATATGCCAAGATGGAATTTGATCTCAGTTCTGTGCTTACTGGTTGACTAAAGGGCTGCAACTAAACAATGATTGTTTATTGCTGATTCAGCTGTTCATTGTTTTATGATGAATCAATATCCAGTTAATTTTATAATTTCAGAAATAGTTCAGGTATCTTAAATCCACAATCTAAAATAGAAACGCAGGAAATTTCTAGTTATCTAAGTTTTTGTCTTTGGATCAGTTATCTCAGTCAATATGTTAATGGGTTAAATTACTTTATTTTTAAGGTGAATTAGAAGATAAACACCACAATCACATTGCTGTTGGGACCCTTGGTTTGGGGTTGATTTTTGGAAATTTGTAATCAAACAATCAAACATGTCCTCTCTAAATTTTTAAGATGATTAGCTGTTTATGTTTTCAAGGAGTAAAAGTAATCCTGTATTTTTTCCTCCATAAATAATTACTAAGCTCAAACAGATAAATAAATTATTAGTAAATATTCATTGACACATTATTTTTAAGATTTAATATCAAATTTGATAATAAAATTACAATCCCCGAGGACATTTTATTGCTAATACTTTTACTTGTGTAAGAATGTGAATGCACGATTTTTACTCAAGTCTAATTTTGTATCACCATTTTAATGTTTCTGTAATTTTTTGTATTTCAAAGCTAATCAAATACATTTGAAAAATGTTGACAACGGGAGTGTCTGACCGACAAAATATTTTCTTCCCATGGCACGTTAACGCACCATGACGCTTAGAGCTCAAAAAGACCCGCAGCGACATCCCGCGGTATTTCGGGCGAACTTCTCCCACCACGTGCCCTGCCCAGTCCAGCCCCCACGGCTACATGAAAATCCCGCTCCCTCACTTCCAGTTCTTTCCCCAGGAGCAAGACGCCTCTATCCCGACCTGCAGCTCGGCCTGGATATGGGGGACATCGTCCTGCCGAGGCGCCTGTTCCTCTGGAGCATGGCGGCCATCTACCTGGCCGCCTTCGTCTCGCTGTACGTGCAGATACCAGGTGAGACCCCCTCGGCTCCGGCTACCTGCGCTGCAGCTAGCTGCTCCCTGCTCGCTGTTAGCGCGTTAGCACACAGAGTGGAGCTCAGGCCACTTGTTGTGTCTCCTCCGGTTTACTTCCCGGACGAAACTTTTCTGTGGGGTTCAGCACAAACCCGCCTGCCGGCTCCATCTACAGCCCGGCCCGCTTCTTAAGATGCTCCGACGATTAAAGTAGGTTTGGTTTGTGCTGCGGCTCCCACCGTAGAGAGAAGTTGTGTGTTTGCCACGCAGAAGCTTTAAAAACATCGCCCACACCCGAGTGCGAAAGGACGCATTTCCCGTTTAATATATATGAAGTTCCAACACTGGAATAAATATTGCATGCAGGTTTCCACAAGATGTTCTCAATTCACTCCTCACAGTAGTCTATATTTGCTTTCTGCCATTGAATGCCTTGAGATGAGTGACACAATAAAATTTTCTGAGTATTTGTAACAAAATACAAACAAATAGAGAGGTTACTGTGTTCAAGGCTGTTGAAATACTTCCACAATGTCCAAAAGGGCCGACTGAATGCTCCAAAAGTGAAAGAAATCAACGCAGAAAAATTAATGGATGTATTTGTGTTATTAATCTGTCTAGTGATATTTTTAAAACCTGGAGACTTTTCCCTTCCAGGACTTTACTGTGACCTTTTGATGTTGACCTGAGAAATGGTTTACACATTTGTAGGTCTTTACGGTAATGAAGGGCTGTTGCCTGCCCGTTGGCAGCTGCGATACACCGGTAAGCCTCTGAGGGAACAGCTGCTGTCCTCGCCCACCCTGCTGTGGCTGGGACCTCGGCTCGGCCTGGACACGCACACGGCCATGGAGCTGCTGTGTCTCATAGGTTCTGCCCTGAGCCTCGCCGCTATGTTGGTGGAAGCTCTCAGAGACAGCGTGGTGTTCTTCTGTCTCTGGGCCTTGTACCTGTCACTGTACCAGGTTAGTTTGTATCAGTAATACATAATTTTTTTTGTCAAATTATTTCAAGTTTCCACGGTTTTCCTCATTAGACATGTTTTTTGTTGTTTTTTTTTTTTCAGGTGGGACAGGTTTTCCTCTACTTTCAGTGGTGAGTGTTTTGGACATAATGAAAACGGGCTACAGCTGATTTCATTTTTTCAATTGCACATTATTTCTATAAACAGCAGGTAAGATAAGCAGTCAAAGATGCCTTTGGCAGTTCACAGGCATGCTTTTCTCATTCTCTGTATAAATCCTTGGTCATGTTTGTCTTTTCTGTTGTCCCACAACATGACTAATGATAAAGTAAACTAGAATGACAAGTCTGGTTCCAGTGTCTTCCCTGTCATCTGTCTCCCTTTGGACAGGGACAACCTGCTTCTAGAGACTGGCTTCCTCTGCATCCTTGTAGCTCCACTGACATTAATCCGAGGGTCACGAGGGGTCAGAGAACACGATACTGTGACTTTCTGGCTCATCCGCTGGCTGCTCTTCAGGCTCATGTTTGCCTCTGGCGTGGTGAAGCTCACATCACGCTGTCCTACATGGTGGGGTCTTACAGGTATGTGTCTGAAGTATGTTGTAGTGTGTTTGTGGTGGGATGTGAAACTTTGGGGGGGGGGGCTGATTACTGCTGTTGAACTGTCCGTTTTCTCTACTCTAACAGCTCAGTTACTTTACATGATGTTGAGCCTTGCTGTTTATCTATTCTTCCAATGAACTAATAAAATCCCATTGATTTCTCTTTCATTTTTGTCTCTGTGTTGTACAGCTTTAACATATCACTATGAGACTCAGTGCATTCCCACCCCACTGGCCTGGTTTGCCCACCAGATGCCAGTGTGGTGGCAGAAGCTAAGTGTGGTGGGAACCTTTGTCATAGAAATTGCTGCACCTTTCCTTTTCTTCAGTCCTCTGCGTAGGCTCCAACTTGGGGCTTTTTACTTGCAGGTGGGTAGATGATTTTTTTTTTTTTTTTTTTTTTTTTTGTTTTGCTTCTGAATTTTAAAAAATGTATTTTCTTTTTATTACATTGCTTACTGCGTTTTTTTTGTTTGTTTGTTTGTTTTTTTGTATTTAAAGTTCGAGAAGTCAGCTTTAGATTCATTTATATTACTTGATGCATATTTAACAGGGTTGAATATGTTGCGTTATTATAAAAGGGTTGTAAAGCACATTAATTGTTGGTCTGCACAAGTTTACCACATGCTGTCTCTGCAGTCTACAATTAACATGTTTGGTTGTTAAATGGTATGCTTGTGTTTTTCATCCTTGCATTAGGTGCTGTTGCAAGTGCTCATCATTTTGTCTGGCAACTACAACTTCTTCAACCTGCTGACATTGGCACTCTGTCTGTCCCTACTGGACGATCAGCATGTACACTTCTGGCTACGCAAAGCAGACAAGACCAACAACAGTGGTATGATGAGCATGAAAATGCATATTAATTACAATTCTATTAGCACATCAGTCTCTCTTTTTGGGGAGAGAAGTCAGTGAAACATTAAAAACTTGCATGTTATGATCAAGGTTACATTTAGCTCTCACGGCTGCAGTATTCTACTGTTTCACAGCTAAAATTTTGCCATATATAACACTAACACTTTAAAGAGCTTTTCGTATTATAACGCAAAATGTGTCTGAACCTTGATCATAGATTAGTCTACAGAGCTACGTGTACACAGAGTTTAAATACGGGCCTGAACTGTGGCGGTTTACTTACCAGATGATCATCCGTTTTCTCTTTGCCTTCATCAGATTCCAGACTGTGGTCTTGGCTGTCTTACCTACTGGAGCTGGCAGTCTGGTCTTTGATGATTGTTGGAACAATCCTGTGCTTCGACCTGCAAGTGGATAAGAAAAAGAAAGGCATCTCCTCTCGGACAGGTATGCGTTTGTGTATGTGTGTGAGCATTTATATGGATAGATGCAATTCACATTTTGAAGTTTTGTTTTGGTTTTTTTTTGTGTGTGTGTGTTTGTCCTTACAGCATTCACATACCACCAGTTTAACCAGTTTTTAAAGACTGTCACTATCCCCTGTATCTGGATTGGGGTCCTGTCTCTTTTATGGGAGATCATTAAAGCCATGTTCAGGTAGGGCTGCATGTTTGTTATATATTGGTCTGTTGGATTTACTGTAATGCTTGATGTGAAGCTACCTATTTATAAAATGTTTGCTGTTAGCAGATGTACAAAATAATGTACACAACGATTTTTATTTGTTTTTTCTTTTTGTTGTTTTTGTTTTGTTAGGTGTGCGTGTGTCTCTGGTTTCCTGAAGAGGTTTTGTAGAACCCTCCAGTGGATAGTGTTTGCTGCTGCCGCCGCTGCCATGTTTGCTGTCAGTCTGGTGAGCAGTAATGTGTTGTAGCAATCGAACTTCATATTATAAACATGAAACTTCATGTTGTTATTCAGTTAAATACCATAACCAGTCAGCAAAATTACTGTCTAATTTAGCTATCATACCTTCACCAGAAGTGTTTTCTATGATGTCATTACTTTGACTTTTATTTTCAGGTGCCATTTTCCTACATAGAGTATGACTCCAATGCCAGATTATGGCCAGAAGTGCGTCAGGCCTATGACTATGTGGATCGCTTTCAGCTGGTCAACTCATACGGCCTCTTTAGAAGGATGACAGGAGTCGGTGGAAGGCCAGAAGTTGTCATAGAAGGAAGCTACGATGGAATCAAGTGGACGGTGAGGGGAAAAAAACTTATACCTGTGAATGACTGGTAATGATCATACTATAGATCGTACTATAGATACATACATAGGCAAAATGTAACAATTTCATAATTAATATTTCTGCAGAAGCACTGTTCTTCAATACTTTGTGAAAATCTTTAAATTGATTTTTTATTTTTTTTTTCTCTCTAGGAGATTGAGTTTATGTATAAACCAGGAAACTTAAGTGCACCCCCCCCTTATGTGACACCTCACCAGCCCCGGTTAGACTGGCAAATGTGGTTTGCAGCCCTTGGGACTCATACGCAGGCTCCATGGTTCACCAGCCTGATATACAGACTACTGCAGGGAAAGAGAGATGGTATGAACCTGGGAAGTGCTATTGTTAATTTATCTATTCAACAAACAGAGCTCTTTAAAGAATATTTTTTTGTTCTGCAGTTATAGAGCTGATCCAGACAGATGTATCGCAGTATCCGTTCCACCAGCAGCCTCCTGCTTACCTCAGAGCTCACCGCTACAAGTACTGGTTTACTGAACCAAAGGCTGATGGGTAAGTGCTCCCTTTGTCCTTTTCCCTCCTTCATACAGTGAGTGTGCACTGAAAACTGTCAAAATTGAGAAAACCTGTCTGTGATATTAGACCTTAATAAACAGGTACTACTGTGATGAAAGTGAGAAAACTACTGTTGCTGTTTTGTCTCTATAAAAATCTTTATGTATTATTGTGACTGCCCAACAAGATTTGATTGTATTTCACTTTGTTTTTATAGACTGCGACTTTCCTTTTTGGAATTATTCAAAATAGAAAAAAAAAATCACAAGTCCCAACCCTCTCACCTACACCAAGGATGTTAATTGTTTGTTGGTCTTTGTTGGCAGTTTGTACCCACAGCGCTGGTGGAGGAGGGTCTATGATAAGGAATTCTATCCCACTGTGCACCTGGGCAGCACTGTCCTGGAGAGCATGCTCAGCCAGTATGGGCTTAAGGTATAAATCTTAAAAATCATCTCTTCTCTCTATATTACCCTTCACCAGAAATCTTCCATTAGAAACTATATAAAACTTAGCATGACACCATTCTTTTATATGCCTTGATCCTAATTTCAATAATATTGACCTTTATTGGTCTGCAGGACAAATCGCCTCCACGTCGTATTTCCAACATCACTGTTGCTCAGGCAGTGAGGTGGGTGCGCTCTCATGTCCAAGGTGTTCGTCCCCACATACTAATCTGGACCCTCTTGGCCTGCAGTATCAGCTTCTGTCTCCTCCAAGGATTGCGAAACAGGAACAAAGGAATGCCAGTTGCTCATGAGGCCACTGTGGCTGTAAATGCTAAGATGAAAAATTCAGATGATCAGCAGGCAGTGGAAGAGGAAGAGCAAGAAGGGGAGGATAGAGAGGATGAGGTAGAGGAAGAGACTGTTAGTGACGACAATGAGGATGAGGCGGAGAAGTAGGAAGATAAAGGAAAGAGATTAACTACTCCAAAGAAAGTTATAAAAAAGATGCAGGTAATCCTGTAATGACTGTTATCACCGTCTGTCATTATAAAACATCACCAGAATGACCAAAGAAAAGAGTTTGTTGTATATTTCTACTTCCCTGTCAGCCAGTCACAGGAAAAAAAGTTTATTTGCCTTATAGCACCCATACTTTACTGCTGTAAATTGTTCATATATCAGCTGTCTACATCAGAAACTAGTCAACTAATCACTTGGGATTGGTGTTTTTAATGTGGCACATCTTACCGTGGTTAGGACAGAGCATCAACTTCAGAGCTGGCATGCCAGCATGCCAGGAGCAAACCTCCCACATTGGCTCTGACTAATGCTCCTAAAGCTGACTCTAGACAGATGTGATCATGTCCAATGGAACGAGAGAAATATAGACTTTAAAACATAAGCAGGTTCAGTCTGGTTTGTGTTACTATGCCACTGCCTTCATTTTGTGTGCATGTTTGCGTGCGTGCGTGCGTGCGTGTGTGTGTGTGTGTGTGTGTGTGTGTGTGTGTGTGTGTGTGTGTGTGTGTGTGTGTGTGAGACCTTTGTCTATTGCTATATAAAGAACTAAAACTGCACTTTCTTTCCCCACAAACGTGTCTTCTAATGAAAACATCACACAAAACATTGGGGTTTATGTACTTTAAGAATTTTTGCACTAAGATTAAAATCAAATAAAAACCAATACTTGTCTGCAAATATTTGATACTGTATAATGATTTTTACATTTATATATACACAGGCACACACAGTATAATTCATATAGTACCAAAATAAAGTCACTATGGAAACTGAATAGTTTGAAACCTTACATAGGTATATTCATTGATAGGTAATGTGTGTTAATACAAGGAACCATGTTAAATCATTTTAGAGTTACATGCTGGATGTCATATGTCAGCTGCTTTCTCACAACAGTGCCATCGCTGAATCTTTTTCACCACTTCAGTATTCCTGGGCAGTACTTGTCAATCAGAGACTGGTAGTAAGGCTTCAGTTTGTCAACATCAGGCAGATCTGTACTTTTTGTGTACAGGTCAAATTTGCTGTGGAGAGGATGGAAGATCCCACTTCAGCTTAAAAATGATGTAAGAAAAGAAAAAAAAAAAAGGGGGGGGGGGTTAACTCACTTGAACTCTTGGACCCAGGGAAGCATATGCAGGTCTTTGCTGTTACACAGGTGCATGTAGTCTCCATGGGAGTGCCAGGGGTAGAATGAATGGAAGCGAATCATGTACAACCCCTGAAGAGAAAGTTATAAAAACATCTCACATTGAGAAATGGGAGTTACTTGAGCAAATTTCAAATGTCAGCACTCTGACTATTCACCTGAGGTCTGAGGAGCAGCTATGACATTTAATGAGTAAATGTAATGATCAACTCACCTCTTCTGGGATGGCGCAGTTATTGAACTTCATAACTCTGTAGAGATACTCTAAAGAGAACAGTGGAGGGTACTTTATGACAGTACATGTCTTTTTAATGGTTGTGGTGTGTGTGATGTATTATAGAAGAGAAGAGATTGCGTGTGAATAAGATTTCTAGTACCGTCATGGCCCCAAGACATGAGAACGTTGTCGAGTCCACAGTTGGGTTCATAGATCCCACAGTCAGTACTAAAGAGGGAAAATTATACACATTAGACCAAGCATAACATTCCAGAGGTCTTTGATAACATAAGACTTTTAATAATATTACATTCACATTGAAAACATTGTATTATTTTCCTTTCATTAAAACTGATAAATGATTGAATATATAGACATAACATTTTTGTTTTTTGCTCATTTTAATGAAAATGATAAGAACGTGCTGTGTTTATGATAAAACCTTTTGACAATACTTACTATCCCTTATGAACCCACAGTGCAAATGTGACAGGAGGGATAAAGTGGTAACTAGAGGACCAGGGGTGGACTGCATATTTAAATGAGACAACAAAGTGAGCACTTTGTCAGACTTCAATAATGTTGCATGAGAATACAAACTTGTAGCTGGGGTGTTTGCTGTCTGGATTGTCCCCGAAGGTGTTGTCCTTGAACACAATTGAGTTTTGGTATTTGCAGCCAACAGGAAAGGTGTCTCCTACCACAGCCCACTATAGAGTACACAGATACAAGCATGATACGTTTAGAATTGATTATAGCACTTATAATACATACAGGACATACAATTTGGGCTTATACCAGCTTTCCATGTGTTTAACATGTTTCTTACCTGGGGTTCATCCCAGAAAGCCATTATCTTCCCAACATCATGAATCAGACCCACCAATTGGAACCAGTCTGCGGAGGAGCAGTACGTACACGAGTATTAACCAGACTTTAGTCCAAGTGCATGCCTGTACACAGTGTCTTTGTGTGTTTATGTCTCCCTGGATAGTACCTTTGTCTGGGTGTACTTGGCGGATGCCCTCGGCAGTCTGGAAGGCGTGGAAGGAGTTGGGAAAATCCACATCAGGATCAGATTCGTCCACCAGCTGGTCTAAAGACATGATGGCCTCCATCATCCCCATCTGAGTGTGGCTGCAGTTGGTCCATTCAAAGTGCTGTAGGATGGTACGAGACAACATTACCTCGGAGGAAGGTGTCTGAACAACCTTCAAATAAAACTTTCAGTAAAATAATTGCCTTAATGCCTCTCTGCTGTTAGTGTTTCTGAGAGACACCAAGTGCGTCCCGTGAACTCCTCTCTTTCAGTAGTACATCAGGAGTGGTAGGAGCAGATCTCCGTCAGGGAACATTAAACTAAAAAATGTACCAGTTTAACCTCAAGGAGCAGTGAAATTAGGCTGAGACCAGACAGAACTTTAGTTCTCCTCAGAGGTCCAGCTGACATTTGTTTACTCAGTTTGATGGGACAGTCAACTTGCTTTTTTCACTCACCTTTTGCTTCACAAAGTCCAGGGTTTGGTTGGTATGCATCAGTTTATATGTGCTGAACACACGGCTAATGAGGCTTCCAGTCTGGAAAACACATCACACAGGTACAGTACATCTCCATCACCCTAGTTCCGTGAAATAAAGAGCAGGTCAAATCTAATACAGAACAAGGGCAGTTTTGCATGGGAGCATTTACGTGCCTACAGCCATCCAATAATACCAGCCACCTGCAATTTCTGTACTACTGTCAAAACTTACTAAGACTAGAGACAAAGTTTGAAAGATCTAATCACATTTTGCTTCATGCAAAATTACTGATCAGAGATGACATGCCAGTGCATGGATGTCCAAGTAGTGACATTTTAGAAGGACTACATTTCAGCCTTAGTGTTTTTGAATTACAATAGTTGTTGTTGTTGTTGTTTGGTTTTTTTTGTTTTGTTTTGTTTTTTTCAAAAGTTGTAGCTGTGTGTTTGAATGATGAGCCTTTGAATTTGCCTTTGTGGTCACAAATTAATCTAACATTAGATAAGTATTATGTGTTGAAGAGAGGCTCTGGATGCCAACCTCAAAGTTTCTGTAGTCTTCCTTCTCTTTGTGTTCTGTCTTCTCCAATTTTGGCCGATATGCCAAAGATGGATCTGGACCCTGCATTTCAAACAGCAAAGAGCAGAAAACATATTAGTTGTTATAAAATTAAGTAAAGATGATTAAAAAAAAAAACAAACAATTATCCATACAATGTTGACAACCCTCATGTCTGTCAAATGAAGTCTCTGCAGCTGCGGTCTTGTGGTTTGTTCATCATGTGGAGCTGACTTCTCTAAATATACCCTGCTGGCTTCAGTGATAATGTTTTTGACCTGGACTGTAGGTGTATGTACAGAGTACACCAATATCCAGTCACATTTTAACTAAACCTCACCCTCACTGTGTTGAACCTTGAAACAGACAAAATGTATGTGTGTGTGTGTGTGTGTGTGTGTGTGTGTGTGTGTGTGTCCATCCCAGGAAGAGTTTTTCAGTTGGTTATCTGTTTGTACTGCTGTAGAATGACTCAGTAGTTCTTTGTTTTGCAGTTTAGTTCAATGTTAGTGAAAAAAGCACTTCTATAAGAAATGGTTACCTGTCATACAGTTAGACTATATCAATATCTTTGCCTATATGTATAGGTGCATGTGCAACCCTCCAGCTGAGACAGGTTGGGTGAAGATGAACAAACTGGAAAAACTGAAGTGGGCAGAACACACAGTGAATAAAACAAACAGGTGCAGTCTCACTTTCATGGATACATGTCCAAGTATCAACCATATTATATTGACCAAATAACCGCAAACTGACTGATTTCTCAGTAACACATTTCCTGGTTCACTCTGTTGGTTGGATCAAAGGGGCTCACACACAGACATCCACAGTGACTGTTTACTCACCCTGTACTTTACCCTGTGACAACTGTTGTTTCGTAAATAATAACTTCCTAATCTTTCAAAGTTTTATGTAAAACAGATTGCATCATGGGATGGTCAGAACTTGATCTAGCATGGAAATCTGACAGGGATTAATATTACCTCTCATGAAGCCTTCTGTTACTTTACAGGAGCTGCATGAACTCTGATAAATGGCCTCATCAGTCCAGAATGGTCCATGCCAGCTGTGGTGTGTAAACTTGAACTGTGAAAATGAAAAAGTGTGGATGCAGCATTAAAAAGAAGTGAGCCTTCCAGCTAATTTTGGCATGCTCCTCATTCCTTTGTTTCCAGGCCACATCACCTGCTAACACACCTGATTCTACAGGTCAATACTCTGCAGTCAAGTTGCATTGTGGGTAATGTAGGAACCAGGTATTGACAAGGAAGAATGTGTGGAATAAAAAAGACAACATCCCCGGGCATCTGCAATGACTCTGACCTTTCCTTTAAACCCTCCGTCATGAGTCTGGCTCTTAGTTGGTTAACACTCTTATGTGTGTGAGAAAATATCACAGTGTTGTCATCAGGGTTTTGTCAGCTTGTGTTGCACTTATTACCCAACAGGACAGATCTAAGGAAAGATGCCATCTCTCTAGTATGCTGGGAAATGTTGCTTCCCTTCTTTTTGAATCTTGGAAAATAGATCAAAATATACAACATCTCTGTTGGTTTTATGAAGTCAGCTGTCCTGGATAATTTAAAATATAAAATGTTTTGAAGAGTTTTGACTCCTTGCTTTGTCAGTCAGTGGAGAATATGTCTCACATTTACCACACAAACAACTTGAAACAATGTTTGACATTTTTGTTTATTCATTTTTCACAATGCTTAAGGATAAAGGTGTGTGTGAGATTGTTAACCTGCTTCGCCACACATACATAAACACACACAGACAATCATTAATAATTTTCCACTTATAAACTATGTGAGCATTTCCATAGATAAGCTCACACTTGTTTCTCAGACTAGACAGACAAAATGACATTAGGGTTGCCAACTCCCTGAAAAATAAATAAGGGACACCTAGTTGGCAGGGCCAAGTAGATTCCCTTCCCCCCTCCTGGCATGGTAAAAAAAAAAAAAAAATTGGGGTGTGTGTGTGTGTGTGTGTGTGTTTCAAACTATTTTTAAACTATTTGACCTAAACATGAATTTAATACTGGATAAAATACAAGATAAAAATGGGAATAAATAAATTTTTCAATGGACAGTTAGCAACCCTAGATGAAATACATGTGAAAGTTTTACTTTACCTTATTTCCCAATGCTGCTGTTATAAGTGTGACATAAAAACATCACAGATAGTTTACAGAAGGACACAAACATTAAAGGAGCTCTCACATGAATATTCATTCATTCATTCATCTTCTACCGCTTATCCGTTTCTGGGTCATGGGGGTGCTGGAGACAATCCCAGCTCACATTGGGCGAAGGTGGGGTACACCCTGGACAGGTCACCAGCCCATCACAGGGCCAACACACAGAGACAGACAGAGACCAGCAACCACTCACATAACAGCGCTAACCATGCTAACTGTGCTGCCACATGAAAAATTTAATAAAGTGGAATATTAACAGCAAAATTGTCTCATTAATTTAATGTTATATAAAACATTTTAAATTTCAAGTCTCACTGAACATAAAGAATAATAAAGTGCGCTCATGCATTCCTATAAACACTTGACCAGTAAGAGCACCTATTGAAACTGGAGTTATATTTAATGGACACGCATAGAAGGACTATAAAGCTTTTTATCACTTTGATAATCAACATTCACTCTGATTCTTAATTTGAGTAAGAAAAAAAAGCAAAGGACAAAAAGGCCTTAAAAATGATTAAATCAGTAAAGGCTTAAAAACACACTATACTGGCAAAATCCAAAATAATACAACCTAGATTTACAGTACACAGGAAATAAAGCACTTTGCAGCATAGTTGTCTTCTCTCTGGTTCACTAGCTAAGACACTGAAGACAAGCTATCTGTTCAGACGCAGGCGGTTGGTGGATCAGGGTTAGTTGCTATTTTGGTTGATTGTGTGCACTGTGGGGTTTGAGGGTTAACTGAGTTTGCCTGAAAGTTATTCTTGGTTAACTTAGGGTACTTGTTCACAGAGGAGATGATGGTGCTTTTAAGAAACAAGGGGATCAGCTCAGAGCTCAGGTAAGTTGGGATCAGAAGGATCACCACTGATGGCAGACACCAGTCGGGTCGACCAGTTTGACAGAGGCATCTTTTGTTCACAGTTTTTCTCCTTCATATACACTCTGCACAAAAAATAATTTTTAGACAAATGCCAAAACATCATGGACAGCAGTTTAATGAAATAAAACAGTGGTTATGGCCAATAACTCTGCAGTATAAGGAATTTTCCTGGCCAATAATGAAGGCCATAATGTTCAAGGATAAAGAGAGTCCAGATTATCAACAGTTATTTGTCTAGTGTTAAGCTTAATTGGCCAAAACAGTACCATTTGAATATTTTCAGAGATCTAGGAACAAGCTAAACGACAGTTTCATGGGCAAGAGACACAGTTCCTTATCAGTCAGATATTAAAAGAAGCTAAAAATGTAACCATATTATCTGCTGTGTCAAAACCAAGTGAAGGTGAAAGAAGAATGCAGCAGATTTATTAGTAAGCTCTACTCCATCAAGAATGCTGTGTGTGTTGTCTCTGACTCTTTGAATACATTCAAGGCTACAAAAAGTCACCCATAGACTTCTGTCGAGTGACCTCCATCTTGCATGGTTAACTGTGATGGATATTCACAATGCTTAGTTTGGCTTCTTGTTTCTTGTCCCACTGACCAGCAAATTCCCAGATCTCATTATCAATTATTAGTTAAAACCACTAAAATGAAGTTCTATTTGTAAAAATTACATCAGCTCAACATTGCAGCCTTTTTTCAGGCTCCATTTGTGTCACTGATGCACTGAAGGACTCTGGGAGGAGTTAGGCCACTGGCTGACAACATTTGTGGTTAAAGGCATCTTTTGGGACTTGAGGTTTGGTTTTAGCCATAACTGTGAGGGCTGCGGGGATTAATGGGGGAGGAGTCTTCCCTCCCACTTTGTCCAATCAGCTGGTAGAGACGGTGGCTGAGGTTCTGAACCTGACAAGTGCCCAGAACACACCCCACCCTCATCAAATGGCTGTGGCCCCTCCCACCACCAATGTTGGCATGACGACGACCTCGCGACGTACGCTGCCAGACTGGTGCGTCATCCAGCATCCTGTTGCTTTGGTCAAGCACCAGATCTGACAGCTTTGGCGGGGGTTCTTTTTGCTGCAAGCCCATCCAGATGATATTTCTGTCTCCCATGGTGATATGGTTGTCAGTGGCAACAGTGACATCAGACACAGTAGGCCTGATGGCGGTGTGAGAAGGCTTTGAGAATTGGTACCCTTTGGATAAACTCAACCTGTGATACAGAGAGGGGAAGAGAAAATGTAAAGATACAATGGAAAAGCTGCACACAGACATAGCATGTTTCCATTTGGTGCAAATATCACTGCTCACTGATCGCTACAAGATGAAATGCCTGGTTGGGAATTTTTACTTGTACCGAAGGAATGCTCTCTGTGCTTAATCCCGGTTTTCATCTTTCTTTTTTCAAAGACCAAAAGGAGAAAGAGTGGATTGAAGGAGAAAGTGAGTTGGACAGATAGATGGAGGGAGACAGAGGGTGGGTCTCTATCTGTCTCTGCTGAGGACTTCTCCACCTGCACTGTCTGTGTCTGCTCTTCTTTATATTGGCCAGTTTGACTCATCATAAGATGTGATTTCAGCAAAAGGAGTTCACTTTGAGGGTGGAAGTGACATTTTCCAAATTGACAACAACACTATAACTGTACTGAGACTGCTTCATGCAGAACCTCTGGTCATCAGTGCGAACAGTTTTTTATGATGTATTTTAACTATTTTTTTTTTCTGTGATGTGACCTCCAGCGGCGATAGTAATTAGGACTGGAGCACATTTGAACAGGAGGTTGGGATGGATAGAGAATGCTTTCTGTGTGAAATTCACAACCATAACTGTATTAGTTACTATAGCAACCACAATAAGAAACAGTGCCTAATGTTAAAGAAGTATTGTTTGAATTGAAACCACAATCTTTTCGTAAGGCCGACCAAATGGGGGCAGCTTTGCTGGCTTATTATAGAAAACTATTGGATGCATAAATATCATGTATTTGATAACAAGGTTGCCATTTTAGTCTAAAAAGTGACATGTCAGCATTGATTTTTTTACATCTGACATATCCAAACAGTTGTTAATGTGCATGTGTTGCAGTTGATGGATTGGGTTGTCGATTTGCCGATGTGCTAAAATATTTTTGCATTCAGTTCGCCTGCTCCGTGAGAGACATTTCACTGACAACAAGCAGGTGAGACGGAATAAGAGGTGAATGAAACTGGATAGTGATGACACCTTATTACAGTTTATCCTCAGCTATCTACATTCTAGCTTTAAATCACAGACAAGAAATGACATCAAGGAAGTGATACTCAGTCTGGTCACTGTTTTATCTGTTTGGCAGTTTCAAAAGGTTTACCCTGCCCTTTCACGAGGACAGTGACAGTGTAGCTGACTTCAAATCGCGGAAAAAAAAACCCCAATATGCCTCTAAAATGCTGTGTAAAGTGTATTTGTTTTATCTCAGGCATCACATAATGCTTTATCATCTTGACATGGATTTTCAGAGCGGGTTTAAAGATTGACAAGCTGTTTGTCTCAGCAAATAATTGAGGCGCTTTAAACAACCTTAAATGCCCATCGGTGACCTCCAGAGGATGTTGTTGCATTTAACCGGACAAAAGTGGTTTGAACTGACCATCGACCACACACAGCCTTGCAGGCCTCTCTCAATACAGCTACAAACTATATTTATCATTAATCAACAACAGTTTGAGCTGACAGGGGAGGGAGAAACATGAGTGACAGAGGATAGTAATTAGTGCTAAGAGGGTCCTACACCACCACTTGTCCTGAGTTTGTTTTTTAAAGAGGTACTTTCTTTAAGTGCCTCCCTTCTGTTGAGCCTTACTTTTTTCTCACCACGTCACAATACCTTCTTTCTTTTTCATTCATTTCTACTCTCCCGCAAACATTCAAGAGTCAACCAAAAATTACCCAAGACTTAATATATAGTTATATTAACACAGGAAAATGGCACATGGCAGCACCTTAGCCTTAGTGTAGATTATTAAAAAAGCACAAAGCAATAACACACTTATCTTTTTACTTGTGCCTTTTGCTACAATACTGGTAAAACCAAATCTAACAATCTATCTGAGAAAGACCCCTCACTTATCACAACAGCTCTATTCATCTCCTGACATAACTGCAAAGAGACTATATAATTTCCTGCAGAACAGAGAATAACTCCCATAGTCCTGTAATGGCCTTTCACGAGAAAATAAATAAATAAATAAATAAAGGGAAAAGTGGAATAATGTTTGTTTGTTTCGAGTGAAAAGTGGGCCAGAACACAATATGATCTTTATCCTGTAACTGAGCCTGACTGGTATTCTGATCACTCTTCTGGCTGGACACCCTGGACTCTAACTACAACACACACACTTATTCAGTCTCGTACAACCTCATTACTCTTTGTAATACCAGAAACCAAAAGCCTTTGAGATTGAACCACTCTATTAGCTTTGAAATGTTAGAATGGATGCTGAATTCTGGCAGCACTGGATTAAAGTCACATGTATATGCACACACACACACACACACACATGCAAGATATTGGGTGGCATTTGTAGACACACAAATGTGCAGGTGACATGTGACTACCTACCAACACAAAAGTATATTCATTCGTTCATTCATTCATCTTCAACCACTTATCCGTTTCCGGGTCGCAGGGACAAAAATATATTCACTCATATATGTAAACATTTTCAAATAATTGCTCTACATATGCTCATGTACATGCTACAGCTACAGGAGTGCACTCATCCACCGTAGATGTCTCTTTGCTGCTCACACACACTCACACACACATGCTGTGTGAGGGAGTTTAACACACAGTTGTCTCTGAAGGGAAAGGCACTTGATGCTGAGGTGTCACTTCGTTAAAGGAAATGTGGGATTCATCAGAAAAATTGTGTTTGATGATCTCAACCTCTTAGCAATTGGATTTAAACGCACCACTGATCAATTTCTAATTTAGTTTCAAGATGAATTTGAGATCATGATTCAAATCCAAATCAACTGTGTGCTGCTGGTAATGGCAACTGAGTGAACCAAATCAGTACTGAAACCCCTTTCATATAAATGTTCTGATGCAAGCCAGAGAGCAGCTGCTGAATGAGCACGATGGTTTTATCAGCTGAATTCATCTTCAGTGTCGTCGTCCTGAAGACTCTGGGAACTCACTGACACACTGTGAAGTCAGCTTTATCTGACTGCCTGGTCTGTTTGTACATCTTTCAGTGCAAACTTCTTTCTTAATGATCATACAGGGTCAACTTGGGTTTCTTTGTCCCAACCTCACACACACTGCACAGCTCTACATGCAGGTGTGTCTCTGGTCAGCTTGCCCTGATCTTTTATGTTTTTATGGGGCTGAGGTGTTAGATGAGTTATATGATTTAGTCTGCAATGCCCCCTTCATAGAAGAGAACACGGTAATAGTTTCTGAACAACACTGCATGATTGGCGGCATTGTAACCTCTCTCTCTCTGCTTCTCTCTGCCTCTCTCGCTCACTCTGAGCGTAGCATTGCATGGTAGTCCAAGTTGTGAAGTTGTGGAGAACAAACGGAGCTTCTTCAACATTCCTCCAAGTTGGAGCACAGCATGAGGTTGTTCACAGAAGAGCTGAAAACACACACATACACACACACACACACACACACACACATACACCTTCCTCAAAACTACTTTGTGCAAAGAAAAGGAAACTTTTTGTCCCTATCCGATCCCCACTGTTTCACTAATGGACATTATTGCTGGGTCTATTCATTATTTTCTGTCCTTTTTTTCAATTCCTTTCTAAATTACTACAAGATCCTTCAACCTTTTTTCCTGTCTCCTTTTTTTTTCCTTTCAGGCATTTTATTAAGTACCAGTGGCAGTATAATGTCACATCCAACAGCAATGAATCACTCTGAGATCCTCTCTCCTTTTCCACAGAAGTCAGTGCCCCAGCCTGTTAAATCATCGCGAAAGCCTGCCATATTTTCATTCAAATTGAATACCAATAAAAAATCTTAATGCAAAAATTACAGTTGAGAAAGTACTAGACTCTCTGTACGGATAACTAAATAGTATTACATAACTTCTCACTATAATTAATATCTTGATGCTTCCTGAGCTTTCACTATTAACGTATCCATCTTAGCCTAATTCACTGTTTAGCACTTAAACTGTGAGCTAGCTGCATTCACTATAATAAGGGATTATAGTGCTATATTAATAGAGCAATCCCTATTATGTAAGACTCACAGCTCCCCTTACTGTTCCTCACCCACATAATTATAATACAATATAATGTAGTGAAAAGTTTCCTTTCAACAGGACCGTTTCCTTTTTGGAAGATAAACTCTTAGCATGCGTCTGCATGTGACACTCATTTTAAAAAAGAGGTCTGTGCCTGCAGCAGTCTGTCACAAGATGTACACAGGTCTGAATCCCACAGTATCACAGCCTGCTGTACAGATTTGTCTGTGGTGTGTGTGTGTGTGTGTTGCTGTTGCTGTAGTCTAACTTTGTCTCTGGTGTGTTTTCTGCTTGGCCCCTCGGTATGCGCATGACATGTAACCTTGTCCCGAATCCCACTAAATCAGCCTCACCTCTGTCTCACCTCCTGCTGCTGAGAGGAATTACCTGACAGTGCTGCTGGAGCCTTTTCTCACATTAATGACTGCCAGAGAGCAAGATTCAGACCTTTGATGTTTAACCTGTCTTAATCTATCAGTAACTTGGTGTAAATATAGACGTGTTCATCATGAGCTTCCAGAGCCAGAGGCCACATCTTCAAATGTACAGTTATTCCATATTCCAATTAAGTCTTTATGTTCTTGGTGGTGTTTTTCCTTCATAAATTATATCCAAGTTTTGATAAAGCAAAACTTTAAAATTAACTCATAATGAAACTCATAACTAAGCTAAGATTTTTTAAAAATGGGCTATTACAATTTTGTTCTAAAAGTCTCCACCTTCTGAATCGATGATAAATATCCAAGTATCAGACTGTAAATACTCAGTGAGGATTTGGCACCTGTGTCTGTGGGAGAAGCTCTGCAGAGTCACAGTCCTGGACTGAACCTCCAGAGCCAGGAGGCCGAGCAGCAGGCACAGCCACGCCGGCAGGAGCACACACATGGCGCAGCAGAGGAAGACAGACTGTCCAGGCAGATCTCAGGAGAAAAACAGGAAAATATTAAAATGGACAGGGGAAAAAAAATCTAAAAATCCAATGCTGTTTGAAAGTTTTCAATGTCCAAGTTCGCTCTAACAAATAAAGAGTCCGGTACAAATGAATGACACTGACAGCAACCGCTGTCTCCCCTCCTGCATCCTCCTCACTCTGAAAAAAAAAAAAGAAAAAAAGATGTGAAAACTCAGGGGCTCGCATCGGGAGCAAGTGCGGCTTTCTCATTCTTAAAGCCTGGCTGAGGGAGGAGGAAGAGGAGGAGCAGGAGGAGGGAAGAAGGTTTACGGTGTGCCCTAATCTCTAGGAACCTCTAATCTCTAAGAACCCGCAGTCTATTGACCCATCAGGGACTCCAGAGCTCTGGTGGAGGTACAGTAGGACATATTTGTGTATTATTTCCACGGTGTTAATCACTGTGACCTCAGAGATAACCTTTTAGACCAAGTTTATGATTTCATTTAGTTTTATGACAGAGTGAACAGTGATCCTGATGCTCATAAATGAACAACTGAATCTTCACATGGGAGCTGCTTTGGACAAAAATGTGCAAAATACAACCTAGATTTGTTTTTATACTTTGCATGAGTATTAGCACACTTTTATTTGTATATTCTGGGCTTCTGTAGCACGAGTTTGTTGACTTGACAAAATGAGATGTTGATGAATTTTGTATTTGTGCAAAAAGCATAAGAGACAAAAGTGAAAACAAAGCCCTCTCCAAAAATGAACCCAATTCAACTTTGATCCGAATCAGTAATGATGGTAGCAATTCTGTTATTGCAATAAAGAAGTACAAAATGAAAACCTGTAATGAATACCTTGATCAAGTTTGTTTGCATGGAAACTGATAGTTATCCATCAATAATTAGCATAGTGATAAGAAATGAAAGAGGAAGTAGAACATGATTGAAGACTATTTCCCCAACACTGAAATCACATGTTAGTTATAGTGTCATGTCATGTTATAGTCACATGAGAGTTATACATTCAGTCAAAGCTTTTGTGGCCACATGCCCTTTTAAAAAATTTGAAATGTTCTGTGACATTTATAAAGTTAATGGCAAACACTGGCATTTACTTATTTTTTACTATGGAACACAAGATTCAATATCAATAAAAAAAAACCCCCAGAGGATCAATAATGGGCCTTCTGGAAACTCGTGGATTCATAAACAATTAAGCTTTTCTGTTCGGTGCGGTGTTTTCTGGCATTTAACCATCACGCATCAGCAGCAAAAGATATGGTTGCTTATCTGCTGCTACAGCTGCATGTATTCTTTTGAGATGTGGATTACGAGTGCGAGTAAAGAAAGGTCCTTAACCAAAACTGGAAACCAACCTTTTTAAGATGTAATTTTATACCATATATCAAAATGTACGTGTGTATAGGTGCAGAAAAACATATCCACCCCAGTACAGGTCAGAGAGTCCAGTCACAGTGATCCTGTTCTCCTCATTCTCCTTGTGTAATAAACTTTTTTCTTCTTTGTGAAGGACACAGATGAGAGGCTCAGAGTCTGAACCTGATTAAAGACTGCTCTGTATGTAGAGGTGGCTTCAGGTCTTAATTAAAGGACCAAGCGTGTGTGTGACTCAGCGGTTTGCAGTATTACTATCTAAGCTCAATTTCCAACACAGTGAGCCTCAACCCAGTCCAGCATGTGCATTAACGTATAACCTGTCTTATCCTAAGAAGCAGCCTCTGTGTGTGCGTGTCACTGTCCAAACTTATCCCCCTCTCCCTCTGATCACATATCAGGCAAAGATGCTTTGGCTCTCATTGGAAAGGCTGAGTTTCACTTTCAGCCTTATCTTTGTCTGCACTGCACCTTTAGTTGTTATCAGAAAAATAAGCAAAAATAAGGCAAAAATAATTGATAAATAAAACCTTAAGCCTGTCGTTTGTTTATTATGGAACAAAACAAGCTCCTGTTTGGTTAGTTTAATGTAAGTGCTGGGTTTTACCATTTAACATACAATGCTGGGATTGTTTATTTCCCCTGAACACTCTGTGTGTTATATTACCTTAATGGTGGGTTATTTCCTTTTTCAGTGCGTTGGCCCCTTTTGAAATCCATACTCATGCAAAAATTGCTAATTGCAAATAAGGTGTAAACATTTAAAAATGATTGTCAAACAAAAATATGTTCAAGCAAACAAATGAAATGTTTATCAAATTCAGTCTTTGTGAACTAAATGTAAAAACTATTAGAAAATTGTGGTTTGGACTCTACTTTTATTATCATTTATACCACTTTAATATGATATTATTGATATTATCATTAACATTATAGCAATAGTCAAGTAAATTTTTTTTTATATAACACAAGTTCACAACAGACATGAATTCAAGACACTTTCCAAAAAGCAGATGTAGACCTGCTCAGTATATAATAATTTACAGAGCCAACAATTACAATACTTTTGTATGCATAGCTGTTGCACACCTACCGTGACCGAAGTGCATGACACCATTTGGATGTTCGTGAGCTGACATGTCTGTTGATGAACACACAGCATCTAATGAGGCTGTAGAGACAACGTCAGACCAATTTTACTGACCAATGCTCGGCAATGCAATAATAAAAATCTTCTCCAAATCATATTGTTGCCAATTTTACGATCTGTGGGTTTTGTATTTGTTTAAAATTACAGTCTACATGATAAAATGACTAGCGGGTCCGAGGACTTTTCCTCCTTATTTGCAGATGAGAAGCAGAGTTGGTAGAGCCTGCAGACTCTCTCACCTTTAACAGTTTGCGCAGAAGAAGAGGAGAGAAAAGCAGAAAAAGGCAGAGGGAAGTCGAGGCAACATAACATATAACAGCAAAGTTACATTTACTCATTGACATCATGATAGAGAAGTCTGAATTTGAAATGAAAAGAATCTTGTCTGAAGGTCATGGGTTAAAAAAAAAAATCTTGTTACTGAGTATTTGATTGATGTGGAGCAATTAGACCTTATTAACAAACTCATAACATATGGCATCTGTGTACAGTTAGAAATGGATATTTGTCATTTAGAATTTTTAAATAGCAATCAATAGTTAGCAGCTGGTGTTACTTGACTTTTTTACTCTGCCTCAGTGTGAGGTTGTCTGAAGAAAAACTTAGCAGTTAATGTTACATGGAGTTTTACTTTTGGACCATTTTGTTTCATCATGCTTTTGATTTTAAACATTTCTTTTGTAGTGTTTGGCTTGCAATATCAATATTAAATTTGGGATTTCCATAATTAGCAGCTAATGTTACATTTATATATATATATATATATATATATTGTCCGCCATAATGTGCACTTGTTGGAGTCCAACCTTAGCAGCTAATGTCAGATGGGCTCTTTCAATCCTTTTTTTTTTTTTAATAACCTTAATGATTCACTTATATTTGATATTAAATTTGACATCCAAATCATCATGACTGGCCAATTTGGCAGCTAAGGTTACAAACATTTTACCACATTGCAGTGATTCTTGTTTCATCGTGCTTTTCTTTTTATTATTATTTTTTACAATGTGACGGCATACTGGTGCCTCTGTGTGGTGAAATGTGGGATCACAGTGAAAGAACCAAACAACACTATTCCTAAGAGGGAAGTTACTTTTTCCTGGAATTCCCTTTGAAAAGAGAAAAGCACCATTAACTTTTGTTACTGTAGTGTTTGAACATTTATTATTTGTACAAATACACCCGAACTCTTCAGAGACTTACTTACAGTCCATATACAGAACACGGACTATGAATGTACATATGCTGCTGTACTGGAAGTGACTTTGGGGTCTCATCAGTTTGATTTCACCCTCCGATGTTCTTTTTGTTTTAGTGTCTGAAAGCAGAGAGCAGCTTGTATTTCTGCTCAAACATGTTGCTGTCCCTACATACAGAAGTGTCCTCTTGCAGAGCTATAGCATCAGGATTACTAATACTTATTATTAATACTAATAATAGTCCTATTTTATTTTGTCAGCAATACTTGAGGGATTCATATGGGAGTAGTGAATCCCCAGTTTTTGGAACTACGTACATGCTCTATAATTTAGGGGCTTTGGAGAGATGTAAACAGAAACTACATCCCATTTCGAGGCAACAATTTTTCAGATTTGCATAAACTGGCAGCTATTTGCAGCTCAAACATATGGACGCCTGCCACTGGAATAGTTTCATATCAAAGAAAGTGAGGCATCTTCGCTAACCACCACACCACTAGTGCCACCCTTATTTAAAATATATTATATTCAAAACATTTTCTATCAGAAATTTTTATTACAGTAAGAAGGATCACTTTCAATACAGCTGCAGCCACAACATTGTCTTTATAGGTCTTTGTAAATGTTTCAAATGCAAAATTAGCATATTTTTCTTACATTAATTGTTAGATGATGTTATAGCAAAAGACAATTCAGTGTTTTGTTTTTTCACAGTTAAATCTATGAGGAAGATTCACTGACCGTCAAGATTTTTGCCTCGTCTAAATATAATCATGAGACTTAATGTCAAAATATGCTTACATGCAATGATAGTTTCACACAGTACCACAAAAACATATGACAACTATATACAACAGGAGGAGACAACCTTGTCTGGTCTGAATCATTGCTTTTTTAAAGCATATTGGACTCAATTCTCCCACTTATGGCTCATAAATAGTATTTTGTTTTTTATCCTGTTTTATATGACACCTACACTACCAGTCAAAAGTTGGAAACACTTTCTCATTCAAATGAATAGGAAAGTGTGTCCAAACTTTTGACTGGTAGTGTATCCATACTGTGAAATAAGCTAGGCAACAAATAGCTTTATGACCTTTTATAACAAGCAAGTGAGTGTGTAATTAAAATGTTTGTGTGGTTACGCTTTAGGTTTAGCTTTGCTGTCCCAGAGCTGTGATTAGATCCTGCAGTGGCTCGATGTCTTCAGTCTCCAGCAGTGCATGCAGCTGACAGAAGAGTATTAGGTGTGTGAAAAGTGTGTTGAGGTGCGCTTGTAGGCCGAGAGAAAGTGTCTCTCTGTAGTGAGACCAGTAAATGTGAGCCAGGGTCCTGAATAACAGCAAAAACACTTTCTGGACCAGAAAGACAAAACCTGTTGGAAATGCTGAACCTGGAAATGGGAAACAATAAAAACATTGAAACTGGAGTGTAATGTGAAACAATGCAACATTGATGATATAAATGAAATGTACTGTACCGGCTTTAGTGGGGAACACCTCTTCATCAGTGAGTAGGTCCTGAATGTATGACATTGCATAGTCAAAGTAAAGCGGAGCAGAGCACTTCAACTTCCGTCCGTGGTCGTCAATCCAGACATAAATCCTGACAACACAAACACACAGCCAGTCAGACTATCTAGCTAACTTTAAAAGCCAGCTTTTATTTATTACTTGAACAATTTTATGGAAGTTCTCATAACTAAATTTCACTCACTACACCAAAAAGTATTATAAGGTAATAAAGTACAGATGTTATGTTCAGAGCAAAAACACAACCCTGCCTCACCCTGAACACTTGGCATGAGAAAGGACGAGGACAGATACGATAATATTTTTGGATCGGATGACTTCAGATTATCAAACTGTGATTGAAGTTTGTAGACTTCCGTCAAGATTTTTTGTTTTGTTTTTGTCAAACTACTGTTTCTGTAGCCACCAAACAACATTTACACTCAATTGTTAGATTTGAGTGCTACTAAAAAAAATAAAAAAAAATCACAGAATGTTATTATTGAAATTGACAAAAAAAAAAAAAGATAAATTTTCATTTCACCTTAATTGTCTTTCACAGATTCAACCACTTGCTAGCTGATTAACAGATTTTTGTTAAAGAGCAATTTCACAAAGGTACGAGTGCTTTGACAACATCACTGGCTCCTTGAGCTTTTATATGAGAAGCCTTCAGAAACAGGAAAAACTTTGTTTTTTTTGTTTGTTTTTTTTGCGATGATATCTATAATTTTCAATATTTTTACATTTCTACAACTTGTTCACTGTAAGGTTTGTGTATGGATTTTGGCAAATAAAAAAAATTGCATTACAAATACTAATGAATGAAAGTGAGAAATAGTTTGTTATCCTTGTGATGGGCAAACTTTATGCTTTATATATGTTCAATTCTGTCAATTGATTTACGTGTTGCCAGGTCCGCATGCAGTTGGGCAGGTGCTGGGAGTGCAGAACTCAGACAGAGCACTGGAGAACAGGTTCACATGCTTGAAAAAGGCCACTGCTGAAAAAACCAAGAGAAAACAAGAACATCTTATTCATATTACTGTCTTTGCCTTTTTGCAGAGCGTGTGGGAGGATAAGTGGCACAAGTGAGAGGAAACAGTAGTTTAATGGGATCTACTCACTATTGCTGGCCAGCCACTCTGCCCTATCGATGCCTGGTGGGAGGGCTGTTAGGGCAAACATGTCTGTGTGTGTGATCCTCTGGCACACATGCTGCTCCTGCAGATATGGACGCTCCTCCAGATTATTGTTATTAATTCCCCTTGGGAGGACAGCGCAGAGTTAATGAGGTGGAGAAGGAAGGAGAAAGGCCGACACAGAGGGTATTGCTGTGTAATCCAATCAATGGGTCACTGGATTAATTAATTCTGCTTCATCCATTGGATAATATTTTACAGTGTGTGATACTCTCCCATCCATCTTGGGGTTTTGTGGCTGGCATACACACATGCAGACATATAGACGCACTGCAGTGGGTGCAGACCTGAAAGTCCAGTAAAGCAGCAGTTTATGTAATGAAGGCAGTCGATTCAGAGCCAGAGTAATTACTGTTAATGAAGCTCACTGCTGCAGTGGTCCTGGCCACAAGGCAAATAAGCATGAGGCCTAACATTGGTCAGCATCAGTGTTGAGAGCTGAAGTCTCCTGTCTCTGTCCTACTTCAGCTCATGTGCCGACTGATAAGCTACAGGTAGCGCTTTATCATCAGTAACACAGGGCTGGCAGTTTGGAAACTTGTGATAACAAAAGTCTGTGTGCAAGAAATGAAAAATATTTTCAAATGCCAGATGGTGTAATGGAAAGTTGAACAAGTGGGTAACATGATTTGACTTTATGCAAAAACTGGGATGCCACTTCGACAGTAGTACATGGAAGTCACTGGATTCAAGAGAACATTTCAAAGTGTGGTGGGATCAGGCAGCTGGCAGGCATTTGGTTTGCTAGACATCTACACACAAACACACACACACACATGCACACAGCAGCTGAGTTTACTCAGAGTGACCTTGCCTAATGTGATAAGGGAAACACTGAGCTCTCTGTTGGGGTTCATGCCCTCTGGTGTGAATATGCATGAGGACAAGGGAAGGAAATTTGGTTAAATTGTCTTAACAGCAGTTTGGTTTGTTCAAAGTAAAGGTCAGAAGAGGAAGAGAGGGAGGACTATCAGAGGGGAATGGAAACATTAGCTGCACAAACAGATATTAGTGGAAATCCCAACCATGACAAACTCCTTATGTCCACAGGAACTTCTTTTGTTAACATCCTGTTCCGTTCCAACCTGACGGTGTTAACTCAGTTAATACCTTGTGGCTATCACTTATCTGCACAAAAACAAGATCCTGGAGCTACTTGTAATGTTGTGTTTGTGTGTAAACAAACTCTGCTCTGCTGCTCTTGGCCATATATTTACCTTTATACCTCTGCCATGAGGGCGATATAAGCAGTCCTCTTTGGCTGATCCCAACTGGCTCAAAAAGATTAATCCCAGAGCAAGCATTTGCATAGTGGCTGGGATAAAACATTTCCACAGGCAGTCTATGCTGTTTTTTGGTTCACACTATTTCTCAACATGTGTTCCTGCTGTTGGAGGAATCCACCTTCACTGATGCCATCGGCCAAATATGTGACTCACACGCACACACGCACGCGCACACACTCTCTCCCTCTCTTTATCTGGAGAACATTCTTCAGTGAACCCTGAGTGTCCAGCGTCCTAATCTCTTCTGCTCTACATCATCCATACTTCTGACCAAACTTCCTCTTTTACATTAATTTATGCTCTTTCAGAATACAGCAGACTGTAAAAGTCTAGACAGGTCACTGAAACGTGGTGAAGAGAGTTAGCAGAATATAAAGAACTTACATTTTTTCATTGTTGATGTCAGAAGGCTGGAGAGTCTTGCTGTCTGCATCCGTAGCCGAGGGGTAACTATGGCAACCCCCCATGGCGTAAAGCTAAGACCAGAGCTGTTGGAGGTGCCAGCCCCACTTTTCCATCCCAAACATGCTCACCCACACACCTCTACACACAACAGGCTGCATATATCAACCACTGTGCCAACACAAACATCCCTCTCAGCTCACAGAGCCACACAGCCAACAAACACAGCAAGATCCTCCCCCTTTTTCTCAAAGTTCAGCAAAACACACAGAAACATATACAGAGAGGAAAAAATTTAGTCCAGGAGTTCAGGAATGGTCTCCTGTGTGGGAAGTGAAACTCTCCAGCTGTCTGCTTCTCCTTTTGCCCCAGTATTCCAGTGTCAGTGTGTATATGTCTCCTTTGTCTAGAGTCCCACACCCCACAGGCTCCTCCCCTCTTAGCTCCAAGTGGACAGGCAGGTTTCTCCACAACCCACTAAAGTACAACACACAACTCCGCCGCCTTCTCCTTTTCTTCCCACTGCATACAGACACACGTCCCCACATAAATTGACCCTCTACAAGGAAAGAAGACAGATGCAGGTGACAAACTAAAGGTGGTTTTCCTCTGTGGATGAGGAAAATGGTAGGAAAGAGGGAGGGAAGCAGGAGACGCAGCACAGGGCTGAGCCGCAGCAGGTGTGCTCACTCTCTGTAATCCATGGGAACTAGAGGAATGTGATGACATGCATGTTGTCTCTAAGCCAAGGAATGAAAATACACATCCAAAACCAAATGGCAACCATATATATGTATATATAGGACCCCGAGCTCAAAAGTGCTGAGAACTTGAGAAGTATATGAACACAAAAGAGGGGTCTGTAGCTCCTCCCCAAGGCACACAAACTCCTTTTATATCTCTCCCCCAGCACAGTAAACTCTATGAAACAGGACGATTTATGTTTGTACTTGGCGAGATGGCGCGAGGGTGTAGCATTGACTGTGAGTGTCGTTCACATGTGTAAGCAACTCACTGGGAATCAACATAATCCACTAGCTCACCTGCCCCCAAGGTAAACATACTCCATAAACCAAGTGTCCTGTCCCTGTGTTTGTTCTGCATGCATGTGTGTGTGTGTGTGTGTTTGAGAGAGAGGGAGAGAGAGAGAGAGAGAGAGAGACAATGGCAGGCATTCATCTTTGTCTGACATTTATTACGTTCATATCTGAATGTACAAGCTAAATTGACAACAGGTAACAGGACACATTATACTCTAAATGAAGAACAAAAGATACCAGCATCAGTCCACTTCACAAAAAAGGCATTTTACAACTGCCCAGCACTTTCCCAATACACACACACACAGACACACACTCACAAATGTAATAAGCCAATATGTGAAAAAGATTGGAAATGGCCTCTAGGTAACAGACAATGGGATGGCATAAAAACGTATCACCCATTGTCTCAATTAAAATTGTGGGCACATACTGTTCAATGCAGCACATTCCCAAATAGGTGAATGAGGCTAATGTACAAACTTAATGGCACTTAAAGATAACCGTATTGTACCTCATGCCTTTACGCAGAGCATCACGCCATACCTGTAGGTACACTGAAAAAGCGCCACACTCAAGGTTAAGGAAACACAAACACACAACAAAACATAAAGGTAAGGGTCAGATGAAGTGCTTAGGTTTTGACAAATGATGGATTACATATTTTGACCCTGTACACAACCCTGGCAAATACAAAAAGAGCAAACCAACCCCAGCTCTCTACAGTTCCACTTCAGACAGCTCAAAGTGTTGAACAGATTAAAGCAAAAATGGCTGTGACCTAAGATGAAGCTTTAGTATGTTTTAAACATGCGGCATCCAAAGAATTTGTTGATAACTCCACCATATGATTCTAAAAGGAAAAAACAACAACAAAAAAACCCACCAACAACATGGAAGTATCTATAAAAGATTGCTTTAGATAAATTTATTCCTGTACGACCATAGCAAGAAAAGAAGCTACTTCACACATAATGAATCCCAGTTTTCCACTGGTGGGAAGACACACTTTGGCTGAAAGCATTGAAAAAAAAAAGGCTATCTTAAGTATCTCCATGATTCACTTCAAGTCAAACGTTCCCATGTCTCAGAGTAGGGAATAATATGGTGGATCCTAGTGCCACCACATACAGAACCAAAAGTGCTTCTTGAAAAAGGTGCTCTTAAATTAAATACAACGTTCTACGTAAATCATCCAATAGGTAAATATGCAATTAAAGTCAACTCCTGCCCTGAGAAAGAGAGAGACGAGGAGAAAGATAAAGTAAAGCGTGACACAGGTTTTAAGATCTCTTTGGTTCATCATAACTTGGGTCATGCTTTGGCCATGACTTCTGTTGTTCATGGTTAGACTGCGTTAATACCATAAAGCCTGATGGGAGGTAAAGAGAGTGCTAATAAGTTAACATGAAAGCAACCAGTGCTGGACCCTAACCCTAACCCTTTGTTAGACTTCAAGGACAATCAGAGCGCACTTCAGTGAAAAATACTGAATATAAACATAATGTAACTATCAGGAGATAATGTGCAATGCCCATCATATTGTATTACGTGACAAATCTGTTCAGCTCTATTTGATAATATTCCCTCATTACAAAGAATGTATATTATGATAAAGATAAATTTGAAGAACTATATTTTTCTTAACTTTGATGAATATTAACATAGCACACTTTTATATTATTAGTAGTCTGTTTAAAACCTGAAAAAGGGGCCAAGTTATAATGAACCTGAATGATCTTTTCAGTAAATAATATGGAGGACACACTGCAGACTCCCATTTACCCACCACACGCTCACCTCAAACTTCCATGTGGGAAGTATGTAGCTGAGGAACAGGAACTGATGCTGGGCTATTAACCGAAACACAGACGTCATTATTGCCTCATTTCAACAGTACGACACACATACAATACACAAGTTGCAACCTGCAAAACAATCGCCTTTCCATACATTGGATTTATTCCAAAAATAGATATAATGTTTATATATACTGTTTACATTTATATTACGTTTACATATTACCAAGAATAGTCACAACCTAATACAGGTTCAAATTCCACAATATTACATTTAAACAGCTCCGAGGGTGATATGAACTGGTATGTGCACATCACTGTGTCCCACAGGGATTTCTTTTTTTTGGGGTGCAAGTACAGATATGGTTGTGTATGCACATATGTGCATATCACTGCATGTGTGTGTGTGCGTGTGTGTGTGTGTATGTTACACAATGTGCTTTCTTTGTATCTGCATATCTCTCCTTTGACCTGAGAAATGCACTCCGTACCTTAGACAGAGCTCAAGCAGACACACACACACACACACACACAAACCCACCAACCCACCTAAACTACATGAACCTGTCAGAGGTTTGAGGAGTAAGTGACAGTTGATGCTCCCAAATCAACAGAGAGAGAGCATTACTGTTCCACATGACAAAAACAAAAAAAAATCTTACTCTCAGGTAACATGATGATCAGGTAACATGACTGGAAAAACAAATTCTAATAATTTTCACTCACATTTAAACTACTAAACTGTCCGCCTGGCATGTACATTAAAGTGCTGAAGACAACATGGCAACTAGCTCTGCAAGCATCTTGGCTTTTTTTTTTTATCTTGGCTGATAATTCGGATACAATATTCTTAACTAAAGTGTAAACAGTCAAATGCTTTGCTAGAAAATTTTTCTGGGCGGTGACTTAATGCCCAGCGATCAGACATGCTCAAACTATCCGACATTCTGATGCTGAATTTAATAAAGGATTTAAATTTCTGACTAATGTTTTTATTATAATAACATGTAGAAGTTGTATGTAAATAGTTCGGTTTTGTGGGTCTAGCACAATGAAATGTTCTTCAAAACATACATTCGCCTTAGAATGGGGGGGGGTCAGAATTAATGATATCATGTAGTACAGAAGAAACATCAATGGCCCACATGTAGATTTTTAGCATCCAACATACACACTTGAGGGCTGTTTGACATTTAGGATCTGCAGACACATAAAACGGCACTGAAGAGCTGCTGATAGGAAGCAAAGGTGGCATGGCTGTTTGTTGAATGGATTGGTGATAAGCGTGTGTGTGCGTGCCTCCCTGTACCAGGTGGTTAGGCCGGTCCATTAGTAGAGGGCTCCATCTCACTGTAAAGTAAAAATAAATACAGATACAATTTCAAATAGGTCTGATTTGGTCTGCCAAGGATGAGAGTTATATGCCATCACAAAAACACAAAGGAGGTAAATGGAATCTATCTTATTACTATCAAAAAAAAAGAGACAGAGAGAGAAAAAAAAAAAGATTTTCTCAATACTCCCAACTAACTATCCAGAGAGTTCTATGTGGAGGACTAATTGTTGTGAAACACTGCATTTGAACAGTGGGAAAGCTCTGCAGAGGTCTTCACCTATTGGAAGTTCTTATTATTGATATGTGCTATTCCTGAGATTTGAAGTATCTGTTTTGTATGGCAATGTTACTCCGACTTCATTCAGCTGTACATAAACATATCATCTCAGAGACAAACGCTTACTGTGTGACAGCAGTCGACTGGTCAGATGGACTGGCAGTAGTTGGGCTGGGACAGTCTCTGTGTTGTTGTTTCTCATTGGCTTTCCCTTTGTCTTTCACAGACAGCCCCTCAGTTGGCACTTTAACTGCGTCGCTGAAAAAAAAAAACCAAAAACAAAACACAAATAACCTAGCAAGATGATTGCCAGGGGATTCTCTCACTTAGGCTCTCTCAAATAATAGAGACTGAGTGCAGGTGCTGGAAGCTGCTGCTGGCTAAAAGGCACTCCAGTTGTCAGTTTTTAAGTCAGACTCAAACACACTGGCCATTATCACATCTGCTGTGCATATCAACCTTTGTATCCTGTGTTCTTGTTGTGGCAAGACTTGGCAGGCTGCTACTGACCAAAATTAAACTGAGTTGGGCACAAAGTTTGAAGTGTTTGTTCAAAGGTAGTTAGTCTCAAATACAAAAAGTACAATCTATCTAATTGTACCATGCTTGTAAATGCACCGTTTGTTAGTAACTTGCTGATGTGTTGATTAGTAACAGTTATATTGGATTGGTGGCAACTTTTTGTTCATAGCATGCTATCTGATAAACTGTTAGTAGTGTGGGTGTTCTAAAGGAAATTAATCACTCCTACTGTCTATATCATACAACCATAGTAAGTAGTCATATGCTGCTTTTAGTTTTTGATGTAGTGGCCTAAACTTTGGTAAAAAGCCCACCACTTCGTTTCTAAAATGCTGAAAGCACCATTTCATGCTCTGTGTTGTTATTTAGACCAGTTGAATTTGGGTATCAAACAGTCCAAATATTAGATGAGCCTACAGTATCACAGGACTCCGCAAGTCGCCAGTTGTGGGTTAGTACTTTTTATGAATAAGGTTTGGCCTTAATTCTTACACTTTGTTAAAAAGTCAACAAGCAAACAAAAACATGTGGCACATCTGTGCTCCTGATGGCCTTTTAAATCCCCCATACAACATCAGGAAAGCATTCCACACTCCTGAGTGAAAGACCTCAAGCAAAACATACCGTCTGACTGCTGGTCTGAATACTCTGGAGTCAAGGGGAGATCAGAAAGGAGGGAACAGACAGGGGGAGGACGATATCAGAAGAAACAGCAGAGGTAGAAGTAAAATTGTGTGGGAAAAAGTTTGACGGGGAAAGGGAAAGGGGGGCTCTATAAAAGTATTCAAAAACAGCCTACAGGGGGAGATGTGGGGCATTTCACAGCAATTGCTGGCCACTGCCCTTCATTTGTATGTGTATACCTGGTGAAGACTGCCCTCTCATTTTTAGCGTCCACAGTGAGCCGGATGGTCTCCTTGCCAGCACCAGTCGTGAGGGTCTCTGTGGTGACTGTCTCACTAGATGTAGACTCTGTCTTGCCTTCTTCTTCATCACTGTCAGAGCTACTGGAGGAAGAGCTGTCTGATGCCACAAGGGGAGCTTTTCTTGCCACACACACACTCCACACACATGCTGCAGAGAGTGAAGAAGAAATTTTCTGACATTATTTAGATAATGCCACTAAATACTTTAAAACTATAACATGAAGCTTTTTTTTATCCATTTTATGCCAATAAACACACAATGCACATACAAAGGTGAACCATAACATATGACGTTGAATAGGCACTGGATAACAAGGGTATTAGCTTTAAAATAACATGTTGTAGTTTTTACCATTTTAGCCAATAGCTATGTTAAAGTAAACTTACGATTCTGGTTTGGTTTGGTGTTATCTGATCCACTTAGCTCAGAGTCCACAGGAGAACTGCATCTAGGGCCGGTTTCAGAGCTGGGAATAGATAAAACAAAAGAAAATGTGTCAAAGCACAATCAGCACACAGTTATTTAAAATCAAAGGGTAGATTTTTCTCGTTACATTGTGTGTGTATCATTGCCTGTACCTGTGCCTGAACAGTCTTTCAGCGCATTCTCACTGAGAAATTAATCACTTCCAAGTCCATGGAATTTTTTTCCCCACCTACTTTAACTTAAACTATGGCTATGTGACACAGGCAAAGTATATTTCTTTCTTTTCAACAGAATTTTTTTAAAATCTAACTGCATCTACGAGTATTTGGCTTTTTCAGTTAAAATTGATAGGTCTTTTGACGGAGAAAAAATATTATTATGGGGCTTTTGTTCAAATACAATCGATCCTTGATTAACTATCACCACAATTTCTTTATTATTTCCCAGTATCAATTTCTGTAAATACTGAAAGAGTATTTCAAAATGAATAAAACTATATAATTTGTAGGTAATTCAATCAAAACAAACCTTGACTGATACTTGACTTCTGCAATTTCTAAAATAGGCTTAAGATCACTCTCAGACTCACCAACAGAAAGGCTGGAAGTCTGTGAACTTGGCCCACCCTTTCTCTTCTGCATCAGTGGCAGCTGGTTTGGATGTTGGTGTGTCCCATGCTGCAAAGCCCACTCCCGCAGCAGGTGCCTTTGAGTTCACCTCTCCAAAGTCTGCTATCCAGCCAGTGTCTGCATATGAACACAACAGCTTCACACTCTGCAAGAGGCAACATCTCAAAACCTGCTTTAGTTCTGAAATGTAAAGCAAAAAAATTATGAATTACTCTTAGACATATCTCACTCTTGGTTGTCGCGGTCTGGTCCGGGCTCGAGAAAGGATCCAGGCCATCTTTGGACTCTTCTCCATCATCTGAGTCTGAGTCTGGTGTTCTGTCAGAAAGTTTGGTGCCAGAAGTTGCTGTCCTATCAGCCTTATTGGCTGTTTGGCTTTGGAAGGACTGTGATCCACCAAACCTTGATGCAAACAACCCATTTTTGTTGAGTTTGGTTATAGAAAAGAAAATGTATTCAGAATAAATAATTTCAAAAATTTAGTAAAACTGTGCTTCTGCTTGTATGTCTACCTGTTCCGCGACTTGGTTTGAGTTGCATAGTTGATCGCCTTCTCTTCCCAGATGTCCTCTTCATCATCATCAAAGGGCTGAATCCTCTCCTTGGAACATGCCTCAAACACGGCTGTGTTAGCCTGCATAAAGCAAATAGGACAGGTTTTAGCAATTTTAGTCAACTTAATTAAAGTAAAACAAATACCACAATGTATGCTAAAACTTAAAATTCTGTTACATTTTCAATACTTTTATTAGCAAATCACTGTTTTTGATATTCTTCTGCTCACTGGTGGTCATAAATATTATAAATGTAAACTTACAGAGACAACTGGACAGAGAAAATGCGTGAATAAAATAGTACAAAAAATGAAAAAGCTCACACTGTCCTGGCCTCCATCAATGTTGATATTTATCTCTGCAATTCGGTCAAATGTTGCCCTGCAATAACAGCAGAGATGGTTCAGTCAACACATAATGAGAACATTACGCCAATACAAGGAGAGGAGTATCACTTAATTTACCCAATGCTGTCGTCGTGATCAGTAAACTCCTCATCGTTGAAGCCAAACTGATCCACAAAGTTAGCTGTCATCTGCTGAATCTGGTAGTCTGAAAAAGCCTAAAACAACATCAAAGTTGGACTAGCTTTCTACAGCTGATAGGAGAAGCCCTTGGTGTGTGTGTGTGTGTGTTCTTGCTTATGCGTGTGTACCTGCTGTATTGTCAATTCTTTGGGAAAGGGGCTTTCCATATCATCCTCTGAGGAAGGACGTGGGTTTCCTGTGCCAACCTAAACAAGTACCCATCACCAAAAATATTACATTTAATTGCAGTTTTAAATGTGCGTGTAATTACAACCAGATACATTAAATGTGCAAGTGTGTTTACCAGGTCTATAGTGTTTTTCCGATTTGTCTCTGACAGGGTCTGGTCCACAAAGGTTTCCCAGCGCCCTCTATAGTCTTCCGGCAGCTCTATATCCAAAACATTGCAACCACAAACAGCTGAGCGACACTTGCTCCAATTTTTTCATGATTATTACTACCTTGTACATATGAATGCATTTCAGAGATTGTCAACACGTACCTTTAATAAGGTTACTAATCTGTGTGTGAACTGGGCCCTTTTCCAGGTTATGGACGACTGTGTTTGCAATCCTGGTCAGATGCCCCATATACCCTCTTCTCATACCCCCTTCTGATCTGAAAACACATGCAACACACTTCAGTGATTTTGCTAAATTCCGCCTTTAACAAAAGCACACTGTTACCATCTCACATTCCTTACTGTATTTTATCATTTTCTTCCCAAGCCTCTAAAATCCTCTGGACAAGGTGGCAGTGCTGAAACAACTTGTGAGAGAAAAACATGGAGTCAAACATTTAGAAAAAAACAACCACAGCAGCTGATCCAGCAGATCACATGCATGATAAAACTTTTTTTGCTTTAAAAACACATGCATTAATACCTACATGAGTCACCATTAAGTTATATGCTGAGTTTTCAGAGGTGACTGAATGTTCTGTAATTAAAGTCTCAGTCAAGGCCAGCTCTTGTGTTGTATCCTGAAGCTTAAATTTATCCTGGGAACTCAAGCTAGGCTGAAGTCTCATTTCATGTGCACATGGCCGGAGGATAGCAGCAACACAAAGCTCCGCCTGAAGGTGCAGGAAGTTGTTCCACGTGTACTTGAAGAATAAATCCTAAAAAAACATTTTCAAAGAGTCATTTAACAATAATAAAAAAAAAATCTCAACATTGAATTTTGATATCGCCAAAAATGCTGTGTTTTTCCTCATCTCACCAGAAGCAGGTCCATTGTATTGAGTCTGCAGAGTTCCTGTGCTATGACTGCATGGCTAGCAGAGCTGGTATACAGCAAAGAGGCAACTAGTCTTGCTACGTGCAAACGTGTGTTGCCCAGTGGCTCCTCCAGCACACCCAGAGTAGTCAACATAGGGTTCCGCTTAACAAGCAAAAGAACATACATACATACTTCAAAAACAAACAACAGTCTGGCAGACGATCAAATTTAATTTCTGAATGAAAGGGTTGCACATCAAAGCCAGAAAGCCAAAAAGCCAGAAATGATGTTAGACTTATGATGAAGCATTTTATGTTATTGTGTGTTGTGGAGTGTTCTCCTGAATTTGGCAAGTAGTTAATCAAGAAAGAAATCAAAAGACAAGTTAAAGTATTTGGATTAAAAGTTCCAATCTATTCCATTACAAGCTTTGTACTGTGTCACTTAATACCTAAACAAAATTTGGATTTATATATCTGCAAGAAATTTTGTGTAAATACCTTGGGTGGCTCTAGGAGTAGCTGGTGGAAGTGTATCAGGTGTGGTTCGATGGCCAACAAAATGCTGCTGTTAATAGTGTAACTTCTCTCAAATCCCTGAGCATCCATTACACCATCCACCCTGTCACAAGCACAGACCGAATATATCAAAACCAAAATATTGGATGAGCAGGATAGTAATGCATTGGTCAAAGAGAGCCATAATGAAACTTCACTTAGAGACAATTTTTGAAATCAAATTTAGGCCAGAGATCCAAGGAAAAATGTGTTATAGTTATATAATAAAACTAGACAGTGTCATTTATACTGTTTCTCACTCACACCGGCCTCCTGATCTCCAGCAATGTGAGAAGAACCTGAATGCCATTGACGATACAGCTCTCAGACCTCTCTCCTGAGAACATATTCTGCAACAACTGCTCCACAGATTCTTGCCTGTTGAAACACATGGAGCATATTGTGGTCTCCACATCCTTCTAAAGAGTGTGAAGGTGTCCATGGGTTTGCATCTGTCTGACTTACGACTCCAGCACAGTCAGTAAAGGGTCAGGTTGTGAAATCTCTTGGAGCTGATTGGCCTGGTCTCTGCTCAGACGGATGATGTCACATAAAGTCTGAGATGCATTGGACTGCCTCTGTCAGAGAAAACACAACACACATGGACATTTACTTTTGTAAACTGTTAAATCTCCGATCGCTGTTTATGGCATATTTCTTATAAAGAAAATTAACTGCCCTCCTACCTCTTCATCTCTCTCAGGGTGAATGAGCTCTATGAGTCTCTGAGCCAGCTTCTCTTCATTTAGCCACTGTTGGGAAAAAAGTCTTAAATTATAGCTGTACTGATAGCTGTACATAGAATCTGTAAAAGAATAAATCTGGGCCCATTTCTCTCATACAGTAAGAGTCTCGAGGCGAAGAAGCGGGGGCTCTACACAGCTGATAAGTCGTAGGAGCACATCCATCATGGCTGATGTATCAATATGCTTCAAGACCAAAGAAAGGAATCCCTCCTTCCCTCGCAGGAAGCTTATCACCTAAGCAAAACAGAGGAAACACTATGACAAAAAATAAACTGAAAATTGCTGCCCACGTAATTAGAAATATAAAAACTTCTTCCCAGTATTTTGTAAACAGAAGGAATATATTCAGAATAATAAGCAGAACATTGTTGATGAAAAAGCAGATATTTCTAAGCAGGTAGACCTTCATGAACAAGTCAGTAAGAATGCTCTTTCACTTCAGGTCTGTCCAGGCTGTGGGGCTGAGCTGATTAAACCTATTACCAACAATAAATGTCAATCAACTCATTACCAGCCGTTCCATGAACTGGGTGCCTCTGGAAGGATTGGTGTCTTCAGGGTTGCCTCACTGGAAGTCTCATTGGGCCACTTAGTAATTAGAACCAAGTATTAAACCCAAGTATGCCCATCTATTCACAAACAACTAATGCCAATGCTTCAGTTACACTAATAAATGGATATTAATGTAGGCTATGTATATATATATAAAGCTCGAAATGCCCTCAGAGGCTGGTGCCACTAGACGTAAGTGTGAAAATATTTTCTTTGTGTATATATGTGATTTTAGTGAACTGAATATAGTGAGTTACGAACCAAAGCGTACCGATGGACAGGCCAGCTGACCATGACATTCGGGCCGACCACTAACTGAGTAAAACCTGAACTATTTACACTAGTGTGATAAATCATCTGCATTATGCCATTGCACAAGGAAGAAAATTTAGCCACCATCTTGGCTGAAAGCAGTTCATAGTGAGCATTATTTTGATGTAATCGTCCGTCAGACGTTCTGAAGCAAATCATCACAACACAAAACCATAGCTGTTGTTTTTTCTGAGTATCCCCTTTCATCTACCAGTGTAAGTGTGTGTTACCTGCTCAGTCTTCCGTGTGATGAGGTTCCCAATTGTCTTGCTGAAGAAAGATGCCAGGAGGGGGTTAAGAGGAGATGGCTGCTCCAGGAAGGCATAGAGAGTTTCCAAAAGTGACTCCTCATTACCCAGCTTATCATTGATCATTCCCACATCACATGTCAGCAGCTCACATGCTATATTTGGATACCTGTAGTAAATAAAGAAAACATACCTGGCAGTAAAATGAATCAGAAAGAAAATCAATATCTCAGTTCCTGTCTTAGCACACTGAGAGTTAGGATTGAATATAAACAGCCTTTTCTGGATTATGACTGGCCTTACTTTGTACAGTTTGATTATCAAGCAGACAGGTAAGTAGTCTTGCTATTTTGTTTCTATTAATTATCAGCGGTACGATTATGTAGTTGGACTGAGAACCCTTTTATAAATCTGAGTCCACTTAAACTCTAAGCATCATGACAAAATAGTAGTTAAGAGCTATGATGTGGTGCAATACAGTACAGTATGATACATCAACATTTTCAACAGCACCTACTTGAAGCGCTTGATCTCCTCTACACCAGCAGGGGGCTCTGTAGTAATCATACAGACCAGTTCCTGCATGCACTGATCTTGGCACAAGAACAGTAGAAGTCTACAAATCCATAATGATGAGAAAAGACATAATAGTTATTGCTGTCAAAATTACTGGAGCTGCAATGTAATTGTATTTGTGTGCTGCTGATATTCTTATGCTGACAATAAACAGACCTCCTGTTCTGAGCCTTGCACTCCTGCAGCACATCTTCCTCATCCATGAGCTCAGTGAGCGTAACATCCTCCTTGTCCAGTAAAGCCTCCAGATGAGAAGTCGTGTGCAAGTCAAACTTCCAAAACATGGCTGACGTCAGCGGCACATACACTTACAATTAGCTGTTAACCAAAAGGTGATGGGAATGTGTGAAGCTGTGTTACATACACAAACAAATGATTGAATTACAGAATTTTTAAATTGTGTGCAAAATGAATTTTGTGATACTGTACACTGTATGAAAGTACACGCTTACTTTTGGAAAAGGTGTAGAACCCTCAGTCAGAATGTACTAAACAGCTTCTTGCCTTATTGTCATTGTATGGCCTGGGCATTAATCACTGTTAGCAAATTCACACAGAGAAGACACAAAAACATCCCCTTCATTCATACCAACACCAGATCTACAAAACCAGCAGAGAATGTCTTCAACCTGTAAATGAAAAATAAGACAAAACAACACAAGGAGTGGTAAAGAATCATTCCTTTCAAGATTTGCTATATCTTCCTTTGAGCCAAGAGCATATAAATCTCATATTTGGCCAATGAACAAGACAGCTGTGCCAGCCAGTGAGTAGGGTTCCTGAGTATTGTATTAGCTAACATTTGTTTCTACAAAGTGAAAACTTGATGATGCCAATAGGAGCTGCCATTGGCTTGAAGGGAGAGACCATCACATCTTAAATACCCCAGAACCACATGAGACCACAGATACATTAACAAATCCATAAAAAAAAGAAATGGTCCATGCTTATAATCCATAAATCCTCTGACCATTTCATGAAAACAGTGGATTCCCAAGGTGAACATGCCACCAAAGGAGCATTTGTCTAAAGTGTAGATAAGGCACCTCATACAAATAGATACAATCTCGGGAGCTGCAAAGTCAGCAGACAGACACACACACACACAAACAGCTGGATAATTGTGTAATTTCACTCTGTAAAAGGGAGTTTGAAGCCAATTTACTATTTTTTATAAACCAATAAAATCAGGTGCCTAAGATAAGGGATCTTTGGTGTAAGATGCCCTGATGTTCCCTTCCCTACAGTGAACACAACAAAGCTCAACACGGGTGTTTTAGAGCCGAGACCATCAACTTCATGAATGGAATCTCTCCCCACAGCTAGAAATTTTATTTTCAATTTACAACAAAAGCACAACTGTGGTTCAGCTGTAAGACAGGCCTCTCTGTCGACCTGAGAGCAGCTGCTGTCGGTGCGTGTTAGCCATCAACAAACAGAGACTATAAACAGAGAAACGGTCACATCGGCGTCAGATGGCTTTCATTAGCTTACATTTATACGGTTAACGGGGGTTCACGTTAAATTAGCTTATCTCACGTTACCGACCGACTATCCCAGCCTGCAGATGGTGAACCGGCCCGCTAGCTCGGTGTCTCTCATGCTGCTAACGTTACTAAAGTGATGCAGCTCCGTACGGCCACTAACGGCGACTACATCCTGAAGCTACCGGGGGTCAGGCATCTATCACCGCGGGGCTCGGTGCACGTCCCCCCGGCTAGCCTCGTCGATTTCAGACCACTTGGTCTTGGCGAGTCGCTTGGTGTTTAAGCTTCACCTTTAATTTTTTCTCCCTTACCTGCTCTCCATCATTTGCGGGGTGTTCATCCGGAGGTTGAACGGCAGCTCGGAGACACCGGCCGTCAGGTCAGTCTGAGGCCCGCGGCCGGCTGCTCATAACTGCGTTGCCAGCTCGGAGATGCGACCCTTTACCCGGCCGCAGTGTCATTTAACGCTCCGCCGCCGTCGCACGGAAGTCGGCCGGCGGAGGAGCTGTGTTGACACTGTCCAAATTCTATGTACTTCGGCAGACGGCGAGGCCGCCGAAAAAAAAAAAGAAAGAAAAAAATAATCTGTCAGATTTGGAAATCAAAATGGCGGATACTTGAAACGTAATCAAAAGTTCAACCGAGTGAGCGCCGTGTAAACAACATATTTATCTCCTGTCATCATGAAGATCACTGACAAGAGCTCGGTGATGAAAGCATCATCTGCTGCCGCGAAAAATACACTGTATCAAGCAAAACACCTTCCTGTAAGAGACGGTCGTATTCCTTTTAGTTTTAAAATAGGAGAATCCAAGAAGGTATCTGATTTGAAGAAATTCATTGTTTAAATTGGCATGACACCTGACTGTGTGACAGGTGTTTAGGAACTGTTTCTTTTCCTGATTTAATGCTTTTTTCAAAAGCTTTGGCATCCAAGTTGCATATATGCAATATAAGCACTGTGGAGATGTATGACCTGACATACCCCTATAGTCAAAGAGTACAATGTATGTCTGTTAGCTGTATTGATATTAATCCCTGGCAGAAAATCTATCCAAGCAGTTTGTCCAGTACCGATAATGCATTTGAGGAATGTTGAAGAAAGTTTAAGGTGAATGAAAGATAAATGTTCCTGAAATACCACAGAGAAATATTTACAACCAGGGTCCCAGCAAACATTGTTATCATCCTCCAGGCAATGTTCATGTGAAAAATGCTGGCAAGTCCTCGAGGATGTATCCAGAAAGTAAAAGAAGAAGTCCCACAATGCAGAACAACCACATGCAAAAGCCATGTATTGGATATGTTATTTAGCTAAAAGTCCAAAAGCACTAACAACAAAATACATGCAGTATATAAAAGTAAACGTTCACATTGTGCTAAACTCCCCATCCATGTAAAAAGCAATGTTATTGTTATATTGGAACATTATTGCAATAACTTATAAAAAATACTTAAAGTTTATTGAATTTGATCTATTTCTGACCGCTTGGTTTAAAAATGAGGTACTTTAATCTACATACCATCAACTTTATGAACATTTTATCAGTGGATCTTAGGTTTCATAATACTCCAATATAAATAGTATCTTACTACATATGTGGTGTAATTTTGAGTCAAAAATAGAATAAATGCTTCTGAAATGTACTTGGAGTTGCATAAAAGGGCATTATTCAAATGGAGTGCAAGTCCTTCATTAATACAGAACTACCAACCCGAGAAACAACTCCAATTTAGTGGAAAAGCTTTCAGATGTAAATCCTTTAATTAAATACTATGAACAGCTCAGGGTTAAAGTGCTTTAGCTGCTGAATCTTTGTCTCATCTAGAGTAATGAGCAGCAAATGTGATCATGTTATACATCCTGAGAGATCAGATATACATATTAGGTCACAGTTTTCTGGAGGACGTCTCTTTGGTCAAAAGCAGATAAATACTGATCTTCTCCATTTGGAATCTGATGATTGGGAAATACATCAAAAAATTGAAGTTTGATCTTCAAATATCTTTATCGCACCTGTACTTTTAGGATGTACCCCTTTCACACAGCAACTAATCTACCTAAATAGCTGCAATTTTTAATGGTCAAAATTAATATATGTGGGTACGAAGTGTTTATATATAGGGGAGGCTTTGAATTCATTTGTAACAATTTTAATCAGTCAGCCAAACGTAAAACGTTTTCAGTCATCAATGCAATTTCTTACAATAAAGGTACCGATTAATTTGAAAATATTGCTTGAAAACTGATTAATTCGTTTAATGCTCGTGAAAATTAATGATAGATTTCACATCAACGCGTACGCACAGCAGCTGCTTCTGCAATGATGTGGCTGGTGTTTTCCGACATCGGTCTCAGAGTGGGTGTTTTTGTGCGTAGTATCTGGCAACCCTGGACAGTCCCAGTCGGTGAATCCTGCGTCGGTTTGTAGCTCAGCTGAACCTCCGCAGAAGGTCTCTCTGTGCTAGCCGGTTAGCATCATGGCGAACGTTGTGGACACCAAGCTATACGACATTCTCGGAGTTTCACCATCTGCCTCTGAAAATGAACTCAAAAAGGTACGTACGCTCCTAGACGAAAGGGGAATATATCGGAGTATGAGTCGAAGCAAAAGAGGAAGAGAGGTCACCGGTGAGATGTGGCCTATAAACCAGCAAATCAACGTTGGTCGGCAGCATCTTTCGAGTTTACTAGCCTAGCCGTGAAGCTAAGCTACATAAATGTTAAGCATATCGCCTTTCGGTGCCTTTTTCCCGTTGATAATGATCAGAACTACATGTTGGTGGCAGACAACCGATGGCTAAGTTCGTTAATTCCATCTTTTCTTCATAAGTGAAATTCGTGAAAATGGTGTTTGCTGGCTCTAAAATGAAGAAATATCCCGCTGACCACGAGTGTGATAGCTTGCCGGCTACTGGATGATATACAAGTAAATAGTCAGTACTAAATCGGGCAGTAATGAAGCAAGCAACGTTAGCTTCACAGCTCAGCTAGATGAAAATACCGAGGCAGAAAACCCCACCTGTGGACCAACGGAGGTGGTGAAACATTTGATAATGCTAAACATGGCTGTGAAATGTGTCCGGGGCTAACGTTTGTTCATACATAGCAGTTAACGTTAATGTCACTCGTCGCGGAGCTAACGTAGTTAGCAACATGCTCATCGCTATTCACTACAAACTCCGTTCAAACATCAGTCAGTCACGAATTGTTCATAATCCACAACACTGCGTCCCTTACAAATCATGGCGTGAGGCGGCTTATCATATGTTTGTAAGGCTTTTGCAACAGTTTTATATTTCTGATCTCAAGGCATCCAAATGACCCAGTTAATCAAGTATAAACTTGAACTATTTTACAATAATCGAATGTCATTCCAGTTGTTTTCCTCACCAGTATTTGATACTGATAGTGGCAGCGACTGGTGACAGTGTATTTCGTTTTCAAAACAATAGTTAATGTCGAAATGAACGCTATCAGGGAACTGTGTTCACCAGAAGAGCACTACAATCGGTTTTAATACGTCCTGACATCAGCGGCTAAAGCAGGAAAAGTAAAGATACAAATGTAAAGATGGAGTTTTGTCGATTCCTTTGCTACACTGGAGTGACTAAGATGTCAAAAACAGCGATGCTCTTAGTGGTGTCCTGATGTTTTTGACAGCAGGGCCACAAGTCAAGCCCTTGACTAGTAGGACACTTAATAGGGTTAGTGATTTGTTCACAGAGCTATTTAACACATTTGACAACAGTGCACAGGATGCTCACATTACAATGTTCACATTTAATGTTGCCTTATTACAGGCTTACCGTAAACTGGCCAAAGAATACCATCCTGACAAGAACCCAGATGCTGGAGACAAGGTATGATGCACCAAAGCATGTCATGGTAACAGTAACAGCATCATAGCTGGCAACAGGAGCAACCCCATTAGCTCAGTTGCTCAACAGTTTGGACCAAGAAATGATGCCTACTGACTTTGTCACAGTCACACAACCCAACTCTTTTAAGAGTAACACAAGGTGCAGATCAGGGTACACCATATGAAATAGATTTCCCCTAGAGAAAAATGTGTTATTGTTTGATTTGACTCTTCTTTGACTTATTTCCTCAGATGTTGCTGATGTTAAACAAGAGAGTAGACTTTAGTCGTCTTTTATATTTCATTCCACATGATAGTATTTGCTCAAAAACAAAACCAGCTGGCCCTCATTTTTGTTATATACTGATTTTTCTTTTTTGTCTTGTCAAGCTGTCTGATTTAAAAATTATATATTTTCCAGTTTAAAGAGATCAGTTTTGCCTATGAGGTACTGACAAACCCAGAGAAGAAGGAGCTCTATGATCGCTATGGAGAACAAGGCCTACGAGAGGGAGGAGGTGGAGGGCCTGGCATGGATGATATCTTCTCTCACATTTTTGGCGGCGGACTGTTTGGGTTCATGGGGGGGCAGAGCAGAGGAAGGAATGGAGGCAGGAGGAGAGGAGATGATATGGTGCACCCTCTGAAGTAAGTTTTTTTTTTTTTTTTTTTTAAATATGCTGTTGGGTGATTCAGTGGCTGGTTTAAATGTCACATAACTCTTTTTCCATACAGAGTTTCTCTTGAAGATCTGTACAATGGCAAAACTACCAAACTGCAGCTTAGTAAGAACGTGCTTTGTGGTGCCTGCAATGGGTGAGTCATCTTTTAATGCTTTCTTATTACATTTAAATGAGCATACTTATAAGTAGTTTTAAAATCTCCAGATTGATGCTGAATTGTACTTATAGTCATTTAGTTGCACAAAGAAAAAAAATTATTTGAATGATGACACTTTACTGCTTACCTTCCAGTCAAGGGGGTAAGGCAGGAGCAGTGCAGAAGTGTGTGGCATGTAGAGGACGAGGTATGAGAATCATGATTAGACAGCTGGCCCCTGGGATGGTCCAACAGATGCAGTCAGTCTGCACAGACTGCAATGGAGAAGGTAAAATGCCTGTAACAACCACATTCAAAAAACAAAACAAACAAAAAAAAATATATCACAGAAAATATATCATCAGAAGCAAAACAGGACTCTGGCATTGTCTAATATATATATTTGTACTTACATAGGTGAGGTGATAAATGAGAAGGACCGCTGCAGAAAATGTGAGGGCCATAAGGTGTGTAAGGAGACTAAGCTGCTGGAAGTGCATGTGGACAAAGGCATGAGGCATGGACAGAAGATCACGTTCTCTGGGGAAGCTGACCAAGCCCCAGGTGTTGAGCCAGGAGATATAGTCCTGGTGCTGCAAGAGAAAGATCATGAGGTATCATACCTTTGTGTCCTCTTTAGTACAATAACCATTACAATGAATGATTACATATATTTTTTATTAACCTGTGTCTTAATGCATTAAAAAAAACTTCAGGAATTCCGCCGTGATGGCAATGACCTTCACATGGTCCAACGTATTGGCCTGGTTGAGGCTCTGTGTGGCTTCCAGATGACTGTCACACACCTGGATGGCCGTCAGTTGCTTGTCAAATACCCACCTGGCAAGGTCATTGAGCCAGGTAAGCACATCTTCAAATGACATTAAGTGATTTTATCTCATTAATCACATTCCTGATTTTTTTGTTTAAGTGAACATTTTATTTTTATTTTTATATTTTTTTTTACAAAAAGGAGATAATTGCTGGCAATCACATTCCTGTAAAAGTATGGAAAATTTTGTGTTGTAAAAGCATTCCATACCAACACTAATCAGTTTTTCAGCTGATCCATCCAAACACGTATTGTGTGTTGATTGGAGAATTAAGCACAGACAGAACTTAAAACTAGCCAAATTATTTATTTACATACATAAATTTAAAATTTTACAGTTTGTTGATGGGTAAATATAAATAATAAAAATACACCAAAACTAATTGTTGGATTGCACCCGCATGTGTGTGACAGGCTGTATTCGAATGGTGAAGGGAGAGGGGATGCCTCAATACAGAAATCCTTTTGAAAAGGGAGACCTTTACATTAAGTTTGATGTCCAGTTTCCTGAGAACAACTGGATTAGCCCTGAAAAACTGAACGTGAGTTGCAATCGTTAAATGGCCCAATTGCACAATTTTAACTTTCAGTGATTGTGTTGTAATTGTGTGGTGTTTTGCCTTTTCTGTTTTTTTGTTTTTTGTTAATTACTTCATTTCTCTTAGGAACTTGAGTGTTTGCTCCCTGCTCGTGCTGAGAATCCAGTGATTTCGGCTGACGCAGAGGAAGTTGATCTGACAGATTTTGACAGGAGTCAAGGGTCAGGAGGTGGAGCCAGAAGAGAGGCCTACAATGATAGTTCTGATGAGGAAGGGGGTCATCATGGCCCAGGGGTGCAGTGTGCACACCAATAGAAGGACTCGTACATAAAGACATGCATATACATAAGAGTATAAATACATGAACATCCCTTGAGTCTTGAATGCTAACACCATTCAAGAGCTGATACACATACATGCAACCATCTCTTTTTATTGTTCCCATGAAAAAGAGATGGTCACACATACATAAACACATATACCCACACTCCTCAGTTCTGTGGTGCCCATAAGTCAGACAGATGCTGGACATGTGATGATCATTTTTGTGTTTATGGACATTAGTGCTCATCAAAGCCTCCTGCAAGATGGTGTTCTCATTCTCAGAGGTTCATTGACTGAACTTGAATTGGACCTCCCTGTTTTCAACCTAGGCTTTTACCTTTCACTGTGGGAAACACCAGTCTAGTGTATAAAATGCAAATATTGTTGACTATCTTGTACAAGGTGTAGTTTAGTCTATCACAAACAAGCGCATGCTGCTTCTTGCTGAAGATCTTGCACATGTAGATCCAGGGTTGGGACACCACAAAGAAATTTAACTGCGCACCTGTTAAAATTTAAGTGCGTCACTGCTATCAAAGTGCCGTGCTGTCCTAAGAGCCAACCTGATTTCAACCCTATGTGAGTCCTGCTCAGCCCGCTGAGAATCGCACATTTAACCCACCACACCCCCTAAGTGGAACTGTCATATTCTGAGAATGGGGCTTGCTAGTCCAGTTTACTCCCCAGCTGTCACTCTGCTAGAATATTAAAGCCTTGATTATAACAACTGTCAGCAGGCGCCATGTTTTCTTAGGTTGGAAATTTATATCTTTTGTGTCTTTGCTGGTTTGAATGTTTGTGTGTTCGAGACCAGAGAACTTGAACCTATCTCTGCTTATGAGTCGAGGACAGGCTTGTGTAATTTGTATACGTGTGTAATACAGTGGCTCAGTGTGTGGGAGCTGCTGCGGAATGTTCAAGATTATTAGGGTGATAGATACTCCTGTTTTGTGTTGGACTGCAGAGTGAGGGGACAGTATATAGGGCCAACTAAAGAGGAAAAAACTGAATGTTTATTTGCTGTGAATCTCTCCAATGTAGACCGTCTTTCTCCTTAAACTCACCAGGACCGAGCTCCTCCTCTCATGCAGGAAATCCACTGGGCCCCCCACCAAACCCTCTGTATTATACTGTATTTTTCCCCATCGTAGAGTTGTTAATGAAACCTATGTCCTTTGAAACGTTACAAATATTCCCATCCTGACATATCTGTAAATAAATACAGCTCCAGTCCATAGGTGCATTTAAAGTTTACAGCAGTGTCCTTCCTGTAGTCACATTATTTCTTACACAACTGACTAATGGCCAATGTATTAATGTTATGTTCACATGAAGAAGAGGTGAAGGAACCTCTGTAGACTGTTCTCATGCACCTCTGTGACTCCTTGTGTATGTAATTTAGGCCATGGGAAAATGTGAGCACAACTGAAGGGGTTCATTGATAAAACGTTACTGTTGATGCTTATGTTTGTCAAAACGATAATTAAACTGTATAATAAACAGTCACCACAAGTTTGATGAGATCTGTCGTATTTTATATGTGTAACATGAAAATCTGCACTCAGGTGATTTTTGGCTTTACATGATCACAAACAGGAAGGCAGCAGTTGATGCAATGTATAAAGCCTGAACGTGAACACAATGTTTCAGAAACAAAGATAGTCCCTAAAAAGTTTCATTTTTCAACTAGACACCTGAAATGAAGCAGCTGTAGTGTGTGAGTCTGCTTTGTCCTCTGTTTCTCTTCTGTGGAGGCCAACTGGACCCAGGAGTTCCTTAAATCCTGCAGTATTTCTAAAGGAAAAGATATAAAGGGGGCAGTGGTTAACACATATATCTAAAATCAACCAAGTTTTCTGTCTATTTTAAAGGACTATCATCTACCTGTCTCGCTTGGACTGCATGACATAAGAGCGCTCTCTTCTCAGCTGCTCCAGTCGTTCTCTGACTACTGTTTTCTGCTGGTTTTTGTCCTCCTGAAACACTTTGATGTAAGGGATAATACAAAATGTATAAACACACCCAGATTCTGCCAGTAAGTTTACCTGTGGCAGGTCTTGAGTGACATGCCTTAACCTGTCAGTATGTTTCAGGCCCAGCACGTCCTCCTCTGCCTTTCTGTTCTGGACGATCAATAGACGCTCCTGAACCTGAGGGACAAATACTGTCATAGGACATCACCTCTGCCTCTTATTCGCAGTGATGGGAGTACTCAAAGCGCCCCTCTGTCCACATTTTTCTTACCCTTAGCAGTTGTCTCTCTCTGTCTCTCTGCTGCCTCTGTTCCACTTTCTTTTGCATGTCCACCAGGCTGCGCATTGTTCTTTCTCTCTCCATTGCTGAGACTGGATCTCTCATTTGGACTCTGTCTGTCATTGTGGATTCTCTCATTGTCTCACTGTCTGCGAGGCCAGAGTCGAACTTTAAAACAGAATAATAAACAGCTGAGTTAATTTTGAAAGTAAATCAACCATGTGTTGATGTTTATGTACCATTATAAACTAGCACACCAGAATGTAACTGCAGACTCACTGTGGTTTGTGAATTATATTTCTGGTCGTCAGCATTCGTTGGTTCAGGTCCAATCAGTTCCCAAAGCTCTGACTCTGTTGTGCTGGGACATATTTCCACCATAACATCATCTCTGCCAAACCCAGCTGTCTCATTGGTAAGTCCAGAGCAGAGGATATCAGAATATGGTGTAATCTCAGGAGGATCATTGAAGAGATGTAGCTGTAGAGTTTGTATAGTCTACATTAATAATGTGCTGGTTTTCCGGTCACATTCAGACACGGCTCCCTCTGTGGTAGATCTGCTTCTATCCCCTCTTCCAAGGTCAGCTAACCATAATATAATTGGAAAATAAAATCAGATACACATTACCTGTCCTCCTGTGCCGCACTGTTTCTCTGCAGACTGCGCATCATGGTGACTTTGGGAATCAGCCTGGATCAAAGTGGGTTTCACCGCTTCATCACCATCATGGCTCTCTGTAGAAGTCTCCGCACACTGTGTGTATTCACCTGTGCTACTTATGTCACTGAGTTGGACTTGTGTCCTCAGACTGCTCTCACTGTCCTGGCTCTGTCCTGTGCCTCCACCTGCAGTCTTTGTGTCACGGTCGGTGTTATTCTCTGACGGTTTGCTCCAAGCAAGAGTAATCAATGATCCCTGTTTCTCGTAAGTTTGAAGGCTCTTTGTTACGCTTCCCTGCTCTTTCTCCTGGGGTCCTCCTTGTACACTGAGACTTTTATTTGTTGCATCTGAGGGACACAGGATCTCCAGGTATGGCATATCCTCCAAGACTGTTCCACAACCTAAATGTAAAGTCATTGTAGCTGTAGCTGTCAGAGTGTGGAAATAATAATATGTTTGGCTGTGTTTGTCATACCTGCACAGACATCCTGCTTATCAGTCCCATCAGCAGCATTTCCTTGTCTGTTCATCCCTGTGACAGAAAAAAACTCGCTTGGCCCAGCAGTGATGTTTGGGGCCTCAACTCCTCCAGTGCTGCAGGACTGAGCTTTCTTTTCCTCATTACTGCTGTTTACAATCAAATTTGAATTAGGGATGAGCATGGGGCTTGAAGAAAGAGGGTCGCCTGAGATCAGGAGGTGGAACAGGTTGGTGTTGCACTGTGCTCGAAGTTTAGATTCATACTCATCTCGCAGAACTTGGAGATTCTGCCCACACTAACAAACATATATATTAATTTTTTCCTGCACCTGTGCTTTACAATTTTTTATGTTATTTATTGGGTACTGTGATTATCTTGACTCACCTTGCTCACCAACGGTGGCAGTAATGTAGAAGCTTGGATCTCTTGGAGCACCAGCAGTTGAGTCAAGAGGATCAGGGAGCAATCCCTCAGCTTTTGTTGGGACCATGCTGCCGATTTACATATATGGGCCTGCATGTTGGGCTGGATTGCTGGAGAATTAGTTTCCTCTGGGGGAGTGCGAGTCTCATCGTGTGTCTGCAGGCTGGCGTGGATTTGTCTCAGTCTTTTTATACAGCCATTATTTAAAACAGTAAGATTCTGACTATCTGAAAGAAGAACAGACATGAGGACAATAAAAAAAAACAACAACAACAACAACAAAAAACAATAGATATGACAACCATCTAGCAGAAAATATTGATTTACCTCTTTGTTCTGTGCATGGCAGTGTGGAATTGGGCCCTTGCAGATCCTCTAGGGAGACCCCATGTACCAACTTGACCAGGCACTTCCTCTCCTGCTCTTGAGTCAGCACGAGCAACTGCAGTACTGCCTGCTGGGAGGAGGCCAAAGTTTTGTTCTGCTTCTTGTGTCATCATTCTGAGCTGCCTGCTGTTTGGCCTTTAATTGGTACTGTGACACGTTGTGCTGCATGTTTCAGAACTGGTGGTACATAATCAAATTTACAGTACCTGCTGTGGTGATAATGAAATAAAGTCTGTGGTTTGTTGCCTCTCCTCCTCATCATACAGCCACACAGCAGCCTGCTCTGTTTGGCATGGACTGCTGACATGTGGCCTGAAATGGAACATAGGGGCCAGACAGGTTATAGCTATAGCTGTGGCTGTAAGAAGGAAATAATGGTGTCTATATGTTGATATCCGACGCTGAACTAAACTGTTCAATAAATTTTGGCTCACCATGCATCCCAGGACTGCCTTGCTGCCAGAAGAGCATTATAAGACAGTTTTTCTCTCTCAGCTCTGAGAATTGCCATCCTGATGTACAGACACAGCAGTTGCAAGCTGCCTCTGTCCAGCCTGAAAAAAACATGTAAATTCATTGATTCATGGAATGACCCGTTTCAGCTAAATTGGTATATTTTACATTTAGGAGAGAAAATTGTTTTTATTAATGTGACTAACTTTTTGTCTGACATTATAGACTATAACTCAACAGATTAAAATCTGTGTGATCTCAAAGTATTTACCCCTCTCCCAGGACAGTCAGTGTGTCCCTTTCTTGGTGACGACATTTGTGTATTTCATAAAAGAGAGAGGCAGCAGACCAGGCTTGATCCCTGGAGTCAGGACAGCTTTTAAATGATCCACCCAGACTGGCCCTGCAGGAAAACTACAGTCACTTAATTTTGATTTTGACTATCTGTCTTTTATACATTACTGATCTTAGCTTTTCTGTTCATAACAAAGTACAAAAGGTGTGTACAAAATACACAGTACAAAATACGGTATACTTGAGTTACTAACTAATTGTTATGAGTTCTGTGATCAATAAATATTGTACTTTTTTCTTCAGCTTGTAAAAATGATTTCACGCATTAAGTTTAATTTGATATTAAATTTACAGTAAAATTTTGGTGGTGCCGTGTCACCTGTATATCCTAAATGCTCCTGGCAGCTCGGCCAAACAAACCATGTCAGCTGACTCCAACACCCCCTCAGCAAGGACCTCCAGCTCCTCCCTCTCCTTGTGTTGTCGCCATGGCGGCAAGGTTTCCCAGACAGTTTGAGCTGTGGAATCAACAAAAGAAGAAATATAGTGCCATCTTGAGTTGTACTTGAAGTTAGAGAGAGGTTACTCTGTGTTATAGCAAGATGTCTTTTCCTTACTATAGTGCTCCTGAAGCATTTCTGTATAAAGCAAGCGGGTCATGACATCATACTTCACGTCCAGCAGGAGCAGGACGTCTGAGAGGGAGACGCAGCCCCAGGCTGGACCTTTGACTGTCAACCTTTGGTCCTCACACGGAGAGTCCAGTATGCTTTGTACACCTTCTAACACCAATCTAAGTAGATAAACACATATCAACATCATAACTGCAGTAATTTGTGTGGGGAATTGTAGTTTCTAATAATGTCGTAAATAAGAGCTTTGAAATTTATCAGAAATAAACTGCATTGTTGTTTGTGGCAGTACACTGGTGTGTTTTCTTGCTACAACCTTACATACATCAGATATGACCCGAAGGTAAGTCTCTCTGACAGCTGTGCATCATATTTAGAGGTTATCCACCTTTATGTTTTACTTTTTACTTCACACCAAACTGTAGTTGAATTCAGTATTTATATTCAGAAAAAGTATTTCTTTATGGACTGTCGTGGACCCCTATGGGATTCAAAGTATCCTGCATAACCAAAGGAAAATATTCAAGTAAAATCAGTGCAGGTGAGTTGAGAAGAATTGAGAAACTTTTTAGCTTAAACAAAACATTGTCACCTGATCCAGCACTGCCTGGCTGCTTTCATAAGCCTCTTTGAAACCTTCAGTCTCCTGTGCAGCTCATTCTTCTTCACTAGGTTCCCTATCTGTGTGTGACAAAATCAAAAGGGGAAGTAATGATAAACAGAGCAACTGCCCCCAAGCAGGAAAGTATCTACTGCACTGCAATACGCCTACCTGTGAACTGCCTTTCTCAATTGTGTGTGAGGTTCCTGCATCTGAACCGTGAGACATTTTAAAAGAATTTAGGTCTTCACTTTGGGGCACATGAGGACTGATGATAGCTCGCTTGCTGAATACATCGGCAGTGCTGAGACTTCCAACATTCAGCAGCTGGAGGTCCCAGTAAAGCTGAAGGTAACAATATATTAATGTGCAGCAATAAAAGCAAAATATTCTGGTTCCTGTCTCTCAGATGTTATCATGTAAGATTCAGGAAAGAATGGTTAATCATACCCTTTCCTTCTTCTCTCTCTCCCTTTCAATTTCTAAGAGAACATCAAGAACATTTTCCCCAACACAGGACCAGCTGTCACCTCCCGCAATCTGAGACAGACACAGAAAGACTATTTTATCATGACATGTAAAGATGAATGCCTCAATGATGGTGGCGTTCTTTGTCTCAGTTGTTACCTTTTTCATGGCTACATGTGCTTCACCAGTACTGCAGGGAACATGAAACACCTTGTGGAAGAGGAGGCTCACATCTTCAGAGGAAAACTCTGCCCCGACTGGCTTGCCCAGAGACTGGCACAGACCAGCGACACAGTCCTGGAAGGAAAACACGAGGACATTAGTTCAATTTTACTCATCGAAAACTAATTTAATTTACACAAGACGTCAAAGCATCTTACCTGCTCCATGTTTTCACCACTATGGGGTGATAAATTATACAGGTGATTTCTATGGTTACAGCAGTCCTTTGGACAACAGCTGGATCAGGTTACCAAGCAACAAAAGTGACAGTGTGAGAGGGAGAGTGAGACGTGATATGACCATGTGACACATTACACCTGTGTGAAATATTCTCTGAGACATTGAACTGCCAGCGAAGGGGATCCCAGCCCATAAACGTATTTCTTTTCCCCCTGTTATTTACTCATAATAATTTTGTCTAAAATTTCACAGGAAGAGCAAGACAACTGTTACAGATCATGAGGAAAACAATCACGTCAAAAATTTTGTTAGTCCAGCTGATAAGCAGCTGTTGATTGAAATCATTCCCTTGGTGGAAAAAATGTATACTTTTTTCTTCATATATAGACTTGTTTCGTATTTTTGCACATTTACCTGACCCATTGCATTTTCATGAAACATGCTGATTTTGGGCTTCTTTAACTATATTTCATACTAAATCACATATTTATTTCCAGGAAGCTTCAAAACAGAAATTAATTTGAAAATGGCAGACCCATAAAATGAGATGAAATCATCCCTGTGTTTTGATGAATACTGACTTTGACCTCCCTCTTTATCCAGAAAATGAAACACCAGAATTATTAGTGAAACTAGTTTATTTGTAAAATGGAGGCAAACAAAGGGATACCTGAGTTATACAGTCAATATTGCACAGTGTTGAAATAAACCTGTAGACTAAACAAATGCTGTTTTGACTGTAAATAGAACTTAAACAATTTAATATTTTTTAAATGTGTAAAAGCGCCAACTTGCATGGGACATGTGCATGTGAAATTAACATGAAAGACTCTTCTGTAGTGTAAACATTCAGTGCTAAATATTCATATATGAAATTTGTTTATATAAACATCAAAAATGCATTATTTAACTTTAGTCAATATGCAGAATCCACAGGTTAACTAGTCAGCAAATGTCTCCATTTCAGAGTACAGTATACAGTAACAAAAGGCTGATGCTTCCTTATGTGGGTTGTAGATGATCAGAGGGGACAGTGCATGTGTGTGCATACAAATTAAGTGCACTTCTTAAAATGAGCAGCTAAAGCATCATGTGTGGTTGCCGTGGATGATTTTGGGGCAATTTTCAGGCTGTATGCAGTAGTTGTTGTGTAGGACCAGACCAGCAGGACACTGGCAGCCTGGGACACAGGGCTTGAAGCAGTGGCTTTCTATCACCCCCAGCGGTACGTCCACATTAAAGCAGGTTACGGGACATGGGGGGCCACACTCATCAAACACAAAGCCCCTCTCCACTGGACAGCCCACAGCTGGGAAAGACAGCCACAAAAAAGAAAAACATTTGAAGGGACTTTGTGACCTATTATGGCTCAAGTCCTTGACCTGCTGACCTTTACTGCTGTGTCCGCTGGTGTCGGAGGAATTTTTTTATATATATGTTAATATAATATATTGTTGCACATCACAGTTGGAGCCAGTTGATGTTAGAATTGCAAATAAAATCTAATTATGACATATTTTAATGCAAGTACAAGATTCATTATTGTCATTTTGCAATGTGGATCATTAAGATCACACATCATTATTATTATTTTGCAGTTATAAGTAGGCTACATGTTTTGAGCCTATTGTGTCTATTTATCCAGGAATATATCATGCAAAACCTGATATATTCCTCAATAAATAGATGGCAGTCTTTACAGAACAAAAGGAGTATATCCACCTTTTCCTCAAAACTGGACTCATTTTGGCTGATTATATGGACTCATATGGTACCCAGTCACGATAATAAGAGGCGGATCAAGTGAATACAATGAGCTTACAGGACCTACAAGCCTGTGTTTCACTCACCACACAGCGATGGGCTCCTCCACTGCAGGACGACTCCAGCCTCTCTGCACTTACTGGCGTAGGCTTCCAGTGCATCACACAGACACTCATCACTGTTGGCCCCGCAGGCGCAGAGATCATACACGCAGGCTCCGTACCATGGCTCAGGGGGCACCACGCGATGGCAGGGCTTAAAAACAGCAGACTTCAAGACCTTACATCGAGCATTTGCTCTCTTCTTGGCTTGGTAACCGGCATCCTTACATGGGTTGACATCCTCACCAGGTCGACAGGATGAAAGGGAGTGGCTCCCATTTGTGACCTAAAATGACAAACAGTTCTGCGATCAAGATGAAACTATGTCAGTCTGTTTCATTCTTCCATGTCCTTGTTTTACCCTCCAGCTGTTGCCAAAGTCTGACTCTGACTGACTGAGTCGGCCGCTGGGCATTCGGAGGTCATCCTGGTGGTAGTTGTTGAAATTTCCACAGAGACCACAAGTGTGGCCTTTATAGGAGCCTGGTACACTCACTTCCAGGTGTGAACGACCACTCCAAAGCACCTAAAGATGGAGCTAAGGGTCAGTCAGTGTGACAATTGATAGTCTATTGGATTGATAATCATCCATAGGGAGGAAGAGAAAAGAAAAAGAGAAAACTGAACCTTCAGGCCGATGTTCGTATTGAGTAAGATGGTGTTGGATTGCCGTTCAATAAAGATGAACGGTTCTATGAGGAACGGTAAAGTCACAACTTCATCATTAACCTGAAAGTAAAGAATTTGGGGGAGTGAATGTGAAACGTGACAACATGACAGCACAAAATCATTCGCGAAAGTTGGACACACCAACCTTCACAACCCGATCCTGGAGGAGCTGCACTGTGACGTCTCCTATAAACACAGTCACCTCTTTGGTCCAGGACACTCCTTTACGCCCACGATCATCGTTAGTAGCATGAATACTGTAGAAACAATGAAACTTTGAACTTGAGCATTTCGTTAAAAATGTAAATGTAAAATAAAAGGACTTTTTTCTTTACCAAAAGACTTGTTTTTTTACATTAATCATCATATTGGATGTTGAGGGCAAGATTTCATATGGGGAGGAACTTGGCTTAAATTTAAAAGAGGGAGTGCCACTTTTTTTTTTTTTTTTTTTTTTCAAGGAAACCAAGCAATTTCTGCTTCCATCATCAAGTCACAGATTACTGCCCTCTTATACTATATACTACTTGTGTGGGTAACCATGGTGACCTTCTCACCTGAAGTCTCCATTTTCGCAGTCCTGTGCCAGGATATATGTGCATGCCCCCTGAAAGTGCAGCATGCGGCCATCGAAAGTGCGATAATGAGGGTCTCCAAAGGCAATGCAGGTGGCCGGACGAGGAAGGCAATGAGGACAACACACACCTGGGACAACTGCTGGCATCTCATCCTGACACCAAACACACACACACAAACACTGAGTAATCATGGTAGATGCAGGAGATGTCTACATTGTGAGGATGAGCTGTGAGAAAACAACAGACAGTGATAATATTTAAGGTCTCTCTGCAGGCTGAAGGGTTAAACAGCAAGACATTGTGGGAACATCTTAAATTATGATGACACACTGAAATATAGTTTGTGTGTATGTATGCTTTTATTTTGTTTGTTTGTTACACTGACTGTTGCACAGGTGAGGGGAGGACAGCGTTCGCTACGACAGTGTACGTCTCCAGATACACATATACAGGTGGTGCACTCATCCACCTCCCACTGTTGATTGGAGTGATAGACTGTCCCCTGGTGCAAACACGATACTCTGGAGTCTACAGCACACACAGATACACACTCATCAATGCAACTTGTAAAACAGCTCCTTACACACATACAACAATGAGGATCATTGTATTGGCTTTGCAGAAATACCTTGGCATTCAGAGCAGCATTTTCCTGGAAGCTTCACTAGTTTTTGGCCGTTCGGACAGACTGTATGCAAACACTCCTCAATGCTGCACTCAATGTGGCCTGACTAAGAATGGATACAGAAAGAGCAGATTGCTTTAGTTAGAGGTGGATAGTTCAAACAGACAGGAGGCCCTCAGACAGTCAAGCAAACAAGTTGCTATATGAAGCCCCTGAAACGGTCAGCGCTCTGATTTTATCCAGATTTGTTGTATATTTCTTTACTTTTGTCTCAGTCAAGGAAAAAAAAAAAAATCACATCATTCTCAATTTATTCATCCCCAAGATGATGATGAACTCAAGGAGAGTAAACTTGTATCAGTATGGTCTGTGTAATCAGATCACCCATCTGTTTATAATTGCTTTTCCTTGATGTTTTTTTTTTTTTTATCTTTATAATAGCAGATTGTCTGGTAAAGCAAATGCTGTTTTTAAAAGGTCAACTCACATTACATGAACATGTCACGCAGTTGTCATCACTATCAGTCCAGTTGCTGCCATTGCCCACTCTGGTCTCACCCTCAATCACACACTCTGCATAAAACACAGGAGAACCCACACAATGATGTTTAAATTCTAAACCTTGGCCTTATAGCATTGAAAGGGCCAGTGATAAGACAAATGTGATTTTATCTCACCATTGCACACGGGGCAGCATGAGTCCGGAGGTATGAACTGTTCATTAGAAGGACAAGAAAGTGGGAGGCACTGATTGTGTAGGCAAGTCCAGGTCAGGTCCTAATTCACAGACACAGACACAATACGACGGTGCAGATGCAGCTTAATAATTAGAAGACAAAATGTTGGGATGTCAAACTTACACTCAGTTTACTCTGTTTTTAAAGACAGTTTTGGTTTAATGTTTGTAAAAATGTTTGACCACTTAATGATCAACCATTTTGATAACCCCGACACATTGATAGTAACTGTCACTGTTACCTTGCAGTGGCAGGTAAAACAGGGGTCATCTGTGGCCAACACCTCATTGCCAATCAGTGCAGAGGTGCAGTTACTGAGAGGCTCTAAACACACACACACACAAACCAACAGAAACACATAGCAAAGTTCAATGAAAGGGCACAGTGAAATAAAATATGGTATTACATGACATCCACTTAATATTCAGTACTGACGTGCACAGACAGGACAGCAGGAGTCTGGCCCAGAGAACAAGATGTTGCTTTTAGGACAGTCGACCAGACTGGGACACTGCTTTCGATAACACTTCAGGTGCTGTACGCCATCTGCCATTACCTGAAAAACAAATACATCCGATTACATTGCTACTGTTACTTGCATTTCTACAGCTTACGTTGAAAAAATATTTTATTGATGATTTATTAAACAAAAATACAAAACTATGTGTGATTGAAGTATCACAGGTGTGATCATTTATTGCTTTTTTTCTCTGAGTTCTAGAATTGGAAATCAGTTGATTCAAACTTCTGCTAAGTTAACAAGTTAAACCAAAAAATGTTAAAATCAAGTTTCAATGTTACGGATATATATGAATCATACCTCACAGGTGCAGATCTGACAGGGGTCATTGGCTGGATGGAAACTGTCTCCAGGTCCATAAACTCTGCCCTCAAATACACAGTCTATTTAAAAACATCATGTAATTGATGATTATTTAAAATAAAAAAATCTAAAATGAAACTTGAAGCTAATGTGCTTTAGATTTTTATTTTCTCACCAGCACATATAGGGCAACATTCTCCAGGCACATTGATGAAGTTGGTACAGGGAGACAGGCAGTGTACCTCAGAGCAGGTGGTCACCCCATCAAGACACATACAGCTCATACAGGGACTGGAGTCTGCGAACCAGCTGCTGCCCTCTGGATGCTCCTCCCCTCCATACATACAACCTGAGAAACAACACACAGTCGCTGATCCAAATACTTCCACCAGTGAGTGCACTTTTAAGTGACTTATTTACCTCTACAGCGAGGACAGCAGGCTCCTGGATCAGTCACCTGATGCATACAGGACAGCTTGGGACATTCAGGGGACGTACACTGCAGCTCACCTGCCTGCAAGACTCAGAGAGGTCAGCACTGAAACCTAAGGAAGGCCGCAGATTTGGAAGGAATACATAGAGATTTACAGGAGAAGTTTGACCTGGCAGGTGCATGTCGAGCAGCGATTTGAACTCAGGGTCATTGTCTGCGCTTCACGGAGCTCCTGTCCCTCCAGTACACACACTGAAATCAGAGGCAGATGAGGCAGACAACATCGTTATAAAAGAAAAATGGTATGTTCTAAGAGTATCAGTTTTTGTGATATTTGCAAGAATATATTTGAAATGTTCTAGTTTACTATGAAGAATTTAATATTTGATGGTTTAGGAATCAGAGATTGAAAATACTCGATGAATATAATAATTTGGATTAACTGTGAAAGAAAGAATATGTGCGAATAAATCTGGAGTTACATCTTATTATCCTCTTTAAAGCTCTTTAGAGAGTCTGACAGTATTGGATATATAATGTGAAGCTAAAAATGAGGTTCCAAAGTCATGTCCGTCTTAAGTTGAAAATTTTTATTTAATATGTATAATTCTAGCTGTTATTGGAGAGAATGGGTGAATTTACATTAAATAATGAAATCAAAAATATGCTACTTTCTGAGTTAAACAAATTGGAGGATGTGGGAGAAACATGTAAGCCTTCACATGTACCTGGGCATTCAGGACAGCACTGTCCTGGTCTGGTAACGGGTCTGTTACAGTATATTGGGGGACAGACGGCAGCCGCACAGGTGACGGTGCCCCTGACACATGTGCAGTGGTGACAGGGGTTAGAGGAGGGTGTGAAGGTTTGACTGTGAGAGTACATGACACCCTCATACAGACAGGAGTCACAGACGGGGCAACAGGCTCCTGAAGGGACCGGATTGGAGCAATGGACTGGACAAGGTCTCTTCTGACAGTTTACCACTTCACTCTGATTAGAGAAGGAAACAAAGTGCCAAGGCGGGAAAAAGAGACAGACTGAATCAAACTAGTGGTTTTAATCACTTTAACGTTTCCTTAATTATTTTTCACTGAGTAAGACTTTATGGACTGACCAGACAGGTGCATGAGGAGCAGGGATCAGAGGGGGAGGTGAAGGTGGAGCCGGACTGATATTCTATCCCCTGATGGACACAAATGCCTGTGCACATGGGGCAGCACTCTCCTGGGGGGGTCACTGGATTCTCACAGGATACACTTGGACAGGAAGCAGATCCACACACCACACTACCCTCCTATACATGAAGACACACATTTAGACCCTGTGCACGTCATGAGTAATCTGATGAACAGATGAATGGAATCTATGTTTAATCATAAACAAAGTATAAAGATAAAATGAAATTGGTTGTCATGTTTTCACTTGGCCACGTTTATAAAATTAAGGGTACACTTCACCAAAAATCTCACTTTTGAGTTTATCAACAACTCATTGTATAATTGCTATTGCCTCCTTGTCTGAGGCTTGATGTGAAATACTATATTTAGCACTAATTTACGGATCAACAGCTGGGAAGTGGATTATGTTACAGAATTGTAGTTAATGTGGGATTTCTTATGTGTTCTTCTCAATGTCCACTGGATAAAACTGTACAAAATGTGAAAAAGTCACTGCTGTCGTCTAAACAAGCAGGCTACACATTTTTCACAGCTGCCTGTTCAGCCCCGTTACTTTGGGTTTCTAATCGGCTGTCAGAGTAGAAACAGGTATTGTGAATAAATGTATATATGTATATGTGTGCGTTGTACCACACAGGAGCAGAGCTGACAGGGGTTTTTAGGGTGTGGGAATCGTTCCCCGTTATAACAGTTTCGTCCATCAAAGTTGCAGCCATCACACACTCCACACGAACAGCTGTCCTGAGCCGGGTGTGGACATGGTACAGAAGGGCATCGTCTTTCCGAACACACCACCTCACCTCTCTGTGCGGGAAAAGAGATCAGGTTTACAACTACTGCGACGATGATGTGAGCAAAAAGTTAAACGACTATCTCACTGACTGAGCAGGTGCATTCCTCGCATCCTCCCTCTCCTCTTGAGACGCTCTGCCCATCAGCAAATGTCTCGCCTCGGAAGTGACAACCTACACACAAATTAAAACAGTAATTATTTACCTAAACCACACGAACATGCTCTGTTACATCTGCAGTGATTACAAACCATCACAGACGGGGCAGCCACATGCGTCAGTGACCGGGTGAGGGCAGGGAGCTGGTCCACACTGATGCGTCAAACAGCGCAGTGAGCCCCTCTGCAAGGGGAGAAGCATGATACGTTGTCTGAAGAGATTAGCCAGTAGAAATGTGCACATGAAGGCCTGTGTGTTTCCATACCTGGCAGGTACAGTGAGAGCAGGGGTTCCCTGCGTCAGGGATGGACTGGCCATTGGCGAGGAGCACGCCATTATAGAAACAGCCTGTCCAGTAAAAATAGGATGAGTGATTGAAGAGCTGATGAACAAACAAAGCTCAATCCTATAGTAGGGCTGTGGGTTTTTTCTTTACATACGTTCACATTCTCCACAGCATTGGCCTGGTGGTTTATATGGATGGCTGCAAACATCATTACAGGATTGCAGTGAGCAGGCAACCTCTCCTTGGTAACAGTAACACACACCGCAGGGATCTTTTTCATCAGAAAACTCAGTGCCATCACCATACTCTTTACCATTAAACAAGCAACCTGCAAGTAGAAATAAAGGAAGTTATACATACTGAGATAAAATGAAAGGAGAAGACCGAGACGTGTATACATTTTATGTGTGACATGTTGTTATCAAATGTTTCAATCACTCACCGTCACAGGACAAGCAGCACTGTCTCTGGACTGGGTGGCGACAGTTGGCGGGAGGACAGCGCCTCTTTTCACACCTAACAGAGCCCTCTTGGCACACACACACAGCACAGGGGTCGGATGCATCATTCCACGTCTCCCCATTAGCCAGTTCCCGACCCTCATATAGACAGCCTGTAAAAGGGGATATTGAGACGAAATGTGCAGTCTCTTATCTGGAAGGAGAACTGCATCCAATATCAAAACTGTGGGAATTTTTTACCTTCACAAGTCTGGCAACACTCTTGTGTGATGGGGTGGGAACAGGAAGCGAAGGGGCAGGTCTTGCGCTGACACTGAACCGTCCCATCGGTGCAGGCGCACAGTCGACAGTTATCAGTCGGGTCATAGAAACGCTCAGCGTGTTTGTAAAGTTGTTGTTCATACGTACATTCCGACGGAGGAACTGAAGAAACATCAGTGAAAAAAAGAATCAACACTCTACAAACTCACTATCCATTCACTGCCTCCTCATTAGACACGGTTAGCCAAAAAGGAGCGTGAAAGGAATTTAAATTATTCATGGAAAATCATTTGAAGGTATAAGCTTGCAGGTTTTTCATGGTGTTCTCTGTTAGGATTTCTATTTCCCAAGGAACAGTGAGATGAAGGCCACATGAAACATCCTTTCATAGTTAACATAAAATCTCAATAAAACATATAGAGAGAAATGTGCTGCTTCTCATATAATTAGGAAAGAACGAAGAGATGAACTGCAATATACTGACTATCAGGGCCTTTATGTGATACTGCAGAAAACCTCCATTTGGAGGATTTGGATTGGGAGTTGCAATTATTCTTTCAAGATACTGTTTTTGCATAATTCTAATTTATATTTACAGACATCTCTTCGCTCTGGACATTAGAGATAACGTTATCCTCGTAAGTCAAAACAGAGTTTAAAGTTTTTTGGCTTCTTTTTTCTCTCTCTCTCTCTCTCTCTGCTTGTCTGACCGGGACACTGGGGGCAGCAGTCTCCAGACTCCACACTTGGGTTGGAACAAGGCAGAGGTGGGCACCTCCTCATCAAACACTGGACATTCCCATTCTGAAACAAATGTAACAGGGACTGATATTAAAGCCTGTTTTGAGAGAACTACCGGTGAGCAACACAGGAGGGTTAGTGGAAATGTGAGGCTCATTATTCTTCTTACTGTGCAGCTGCATGTCCTGCATGGATCAGTCGCATGGGGAAACTCCAGACCATTGCCATACTCTTTTCCAGCATAGCTGCAGCCTTATGTATGGGATTTTTGTGAGATTTTAATTTGTTAGAGTTGTTTATGTTTATTTATACAATAACTTCATTGTTCCTTACCATTGCAGTTGTTCTGACAGCATGTTCCAGGTCGAGGCGCGTTACAGTGAGGTTGAGGGCACTGTGCTCGGTGGCAGTCAATCCTGCCACTAACACATGTACACGCCTCACACACACTCACAGGGTTGAGGAAAGCTTCTCCATTCACAAATATACGGTTTTCATAAGAGCAGTCTGACAAAATACACAAATGTTTTATTGAGCACAGAAAAAGTGCGACATTTATTGGAATCATGTCACAAATTAGTTTACCTTGACATCTAGGGCAGCACTCTCCGTGTGGAGTGTATGAATTGCTGCAATTGAGCGGAGGACAAGGTCTTCTCTCACAGTTCACAGTGCCATGCTGAGAAAAAAAAGGGTGGGGGGGGGGGGGGGGGTTGTCAGCTGGTTTGGAGTTGAACAGTACAGGACAATGTTTGTGAATGTAGACTTGCTCACCCGACAGGTGCAGATTTGGCACGGCTGGTCAGGGTCGGTAAACCTCTGGCCGTTGTCATAGATACGATGATTATAGGTGCAGGTTTCACATACGGCACAACAGGAGCCTAAATGAAGGAAAGAGATGGTGCACTGCGATTGCATAGACATCTGCCTAAAAACCTATACTCTCTCAATCACACACATATGCAACCACTCACACATGCGCATGCACACACACACACACACACACACACACAGACAGTCTTACCAGCAGTTTTGGTGGGATGCTGACAGTCAGTGGAGGGACACAATGCTTGTGAACACAGGGTCTCTCCATTCACACAGGTGCAGCTGGTGCAGGGGTCCCCAGGGTGCCAAGTGGATCCCTCTTCGTATTCCACTCCCTCAGACACACATGCTACAACGAGGAAAAATGGAGATGTCATATTGTCATACTGTAACGTAGCGTGCGCATGTGTGTGTGTGTGTGTTTGTGAATAATTACTCTTGCAGATTGGACAGCAGCGATGCGGGTCTATAATCGGGGTTGAGCACTGGATAGGAGGGCACTTCTCTTTGTGACAAATTACATTCCCACTCTGAAGTGGAAACACAAAATACAAGCAATATAATATTATAATATTATGGTCTAAGACACTTTTGAGATGTGAAATAAAATATTTATTCGGTAATTTTCTGAAGATTCAACCTTGAAATTTTTCTAGATCTTTGAGAGACTGTGTGCACTTACCTTACATCTGCACTGCAGACAGGGTCCACTGCTGGCAGGGCTGAACACTTTTCCACCAGTATATGTTCTCCTGTCATACTCACATGCTGAAAAAACAGATTTTGTTTTCTTGAGCAGTCAAATCCAAAAGGGACATTTGTGTTCAATAGACACTGACAAATATGACATTTTCTAATTATTATTTTTATAATTTTTTCAGGTACACTGACCATCACATGTGGGACAACACTCTCCTTCTCGCCTGGCTGGATGATTGCAGCGTGGTGTGGGACATGATACATCCATGCGCTCACAAGACACTTCACCTGCCTAATAGGTTGAGATAGTAAAGGATTATGTGTGTCTCAATGATAAAGCAAACACTTGTTATCACAAACTAAGCTAAGAGCTTTGTCAGGACTGAAAATGCCCTAATTTTGACACTTTATCCTATTCTCAAATTCAACCAAGTATTCTGACAGGTTTCTTTGGTTTCTTTGGGCTATAAACCCTGACCTGGTCAAGTAACATGAAGTTCACCTACACACAAGCCACAGCTTTGCCAGGTTGTACTTACAGAGCAGCGACATTGAAGGCAGGGGTCTGTCCTGGAGGGGAACGTCTGTCCCTCTATATACACCTGGGACTCATATTCACACTGCTCACATCTACAGATTACATATACACACATTTTTATTTTTCATTTTCACCCCCATATCCAAAATGAAAGCTGATTAAAAGGGACTGATTGATGCAGGCATGAATGTTTGGATGTTTGGAGGGTTTGTTACCGTGGGCAACAGTCTCCTGCATGATACACAGGGTTTCGACAAGACGGATCAGGACAGCGAAGGGCTGCACACACCACATTTCCATTCTGGTAGAGCAACAATAAAAGTATATTTGAAATTGAATGAGGAAGAAACACAAAAAGACTGTAATTTAATCCCTTTCATCAGTGACGTACCACACATGTGCACTCTTGACAACGGTCTCCAGTGGGGATCACAGCTCCGTTAGGGAAGTCACGACCGCTCATACCACAGCCTAAAGAACACACATGAGGACGCAGTGTTTCTCCACCGTCCACTGAACGCTCTAACTTCTTTATTCAAAGAAAGAAACCCACCTTGACAGACTGGACAACAGGAACCAGGTGGTGGAGCAGCTGGGTTTTTACAAGGGGTGTGGCATGGCTCCCTCTCACATTGAACACGGCCCTCCTGTAGAGAAGACAGATAAATATCAGCAGAGATCAAAGAGGCAAAAAAAGATGAAACCCTACGCAGATGATTAGTATCAGACCCACCAAACAGTGACAGACATCACAGGGATTTTCCTCTGGCCTCCACGTGGCTCTGTGTTCGTACTGGACACCAAAATGGCTGCAGCCTGCAAACACATGCTACAGTTTATTTTATTGTTATGGCGCCATTGACAGTTAATTCATTAAACACCAGAACACATTTAGTTAGGAGTGATTTATCTCTGTCATGAATATATTGAGCATATTTTTGCTGTGTCCTTACTCTTGCATTGTTGGCAGCAGCTTCCAGGTACAGTCTCTCTCTCTGTGCAGTCTAGTGAAGGACAGGGCATGGGGGAGGACTCCGTGTTACAACCCTGAGGCAGAAAGACAGACAGTGATGAGAGACAATGACTGGCTCATTAAATGCTTGTTCATGTGTGTGTGCGTGTTATGTAAGTGTACGTCAAATACTCACCCTCGACGTACATGTCTGACAGCCGTCAATGTCAATGTCGTAGGACACATTGTGAACTGTACCATCCAGCTCACAGTCTGAAGAAGACAAAAAAGTCTTTAGTGCATATATTTTAATCATGTGTGAGTCTACACAATAATTCAGGAGTATGAACTGACAGTCTAAGCAATAGAAGAGTGGAAAGTTTGGGTCATTACATTAGGTCTTGCTCCTCTCCTCCACCTTTTCTTCACCCTTTTCTGTAGGTCACTAGGGAACATCTGGCTCTCTCTCTCCAGTCATGACAGAACGGCATTGTTCTGATGTAACGTACATATGTTTGCTCTTCCACCCTATGTTTTATGGTCCGTCACCACAACCAGAAGTGCACTTAGCCTTCCAGCTAGTCTACTAAAATTGAGAGAGATTAACTGTGGGAGGAACAGGGAGAAGAAAACCCGAAGGGGTAACAGTTTCCTTGAGGATTTCCTCTGGAAGACGTCCCGGCCCACCCCAGATTCTGTGGAGGTTTATGTTAATTCGCTAGGAAAAGTTGTTTACACTGTAGCAGCTTATTCCAACACCGGAGAGCAATGTTGCATCAAAGGCTTTCGGGGAGCTCATCAAATAGTAATTTTTTTGCTTAGCTTGGACATTTTAGCAGATAATTATTTTAATGATGACTCTTCAGAGGAGAGAGACAATGTGTTTGTGTGTGACAGAGGGCAATAATCGCAGAGTTAGAGGGAGGACAGTGAGGCTGCCTACTGTGCCAGCAGCCAACAGGCATTTCCTCTAGCAAACCAAGCGTGCATGAGATCAAAGTGTGTGTTGGGATTGCGAGTCTGTAAGTTTATATCAATTGGATGCCACTGGAGTCTTCTGGCCTACATGTGGAAACAATTAGGGGAGACAGTGGATGGATAAGAAGAGACAGTGACAGAGGAAGTGTCTTGAGGTAGACAGTGTACTCCTAGGCATGGTTTGTGTTATATCACACTGTGAACACAGCGCTAACAAACCTCTCATCTCATAGTCAACATGGTGAACATATCTGCAAAGAGTTGTCTACTTACATGTTCAGCATTCATTAACAGCATTAACATTAATTGGAAATCTAATTTCTACCAACATTGCATCACATATCAACATTAAACCCAATACTCATCATATTCAACTCCGTTCTGAGCTTTCCTATGGCTAAATGCTCACTAACACTTGTAGTTCGGTCCTTAGAAGGTAGTGAACAGTTTCTTTAAAGGGTTTTCGCTCAGTATATTTGTCTACCACAAATATAAATAGAAAGTGATATGGAACCTAAAACAGTAATATTCAGGGCTTCAGAAACAGAAAATGGAGCTGAAAGACATTAAAATACCCAAACAGAGATACAACCTTACACCCTTCACGTATTTTCATTTGATCTATTGTTAATGTAAAAAAAATGATAAGGGCAGATTTACAGTGTTTTTACTTACCTCTACTGGTACCTAGCTAAGCACAATAATTTGTTCTTACTTATTCCAACTGTGAGCTTTATACCTTTATATCTGGAATTTTGTTTGTACTGCCTGCATTTGAAAATTTAACAGGAGTAACTTTATAAAAGTTGTTAAAAATGATACTTGATCTAGACACCCCGCTGTCAACAAGTTTCAGCTCTTTTGTTTCAGCCCATTCAGATTAGTGTAGATATTTGTAACTGAAAACACAATACATGATGCCAGATACCACTAGAGGTATGACAGAGATACGTAGAAGATATAGTATCCCATAGAGTCTTTGTCAGAATTTATTCCAGTGTCAGTTCCTTTAAGAGGGTTTTTCTTCTAGTGAAGCGCTTTCTGTTTCTTGCAGAGACGATATCAGTCAGATGATGGTTAATCCTCCCATTAACTGCTGCGTAAAATATTTTATTCCTTCATTTCTTTTTGGCTGACAGTCCAGCATTTACCAGTCGTGGCATATTACATGGTTTCCAGTTTCTGGATCCCGCCACTCTGTGAAGCAAGAACCACAATTGTGTATATGACAGACAGCCTCTGGGTAACCATGGCAACGGGCCTGATAGCAGAGGTCAGGGCAGGAGATCGGAGCAGAGCCAAGGGGACAGCCGCTGAACCAGTGGAGCTCGAAACAAAACCTATAGGTAGTGTTTTGAGGGAAAGGGGATGAGAACATTGGTTGAAATGCCAAAAAATGTATTTTGAAAGGCTTTAAATTGCTATTTCAAAACTATTGCTATGTTACTCTTATAAAGCCAGCTGGCACCTGGATTGTTAAGTTTCATAAGCCTCTAGTATGATTTGCTTGAGCACAGTAATGTTGACGCTTTAGGGACGATCATGTTACTCCTTGACTCTGAGACCTTGCAGTTGAAAAAAAACAGTTTCACTTACTGTTATAGGTGGAAAAGTACTGATCTGAAACTACAAGGTCTAATTTTAATCTTAAGGTTTTAGGGAAACTCCTAGGTCTAGGGTGCAGCCATGTTATCAACTGTGCCACCTTGTTGAAATAATATCCTTCCCAAACAAATACCTACTAAAACGTGTCAAGCCATAATGACCATCTGACAATAACTGGTTTCTTGTGTTGCCAATACCTGTGATCAGGTGTGATTGGAAGCCATATCTTGCTCTCAGTTTGCTTAGCTGCCACAACAGTATTCTCATTTTGTGGCTTATTTTGTCGCAGCCAGCCCTGCTCAGGCTCAAAATTCATCCAGTCCAGCGTGGCCCAGTGTGTGGGAAGGGAGGTAATGGGAGGGCAGGTACGGGTGATGCGGTTCAGAGCTCGGTCACTCAATGACATCAACTGTTGCTGCGTATGGAAGTAGAAGCGCATGTAGTGTGGTCCATTGAAGAACCAGTTGCATCTGTCCTTGTCATACCCATCTGTTTGAAAGCCAAATGCATCAAACCCACCACAATCCAGGCCAAATGGATCAAACCCAAAGACACTGTAGCCTTTGTCACCGAAGAGCTCAGACATGAGCTTCTCCTTCTCTTGTGTCTCTCTATCCTCTCTCTCCTCTCCATTACGCTCATTTGCCTTTTCTTTCACAAACAGCCCATCCCTATGCATGCCAAACATTGTGACATTGGACCGGTTGAACCCATAGCGGTTAAACCCAGATACATCGTATCCATCTCTATCAATAAAGTCCCGGTTAAAGCCATCTTTGCCATAGCCATACCTGTCCCAACCATTTCGGTCGTAACCGTCGCAGTCATAGCCATGTTTGTCAAAACCACTGCTTTCAAAAGCCCCAGAAACAAAATAGCGATACCGTGAGTGTTTGTGTTTGGCAACATTACTCTTCTTAAATTTCCAACTTTTTTGTGGGTGTTTTTGTAATTTTGTCATGTTACAAGGTGCGCCAATGGTTATGGGCACATATACAACACACATCTGCTGCTGGGAGAATATCACATCACTGGGGGTGGCATCAAAAGGGTCCATCTTCAAATGTCTCTGTCTAGCGGGGTGCTGGAAGCTCTGAGCAGGATCATCACTATAAGTTTGTCTTTTTGATGCATGCTGATGTTTTTCTTGCCACTGTACCCACAGCTTGTCCATGAATGCCATATGTGACAAGTATAAAGGGTCATAAGCAGCCAAAGGTGAACCCATGTCGCCCCCGACCCAAAGTCGAAAAAGGCCGGAAAATATTTGCAGAGACTGGGAGAATAGCCGAAAGTCTCCCTGGTTTAAAGTCCTCTGTAGATTTGCTGCATTTGGCAGCCAGACCTAAAAGGAGCAGCAGAAATCAGTTACATACAAACTTTTAGCAGTAATACATTTGAAAAAGCTGCACAGTGTAGAAAATGGAAGGTGGGCTGAAAAATGAATAAAAATAGTTTGACAAACCGAGGAGTTGAATCTTCGTCTGAGACAGGGAGACCAGTGGGAATGGGATGTTGAGCCCTGGAAAGGATGATGTGGGATGCAGCCCAAGTCAGGTTCCCCATCTCCTCCAAAGAAACCTGCCTGCCAGGCAGCTGAGGACTTCATTGACCCAGAGTCCACTGTCCATTCGAAATATGGAATCGCCAGTTTGCATGATGACACAGACTGCAGCTTGCTCTCAACTAATTGCAGGAAGTAGCGGTGCCGGGGAGAAAGAAAGCGGCATCACCGGCCTGAGGTGAGAACTCAGCTCTCAGCAGTGCAAAGCCCTTCCATGAAGCTAAATCCACACAAACAAAATCCATAATTATAATGCAAAGGTAGATTATGAAATTTAAAACATTGAGAAGCATAAACATTTAGATTCGCAGTCTTACCTGACCTGGTGTAGAGTTTCCTGATAGCCCTTTGGTACACCCGCATCTCTCTCTGTGTGAGGTCTCTAATCTCTTTTCGTTGGGTCAAGTGTCCACACGTACAGTTATCCCTGCCACTCCCTGTGTATTTGCACGCTTTACGGCCTTGGCCGACTCTTTCCCTGTATTTCCAGAGCTCATGTTGGGAGAAGCACCCACAACCTCCACCAGATCTCATGACAGAGCACTTGACTCCAGGAGCAAAGCTCACTCCTTGGGTCTCTCCAGCCTGGTTTTTCACCAGAGCCTGGCACTGTTTCAAAGTGACGTAATAACAAGTATAAGTGAAACTGAGATAAGTGCAGCAGTTTATCCTTTTGTGGTTTCCACTCAGATCTTCTGGTTCAGTATAGTTGAAGTCTATATTGCCATATGACGTGTCATGCTCCAGATTAGGCAGCTCAGAGCCGCTGAGAGTCCTGTCCACAGAGCATATGTTGTGTCCATGTTGGGTGTAATGCTGTTGGTTCATGGGAAGACCCTGCCTTGGTTTGCGGAGGCAGCAGGCTCCGAACATGCACTGGTCCCGACAGGCATTAAAGGAGGGGAAGTTGTTGCTGCTGTTTCCAGGGCAGTAGAGGAAGTCCTCACAGAGGCCAGATGTAGGATTAAAGGCCCAGCGGCGTTGAAACGGCCGCACTCCTTCACAGTTGTTTTCTGGTTTTGGTACCAAACATGCCTAGAAGTGGGAAGGGGGACACGGGGCCTCTTACCCAGCCTTTAACCCACTGCAATGCCCATAGCCAGTACTGACAAGGAAGTGAAGTAAAACAAAGCACTGCTATTGGGCTCACCCAATGCAGCAGGCCAAAGCTAACCATAACCAAATCAAACAAAGCAACCACAAGCCTGATCTACAAACTACAAACATTGAAGGTATAGTTTGACATTTTGAGAAATAGATGCATCAACTTTGTTGAAAGGTAAATGATAGTTCTGCAAATATGAAGCTGCAGCCAGGAACTAAAAAAATAGCTTAGCTCTAGCATTTGGAAGCAGCTAACACTGCACAGTGCAGAGACCAGTATATTTTGTGCAAATAAGTGCATTTCCCAAAATGTCTGACTACTCCTTTATACTGGGACAGGCCTTTTGAATACAGTCACGCAAAGAAGTAAGTACAAACAAATGACTAAAAAGAAGTCACTAAAACTATTAGAAACTATAAGAGCACTATAGAAACACAAAACTTAAAGGAAGGGGTGTCAAACCTCGGTTTTCATTTGCGATTGTGACCCACCTCAAGCATTTGAAAAGCTCTGGGGACCTGCCGGTTAACATAACATACAATAAGCCGATCTTTAAACCAAAACAAATGAAAGACCTAAACTAGATGCAACTGACAAAGCACATAAATACACACATTCAATAGGAGACTACAGCTATGCTAGCATCTCTATGAAGCTGTACATGTGCAAATGTGCTAATAAAACGGTTCGTTGATTGTGGTTCAACACAAAGTACAGCTGAGGCTGATGGGAATGTCATGTGTTAAGCAAACATTTAGTCTTGAATCCATTTATTGGACAAATTGAAACTTTGACCCAATAATGGTGCTCGATTAAAGGTTAAGGTATCACCAAAGTTTTTACAATGAACCTTCTTGTGGTCTCATGGCATTTCAACTAATAGCTGTTCAAATAATTCAGCCTGAATCAACACCCCCAGTCAGGACATCACTCGAGCTGCTGCTAGCCTGACTGAAGGAGCCTTGAACAGATTCATACATTTTCACAACACAAATCATAAAAGTTTGACACCAAAATGGACATTTTATTATTTTATAATACACTTCAAATATTTTATAGTCTACTACTCTAGTCTGGCTCAAAAATACCTGTCTCAGCTGCCTGTGACACACTGGTCCCTTGGCGTCAGGGGGACATGAGCAGTCGAACCCCCTGGGGTCAGAGGTCAAGACGATACATACACCTCCATTTTGACAAGGACTAGACATACAGGGATCTGGGAGAGGGGCAGCCATCTGCAAACTAACTAGTTGACACCAGTTGAATATCTGTTAGTGTCAGGTTGTTGACAGCTTTTGTTTTTTATGTGTGTGTGAAACAGACAGAAAACAGGTGGAGCTGGAAACACTCAGGAAGAAAGACTTGACAGACAAACATATTTACCTCTGGTGTTGGGTTGGCATGTGACCTTTCCGGACTTGCATATACAAACAGTGTTGACATCAGTTTGCCAGCGCTGGCCATCATCCACTTCATGTCCCTCCCATTCACATCGCTGCTTCACACACTCACATCCCTCCAGGTACTTTAGGCGTGATTGTAGCTCTACATTCTGTTATAAAAAAACAAAACAAAACTATGCCATGATGCAGTTGTATATTTTTTCAAGATTTCACTTATATGTGAAATACTGTGACTACCTGAGCTTTGCACATGTTCAGCATTTGAGCAAGCTCTGCCACTCTCTTTTCTAGATACTTCAGCCTCTCATCTCTCTGGACCCGGGAAACTCCTTGAGGGGATCTTGGAGGCCCCAAGATGAGACCTCTCTGTAGCTGGTCACTCTGGATGTCTGGAGAATGGCTGTTTTTCTTTTCCACTTGTGCGTGGCTTGTTTGAAGTTTACTGGGGGAAGCACCCTGCTGAAATGTTTGACTGCTGTCAGTCCAAGAATCTGAGGTCTGAATGTCTGTGTTCTGAGATGGAGGGAGAGCATCTGGAAATACGAGAAAGAAAAAGTTGGTATGACATGAAGGAGGAGAAGACTGATGCAAAAGAAGACAAACTGGGGCCTAAACAAACATCCTGGAAAACAATGTCAAAATTAAGATCTACAGGGAGGAGCAATAAACAAAGTCAGGGAGACTTTGTCTCTGAGGGCAAAACGATATGATTGCATGCTCATCAACCACGGTGGTCCCGGAGCCTCACTGAAAGACTGAGAGGAGGGCCTAACTATTCAGAGTTCAAGACAAATTGATTTACTAGTTCACAGAAGAGTTCATGGCCAGAAAGGCCACTTCTAACAAAAATTATTGAAATTCTACCCACCAGAAAAAAATTCAAAACATAATAAATGATCAGAGTCAGTAATAGACAGAGAATGAAGCAACAGGAAATGAAAAGAGGTTAAACCTAAAACATCTGGGGCACAGTAAAATCTCACCACATGGCAGAAATTTTACTATCATACACAAGTACAGAGATGTACATGTATATACATGAGAACCAAACAGCAGCGATAGGCGCCTTCAGAGAGTAAAGACCTCTGCCAAGGCTAATTTCTATCAAAATAAACCAGATAAAAATGATAATCCACCGATAGAAAATGTTTTTTTTTACCTGTAACACTGTCACAGTGCCATGGGCGCCTTGGATATGACTTAATTGAAATCTCAGCTGTCTTCAATTGTCCCTGTATTCATGAAGAAACAGATTTGATCACATGCTTTATTGTACTGTGTAGAATACATTTTCAAAAGAGGAAGAAAATATTACAAAGTCACCTTTGCAAATTTGATTGGAATTTTTTTCCCAATAATTTTTCTTTGGTAGTATTTCATTAATTTTGTCATGTAGAACAGAAAGTGACTTCGCTTCATGGACAGAGCATCCATTCGTCAACATAAACATATAGATTTTTGCCAAATGTATGAAGTGACTCACAGCTAAATGCAGAAATCCACATAACATCCTGTAACTTGTAATGAATGAGTACAGGCAGGTCTCACGGTGCCTTTATGCTACATGAAACTCACATTAAATTTGCTGGCTTTCCTTCGTGGTGTGCTGCCAAGAGTGATGACAACGTTCTGAGGCAGCTCCAAGTTGATCCTCTCTTTATCTTTCATCGGCACAACAACAGCTTCTTGACAGTCTACAAAGAAAACCAGTCTATCTGGCTCCAAGCTCACAGCCAACTTGACCCAGTCATCCCTGGAGAAGGGGTTTCTCCGAGGGAACTGAAAGCTGACAAGGCCCTGAGCTCCCTCTCCGGCATGGTAGTCCAAACGTAGAGTGTTATCGAGGGTGGAGGAGATTATTTGGAGAATGGGTGAGGACGGAGAAGAGAGAGAAAAAAGAGTGGCGCTGGAACCTGATGATTGATGCCCCACAAAATATACCCCCATGCCACCATGGAGGTTAGAGAATAGCAACTGGGAATATTCTGGAGGGAGGGTCAAGTAGGGTGCTCTGGGGCGTAATTTGTATATCATGCTGCCGGCACTCTGTATTCTGGTCACGCCGCTCATATGGCGAGACATGTTCAGAGCTGCCAGAAGGTCAATCACTGGGAATGAGATAAAACAGACTTAGTCTTGTGACAGACACATCTATACTGCATGAGGTCATGCTCTGTCTAATAGAGGATGAAGCTGCACTTTTTGGGTTGTGATGTGCAGGTCTGTGAGAGAGGGAATCAGAATGAATCCATTCATCAGGCAGTCACACATGGCTGCTTCGCTGACCTCAAACACAGCACTGTAATACAGCCAGTCTGATCAGTCTGCCTCAAAGCGATGGGATACAGATCTTTAAACCTGAATGGAGTTGTTAACCATAATTTGACATTAAAGTGGATTTGTTTGTTTGGATATGGCACACATTTACCCAGTTACATTTACCTAACAAAATTATATATTTTTTGATACATTTTTTGCAAATTACAATTTTACACAATATACATATACATAATATAAAACGCTGCATTTTGACTGAATTTAAATGTTCACATCTACAACCCTGAAATGCTTCTTACATCGGATCCTATCGTTAACATAATCCAATCATTTGGAGTAAAATATAATTTAAACCTACGAAATGAGTTTTTATACTTTTGGTGCATATTTTGCAGATAATGTTTTCTTAATTAACAAGACGTGTGCTTTTCATGTTGCACTAAATCTAACAATATACATTTCTACATGTTTTCCAGATTACACTGAAACAGATCCACACATAAAACTTGTGTATTAATTTAGTGACACTTTTGTAAACTCACCGTCCTCCCCATTTGACGCAGTGTACCCGGGCACATACACTGCAAAGAGCCACAGCAGATGAATCCCCAGCACCATCAGCCTCTTCCCTTTGCCACTGTCCATTGTCCAGACAAAAAATGGAGAACTAAAATCCAAACACCTTACACAAAAAGCCTGAAAATCATCGTCCTTTTAACCGAGCCCAGTGCCATGGACAACGAGCGGTGCGTTCACGGCTTCCCTGCTGCTCGGCGGACAGAGCTCTCCAAAGAGCGCGCAGGGGAAACATGAAACATCTGGATGCGGGCAGGGCGTCGCTTCTCTGCAGTCACACACTCCCATTCTGTCCCCTGGGGCCATATCTGCAATCTCCACCACACGTTCACTCAGTCATTAAGAGTTTGGAATCTTTAGGAAAGTAGGTAGGGTGGAAAACATTTTGGTGTTTTGGGAGAGTTGGGAAAATGGGCTACATGCACGCATGCAAAACAAACAAACAAACAAAAAAAACTCTTCAGGTGTGCAGTGCGTCTGAGGTCACCGGCTCTCCTACGTACGCTACCAACAAAGGATAGCTGTTTTTTCCTCCACTGTTTTCGCCGATTTTGTCGAAAAAAAAAAACAAAAAACAAAAAACCCCTAAACAAGAGAGTTCCAAAGCTAAAACCTGGTCTGGAGCCTGGAGAGGATCCACATGGAGCGGTGAGGGCGGGGTGAACACAACACAAGTAGTCATGTTTCACAGCTTTGGACACAATCCCTTGTGATTCCACACAACTCTGGGCTTTTCCCTCATGTTGTTGAATGATGTTGTCCTGCACAGCTGCAGTGTTTGTTATTCCAGAGTCTTTGTCCTGAGCTTTGTCCCCCCCCCCCCCCCCCCACACACACATACTTTTATATAAAATTGTATATAAAAATATATATATTTGTGTTAAAAGTGATCAAATGTTTTCCTGGGACATTGGCTGTTTTCTCACTGGTGCTTTCTTCAACATACGCCCAGTCTCACTGGAGCTGATTTCCAAGCTGATAGGATTTAGATAAAGTTTTAGGATCCACGTGCATGCAAGCAGTTTAGTAGTTATGATTGGGGGAAACTTGGTGAAAGCAGTCATTAACTTTAAAATCTTCTACATCGAGAAATGTCTCTCAAAGGAGACCGCACTGGAACACAGAGCGGCTCCCAAATCCACTTTGGAGGGTTGGAGTCACCGTTTTATATGGGTTGCAATGTCAAGTAACAGTTTTACAATGCAAAAAACAAACAAACAAACAAACAAACAAACAAACAAGAAAACACACACACATTCTGGGGTAAAAACAAACAAACAAACAAACAAACAAACTAAACAAAAGATGTCATGTAGTCGTCAAAATGAGCTTTGGGTTGGCAGCCTCTCTGCTGACATCTAGTGGTCATGTCCAAACACAGCAGCCAGTCGTTGGATGTAGTGGTGAGATCAACCTTTTTAAATATTGCTAACTGTGATGTATAATGACAGAGTGAACATAAAAAGTAAAAGCACAGGGAAAGTCTTGATGTCTCACCTCACTTTACTGGTTTATCTTCAACTACAACCTTTAAACATGTTTATTCCATTATATGAGGAGTGCTTGTCCTCTGCACTGCCTCTCAGGGACACACATGGACTGTTTAACCTTATTTCCTGAGGGACGCTTCAGCGTTTAAACCCCCCCGGGCCCTCTGCTTTTCTCTGTCAATGAAACTTGCTCTTAGGTCTGCACTACCCAAAACATTTCCTATGGAGCCAGACCATCTCTTTCATCGCAGGAGCCTCTAAAGATATGTGGAGGCTCACTCCTCGAGGTTTTTCTTTGTGTGTATGTCTTCAAGCATGCTGGGACAAGTGTGTGAAAGGATGTGGGTTAATCTTCTGAAGGCAAACAGCTGATGTTTGATAGCTTATCCCTTGTCAGGTCCCATTAGTTGTCACATATTGCTAATTGACCAAATCCAACAGGTGCATGCTGTTTAACCAAAGTACATTCTGAGACTTTATAAAGTTCTAACCAGCACAACTCCCTGAAACATGCATGCAGATTTTAAGTATGATACAAGTTATCACCAGCGTTTTTACTAAACAAAAAGAATTTCCTGTTGTTGTTTTTTTTACTGTAATACAGCAACTGCAGCGTGAACCAGAGCTGACTGGAGGGCGATTGTTGAGTTTCACTTGTACATCAAACTGTTTACGAAGGTCAAGCATTTTTGTACCAGACAGATCTCTTGAATTCACTTGTGACCCCAGTCTCTGACCTCACCGTCAGGTTGTTGCCATCTCTAATATGGTTGGCTCAGTCCTTGTCACTGTCCAGGCAAGCCCCACCCTCAGGTTTTAGCCTCTGGGCTCACGTTGATCCCAGGACACTCAGCGTAAGCTGCTGTCTGCTTTTTAATGTGTATGGGGAGGGGGGTCAAGTTGTGCATCAGTGTGTGTCTCACAGTGTGTGTGTGTGTTCGACTGGTGTTATCTGTTGGAGTCACGTTGGTTATTCCGCAGAGTTTCAGTGTGGCTTTTTGGGACGTTATTTTGGGGTTTTGTGTTGGAGAATCAGAGATGCTGCTTCCATCACAAGTCAGGGGGATATGGCACCTGATGGACAAGCTGCTGAGGATTTGACAACAGGTCAGTCAGCTGAACAACCCTACATATGTCTGTGTGTTTAATAATGATCACATTAACTCAGTGGACTGAGCTTCAGAAAGGTTATGAGTTTATTTATTTCACAGTAGCATCAGGGTTGTGCTTTTAGTAGGATGTGGTCCCAGATCCTGGGTCTACCCCCCTGCTCCTGCTACATTCATAGACAAACAGATACACCAGATAAGCTTGAGAATTTCCTCAGCTCAATATAACAGACACACACACACACACACACACACACACACGCATATATATCCATGTATATGAAGTTGAATTCTGTGGTAAGGAAATAGTGCCACATTTCCCAAAAAATTCATGACTGACTACCGGTACCTGTCTGTGGAAGCTGGTGGAGAAAGGTAAACGGAGCAGTCAAGTTAGAAAGATCAAAAGGAGGCAGTAAACCACTTTTCTGCTGGTCTTCTCTCAGACTGAACCCCACGTACAGGGGATTAAAGGGAATTACAGGACAGAGTACAGAGTACAGAGTATGTGTGTGTGTTTGTACATTAGGAGAGGGTTTCAACCTAATGATTCCTAAGATGTGTATTCATTTTGAAGCCCACTCCGACCCACTCATTTACACTTCAGAACATGAAAGATAACCCTGATTGGTAAACAGTCTTTGCTCTTTTTCTGTCACTTTACTCAGACAGAACTAGATCCCGAGGCCTGACCAAGCCCAGGAATGGCCCTGACTGAACTGACATGGAATTTGTGTCAGGCCAAGGCTCTAGTCTGCTCATTGCTGGCCCTCCTATGTTTGCACACAGCCACAGGTAGAGCTAATTTACATTGGTTCCCATTGGAGTTTGGTTCATGTCCAGAAAAAAATGCTTTCCTAACCACCGAAAGATGCCTTCGCATGTACATTTACACAGGAATGTCAGGATGGGGTGGTTGTTTGGACGGTCACGATGTATTTGCAACAATCCGTGAAAACAGCCCATCTGGGGAAGTTGTTGCTGAGCTCATGTTTGACACCACCATGGACGCAGTACACTGGATCCTGGGTGGAAAGGATGCTGATTGGTTCATCCTGGATGAAAGACACATACGGCTAAACACATCAGATGACAAGGTTCTTGACCGAGAGGTAATTTGTTTAGGATGTTTCTTCCTATACATTCTGTTTTGAATACTGGAGCTTTCTTACAAACAGAGAGACAAGAAAATAAAGTTAAAAGTTTTACATGTACCATCCCAGTCAACAAGAATGCTTTAATATTGTGGGCCTAGAATGCAGAAGTTGTTGGCCAATCCAAGTTTAGAACAAACAATCAACCTTGTTCTTGGACCAAACACAATCTCTTTTACCATCATCCTCTTTCCAGCCAGCTATCTTACATCATGGCAGCTGTTAAAGGGTCAACCAGATTAGTCCCAGTCTACCTGCTTCTGTAACTATTTAAAATGAAAATATTTATAGACTAAAAACAGAACTGCTGTCCCACATAAGGCCCAGGTAAAGGTAATGTACCACCACAACACAGGATTAAGACCGTCAGAAAAGGGGAGGATTTATTTTCCTGGCTCAAGAACGGCAATTTATAAAGGGCATTCCATGTTTACCTGTGCTAATGACAAAATACAATATTAAACATCAAATAACAAACAATGTATTCAACATAAACCAACAATGAAATTAAACATTAATCTAAAGGAATCAATACATTTCAAACGTGATTGTTAAATGAAATTTCACATTACCTTTAAACCAAGAGGGGCAAGACTCCTCATAGCATGTCAGCCCAGCAGCAGGATTGAATGGTGAAATGTCTATATGTTTTACCCCACCCATTACTCCACCTACACGGAATAACCATATTATCCAACTCGGGCCTATTTGACTTCATCCTTACTGTAGGTTCCTCTTCTGTTCACACATTTTAACATTTCAAGCATCAATGGACTGTTAAAACTGGTAAACCTTCACTTGGTTTCTTCCACAAGACCCCCACCCACAATAACAGGTGTGTTCAGTGATTCAATCCCAGAATCTAATCAGCCAAGGTCAGGTCTACGGCCTCTTTAAGACTTAGGAGGAGGTAAGTTTGCAGGTGATAATGTGAGCTCTAAATCCATGCTGATGGGTTGAACAAAGAAAACATGATGAAGGTTAAGATTTAATGCACCGTGGACACTGAACGTGCACCAGCAGTGAGACTACATATACACTGTCCATTTTCCCCTTTTTTTCAGTTCTCACTTCCTCTTTGCTTTTGGATTTAGAGGACCAGCGGCCTTGTGGGCCCTCACGGTCACAGCTGCTATAAAGTTTTATCTTCCTTTGATCTGTCTGTACAGAGGTTATTGTGTGGCTGGAATTCAGTTATAGAAATGACAGAAATTAAAGTTTTTTCGTCGGGTACATCCTGTTTAATGGCTCAGTTTTATGTGCAAGACCACAGGAAACATATTCAGATATTTCATCATATTGAATAAATGAATGTGTCGCTGTTTCTTCCAGGCCCAGGGTCCTGTCCTAATGGCAGAGTTGTCATGTTATGAGGAAGACACACTTCAGGTACACCTCATCCCATCATTTTACATATTTCTCAGTCTCTCATCCCACAAACAAACCATTATGTGTTCATTATTATTATAATTATTTATTTATTTATGTTTCTGCTGTTGTTGTAGAGCGTCTACAGGATCATGTTGGAAGTTGTTAATGAGAATGATAACCAGCCTTTGTTTGCAGAAAGCACTGTCCTCTCTCTTATTATCAGTGAGGTATGACGTTTTCACAAACAGATGTGCACCACACTATGCATATATATCCAAAACTTAGGTGATTAAAGAGGAAACTGAGTCAATTAAAGTGAAATAATGAGTTACTATTAATGTCTGAAGTGTTTCCTGCCTGCCTGTCTGTGTGATTTGCAGTTATTTCCAGTGAATACTGTGGTCTTCACTGTTCAGGCCACAGATGCCGATAATGACAAAATCATCTACTCCATTGACCAGGCATCAGTGAGTTTTAATTCTTTGCTCATTACTCTCTTTACATCAAAGACCACAAACTGTACACACAGTCCCTGCATTACTCTTAATGTTGTTGTGTGTGTCCTGCAGCCTGATGCCAAGTACTTTAAGGTTGATCTCCCAAACAGTGGAGAAGTGATCCTGTCCAAGCCTTTAGACTATGAGACCAAAGCTCTGCTTACTGTCACCATCTATGCCTCGGTATGATACACACATTTCACTTTTTGACATCCAAGTACTACAGTTCATCAACATTTCTATCATCAATTTTAAAGCCAAGACTTTGTTGCCAAATGCTCCTGCTATATAACACGTCTGACCAGTGTAACGTCCTCTGAAGGAAAACTGACTTGTCATTATCTCAGGAAATGAGCACTGCTGAGCACTTTAACACCAGCACCAACATCACCATCACTGTCCTCGATGGAGATGACCAATACCCACAATTCCTGCCTTGCATGCTGCTTCTCCAAGATGAGACCAGTCGGGTCTGTACCAGCCCCGTGTATACCACCAATGTCACAGAGGGAGAAGAGGTCAGTGGCTGAACCCTCCTTCACATAAGAGCAGTGTTATACACTGAAGGCTGCACATAAAGGATTTTACACCTCTTATGTTTCACTATTCATACTGAATTTAGCACTGTTTCTGCACTGTACCTCTGACTATGGAAACAACATATAGTTCAAGGTCCAGGCTATACAGAATTTGCAAAACAGGCTACAAAACATCTCTGCTTTGTTGACGTCAATGAAATGTCAATGTCATGCCACAGGACATTGTGCTGGACTTCTCTCCTGGTCCTATTCATGCAGTAGATGGAGACAAAGGACTGAAAGCTCCACTCAGTTATGCCATTCTTTCAGGTACCACACACAGATACAGGTTAAAGTTTAAAATATGCTCTGCTTTCATATATATACGTCTGTAACAGTATTTGTGCTCATGAAAGGAGACAACGAAGGCCGTTTCTTGATGGATAGAGAGACAGGGGAGGTGAAACTGACTCGGGGGGTGAGAGACAGACTGATAACTCCAGTGCTGCATCTTCAGGTCATGGTAAGATGGGGTAGTTGCATGATTAAAATATACCAACTTCTTTTTCTTACTCACAATATCATTTGCCTGCTCACTCTGTGCCTCTCCCCCAGGCATACCAGGATGATGATCCCAGGAAGTACTCTCTTGCTACAGTGGAGGTCCGAGTCCTGGCACTGAACCGGTTTCACCCAGAGTTTGACAGGGCTGAATATCATGGCTTTGTAACTGCTGGGAGAAGCCCGGCCTCTCTGGTCAACACCTATGGCAGCAAAGTACTCATATTACATGTACAAGACAAGGATTTTAACCATGTATGTGCTGCTACACAATCATGGTGCAAAAATGACATCGGGTCCATTTATCTATGTATATAACCGCCACTTTCTTTACTTCACAAATTCACAGGGTTTCAATCCCACGATCTACTTCACCTTCAGTCCGACGTCCAATTACACAGACATCTACCAACTCACACAGGAGGGACTTCTGATTGCCAGGACAGATCAACTCAAACCAAAACAAAAACACACTCTAGAGGTGAGCTTCATCCATGCCATTATAGTAATGGTCATATTGGATTTTTTGTTTTAACCTTAACTATAAATATAAACGTTACATTTGCCTACATGAGGTATTTCTTATCATTCAATGTTCTTCCTATGTTGCTTGAAATCCAATCAGTGATTAAAGGTATACTAGAACATCCTAGATGTAGAGATAGGCAGTATTTATGCTGCAGATATGCTGCTTCTGTAGAATGGCAATCTGAAGGTTGAAAATAAAAACATGGTATCTCTTATGGAAAAAGATCAGCAATAATGGAAAAAATACAAACGCACCAAAAACAAGACCAACTTAGTATATAAGATAAAACGTCCCGTGTCCTTGCAATAACTAAAACATCTTTCACTTTAAACAAAATCTCATAATAAATAAAGATAACAATAGAAGATGGGATAAACTGTAAAACTACTTTGCAGGTCATGGCTGTAGACCAGGAGTCAGGTGATGCCACCTTTACCACTGTGGTGGTTGAGGTGTTATCTAAGGGACAATCAAGTAAGGACGCACACTGAGACACTAGCATGCACTATTACTGAAGACCCGGTGGACTGTATAGGTACCTCTGCATGTCTGTCTGTGTACACTGCAGTCCCTCATAGTCCTCTGGGAGATGACCGACTGATAGGCTGCACTGTGGGCAAAGCCTTGGTCCTCACTGTTGTCTTCATGACTGTACTTGGATGTATCTTATTGATTGTAATGTGGCTGAAAAAGAAACGCAAGGTAAAGAGGGACCCCCTGCAGAGAGGCTGCGTGGCCCAGGGCAAACACCCCAATGTGGTGAGATATTTTAAGACTTAAATCTCTGCTGATATTTAGCAGGATGTTTGTAAATGGATTCTGTATTCATCTCTGCTGTTTATTCATTCCCACAGAGTTTACGGTGGTTCCAGCTGGTGAGTTACTTATTTTCTCTGAATGCTCCTTTTAATATTTGTACTGATTTCCTGTCCCATTCCCGCCTAAACTACTGCTTTGCAAAACATTCATTGTAGGATTACTGCCAACAAAACATGTTAACAGTGAGACCTCTTTTGATGATATCACTTTGAGTTTTCATAAAATATTTCCATGTACTTGAGTATAGTACCTGAGTATAATACATAAGCAGACTGAAGGGCTGTGCTACATCGGTGGATGTATTTCATACTGTGGTCACTCCTCAGGTGAGTCATCGCAGTGCCATGTCGCACATGGACGAAGTACCCTTTAACAATGAAGAATATGGGACTTACAATCCTTCCTTCAGGTTCACTGACAAACCTGATCTCTACACCCACCAAGACCTCCCTCCCTTCCAAGGACCCGTTCCACCCAGAACAACTGCTGTATCTGATACGAGCTTCATCCCCACTGAAGGTGTTTGCTGCCCCGTGGTCTTCAACAACAATGTTTCCGCACCAAAAAAAAGCTCTTCCAGTTCACCCACCTCTCACATAAGCCCTCTGGATACGAGTGCAACACTCATGGCTCAAGATGCATTGCCAGCAAAAGAAAACCTTGATGCGCCACCTCCTACATCCCTCGACCCTACTGATGCGCTAACCAGCACCAATCCTAACCTTGCAACCCACGATGCCACTAGCACTCAACCTCACACATGTCCTGATTCACAAACTACACAAGAAACAACAACTGATGACCCGTCCAGCAGGCGCTCCTCTCAGTCCAGTGCTTCCTGTAGTTACACCCGAATTGCTTCAGCAGAAATCGAAAAACCCTTTTGCAAACCTCGTGTGAAGACACCCCCACATTCACCTTTACTGTCCTCAATCCCCCCAAAGCAGACAAGCACACTCCCACCCACCCCAGAGCATGTACCTTTAAAAGCCACACTGGTACATATAGACACGTCACCCCTTGATACATCTCCAGTAACACCACAGAAAATACCTGTGACTCTGAGTGCGGAGGTAGACCAGCCCTCCACATCACTGGACCAAACAGACCAATTACAACAGCCAGGTGCCGATGATGGTGGACCATCAGAAGACAGAAGGCCGTCAATGGACTCAGGAAACACCCAGGATGGCTGCAGGGTGGGCGATGAGGATGATCATGGTTTTTTGGGAATTGAAGATGCAGACAAGAGCAGTGACGGTGAGTTAGAACCAGACGAAGAAGAGTTGCTAAGAGTGATGCTTCGTTGTAATCCAATTTTTATCACATTTAGTAAGTGATGTGATATCACAGGCGCAGGGAGTGATGGGGCAGACGGCAGAGCGCTGAATAGGTTGGGGGAAGATGGATGACATGTGGCCGACAGTGGACACATCTTTAAACAAGAAAGACACGCTACTGTCTGGTGCTGCTGTGCTGGAGGTAAAACCGAGACTTGGAAGAGGACACACTACTACACACAAGATACACTGCACATACACAAACACATGCATATGTTCACATACTATGCTGTGTTAGTACACTTAAAAACACACAAATTACAGTACACAATACGCATGGTTATAGAAAACAGCGATGAGTGACCTTGACTGCACAAGGCAAAGTGAAAACAACAACAAAACTCATTTATGATGTGTAAATATGAATGTTTTTTTTTTTTCATTAACACAACTCAATCATCCACTATAACAATAGAACAAGTTTACCAACATGTCCAGAATTAAAAGATATTCTCATTGATTGTTTAAGAATAACGACAAGGTATCATGTTAAAGGGTAAATCTCAGGAACTCACAGAGCTTTACTCCTCTCTGGATGAAAAAAAATAATAATAATAATAATACAAAGTCTAGATGTCTGATGAGACACAGTGATGATGGGTGACGGGTGATGTTTTATCCAGATAGTTAAAAACCTGCTGTGAAATCACACAACTATGAAACGGTTTACCCTTTAAAAGCACAGCTGTTTTGCACCTTGTGTGATTATGTGTCGAATTACCCTTTAAATAGCTGCAGAGTACTATATGCTGAAGACTTTTTAATAGTGTACTGCAGCGTTAATTGTTGTATTATGCCTGCTTTACAAGCTGCCTCAGTTTTTCCTTTCAACGTGAATAAAGTTATTGTTCGACCAAAATGATGAGCCATGAGAAGTTATTCAACTGCTGTGACCGACCTGGCAAACTAGGAGTTGGTTTAAAGTTAGAAGCTCTTGGAGGGTAGGTATGAAATTCATCAGGTTTAAAAAGTAAATATATTTCTGTCCAAAAATTATTGCAGGATCAACATGAGCAGACAGTTTTGAACAAGAAGGGTTAACAACCCCACATGCAAGAAGTCAGTGAAACTGTAGTTTGTGTCTTTTGTGTATTATTCATGTATAAAATTGCTTTTCCATTCTCAGACTGAGATTTTGTTTCACAAAAGTAAATAAATAAGTAAATGATCAGTGATATCTGAAAACCCCAAAATTTTGGCTGGAATTTAAAAATCTTTTCTGTCAAGTAGTGAACATATTTTTCAATGGTGTAGGCAGCCATGAGTGTTTGGAGAGGATTTTGGAAACACCAGAAGAGTTCAGAAGAGTGAGTATTATATTTTAATAAACTCAAGCTTTTCAAATATTTAATATTAACTTTTAGATAAATTGATAGTTTATTCTGTGACACAAATGGATCAAACAGCATCTTCAACATTTTTGCCAGTGTGACCAGATTTCAGAAATGAAAGCTTGGAATATTTTCAGCCAGTTGTATGATTAAAATAGCAATTATATATAATATATATTATTATATACATTATCAATAGAAAAAAAGGGGCACAACCATGATTTCCTTTTAGCCACAATCACTGTTGTAGTCTACTACAACTTTCCCATAAAATTTAACTAAAAGATGTTTCATATTAAACTGAGACAAATCTTTGTGTTGTATTTCTCAGACAGAATTCACTATAATTATTTAGGATAGGAACTGTAGTCTGGATTTTTAAAAGAGGACAATTTGTATGAGACAGCAGGAAACACTCCTTTTCTCCCTCAGTCATTTTATGTACCACTACTCAAACAAAGAATGAGAGACAAGACCCATCTAACTCGGCTAGTTATTGTTCTCGTAATAGTTTTTGCTATTTTACTACAAGAAGCTCAGAGAGGTGGAGCCAAAGCAACAATACTGGCATTCACCCCTTGAAGGAAACATATGTGATTTCCTGCTACTTGCCCCACATCCATAGGAAACAAAATTTAGGCTCATTCACTCTGTCTACTGGAGCCACACAAACTCAATGATTAGGCGATGGCAAAAGAGTGACACAAAAACACAGATGAGGGCCTGAAGGAAATCAGGAAAAAAAGAACACGGGGATAAAAAGCTGATATTCACAAATCCAGTCAAAAAATTTACAGACAATTTTTTATTGAGATATTCTCAATCACAAAACTGGACCTGCTTGTTAGAGTGCTAAATTTGCAGACCAACAGCTTATGTACAGTAAAGTCACTAGTGAAAGACTTGTTGCTGCTGTGAGCCTGTAAAAAAAACATTGTCATATACATACAGAATAGCATAAAAATATCAACAGTGGTTATAAATGGTGGTAGTGATAATACAGGCATTACAAACATATTTATGGGGAGAATTTTGTTTCCATCAAACTGATCAGAAAAACGGGGAAAAAAATCTGTGCTTAGCAAAAAAAAAAAAAAAAAAAAAGCGAGTTCAGCTGATTCAAACTAATTTCAAAACATAGCCTCAAACAACAGTGGAAGCCAGTCATCAGAGATACTGTATACACAGAAAGATTAACCTGCCCACACACATACATATATATACACACCCGCTCTCTCTCTCACACACACACACACACACACCTGACACGTAGGTGGGGTGACAAGAAAGAAGAAAAGAGGCAGCTTTGTGGTGAAAGCATCCAGCAGTTGCTAAATTCATCTCGATTCCTTCAACTAACACACAGTGCAACCAACCCTCATACGGGACCCACAGCTTGTGTCAACATGGATGCTTTTGGGACCAAATGAGCAAACAGCATGGTCCCACTGATGGTACTGTATTGCACAAGTCCAAATAATAAGCATTGTCACTGGACTTTTATATACTCCTCGTTCCAAACATCCTTTACTATGCAAACAATTATCAATGAAGACATGAAAAGAAATTGTGTACAAGTGTAGAAGAAAAGAGCATTTTCAATTCAGGCATGATTACATGATTAGACAGAGGAGTCCAACAAATTCTAATGGCTAGAAATCAGCTTTACTCTTCACAGTCCAGTGCTTTGCAAAAAGACACGCTATGACCAGCCGTTCTGTAAACAGCGAGTCTAACCTTGCTGTTTCATCGTGGTTTTTGTAACAAAAACATGGCTATTTCATAAAAACTTCAATCCAAACAAGAAAAAGTGTCATTCAATAGTTTGTTCTTCCCCTGACCTGGACAAAGACGGGGATAGAGGTGGGAAGCAGAACAAAGGCTGGAAATGTATCCCAATCTTACACAAATCTGAGCACAAGAACACTCCGACCAAGCAGGTAGACGTTACTTAAAATGTTAGTGTGTGCATGATGGGACGCATTCAAAAAAATCTAATAAATTATTGTCCGTGGCGTTTGATTAGGTAAGCTCATCTTGTTTGACATACTCCATCTACTGTTAGGAGTAAGCTGGGATACACAAGATGAACACAGTCTTTGGAGGCAGGTGGATGTTAGAACTCATCGTGTCGAGTCAGGGCCTCTCCGAAGTCGGTCGCCTGGCTGCCCACAAACAGGTCGTACTTCTCCACGATTTCTGCCTTGGTCAGACGGCCGTCCTGTTGCAGGGAGAGTAACACATAAGCCTTGATTTTGTGTCTGTACACAGGTACTATTTTGTGTACACAATTAACATATCATAAAGGGCTGGAATACCACCAAGGATGGCATTAAAGCCTTTAACTCTTATAGTTGTTATGCTTGAGCTGTAAATAAGTCAGATCCTCTTTTATAGTGTTTTAAATTTACAGAAGTGCCTGAAAAAGTCCCAAACTAAGGTAAGAATAACAAGTATTAACTGACTAATGACAGATGCTGCACACTTAAAGCTTCCCTGCGCTTGGGACAGGAAGACAAGGGGTGCCCAGAACTGACTTTTACTGTCAAACAACTGCAGATGTAACACTGTTACACTGATCTAAGTGATATAGGTAAATGGCTGTCAAAATCTAGATTTACAGGATTTGCTGTGCTTTTTAATTCATTGCTCATTATATACATCAGAATGTACTTGTGCTTTCAGATATGGAAGCTCACTTCATTCCCTTATTAAGAGAGTGAAAAGGGAAGCAAAATTTGTAAGGTGTGCATTTCTCTTGGTTTCATTTGAATTTTTTAACAGTACTTACTTTGTCTGCATCAGACTCATAAACCAGATGTTTGGCCTCTGCCTCAGCATGATCGTAGTCATTGGGCAGGATCCAGTCTCTGGTCTCGTCCTTGTCCATCTTCCCGTCTTTGTTTTTGTCTCTAAATTCAGTAAACTGTTCCCTCTCGGTCTTCACCCACTCTGGTTCTGTAGCGTCTCCATCCTGGTTGTACATGTCACCTACAATACATAAAAGCGAACAAAACAAACAGGAGGAGACTGACTAAAAGAGAGCCTTGATGTTGCAGCGATTCTTTATTTATAGTGGCCAAAAACATTACGATACAAGGATGTTTCAGTTCTGCAAACATTATCTTCCATATTTCAACTCTGTATCTGTCTTGGTTTGCCACAAATATGAAGCCAAAAAGAGACTGGATAACACCGACTCACCTATGTACTCATCCAGATCAATTAAACCATCTCCATTCTTATCGATGTCTTCCATAGTTTCCTATCAAAAAGAAAGAAGACCAGGCAGTGAGATGACAGGTCAAAGATGCGGCGTGTGTGTCATGGATTCATGTCTGTTTGAGCGACGGTGTGTTTGTGACTCACCAGCACTACGATGTCTTTCATATGGTCATACTCCTCAGGGTGAAGGAAAGCTGTGAACTCCTCCTTGTTGGCTTTCATGTCATTGTCTTGGTCTGCCATTTTGAATCTTCTCTCATCACGAGCCATCATTTGCCTGTAGCTGTAACCATCTTCAGGGTCAGGGTCATCTGTGAATCAGAGGTCACAGATTTGAACAGATTGTGTATATGTGTGTGTGTGTGCATAAATGTAGAAAAGTTTGTTTGCCTCTGTGTTTTTGGAGTATGCAGGTAATACAACTAGGATACAATCAACTGAATGAAATAAAAATTGTCTGTGGTCGTACCAAGAATGTATCCGTAAGTGGCGTTCTTGTACTCCTCCCAGGACACCACTTCATCCCCATTGAGGTCATGACTCTTCCACTGTCGGTCCACATCATCGTAGATCCATCTCTTCTGAGCATGTTTGATCCACTTCTTCATCTCCTCAACTGTCACATAGCCGTCCTTATCCTCGTCGATACGTTCAACCAGCATGCTGCAGAGAAATGGTGGAAATTGGGCAAATATTCCAAATAGTTCGCTAACAAAATCTAGCACTGCCACTAACCCGTGCAACTGAGGCTAAACTAAGGCTTTACCGCAGTAATGCAAAAACTATCACACAAAATTTGAAGACTTCATGTACCCCTTGTAACTGAATAGATTTACGCAGCCGTCATGACATTACCCGAGTCTCTCTTTGCTCTCCTCTGGTGTAAGCTGGTCGAAGGTCTTGGCCTCCTCCTGTCCCAGAAACGCTTCATGGTCATAGTCAAAGTTCTCTGTATCATCGTGCTCTCTGTTACTTAAGGGTTCATCGTGGTGAACACGGTCTTTCTTTTCTGTGGGTTTGCTGGTGGCGTAAACCACACAGAGAGCAAAGCACATAAGAAGCGGCCGCAACTCCATCCTGCATATGTACAAACACCGTCTGGACAAGAAGTACAATGATTACTGCTCATACAATACATGCTGTGAAAAAAAGTTTACATTGAATGCACAAGTTCATCTTTAGGTTTGGACAGATTGTGTCAGTACTAATCACAGATTTTTACTAAGCATTACTGAACTCTGCACACGTCAGTTTAGGAACTTGGGTATGACTCAGACTCCGGCAGCGAGAGGTGAATTCCTGGGTTAATCTAATCCATCTGATGCAATCCCATAATTTGTTTCACTTCGTAAAAGTTGGCTTCAGAAATGTTGCATTCAAGGTCAGCAATTCTTACAGCATTAACTTGATCATTTGCATAAGAATATCCGCTTTCCAAATGTGTCATACTGGATTATGGACTACAATCAGTTTTTTGGGGGTTTATTGAGTGTTTGGTCAAAATCATAAACTGGACATTGAAATAAAGATAATTCCAAAGGCAGATATTTCAGTTATTCTTCCAAACAAATTTGGGCTAAATCATTGACATAAAATATTTGCATTTACTCAAAGAGAGAATATTTTGAAATCCCCTGAATACATGTTTTACTATCTTTAACGACACGATCAGCGCTATCTGGACGGCTTCACCCTCATCACTGTCTGTCCTCTCACTTTCTCTCACTGTGTTGACATTTTTACTGCTGTCCTTGTATCGCAGGTTAGCAGGAAGTAAGTTATTCCCAGATATCACGGTTTCCATCGAAAGGTTAGACATTTAATATCAGACTAACTGAACCGAGCACAGTTAGTTCATAATGCTCCGTCTGTCGTCCAGCTAACAGTCGAAAACTACAAATACATGACCGCTGTAGTTTCGTCTATTTAAACATCAGCTAGGGGACAAACACATTAGCGTCACTTTTCTCGTTTTAAACAGAAATTTAGCAGCACAACTCACCGGCGTCTCCAGGGAAGTTCGTGTCTGCGGTTTTAGACCCTCCCCCCGGAAACACACCCGTACAGTTCCTGTGCTAAAACACGAACCGGCCAATCAGGCTCCGAGAAGGCGAGTGCGATGTCGCTCGCTGATTGGGCCACTTCAATGGCACATCGGTGATTGGATTGGCCGAGAACCGCCACGTCCTCAAAGTCAACAAACCTCCGTTCATTCATAAAACAGACGCTTCAGTGACAGACAAACAAGCTGAGCTGTAGTAGTTTTACTAGAATCAGTTTAGGAGCATTAGAAAAGCTAAAAATCACCGTCGTGTCTTAACAATAATGGCTCATTGTCCGATGGGAACATATGTTTTATAACCTTGCTGCTTAAACAGATTTCTGTCTCAGGTTGTAACTGATCACTGTGCATTTACCTGCACCCAGCTTCCAAAACACCAAAAACTACCCACAGCAAATTCCCCATAGTTTATTATACTAATAAATCTATTTTTGGTCAAGAACCTCCAAGTCCTCACATATAAAACAGACACCACAGTGTCAGACAAGCTGTACTGTAAACAGTCTTTACTGCTAATCTTAAAATGCAGAAGGACAAACGCAAAGAACTGCAGCAGCAATGTTATTTATTTCATCTTCAGTGTTCAGTGCCATGTACTTTACAAGTACCCAGAACATATTCCCATCTTTATTGGGAATAAGTCTTTTTGCCCAAACAACAGTCCCAACGCCACAAAATACCCAATGCAGAACTATAAAACAAACAAACACAGAAACTTTTTACCAAACATGAAATATTTGACACATTCGCTTGTAAAATGACACAACCAGAGTAGTGGCAAATTAATTTTATGTCAATCAACTACTTGATTAATAAATGGTTGCTTTTCTTTTGGTTTATTGACATCAGAGACACAATGGCATTATTTCCTGCCACTAAGCTTAGACTTCCCAGCACATTTAAAAGTAAGGAATTGCAGGCCCCTAGACACATATGTGGATCTGAAGGAAACTGATTCCTATTTTGACTTGTAAAAGCCTGTTTTCCCTTAATATTTCTTCATTGCAGGTTAACGCTAAATTTTCTTGATTCCGAGGCTCAGCAAAGATGATGCGTTGTATTTTCTGTTTCCTTGAAAAGCTAATGTGACACTCTGTACAAGACTGACATTCATACATACATGCTTTCTTGTTATGGCTTATGTGTCAATCCAAATGTCTTTGAATTGTTATTGACACAACCTTACAAATGCTGGTGTCCCTGCAAATACATGGTAAGGTCAAAATCTAGTTAAGCCTCCACCTCTCAACCCACAGCTGAGTTTGCCAAGTCTGTGCTGTCTATCTTTCCTTCTGTTCCTCGCTGCTGGTCATCATTTTCTTGTTGATTTGACTTGATTGTCTGATTTGTTGTTTCTTTCTGTTCTTCACCACCACCACCTGCTGGGACAACACAAAAAAAGCCACATTTGAATTAAGCTGCAGATAAAAAAGGGCCAGGTTCATTGTGCTAGTTCTGAAAACCATGGTGGTGTGTCACAGAATATAATAATTACATCAGAAGTAAATAATCACAACAACCTTTGTCACATTGAGGTTTGTTGTTCTGGCTGACCTGTGCTTGTTTCACCCTCTTTTTTCTCGGTGAGGAAGATTCGTTGCATCATCAGCTTCTTCACAGTGTGGCACTTGTACTTTAGCTCTGGATCGCTGTCTGATTTTTCTGCAGACATATGTCATCAGGAGACGTCTTTTTTAAAAAGTCAAACAAACTAACTTAAATGCATCAAATAACAGTGAAAATTTATGTAGCAAAGCTCACTTTTCTGTGGTCCCTCCTCAAAAAGCACACAGGTTCCCAAAGCGTCTTTTCAAGAGGGCAGAACAGAGAGGAACACTTTATTAATGACTTCAACAAGCTAAATACAGTTGATAAGCTTTTTTTAAAAAAAAAAAAAAAAAAGTTTATTGTTTTACCTTCATATTCTCCTGCAAACACATGCTGTCCGACCTGCATCATGGGCTTCTCACTGTCAATATCCTTGAATAACAAACGTAAACCAAAAAAATCTGCAGTTAGACACTGACACTGGTGTTTACACACAGTAATAAACTTCTTCTTTTTCTTTTCCCACAAAATAATGATAATAAATCTGTAACTCACCAGTATCTTGCAGGTGCCACGACATTTGGACAGAAAGTCGTTGCTGATTATACCGGAGAGCTCCACCACAACAAGCTGCTCCTAAACAACAAGGACTACACGAGTTTATATCAACACACAACTGTGTACAATGTGTGTGCTCTCCACAAAAACTGACTGATTCACATTTTATAACAATAAAACTCAACGACAAACAGTGAAACGAAACCAGCTCTCATGGGTCTGTGATCGGTAGCTAACGTGCTAGTATTAACGTTAAGCTAATGCGGACACCGATAACCAGTCGTTTTCACATTTCGTACCTCTTCCTCCCATTCATCCTCCATATCCAACTCTGGGAATTAAAGAGAAATAAACTGCAACTTTAAAAATCAGTTTCTGCAATTGACCCACAATTTTTTTTCCCCTATTTAAGTTTACAACAACTTCCGCGAATGTACGGTGCCCGAGAGGAGTCCTGTTATGGCTGTACGACTACCTTCAGTTACTAACACCGACCATCAGGGGGCGCTGCTGCTCAGTTTTACACATGTTTAATTGCAGAGCCATTCTAGGTTTTATCTGTCTGTCCGTCTGTCTATCTACTTCATCATAACATTTATAGTGGAGTATGGCTGGATCCTGGATCTGAATATTGACTACCTGTAAACACACTCATTTACATCTAACATTAACATTATTAATGTTTTCCTGTAGAGGGCACAGCCAGAGTGATGAGATCAGATGATTTGAAATGAGATGATACACTTTATTGATCCCCAAGGGGAAATTTGTCTGTCAAAGGCAGACAAAACAAACACAAAAATGAGCACACACATCAAATATATTCTGCAAAACAGGCCAGGAAGGTAACACAAAAAAATCAGGATCACATCATATCATTATCAGTTCACATAGGGAAATATATCAAGAATGTAAACTAAAACACCAGCTTGGTTTATGATCCAAGGTTCAATCTGAGTTAAAAGGTAACTTTTCCAGTTTTGTATGGTATGGACTGCAGTTATTGTACAGAGCTATATTTGTTGGCCTTTACTGTGAAATCATGTTTTCTGCTATAAGAACACACAGATTCTCATTCTAAAATTATTTCTATCTTTGAGTAAAGGTGAAACAGTTAAAAACAGAATCTTGTGGGCCAATTATTTATGTGCTTGAACTCAAAAAGATGCTTCTTTGGTTTCATTGAGAGCTGGGGAATCAACCAGTATTTAATTTTTTATGCCAGCGGACTTTGGCAAACAATACATTTATTTTCAATTCAAACTTGTTCTAGCAAGGTTTAGACAAGCAATGTTTAAAACTGAGGAACTCTTCACTGATAAACCATGGACCCTATAAAATGAACAGTGAAATGTTTTTAACTTAATTATCATCTAGTTAATCAGTAAATTAGTTTTTATATTTTTTGACATTATAATTTTTAAATACATTTAATTTGCTAATATTTATTAACATAATGTATTGCATACATAATGTACATTTTGTATTATTTAAGATATAATATGTATTTAATAGTCCTGATTGATATCAAATATATTGATATTTGTGGGGAATATCTCTTTTTGCTTCCTTCCTGCCACCCAAAGGAAAGAGATCAGGGTCAGCTGAGGGGCAGCGATGCTGGAGCCGGTTGGGATTCATCTGATCAGGATGTCTGTAAGGTCTGACTGAGTCTTTCACTTGAACGGCAACATACTGCTGTTCCAATATCGAAAAACAGGATACTTGCATTAAATAGAGGAGGTAATATATAAGTAAAATGTATGTAAAGTACATTTATTCAATAAATGCTTGCCAATGTTCTAGCTAATTTACATTTTTGCTTTTCTGAGAATGAGCCATGAGATCTGTTCCACAGAAAGCAAATGTAACAAACCATCGGAATGAAATTTACTTTAACTCGTGGTCAACTGGCAAAGTCAATAATTTGGAACTGCGATAGTTATAGTCATTACATTCAGAAAAATTGAGTCTTTGGAAGGCCAGCAGTTTAATACGTAAATAGCTTTTTGCTCCTGAGCTTTTCTCTAAACGGATTTGGTGGAAACGCCAAATAGAAGAAGCTGATCTGGATTTAGTGCCCAAAAATGACAAAATGTAATGACACCCAGATTCTCTGGCCATAACATTTATTTGCATTAAAAGATAATATTAATGGCTTTAATGATCTGTTGTTGATTTATAGGATCTTAGAAAATAGCGCTATATTTTATTAAGCTGTGTTTATAGTGTTACAAATAAATGTTTAGTTAATGGAATTATAGAACGAGGCTGTGAATATTGAGATTGTAGTCCAGGTGCCGTATAGCAAGACAGGTATATGTAAGTGTAGTTGCTCAGACGCAGACAGTGTTTGCGGGGTGTGTAAATGTAAAGCAGGTTGATGTCAGCCATAGCTCGCCCTCAGAGAGAGGGGAAAAAACATAATATTTGGAATCAGAATCAGGCAAACCAAATTAAAGGGCGGGCAAATCCCCCATGTGCCTTCTCTTCCCCATTTCTGGCCTATCATCTATCTCTGGACCATGGTGGGGTTGTCATGTCGACCAGCCCACAAGTTACTATGACAACGGCTCAAGGGGAAGCACTTGCTAGGGAGGTTATTGCCTCCTTTGGGACATAAGAAGGACAGGGGGAATGTGAGCAGAGACAAAGATGGAGGGACTAACAGATACCAAAAAAGCTTAAATAAAAAGGGAGGTCAAGATGAAATGTGTTAGCTTGAGGTGTGTTTGAGTGTGACTGTGTGTGTGTGTGAGAGAGAAAGGCCAGTTCACAGCCCATAACCATGCAGAATTGGACCCAATGTGTAAGTCAGAGTTGCCCCATTGAATTTTTGAAGGCACTACAAAGTTTTCTCCCTCCTGGGCGAGGCCTGAGCCGCTCCGGTTCATGATGTATTACACTTCCTCCTCAGTGCCGTATCCCAGGGCAGAAAAGGGCGGGGGCAAGGGAGGCAGTGACATTAAGGACCCTCCAAGGTGTCAGATGGGTCCCCAGCTTCCCCCACATTTTGTCATATAAATGTCATAAAGACAAGTTTGGAGTTGGGGAGCTTTTGGCTCTCCTTCTGCCTGGGGGGCATCATAGTAGTTAATTGCCCCATTAACACTGACAGGGTAAATTGGTGGAAGGGCTAACTATATATCACAGTGAAAACAACAACCCCTGGCATATACCTGAGGGCATGGAAAACATGGTGTATTTTACAGTATGGCCTTTGCATGTCAGAGAGTTATGTCTGTTTTTAAATTGGAAATGTAAACATACATTCACATGAGCACTTTAATATTTGTAAAATATGACAAATACAGTGATAATTAATTTCACTTTGGAAATGAACTCACCGTGGCATTCAAGACCAGGTCCTCTCAATTCAGCTCTGAACTTTCTTGCCGCTTGAATTTACTCTAATCAAGAAAAATTATTCTATTCTGCTCAAGAAAAATTAGACTTACATGAGGACTTTTTTTTCAGAAGACAGTGCTTTTAAATTTAATATTAATTGGGAGTGAATATGATCCGTTCCCTGTGCACAAACATAGACATTAAACGTGTGCGTATTCACCTGTCTTTCTCTTTTCATTGTTTTAAATGGGGACAATAAAATGTGGCTGCAAATTCAAATGTAAATGGGTATTTACATCAACAAGCCGTAATACAAATAACTGGAGGTGTCATTTGAAAATATTTTATAACTGTGTCACAGTACTGTACTGTAATCCTAAAGATAATTTTGTCATGATTAAATTTGAATTGGCTACATACATTGGTTTAAATCAAAGAAAAATTGGTCAGTAAAGTCTTTTTTATGTGTTTATCAACTTAACGTTTGTTCACAAGTGATTCTTTCACATGGATAAAAATGTGATAGGAATAGCTTTAAATAAGCTCTATGCTACATGCTTAGGGTGTGTATATGTAAGTATAAACAGGTAAACAGCCATTTTTATTTTATTTATGAATAGAAACAGTGAAATTCCTAATAGGCCATTGTGTCTCTCTCTCTCACACAGACACACTCACTCACACACATACACACACACAGCAAAAGAGATGGAGAATACAGTGCATATAGGCCAACGTTAAAATAATATCACCCTTCACTGTCATTGTCTTTTGCTCATATATGACATAAAATTGTCAGCGTTCTTAACTGCAGCTATATCAACAACCGAAAATGTCCATGCTGACATGAGGACAAGTGAACAGTCCCTGATTTATGTTTGTGATAACCTGCACACTTTGCTTTGGTGGCAAAGCTTACTTAAAGCGGTTTCAAATCGTAAAAATAATTACTAGATGTGCTGTAAAATAAAGTCAAATCATTTGCACGATTAGGCCTAATTGATCAATGCATGGATTATTTACATATTTATTATCACAAATACAAGCGAACCAAAGCAGGACAAACCAGAAACAAACGCAACATAAAGAAATTCCATTAATATTCATATTCAGACAAGGCCTTGTTCTGCGGTTGTTTCACGCAGCAGTGAACTGATAGTAACCTTATCGCAGTCAATGCTATAGCTTTTTTTTTTAACCTCCTGTAGTAATGGCTTGGTCTATAATATTCCGATTTTTTTAATGGGAGGTTTAACGACAACGCCGAAGCCTTTATAATGTTTCTGAAATTGCATTTATGCAATTTTTAAATAAGGATCAGGTCAGCTTTGACAGTCACAGACAGATAAAATATTTGATCTTACAATCAAAAGCAGTTTTCACCTTCTAAAACATGTACGATCGACATATTGCACATCCAGCGTGAAATCCACAATAGTATTATCATAACAATGGGCCTGAAGCCGAGTGGCGAGGATGGGACTTTGTCGTGACAAACACAGAAATGGACACGTCAATTTAGGCTTCAATATTATAATTTTTTCCAATCTGAAAAATGAAACAGCAAACCACCATCCGCAACCTACACCTGCAGCTGTAACCTGCTCAGTTACAAAACAAAGGTGAAAAGTCTCTTTTCCTATAGACCAGGAGCATATTTTTTGACCGGAATGGACTGTCCTTCTTTTTTAATTTAAACTGGTCTTTATATCTCTTTGGATATTTGGCTGCCAAAACAATCTGGCAAATACAGGCTGCAACTTTTCACAGCAATCTATCCAAAGCAAGTTATCAAAGAAATCTCGATATTCAATGAAGCATGTGCTATTTTCAGTGTAGGGTAATGCATTACCCTACATTTGAGCATATGACCCATAGCTTTTCTAAAAAAATATCAATATGATCTCCACTAATCCTCCGGGCCCTGGCACTATGTCTGTACTCAGAAGTGTATCGGGTTGGATTTGGTTTGTCGCATTTTGTCGCAGATTTTCTGGCATTAGATGTTCCAATGAAAAGCCTGTTGGGAAAAAAATAACGTTTTTATCAATATCTACTGTATTTGAACATTGTGCTCATTTTTGATATCCTTCATAATATTTCTTTTTGTGTAAATAGGTCTTTTTCTGCGATATTGTTTTCTCTTTATATTTTAGATAAAGGCGAAATCTGACTAAATATCTATCTGAAATTGATTGTAATTTCTTGGTGATTCCATCCGTTTCTGTAAATAAATTTCAGCGATTCAGTTGTAATTTTTTTTGTACTTTTAAATATTTTCCTTGTTTTCTCTATGCGTCCTCGGTAGGCTCCCTCCCTCATGTGCTCTCTCTCTCTCTCTCTCTCGCGGAATCCTATTGATCCAAACGGGCTAATTAGCGGTGTCTGCGCAATTACGCACATGCGCACTGGGTGTAATCTCAGCCATTTTTTGAAGGAAACTAATTAGCAGGAATAAAGAGCCAAGTGTTTTTCCCCCCACAGTGATCAGAACTCATTCTACCTCTGGAGCTCGCACAAACCCCTCCGTCCCCCCATCGCCTGTTTACCACAGCCTATATGTAGCTTTAATTACACTGTTGTTTGGTAGCAACTTGGACCCCGCTGCTCTCTCTCCCTCTCCCCGTTTTTTCCCCCTTCCTGCTGGCTCCGTTTAAACGCAGAGGATCATTCATAAGGAATGAGTGGGCTCTCTATGCGATTATTTTCTGGACTACTACACATCCAGCGTACGGAGCTTTGTACCAGAGTCGCTGCAGAAATGTAAGTGTGCCATTTGTTTACGATATTAAGAAGAGCTGGGCGGTGGGGAGGAGGAGGTGGGGGTGTTTGGTCAGTGCAGCCTGTTAATTCGTACACATCGGAGCTTTTTTGTCGGTGTGTTTTAGTGCATTGATTCACCTGTTACTGGATTCTGAACGCGATCACTCCGGGTTTCGCTGAACCGGAGTGTGGCAGCCGGTGGTGCGATCCCACTGTAAACAAAGGCCGAAGTAGTCTGGAGGCTGAATGTTGGTCAGTGGCTTGACACCAGACAGACGGGAGACGGGGAGTGAACTATCCAAGTGGCTGTATTATCAAACAGCCCCGCTCCTGTGGGTGTGAATAGAGCAAAATGCATCTTAGTGCGATTACCTTGACAGTGGAGGATGCTGGATGCCGTCCACTGGGTCCCCAGGAGAAGAGCTGGCGTTAAAAACACTATTTGTCCACATCCAACTGGATTTGTCCGAGTCCTGCAATGACAAACAAAATGCATTTTCCTAAAGTAGCCTAGCGCCACACAACTCTTCTGTCTCTTCACACCCCTGTCTCTCCTTTCTCTCTTCTTACACACGCACGCACACACATTCGCACACACACACGCTGCTTTAAGATGGGGATTCGGGGAACCCACTTTTTGTTGGATATTTGTTGACGATTTAATGCTGCAAAATCAGCAACAAATAATCTAATGTGTATTCACATTTTCAAACACTATGCATCTTAAATTTCAGGTACACACTCTCTCTCTCTCTGTATGTATGTGTGTGTGTGTGTGTGTGTGTATGCACGTGCTTAATTGACATGATCAGAAAATCAGTTTGTGGGTGCACAACAGGATGCACACACACATTATGATGACACACATGGATGTACACACACGTTGTTAAATGATGGTTTCCCGCACTTGTGATCAATAGAGAGCCAGGAATGCTTGTATAAATAGTTACATTGCTGATAGACCCAGGTTATTGATTGCAGTGTAAATGAAAATCTTTATCAGATTAGAGGCTGTTCTCAGCTGCTGGCAGGCAGACCCAGCCCCTCAGCGCTCTCCGACAGGACAGTGGACAGCTGCCGTGGGCAAGGGTCTGTGGCCTGTGACATAAACACAGTACATTAAAGCACTATCAGAGTGCCGATATGAACCATATATCTTTAAGCTGCAGAGAGGGGAGAGATGGGGGTGGCTACAGGAGAGAGGGATGGAGGGTGTTGAAGGAGGAAGAGGGGGTTGGTTGAAGAAGAAGGTGAAAGGGTACATTAAGGTCTCTCCTTGATTAAAAAAGGTCAGTAATGAGTTTGTAGGACACACACTGCATAAGAGAGATGTATCTATCTCATCTGGCATCCATCTGTCGGTCAGGAACATGAGGGGAGAAGAAGATACTTTTATCTCTTAGGAAGCCTCTGTAGCGATGAATGATAAAGAATCCTTTTGAAAGCTTTTTACAAATTATTTGGAATAGTGATTTACAGGAATGTTTGTAATCATGTGTGTGTGATAAAATGCTCCAGCTCCCTGCTAGTTTAATTACAACCTGACAATTTGGGTTTGTTTTTTACACAAGCACTTAATATATATTAATGAGATTCATGTTTATGTGTGTGGGTGTGTTTATACTGTGACACAACATTGTACCCATTAAATGAGAACAGACTGAAATATAATGCATGCATCTGCAACATCACCTCAAAAATGACCAGAGATTTTAATCCATGCATGTCTGAAATTCAAAGAAAACTTGTAAGAGCTTCACAAGTATTTTTTGTATTTTGGACTTAATTTGGTTATACAGGTGTTCATTACATTGTTTCCACCCATTGTGTTTGAACTACTGTGCCATAAAATGGCCTGTGACTCATATGATATCTCTGTACTAATGCACAGCAAAATACACTGGCTTTAAAAACTGTTCTTTTATCCACCTTTGTCTAAGTGTGGCAATTTAGTAGAAGCCTTTTAGCTCACAAGCGTTCAGTTCTTTATTTAATCCTATCCCCTGAGGAATATTAGACCTCCTGTGTAGCCTTTACCTGCATTCCTCTACCTAGTTTAGTGCTCATGCTATTGATTTTCCCATTAAGAGCTAACGCTAACCCCTGAGTAACCAGCCTCCGTATTGCACGCCGTGAAGGCTGTATTGAACAGATGGTATCCAGGGACACTAATCAATGACCTCCACTGTTATGCAATATTATTTACATGACTCACGTATTTCAATTTCTTCTAATTTTTCCTTTCCTTTTTCTTCTGTCTCTGTCTGTCCTGCTCTCTTCTTCTCTTTCTCTGTATCTGAAACACACAGGTGGGGTAGTAATGCGTGGCAGCTGTAGCCTCTGGTATGGACAGCGGTGAGGGAGGAGGAGGGGATGGAGGGGGAGGAGAGGAGAGAGATGCTGACCTCAGTCCCCAGGCTTTATCTCTTCCTCTCCTGACCCTGGTGGTCAGTCCTGAGCAGGGGTCATCCTCTCATACCTCAGCCATGGCCCCTGCCAAAGAGCCCCTGACCCTGCCTCAGAAGGAGGAGGGGGGTGCAGAGGGGTCCCAGGCTAGAGAAGAGACCCAGGGAGGTGAGCGGAAAGTAGGAGGCCGGAATTCACCGGAGAATGGAGTGTGTCAAAAGCAGGGGATGAAGGAGGACTTCAGGAAGGGGTATTTGTCAGGGCAAAGGAAGGAAGAAGGGGAGGTGCACGCAGGTGTGGGAGAGGCATCAGTTACAGGGGGCCTCCCAGCAGCCCTTAGCAGCAGAAGCGGAGAGGAGGAGAAGGAAGTGGAGGAGGCCATCTCAAACCAAAGCCAAACCAAATCCAAATGTTCTTTATTACCTCAACAGAGCCAGCACAGCTCTTCTTCCAGCACTGCAAAGGCCAGTGGCACACATGACAGCAAAATAGCCGCCTCTCCAAAGCCCTCCCCCATTCCTTCCACCTCTCCAAAGCACTTCACTAGCCCATCCTCCTCTTCTGCCCTGCTGAGCGAGACAGAGGTAAAAGACATAAAAGGAGATCAGGGCTGGATTTCTGGGTTTCCTCAGAGCTTTAAATCCCAGCAGTCTACTCTGGCTTTTTCACTGGCAGGTATGGAACCTGCCAGAACACCTGCTGAGGATGATGGGCCAGCAGGGGTTTCTCACTCTTCCACTCCCAATGGAGATGGTGCCAAAGCTCCAGAACCAAATGACAGCCAGCTAGACACAGAGGTGGATGATGAGAGAGACAAAGAAGGAGAACAGAAAGAAGCTGTCCTTAAAAACCTCAACCAAGACCTCTCTCCTAATTCACTGACGAGTCACATGACCATAATGCACTCACGCAATTCCTGCAAGACCCTCAAATGCCCCAAGTGTAACTGGCACTATAAGTCTCAGCATACACTTCAAGTCCACATGAAGGAGAAACATCCAGAGACCGGAGGCCAGTGTGTGTGTGGCTCCTCTGGGGGAAAGTGTGTGTGTGGCGGTGCAACACGAGGCGTATGTGCGTACTGCAGTACGGGGAAACCCCATCCTCGCTTGGCCCGTGGTGAAACTTATGCCTGTGGCTACAAGCCGTACCGCTGTGAGGTGTGTGACTATGCTACCTCATCAAAAGGCAACCTCAGCATACACATGCAGTCGGATAAACACCTTAATAATGTTCAAACCGGGGGACACTCGAATGGACACGTGCATGCTTCTCACATTAGCAACAACAGCAGCTCCTCCAACGGTCCCACAGTGGATGAGCCAGTATACAAACTCCCGCTCTCTCTTCCCACGCCTGCTACCCAGCCTGCAAAGCTCACACCACCTCTACACACTCACTCTCATGGTAAGCGGTGGCGGTGTGATGTGTGCGACTATGAGACCAGCATTGCCCGTAACCTGCGCATACACACCACCAGCGAGAAACACACACATAACATGCTACGGCTCCAGAGAGGTTATTACCTGTCCCACTGCAGGAGCCTTGCGCCACAGTTTAAACACCTTCAAAACACAGGTGAGTGATTCATCACACCCTCTGCTCTCGTGCACTGTGAAATGTTTTGGTTTTTAACCAGCTTCTCTCTTTGTTTTAGGAGCTGAGCTCACCTTAAACATGCGACTAACCAGTCAACAAGTCGCAGAACAACCAGTAACCCTTGGGTCTACGCTGACTCCATCTCCCTCCCCCTCCCCTTCGCCGCCCCCTGCCCCATCTCTGTCCCCCACCGGACCGCTCTCTCAGGGCGTGTTCCAATGCCTTGTCTGCTCATGTTTTACATCTGACAGCTTGGAGTCTGTTGAGCAGCACCTGAATGCCCCTCGCTCTTTACCCCAGTCTGAGTGGTGCTCCCTTGTTGCTGGTGGCTGCCACTGCAGACTGTGTGGCTACACCACCCCACTGAGGGCTAACTTCTCCTTACACTGCCAGACCGACAGACACCGCACCCGGTACCAGCTCACTGCTCACCTCCAGGAGGGGGGAGACAGGGGTCAGGAGGGGGCTGCCCTTATCGCTAAGGGAAACCCGGTCCAGCTGAGGTGCAACTTGTGTGACTATGTGACCAGCAGTTTGGAGAAGCTACAAGGACATTCCCTGAATTCACACCACAAGGCTAGCGTCCGGGTTTACCGAGTCAGTAAATTGTCAACATTAATGGGACCTTTTTTTGAAATGATGAAAATGTATTTAGGACTTTGTCACATGATCCATTTTATTATTATCCAACAATAATAATTAACATGCATTCTGTCCTTTTATACATTACGTCTTCAGTTCCTGCAGCAGTATGATGGTGAAGTTGATGGAGGTTCGTGGCTGTTCCATTGTCTCCTATGCAACCACTCCTCCTCTTCTAAACTCCAAGTACTAAAACACAGTCAAACCCCAACCCATCAGCAGAGGGAAGAGCTACTACAGCTGCAGCCAATGGGCGGAGAGGAGCTGGCAGCCATTTTTACCATCAGGAAAAGCCCTGATGATGTCACAGGTGGGCTGCAAACTGTGTAGGTGTATTTTATTTCATGTTGAATACGCTTGCTGATGTAAAAATAACAGTCAGCAGATGGTTAAGCTGAAAAGAGTGAGAAAATACGTAATGACTGTTGCTGAGATATTGATTGAGTAAATTGATCAGTCAATACACATCCTTGTTATATCTCCAATCACCCCTTACAACAGCTAACTAGCATCTGCTAATCAATGAACCAATACAAATCCCCTGGACAAGAATAGGGGGAGGTGGAGGCCACTCACTAGTCTGTGCATAATGAAACACCGCATTGAGACTGAACACTGATCTGGACTGTGTGAACCACTGACTCAAAACATTTCAAATGAGTAGTTCACACTTCAGTTGTAAATTGAGTCTATCCTGTTATTTGTCTCTGTGTAGATTAAGACTTATTGAGAGGAACTGATGTGTTGTAAGTCCATATTACCTCTACTCCACCTCTGAGGAGAATCTAATGGAGAATCAATACTTGATCAATAGTGTATGCAGGCAAGGAAGAGTGAGGTGTGGTCCAAACACATTGGTCTTTTTGAGGAATGCTATCTGGAGGATAATGTGCACTACAATTAGCCCTTATGAAGCATTATGTTTGCATAAGATAAGCATTTGTGTTGTCCCTTCCCAGAAGAACTCAGTGAGGTTATGGAAACTTCCGTTGGGACCACCACTGGTCCTTTGGAAACAACCAAAGACACATGCAACTTGGGGGCGAAGAAGGTTTCTGAGGAGACGGGTACGTATAAAAAAAAAAAGTTATCCTATGGCTCAAATGACATATTTTATTATGATATTATACAGTTTTATACAGACAGTAATTATAATATATGCTCATGTAAATTCAAATTTTAAGAAGAACCTAGAGGGGAAGAAAAAGAAAAGAGGGAGTCATTGCCGTCAGCCAAGCGTCCATCCTCTGGATGCAGAGAAATGGAAAACTCCATCTCAAACAAACGCCCCAGAATACACCAGCAAAATGAGAACCAGCAGGTGAGCTTGAGATAAGTATTCTCATAATGGGCATAGCATGTTCATGTGCATATATAATGTAACAATGGACACAATAAATGCAGTTTTGGATGAGAGCACATAGCTTAAATAGGTTTCTAAATAAAACACTGATTATTTGGCTCCCTGCTTCTCTCTTCTCTCAGACTGTCCAGTGCCCTTTGTGCCAGGTTAAACTCCCATACACACACCTTCGACAGCATCTCACACATGTGCACAGCGTAGCGCAAGACTGTGTGGACAAACTCATCAGCACAGTAAGTGTATTCAAGTGTGTATTTGTTATATTTGCGTTCATCAGGAAGCAAAAAAATAAATAAAATTAAGGGAGGCAAAGCGGTGGGGGGGGGGGATGGGGGAGAGTGAAATGTAGGGAGACAATTCCATTAAGAAGGCACCAGAGAGAAAGGCAGTGCTTTTTTTAATGCATGTTTAAGTAGCTCCTCGCTATCATCTTTGATGCAGCCGTACATTCTGTGTGTATGTGCATGCGCCTCTTTTAGAGTGGAAGAGAGAGGGTTTGAGTGAGTGAGTGAGGGAAAAGCCAGTCTTTCTATAATGCATGTTTAAGTAGCCCTCTATTACCAGAAGTGCAGTCAAGCTAAAAAGGGGCCCCCATGCTTTTTACTGTGTCTCTCCAACTAACAAAGACTGGTCATCTATCCACATCACCATCCTCCATCTCCCTGGCCCATATGCTAAGTGGCCTTTGTCTCTTGCTCTCTTCGCCTCCACTTCACTGACTGCTTTTCACCCTTTCTCCCCTCTGCTGTCCCTCCCTCCCCCTCCAGCTACTCCTATCATTCCTATTCTGCAATCTCTGTCCCTGCCCCTCCCTTTCTGCCTCTGCCAAGCTCTCTATTTCTTACGCGTTACCCCTCCCTCACTCACACTCTCTCTCACCAAAGCATTTTTTTTTGTTCATTGCCCCATACTTCCTCCCTCCCTCTTCCTGCTCTCTCTCTTTCTCATATTCAACACCCCTTGGCCCCCCACTCTCCACACCACCATCATCATCCTCCCTCCTATCCCTCCTACCCCTTCCTCACTCTCTCTGATAGTAATTGAGGTTCATTAATTCAGACTGAGGTGATGACGGCCATTATGTACCTTGCTTTCCAATTACGCTCTCTAGATTAAGCTTGACCTTCAGTTTTCTCTGCAGTGTGTAAGTGTGGCGTGTGTGTGTGTGGTTGTTCCTCTCTGTCTCTCATTAAGATGTTATGCAGAGAAAACTCTTGTCATGTAAATCTCATCTTTGGCTGCCCGTCCTTTCCTTAGGGTAGCTCACTGTTCACATAGATATAGTATTTGCTTTCAGTGCTTGAAGCTGTGGAGACGGAGGTTTTCTATATGAAGAATGATTTTAAATAAATTCATTATTCACCTCAGTAAAGTTTTATTAAACCCTTGGGACATGTTGGAGGGTATCATAGGAGCTGAAGGGCAAACCCACAGATCTCAACCATATACACTTATTACCAAATTGATGTGCCTAGCGCCTGTACTGCTATGCAGGAAAGTGCAATGTAGATATAACAATACGCTTACAGATTCATGCTTTAATGTTTTATGATATTAGGACAGGGAGTGCAGGCACTGCATGTTTATACATCTTGATATTTGCTTGCCATTATGCTGTACAATTAAGCATCTTTTATTCATAATGTTGTATTAGCGAAATATCGTAAGATCCCATATCTCTTTTATTCTGAATTGGTAAAAGAACAGTGTAACTGCAATAAAATTAAATTAAAAGAATAGAGAAAGAAACCCAGAAAGACCAAAACTGACAGACTGTTGTATTATTTTTTTCTTCCAGGTCACACCATCCGTGGAACAACGGCAGCCTCAGCTGGAAACAGAACTACAAACAGACTCGCACACAGACGATGCTCAGAAAAATAAAACTACCAAGAATAACAATGACAGTTGTTCCCATACTGCTGATACCATTTCCTCTGTTGATTCACAGAAAAACAAAGGTTGGTGTAACATGAAATGTGTCCACATTTTAGCTACCAAACAATGCCATGTTGTCTTGTTGGCTTTGTGTTGTTGAAAAATAACTTTAAATTCACAGTCACTATTCCTGTGCATTTTGCAGGCAATTCAGTGGCAAACACTGAGGGAGATGTAGCCGCACCCAAAGATGTCACAGCTCTACTTACCCCACCCCTAGAAGACAACACCACTCACCCTTCCAATGGGAGACTGGCTCCACAGTCCCCGACACAGATCCCCCCCTCCTCACCTCCCACCTCCCCACCTAGTGATACCCCCTCCCTTTCTGATCGCCATGGTTACCGGTTCCGTTGCAGCAGGTGCAGCCTGGCGTTCCCCACTCAGGAGAAGCTCCAGCTGCACTGGCAGTACCATGCCATGAGGGCGGCGACAGAGTGCCCCCTCTGTTCAAGACAATGCCGCAGTCAGGAGGCTCTGCAGAGACATATGCAGAACACACACTCACAGCTGGACAACACCCAGGGGCAGAATACACTATTACAGTCTCATACTGCCCAATTCATGGAGCCTAATAAGAGTGCTGTTCAACAGGAGTTTAGTTTTTCACCTCAAGTGGGCCAAGAGGCAGGAGAGGGCGAGGATGAAGAAGAAGAGGAAGAAGCACTAAACTTGGAGGGGAAAGAGAGACAAAAAGAAGAAGTTAAAATGAAAGAGAAAGACATGGTTGAAGTTGATGGAGGTGAGGTGGATTTAACTGACCAAGAAAAAGGGCCACATGAGGAGATGATGTCAGACCCTAGTTCAAGTTCACTTGTCAAAAAGAGTACTAACCCAACAATGGACCGCTATCTTGATCCATCCAGGCCTTATAAATGCACCATTTGTTCTGAATCTTTTACTCAGAAAACCATTCTCCTGGTTCATTTTAACTCTGTATCCCATCTGCACCGGGCCAGACGAGCCCTGCAAGACTCTGGGACGGGTGTAGCTCCCCCCGAGGTTCCCCGTGTCCCAGATCCAAGACCTTATCGCTGCAGACTTTGTGGAGTGGGCTATAGCCAGAGCTCCACACTGGACATACATCTTCGCTCTGTCCTTCATCAGACTAGAGCCCGTGCTGCCCAGAACCCAGCATCACAGACCTCAGCATCTAGTTTAGCTGTTCCAGTTTCAGTCTCCACTAGTGCTACTCAGCCTGCAACCATCAGAGAGGAGGGATCCAAGAATTCACCATTCACTAAGAGACCGGATGTAGTGAGCTCTTCAGCCTCTACATTAATAGGCCCTGGGTTAGTAAACGAGACCCAGCCAACCCTCTCTAACCAAACTGACAGCCAGCAGGCTAAAAAGAGAGTGGCAGAGCTTCTGGCATCACGAAACCAGCTAATGCTAATACAGCAGCAGCAGTTAGCCCAGGCTCAGGCACAGGTCCAAGCTCAGTTGCAGCAACACACAGCTCTGCTCCAATCCCAAGTTATGCAACACCTTCCCTTAGGGCCAGAGAGTCTCCTTAAACAACACTTCCCCCTGGCTCCAGACAACCTGCTCTCTCTGCAGCAACAACTTCTTCTGCCTTTTTACCTGTCAGGAGATATGAAACTTGACATGAGCTCAGAACATGGCCAGATATTTTCTCCTTGTTCTGTCCCAAAAGAACAAGTTAAGGCAGAGGCTAAAATAGAGTCCACAGCTCAAAGTGATGAGAAACAAACCGAGAGACAAAGTTCGAACTCACTCACTCAACCTAAGGATCATGTGCATTTTGAAGCCAAGGTTGACGCTGTTTTCAGTGGATCCTCTTTTAACCAGACAGAAATGGAATGCAGCAATCTTTCTCTTGAGGGGGAAAAAGAAGGGAAGCATGTACCTGCAGTTAAAAATGAGAGTCAAAAGGAGGAAACTTCGTATAATCTTGGATTGCAATGCCCCCCTCCCAGAGTGCCCTATGCTGCTGTGAATGGGGAGCCTCTTAGAGCCCTATTGCAGAGTTATGGCTATGAGTTAGCACTACAATATTTACAAAACAGACACAGACACCAGCAGCAGATAGCAATTCAAACCATACCTGATAAACAGGAGTGTTCTGATCTCAACAAAATGGAGGTGAGTTTAGAGGAGGAAAGGGGTGAGTTTAGTGAACAAGTTGATGAAAAGATGGGACGTTGTAACAAAGATGACAAAATAAAGGAGGGAAAACAACATAACCTGCCTCTAGATGAAAAAGACAACAAAAATTACCAATCAGAAATCAAAGAAAAAAGATGCTGTGGAGGAGGAGAAAAGTGTAAAGACTGCGGGAAGTTTTTTTCAGATGCCTTGATTTTAAAAAGCCACCAAGAGTACATTCACAGGATGCTATTTCCCACTGCTGCTCTGGAGAAGTTTTCTAGAAATTACAGGCTGCAATATGACCAGATGTACCCTCTAACACAGCCAAGATCTGAGGACAATTTAGCAACTTGCCCCCAAACTCCAGCTTCAGCCCCAGCCACACCAGACTCCGAAGTGGCACTGGAGCGAGTTAGGCCTCATGTTAAAGCCCTTGCACCTTCACCTGTACCCTTAGCTTCAGATACTGTAACCAAAACATGTGCTATAGCTACAGATGTGACAACGCCTGACTCTGCAGTTACCTCTCCTCCATCTCCTTTGCAACCTCAAGAATCTACACAAGAGGCTCAGATCCCAGGCACATCTGCTTCACCTACTTCTCAAACTACTTCCATGTCTCTTCCTTTACCTAAAATACCAATGCTCTCTCTGCCGTTGCCCCAGCTTCCTATACCCCCATTACCTTTACCTAAGCTTCCCTTACCCCCCATTCCCTTCCCATTGGAATTACCTCTCCTTCCTCCAGTTGTGATGCAGTCTGTGGCCCTCCAGCCCCAACCTTGGTTAGACTCAAGTGTGAACCCTGACCTGGCAAAACTCTACCAATCTCAACTTAAGCCAGGATTGCTAGCGCAACCACCTCAGCTTAGTCCAGCTTTGTTAGCTCCACAACCACAGCTAAGCCCAGCTTTGTTAAGCCAGCCTCCACAACTCAATACTACATTGCTGGGTCAACCATCCCCAGCCGGCCCCATCCAAACAGGACAGCAATCGCAAGTCAGCCCAACCGTACTTGAAAATCAGCAGGGTAAGAGAACCAGAACTCGGATCTCTGAGGAGCAACTTGCTGTTCTGAGGAGACACTTTGATATTAACAGTCTACCCAGTGATGAAGAGATCAACAAGATGTCTGCTCAGTCTGGTCTGCCACACAAAGTCATCAAACACTGGTTCCGCAACACCTTATTTAAAGAGCGCCAGAGAGACAAGGATTCCCCTTATAATTTTAATAACCCCCCAAGCACAGCCCTGGAGGACTGTAAAGAGGAATTAGCACAGAATCAAGCTCTAACACTTTCCCCGTGTTCACTGTCCCCAGGCCTCCCAGCTAACATCTCCCCACAGCCCCAGACAGTAGACCTCCAGAGAGGAGAGCCTCATAAGGGACGGCGCTCTTCCCGAACCCGCTTTACAGAGCAACAGCTGGAGACTCTGCAGGGGGTATTTGAGGCCACTCCCTACCCCAGAGAGGAAGAGTATGACAGACTGTCTGCTGTGTTATCACTCCCTAACAGAGTCATTGTGGTATGGTTCCAAAATGCTAGACAGAGAGCCCGCAAAAATCAAGATCGAGGTACAGAAGATGGAACAGAGGGGAAAAACCAGCTTGGCAGTATTAACAGACAGAGAAATGGCTTCTGCAGGAATGATGATAGTGAGGATAATAGTTGTGGGGATGAAGGACAGGCTGACTCTCAAAATGAAAACTCCATGGATCTGACTTATGAGTATTACAACCAACCTGACTCACCTGTTGATTCTTCTATTCAATCCACAGAAAATGAGCATCCAACAGCCAAAGGTGAACCAACACTTGTAACTATGAAACAGGGTGAAAAAATGCTCTGTCCTCAGGGTGACAAGAACCCAGCTCTAGCTCAAAAACGGGAAGGAATTTCAGATGCAGACATCCAGCAAAAGGAAATTCTTCCAGCTATGAAAACAGGATCTTCTTCACAACCTGACCCCAAGCTGCAGCCTGACAGTACTCCAGACAGATCCCAGACTTCACAAAAAACAGTACCCACTGTCCCATCTACAATTCATTCCACCCAGGGGGATAGTCCTAGTCCTGCTTCTGATCAAGCTCCTGAAAAGCCTGCTGAGGTGTTACCTAGCCTACCTTCTGCTCCAGAGACGGAAACAAGGCACACTCAATCTGATGCCCCCTCTGGCCTATCCACTGAAACACAGCCACAAAACCAGCTCCAACTGCAAACCCAGGCGCAGTTCCAGTGCAGTCTCTGTCCCGTGTCTTTGTCATCATTCCAGCTGTGGCAGGAGCATCAGACCAGGCACCTCCTGGCAGCTCAGTCCCAGGTCCAACTTCTCCACTCTGGTTTCACAGACCGGACCATGCCTTACATGATGCTTCCCCCTAACCACACCCTGATGGCCAGCCAAATGCTTACAGGTGCTATGTCTCAGATGCACCCTAATGCCACTCATCCCATGATTTCACACTTAAACAGCATGCAAATTAAGAATACACTCTCTGATCACCCGAGTAACACCCTCACCAGCCTGCCTCAAAGTTCCCTGACACCAATGAAGCAGAGTACAAAGCTTATACCGGAGACCAGTTTTGAGGGCCATAGGGGGGCAAGAGAGATTGAGGAGGAGCACAGAAGAGATAAGCGACAGAGAACAACCATCACCCCAGAACAGCTTGAAGTGTTGTATCAACGCTACAGTTTGGACTCAAACCCCACAAGAGGAGTCCTGGAAAGCATTGCACGAGATGTGGGCCTGACAAGACGTGTGGTCCAGGTACTTTATAGATGTTTGTATTGTTTGAGTGAATGCTTTTGAAAGAAAGGAGGACAAAGAAAATGACATAATGTTGTTGTGTATTTCAAATTTTAAAATACACTGGGTTTTCCTTCACAGGTATGGTTTCAGAATACACGAGCAAGAGAGAGAAAAGGACAGTTCCGGTCAACGGGACCAGGATCCAGCTTCAGCTTGGGTTTGAACCACCTGCGCTGCCCATTCTGCAGGGCTCTGTTCAAAGTAAAGAGTGCTCTGGATGCCCACATAAAGTCACGCCACTGGGCAGAAGCTGAAAGAGCAGGCTACAACCTATCCCAGAATAATGGATCCAGTGGGCAGATTGGGTTGCCTATGCCAACAGTCATGGACAGACCAGGCCCATCTATCTCCTCCAACCTTATCTCAAATCATGGCTATGTCAACAACAAAGAGTTAACTGTGAAGGCACCTGTGACCTCTTTGTCTACAAGCACTGATCTGAACAACCCAGAGGAGGATGATGACTATGAGGAAGATGATGATGAATACCCATGTGAAGAGGGTTCCAATATGGCTGACCATTCGTCTCCTAGTCCCGAGGGATCTGGGGGTCCAAGCTCAGATTGGGGTGAGATGCAAACTCTGCAACAGCACCACCACCATCAACAGCAGCGCCAAAGGACACAGATGAGCCACTTCCAGGTACTCCAGCTCAGAGACTTCTATAGCAACCACCGCACACCCAACCGACAGGAGTGTGAGACTCTGGGCCAAGAGTTAGGACTGCCTCACCGCGTGGTGCAGGTACATGTTCCAAATACTCAAATCTGAAGAAAATGGGGTTTGGTCTACGTTTAAATAAATGAAATATTTTAAGTCTAATAACTCATATTTAAATTTTTACAGGTGTGGTTTCAGAACGCCAGAGCCAAGGAGAAGAGGGCTAGGAGCCTGAGCTCTGACTCTGCAGAGCAGGAACAGGCTGAGCTGTCCGCAGGGGCAGGGGAGAGGGACAGAGCCTAAAGAGGCACAACAAGATCCCTTTGCTTCTTTCTACCATATTTTCTGTACAACCCCCCTGCACCTGTAGTCAACCTCTTAACATATACCCTGTCCACTTTGCTGCCAAACCTGTAACCTGAACACCCCAAAGATGCAGAGCCACAGTGGCCCAAAGACACTCTCTCAACTGAAAGTAGGAGAGAGCCCAAACCCACTCCTCTATACCACAGCTTTCCTCTTTTCATATTGTTGTTTAAAACTCCCCCCTGGTCTGTCCTTTCTTGTTGAAAAGAGCTCCTCTCCCTATTCCGTCAGAAACCTTACTACAACCAAACACCACCTTGATAAAAACCAACCAGATGCCACAGAGGCCAAAGAGCATTCTCAAAGTATGTGACCTCACTGCCCAGCTAGACCTGCAGTCTACCTCTCAGTCTGCATGACAGACTCACAATGGGCCCTCCACAAGACAGTGCTAGATGACTAGCTGTGTAGCATGTAGTCCCAGTCTGCACAAGGCTGGAAAAGAAATTGTCAAAGAGATTTTAGTGTAAATAGAAAGCTCCAAAAGATAAACTTGAAGAAAACAAAGCAGTTAACAGTGGAAGAAGAAGAAGAAGAAGAAAAATGGAATAATATCCTTGAAATAGACCGAGGTATTCGCATAGAGCTTTTGTAAAGACTGACTCAGATTCCAAAGCTCGTAACCAAAATTTTACATGTCTGTGGATTTAGTTTCAACATGTTTGTTTTCAATAACAAACTACAGAGCTGACGTCTGTATGGTGAAGAGGTGAGATCTGCACCTGGCATAGGTAAGCCGAGTACCAATAGACTGATATGGTGCTAGGATGCAGCTTCACCCTCCACAAGCCAATGATGAGTCTTCTGTTGTACATGTACACCTTCTATGTTCCTTTAGTGGATAACAGCCCAAATAGCACAGAACGTAAAGGCCAGTTTGTCCTGAGAGGGGCAAACGATTTTTTTATAGCACTCAACCATTATGCTGTATATGAAAACTTTAACCAAACTCAAATTTACATTGTGTGTGTTTAGTAATAGTTTCTTAATATAAATCTTATGGATTGAGATAAACTGTCTTGCTTCGATATAATAGTGTCATGATTATGAAAAGATTATGACAGCTTTGATATGTTCAGGCAAGGTGACTTACTGCCTTTCCATTCTATTTGAATATACCAATGGCTTACCAATGTTATGTGATTAATGTAAAGCTTTCTATGCTCAGGTCAACAGCTCAACATAGCTCCGCTTCAAATGTGATCTTAATACTGTATTTTTCTGTTTCTAAAACAGAGAAAGCATGGTTTAACCTTGGATTAAGTATTGAAAGATATCTACAGAAACATCTCTGTATTTCAAAGATCTGAGCTTTTCACCTTTGAGTAATAGATTGTTACAAAAACCTTATTGAAACTAAAGTGTTTAATAGTGTGAGGGGTAAATGTACAGTATTTAGCTTTTGTATGGTTGACTCAAGACTTCATTGGATGTTTGAGACATTAGCCCCCATTTTCACTCACAGATGGGGAGCTACTGCGCAAAGCTGAGAAAAAAAAACTTTGGATGTTATTGATGTTATTTTTGTACACTTAATTTATTTTCCCTCTTTTTCCCTCCCAACCTGCTCTCCTATTTTTCTCTCTAACTTTCTTTCTCTGTTCATTTGCAACCAGTCATTATTCTAACTGTAATAATGATAATATAACAATAATAGCTAAACAATAATTAATGCTTTAAGACAAAAATCCAAAGACGTGATAATACTTTAACCATATGACCTACAAAAATAAGCGCTACTGTTTACTTGACGATGTACTGCTGTTTTTAAAGAAGGAAGGAGTCCCTATATCTAAGCTACTGTTTTCTGCCTCTCATAAGCACACTGGAGACTGTAACCAAAACCCCAAACTAGAGCCATGGCAGTCTGTAATATAGCGGTTAAAGAGTTTTACTTCTCTTGAGAAACACTGCAGTTTATTTTTCTTTCATTTTTTAACATAGTGTTGAACTTCAGCCCTTAAGGATGTCCAGTTTGCTGCTAATGTACTGTAGTTTCTAACGATACTGTAGAAAGATGCATGCTCTGATTGCTTTACCACTAGGCTTTAATGACTACAAACTGTAATGATACCTGTGATGCTGTTGATAAACTGCTCCTCTGTTATTCTGTCGAAAACGAATGGATATGTGGGGCTCAATTCCATCAAGTTTGTGTTCAGTATCCTGTTAATTACATAAAAAATGGCTTTCCAAATAACAAAAATATTTCTTCAACCTGTTCAGTTTCAGATAAACCTGCTTGGGGCATTCATTTCGGAATACTTGTTGAGAGAGAGAAAGAAAGAGATACTGCATAGCTATTTGAAGGAGTTATGCCCCAAACCTTCCACCAGTGTGGTGTCAGTCTTTCTGTGTTGCAATGTCTCCAGTCCATTTGTCCAGCTAAAACAGCTATGCTGAACTCAGACTGACATCACAGCCAAACTTCCAAAGGATGTGGACTGACTGATAACTGTCATATTTTGTTCTTAAACTAACCAATGTTTACGACAATACCAATGAGCTTTCTTCTGTACAGAAATGTGCATTCCAAATACCACAAAGGCAGTTTTTGTATACTGATTATTTTAAATTTCATTTTCTCATATTCTCTTGATCTTAGTGACTGTAAGATGTACATATTGGGGTCCTCTAAGGTGAAGGGACTCTGTTATCCTTACTGTAGGTAAAAGTATTCTTTTCATTTTTTTCTGGATATGTTGTTGCCATAGTGATGACCAAAAAGATACCTGTGATGTGCACCTGTCCTTATGTCCTGCTCCAGTGGTTTTGTGTGTCTCTATTCTCTCCTTCCCCCAGTTCTCCCTTACTGGTGTGTGTTTCTCTTCCTTTCCTTCCCCATACTCCACTGAGCTAAATAAAGTCTGCTTTGGTGCACGCTGTGGTGTCCTCCCTTTGGTGTAACTTAGGAAAGTGAATTTTAGGTTGTCTGTGTGTTAACTGTGTGCCTTATATTCTAGGTTGTATGTTAAGTAGTAGTGTGTGACTGTGGCTGGGAGGGTTTTGGTGTGCAACCGTGTGTGTGTAACACGGCTGTGTGTGGAAGGTGTTTGGTGAATGGAGCCATGACCTCTGGGGTCACTTCATTAATTACATCTGTGACATTCAGCCAGATGAGTTTCCTTTGTGACTAAATGATATGATGAATATTAACGACCTCGGATGAATTACACTGCTGCTCCTGCTGCTGCTGCTGATGATGATAATGTGTTTTATGACTCTGGGAGAGAGGGGAGGAAAATTGCACACTACAGCACATTTAGGACATGCAGATATTCATATGCAACGTTTCAAAGACCACATCGTAGGTTGGTTAAGCGAATTTTATTATTTTATTCTATTTTGTGTTGAACTCTTCAGTGGGTCATGAGACAACTTGGCAGACAAAAAGTTAAATGAACACAAGAATGTGTGTTCATTCAGAAACTTTCTCAGGCAGGGACTGATGGATGCTTTCCGTTTTCTTGTTGCAAACTATTCATTTAGCCATTATGTACTACAGCAGAAAACAACGATGAAGCCGCCTTAGACTGAAGATGCAGGGATGGGACAAACATAAGTGAAGAGAACAATAGCAAAGTAAACACAGAAGAAGGCTTGAGATGGTGTCGTAGCTGATGATAGCAGTCTTAGAAAGTCATCCTGATAAAGTGATCCCCCCACCATTTCTCCTTCTCCCTGTCCTCCCCCTCTTAATCAAATGAGTACTGTGCAGCTGGTGGGGTTGCGGCAAAAAGGGGTATGAGTGTCTGTGTGGAGAGGAGGTGGTGGGGGGGCTTTGAGGGATGGCGTGAAATTATTGCCTGCTGGTGTATATGTGTTGCTGGGGGTAGTGGAGTAGGGTAGGGGGTTGGGCTAGGGTTGGGGGGGGGGGGAGTGTAATGTCATTGCCTGCTGGTGTATCTGTAGTGGGGGCTCATTTAGATTTAGATTGGTTATGTGAGGAGAGAGCTGAAAGGCCAGCTCATGTTTATGCATGAATCGCAAAGCATGCTGCTGTGGTGGAGCCCTGACTTAAAGAGACAGAGCTGAAATACATTCACACATTTAAACACAGCTCTGCTTCTTTGGATAAGGCTTCAGTCGAAGCGACGCCATGCTATCTGATACATTTCAATCAGTGTATGCTGTGTTGGCCTTTATGTGGCATAAATGTGTCTGTCTGTGACTACTTATGTTTACAAAGATACACACATTGCTCCTGCTTCTTTTGAACCAAAAAAAAAACCCAATGTAGTTTTAGTTTAAAAAAATGTGAGAATTACCTTACACTGCTCAGCTGTGTCCTCACAATGGCTTTAGTATCTTCTATCTTCTATCTATACAGAGTGCACACTCTTCCCATATTACACTCACTCATACACAAAGAGTAATCAGTAAATGTCTTTGAAGGAGAGTTTGTTCAGCACTTCATCAGGTATAAAGTGGTTTTTATTTGGAAATGTGGTCCCTATCCATCTTTTAAATGACTTTTTAATGGTCGTCACACCATCCTAATCAATCAAGTGGCAGAGCTAGCCTGCAAGCGCAAATACACTCTATTTATAATTCCTACATTCTCCAGCAAAATCTGACTCTATGCCTTCTTATTACTGTAAAAGGGACAGAAAAATCAGCGGAACTGTCTTTCTCATTTTGTTGGGACATTAGATAGACTGCCCAGACTGATCTCCAGCAACCTGCTTATGAGGTACACTGTGCTATCTATCTTTATATCATATTGCTTCTTTATAGTCCTCTCTCAGGAGGTGTAGTCTACTTTTGAAAAAATACTGTTGTGTATTGTCATTCTTAAGTATCTCCACATTTAGGCCCACACTTTTTTGTGACCCTTCACCATCCCCCATCTATACTGGCACACCCCTGTTGGCCCCCTTCAGTACTTTACATCTATAATGAGATACAAATACACATCAGCAGGACAGTGTCTACGCCACGCGTCACTATGTGAATATTACTCACACTTATTAGCTGGATTATGTTAATCTCTACACTCTCTGCTCACAGACAACAGACTCCCCATGATACAGGGTTGGTCACGGCAGTAAGCGTGTGTTGTCGTGTGTGTATCTGAGCTTATGTGTGTACAGCTGTATGTGTATGTTAAAGTGACTGCCATGTTGACAAACTGATCTGCATGTGAAAGGGACGTCTAATTACATCACTTATGCAAATGAGAAATGCACATATGCATGCATATACATACCAGTGACAACTTACTACTAAGATCAGAAAGATCTCCTCCTCTAACTGACCAACACAGGGTTCCATTACCACCTGTCAAAGGTAGAAATGTCTTGAAGTTGCAATAGATATTTTGATACACTCCTTCAGATAAACTGGAAGAAAGAGTGAATGGGTCAAGCTCACAGTAGACTAAAGCAATTAGACTGTTATTGGAAAACGTCTGACCACATATCCACTGATTAGTCTTTTTTCATACTGAAACATTGATACCATCCCTGTTGGAATGATTGATTGAGTCTGACACATTTTAATTACGCCCAAATTAAATGAATCGGCTGACGGACTATAAAACATTGCTGTTTAATAACGAGCCCTTCCATTTGCCTTTTTTTTCCTCCTTCCTTCATCCAATCCCATTTTGGCTGCCCGCACCAAATAACCTCTCTCCATTTAATGATATGCAAATGAATTTTCATGAACCCCATGATCCCATGCGATGATTAAACTGAGATGACATTAGCTACCATGCTACTGCCACTGTCAGTGTTTCTGTCTGCCTCCTTTCTCTCTTCCTATCTCTACCATCTTTCTTCCTATCCACGACAACAGCCAAATGGTAATATTAAGGGGTTCACCATCATCAGTCCCCTCATGAATTTTCTTTGTGAGACAACATTCTGCATATCCAGGGTTATGTCAGAGAAGTTTTTCCAGTGGTAGTAGGGATTGACCATCAGACCATGAAATGTTGGTTGTCATATCACGTGACACTGGTATGCCAAAAACATGCATGTTACAGAAATATACAATTATTGTAAGACATTAACATCGAACGATTTTGGTAACCTTCCACATCTCTTCATTTTCCACTTCCAGTTCTCCCCTCCCACCATTCTGTTTCAGTCTGGATCCAGCTCCACCTCTGCTGTCGTTTATTGTACTCCATTTGCATAATGAGGCCCAGGCTTAATTAAGATCCCACTGGAGTCTAGAGCCAAGGATGAAGCAAAGAAGGACGAGGAGGAGGGGAGGGGGATCCGGCGTTCCTTAGCTTATCCGCACGTGTCCAAATAGGAGGCACAATTTAAGGGGGGAGAAAAGCGTTGACGAGCGATTAAATCGCTAATTATGATCGGCTGTTAGAATTAGTGTGTGGCTGTTAATTAGCTGCAGATGAGATGCCCAGACAGTTGACCGCCCCTGACAACTGCAGCACCCTACCTGACTGGTAATAGAGAAACACAGCTTGACACCCTGGAGATGATGCCAACACATCCCTCCCTTTAAAACTCACAGCGGTCTGAGGGGATATCCCTTTAAGAATATCCCAGGTGTGCATGTGCAGGAAAGAAGCTCTTCATCATCCTTGTCCACCCACTCCCACTGTTCTTTGTTAGACATGAAATTCCCTCTTTTTTTTCCTTTTCTTCATCTATATCCTCTATTCAGTTTGCTCATTACTCCTCTTATTCCACTTGCTCTTCCTCTTCGTATTGGAATGGTATGGTCCCTCGTCTTAGTTCTTCGAAAGGGGCAGCAGTTTCCTTTCAGCGCACCAGCTGGCACTTAGCAGGCATGAGTTGGCATCGAGGAAATTTTTTTCACCTACTCCCACCACAGTTGCATTTGTAGCTCGGGGTCCAACCAACTGCTACTATTTAATGCCTGCATTTCCTACAGTTTTGCATGGCTTCCGATGGCCCCTGCGACCGCCTCCCGGTTTGCGTTTGGCATGGTGCCATCTTTCTGGTCTCTGGTCTCTCCCTTGAGGGGATGCCAGCGCCAAAAACATTGACGGCATCCGAAATGTTCTGCTCACCGTATGGAGGTTTCTGTTTACAAATGTATGTGTTATGTTGGCTTGGCACTGTGCCATCCTTCCCCTGTGCCCTTGTTGCCCCTGAAAAGATGCCATCACAGAATCGCTGGCAACCGTTGCCTGGGCACCTCTTCTTGGCTTTGTCCAAGCAAACAAACGGTTATTAGCAGCAAATCCTCCGAGGTGATTCAGCCCTGTCTTCGACTAAGACAGTTGTATGCCGACCGCCTTGATCGCTTTGCGTACGCCACGACTGCAGGATGGCACAGTGCCCGCTGGCTGGCACACAGTGACTGGCATAGAGAGAAAGAAAAGTCGGAAAAAGGATAGAATGTAGAATTTTTGCTGCTGTTTCCGTACAATGTTTACCTTGGAATTATACCTGATAGTTTTGTAGGATTCTCCATTTCTCTCTTCAACATCCTTTCTTGCTTCCCTTCATCCATCTAAATCTGAGTCATCTTCTGTCTGCTGGAATCTTGCTGACTTCTATGCTTTGCTGTCCTCTGATAATTTCTATATCTTCATTTTCTCCGCCCATTCTGCTGTTTATTTCGCCCCATTGTGCCTGTGCCAAGTTGGCACTATGGCAGCAGTATGGAGGTCTGTTTCTCTTCCTCTTCCATTCTTATCCTCCTCGCCCCTTCGCCCATGCCCGCCCCCGCTCAAGTCCTGACTGGATGGCACCGTGCCAACCTGCCACCACCATCGCTCTCATTTGTAGCTCATCCCTCTCTTGCCCTTCCCCCTGTCTACATTTACATCCCTCTCTTTCCCTCATTTCATTCATACACTTTCCGAATCATTTACCCTCTGTGTTAGTATCAAATGCTTCGTTTGTACATATATTCAGAATATTACTCAATACTATCACATGCATTTGAGTTCTCATTTCCTAAATGCGCTCTGCAATTCGCTGCTCATTGTTGTCATTTGGGAGACTTTTTGTCACCTGAAGGAATGCTCAAAGTGACTGCCCTGTAGGTAATTACTGCAGCAGTTACTTATTCCACCGAGACAAAAAGAGAAAGACGAAGACAACCTGAATTTGGAGGAAGCTTGTGTTGTTTTAATTAACTTTTACCGACCCCCCATCATATGTGCTTCGCTTTACTTTCTCTAGGAGCCATGTGCAGGTTTTGTTTGTTCACAGGACCACTACACAGCAATACAATTGATTCGATTATCAGTATAATGGATTGTGTACCATTGACCTAACCCACTTCACCAAGATGACCCTTGCTCCCTTGTTTTTCTTTTTTCCCCCTCTGCTTTAAATCTCTCATGTCAAACAAAAGCTGCCAGTGGTGGAGCTATTAAGCAAATACTCTCATTAGTACACAAAACATAATGAATATGTAAATGATGTGTGTAATTTATGCATGGGTTGAGAGACTAGTTCTCCTTTCAGTCCTCCATTGTAATCATTCTTTTCATATATTTTTTTTTCTTCAACTTCCCACTCATGCCAATTTTTCTCTTTTCTCAGACCACATCCTGTGAACAAATCCATTGAGGACTTCTTGAGGTCTCACTATTGTCTCTTTTATTTTGTGTCTTTTCTTACACACTTTTGAACCATGGTTTGTGGTTTCTAATAGTCTCTCAAAGTCCCTCTCTTTTTCTGTTTGCTTCTTTTGGCTCACAGCCTGTCTTCTCCAAAAAAAAAACAAACTCCGCAGTGACGCATTAAACAAACTAGTGGGTGTTTGAACAAGGTCTTTCTTCCTGGAATATGAATGTTGAATATTCTAGCCATGAAATCACATCAAGAACTGATTGTGTTAAATACGCGTTTTCCCTTTGTCCCTCTGTGGCTGGCTTTTAATGTGTGGTCCAAACTGTGGGCTAAATTGAAGCATGCCCTGATAGACAGTGAGTAGCCTTGCTCCTGTCTAGGATAAACACCTATAATACTCTGGCTCCCTTGGCAATCACCATAGCAACAAACTGTGGTACCCACGTGAGTTGCATAATAAGATGTTCACCAAGACCATGGACCATAAAACGGCAACAAACTAGACACCTGCAGCAATGAATGTGAATCGGAAAATAACCATTCAAATGTCAAACTTCACCTCTGACTCATCCCAGACTAATCTTTTATATTTATCTATTAGTTTGCATCACACAACCCACACTCTCAGATGCACATGCACTTTCTCTCTTTCTCTTCAGACCTTAACAGGTGCTGATGAGCTGCAGTCAATGATTGTAATGAGCTATCGATCACCGTGGGAAAAAAGAGGGACAGAGAGGGTGAGGGAGGTAGGGGGAACCAGAGAACACACGCGCACACACACACACAAACAAACAGAAACAGGTGGATCGCCAGAAAAAAAGCAGTTCACATGAACTAAATGGAGACAAGCCACCCAAGACAGAGCATCGATACCTGCTTTAATCAAGTCCTTGTCTCCTATTGTTCTGCTTAAAATAGAATTTATGGGATAGTGTTTTCTGCTGGGGTAGGTTGAAGAGAACTCAGCACAGCTTCTGGACCAACTAATCAGCTCAGGATGACCATGCAGACATGCTTGTCATGACCAAGTCCAGATGCCAGTGAATGGCACTGACGCAGTATCTTTATTTTCCTCTTTTTTTCGTGCTGTGTGCATGGAGTGGAGGCAGACAGCTTTAGGGAAGGGGGAGGTGCGTTGTGTGCATATGTGTGTGTGTCGTGTGCGCTGGCTGGCGTTTCAGATAATGAAATGCAGCAGGGAACAAAGAGCTGGGGGCCCCTATTCTCTGTGCTGCAGCTTCATTTTCAATCCCGTCAGTCTATGATTCTTCCATACCCTCTTTCTTGTATACGTGTGTGTTTATATTTATATGAGTAGGTTGTTGTGTGTACGCATGTGCCCTCCTCCTCCTGTTAGTATTCTGCATGGCAGATCCCCCTAATGTAATAACTGTGTCTGCATGTCTAATTTACAGCAGGAGAGAGTAAATAGCCTGTGGTTAATTACAGTATGTGTATCTGTCTGCATGTGTGTCTATGCATGTGTCTACATGCGCGTGGGTGTGTCAGAATGATTTATGAGTTGCAAATAGCTACACCAGTGGCCCGTTTCTCCTCACTTAGTTTTTAATCTGTCTTTCCATTAATTTTCCTGGAGACGTTATTATGGTTTTATAACAGTGTGCACGAAGATGCACATGTGGGTGCACGTATGTGTTAATGAGACACACAATGAGACTTGTGGACATTTTGTGAGGATCAAGGCTACATGGGCACCTGAGCTGCACTTTGCTTTTGCCACTCTCTATTTCTCTATTGTGCTTCCGCCCGTTCCTTCTTCTGCTCTTCCAGTGCTTCATTCACTGTCTTCATTGAGAGCCACAGTGAACACAGATCTTTATTGACAGTACACGGTAGAACATGGAAACAGCAGGTCAATCCGTTTAGCCCAAGGGCCGATACACCAATTCACCAATTTGTCAGTGTTAGTTTGAAAGAGAAAAGCAGCTAATCTCTCCTCTCTGCTCTCTATTGATCACACACTTAGACTCCACTTCTCTGTCTAAACACTATTGATTCTCTCTCTCTCTCAATCTCTTTCTCTCTCTCCCTCCAGTCTGTCTTGCTCTCTCGACATACCACAGCTCTTGACACATCTTCCTGTCATACAATAAGGGTTTCTCACATTAAAACTCTGAATAATTGAGATTTTGTTCTTATATATTAAGTTCTGAGTTACACTTTAGATGAATTCATGGGAATATTTTAGCATGAACAGACTAAGACCTTGAGTAGTTTTTGCAATTAGGTATGATGGAATATATTCAGCATAATGGAGCTTATCAAGTACACAAACCATTTTGGAGTTTGGCATCATCAGTGTCACAAATCATTGTTCCCTGCCACATATATTGAAAACCAAGGTCTCATTAAAAAAAATCAATTATTTAGAAACCTCAATACAGCGTGAATACACACAATGATTAAAATTCACTGCTGGATACACTGCCTCGTGTCTTTGTTTTTCAGTCTCAGATCACATGGTGCACTTGAAAAGAACAGCATTCCTGTCAAGATGAAGGCTATGTTAAAACAAGACAACTCTTCTGGGAGTTGCCCCCCGCCCCCCTCCAATCACCATTGCCATTTTAGATCAGCTCAAATTGAACCAAGGATCTCTATCTGATTGAATTTGACTTGTGCAGACCCCTGTCATGAAACATTTCAGTTAATAGGTATAATTTGGTCAAGACAGGATCGTACTGTTGAACCTGAGAGTGGGAGAAATGTGTAACAATAAACAGATATCTCTCTTCCATTTATTCTATCTTTATGTCAAATTAATGACATTTAAACAACTGTTGCTTCAAAAACAATCAGGCACCCAGGAGCTCCACTGTCCTGCCCTCATGTTTCCTCTCCTATTTATTAGACGTGAATGCCCCCTACTGGTGATATTAATCCTTTACAAGCCTCCAGCTTTGCAGGTTACAAAACACTGACACATGGCTTGTGTAACTCAACAATCAGCTGTTTGGTAACCGGCAGAGAGAAGGATCACGACGTCTGGCTCAGTTTTAAACTTCAAACTATCTGCCGAATCATTAGTAGGAGACTTTTTATAATATTTAAGTATCATAACGCCTCGTCACCTGTCATTTGGCGATGCCTCCCGGTGCAGAGGACAGTAAAGTGTTGGTGAGGAGGTTGCTGAGGGAAGTGCTGGAGGGTCGAGAGGATCCGGAGGGTTTCTTTGCGGTGTGTGTGTCCGTCCTGGGACAGCAGCAGACCCGCTCACAGTTTATGTCCCTCATCCGGCCGCTGTCCTCGGCCAACCGCCCGCTGCACTGCGCCCTCACCTCCATCTACCAGGGATACTATCAGGTCAGTGTCGGTTCAGTGCAAATACACTCATAACGCTAAAATAATTGGATGTCAGAGTGGTAAGTTAGACTATGAAAAATGTTAACAAAAGGAAAAAACACAGCTTGAAAAAAAAAAACAACAAACAAACAAAACCTCAATAAGAGGAAAGAAGTTTTTGCATTGATATGATTCAAAAGATCTCACATACCAAATGTAGCAGCGTTTGACGATTGTTGGCACCTGCAAGGGCCAAAAAAAAAAAAAAAAAAACACAAAACAATGGAAGACATTTATAAAAAAATTCAACTTCAGCTAAATTTAAGACAAGTTGTCAAAGCTAATGTGTTAGCAACCAGTTAGCTAACTCACCTCCTTCGCCCTAATGGCCTTCGTTTTGGACACACCCTCCTTTAACCTCTGTAAGTAGACTTTCTGTCATTTTGTTTGTTTGTTTGTTTTTCTTTTTCCGCCTTTCTTTCGGAGTAAGTCGCAAATTCCTGGCAAACTAAATATGTTCATGTCTTTCCTGTACCCGGCTCCCTGTCAGGTCAACCTCTGTGCTGGGAGCAGGCCTTCACATCGCCTGACCCGATGAGCTCTAAGTTTAATCCACTAAAACTCTTTATTATTGTTGTTGTTTTTGTTGTTATTATTTTGTTTAGTTTTTATCTACAAGAGTATTGATATAATTTCCATTTAATATTACAAAACAATGTTATAAGCAAATAAATAATAGCAATTTTAGCGTACATTAGACATATCTGTATGTGTGGGAAATATGTTTATAATAAGATGTTTAACAAACATCGTTTTAAACATTAAAATTTATTTTTAAGTTTAAGTTTAACATAACTACAAATGGTAACAAAACAAGAATATCAACATGCATGGAGATTAACAGTTGTGGGGCTGTATTAAGGGTAGAAAGGTTGTATTCAAGACCTTGTGGTGAATCGTGATGTGTCGTTCGTGAACAATTTGTTCATTTTGAACTGATCTGTAATACAGAACAAACTGTAATCTGTAATCTGTAATACAAACAACGATAATAACAATAACAAGTCATTACAGTGGGTGTTTCGGTTTTTTTTCCCTGGTCCACGCATGCACACCACAGGCTCAGATTTGTTCACAAATGGGTCTTTCTGCAGTACACGGTCTCTAGTCTGTGGGGGAGTGTGGACTGTGGATGGATCCAGTCTCTGGGGGGTCCGGTTTAGTCTCTAGTCTCTGGAAGGGTCTGGTTTAGTTTCTAGTCTCTGGGGGGGTTGGGGGGTATTTGACGATATTTTTTTTAATGTGTGATTCAGTCTTGACCACATCTCCTTATTCTTCTTCTTTGCATTTATTGGCGGATTGCCATACCAGCTTACCGTGCATACCGCCACCTACCGTACCGGAGTATGTAGAACGAGATCCTGTTTACAATAACACACAAAAAAGGAGTTAATTCACCTACTAAATTCTGTTAAACAATCCGGTGTTTACTAAGAATTTTAATACCTCTCTCTGAATTTCCCTCACCCTATCACCAATAGTTCTTAATATTCCTTTGAAATCCCAACCCCCTTTTCTCTCTCTCACCCTTTGTTGTAACGTAACTCTTTCATCCTGATATCCAACACAGTGCATTATTACGTGCTCAACATTTTCCATTCTATTACAATGTCTACCACCACATTTTCAACTGATTGAAAGAAGATTTACTGCATATTTATGGTGATAGATTAGTGCCAAAAAGCACTGGCGCGATAAAACATACATTCGGGCTTATTATATTATTTCACACGCGTATCGAATTTTTTAATGATAGGCGGAGCGTTCTCCTACCGGCAAATGAAGTAATCAGTAATTTCAGCTTCAGTAGGCTAAGGCCCAAAAGGGTGCTCAAGAGTTTAACAAAAGCAAACTTGTGTATTATATGCCAAGTGAAGCAAACCATGTTGCTCTTCAGTGTTTGAAAGCCGTGCTTTTTCAGTCATTACTCAAATGACAGCTACAGCGCCACACTGGTTCCAATGAACGAAATGAACGAATGACTTGAAAAAATATTTGTTCATTTTACTGAACGAAATTAAAATACCTGAGTCAGTAAAAAGATCCAATCCCATCACTAATGGGGAATACATGGTTATGCCTGGAGTGAGACCATATGCACATTACGTATTTCACATGAACTCTACCCCATCCACAAGTAGTTATTTTAACAGTAACTGTCTTTTATCTAATTCAATCACAGACTGAAGATAAAGAACTGGAACTTGCATTGGCTCTCTCTGTATCGGATATGAAAGATTACCAGATATCAGCCCCCAGCCAAGAGTCCCAACTTCAGCAGCCCAAGGACAGCTCAAATCAAATCAGCTCTGTTCGACTGACCCCAGAATCTGATGCTCGGGGAGGCAGCCACGCCCAGCTAGCAGTAGCTGTCGGGAAAAGAAACACCCACTCATCACAGAGTGGACCCTGGGGCATGGTGTGCCCACCAAAGACAACGCAAGAGACTGAGCTTCAGAAAAGCACACATGTTGACAAACATGATAAAGTGACGCCAGGGAAGGGTCCAACCGTGTGTGTCTTCAAACTATCTACCTCATTTTCTAGACAAGAGACGGGTCAAATGACAGAAGATGGAGATTTAAATGAGTTGGAAAAACCAAAACGCCCAAAGAGCAGGAGACAGCGACGTAAAGCATGTGGGCAGCAGGTTATAGGTTTGCCCAGCTCTCTTTCAGCACCGCGACCAATACTGCTCTGGTTTAGGAGAGATTTGCGTCTCTGTGACAACCCTGCTCTCATTGCATCGTTGGAGGTTGGGGCACCTGTCATCCCTGTCTTCATCTGGAGCCCTGAAGAAGAGGAGGGGCCTGGGATTACTGTGGCTGTTGGGGGGGCTTGTAAGTTGACTTTTTAAAGCATATTGCATCACTACCCCTCTAAGTAAGACAGTCCTTTGTGATGATTGTCTTTGCATAATATTTCAGTTTTGCAATCATACTTTCTTTTTGTTTCACAGGTAAGTACTGGCTTCATCAGGCCTTGTTTAGTTTCTGTTCATCTCTGGAGCACATTGGCAGCCACCTCATCTTTCTCAAAGCAAATGCAGAGGGAAATCAGATGGGCTCTTCTCTGTGTGCTCTTAAGGACCTGATAAAGGAGACTGGGGCAAGAACAGTGCTAGCTAATGCCCTGTATGAGCCCTGGCTGAAAGAGAGGGATGAGGCAGTGGTGTCAGCTCTGCAGAAAGATGGTGTTGAATGCAAGCTGTTTCACTCTTACTGCCTCAGAGACCCTTACTCAGTCAGTACAGAGGGTGTGGGACTCAGAGGTTAGTCTCATGATGAATTTGTTTAAATAGTATTCTTAAAACTTACAATGCGTAGTAGACAAATGTGAATTGTAATATGTGCATTGTTAGTAAACTTGTGTTTAATTTCTTACTTTGATGTAGGAATAGGCTCAGTGTCTCACTTCATGAGCTGCTGCAGACAAAATCCAGGATCTGCATTAGGGGTCCCATTGGACCCTCCAGCATCTCTCCCCACACCTAGCCACTGGCCTCAGGGTGTCTCTCTGGACATTCTAGGTCTTGCACGTATGCCACGCAGGAAGGATGGCACAACAGTGAGTAACCACATCACAGCAGTCCTCTGGAGCTCAGCTATAGACCACAATACAATTAAAATGTAATAGAATTCATATATCGCCATTTTTTCATTCAGATTGACTGGTCAGCTAACATTCGTAAATCCTGGGATTTCAGTGAAGAAGGAGCTCATACCAAATTAGAGGCCTTCCTAAATGATGGTGAGTCACTTTATGAACATAAGGTACACCCTGTTTGTAGGAATGTTCAGAGTCATAGCACTGATCTATAATTAATTATAATCATGAATTCATATTATTTTTACATTTCCAAGGTGTGTATAGGTATGAAAAAGAGTCAGGCAGGGCAGATGCTCCAAACACCAGCTGTCTGTCTCCCTACCTTCACTTTGGTCAGCTCAGCCCACGGTGGCTATTGTGGGATGCCAAAAGAGCACACTATCGACCCCCAAAGTTCCAACGCAAACTGGCCTGGAGAGATTTGGCCTATTGGCAGCTGACACTTTTTCCTGACCTCCCCTGGGAATCTCTCAGACCTCCATACAAGGTAAGCATTGGCTACAGTCTAATGAGAAAATTGAACTGAGACTTTTAGTAACAAATAAAAATGTATATTTAGTGTTACACAGAAGTGCAGTGTACGACTCACTTTCCTAGTAAAAGCCTAAGTCAAACTATGAAAAACAATATTTATCACAAATCATTATTCATCTACTGGGGATTGCAGGCTCTTCGGTGGAGCGGTGATCATGGCCACCTGAAGGCCTGGCAACGAGGCCAAACAGGCTACCCATTGGTAGATGCAGCCATGAGACAGCTGTGGTTGACAGGCTGGATGAACAACTACATGAGACATGTGGTGGCTTCGTTTCTTATTGCATACCTCCATCTGCCCTGGCAAGAGGGCTACCGCTGGTTCCAGGTGTGATATGCGCCTGTACAGGCACAGAATGCACTGGCATAGATATCATGTATGGCAGCACTCATTATGATAGCTACTACTTACCAAGTGTATGTAACATTTACAGGACACTCTAGTGGACGCAGATGTTGCTATAGATGCTATGATGTGGCAGAATGGGGGCATGTGTGGTTTGGACCACTGGAACTTTGTCATGCATCCTGTTGATGCAGCAATGACCTGTGACCCCTGTGGCACCTATGTGAGGAAATGGTGTCCTGAACTTAAAGATCTGCCTGATGAGCTTATTCACAAACCCTGGAAATGTCCTACATCTATGCTTCGACGTGCAGGTAAGAAAAGTGATTAAGTTTTGACGTTTTTCTTGATATAGTCATTCAAAACCTACTAATATATCCAATATATATTGCCATGACACCATGACAGAAATGTCCTTGCCTTTGTATCCTCACTATTCAGGTTTGGTGTTTGGCCAGACATATCCTCATCGAGTAATAACAGACCTGGAGGAGCGAAGAAGCCAATCCCTGCAAGATGTAACTCTGGTGCGGAAAAAGTTTGGACAGTATGTGGACAAGCACACAGGTTGTGACTTGGTGCCTCTGCCATCACGCCTTGTCTCAGAGGCCTTGGGCTTGTCATACAGTAATGGTGGTGCAGTGGCAGCAGGGAAACAGTTTCTGTTGCCGGTTATTACCCGCATGGAATTCAAACACCAGCTAGACGATCCAGATGCAGATGCTGGCTCAAATCCCTACAATGCTGTTCTAAAGGGGTACGTGAGCCGCAAAAGGGATGAGACCATTGCCTTTTTTAACGAGAGAGACTTCACTGCCAGTGTGATCTATGAGGCAGCGCAGAGAAAGGAGCGGTCAGAGAGCGATTATCGCAAAATGGAGGGTCTACCTCAGCCTCTCGTGCTTCAGGGAAAGGCCCGGCGAACTCCAACAGCCAAGGACAGGTTCTCTATAGTGCCTGGTGGGGCAGTGACTTCACCCTGGTGACCTAGTTATCAAGAATTGAAGTTTACACATTTAAAGAAACCAGTTACAAGCCTCAAAATGCAAATCCAATTATTTTTATAGAACACAGTGTTCAAGGATCTGTGGGTGTTGAGACAACCAAGAATGTTTGTGAAATTACTGAAAGATGCTGTTTACATTTTGTACATTTTATGGTGTTAAGATTAATATCTTATCTTCTAAATTTTATTTTTGGGGCTACCTTTTCGTGTACATTTTTATAATGGATTTTAACTTGAGGCAGTAAATGTTGCTTTAGATTATAGGTGGTCAACTTAAAGTAAATACAAAGTAAACACAAAGTAAACAGCAAAAGTAATGCAAATGTATGTAAACATATATGCAAGTGCTGTTTATATAACGTGCTTGGACATGATGTTATCCCATCCCATTGAGTTACATTTTATTGTAACCTGTGAGTTTTTTAAACTTTGGAAATTAAAAATAAAACAGATGCAACACAATGTGTAAGGAAATGTTTATTTTCTATCATACAGGTCCCATGTCTACAGTGAAGCTGTCATACATGCATTGTAGACCAACATAATTATTAATACCATGTAGACCAAAGTGCCTTTTTAAGTCTAACAATGTCCTACAATAGGAACTCAAGTTTATTCTTGACAGAAATGCTTGGAAAATGTGCTATGTGAATGACTGTGAATCACAGTGTCTTCTGTCTTCAGTGTGTAGCCAGTCAGGTCCCCTAAAATCCGTCTTAAACGGTAGATAAAGGATTCTTAAAGTTCCCCAATTTACAGTGTTGGCAACTCAGTAAACTGGAGCTCTTGAGCTCTGCCAGTACATGCTAAGCATAGTGTTCTTCCTATCACAGGCACATCAACTGCATCTCTCTGTCAGCAGTATTTGAAAAGGAGAGAGGGAACATAGCATTTATTGGGAGGTTTTATGTTCCTAGTCCTCAATGGAGTGAATGTATCGTTCATAGGCTGCTTCGTCCATCAGAACATCAAGTTCAGAGGGGTTTGCAATTGTCATCTTCATCAGCCAACCTAAATTTAACAACAAAAATCAAGTCAAGGATCATGTCAGGTTTTTTTATTTTTATTTTTATTTTTCAATGTTATGTTCGATTAACGATAATGCAAGGATAATGTCAAACACAAAAATAGACAACATTTATTGTGCTGATGAATCTAAATTTTCAATATTTGTTACTGAAAGAAAGCCTAGGTGTTGTGTAAGATACAAAATATGTAATACAGGTTCATTACCTTGATAATTAATTGGATACTGCAACATACATGGGTTCTTACCATCTTTGTAGCAGGATTTGTTGACCAGACCAGGGTTTTCTGCCAGTCGTGTATTAACCTCTACAACTTCTCCAGTCAAAGGGGAATATAGCTCACTGGCTGCCTTTACACTTTCTAGAGCTCCAAACTCATCTGTGAAGGTAAAGGAAAGAAACAAATGCCGTTATACCAAATTTACACCATGTCAGGAGAATGGAAACTATGCAGCAGGCAGCAATTGGTCAAAAGTAGTTGGCAAATATTTTGAAAATCAATAGATCATTTTGATCCTTTGTCGAGATGGGCTACATATTCCAAAAACTGAAATATAAAGTTGCCACCACTTTCTGGCAGTATTAGCATAGCCATCTCTGTACTTCGGTTTTCTTTCATTTATTGATCAACATACACCGAATTACTGTCATATCACATGACCCAGCCATCAGCTGGGGTCTGTCTAATATTTTAACACTGATACAATGACTATTATCCCCAGAAAACGAGATCAAGCTCAATCTCCTTCATATATGTGATGTCAGCCTGAGCCACGCCATCATACCTTGTTTAGCCAGCTGTGTGCCCACCTCCGGCAGTCCACAGTAAACTACATCCCCTAGCGCCTCCTGCGAGATGCAGAAGACAAGGTCAAAGCTTAAAGTACAAACTTTTACTGTGCGTGTCTGCATATACATCTGCGCGCGTGTATGTGGGGTCATGACTATAGGACTTACTTGAGCGAAGTTGCTGATACCGACAGTCCCAACTCCATCGTCTTCTACTCGAATCCATTCGTGCTTGTCTGTGAATTTAAGTGCTGCAAAACAGCACAGACTCAGATCAAATGGTGCACCCCATTATAGTTTCAAGCGTTTTGTTAAATTTCAGGCAACGGTGACAAACAGGAGAAAGCCCCCTTGGACATGCAGCAGCGTCCTCTGCTCACACGTCCTTCTCTATACAGCTAATGCTAACCTACGGCTAGCGAAAATGTGTAGCTAACATGCGACCCTACAACACACTGACACGGACGGAGGGGATGTACCTGCTGATAACCGGCTAGAAGAGGATAGTGTTCTTCCTAAATAAGGTTTTGATGCAAGCCACAACGGAGAAAGCGGTGCCGAGCGGGTAAGTAAAGGCAAAACTGTAGAAAAGTTGGAAGACAAGCAGCGAAACAGCCCACAGGCAGCCATCTTTGTCGCTTAGTGATGACGCATAGGTTTCTTCCTCGTGGATCTTAGAGGCGCTGGCGGCGTTTTTCTGCCCTCCACCGATTAGGACGGTCCTCCATACAACAAAAATAAACAGGGATTCTGCACATTCACAAAATAGCTTCACCATTAGCCCTAACTTTTCGATAAACTGCACCTCAAATTAAAAGTTAAATGTTCGCCTAAACCGTTTCTTCCGACCCTTTTGCAAAAACTATTTCACAGTGCCTGTATGTCTTGACAGCTTTATTTCAAAATAATGTCTATACCTTAATTTTTTTCTTGCAATCCTGAGCTTATTTTTTTATTATTAGGGCTCCAGAATATTGTGCTTTATTCTCCAAAAAAACAAAAACAAACAAACAAACAAACAATCAAAAAAACAAAAAAACAAAACCCAACTGTTGATGCTCATCTTTTTTCCTTCAACCCACACTACTGCCAATGATGCCATGATAAATACTACTGATATCATGCATTGTGACTGATTACTTTGCTGTATTCTAGTTCATGCAAAATGTATTACAACCTTTGATATGTCACTTTCCATTTCTGTAAACCCATCAATGTAAATCAGCTTTGATGCTGCTTCTGATACTACTCTACATCTAGACATCTGACTGTTACAGTTTGTGAACTAAATCAACATCAACTCCAGATGATCAATGTTTGTCCTGTGAGATTGATGACTGTTGGATTTTCCCACTGCTTTGCCATTATTTTTACATCATTTGCCATTTAATAATATTGACTTTTATTTGTTGATAAGAAGTCTACAGAGTCCAGCAGCACACCAAATAAAGAAAAAGCATGTGACTATGTTTAAAATTATGTTTATTTAAAAGAAGACTCTGGCGAAAAACATGGGGGTAATGCTGTAAATCTGCTTCTTCCCATGGTAATAATAGCTATCGCCTCTTAGAGATCCTCAAATTCAAATCTTAGACGCATTATATTATTTTGTGTGATTAATGTGCACTTTAATGTCTAAATTATTCACAGTTTCACCTAGTGTGTAGCCATTTTAAAATGTATGTGTGGTGTTTTGCAGTTCAAATTTACTGATTTAAATTACCTGACGGCACAGTCTATGACTCCAATGTAAATAAACAATCTTCCTTCATTTCCAAGACATTCCAGGAAGTTTCAGGATAATTATCAGAGTTACTTCAAGGAGCCATGCTGATATCCCAAGGTTACAGATGACCTACGAGAAGACATTTTCTATTATACTTGGGTTTTTAACCAAAGTACACATGGACTGATCAGACAGGGCTCAACACTTATTCTCATTGACCAACCCCCTAGAAAAACTTAATTTATTAAGTAACACTTTTATTCATACAAAACAACAGAATATATAAAGAAAATTTCTCTCTCATGCCTGAGAGTTCTACTATTGCTCAAAATTGCATTAGCTGAGGAAATGGCATGTTTAAAATAAAATAAAACAGAATAAAACTAAAAATAACAAACCAAACATGAGTGTTTTAAACAATTATACACTCTCTTTGTCCTGTTCTGGCTTCATAAACTAAAAACTGTAAAACAAACTAAAATACAGAACGACTAAAAGTGTCCTCCCCTATACCTGGGCTAAAAGCTACAAACATAAATAACAAAAGCACATTTGTTTGGCTTTTACATTACACAGCTTCAAGAGTCCATCCAGTGTCCACGTTTCCTTATTTGATTCTGGAGATGAGGGGGGAAAAAAAGAACAACAACAACAACGATAGAAACACTGATAACAGTAAAGAGAAACAACTTGCTGTGAAGAGAGAAGTGAAACAGATGGGATGAAAACTCTTTTGTGTGAGTTTGGTTGTTTTGGTTGTTTTGTTTCTCCATCAGAGCTCACGAGAAGCTTTGCTCTGCCTCGTTGGAAGGCCTGTGACATGTAATATGTTTGTGTTAGGTCCATCCTCCAGGATGGGGGTGCTGTGTGCTGCTGGGTGGGAGTGAGGAGCAGAAGTGAGTACTGGCGGTCCGTGGCAGGCAGACAGAGGGGGGGTCTTTTGTCTGTAAAGTCTCTCTCCTCACTGCAGGAAGGAACAGCTAGGTTGGGAAAGCCAGGAAGTTCATTTCGGACCATGGTTGGGTAACCAATGTACACTACACGCTCTTTTGCACATACACTCCTGATGTCTTTGTGCTTACACACATGCACAAACAGCCAGACGCAGACACCCCTGCTGGTTTTTAGGTGGTTCGTTCCTCCCCATCGGTCTCCTGCTTGGTCCTGCGCAGGTTGCTTTTCATCTTCACAAACTCGGGGGTGTTCTCCTGTTCCTCGTCAATTTTTTGTTGCTCTAGCTCCAGCTGTAAAAGTACAGACAATGGCAAGTTAAAATTAAAGATACAATAATTTGTCCTGAGCTGAAACACATATGAGACGTATATAATATCAATATCTACCTTTCTGGGTGCCAAAAGGCTTTCTTTCAATCATTTACCTGCTCTAGTTTCTGTTGCCTTTTCATGAGTTCAATCTCCAGGTCACTCCTCTTCTTGTGGGCTTCCTGCTCCTCCTTCTGAGCCTTCAGAACTTGCTCCCTCTTTCTTTTCTCCAGAACCTTCTGGAGCTCAGGTTTGTTTTGAGGAGCCAGACCCCTGCGAAGAGTTGATCAGTGAAAAACAGCATGTTACTGAAATAAAGCTTAGTGAACAATCTCTGACAGCACATGTTAATCACAACAGAGAGTCTTATTCAGAGGGAGACTGGCATTAAAATACATGTATATCAGAAGATGACAATGACCTCATTTGACATACATATCTGTATTAGATAGTCAGAATTAAACATTGTAATCGTGTCAGGAAAGTTTTGACGTAGGAAAAATCAAATGGGAACCATCTTAGTAATGTGTGAGTGCACCTTGAGAAGAAAAGGAAATAAATAAATGTTATGTAATGCTCCAAACTTCTCTAAATTACAAGAAAGAAGAGTGGGGGCTGAGGATGAGTCTTATGAGTAGAATTGCTTAAGACAGGAAAGAGAGATGGGTTGGAGTCATTATGAAAATGCAAAAACCAATAAACAGCAAAGCCTGCAAAGCATTAGGAGACCCAATAAGTGCCACTCAAGAAAAAAATCTGAAAGAAAAGGGACAGAGGCTATCTTTGGTAAAAAAAAAAAAAAAAGAAAGAAAGAAAGAAAAAAAGCCTCTGTTCTTTATTAATTCAATTTAAAAGTTAAACTAATAAAGTAGTTAATTCTATTCATGTTACTGATTTTGCTTTTTGCCATGACTCTGCACAGGCTGTGTCAGTTCTTCAAAGAAAACACTGCGTGTCTACCTGACTGCAGTCTGGCAACAAGAGGGCTTTAATTAAATGTATTATTAAATCCTGAAGATTACATAACAAAGTCCACAGTGTTCCAAGAAGGAGTGGGAGTTAATTTACAAGACAATATGTTGCCTAAAGTCGCCAATGCAAGTAGGGGACTGAAGAAAGCACTTGGTGACCTGAAGGAGCGCAGAGGGTAAAAGCTGTGATTTGGTCAGGCTAATTGGTGTAGAGAGGGAGGAAGGTCAAGGTCACTGGAAGCAATAAGACAAAACTATAAAGATGCTCCCCTTACTCCCCTTTTCACTCTGAGCATTTTTACATAACCATCTACCCTCTCATTCACAACCCCTCCTGTGAGCACATACCCTTTAGCAGACAGGGAGGAATGTGTGTTCAAATCCCACACATCAATACCTCCATCTGCTCAAAAGCTTCCTCTGAATTTCTGAAATTCTTTTTTGTGTGTTTGGTCTTAAGGGTCACAACAGCTAAGGTAGCAATGGCAGAAAAATGCCCTCAACTAAAGTCTGTTTTATAATCTGAATTACATAACACAATTTTTCCCTTCCTTTATACAGACATCCATCCATCCACCCCCCCACCCCCGCCATGAGCACATACACATTCACTCTCATCACCGTGACTAATCCACCACGCAGGCGAGTTTTTATACCTTAAATGTCCAAATGAAATCCCAATCAAAAGTGGCTCATACCTAGCTCCCAAGATTAATTTTACAGGCTTCAATGGGAAATCTCTGTCTAGACTATTTGGAACAATACTCGACAGAATTTGAAATACATTTTTTTTAATATACTGTTATTTGATTCCATGGCCATTGTGCCTTCTTTCCTATCATCCATTAATGCCTTCACTGCATCACTTCAGAATCTGTGACACATTTAAGACAGAGCATCAGCACTGTGATGTAACAGCTGTCACCAGCATGTGTGTTTACATAGCTATTTATAGCATGGGCACAAAGTTGCTGCCACTGTTTGGGGAGAGAAGATGAAATGATCACAGGCCTCTGTGTATATGTACAACAATGGGTACAGACACACATTAACCCTGCATGGCATTCGCTTTTGTATGGTCATCTAATATTAATATAAGCCTCCAGTCCAGGATCATCCTGCACAGAATGACCTTTACATAACCAATTTTTGACACACTAATGCACTTGAAGTTTTATATAATAGGTTCTATGAAAGTTTTATAGCCTATGTTTTCCATAATACAGTGATACTTTACTGAAGAATCAATGCAGTCTGCATGGATACTTTAAAACCAATTTAAAAAAAAAAAAAAAAAAGCAGAGTTACTGTATTAACTCATCCTTAGCAAGCAGAGGTCAAAGTGAATTAGTCTGAATCTGGACACTGTACTGTTTTCCAACGGTGGAATGCAACCACCGTTGTATAAGTGTCTTAAATGGTCTGTTTATGTGATGTAAGCTTTGATAAAACGGAAGGTTGCCAAGTGTTTATTCAGAAACTCTATTTTGTGAATGCAAAAGCCATAAAAACAAGACAAGAAGAGATAAAGACTTGAGGAAGCATTTTTTCCTCTCTCCTGACCTCTTCTGGTTCATGAGAAGTTCTCGGTGCAGGTCCTGGTGATTTCGGGAGTTCTTGACTGGGTTGATCAGCTTCTTGGGTTTGATAAGCTCATCACAGTCTCCCTCCAGATAGTCTGGCTCCGCCATGACACTCCTCCCTGGTGACAGCGACAGACCAGGGTCACACGGATCTAAGGTGAGAGAAAAAACAAACATACAAAAAAAAGATGAATAACATTGTTTTTAACATAGCACAAATCTTTTTCTCTGTAGAGACAGAAATTTCTGTCTGTGGCAAAGCCAAACATATATCTAGAACCTATATTTTATTTGAAAATGCACTCCTTTTAAACTTGAAATGAGAGTCTCCCTCATTTTCTGGCATAAGCTCAGAGTTTATTGAACAGTCTCTATAGTGATGAAGAGACTCAGCAATGGAATTACATAATTGTTCCTTGCTGAGTGAACAGGAACATTTCATTCTCCTGTCAGAGGAAATCAGAACCATATGCAAAACAATGAAATGATGAATCAGGGATGCAGAGAACCACCTTGAAAGATAAATAGTTACGTAAACATGTCAGAAGCTGCTGAAACAACTAAATCAACTCAAAGGTTATGTATATTGTTTTCCAAAATTTCAAAAACAAAGCAATTTATATTCCATGACCTTTAAGTACAGGTTTCCTGATTTGTGTAAAACCATCATCTGCATCAATCCATTATAAAACTGAGAAATAAGGATTTACAGCTGCAAATTCATTCATAGCAACACCTTTTCCTGGACTTCTATGCTTAATAAAAACCCTACTTGCATCTGAATTGTTATATAACATATATATTGCCTACTTTAACATTAACATGTACAGACGTCTATATATAGTGAGACTAACTTCACTTTTAGCCAATGTTAAAAAAGGCACCAAATTCAATGTTGGTTTAACTCACCCTGCAGATGAGGAAAGACAGGATATCTGAACATAGTCGCCATCTCTGCTATTTTGATTCGGAATTTATTTCCCAGAAAAAGCTTTTACAACTAGCTGTCCTGTTTATCAGCGTGTTGCAGAGTCTCACACAGGAGCGATGCTTTGTCCTGCCCAGCTGTTTGCTACTGAGCTGGTTGGAGTTTAAAGTCTGTTTTATAGCCCCCCCCCCACCCCTCTCTCTTTTTTCCCTCCCTCACCTACTCCCTCCCACTCACTTGCAGAACATAAACACGGAAGAGTTCATGATCAAAATATTCTCTGTTGCTGAAGAAGCAGATTCTTCACTGATGAATAAATAATCTCAGTTGTTATTGAGGTATTTTTTATTGTGTCAATAAGCCGTCTTGGATATGTATAAAAACATATATAAAATAAACTACATCCACACTTGGCCAGGTATCAACAGTTCTGTTTTAAAATAGTACTAGTATAAATTTGTTAAATTTAAATATTAAAAAGTATTTAAGTATTATAAAGATTAAATGTTGAGTCTGGTGCATTTCTTCTCTCACAGTATGAGGAATAAACAACAATGCACACAAATGCCTGTCATTTGTCTGTGACTCATGACAACAGACAGATAAAGTCTGAGTAATATTTTGGACCTTGATTAGGTAGATCAGTCTGATTTATTGTGCAGGTGCGAGACATAAAAAGAGGGTGGATCGAGATGGAGTAGTGATGCATCCCAAGCACTGTTTTGCATTAAACAGTACTGTTTACCTTTGCTGCTTTTATTTAACTGCCTCATTGCCAGTTGCACAATTACTTGCTGCTATATTTTAATACATCTTCAATCTTGGTGTTCAGATGCAAAACAAAAATACAGCGTCTTGGTGTAATAATTAAAAAAAACCACTAGAGGTCGACATACTTGTATCCAAGTAATGAAACCATGTCAGTTACATAACAAAGAAGCCGAAGATAAACATGATTTGTAGTTGCATGCTGCAGAACACAGAGAGAAATGCCACACAATAAATACTCTTGATGGACAGAATGAAAAATGTAAACCAATACTTATTTCTCCACTTAGTTATGTTATACAGTTGTAGTGGTGAGTAATCCTCACAGCTCAGATTAATAACCTTTTATAAACAAGTCTTACCATTTGTGGAAACAATGTTGTTTTTTTAAATAATTAACTTTAATGAGACAAATTTAGGGACAAGCATGGAATGTAAAATATTATTTTAGAATCTCTTCTTAACAACTACCCTTTTTTAAGCACTTTATTTTATGTCAGTCAAGGGACATTTGGTGGCAGAGCCTGGACATGATAGCAGACTTTGTACATGTGAGGTGGCAGAGGTGGGCAGAACAGCTTGCGGCTGTAATCAGGGGCTGGACACACGTGCTGTGCACATCAAAGGTGGCTTCTGTTAATACCGGATGCAGGGCGTAGAGCCACTCACAGACTGGCAGTGTTGTTAAAGTGTCCGTTAGTTTAACACATCTGCTCTGACTTCCTCTGTGCCCCGAGGGAGATAGTAAGTGACATAGAACAGCTTAAAGGCAGCCCTATCACTGGGTGAAATTGCATGTTTTGTTTTATGGTCCTTCTAGTTTGTTTTATAGGCTTTATAGGTATCATGTCTCACATCAGTTAAAACTACAAGTGAGGAATACAGATAACCAAGTTAACATGCTGCACTACCAACATCTTTCCCTTCATGTGTGGGTCTCAGAACTATACAGAAGATGGTATGCGTTAAGGATGCACATTCAGAACATATCTTTATCAAATGCACCACATAGGTTCCACATCCAAGCCTGGATTTCAGTACGATGTTACACTAACTGCTGTTCCAGGAATCCCATTAAAACAGCTTGTTTATTGGTTTTGGGAAACACGCCCTCACGGCAGAGACATCAGACAGTCCCCCCTCCCCACGCACGCACACACACAGATAATGAGACCCAATTCTCCAAGGTTTCCATAAGAAACAGCACAATATTTAGAGGATTCAAAATACCCAAGATTTACAGGCCAAAATGGGAAGAAGGTTGGTGAAAACAATGGAAAACTAAAGGGAAAAACTGGGTCAGAGAGGAGGCTTTGAAAAGAGAAAAGCATGTTGGCCGAGGACTTTTACTTCTCTACGCTCTTTATGGCAGTCGTCATCATGACCTGTGCATGACTGATCTCAAAGACTGTGAATGCTCTGAAACATTTTTTGTCACTTTTTTGAACCAGTTTTCAACCAGAAATATCCAATCAGTTCTGTAAGAATAAAATAGCAGAAAACAACAAAAAAAATTATGGAGAGAGATAAAGATTCCCACTGCAGATACAATTTCAATGATACATTACTCATTACTCACATGTCATAGTTAGCAAAAATGTGAAAATTTAATTTTGAAAACAGTATGTAACTTGATGAATCTGTTGGCTTTGCAACAGTGCACTTTGTTTGTGTGAAACTTTACTCCATGGCAGGTTGCATAGGAGCTGATACAATGACTTATCTTGGAAGGGTAGAGCACCCACGCTGTGCCAATGGATTGCACCATCGCAGCCAGTGCTGCGGTATGAGCTAACGCACACACAAACTCGCATTCATAATACAGACTCATGTCTCAATATCCCCTTCAACTGTCACTCTGTCAAGTCACCATGGCGACCTGCCATCACCCACACTTCTGTGGTGAAATGGGACTCAGGGCCGGGACATAGGTGATGCCAACTTAAAACCTCCAATGGGATCGTCTGAAAAACCTCCATTACTGGAAAAAAAATTATTTATAACCAACGATTTGTTGTAACAACAATATATTCAATCTCAATGCATAATGTGAAAGATGTCACTAAAAGGGATGAAGATACAAAGAATCATCACATGTAGTTCATTAACGCTTAGGTTGAGATTAGGAGCTGAAAGAAACATTTGAATCCTTAAGCTTCTAAATGCTCCATTGCACTTGCACATAAATGCTGAGCAGCAATGGAAAACATAGGGCTGATGAACAGACGTCTTCTGATTAAAACTCCTGGAGAGAATTATGACTGAACCAAATGTGGGAAGCTGCAAGGGTGATAATTGTTGCTGTGTTTACAGCTGGTTGCCACTGCAAAAATAAGTCAGCTGCTGTCTATTTATTAAAAAATTTGCATGTAAGACAACAAAGTTTGGGTTTGGGATTAAATTTGCTGTACAAACAATCCGGTGAATACAATTGGAAAAACAAATAATTGTAAAACTGGATTGTTAATGACATAGAGAAGAGGGAGTAATGACAGAGGTGGATAACCTCATGATATTCATGTGCCAAGACGGACAGACCGGTTATAAAAAAAAAAAAACACTAAATGCTGAATAATGATATAGTTCAGCCCTTAGTGAGTCATGAGTGGCCATCTTCCTGCTGCAGCCTCCAGAGCAAGAGAAAAAGAAGGTAAGGAGAGCATCTGGTAGCCTGCTTTCCAATCTGACCCCCCCACCACTCCTACCCGTCCTTCCCCCATCCTACTCCGGGTACAGGCACCAACAGGGCAGACCATCCTCCAGAGCTCTGTGAACAGGGTGGGGCTAGGGAGTCATCTGCTGTGTGATGGTTGTGAACACATGGCTGACCATACCCATCGCAGCATCCACCACGATTTAATTTCCGCAGTATTCAGCAAAGAGGTGCACAGGGGTCATGTTTACAAGAAAAGCTGCCGATCAGCATCTTAGCATCCGGTTTGTGATGTAACGATCATGGAGACATGAAAAAATTAATTTAAGCTATATAAGAACATAGCCATCTCTATTAATGTTTTATCCATTGGTGACCCTTACTGGCTACTAAGAAGCTTTAAACATTCCTTAAAACAACAAACAACCAAACAAAAACAAAAAACAACAACAACCAAACAAAAAGAAAAAACTTCACTATGCCCATGACTATAATCAAACAGTAATTTTGGCCTCTTATTATTATTAGCTACAGTTTTGGAGGGCTGACACACCCAAAGAAGTTCCCCATAATATACTGAGCAATACACCTCAGACTGAAGAAAACCCAGATCCAATAGCTTCAATTCAGAGTCAGTATAGTTTCATGAGTGAAAGTAAAAACCCATGATATTTTCTTGTAACTTAATTTACCATCTGCTCTTTTGCATTGAGATCTCTTCCTTGTCCCATATAGTTCCTCTCGTTCACTCTCCCTTTCTTTTTTGGCCAGGTCCTGTCTATTTCGCTCACAGATGGGAGGTCCACCCCTCAGGGGAAATTGCGTCATCAATACCCCTAAAGCTACCCCCACACCCCATTCTTTCTCTTGCACTCTCACACACACGCACATGAACATCCTTTCCCCCCTTTGCTGAGTGTTGTAAATAAGACAGATCCGGGTGTGCGTCTCCTAGCCTGTCTGCTAATGAAGCAGCCATTCAGCCATAAATAGGGGAGGCCCTAATTAAAACACACAGATAGATGGGCTTTTAACCGACAGCCGAGGGGGATGGAGGGCTGGGGTGTGTGTGACTGTGTGTTTGAAAGAAAAAAAGAGTGAGAGTGACAAAAAAGTGAAAGGGAAGGCGAGAGTTGGTGGCCTGTGTGTGTAATGACAATGAGCTCATTTCCTGGACATACGTGTACATGCTCGTGAACAAGTCTCCCACCAGGACAACACATAAATCATGATGAGAAAAACAGTGACGTGCATGTGAATATACCTCCAGAGCACAGATTAAATAACTGAATCACATATTTTCCTGTCACTTGGACCTCAAAACACATTCAAAATCAACATCAAGTAAGGAAAAAGACTACAAACCTACAATCTCTGTTTGTAGTTGAGTACTGTATGTGCATATGTAAATGAAATAATGGCCCTAGGGCAAATGAAACCCCTCAGGAATAATCGACCTGCCAGTGCATGCTCAAGTGAGAAGAGGACCAAACATGAAAACCATGATGTGGTTTGGAGCTTAAACATGTTTCAACAAAGCACTGTTGGTGGTGTCAATAGTTGAGTTCAGCTCAATTACAGTTGTACAGAAAATTCTTTTTAAACAACCAATATATCTAACAATAGCACACCTGACTACACAAAACAAAATTAACGAATGATCAGACGGAGAAACAAAGACAGACAAAGGGTGAGGGGGAATATGGTTCTTCAAAAGTAAGCTGGGGAGTTTGGGGGTTGAGATCTGTTTTGTATTTCCTGCCTTGGAGTGGGGGTCTGGAGCAGAGAAGAAGAGGAGCTGGGGAATTCTGGGGCCTCATCATGTACTGACCTCTTAAAGCAGCAACCCTGCTCCCACAATACAATGATGTCACTAGGGAGACAGAGGGTATGGGAATTTACAATCAGTGCTTTAGAGTTCCTAAAAGACAGATGTGCACACATAGACAAACACCCACACAAGCTTAATGTAACACATAGCGCATCATGTGATGACTCCATGAGCTGTTCCCTTTAACTTTATGGTGTATGTGTGGGTGTGTGATGTCATTAAGGGAGAACAAGATGGTGCTATAGGCTGTCATGATGAAAAGAAAACACCCAAAAATCATTACGCCTGCCAGCCAGAAGTAGTATACCATACAAAAAACATCTGAATTACAGTCAGTCCCTCTGACATGCATACAGCTCTCCATGGACATTGTAATTTTGGATAACATACTGAAGCAGAGGAACCTTAAGAGCTATGCTTCTCTTTTTTAACTTTTGCAGTTTTAAATTCCTGTCCTCTATGTAAAAAAATAGGAATTATAACACTTTTATGAGCAATGTCAATTGTTTTTTGGGGGGGGTCATTCAACTCACAGTGTTGTGATCCCAGCCTGAAAACAACCACCCATTGTGTAGTTCCTAGTTTTTGGGAATTCTTTCTGTTCTATTTGAAACTCTTTTATAGCCACTGTGGCTCTTTGATCTTATCTGATAATAACCCCGGCCTGACTGCTTACACATCTAGCAAGTATTTGAATCAGTTACTCTACATGCCTTGACGTGATCACATGAAATAGCAACAAAGAGCAACTGATGCCATGTAGTAGGCTGGTGTTTCTCAAATAAGCCCAAATTAATCACATTTTGACTTGATCTCTAATATTTAATTGTAGCCTTCTTGGTTTGACAGTTTGGATTCAGCGCTGGTTTGCCTGTGTGCAGTCCAGATGCCACATGTTGAGGCAGATTACAGAATGAATGGGAAGGATTGAAAAGGCATAGACACCACGTTGAGTCACGCTTTGGGAATGTGATGAACCTGCAAAGTGATTATTACTTTGGGCATGGAAGAGCATATACATGCCTGGGGCACAAACACAGTTGGAGGACTATCTTCATATGTTGGTATCTTTGAGTGACAGAAGCATTTGGATGCATTCTATGTGAACCTTTTTTTAAAGGTTAAAATCAAAGTGCTTACTCAACCCAAATTCTCAACACATGTCCCGAAAACTGGTGGGGGGCTACAATTTGGGGGTCACACCTGTCAGTCAATAACAAAAGGCTGGTCTATGCTGTCACACAGCTGACACTTACACATGGTCCTGAATGTATATGTATAGGCCTGAAGTGAACAGGTGGCCTGAGATGGATGAAGAACATATGCGTGGACTGTTCTACTACACAGACATAACCTAAGCAGACAAATTATATTCAGAGCAAATGCATGTTCCATGTGGCTCCTCCTCACGGAGATGTAAACATGTGCTCATGTACTGGACATTACTCAAACACACCATTCCTTTAAAACGTCAAAATGGGTTTTAGATGTAAATGTAAAATCCATACAGTTAAAGCACAGTGATTTCATCCAGCTCAGCAGTGTCAAGTGCTGTTCAGTCATTAAGGAAGAGTCTTTGTTATAGCTCTGCTGTATCTTACTGTTGTTTTCTCCCTTATGGAGCAGAGTCACGCCCCTCCTTGCCGTCTACTGGCTGAGCTTAGGTGGGAGCTCAAAATCTCATTGGCTGGGAGAGAGCACACAAGGGAGGATCTGTGAGGTTCTCCTTTGTTTACATGATAGTAGAGAAAAACCCCAATTACAAATGTTACCTTGAGCAACCAGACAATCCAAAGTTATAGCCTGAGAGACACACAGGGGTGTGAGCTTAACATTAACACACACAAACATACACATGCATAAAGAGGTAACCAGGTTTCCAAAAAAAAAAGAAAAAAAAGTCTTTGTTCTCTCAGATTCTATACTTTGTGCTTGACATGACACAAAATATATTCTGTGTGCATGTATATTCTTAGATGGGACACTTGGCAATCTTGTGGTTTCACTGTCTGATGAAACTTTCCACAGGAAGGATGGGTATACATTCTGAAAGCCCTGCTGGCTTAAGCCTGTGACAGAAACAAGTGGCTCTGTACTTCCCTGGTGTTCCTGTTTGTTTGTGATAAAGCAGGATCATATATCTTGATTGTGATTTACAAAAGAGCTTAACCCAATTCATGCAACTCAGACTCCCAATCACTCTATACTTTAACCTAACAAGCTGCAAGGAGAAAGGCATTTAGTATTAGAGTGTGCGTGTTTGTGTGTGTGTGAGTGTGTGTGTGTGTGTGTATCATACATTCTCCAAGACTGTGCAAAGTAGTCAGCACAGTAATGGTGCCTTATTGTGACCCGGCAGGAAAATCAATGGGATTCTGCAAGACACAGAGTCTCTTTAGGTGTGTGTTTTACTCTTTGGTATATATATGGTTTATATATCTTATCTCGTTTTTATGAGTAAGTATACATGAAGTCCTGAAGCAGCTCAAACAAAAGTAAAGCCAAGCCTCTACATGGCTGACTTTCGTATGAACTCACCCCCCACCCTCACCACACGAAACCCCCACAAATCCCCAAAGCAGCTCTCTATCAGGAAAGTCAATACCCAAATTGTGACATCATAATCTAAAACCATGGCAACTCCACCACAGTGCAGTGTAAACAAACCCTTTGTCTGTTGTTGGATTGGATGATTGCATCACTTAAGTTTGCCTTGCATCATAATATCCCAGCTAACCTGCATGGAGAGGGACAGTAACACGCTCAGCATCTGCAAAATAGTGGAAAAACCAATTGTAGACAAGGAAGCAGTCCAAAACTTAAAAAAAAAAAAAAAGAACAGAAAGATAAGACTTGTTTTTTCCCACCAAAGGCCACAAGTTTATCATTTTATTTCTTAGAAACCTGCTTATTCTTTACTCTGTGAGTAGAGGTGTAGCTAAATTCTGCTATTTTGCACATTGATACGAATCATAATGTGCATTTGCAATCATTATGTGTAAATATAGGTAAATAAGATTTACTCATAAAATAAGTTATAATGTAGTAGTAAAATAGTAATAGGAGTTGACCTTTTAATTATGATTTTTGCAAAAGGGGTCCTTATTTCAGATGAGCTGGTCCACCTTCATAATATGACTGCGGGGGAAACCCTGGTTCTATTCTTTGATTTTATGGTTCTTTTCTTTTATCTTCTGCTCTTTTCCTTTATAGATTTTGTATAGCTTGTATGGCTGTTTGTGTCAAAGCAACACTGAGAACTGCAGGCTCAAACTAGACAGAGTGGTGACTTGTTTACTAAAACCACAATGGCTGAACTTTCGGAACAGAGAACTAATTAAATCTCCATTGTTTTTTATGTGGCTCATTATAGGGGAGAGAATTTGAAAAAAATTGCTACAAGTGAAAGAACAATATGTCCATGAAGATCTAGTAATAGAGCCTGGCCATGAAATAAATAAATACACACACAGAGTAATACTGAGTCTCGTGCAGTGTGGGTTTTAAGGATCAGTGCATTCTGCTGAGTAATGAAGATTTTGTGCCCGCAGACAGACCAGCAGCACTGTGTGAGATAATACTGTCAACACACACATGGGTCACCAGTCATAGCCCTCCTGGACACACACTCTTTCCTGACCCAAATACCTGGATTTTCTTGAGGTCAGGTTGAGCCCTTGACATGGACCCAGATTCTATAATGATATGCTTTACAAACTCACCAAAACCACTAATGGACACACACCATTATAGAATGGAAACTCAGACATTTCATTCACATATTTAAATTCCTTTGAGAGCCATAATAATAATGGAGCAGAGAGGATTCCTGTTGTAACACACACACACACACACACACAATGACAACATCAGCGCTTATGGGAAGCAGAAGACAGCAAAGAGAGACCAAGTAACAGGAACAGGAGAGAGAAGGGAAGGGGGGGGTTCAAAGATCAGAAAACAGATGTAAATCGTTTAGCAAACTCCCCTCCAAATCTCCAAATGACTAACACATGTGCAAGAAACTTTCCCCTCCCTGCACACACACTTGAAAGCCCTGGTACCTAGACAGTACAACATACTCATTTATACCACCTGCCTTGATCACATCTCCTCTCAGTATAACACATCTGATAACTTAGTTAAACTCCTTCACATGTTAAGGCTCCTCGGGTTTATTTGCGATCCTGCTATTGCGTCCCCACCCTGCAAACACACACGCTTAACTGACCTTGTGGCCAGAGCTGGGTTCAACCCTGTTTGTTTAACATCATGTTAAAGTTTGCCAGGAAGTATAAAAAACGATATGAAAAATTAGCAGCCTGGGAGCTGTTGGGACGTCACCAAGGACCACACACTCACATGACAGTTTGATGGTTGTGCCGTGATGACAACATGGGCCAATGTGGCAGCTCTGACTGAAGCCATGTGCAGTGACACAGAAGTCTTTAGTCATTGCTGAGCTATTACACAAAGCCTTACTCACAAATGATGAATTCAGACACCGCTCATCCATAACATATGGTCTATTCTTGCGCTGCTTGTCTCACAAACAGGCCTTATTTTCAGGTCTATTATTACTTGAGGGCTCTGATGACAAATGTGGGGGAAAAAACAAACAAACAGACAAATCCTGAGCTTTGCACACATTGTAAAGAAATGTCATTTTGTTATATATAAGAAAAGGAGTGAATCCAGTGGATCAGAAGAGCCAAATGTTGCCATATATAACATCACATCTTAACTCCCAATAACACCTTCAATGAACAATCACAGACAGTGTGTGGACAATAAAAGGGTGATGTTTTCTCCTATTCTTCTCACAGAGCACAGAGTGTAAACTGTCCATTGAGACTTGCTGTAAAGTAACTGCACCCGGAGTCAGGACATGCTGTACAGCAACCTCAACGTGTCTGCTCGTTACTGTCCGGTCGGCTGTAGTCATGCGCTACAACAAAAGGAGACAATGAAGCGAGAGTTTGTGTTTTGCCGTCTCATCCCTCCTCTCTCTGCCCTGCTTGGGCTTTTTCTTTTTCTCCGCTACTTTCCAGTCTCCACAGCAGAAGCCCTCCGTGCTCTCCGCGGACTAACAGGTTAAAACCTGCCGCTTTTGTTGGTGCGCTCGTGAGGCAACCTCCACGAAAAACGCACGAGCTCTAACCCTCACGTACACACAGACAAAACACACACACACACACACACACACCTACCTACAAAGTCGGCGGCGACGCGACTTCTCCGACTGAAGTTGCTTGATTTTGAAAATGTCAAAGTGTTCGAGACCGCATCGGACCGTCTCCGGATCACTTCTCCGAGCCGAGGTGTGTCTGCGAGACTCTCTGATTTTGGAAAGCGTTCAATCTCTCCGACTCACACACTCAGCCAGGACCCATTGAAAATGTAAATTTAAACTGGGTGGGAGGGACGGAGTGACGTCAGGGTGATGGCTCCTCCCCCTCCTCTCCTTTCTTGTTCTGCTAAATGAGTGGGGACTCCCAGAGCTCAGGGCGGGGCGTGGACGGCGTGCGTGAGTACCCACAAACACACGCGCGCCCAAGTGAACAAAATAAAATAAAATAAATAAATGAATAAATAAATAAATAAAATTGTCATAAAAATATTATAGAAAACTTCATAGCTGGTTATAATCCAGGTTATCTTAAGCTTTGGTCTAATGTTAGTTATTTTATATATTATTGGATTTTATTTAAGATAAATAATTGTAATATGTAATAATTATAGTATCATACAATTTCCGTGGTATGGCTGTGATGACTAAATGGTACATTTAATGAAATTTTAAAAAATAACATATAACATAATAATAACATAATAACATATTTTCCCCTCTTCCCTTAAACCAGCATAATAATAAATAAATAAATAATAAATGTATGATGTGGAGAGAATCTCAAGGAATGTCACAATTACAAAGAATTATCACCCGACTAATGCAGCTGCCCTCCGGCCAGCAGAGCTCTCCAGCTTGCTTCAGCTTGCCTGGTTTTATTGCCCCCAACATGTTCTCCATCACTTTGCCAGGTGGTCACCTGATTCCAAGGGAATGCAAATGATGTACACCAGCATGTTTTCAACAACGTACTTATAATGTTGTGTTCGCAGACTCTCCTTTCATATTTCTTTATATTGTATCTGTGTCAAAAATAGCCCTCTCAGTATGTTTTTAGGAAATTTGTTTTGACAATCTACGTACCTAACAACTTAAAGGAGAGGTTTATGGCATTTTCTTGGCCAGATCATTTGTTTTTAATCATGTGTCACTTTGAACCCAACACATCAGTCAGCTGCCCGTTGTTGGCGTAGACTTAATATCCTGAACATTCTTTGTGATAAACGGTAATCTGCTTACGGAGGAAGGGTTAGCAGATCTGCTTATCTACCACCCCTCTGTTAAGTCAGACCTATGAAACCCTTAGTTGCATAGTATCTAGCCGATTTATGTTGCCTTGCTTATTTCATGTACCCTTCTTGACTGCATCTCATTGGGTTTGCTGTCTTTTGAATAGAGGTCTGAGTTACTACAAAACTGCAGAGCAGGCTTGCTGGAAATGACAAAAAGAGTACAAAATAGCCCTAGGTTCTGGTTTGAAATCTAAACATGTGGGAGGTGGGGCCATCAGAGAAGTAAAACATTCCTAAGGACCTTCTCATAATTTAGGAGAGGGGTGACTAAGAGTGTTGAGCTGAACAATAGGATGAGTCATGACAGGGGTCTCTTCTGACAGAGAGGACACTCCCTCAGGAGACCCCCACAGTCAGAGCTCCCACCATGCAGGAAACAGATGTGTACAGAGTGAATGTTTGTGTGTGTAAATAAAAGTGATGAGAAACCAAATGTGAGATGAGCCACTATCACAACCACCAAACTATAACACATGTGCTGTATGTCTATTGCATTTTAATATGTTCATCTTTCTCACTAAGAGTTTAATGAAGACATGGATATTACTGTCATATCTGTACATTACATTTTTCAGCTAAAGTCAGCAATTGTTTAGCTTAGCTTAGCATAAAGACTGGAACCAAAAGGAACAGCTTTGTGCTTTTTAAAGGTTACAAATCTTCCTACCTGCACATATAAACCCCGGTATTGCATTTTGTTTGTAAAAAAAAAAACAACAATGCAAGGAATTATGGTTTGCCTCTTTTTTGTTCAGGACCAAATAGAGACTTCTGGTCCCAGCAAAGAAAGTGCATCATACAACTTCGCTTAAATGAACTCATGATAACAAAGTTAATGAGTGCTTTTTAAATCATGTTGAGCAATCTTTCAAACCTGAAACCTCAACCAACTTTCATGGTAAGATAAAATCTTGCTGCTTGACCGCTTTGTTGTACTTCCTCACTGCTATGGAAACAAGTATATTTATGTAAAGCAACTTCAGCAGTGATGGGCAGAGATATTGCATTTATCAGTTGTTTCCGTTTCAGGTGGATATCGGGAAGTTACATACTTCTTCAAAACCATATCTAAGAGGAGGAGATTCAGTGGAACAGGTTCACAACTGAGGCATGTCTACCTAGTGGTATGAAGTGAAAACCCATTTATCTACAGGAAAGTTTTTTACAAAAACCGCTGTGTGCTTGTTACCCCGATTAATTACATGTTTTGTAAAGCCAACTCTGAAAGTCAGTGTGCTCCATGACCTGTTATGACCAATGTCAAATACAGACATGGACTGTTGCCCCAAATCCATAATTTTCCTGTAAACAAAAGTTAAATGGGTGACGTGGACAGGTTTGGCCACTAAAGGCTATCTTGTTCATTCTTCCTGTGTATATATGGGAGATTTCCTCACTGGATGCCATTCCCTGAAGCTTACTATCGTTGCCTCCTCACTATCACACACTGCTGGTAAAAGTCTAAATGTTGGGTGAGATGTTTCTGTTAGCCTTCAAGGGTTTCCTACTGTTCTTGTATGTGTGTGTGTGTGTGTGTACACAGCAATGTGTATTTGTAGTTTTACATGAAGGCCCATGTTTTTCTCTCTGTCAGACCTTCAAGGGCCTCCACTTTAGACAGGATATGGCAGTTATGTGAAAACCACAGTGACACAGAGGGTTTCCTGTGTGGGCTGGTCTTAAAACTAATAGTGAATCTCTTTTTGAAAATTTAGAAATGCACTGGGGGAAGGTAATCTTTTCATAATGTTGTTGTTAGTACACCCGAGCAGAAAAATTGAAGAAGGCACACTACCAGTCAAATGTTTGGACACACTTTCCTATTCATTTGAATGAGAAAGTGTGTCCAAACTTTTGACTGGTAGTGTATATCTTCATTAATCCATTCATCTTATACCTCTTATCCATTTCCAGGTGGCAGGGGGTGCTGGAGTCAATTCCAGCTCACACTGGGCGGGGGCGGGGTCACCCTGGACAGGTCACCAGTCCATTGCAGGGCCAACACACAGAGACAGACAGAGACCAACAACCACTCACACTCACACTCAGACCTACAGACAATTTAGAGTCACCAGTTAACCTAAACGTGCATGTGTTTGGATGGCGGGAGGAAACAGGAGTACCCGGAGGAAACCCACACAGGCACGGGGAGAACATGTGAACTCCACACAGAAAGGCCCCAGGCCCGGGAACCGAACCTGTGCTAACCAATATAACACCACACTGCCCAAAAGGTAAATAATTGGACATAATTCTAGCGCATTCCATACATGTAGTATGACCTACTTGTGAATGACTGGGAGTTTACACAGTTCATTCACCATGTGCTGAAGTAGTGCATGTTCAAAGTGCGTGTTCAAAGCCTGGGTTAAACTTGAGCTACTTGTTGAAATTGTAAGTGTGTTTTTTAACACTAAGCCTCAATTTCCTTCTTTCTCTCTTACTTCCCCCAAACTGACTTAATGCATTCTTTCCACGCTACTTTCACCCTCATGTCTGACCCAGCATCAGTTCAAAGATTATAACCTCAGAACACTGGTGGAGAAACCACAAGATATAACTGAAAACTGAAGCAATAATTCTGCATGTTTTGGAAGAAATTGCTAATTAGGTCACTGTAAGTTTTTGTGAATTGTCCATATATGGTTGATTCCATTCGTGCATACCATAATGAGGGTTTGTGAAAGCTGTTTGAGTGGCTTTAATAAAGCTAGGGGCCTTAAAAAAACGTGAGCAACAATATCACTGTCAGTCTGTCGATCTCTGAGATGTATAAAGCAGTTCTTGAAGTAACGTAATGCATTCAGCTTTGCCTGCTTTTCTCTCTTTTCCCCATGAGTGTTCAGCCACAGTTCAGTTAATTCAATCACTGCTGGATGACTCACACCAGTGTCCCTCTCTGCACACACACACACGCTAACACAGACACACACATTCCAACACTTACATATGCACCATGGTGGTGGCTCTACGAGATTTGAGACCAGTGCAGTGTCAGCCTCTCAGCACACTTCTGAAATGATACAGAGCTCTCAAGCTTCATTAGCCACTTAAACTCTCAGTCTCTGTATTTTATCATCAAGCTTTGGCAAGCTCTATCTCTCTGTAAATATTTTTATTTGCCACTACTTACTTCCTAAATTTGTTCCTAAATTTGACACCATCCCAGATGTTTCTTGAGTCATTAATGTACCAGGGAGTAATTATGTACAAGTCTGAAACAACAATAATCCTGATGGCCAATACATTTAATTTTCATAAAACATTTATCCCTACTTTTATTTTTACTTGTTAATCATTTTATCTTCTCATTTGTCTGCCACCAGCCATGTGAGCTGAATTTGAGCACAATTCCATTCAATTCACATGAAAAATGATTCACTCAAGCATAGCAGATGAATAAATTACAGACTGCATGCAACCTCCTGCATTTGCATGCCCACACGAGTCCATGTTTGCATGTGTTTGAATGTCTTGCATGGAAGCACATGCAAAGAGATCAAGATACAGTAATTCAATGGCAGTTCTCGGATTTTGTCGCTGAGGCTGTTATTACTGGTCAAGCCACCCAGATTTATTGAGCGTTACTGTATAGAGCCTCTCCACTTAGCCTAATGACTGCCAAGAGAAATAAAAGCAGATGGCTTGGTCATAGTACGGTACGGGATGAAATGTCCACACTTTTGTTGAACAAAAGTGTCCACACCTTTCCCAGTTGTTTTTTCACCCAGACCACACATAAAAGATGTTAATGTGTCTCTGGGATATTTATCTTTGCTGTCCTCTTAAGAATTGATTCATTTCACTTATGTTCAAATTATTATGAACACTTAAGGTACAAGTGAAGTGCACAGATGAAGTAATTCATTACTCCCTGAACAAGCTTTCAGTACAGGCATGAAAAGCTCCTTTCATATTTGGGAATGTGCACACGTGCAGTGCAAACAAAATCAAATATTTCTTCACAGAGCTACAAGTTCAAAGGTTATATAGAACTTTGAATGCTCCACTAGTTAATCATGAACAATTAGGGTGAAGAACTGAGGTCAAATGTGGGAGTTGATCAGGTTAGTGTAAACGGGACACGGTACAATGGAGAAACATGTCTCTATCCCTCCTGGTGTCAATCCTCTGTCTGTCTGTCTGTCCGCATTTTTGTGTGAATAAGCTGAATAAGCGGGATTTCCAACATAGAGAGCAGGAAGGCCCTTCCACCGAAACGCACACACAATGACCGGAGGAAATCAAGGTCAGTGTGACAATTGTGTGCCTGTGTGTGTGTGTTAGGGAGAAAGAGACAGAGGGAGGTCTGTACTGTACATACATTACCCCCTGATGCATCATAAGCCTTCCCATTTTATCCTTGGTGGAGAGGGGCACCAATGTGTGCCTGTATTGTGTACAATTTTCTCACTGGAATAAAGAGAATTATGTTGGAAGGCCTACCGTGTTGATTGTGTTGAACACCACTCAGATAACCACATGTAAAAGATGCACTTTTGCTACATCTTTATATTTCTCTCTCTCTCTCTCTCGCTTTCTCTTTCTCGCTCTTTGTGCTTCTGCTTGTTAATCCTTTAAAAGCATCAGCAGCACTGGGCTGGGTTAGTAAAGCATTAAAGACTGCACTCTAGTTTGGTTAACCATTTCTGCTTGTTGATCCATCTCAAAAACAAAAGAGGAGAGCTGCCTGGCTTTACCTTAAATACTCAAATGTTATATATGGACAATGGAAAAATAACAGGAACACCCTTCAATATAATGCAATCAAATGTAATTCAGAATCCTAAAACTAAAACCTTTGGTGTGTTGTGTTGCATTTAATTGTATTGTGATATCTGGAGCTGTATCACACACATTATTTTTGGGTGCTGTGGGGTACTTTTGATTTTAACTTCCAGCCTCCACCTCCAACATCCATTCAGTAATGTTATCAAATGGAGTTTGAGAGACTGACTGTTGGTGAAGTAACGTGCGAAGGCTTTGTTACACACTTTTGTCTGCAGGTCTGCTGGCGCACACTGTTACACACACAATATACACACCCAATCACATTATTAATCAGCCACTCAACTCAAACCCTTTACCCATTTGTAGCCCTCAAAGATTTGCCCCAGGACCCATCACCTAGGTAACCGCCAGCACTCACTTCCACCCAGACATCCTGGCAAGGTGAGGAATACACACACACACAGACACACACACAAAATGTCCATCCTCTCCTGTGGATCAGTATTTATTACAGCTAGACAAAAATAAGTTTCTCTAATCACTCATAAGCTGGCAAGTTATGGAACAAAACATTTTTTCATGACATTTAAACACAATGAATGCAGAACTGTGTGACCCTGATCATTTCCTTATACGCAGAATACTTTCTTTAAAAACAACAACAAAAAAAAACAACAACTCCTCAGCACATAAAAATCAAAGTTGTTTTTCCATCAGCAGATGACAACTGGAGCCATAATCTTTTCCATTTTCTAATATCTGTACCCAGCAACTGCAGCTGGAGGTGGAGAAGGGAGCAGAGAGGAAAGAAGAGGAAGCTTGTGTTGTTTTCTATACCTGATAACCCTCCATCCTCTGACTGTCTCCTGTCCGACCTGTTGGACGCCATTTCCTGGAATTCTGATTCCTGGGGGGAGTGCATAGGAAGGGAACACAGAGGGATACTTTAAGTGAATGTAAGGTCATCGCTGAATAACAAACACATTTATCTAATGTGCATGACAAATGGTAAGTAAATCCCTCCATGAAGATGAATGAAAAAAGATGAAGTAATGGGGCATTTAAAAAGGGGGGTAAATGGGGACAGAAGCATCTTCACCAACATTGTGATTTCTTCTACAGTAGTGACTCAACTTTTCCAACCTTTTCACTTGAAAATCTGAGACAATTGTCAGTGGTCCACATTTGAACCGCGAGCAATGTGAAGGCTAAATATAATAACTTCTCTACATTGAACATTCGGGACTGAAAGGAAGGGTCAGCCAGGGATGGAGGGATGAAGAATTTGTATCACTGACTTATCAGTGACACATTATAGACAAAAAAAAAGAAAGAAATACATATTTCAATATAACATTTCATCAAAAATATTGATTGAAATATTGCATTATTATGGACATTTCTGTTATTGATTTTTTTTTGTACTGCTCTGGTAAACATTTGCTTGTAATACTGTAGGTAGAGGGCTGCGGCCCATAGATTGGAAATATCTGGTCTGTACCATATGGGCTTACACATAAAGGCCTGTAGTCACGCACAAGTAATACTTCCTCAGTTTTATTCTCATCCGTGACACTCTGAAACCTACTTTTACAACCTGACTGTCATGCCGTGTGCCAACACAACAGAAAATTACTGTGTAACACTGTATGTAAATATAGCTCAGGTGGCAGCTTGAAGCCAGTGTTACGACAGACAGTTATTGTTCTATAGGCGAATGGTCATGTTCTTGTCCTGTTTAAACCAACCCCTCCATTTGCCTAATAACAGTGTTTAGTCATCTTTTATTACTGTGTGTGGCCATGTATATGTGTGTGTGTGTGTGTGTGTGATAAAGCGATACGGAATAGTTTGTCTGATTGTTTTCAGTAAGCCATTCTTTCATGAACCACGCATGTTTTGTCCCAGTGATTGTGTCTGTTTGTATGTGTGTGTGCATTTGTGTGTGTGCGTGCTGAATGTTCAGATATGACACTATCTTCAGTTCTGGATAAAAAAAAGTGTCTCAATAAACGTGTTCATCTCCAAGTGAGGGGTTCAAAGATAAAAAGCAACTAGTGCATTATCACACACTGATACGGACACACACAGACACCAGTGCTCACACAAAGATAAAGCTTCCGGGCTGAGGGGATCAAAGCTACATCTGTTGTGCTGGATATCTCAACAGGACACTGACGAATTACACATTGTGGAACGAGACATAGAACTGACACATAGTGACTCAAAGTCATCTGTTTGTCAGTTTTTTTGTTTGTCATCCACAAATACTACTCATTTTTCTTACTTGGCATAGATAACAAACTTTTCCTATCACGCCTGCCAGTTGCTGCCAATGTCATCACACTCATTCCCCTGGGGTCTACAGCTGAAGGGGCATTAATTTGTGCCTTGAAGGCAGCAGTGACTAAAGCTTTTGACTGTGATTTATAAGTGGTCAGCTGATAAGGAATGGGACAGCTGCAAGGGTTAATGCACATGCTCAGATCACGGCTCTGTTCCCGTGGATCAATTATCTCTTTTGAACCAGCTGTCACCATCAGAGTTCAATGAGGAAGTAACGCTGGGTTTTACACGCTATTAACGTTTACTTTGTTAAGGGAAACATTGTGAAATATTTTTTGATTTCACTAATAGAAGGAAACGTATACTGTTCTCTGAAAAATTATGATGCAACAGAATTATGGTTGATGAGTCTGTACTTCCACGCATTTTTACCCAGGGAGGTGTCCACAGACAGTATTTTGTTCTGCTGGCCATTGAACCGCTCTGTTGTTCTCAGTTTAATTGTGAAACTATTAAAATATTGTTAAAAAGGGCTTTTACATTTGAGTAACTGTTACATTCGCCACAATGCTTTAATTTTTCAAGGAATTTAATATTCTTATTCTAAGCTTGTATAAGGCTGCCATGATAAATCCAGGTGTTAAATACGACATCTCTTATTTAATTCAGCCATATCAGAGTAAATTCTGTCAAATTTTTGTTTAAACATCTGTTTTTGAGCTGTCTCCCGTTGGAATAAGTAGTCTGCAGTGTAAAATCCAGTACTGCCATTTAAACCCACCCCTCCTCCCTCTCATTCCTCTGCATTTTCCACTGCTGATCAGCATTATTGATCACAAGACAAGCCTTGCACAGTCTCTCATCATCCTCTTTCAGTAAGAAGGAAAATCTTGTGGGTGGACTTTAGGCCAAGACTAAATACAGAGACAATTGTCTCAGCATCCAAAAATATATGTACAAATACACACACACACACCAACAGAGAAACCCTTCTGTGTCTTGCTGAGGGTTCAGGAAACACAAGTCATGTTAAACAGGAACTCAGCACGTTTCACTGACACTCTATCTACAGTCACTGATCAGACTGACCGCAGAGTGTCAGTGGGAGTGAGCACATGTGTGTTTTCAATTCTACAAAGAGTCATGGTGTGATGAGGAATAAATGAATTAAATCCAGCCACAGGAACGTGAGAGCCTGCAAATCTTATCAAGAATATCAGAAATAACTTAAGATGGATTCTACGCCCCCTTGTGGTTACATACATATACTACATGAAATGTAACAGCCAATTGAAAACATAAAAAGGTTTTACCTCAAATTTCATACATAAAGTTACAACAGAACTTACCTTTGGTTGTCTGATGATAATGGAGGGTCTTGGGATTTGAGGACATTTTAGCTGCTGCTCTGGGCTACACTCCAGTTCCAGCTGATCATCCTCTGAGCTCTGGGAGATGCTACGGCAGGGTGGAGGTGACTCAAAGCATGACTCATCATCTTGGTCCTGCAGGTGGCAGGTAGAGTTTGAGTTGCTACCATTTACTTTTCTGGATCCGTTGGAGTGGACGGAGATACGGCTGACAGTCCTCAGTGGCTGTTTGTGTTGCTTATCGTCCTGTGGGGCTTCAGGCTGGGAAATAACTGGATCAGAAGGAAGTCTGTGGTTATTTCTGCTTGGGAAGTTTGGCTCCTGAGGAGGACACTGATCAGTGTTAACATCAGATGGATTACCAAAACAGTGGCCCAAAGATGAGCAAGGTAGTCCATGCATGATGGTGGATTTAGAAGTTACTTAGATGGACAATGAAACAAATCCTAATTGACATTAGGTGGATCTGGGGTCTCCCAGTCTGTGGGGCAACAGTAGGCAGTTAATCTTGTTAAACTTCTTGTGCCAGCAAATGCTGGAGTAGAGTCTGAGCCTTCCTAATGAAAGATACACATCATTACCTTTGCGTGAGATGAAAGACTTCAAACGTGTACCCAATAAAAAATAATGAGCCAATCTTTTCCATGTTTAAAAAGTGAAAACATCTCTTCACGCCAGGTGAAAGTTGATGACTCTGATCCATGCCAATAAATATTATTAATAGTTGTCTTTTATTTCAGTAGGTTCTTGTCTGTTGGTCCAACAGCGGCTTTAATCATTAACATCATCAATAACAATAAATTAAGACCAAACCTTACAAGTCTGGAGTCTGTCAACATATATTGGTCAGTAGGTCAGTCTGTCATACATTATTCTCCCTTTCTAAAATACATTCCCGAGCAGGCTGCTTCCATTTGGCTTCAAACAGTCTTTTTTGGTGGCGTTCAGGCGAGGGTCCGTCTCTTCTCAGCTCTTCATAGTCCCTTGTGTGCTTCCCTGACAAGTTGCATGTGTATAAGTGTCTCAGGGTTTTTGTACAGTGTGTCACTGCAGGGTGTCTCATTACTTGACCAGGTAGTTCCTGGTCTGTTGTAAGTTTGGAGGCTGGGGTTGGGCCCCACTGATCCAGCAATTCTCCGGTTACCATCTGACCCAGGGTCAGTCGCTAATACACTTGCCCCCCGCACTTCACCAATGTTAACAAATGAACTCATCTGATCGCAGAACAGTGGCCTCGAGTGTAAAGGTTACTGCATAGTTACAGATGGTTGAGTATGAGAGTTCAAGTTACAGGCAAACACCGTAAGTGATAGGCCTCAGAAGCAAAAGAGAAAGGAACGGAGGGAGAGAGAGAGAATGACCTGGTGCCCCTCCTCTCGGGATGAGTGAGACAGGAGCTGCCCAGCTCCCCTCATGTGATGCCTAGTTAAATATTCATAAAATCACATAAAGCAGACTTGCATCTATATTTTATCCAGCCTGGTCTATTGGTGAATATGCTTTTTTCATAATACAATATCAGGTGTAGTGGAAACACTTTGTTATGTTATGTTTGTTCAGGTTTGGACTGATTCTATGGGTTTGGATCTGATCATTTAACCTGACTCTGTTTAAAATGACAGTGTTGTTTCTCTGTTTAAACATTTATTGTTCACACTTACTATTTACAGGCTGAGATGGACTTTATTTCTTTAATTGACATAATATTTGATCATCAGTCAAATAATCAGCAGCTGAACACATTCTATAATCATATATATCATCATACACAACAAACTAAAGAAGTACTACCTGATACTCTGAACATGATGTGAGATGTTGGACCTTTATAATAGTAACTGACACTCCAGCAGATAAATATATGTATGCTCCCAGTCTCACGTCAGTCCCAGGGTGCTGAAACAAAAATCTAAATTTTATCTAAGCTTGGAGATTGGACTGAAACTTTTACAATTGTTCAAAATAAAGGAAGTTTTTATGAAAAAAGCAAGGCAATCTAGCAACATTATTTACCCCTTCTGTGACATAAACATTCAGAGTCCTGTATTATTTGTTGCACAGCTCAGTTCATTTCTTATTGCCTTCAGGCACACCCAAACAGGTATGGAGTGCTCATTGGCACCAACTATTCATATCCTGCCCTGCTCCATGACAGACCAGGTCCTGGACTTTGCAGCTGAAGATGTTGCACTGTTGCTAGACCTTCATAGTGGTAACAAGTGAGTCATTCTTGTCAATCAAAGTTATTCAGTTTGGACAAGGTAAATAACAGACAAACAGATACCAACCAGAGAAACTCCCACATGATCATGGAGCAAAGATAATCAGGGGGTAGTAGGACAATGCTTCCCCCTGTCGGCCATTTGTATGCACTGCAACGGTAGGGATTTAAGAATAATATGCTGCATTTTCAAGATAAAGACAAAATGCAGTTAGTTATTTAAAGATTTCCCCCTTTCCTCGCTGCAAAATGGGCTTAAACAAACTTTTCTGTCAGAGCACAGTTATTACTTGATTTCATAATCCAATTCATAAATCTCACAAATCACAGGGTGCATCAATAGATAGTTGTTTTGTTACGAGCGCCACAAAACACATTTTTTTTTCTGAGTGACGTCATGGGGGTGAGAGGGGTGGGTGGGGGGTCAGACCCGGTGGATAAGAGGTAACGCATCTGCGTCAAATGAGCACGTACAGCCTAAAAATACTGTTATGCTTTCAAATTAAAAGGACCAAAGGGTTAGCCTTTAGGAAAAACGAGGCCTCTCTGCACAAAGTAGATGTAGGTGTGGACATACAGTAAATCCCTTGATAACAAACTGGAAAATTTTGAAATAAAAAAACAAAGTGGTGACAGATCTTATCCTCACAGGTGCATTGTTAGTTTTACTTTGAAAGGCTTAAGAGGACGCGCTTCTCCGTCGTGTCTGCCTTTAGTGTGACGAGGCAGCGCAGGAGCGGACAGTCAGGGATAACCGCAGGTGGTGAGGTAGGAAGAGGCGACCATAGCAGGTGTCGTCAAAGCGGTAATCTGGCTCAGGTTTCTCATCCATTCACCTCTCTTCGATCCAGGTAGCTGTTGTATGTTTTTTTTTTTTTCTTCTTTTTTTCTGCCCGCATCCTCCCATCGATGATCCACGATGCGGTGCCCGGCTTGGTTCGTGGCCAGTTGCACTCTCATCCTCTGCACGCTCCGGCGGACCGTCGGATCCAGAGAACAGCGGCAGTGCAGCGAGGTGAGAGATGCTCCGATTAGAAATAAAAACGCTACGGGTGAATACCGTTGACGTCGATTTAAAGAAATCCAGTGACCACGTAAGATGCGGTCAAAATTTGATGACACACTTCCGGATGGGTTCATGGTGTGATGTTCAAAGGCATTTCCTTCCAGTTGATTGGCAAACAAAATGCACAGATTTTTTTTCTGTTTCTTTTAAAGAGAACAAACATGGAGGGGGGACACGAAACCCTCTCTGACGTGGTGTGGTATGTCAAGCTTCACCACTCAGTCTGCTCCGACTGTTATCAGTTTCCTGCATGAACTGGTCCTTTCCTTCCCTCTGGTCTGGCTCAGCTCAACACCTCCTCAGCTCAGGATGGCAGCACAGTCACTCAGGCAGTCCTAAGATAGATGAGGAACATTCCTGTGAATTATTGGCTCAGTCTCTCTATTTAACACCAGCAGACTTACAAACACTAGAGAAAATCATTCCACACCCACGTGCCTTGATGCCAAAATCTGATTTGACTCAAAGAGTGCCATTATGGAAACTGTCAGAATTTAGGCTACCCGTCATTGGTAAACTGCCAGGTAGGGAGAAGTTCTGTGGAAGAGATAATGTTAAGTAATGCTTTTCACTCCAGACTACAAATTAAAATGATTATCTGCATTAATTAAGTACCTCAAGTACCTTAGTGTTACTCATGGAAAAGTAAAGATCTGTTGGGGTTTTGCCCCTGCCCACAGCTTTTGTCACCCCTGTCCCCATCGCTGTGGAGATGGTATGTTGTGTATCCAGGGACTAACAGTGGGTGTAGCTTCAGAGATAACGCTGTAACTGGCCTTGTTGTCTAAGTCTTAGCAGCTGGATGCACACATTAGGTGTAGTATTAGTTTAGTGCTGCTAAGGCAGTAGCCATCTATCTAGTCTGCTTTTATTTGAAAAAAAATCTCAGTCAGTATGTGATAACTCAGGATTCTGGTCTGGATATAGGCCTTATGTGGTTTGGTCTTTTTTGACCTGCCTCAGGCTCACAATAGTTTACTATTTCACATACAGACTAGGCCGGCTGATTTCTAATGTAGATGTTTTGTGTGTGTGTGATTGGCAGACAGACTACTACTATGAGTACACAGAGTGTGACAGTACAGGATCTCGGTGGAGAGTGGCCATCCCTCAGAGAGCTGGGTCCTGTACTGGACTGCCAGAGCCGGTACGCGGTACAGAGTGCAGTAAGTATATGCCTTTGTGTGGGCCTGAAAGTTGATGTGTGTCTCCTCTACTTATCAGTTGCCTAGAATTTCCACCACTTCAACCTGACTGTCTGTTGAAATACCCTCAAGCTATGCACAGACCAATGTCAAATGCCAATAACAACATCTCTTTCTGCCATCCTTCAGTACAAGCTGCACCATCAACAGGCCACTGGCTTATTCAAAACTATTGTATGTCTCCAATATGAGTTGCCAATCTTTTGAGATAGTGAATTCTATTTATTTTCCAGGGAAACCAGATCTGCTAAGCAATAAGTGAGTCACGGGGAGTGTTAAATTCTTCTTGTTGTTAGGGGTGAGGGTGAACCCTTTAATGCTGACTGGTAGGAAAACGTCGGCTCAGCACAGTGGATTTTAGTTGTGTAAAAACAAACTTATGTTTACAAGGTGGTCATACAAACTCTTTCTTTGGTAGTGTAACCTTTAAAGAGGTTTTCCCTGTATTCTTACCAGTCTACTTCACTTGCGGATCCATCAGGATTATCCCTGATGAAGTCTGTGTAAGATCATTTTGCTACCAGAAAGGTCACTCAATCATAATGTGCAGTGATGTTTTCTCTCTGAATCTTGACTGAAAGCTAATATTTGCTCACATAGACATGTTGCATATTTAAACCATTCCAGTTTGAAATAATAACATTATGAGGATTGTTAATTTCCCTTCATTGTTAGACTTTCTAGACAACAAAATGGAGAATTCCTTGCACATAGCACGTGGTGATTTAGAGCATTGTGTTGCATACCTCTATAAACCTGAACTGTCTCAAGGATTATAGAGACAAAAGAACCCTTATCTCCTTTTGTTTTTCTTTTTCTGTTTCCCTCTTCCTGTTCAAATGTCTTGTTTCCTCAGCATAGCTTAATTCAGGTTTTACATTGGATATTATTTTGCCATCCATTGCATCCTATTACATTGCTCAGTCACCAATTAATAATTTCCCCATGAAAATGAATGCCACATCTATCCGTAAATCATATGCACATGTAGTTTGTGTTATGCAAGCTAACCCACACAAGCTACAAGCAGCATGGATTGCACAAACTGCATACCCTGCTCTGGTTGCTTCGAAGTATGTATACTGTAGGTAGTCATAAGCTATCTGACTAGATCAGGTATGAGGAAAAGCTGACAGTGTCGGAACTTCAGCAGATACAGAAGGCCCTTTGGCTCAGTGGAGAAAGTGCAAACAGACACAGTGTGTAACAGGATGTAAGGATTAAATCCCTCAACCACGATGACTACATGTCTGTGAATGTGGCTGAATGCTGCAGTGAGGTCCATGATCATCACTGTCGTTTTTATTCTGTTCTTCTTTCTTCTTATTCTTTCCATCCATCTGTATCTCTTTTGCTTTGCTCCCCAAGCTTTCTCTTGCAAGGCCGGGGAATTCCTGGAGATGTCAGCTCAGGAGTGTACGCAGTGTGCAGCAGGAAGTTACTCCCTTGGTAGCGGCATCCGCTTCGACCAATGGGATTCCATGCCTGCTGGATTTAGTAGCCTGGCAAGTCCCCTGGAGAGCAGCCCCCATGGCGATGGCAGGCTCACCTGTAACAGGTGTGTGAGTAAGATGCAAGAAAGACGGTTAAATTTTAAATAAGTCATAAAAATTAATGGTGCATATTTTTCCTCCCAGTTCTTCCTGGGTGCCCCAAGGAAACTACCTGGAATCCAACAGGGACGAATGCACAGTCTCTCTCATCTACGCCGTCCATCTGAAGAAACAGGGCTCTGTCAGTTTTGATTACCAGTATCCAGACAATAACCTGCTGTTTGAGTTCTTTGTAAGTTTCACAATTTCATTATCTTTTTACAATTTTTCATCTATGAAGATTGTTTGTTTGTAGACAAGTATTGAAGTAAATAGTGATTGTGTTGACATAATCTGTTGGTGTATTCACTGTCAGTGAAATATTTTTGGCCTGTCGTATGGATAGCTTCAGTATTTGTCATCATAATGCACTAAAAACTTAATAGCCATAATGTTAATGGCAAAAGCTTTCTCTTCCTTTATTTCTCAGTGTACAACAGCTCCTATATTTTTAGTTGTAAGCCGACATCTCCCATGCCACATTGGACATGTCATAGCAGGAAAAGTGATAACATTATAAATGGCTGTGATATGGCTGGGATAGTGAATTAGAATAGAGCCACAGTTGGATTACTGTTTTCACCTGTGCTTTCCAACTATGGTAAATGAGTCCTAATAAAGGCTTAACTGAAGACAGATGTGACGACTAAGAGTTTGTGCTTTCTACTACAGGTATGAATAGCAAAAGAGAAGAAAATGTCAACATGAATCTTTACCACAGTTTAAATAATAATAATAAAAAAACGACCATTATTAGATATACAGTTCAGTGGTAGATTACACAGACTGGTTGAGGCAGAATTGAGGACTTTAATGTCTGTAGTAAATTTGTGTTATGATAAAATTACTTATGGGTGTATGATCTAAAGGTGGATATTGCCGTTACACGTCCATCCTGTATCAGTGCAGGAATGCACATAATAAATGTTGAAATGACTATCAGCTAATGGACACCTCAACCGTGTGCACCCAGATCCAGAATGACCAGTGTCAGGAGATGGATCAGTCAACTGATGCCAAGTGGCTCAAGCTCACTAATCATGGTGAATGGGCAACCCATACAGTAAGTGCTGCATGCTGTCAGATGAACAATGGCTGTGGAAGAAGGACTTAGAAAAGCTAGCCTCAGTAAATTTGTTGAGCTCACAGTGAGCAGCAAGAAACGGGTGGATAAAACCAGGAAACCTCCTGCAGAAATGGGTTGGTGTCGTTTATTGCTGTCTGCAGTAATTTTCCAGACACCTTATGAAATTATATTTGTCCTATGTTATGGGAAAAAAATACACTTGGCTGTAAGGTGGTGGAGGCAGATGGCTGCCCACCCTGAGCCTGGTTCTGTCTGAGGTTTCTGCCTTTTAAAAGGAAGTTGTTTTTTTTTTTCTTTCCGCTGTCTCCAAGTTCATGCTCGGTAGGGGTTTTGTTGGGTCTCTTTAAATAATCCAATTAGAGTTTTGTCTAGACCTGCTCTATATGCAGAGTGGCTTGATGTGACTCTGCTATGATTTGCCATTATTTAAATACGTTTGATTTGATGCCAGGAGAAATCTGTGGATCCTTTCTGAGAGCATATAATCATTTTTTTTTTTTTTTATTATGGTCAAGTTTCATAAAGTTTAAAAAAGACTTTGTTGTTAGCAGAAGGTTGAGCAATCTAACTTGCAATAGGCTTCCAATAACATGTTTTATAGTAGCGTGATTTAATTTTAGTGAGATGTCATTTCTTTTACAAGCAGTCAGATTTACAACATAGACTAATAAAATTAACCATATAAACTTAAACTACTTGTAATTTATTTATGTTTTCAAATTAAGGCAATTTACTTCATTCTCATTAGTTTTTTCATCTGAATTATTGCGAGCCTCAACTCTTCACATTCAGCTTTAAAATTAATCTTGTTGTATTTATTTTGTAAGTTTTATTTTGACTCATTTTGTGCAGTTATGTTTGTTTCATAGCATGACTGATGATACATTAAATGATGTGTTTACTAGGTGGACTTGAAATCTGGCACCAACATCCTGTACTGGAGGACAGGAGGAGTCTTGATGGGGACCAAAGTGGTGAAACCTGTTCTGCTGAAAAATGTCCAAATAGAAGGTCAGCCTCATGTCGTCATCTTTTTAGTAATTTTTAATTTCAGTAATCAGTGACTTATTGATGCATGAATTCTCTGTAATTTCCTTCTACCAGGAGTTGCCTATACATCAGAATGTTTTCCTTGTAAGCCGGGAACATTTAGTCGAGTCCCAGGCTCCTCCACATGTGAAGCCTGTCCTCGGGACACCTATTCTGGCCACGGTGCCAGCTCCTGCACCCCATGTAACACAACTATTCAGTATGCAGGTGGGAACATGCTCTGACACACAGGAAAAAAATTTACATGCAAATTGTAGTATTCAGTATAGCTTAGGCAGCCAGTTCATAACATGATTGTGAGTTGATTGTGTTTGTGTGATCATAACAGATTTTAGTAGATGGTGTATGCTCTCTTGCTATTTCCAAGCTGCTATATATCTTCCATCCATCCATCTTCTACCGCTTTTCCGTTTCCGGGTCGCAGGGGCTATATATTTTACTTTTAGCAAATAATTTTTTACATGCTATTCCTGATGATGAAAGAATTACAGCTTTTTTTGATTTTTCTCATAAGGGAGAATGAAAACTAATATACTAAAGCTGTAGAAGGTCTTTGAACTTCTTAAATAACAGCTCCACTAATAAAAGATCCATGGTGGGGACACCATGGACATGGTGAAATGACTCGAGATTTGCTTGTGACTCGAATTTAGATGACTTGAAATAATTCACAATATTTAATGCTGATGTAAACCAGTTGCAATCTCAAAAATATCTTTTATTGATCTTTGTCTGCTCTACTTCGCTCTCTGACCAGAGCTCACAGCTACACAAAGGCATCAATAAATGTTCCCAGGGCCATTGCCTTTGGATTAAAAGATTTCAACACAGAGAACCAAAAGATAACAGCAGTTTTCTTCCTCAATTTTCTTGTTCGATAAAATATGGATTGCTTACATCGCTATGGCCCTGTGTAAACCGGATTGAGTGTTCTGAAAGGTGCTCTATTAATAAAATGTAGTTAATTACTATAAATCCAATGAATCATTCAGTGAGGAGGTTATTTTAATTATTTCTAAATCTTACTGACATTCAAATATCATAGAAATAAACTTGATTTAACTTGACCCGACTTGATTCACAATAGCTTGACTTTGAGACTTGACTTGAGTCCCTCTGACTTGTGATAAGAGCGCTGGTGACTTGGTCCTAATTCTGCCCACAAAATTGTGAATACTTTCCCTCTTTATTAAAGTAATTGAGAAGTGACTGTGAAAAAGCTAAAGTGTTGAACATATCTCAATATTTAATTCAGGGCACCTGTATCATGCATATTGCGTAACCTGTACTTTACTGTTGTGTTTTTGTAGAGGCTCCTACCAAAACAATCTTTAAAGAGCAAGTACATTTTTTTCTGTCCCTTTTTATCCTTAATTTGCATTCACATCTTGTAATGCAGAGGAGTTTGCTTCACTCTATTTTATTTAAAGTAGTAGTGCCCGAATTTATTAGAATTTTTGTCTTTTAATGAGTTAGATGTCCTTTACATGGGGGTTTTGAAATTTCTTTCATCAATCTTTAAGTTACTACAGTATTTGAGTGATGCTTGACAGATTAATTATTTTCTAATGATTTCCTTTTTTCTTTTTTTCTTTTTTTTTTATCTATCACCACTTACTTAAGATGAGGGAGCAGCTGTGTGTAAGCAGAGACCTCCGTGCTCCAAGAAGGACTATTTCCAGATCCATACAGCATGTGATCACGAAGGCAAGGTGAGAGAAAGGCCAGAGCATTCAAAGGAACTCCCATCCTTTAATCTCATCGTCTACTCAATTCTGTCACCTTCTGTCTCTAATTTCAGACACAGGTCATATATAAGTGGATGGAGCCTAAGATCTGTCTGGAGAACGTGGCTGGAGCTGAGACTTTGCCTCCAAGTGGAGAACGAGAGCAGTGCCCCCCTTGTAACCCTGGTTTCTATAACAATGACACAGCCACCTGCTCCCCCTGCCCACCAGGGACGTTCTCTGATGGGATAAAATGTACTGAGAACTTGCGTCTTTGCCATTTTGATTCTGTTACTTCTTATCCCTTCTCTGTATTGTTTTGTCAATACTTCTTTATGTCCACCAGCATGTGCGCAGTGTCCAGCAGGCACTGAGCCCACATTGGGCTACGAGTATAAATGGTGGAATGTTCTTCCTACAAACATGAAGACGTCATGTTTCAATGTGGGCAACTCCAAATGTGACTATATGAATGGTGGGTGTTTGTTCATCTCAAATTATAGTATGTTAAGTTGTGCTGGCTTTCCTAATCTTCCTAAACATTCTTAGAGATATACTTATTTGTTAGATGAGAAGATTAATAGCAGTCTTATTTCTTTATGATAGACTTGAAGTTACCAACAGCCAATGGCCTCTATTTTTTGAAATTGAAGAGTATTATGGATTTGTTCTGTCCTTCAGGCTGGGAGGTGGCAGGTGATCACATCCAGAGTGGAGCAGGAAGCTCAGATAACGACTACCTTATCCTGAACATCCATGTTCCCGGCTTCAAGTGTGTAGAGTCATTTAATGTTTGTCAGTCTCTGTTGCTCTTCTTACAGTCTCTTTCCGATAGCCTTACCTTCTCTTTTCTCTGTTTGCATGCTGTGTCAGGCTCCCTACATCGATGTCAGGCCGTTCGGGGACAGAATTCGGTCGCATCACGTTTGAGTTTGAGACTTTGTGCACAGCTGATTGTGAACTTTACTTCATGATGGTGAGAGCAGCTCCTGGCATATTTGCTGCTACATAATTCCTTAATTATACAGATTCTTTGATGGAAAATAAGTTGAATTAATCTTTTCAGGATGTAAACAGGAAGAGTACCACAGTTGTGGAGTCGTGGGAGAAAACCAAAGCAAGACAGACCTACACCCATGTAATGAGGAAGAATGCCTCAGTTTCCTACACTTGGGCTTTCCAAAGGACTAACCAACCTTCAGATGTAAGTGCAACACATTATATACAGATAGTAAACACATATTACTTCAACTATGTGAACACCATGTTGAACTCTATGATAATTTATGATCTATCATTATAAAGCTGTTGTGGGATTGTCATTAGAACAGAAATGATTGTGCGACACATCTCCTAGACACTAAATAATGTCTCACACAGTTCACACAGTTTTCTTAAGGCAACCTGTACACTGTAACCTAACCCTAACCTGTACACACTTCATGTTTATATCAGTGTGTTGTGTTATAAAAAGAGATGCAAAGACATGTGAACATGTTTTTCATGTATGACTTAAATACCACATTCACCGCTGGTATATGGATGTTATCGAGGCTTTACACAATGAACAGCAGTTTAAAAGGCCTATTACACTTGGTGAGCTGAGAGAGCATACGTTAGTCTGGGAACCATTGTTAGTTTTCCCTTGAGGTTTAAACCAGTATATCTTCGTATTGTTGCTTTGGCTGGTGGGCTGTTGGGCTTCATAAACTCAGGGAACCTGTCAACCTTTGGGTGAACCCTCATGTTTGTCATGGGGGTTTGTCATGTTATGTCCAGAAACAAGAAAGCTCTGAGAAACTTCCTGACGGTTTTATCACCCTCACTCAGTCTTGAAAATCTGCCTCACACTGGGTACACTAAAGACTCCTTTCACTTTGGTTTTAAAAATAATGGCTGAGGTGGTATTTAAGACATGAACCTTAATCTACAAATAAAACAAAGTGACTTTATTATTGTGGGCACCCAGTACTTAAAATAATGTGAGAACATTACAAAAATATTTTTATAGGGTAGGGCATTCAAATCTACAGGCTTCCAATGTCACTTGCAGTCCCAGAACTGAGACTTAAATCATTAACTTGCTTCCTTAAGTTATATTTTGCACGAATGTCAGACTGTGAGGGCAGGGCTGATTTCATCTTGTGTTAAAAAAAAAAAAAAAAAAAAAAAATACATATTGCATGCTGCTATTTACGCGTGGGAACGAGATTGGTATAAAAGCTTTTGAAAAAACTTGTCTTTGTATACATCTTAAACTCTTTTTCTGTCCTTCAGGTGCGTCGGTTCGCTAATGACGTGGCACGAATCTATTCCATCTCTGTGAGTAATGCTGTGGATGGAGTGTCTTCTGAGTGTCGGGCATGTGCCCTCAGCGCCCAACCGTCCAGCTCTACCTGTGTGCCTTGCCCACCTGGACACTACATAGACACGGAGACCAGCCAGTGCACAGAGTGTCCACGCAACACATACCTTGTCTCTCATGACACACCAGGTCCTGATGCCTGCAAACCCTGTGGACCAGCTAGCAAGAGTGACAAGGTTTGTTGCTGTTAACAAAAATGTTTCATTTGTATGACACACACCAATATATGTGTGTTTGTGTTTCTTGCAGAACCACGGTTTTTGTTACAGTGACTGTCACTTCACCCACACGGAAGGCAATACCACTCTGACTTTTGACTTCAGCCTCCTTGGGCCTGTAGGATCACTGATGAACGGTCCGAGCTTTACCTCGAAAGGAACTAAGTACTTCCACCAGTTGAATATCAGCTTGTGTGGAGGACAGGTGTGAAGAGATGGAAACACACTCAGACACGGGAAATACTGCACTTTTAAAGTTTCTGTGTGCAAAGGCATTGCCATACGCACTCTTTCTTTTTATTCAAGGGTCGGATGGCAGTATGCACGGACAACGTAACAGACATATCCATCACAGACTCCCAGAGAGAGAAAGGAGAGGGGGCTAACGCTGTCAAGACCTTCATCTGTCAGTCAACAATAATTCCGGCTAGTGGACGTGGCTTCCACACAGCACTCTCATCACAGTCCATAAACCTGGCGGACACCTTCCTTGGTTAGATGGAAATTGACCTGCCAGAATTCTGCCTTGTCAAATCATTGTTAAGGCAAAGAGCTGAATTTAGTATTTTTGATATCCTCCTGTTTTTCTCTTAATGGTCAATCAGTGATACAGGGGAGATGAGACAAAACAGAAAAGATGTAATTCTTTACATAAATTGTCAAGACACACACACTGAGCTGACTTTTCTTTGAATGTATCTGAACAGGAGCAACAGTAGATGAAACACTTGATGGAATAAGGGCTAGACTAGACTATTATCCCCAGACCTACAAGAAAGTCCCTGATATCAACTTCTACTACAGGTACCTCCATCAACCTAGATACTTTTTCCACTGAAAAAAAAAAAAAAAAAATTGTTCTTAGGTTTCTTGCTTTCTTTTTGTTGATAAGGTCCTTGGAGGCAACTCAGTCTTGCGAATCTGGCCGCAGCACTGTGGTGACACTTCGCTGTAACCCAGAGAAGGGGACTGAAGGAGAGCTGTCAGTTCCCAGGTACTACATTTACTATCTACTATCAGTGTTTCTTCTGTTTCCCGTGTGAAAAATGTATGTTATGTGTTGAAGTGACAACGTTCGTGTGTGACTGTTACAGTCAGTGCCCTGCAGGGACATGTGATGGCTGCACTTTTCACTTCCTATGGGAGAGCTCTGGGGCTTGTCCCACATGCACTGATAGAGACTACCATCGGATAGAGGGCGCCTGCAAGGGAGGACACCAGGTTTGTTTGGACAGATTTTAATCCACAAGAATTTGGGACAGATTTTAAATGCAACAAAACACATACATTCACATCAAATTTGAAGGTGTTTTTAAACACATCCAAAGGGCCTATTTATAATAACCCCCTAGCACAAAAGGGTTATTTTGCATTCAACCACTGTGGACCACTGTGTGTAAGCTGTATGGTCTCATCCTGTCTCATTCTTATTTAATGCTTTGTATTTCAGGATCTACTGTATGTCTGGACTGAACCCAAGCTGTGCATGGGAGGTGTGACCTTGCCTGAAAAGAAATCTGTGCCGTGTGAGGGTATGGAGTTCTGGATACAGCTCGGCGCAGGCCTGGGAGCTTTCACTGCGGTGCTGCTCGTGTCCCTCACCTGCTACTTCTGGAAGAAGAACAAAAGGTGCCATTCTCTCGTTGCTCTTTGTTGCCTTGTCGTCTCAATGTGTGCATTCCTCGATAACTTTCTTTGTTAAACTATTCTCTCGCTTTCTATTTTTCTTCTTCCTATCCTACTTAATTTTGTGTTCCCTTCTGGTGTTTGGCCTGTCTACTCCTTGTTCTTTTTTTCCTTCTTTCCTGATATTCCCCTTCTTTTCCCCTTTTCCTTTCATCTCCTCCCTTTCTGCTTTGTCCCATCTGTCTCAGTGTTTAGTTTTTTTTGTTTGTTTTTTTTTCTCCTTGTTCAGTATTGATTCTGTCACTTGTCTCTTTGCTAGGTTGGAATATAAGTACTCCCGGCTGGTGATGTCTGCCAATAAGGAGTGCGAGATGCCAGGAGCTGACAGCTGTGCTGTGATGGAAGGAGAGAACGAGGGAGATATTGAGGATGAAGTTGTCTACACGAAGCCCTCTCTGCTTGGCAAACTGAAAGCCATAGCATCCAAGGTTAGAGTTACAGCATGGAAAATGTAGTTTAGCTAAAAGCCTTTCAAGTTGTTGTAAAATTTATATATTTTTTTTCTTTTTTCTGGATTTTAGGGAAACGGTGAGAAGTATGAAAATGTGCAGCTAAACTCATCTCACTCGAAAGCATTGGTGTGGAGCTAGGATAGTGGTACAGTGAGTGGGAGTGAGGGGTGAGACCAGACCTTTGAGACCTTCCACTGATGGACCCCTTTAATCAACCACCCCCCTTTATGAGCTTTGGTACCTGGAATACCAGCTGTGTGTACATTTGTGCACATCAGGCACATGGAGCCATGTTCAGAGAAGTCAAACTAACATGCTGGCCTTAAGCTTGGTACGACAGAGCTGTCCAACTCGAAGCATAGTGCAGTGAAGCAGGTGTGTGTGTGGTAAACACTTCCTAGTAATGGTCTGATTCAAACTGATGTCAGAGTGGATGTTAGAAGAGCTCAGGGTAAGAAGAGGACCTATGTGAGATGTTCTGTTTATATTTATTTCACTCTGTATAGAGTTTAATATTTCTTTAGACAGCCATGGTGTATTTTACAATCAGAATCACCATGAGCAGTGTGTGTGTGTGTTTGCATCTCCCATAAAAGTTTACATAAAAGTTTATCTTCTCATCAGTTTTTTCTTTTCCTTTTTTGAAATCACTGCATTGAAATCTGCTGACAATGAGAAAATAAAGATGTCATATTAGGCAGATGAGGTTATAGTATGGACTGTAAAAATGTGTGTCAAAATAAATGATGTGTTTGTGTATAAGTCGACCCACTTTGACGAATTCAATTTTCAGTTATTTCTTTTGACAAAACCACCAGAGGGTTTGGAGATGTGGGTTCAAACTGTATCTGGGCTACAATCTGAAAATAATAATCATAATAAAAATAATAATAAACAAAAAAAAAATGTCTTTTTAAATCCAAGGTAACTTCTCTGAGTTCTCTTAAAGGAAAAAGATGATTCACACTGTATTTAAATGTCAAATACGCAAAATAAGATGTTATCATTTTGACATGGAGCTAACATTGTGAAATCAATGTCTTAACTCTCAGTATGACAAAGAGTTGTGTGGAGCAGGAGCTGATTTTTGAAGTTTTTTTCTATCATACCAAATTGCAATTCAGAGGACTGAGTTGTGAATCTTGAATAAGCTGTGCACTCAGCCAGATTTATTTCCCTGTAAACATTCATTTGTCCAAAGATTTGTGTCTTGTGTAGCCAAATATTATTCAGCGTGTTAAAATTCTCTGTCACTATGCTTACAAAATCCTTCACCAAACCAAAGAGCTTTGGCCTGCCTTTCTGTAACAGCTGATTGCCAGTTGCCTAAAATGAGCTAATCCCTGATACGATATCCTCAGAGGTTTGGTCACAGGAGTATTATATTATTTTAACATGATGGATTACTTTCAAAACAACCATAACACAAGTTGCACCACCAGTTCTGGGTAAGACCTGGCTGCCCTTGAAGGGTTTCTTGTATTTGAAACTAAACTGCTTCATGATAAATGGACTTGCAATGTAGTAAATCTTTGTGTTCTGCAATCCTGATCTGCCTGGTGTTAGAGTTATTGGTACGATGTGTGTTTTATCACTTCACTGGGTGGAAAACTGTGGCACAAGTTTCCAGTGTGTTTCATTTGCGCTCAAATAACCTTAGACAATGCGAATTTAATGACGTCACATCTGAGGAGAACTTTATTGTGATTATCCTAAAGATGTGTGAACCACAGTTAAAATCTTTTGTGACCCCTGTTAAACCAAGGAATTAGCTTTTTTTCCTCTTTGTTTTTCTAATATCTGACTTAAAAACATTACAACACAGTAATTTGGTCAGATTTTGTGTTAGTATTTTTGTGTTATGTAATTATTATTATTTTTTTAAGATTGGAGCCTCTGTAGCTCCTATGCTCCTGAACTCTCCTGTAGAGGGCAGTGGTCAACAGAGAGATGATGAAAAACAACCCCTTGGATTTTCATCTCTCTCCTTTTTCCTTTTTGTTTTCTTTCAAGCCCAAATCATGGATACGAATACTCACAAACTTACTTGCAACTGGTGTGTTCGAAGTATCTGTTGCCCACACGTTTAATGGGGATGAAAATTCCTGCCTAAAGTATTGAGTTTCCATGTCTAATGGTCCAATTTTACCACCAGAGGGCAATAATTGCTAGCCTACAAAAATAGTCAACATGCAGCTCTGCAAAATAATAACTATGGATGTTATGATGCAGTGGAGGCAAAAAAAAAAAAAAAAAGAGCTGGAATTGCCTGCAAGTATTTAAAGCATTTTAACAACAACTTGTCATGCCTCTTACTTTCTAAAAACTGACTCCAGCAACCGTTGCTCAGGGCAGCATTGGACAGAAAACTCTTGACAGACTGTCTTGTCTTTAGCTTTCTTTCTTTTTGTTTATTTCAGTCAGCTTTTTCTTGAGATAGTGGGCTTCCACACTGGAGTGCGTTGTCCTGAGGCAGTGAGCACTCTGTTAGTTTAATTGGAGTGCCATCACTTAAGGAACAGATTAGGCAGGAGTGTTGAAGACATCTTTCAACATTTGCCAGCACACACTATGAATAGAGTCTGTGTGTGTGTGTGTGTGTGTGTGTGTGTGCATGTATGTGTGTTAATGTTGCTGAAGAGACAAATTTATCTGCCTTTAGCTGAAGGACAGAATTTTTCTGACTCAACGCAGCTTACCTGAACTACTTTTTTCTATTTTTTGTGCGATCAGGATTGACCAGAAACAGAAGGATGAGAAGACAACCACAGCTGTTTGTTTGTTGTTATTTATTATGATGTCATCACAGCCTCATTATTGCACGTATCATAAACACTGAACTATTGCTTTGTGACTGGCCAGTCCCAGAGTTCAGCTCGACCTCAGCTTCTTTTCACCACAGGTATCTTGACTTTTTTCAAAGCCCAGAGGCCAAGGACTTGCTCAGTTATAAAGCGGGGGAGGCTACAGCACCGAGAGCTTTGTAGAGCGTATGGCAGTTGGCAGAGGGTGAATAGAAGGACATGTCTGTGGTTGCTGGCTGCTTGTTTGAAAGGGATATTCATGGCTAAAACCAATTAAAGAAGATTCCTGGGTGGGTTAGCTGGTGCATGAGATAGTAAATTGTGTAGTGTAGTAAGAAAGGTGATGTATTTTCTTTAAATTTTAATTCCATTTTCATCTTCTCACACTCTCACATCTCTTTATCTGCCTTCCCCTTATCCCTTTTCCAACCTCCTTGTTGCTGTCTCATTGGAGTATGCTGCAGTGGGAACCCAGATCTGAGTGCTTCAGTTTCCATGTGAGCTACCAATCTATTGATATGGCTTAGGTTGTCCTGGCTGAGACCAACACAGCAGCAAGTTTCACACATAGAGTCGAGATGAGGCAGCGGGGGAAAGGTTGCAGGGGTGAGGCGGATTGAGAAGGAGAGGGTCAGTGGGAGAGTGTGGGACTGTTATACTAGAGTAGTCTCTGGACTAAGTGAGAAAAGAATCAGGGTTAAGTGCTCTATTTGTGTGGCCATTAAAAGCTGGGAGTAGAGTCCCAGGCCTTGCTGAGCCAAATCTCATCAGTTACTGCCAATTTGAATCAGAACCAACTACCCGTTTTTCCTCTTTCTGTTCCTCTTCTTTTGCCCCCTCCTCATCCCCCCTCCCACTCTCCTCTCCATGCAGATATACACACATTTCAACAGCGGATGTGGTGGTGGTTGTCCATAGCAACCTGCCATGTGGGGTGTATCTTGTGGGAGCAGGACCACTGAGTGAAAGGCTAAGCCATCTGCTAACAAAGACTGTGAATCTTTGAGATGCTTTGAGCTTCCATAGAAGCACTGTGACTTCTGGGCTGTGGGAGTGCTTTACATAATCCAGGGGCAGCTCCGCTCTGTGCCGCCACATCGCTCTTTCCTCCTGCTGTCTGCACCTAACACACACACACACACACACACACACACACCCTAGTGTAGGTTTCTTCTTGCATCCTCTAAAATTCTTCCAATTTATCATTTAATGTGATAATATCAGGGATCTTTTGGCTGCACAAAGTTGTAGTCTGATCAGGAGATGTATGCTCATTGGTGCTGCCTCTACCTACTGTATGATTATTAATACAGAGATAGATGGAAATAGATTTAAAATGCATGTCAACGGGATCAAATAACTGATTCTGGTCACATATTTTGATTGAAATATCAAATATAACAGTCATACTTTATTTTAGACAACATGTTATAGAATGTAACCATTTAACCATCTGTTCAATAATAATTTACTACCATCCTAAATGTATAAATTCTTGCTTGACAAGCGACTCTTTATAATAATATCAAATGCAAAATTAGTCCCCTATTTTAGGCTATTCAAATGTACTTAACACAATTTGTTCTTATTTCTTTCTCACTCTAACTCAAGTATGTCACCCAGCAGAGATTTTGTCCCATTTCCAGCCAGAAACAGAGCATTTGAAGATTATAAATGTTTTAATAAATCTTCTCTATGTTATGCATATGAGTTCTACTCTAAAATCCTTTTGTTAACTGGGATCTGCCAGCAGCTGACACCATGTGCTCTGCCTCCTCTTATGAACCTCTCTGGGACTGCTGAAGCCAGCTGCTCCACCGTGGCTATCAACGTCAACACATTTAACACAGTCATGTAAACCGCACACTTGAATAAGTTGATGAGTCGGAGACTTCATCTTAATGGTATATGAGCTTTTCTCCCCCCTTCCTGCTTTTATTTGAACTGCTAAGCTATAAAAACATAAAATCAATGTGGCGGATGTCTATCCGAAATATCCATTCATTTTTTTAAGACTGAAAGTTTCTTTTTCCACAAGACTGGAGAAAGATGGGGGAATAGAGAAAGTCATTTGAACCTAAGAATTGCTCAGAGCCACCGTTTCAACACTCCAGGTAAACAATCAATGGGAGAAGGCTTGATAGGGAATAAAACTAACTGTCATGTTGTTGCCCTGAAACATATACGCTTCACTGAGGTCACTTTTACATTTACCAAACAGAAATTTGCAGCTGGTAATGTAAAACTGACCTTTTACAAACTCTGCTTGGAGCATTATCAAACATTACTTTAAGGCACATCGCCATTTTCAAAATGTCACCACTTACTGTATCAGTGGGGCACAAAAACAAAAGCTACCACTCCCCTGTAATTGGTAAAAATCAACATGTGTTCATCAAAGCATCCAATTTTCCCTTTATTAATGTTTGAGTTGCTCTAGTAAAAATTCATAATAACTGGTAGGATGCCCATTTTGTTCAAAGAACTATCCCAGTTGACAATTTTTAGAAAAAAACCCCAAAACAAACAAAAGCAAAACATTGGCTTTACTTTTCAGCCCTGTTATTAGTTATTATTAGCTATCCATTACACCAGTCCTCTGAAGAAACGACAGTCTGAGAGTGGGAGTGAACATAGTGTTGCTTTGGTGAACACATGTCCGAAAATATGGCCATTTAGGTAAAGGGATTCCATGATCAGAAATAGAAAAATGAACATTTTTGTATCAAAAGCAAAACCCACTTTCCTCCAAAAACAGCCCAAATGGGTTCTTTATACAGACCTAGGGTGGACATAAATGAATTCTTAAAATAAAAAAATGTGCTCTGACACAGTCTATCTGTAACTCAACTAGTTTGATGGATTTTTTTTTTTTGTTTTTTTTGTTCATTCCAGCTGCTGTATCTTATCCAGTTTACGCTTCTGTCCACATTCATTCTAGGGTTACAAGAGTGTAACATTGTGCTGTTTGAACCATCAGTAGTATAATATACAAATGTACAGATACACAATAGAAATGCATACATAACTGGTTATTACAATGAGACCTACAAAAAAACATGAGAATAAAAATTCTGTGGGACATTGCAGGTGAGGCAAGCATAGCCACAAATGTGTATCCAGACTGAAGGACACACACACTTTCTTAACATGATTAAGCGCGTGTCTATGTACACCGCATCATAACAAAGCTATCAAAAACAAAGGCTCCAAAAGTTCCTCCGAAAAAAAAAAAAAAATTTGTTCTTTTGTTTCTCTACTTACAATGTCGATTTCATGTATGTACATCCCTAGAAAATAATTTAATTATAGTTACACACTTTCTACATTTGTGAAACAATACAGTTCTAGTCCACAAGGAAGATTGTGTGTTTGTCTGTGTACATATGTATGTATGTTTTTGTATGCGTGTATAAGTTGTGTGCATGAAGTGGGGCAAATTGTTGAGGAGAATAACGTTCATGGTAAGGTTGGCTAACAGTCGCAGGGGCAGGTTTAGCGATCGGACTGTACGTGGTCACAGAGATGAAGTAGTGGAGTCAACTATTTCTCTTCCGTTGCACACGGTTGGGACGTAGTGGGCACTGACAGAAGCTAGGGCAAGAAGTGGGGCAAAGAAAGTGAAGATAAATAGATAGACAGACAGAAGTGAAGCATTTATGCAGTGTAAAAACTTGATGTGGAAACATGTACACTGATCATAAGTGATGGAGTATGCTGTACTTGTAACTCTGAAACAACATAAATACCTATTAGGAATGGGCACCAACTCAGTGATACAAGCCCCAATCCTGCAGTAATGAATGGCATATTTTATTCGGTAAAAATTGACCAGAGCTTTAAATGCAGTCAAATTTGAGTGGTGACATACAGTAAATGTAGACTAATGGGACTAACTATGGCATCATGGACTATTTACAAGTAATTTTTGAAAAAAACCAAACAAAACAAAAAACATGCCAGAAATTACATTGAACTCTAAATTGATCTTTTTAGTCAAGTTAAGTTAATAAAACAATGTTTACTCCTCATAAAGTGCAAGATATTTTTTCTTTTGTCTTTACATATGTTGTTGAATGTGTTCACTTCTGGAGGGCATTCCTCTTCCCTGGTATCTCATCGTAATGCTGAGTGCTACAGCTCTGTCAGCAGGATGCCATTTTTTCTAGGTATGTTAGGTAGCACATGAGCCAAACTGTAAATTAAGTGTAAAAAGTATCACCTGTACAGTGAATAGTAGCTGATACTGGTAGACTTTTCAGCCTTTTTTGTTCCCTGGCTGTTCTATAGTAACAAAATACTCACAAAACAAACCCCTAAAAACTTTTTGTATACCCAGTGGTGGAGCATAAGACAAACTGCTGTTGGATATTGAATTTTGACAGAGGCATAAAAAAAAATCAGCAAGGGAGTGCTCTCCTCAAACCCTGTCTCTTTAAAAATTTGGCAATTTCATGTAACTTACCATGAGATGCGTATGAGGTGGCTGCCCCACTGACACTGAAGCGGTTCAGGTTAAGCCTGTGGCTGGTTACATTCTTCTGAGGCTGGAACATGATGATATGGACCTTAGGCGCGAACATGCAGCCCAGCACCACAAAGCCACTCAAGCTGACTGAGATACACATGGTCGTAGTCTGAACCTGCAGAGGAAATAGAGTGAAAGAGGAAACTTTTAAATCTTGTACAAATATAGAACAAAGTAATTGCCATTAAGAGTTAATTTGATGATTATAATCTATAATAATGATAATTTTTAAAAGGTACGTTCTCAATGAATATTACAAGGACAGAAAATAACACAATAATAAATTAGAGCTGGTTTGTGAAACTGTTGAGAAACAGAGCACAGAATGCCTGAACTAATGATCTAATCTCTATGTTTACATGAAGCCAATGAGGCCTATAGAGTGAGAGTACAACTCTTGATTGGCAGGCTTTGTAACTTTGCAAAAGTCCAGAGGAGAACAATTACAGAATGGATCAATAGAAGACTTAATCAACACAGACCACTGAGGCCAAGCTTAACAGTATACCAGTGATGGCTTTCATCTCTGATTTACTATATGAAAGCAGTGATAAATCCAATATCATGCTTCCTGTGAATTCCAATCAAAGGGCTTGCTACTATGCCTAACTTTGTGTAAGTATAAGTGGTAAAATCAAGGTAACATCACAGCAAACGTACAGAGACGCACATCAATAATCAACTCTTCAATATCTCCTCTGTGAATTTTGTGTACATAAAATGCTTATGCGTGTGTGTGAGTGGATGGTTGTCTATGCTGTTGATGTTTTGCTCCTACCGAACTAATCTTAAAGTCAGATTACAAGGCCAAAGAAATGCATATTTCCAGAAAGAGAGAGAGCGAGGGGGGGGTGCAGTGGGGTGTGTGAGGGTGCTGGTGGGGGGATCAAATGAACAGCCCTGGCATCAGCACTCTTCTCTTATGCCCTTTGATACAGTGCTCTCTTTATCTCTGTGTGTGTGTGTGTGTGTGTTTGCGGAAGTGTGTGCTTAAAGTGTGTGTATATGCTTAAGATTTGTATGGATCAGGTGAACACTCACCCCCTTTGCTGTTAAATCCTAACATGTGTCAGCAGTTTGATGGAGTCTGTCTGTTTGTCATCCCAGCACTGCAGAGCTGGGGCATTTGTCAACAGGAGAACTTGTTTAAGTCCTCACTCCACCTGTGTACTTGTTTTGTGACTTGAGTGCTTGTTATGATAAATGTTCATGAGATGGAAACATCGCTTGCATTAATATTATCAGGATAACTCTTGACTTGACGGGAATAGGAGGCAGGTCAACGAATCAAAGCTTTTGGATTAAGAACCAACTTGACATGTTTATTTGCATTTTTGCCAAGGATGGGATGAGAAGGTTGAAATCAGTCTTATAATAGATATTAAACGTAATATCTTACTCAATTAGTAACTTTTCCAGGTGCTCGTAAGTCAGTTTTCTTTGGACAGAGCCAGGCTGGCTGTTCACGCAACTGCCAACCAAGGTCAACCAGCTGCTGTAAGTGGCTTCATATTTGGTGTATACTTATTATATTAATATATTTCAAACATTTCCTTATTAGTGTAATAGGGTGATATGTACTTGGTACACACTGTGTGTGTGTCCAAACTTTTGACTGGTAGTGTATATTGTTTGCTCTGGTCTGAATCAGTTCAGTTTGTAAAAGGGGTATATTTTTTCACTCAGTAAACTCTTCACATGCAGCGCTAATCTCAGTGAACCAAAATTCCTCACTACAAACCAGAATGTACACGATACTTAATGGTCAGATGAGTCTGGGTGGAGAGCAAAAGAATGAATACAAGAAGAAGGTTTTGTGTTTTGGACTTCTGCACATTTCAGTGAGAGAATCATGAAGATACTATGCATGTCCTGTTACATCCCAGAATGCAAAGCAAACCTAGCGACAGAAACCATGCATCTGGTTGGATCAAGGGCGGTCTGGGTTAGTGAGCATTCTGGATTGGACAGAAACCACTCTCTCTCTTTCCCACTCTGTACCTCTCTCTCTTCCTTTTGTTTTGTTTAGCACCTGTGTGCAATTACTAAACACCTGCCCAAACAATTAGCACTCAGGGGGAAAACCAACCAGGTTCCGCTTTAATCGTCTAAAATAGAGCCGGTGTGAAAACACTCTAAAACAAAAAACAGTATTTGAGCTTGTGTGTGTGTTCAAGATACCCTGTAGTCACTTGATGTAACATAAAAGATAGGAAGAAAGGCCAGCCAAATTATACAGGTGGTGTACATGGTAAATCCAATAAACTTGGCCTCGTTGAAGTTCTCTGGGCACTTCCTGGTTTTGAAGGCATACCTACAGGGAGAGAGTCACGTTTCTGATTAGACAGATGCCATCTGGAAAAACACTAATACCTAATGGCATATAATACCTTGCTAGCAAAATAAAAACTGTCAATCTGCAGGAAAAATAAATAGACAGAAGAGGAGGAGACTAAGCACATGATTTGGAGCTTTATCACGTAATGTACTCAGCAAATTGAACCAGCTACAATATACTTACACAGTACACAGGATGACCAGGAGCATGTCATATCCCAACGACAGCAGCATGCTGGAGTCGCGTACATTACACTTGAGGATGACAGTCTGCCGTCGTTCCGGCAGTGTGAATCGCCGCGTCCCCGGTACCTCCAGCAGCAGCCACACTGACACCATCACTAACTGGACGGATATTAGACTCAGACAGATGAACACCTGAAAAAAGACGTGAAGAAAGAATGATAAGGTCATAAAGACCAACTGCATCTCTGTCCATGTGTCTGTATGATTGATGCAGATGGATGGACACAATGCAGCGGTATCTCACCTGAGAGGACGGGCTAATGAAGCGTGGCCTCGCTGCACCCGCTCCATCTTTCACGCCGCTGAAAATCCTGGCGATTCTGTTGGTTTTGGTGAGGAGGGCAGAGTAGCAGACAGCGAATGAAGTGCCTAGGCCGAGGCGGCGCAGGGCACAGATGGCAGGGGAGGGTTTGGCCAAGAAGAGGAAAGTCATGGCGTAGGACATGAAGACTCCTGAGAGGAGAATGTAACATAGCTCCCTGCCTGAAGCTTTCACCAGTGGTGTGTTGTTATGTCGGATAAACACCCAGAACACCAGGCCGGTACACATGAACCTGGGGATGAGAGATTATGCAGCCAGTCAGCCAAGTTTCATGAAGTCACAGTTTTGAAAGAAAGAAAAGAAGCAGTATCATCCCTGCATGTCAGCTCTATCATTACAGAACAGAATATGATGAGGATCAATCAGACTGTTAACAATACCCTTAACTCCAAGATAATCGGGACCGGCTACTACAGTGAGGAGACACTACACAGTGAATGTGCTTGTTAGTAACAAGCTTTTTGTTTGACAACACCTGTAAAGCTTTAAACTAATGTGAGGTACACTTTTTGGCCTCATATATATGGCTTTACTGTCGACACTAATCAAGCATTACTTTAGCAAGTTAGCTTCTCTTTCAATGCATATTGTCTTCATCAGAAGCAGATAAGGTGGCTGAGAAAGCTCATCACACTGCCGACCTGCCACAATGGTTGCGAAGCTCTGATTGGATAATCACTATTTCAGAGGAGGGACATGAACTATTTTCAGCTTCTGAAGTGGCACATGGTTGAGAAAGTTTGAGGACCTCTGCCTTAAGCCAACCCAGCATTCATGCAACCCACACACACACACGCACATGCACACACACACACACACACACACACACACACACGCACGCGCACGCACACGCACACGCACACGCACACACACACTTACACACACAAACATCTCAGGACAGGTCAGATACTGACACTCTCTTGACAGCTCTTATCACTCACCCTACACAGGCAATAGTAATTGGACCAATGGCCCAGGCATCTTCCCACATAATATAGTCCTCTGGGAGGTCATAACAGGATGTCAGATCATCTGTGGGCCACTGGCCAGGAGCACACGGTGAGCAGGTGAACTCATCAGCCAGGTATTCATGAGGCTCACAGGCTGTGCAGATCCAGCAGCAGTACTCACCTGGGAAACAGGAATATGAGCAACAGAGTGTGACAGCCTGAGATTTTTCAAAAGGCGCTGCTGCTTGATATGGTATGTCGTTATGACCAAAAAAAAAAAAAAAGCATTGTTGAATTTCACTCTCCTACCTGCCTGCATTTTCTTCATCTCATTACGTTCACAGGGGTCGCTGCACTGTGAGGTGGGCACCACTTCTCTGGGCCAGCGAATGAGGTCGCTGCTCAGACTCAGAGTCTCAGCCCATTCACCCACTGGCACGTAACCGTAACGATCGCCAGAGTGCTGGTAGCTGAAGATATTGTATCTGCCCATGCCGTCCCCCTGGGAATCAAACTTCACGACTGTCTCACTGCCTGGTGGAGCGAAAGGAGCTGAAGGGAGTAAAAAGAAGAGGTACAGAGAATGGAAATGAAAGAGATAAGACGAGTGGAAAGAGGAGATTAAAGCAGAGCAATCACAAACAATCATCCTATTGATGTCTCATTGATGCTTCTTAAAAGCAGCAGTGAGGACGAGGACAATAAGCCATGGTCAGTCAAGCCTTAGGAGGCTCCTGCAGCCAGTGAAGGGCATTACAATAGTGTTTTCATGAAGATCAGCCAGTTACAAAAGTATTTGCTGGGAGGCTGTAAATGCCTGGTATGCTTAGTGATGTCCGCTTGTATCAATGGTCCCCCATCCTTCCCTGGGGTCACATAGGGACACAAATGGTGCTCTAAATTCCGATCTGACAAAGTTTATTACCAAATGCATCATTAACAAACTGCCCATAAAGTCATACAGGCATGAATGCAGAGGACTGAATCCCCGGGCAGTGCTGCAGCTACCCACACATTGATAGAATTAGCCTTTGGGTCTCTTATGTGAGGGAAGTACACTGCTGAAACTGCCAAATTGGTTTGTATACAAGTTGTTATGAAAGGATTACCATCTACCCTGAGGATGTGGGAACAGAAGAGATTTTAAAATTGGCAGGATGCTGAAACCATAAAAAAGCAACAACCTAAAAACAAGGAGAAAAGTGTCCATGAACTGGGAAAAAAGTCATATTTTGATGGGCTGCATACAGCGTCGGACCTGACAGCGCTGACGCTGATGTTGTTTTGACTTAGACAAAGTGGGTGTCACTCCTCCAGTGTCACTCCTGTCCTTACAGCAGCACAATCAACTCTGTGCTGCTGACACACTGCACAGGGCCGTACATTACACGCTGCTGCTTCTCCTGTCAAATGATGGCTGGGAGTAGTGCAGTGCTCCCTGGGCTTATAAGGCATCACTCTTCAATCTATAACAAGGCTGTTGGTCTTCAGAGCACAGCATGCACACACAGCACAGCAAGTGATGGCACTTTGCTGCCTGCTTTACATCTCTGTCATTGGATAACTTAAGAAATCACGGGTCAAAGTCCTTCTCTAAACATACAGCTTGGGATCACTGGAATGAATCAGAACACAGATTGTGAATGAGCTGTGGGGCTGGAAAATGTGTATGTATGTGTGAGGATGTGTGCGCACGCAGCTGCCTGTGTGGAAGCTCCATTAGGTTTTACTTTACAGTGTGATGGTTAAGGTATTGCTCTGAGCGCTGTGGGAGACTGTGCTGACAGAACCAAAGCTCTGACCCTGCTGTTAGTGGCGTGTGTGTGTATAAATGTGTGTGTACGTCCATGCAACACTGAGAAGGGCTAAAGCTTTGCTATTGTTGGGAAAGCTCTGTGTGTTCGGAGAAAAATGGCGTGTCAGATGACAGCAGAAGGGGTTAGAGTTTATGAAATCCATAAATCACAGAGACAGCACAACCCTTTATCGTTCCTCGCTCTCTCTTTCTCTCTATCACAGGAAATTTTAAGTGTCAAATCTTTTCCAGAAACTGGAGCTAAATTTTTAGGTAAGAGCTAAATGAAAACGATTTCAATAAGAAGCTACTGATAATATCTTCGGCAAAGAAGAGATATTAATCCATTATACTGCAAGTTGGCAGATAATAAAGTCTGCTAATAACACCAAGCAATAAGAGAAGCCGGGTGCCTCCTCTCAGACACACACACACACACTCATAGAGACACTTTGCCACAAGCTAATTATCATAACTGCACCTTATTAGGACCTTAGATGTGTGCTGAAGCCTAATTAGCTCTATGTGGTAATTATGTTTAATACAGACTAAAGAGATAACAGCAGTATCCTGCAGACCCATTTGAAGGCGTTGTATTGTCCTTGAGTTCCTGTTAACAGCTCCCATTCAGAGAGCAATAGACTCAGAGGACTTGCGAGTCCTTCCTACAACCAACATCAGCGACCTTGCTGATATGACAGAGAAGCTTAATATGAAAGTGTATGAGGCTGAAAGAGCTGGCGAAGGCCACCAAGACTCCTCTGGCGACTGCAGAGAGCTGACACATGCTGTCCAAGTCCTTGGCTTGCCACTCTCTCACATTGACATAGGATACATGCATGCTCATGGCGATGTGTGGCCAGCATGCCAATATCCAGCAGGTAAATTTAGCATCTTTGTTTAGCCTTTCTTGCTCATGGCCCACTTGAAAATCTAAAAAAGGCTTGCAGCCCATATGCAATTTATTATTAATCTCAATGAGTTTTAATCTTAAATCTTAATGATATAGACTAAATATTCAGGATGGAACTAAAAAGTAGAGAAGCTACATTTTATTTATTTTTCTTTTGAAGGGAAAATCAATTTTGATTTACTCTTTCCTTTTAATTTTCCTGATACAAATCAGCCATTGGCATCATTTTCAGTTTTTTATCATGGATTTAATCTTTTAGCACACATACTTAGATAGCAAACAAGTATATAGATTGGTCTAGCTGGTGACAAGAACTTTTAACCAAAGACAGACAGATTGCCCTTTTAACTGACATTCCTTTGTGATGCAACTTTGATGAACCATGTGCAGACCCAAATTCAATAAATTTGAGATTTGAATGTGGTGACTGCTGCCTAACAGCCGAGGGCTTTCCTGCTGTGTCTTAACAGATTCTATAACACAGTTTAAGCCCTTAAATAGTGATTATTCATGATTTTGTGTCATTCCACCCATACAGTACTTTAAAGTAATCCAGTCCTGTGAGCTGCCATTCACAGGTGGACTATGCCTTCTATGTGACATTCTGCTCCAAATCACCTTCCCCCTATAGCTGTACACAAAAAATTTGTTGTTTGTATAGACTAACTGAAAGATTTAATTGCATGGAAATCCAAATTCTGTGTCATCTTTGTGTATGCAACAACAAACAGCTGGTGTTTGAATATCAAGCAAATAACAGTACAGTAAATAAACAAGCAAAAAACTAATGAATAAAGTTGGACAAGACAAACTGCTGAGCTGGACCATTTTCCTCATTTTTGCGAGACACTTTAGCATTCTCACTAACTTGAGTAACACCTTATTATTCTAACTTAATTAGAAGCATGGAGAAAACAGGCTTTTCATTCAGATCCTGGGAAATTAATTATGTTCTTGACCATGTCGGGCTAGAGCGAAGCCCAAGGGGGATTGTGGGTATTAAAGGCAGTGAGCGAGAGAGAGGAGGCAAAGGGGCTTGGGAGGAATAAGTGGGAATAAGTATTCTCAAAATGGAGAGTGAGAGAGGCATAAAGGCTGATGGGAAGAAGGGGCTCTTTTCTTTGTCTGAGTGTGTGACAGAAAATTCACAAGCCGGCTGCAGATCAGTTGTTTTTCAGGGAATCCAGAGGTGTGTTTCCAAACATCACTTTAGCTTAATCCTGATTTAAACTTGACAAATTGCATCAAGACTGCTGCATTTAAATTCCGAGGTAAAATTTATTGATACAACAGCTCCGCACTGTCTGTGGTGTGATGAGTGTGGCTTGTGACCTTGCACATCTGTGCCCACAGAGAGAAGAGCAGGGCAACACACGCACACACACACACACACATCCCCGAGCATATACAGTAATGAACACAGAGATGCTCTTGCATTTCATAAACACACACACACACACACTCACACACAGATTATATTTGCTATATTTGTTCTCCCTGTAGATTCTCTTTTAACAGCAGTGCTGCTTTGGTCGTGGAGCAACAGGCCACGGGGGAATAGAAGAAAGATAAGGTGAAGGGAAGGAAGTCTACTGTACAACAAGGATGCAAAATGTACAGCAAGCAAGCAAGCAAAGTTAATTTATATAGCACCTATCACAGACACACAAATACAAACAGGATGAAATCCATAAAAAGTCACTAACAACACCAAGACAAGGCTATAAAATGAGAATACACAAAAAATTACAGTTATAAAATGACTAAGAAAGTAGCTGTCAAAAAAGATGTGTCTTTAGCTGCTTCTTAAATAAAGTAACAGAACTTGCAGCTCTAAAATGAGGAGGCAAAGCACTCCATAATCTGTAGACCACTGTTTCAAAAGCTCTGTCTTTGTTCTTCATTCTCTTAGTTTTCAAACTAGCACAGTGACAGCAAGTAAGCCCTCATCTGAGGACCTCAAAGCCCTTCTAGCAACTGTAAGTGAGCACTAATATAGGTGGGTGCCCGCTAGGGTGACCAGACGTCCCGAAAAATTCAAGACAGTCCCTAAATTAAAGCAGTTGTCCTGAATCCCGAATCCTGCCCCAATTGTCCCGAAAATCACACTAGAGTAGAGTCTGGAGTTAATTCCTGATAAAACATTAAAAACTGATCATGGTGGTTGAGTCGTCCTGCAGCCAGCTCCCTCCGGCTGCACATTGGCTGCAGCAGTTCCTACATGAATTATGGGTGTTGTAGTTTTTAAATTGTGTACAGTAGTGGCGCGAATTCTCAAATAATTTTCATTCATTCATTCATCGTTAACATGGAGTCTGGTGTCCCAGGACCTGAGCAGGTTGCAGCTGAAAAACGCAAAAGACAGGTACCGGGAGGAGTGGGGAGATAAATACAAATGGCTTATTGCAGCCTTACGCGATACAAACAAGGCATTTTGCAAAGTTTGTAGGAAAGAATTTGGAGTTTCCCACGGAGGGGAGTTGGACGTCAAGCTGAATGCTAGCAGCAAGCAACATAAAACCAACAGCACGACTGTACAGACCAACACGTTAGTGTCATCCTTCTTCAAGCGGGAGGATGACTCCGTGTATAATAAAATAGCTGCAGCGACGAGAACGAGTGATGGGACATTGCAGTGCAGCCAGCCAGTGTTAGTTCAGATCATAGTTCATAATTCAACATTCCATTGTTCAAGTTCAATACGAGAGTTTTCCAGAATGCTCTGTTTTTTTTTCCTTTTGATGACGTAGGCCTGTTTGTTTGTATTAAATTGATATATTCACAGTGTATGAGTGTGCGGTCACTGTTTTGTTGTTTTTCTGACATGTCATGACAATCAACCTGCACCCCCCCCACCCCCCGGTCCCGAATTTTACCCATTCTCATCTGGTCACCCTAGTGCCCGCCCATGAATGGCCTGATTTTTGCTAACCAGAATCCTGAAATAGATTCAAAAATGGATGGAAACCTGTGCAAAGAGGCAAAGATAGAGATGATGTGACTTGACCTACTGGATTCATTTAGAAGCCCAGCGGCAGCATTCTGAATCAATTGCAGTCGGTGAATGGATATAGAAGTTCCGCAGGAGAAGGCTCAGGCTTGACTGAAAGAAACGTGGTGAGATAGAGGAGACAAAAGAATGAAGCGGCAGGCCAAAAGCAGGAGGTGCTGGGACAGAGGATGACCAACGAGACAAGATAAGGGCAAAGAAGGGAGGGGAGTGACAAGGGAGGAGTGGGAGAAGAATACAAGATAAAAGGAAAGGAGATAGCAAAAGAAAATAGCAAGAAACTGATGGTGGCAGAGATATAGGTGGATGGAGGAAAGCCTTTAGATGGTGAAATCAATATAAAAAAAGGTGAAGGATGGATGGACGGATGAGCAAAGTGAGGGAGCAGAGAGGCGGAGGAGGAAGAAGAGCAGCCTTGTGAAGTCTGAGTGGGATGTGCTGTTTTTGAATGTAAAGAGAGTAGGACTTCTTTCTGGGTGAGTAAGAGAAAGGAGACCGAGCGATGTGGAGCAATACAGTGATGAAGAGTGAGAATAAGGGAACCAAAAAGATAGAGAGTGACAGAAACGTTGAGACGGAGGAAGAGAGGGAAGAGAAAATGAGAGAGAAGGAGTGAAGGTTGTTCTCTAGTATCTAAACGTTGCAGTAAGCTCTCTGCTCAATATGGCCCTGAAGGCACACCGCCTCTGCTAACACAGACATATCACACACACATGCATGCACACGCACACACACACAGTGCTGAGGAGAGGGGGGAATATCACATCTATCACCACTGTTTGAACAGAAGACTGCCTGCATGTGTTATATACTGATCTGTTTGCTGCAGATCGGAGAGGTGGGTGGTTGGGAGTTGAATGATGGCATTGAGAAGTGTGTGGGTCGGGGGTGTCTGCAATTTCATACTGGTTAAAAAAAACAAACGTTTCAAACTGCCTTTTTCTAAAAAGAAAAAAAAAAAGCTGAATATTTGGAATGCTTTTGTGTATGCGTCATTAATGCATCTCTGGTGTGTACCTTGTGAGTGTGTGGTCTAAATATGTAGCGAGACCTTGTAAAGATGCACAAGTGTGCCCCTATGTCTGCTACTAGTTGGCTGAGAGCAGTTTCTGTGATCTACCAGATCATTTCAACAATGGACAATAGTGTCCGCTTTATTACCATAGCAACTAGATAGATGAGGCTAGATGAAGGGAGCGGCATATGAGCATATGAACACTTTCCTAACAACAAAACATACTGCTTCAGCCCACAACATACGCCGTCAGCAACACATAACCCAACAACGCCATCAAAGCTAAAGACAACCTGCTCCGTTCTGAATGTAATGTGAAAACGAGGGGAGACCAACTGAGTGCTATTGGGAGGCACAAAGATCTGAGTGAGATCAAACTTTTAATGAACACGCACGTCTAAGAGAAAGAGATGGCAGCGTAATAGAGAGAGAGCTGAACATTGTAGACTTTCCGTTCGCTTCGGTTCAGACTGAGAGCACTGCGGATGGTGATGCTGCAGTATTTATACCCCACATCCAACCTCAGCTCACCTCGCCTCTTTCCCTCAATACTGTATATGTACAGCGAGACTGAGTCATTCAAGACGAACCAAAATTCCAAAAAAACAAACAGCTGCCACAGTTCTGCCGCCTTCAGCCTCCTAACTTTTTTTTTTTTTTTTTGCAGATACAGCTGTATGACATGCTGTCACCATTGTCGAAGATACTGAGCACAGAGACGATAGGCAGAGTGGGAGAAGGGAACGTGAAGGAGGAAGATGATGGTACATAGAGATATAGGGAGGATTCATTTTCCTCTCCTTGCTCTGAAACTTGTTCCGCGACCTTTTTTAAACTTTATACATGTGTAACTCTCCATATCTATTCTGTCCCTCTCTGTATGCATGCTGTAAAGGAGTGGTTATCTACTCTGCCAAATGGAGGCTGCAACTGCAATCTCCTTGGCTATATCCCTCCACTCTTTCTTCCTCTCTATCTCACTCACAGCCTTCCTTTCTCTCTCCTTTCTGTCTGCCTTCTCTCAGACTGAAATGCTCCAAGTCCTTTGATTTGTAGCAGAAATGAAGATGGGGAATTTCAAAGAGAATCCTCTTCTTCTGCTGACGCACACAGTCCCACTCCGGCATTGCCTCAGCGCTGCCTTGTTTCTTCCCTCCCTCTCTCCTTATCTCTTTCTCTGTCTTACTCCCTATTACCTTGCCTCAAACTCCCTTTATCACTTTCGTCTGCCAGTCACCCTTATTTGTTAGCTTCTGTCTCCCTCCCACCACATGTGATGCCATTATTTTGTACTCTGCACATTCCTCTTGCATTCTAGCCAAAGCATCCCGTGGTAAAGCTGCTGTGCTAGTGCTGTTTCTCTGGATGTGTTGATGTCTGCTTCAGGTCACAGTTGGTAGAGGAATAAGCACCTCTAAACCTGTGTCAGTCCCCAAGACATAGCAGTTTATTAATGCCTCTTCCTTTGTACATCATCTCTCAGTCAAGCCAAGCCTCTGTCTCTTCTCTCCCAGTTCTACAGAGACTGACAGACAGGCAGGCAGGCTGCTATAGGTGCTGTTATAACACAGACAGACACAATCTCATTACTGAAAGAGAGAAGAATATGGCTGACAGATTAACTCAAACGCTCTCTCCTCAAAGCAACTTTGTAGTACTGTATCAATTACGCATAGGTAATAGGTGTCAGTGGCAAGCTGGCTCTGACAATACGTAGCAATTAAGCAGATTTGTCTCTGTACTTTTTATGTTCTGTTGCTTGGCTGCTTGTGAGACGAAGGAAAAGGACAACATCCTTGTGTTGTTCATGAGAGGACTGTTAACCAGGAACAGAGCTCCTCACATACTGTCTATTTTTTCTCTCTCCTTTTCCATTTCTCCCCTTCCTTGCAAATATTCATTTTGTTTCACTCTTCTTCCACCTTGAATGTCTTATCTTGGACTCTTCGCTCTATTTGCCAAACTCTAGCTGTCTTACCTGTGAAGCTGACATTAAGGATGTAATCTCTGTAGAGTCTGCGCCCATCCAAGGCCTTCATGCTGTCACACAACTTGGTGGTGTTAAAGCACAGACTCCGTTGCATGTTATGCAGTGCATGAGCCATGGCGTACACTGCATTCACCACAAACATGATTTTTGACTCTGGTTCAAAGTTACTCTTGTCCATTGACAAGTCCTTTTCGCACAGTGGGAGTAGGGATGTCTCCCCTCCACCTCCTCCTGTTCCTCCACCACCTAAGGAGCACTGGAACCGCTGCTCCCAGAATTCCTTGTACCAGGGATTACGATGGTTTTTGACCGGGTTCAAACTGAGGAAATAGCGATTGAATTCTGGCACAGGATTGGCTGCCAGCTCAAGTGTGATGGCTCCTTCAGCGGTGACCTCATTTCCCTTGGTTATGCTTTCCTGTGCACCCCAGCCATCGCTGGCCACCCAGATGAAGGAGGTGTTCAGCCTGGCAGCGGCTGCCAGCAGCTCTCTGGCATCGTCACTGCGCAGGAAGAGGACAGCCACTCGGGCATTTGGCTTCTGCAGGAGCTGACGAATCACAGCTTCATAGGATTTCTTCGCGTTGGAACGTCCTACCTGGACACAAAGAGGACATTGAAGCAATAACAGTTCTACTGTAAATGCTCCTTCTACTCCACAATAAGCTTAAGGTTCCTACTTGCAAGTATTTATCAATACTGTTCAGTTTCACACCAAAATGCTCCCCGTAGCAAATGAGATGAAATATGTGACCGTGAAAGTACCCAGAATGAGTTCTCAGAGATAAGCTTTCATTTTCTGGTTCCTAAATGATAACACCAGTGTAATACAAACCCCAGTTGTGTACAAGACAAGATAAAACATGTGGCAAACTTCTATAAGCTCACAAATTTTGGACCCTGTTAATTGTTACTCATGCAACTTCAGGCCATATATTATTGTGAAACTGTGGATTAACCTTTTATCTCATTGGTATTTGTTTTTGAGCAATGGTTGCTTATATTCATGCAAAGTCAACCACAAAAACAACACCATACCTTCTCGGAGGTGGCGATACAGATGTTCCTCATACGCGCTTCTTGCTCGAAGGCCTCTATACCAGTTTCACCATAATCACCCTCTGATGCTACAGTGGATACGTATGTCCAGTTGAAGAACCGCAGTATCTCAGCCATGGCTTTGGCCTGATAGAAGTCAGGGGGCACAGTGCGTGCAAAGTAATCATAACGTGTTTTATCACTGAGCTTTGCACTTGTCGACGCATAGCTTATCTGAGGGATCTGGAAGAGCCTGAGTAGATTGGCCACCTGAGGGAAAAAATACAGAAAAAATTGTATGTTAACAAACATAAGCCTATAATCTTTCAAAAAAAATGCATCGGAACGTTTATTGCCTGATTGGTATATTTCTACCTCTGATAAAATGATAAGTATAATAGATGTGATTTGGTTTGAGAGGAAACTATTTTAAATGGAATTATACTAAAGAAATATATTTTAATTAGAGACACGAACAAGATTCTCCATCTGAAAATTCACCGGCTAATTCTCATTATTTTATTTGAAATTAGTAGTTTTGATATCATGTAGTTCGACTTAAATTTGAAGACGGAAGGCAGCAACAGAGTCATTTACTTACACATAGTAACACTTGAAAGAAGTACATGCAAAGTGTTGGAAAATGGAGGACCCTCAGAAATGCAAAAAAGCTATTTTTGTGTGTACTACACAGGATGCCAAAAGCGTTCAGTGGTGAAGAATGTGGAGTCTGAAATGAATGAATCTTTTCTCTGGTATCTGCTACTATTTAATTGCTTGAGAAGTGTGCAACCACTAGTGAGTTTCACCTTTTTCAACTGATGAAATTAATGATTGTGGTTAGTGCTGTTGCCCCACAACAAGAAAGTTGCAGGTTCGGTTCCCAGGCCTGTGGCCTTTCTGTGCGGAGTTTTCATGTTCTCCCATGCCTGCGTGGGTTTCCTCCAGTTACTCCGGTTTCCTCCCACCGTCCAAACACATGGATGTTTCGGTTAATTGGTGACTCTAAATTGTCCGTAGGTCTGAGTGTGAGTGTGAGTGGTTGTTGGTCTCTGTCTGTCTCTGTGTGTTGGCCCTGTGATGGACTGGCGGCCTGTCCAGGGTGTACCCCCTCGCCCAATGTGAGCTGGGATTGGCTCCAGAACCCCCCCGCGACCCGGGAATGGATAAGCGGTAGAATGAATCAATCAAATTTGTGTTCAAAACAAGTTTTCTGCTGCTCTGGAACCTGACACTGTTGAATATGATTGATAAAATAGTGATTCTGCGTTATAATACATAATACTCCAACTGGACTGAAGCACATCAGAAGAAGAAAGCCCCAAAACAACTAAAACTAATTAGCAGTTTCTCAGCACGCCAGAAATTACAAAAATCTTCATCATATGTAAAAAATCTTCTTTGTGGTGGCTGCCAGATAAAGGTCTCAGCATAAGGACATAATCCATGTCAAAAAATCTTGACAAACTAGAGACAAACTATTATTAAGTGAAATAAAATTCCTCAACTGCAGCTAAAGAGGTAAATAACTGCAGGGTTTGTGTTCTAGGGTCTTTACATTTGTGTTAAGTAACCAATTAAATTTTGATCAGAAATGATGGCACATAGACAAAAACTTGGAAATGAGACCCACAAAAATATCTGCAAGGATCTTATTTCTATCTTCATCCATGAAAAAAAAAATTAAAACATCTTTAGAAGGTTTTGCTGATAGGAAAAGCATCATGGATAATCCGATTATTTAAAGATAAAAGACAATGCAGCAAGTGTAGGAATGTACACTTTATGGATAAACAGATACACGCACACACACACACACACACACACACACACACACAAAGAGAAGTTCAATAAATCACTGACTCATGCATTAGTGATGGACATCATCTGGGGTCTACTGATGTCCATATAATATTCCCTTTTACTGGTGATTGGGGTTCAGTCATGTTCGGTTCATTAGGATTTAAGTCACAGACCCAACACAAAGAGTGAAAATATAATTACTACACACAATCATACATAGAAAAACATGCAAACGTAAACAATCAAACAAGTGCCCGTACATAAATAAACACAGACTACACAGCCATTCTGTTCTTGCAGCAGTTTAATCCTTTTAGAGCGCATCACTCTGGGCTTTTCTATATTTCCTTCACAGCTCAGTTGAGCTGTTTTGACATGTCAGAATCTCATTAGACTAATAATGTAGAAGATTAGAAAACAACCTCACATACACATGTCAATGTGCACAAGGACAGGTCAACACATTCAGCTGCGCTGACACACAGAAATGCACACACAGGTACAGACTGCTTATAGTATTTTGGGGAGGTTTTATGGTTTTAAAATGGCAGTTGACTTAAATGTCAGGGAAGGTCACGCTGCAAAATGTAACCGCATTGCTCCATTACCTGCCACTGAACAATGGCCACAGCTAGAACAGAGACCTGTCTGTGGGGACCCAGGGAATTTTCTCTGTTAGTGAAAGCTGCTCCCTTCCTCTGAGAGTGGAAGGGAGATGTACTGTAGGATCAGGCTGAATATGATAGACGAGTAAAGAAAAAAAATGAAAGGGAAGGAGGAAAAATTGGTGCAGTGGAGGGGTGCTGTGTGTTTTCTGCTTGCAATGCAAGTCACACATGCACACAGACACACAGAGACATGCACACACACACACACACACATATGTACGAGTGGAGGGAGAAATTATGCCTGCTATGTAAATGCCTTCAAAGCGTTGGAGTTTAGCTGTGCATGGTTAAAGATAAAATAATTCCCAATTTATTCATTTAAAGGCAACAGACAAGCCGGCCAAACGAAGGAGTAGTTGGATTAGCTTTACTGGCAACAGATCAGAGAGAAGAGCGGAGTTCACAAACAGGGCTGCCCTCGGAAAAGGCAGGTAAAAACAACAGCAATGGCAAGCTGCAACAAAGCAAAGGGAAAATTATGTTTAATGAAGGACAAGATACATAACAGATGTGTTAACAATGGGCGCCCCAGGAAGGATGAGGAGAAGAAGAAGGGGGCTGAGTCCAGCATACTCTGAGCTCAACCCAAATAGCCGAGAGGGATGCCTCTGAATGCATATAAAGAGGGAGAAAAAAGAGAAGCAGGCAGTGATGAGAAGGAGGAGTGTGATGATTTAAGGAATGAAAAGAGGGGGAAAAAAAACATAAAATGGGAGCGAGAGAAGAAGAGAGGTTGAAAAAGAAAGACAGAGAGACAGTTGCAGAGATCAAGGATTTAAGGACTGATAGGTGGAGGCTTTTGTGCAGTCACAGAGGAGTAAGGGAGATGAAGTTTTATGCTAAACTATGCTAATTACACGACGCTGTGACAACAGCTACAGGAGCTGGTGAAACACACACTAACACACCAGTGGAATTTGATTCTAAACAAGTACACACGGACACAACACATGCAGTTACATACACTTGACATACTGGCACTGCCGTGTCACTGGCAGACAGTGTTTGCACTCTTGGCCATAGAGTTTGCACAAGGATGAGTAGAAGAGGAGAGAAGAAGCTGCCAAGGAGGTGAATAATAGAGGTAGACATTGAAATATATTTTTATGATTATTGGACTTGGCATGTGTGTGTGAAGGTAGGCGCTACCTGAATGGACACGCTGCTGAAGGATCCGCCTATGACCCCAGCGATGGCGAGTGGGCTGTCGTCCTGCAAAGCGTAGGACCCGTCTGGACAGATGAACTCTGTGTCGTCCACCTTGGTGAGGGAGGCTCTTACAAACTCCAGAGCCTAGCCAGCATAAGCACAAATAAACACAGTTCACCGCACTGTGCAGCACATGGTTTATAATATTAATTCATCCATAATCTGCCTTTGGATTATGTTCTTTGTGAGATATACACTACGTAAAGACTAATTTATGGTATTTTTTTTTTAATGCTGAATTTCAAATTTTTTTGGCAGGACATTAAAAGGCCAATGCTTTACACTGGTGTCTCTTAAATCCAGTTTTTATAACATATTTCTTGTCACTGGACAAACAGCCAATAAATCTACCACAAATTTTGGAAACCCCTACTATCAAGATTCAGCATTTACAATATCAGAGAGCTCAATGTACGAAAGCACAAGATTATCAGCAATACAACACAATCATCTTTTTGAAGATAGCAACCCCTGGGGGCAAAAGCGCTGCTTTTTGCAATAATTTATCTTTATATCCAGCTCATTTCTCACAACCCTAATACCTTCAGTTTCTATTTCTTATCATCATTTGGGGCTAAATCCCTTTCCTTGGACTGGGTGTAATAGAATTTCAAGGTATATTTATTTAACTTGAATATGATTTTTTAATGAGACCTTATAGTTTCACCTGATTTAAAATGGAAACATTGCACTTTTTACTTCTGACACCACAACTTACTTTCTCTGCAGAGCAACTTTTTAAATACAAAATGTAGCAAAAGCTAGAGTCAGCAGCACAAGAGAAAAAACAGCTAATTGTATCTAAATTGCACTCTGTCTAAAGGGTTGTATCAGCAATCAAAGGTAACCAAACACTCTAGAGCACGAAAAAAGGAAACTGTCTTGGAGAATAAAGGCTCTTCACTGAGCTATAATTACATACACACAACTAGCTCTTCAAGTAGTTTGTTATAATTTAGTAAGAACAAACAACACATCTTCAGCATGTATGTTTTCGTAGGGCATATTTGAGTTCTAAAGTAAAAATCATCTTGTGCAAATCGAACCTTCAGTGATTTTCATTTACATATCTAAGATGATGCTCTACAAACATGATGTGAACAGAGATTTAAGTGGATGGCAGAGACTTAAATTGAGAAGAGTATCATGTCTGAATCAGTGCTGAGTGAGAAGTGATTATACTCACTTACCTGTTCCAGTGCATAGGTATCTCTGGAGCAGGTGTCCAGGATGTGGACCCCTAGGGAGACCCCAGGCAACAGAGTGCTGTCCATATTGATTCTGTCTATGGCGAACAGCATGGCTTCCAACCTCTGGATCCCTCTGTCCTCATTCACACGACCACACTCCTCCATCCCAGCACCTTTCTCATGCACAGGGAACAAGCCGCCCAGCACCAGGTCGCCCTCAATGCGGATCTCTCGACGTGATTGAGGTGGATCTCCAACAGACAGCAAAACACCCCGACACATCATGACCAGGACCAGAGCAGGAATGTGGGCCACCATGTTGGGCTCAGGGAAATGGAGAGGCAAGAGAGACTGAAACAGAGGGAGGTGAGTGGCTGAGGGTGAGGGTCAGGGGTGAAGGGTGAAGGGTGAGGTATGCAGTGTGCGCTGGGGTTGAGTCAAGCAGCCGTGGACACTTGGGTGGGTTTGTGGCCCATGAAATGCTCAGGGAGAGCTGAACTGAACTGCACATGGAGGGGCACACCATCTGGATATCAGTCCTGCTTGGAGAGAAGAGAGGAGGAGACAATGGAGACATAACTCAGGAAGACATGACAGAAAAAAATCAAAAAGCTGTCAGAGGCTTTACAATGAAATACTTTTGTATCTGTTCCTATAGAATTTAAACACAGCAAAGTAGACCTTTGTTGGGGCTTGGGGACACTAGTAACAAGGGCTGAAAGTCATTTCCCCTTCACAGTCAACGCCAGGCCACGACTACAAGGGATAAGGAACTGTTTGGAGATTGTACCCTGTTGTTCTCTAACCTCACCCTCGCTTACATCACCCTGTAAACTTTCTTCTCGAAAGTGTCTGTGTGTATGTGTGTGACTGTGTTTGTCCCTGGTTGTACCAGGATTAACCAGTTTAGATGGCTGGTTGATACAGGAGCCCAGCCTTCTCATGCCACAGATCAGAAAAGCTTCTCTAATCTGATCTCTGTTCCAACAATTCTCTGCTCATCCATTCTCTGCTGGTCGAGTTTATACCCCTAAGTATGTGTGTCCATGTGTGTGTGTGTGTGTGTGTGTGTGTGTGTGTGTGTGTGTCCATATGCTTGTGTGTATTATCAGATTTATTGCTCCCCCTCTCACCTGTGTAATTACAGTGTGAAAGAAACTAATTGACAACAATGAGGCCAACAACAGCTGATGCTGCTTATCATAGCACAACTCAATTAAAGTTATCACCCTGTGTTTTGATTTCATTCACTAATATACTCCTCCTCCACTACTGCTGGAGACAGCCTAACCCGCTTCGTGCAGCTATGGAATTTGCCAACAAACCAGCCAAGGAAAATGACGCTCCACTTATTTTTCGAGTCGTCTGTGGACACTTCCTGGGACAGTATGAAAATAGACTAATCTGTCAGGTGAATTTTAGGGCACATTGGCATTATCTGTCTGTCTGTTGGCCGCCACTTTAATATATTTATTGTCGTTGTAAATTTCCCCATTGATGGATTAATATAGGATTATTATCCTCATTTTGATTTGGATGTACATGCTCCTCCTTATTTCTTTTATAATTACAGCTATGAACACTTTGACACTTGGATAAGATAGCTGCTTCCAATTTGTCAATATATACTGTATCTGTCCCTATCGAACAAACATGAATCTGGTATTACTTTAACATGCACACTGTATCTGGATATCCGGATTATGACATGATATCATGATCATGAATCTTGATAAACTCAGTATGCTATGTTAGTGGAGTTGGCATAACCATGCGGTTAGTGAGGTTGGTTCTTAAAAATGGGGCCAAACTTTAGAGATTAACTTCCACATAGTTGAGATCGGTTATAATGGTTAGTCTGGATGTGCTGTCTATTACATTATACACTGTGTATTAATCAGATGACTTATCCAAACATATTTTATGTTAATAACAGGTGGAATGGAATATCAAAGTCACCATATTGTAGGCTTTGCTCATAGTCTTGGGTTCTTTTTTGTTTATATCTTTTAAACTGTCTAGCTAATGCAAACACTGTAAAAACCCTAATTAGAAAAAAGCTTTCTTCTTATAAAACCTCTCATGTCTCCTTTACAGTCTCTTCAGTCCTCCGGAGAGATAAGACAGAAGTTGAAGGTTGACGTTTTCACTATGATGAGCAATCTAAACCAAGGCTCATACTTGACTTACTGAAATTGCCGTTGATTGCTGGCATCTCCATCCTAAACGGCAATTTGTGTGTGCTAAAGAAAGAGAGTCTGTGTGTGTGTGTGTGTGTATGTGTGTGCAAGCGTGCGTCTTTGGCGAGCAGGTAGGAGGATGAAAGCTTCTCTTAGATGCAGGCAACTAAGATTTTTCTGAAGGCGGCTGCCATACCTTTGACACTCTGCTCTATGACACACATAGAGACAAGCATGCACACGCGAGCACTCAAGCTCATACACTTGCACAAACACACACCTCTGCTTCACTGAGGGGTTGACCTAAAAGCAGATTATTTCTACGTTTTATCTCCAATCTCTCTCAATCAAGAGATCTAAACTAAAAGAGCTGGGCTGTATGATAAATGTATGATAAAAGATAATGGTAGGAAGAACTGGTTTGCCAACACACTTTTTGAACCACAAGTAAAATATGTATGACGTTCCTAAATATATTCTTTTACTTCAAGAACCTGCTCCCTGTCAACATCCCAGAGGAGACCACCTGACATTTGACAGACATATAATTTCACTTAACGTCTGTTTTTGGGGCTGTACATCAACAGTGTCAACAAAATATTTATGTCTATTCCCAAAGCTGATGCACATGCTTGATGTGTCTGTCCCCTGCATGTGTTTTTATGTAAAAAAAAGAAAAAAGAAGATCCCTTTGAATTGATTCCCTGCATTCCACCGAAATAGCTGCAAGGCCTGGAAATGAACTCTTTAAACAAACTTACATCATTATTAGTGGGAACTTTGAAAATAACACAGAAGTCAACTCTGTGATGAGTTCACTTATGGCACTTATGACAGTGTAACAATAAGTGTGTCTGTGTATGTGTGTGTGTAGACAACGAGACAGCAGTTTCGCTCGATGCCTTACTTTGACACTATGCTTTAACACAAGTGGCAGCGCTTGAAGTGAATTTCCTCGAAACGTGCCAGATAATATCTCCCAGCAGCTCGACACTGTTCTCATGGTGTCCACTGAAAATGAATGTTTGCTTCATTATAACCTCTTGGAAAGAGCCCAAACCCAGCTTCCTGTCTCAAGAGCAACTGTGCAAGCAAAACACACACTGTGAAACAGACAATATTGCACTTTTTGTCCCTTCTTGTTTCATTACCAAAAATATTGCCAAGGACAAGATGTTGTTTTTAAGTTATTAATACACTGCACACATTTGAAATATCACAGTCTTGTATTCACCATATTTTCCACATCAGACATCAGACCGATGAATGACTTTTTCTCTCATTCCAGGTAGCCAGTGGCTGTAGGCCATGGAAGTTTATCAATAGTAAATAAAAATGCTGGGATTATCTGTCCATCAAAGTAATATCACTGTTTCAAATTTTAGTCTGAAGCAATGAAATATTAAGCTGAAGAACAATGTCACATTCACAAGTTATGCAATCATGAAATCACCAGGCAACTGTAGAAACTGTAAAAGGATAATGTAAAATTCAAAAAGCCTCTTACATTTAAAGGTATGTGCTTAGCGGCAAACCACAGCTTTTTATCGGTGCTGCATGGTGCCTACGCATTTGCTTTCTCATCATTATCATTGTTCTTCAATAATTTCATTCATAACTTGAAACATTTTCAAGCAGAGAAGGGAAATGTACCCAAAAATATTGTCTGTACAACCAGATCTTTATGTAAAAAGGTTGCAGCTGAGAGCGCTGGCAAACCCAAAAAATCCCATGTGGTGTACCCACTGCAGTGTAATGTGACCTTGATTACCCATAACCCTGCATGAGATGTGTAATCAACACAACACAGTATGTACAGGTGTAAAAGGCATTTTTGCTTTCTTGCTGAGAGTTAAATGAGTGCACTGCTACCAACACCAGAGAGGTCAGTAACTCATATATATAGTCATACTCCATGACATAACCTATAAAACTCTCTTTTCATTGGGTCATTGTTCTTTGGTTTGAATGAACTTTAGAAGTGCCGGTGTGGATTTTGTTACCTTTGGACAGAGCCCGGTCAGCCATTATTCTCACTCTTCACTGTATATAGAGATAAGTTAATCAGCTGCTGTTTTGACTTTCTCTGATCCTTGACATGAAAGCAAGTTGTATTTCCCAAAATGTCAATAATTTCCTGATAAAGTATATATTTACTTATCCAAATAAGTAAAAAAGCAAAGGAAGTAAATGTCTTACTTGAATTAAAGATGGGAGCAGATGGCAGCTGGGACATGGCAACATCACCACAGACACCTATTAAAGAGAGATGGGAGACATGAGGTGAGTAAACAGGAGCCAGAAAACAACCTGACGGTCAATAGAAGAGGAGGAGAGAAGCTCAGATAGGGTAGGGGCAGACTACAGACCTGTCTCCCTGGAAGCTATGATGCAGTGTACCATCTGACAGACAACCACATTTCACATCTGACCCTGTTCAACTCTGAAGCCAGAGAGCAGACTGCATATGCATCAGCACACTCCTTTTTGCTGGGCACATGTCACCTTCTCTTTCCTTTTCCTCTCCCCTCCTCTCCCTCTCCCACCCTCTGCATACTGGTCCCCCACCATATTTCCAACTTCCTCACACCCTTCACAACCCTCGCTCTTCCCCTAACAGGTAGGGCTGCTGTGGAGGACACGTACCCAGCTGAAAGCATCCATGCAGGGTCGATGGACTGCAGTACACTGAGAGGAGTGATAGCCCCCCAACACTCCCCCGTGTTTGTGTGTGTGTGTTTTCTCTCATCTGCGCGTGTTCGTGTTAGGTGCTTGTTTATCTGTCTATTGAGCGCTTCACGGAAGCACAGCTGCATCAGTGATGTGACTCCCACAGCAGGGGGAGACACTATATATGTGCTTCAATTTTTTTTTTTTTGGTTTGGTTTTTGTTTTATGTGAAGAAAAAGAGGGATGGGAGGTGAGCCGTCAGAAGCTTTGCTGTTACAGAATAACAGGCCCCTTACACATGCACACTGTCAGGTTTATAAATAAACATTATGAATTGCTTTGTGTGTTTTGTTAATCCTACTTTTCCGTCTCTATTCTAGAGATTAAGGCCAAATAAGAAAAGTGCAACTCATTAATGCTGTGGGAGTGTGAACTAGAGGCCCATAAAACACCATTCACAATGTGTGAAAGGTATCCTTACGTAACAATTACCTGCGAGTGCACATGTATGTGTGTTTAAACATGCGTCCTGACAGTCATAATGGTGCAATGGCCTCTGACCAATTATTATTGACAGTGTGTTTTAGACAGAAATAACTGATGAGCCATAAACAGGACGGAAAGTCCCTTTAAACCTAACGTGGTATAATAATGAAGGGCTTGTGTATGTCTGTCCATTTGTGGAAGCAAATATGAACATATCATCTGGGCAATGATGCAGCCAAACAGGTGAAAGTTTCTGATAAGCTCACTGCCACCTGATCTCAAACTGACCGTGTGTATCGAGGAAGCTAACTGTGGACAAATGGGTGCATCTGTGTCAGGGGAAATGGGTTAAACTCCAGTTTATCACCATTTATCAATGAAAATCAATCATCAGTTACTCTGACCTCGGATGACTAATGATGTTTCGTTCACACAGTCACACAGAAAGCCCCTGTTCTTGTATTGATTAGCCAGTCCGTTTCTTGACCCGCATTAAGTTCAAAGGTTAAAGGCTGCACATTAGGAGACGGAGAAATGGATTTCTTGGACCTTAAGGACAACTGAAATTGAAAAGATTACAAGGAATGGCCATCGATCTTTGCTTAACAACAGAACTGCAGTTCCTGTGCACAATCCACATGCTGCAGATAAAGAAGTGCATTTATAATAAAAATTGGATTAACCCATGCAAGAAGTGGTGAGCTTCAGAGGGACACACTCTAAACTACTCTCATGTCGGTACTCCAAAGGGATTCTACACCAAAAGAGCTTTTAACCTTTGAACACCACACAAACTCCACACTGGGAGTGCTCAACACTGATGGATGATTTTATCCGGTGCATATTAATGAGACCTGGAACATTAGCAGTTATTTCTGACCGTTAAAATTGGCAGAAAACGATTTTCCCCTCCGATTTCCTTTTAAGTCATATGTCAAAAACAAAGGCTCAACAGCTGCTGATTCCAACATTTCAAAAATGTGATTTTACTACTTTCCTCCATATTTTTAATATGTATATCACTGTAGATATGTTTAGTTTTAGTGCCGTCGGTATTACAAGGCATCACTTTTGGTTATGAGACATTGTTATTGAAATGTTTTAAAGGTTTTTAATGTTTTACAAACTAAAATATAGAAATAACCGAGACATTAGTCTACAGGATTTCATAAATTAGTGTTAGTTGAATCTGTAGATGTATCATTCATGTCTTCCTACTTTGGCAGTTGTCTCTGTCCTCAAATTCGTTACATTTTATTTTTAGTCAGTAATGGTGCTTCAAAACTCCTCTGACATGGCCTGATTAAAAATCAGCCTGTTCCATCCAAAAAGAAGACCAGGACTGGGAGAATGTGTGAAAACATTCATCAGATCCGCATTTCATCACTGTGGAGGGTGGCAAGTCTGTCAGAGGGAGAATTACCCCTTTGCCGATGGTATCTATCAACTTAACTGTCATGTAATGACCCTGGGAGTCATCATGGTGCATCAGTCAAGCCCGCCGTGGCACAAGTGCTGCTGCATCCTACTTAATTCATGTTCACGCCCTGTCTGTCCGCCTTGGCTGCAGTCAATACATGAATTGTACTGAGTGTTACAATGGACAGGTACGAAGGATTGGGGAATATGGACTGTAGCAGAACTCTGGAGAATAAATAAAATTGTGTTGGACAGAGATGCAGGACTTTTGGATAGAAATAATGTTATTTAGCTTTTGTTGGGTGATGGTGGTCATGTGCGGAAACAAATTACTGTAGTGAGAGTTTAAATGACAGAGGAACTTTTCCCCCCCACGTTAGCTCTGAAATTACCTTCATCATATTTGGAAGAAGAGATTATTCCCAATGCAGCACAGCAGTCTACTGTGGAGTAACATCCCATTAAGTATGGCATGTTGCAGTGACAGTATGGATCTGTTGTACAGAAATAATAGAATTTTTGGTATGTTTGACTTGTCTTCCGTATTCCAAACCACGACAGCCCTGTAAGTATATCGTGCTGAACTGAAAGTTTACTGAATGAGGCCAAATCAACCTTCAACTAAAAAGAACGAAGAAAAAACTTGTTTGAGTCAACTTCTCAGGAAAGAATCAAGTTTAACTGTTGCATAAATTAGATTATGTGATAATTGAATGATCATTTTTTACAGATTGCCAGAACGGTCTATGTGAGAGATAGTACAGTCACAACTTTACATCTTATAACAATGATAATATTAACAATACTAAAGGTAATTCAAACTTTTGACTAAATGCTACATACTCTCTGACTTCGTAATTATTTCAGTGACATTCACAGCTCACATGTAGCTCCCAAGTGTGAGGCAGATGCCCACAAAACAGTGAGCAAGGAAAGCATTGTAATTGCTTTGAGAGGTTGGGCTAAATATCCAAATGTAGAAGACTGCAGAAATGAATGCAGTGGCTGTTGTGTCCGTAATGCAATCAGTTCGGGATTTCAATGAAAACATTACATATTGTCAAATTACTTTTAAAATGCATGGGAACTCTGTCATTTTAATGGCATAAATATATTTTCTGTTTGTTTTAACAGTTGTTTTACTTTTTTTTTCCACTCTTAACTTAAAACATATGTGGTATGCAGCAATGATTTGTTTTCTTGTGAACGTGAACGTCAACTGCCGGAAGGATTTGTTTGTGTTGCATACTATTGCTTGTCATGTAATCCCTTGTGTGATGGGCCATTTCAGTGGTTACGACACAAAAATAAACATCATTCATTAGTTCATGCAACAATCATTTAGTATTTCAATTTTAATGGGTAGAACAATTTAACATGTGACACTGCTGACCTTTGACAGTGCTAAAAAAAGGTTATAGAGCCTCTAGTATTGGTATTTGCAATAGCCACTGATTTAATGATGTGCCTTGCCAAATATATACCAAATTGGGATACAACTGAGAATGCTCACCCTTCACTTATTCAAATTAAAATAAGTCATCATCCACACAGCATATAGAACTTGAACTTGCATAGGTTTTTATGGCTCCTTTAAATTTTGCATCTTATTATCAGGTCATAATCACACTGAGATGACAGAACTATAAATTGTTAGCTATGTTAGCTGTTGCAACACATCTGTTAAAACAGCTGTCATCAGGTACGGGACACCATCCAAAATTTTTACAGACATCGAAAGAATCTGGGAGTCATGCGTTACCTTTACTGTGTGACTTTCTGCGTGCCACTAATTACCACAGCGTGATCAGAAAACCACCTCTCACTATCCATCTCATATACACTCACGCACATCACTCCCATCTTCGTGTTCATCATTTATTAAAGAGTCTGATCTTTCTCCGAGACACACCATCACAGTTGTAGATCCCACTGCCCTTTAACTGCCTCATCCCTCGAGTTTATATGTATGTGTATCTGCGTGCATGTTGGGGGAAGGGGTAAGTCCTTGTGTATATATCTGTGCAGTTAAGTGTGTGGTGCGACTGGTGAAAGTTAAGCTGTGGGAAGCGGCGGACTCTTCCCTGTTTCTTCGATGGAGCATAACAGTGTGAGAAGTATGTGGAGTGGAGCAACAGTAGGACATCAGGTATTAATCTTGATCTAATAGTGCCCACGAACTTAAAATATGAGAACGTGTCGATACAATTTCAGAATTGATTGACTTTTCAACAGTTTCCATGGTTTCATGGATTGATCAGTTTCCCTACATCTAATACCCATGATGCCCACTTTAATCTGAACCTTTATTGTTGGACCTAGCTTGTAGCGATCATAAGCAGACTATTGCCACCTGTTGCTTTTAATGAAAATGCTAGAAGTGCAAACGGGATTTTCACCAGTAAGTTACTTTGGCACCTTGGTAAAAATATTCTAACCCTTAACTTCTGCACTTGCAGGTAGTGATAATGAGCCTTAGCCCTTAGTTCAATCCATTTGTGTTTGAACTGTGAATAAGCCTTGATGATATTTTCTTCTCAAGATTTAAATACTCAGTTTAATCAGGCATAAAAAGATTAAATAACAGTAATCAGTTCAGTTCAAACAATGAATAATGTACATGAATGTACTGACAGTGACAAGTCCAACGGGATCAGAGTGCCTTTAATGGGTGTTTGATTTGGAGAAACAGACGCTTATTTTAAAATACAGGATTAAGGTGTTGTTGCTCTCTGCTGCAATGACATACAACTCTGTACAGCTTATTGATGGCAGAAGGTTGCTGAAGCTCTTTAAAGAGGTACAACCCTGCAATCAAACCATCAATGATTATCAAGGAACAGGAAATAAATACTCACAAAACAAAATGACAGATTACAACCGCACACTCTTCAAAAATCAGGTACATAAACATTCACACAATTATTCAGGTTAGGAATAGCAGTTGAACTTTTTGTCTCTTAACTCTTTTTGTCATTTCTGTCACTATGAAATGTAACTTAGGTCACTGTTCCTAAGAATATATCACAATGAACTATTTAATGATCCTTGTCTTACATCTACCTTTGTGCATGAATTAGTGCGTTATTTTTTGCATTAATAAAAATACATATTTTGTGAATTTGTTGGTTTATTACACTTTCAGTGGTTCAGTTGTTTGAAAGAAACAAACAATTGTTTATTTTGCTACCTACCTGTCTTATTAGTTTGATAGACTTACTTCACTGAGATTAGATCCCATGTTTCCATCTCCTTGCCTTTGGCATTGGTCAACACATGAAACCAGAAAAAAATAGACTGAAAGAGGAAATGTTTTATTTTTTACACTGTACTTGGCTTTGCCGTTCTAAGCAGTGTTTAGTGTTGGTGTTAAAGACATTCCAAATAGTTAACAAATAATAAAATCTGTGAAGTTACCAAAAACATCAGGACCATGGACAGCAACAATTAAAAGGGTTTAGAATGTTGCCTGAAATATCTGGAGAGCACCACGGCCATTTTTTTTTTTTTTTTTTTTTTACAGAACTATACAGAACTGACTGCACATTAGAAATAATTATTGATAGAAATTTCCATAAATAATTCATTATCAATGAATATCAAATTACAGTATTCACCTAAAATATTACTGCTATGTGATAGATAAAGATCAAATAAAAGCCAGGTGGTTGGGAGGGTAAAAATGTCAGGCTTTGGTGACCCCATGGCAGCAAAATATAGATAATACCAGGTTTAATATAAAACATGTTCAATCAGAGCAATTTAAAATATGTTGATTGTGTAGAAGACGACACACGCAGGCAGATAATAAAGTTGTAGTCTTATGTAGGTACTTTGGAAAACAAAATACCACAATTCAACAAAAGTCGGATGCATTTAGTGCATATCTATTTTTTGCTTTTGCTTTTGCTATTTTTTTGCTTAATCATGTCATCCTGGTACAAGCAGATGAATCTGCACAGGCTAGAGTCCCTTACAGTGCAAATGGATGGAACACAAAGAGGTGTGTTTTGCTGGGGTGTCAGAAATTTCTATGGACATTTTGATACTTTTTTTTTACCCTTTGGAAGCAGGTTGATATTGGATTTCACTGCATTTGGCATGAATTACAACAAACTTTATACAACTGCTTTTCAAGCTCATATGAGGATTTGACACTCAAAAGGTAAGGCAGAAGATGACTTGACTTTTACACACACACAAACACACAAATATATACATTGACTTAGAGCTGACTTATTTCTTTATCTCTTTACTCCTTATCTTTAATTCTATGATTCTATGACCAGGATTTTAATTGCAGCTCTGTGAAATGAATAAAACATTGGACCATCAGAAAACTCCAGCTTCTCCATTCAATGCACGCCGGAAGCCTGTCACAACACATAGATATCTGCGTGTGACTCCTCTGCCAAATCACGTTTCTTTAAAAAACCAGAGAATATCACTGTTGCTTTTTCTATGCACTGTGCTACCACAGTGCTGATGAATAGGTTCTGTATTGCTTGCAGTCAAGAAAGCGGCGCTGTGTGGAAGTTACAAGGCCATTTATGCACATACATGCACACAAAGATGCATGAACACAAACTCATGTAAGCACATTTACCAACACAGGAGTGCTGAAACTCAAGGCCAAGTCCATTCACTGACAGACTTGCTCACAGTTACCTATTCACCAAACACGTGTACCCTTCCAAACACAAACACACAGATAAAAAGAAGAATGTATGAATGTCTTTAAGATTGAAGAAGGCAGCCCAATGCCCACCCACACTTGCGATCTGCTTCTACATCATGTTTGACCCCGCAGTGCACACAAACACACACTGTAGAAATACTAAGTGTGAATGAACACATGTATGACATTGCTCTAATTATGCAACAAGTTTGACAAACATTCAATCGTAGACAGAAGATGCTGCACTGTATCAGTAAATGCCAGAGGCAAACCAATGGAACACAACAATTTTTAAATTGTAAAATATAAGAACCTATAATCGTTAATACCTGATGTTATTCAGTGAGAGGCAAGTACTGTAAATGTTTAATACAAGTGCATTGACACACATATGTTGACCCCACCCTTAAAAAACTGATACAATTTTAATTATTCAGTGTCTTCATTCGTTACTGCCAAGGGGGAAATCATTTTTACTGTTGAGATTATTATTGGTTTTGTTCATTTAAAATTCTCCTTAGTCCTACTGTAGTCCACTCATCTTCTGATTCCAATCCTAATACTGCTATAGAAATAATACTTATCATATAGGAAAATAGTTCCATGATTTTATAATATAATGTGAGACTCTAGTGCCAGTTTTCAATGCACAGTTCATCAGTCCAAAAAATATCTTTCTTATCTTTGTCTGTCATTTTGACAGGGATTCACCTTTTCATTTAGGAAAAGAGAAACAAGCCTCATTCAAGCCAAGTCTAAGTTATTCATTGACTAAGAATGAACTGAGCTCCGTGTAGAAAAAGCTGAGGTCAGTTTTTCTGCTTTTGAAGTGGTACAGACACACCTGCTCTGCAGGCATTCAGTCTGTGAGCCGGATTCTCGTTTGTCCTCCAAAAGCCTCGTTATTCTGACTTGGAGTGGGGGTTAAAACCATTTGGAGAAGGTAGGCTACAATGATTAAACAGAAACATATTCATTCATTGAATAAATTCAAGTTCTGTCACACCTTGAAGCTGGACTGCCGGTGGGAGAAAAAATGATGGAATTGCGGGGACATCAGGGAGAATCAGATCTGAGGTTAAGGTGGACATTTTCCTGCTGCCGTACTTTCAGCCCAGGTCCGTCCTCCTCTGCTGACGGCTGCTTGGTTAGAGTCGTTCTGCTGATAAACAGTGAGCAGACCCGGTGCTCTGATCCACCTGTATGCCCTGTTTCCACAGACTCCCTACACGCCCATCTCTCTCCCAGCCTGCCTCCAGAAAGCCTCCAGCCTCGGTGCGGTCCGCCTGAACCCGAATAACTTCTCCTGCACGCAGCGGAGCTCTTATACGCAACTGCAGATACTCTTTGTTTCACCTTCTGTGTCTTTATCGCGCATCATCTGCTGCAGAGATTCTCAACCACGGCTCTCTCTCTGTTTTTTTTTTTTTGCCTTTGTCCTAACCTCCCAATCTGTAGGAGCATCACAACAAATACACATAAAGCAGCTTTATCAAACACATTTGGGTGTTCAAGTGCTGCGCAAAGTTCAAAGCAAATAGCTCAGCAGCACCGTATTGGCTGACGGTCCCGGACTGACAGTGTTTCTACTGCACTCTGTCGCCTGAGCCGTAATCTAAGACTGCAACATGATTTACCTGCCAGTGGACAATCTGTTGTATTTGACCTACCTTGACCATTCCGATCCTTCAGAGGTTGAGCAGAAAATCTTGAGCTGCTGGAAGTTTGACTTAGTCTACTCCTGATCCCTCCGAGGAGTCGCACTGAGAGAGGATGGGCGCCACTGCTTTGACCGCCAGCTTCGTTTTGTGTGCGTGTGTGTGTGTGTACGTGTAGGTGTGTGTGTGTGTGTGTGTGTGTGTGTGTAAGTGTGTGATGAGCGTGCATGTGAGAGAGGGGGGGTGGGGGGGTGGACGGAGAGAGATGGAGAGGGAAACAACCGACGTGGAGAGCTGTAGCCCCTTTCCAAAGGATGCTTCAGTCTCCTAGCAACAACAATCGATCTGGCAAGGAGACATTTTTATTGGATAAAAAGAAAACTTAGCCACCCCCTCCCTCCCCCCCCCCCCCCCCCCCCCCCCAGCCCCCCAAACCTCCCTTTGGCACATGTTTACCACTCAGAATAACAACTCCAGCTTTCCTGATTGAGGGGAAAGAGAGAGTGAGAAAGCAGGGAAAGGCCGAACGAGAGAGAGAGAGACTCTCAGATGAATGTTTTACATGTGTTTGAGATGCAGGAAGATGTACAGAATTCATTTACATCCATCTGCCTTGCCAACCGACTCAAAACATACATGGCGCAGCACATTGCATTTTTATTCCGAGCAAGCACCAATCAATGTTTCAGCTCAGTATTAGACACCTGTAATGTCAGCGGCAGAGATACACCAGGAGAGGAGGACCAAACAAGTCGTCCATGCCTCATTTTGTTCAGCGAGATTTGTGAAATCTGGTATTGGCTCCATAGTTCAGTCAGACGTAGCCCATCCAGACCTAAAGACCTTCACAGCTGTTCCTAGAAGTCTGCATCTAGAGCCTTGAACACACATCGCTTACATGATGCATTATATATATATATATATATATATATATATATATATATAGAGAGAGAGAGAGAGAGAGAGAGAGAGAGACAGAGACACTGTGTTTTCTACAAGTTAGCTGTCTCTCTTGCTCTCTTTCCCTCTCTCACCCTCTTTTTCTTGTGCACCCAGTGGTGCCGGTGTGTTTGTGTAGGAGCCTGTGTAAAGTATACACACATATATGTGCATGTGTAGTTGCCTGTATTATTATGCACATGGATTCATTAGAATGCAAGTATGCAAGTGTGCAACTCCTATTGAACAGAAAATCCTCTTCATGCATGATTGAGTCACAGAGCGTCTCTCTCTCCATCTCTTTCTCTCTCTCTCTCTCTTTCTCTCTCTCTGTAACACAAATGCACACACAAGCACACATACACACACACAGGCACTAATTCTAGAGGCCTGATTTCTGTATTGTAAAGTTAGTCAAGTGGATAGAGATACACTGTCCGAGGGCTTGCTTAAAGCAGCTTGTGATTGCAGCTACAGGCCTCAGCATGTTTTTTTCCTGCTTTATATGCAGATCATTGATGACAAGAGGGTGAAGTTTTTGACTCGCTCATATATTTTCCGTGTCTGTCCTGTGTGACACCATATGGCATGAGAAAACTGTCTCTGAGGATAAGCCTCAGATGGGTAGAGATTGATTAGTTGACTGAAGAAGCAAGTATAAGAGCATCCACTTCACACTTCTGTGACACACATGCATGCACGGGCATGAGGTGGTAAGTGAACGCCAGCAGACAATCACACACAGAAACACACACACACTAGCGCCTAGTGTCAGTCACAGCTTTCGCGGACTTCATGTCTCATTCTTGCTGCCCGAGCTGGGAGATGCTGGCCACTCTAATAAAGGCCTCATTGTCTGCATGGCATGCATATATGCAGAAAGCCCAGAAAGCCAGCTTTGTCCCATAAGGGTCCCTCAGCGAGAGAGCTTTGTGCCGGGCCTTTCCTCTCAGACCAACAGCCGAAAAGCAGAAAGAAAGAAAGAAAGAAAGAAAGAAAAAGAAGAAAGGTGAAAACTATTGGGGTTGAGAAATAGACACCAGTGTGATAGATGGTAAATTGGACCAGCTGAACCAAACTATACAAAACCATCTCCAGGCCTGTGTGTGTGAAAAACTTATGTTCAGGAATTCCTCATTTTGCCTGATCATGCTGAACTGCTCCAGCTCATGCTGCAGGAAGTGGGTCCACTGGGATTATGTTCCTTCTTCTTTGATTTCACACTGATTGTTTGTGTCCTCACGCTAATAGAATTATCCATGCTTCATTTCCCATGGTCTTCTGTCCTGTCTTGGCCTCGTGATGGATGGAGTTTCACACAGAGGAGTGAGTGTGCTAAGAAGTGTGCCCAGTGTTGGTTAGACAACAGGGCTAGTTACAACCACAACCTTCCATTTGCTTTGGCCATTGTCGTCACTTGTGATCTGGCCAAGTGGACAAAAAGGCTTCTAATGTAAATAATGTGGAGCTTTGAGCCAGTGCGGCATAAACACAATTTCAGGCCATTCCTCATTTCTTTGACAGATGATAAAGAAACAAGGTGAAATATTCCATTTGTCTTGAAACAAATTAGAAATATTATTTTTCTAGTAGATTGTGTGTGTGTTTCTTAGTGACCAGATTAAAGATGATATAAGAAAACATACCCCATCCAGGATGGTTTGTCCAACAGTAGATAAAATTCCTATATTGCAGATGAATTAAGTGCAAGCTAAACTTGTTTGTATTAAACAAGGTGAATCATTTCTCAGATACATTTCAATAGGCACGCTCCAGATTGGAGAGTTGAAAACTCAGGGGACCATTTTAACCAAGCGCTGAATTTCTCTTCTACAATGTGAATAAACTGACTAATGTTTTGATTGCATGTTTTCAGAATGGAATTACATGGCACAAAATTCAATAGCTCGGCCAACTATTCAGTCTTAATATTCCTTTGATGTTCCCACACAAACAGGCAGTCTGACCATATTAATTCAATATGAAGCATGTAATTAATAACTCAGATGTTTTTTCACTATGAGACTATAATCTATTTAATTTAAAATTACTTTTCAAAGTAGCGTAAATACAGAGGTCATACATTTGGACATTTCATGATAACTATGATATTCACAATATTATGTCTGTACCTGACCATAGAAAATAATGACTTTATTTGGAAATTTAGTGTGATGCATATCAAAATTGCTCTTAATTAGCTTCAAATGACTGAGAAAAAGTGTGTTTGTCTGTGTGTCTGTGTGCGTGGATATGTGTGAATATCATATATCTTGTAATGTTGTTTTGGGCTGTTTATAGGTCTTAACAGGGGGTTAGGCTCTAATTATCTTGGTTACAGAGGCATGGCCAACAGGCTGCGGGCCACACACACTTCACAGGACATGTACTGACCTGTCTCATGTTCGTCTGCTTGCCAGTCCAACACAAAATTACATGCACACACACACACACACAAACACACTAAACTTATACTCAGTTACAGAGCACACTCTCTGTTTAGGGTAGTTATTTGCTATTCTACAAAATCAGATGGAGATATTACTTTTTCTGATACTTCGCTTTTTTTGTTGTAACAGAGGTCTTTTTTTAATATTTCTGTGACAAATCATAAAATAGTAATACTCAAGAAAACACATACACACACGAACAATCCAAAGAAAAAACAACAAAAATCATTTCAAACAATATGATCATATCTTTGGAGGATTTGCGCAAATTCATGAGCTAATTTGCATTTCCCCTCTTGAGAGCCGTAACATTTTTTATATCTCCTTGCCTAAAAGTCTCACCCATTCTACTTGTGTCAGTAAACACAACAACCTTTGGAAAACTGTGGATGATTATGCTTAATGCATACAAATTTTGAAACACTCCAGGTGTTTGCAGGTATGCACACGTGTATGTACACAAACACATGTGCATACACACAAACAGACTGTGTGGAGCATCTGAGTTGGCCTCTCCTCTGAGCTTTCCCACCATGACCACAATTCATTAGTAATTGACCGCAGCAGCCTCGCTCATTAAACATTAACAGGCTACTGGTGAATAATTGATTAATGATATGAGGCGATCTGCAGCAGCATTCTGACAATAAGAGTGCATGGATGAGAGGAGAGAGAGACCAAATCAATGGAATGCAAAGCAGAGGCCCTGACACATGACAGAGAAACACACATACACACACACTCACACACATAAGTGCGCGCGCACACACACACACAGGATCACTTCCTTACTCTCTGACTCACTTGCAATTGAATGAAAACTCACTGATCAAGTGCAGAATTTTCTTAGTGAGTGTGAACACAGCATACAGACATTCATGCCTATTTGGCCTCTGACATCAGGTGGCCGTTGACTTGAAACAATGTCTCCACCATTGTCCTCCCAAAGATCTTCATCCGTCTCTTTTCAAACCAATACAATTTTATTTATTTGGTAGATGCTGTTTCTCATTTTAAACAAAGATCAAACCCAATTTCTTTGAGCAAACACTCTGCAGTTTGTCTATACTTAAAGGTATTTGTGGTTTTTTTTGTGATTATTACAGCTAGAATATTGCAGGGTATTGCCTGTATTATTTAAAATGGGAAGGATATGGCAAAAAAGAAGGAGCTTATAAAAATGCTAGTCCCCCAAATGTATCCACAAAAAATGTCTTCATCAAAGTGTCTTCTTAAAATGTCAAAGTGTCTTCTTAAAAAGTGGAAACAGAAGTCTTTTTTTGGCTCAGCAGCCAACACCCACTCATATCAGCCTCTCAAGTCCTGGAGATGGACATAGTTTTTCTGATCATCAAGATTACCAAAGACAAACCCAGTCCTGGTCTAATGGGGTAATTTAAAAGCTGAATTTCTGTCCCTTTCCAATCATGGCTGTCCACCTGAGGTTAACTCTTGTTTTACCTCAACTTCTATTACTCTCAGTCTTTGCCTTCTTTTCCTCCTCTGACAAGGGTGTTGTTTTATTTTCACTTTGTAGACTTTGTACAATTGTTCTACAGTCCACCATCACAGCTATTCATAGCTGCCAGGAAGAGAAAAGTTGGATGTGGTGCGTGTTACAAAGAGGAGGTATCCCAGAACCCACACATGGAGAACTCCAGTGGGGAGGGGATGTGCTATGGACATTTGCCCATGCCATGACACAATTAGGGAGTTGCCAGGGTAGGAAGAAGTATTCAAACCAAGAAAGGGCTTTGGCCAAGATGTCCTGCATATCAGACAGAATGGACAGCAGAATGCAGTGGTTTACCATATTAAAGGCTGTTGGGAGGTCCAGCAAGAAGACCAAGAGGTCCCTGAGGGCTTCAGTAACAACAGGGCGGCATGTGTCAGTGGAGTGGCCACTATTAAAGCTTGACCCCCTAAAGCTTGACACTGTCATCCAAATTCTGGACCAAAGACCTGCTTAACCAGCCTCTAACTACACTCAAATAGGACTGGAAGTGGCGGTAAAGGTCAATCCCACCCTGCACAGACTTTAGTCCTCTTCTGTAAATGCTGTATGAATGTCTTTTTTCTGTTTTTTAACCTTTGATGTCAATTAGGATTGCTGTGCTTGTGACAAATTTCTGTGTAAATGCTCAATAAAGTGTTATCTTAATTTGAGCAATGTTTTGTGAGGGCTTTTGGAGTAGAGACATTACCTGAGCAGTTTTGAGAGGGTTGGAAATGTTCGCAAAGCCAGTGAAGTATTCATCACACATGTGACTGCTGGCAAAATGGTGGGAGATATAACTCGGAGGAGGATTATGGGTATGAGGTCCAGTGTACATTTAGTAGTATGGCTGCTGGTCATAAGTTTCAAAAAACTGTTTTCAGTGAGGGCCAAATGACTGGTTATCTTTGTCAGGTTTAAAGGCTGTACGGCTGATGTCCACCAGCTTGGCTGAGAGATTTGTGTCTGGTAAGGGTGGTGGAGTTTTGAATAAGACTCTAAAAGATGGAAAACAATTTCTGTCTATGGTGTTAAAGCTGAAAAACCAGTCAGTTGCCAATCTGGGCTGGAAAATTACACAGTTTTCTGATCTGATGCATCTATAGCCATAACAACGTCCTTCCAAAATGTTGTAAACATTTTTTTTTTCTGGTCAGAAACTGGTCTATCTAAATTAATAGATTAATAAAGATACTTAATTACTTTTAGGATACATTTGTAATCATAGTGAAAAATAACCTCTTTGTCATGGTCAGCTAACAACTGTTGGTCATGGTTTCTGATTAGTATCCACTCCATACTACACAGACATCTGAGGTCATCTTTCTAAATCGAAGAAGTTTATTCTATAAATTTTCTGTTATGAAAAGTGTAGCTACCGATTTGCTATGTGTGGAATAAATATCATAAATCACTGTTCCCAGGAATATTGTTAAATTTTGGCTGTGCCACTTTAAAAATACACACAAACAGTACAAACGCTTTCCTGATGTTTAAGAACAGGGCTAATCAGAGCTCTGTATCAAATTGGCCAATTTCAATGCCGTTAAATCGTTGATTGTTTTGTCTGTAAAAAGCCTTGATGCATCCCTAGTGAGGGCAACTGTGATTGAAAGTGGTTGGAGTTTCATTAAGGTTATCTGTCATTAAGCTGATTGGATGTTGAAAAGAGACAAGGCTAGTTTAAAGCATTACAGTAATAAAAATAAAGGTTTCCCTTTACTGACCAATATTAAATAGAAAACGTGATAAACAGTGCAGACTATTCATTTTAAATATTATATCGTTTTGACATCATTTGTTAACTGTATTGACAAGATGTTACTGCTTAATGTGAATCAGTGGTCAGAAACTGAAAAGTAATACATTCTCACTGCCTTGTGCGGACACTGAATTCAAACACATATCGGGCACACATACACACACACACACACACACACACAGTACTTACGCAGACACTCACGGAGTGAAAATTAGGATAATGACAATCATCTAGCAGCGGAAATAAGAGCTGGATGTCTTCTTGCTGGAGAGAGAGCGAGAGCTCATCAGATAGAGTACAAAGTGAGATGTGTCCTCTTTCAGCTGTGATGAAAGTCAGCAGGACTTGGCAGGGGCCAGTCGCAGAGGTGCTCAATGATGAATAGGGGGCAGGCTCACTCCTTTACCACAACTAATGATACGTGTGTGTGTGTGTGTGTGTATATGCATGTTTGTGTGTGTGTGTGTCTGTGTGTGTGTATTTGTATGCCTGTGCTCATCTTGTCCGTCTTGGTTTCTGACACTCAGAACAGTTTAGCCAGCAGACCAGATCATTATCACGTGTGTTAATATTTAATTTTGCAGTTTGATAAAAAATGATGTTTCATTAATGAGGTGATCCATCCTTGGGTATCAGGAGTCATCCAAAACAGGGCAGCACTGTGATATTGGAACTTCTTCCTTTCATCCTCATTATGCAGCATGCTGCCTTCTACTCCTTCACATGTATTTTTAGCTTATCTCTTAATCGGTATTACCAAGCGTGAAATGTTTTTTATCTGCTTGTGCATATATGCTGTAAATAGCCCACAAATAATCTAATGCCTGTCCAATAATCTCCGGTTTGGTTAATTATCACAGTTACTGAAGTAGACTTCTACCCATTCCTTCCCCAATTCTTCCTCTCTGTTTCCTCTCCCCTCTCGTGTTGCCATTTAAAACATGGCATCACAAATAGACAGCTGCGCAGACAACTTTAAATAAATAGGAGGTTTAGCAATGATGAACTGATTAAAAATGTCCAAAAACATGCTCTAAACTCCAGAGATCCACAGACCCGAGCAGACAGTGACAATGGACGAATCTTTAGCTCTGCTCTTAAATTACACCCCCTCCTGTTTTTAAGTGGACGCCTTGGTTGAGGTTGGCTATGGGTGCTATTTCTGCCCATGCCAGTCGGTCCAGGATGGCTACTCTTAGAGGGGTGCTTTGAAGAGCTGTCCAGGTGAGAGCTTGGCAATGGCAGAGCTTTTTCTGCTCTTTCACAACACAGAGTGCCCTTCAGGGACTCAAATTGCCCTGCGGTGTTATGGATAATACTCAAATCCACACAAAGATCACACACACACACACACACACACACAAACACACGCACACACACGGGTACAAGAATTGAATCATGATCTTTTTGATGCAAGTACAGTGTATGCAAAACATATGTGCACACTCTTTCAGGTACTCAAGCAAACACATACTGTACACACACTCTTCACGTACTGAAATAGCAAGTTGGACTAAACAAAAGACAATTGCTCTGGCATGAAATTTTCCCTTGGTACCATTTCAGACACAGAGAAAAAGAAACTAACTTAAGTGCTTTAGCAGTTTAGCAGCAATTTTCTCCCTAGACATCAGCTCTTCCCCTAGTCCACCTCTTTTTGTTTCCTCTTCTCATCCCCTTTTAATTTCACCTCCCCTCTTCTAATCAGTGAAAACATAGCCAGACTACAGATGAGACCATATGCGCCTGTGTGTGTATGTGGAATTATGTGTGCTGTTCTATTCAAAGACACTGTGGAGAGGCAATAGTGGTGTAGTGAAAACACATGACTTGACAGATCCACAGAGTTGCCCCAAAAATGCACTTCAATTCCAAAAGGCCCTGCTCTTGTATCTCTTTCTGACCACCTCAAAAGACACATTCTTTGTGGACTGATTTTAACTGTACTTTTTTTTTTTTGCCTCAAATTTGAAATGAGCTCAGACTCTTAGAGTCCTCTGAAGTTATGACAAGTATTTGCTCTCTGCTAAACAAAACATAAAATTTTTCTGATTCATCTTGGGTCTCATAATGTTATGAAGGAAACATTTGGCCAGGAGAGGAAATGCAGCATTTGTGGCACTATGCTATGAATGGCCTACTGCTGCTTTATGCTACCCTGATGTTCTCACCATATAGTCAAGGATTCTGGCCAAGATTTGAGTGCCAAGTCAATGGTGTCCTGAGGGATAAAAACAAATACATTTGCATTATGCATATACAGTAACACGTGGACAACCATTTTCAAAGAAAACAGCCCACTATTATACTAATACAAACAAAACCTTTCAAGTAACACACATGCATCTATACCCGTCTTGGTTGCACACATGTACACACAAACAAATGCAAGCAGCTCACATAATCTCACAGATGCCAAACTACATATAGGTCACAATGTATTTACTTGAAAGTGTGTGTGTGTGTGTGTGTGTATACTTGTATACACACATTTTGGTCACGATCGTGTGAGATTTTTTTCATTTCCGGTGTGTGTGTGTGTGTGTGTGTGCGTGCGCGTGCGTGTATATTTGCTTGTGTGGTGAAAGGAGATGTGTGAATCAGGGTTGAATGCCTCAGGGGCACAATTTCAAATCATAGCCTTAAAGTGGCCTCCTCACTGATCAAGTTAAGAGGGTTGACCGAGGAGCACCAGGTGAGCCGGTGTGAATAAATGATGCCACGATTTATTGGCTGTCAGCTGTTAATATTGGGCCTAAATGCTGATGGCGAAATTCAGACCACTGACCTAAACAACCACTGCTATATACTTGTTAGATTCAGAGTTTTATGTAACATTTGCTTGAAAGGAACAGAATTTTCCCTCTGCACTCCCACCCTCTGCTTTTTGTTCTTTTTTTTTCCTTCCTCAGCTTCTGCAGTCAAACTAGCAAGTGGACGATTTGTGGTTCAAGCTGGGCTAAGGCATGAATCTGTTTTGCATGCTGGTGCACAGTTTGTTGGAGCAGATCTGAAGTCAGTTTTATGTCTAAATTAGAGCACTCAGTAGCAACACATTGTAAATGAGTCTTAATGACTTTCCCAGCCTTTATTTTCTGCACTGTTAGACAGCCCTATGGCAGCACTGAGATGTCAGCCGCTCCTGCTGTGGCTAATATCCTCCAACCACCATGATGACACTGCCACCAGTCTTTCACATACACACAGGTAATTGCACGCTCCAGGCATATATATTTATATATATTTGCGTGTATGTGAGTGTATATGTGTGTGTGTGTGTGTGTGTGTGTGTGTGTGTGTGTGTGTGTGTGTGAGAGAGAGAGACAGCTTGCTGTGTTCACTGTTAGATATTAAACTAGAGTATCCCACAGAAAGCCAAGTGGAATAACATTGTTCTCTCTGAGGGTAAGTATTCACAAAGGACAACTCATGAATTACAACTCAAAACTCTGAGTATGTGTCTGCACATGCGTGTATTTCAGTGTGTGCATGCGCCATTTTATTCCCATCTGTGTGTTTTCTATGGCACTCTCATTTGACTCATTTTTCACCACAGGTTAATGACCTGTATACCATATGCTGTAATGTGCTATCCCAAAGAAAATAAACATTTTTTAAAGTGGAACATCTTTTATAGCGCAAGTGTGTGTGTGTGTGTGTGTGTTTGTGTTTGTATGGGTGTGTGTGCAAGGAGAAACAACAGTCTCATGACTCATCTGAATACTAAACCTCCTTTTGAGACTTCATACAAATCACCTCAAATCCTCATGTATGCCTCTAAACTCCAAAACAAAAATCAAGCTCCTTCTTGCCTCCTGATCAAACCACCGGCAGCTTCTGCCACGATGACTTAGAAATCTGTTAGCTGAGTACTGTATGTGGGCCAGCATACATTAATCATGACAATATTGAGTGGTGTGACGGATACTCATATCGGCATTTGCATAAACAAGTGGAACAGGGTGTGAATCCAAGTGATGTGGAAAGTGTCTATGATGTCAGATGTGAATTGCTGGGGAGCACAAGTGTGAAGGTGACAGGGAATCCAAGGAGCAGGGATCGTAACACAGAATGAGCTGGAGAACAGAGCACAGCAGTCACATTGTCTTCTGTGGGCCATCCTGACAACTCCAATTGCTTTTGTGTAAGAATGGTTGTCTTCTGATGTTTTTTGCGTCTGGCATGTGAAAAGAGAGGGTTTTTCCTGACTGCGGATTTAGTGTGTCTATAATCAAAGTATCTACGTATTGTGTCTTATTGTTATCATTTTGGAGGGATGAGTGCCAGTCTAATAAGGCTGCTAAGGATATGACGAATAGAGCAACTATATACACTGAAATCTTTGGTGTTGCATCACGTCCTGACAGCTAATCTTCTTATATGGAAACAGCAGTCAACAAGGATACTGCTTAGCTGGACAAAGAGGAAACAAATATAGTTTTTTTGCCCGCCTGTTGAATTGTCTGAGTGTCGTTTTTTTTTTTCTTTCTTTCTTTTTGACACAGTCAATCCTGCTATCTTTGCATTAGTATACATGCACACGCTTTTCCCCATAAGCCCCTCCTTAACTTCTTATGTGGCTTTTTGCTGTGCTAGATCTTTGGTCTGCCTGTCTGTTCAATGGCTTTGGTCCAGACAAAAAAAATTTGGGTTTAATTGCCATGAAATTTTTGGATGGCGTCTCAGAGGGTGGAGCCTAATGACTTTAGTGCCATGAAGAGACTCAATTACAAGAAAGGTCCAATCTCTGCTAAGGGGTGGACATATAACAAAGTAAATTTATTTGAGTACTGTACTTAGGTACAGTTTTTGAGTATCTGTACTTTACTTGAGTATTATTTTTGGGGGATACTTTTGCTTTCACTCCAGTACATTTGAAGGACAAATATTCTACTTTTTACTCCACTGCATTTCTATTGATGCTCTTGTTACTCGCTCACGAAACGGTGTGGATGAGATAGAAAATGGACGAAGAAATGGAGGAAGAAACAATTATCTCAAGCCCACGTTTGAGATATTTGACACCAAAACGAATTCGTCTCAGTTCAAACGTTTGTTGTGCTTACCGTGAACAGGTTATATCACGGCCTACAAAAACTCGTCTTCAATCCTGTAAAAGCACGTCATGGGATGTAGAGCTAGCTAGTGATGTGTCGTTCGTGAATGATTTGTTCATTTTGAACTAATCTTTTGTATGACTCGGGGATAACAAATCATCTCAGTGTGTGATTCCTTCTTTGTTTCCTGGTCTGCGCATGCACGCCACAGGCTCAGATTTGTTCACGGCTCATAAAATAGGGTCTTCGGGTCTGAGTCTCTTGTTCACTTGTCACATGACCGCTGCGCATTCTCGGTGTAGGCGCGACTGATTCATTCATGACTGTCGCAAATGTTCCCTGGTCCGCGTGTGCGTGCCACAGACTCAGATTCGTTCACGAATTTCTGCTGCATGTTCTCAGTGTAAAAAATGAGTGATTCATTCACGACTCATAACTATGGGTCTTCACGTCTTTTGTTCACTATTCACGTGGTTACAGTAACATGACTAATGCTGTCTCTAGTCTGTGGGGGAGTCCAGTCTGTGGAGGGGGGGTCTGGTCTAGTCTCTAGTCTCTGGGGGGTCGGGGGGGGTCCAGTCTTTGGAGGGGTCTGGTCTAGTCTCTACTCTCTGGAAGGGTCCGGTCTAGTCTGTGGAGGGGTCTGGTCTCTGGGGGGTCTGCTTTTCCGTGCTGTAGCCCAGTCAACATTATCACTCTATGGACAATTTAGAATGAACAATTAACCTAGACATGTTCGGGAACCGAACCCGCGACCTTCTTATTGTGGGCCGACAGCAAACGGCAGAAAATTGGTAGATCAACAATCTCCATCTGTATTTTTCATTTACATTCCAGTTCATATACAGGTGCAACATTATATTATATTATTTCGATATTATAAATATGATAACATATACTTTATTTATCCTGAGGGAAATTCACTTACATGCATCATTCACACAATAAGACATACAGAGACATGCTGCCTCACCTTTACAGAGACAAACAGCGTGTTTTTGTAGAGATTAGATGATGAAAGGTTTACAAACACAAAATAGGCTCAGCAATGCGGAGTTACATTGAAATGTATGTTGATACTTGTGGCACATGAGATATTGTGCTAAAACACCTGGTTAATATCCACACAGCTCCACTCCAGAGACTAGAGACTAGACCGGAGCCCTCCAGAAACCGGTTCTTGTAGGGCCTCTTTAACTGAAGATATTTTTGAGCTATAAACATGTCTGTAGCAGAATTGCATCAGTCTACGCATCATTTACAAACATTTAACTATTTACATTTAGACATAGACACGTCTAAAGAATCATACAACAGAATATAAATTCTAAAATGTGTACAACACAAAAAGAAAAACACAGCATCAAGGTAGCAGTTTTAGCTGGTCTTAAGTGAAGATTGGCATTTAGAATAACCAAGTGTCTCTGCTTTGAGGGACTGATCCTGTTTCTTCTCTTTGTTGCTATTATCCGTAATATTTTGGAGAAGATTCTCTCTGAGGGGACAGATGTTGCTACAATACACAGTCTCCTCGCCATCACATAGATGAGGGCAGACTGAACCCTTGGTCTTCAGCTCAGTGGGTCTGCACTTCTCTGGAAAAGGGGTTCCTCAGCTTTTAGTGTGCAGTCTGTCCTTTTCCTCTCTCATCTCCCTCCTGTTTGTGTGCTCACTGTGTTTTGTGTCTGTAACCCCTGCACCACCCCATTGAAACGATTAGAGTGTGTTTTTTTGCTGAGAAATATACTTGGGCTGGCTCAAAATTTCAATACATGTCCCAACGATTTGTATTGGCCACAACAGATTTAATGATTTCTTGAAAAAAAGTGGAAGATTGTTTTTACTATGCACTCACCTGCATTCAATATGGTGAGTATCTCTATGTGATCTATGCAAATATTGCTCATCAATAGGTTACAAGAAGCTCCTAGCTATATCTGCTTTTGTAACATTTGCTAGTATATCCCTCTAGAGATTGTTGACTATCATGGTTTTACAGACTCTTTCTCATTGTGCTGTCAGGCCACTTTTCTTGTGATGGCTGTTTGTCAGTGTTTGTGTGTGAGCATGCATGCGTGTGTGTGCATGTTTTACTTCATAGCTTGAGGGAAAACAAGCAAATTGACGTTCCGGCTGTGCAGCTGGAAAGAATATACGTAAAGCATCAATAAACGCAGAGGCAAAGATGGAGCCTGTAAGGTGTGAATCACTGATGAATCTGAAAATCTCAGGAAAGACAAGTTAAGCATATCAATACATAAAGCTTCCTCCATCCCTCATCTTCTGTGAAGTCCTTTGGGTACTTTTTTCACTGTATATATAAACACACAACCCACACACTGACATACATTTTCTATGTGCAGACTTTACTTTCATGCTGACTTGAATCTTTTTGGCCTTGAGAAAATATATTTTATATTTAATACTCACAGAAAAGCATCATCTTTTCTTTCCCTCCCTCTCTTCCCCATCTCTCCTTCACCCCTTTCTGCTTCTGCCTCAGCTCCCATTTTTCACTCCCACCTTCCTCCTCCTTGCTGCATACGGGGCAGGATGGCAGAACTGCCTGGTGTTTGAGACGTGAGGAGTTTGATCTTCAGAAAGTGGAATCTAGATAACGTGTCTTCCTTTGCTTCAGAGATCTCTCGAGGGTGTGTGTGTGTGTGTGTGTCTTTGTGTCCGTGCGCGGGCATATGAGCGTGAACAATCACTCACATGTGTGCCTGCCTTCCATTTAGTGTGAAAATTAAAAACCCTCACCCCAACATTACTCAGCTAAGTAAAGCAGGATCAGTTCATAATTTCAGCTGCAGATCCCCTGATCTGTAATCATTCTTCTGACAAAATCCAGAAATAAGTCATGTTTTTAGTACCTCATCAACTCGTAACATTCACATGCTTGTTATTGAACAATAAATGGATCATTTTCATAAAGAAAATATAAGTAGATAGAAAGATAAATGTTGATTAAACAGTGTTGTTCAATCTGTCCAGATGCCACCAGGAGTTGTTTAGATAGATAGATAGATAGATAGATAGATAGATAGATAGATAGATAGATAGAGGGAAATGAATGTATTCCTATTTTCAGTTGGGTTTCAGTGGTTGGTGTGACCAAATATAGGTTTTACTTCTCTGGATAGAACAGCTTTCCTTTCATGTTGTACCTTTATTGATGACAAAGAGATATGAAAAAAATAAATATAAATAAATAATCAAATAATAAAAATGTCCTACACGGATCTCTGCGCCTTTTTATACTGTGAATACCATGATAAATCAAAGCCATGTTTGGCCTTGATTTTGTCTTTTCAGAAAATGTTTTCTCTTTTCTGCTCATATTATAGAGTTCTCGCCCTTCTGCTTTCCGTGAACATACTGCAAGAATGTCAGGCTTTCACTGAAATGTGTGTGTGTGTGTGTGTTGTTCTGTGTGCACACCTATTTGTGTACCTCCTGTATCTGGGCAGTAGTGTTCTAGTGTCTCCGTGTAGCTTGAGATGTGCTGTAAATAGTATTTCCAGGGGACCATGACCTGACCATTTGACCACAACTCACCATTTCATCCTGCCAAACACATGACAACGTTTTTCTTAAATCCTTCTCTCCCACACAGTTTGTGTGGGGATTAGATAACAAATGTATTTCCTGCCTCATTAGTAGACATACATCAGAACAGGTGTTGTTTCTCCACAGAAATCAGTGTAATTCTGGAGGCTTATGTGAGTGTGTGTGTGTGTGTGTGTGTGTGTGTGTGTGTCTTGCACATTTGTATGTATCTTTGCGTTTGTGTGCTCGTGCCTGTGTACATGTTGATGGAATAGGTGATGTGTGTTTGAAGTGCAGAAGCACCAAGTCAAGTGTTGCACACTGTTGGATGGCTTTGTTGCCAGATGAAACAGAGCAAGAGAGAGAGAGAGGCAGCTGAGAGACAGACAGAGCTGAACTTAAGTAACCCTCCTACAGTGTCTCACACTTTGAATCGTGCTAGAATTTAACTGAAGAGTTTGACTTTCCTGATTGTTGCTGCCGGAACTTCTGCTGAACACTTGAGCTGTGTCAAGGCAGCAGTAACAGAAGCCTTTAGTATGCTTTCACTCTTCACTTTCACATAAACAACACTGTCAATATAGCAGGCTAAAACATTACACTTCCAGAGCAATGAGTTACACAATGAGAGAAACAGTATATAACCTTTCCTTGACAGAGATCCCTAGTCTTTATTTCTGAGGGTGTGCGAGTGCAAACCAATGCATAAATGCATGACTGTAGGATCCATTTTTTTGTCTACATGATGCTATAAAGACTAATTCCAGTGTGACGGTACAGTGAACAATGAGGCCACCGTCGTCACACATCGAGACGTGCAGACAAAATTTATTGTATCACCTCTGTGCTAAGTTTAACTACGTAGTTTGCAAGTAGCTAATCTGATTCAAATAGTTCTATATCTTTTTTTTCCATTGTCATTTGCTTAGCTACTTGTATTTGCTTTGTTTTGCTATTGCTACATGGCAGGTGATAAATGAAATGATGGAAGTTCAGCACTGAACGACACAAAAATCCCTTTTCTCACCAAGTGCTGTGGCCAGTGGTGGAAAGCATCGCCAGTGTTAACATTTGCCCCTATAATGTCTTCTGTTTATTGTTATTAGTGAACTAATCAGTCAGCCCAAGTCTGTCTCAGCTCATCACTTCAGATGTAGACTCCTATCTGCCCTGAATATATAGCGCTGTTCCATACTACGGCCTCATGCCATGTAAGCTTTTGTCAAATGACAATCATTATGTTTCCTGGCAGAGACAACTTATAAACAGCCCCTTTGATTGCTGAAAATAAAAATCTTGGCCCATAAAAGAAAGTAAATGGATTTATTGTTGTTTCTCTCCTGTAATTAAAGCTCCTTTGACCTGCCCACCCCCCTTTAGCTTTCACCCTGACAGGTGTGAAGACATACAGTACCTAGATAACGCATCAATTCATCAAGCAGCCACCACCATACGCCTGACCTTTATGTAGTTCATGCGCAAAAGCCAAGGCCCTTGCTCAGCACTCACACAGCGACTCATCATGGATAAACATCCTGAATCAAGAATCACCATGGCTCACTGTAAGCAGTTATTGCATACAAACCTGAGGTGAAGAGTCTTTGCACTTTCCAACGAATATTTGGGTTCACGTTTTTGTCTATGTTTGACCTGTGAACCAGGAGGTACTTGCAATAAACAGGAGCGTGACTTTTTAAAAAAAATGAACGTTTGGTAAAATTTTAGTTCGCATGTACATAGTTTTTTGGGTGAACTAATTCTTTGAAGTAGCTTTCATTACCTCAACTCGATTTCTCCCTATCTTGTTGTTGTTGTAGTTAAGCTTCTTCCAGCACAGTTAGAAAAGCTACACTTTCAAAGTAGCTTCTCTGCATGCCATGAATGTAGCCTAATCTGCGGATTCATGCCAACATATGTAGCTACAAATACAAAAAGAAAAGTTTTACTGGCGGTTTCCTGCTCAACATGAGTCATGCAATTTCTATAGTTTGAATTAATGAAAAAGGTTCAGGTGGGGGAGGAGATACTCTCCTCATATTCACCTGAATATTCACTATTTCCCCATGGTGGCAAGCACTTTTATGCACAGTGGGACTCCTTTAGCACAAACCTCATGCATGTTTGGCCACTGATTACATTCAGTTCTGTCGGAGCTAAAGGTGTTGCACAAGCACTCTTAAAGTAATTTACCACATACTTCTCTAACTCGTGTGGGCCTGTTAACCAGTTTAAACTTTAAAAAAGAAAGCTGTTTTAGGACACAACTAATATCCACACTAATTTGTTAAATATGTAGAATTATTCATTTAATTTAACATTTTTGTATAGATGACACAAAAAAAAGCAACCAAATGCCTTAAATAATTAGCTACAGCGGTGCTGGGAGAGAGTTTCTGGTATCATAATTTATTTATGTATTTTTATCTTTAAACTGAGCCATGCAAGCTGCTGTGCGCCATTGTGCTCAGCTAACTGGTTAGCATAGAGAACCTCATATTGTGACTGTCTTGTACTGTAAATTGGTCCTACTTTGGATACTTTACTTTTACTCAGTGTTATCTTTAGTGGGGTTTGTGCAGTGATTAGTGTTGTAGACTGGTGACAAGCAAACATACACACACACACACACAAAGATGCACACGCACACAAGCACACAAGTAAGCTTGTTTCTACAAAGTAATAGAATTACTTTATCAGCCTTTGTAGTTTCCCTTAGTCGGGTGGATGCTAACATGTGGACAGCTGCAGTTGTGAGGATGAGGAGGATGAATAAATCCACTGGTTTATCAGTCCCAGCATGTGGTCCTGTTTATAGGAAGTCTGGGAAGGAATTCAAATAAACTCTGCTCTGGCTGTGACTCTGGGTTTCTATTGTAAACCTGAAGATATTGGGCACCTTTCTGTTGCTTCCATCATTCTCTTGATGACAATTTCTAAGTTTTGCTTCTCCTGGTCTCCCTTCTCCATAAAATTATTTTAAAGGTATTAAGTAACTCAATTGCACTTTTTTTTTAGCTAGAGACCAGAATGAAAATTTAATTATCTAAAAATGATTGTGTCTGAAATATAAGAACATTTAAGAAATCCTCATACTGTTGTCAAGAATTTGAAATCTCTTTTTACTTTTCAGCAGCCCTGGACATTTTCCTTATGCAGGCTGCAATTTTGGTTTTTAAATCCCCACTTCTGCATTCCCCTTCCTGGATTCCTGCTATCTTCTGTTTATTTTTAACACTAAATCAACAAAATTCAGATGAGGTAACATTATGTAGACTGCCTATTCTTTCCAGGCATGAAATATATTTATGAATTATGGCAATCTTTAACTTGCAATAAATAATTTGGGACCACTTGGGGGCAGCATTTTTGCAGTGTACCATGAATTTATCAAAGCTAAATTATGGACTATAAAACCAAATGGATATAAAGTGGCTCGAGCTGTGAAAAACTGCAGATCTCAGTGAGTTTTTCACTATGGATAGCCCCTTTCAAACACACATACACATGACACAAGTCATTCAATCTACCATTAATATAAAAACTTTGATTAAAGCAGTTTAAGGGTTGACAATTTGAAATGAAAGAAGGACACAGATGTAATTATGTCCTGTTTGTTATTGTGTTTTCTGTTTCTTTACTGACCAGATGATGTTAAGGGGACTGTAAAAATTCTGACCACAGTGAAATAACAAGATGACTGACGGCAAGATGAAGGTAAAGGACTGCAGGATCATCCAGTACAGAGGAATACAGAGAGGAGGGATGTGCACTGTGATCAAAGACAACACCAACAAATGCATCAAAGACAATACAGGGCTAGAGTACAAAAAAAAAATAATTTGTCCCAATTATCTTAGCAATAAAGTCATTTAACATGTTGCAAAGGGAAAACTTTATATGCCAGTAATCTATCATAAACTTTGTGGTTCTAATATGGCAAAAACATCCCAAGATTATTTTTTGTGACAAAGTCTGAAATGATATGGTCCGACAATGATGTGATCAGTAAATGACAAAGATGATTTCGGTCCTAATGGACACCATACTGTATGGACTGCTACGCATTAAGAATTTAGCCCTGAATATCTATTAATCTGCACGATAGACTCCACAAGTCAAATATTTATTAGATCTGATTAGGAAATTCATATTTTAGATATGACTGTCTCATTTCTCTCAGCTCATAAATATTCACATCATTTCAGATGATAACCTCAGAAGATTTCAGAACTAGACAGAGCTTCTCTGTCAAAGATGTGGCTGTTCAGACATGTAACAGATCTTAAAAAGTTTCTTTGAACTATATTTCATAGGGTGCTGGAGATTTGGTGGATGATTATGTCAGACTACTTCTTTGTAATTGACCCGTACCACAATCCTGGTGGGGTTCTCCCTTTAGTTGTTGCTTGATAAATGTGAGAATATATATTTTTCTCTCAAAGTGTATGCGTGTTTGTGTGACGTTACAGCACAGATTAGCCGGCCTGGGAATCCTCTCAGGGACAGATGAAATCTTCAGGAGCAGCATGAGAAAGGAGCTGTGATAGAGAGGATGTTGTCTGCCAAATCAGCCTGAGATCAAATTAGACAGATTGAGACTGGTCTGTGTGTGGTCCCATTGTCTGTATATGTGTGTGTGAATAAGTGTGTAAATGTGTGTGCGCTCATTGGTAGAGTGGTGTCTTTACAAGTTGAAGAGACCCCCTATTGGACTATATGGGTCATGGGAACCTGCTCTTTCAGGGTCTCCATTGGCCATCTCTCCACACACCCCTAAACAAACATCAGAGGTTGTAGTGAAACATGGGTACTTCTCCCAGTTGCTCAACCCCATCACTAGATCCTCCAAAACACATTATCGCTGCTTGTTTTTGCCAGCTAGTTTACAGCTGCACGTGCCTTAGCCTGTATTCAGTTAAAGGTACTGGTCCCATGCTGACTGATAAATAGTTTCTCTGCAACCCTTTAAGTATCATTGTCTATAGACGGCAGAGGGATACTTTCACGTAAAAAAAGCACAATAAACATAATTATATTTTTGAAATGTCCTCTGAGATCTTGGGACTCTACTTCCCCAAAGAGCATTTTCTTTATGTAAACCAGTAGTTAAGGAAAAGCAAAGCGTTTGAAAATGACATCAAAAATGATTATACTTACTAAATCAGGCGACAATATGATGCATTACCTCAATTAAAACCATTTTGGTGGGTTGGATGATTTGCAATCCATTAAGCATTATGCAAATGCCCGTGTTTGTTTGGGGATGCTGCGGAAAGATGGAGGCAGAGAGAGGAGATGGAGGAAAGGGGGAATTTGGTGTAATTGGCCATGCTATTGTCCTCTGCTGTGTACCTAATGAGGTATACAAACACATACATGCATAAGAAATTTCAGACATCATCTCCAATAGCTGTCTGGCCCCCGGTATGTCTGTATGCATCATCAGTAAAATGTTCCATGGCACTGTTTTAGGGTGGTTAATATTTTTGTTCACATATTAGGTGTGTATGATATAGCAGCACTCTGTGAGGCTCTAATTTGCCTCAAACAAAGAGGCAAAATAAACAGAGAGATGACAAGAAAAGAAATTGATGTGCAAATAAAAAGGTCCCATGGAGAACATCACCTGGTTGCCCCTTCGGACTCCCCCTCTGCCTTTGCGCAGAGAGTAAGTGTACAACTTGTAATGAGCTAATCCGCGTTCAGCCGAGGTCAGGCCTGCTCAGGGAGACTGTGTTCTCTCAGGCTGAACCATCACTCCACTGTCGCCTCTTCGACACTTAATGACTTTCTGCTCTGAGGACAACTTGGGCCAGAGAGATTACATATGAAAAAAAGACTGAGAGCAAGAGGGACAGAGAAAGACAAAGAAGAAGTTGGGGGGACGGGCAGTGAACCATGCCAGGTTCTCTAAGGCTGTATAAATTGGTTTGGACTGGTGTTGATATTTATGGCTGATGAGTTGAGGTCCTGCTTTGCCCCACGCTATCTAACCAAAAGTGCGCTCAACATCCGGGCTTTACTTCTTCTTGCCAGGTGATCAATATTTTTCAGCGATGAGTTTTCAAAAGCAAGAGAGTCTGAGCCTCCGTTGGCAGTCGCTCATAAATGTATGTTTGCCGAGGACATCCCAGAACTGAACCAAAACGGGGAACTGGTATGCATCACCACTCTTTCATATTTTAAAAGATCAGGAATCTGTATTTCATAGGGGAACACAAATAAACACTATGTGCATATCACAAAATAGCTGACCTTTGTGGAAATAAAGAAGTGACTTCAGGGTGACCCTTAGTGAGATTCAACAAACAAGATACAATGTGTTAATTAATGAGTCTTAGAGGGGCTGGTAGGCAATTTTTTTTACCCTTAAGACAGAGTCAAGCTAGTTGCCCCCCCCCCCCCATTCCAGCTTTTATGCTAACATAAGCTAAACATTTCTTAGCTCTAGATACATATTAAAGGGATAACCATGAGACTACTATTGATCTTCTCATCTAACTCTCAGGAAGGAAGAGATTTAGGATATTTCCAGAAACTACAGCATTCAGAAAACAATGCCTCTTCAGCAGAATTAAGGCGTAATTGTCACTTCAGCTAACACAAAATACTTGTAGTGTTGCTAAACAAGCCTTGTGCTTTATAAAATACTTGTGGGACTAGACAACATTTATTAATAGTGGTGAGCCCAAGGGAGTAGAGGTCAAGATGTAAACAACTTACTTCAGCAATTAGTTTCTTTTTTGTTTTGTTTTTTAAATCAATTTGTGCACTGCACTTTATTGAAGACATCCTAGCTGCCTAAATTTCACCAAATTTTGAAAATCTAGCTGTTTCAGCTCATGTGTTCCATGGAGTCTGTAAACCACAGATGACCTGATCACATCATAGGTTTGTTGACAGGAGGCTGGTCACAAACAACAGGTGTCTTATTGTACTGTAGGGATGGAAGCAGAGCACTGTTGGATGGATGTGGAGGTCTCAGGGCAAGCAGATGTCAAGGCAGTCTTGATGAATCTCTGCCAACAACAGGATGCCAAGTTACTCTCTCTCTCCCTCTCCAAGTTACTGCTGTCAGACTGTTTCCTCCAGAGTTTGTAAAGTATGGGTAGTTTGCGATCCCAATCCAAAAAAATATCAGATTTCTCTGAACTGCCATGTGGCACAGTGTCGAATCAGCGCTCATAATCCTTGGTGATGCAAATGTAGCGCACCACCTGAATATGAAACCCTGCTAACCAATGCCACTTTGATTTCAATATCAGATGGTTTGGTCTAATAACAATAGCTCTATTATGCAGCAGATGTTCCTTACAAAATTTGGACCCAGATTCAGATGCCATTGTAAATAAAATGCTAGTAAAATAAATGAAATAAATGTTTCTCTTTCCCCTCATCATCCCTTTCCTCCTTTCTCCTCCTGGGCCAATTACAGGCCAAGTGGAATTTGTTCTGTCTCTGTGTATCTCTCTTCCTGTGACCCCTGGGCTCATTCTCATGCTAAACTACTTTTCATTTGCTAACGACGTGGCACAGCTTCAGTCGGAACATCTGAATATGTATGGCGGCTGCGAGGAGAGAACAGCGTTTATGGAGATACAGATGCACCGCCGTCACTTTTACTCCCATGGTTGGCTCCATTACTGATGACCTTGCATACAGTAGGTGACCTTGTGTATCTGAGTAAGTTGCTAGTTTTGTACTTAGGCTGCTGTGTGTCTGCATGAGTATCTACGTGTGTGTGTGTGGATGGGTGAGTATGCGGTAACCCTTCATTTAGTCGCCCTTGTCTCAGTCATTACACCCACTAATGCAGAGTATGCATGGCTCCAATCATAATAGCGCTTCTCTGATATGCAAAACAAGTTCTCCACTGCACCTGGCATCCAGACACACACTTCTCATCACCAACAGTCTCCTCACCCTAATTTGCTTCCTGTTGTGTATGTAATAGGAAACCACTCATACAGGAAAATGGTTTGTTTTGTCTGCCTTGACAATAATGTGTTAAGGGGTTTTTGCTGAATGTGGCCGTGCGCATTTGTGTGGAACAAAGCCTTTGTTGAGCGGCAGACATTGGAAAATACAAAACAAGCTGCAGATGGGGATAATACAGTTGCTACAGGTGTGTTAAATTTTGCACATACTTACATTGGCATAATTTCTTTTTGTGTGCACCAGCGATGAACAAATCAGTGTTATGTTCATGGGAGTCACATTGTGCAGGAGGATACTGATGAAAACCTATTGCTGCTGTAACTGTATTAACCAAGCTAAATCATCTCTGATACATGTGATATTGGATCATCTGGCTACGTTTCTATTATCCACCATGTCTTCATGTGAGTGTACATGTGTGCTTGTGTAACTGTGTGCCGGACGATGTGTGTGTTAACATGTTTGCGTGGGCAGCAGGTAGAACAGAAGGCGTGAAAAGCAAAAGTGACCACAGGCTGCAGATAAGACAGTCAAGCCTGTCTGTCCAAACCTCTCCCCTCTCCCTTTGCTCTCCTTGTCTAAATGTAAACAAGATAAATTGGGTGTTCAAAGTCTTGCCAGCTGCCAAGTCCTCACCCCCCAATCGATTACTAATGCCTGGCTATAAGAATTCTGTGCTGGTAAGTAGCACCTTAGGGGGGTGGAGCATGGTGCATTTATAACAGAGAACTGTTCAAATTAAGATAAATTTGATAGAGAAAAGCCTAAATGACTCAAAATAACTCAAAGGGCAGTTCAATTCAAATCCCTTCAAGGCTTGTTTAGGTTTAATGTCAGGTTTATTTAGAGACTGGCTACAAGTTTAGCTTCATGAATTCAGGATACGTTTGGATTTTGTTCCACAACCCTTCAAGTCTATAACACAGTACATGTTCATGGTAGCTATGCTGTGTGTGTCAGATTGCAAAGGAGGAACAAACCCTGCTTACCTATCTAAAAAAAGGTTGGGAAGGGACACATCACCATGACAACACAAGGAGGAGTAGGACATACGCCATTAAAAAGATGGAGGCAATGTTGTGTATCCTGGTGTCTTATCCCCATGCAGACACAAAAAAAACCCCCCAGCCGTGTATGGATGAAATAAGGCAAGCTCACACAAATGCACACACACACGCACACACCAAGCACGCAACACGCGCACGTACTTCCATTAAAACACACCCACCAAGCACACACTTTCCTGCTAATCCATTTATGCAGGCCTTACCTAATTTGCCACAGCAATGACAAACTGAAATAATTTCTTCCACATCTTTTTATTCTAGTTCAATGAACTCTTAAACAATTCAGATGGAACTTTGATTACTTGCTGCTCATTTGCATGCGCTTAGTTCAAGCCAATATGTCCTCTATGTCAGTAGAGTTGAGGTGACATTAGAAGAAATGTGAACTTCACAGGCACAAGCTGTGCATTCATCACATTCATCCCCTCAACGAATTCTTCATTCATTCAAATTCTTTGTGAGAAATGTTTGCAGACATGCCAAAGTATTCAGCTGCATTGTAACCACCAAAACAACACAGTATTTTGATAGAGGTTTCTGTAAATGTTCATTATGTAAAATAACAGCGTAATGCCGGGTATCAGCTTTGGCAACAGTTTCCAGAATGTGCCAAACATGTCACCGAGGGGATTCAAAGTGAGCTTTAATACCCAGATAATAGTGACATCTAGTGGTCACTCCTGAGAAACATGATGCTTGCATGGATGTATGTATGGCAACCCATTGCCAATGACAAACAAAAGCAGAGCTTAATTTTAGGGATTTTTCTTTCAAAGGGTTCACGTGACTCTTAATCAGGCTGTGGTGTATTTTAATTTTACTTCTTTCTTTCTTTCTTCTTACTTTTTTTTTTGCACTGGCAAGCCTCCAAATCTTGGTTTTGTTTCTCTGAGTCTGTCTCTCAATTTTCTGCTGTATCTATTATCACCGCATGTTTCCAAAGTGCGCGCCCACACATACACACACTCACACAGTGTCTTTAGCTATGGGAAGGCAGATTTTTCTCTATGACATCAAATTTATTTAATCAATCCAGCACAACCCCAGCTGTCCAACATGAAGTGTTTCCCAATTATCTTAATGTGATTTGCTCCCTGTTGCTGGCTGCTACACTTCTGATTACAACGTAATAAGATGCTGAGCATACACATATACACACAAACATTTTTCAGTCCTGTGTGCGCTCCTGTCATGGAATAGCCAGTGTGAGTAATGACAGGACAAGCTGTGACAAAGGGGGGCAGGAGGTGGGGGCTGGACAAGGAGACATAAACCCCAAGAAAGCAAGGATGGTGGGATGAAGGGACAGGATGGATGAAGGTATAAAAAGGCAGATAGACAGAAAGCCGGTGGGCCCCAACAGTGTACTGCGGTTTCACTGTCATCTGAACCACAGTGAGTCTCACAGAACGGCAGGACAGATATCATCCTAACTATGTAGTGACAGGGCAGACGAGACGGTAAATACACATTAGGAGGTATGTCACAATTCCTGCAGGGACAGACAGAGGGAATAGAAGAAGACAGAAACAGATGACAGATCAGGATATCAATGTCTCAGCCTCAGTGATCCCAACAGACAACACTGACTTGCAGTCAAATTATAAATGGTAGTGTTACGGAGAAGTAAGAGCTTTGGCACCTAAGCAACTTTGTAGTAATGGTGTGAACTCAGAACAGATTAAAGAGCTCATCAGGGAAATGCTGGTTCCAAGGTGTAGAGAGGTGAACATACAGCACAGCGCCTTCTGTATGGGGGATCACACAGCTGATAATGGGAGCAGTGCAGGAGGTCTGCTGTCAGCAGACCGACTTCTTGACAAACGAGGGGAAGGACAGTTAAAAGAGGAAGAAATTGTGGCTCTCCTGGGTATTCTTTGAAGACCAGAGCCCAGACGATGATCTGACTCCTTTTGCTGTAACCACCCCTTCAACCCTTCTTATGACCTGGATAACAGAGAGGGGAGAGAGCAAAGAGACAGAAGTGTGTCCCTACTCTGTTTCTGAGGCCTTGAGGCATTTGAGAGGAATTAAAACTCCAAAGCTGGAAACTTAGATTACCAGAAGAAAACAGTAGAAAGAAAAATATTAAGGATGATGGAGTTCATTCATTTTGCATAATCTGCTGTACTTTATGTGATTATGTATGTTTGTTATGACACTATGGGTTTAATTTTAATGTTAATTCAAACTCTGTTTTGTCCACAGGGTGCTGACGTGCTGCATCATTGTGTAATATGACTCCACCTTCAGGGTCTATTGAAATTCTTCAGACTCACTTAATTTTTTTTTTTTTTTTTTAATTTTGGTTTCTTTCTGCCATCAGAACCCATGTCTGTAATCCCTGTATGAATTTGTCTTTCTTTTCAACTTAAATTGTTTATCTAAATAATATCAGGCTCCCTTTTCATTTGAAAATTTGTGGTTGAATGAAAGCCCAACTCCTGCCCAGCAACAGCTGTTTTTACTTATTTATATCACCCACTTGAACTTGTAGCCACTGTGTTTGGAGCATTTTCAGGGTAATTGCCTTTTTGACCAAGTATCACGTACTGAATTGCCAAAAATGGGTTCTGTAACAGCCACGTTAGAGAACATTCACATTTTGACTGTATCTAACACCAGATGATGCAACATCTATCGGCATTAACTCAAAGCCAAAGAAAACACATATTCATCTCGTCACACGTGTCAGAGATCTTAATTTGGGGTCCCCTGTCTCCATAAGGAATATCTGATCTTATGCCGAACTACCATTATAAAGTTAGAGTGCTGACATTATAATGACGTCCCTGTCCCTGTTTTCAATTTCACAGTCAATGGCTTCCATGTGGTGGGGCTTAATTGGAGCATCATCAGGGGAGAGTTTGAATCTGTATGTCTGTGTGTGCATTTATAGATGTGTGTGTGTGCTGTATAGAATCACACTGTTTTACTGACAAGGAAGTTTTTTTTAAGACACATTTTACTGCAAGCACAAAAGTAGCTCTTTTATAATGCTTTTACCCCCGGTGCGTGCAACCGGGGGTAATGAGTTTCTTTTTGAAAATCTCTCTAAAGAAGTAAACATCTGGAAGTGAAAACAATGCAGCAGCATGATTTCATGGTATTGAGTTCTGGGTTATCAAACTGACTCATAAAAGTGATCAAAAACTGAAAGCCGTATTTACCTCTTCAATCTATTGGTGTGATGGATACACAAACAATTGTACTGTAGATAATCCTGGAACAAAGGAAATAAAAGAAGGACAAAACTTTGGTTTGAACAATGTTTCTAATGTCCTGCTAAATTTCATTAAAATCAGTAATCAACTTCATTGCATCATCGCATAGCTTTTGCTAAAAGGCGACCAAATGTGGCTTAATAATGTACGGAGACAAACTTATGCTGAAGAGTAGAGTATGTCGTTGTTCTATCCTTTTGATAAAATACCTGTTTTACAGTGAACCAGGTGTGTGCTATGAGTTTGACCGTTTAACCCACCAGGCTGAGCCCAGCTCACAGACATCAAACAATTCAACCTGAAGCTGTATCGCCAACCACACATCAAAGGTATTAGTTCTTTTTCCGGCTCCATGTGTCCTTTCATTTCTTCCAGTCGCCTCCCAGGCCCAGAGGGAAGGTGTCAGAGATGAGATGTGCAGTCAACAGGATTTTAAAGGTAATAATAAAATTCACTGGCCTAAAGAGAAGAGGGAGTCCATAAAAAATGTTTTACAGCATTGACTTTCATTGAAAAGGGACTACTTAGGGTTTGCTGCAGCTAAAATCGGTAATGGTGCAGGTTAATAATGTTGTTAACAGACAGCTCTCACACAGTGGAGTTCTACAGTATAATCATTGGCTTGTCCAGCTCTGGGGGCCCCTGAATCATTCAGTGGCTTTTCTACAATTGCAACCCTGAAATTAACAATCAACCATCAATACATTTTTTGTGTTATTATGAAAACGTGGTAACAGTGTTCTTGTCACCAACATTTTACCTCCATAGCTTGATTGTAAGAAAGTAGAGCAGATGTACAGAAATTGACCATATGGATAGCCACCTGGCTCAAAGTTTGTACTGTAGAAAGAAAAAGAGCAAACAGCTGTTATCAATGTATTCAAAACTCTGAAAATTAGGGGACTGAAATCGTAAGAAAGACCAGTATAGGATGTGCTGAAGTTTCAAAGTTGAACTGAAAAGTAATTTTATACAACACAAGATGTGTTTATAAGGCCTAAACCCTTCCCATTAATCACTGAAATACACATTGCAGGTCCAAACTTGGATTCATTCATTCATTCATTCATCTTCTACAGCTTATCTGTTTCCGGGTTGCAGGGGGTGCTGGAGCCAATCCCAGCTAACCTTGGGCGAGGGCGGGGTACACCCTGGACAGGTCGCCAGTCCATACAGAGACAGACAGAGATGAACAACTACTCACACTCACACTCAGACCTACGGACAATTTAGAGTCACCAATTAACCCAAACATTCATGTCTTTGTACCATGGGAGGAAACCGGAGTACCCAGAGGAAACCCACTCAAGCACAGGAGAACATGTCAAGGGAATCAAACCTGTGACCTTCTTATTGTGGGGCAACAGCTAACCACTATGCCGCTTTAGTACCCTCCAAACTTGCAATTCTTGTAAACTTGAAATTCATTCAACCTTCTTATTTGAAATTCTAGGCCATCCTGCAACACATCAGAGGATATGGCAAGAACTATGATTAGAAAGAGCAGCAGTATCTTGTATCTTAAAACTAAAACCAAGTATTTGGCTGGCTCTGCTTGAAAGTAATAAAACCCATCAAACCTGTGGTTATACCAAATAACATGATTTATGAGATGTACGGAGAATGAAAAACATAATGCCACAGCACACGGCCAAGTTATACTGCTTCTATGTGCTTTTACATGGATTAAGGTTAAGTGTTATATGTGAGCTTTAGAAATATTTATTTTTCTAGCCTTTATGCTAAGATATGTCAACAATTTCTTATCTGTGCAGCTGTTAGAATATACCGTCATCTTATGATGTAAACTTCCTCTCTCCAGCAGAAGACGTGTCTCATATGCTAAAGCAACCACATACACCAAGTTTGTGGAATACTGTTGCTAAGCATGGGAAATATGATGTTTTACTTAATTATGAAAATTATGGTTGAATAAATGCAGACAACATGGCTTTCAGAGCATTAAACCAATCAGTGCAGGAAAAGGTTAAGAGTATATTTTTTTTACAGAAGCCGTACTTTTGCTAGTTAAATTGGCTGAATGTTCTACACGTTGTAATACCTGTATGAGGACTGACAGTAATGGAAAGGCTATGAAAACAAACTTGTCTGGGACCAGGATTTTATCTCACTGAGACTTGCAATGTTCACATTTGCACTGCGGTGAAGAGGTATAATAAAAGGAGGATGTGTCACATATAATGATGTAGTACATTAAGCACAACTACCAGCTACAGCCATTAGAAGGGTGTCCTACAGCTCTCGAAGAGAAGGAGACAGAAGCTAACAGTGTGTTTGGGCACTTGAGAAAAGACTTAGAGACAGTAAGAGAGTTTGCATTGGCAGAGCTGCCCTATTCCTCCATTTAGCTAATGTGTCAGTGGAACAGTTGTGGTGTATCAAGCTGCATGACTTAACATCAACACTACAATCATTTCCAGAGTTTGTCTGCAAGATTCTTTCTGTGCATGTAAGATGTATCTGAAAAAATTCATGTGTGTGTGTGTGTGTGTGTGTGTGTGTGTGTGTGAGTGAGTGTGTGTATGCGTGTGTGTGTGCATCAACATGAAAACAGGAAGCTAATTAAATGAAATACATTCCATATTAATGTGATTTATTACTGCTGTGTAGCCAAAATCTGAACTTGCAGACCGTCAAGAGAAGGAATGAATCTATTTCAATTCTAACTAGCGACACATGCCACAGGCCCCAGGATCTATTGTTTTCCTCTTTGCTGACAGCCTGTATTCTTCGGCACTGCCCTTCAGGGTTGTGTGATTGGAGAGGTGTGCTCTAGTTTTCCTATAAATGAAAAAAACACAAATATAAAGTCTTTTGTTAGAATAAAATGTGTAAGAGTAAGTAAGGATTGACCAGAATAGGGCAAACATGAAGTTACATATTCTTTACATGTAAATTAGAAATGCAGTCTATGAATCAATTGATCACATGACATCACCTATTTTAAAAACAAAAATGTTAATAATAGGAATCACATTTGAAATATCCAAAAGAAAACATTTAGGGCATAGAAATAAAAAGAAAAAAATTATGAACACAATGCCGCTGTTAAACAACACTACTGAAAGGGGTAAAAAAGATATGTCAACACAATTTTCACTGTTCCACGGCCAAACTGAGGAAACAATGCCCAACTAGGAGAACAAAGTCTGACTGTCTCTATGTCAGTCAAACGGCCATCACTAATTGAATGGTGCCTTGTTGTTACCATGGAAACAAAGGTTTACGCCAAATTCACAAATCACGAGGGTCATCTTTCACTCACAGTCTCCGCAACACATTTGAAAGAAAATATGCTGTTCACAAAAAGTATTTCTCCTGTTGGAGCATGTGAGTCATAATGAGGTCTTCTGTAAGGATGTGTCCTTGTTTTTATGATACCAAAACGGAGCTGAGGATTACCGTGGCAAACAAATGTCTTCATCCCACTGCCTTTTCCTTTTTATTTATTTTTTTTTTACCAACATTGGACTCTAACTTAGCTAGTTGCAATACTTAATGTTAGAGATGACCTCACTTTATTCCACAATATATTAAAAAACTAAAAATGCTTTAAACTCACGTACACACATACACACACATGGAGGTGACGTGATGCCAGACACTTCGTGATTGATTACCAGCCTCAGGCCGTCCCCCTGTCTGGACTTCCTGGTTTTAAGTCCCGCTTCCTGTGAGGATCATGGCTTTTTGTGATGTGATTAACTTGCTGCAATGAGGTCACAATTAATGCTGCGGTCTTCAAACAGGTAGACGCTGGACCAGAGACCAGAGACAGTTTCCCAGGTGGTCTGGCTTAGAGAGTATGTTCTGGAAGAACATTCACTTCTTTGTTGGGGTTTAAGGTTAAGGTCTGGGTTGAGGGCAGAGAAGCGATGGGTTGAGTTCTGGGGACAGTCTCTTGCCTTGAGGGGCAAGGGTTTGTGAAAAAATGGGCTTCTTCAGTTTCTTATTAATGATGAAAGAATGCAGTTCTTTAAACACATTTTTATCTCCAGAGGTTGTAAAACAATCTTTCAGACATATACTGCAACAGTTACTAGGCTCTCCTGTTTCTACAATAAATACAAGGCTACAGTCTACAGATTGTTAGGATAAGGTGATCATAAAAAAGAAAGGTGAAACTTTCCATTTCTCTTGTTACGTGTGTCAAAACAAGTAACAATTAATAGTAAAAGTAGTGGACTAGCTGTTATCTCTTCTTTCCAGCCCTTACGCCAAGCTTTACTAACTGTGCGCTGGCAGCAGCTTCATGTTTCACAAAACTAACAACAGAGTGGTATTATTCTTCTCATCTAACTCTCAGCATGAATGTGAATTAGTGTCATTTATGTTCCTTTACGTTAAGCAGGTAAATATAAAGATAAGTTGTGTTGCTCCATGTTGTCCCATTTGTCTTATTTTAAAAGAGTCACATGGAAACTCTGTCCCCTTCTGTTTTCGTCGGGACCATATGTAGCTTCCTTTTTTTCTATCTGTCCATCTCTGTCTTATAACCCCATGCCCTTGTATGACCCTATTAGCTTGCTAATTGAGTTTCTTCTGTTAACAACCATATGGTATTGGTTTTGGTTGCGCTGTTCCAATCTAATGAGCTATCCCATGTGGAAAAAAATAAAACACTTGGACACGGATTTATAACCGCCTTTTTCTCATGATTCTATGGGATGACCCCGTGATTTGAAAGGTTAAAAATTTACTGCAAGCTAGCACAAACTCAGCTAATGACCATTACCGTAGATGAAAAGCAGATAAAGGGTTTCATTTTCCAAACTTTATCACGGCTTTACCCCTTTCTTTCCTCTCCTCCTCATTCCTTCCACTCTATTTATTGCCCATTTCTCTTGTTACATGTGTCAAAGTAAGACAGCTCAGTGCCCCAGACTCCCTAAGTGCTGCCAACACAGAACCAGTCTTAATTAACTGCAAAGAAACTTATCCTTGCATCAGGATTACAATGATATATATAATCAGGCAGGATTAACATGTCTGAAATTTAGTTTCCTTCCATTTCTGAAGTAGCTTAGTGTAAGATATATTAGTGTTGAGGATTTAGCTGTTCAAGTTTATTCACACCACATATTTTGTATGTGTTTTCACAGTACTCCATCTGTATTCATGCAATCAGCCGTTAGAGGTTTTTGTTGCATGGCACAATTAAGTGTTACCAGCCTGTGACAGTGTGGTGAACGGTGCCAGAGAATTAAAATCCATTTTTAAAACACTAAACTGCTACTTTTATCAGTCCCATACGTGACCTCACACAAAGATGCACACACATACACACACACACACACCCACTACAGGCTACAGGCTACAAGTCACTTCCTGTTTCAGCACCAACACCCTGCAGGATAATAAGCACCACAGCAGATGGAAACCTTGCCGTCACTCCATATAGCATATATCCCTGGCTTGTCCCAGTGCCACCTCCACTTCACAGTGAGTCATTGTACCAATCACAACTCATTTCCTCTCCAGCGAAAGGCTTGAGCTGTGTGGTAGCAACCAGAGTGCACTATTCAGCAGCCTGACACAGTACTCATTATGGCATAATGGAGGTGAAGGTGTTTTTATGGCATAGTCTGGCCCATTCAGCCAATCAGATGCCACACAAAACTCTCTCTGAGTGTGTGAATGCTTACAGATTGACACATACTCACTAATTTGCAATTTCTTCCAACCTTCCTGATACCCCAGTGTTTTGCACCCTTCCACCCCACACTTTTCTATATGCCTCCATTGTGGGCGCCCATAGTTCTGCTTTATAAGTGACCTTACTTTTACTTTTATTGAAACTCCTAACTGCTGTGAATTGTTTCCAGTTAGGCTTAATTGGTCAGCTAAATCTTGGGTTTATTGTGGCGGTAAGTGACTTACTGAATCACCTTCATATGGATTGGGACCATATTAACATTGAACTGCTAACGCTGGAGTTCCACAAGAATCAGGATGTGCTGGTAATTGGGTGCTTAACTGCTCTTAATTGTTTTAAATACTTTGAAACACTATAATAGAGTGATTTATGGCATGCAGCGGGTCAGTCAGCACCAGACGTCAACAGTGAGTGTTCCCTAAAGTGAAGCAGTACATTAAAAAAACACGTTATGCTGAATTTTTGGATTCTAAGTCAAGCTTCACTGGCACACCCATTATTGCCAATATGTTCCTCTGAGGCCAAATGAAAGCCATGCAAATGCATTCCATTGTTAGAATGAATAGGTGGCTGAAAGGGGGAGTCAGTGGTGCAGTAAAAAATATTAAAAGTAACAGCTAAGAATCCAGCTGCATCAGTAACTTGATCATACAGTTGAATGTCAGCTGTGGTATGTTGGCATGCCCCTTTTAACTTTCAGTGAAAGGATGTTGAAGAGGAACAGAACATGTTCAGTTGTTGATAATGTTAAACAACAAACAGTTTGGGGTATTGGTATTTGATGAATGGATTTAATAAAGGGGCCCGCATGGAAGTGAAAGGAAAATTCCTCCCTCAACAAGAGAAAGAAAGGTCGTTGGTAGATTGGCATGTGGATGGCCTTCAAACCTGAAGGCTTTCAGTACTTATATAAGAGCGGTGAGGTTATCATAGAATCCCCCTTCCTTCGTGCGTTCAGTGCTCTCTCTCTCTCTCTCTCTTGCTCTTTTCTGCTCTTTATGCCTGAGTGACCACAATTACAAGCTCAAGCCAGCGCAGGATGCGGCAGTGATTTAAAATGATTCATTTCGGGAAAGCAGAAAGCTGACACACTGAAGGACATACTCCCAGTGCAGCTCCACATACCACCCACACAAACTGACAAAATCTAGGCCTACACTAATGCTATAAATATAAAGGTTTGAATAACAATGCCCAATCTTAAGTCTTTTTTCTTTTTACTACATGTTAGCATGCAGTATAGAATCCGACCTATCACTGTTAATTCTAGTATGTCAAATTTAAGCTCCTTCTTTAGAGATGACTGTGAATGCAGGAACATCCCCCAACCGCAGCCCCCAGCTCCCAACCTTCTCTCTAGCCCTGACTCAGTGAACTGTGATGTTTGATAAGCTGTGAGAACTCTGCGGTAAATTCAACCTCGCTGGGCCACAGGCATTGCTATGTCACTATCTGCAATCCTCTCTCACCCCCTTGAGTATTCTCTATCTATACTAACCCCCATCCCGGTTGGATAGCTTGAAAGTGTAGATATGAATCTCATGTAAACAATGCTGCAGCAAAAAAAAAAAAAACCCACAAAAAAAAACAGTGGCGATGGAGAGTGGGAAGGTGAATAAGAGAGAAAAGTTCACATTCCCAAGTGGCGCACAACAATTAAGCCCTCTGACAGGAAGTTCAGTCCACATGCCTTCTGTCTAAACTTCCTCTGTCAGTCATTGGCTGCTGCCAACATCTGACCCCTCACAAGTCAAAACCCCTACATGACCAGTGAATGCCACACACTGTAAGTGCGTTAGGAGCGTTGTGTGGGTTCAGTTTCTCTGTTGTCTCATATCTGGGTCTGACTTGTGTCATTTATCCTGAGGTATATCATGCAAAACACATCGTGTTTGTTATTCTTCTTGCGTCATAGAGGGGGTTCAAAAATATACTGTATGAATTTATTGGCTATCTTAAACACTTAGCAGTTAAAGATAATGGGATCAGCAACTTAAAGCCTTCTGCGTTTCTATCATGATGGCAGAATTTTGATTTATTCTACACAGTGAGAACAGCTGATCGAGGGAGGAGAGGTCTCCCTGATAGAAATGACAGTACACAGCTGTGCTGCATCAGACAGACACACACATATAGGCTGCACTCACGAATGACACGAGGGAGGGTGTTTTTGAACGTGCTTTGTTCAAAGACTCTCAGACCATCTGAGGCACCACATCAGCCTCCTGCCCGAAGTTTTAATTTACACCCTATCCTTCTTTTAGTGTATCTCTCAGAACTGCTTGCAAATCAAATGAAATCCAAAGATGTTTATTTCACTGCAGAGGAATGCAAAGGTCTATCAAATTCTCAGACAGACGTCAGCTCAACTGTGTTGTCTTGATAGAATGCTTTATCTACATCTGACTTCAAGGAAAGTATTTTTATTTTGACAGGATGGAGTGACTGAGCAGCAGGCATAGCATTGCAAAAACTCCTCTAGATTTTTTTGTCCACAAAACATGATGCTAAAGTTAACATCTGTGATCTGAAAGCAGCAGAATCCAATGATGATTTTCCTTAGAATAACATTTGGTAAGATTTACAAATCACAGTGAGATAACAGCCATCTATTTCCTCTGACAGCCACTCCCTCCTTCATGATCAGCACTTTCCTCCTCTCCCCTGCAGAGACAAGATAAATGCTGTAGAGAAAGATATTGGCAGTTCTTCACTTGGAAACATCTGGCACTACCTAAGGGAGACTTTTGTGGCTTCCTTTAGTTATTTCCACCGTAGATTAATTTCAGGCGCAAAAAAAAAAAAAATTCAAAGAACTTCTCCACAGTGTAATATCCGGCTCATATCCAGCTGGTACATTAGATGGAAAATAACCAGAAAGACACAAGAAAGATAAACAAAACAATCTGCACGTCTTTTTTTTATGTTTTCCAACGATATCATCTATATGACAAGTTTATTCACGACTTCCTTCAAAGGGAAGTTGTCTTTTCACAACCTTTCTTCTGCCTCTTCTAGCATGTTGATCAAAGACAGAATTACCCTGCATTTTTCTGCGCTAGCTTTTCCATAGTTTTTATTTGAACAAAAGTGTTTCATTCAGAACGATAACATACCTCTTTGTGTCTCTCAGCTGTTACAGCTGTGCAATTCATCCCGCAATGTTTCTGCTTTCAGGCCACTTCACTCTAACTGCAGAGGTGTGTTGTTCAGTGAGCCACAAAGCTGCACGCTCTTGAGAAAATAAATAAATAATCCCACGCTCAGACACTTGCCAATCACTAACACACTCAAGAATATAAATAAACACAACACAGTCAGCGGGGGTTGGGGGGGTTAATTTTCTCAGTGTGCATGTTCACTGTCTACCTCACAGGGTTGTATGTTTTTGCTGTAATTGGCATACATGTCCACTGTTTACCGTTGGCAGTATAGCTTTGTGAATTTTGAATTTAATTAGGCTATGGTTTTATTGTTTAGACTGTGGGACTGTGATGTTGTTTACTCCCAATTTAGTCAAAGAAAAAACGTCTAGTGGTGTTTTCCCTCAGTCACATTGTGTGTGTGTATGTGTGTGTCAGAAAAAATTTAATACTCACTGGGTTGGCTACATATGAAATGTTTTGGGGTTTTTTTTACGCCTGAGATACACCAGTGTTTGTTTAAAAGTTACAAAACTACTGAGATGCAAGAAATATTTTATGGGAAGAGAGGAAAAAAAAACAAGCAAAGAAAAGGTGATGGTGTAACTGGGAACTGGAGCGAATTCACAGCAGAGATTGAAAAGGAAGACATCTTTTCACAGTGATTGATGGAAAATAGTGATACCTTTTATGAAATATTTCACCAGTGAAGCCAGTCAGTTCGACACAAGCAAAGAATGTGAGTAGATCAGCAGAGCAGCGGGGAATTTATTTTGCACGGCCCTCTATTTTATCGGCCACTTCCTGTAATGTGTCATCTAAAGTGTGAAAAACAGCCATGTGATATACAGTATGTTGTACTGCTGATACCATCGCAACACAGCCATAGTATGAAAGTATGTTGAAGACACTAAATGTCAGCCATATAGTTTTATTGTTTTTGCTGTCATCCACCATTTCATGGTACATTACATCTTTAAGAATCATGAAAGAGAAAGCTGAGTTAGACGCTATGTGAGGGAGTATGTCGGTGTATGCATTAAATGGATTTAGACAATGAAGCAGACAGACTGGATAGTTCCAGGTATGTGATTACAACCAATGAGTTTAATCATTTTAATCATCAACTACCAAGAAAATAAAAAAACAAGTTGAAAAGATGCATCCCTGCACACTGTACAGTATATATACCAATTTTCTGGGGGTACTAAGAAGTCCCTCCATGGTTGTTGACATGTCTCATTGTGATCTAATTAATGCTCCTTATCCATAATGATTGATAAGGAACAATAATTGATAATTAGCTTGGCTCCAGTTGTTTTAGAGCATTTCCAGCCTGGTGGCAACTCAAGTCATCAAGATTAGATAATCTGTTCAAGTCTGTTGGCAGTAAAACTCGGAAGCCTGTGTGTGCGTGTGTGTGTATGTGTGTGTGTGTGTGTCTGTTTGTGTGTGCGTGCGCGCATGTGTGTGTGTGTCCTGAGCAAAGTAAGAGCTCCTTGGGTGACCAGGCCTGGCTGACTGCCCTCTCGTTGGAGATCTTCACGATTACTATTAGAAATTACTCACAGATTGCACTACATTCAGTGTGTCTGTGCACAAGCCCCTCTCCCGCCTGAACACCACAAACATGTAAGAAAAGCTATTTTCTGCTCTAAACAACTGAGGACTTCATACCAACTAATGGAACATTAATGCCTGAGTTTATAAGAATCTCTGCATTTCATCCGATTGCAAACGATAATTTAACCTTCAGTGTTTTAACTTGGGTCAACTTCTGTCTCAAAACATGGAGACGAGAGAGGGCAAACATTGGGAAATGATATATTTACCGCTTAGATATCCCAGGTACATAACCTACAAGTGAAAGCATTTTCACTTTGCTAAAACTTAATCTGTTTGAAAGATTTCACATCCTTGAAGAGAAATGACTGCTCCTCTCTGACTTCACCTAACAAATTCTTGCTCTTCCACTGTCAGTGCTATCCAAGATGCCAAGACTGTCTGAAAAAAACATTACCTGCTGATCTCCCATTTCCACAGCTTTCCACCTCATCCAGACTGAACAGTTGATCCTCCTTAATGGAGGATCAACTGGATAACAACACTGTAGAAATGACTGGGGATAAGGAGTCTAATCTTTGGTTTGCTTTATTGTGTTTTTCAATGGAAAATCCCCTCAGTTCTCACACACTCCACAGGGACTAAGGGAAAAAAAGCTATCACCAAAAAAAGCCTTTACATGGGGAAAAAGCTCAATTAGCATATGTATATGCATGTTTGTGTATTTGTGTGTATTTATGTTGTCTATTCACACCAACATATGTTGATTTACACACCCTGTATCCATGTAGAGGCTGAAGGTTTACTTTAAAATTAAATCACATTTTGTAAACCCAAAAATTAAACAAAACCATGAATAGAATTGTAAGCATTGCTCAACCCACAGTTTTTCTGCCTATGCTCCTTCCTTTAATTCCACAAATGGACCCCTTGCTGGGCTGTTGTTGATTTTTAAATATCTTGGCAACTGTTCTGGGAACGCTGCCAAAATTCAGTGGAACCCCCCCCCAAAAAAAGTTTTCAATTAAGTTGCAACAAAGGTAGACAATGTTTGGGTGATAATAACATACATGGGTGTCAGCCTCACTTTCTTTTTGATGCTATGATGACAGGCTGGCAGGGTCAGAAATTTTTATATTCTACAAAGGGTCTACACATACTTGCTGAACACTGTTTGAGGATTTCAGGATGCCGATTCTGAACTGATCCTAAACCTGGACCTCAGTTTTACTCCAGCAGAGGGCCTTTCTAGTCCATCATCTCAACTCCGTACAACAATTACAAAAACCTGCTAGACTGTGGCATTTTGAGAAACAAAACATACTCAGTGTGCATTTTTGTAATCGTTAACATGAGTTTGGAGTTTGTGGAATATATTCATTAGCCTGTCAGCACATATCAAAATGAAAAATGTGCTCTCTTTTATACGGAGATTTAGTCATCACATAAAAAAATGAAGGAGAACACAATGCTTGCAGCTCAAATCTCAGGAGAATGGGCAGGGGTGGGATGGACATTGGACAATATTCAATCTTTCACACAATTTATGTCATCAGTGTTGCTCATCACAAATGAGTTTAATCTGTGCATGTAAGTGAGGGAGTTGTCTCAAGGAAGTGTACACCCTGAGACTGAATCTCCCAGCAGGGAGGGATGACTGCCTGTCAGCAATTAACCTTCTACTTTTCCTCACACCTGCTAAAATATACACCCAGAGCTGGATTAGGAAAAGGCGAACTGCAACCAAAGTGGAATAACAAGCACAACCCATCTTGTGGTACGAGCGGGGCCAGACTGCAACTGTCTGGGTCCAACATTGCATCTTGCATCTCATTTTGAATGAATGTGACCTTTGTGTGCACTTGGCTCCGACCTGTTCACAAAGTTGGCTAAAATAAAAAAAATGTGTGGACTTGAACTGTCTCATGTCTGTGTGTACATGTAGTGGAGAGCAAAAAAGATCCATGTTTACTTCAAAATCAGCTGAGGATTGAGACCACACACTCCTGTCTAGAAGACATGCAGCTAAAGGCATCCCACCCAGCAGGGTCTGAACAGCTGTGGCTTCTTTTATCTCACCAGCTCTTGAAGGAAACCCAAAGGAGCAAACATCCAGTTCAGACAGATGATTAGTATGGACTTTGATTGGGCATCCTTTATTTTATTTATTTATTTTAGAACTTTATTGCCACGCAACCAGGGTCGGTGGAATTTGTTTTCGGCACATGGAGAACACTGCTTCATCAACACCACAGGTGCATACAGACATCCAACATAAAGTGCATACAGCCTACCACAGAGCATAGTGCCCTGTACCCAACCCAATTCATCCCAACATATCGTAAAATGAACTGTTATAACACTATCTGAAAGGTATGCTGCACATTTTCATGATCAAATCCACATGAGGAACCCTAATTTACTCAAACTGTTCCACCCTCCACCCAGTTTGAAAGCAACCTTTCTATGTGATCAGTAGTGAGCTCAGTATTTTATGCTGTCCGTCATGCCATCCATAAGCAGCAATAAAGTTTAACTGGTCATTTAGGGATGTTTTATAGGTAAGGTTTAAACCATGTTTGGTTACCACATTGTGTTTGCCTGGTACTTTCTAATAGAATTTATAGCTACAGATTATTTAAAAACAACAACAACAACAACAACAACAACATCTTTAAACTGTAGTCCACATGCATGAATCTACTTCATGTAGTTTTTGTTTTAGTAAGAGCACAAGTGACATGAGGATGTGGAATGACTGGCAGCGGTACAGATGCTGAGGGCCCCACCCCTCCAGGAGCAGCTACAGACCTGGGAGTTCACCGTCTGTCTTTCCTGGGGCGAAACACAGAAACACACACACACACACACACACTGCAGTGCACCAAGGGTTCAAGAGCGCTGCTGTTTTAGCAGCATGTAAGGGGAGTGGACATCTCTGAGGGGAATTATTGACTTTAGCATCCACTTCTCTTTTGGACGGAGCTCCGCACGTGTCTCACCGAGCTGCGTCTCTGCGCGTCGGGAAACTTTCTGACAGGGAATGTGTTTGCTGTGAGAGCAGGTAAGATGGAAACAGACGACTAATTACAAAGTTACGCACCTGCAAGTTTATTCAGACTTTAGAAATCAGTGTCGCTGCGGAGTTTCTATTCAAACTCACTCAGCTGCTGCCGCTTTAGTGTCTGATGCGTGATAGACATGAGCAGGCTTCCTCCACTGTTTCTGATATTATGGAGTCGGTAGGATTGACTTTATTTCTCTGGCGATATGTACTCCAATTTTGCATACTTTCCTTTTTTGTTAATGTGTCTATTTATTTCAAATTGTAATACTTTCCACAACTCCAACTTTTACTTCAGCTGCACGTCATATTTTGTTCTATTTTTTTTCTTTTTTAACCATGGTGCCAAAAACCTTTTCCAGATGGAAAAATGGCTTTTGACTAGACTTTAAATCTAATATGTAGGGCAGCTTTCTCGGTCTGTAAGGTGCATGCAACCATTTCCTCTCTACAATCACCATTCTTGGTCATAAATGCTTTTCACCACAGAGCGGTTTTGTGTCAACAGTCCTGTGTAGAAAAGTAGTTCAACAGAACAGAGGCTCACTAATATGACTTTTATGTTGCTTTTTGAGTTTTTTGAGTCTGTTTGACTCTGATGTTTTTTTTTAAGCCTCAAATGGAGGCATCATTCTTAGGTATGCTGAGGTACAAGTAAAAGTGTTAATAGGTGGTTGAGTGACAGAAGTTCTGGCTGTTATTAGTTAAGTGTTTGAGGATGGCGTCTTCATACTTGAATATAGAATAAGCAGAATATTCACATTGCAGATCTTTAGTAGATCAAACATGTTACCTTACTTATGAATCTCATTTAATCTGTGTAAACTGTATTTCTGTGGTTTACAGTGATGATTTCTGTAATTATTTAGTGGTCTTCCCCCCGCCTGCATATCTTACTGTCTCAGGGACTCCTTCTCCACTAACTGCGCTTCAAAAGGTTTATCTAACTCCCTATAAGGAGCTTTGGGTCGAGCTGGTTGTTGTGAGAGAAGAAACTAGGAGAAAGAGGGAGACTTTACAGATGTGTGAATCTTGATTTCTCTGGCAGGGTTTTGGGTTTTTCCACCAGCAGGACTAGGGCAAATAAGTGACACAGTGAGACAACTCAGAATTTCTTGTCTCAGTTTCAACTGTCCTGCTGTTATTTCAGGGATAGCAATATGCCACGACTACTAAAACAGACAGCTACAGGTTTACTCGACAGGGTATAGGACCAGCTATGTCCTGCTGCTGAAATCACAGGCTGGAGATGTGAGCCTGTGAGATCTGAGAACTTTAAAAAGGAATTTTACGAGATGAAATCACACCTACTGGCTGTAAAAGTATACAAATCTATTCTCTGTTAGAGCTTTTGTATGGTCAGGAAAGTACATTTGATGGTAAATTATGATGTCAGAGAGGTTAAAGAGTTTTGGTTTTGTGCGCTATATCAATCAATTCAAACCCATGCTGTGTTAACCCTCAGCCTCCTGTGAGCACTAAACTCTCCTGGTCTGTGAAGTGTGCGTGCTGATGGTTTGCACGGACTGCTCCATCATAACCCTAAAAATCCCAGCATCAATATTCAGTTGTGTTTTCAATGGCCTACAGCACCATTCCTGCGCTCTGTGACAGCATCATGCAGTTCGCGGTGAGGCTTTTTCCTGGACGGTGATGAAAACTAAAAACTGAAAGGGTGCTTTCTCAAAACTCAACAGGTTTTAGGGTGGAAAGTGTTATTAAAACATACTTGAAACCTTGCTGCACACCGGTCTATCCTTATATGGTCATGTTTCCAGAATTCTTCAGTGGAGACAGACAAAGCAGCTAGGGCACCTTCCTTGCACGGGTGATGTTAGTGTGTTTAGAGAGTCTACAGTGACTAGGTGCCAATGACTTGCAGACAGACAGCCTGGCTGGGTTGGCCTGCCCTGCAGCTCTGTGTTTCCCCTTGTCTGTAGAGAATTGGACTGAAGCTAGTCTGGAGGTAACTGCAATAACAAAAGCCTTAGCAGGATTGAAAGAGTACAACAGATTTATATCCCCACGTCTGTAAAGGACGGTGATGCTCTTGAGAAGAGTTACTGCATAGCATACCTGGGTGTACCCCTGTATCCTCAGGCCATCAGGAGACAAGTGAGTGCACTTAGGACTGTCAGTCACTGTTTTTATGCCCTATTGGTTCCATCTGCCTACTTCTGGATGGTATTATATTACGCACACAGATTTGTCCATACATGCAGGCTCCCATACACATTCAGAGTTGCATGACCTGTTTAGCATGTGTTGGGTTACTTGTTTTGGTGTCCCTTATCAACGAGGTAATCATCATATTTGTGGTGTTGTCTTGGTTACACCGATTGCTTGCTTTTGTTTTTACTCATCTTTTTCTGTTTCCATCTCTGGTAAGCAGAACAGCTAAACCCCAGATCCAGTATCGCTTCCCACCCCAACCCTCTCACCTTTCCATTCACCGATGTTGTGACGGCACACCTGAGCTGGCACCGTCCCAGTTGCACGCAGCTAAGCTGGAGAGCCGTGGGCTCTGTCTCCTATTCTATACAGATCGAATTAAGAATTAAACCGCAACATTAAACATAAAGAGTTGTGAACAAAGGCAGTGCAAAAGCTATTCTTTGGCTATGGTGTATTTGGTTACCCTACCAGCAGTTGGACAAAGTATTCTTTTACCATTGTCTTCAGATAACAACTTGCGGGGGGACAAATTGTGGACAGTCAGGACCTCAGGGTTGGAATTTTATCCATCTACTTTGGTTTTTCCCCACAGACATACTTTTCACTTCCAAGACGAGAGGAATTCCTCTGGAATGTCCTCCTATCTTGGCATTACCATTGGCTGATTTCATGCATAGAGGTGTTGTGAATGTGTTTTATACGATTCAAAACAAGGTCTGAATCATATGCTTTGAGAAATCTTCACAGTAATTCTTTTACTATGGTAGTGAAGTTAACTGTCAGGGCTCCATGGAGCAAAAGGAACATTTAAAAATCCAGCAGCTGGTGGATATCTGATTTATTGGATTCATTAGAAGGTAAATGACTGCAGGAAATATAGACTTTGCTAATGACAAGGGATCAAATGATCCCTGCTCCAGCCCATGGAGGGGTATCAGATATCCTTACCTAACATGTGTTGTACCATTCATTCATTATTTAGGACAAATTTACTACTACTGCTTTATTAACTTCAAAGCTCATTTCTGTCTTCATCATCACGTTGGGATGATTGAATTTTGTGTGTAAGGGGATATTTTCACAATATATTTTGTATCAATTTTTTGCAGTGATATGCAATTTCTCAAGATACGGTTATGGTGTGCTGATAGATATAGTTTTTCACTTAAATAAAAGGTGGCAATGTTTGTAAATCAAAACAAATCTTCCTGCCTTGATATTTACTTTAAGACTTGCGTAAACAAATAACAGAAACTATTAGAAGTGGATACTATAAAAGCTGCCAAAAATCTTAAGTGTAGGTGGAGGATTTTGGGCTCAGTTCAGAATAATTTTCCATTCCCAAAAGGATTCCTTTTCATCTGTACTTGTTCTATGGCAACCGTTCAGGCTCTGCAAACAGTAAAACAGTGAGATCAGCAACAAATGAGTGAGCTGACATTGTTAAGGCAAAAGTAGTTTAGACAGATGTTAGAAGACCCATCAGATCAATATTGTTACTTTTTATCGGCAGCATCTGCAGCTACAGCTGGCAGTGCTATTTCACTTAAAACATTTAGCTTGTTACAGTAGTTGAAACAACATATACTCCTAAAATATATAGCATATTACAGAGCCAAGACATAAAGATTGAGAGTGGTGCTTGTCTGTATTTGGACAGTTTTGTGTTTCCATTTTTATTGCCATCAAGGACTGGAGTTATAGCTGAGAGAACATTTGTAAAGTTTAATGCTCCTTGTCTTTGCTTTACAATTTGTGTGTAGTGAAAACACTAACAGTGTGGCCTGGTAGCAGTCCGGTATTTTTCCGACGAGAAATGAATTCAGGCAGACTCACAGGGGAGTTGCATGCTTGCCTAAATACAATGCAAAAAAACAAAAACATGATTGACCATTGCCAAGAAAAACAACTAATATCTTGAGAGCCAGAAATAATTACCTGTGTTATGCCACTTCGGTGCCTGTGGTCAGGGAATAAAGACAGAGGGCTGTGCTAATGCACTCTGTCCTGCGGAGATGGAGGGGTTTGATAATTGTGTACTCTACAAAGCACCTGGGTGTTGCTAAATGGGTGGTCTCAGTAAGAGAGTAGCCCTGTCCAGACCACTTCTTCCCCATCTGCTCCTTCCTCGGGATCGTTGACTGCTTCCTCTGGGAACATTTGATCTAATTCGGCTACTTCATTTCTTATTCAGCATCCAAATCTCTTGATTTTGGGCCGTTGTTGATTGATGGCTGCTGGTTGCTGTAGTTGCTATCTGGCCCATGGAAGCCTGCTATGTATTTGTTTGATGGTGGGGCAAGCCACTTCAGTCAGAAGTCAATTACACTGAGGAGGTGACACTTGTAAAATGATGGCGCACCAGCAGCACTATACTGGCTGCAGCTTTAAATCTGTCATCATCGCCATCAGGGTTGTTTCCCATCACCCCCTGCACCGTGTGCCGGTCATGCTGCCAAAGGCAACAGGGACTCTAACCACCAGGAAACACGGGTGTTAGCTTAACCCACATGGCACAAGCTGTGCGTTTCTCCTCCTCCTCTCTTTCTCTTGCTTTTTCTTTTCCCTTATCTCTCTTTTCATCTTCCTTTTCACTCACATTCTGCAGTCTTGGCTGACTGGTAGCTCCCTGTCATCCTTTTTTCAACAGATGGAGAAATGGAGAGTAAAAATAAAGAAGAAAGAAAATGCTAACACTTGAGCTTTCTGCTTTGTTTGGGGGCCATTCTTGTGGAGGCGTTCCACACGGCCCCGTGCAGCTGATAGATGTTGACACTCAAGCGGTGAAGAGAGATGTATTACTTGAATGTTATTCACTTGGGTGAAGTCGTGCCACTGCTCTCCCGAAGATACCGTTTTGAGGGCAGGAAAGTGTGCAAAGACTGCACAGAGTGAAATCCTCTCACTGTCTCCCTCTCTTTGCTGATTGCCCATCTATCACACACAGCTCTGTATCTGTATTTCTAACCCTGAAGGTGTGAAGGTGTCTCAATTTGTCATCTTAAATCCACAACAGTCAGTTTATCAGGATTTAATCCTCTCCAGTTTAAAGCCCAGGGGGGGCCTCGATGGGTGCCGCTCTGCCCTGAATTTTCAAGACCGCAGATGACAAAAGTGGAGAAGGAAAAATAAATCAAAAGGAAATTATATATGAAATGAATACTTGAATGGCGTGTATTAGTCTGCCAACATCTCTCTTTCCTAAGTGTTGCATGGACGGTATTTTGCCCAAATGATGATTGTGTGTTTGTTTGTCTGTGTATACAAATTGTCCAGCTGTAAACATTGTGCTTGGCTTCAGTATTAAAGATATGTGAGTGTCTTTGCTGGAACAGATTTATTAATTTAGACGGAAATTGTTTATGTTGTCACAAGACAAATTGACGTGTGTTATCTGAAATGGGGGTGGAAGGAAATTAATGAGGGAGATGTAGCAATAAGATCGGAGAAGGGAGGCATTCCTTTGATGGATTCATTCATTTTGTTGTCGATTGCCTGGTTAATTATTCGCCTGATGGCTGGGGACAGGGCAGGAATCCAGGCAAAGTAACAAATTGGCATGATGCACCACTTGAGGTGATTCAAAAATGACCCAGAGTAATGTGGGAAGATTTCACTATATATGCTGTTATGTTTTGTAAATTATTTGATATAGTTTCTTTGCCATATCATCCTGCATTTCATGTTTTTTAGTAACTTTGAAAATATTTTATTTGATAAATGTTTCACAGACAATACTCATATTAACACACTGTTAGTTTGGCTGTGATACGTGATATTGGTTTCATGCCTTACAGCACGCATTCTGAGTTATGGGGTATTGTAAATGAGCTTCACAGGAAAGGGTGACAACAGACACATGAACTCAGAACCACAACTATTCAATCCCAGTTGGATATTTATCAGGTGAAAATAACTTGGACTGATACATTGACAATGTTTGCAAATGATTAAATTCTCCCTGTCCTTTGTCGAACATGACTTCCCCCCCCCCCCCCAAAAAAAAAAAAAAAAAATCTGTAATGTTCCTGCTTTGCTTCATGTTTAGTCACTGCACATTGCTCAAGTTCTCCTTGCTAATTAGCGACAGAAAGGCCAGTGAATGTTCCCATGACTGCTCACTCATACAGCTCACACTTTCACAGTCTGAACTGATGTCTGTACTGCAGGCCTCTTCAATGCACTGTGAAGTTCCTGATATGACATGGCCCATTTTTTTACAGGACATAAAAGAGGAGTTGACAGGGTCAATGGCCAATGCTCAAACCATTGGCAAGTATAATTTAGTTAAAGAATTAAATGGGTTATCCGTGTGAAAAGAAGATGGAGGGCGGGGGGAAACTGAAAGATAGCAGAATGTGACTGTTTTGTTTGGCTGACCTTTGTTTTGAGCAAACAGATTTAAAAGGCGACACAAAAGGAACGCCAGCGACAGGCAACAGCTGATGTAGGACGGGTAAAGAGAGGGGACATGTCTGTAGGGTTCCATGGTGAAACAGCTGAATGGTCACAACACAAATGTGTGTACATATCCTGCGTGAAGTTAGATGAGACTACACACATTCAGCCACATATATACACACACTTATGATTGCTCCTCCCTACCTTGACTCTCTATACTGGTCTTCTTTCCAGGACTGCAGAAAAGGGCAGAGTGAACACAGCACAAGCCCACTCCACACTGCGAAGAAAGAGGGCTCAGACAATCAGAATATGAATGAAGTCGGGGCTCTGTTCTGCAGGTCTGGCAGTAATTATGGAAGAAAAGGGAAGAGGATTAAAGTACTATCCTATCCTGGGCTCCCATTAGTGGGACTGATGTTTTTGGCCACCCTACCATTTGGAGTGAGCATCAAACAAAGTGTTCCAAGGGTCAAACTCAGCCACAGAGGTAAGAGTTGAAATACTCTTGATTTGTCTTTTAATGTTATTTATTAAATGTACAGTATTACACATATTTCCATTTTCTGTAAGAGTTGGATAATTCTTGACTTTTCTTTTTTTTTTTTTTTTTTTTTTACCATTTTAAGAGCAAAATAATTCTTGGGTAATTTGAGGTCATTCCAGATGTTTTATCATATGCAAACAATTGTTCAACCCTGCACCAATCAGTGCACAAGCACCTTGCTGGAGTTAAAAAATTAGGGGAAAATGACTGTGCTGACTCACAGCTTCAGTTCCCTTGTGTCTTTGTCTATTTTGTTATTACTTTTTTTTTTTTGCTGCCAAGAAAACAAGTGGAAACAGATATTAGCAGTCGTTTAATAGTTGCACTATTAAAATAGAACTAGGGATTTATGGATCAGCCATTTCATAATTCTCTCTTTGTCACTTTTCATGAGCTTTTATGAAATGTTTTCTGTCCACTCTTTGTTAATACCCAAAAAACACAATCCCTTAATCCTGTCTTCTACGTGAATCCTTATTTCATTAACCTCAAGTTTATATTTTCAAAATGTATGATGGCAATGACAAAAGGATTTTGATGAAGTACACTACATTTGAGGCACATGCAGAACATTTCATGTTGCTCTTTGTCCATTAATCAGTCTGGCAATGTGTGCTGTGTCCATATGTTTAGATTTGCGTGAACTGAGTCTGTTTGCTTTGTGCCACCAAGGGGAAGTTAAATTATTGCTCCGCTTTAAAACCATTCTAAACTCTTTTGCAAACTTTACTTCAAAGTCTCCATCCCTCATGCTATGTATCAGCTGCACTCAACCACACAAATGAACCTCAGTCTTGCTCCATAAAATTGAATCCCCACTGTGACTTAAAAGTAAACTCACTCTGACTTCAACGTTCAGAATTGCTCTTTTGGTCAAAGGCTTCCAAAACCAGTATGGCTGGAAATAGACACACATGCATGGCCTTAGTGTCCAACATAAATATATGTAAGTATCTGCAGGAATAATGATTACTATGGATGGTGTTTGCTCAGCAGTTAGAGTAGTACTTAGCGACACAGTTTATTTTATTTTATATTTGTTCCAAAGCAACCAAATATAAGGTATTGATAGAATGGAACAGTTAATTATTTATGGTATAATTGCATTTTATTGGGTCTAGAATTTGAGAAGACTAATTTTATTTTTATTTTTTTTTTTAAGATTCTTTTACGATATGTATCTTGGCTTTGCGCCACTGCTTTGAAGGTGAAGAAGGCTGACTAATATAGACATTCAAGAGAAAGACTTCTTGACTGCAGTATGCAGTAGTTTCCTCTGGATCTCAGAGTATCCACGGTAAAACAATGTCCATGTTTGGCTCTTTCGGTCCAAAAGGCTTGAGGAAAGAAGAATCCATCAAAAGCAAAATCCCCACCAACCCAGTGCACACATCGTGCACACAAGTTGTCATCGTCTCATCTGTGCACACCGCTCAAGACCAACATCAGCTAGGAGTAAACACTCTTGAAACGGCGTATCACCCCCCTGTGAGAGCACAGCTTCAATGGGAGAAGGGGGAAATGATGAAAGTGAAATCAGCCCTGAGTGGATGAACACCTCCAAACAACTGCCTTCTAACCTAAACCTGTGAACCCGACTCTGACATCATCCCCAGGCATAAGCTTAAGTTTCACCCAAAGTCATAACATAGACAACAAGGAATCCTGCCAAATGAAAACATTAAATCATCTAGCCACGAGATACATATCTTTAACGCAACACCTTGAGTTTGAGGTTTTTGTTCCTAGTGTGGGGACAAAAGGATGGAGTTACACTACTCTGCCATAGTTTGTTAGTCAGTTACAATACAGTTGAACAGCATATGAACAATGTTCATATTAAACGGCTTACTTCTTAGCCCAACATTGGATATAGGCTGTTACATTGATCTGTTTACTCAGAGAGATGACAGGCAGAGCAGCCTACGCTGAATATTAATGGTAGTCTGAGGCTGTAATCATACAGGATGAAAACAGCAGCCTAAATTCAGTATGCTTTGATGCAGCTGTAATAATCAGCTGGTTACTTCTAATGATTATTGTGCTAAAATGATGGGGCTCTTTTTCCAGCACATATGGCTGAGGACCCAGTTTGTGCTCCCATTTCAGCTTGCCAGACAAAAGGCAATGAGCTTGATAATGCAACACCTGACTTCCACTGAATGAATCATCTTCACATGTACAATATCAGGCGTTATAATATTAATGGGCTTAAAGGTCTATCTTATCAGAAGAGCTTCACCCTGTTGGCAGAAAGCCAGTTTGGTGATGTCTTACTTAAGCCTCAATGGAGGAGCTGATCTTGAGCCATTGAGGTCCCTCTTCTTTGGGGAGAGTTGTGGAGTACCACACTAAGCAGCAACAGCTAAGCAGCCTGTTTCAATGGGCTCATAGTGCTGTGTGTTTACAGAATAGATTAACATTAGCCAAGGGGGCTAGCAGGCCTAATCTGTGTGAGGTTTAGTCTGCTGCTGTGGCCCCGATGTATGTGTAGGGCTGAAAGATACGAGCATGTGGGGGATGCTATGTGTGTATGAGCTTGTGTATAGGAGGAGGTATTGAGCGGGAGTGTGTGGTGTGGAGGGGTCTTAAAAGTTCAAATATTGGAGGTTGGCAACCTCTTCGGTCCTTTGCATCAAGAGGGTAATCACAATGTCAATCTTTTCAGAGTGACTCCCACAGGACCCCCCCTGTGCTGAGACAGTATTTATTCAAGCCATGTTGCTATACTGGTGCAGTGAAAAGAGGCTGCTGATAGAAGAGATTTCCTCAGATCAAGGAGATCAACGACACAACACTGCACTGAGAATGTGGTCAGTTTTCAGCAACGGCACAACCTATATAAAGTTTATTAAGTATTACCATATGATAACCAATATAGAGGTCTGCAGCAAATCTGATGTGTGAACAGCAGGTATTATACCCGCTCTCATAATCTTATAACACTCATATCAGGCTTATGCCACAGTCCATATTTATGAATATATTCACTCATCTGCAAATTAGTTCCAGTCAGGGAAGAATGTGTAGAGATGGATCGATTTTAGAAAAAGAAAAAAAAACAAACCCAAACCCTCATTCGCTTGTCACCAGCTGGTTTTAAGCTGAGACCTGTCTTCATGATTAATGGGGGTTCTATAAAAATACCGTGATACAGGTAACTAGAGGTAACACGTATTTTCAGTCACATGTTGTTGAAGTCCTTGCTACTGTTTCTCCTCTCTGTCAGCATGTGCAGCGAAGGTGTTGATCCACTGAGGATTAAACTGCACAAATTTCAAGCTAAGACACGTTCCCTAACATAGAGGATGAAAACCAGTGTGTGTCTGTGAGGCTTTGCTGTAGAGAATAAATCAAGATTGACAGAATAATCCTGTTGAAATGTTGGGGTTTTTTTTTTTTCCAGTTCAATGTAATTCAATATTAGATGGTGCATTTTTACACTGTAATGCAAGGATTTATCCATCTCCTCGTCTCCCTGTGTATCTATCTCTCTCTCTCTGGCACAGAACTGCTACAAGCCGGCAGTGTCTCTCTGTTTTTGGGCCCTTCTGATGGCCTCCACTCCCACTCGCTGCTGCTGGATGAAGAGAGAGGGCGTCTCCTGTTGGGTGCCAGGGACCACATTTACCTGCTTGACCCTGACAATCTGGCCAGAGCCCCCAGAAAGGTACTTGATACTGGCAAGAGCACAGAAGAGAAAACAAAACCCAATATGTGTGGGAGGATACAAAATGGTTCAAAATTAGTGCAACAAATAAACAGTGGCTTTTGGTTTTGTAGCTTTTTTGGCCATTTTCCACATTTCAGAGGAGTTTGAATTGTTTTCAGCAGCCACAAGATTCTCCACACCCTCAGACAGAGGGGTTGCACTGGAAGAAATTCCAGTCTGAAGAGGAGATGAAGTATTTCTTCCACACGAAGTAACTCCAGACATGCAAAGTCGTGCTTGCAGGCACTTAAGACACGACTTCTCTCAGCTTATTATTAATATTGAGACAGTCGTTTTTTGTAAATGAAGTAGGGTTGATGTAAAGTATTATTTTTCCATTAACGTTTTGCTGAGCTGGAATGCTCTCAGTCACATATTGTTTAAGAGAAGAGCTCACCTTTCAGTCAACAGCAGGCTGAAACTGTCTCTTTAGGTCAGGGTCATGATGTCGGAGGACACACACACACACACACACACACACACACAGTATATACAAATTTACGGACATTCACGTTCGTACTCACACTTAAACATTAGCACAAACACACGAATACATTTGGATGGATGCCATATGTTCCAGGTTGTGGATCTAAGTGTATGTTTATGCAGCTGAGGTTGATGACAAGTGGAACGACAGTGTGTTTATTTGATCCTTATCAAGTTGTTTTAACTCTCAGTTGTGCTCTCAGAGTGTTGCCTTTTTGTTGCCTCTCTGGTCATTGATACTGATGGGAGATAGCGTCAGAAGTGTCTCAGCCTTTTGGGACCAGCCCTCGTTGGTGAATATGATCTAAAGATACAAACTTTAGCGTTATCAGTGAATTAAGTGGAATACCTGGAAAAGGACACCTGGGTGCTAAAACGTTGCAAAAATATTTTCCTTGCAAGCACTCTAGTTGCTTCTACCTTTATTTTTAAACAATAATGGCTATGCTGTAAACTTTTTATTGCAGTCTTTAAAAAATCCCCATATTCTTTACTAGGCCATTGTCACTGATCCTATTATTTGCAATGTCTCAAATCCAGAGTCAGCCTTTATGTTGTCCACAGCGTGTCCTCAGTCAGAACAGCTCATTTTCACGCTGGTTTTCTGTTCGAATTCATCAGGGGCACGCAATGATTTGGAATCATGAGGTGTTTTAATATTTGCACTGTTTCTTTTGCATGCGTATCAAGGCTCTGTGGGACCACGAGGAAGTTTGGTGATAGCTCTCCTTGGTAGGGTTTAGACGAGGTAACATGTTAAGCACATAAGCCTGTTATAACCCATGTGTGAACATGGTGGGGTAAATTGAAAGGACCTTAGATGTAAGTTCGTGTACCCGCTACTGGTGTTAATGATTAAATAACTGAGATATGTTTTTATTGATTGATTGATTAATCATAACTATGTCTTCAAGTGATCCGCAATATCTTTTTCCTTACTGCAAAGTATACTGTCCCTTTTATCGGCTTAAACTGTTGCAGAGCACTGTAATAGTTTGGTATATATATACTGAAAGTGCCAACAGTATTTTACCGTAGATTTTTACCGTAGATTTAAGAACATTAAACATTAAAATCTTGAATTATAGTGGCACTTATTCGAAACATAAATATGTACGGTTCACAGTGAGTTATGATGAGATATTAAATATTTTACTCTGTCATTAGATTTATTGGCCTGCTTCCCGGGACAGAGTTGAAATGTGCAAACTGGCTGGCAAAAATTTAAATGTAAGTATGCAAAAATTGTAGCCCATTGTGTTATGTAATTTACAGCAGATCTGTTCAATAAGTTGTTGTAGGTCATCCTTGCTCTTCTTCTGTCCCTGCTCATCGCAGTTGGAGTGTGGTAACTTTGTCAGAGTGCTCCACAACTTCAACCGAACACACGTCTACGCCTGCGGGACAGGAGCTTTCCACCCCAACTGCGCTTTCATTGAAATCACCGGGAACAGAGTGGTAAAGAAAATATACGTGTGTTAATCTCAGCAAAGTTAATTTGGGGAGTTCAGGATTCTGATTCAAAATGAAATGAAAATTTAATGCTGTCTTCTTTTGGTCAGGACGGTGTGTTCCAACTTCTGCCTGGTACAGTGGAGTCAGGCAGGTTGAAATGTCCTTTTGATCCATTGCAGCCATTCACCTCAGTCCTTGCAGGTAAGATAAACCATCCCACAGTACTTCAGCAGCCGTCTGCCTGCTTTATCTGTTATGAACCAGAATTTCACTGCTGCACTAAAGGAGTTCATTTTATTTCTGTTTGTGTCTCCTCTCTGTCGTTTGAGCAAATTTGTATTATGGTATCTATTTTTCCAGCATTTTCAAGCATTTCTCGGTCACCAAAAAGTTACTTGGCACAGAGTTGTAAACAAAATGTGTTTCTTGAGTCGTGTCTCTTCAAACTTAATTCTCCATTTGTTTTTTTTTATGGGCTCACTGAGGCTCACACTGTGACAGGACCGAAGCTAAATAATAATGTAGCTGTTTTGATTAGGCTTTTTATGGTGCACATATCGAAAAGAACTGTTGAAAATATCAATCTAAAATGTGACTGCAACTTGATTTTTCATGAGCAGTGATGTACTAAACATGTCCTAATTGATTGACCTGTCTCTGTAATTGGTCAGACCAGTATCTGTATGCGGGCACATCTTCAGACTTCTTGGGCAAAGACACAACATTCACACGCTCCCTTGGCCCTCCACCTGACCAGCACTACATCCGCACAGACATCTCTGAGGACTACTGGATCAATGGTACACACGTGCTTGCGCATATCCACATTAACAGGCTGATTGCACTTGAAACTTGTTATTGCTTTTTCTCAAAACCTCCAGCTTCTCCACTGATACAAAGAGCCTCTCTGTGTCCTCCGGCTGGTTATTGGCATTCCAGAGAAGAGGAAACAGCACAGTTATTCATTTTGCTGGAACTTTTATATGACCACACCTACAAGGGAATTTACAGTGTGCCACAAAGTTCACGGTCTTACTCACACTAGTACACGCACACAAACCCACACACACACAGGCGTGCACAATCATCACTGAAGAGGGAGCCCTCTCGCTCAGTCTGGAGTGCTTTAGAGCAACTGATGGGTTGTCGTCTATCCACAGTTGTCACTGGGATCTAAATCCTTACACATAGTCTCCACATTTCACAACCACACAGTCAGATGTTTAGAGTAATTATGTCTCTCTCTCTCTCTCTGTGTCTGTTTGTGCGTGTGCTGTATGCAGCCCATGTTGGCGCCGGGCATGCAGAGAAAAAGATAGCAAGCACATAATTTCTTGCAGTGTTCTGTTCATGTGAGCCTGCAGAACATCTTTTCACTGCCGCAGGACCAACAATGACCTTCTGTCGAGTGTGTTAGTACATTAAGCTGTTCCAGTTGGGGAATCACCCTGTGGTGCTTGGCTTGGTTTCTAGGGATTGAGCTAATTGTTGATGTAATGTCACTGCAACACTTATGCCTTTGGACCAGTTGCCAGGATCAAGGCACTAATGACGATGTGCTGCTGTCTCCTTTCCACCCGCTTCTATTTCCTACAGCATGTATAGTTTTTTTATGTATGGTACAAAAGTACATTTGTTGTTTTTTGTTTTTTTTTTGTTTTTTTTTGCTAAATTGCATACAATCAGTCCAGAAAATTTTTATGATGAATATAAAACTTATATTTGTGAGACTCATGGTTAACTGTTTGTTAACACAGTACAGTTTGACAACCAATCATTTATTTATTCTTTTATATTTAAATACAAATATATGCCCATCTTATAAAATATGTTGCTATTTAATTTACGTAAGACATAAGTGTGTGAGAAGAACCTGTCTCCCTCCGGGACCTGCAGATAATGATCAACTGTGCAACTATAGAGAATGTGCTATAGAGAATTTTAGAGAATATCAGCCTCGCATTTATTGGGTTTCCAAAAACAACTCCAAATGAAAGCTAACGTTGCTCTTTGTCTGCACTATGTGTAAATTCAGGTAATAATAATTCAGTGTTATGTTCACAGCTCACTCAGCTTCAGCTCAGTGAATAAAACAGTTTTTAAAACTGTTTGCAGTTTTGAATACAGGACTTTTACTTGTACATTGTTGTGCTACTAATGAAAGAATCTGGATATGCTATAAACACTGAAGACATGATGTGGTTAGAATTAATGCCACTCACTGCTGGAAATCATTGAAAAGTAAACAAATAGTTTTAAAAGTAACCTAAATATTCTGGATATCACTATTATTCCATGTAGCGAACTGTACAACAAAGTGAAGATTTATGTGCAGCCCAAGCTTTAGCATCGTAAGTGTAAATGGTATAAATCATACGTCTCTGTAGAAACAAAGCAAGATTGTAAATAAACAAATGCTATGTGTAGTTCAAATACCTTTTTAGAAACTGCAGAACATGGCAAAGCCATTACTTGACACAATTTAACACTTAACCCCTCTTTCTCTTTTTTTTTTTGTCTGTTTCAACAGAGGCCAGGTTTATATCTGCTCATCCTGTCGCAGACACATACAACCCAGATGATGATAAGATCTACTTTTTCTTCCGGGAGGTATCGTGGGAAGGCAATGACAAGAGCATCCTATCCCGCGTGGCTCGTGTGTGCAAGGTGAGATACTACACAGTGGAGGTGAGGAAAGAGGGAGATATTCAGGGCCAATGAGGGAAGGTGAGAATGTGGCCGATTGGTCCAAAGGTTGGAGAAAATGAACAGGCATGTTCAAACTCAGTTGGTAATGACAGAAACAGCGCTTAAAGCAAGGAATGGAGGAGTCGTAAAATTGACAGTGATCTAATTGGATAAGGATCTGTGTCTTTGTGCACCCCAGAAGGCTGGTCTTTTGTAGTCATCAGCTGCTGTCAGGGGCAGTCAATCATGTTTTAAACCTTTCTGCCCTGCTGCCCTAATTGTCCCCAAAATTGATTTTTGTTGAAAGATCTTTCCGTCATACAAATGCCGTCATTTTCTAAGATTAAAAAAATGCACATTTATTATTATGAAAATAATGACAAAGGTTCAGTTTGGAGAGATTTAATATACATGGCAATGTTTGCACATGTAATACTGTTTCCTCACTAACATTCCATTACACATTGTTCTTCCATCCTGCTCAAAACTACAAATGATCGTCTTGTTCTCAAGCTGTAGCTTGTTCAGAAAACAAGAGCTAGAAGTCCATTGCTAGAAGCAAAAAGCCAAACTACTACTTTACTTCTACTTAACAGGTTAAGTAGAAGTAACTGACCCTAACGCTCATCCACAGTGAATACTTCTGACAATACAACTTCCTCTCTGTTCAGCTCTTGGATGCTGCCATACATTTGAGAAGGATATCATGTTTCACTCCCCATTACAGTTTATTTACAGCATGTCCAAACAACTGTGATGAGCACTGCTAAGCTGATTGAGGACAGGACGGATTCATGATTGGGATCCTTTTTGTGTACTACAGAGTGCACCATTAGTCTTTACAAATGGGACTAGTCCACACAGCAGTTTGTTGTTTGTATTCGGAGGTCTGTTGCTACATTCTTAGAGAAAAGCTTTTAAACGTGTTTATGACTTGGGAGTAAGCTGTAAGGCAGACTGGAAGGAGATTCCTGGATTTGAGCCCTCTCTTTTTCCTTCTTTCTTGGGTATCCCACTCTCTTGGTCTTTGTATTTGTTCTTTTCTTTCATTATCAGCGTTTTTTTTTTTTTTTTTTTTCCCCCCTGTATGTAAATACAATGAGGGCACTTCACTTCAGCCCTCTTTGAGGATTATCACCATTGTGAAACATCCTCATTAAGTGCTTACATTTTTTCTGGTCTCCTAAACACAAGTGCGTTTTTGTGTGCTGAACCATAACAGTCGTTTCTATACCACTTGGTTAGAGCGTCGGACAGGTTTAATGGGGACGTTCTCTGAAGTTTTTCGTGAATTTCAAAGAGGTGCACTTCAGAACTCTTATCATAGCTCAATCAGAGGTGGCTACTTGAAAAAAAAAAAAAAAAAAACTGAATTATTAATCAGAAGCCTCACTCCTCTTCCAACATGCTGTATTTTCATTTGTTTCTATTCTCCTTTTATGTTTTTCTCTTTCTTTTCAATAACTCCCAACTGTCATTATACTAACAAGAAGGTCTCCTTTGTGCTTATAAAATAAGCAGATCCATACAGGCAGCATGTGGCTCACCTGTTTATTTTCCTAATTAGAGCAGGAAATCGGAGTCAGGCTGCGATGCAGTATGTTGTCTCTATGTGCGAGTCTGCTAGATAGATTACAGTAAAGATTGTGGTTCAGTAGAAAGTGTATATTTTTAATTGTGGTTGTCTATTGGTCATCTTAGACAGCTGCAAAATGCAGACAGTTTTTTTTTTTTTTTTGGTGACTGTGTATTTGATTGTGTTTCAGAATGATGTGGGTGGGCTGAGGAGTTTGACTAATAAGTGGACCACCTTCCTCAAAGCCAGGCTTGTGTGTTCTATCCCTGGACCGGACGGAGTGGACACACACTTTGATGAGCTCCGTAAGTGACAGATGGATTTAAAAAGTAGAACTATAGGCCAACAAAACGGGTTTCATCCTGCAGAGAGAGTGTTAACACTGAAAAAGGGAATGAATTTCCAAATGTACCGGCAGTGGAAATTTTCAGTGGCCATGCTACCCGTGTAAAAGGGAACATAGATGGAGATGCAATAAAATCATATTTGTGTTCAAAGAGGCCACAAAAAGAACTGCTGCTTGTTTTTTTTCCCCTTTCTTTCTTCTAGAGGACATTTTTCTTCTTCCTACCAGAGATGATAAAAACCCTGTAGTATATGCAGTCTTCACCACCTCCAGGTAAATTCAGTGCTCGTCACGTTATGATCAACACTATCGTCGGTCTCTGAATCTCCTTTGTGTTGTTAAGTAAGGTCTCTTGTCTCAACTTTATCCTCAGCTCCATTTTCCGTGGCTCAGCAGTGTGTGTGTACAGCATGGCAGATATAAGGGCCGTGTTTAACGGACCTTATGCTCACAAGGAGGGGCCTGATCACCGATGGGTAGAATATGAAGGAAGGATACCATATCCACGTCCTGGAACGGTATGTTGCCTACCGAGGTGTTCAAAGACAAATAGAAGTCTTATACTTGATTGCGCCTAACTACAGATTTAGTTGAGCTAAATTTCCAAAACCTTTTTTGCTAATTAACAAAATAATAAACAGTTTAATTAGATTCAAGGGGTGAAATGTTCAATATGCTCAAGGGTATGCATGCTCACATCTGCACTTGAGAAGTTAATAGAGGGGTTGTGTGGAGGAAAACAGAAAGGAGTGTCGCAGATGTTCCAGATGTGGTCTCCCACTTCAGTTTTTATATCACCCACCAGAGGGAGACATGTACCTGTGAATTAGTGAAGAGGCCGGTTGGCTTTTACTGCAAGTGGACATAAGAAAATGTGAAAATTTGGGATCGGATTAACAAAATATTTTCTTTCCTTCAGTGTCCAAGCAAGACATATGATCCAAGGATCAAGACCACCAAAGACTTCCCAGATGAGGTTGTCAGTTTCATTCGATTCCACCCTCTGATGTACCGCTCTGTCTATCCTTTGACCGGCCGGCCTGTGTTCACCCGAGTACGCGTGGACTACGTCTTGACTCAAATTGTGGTGGACAGGGTTTTGGCAGAGGATGGACAGTATGAGGTCATGTTCCTGGGAACGGGTGAGACACGCACACGCTCCTTTTCTTTGCAAATCACTAGCTGACCAGCAGAGGACACTAGATCCCTATGAGGTGTCCTCAGCTCTAAAATGATTATCCTGATGGTTTCATGGTTTTGATTTGGACAAATTGATAAATGTAAATTCACTCAGGAGCCAATAAGGTCTTGTCTCAGCACTGAATAAACTGCAGGTTTCATACAACAAACTTAAGTCTAAACTGGTTCAGTATCCACTTTTCTTAGTGCGTCAGAGATGGAGTGTGCAGACTAGCTGTACATCTTCAGTCGATATGAAAACAGTACTCGCTGACATGTTCATATTATTCATCCTCCTGTCCATCTGTCTGTCACAGACGCTGGCTCAGTTTTGAAAGTGGTGAGCATCACTCAAGAGAACTGGTCAACAGAGGAAGTGGTGCTTGAAGAACTTCAAATTTTCCAGGTATTGAGAAAAACACAGAAACACACACACATATATATACAAAGGCAGACACAGACGCACACAGAGTGTTGCTTTTTGATACACAATGTCAGCACTTCACTTTTCTCCAGTAGGACAGTTAACTCATCAAACAGTGAAATATTCATCCTGGCTTTCATATACAAACTGTGTAACATTGGATATTTCTGACCTACTGATCAACAAATTCAGCTGTTGTTTTTCTGCACGGTATGCTTACTGAGGCGTTAAAGCTGATGGACTTTGTTCAACTTTGCAGGTTCCCACTACCATCCTCAGTATGGAAATGTCTTCTAAACAGGTTCGGCCTCGTTCTCCTCCACTTTCTTTCAGTTTTGCTTTTCTATTCCTGCCGAATTACTCTATTCTCTCCCTTTATTTGTGTCACGTGAATTCATTGTGTGCAATTGTGTGTTCATGTCTGATACAAGACATACTGTTTTTATTTCCAAATCATTCATGTATCCCATTTTCCCACTCTCCCCTCAACCCTTTCTACATATTTCTAGCTCATGCTCCCCTCTCTGCTTCATTATCTTAGGGTCAGGGGTGTCAATACACACTTCAACCCCAATCACAGCTTCCATTAATCTCCAGCTGTTTGAGATGTGTGCGTGGTTGTGTCTGTATGTGCATGCTCTCTGGTGTTTCAGTGGGGGTGTGCAAACCCTGCTTAACTTCGGACAAGTCAGAGCAGATTCTTTTGTAAAAATTTGTTGCATACTGTTCTAAGCCTTACTATTATAACTATTTTGCTGCTGTTTATCTTGAGCTTAATTTTGAAGATTAAAGTTTTTATTACTGAAGAATGTATGAATGAGGAGAAGAAATATTATTAATCTTAATTTCCCAAGCAAAAAAACTGCAAAAAATATCTCGGCTTAAGATGACTTTGGTGTGTTTCTTACTACAGCAACAGCTCTATGTGGGTTCAGGCCAGGGGCTGGCACAGGTTTCACTCAGTAGATGTCACCTGTATGGCCAAGCATGTGCTGAATGCTGCCTCGCACGAGACCCCTACTGTGCCTGGGATGGACACACATGCTCTCGATACGTCCCTGCATCAAAGAGGTACTGTGTCTGTGTCTATAATAATTGTACTTGTATGGCCTCCGGCAGCAGTTATATCTCAGTAGCTATGCTAACCTCTTAATGATGGATCAGCAAACTTGAACGCAAATGTTTTATTTCATGGAAAGATGACCTTTTATTTTTAAAATGTACAATGCTGAGGCCGTTTTTATCCACCGTGCAGTTATTTAGTTGTACACTGTTTCTCATTACCCCACTGCATCACTTCTTAAAAAAAATCTGACTGTAACCACTAAGTTAAAAACTAAAGATTTTTCACACAAAATTACAGTAGATATCTGGGGGACCAATGACAATATAAAATAAAAAATTTTGATCTGGGCAAAGACTTGCATGCACTTTTAAAGCACTTTTAAATTCAACTTTTAAAACTTTTAATGCACAAATTTACTCAGTTACACAAAGCTGGCTCACATTAAAGTATGATTATCTGAATGATCTTTAGAACATTTTTAATATATTATTTATCACAACAAAGCTGAAATTATGTGTGATCCATTCAGAGAAAAGACAGAAGGGTATCCGTAAACTGCTTTCAGCATACCCTTTGTTGCTGTACTTCTCTATTTTGTGTGTGTGTGTGTGCATGTTTGTGTAGTAGGGTACTTAGTTTTTGCTAAATATGGTTTCTATTTCTGTTCTCCTCAACTTCTCAGCACAGCACTTTTTCCATGCCAGATGGTATTATTCCGTTTGAGTTATTGATTAGAGATGTTGTTCCTCAGCTGATTAATGTTACTGTCATTCCACACCTCTAGAGTCAAGTCCTTGAGGTGTAAAAATATATGTGTCTCTGTATGTTTGCAAGAATGTCAGCTCTATAGAATCTATACCCTGGAGTTAGAAATCACACTGCTGTATTACTGGCCAATGGGGATGATGTTATGGTTTCTGGGATAGTGGAGGCCCTGTGTTTGGTCCCCAGGGCTTTTTGAAAGCTGATCTTCACAGTGCATGAATGTAAGCTACAGATGTCCCATCACACAGGACTGACAGGAGGTGGAAGAGGTGAAATCAATACAAAATGAAGGAGCTCAGCATCAGGCCAGAGGCCTTTTTTAAAAACCATTTCTACTGTAACATTTACCCAGGAAAACACATATCCATCTGCCCCTGAGGTAATTGCAGTTTGATGAAAGATTCCAAGTCTCGATAACAGACTTGAGAAGTTTTGTTGTGCACAGAGGTTTACACGTGACAACCACAAGGGTCATCAGCAATAAGAGGTCACCTTAAATTACATTTTGAGTGGTTTTGAAAAATTGTTGCTGGAGGTAATTGTCAGGCAACTTCTCCATGCTCACTGTAGCATACCTATGGTTCCTACACATACAAATTTCACACTGGAAAAATGTACTGTGTAATGACTGAGATTTATGCAAGATATACCTGTTTGATTCACTGTGTGCATTTGCCATACTGTCCTTTAAAGATTAATGATTACCAGCATTATAAGGTATATTAGGCCTGTGGGCTCAGTCTTTTGTGTTTGGCCACTGAGAGATTATAGATTAAAAGAATAGTTTTAAAAATCCTGCTGAATTTATGTGTGTGTTTTCCAGGCGAGCCAGAAGACAAGACATCAAGCATGGAGATCCTGCCAGTCAATGCTGGGACACAGAAGACAGTATGTGGACTTTTTTTTTGGGGGGGGGGGTGTCTTTTTTTTTTTTTTTTTTTTCCAAACTACAAGAAAGTCTCTTATATCAAAAGTCATATCTTTTTTAGGTGTTCGTGGGAGACGGGTAGAAGAGAGAGTGCTCTTTGCAGTGCAAAACAACTCCACCTTCCTGGAGTGTATTGCTAAATCTCAGCAGGCCCAAATAACATGGTTCATACAAAGACCTGGATCTGAACTCAAGGAAGAGGTTAGAAAGTGCATTCTTGTACATACACATACACACCAACCCAACACTGGGGCGCAAATCATTTTTAAATTCCTGCCTTGTCTTTTACCCCATAGTCTCTCTGTCTGAATCTGAGGGTGGGCTTATGTTTTTCTTTCCTTGAGTTTACCATACCTGAGAGGTTACACTTGTTAGGTCAGGAAATTTGGATGTTTCTTACATAAGCACTTCAAGGAATCCAAAAACACCACATATGACTTCTGTCTCACTAGTTATGAGGTCTGACTCTTGAACCTGTTAACCACTGTTTATGCCACAAATCATATCACCGCAGATCCTGCTTGTCTTGAGGAAGATTAACAACACAAAACCAATGTTAGGATCACAAGTTATGTAGGCTTGAATACCCAAAAGCCACGTAAGTTGTGAAATTATAGCTGATAAGGGAGCAATAGATGGTCTCACTGGTTTCTTGAATAAGGTTATAATTGATGTTTATGAGTGTCCAGGGCTTTCTGAACATTTCTGCAGCGCCTTTGTTTTTCAGAAAGGCAAGGAGTAACTTAAATGAGCGCCAGCCTCTGCAGTGGAGATGGCGCATCATCTCTCAAATGAAAAATGAAAAAAAAAAGGGGGGGGAGAAATAATGATTTCAATTCATTCTACTTTTAACCTTTAATTTTCCATTTTTTTCATTGAGTAGCCACGGATTCATGCTGGAAAGTAACTGCTGTTTCCAGAAAAAAAATTATAGGGGAGACAACAAATTCTTTCTGTTATTACTTCTATATTGGACAAAACCAAATGTAATTCTGCATTAGGAAAGAACTCAGTACACACATGGAAACTGTAGGATACAATATGACGATTTCTTAATAAAATCTTAACCTGCAACCAGTTAAAAACTCAACAGAAAGCATAAAATGGCTGTTTTGAGCTGATGCAAAATCGTTTCAGATAAAAAATCTCTGTGTATTTGTGAGACTGAAAAAATACATTTGCATTGTTCGGTTGTCCACAAATTATCATTGCAAACAGTCAAAATAACTTGATGGGATGGTGAGCAGAGAAAGATGCGCAGGGAAAGGAGTTTTGTACTTGAGGTGTGGAGAGGAGCTCTTTGATGATGACAGCCGTCTCCTGAACAAAGCAACAAATGGCTGCTTACTCAGCACCTCAATGATGTTCCCGCCTCTATCCAAGAATACAAAACTTCCTCAACCTGTGAGGAAGTGGCCTGCTCACCACTCAGCCACTCATTGCTCATCTCTCTCTGCTTGTTGCTGCACTTATTTTGTTCCACCACAACTGCCCCCCTGTCCTGGCTCTCAGAGGTGAATGTAAACACAATGACAGGTGCAGAGGCTACTAAAGACCCATGTGTTCCTTTATGGGTTTGCACAGCAGAAAGACCCCAGTTTTTCTATGTGTGTGCGGATATGTGTGTGTCTGTGTGCCTGGTCGTGTTTCGTTACGATCCCTAGAGCGGAAATCATAACATAGCACTCCCCAAGGACAACCATGTGTTTTGGGGTAATGAACACAATGGGGTGTTTTCTGTGTTTGTGTGTCTAGACATGCAATGATATGTGACCTATTGTACTCTAGACAAAGTGATGAAGGAGTGAATGCGGGAGTTCTTCCTCTCACAGGATAGTCAAGTGATAGACACAGAAGCTAAACAAATACAACAGGATTCGCAGGAGGAAAAAGCATATTAATACATTTAGTTGATGTTTGAATAATAATTCAGACTAATGTGATGCTTCACGTTAAAAAATTCTGCAAGACTTTGTCAAACTAACCAATGTTGAGATTTATTAAGAAGTCACTAACTCAAAAACGCTGGCTCAGGTTTTTGAATAGTGTCTTGACAATAACTGGGGCCTAAAACGAAGCAGATGGTTCATTATGATTCAGGGGTAAAAACATTTACAGGGCCAAACACAGCTTTATGCTACAGCAGGCTTTGCATGAATGGATGACTGAATGATTAAATAACTGAATAAATAAATACAATTCTCTCGCCAAGCAGCCAGTTAATTGTCTGTAGATGTGGAATACCCGAGACAAAGGGAAACACCAACATAAAAGCTTGAACATTTTAAGTAATTATACATGGATGAGAAATCAATTATTTCTCGTATCATGTTAGCATTATATTAATTTGCGAAGATACAATTACAATTACAATTGGCATTCAAATTCATAGGCAACATGTCTTGATAAAATTAGTCAATTTTGTATATCTTAGGCTTTTGTTTCATTTGCAACAATAATATCTGCTTTCCTACACATGACTGATTGCTGTCTTGGCAGAGCCTCAGTGTTACTACTGGCAAATTTAAATGAGAAACACAAACACTTGGGTTACACTGATAAAATTCCAAATAGCTGCCTCACAGGTGATGTTTTTTGAGCTCATTGGTTGATAACTTCCTCTCTTCTACTTTTACTTTAATCCTTTCTTGCTTTTTACCAACCACTGCTAATCACTGCTGTGTTTACTGGCAGCAGTGTCAAGTATAAAAACCTCAGCCTTATTGGCTGCGTTGTACTAAATCAAGACACCAAACATTTGAGATTATAAACAAAGACAATTTATCAGACAAGAAAATATCCACTTAGTGGCCCTGACAGAGTAGACGTGTACGTTTTTCTTCAGGATATCTTCTGAATGACTCTGTTCCTTTGGAGAACAGATCTGGGGAGACTGGTTTGAGGATGTAAGGAGTCTTTCCTGTGGTAAAAGGCCGTTAACCTGCTCTCATAGCTGTGGGAAGGAGCAAGTGATGTTTGAACTGTGTGGCTCATTTCAACTTCTCAGTTGCACTCTGTTTCCCCCTGTCTGTCATCCCTTCTCCTCTCCTGCCCCTCAGCCTCTCTCATCAGCCCCACCTTCACCTTTCCTCACTTCCTGCCTTCATGCTCCGAAGTATGTCTACTTCACTTCCTCCTACTTATTGTGTCACCTCTGTGATTTCCCACAGTCTCTTCCCTTCTGTGTTCTCTCCACACTCGCTGCCTCCTGATGGGTTTTGAAGGGGGGGGAGAATGCCAGCTGCTCATAGCACCTGCAGCCCACTTAAATACGTATTTGCTCATTCACACACTCCCATTTCTCGTCCCCTGGAAAAATCAGCTGTTAAAGAAGTGAGCTTGATGAGATTTATTTGTAGTTCTCACAATGTTTATGTGTATAAACATATATCTGGACACATTTATTTGTTTGTTTGTGTGTGTGGGTTCATTCGTGTGTGTGTGGGTTCATTCTTGTGTGTGAATTTGCCTCCTGGAGCCTGGAATGCTAGCCCATTAGAAAATTAGTAATAAGAAAAACATGGATGCTGAATTTCACTCATGATGTTCATTAGAACAGAGCACAGCACGCAGAGTGAAACCGCATTACTATTTTTTGCTTTATTTTGTTGGCTTAATAAGACGGCCAAATACGCAGACATACAAATAAAGACGTACCATCTGGGTGAGTTTAAATGTCTGGCTCTGCTGTTTAGTCACAGATGCCTCGATTTTGAAGGCAGAGGGGAGGCAGCTTTGCAGGCAACGGAAATAAACCCATCAAGCACACATCTCCACAGACAGCTCGCCTATAAAAAAGAAGTCAAATTTTCAACATTTATCCAATGTGTTTTGCCAATTCAGTAAGGCGTGTCAGCAAACAAGAATCTGATAGGAGATGAGCTAGTAAGTGGAATGTGGCTAAGGGCCAAGTCCGAAGTCTGACGCCTGTGATTCTGTTTTGTCCTGGACAACAAATCACCTAGAAACCAATACAGAGCTATAAGAACATAAGAAAATATGTAGTTGATTTACAAGTTAACTAGGTCATTTAATACATGAGGTTTATCCCTACGCCTCCTTCTATTGCTGTCAGTGGGGGGTCGGAGCAGTGCTGTTGGAAGTATGCTTTTGAAACACATAGAACACAACAGGTTTCTGAACACAGCTGTGTTATTTAAGGCCCTGACAGCAGCCGTGGCACCTGATGAATCACAGTGGATGGCAAAAGAAAAGTTGGGGCGTAACTCACCATTACACCTTAACAAGAAACTCTTGCGCTTCACCACATCCACACACACACTTTTTTTTTTTGGCCTTTTTCACAGCTTGCAGTCATTGTGCATCTAACAATCTCTCCTCACCACATAACGACCTCTGACCTCCAGAGCAGCAAGTGACACTGCCAAAACCCTATTCAATATGCTTCCTGTTTCAGGGGTCATTACCATGTTAAACTCACCTTGGATACAAGTCAGGCATGAAAATAATGTGTGTAAGCCAGGTGGGAGGTATCAAGTGAATGTGCATCCTGACTGATTAATTGATTCAGAGCAAAGAGACACAAACTATGATTTTTTTTTAACTTCATGATTAAATCTTGTAAAGCTTTGAAATTCAATTTTAATTCAAGGAGTCAGGAATAGTTTTGACATTTTTTGTTGTACAAGTCGGCCAGCCTAACCTTGTTTTTGACCTGTGGTCACATGACCTTGCTCATCATGATGAAGTTACTGTATAATATGCTTTCTTTGGAATTTTTTTTTCTAGGTCAGTTTGGATGATCGTGTTGTTCACACAAATAGAGGTCTCCTGATTCGCTCCCTCCATGACTCTGATGCTGGGGTGTATATCTGTGTAGCTCAAGAGCACACACACTTCACCCACACTCTCCTCCGTCTCACACTACAACTTGTTACACATGGCCAACTGGAAGGGAAGACCAAGGCCAGTGAAGACCCCATGGTGGAGCTTCAACACGGTGTAGAGTCTCGTCAGCGATATAAAGACTACCTGAGGGTGATGAGCTCTCCTTTTGGCTCTTTGGAAGAGTACTGCGATTCACTTTGGTTGGAGAAGAGGCCATCGAGGGCACGGGCCCGGGGCTTAGGAGCCGGCAAATGGAAACATATCCAGGAAATGAAGAAAAGCAGGAACAGGAGACACCACAAAGAAAGGGAGAAAGCGAGAGGAGGGAGTGTGGTCAGAACAGTGCAACCATGAGGGCTGAAGTAAAATAACATTCAGGATTAACTGTATTAAGTATACTCACTTACTGGGTGATGAAGCAGACAGGACGTACAACTGTAAAATTGCAAGAACGGATCAGTCCATAAGCAAGTGAAATCTAATGCTGAGTTTATAATGAATACGTTTATTCTAAAAAGTACATCAAATGTGTTGGTTACAACTAAAATGATTACTTTGGATTCTTTGTAGATAACTTTTTAAAATATCAGAGACTACATTACTGATGCATAGATGGCACGAGCAGGTTACAACTTGACCTTTCTTGTCCTCAGCACCCAGCTAAAAGGGTGAGTAAAGATGATAGTGGAAAAAAGCCCAAAAACAAATAGAAAGTTTTTTCAAGGCAATGACAATGCATTCATGTTGAATGACTGTAAATATTTATGTAACATGTACAGGAGATACAGCATGCTAAATTTAGTCTAATTCCTGATTTGTGTAACACTATTGCTATTCATGTTTTATGTTACTGAAAAAACATATTTTTGTATAAACATTTAATGTAGTTTCAATAGATGTTTTCATTATTGTTGTATTTTTGAATAATTTAAATAAAAGTGTCTCTGAATCTCTTTTCTCAGAATTCTTGCTAACTTTCTGTGAAGAGATCAAATCAGTGCACAAGAATATTCGATGAAAAGGTGCAGGTAAAAAACATTTTCAAGCGCACAGCAGCAGGTTGAGAAGCGAAGAGGGTTAGCTATGCTGCAGCGTCTCCTAATATAGTAACACACGTCCCTGTATGATGTATGCAGATGTCAGAATGATTCAGGACCAGCTGGTCTCTTGTTTAATGTTAGTCTGTGGGTGAAAGAGCAGTGAGAGAGAGATGGTGTGTTTAGGACAGGTTCTGGTAAATAGGAAAGCTTGTGAGCTTCAAGTTTCCTAAAATAAAGTGATAAAGCTGTTAGGGCATCAACATCAGCACCATGAGGGTGAAACGCAAGCGTTATGCAAACCCTGTGAGCCTGACTTGAATAGTAAATTACACTTATGTAATAATGTAGATAATATTGTGGTCAGTGCTTGGAGCCAAAGCAACTATATTATGACAAAGATCTATCTGTGAAAGACATTATCAAAGTCATCGGCCCCCTCACTTTTAACTGATTCACTGGTAATCTCCTGGATTTTGAACCTGCATCTTAAATTTGGCCAATAAATCCTCCAAAAACACCAGATTCTTAATTTTTTCTATTATTGTCTCATTGGGGCTCATTAGTGCACAGAAATACTATTGACCTTATGGTAAAATGATTGCCATCCTCTGCTCTGTTTACTTGCCCTCTCCATACTTAAGCACATATGAACAGTATTCAGGTCTTCCATTTTGTGATTCTCCACAGTGTTTTCTCCATGTTTCCTGTAACAAAGACAATAAATATTTCAAGCACTTCCTCTTTGTCTATAGTTTATTTATCAGTTGGCTGCAAAGTACAAACTATATTTCCCCAAAAAAGAAAACAGCAAAGGGACCCCAAAAAGGACTAGAGCGCACAGTGTTTTATAGAAATAGAGCCCATTTTAAAACAAATCCTAACCCCCTAAACCTAAAAATAATGAAATATACTTTTGTATATTATAAGCAACAATATAGTTAGTTGGAGAAGGACAAACTGTGCTTTTTTTTACCATAGTCATGATGATTTTCCAGATGAAGGCTGGAGGAAAACGATTGATGAAACAAAGCTCTCTGTAGGTTATCCCACCAGCAATCCCATAATGAGTGCTGACGCAACTGTACTTTGCTGCATAAAAGATCTCTTGTTTGATGTTTTGCTATCTCACAGGATGCACAGTGCAGTGTAGACGTAGTTTCGGGTCAGGCGGTTGCTCAGCACATTAACTGTGGAGACAGTTGACCTTCACATTTGGCTGGAGAAGAACCTGTGAGTAAAGATGACTTGCTGCGATGGACAGGCAGACAAAAGCAGCAGGGGTCAAGAGAAGGAAACAAAATTCAAGGAAAACAACCAGGAAGTGCTTAATGTGATGTGATTGGTGTAATGAGTGAGCAAGTCTGTTCAGGACCCCCGTAGGGAACTGAAACACAGACAAAGGCATGCAGATCTCTAGAAAGTGCTTCCCGTGTACATTGACCTACAAAGGCATCCCATTCCAGGATCATGTACAGTGCATTGGGCGAGGGTCCTCTCTCTGTTTGGTGCAGGGTGGATTTAAAAATTGAAAAAAACTAAAACAAAACTGAAACATTTAAAACTATCCAAATAGACAAAAAGGGTGGTTTAGTCAGTGCATCAGTAATCCATAATTTTGTTACATTAACTCCCTAATGCAGCCCACAATTTGCACTGTAACTGAATTCTACAAATCAGGCACAAATAAACTACTTTCTACTTTCTAGTGATAACTGGGAATTCTAATGAGAAGGGAGGTATAGAAATGGATATCTACAGAATTTGGTTCTGCCACACATCATATCTAAAGACTAACCATGTTTGATCCACCCACATGTATGCATGGTGAAACAAATTATTAAATGCTATCCAAGCAGGGGGGAGCCCCCTCCAAGAGTCATCGCTGCCAAGACCACGTCCTCTCCTAACACTTTATCATGTCTAACTAGCACTTACTCTGCACTGCCAGAGCACTTCTTCATATGATCTCCTTGCACTTATAAATAGATGTAGCACTTACTTAAGTCACCTATGGCACTGGAGCTTTACTGTTGTCCCTAAACCATTAGCTTTTTTGGATTAAAGTGAGTTAATATATATCTTATATAATCGCACTACCTTTTGCTGTAGTTTTTTACCCATGTAAACTTAAAAGAGGTACATTTGATTTCTATTGCAGACTGTTGATAGCCCAGCGATATATTTACAAAAATACTTGATATGAGTTTGACATTCTTCCTCTTTTCATCTAAGAATGTAATTCCGTTGATCGTTCAAGTCTCATTTACTTCCACTGTAGCAGTTAGAAGTGATCAGTATTATATTAGCACCTCAGTGTCACAATGAAATTACCCTGCAACTTGTGAGATGTTTTTCAAAACTGTCACTTACATTCCTTATAAACTCATACCTTGGTCACCTTCTCTGGCGAGAACTGTGTATTAAAATATAACTGGATCAAAAGCACACCCTTAAAAGAACACACAGTCCTTATTTGGGGTTATTTCTTCTTTGATTGAATTGTATATTTTTCTGCACTTCATTTGATTTAAAGGGCTGAGATAGACACTCAAACTTCAAAATATGCCTCAGAAAACAATTTATCAACAAGACAATGTCCTCAGAGAGTGCAATATCTGCTGACCCAAATCTGTCCTTCTGTCTGCTTCCATCACCTCCACATATGTGGAGGTTTACGCAAGTGTCATGTGCACCTGCAAGAATTCAAAGCAAAGGTGTTTTCAATAAATACTGTCCCGCATTAAACTTCCAGGCAGCACAGCAGAATCAAGATATCAAACACACATGACAGGAAGACCAGAAAGAGAAAAGGGGAGGAGAGAGCAGAATTTGAGATGTCAGACCATTGGAGCGTGTCTTCTTTATTACAGAGTATTTACTGGTGTGCAGATGTGTCTAAGTCAGGCGTTGACAGTGAACTTCTGGGTTTGGGTGAAGAGACGGCAAAGTGTTGCATGGGAGCTGTCAGGCTGGGTGGTATTAATGGCCACCTGGGGGAATTGGAAGGATAAAGGTATGTGCGTATGAGCTAGAAACAGTTGTTCCCTGAGAGTAATGACTACTTGTGATCCCTCTGACTGTTTTATGGACGCATGCAATCCCTCCTCACTTCAGGATTTGTGGCCGGACAGACAGGATACTTTGAATAATATAAACACTGCCCGTGATAGATGTTTTCATTTACGGTGCAAAGAGCTTATTTGAAGGTCCTCATAAACAAGATGTCTCCTTCTTCTCCCGTCAGACTCCCTTCCTGTGATAAATGACCTGGCCCTGAACCAGGGTGCAAATTCTCATATATTGGCTATGGGGTTATCATTGCTGAATGGATATCAGGTGTCTTTCAGCATTGTGCGTCTATGGATATTTGCTTTCACAGAGATTTTGATCCGGGCCATGTATTCTTGTTAGAGGTCAGGAGTCACAAGAGAGGTTGAAAGGCTTTGAGGTCTCTGATATCACAGTGCCACAGTTTGGGTCTTGAGTATAATTAGATCTAAATCATAAGCAGAAAAAAAAATTTCTGTGGAGGTTCAATGTAGTTTGCCTATCAATTTTTTTCCTCGTGCCACAAAGGGATTTGTCTTATTTCATCTCAAATAAATCTCATGAGACACTTCTAAAGACAAAAGAACTTCTTCATTATATAAACAATGAATGTTTACATGAGATCATTCTTAATTACCTCAGGGATGAGGGATCACTAAACTATTTTATTATCAACAATGAAATCAGTTTAATAATTGTTTTCATTCCAAAAAGATTTTATCCTTAGAGTTACGCAACAGAGATGTATAACTCAGGAAAGTGGGATATTTTATGCATCACATGCATGAATTGCAAAGTGAAAGATATTGTGGTTACACCAAAATTATTTGGAAATTATGAATTTTGAAAGAAAGCTATTCTTTTTTTAAGTAGAGCATGTGTGATGGATTATACAGTAGGTATTTGAACACGTAGGAATCTGTTTTCCAGAAATTAATCATAACAACCTTCTGACCACAGTTTGAGGGTCCAATGTTGGAGAATAAACAAATACAAGGCTTATATCACCCTTTTCAAAGAAGAGGTTAACGTGCGTCCACTCTCATGTTGTGGAATCTGAGAACAAAGTTACCTGCCCTGTTTCTGTTAATACTCAGCTTTATTCAGCTCTATTGCAACAGGAACTGAACAAACAGCAGTCTCTAGTAGCACCTAGTAGAATGTATCATCTTTCAGCACCTGGTTTATGCTGAAAGGAGCTTCAACCCCTCAGTAACAGTCTACTGAGATGGCAAGGTACGGTTCACAATAAAGATTTGACTGATGGGTGTGCTTTGCTACTGTCATGCAAGGCAGAACAAGTACTGTGAATCCTCTTAACCTCCGTTACCTTGTATTTGCCAGGTGGTTTCTTTTACGCAAGGTCTGCTGGCTACCAATGTTCCACAGATGAACTTTCCTCAGAAAGCCTTTTTGGCCCTCGTCTCCTCCTCTCTCCTCCTCCTCTTGATTCTATAGTTACTTATGTTTCAGTGTTTTCATTGAAGGCTAGTCTCCAAGGCATGGGAGTGGCAGACACGTTTTAGTGTTTCTGTGGACCAGCAAAACTCTAATGAGAGGAATGATAAAGTGAATCAGCAAAAGAGTGAGTAGACACAGTGCAGTGCATGATAAGGACCTAGCTGTGTGGCTGTCCTGTGGAGACTGAAACCCACAGGCGAGTACCCTTTGCGATGAAGGTTAATGAGCTCATTACACATGAAAGTTTTCCAGAACATTGTGGGACAAGGAGGATTTTCATTTTCATACCTGGGTGTGAAGAAAGCACTCATATTTCAGGCTTGAGTTTGTCATTTGCACACAAATACTTCCTGTGATTTTCTGAAAAGATTCCATGAAAACAGCTTGACTTCCAGGCTGTAAAAAATAGACAGCATGTGTTTACATGGAATCAGATTCTTGGCAAACTCACTGTAGAGTATATCTACATTACCACATTCTTGAATTATTTTATAGTGTACTTTAATGCTGTGTTGCCCCAACCTTGACCCAGAAGGTTCACACAAAGGTGTGAAAACATAGACGTATTAAGTAAAACTGAAAAGTAATCTCATCTACGCCCCTCAAAATAATCTAAAGGATTGTGTTCAATTGACATTAGACTTTATTGGAATTTGAAGCACAAGAGGATCACTTACTGGATATGGAATAAACATTTCACAAAGTGGGTGCTTTGTCTGTTTACTGAAGTTTGTTTTTACTTTACCTCAGACAGAAGACAAATAATAATTTTGCATACTTGATCATAATCCAATAATTTATGTGAAAATATTATTTCAATGAATTTTCTACCGCCAAACTGTCAAATATGGAAATACTTTAACTGTTCCATTGTTATCTGAACGTGATTTTAATCTCTCCTTCCTTCTGTAAAAAAAAAGCAATAAGTGCATGCTTATGCGTGTCAGGGTGAGCTAAAAATACATTGATCCTGAAGTGGAAACGATGTGGCCCATTACATCTGATCTCAGAAGAACATTCTGCTCTATAGACGATCTGTTGACTGCTTGCAATCATTGTATAATTTACTGCCCACTTGTTACAGCAGCAGGGTATTGTCTCTGCAAACAAGCTTGGCCTCCAACTGCTGTATTGACCTTTGCTATCATTTTTACAGAAAGACTGGAGCTCGTTGGGCTTCATTTTGGAGAGTTGCACATGTGCTTGGAGGATAATTAGGTAGTTGCTTGGTTAGTCTTGCCTGTCTATAAAAGTGCATGGTGCTGTTTTAGACAGCTTAAACTTCATTTGTACAGAGAAGAGGTTACATTTCATAAAAAATACACACCATATTTAATTTCTCTTCACCTGAATCGTACACAGTCAATAACACCCTTTAATTTTAGTAATAGAATGCTATGCTATGCCATAATTATTGTAATAATAGTAGATGAGTGTGGAGACTTGTAACAGGGGCTGATTGTGTTTGCTGATGGGCAAATTTTACAGCCCATCTTAAATTGTAGGTACTATATGCTATATGCCCAATCAATGGGGCAGAATTATGGGCAGAGTGACAGCATGATTCATACTTTGGATCTGCAGACAGTATGTACCGTTCAGTTATCCAGTTAATTTAATATGCTTAATGAATTGGCATATCAGGTTGAATGTGTGCATCAGCATGAATATTATTGCATTAGGGATTACAGTGTGTTGTTATAGCCACGTGTGTGTGCGCGTGCATGTGTGTGTGCGCGCACCAGGCCAGGCCTCATTCCTAACTGAATGTGTTTCTGGATGTGTGTATTTGTGTGTGTGTTTGTGCATGTCTCTCTGTCTCATATTGCTGCTGGTATCTGCAGATCCCCGGGGCGAACGCAGTGTGCATATCCATGAAATTGATAGGGCTTTCAGTACTGTCTGATGCCACACCTCATTGACCTTTAGCCTTTGAATCGGTTTTTCCAATTGGCCACATATCTTTACTTCATCCTTTGTGGCTGTTTTGCTCTGCAGCCATATGAACTCCACTAATCTCATTTGGAAAATATTTCCTTGATTTATGTGATGGATATCAACTGTAGGCACATGGAGTACAAGCTCACCCTCATACCATTTAAATCTATTTATATAATGTTTGACACAAGTGCATTCATGTTATCTTAACTGTATCTTATTTTGGGTTCAATTCTCAACTTCTCCAACACTACAGGACACTGTTAGCACAGACCCTGACACTGTTAGGAGTCCTTAAAGTTCAGCAATCACAGCTAGATTAAACCATCTGAGCATCCATCTGTCCTCACATTTCTTAGTTATACTTCAACAAAATTAATAGTAAGTTATGGTAATAATTTTTTTTTCGAGGCCCACGTCTTGACACTGACAAGGAGGAACCAATAAAAAAAGAATGGGATACTCTGGTGGGGAGAATGAAAGAGAAGAAGATGAAGAGAGTGAAAGTTTCAGCATATTGATCTTTAAACTTAAGTAAGATGCCTGGCAAGTGGTCAGAGCTATCACATGCTAAGATGGGGAGAGGGTGAGGAAGTGAACAGAAGTGCAGGAGAGAGGTTACTAAATACTTGAATGGGATTAGTATCCATTCACAGCCCGATTGCACACCAGAGCATCTCCTCCTCCTTTGGTTGTACCACAAACCATCATAGCACTCAGGATTTGGCAGCTGAAACCAAACACCCAGTAACGCTGCCCTCAGTCTTCACTCCCTCTGCTTGAATTGAAGGTGAGAAAAATTCCTTTTCCTTTTGAAGAGTCATTGCTTATGTATTGATCCAATGGGTTTAAAATTAGATTTTAAAATGATAGATTTTAAAGTTGCATTTTTCCCGCCCTGGTCAGACCATCACCTGTTCAGGGCACATATTCATTTATGGACTGTGCTGCAGGACAACCTGAATCATTATCCATTTATCTATTTGTAGGCAATGCAGAGTTTTGATGCTTGGCATTTGTTTTATATGTAATGGCCTTCATTTAAGGATTAAAAAAAGCCCACAAAAATACTTCTTACTACTTCTATACTGTCAACCTGAGGCTCGACTGGAAAAAAGTTACCCTGTGTGCATGCCAACATCTATCTATCTAGCCACAACCATCAGCCCATATTAGCACTGCTCTGATATGCTCAAACAAAGCACTGACAGTTAGTCGGCCAGAGATGGCAACATTTGCCAAGGACAATTATGATATGGGTAACAGTAATTTAGCTAACATTGCACATTATAATGAAAGCAGACACCTAAGATTATCTATTTATGTATTCTTTTTCTTTGTTGGAGGCCTTTTATGACAAAAGCATGGTTTTCTTCAGGGGAGGAAACTCTGGAACTAACTATCTAACAAAACAAAGAAGAGACAAACATGACCAGTCATACAGGCCTGTGTGAGTGTGTTTTCATTCAGGACACCAGTGCATAAAATATAGTTGTCTGCTGCTATTATTATTTAAAATCTAATTTTAAAACTTTTCAGCAGCCTCAGTAAAATCTATTTTGGTTATCCCACTTCTGTCAACAGCAGTAATGACAGTGGTAATTAAATAAAGTGATTTTCCCATTTCTAAAAATATGACAACTCAAATGTTATGGACTTTGGCTCCTTAGCTGTGTAACCCAGGATAGGTAAAGTCAGGTTCAACACATTAACAATCAAGATGGCGTCAGGACTAATGACAGCTTTTGAATCTGTAGGTGTGGAGCTGTGTGTGTGTGCACTCAGTAAGTATTTTCCAGGGGTATCAATGTTGATGACTTGCCAGTGACGAGAGATCAAAAGCTTAGATGAAATGTTTGTCACTATAACAGCTGCAGCGCAGTGGATTTCCCCTTGATACTGTTGAGCAGAGCCAAGACGGCAGACACCTCCGTTCTCATGTCATGAAACAGCCAACAAGCTGTTGGAGGTTTTTTTTTTTTCTTTAACTCAAAACATTTGTGGGACATTTCTTTATGTTTACTTGGGTTTCTCTCTTCCATTTTACAAGGCAGTGTTGCAAGCAATCTGTTGTTCTTTTGCATTAACACACACAATGCTCCTCGCAGTTTTGCTGTGGATGAAGTCCAAACAGAACTATTTTATTAAGAGCAAGGGGTATTTGAATTAAGTCCCCAGATGCCTGACCAACCTCAAAACAACATTGCATAAGACACGGATTGGAAGCAATAAAAGGGGGAAGTACAGGGAGTGATTAAACTCAGCAGGCAGATTTGAAGTGACCTTCAGTGCTACTAACCCCCTCACATTTTCATTTCTGATTGCTAACAAGATCACGCACCCTCGCAAGACCTGACAATACAGCATTTCAAGAACAGAGAGTATTGGCATACTCCTCGTTATTCGGTTTCAGTTGAAAAGATAGCTGTGATGACGGTGCTATTGTTGAGTGATGTATGTTTTGAGATTCAGGGCCAATCAGGCTGCACCTCAGTAATAAAGCCAGCCATCAGGTGAGAAACCATCCTGTTTGAATGGCATGTTGTGCACACCTGGAAATGGCTCACTTGACTTCATCTTTCATACAGCTCATGTCAAGGCCCGGTGATCACAGCAGGTCTTCAGCTAGGCTCCTTGTATTCTAGACAGTTAGGGGTGACAGATGATTCAATGTTTTTTAATAAAGGGGAGGCTGCCTGTGCCTCTTTGACTGTGATAAGCCTCCGTCTCTGAGCATTTGTCTTAATGAGTTCATTCTACATTCAGTTGGTAGCTAATTACTCTCCTTAATCGTCACCAGACACATGGTGGTCAATTATAATTGTTATTTAGAGTAGACAGTAAAATGAACTGTATGTTTAAATATATTATTTATACTTCCTTTCACTCATTCTTGCTGTCTTTATTTATTACTTCTCTCCCTCCTTTTTTTCTTCCTGTGGTTCTGATAACATCACCCATATGGCTTGGTCTTTGATGTCTTTCCCAAATCCACGTGCATGCAGGTTGTCATGTAGCTTCATGGCAGGCACCTTCCTGTCGTCCAGTATGAGGGTGCAAATAGTATCACATACTACTATGTATCTTAATGTTACAGCTATTTCAGTCCAGCCCCACTTATCTGGTTTTCAGTATTCTTCAATACCTAAAGCCTCAGTGTGAATGCTCAGGCTAAACAATTTTTTTATTCTATTTTATTCTATATTACACAAAAATGTCATAGAGGCACTTGTGTGGCTCGAAGTATGAAGGCAGCAGTTTTGGCAAGCATGAAGGGCAGCACTATCATCAGAACAGAGGATGCTCAGCAGCCTTCTGCAAATGAATGATGACCGCATTGACAGCCATTTTACGGCCCCTTCAGCCATTCTGAAAGTTGAAATATGTGGAAGAATAAGCAGAGAATATATTTCAGACAAGACATGGAGGTCACATCCCACCTGAATTTTATGCAGCTCAGATTCCTGCTCACTAGATATACTGTGTGCCTGTTTGTGTGCATGCGTGCGTGTGTATGCGTTTTACCTCGAAAGAAGGAACATGAAAGATGAAATAAAAGTCACAATCAACCTGATAAATGGTACACGATGCTCCGTGAAAAGTGCCGCGGCATAAGATTCATGAGTCGCAGTCCTTCCAGCTGTTCAGGTCTGTGCACTGGATTCAAGGCTCATCTCTTGCTGTCAGTTTTGGCTCTATATCTATCTTTGGACTGTTAGACAATTTATAAGACAATGAACTCAAATGTTATTCGACTGTACTATTTGCCTCATTAAGAATAAGGCATTTATGACTGTACATCACCATGGAAGTGTGATTTTTCTCAACTATTTTCCTTTTTTTTTTTTTCCACCAACATTTAACAGGATGAATGGCCCTGATACCAATGTGTTACATAAACAAACTTTTTGATGGTGAAGGGATCATTTTTAACAACCGGTAATTTGGCTTAATCGTATTTTACAAACACAAATGCACCCTTTTTCACTGCTTTCATTTATGCAAAGTGTATGCTAATGGTCATTTGTGTGTGCGTGTGAGTGGGCAAGCATGCAAGAAAGAGATAAAAAGGGAGATTGATCACAGAAAAGTATTACTCCCCTGTGGGTGTTGGAAGAGAAGCACTATTATGCAGATGAGCAGGTTAAATGTAGTTGGACACCACCCAGCATGTCATTAAATCTATAATGGCACTGGGACCTTAATGCTGGGCTGCTATTGTAATGTGCTCTGTCTTACCCTCCTGTTGCACACTGAACAACCATGAACCCCCATTACCCACCTGGTAGCCTCGGGGCCGCCCTGATCATTCTTTTTATTTTTTAGCTCTTTTTTCGGTTTGTGTTCTGTTTCTGTCTTTGTTTGCCTTGAGGCTCTCTCTCTCTCTCTCTCTCTCTCTCTCTCTCTCTGTCTATCTCTCTGCCTCTGTCTTGCACCCACACCTAAAATAAAAATATGGCCAGCAGCCAATTACCTCTGGCTCATGCTATTGTGCTACTGGACCCCTTAGTGTAGATGGAATAAATAAAGCCATCCGTACCTCTTTGTAATGTTGAGCTCAGCGGACTGCAGTGAAACCCATTACCCCAATTACCCAACTATCTCAAATGATGGGTGATTATCACACATCACAAATACTGCTGTAACATTACCTCTAGAGAAGTTGTTTTGCTTGTCTGAATATAGCTATTGATGTCTCCATTTTCTTAGTGTCAACAGTGACATACACACATATGCATTTAGTCCTTGGCCTGCTGTTACTTGCCTATTTTGACAGGTCATTCAGTGCCACATTTCCTTTTGCTGAACCATTCAGGGTTTCTGGATGAAGCTATTCGATGGCAAAGGAAACAGAGCCGTTGGTGAGGGGTCACGACCTCTCACCTGTTATGTGAGAAGACTGTTTGTGTGTCTGTGTGACATGTGAGTAGCACAAGTCACGCTGTTCAACAATCACTGATATGTTGTTTTTCTAGGCCCTCTGTGTCTCCTTCTGTCCATCCATCTGTCCTCAAATCCAGGCTCCACAAAGCCCAATACATAAGGCTGGGCAATGATGTTAGAGAATGAAAAAGTCCTTTTGAAATTACAGTGGCAACCAAGCAGTAATACAGGTTGGATGTAGGGTCTTTAATTAGTGATTATCGCCCTGGGTCTTCATCAATCTAAAGTCAAGAATGTGCATAAGTGCTCTGGCAATCCTACTTCCTGATGATTATCCGTCTCCTCCTCCTCCTCCTCCTCCTCTTCCTCCTCCTCCCTCATCCTGCTGCCCACTCTTCATCACAACACCCCTCCAACAATTCACAGCATGACAGCGCGTGATGATTGACATCTCAAGTACAGACCACTGTTTACTCAGTCTAAAAATAAGAGGTTAAGTTGCAAACGCCATAACCCATGCATGCCAGCCATCAGGTGCAGTATATGTATGTGCTTCACTTTCAGAGGTTGGAGTTGGTCTCCGGTTAAGTCACGGGTACATATCTTTGGCAGGTAAATGAAATGTCCAACGAAGGACGAAGGCTGCTATGTCGATTTCCCAGCTCCCATGAGGCATCGTGTCACTTGCACCCCTTTTTTGCCCCTTCGCCCCATTCACCCCCCGCTCTCCCTGCAACTGGTGGTAACACAACCAGAGCTATTCTTAGTTTCTGTGTCAAGACTGTCTCTGGGGAGCTGTCAGGGGGTTTCTGTTACATTACATACACAGACAGACTCACATCCATGCACACAGGTGTTTTGAGAGATCTTCATTGATCTTTGTTGAGCACCATAACTCCTAAAAGGAGTCCAATGGATATTATGATTGTGTCGTGAATTAATTTAATGGCGTGCAGATTGGGTTAATTCGGCAAAGTATCTGCAGCTGAGCTGACATGCTGCTGGTGATGGTCTCACTGTTGACACAGACCAAAGAAAATTAGTATTACTTAAAATTTAAATATGATTTTTTGCAGGAAGCTGACAACCATGTTAAACTACAATTTTATCTATTATCTTTCTATCTATCTATTATTATCGTGCGGGGAGCAAAAATTTCCAGTTCAAAAAAGTTCAAACTTGCAAAATGTAAATTTTGGCATGAATTGAAATGAAATGCTCTGTGTTGTTCAGGAAAGGTGGTGCAACCCCTGGATGACTCTGCATGTGGCACATTAACATAAAAATGAATGCAATTGAACTTGTTTTCAACCCTGGTAATTCTAACCTCTCCTTGATGGCCTTCTGTTAGTAACTCAATCTTCCTGTTAGGACATGTGTGGCTCTAATCTACTTTCTGTGACAAATTTATTACTCCCACCACAAACTACGTGAGAATAAGCCTGTGTGTCTAGGCTGTTGAGAATGCACCACCTGGCTTTTGGTTGCAGTTGTGAGTGTGGGTGTGGGTACACATGTCTGGATCAGGAGAGAAGGAGCAACTTCTATCCTACCCCTCAAATGTAAATCCTTAGGTAAGTGTCTGGAGCACGAAGCCCTTTATAACAAGAACACAACCTTAGAGACCACACGCAAGAACAGCACCCAACTCAGAAAATCTCATCAATGTGTCTCTGTGTGTGGCAGAGGAGGGGGCACAGAGAGGAAGTTCAGATTTTGCCCTCAAATGCAGCTGTCCTGGTGGGAGTGCAAATTCACACACATGAACACCCTGATACAAATACTGGACTGGAATGTTGTTACATATTTTAACTCAACTTCAGTATCAACTTAATGGATCAAAAAAAAAAAAAAAAAGCAAAAATGATCTCGAAAATAATTTCCTAAATGTGTGTTTCATCCTGAATGTCGTAATTTTTCCATAATACATAGATTTGCTACTTAATACGCAGATTGTGTGTGTTAATTTATCCATATATCTCCAGACATGAGGAATTAACCTAATTATTCAAAGTTTAATGACCAAAGAAATTTCATTCGTAATCAGTTTTTTGAGTTTAAGATGTCCTGACGCACAACATGCTGTGTTGTAGTTTTCTAACTACCTCCATCATCAGTAGTCTTCAATATCCTGTAATCTGCATTAATCGAATTCTGTGTTGTGTGCAGTGTAAATGAAATCACAAATTAATACATTTTACAAATTGCATAAGTTTGATCAGCACTATTATACAGAATATATAAAAAAATCAATTGCTCAGCACTGTTCACAGTCTACAATTTCAGAAGTCCCGTTTGTTTCGCAGTAATGATCTATGATACATATAATATCTACAATATTGGTTCAATGGTTGTATAAAAGAGTCTGTGGTTGGTGCTCTGCTGCAGACCTCTAATGCAACATTTCTGGTGGTTAATGGCCTCCCATGAGCCCACTCTTGTTTTACTGCCCAGCCTGTGGGAGGGAGAGGGTGGTGGTGGGTGGGAGGTTAATGGTGCATGGGGGGAAAAGAAGTAAAGGATCCCAGAGAGACAGAGATAAAACTGAAGGATAGGGAGCAAGGTAACGGGAAGAAAGAAGAGAGGAATGATTGATACAAGACTTGGCAAGAAAGAAGCTGACATGGTTAAAAAGAGGGGCCAGGGATTGTAGTTTAGGACGCGCAGTAAACTGACCCAGAGCTCTGCAGCCAGTGTGACTCCTGCTGATGAATGGGCTGCTCAAGAGGAGATGACTATGGAACATTAATACACACAAAATCCAAACAATTTCTTACAGGAAATTACCCCAAATACCAAACCTAAACTCAATAGGTGAAAAATAAGTTTCCTAGATATTTGAGCTGAGGTTGCTCCAACACAGGCTGTAAACACTCACCACTGTCATGCAACTTATTTCTTTAAAATAGTTTCTGAATGTGTGTGGTGTGTGTGCTGTGCTGGTTTCTGTATGTTGCCTCCAGGGTACAAAGGTCCACCATCAAGTTCAGGGTCACATTCACATCCATTAATCACAGACCAGGCTCTGGGGCAGATTGAACTACTGCCTCAGATTCTTTGCCCTTTGCCCCCATTCAGGATAACTCAGCCTTCAAGGTTCAAAATCAACTTCTAATTGCTGACTCTTCAATCTAATAGAAAGCTGCAGCTATAAAACGTGTCTTGGACTTTCTCTTAATGTGACGCACTTATTAAACAGCTGGAACAAGGACAACATGACAGGCCATACTGGTGATGTTATACATTTGAACAACATTGCAAAACATTTTTTTAAATGTCTGTATAGTTGCATGCAGCGAGAAAAATAGAGACACACTTTCCCATATAGGGATCAAAATATATAAACAGATCTGAAAAGGGATGGAAATGGTCAGTTTTTGTTCAAGTTTCACAAAAGCTAAAAGGGATGCTGAAAATTTGATTTTTTACTTTTTCTAAAGAGTCAGTTATAGGGCAAGGAGACGAGCAGCCACACCAAAGCACCCTCACTGCAGATATATATATATATATATAGCCTTTTCACCCCCCGCCCTGCTCTGGAAGTGAATGGGCTCTGTGCAAACATATTCTATAGCTACATGACATGCTTTCCCACCCACCTCCTTGACTCTACTTTTCTTTCCTCTGCCCATTTTCACAGCTTTTACATCCATTGTTTTTAGTTTGTGGTTTGGCAGAGTAGAGCAGCATGTGGTTTGACATGACATAAAAAGAACATAGCAGTCAAGTGGGAAAGCTATGTTCACTCAGTGTAATGATTGTGCCTCGATTTGTATTTATATATCCATATTTATACAATTTCCTTTGCACTCATGACTTATTGTTTCTGCAAAAACTTTCGACTGCACATTTAGGCTGCATCTGAAGTTGTCCATCGGTCTGGTGCACCACAAGCACTTTCTACAGTAATTAAGGCCAAATCATGAGTCCAAACTTTTAGTGTATCTGTGTATCCATGAAGCAACGTCTGGTGTAGTTGATCCTTGGCAATCCTTTTTCCTTATGATGGGTTATATGATTTAAACTTCAAAGAGAGAGAAAGTGAGAGAAAAGCAGCAAGAGAAAACAATAGAAAGACTTGGGGGTGAGGAAAAGTGGAGGGATAGGGAAACAGAGGGAGAGAGGAAAGAATGAAAGAGAGCTGACAGCAACAGGATGTATGGGCAGTGTCACAGAGGCCGCTGGACTGGTCGAGACTTCCCATGGTGCTTTGAGTGTTTTCTGTGTTCTGGCTGAGAGTGTGTGAGAGAGGTCAGTGCTGGATGGACACTGTGGCCATTGTCCTGAGATGCCTGGCCACTTATTTCCTCTCCCCCACCAGGTGCTGAGGCAAGACGAACGACCTGTTAGGAGTTGATGTGACTTGAGTCTGTTTGTGTGTGTGTGTGTGCGTGTGTGTGTGCATATGTGTGCTTGCAAGCACTTTTACACATACTCCTTTTACATTTGAGACAACATTTTACAGGTTTTTTTCTTTCTTTTTAAAAGTTAATAGGTTATTTGGTAATTCCAGAAAATTTTTAGTTGCCAGTACTTTAGCTGTCACACTGGAAAGTGCTCATGCTGCATTCACCTTTACTCTCTAATATTCAAGTGTCTTGAATATTAGAGAGTGAAAGCGTGATACAAGTGTGTAAGTATTTGTGTACTCTTAGACTCCCACTGAGTGCTAATTACTCCCTTGTCAGGTCCTGGGAAAATGTTTATGCTATTTCACTCTCTATCTTTATTGAGTTCGTGCCCCTCCCCTTCCCTCCATCATACTTTCTCCTCAGAGTGAACTCATGAGGTGTTTTTATAGCTCTATCTTGGTTGGTCCAATTTACCATGTGGAGCTCCTGCTGTGTGTGTAAATCAACATCTTGTCACACACAGACCATGGCCACCTGTGACACAACACCTTAAGAAAAGCTGGTGCAGTGAGATGAAAACTGTAAAAGAAAGCAAGAGAAGGGGGGGGGGACTGAAGGGTCTGCAAATGTCTAGTTCTTCCTTCTTGTTGTTCAGTTGTCGTGTGAAATATCATCTGTGACTGAATAATAATTAGAGTACCAGGGGACACTTAACACACACCCACACACACACACACTTTCCATAACCCTGATATGCACTGACAAACGCACATACGTGCAGACACTAGTCTGTCCCAAACAGCTTCTTCCCCACCACACTTGAAATAAAGAAAGAATGAGGTTGAAAAAACAAAAGGGTGGGAATAATCAAGGACTGTTCTCAGAATCTTCCGTTGAAGGGTTTCATGAAAAGCTGATGTTTGGGGTTTAGTTTTGCGGGAAGAGCAAAGGAAAGCGGGAAACATTTTGATTTAAGTCTGTCTTTACTGAGCTTGGTATGGACATGGCCCCAGTAGTGTGACAAATAAAAGACACTCTTTTTTCTCTTTCAGTGGTCCATCTGTTTTTACCATTATTACCAAAGATACACACTCACCTAATAAATCATAGTCTTTTTGGATCACAAACAAAATGATCAACTGTCATGTCTCCACAAAATCTGAAAGATATCAACCTTAACACTCCATACATTCATACCGCAGAAAGCCCACATTGATTCAGGGAGTTGTGGCCATTTTTAAGTGAGTCTAAAAAACCCTGCCATCATGTCTTGTACCTTTTCTTTTTTTTGACTATTTATTTTCAGACAGTGTCTTTTTTGTTGACAGCTCTGGTGACAAAAAAGTGTGGTCTACTCTCTCTACTGCATCTTTATTTCAAAATAATTGCAACAAAAGATATAATAGTTTCCCTCAAGATTTTAGCACTGTGCAGTTTTGGGCATTTGATGAGGCTTCAGACTGACGGATCTGTTTCTCAAAGCTGAATTTCTTGGATCATATTTCATGTCTCTCAGGTAACTGAGGTAACATGCTGCCTCCATCACAGGGTCGGTTTAGGCCTGCCCTGGGCCTAAAACGCACTGTTTTCAAGTGATCCATAATTGCTAGCAGAGTTCCTGGACACACCTATATAATGCTCCTCATCTCCTTTAGTCAACTACACAGCCGTCAGTCCAGTGCAGGGTCAGTTACGAAACATTTCCGCCACAGGTCGAAATAATAAATAGTGAGACCTGGGCAGGTCAGATTTGAAAAACCCATGTGTGTTTTCATACAGCTGAAGACAGGGGCTGCATGCTAAATCTCTAATGCCCTACAGATGGTTCTGCTCACTTTTGTCGACTACAGGACGTACCCTCTCTCCATCCTGGCTATGTGATATGCTAAAGCTTGACCAGACTTCAGATATGTCTGTGAATGTTTGGTGGGAGGATAGACTCTATCTAAGAATTCCTCAAGGATTTGCAATGTCAGATAATAATCTGCCTGGCTTACTCTAAAACATGCAAGCTACATTTCTCACTGATCATTGAGAATAAAACAAAAAATTATTACTCATGGACCCATATATGCTCGCATTCAATGAAAATGTTTAGATTAAAGTAGAAAAGGTGAAAATAAATCTTACTGCTCCAAATAAATATGAAATTATTTTCTTCCAACGCTGAGTGTTGACACTCAGCCTTTGCAGAGACAGAAATCCATCCAAAATAAAAATCCTGCTGACCTGCTCTGTCTTGATTCTGTAAAACCAACAGCTGCAACCAGTCCATGTAGGTATCATGTGGGGTTTGTTCAAAAGCTTTCATGAAAATGTAGAAAATTATTTGGTGGTGAGGTTCATGTGGATGAGGGAGATTGAGACCAATTGTTTTGCATCAAACATAAATAAAAAAGGGCATGTCAAAAAATGACTTAGAAAGTAACTAAAATAATTAAGATAAAGGACAGAGGAGTATTATTTGCAGACAAGCCTTTCTCTAAAATGTCACATTCCTTTTATATAAAATGACCTGCAATTGAATGCACCACATTCACCAGTCTCTGTCTCCGTTTGATCAGACCACCGCAATTGTTTGGGTAGATGTTCCTGGAGGAAATCTTTTGTACAGATATTCATCAGGGATTTACTGTCAGATAATAATCTTCCTGTCATCATCAATAGAGTTTACAGACTTAAGTAACAACTTTGATTAAGTTGCGACCCACCATCTTACTGAAGGTCAACTTACCCATAACACCTCAATGCAGTTTGAGCCAGTATGTACTGATGTGTCTTGTATATCTATCCTCTGTACTGCCATGTGAGATACCAGAATTTTTTGTCAAGAAAGTATAAACAGATAAACCACTAGCAGAAGGGGCTATTTGAAAAAGGATCTATTACATCGTTATCAGTGATCGTTGCATTTGAACCTGTGACCCCTAAAATCCTCAGGCTGCATTTTTTTTCTGGGCACTCTAAGTCTTTGATTTTTAAATTTATAACATTTATAACATTTGTCCTTCTCATATGAACACAGAGGGTTTAGGGGTTGCAATTTAAATCTTTCTGTGCATTGTTTTATTTTGAGAACAAAAAAAAAAACAAAAATATTTCACTATCTCTGAGCTGCAGTATGGATTTGCTGAGCTGAATACAGACCTGTGCAATACATGTTGTGTAATCAACATCTTTTTCATGCATATGTGTCAGGATGGATGATCCTAGCAAAGGAGAGGTGTTTGTCTTTTGTGCACATAGACAAAGTCTTAGGTACGGTACGGTAAGGCTAAAGTAAATGTTGCGGTTATATTCATGTGCACAGATTTACGTGTCCATAATTTTTGTTCTTTGTTCGTCTCCTTTTTTATTTCTTTTCATCGTGATGACATTGGAAGTTTTTCCTCCATCTGAATAGCCCTCTGGTCCCATTCATTTTCATTCACTCTTCACTTGTACATTACCCTGGTGCAGGTTGGTAAAGGGCATCTGCAGTGTCTCCACTGTGCCGTGCTCTATTCAATGGAGGTCAGAGAAATGTCACGTATGTGAAATGGCTAATATACACTAATATACTCTATTACTGGTGAAAGGTCTGTTATGGTCCATGAATGTAGAGTACACCAGAGTTCACATTTACATCCTCACTTCTTGGAGAGATTCTTCAGCCAAATCCTACAAAGGTCTCAGTTCTTTAGTTGGACTCGACTGACTTTTAATGAAAAACTATATTTATAACATTGATTGCTAAACAGTGTCCAATTTAGACTATTAAGTTTAATTTCAGGCTTATAAATGGCATGCCTTGGTCTACTGCTCTTCTGTCCCAAAGCCAGTAATCACACTGGAGCCTTGAATAACTGTTGTTTACCACGTTCCCCAACAGAATGCTAATCTGTACAGACATATAATTATCTCCAAAGACTTCTTACTGTCTCTTGGCTCCTCTGTACTTTGAATGTCATTAGACTCACTCCTTTTTGGTCAGGCGATATTGTCTCGTCATTTGGGCTAATTTGATTTAAATGAGATTTTGCTGATGGGTCCTGCCTTGTTCTTTTACTCTATTATAATAAAGAAAATCACTTTCATATAGACAAATCATTTATCCATGGTGTTGTATGTAATGCATTAGCCTGGGCCAGTCTGTCTGGCTCTCCCCCCACATGAAGACGGGACAGAGAGACATGTGGACACCTAGTACAGTGTAGCGGTATGTATCCATGTGCAAGCACACAGAAAGACACACACACGCACACACCCACTTCCTAGCACCGCAATGGCAGGCGGTCTAACTCCATTAGGGGTAAAAACAGAAATTAAACACTGCGAGCTTGTGGTTTTTAATTTAGCTTGCTGACAGCCATCCAATGGTCCTGTGGTGACACTGGATAACTTTACGACCCTGGTTAGCAGAGCCTGGGACAGGGACCAGGACAGACACCCACTCCAGCCTCAGGCCGCTGTACACACACACACACACACACACACACACACACACAACACACATGCACTTCAATGAAAATTTAATATGAAACAAATGAATTACAACTACAGCTGTTCTCCATTTAATTAATCATTTCATCAGTTATCGTGGGGACAAAGAATAGCTATTGATCATATAGTAAAAACATTCCTGTGGTCAAATAATAATAATAATGTAAAAAAAAAATGTAAACCGTTCCTCACACGCATTTCAATGCTATATGAGTGCTGTGGTCTCCGTAACTGACAATTTTAGAACCAAATACCAATTTCCCTGTACAATTTAAATACCAGAGACACACAAGGGCATTGTGTGTGCATATGGTTGTGTCTCCAGAATTTGTTGAGCCTTCGTATGTAGTGACTGCCTGTTAAGTAGTGCTGACTGGATAGTATTTGAAATTGCTACTCTTCTTTGGTCTAATTGTTCGCTGTTTCAATTTTTCAGATGTGATGAGAGAAGGACATGCATGTGAAGAATTTATGGTTGAGAAAGCATCTCATAGATCAGATTACCACAGGTCCATTACTAGATGTTGAGCGATGGAAACAGATCTCACCCTCTGTCTTTGCCCATTGGAAGCTTGTGGTTTGGTCTCTATTGATTAGATAAACAGTGTCCTGAGTTGACAATATTGACATGCTGTCAAGTGTCTGACTGCCATTTGGCTGTACTCAGTATGACCTTGGTGGTGTGAGCCAAACAGCATGGCTCCTGTCAAATGTTGGATTAACCAGCTTGCTTGACGCTCAGGCTCACACATCATGTTGTGCAAATATGGGAGTTTTACACATTGTTTCCTTTGAGAACCTCCCCAACCAATGACTACCCATAACACCCTTGTCAGTGAGGAAGTGTTTTGTACCTTTTCAGGAGCACAATTCCACTTTAAGGCAATGCTAAGAGTGACATAGTGTCCTCCAAAAAACTCATTCACTGCATCATTCATCCATTGAAGGCAAACCTGTACTCTGATGGTAAAATCCATATGGCCCAGAGCTTTGATGACTTCCAGCCCGGATCAGTAAAGTGGACCTGGAGTAGTGCCTTTTCTTATAACAGTAGAGTGCAGTTTTAAATATGGATGTCCTGCCGACTAAATTTGAGGCCCAAATGATACTGTCCACTCCATAGTGTATCCAGTTTGTACTCAGGCCATGCCTGGAATGAGACATTCAAATTAATGTAACATGGGTAACATGGGACAGATAGATCTGGACCAGACTCAGCTGCTATCTGGGTTGGGTCACATTGATGTAACATGAGCACCATTATTCCGTATTGGAGGTAACTGTCTGGAAGAGGCAGAAAACAATTGCTATGGTGATAGCTTTAAAGAATTATGGAAGCTTTTCATAATGTAATAGAATAATAAAGGCATAAGAGGTAATAGAGAGAGCAGGCCGTTTTACCATTTCCATTTCATTTATTTTTGTGTGGTGGTTTGGGCTTAAAGAAACCAAACAACATGAAAATCTTGGATGAGAATATCAGCCTTTGTTGAAGCTGACATTGAGTTTGATGACATCACTTCTACTTTTCTTATCAAATAATAATGAGATGAATGGAGCTGGTTTATTGTGTGAAAACATGGAAAGCCACACATGCAACATCAGGCACACAAAAATGCATGTGGAGGCACAGACATGTACAGATAACAGAACTGCATATGGCTGACAGAAGCTCCACACAGTGTGGTCCATGTGTTTTGCTTCATGATTCCGAAAATGAATGTGAAAATAATTGAATAGGGGGAAGAGCTGCTTCGGAGGTGGCCTTGTGGGGATGTGTAATTTTAAAAGTGCTTGCTCTGAAGGTGCTGGACATGTGGCAGTTCCATTGCAGCTTGGTGGTGACAGTGTGTGTTGATGAAAACCACATGCAATGCCATGGCTGTATGTTGTCCGGCATCTGTGTGTTTTTACTGAAGCCCAAGTGAAGTTGTTTGTGGTCTGGGCTCAGTGGTCATTGAAGTAATAGGCTCTGACAATCAACAATGAATGAATGAGTTTGACGCAGTGACACGTCTTCAAATTAATACTCACTGTAGCGTTTGTATGTGTGTGTTTTCTGAATGAGGACGCAGAGAAAATGGATCAGATGAAGTCATGTGCTGGACTGTTAGAAAGGAAAGATTTGCTACTCTTCTGGAATATTCTGAATGGTTACCAGGCAGGCCACTCTACTGTGTATGGCACTTTGGAGAGCTGTAAATCTTTGTCATTTGGGAACCATACAGTAGGTAGCACATACCCTTTTTATGTGCCTGTGGCCTCAGGAACATACAGTCATTCACACAGTCTCCATCAATGAGTCATGGATGAGTCTCTTCATTAGATGGATCTCTATAGTATGATATCCCAGCACATCCTTTTTCTGCTGGGAGACATTCACATCTGTGACACTCCACCTTCACTCTTCATTCACTCTTTACGCCGGCCTACCTTTCTCTCTGTATCTTGGGTTGACTCTTTGCCAAAATAGGTTCCCCACAGGGGCAGGCATAATACGGTCATGCCCATTGCCAGCCCCTATCCTCCACTGAGAGCAGCTCACGTCACCGCCTTTTTCCCAGGTGAACGCATCAACACTTTCAGACGCCAATATGTGTTTCTATATTAGAATAATGACTAAGGAGGGAACGGACACACACCGGCACAACTGTGTTTTGTTTGGAAAACAGACATGGAGAGGAAGAGAGAGATGGAAATAAGGAAAGAGAGATGCTAATGATCAGCAGTTGGCAGATGGTGATGTAGTGAGGACTGATATTACTGCCCACTTAAACACATCCACTGTTACTCCAACCCCCAACACTACTCCGAGCCTGGGCTCCATGCACACTCAACCGTATGCGCTCTCTTCCACACACCCAAAGGCGGTTGCTGTCATACTTAGTCTTTCAGGTACATAGGACTCTATGTCTATGTATCAAGCACATCTCTCTGGATTAATAAGAGTAAGTGAGCACCGTTTTGTTTGTTTCAGCAGCATTCTTTCAAGATTATTACAGGAGATTTGATATGTCTGTGCTGGGTAAGAGACAGGAGAGTTGTTGTTAGTTATTCATAGAAGGCTCTATTGTCTTGTCATTGCTGATATCACGCTGTGAGGGTAAGCAGTTAAGTGATCGCATCATTTGTCATGGTTTTCAAAGGAGTATCATCTACTGATTGTTGGTGTTGTTTGGGCTGAGTAACAGATATTGAGACTAAACCTGAAAATTCACCCTGGGGGGGCGCACGTGATCTCATAACACAACCTGATGTTTTCTTATGTGTACATGAAATCAGCACAGCAACCAGCAGAGTGACTCAGTGTGAGATGGCAGCCCTGTCTATGGTATTATGAAGTGTTCAGTAAAAAACTAAACATGCTTTTATGGAGTCTGTTCAGACTCATAACCAGTGTATTGTCTGGAGTTAGAGCCAGATGCAAACACTCGTTGCCCTTGTATTTAATTTGGATGTTAATATTGTTTAAAAAAAGCTCACATGATTTATTTTGGATTTTCTGAGTACTTTGCTTATTTGGTTGTTTTTATAGAGATATTTTTTTCTATTTGCCTTTAGCTAAGAAAAATAACAAGTCCATGAGACAGACAGACTACACGAAGACACATGATGGATCATTACTGCTTAATACTACTTTCTTCAGGGAAGGAAGTTAGCAGGCATGAATATGACCTAAACACACACACACAAAGATCTGCATATAGTGTATACTGTAACACACTGTAGCTCTTTAGTGGCGTTGAGCTGATATCATGCTTCTGTAACCACCCAGCAAAACTTGTTGTATTTTTTGATAACGCATAATTCAGTCCAGAGGGAAGATGTTGCCCAGACTACTGAATATTTTCCTCCATAAGCCAGAGTTCGTGCTAGGCAATTAGAAAACTAATTAAAGTCACTCCTTGAGGTGCAATGCGATTATGTAATGTGTCACAAGTCAGTCAATAGTTTTAAATGTGCCTTAGAAAGCAACACATTATTTGTGTAAAGCACCATAATTCCTCATTTTTACATGTGTTTACACTGATCTTTTAAGTCTCTAATTAAAAGCTATGTACAGGGATGTGTGCTCCTAAGTGAGTGGCTGAAAGGCGTGACGGCTTATTTACTGCCACGCTGCACTGTGGGGACTAGTTAAAGGTGCTGACAGCGGCTCATGCTGGTCGAAATACTGTAACACATACACACACACACACACACAGATATACACACCATTAGGGAGAGGGAGATCGTACGCAGCTGCCATGTCTCAGGGGAGAGAGTGGGTGAACACACTCTAGTCTCCTCAGCAAGGCCACTCCCAAACATACACACAATTACAAAAATCAACTGGATTAAAAAAAAAAAAGGCTGTGACGGGTTTCCATACCAGCTACTACATTACTTTTGAAATCCAAGTCCAACAGCACTTGATGCCATAGTCAGCGTAGCAGCTACTGTAAAGTTGCAGCTCATTTTCTGGGATACGCAAAATGCTGAATCTCTGTTGAGGCAAAATATTTAGGCCAGCTTCAACTGCAAATGCAATGTCTCCTGACATATAGTCTAAATTTCCCCCTTCAGAGTCAGTTCCTACAAAGCCAGAAGCAGGCGTATGTTTTTTGTTTCTCTGGGCACAATGCAACAGAATACCTCTCATTAAGTGGAGCTGACTGTTACCACATGGAGGTGAGGTTAAGAGGGGTTACCATAACTTTTCTGCTACTGCTCAACCAGATCCTGTAAAATCTGAATGGTGTGTAGGAAAAAGAAGCTCACTGTTCAGAAGCGTAATATGAATTGTGCAAAAACGCAACTGCGGCAAGACAAAACTAGATTTTTACAAGCTCGCAAGGAACTGAGGTTCAGTCAGTGAATAAATGGTGTGCTTTGGAATTTCTCTGATCACACATGGAAAAGTCAAATATAAGTGTAAGCAGCATGATGACGCCTTTTATAGAGCAATTTCAATTCCAAGTACAACGGCTAACAACACCTCTGGTAAAATATGGGCTACCCCAGTTTGTGCTGTGATCACACAGAGTGACAGAGAGCATGGAACTTCTTTGGCCATTTCCTCTTCTTACACCCTCTTCACTCAGTGTTACAGTAGGGTCAGGTCTAATTTTACCTTAAGATAGATTTAAAAAAAAACCAAACAAACATGCTAGTACATTATTCTCACTACAGTCTGCCAATGCCACAAAGAGCAAATCCGACAGTAAGTGCTTGTTATAGTTTCATTAAGAAACAGGCTTTCCTATTGACTGCTCTGGAAGCTAAATATTTTTCTCACCAGTGAGTCTTTGTTTTCACAGAATTGGTTCCATCTGGATGTTAAACTAAGTCTTTATAAAATAGCTAAAAGAGAGGAATTCCCAAAGAATATGTTGGGATTTTTGTTGACTGTACACAGTATTTTAACTTTAGGATATCTGAATATTTCTCTAGAAATACTGATATTGTCAATAATAATTTACAGAGTTTGGGAAATTATTGAAGTTAAACAAGGCAATGAAATGATTTTTGTATTTCATTAATATGGATTATGGATATGATTCGGTTATTAAGTAATGAAGGCCTGATAGACAGTTTTAACATTGAGGCTTTTTTACCAGTATGTCAAACATGAAGCGCAGACATCATACATGTTATTTATGTTTTTTGTATTATCTAATGCTTACAATTTCCTGTAGTGCAATACAACACAGATGTTTCCTTGTGTTAACTGAATGATAGATCTGTTAGTTACTGTTGAAACACAATCCTCCTTTTAGCTCACATCAAAGCGATGATGTATGTTGACTGTGTTTGAATCTCTGACCCACCGTCACTTAGTATTTCCAAGGTTATCTTGGAAAAACTATCCGCTTCCCCGCAGTTCAAATTTCCTTCAAGTCACTCCCCAACCAATGGGTCTGTTTCAAATTGTGGGCAACATAATAGCGCTTTTCATCGTTAAAATAACAGAGGTTTGATTTAGTGCAAACACGTGCTTCTGCAAGTCTAATCACTCAGCTGCAGTTTGCTCCTACTGTGTATAATTTCTGTTGAATTCAGTGCAAATAAGCCAGTTAATTTCCTCCATCTATCTTTAGGCTCTTATCTAAATTTAGGTTTTTCATCATCTCTCCATCTTCTTCTTCCATCCAGCATTCTCCACCTCTTCTCTAAAACACACAACATCAGCCCCAACAGAAGCTCTCGTGGTGCTGACACAGATGGTGCTCTGGTAGTTCATGCTAGGTGACCCATGTGATGAAGCCCTCCGCTTCGCCGGACACTTCTGTTTGCAAACTGTGACAAACCATCAGATTTACACTTTTCTCTAGGTGCAGGCAGCAGGGAGGAATGGGGATTGGGGCATGTTCCTCCGTATTAGCTGTCACACCCCCCACCCTGGCGAACACATTCAGCAACATATGGAGACATGCCTGCACGTGCTCTCTCACACACAGACACACATGCCAGATGCACATTTCAGGAAAACTGGATGAGTGAAGCCCATTGTGGTTGAATTTATGTTCTGAGCAGAACACAGTCCGTGTCATTGAAGGACAAAGTCTTATTAAATTCACTTAAGTGATTATTCTGCATTTGCTAAAGTTGCTCCAAGGCACAGAATTATAAAGTGTAATCTGTTGTAGTCACCCACAGATATCCTAATTAGCTAAATGAGTCCTTAATTTCAGCAGAGTGTTATTAAGATAAAGTTAATGAAGGTAAGACTAATTAAGGCATGATGAATGGACATGTCTGTAACAGCCATTAACACATTATTCTGTTATCACTCTCATCTGCATTTACTGCTGTATGCTGCCGGGAAATTAGACATTAAAGTGGCACCCAACTGGTTTAGATTTGAGGCCGACATTAGCAGGGACTTAGAGGGAAGTTAGTCTTCTTTAGCTTGCCTCAGGATTTATATAGCTCATTTTTGTTTTTGTAGAGTAATGGTTTCCAGGAATCCTGCAGAAATAATGCAGAGCCTGTTGTTTTAGCTCCATCATGTAGATAAAAAATACGTGGATTCCTGGAACTACTGTCATCAGAATAAACACACTGAGCCACTGCAGTTTCTGTCACGCTAAGCAGTGTACATATACTGTCACTGCAACAAGTGCAGTATAAGGCCATATACAGACCTAACAACACTGAAAAACACAGCTTTCTCATTCATTTTAATGGGATCCAATACCCTGACACAATGCTGGAGCCCTGTACAGATGACTCAGATGAAAAGGAGAAAAATCCTCAGCCTTCAGCAAAACTGTTGAACCTGGCTCAAATCTCTGCTTGTGTAAGTGTTGATCAGTTAGGTCTGTAAATATGTGCAAGTTTGCGTTAGTGTTTCAACAAATACGACATGGTCAAGTGATGATATTAATTGACCTGGGACATTGCAGAGAAGCCTTAAGTAAACAGCACAGATACCAGAGCCTGAGGGATGTTTCTTTCCCTCGAACTTGTTTAAGAAGGAGGTGTGTCAGGCTTTGTAAGGCAGAGTGTTATAATGACCCTGATATCCTGAGGTGAGTTTCACTTTGTTTTGACAAGACTATTTAAGTGTGCCATTAATTCTCACCCCTCCCCCCTTATGGTGCTGACCTACCTCCCTATGGAGTGCAGGTGTTCTCAGAAGGGTCCCAAATGTGGAATGCAGACAGAATGGGCAAGGAATAAGATTTATTGAAGGGGAATTTGCTGCTTTTGGGGCTGATTGTAGGAAATAAGGGTCTGGAGGAAAGGGTGGTGAGAAAATGTGGCTGGGCATGAGCGTGCAATGAGGGAGCAAGCATGACTGGCAAAAGTTGGAATGAAGCTTGAAAGCTTTTGGCAGGCAGATAGAATAGGCAGATAATGGGAGACAGTAAGGTGAATAATGATCCTGGACACAAGCAGCTGGCTTGGAATGTTTATTCATGTTATGGTTTAAAACAAATATCTGGTAATATCTGGTGAAGAAGAGATGGCGGTGGATGGATAGATATAAGCCAAAGGAGGGAAGGTGGGCAGAGGATTGGAGAGCCGTAGCCAGGAGACTTAGATGGGACACCTTGCCTGAGCCACAGCTGTAACAGCAGGGTGTATTTGTGGGCTAAAGTCATGACAAGCTTGTCTTTGCATGTCAATGTCACTTGTGTGTCCAAAACCTTCATAATATCCCAGTTTGTATTCAAAGCAGAGAGTGGCTACAGTCAGTGCCAGGAAAGATAAAGGGGGCAATAACAGCAACTGCGCAGGAAGGCTGTGGTAAAATATTGCAAATCTTAAATATGAATCATAAATATCTTTGTGTTTTGAGTTTGTTCATAAGATTATTATTGCTCTGTGGCGTGAAATGGTTCCATGAGCTTTACTTTTAATATAATATTGAGTTTGTGTTCCTTTTTTCATTTACTGACTCCAACATAACACAATGTATTATGCAGCAGCATGGCAGACCACACATCAGAGAGAGAGAGATAGAGCCAAGAATGAAAACACACTGCTGTAGGTTTAGTTAATTACTCAATTTAATAATGTAGCTAACACTGTGTTCTTAATTTGTGCTTTTCTCATATTCAGAGTGGATGTTCAGTGTATCCTTTTTCCACTCAATTTGGTTGTTTTCAATAAACAAGGGAAAAATATTCACTCCATGGTGGAAGGTTTGACACTAGGCTATTTTGCAATGCATCTCCAAGAGAAGGCGTAACATTAACAGTGGAAATTGGTTATTTGCATCCACACGAATTTAGAGGTGCAGAAACAACAACTGAGTCCGAAACAGTGACTGTTGTGTGAAACTGGATTAGACAACCAAGCCCTCATTAACAACCATTTAAATCCATGTTCACAACGCTGGTATTGAATAGATCGGCCGTAATGATGATGAAAACAGAATCTTGCATTTCCCAAATCAACGGCCACATGAAAGATACAGAGCACGTAAGTATGATTGAAGATGACAGGTTGGACACTCTTACAGGCAGCAGGGCAGGGCCTGCGAACAAAGAGGCACAGGCAGAAACAGCCTGAAATGACTGTGCATGACCGACGGGGGGGCAGGGGGTATGCTGAGAGATCTTTTGTTTGTGTTTGTATGCAATCATCAGCATTACCAGAATGTGTCTGCTCACTGTGACAGCGGCTGCAGTGGCTGCAGGGCCCTTCTGAAGGGCTCCTACCTGGGCTGGAGTGTCTGTGTAATCGGACAACTGTCCACTTACTGTGAGTTTCTCTCTTCTCTTCTTTTCTCTTCACTTATTTTATCTTATTTTCCTCCTGTTTGACAGCATAGGGAAAGTGCTTGCTATCTGTGCTGAAATCAGTGATTGAGAGATGGATGTGTTGTTTCTCTCTTCCCTCAGCGTAGCAGCTCTTGTCATTCAACCATTACCAAACCAGCAGTTATTGATACTTTAGCTAACGGGTACCAAACAATAATACACGGTTCTCTTTCTGCCCTTTCTAAGTGTTCTCCCCACCTACTTTGGAGCAGAAACAGAAACTCTAAATAGTCATTAAGCGTCGTGTATTAACTTACAGGAATGCAGGCTCTCTTCTTCGAAGTGAACTTAAACACACTATTCTTTCATGATGTCTTGTTTTCATCTGCAGGTCGCTCGTTAAGATAAATGCTATTTCATGTGACATGAAATTTGATCTTTAAAAACACAAAAACTGAGACTTTATACAAATGGAACATTAATCTTGAAGGCCACATCATAAAGATTATTTATGAGCCGGGCATTAAAAATCTTGTAAAAATTATATAGCTGCACCTGGAATGTGTTCATAATGACATACCTGTGGATGAGAGTAAGTGTATAAGGACAGAGGAGGAGTGAGAGGTGGAGTAGAGGTTCGTGGAAAAAGAGGCAACAGATTAACTCAACACACATGCAAATTTTTGTTGATTCTTTGATACATATCGTACCATGGAAGATTTAGAGTTAACACCTGGACTGACTGGCCATGATGGAAGACATGTTGTGTCACATTTCTGCTATGTGTCCAGCAATAAGCTAAAATGAGGTGCAATTTCCCCTTGACTAATTAGTGTGGAATTGCTGCTGTTTTATCAGCCTCCCCAGGGCCTCAGCAAAGTGAACTTTGCTGAGGCTACAGAGCACTGGAAGTTGTCCAACAAGACAAGGAGTGAGTGTGAACAAGCAAGGGAGGAGTGACAGAGGACATCAGCCAGGGGTTTTATCTGTTGGTTTTATCTGGGGTTTTGTGGGCAGAAACACAAGCCTCCATTCATCTTTTGTTGCCCTCTGTGATTTAGAGTAGGTAGATCACATTCACTGGGGACAGAACAGTCCAAGGCTGAATGAGGGTTATTGGGTTTATGTCAGAGTCAAGGTTCAGATTGAAGGAATAAATCTGGGAGGAAGGACGCATGCTCATGGATCCCTTCTGTTTGACCTCCGCTTAACACCAGCGGTCCCATTAAAAAAGATGCCCCAGTTTGATCGATCCCCCCCCCCCCCAGACTCTCTTGCTATTGACAAGGTCAGATAATCCATCCTTAAATGTCAGAACGCAGAATGTTTACGAGCTCATCTGTCGCTGATGTACACATTCAGGGGTCAGCTGTGGCAAACAGAGTATGTCATTAAAATGCACGAAGGAGCATCACAAGGACATGCAGCATGTATTAGGGATAAGCAGGCCAAAGATAAAAGCACAAAGTTGTACTTTATGACTATTCTTCCGTTTGTCCAAAAGAAAAATCAGAAGTATCTTCAATCAGTCAATATTGGCTTTATTTTACCGAAATTTAGTACTTTATATATATATGTAACCAATACTACTACTACTACAGAAATATTACTGCATTACCTGATATGTCATTGCACTGATCATATTGGAAAATGTAAAAGAAAAGAAAATTAATTGATTGGATTTCTACAAACTGTCAAGATAGATCTGGGAATGATTAAAAAAATGAATAGCTGTTGCAGGTTTCATTTTTGGACTTCACAGATACAATGTTTTCTGAAAAGAGTGCTGCATGCTCAGAAGTTGATCTTAACCCACAGTGACAAAGAATGTCAGTTCACTCCAATCCTTTTGGATCAAAGGCTCAGCATATAGTGCCAAGAATTTTCTATTGATTTTAAATTAAGTTTAACCGTTAACTTCCACCAGCATAACATGACAAAAGTGGTGAGTGAATTGGACTGTCAAGTTGTGGTAGTCAGAGAGTAAATGTAGCTCCATTTTAATAGTTATATTTTGGCCCTTTTGGAGAAGAACCATTAGAAAATATTGAATGCTGATTATTATTTCAAGACTCTGTATGAGTTGGCAGAGTTCAGCAAGAAGGGAAAGATGCGGCTGTCCTAAAATAGTGTATCAGCAGGTTGGAACATTTCAAAACTGGGAAACAGTAGCTCCTGTGTGTCTTGTGAACCACTTTGCCATTGGCACTGCCCGCAATGAGGGGAAAACGGAGGTTTGTGAGTCTCATGTTTGCCTTGAAGAAGTTATTGTTATGTCTACTTCCAGATGGTATACCATTACATGCTGGGCTATGGTTTAGTGCTTTATGTTTCTTTCTCCCTTTGACTTTCCCCATCTTTTCCTCTTCACACCTCAGGTTACACAAAGCTTGCTGTGTAAACCAGAAGGAGTACAACAGAGAGGCACTAAGTGTAGTACAGAGTCACGTCAATTTAGTTTGTTATAGTATGAACAAGGTGAGCTGTGTAATGTCTAGACTGCTGTCACTCTGAGCTCAGTCAATAAACAGCATCGGTGATGAGTTTCAGCTTGTCTGTCTCTATCATACACACACACTCACAGACACACACGCACGCACACATACAGGAACGTGCACCCACGATATTAACAGTGACCATAGCACATCGTAATTCATTCCCCTTATTCACTTTCTCATTATACCTGGCCTTCCTCCCACAGTGGAAAGGCAACCCTCTGCTCTGACAAAGCAGTTCTGCAAATATATGTGTTTTATTCTCAAGTGATCTATTACTTTCATACAGTAAAACTGCAGCACTTTCACATCCCGTATAAAATATACAATTTATTTGGCATATGTTGAGTTTAATGGTGGAATAAACTTTTTTAATAAAATATGGGGCTTGTTTGGTGTGTTAGAATTGAATTTTTTTTTTATATATATTTTAGTACACAAAGTCACGCATTTGTTGAAAGAGTAAGTGTGCTTCATGTAATGAAAACATTTGTGTGTGCCATGAAGATCAATGCCAATAATCATCAGCAAGTCGTTAAACATAGTTTACATTTTCCAAACTCAGTTTATGAAAGGATATTTAGAAAAGTCCTTCAAGATCATGGGAGGCGTGATCTTGGGAGGCGTGATGCCTTTTTTCACAAGAGGCAAGGAAATTAAATGATACATGGTGTCTCACAACTTCAACACCACAAGTGGAAAGTTTTTGGTTCGTATCATCTGTGTCTATTTCCCGATATCATTGATAGAGATATGAGAGACAAGTTTAAAGTTTATGTCCCATATACTAAAGGAAAGGCAAAGAAGACACATTGCATTATATTAATGAACACTGACTCTAAGATTCATCCTCATATTCACAAAAATGCCACGAATCAGTTGAAGAATATCCCATATTGTGTGGCCATATTTGTAGGAGTGCATGACCCACAAACCTTGATCGGTTTATGGGTCATGGGTCATGCAACTGAAACTGGGACCAGCGTTGTCACTCTGTACGGCTACACATGAAGTGAGAGAGAGAGGCAGTGTGTTTTTGGTGTTCCCTGTGGAGGTGAGAAGTAGGTAGCCCGGCGGTTGAAATATTGATGGATGATGATAAATTCATGTGGCTGGTGAAAAAGTGAAACACAACCAAACCGACACTGCATCGTCTGGTTCTAATGTTAATGTCCGTCTGTGGCCAGCTGTTATTGTCTTGTTGAAAAGGCGTTCTAAATGAAATCTGAGATTATTGTATGACTGTGCTTCACGTGTGAATGTGTGCGCAGCATGCACATTTTTGATCATATTAATACATTTACACGCTTTCAGTTTTGCCATGTTATTGCCACAATAAGGGTGTGGTTCCTTCCTTGTTGAATACGATACACTGTCCACGGTAATTTATTCATAGCTCTGAGGTTTTTCTGTATTTTTCATCCATTTTTCATTAAGAAACAGTAAATCACCAACAGCATGGGGTTTATTCCATCATGAATAGTGCATGGCATCCTCTGCCTATTTATGTCTTACCCTCATGAGTTTGCTCACATGGAAGAGTCACAATGGAAAAGATGTTGTTTTTTTTTCCACACTTTGATGACGCCAATGACAGATATGCTGAAATATAATTTTTGTGTCCTAAATAGCGCTAGTAATGTAAAGCATTGGTCAGAGTGGAGCATAGTCTTCCAGATGTTCCTGAAGTTGCTGCGATATCAATCCTGATGGTTCCCAAGATGAATAAAGGCCTCTCCTTTTTTCTGGTTAAAAAAACCTGGCAGCTCACACAGCTGGCTTCCATCCGTGCATGTTTGTGTGTGTGTGCTCTATGCCCGTAATAATGTCAATGCCAATATAATAGTCCTGTCATAGACTGCAACCCAATATCCATGGCGTCACTACCTCATATATTTCTTTTTGTTTTGGCCATGAAAATTAAATTTCATACGCTAGTATTTTAAATCTCCAGCAGTAATTTATTCCACTCAGACGACAGATGTAATATGAATACCTAAACAACAATTTTTTTAAAAACTAGTCTATACTATATTTGAACCTGTAACGTTACTCGGTGGGTGTGATGGTGAACTATGCAGGCTGGTATTGTAAAGGGGAGGTGGGCGGCACATGTGGTTAATTTACTTGTCTTGGGCTTGTGGTTCATTTTGCTGAGCTAAATCATCCCATTTAGGGGATTGTATTCACAGGCTTGTGGCGAGTGGGTGGAGGTCAGAGTGGATGAAACAGAAAAAGACAGAATGGACAGACGAATGGAGAGAGTGATGGAAAGAGTTTTCAGAGGGGGGCGTAGGTGCAGAAAGATGAGAGACGTGGTAGCAGATGGGGGTTAATGTATGTACTTGTCTCGAGTAGGGGGAGGTGATGCTTAGAAAGAGGCAGGAGAGGAAAGCAGCTTGTGTGTGGAGAGATCTGAGAGTTGGGGTTGTACTTATGAGGGCAGGAGGTGTAGTGAGATAGGGAAAGTATTCGTTAGGGAAGCCAGAATGAGCTAATGCGAGAGGTGTAGTTGTCCCCACTATACAGCCCTCATTTACCCCACTTTCAAACATACCACAGTTCCCCCCAAGTTAAAGAGGACCCAGCCCCCACTACACTCACACATATGAGTTGAAGAGCTCTGAGTACTTCAGGCGCTCTGTTTTAGTGAATAAAAGAGTTTAGACCATGAAGCTGAATTGGTACTTCAAAGAGGGGTATTCTCTGTGAAACTTTGAAACACACAACTCCAGTGAGGCTTTAGGGAAAACCCCACACATAGACAAGGATGGACCCCTTTTTTTGTCAGACCAAAGTTATTCAATATATTTTTTAACCATAGCTTGGTGGAGAAGCAAGAAGCAAAAGAGGATAAGATTCAACTATTTAAACAAGAGTGAAAAGTTTAGGAAAGTTCTGAATTTGCAAGATTGCAAACACTAAAAGTGTGTGCCGAGAGGCCAAAGCAGAGAAATGGAAAAAAGTATAAAAAAGGCTGGTGAGACTGAGAATGGATGAGTTAGGATGAGATGTGAATTTAAAGGGTTCACTGGAGAAGTGGAGAACTCTTGAGTTGGAAGCTATGAATACCTCCCCTGTGTCAGGAACTGGGACATTCTCACCACTGTCTTTTTCCTTTGAGGAGCAGGCAGGAGAACTTTACAGCCAATTTTCAAGTCTGCACGTGCAATTATGACAAGAATCAAACCAAACCAAGTGACAGCACTTAAACCTGTTTATGTGGCATTTAGCACAGAAAGCTATAGTTACTGTTATCCGCAGGACTCAAACATCAAATGAATGAAAGTACTTTGTAGTTATCAACATGCAAGGAGTACGGCCAGCAGAAGTGTGGAGTAACATTCTCAAGTGGGCTATTCACTCTTAATTCACCTCAAACAATCACTCGTCTGGCCTGAGTTATGGCAGATTGTGTTACATGGCTCTTGGAATAATGAACTGGTACGTCAACACTGCCAATCCCACATAGCAAAGAAAAGGATCTGTCTGTTCCAGCTCCTAATCCAGTCTGTTTGGGAAGCAGAGATTGTGGCGTGACACTTGTTCCACATAGTCTCCAGTGTTCTCCCTGGAACCTCCGAGCGCCAGTTTACATTAGCATAACCGTGGGGCTCATCCACTCACTACAGGATTAGTTCAGCTCTCCACCCACTGTCTGATGGCTCTTTATCCAGATGGATGCAGCCAGTTAGAGGTCTTAACCACCCCATTGCCTCTAAAGTCATTATCATTCACCACAAGAAGGAATCAGCTCACTGAAGGTCTGCTGTTTAGAGGGAGATTGACATCTCATTTGGGATGGTTTAAGACAAAAGCTGAGAAACTCCCCTTCAGACTATGATCGAGTGGGCAATAAATATCCATTCAATCTATGTTTATGCAAAAATGACTATTTTACTTATGTTAAACTTGATCTGTCTTCATCTTCATCTGTCCTAAAGATTGATTGTTGCTAATAGAGTTTTGTGGATGGTGCAGGAATTTTTACACTTGCTCATGTCCGAGCCCAAATCAGGTGCATGTCACTCTGGGAATGATGCTCTTTAGTCAGTATTAACCCTTCTTTTTTCACAGACGTACATTCGTCACACTTTAAATCATAAAACAGGCTGTTAAGCTTGAAAATTAAGTTAAGCTTGAAAGAACCAAATTCTACGAGCCTCTTTGTTCACCCATGAGATTTTTTAACCTGAGACGGCACCATCATCAGTTACTGTAGATCAGTCTGACAAGATGTCTACGTCTATATCATAGTTCAATATAAACCAACAACAGCTGGACCATGAATCTATCAGACGCAGGTGCTGATGTTTCACACTATGACGGGACTGTTCGAGGAAAAACAATTCAACTGTAATTTGTGGTGGGATTGCTGGTATACCTGATACATTATGTAACAGTCAACTATAAGTAAACACGTAACAGACTGACTGCTGGACCTAAAGCTTAATATTTGGGAACAAGAGAGATTGCAAAATAACCTAATTTATGATACTTTTTTTTCCTCAATGATTAGGTAATGCCAAGCTTTCAGAATAGCGCAGATTTTCAAAAAAAGAAAGAAAGAAAGAAGAAGAAAAAAACAAGCGATTCAACTGAAGTTGAAATTAAAGGCAAGTTTTGACAGTTAATAATTTTTTATTAAAGTTTTGACACATTTGGTCAACAAGAAATTTGATTAATTGGCCACCAATTCAGTGTTTATGGTGTTTGAGCTATACGTTTAAATCTTTTGGATATTATAAATGTCATGTCTTTATGTCATCGTTTTAGTTCAGTGCTTGTAAGAGTGATAACATCTTAAAAATATATATATATTTACACAAAAAACACTAAAATTACTAAATCCTTTCTAAGAATGAGTTTGGTCTGAATGTTTCACTTTTATATTTCTTGTTTCACTCTTTTTCTAACCTCTTGCCTTGCCCTAACCTTTCATCTCCTACTACTTTTGCTTTCACAAATTTCTTTTCTCTCATGCTTTGCTCTCTCTCACCCTCTCTCCCGCCTATATTGCACTCTCTTCTTCTCTCAGTCCTTCTCTCACTCTTCCCCTCTCTCTCACGCTGTCTCTCTCTCTCCCTCTCCCTCTCTCTCCCTCTGTCCCTCTCTCTCTCTCTCTCTGGCGATGCTGTCTGCCTCAGCTGTTCTCAGTTGCACTGTGTGCCTTGTGCTGTGGGGACAGGGCAGAACTGCATACTAGTCCAGACTAATGTGAAGTAGAGAGAGAGGCAGATAGAAAAACAGGGTGGAAAGGGTGAGAGAGAGAGGGAAGGAGAGAGCGATACACAGTGCAGATTGCGGTTACTGGATTAACAGCCGAAACAAACTGGACCTGTTTTTCTTTCTTTAGCTAAAGGTAGAGACTGGTGGAGTCGATAACGTGGATTGCCGTTCAAACAGAGCCTCGTACTGGTTGGGTACCAGAACTGGAAACCATGGCATATGTAACCAGACCCTCTCACTCCTACTTGCATTCAGTATGGTGGAGAGCTCATGTTTGTGCTTAGTTAGATTCAAGTTTACTCTGGACTTGTGGACTGGTGTGGGAGACTCACTTGCATTGATATTGACCTATAACCCCCAACTCTGCTTTGCAGGTTGTGTCTCCCCTGGAGTTGGACTGCAATTTTGGCTTTTGACCCCTGGAACAGGAAAAGATTTTTTAATTTGGCTCAAGACCTGATGAAACCCAGACTGGGCTGATCCAGTATCACTGGACAAGAGGAACATTTTTGTTCCCAGTAGTTCTTCTGCCATACCAGATCTAAAACTGACTGCACTGGAGTTTTCTATCAAAGGACTTGTCTGGCCTCTCTTGCCCCAAGACCATGGGGTTTATCTGGGGAAGCGTTGTGCTGCTGTTTGGGATGATTCTGCTTGGGATGGACAGCAGTGAAGCTGAAGCCACCAAGAACAAGAACAACGTCCCTCGGCTAAAACTCGCCTATAAAGGTGAGTTCCTTGCTTTCGCGTTGTACTTGATGACAAAGGATTTGTCTCCTTCAAATGTGGGACTGTTTTGTCTGAGATATGTCACATAACCTTTCCTCTTGATCACAAAGCTTTAAATCGTCACTCCACGTAGTATATTGATTAACTGACTAAAGTTGCAGAAACAGTGTGATGCAAGATGTTCCAATGAAGCAGAGAGATCTTTTTGCTCTGTTTACTCATAAAAATGCCAACAGGGTATCCTAAGCTCAAACCAATAAATTAATTCAAAACAAATCTTATCGTGCTTTATGGTTTCACAGGTGTATAGTTGGGTCGTGTGACACAGCCATGTATTTATGTTGTATGTGATTTCAGTCAGGCAGGTGGAGTTCACTTTTTAAAAATCAAAACTGTCAACTGCAGACCTTTAAAAAAGTTTTTTTTTCTTGCTCATACAAATAACTAACCTAATTTAGCAGGTATGCAACATTACAACCAACTGAGCAAAATAATGCATTATTCTCATGATAGGAATTTTTACATTTACTTTTACTTCCAAAAAAGAGCAGTTTATTATGATTTAGAAAAGTAACTTCAGTCAAATCAGAAGTCTCTTGTTTAATGGTATAAATTAAACAGTTCATTAAAGAAATCTGTCATTGTCCCTCTTCCTGCCTCTCTTCCTCTGGTTTGATCAACTGCTGTTGTCAGTTTTGCAGTGAAAAGTGGTGCCAGACTTAGACTCCCAGGCAGTTTAATGTCATTTATTCCTCCTTCCCTTTCCTTTTTTGTGGATGTCATTTTTCCGCTCTGTCCTTTTTCCTGCATGGTAATTACACTCAGGAAAAATGGTGCAGGTCTGTTTCAGCAGATGGCTTTCCCAAAGAGAAATGTTTCTCGCTCAGCACTGGGAGATCCATAATTATACACACAAGCATGCGCATACTTGCAAGTGCACACACACACACACACACACACACACACACACACACACACACATACACATACACAAATATATAGCCATCTGTAGATTGCTAATGATACCTGTGAGCATATCAGTCATTTAAAACCACATGCTGTCAGTTTGGTGAAACACACCCATTCAGTGATATCTCTATTACAAGTCAAACCTTCAGGTAGCAGCCTGGCCAGCCTGGTTGTTTAGCTGCCATCTCACCATTTGATATTTCCATTAGACCTCATTCAAATTTTGGCTGGTGGAATATCCAATTTGGCACCATCCCTGGCTCAGGAGCTCCTGCCAGAGGATAGTGAGCAGGTATAAATGTCATTGCCTGTAATGTGGTGGGAGTATTATTCATATATTACTGTGGAATTTCCACATTATCCACCGTTGCTCCCATTAGGCAAGTGACAAGGGATTATTGCTTTATGAATAATTTATATCACATATAAATTATTTCTCACTCCTATGAAAGGTGACGCTGACTCATATTTGTTCGTGTAGAGAGGGAAATCAGATGAGCCACTGTAATCCATTACAGAGCAGTAGCTATCTAAACAGCCTGAGAAGCTGTGCTATCCAGTGTAATATTGTTTGATTCGTGACGAATAGGACTACGAGGCGAGGGAACTCTGACACCTACAGGGCACTGGGAATATGGGGTAAACCTGTGTGTGTTCAGATTAACGTGTCTGCGTGGGTGCAGGCATTCGCACGCTTGCAGATGGTTTTTAGCTCTACTGAAGACTTCACTCACATGAACGCAGCAGGAAAGAGTTTATCTTGAAAGCATGAATCTGAGTAGCAGCTTGCTCCTCCGCAGTATGACCTCCTCAATGAACATAGACTCTCTGAAGCACACATACCAACTTCACTGAACAACCACTACCACACACACACACACACACGTAACCCCGACCTCCCTGCTAAACCCCAGGGGACTCCAAAAGTTCTTTGAAAGTGAGGGTTGAGGGGCAGAAGGGCAGTGGAGTAGGGGGAAGGATAACAATGGTACCCCATGGCTATCTAAACACCAGCTATGGTCCAACTGTATCAACAACTAAGTGACTGGGTGATGATGAGGTATACAGAGGCTATGGATTTACAGTTCAATGCATATACTTTGACATAAATCTATACTAGACTGATTCACATCCTCAGGGCAAATGGATCCTCTGGGGAGTAAACAGAGATCCATATGGTTTGCAGGTTTATGGGCCAAAAAAGTATAGCATGTTGTTTACTGTCCAGGAGAGGAAACAGTGGGTACTTCAGTTTTATAGGACATGAGTGTACTGCCAAAAGTACTCCTTCTCTCTGACCTGTCCACCCCTTTCCTGAGCTGAGCCAAGGGCTTACACACAAGCGCATGCACATGTCCACACGTCCACACACACTGGCAAGTACATTCACAGCAAGCACAACTGAATCCTCACTCTCTCTCAAGATCAAGAATGGAAAAATTGAACTACCGTATAACCTTTGTTGTTCTGTTCACAAAACTCTTCTGCCAGCAGTCACACAAAAAGCTGTGTTAATGTTTCTTTCATTGTCATGTGAATTGGCTTTCAGTCAGAGTTGGGTAAAGGAGACGTTTTCTTAAAGACTAATCCATAAGCACGTGAAGAATCTTCGGAGCAGAGTTGGGTTTCTAGGGGTGTGTACAGTATGACTCTGGATGTCCCCGAATGGCCATAGGAAGGTATTCTACACACTCAGAACTGGATGGTGGCAAACTTTCTGGGGTAACAGTTAGTCAGTTTTTCTTCAGTTGGAAGTTTGCTCAGGATATATTTGTTCCAACAAAGGGGACTCTTTGTAGTCATTTGAGTTAGTCATGATCTGTACCAGCAGCAAAGATGTAATTGACTTTGCTTCATACAGTGGGACTATATCAGCTGATACTATGACCACTGCTTGTGGTTACTGGCTACTTAGTAAAATAAATAATATTGAAAACAAATCAGGCACAATGTATCCAGATGCAATCATCAAACTTGTGTAAAATGGATTGATGTAAGTTTCACAGAAATGTATTACATCAGAGAAGCATGTTGTCCAAAATGATCAAAGTTGAATAATTTATAAGAATTTGAGGTTTGAGGTTTGCATTTCTGCACAACACTGAACAAATTAATTAACTGACAATCAAAGCCTTGTGTTGTTTCATTTATTAAGTAATTGTACTGTGTGCATGTTGAGTGGTGCAGTAATACATTGTGTTTTGTCAGTGTGCAATCACACATTTAACTATGTGAGTGATGAATATTTGTCAGTGTTCCCATGTAAAGTGGATAGGAACACATGGGTTATTGTCAAGATGTGTATGTTCTTTTTCATAGGAAGCACTTAGATAACAATCTCTGTGCCCTCAAGTTGAAAAAGAGAAAGAGGGATTGAATGTAGGGTAAAAGAGTTTATTTTTATCAGTCTCACAAGGGACTGTTGATTCTTTGCATCCATTCCATCTGCCCTCTTCTTTCTCTCTCTCTCTATTCGTCACTTTCTCTCCCATTTCTTCCTCTTACTGTACTGCTCTCTGTAAAATGTACACAAGGAAATGAATTAAACAGAGAGTTTTTCAAGATCAAATAATGAATGTGGCAAGATGGAAGTACAAAGAGACAAAGAGAGATAAGGTGAAAGGCTGAAAAAAAACAGCCAACTGTTTTATGTTTTCAAATGGGCTCACTTCAACGATTGCAAGGTTAAAGAGAAAATTAGTAAAATATTGCAGGGCAGCAGCTGACACCTGTTACAAGCCACACATTTCCTCATCCACCTATCTGTTCGTCTGTCTGGACTCCAAATTCAGTCAGTCCTGTCCTGCGAAGCACAATATCATTATGATATAATCTGTAAAAGTAATTATTATGAAAAATGGTGCAGGAGCTGGGAGAGGAAACAGTTTTATAGTTATTTTGTCTGTTTGTTGTTGTTTTGTTTTTTTGGGGGGCTGGAGAGATATTTGGTTGAAGGTTACGGATTAAAATAGGGAAAAAAATATCTTGCTTCATGTATATACACGTATCTGTTATTGTTAACCAGAGGGGACACCGTCCAGACATGTACCTCCGGTGTAGCTTGGAAACATCCTCTTTCTTTCCAATAACACACATCACAACATTGTGCTCCATATATGCACTAACACACACACACACATACTGATTCACACACAATACCCACAGAGTATCTGTCTCTGGGTAATTAGCTTTTAATAACTCGGCAGTAGTCTCTGTTGAATGGTCTGTTGCCATGGACACTACTCCCATAGAAAATATTCATAATCCAGGGATGTGTGTATGTGTATGGTGGGTGTATGTGGTGATGCGGGTCTCCATACTCTCACTTAGGGTTGAGGTTTTTAGAAGGAATGAAGTCCAGACATCATGTCTGTGCAGTTTCCTTCACACTTAAGTGTTATTCTGCCTGAAATTACTTAATAATTTAGATAAACGGATTGTCCACACATTACACATTACACAAACACATTATTTGTGCCGTTGTTATTTTGTTTTAAGGACCGCAATGGCTATTCCTTATTGTTTTTTTCAGTGTTTCATTATTGTGCTTATCAGATACTGCTAACTGTAACAATGTGTCAAACACAACACAATTTTTTTTCCTCTTTCTATAAACCAAAGTAAAAATATTATGTGTGGAGGATGGTCTCCCAGTGTTTTTACTGCGCTCTCGCTGACTTTCTCTCCCACACATAAATACAGCCACGGTGCAGGTGAAAAAAGGTCAGAGGTACCAGGCGGAGGATACTGAGCTGTCAGTGACACGCTCACAGTGCTACTACAAGTGTAATACTAATGATTGATCACCATGGCTGCAGAAGAACATAAATCTGGGACATAACTTTGAAACGGGCTGAGCAAAACTATTACAGCAGTTTTTTAATGACCTTAAGCTTCTTTCCATTCTTATGAAAAGTGGTTGTTTTACGAGGAACCCCAGAATCCCAAAACAATATCTCAAAAATGACTTATATTACAAATTAACTTATCTGATTGCTTTTCAGGATTCATGAATCCTAATTTAAATTTTGGATCTAATTCAAAGATAATTCCATTAACCATTAATCACCCTTTTTGGTTTGGAAGCTGTCACATTAAATATTTGACTGGCTACAGACTGTATCTGTTCTTTATGGTTTTGAGAATACTTTCAAATCCTTGTGGACTTATAAAGTCAGATTTTGATGTTAAGTTCTCATCAGATTTTGAACTATGGCTTTGAGGAGCCTGAGGGCTGAGGCACACAGCAACTTTAGTTTATATTTAGGAGACTGACTATATCTTTCCCCATCAGTGCTGAGGCACAGGAAACCAACTAAATCACTGAGACAATTCCTACGAAGACAGGGCGTCAACCCATTGTATATTACCATCCTTTGTCTACAGTAGTGTGTATGTGTGCTGGATCATTTATGGGTCTATAAAAACATTTACATTTGTGAAAAATGAAGACAATGTCGTTTGCAAGCAGACCCCAGGGGTTCCCCTTTTCTCAGTTTGCTGGCACAGTCATATTTCTGCGATGTTTAATATTTTAATTTACCTCATCACTCACTCTTTTTTATCTTCCTGCAAAAGGTTAATGTTTCAGCATACATACTGAATACTCAAAAGCCCCTTAATTTAAAGGTGGAATACATTATGATATACATCAAATAAATATATTTCTGTCATATGCATGGTTTTATCTCATCCACCCATGATGCTGCTATGATTATGATTATAGCAGGTGAATGGTGCAATAATAATAGTAGAAAAAGTCTGATGTACTGTAACAACCCTGATTACATTTGTCTTCTCTCTAGATGAAAGAAACCTTTGACTAGATGTCCGAAAGAGAATTGTACAGAAACTTTATTTGATCACAGCTGGCTGAGTTTTATTGGACAATGTTTTTATGTTGAAAATTCTCATTAAATTTACAGTTTATGAATTAGTAAAAGCTGTCAGCATGATGCCCACCGTTCTCCTTTTTTTTTTGTTGTAACAGATTTGCTTTAGTTTGTCTTTTCACTCTCTTGGGTTCTGACACACTTCAGGGGCATTTTCCTCACTAAAACATTCATGAGGGTTTTTGTTATTTACTACCCGAGAAATTGAAAGAGAGCGCGAGAGAGAGAGAGAGAGATAAAGAGAGTACCCAAGAAACCAGTTCCCATTTGGTCCATAACTCTCCATCCTTTTGTGTGGGTGGTCAATGGGAGGGGGTCATAATGTGGTTACACTTTGCTGGTGAGAACAAAATGTGAGAGGGATGTGAATGTGTGTGAATGTGTGTGATTGTTTGGGTGTGTATGTGTTGGCATATGTTACCCGAAAGGTGTTATCATGCTGTAGTCATAGTGCCACCTTTAGAAGTCATTATGGTATTGAGATCTTCAGTGTCTGTTAGTGACAAGTTTGGTTTTCTGCTGTGAAAGTAAATGTCTCTTCTTTGCCAAACTTGGCAGACAGTTGCATTACACTGAATAACGTTAGCTGTAGCCCGTAGTAACACGCCATAACAGCTGATGTGGTTTAAAGTAATCCTGCAGTTGGATTATGAAATACTCGCAGAGCAACATCTAGTTTTCACCGTGATTCTACCAAGTTTTGCTTGGCTGCTCTGGTCAAGGACACTTCCCATGCAGACAGCTTGATCACTGGCTCTTATTGCCGCTATTACCTGCCCAGTCCCATTTGGCACTGTGGCAGAAAGTGGCTCTTCGCTGTCTGTCAGTTGCCATGCTTTGCCAGATCCAGTTTCCAGTCCTGAGGACAGTTTGTACACGGATGGAAAGCAACAACATTTATGCATAAAATAAAGAATATAAAAATACAAAGCAGGAGCAGACAAAAAAGAAAAACATCAGTGTATAAAAACAAGACAGCCCAATGTAGATTTACCCTCAAGGCAACAGTGATCTGGTTAATGCAATGTAATGTTACATTACAACTGAGAAGTTAGATTATTTAGTGCAGAGGCGAACCGTTGTGTCACAGGAATATGTCTTTCAAATAGCCTTGAACTTTCATTCTGCACACAATAAGAGTGAGTTTCGGAAAATGTATCATTTTCTGCTGATCACCTCTTAACCTTCCATTTTTCTTTGCAGACATGCTGGAGTCTAACAACCTGGTGACGTTTGAAGGCCTGGCCAACAGTTCATCTTACCACACTTTCCTGTTGGATGAGGAGAAAGGAAGACTTATAGTGGGAGCCAAGGACCACATCTTCTCCTTTAACCTCCTCAATATCAGCAAAGACTATGCACAGGTATAGATGATTTTGGAATCCCAGTCATTCTATCTGCTGGTTTGAAACATTTATGAGGCCTTAGTGGACTTTTGTTCAACTTAATGCCAGCCTGAGTGTGCCTCTCCATTCAGAATGCCATTTGAGGGCTCAGGTATCTCTGGACTATCTTTTCTGTTTCTACAGAAAAGTGCCTCATGAATATTTCAGATTTGGGCTGTCGCACACGATCACACGCTGTGCCAGGCATGCTAGCTGCTCACTGCACACCTGGATGAATAATGGAGTAAACTGAAACAAAGTGGATAACAAATCGTGTTGTGACCGCTTCGACCCTCATGCACACAAGCTGCAGCTGAATTGACACGCTCTGTAAAACTGATTCTTGTCTAACATGTATGAGAATTATGTTTGTGTTGCAGATCCCTTGGCCAGCTTCTCCCACCAGGAGAGACGAATGCAAGTGGGCAGGGAAAGATATTTCGGTAAGGGCCAAAACCGTCCATCTCGCCAGTGGGTGTTTGCATTTTCTCCCTCCACTCCCACAGGTGTTTTGAAAATATCTCTGTTCTTTTGTATAAAGAAGGTGCAGGTTTGCAGGTCTCAAAGTAAAGCTCAGAATTTGCACTTGTAGTTGCACAGGGATTACATTGGATAAGTGTTCCATACATGTGGTATTTTAATCATGGACAATAGAAGATTTACTTCAATCTTTCGGATTGTTTATTCCATTGTGTTGATTTATCCAGTCTTTCATATAGACAGCGTCACATAGCTAACCATAGGTCTGATAATCTCAGGCCCATCATGTGACCTTAATCACTTACTGTATCAATCCTCTAGGCAGTCCGTTTAACGGAGTGAGGCCTGGGAAGTCACTGTGCTTTATACCAGACCTGCTGGTATAACAATACACCATGAATAAAGACTGCTGTCTTATATTCAGGGATCACAGGCATTAGTGTTTCCATGCAATTGGACTGATGATTTTTCTATGTTTGTGCTCTCAGATTTAGAGAGTCGGTTACACCAGTCCATTATCGTGGCTTGTCTGTCTATTACTGTAGGACCTGATTCTTCAGTTTAACCTACTTTAAAGTTAAACCTTTACTTGAACAGCCTATTGAAAAAAAAGCATTAATCTTATCTGCAGCCAATCCAGTACTGCAATTGAGAACAAATTGCATAAACTTAAGCTGCAGTCTGTTTATTTGTTTAGGATAGAAATGTTTCATGAAATTTAATGACTTGAAGTTAAAACTGGATCTGAATCATCTTATTTAGTAACATTAAAATCAAGGGAATTTTCAACCCCTTTACCTTACTCACCCCTTTAATGACAAGCCAAGCATCACATCTCCTCGTATCTGGCCAAGTGCAGTTTTAGAGCAACTTGTGTGGTGTGGTGAAGCTCTATGTAAACATGCTGAAAGGTTGTCTCTTCTCTCTACAAGCTGTGTTATGAATTTTATCTTCAATATAGCCCCAGGCAACAGGTTGGAATGTAAAATCATAGTGATGCTGTTTACGCCTCGGTTCACATTGGCCAGAACAGGGCAAGCTCTCCTTGATTTGAAGCACCATGAAGTCCTTTGTGTGTTTTCTGTAAACAGTGTGGCGTGGATGAATAAGGTGCCCTGAAGGGCGGTCTCGCTGTTATAGAGTTAGAGAAAAGTAAGAATTAAAGGGAGGTGGAGAGAGATGCGGAGTGAGTCGTCCGCTGATGCCCCCTGACTTACTGTAAGCAGACACTTGTGGAGAAGAAGCAGAAAGCAAAGAAAAAGATAGAAGAGAGTGAGAGGTGTCACACTACACCCACAAGACGGAGGAGAGCTGCTGCTACTTCCTGCTTTCCTGAGCAAGAAATAAGAGGAAAAATACTCTGTAGGGTCCGAATACAAATATGCTAAAATGTGTAAGGTTTGAAGTGCTGTGTCATCGCGTGCAATGATGTTCATTATTCGCATGCTGTAAATCCCAGTAAAGATAAACTGCTTCAGTGACAACAGAAGCTTGCACAAGCAGACGCCTCTCTCTGCTGATGACCTAGTAAAGCCAGATGAACTTAGTCATGCATAATTTGTGGTCTATTCTATTTTTTTTTCTTTCCTTCCCTTTTTTTCCCCCTTCATCAGTGTGTGAACACATCTTCAGTTCAGTTTTATTTGAAGCCAGGTTTATTCAGACACGTGCAGCCAGCACACGAGGAACTGCGCCATATGGCATAAAAAACATACAAATGCCTGTTGTGCTTCACACACACCCACACATGTGGAAATAGATTAAAAAACCTGCATATGTAAGATTATTTCATCACAGTTGAGCTTTGTTGACCGCATTTTGTTCTGTTCTCATTTTGCAATGAGACCATGAGGAATTAGAAGAATTAGCTCATGATGCAGCAGGGAGAAATTTCACTGAGTTCAGAAACATGTTTATATGTTATGGTACAGTGGGATTGTGTATAACTGTATGTAGAGGAGTTAAAAAAAATACAGAGTCATGGATGTTAATGTAGAGTCAGGTCATAATATTATATCCAGGTTCATTATCCAGCCCACTGTGAGGGTTTGTTGGCCATTTTCAAGGAAATTACAACAGATTACTTTAAGCTTTGCTGGCCGTTATCATTGCAAATCTCTTTATTTCAGTAATGGATTTTTCTCTATAACCTCTTCCTCTTGTGTGCTTATTGTAGTCTGACCTGGTTATTTATCCAGTTGTTTCACTATGTTTGATTGACTCAGATGTCCTGGGTGCTATGGCAACACGCTTCTGAATAACCATGGCACTAATGGCCATTGTCAGAAACATAAAATGGTTTTACATCTAGCATCAATTACTCATCCTGATTCATTTGTTCTATGTCTCTCTTTCATCAGAGGGAGTGCTCGAATTTCATCAAGGTGCTGCAGCCATTCAACCACACTCATCTCTATGTGTGTGGGACAGGAGCCTTCCATCCTGTGTGTTCCTACCTGGAGGTGGGAAAGAAGCCAGAGGTACATGCTACGCTCCCCTTTCTGCATCCACTTGCTGTGGAGCAGCATAGTTTAGGCATTTAAAGTTCTGAAGGACCTTGTCTGCTTGGATTTGAACTCGCCTTCTAATAAATGATTAGCTAAGTGCATAAAAAGATTTCATTTAGAAAAATGAGGAAGGAAATTAAAGACAGGGTTTCATAGTCTGCCGGATTTCCAATTCATCACTCAGAACTGCTGTATATGTCCTGTACATATGTGTTCATTTGAGTATGAAAAAAAGGAAATTGCTCTCTTCTCCTCCAAATGTCACTGAGTCAGACTTATAAATGTGCTTTTCCTATTCATTAGACAGCTATTTACAGACAATTAGAGGCAGGAAACATCTCTGAGAAAAGCCATTTACTGTATATAGATCAGATGCCTGAAATGAAATTCATCTGATGGGTGTCCTATGAAAGTTGAGGTCACGCAGTCATAAGTGAATGATGATATATTCCTCTGCTTCTCAGAAGATGGTTTCAAACATCTGCACTTCTTTTGTTTCAGAATTCAGTGTAACATTTTACAGCAACATGGTCTAGACTAAAACTTTCAAACATAATTCTGCATTATAATGCTCATTTTCATCAACCTCAATGTTTTGAATCACGAAATGGGTTTCCCAGAGAGAATTCTACTTGTACTGAAGCACTTATTTTTTCCATGAGCAATTTTATCCGTCATGCCAAAATATAATTAATATACCCTTGCCTTTGATATTACTCTACAATTCCCATCTGTACCCGTTCAGGACAGTGTGTTCAGACTGGAACCTCATATAGAAAACGGCCGTGGGAAGAGTCCCTATGATCCCAAGTTGCTGACTGCCTCCATGCTAATTGGTGAGTTTAAGACCAGATGCACAGTGCTGCACCTCTGTGTGTTAGAGCAATGTCACATAAAAACCCGGGAGTCCTAAAAACACCCTCTGCCATGCTCTTTCATCTCAGCAGATAGAGGATGTAAAATAAACGTGAATAACAGAACAGGGCATTCCTGCCCTTCATTACAAGTGTATTTGCTCTTTAGTTTGTATTTACACACTGGGAACCCGTCATTGGCAGCACTGTAAACTCTATTTCAATCTGGATATACCTCTTTTAAATGCTGGGTGTGCATGGCAGATGACACTTTGGAGAGTTTCCCTCATACTGAATTCTCAGCTTGTGCCAGATAAGGCATGATTGTGTGCGAGCATGTTTTTCCTCTCTACCCCCAATAATCACTAGTCATATTGTGTTATATCACCCCGTTAAAGCCGGCAGATGGCCATTTTCCAGCTCATCACGCCTTGTCTCCTCTCCCCTTTCTCTGTCCCCTCTCACAAGCATTATTATGTACTCCCCCTGTCTCACACCTCTGTCCTGTCCCTCATCTGCTCCCCCAGCCCTTCATTAATACGTTACCTCCCCCTCTTAGCCCAGCCCACTGTGCTAATGTCGATTTCACACTCCTGATGTTCATCAAGACCATCACAATCTGTTTTCTCAAGATTCCAAGTCTACCTGAGCTGCTAAGCCTCTGAACAATTGCTCAATCTCTTAACCCCCCCCCGAGGAAAAATCGCTTCACATTGTTTTCTCATACAGGGTTACAATGTTAACACAATTTACTCTCAGACAGGGAATTGTATGCTGGGACATCAGCGGACTTCATGGGCCGGGACTTTGCCATTTTTCGAACTCTTGGCAAGCATCACCCAATCAGGACAGAGCAACATGACTCCCGGTGGTTAAATGGTGAGAGTTTCTGAATAACTCTTTATAGATAAGATAAGAGCAACAGTAGCAACAAAGACAGAAAAGGCTATTTCTTTTATGAAAAAGGATATATTTTTTTTATTGCATAATTATTATGAATAAATTAATTCACACCTTGATATTATTGATCTCTGTCTAACTCTGTATATATTGCAGATCCCAGGTTTGTCGGCATTCATCTGATTCCTGAGAGTGACAACCCAGAGGATGATAAAATGTATCTCTTCTTCCGAGAGAATGCCATGGATGGAGAACATGCTGGGAAAGCCACACATGCTCGCATCGGACAGCTCTGCAAAGTACGCATACACAATTTGACTCCCTACCACACAAACCGGCTTTCAAAAAGGAAAACGCACAAAGGAGAGAGAAAATGGCACGCACACACACACACACACACACACACACACACACAAAGCCATGCCAACATTATGTGAAATAGCTTCTGTACCTGGAAAAACACTCAACGGGTGTCTGAGTGGCTTTCATCATGGCAGCTTTCAGGTGCTGTTATCTGTGATTATTTTTAGCCTGGAGAAGAGTGGCCTTTGTTTTGCTGAGTACAATCACCGCTGAAAGGGAAACCTGAGAGAAACGCTAAATGTCACAAGAACCTGAGAGGAATAGATGCTGTCATTGGCAGCCCTGTTATCCTAATGCCAGGCTTTGGCTCTGATTGAGAACGCTGCACCCTCCAGCTCCATGGGACTATTGTTAAATTACTGGCCTTGTATCAGCTTTCACATTCCAAATCCCGCTCTTAGTCACGGGGCAGGAATTCACCAAGCTGACTACAGATCAGAGAGGGAGTCTCAGCCTCCGGTTTAGCTGCATTTCGTGCCTCCTTCATAATAGCCTGATTACCCCGAATGTCAGGAATCTGCTCTCCTTGTCACAAGACAAGCCATCCATTATGTGAGATGTGGTATTAATTTGGGCAGAAGTCTATATGGACACATTCTAATTTGTGGCCATAAATCAACACCAAGTGGGATACGTATTTTTGTGAGCCAGCACTTTGTGCTTCTGTGTTTGTGGAAAACAAACTGTATGCTGTGGGGGACACAGATGCATATTATTAGGGTGTTCATTGGAACATACTGTACTTTAGACTCTTCTTTTGCCACAGCTAAACAGTGAATAATTGAAATGTTTTAAATTAGCATTTTTGACTATAGCTTGCACAGTGACTTGCCTGTGTTTTTTCAAATGTATTTGGCGCTAAGAAGGGCCACTGACGATAGTTCACAAGCTTGTCCTGTGAAAGTTCCTTCATAAGTCAGTTCTCATGCTCTACATCAAATCAATAGAAATCTTTGAAAAATAAAACTAATAGTCTTTACTTGGCCAGTTAAGAAAAGTGCCCTCTGAAATAAAAAATGAAGAATATTCCTTTTGTTTCCAAATGATGGAACTTCCTCGCTAAGCTTCAGCCGGTGATCTGTCTCACAGAATGACCTGGGAGGTCACAGGAGTCTGGTGAATAAGTGGACGACTTTCCTGAAAGCTCGACTTATTTGTTCTGTGCCTGGCAGTAATGGAATAGACACCCACTTTGATGAGCTACGTAAGTGATTAAATCACATTTTTATCTCCTGAAGATAAAATGTTATCTTTTCAGCAGAGTAATGATTTTTTTGTTTGTTTGTTTGTTTGTTTGTTTGTTTGTTTTTCAGAGGATGTTTTTCTCATGAGCACAAAAGATCCCAAGAGCCCCATCATCTATGCAATTTTCACCACTTCCAGGTACTGTGGCTGAAGTTACAATAGTTTTGACCATTATCTGAGAATATTGCATTGCCCTTATTATCAACAGGCACCAGACTTTTCCTTATCTCTCCCACTTCTTGTCCTTTAGCAACATCTTCAAAGGTTCAGCTGTGTGTATGTACAGTATGACAGATGTCAGGAGAGTGTTTCTTGGGCCTTACGCTCATAGAGACGGACCCAATTATCAGTGGGTGCCCTTCCAAGGCCGTGTTCCCTACCCACGACCTGGCACAGTGAGTACAGTATACTCTTATCTGGGCTAGGTTTTAATGAAGAGTCTTCAAGCTGTGTCTTAGAGTGTGACAGTAAATCGTCTTTGTCCACAGTGCCCTAGCAAGACATTTGGAGGATTTGATACAACTAAGGACCTTCCTGATGAAGTTGTCACATTTGCCAGGAGTCATCCAGCCATGTTCAACCCCGTGTACCCCATTAACAATCGGCCAATCATTGTCAAAACAGATGTGGACTACCAGTTCACCCAGATAGTGGTAGATAAAGTGGAAGCAGAGGATGGCCAGTATGATGTTATGTTCATAGGCACAGGTTTGAACATTTTCATAAATACAGCAAACTGCAGCATTCTAACAGCAACTAGTTGACCAAAATATATAAAGAATAAATATTAAATATAGATATAAACTCATAACATGTGCTTCCATTGTTTTCTAGACATGGGGACGATACTAAAAGTGGTCTCCATCCCAAGAGGCTCCTGGCATGATCTGGAAGAAGTCCTATTGGAGGAGATGACTGTCTTTAGAGTAGGTCACACTCTCATCACCTGCATTATTTGAGGTGCCCGATTTGAGTGTCGTCTGGTTATTTCATCCCCTATTGTTTTTCTGACAGGAACCGACAGCCATTACAGCCATGGAACTCTCAACAAAACAGGTATTGGCTTGTTCTTGCTGAAATTACACATTAAATAAATGATAAAAAAAAAAAAAAAAACTATGGCAAATTGTTAAATAAAACAAATCGTCCAGATTATTCTAAAAGAGAATAACCTGGTTGGTGAAAGGACAAGATTTGTTTACTGGCTTTCAATGGGGAGAAACACGGAAATGAAAAAAAAAAAGAGAAACAGGTTATAATTAATGACTGCCTGCCTACGAGTGTCTCAGAGGGAGAGTCTGCTCAGAAATGACACACCTTGCTGCAAGGCTGAGAAACAGAACAAAGCCTAACTTGTCTACACACTGAGATGAACTAATATGATAAGATGCAGATCTCATGACCCTAATAATTACCTCATCAACTTAATGACAGGGACAGACAAAGGGAGTTAGTTAAGTGACAGATAGGAGGAGATGAGCACCTGCAGTAGTTTGTCACCATCCCTGACTTGTAGTTCTCCTTCAGTGAAAACCACAAGCTGAGCCAAACACACAACCTGAATTGTAGCTCTTCTAAAACATAGAATATATGACATATGTGACTTTTTCTCTTCTACCTGCACAGCAACAACTGTACTTGGGGTCAGACATTGGTGTGTCCCAGATGCCTCTGCATCGGTGTGAGGTTTACGGGAAGGCCTGTGCTGAGTGTTGCCTGGCGAGAGACCCTTACTGTGCATGGGATGGCACTGAGTGCTCCAGATACTTCCCCATGGCCAAGAGGTACTGAATACATACTTACCATACCAGACTGAAACCTTTATTCATCAAAAGTTGTTTCCAGAGCAGGTAAGCAAACTGCTTGTGTTGCGCTAAACCTGGCTATGTAGCAATGGCAAAACATCACACATCTGGCCAGGTGTATTGTCTGAATTTGGTACATGCCAAACCTGGAAAGTGGAAGTAGCAGGATGTTCGCTTTGTTTGAAAAAGGGACAAATTCAGCTACAATCATTGACAGTAAAACACATTGAAGTCTTTCACAAATGGAATCTGCTTTAGATTAAAGATGCCAAATATACAACATACATCTGACTCTGAGTTGTTTAAGAATTTGTTCAGTTTATGGAGTTAACCCAGATTGTATAGACAGGTTCTCACATTCAGATTGAGGACATATGCAGTCAGATTGTAATTTAGGGCTGGAGCGAGGGCACACTAATAGTGCAGGTTTTGTATAGTTGCCAAAAAACCCTAAAGGCACAGGGTCGTATTTCTAGCAGAAAACTAGAAATATAACCTGCCTCACATGTTTACTGTAAATGAAAACCCATGTCAGCAATGTCTGGAGGCTGTCTGGGTGAACCAGGGGTGAGGTAGGTGTTAGAGGTTCAGTGTTTTGTAATGGTGGACTGATCCGTACGTCTTCATGTGTGTGCATTTGTATGTGCCGCTTCCCACTCACAGCTCCATGGGGCTTATTGATTTAAATGCTGGCTTCAGAGTCCTACAGTCAAAAATAAGGTTGCCAGAGCAAACTCTTACCTACAATTGTCAGCACACTATTGCTGGCTTTGGATGATGGGAAGCAGAGAGAGTTAAGTTACCAGTTTGTATTGTGTCTCTATAGTTCTGCATGTCATGTTTACGAAAAATATCTCCAGAATTATGTCTTACACCAAATGTGGGACTCTGTTTGCTTTCTGTCTGAATCTGACACAGAAGATAGTTTAGAGTGATTGATTAGGTTTCAATACCTTTAGGGTTGTCAGCCATGGGCTTCTAATTAAGTTTGATTTGTTTTGGCCTCCATTACTGCCACACATGCCTGTCAAATTCAAAGACAATAAATAAACAAAAAAATAAATAAATAAACTGTTTCTTCCCCCAGGCTGTCTCCCAGATCTCCCCATAAGCCACCTGACAACCTCATGAACATTTGCACATTGCTGCACTATTAAACCATATCCCACTACAAATATTTCTAATTTCAATGTATATATGTTTATATGTATATATATATATATATATATATATTTTATTTCTTTTTGTCTTTCCCTTGTCCAAGATTGAAACACTGGAGTCAAATTCCTAGTATGTTTACACATACCTGGCAATAAAACAATTTTTGATTCTGATTTCTGATTCTAGATACCAACACGCATACACATACAAATTCTCAGTAAGCACATATTCTCACAAACACACGCACATGGAAGTTTATTTCCCTGCTGGGACTCATCGAGGTGTGTATATTTGTGTTTCTGCAGGAGAACAAGGAGACAAGATATCAGGAATGGAGACCCACTCACTCAATGTTCAGATCTGCAACACCATGGTACATAAAAATTATATTTGCATTAAAACCAAGATAGCCTTTGCCTTGGTTATTATCTCTGTTTGTAGAATACTTTTCACCTAAACAAACAGTAGCGTAATGTGTAATTGTTACTCTGGCCATCAAGATACATGCATACAGCAAGTATTTAGTTGAATATAGGTTGAACATAGAAATTGAATCAAGGAAACTGCCAGCCTTTCCTAAGAGGAGAGAATCCAGCTGAGTGTTTGGTGTTGTGTCTGCGTTCTTTTGGGGTGAAGATTAGAGTTGGTCTTTGTTAAACATATAATTAAAATGGTCTGGATTCCACCAAGCCTCCTCTGGGTTGCCAATCCCTCTACTCTACTTCTCAGGACTTGCTTCCTTAATTATACATTTATTTCTGCGAACTAGAAAAGAAAACATGACAACAAAACTGTTATCCAAATCTATCAGAAGTTAAGATTGAAGAATGCAGATGACGTGCCGTTGCATGTTGCTCAAAAATTCAGATTGTGCACTTTTTCCGTGAATTCCAGATTCAAAATTCTATAAGGGAAAGGCTGAAAGATTTTGAAAAGAGTGATTGGATAACAAACTATTTAGTGGAGTCTGAATCACTGAATTTATCAGAGGATATAACAGGAGATCAGTCAGAAGAACTCTGACCTTACAGTGTAAAATATCTTTGACTATAAACACGACTGAATAAAACCCAGATTTTATTTGCAGCCCATTTCCTGAGGTCCCTGTGTCTCTGCTGGAATCTACCTAGTCAGCATATGATGGAGTGTGATAAGAAAAGAGATGGAATAATGTAACAGGCTAATGTAAAAAACATTACATATAGTACTTTTCAGCACAAGAAAAGCAAAATGTTTTATACGGACAGTAATAGAGAGGCTGATGTTTCACACCCCCCCTTTAGCTGTAAAAGAATTCAAAACATTCAGCCGCAACCACAACCAGTAATATCAGCAAAAAAAGTAATAGAAAGCAAATGTGTTAACAAACTTGTGTGACTGCAATTTTCAAATTTTTTTGTTTAGATGAACTAAGTGGGCAAGCAACTCTGCTGGATAAAACTGTGTATGGTGTGGAGAACAGCAGCACTTTCCTTGAGTGTAGCCCCAAATCCCAAAGAGCTTTGACATACTGGCAGTATCAGCGTTCCACCGATGACCGCAAACAAGAGGTCGGTATTGGCTCAGATACAATCTATGTGCAGCCAAGATAAATACTGATATATACTGATGTCTTAGATGGCACAGAGTTATATTTTATTATTTGATTTCATTCATTTGCACAAAGCCATGATGGATAGCAAAAAGTATATCATAATAACTTTAATGACTTTGAAATGTTGAATCTCATTTTCGGACTTTGTAGATCAAATCAGAAGAACGTTTCATCCGCACAGACCAGGGACTCTTGATTCGCACGCTTGACAAGAAGGATTCGGGGATCTATCTGTGTCAGGCAGTGGAGCATGGCTTCATGCAGACACTTCTGAAGGTGACCTTAGAAGTCATCGAAACTGAACGTCTGGAGGATTTGCTTCATCGCGATGAAGAGGCCGTAGCAGGCGCCACAGCCCAGGACCCTTACCCCCCCCGAGAAACTCCCAATCAGAAGCTGTGGTACAGAGACTTCTTATCTTTGGTGAATCACCCGACTCTTAACACCATGGATGAGTTCTGTGAGCAAATTTGGAAAAGAGAGAGGAAGCACCGGAGGCAGAAAGCCCACCTGGTGCAGCAGGTGCAGCTACACCAGCAGCAGCAGCAGCAGCAGCAGCAGCAGCAGCAGCAACCTAAGATTGTGGTGGTCCCTCACACCCACATGCACGCTCAAGGGCTGGCAGCAAAGTGGAAACACCTGCAGGAGAGACAGAAGGGACGCAACCGCAGGACCCATGAACTGGAGAGGGCCCCCCGCAGCGTCTGACCTATAAACTTTAACTTTTAACACCCAAACCTGAAACCACACCCAATTCTCATTCTGTAACCCTGATTAACTTACCCAGTTTTCTTCTTCATACTAAGACACAGACTTTTTCCTCAAAAACTGGATAGAAAAATTAAACTGGAAAGAAAAAAGAAAAAAAAAAAAAAGGGTCATACTACCCTGCTAGCTGGTTTGTTCTGTGCGTGGGCAGCCATGTTTACAGTGCACCTGTGCAGAGGACTGCAGGAAACAGGATGATGCATCACAAAAGACAACTGGGACATATTATCTCAGCTGGCCTCTGTGACCTGAGCACAGCAAAGGGACGGTGTCTACCAGCACAAGAATTAGATACATATGTCCACACTAGAGATATGACTGACACCATTATGTGTCAATGGCATTGTCTCATGGCATGCTAGTTAGGTGTCTTTGTCAATGCGAAATTAAATAGATGCATTAAAATAAAACAGTGTGGAGACTTAATGGAAGCAAAGTGGAATTGTAAGCAGTGAAGCTCATAGAAAACACAAGATGGGGTATTTAGTCATGTTTTGCAATTATAGCATGTTCAATCAGTCATGATGACAGAGGAAAAAATGCCAGAGCCCTGCAAGAAATTGGGAGCAACATTCACCATTCGCCAACATATATAATTATCTAGCTAAAATGTGTAAATACTTAGCTCTATGATGTCTCCTCTATCCATCCATCCATCTTCATCCGCTTAACCAGGGTCGGGTGGCGGGGACATCTCCTCTAACTAAAGGGAATGTCTTGCAGTTGTTGTGTTGTCCCAAAGTAGAAATTTATATTAAAAAAAAAAAGTTTTTGGAAATTAGTTGTAAACAGGGAGATTTTCTACTAGTCTGTGTCTACACCCCAGATAAGCTTCCCATGGTAAGACAGGTTTTATCATTTTGTTTTGGTTTTTTTCTTCTTTTGAATCGTCAGATTCCTTCCAGTGTCAGCAGTCGTTAAGTTGGCAGTTGTTGACTGTCACTTTATAGGGATGTCTGCCAGCACACAAAATGTCATACTGAGCTCTTCCATGTTGATTTACTTATGCTTTGTATACTATTTCTTTCCACTACATGTGTATTTATTGATATAGAATAATGTACATTGTGAAAATATTTTTCAACGTGCAGCCTTTTTTTTTTTTCCATTTGATTTGTTTTACAGGACCAATCTCTTAAAGTAACTGTATTCTCACAAATTCTGTAGTTAGACTGGAAGTTATTTCTCAATATTAGCCAATATTACACGCATTGCATATCAAAACCACTGAGCAATAACCCAGTTAACACCTGTATTTCTTCCACATTTATTGCCTCATGTCATATCCATATTCTTCATAGGCTATGCAGTGTGACAGCTTATATTCACTGCATGGAGCATAAAAAAAACCCCCTACTTTTAATGGATAACAATCTACTATTATTCAACGCACAAACACACAAACTCACAAACATAAACCTGGAATGTAGCTGTGAACATTATGTAAATAGAAATACTATGGTCTATGTTTGACAAGTATGACACTGTGTAGTAGTGCATGTGAATACTATTGTAGTGTTCCTGTTTTGCTATAGCAATGATATACTAGTCTGATGTTGTCACTGTCCTGTTGTTTGCAAATGCAGTACACAATATTAACTATTTCAAAGATGTACATACTATTTCCTTTAGGATTGTACGATTAATAATTCCTGAGGTAGGTATTCATAAAAGTTATAAACAAAAGCTCAACATGGACAACAATGAACAATGCCAGTGAAGCATTGCAACACATCAGTATGTCAGATGGCCTTGTCTAGTGAGTGCAAGCTTCATCTGCTTCTGGAGGCCATGACAGAGGAAGAGAAGAAACAACTGAAGCCAGGAAGAGATTTTAGGCTAACAAAACAAGATCAGAGCTGTGGGACTGATATTATTATCATTACTGAGAGAAAATATAAGGTGCCTCACTGCATATGTGGTGGATATATGGTGGAGGTGAGGAAATTAAGCGTTGCTGCTGCTGCTCCTGCTCTTTGGCATGATGATTATGATCATGATGTATTCTACTGATCTAATAAATGTCTCTTCATAAAGTTCTGGTTTCATTAAATCTATTTTAATGCATGATGTACTGCTACCATGGCATGTGGTACGTTTCCTTTGGCTAGGCTAATCAGATTAGATGTTAGATACTTCATTAATTTCCATATTAATGAAGAAAACTTTTACAAACTTATAACTTTGCTATAAGATTAAGATTTATCTACTTGTCTATTATGTCCAGTCCACTACAATGATCCAACTGCTAATTATTAAACTCAAGCAAGCAACTAATTTTATGGTAATGATGGTGTTAAAAAAAGTGGATAAGCAAGAATGGAAATCAGCTCAACTGACTTTTACCTACATGATTAGTGAAAAGATACCTGTAAAATGTTTTGCCTCAGGCTCAAGAGGAATAACTGTAAAGTGTGACTGGGACTTTGATTTGAGCTGTGATGTTAAGATATGAGATTCCCTACAGTTTGCAGCAGACACCCAGCTGTTCTATTTGTGTGCCAATGGGAATCAGCAGCTAAAGATACAGTTTAAAACTGGTTTTCAGTGCGTATCAATTTAAACTGGTAAAACAACAAACAAGCAAAAAATCTGCCAAAAGTCAGCACTTGAGTGCTTGAGCACTCCAGTCATCTTCATTGTTCTTAGTTCTACTATTGCCCTCTGGTGGTTATAATGGAAAAGCACATATCTTGCCAGAAATGTGAAAAGAAAAAGAAAAGAAAAAAACTGTTTAGGGCAGCACGGCGGCATAGTGGTTAGCACTGTTGCCTCACAATAAGAAGGTTGCAAGTGTGGTTCCCGGGACTGGGGCCCTTCGGTGTTGAGTTTGCATGTCCCCCCCTTGCCTGTGTGGGTTTCCACCGTCCAAAGACATGCATAGCTTTAGGTTAGTTGGTGACTCTAAATTGGCCATATGTGTGAGTGGTTGTTGGTCTCTGTCTGTCTCTGTCTGTCTCTGTATGTTGGCCCTGCGATGGATTGGTGACCTGTCCAGGGTGACCCCGCCCTCACCTACAGTAATGTGAGCTGGGATTGGCTCCAGCACCACCTGCAACCCGCAAACAGATAAGCAGTGGAAGATGAATGAATGAAAAACAGTTTAAATGCTCCACCTGGTTTTATAGCATTAAGTGCTTAACATGGTGCCTCATATAGATATGGCAGCCCTTAGGCTAAATAAGGCAATATGGAGCAATATGGTTATCGAGGGATTTGTACGGTCTCTTTGAATAATTCTAGAAAGACATTGGTCTAAACCTGCTCCATACGTAAAGCACCTTGAAGAAACTCTGTTATAATCCGGCACTATATTAATAAATTTGATGACGACTTGATTATTGTGTCACAGTGGAACCTTTGTTGATATGTTTGGGTACTTTTGATCCAAGGTCAAAAGGTCATTCAGCATATGTCTCACCTGGGCTTTGACCTTGAGCTTCTGAAGCCAATGCAACTGCTGCTGCAGTAGCTCATCAGCTTCAGTCCAAATTGCTTCAGGCGCCTAAAAATAACATAACTCACATACTTTAGGCTCACAAACTAAGGTTTTAGACTGCTAAACTGAAAGAGTGAACAACACTAAACTTCAGCCCTATTAACTACATCCACTCAATGATTTGTTCAGGGGGTTTTAGCGAAGTCAACGAAGCAGAGCCTTGCTATCATTTCTGCCCTTTTACCATCTGTCACCAAAGGTGCCAGGAGGGATTGATCTTTGGGAGTCATAACACAGAGTATGACTGCCCTCCAGTGGATGAAGGGGCCTCTTTCAATACAGTTCAACTCCACCATCAGCCAGATGGAAAATAGCCGCTCCTCCTTTCTGACTCCCTGCCAAGGCCATGGATGAATGAAGAGGACCGCCCTGACACACAAACAAAGACCCTCTACATTCGATGGAAAAACTGACACATGAGTGACAGAGTGAGGGGGAGTAAGAATGCAGAGATTAAGGAGAAGTTAATAACCTTCTTACTGCTGATTTTATTTACATGTTTCAGTTTTGGAACCAAATTTTAATGAACAAAAGTCAGTTCAATCACAAATACAACTCCACAAATTCAATAATTATACAGTTCACATCAAAGAAGCCACATTTCCATTTAGAAGGAAGCTTTCTGTGGAAGTGAAACAAGACTCCTAAAACCAAGAACATGTTTTAAAGATATAATGCACTACAGTGTGCATGTCCACACAAAACCACTCAAAGGAAAGGGGCAGACAACAGGATGAGAGTATTAAATTCAACAAAATAATATGTAATGTGGAAGTTGAATAAATGGGGAGAGTTTCAAATAAAGTTGTGTGTGAATTATCACTGTGTGTTCAATAATGAGACCCCTCTTGCTCATGTGGTGACTCTTGACAGGCATCTGGCACACAGCTGAGTGAATATATAAGAAAACAGTTTTGCATACACTGCATTTCCCTTTAACACTCATCTTTAACTGCAGCTGCATCCTTTACTGCAGCAGAGGGAAAGAGTCATCTGCCTATTCTCTCATATTAGGAGGCTTGGGAAACGTGAAATCGAGCAGAGATCAAGATACTTTACTTCACCCCAGGGAAGACGCACTGGATTGATGTTTGGCTAGACCCAAAGGGATTCTGTTGGAGACATGTATGTGCATGCACAGAAAACTGTTGCATGCTGACGAGCCTCTTCTGGGTGACCTCGGAAGAAAGCACATTGCTTTGCCTGGAAGTTAGATGGAAAATTGCAAACGCAGAAGGCCGAATTATAATAAATGCATCCAGATATTTGTTGAGATTCAGATCTTGAAGAGACAGAAATCCCCTCCCAGCATTTCATTGTAGATATTTTCCATACAGAGGACACATGACACAACCATGAGCTGCGGACAGAACAGCATTATTTGAAGGGTCCCAGCATAGCAAACCACAAACTATTCAGACACGACATGTCTGACATTTTCTAGACTAAAGACTGACCCCTTGACAGCATCCAGCCTATTACCCAGACGAGAAAAAAAATATTTGCGGTCAAACCAAAGATGTGTCTCCTTAGAGCCGAGTATGGTATATCACAGCACTCTATGTGAGGTAATGATCTATTCTTTCCCCTCCAGCTGTCACTTATCAAATGCTTGTACATTTTTGGCAGCGTCCCTGTCTGCGTCATAGAGTCAAAACTGCTGGTGTGAGTGTTTGTATGCAAGTTTAAGTGAGAGAGCACAGTTATTATCTGGATAATATAATTTTGCAGGCTGTGAGGTTAGTTTACTAGATCATTGACAGATAATGCTTTGAAGTGCGGTGAAGGATGTGTGTGTCTGCGTGTGTTGCTCTCCATCAGTCTTTGGTAGCGTGTTGTGATAGCATTGCTGGGGCAAATCCCCTTGCCTGGGGTAAAACAGAGGACAGAGTGTTAATCTGTGGCAGCTGTGGCAGCTTGGCAGTGGTCGGACTGGTGGTGCCGTAGAGTTGGCAAGAACCTCAAGTGTCTCTCTGCTATGAGTGACAGTGTGGTTTACAAGAGTAGGCCTAGACTGGAGGTATGACAAGACCTTTACCTCATTTCCTCTGTGGAAAGTCTGCTGCAAAGTCATTTTTACAACTATCACATAATCATTGGGAAGTGAAATTACTGTTATGTTTGCCCCATTTATTTTACAATACATGCCAATAAAATCTTAACTTATGTTAAAAGTTTCAAATGTATTTCCTTATATTCGGATACTCAACACTGGTGGCAAATGTGCAATATACACAAAAAGCGTATTCGCAAAGGACACAGAAAGTGACGATAAACACACTCCACCTTACGTAAAATGTGGCAGTGAAACCATAAATCATGAAAATATTACATATGATACAAATGGGAATAAATGTTTTATTCCTTTCCCATAGCGGAACAAGATTGATATAATTCATGGCTTGTCATCTGAAGTGCTTCTGTCATCATTTTGACAGTTCACATGTATAAAAAAAATTTTTTAATCAAATGTGGATTTTGTAAGACAAGCTGTTTTCTTCCTTCACCATTCACACTTGACTCGTGCGCTTAAAAACATACAATTACGTTGGAATAAACTTCTACCATCTTAAGTGTTTGTAAGCTCATTTGTAAGTAATGTATTTGTCTAGACAGTCCAATATCAGGGCTAGCAGGAACATGGATGTGGGTGACTGTAAATAAAATAACCCGTCACAGCTTGGACTAATTGATTTATGGGGAACTATCTGTAAATCTAAACAATGCAAAAAAAAAAAAGAAAAGAAAAGAAAGAAAGGAAGAAAGAAAAACAAAAAAGATGGTAGATTATCTTCCAAGTCAAGCCTCCGAGGGGAAAGCTGCCAGTTAAAACTGTTATCAGACGAAAGATGTGAGAGGGGGCAATGAAAACAGAAGCATGAAAGCTGCTGAAAGGAGCTAAAGAGATAGGATCAGACAATAGATGAATGAGGCCCCAGGCCTGGCCTGAGGTGACAGTGACATGGGTCAAAGGTCTGTGCACCAGAGAAGAGGTCATTTTTTTGAGCGAAATATGTGTCGGGAGCCTGCTGTGTGTCTTACTGTTGCCTGGCTGCTCCCTTTCACACCTCTAATCTGAAAGTGATTGAGGTCTTTGGAGACCCAGTTTGGCCTCAGCTCCTGGAACACATCACACAGTGGACCGCTTAGCGCCGTGTCATTCTTCCTCAGGCCGGCTCAATGAATGTCAAAGACAATAACATAGATTTTGAATTTGACTCCTTTGACTCCTCATTTAAAAGTAACAAGGGCTGACTAAATTGAATCACAAGGCTCTGTTGGTTTATGTTTAAATAATCACAAAGTAGCAAAGATTTTCCTTAAATCTAACCACATTCTTAAAACTGCCAAACCTGTGAAACATGTTGGAAGCTCTGCATACATAAATAAATCCCCCTCTCTCTCTCTGCTCCCTCCAGCAAGTACACCTTTTCCTCCACATTATAATAAATCTGAAATATTGTAATGTCAACATTCCTCACGTCAACGCATTTCTGTCAGCATTTACTATATCCATTGTGGACAAACATGAACGAGTGTGAACTGCGTGCTTGTAGTCCTCTCATAGTCTATTAGAACTGAAAACCTTCAGTAGAAAAACAAGTATTTATCACCGTGTATTTGCATTTCTGAGGCTGCTAAACAAAGCACTTAATTTGCTTACAAAGCAGCATTAATCGGATAACAATAATAAATGCAGATCTGTGATCAATTTGCATTATTGTTTCTTTTTCTTTTCTTTACAGGTGGAAAAACTGTACAGAGTAAACATACAAAACAGTCCGACTCGTTTGCCATTGTTTATTTTCCTTAATCATTAAAAAGTAGAAATATTCAAAGCTTTGGCTAAACATTGCAAATTTGGATTTTGGCCCTCTTTATGGATAAAACTGTATTCTTTGTGCAGTTGTATCAAAAGCAGAAGGACTTTTCCATATTTTATTGAAAGTAACGATATGAGTTCAGTTTTATAACTTCCACTGCGAAATTGCGTTACTTCAGGAGCCAGGTCATGTCAGTCATGAAGCAAAAACAAAAGAGACAGAAAAAAAAATACAAAACAGGAGATGGGAGAATCATAAAGAAGACAACTCATGCAGCGGTGACTGGTTGTTAAAATCCACGTATTGTGAAGTTTTTACTATTTTGATTTATGAAGCACTGGTGTGTTAGGAGGATAATTTGTCGGCAAAAGTGCTGTTACAGCCCTGCAGGATTTAGTTTCAAGGTGTGCTCTGTCTAACTTTAACAATTAGCCAACTTTTTCATGGACTTAAGATGTGAAAATAGCTCGCCTGTTTCTTGCCACTGCCCCATTATCCAGTTAGTGGTGTAGGAAAGAAAATTTCTCATTCACCACATAATCTACTTTCTGCAGTTCACACTTGTTGTGTGAGGCTATGCTGATGAGTACACACTGGTGACTCAAAACGTATGACCCAAAACAAGTGTGTTTTTCTTCCAGGAAAAGTGTTTGTCAGTTGACATAAAGTGTTGATTATAGTGACTTTGAAAACCGTGATGTTTACCTCCCGTCCTCCTCCCGGAGTCTAAATGGATCTTGCCGTGGTTTTTGTGGAATTGTTAGTCCAGTAATTATGGATTCACAAAGTGACAAACAAAGCTGTTGCAGTTTACAAAGGCATGAAACAGTCAGTCAATGCAGACAGCAGCATTACTGGCATTGTTCCCATTACTGCCTCACTGGCGTCAGTCTGAAACTGTGACGCAGCAGGAGGATGGTAATATATTTGGGGGTTTGCTTTTTATTTTTCAGAGTCATCCTTTGGTGAGCAGCATTTTATGGAATCGCTAATATGTTGATTTGAAGCACATATTGATCTTAAAAGGAATAAGCACATCAAAATAGTTACATTCTTGAAAGAAGTTGGCACCACTGTTAAGTCTGTACAGTAAATGAAACTACAAACTGGAAACAGGGGGCACACAACTGCTCTTAAAACCACACTGTGTGGATTTTACACTTTCATTAATAGCCACAAAAATGTGGCAATTAGTAATTTAAAGGTGAACTTTATTACATTTCCATGCTTGATGTTTCCCCACTTCATTTTTACTGTACCAGCAGGGAGTATATGATCAGATTATTCAGATTATTACATAATTACATAAGATATATTATATCATTTTTTGTCAAGCTTTGACAAAAGCAACCTATGTTTTGCAAGTTGTGATGCTACTTGTACTGCATGTGCATCTCTACACATGCAGTACATCAGCATGCTCGTCCTTAGAAATCTCTGGAATATGTCTCATTCCAGTCTAAGAGACTGCCTGTGGTTATTAATCAGACTGAGGGAAAGGTAAACAAAGTGATATTTACAGATGGATCCACAGGCATTTAGACACAGGTCACTGATATGGCATTTAGGCAGTGTAATATAGTACAGGTTAACTGGTTAACTTATAGCTCTGCCAGAAGTAACAACACATCTGGAACAAGCATTAACCTCGTCTTCCCACTCACATTCTTCATTTTGTCATTTAACAGTGACAGAAGCATACAGCAAGGGAAGCTCTGTGAATCTTTTAGGCAGTGAAATGTTGCTGTCTCTCAACTCCTTCTTCTGACAGCAAAGCCTGAGTTCTGACAAGTACGAGGTATCAATCTGAAGAGTGAGTGTTTGTTGGAAGTAAAAATACAGTAAACAACATACACATGCAGTGCACATTTCATAAAGAGACATACCATTCTGCTGCTACACCCATATTCTGACTCATACTCTTAATTTACAAACGTGGATATGTGCAACATTTTCAAAAATTTGGTCTCAATTAAGCTAATTTTGTCTTTAGCTTATGTTAAACAGGGTTTTCGTTTAATTTTGTCGGATGTTTATGCCAGATTGTTTGAGCAAATGTGTTTACACTGAAATAACTTGAGAGCTGGTTTGTCAAATATTCCATGTAGGATTTTCATAAATTCTTGCTTTTTTCTGAACTATTTCAAAGCAGAGTGCCAAAAATATTCCGTGACTCATGATGGTCCTTCCCTGAAACAGGATGGGAGAACTCTGATTCAATCGGAATTCATATTTCATAAACAGAGGCGTATGCATAAAGACATCATAAAAAACATGTTCCTGTCATGCATTCACACACAAACACATGCATATGCTAGACTGAGAGATGTTTTACCAATTTGTCCATAGTCTGGCAGGAGGTTTTACTTCAGAAAACCCCCCAAAAAAGTGTTGTCTGAGTTGATGCAGTTTCCCCACAGGGAGTGAAAACAAGATAGATCCAAGTTTTCATCTTGTTTTAGTTTAGTTGCTAATTAAAATGTGTCCCAGATTTTCTGTGGGTATAAATCACAAACCAGTGAGCTAGAAGAACCAGTAATAAGTACAAATTGAAGGCAGATGTCTAATGTATGCACAGATATTACATTTATCTCCGTTTTGTCTGCTAACCGTGATCGCAGCTAATCAGGTTCAAGAAAAACTGAGACTTTTGCCGGGTTTTACAATTTGAACTCAGAGCATCCATCTGCATCCATGTCACCTTGCAAGCATTACATATGACAATACGCAGGAAGATGCCACATCAGTTAGGGTTTTTGTCCTCTGCAGGTGTCAACACCTGTATGGACATAAACATAAGCAAACAGTACACATGCATTCAGGAGGATTCACCCTAACCCACAAACACCTGTAGCTTATGTGCCGGTTACCATGATGATGGATGAGAATAAATGTGAGGCCAGATGGTCACTTCCACATGTCCCTCCAGAGGTGTAATCCATTCCTCCTCTTCACCATCTGTGACTGCAGAGCACCAGCCTGGCCTGGGTTTTCCATTAAAAACTCCATAACTAAGAAATGTGTCCAAAGAGCTGATTCACAGGAAGCAAGGGAAGCCAAAGATGGTGACTGCATAGGAGTTCTGTAACCAACTGAGGTTTGATGACACATTGTGATCTCTGGTATCAAATCAGACAGTAATTCATATTTGACAAGAAAACATTCAATGTACTTTGCTGCCATGGAGATTCATGCCAGACATAAGCCTGCTTAAGGCCTCACCTGAAGGCCAGAAGTGATCACCAGGGGAGAAGGAATAATGGAGTATGACAGAATATATATAAATACAGACTTCTTTCCACTTATCTACAGACATATGTTAAAAGTGGTTATGAGCATGAACTGTGTGAAGATGTACACAGAGGGTTATATACCATTATGTTCACACTCAGCAGATCCAACTAATCCAGCCATAACACACCTGGCTTTTCAGTCAGAACAGGTCCACATGTCCTCTGCCACATCTCCTTTTTTCTTTCCTTTCTCCCTCTCTCTGTGTGCTATTACACACAACATGAGCTTACCGAGAGATTCAGCAAACCCCTGTCCTACTGAAATTCTGTCATGCGCTGGACTCACTGACACAGTAGTGATGTAAATACTGCTCCCTTGTCTGAATTCTGACCAATGTCTCTAAAGTGAGTGTGTGTCATGGGACAATCCTGACTTGACATATGACAGCCACCTGTGTAAACGGTTGCAGTATCTCGTAGCTCTGAAACACTGGATCCTCAGAGTGCTGTGTCTGTTGCCACTGGAGACCTAAGACCTGACCTCTCTTTTGTAGAGGGGAACCCTGCAGGCAGCCAGTGGCGGACATACACTAAAATACACATAGTTTCATGCATAAATGCATGCCCACATACTCCCAAAGTTAAGTTTAGCTTGGTTTTATTCTTAAGGTATTCCCTCTTCTCCCTCACTGTCATATACTAACACTTCAAAGCTGAATGCACACAGTTCTAGACACTTGCATGGACATAAACAGTGTAAATGCGTATGTGTATGTTGGAGGGGGGTGGGGGGGTGTTCAAGTCTGTTTCTGTGGGTCAAACAGGAGGTGAGAGAGAGGCTTCTGTTGAAAAGGGCGGATATTGACACAGCATTAGCATGAATGAAAATATTTTCCGTGTTCAGAGAGCATGAAAAGAACACTGCCAGACATTTGGACATGGCCTATTCAAACAAACGGCAGACACCAGCACTCAATCAAACAGTCTTTTCACAGACAGGTTTCCCAAAACAGCAAGCTATAGAAGGTGTCAAGTTTTTTAACCGTGAAAATTTCTCTGCAGTAAACTACATGTTGAACTGAAAAAAATAAAAATAAAAAAAATCCTAGTAACAGTGGTGGAATCCCATTGATGGACCAAAGAGGATAGATTTGTGTAAAGGAAGTGGGTGTAAGGCTGCCATAGTTACTACAAACAGGAGTGATGTATGGGAGGGCCCTTGGAAAAAACTACTAGCATAGCTGGAATCACACTAATGGAAGTTTAACACAAATCAAAAAGCAGAGACAGTGAGGGAGGCATAGAAAAAAAAGCAAGAGGGAGTTGGGGAATTGAGCTGTTGCTGTTCCTGTTTCTGACTTATGACTGCTATTACAGTGGGTAAAGGAAGTAGATACACATCCAGTCACAGAGGGGCTTATGTGAGTAAGTTTATGCTGTGCCCAATGGTCTGTGTGCATTAGCCTCTTTACATGGCTATTAATCTGAGGCAGTGGTTTAAGGGATCGTAGATGAAATTCTTCCTGAAAGCCTTTTATCTGGACAAAAGGCGAAAATGTGCTCTGAAATTAATGCTTCGATTCACACTGATGGAATTATGTGTCACAGTCAGTCAAATAACGTCATCTCCAGGGAAGCTGACAGCCCACAGTTGTTTTACCCTCAACAACAGATGAGTCTATAATTGTACCAGGCAATGGAATAACACAGATAGTGTATGTTACGAGACCTCCACACACACACACACACAAAGTCCTTCTGTTCTGGCAGGGAACAGGTGCAATGTGGGAGTTGGAGTCATCAAATCCCAGAGTGGTGCAGAGGGGGTGGGGGTGCAGCTGCTACAGCCTAATACAATTCCAGTCACTGTATGTATTTTAATACATACACTTATAGGCATTTGTTGAGTAGTTCACACTCAGATACACACACTTGCATACCTCCCTCTCTCCTTCACTTTTTCAGTGACTGAATATAATACATATAAACACTGAGACATACAGAGTTTGAGAACAACAAAAGGAGTCTTTTTTGACTGATGAAACTGAAAACTGACACTGAAATTGTGTTTCCATGTCAGGGATCAGTGTGACTTAACACTGGTGTCACTGCGCTGCCATGAGAAAAAGACGGAGCCAGAGAGAGACAGGTGTATTTCACACAGCTTTGCAAGGAGACTACGCTCTGCACCAGTAACTGGATGCCTCTGGGATTTTTCTGTCAGATACTTGAAAATTCAATAATTATGAGAGTTGAATTTTTTTTCTTATGAGTTTTCTAAATTTATCTTTAGAAAACCACATAGACCCGGAGACAAAATAAACCAGACTGCAAAGACGCATCACAATCAGCTCAACGTGAATATTTTTAACGAGCATGACATCAACATGAGTAGATCTATTTATATGCAAGGACACAAAAAAAACTCTTCTTTAAACAGAGACTAAGAGTAACTCATTTAGACAACACCGTTGCAGGGACGGAGAAAGAAAAACAAAAGATAAAAAGAGCCAAGCATGATATGAAACATCAGAAGAGAAAATATGTTGGACCCAAGGACAAGCTAATAACTAGGTTTTACAAAACTGAGGTGTGTGTGAGAGATAAAGACAGGGAGTTATTACAAAGGAAGGGAGAAGAAAATAACCATGAAAGAAACCTTGTACACGAAAATCCATGGTAACAGAGATAATGACTATCTACATGGAAAAAACACAAAGAGGGCAATAATTGAAAATGAAATAAGTGCCAGAGTCAAGATGCTGAAAACCTTGACTAAGGTCCATGCTAATGCAACAGAAGTGGGAGTGAAAAGAAGGTGGTGAAGGAGGAGGGGAAGGGGAGAGGAGAAGTGAGGGGTGGTCGATAGAGTGACACGAGTGGCAATATATCTTAGAGGGAGAGTTTTGCAAAGCCTGTCTGGGAGACATAGCACACTTAATCCATGTGCCTGGGAGGGGGAGCGATCTCAAGACAATCTAGAGGAAGGAGCAGGCAATTTCAGCCCGTCAAGCTGATACACACTTCCCACATTACCAAGCACTCACACAGAGGCATTTCCTCACACACCACTTGGTGCCAGGTGGCCTCTGCCCAGATCAGTAGCTGTGGTAGAAACCATCTTAACAGACTTACTGAGGCTTGAGCTGAGGTTTGGATCCTCCCTGACTGCTCCAGCACGGGCAGAGTAAGGAGCTAGAGCTTCCACTCTCTTCTCCTGTGAAATGTTCCAAAAACATTTCACTGTGGAATAGTTCACTCTGATGGCTGACTTAGTTGCTTGTAGGAGTATTTTTTAAAGGTTGAGTTGCAGTGAGACCTCACGCCAGGCACGAGGCTCACCACTCCTCCCCTCTCCCACTCTGCCTTTTCTCTGGGCTGCTGTCCAGAGAAATGACTGGCTTCAGTGGACCCAAGAGGAGGAACGCAGCCTGAAGAGACAGCAGTACAGCAGCTTCAGCCCTCCCTGCCTGCCTGCCTGCCTGCAGCTCCAGATCAAGCAGCTCGAACACCTTTGTGGGATTCACAGACTTGATTTTTATCTACGTTTTTTTTTTTTTACAATCTTTTAACAAGTCAGGAGGATTGGGGCGTAGAGACAGACAGATAAACAGACGTACTGACATATGGACAGAGAGCAGTTGGCACTGCAGTGTGCAAGTAGTAACTGGACTTCTCTGTGATTACTGAGACCAAGGAAGGATAATATCCAGAACATTACCCTGACCACAGAGGTAGTGGGTGGATGTCTCTTTCAACAGACTGCTATAGGGGGAAGCTGAGACTGTATAGAAGCGGCACAGTAGTTGATGCACATTGTGGTGATCATCAGAAAATGGATTGCTGCCTCCATGTAGACTGTTGATGGATTGTTATTCCTGAGATTATCTCTCATTAAACATTGTTTGCAAGAACTTACTGAACAGAGACCTGTGGACTTAAGCCTCTCCTCACCGACTTTGCTCTTTAAACTGAATGGACTTAGATGCTTTTTGTGTATGTCTCAGTGATGATGGCGGAGTGCATACGGACTATGCATCTGACTCTGATGCTGCGGTATCTTGTTTTGCTGGGCACGGCGCACACAGCCCACAGCATCTACCCACGGATACGGCTCTCTCACAAAGGTAAGGGATGCCTTGTGTGTGCTTCTTTGATTAACTTTAATCTACTTTGGTAACAAATGCTTGCAATGTTTTCAAATTAAATGCTCTTTTGGGTTGCATCATTGTAAAGGCAAAGGCAGACTTCAGAAGATGCAGCACGGTGTGTAAAACTGAGGGGAATAGTCAGTGCAGCCTCAGTCGAAGCAATCATTTTGTGCTATGTGAATTTTTCACACACAGATCTCTGTACTTTCAGTGTTAGCAGTATTGACTGAAACATGTTTGTTGGTGTTGCTCAGTGTTTACTAATAGAATTGACCAAAAATATTATATTTATTTATTTATATATTTTATCTATGCACAGATTTAACATTTTTAGTTTATTGCCACTCTCTCAGATGATTTATATGTGCTGAAAATGTAATGAAGAAGTGGCAAATTCTGTCAAATAGAAAGGAATAGAAAGCCACTGAGCATGGTTTGGATTTTTATTGGCCGACTTTCGCTCTCACTTTGTGAGGCACATACTTGTGTCACTCACTGTTGATGCTCAAGGAGCCTCCTTGTAGTTTGTTTTGGTCCCTCAGCCATGGTGGCTGAGAATCCACAATGTGGCTGTCTGTCAAGCCATAGAGGTGGAATGAAGGAGGTTTTCTTAAATAAGGGATTGCATGAAGTTGTGTATGTGGCTGAAAGATATATATATATATATATACAAAAAAAAATCCTGTTTAAATGCATGTGGGAGTGTGTGATATGGAACTGCACTCTCTAGTATGCAGACTGACGATTGTGTATCTCTTGGACACTGATGAGGGTTTTATCTTTGCATATAAAACTCTTAAGTAAACACTGCCTTTTTCTCACAGTTCCTTTGATCTCTATAGCAACAGGAGGTGACAATTCCTCATAAGCCTGTTAGTCATGGCTGAATATAGGTGTGGAATTTGGATGGTCAATAACTCATAAATACGGCACTCTGAGCCTGTTATGAGAGGTGACAAGTCTGGTTCATCATTTACAGCTTGACGGTTTGCTGTTTTATGATATGAACTAAATTTGAATAGTGTAATTTGTCAGGAAATTGTTAGAAAATAAATGTACGTTGAAATGCAGTTCAAAAATGCAGGGCAATAGCAATTAAACCACAAAACAAAACAAAAAAATAAAGTTTAACTTGGAGAAAAGGAAGACATGAGACACACTGGCTACTGTAAATGAAATCTTCATATGTCAACAGAATTGAGCAGATCACTGTTGGTGTGCTTAGCCACAAATACCACATCAGTATCTTTTATGATGAGCCTTTCATATATCACCTAATTCATTAACTGCTTGAGGGGAAAGCTGCTACAGTGACTGACATCCCACCCCTTGCTCCTCTGATACATGTTCTGGCTAGCACAGAGCACTATGAAAAGGCTGCAGTTGGATCCTATCATTATGGAATGAAAAACATCTAAGCCTAATGTATGCCTCATGGGCTCTGTCGGTGATTTTTTACACACAAAACCTTAAGTTCACACATATGCAAACGCACACACAGACCCATGCACAGGAATAGTGTGAATTCTTTGCACTCTGATGACTTGGATGCAGTTCAGGGTGATGGAGACGGATGTTATTTTAACTATGCACCCTGAAGACTCTGAGGAAAATATTAAAATAACATCTGGTATCACAACAAGGTGGAAAAATTGGACTGTTCTCTCCTGACAGAGAGATTGATCAGGGGAAAGAAAATTTAATATTTGTATGCCACACCTGACACCAAGAGTGGGATCAATAAAAGTCTCAATAAAGTATCAGATCAGTTTTCTCCTGGTTTCTCGGCATGAATTCCTTTGGGCACATTAGCCTGCATTCCAAGGACGACCCGAATACCATACACTATAGATCTGTGGATGCTTTGAAGTTAGGCACATTTAACACATGGTGTAAAATTGTTATACACTTGGTCTTTTCATCTACTTGTCTAGACATTTGGACCAAAGAAGATTTATCCAAATGCACCTGATTCACCTTTAACCCAGTCATTCTTTCATTTGCTTATGCCCCAATTATCTCAAGTTCCATAAGGTTGTTACCTAAATCACATAGAGTATTGAATTACAGTCACAGACTCTACTGTCCTTAGAGAGAATGGACCATAATCTTTGGCTGCACAGCTTCCAAATACCATGAACACAGTCTATACGTAGATGGTAAAACACCCCAATTACTTGGATTTTGGTCCAATCAAACTCCCTAAATCCTGGATTATTACAGGTAAATGCCCCGAGGAGATGTGATCACTATACAGAAATTAGAACATGTTGTGTTTTTCTTTCTGTTTTTTTACCCTGGACACAGATCTATGGGATTTGGATCTGCATTATCCAAGGCTTGGCAGCAGTTTTCCTTAGAGCTGCAGGCCTGTGAAATGATCTCTTCTCTTAAGACAACCATCAATTCTGCTGCTAATGAAGCTGTTGCCAGCTGAAGCAACATGTTGTCAGCAGGCTGCCAGTGGGTGGCCAGGCGTTAATGTATTTTGCTGTCTCTACAGCACTGTCATCATGCATAGCAGAGAGTGTGATACAGCAGTTTTCAAAATGGTGATGACCTACTCCGACCAAAGTCACTTCCAAAAACATTTCACTACTGAATAGTTTACTCTGTTGGCTGATTTACTTGCTTCTGGGCATATTTTTTAAAGGTCGAGTTACATTCAGCTCCTGTTAATTCCTTCACTTCATTTGATTTAAATATGGCACTGTATCTGGAGAAATTAGGATAATTCATTCCTGATTTAACTAAGCCAAAAATTTCTCCCTCACAAAAAAGAAAACATCAATATAAATTGTTTTTTTTACAGATGAAAGAATTTTCCGCTCATGTTTCCAAAACATTTCCTTTAAAAGGCTCCTTAAATTGTTTCTCACATTCTTAAAAAATAACATGAGTTGGCTTGTTATTACCACAGACAAGCTTGTAAATTTGGGAAACATGTTTTAGTTAGAGTGTTGAGCTGTTCGAGCTGACACCTGGAACAAAAGTTTCACAACCACTTAAGTGTCAGGTCAGCAAATGAGGTCTTTACTTCAGCGTCATGAGTAAAATATAAGGATTTTTCCTCAGCAGGTGTGAAAAGGGCATGATGTAACCTATTCTAGCTGGGTTAACATCATCCATTAACATCAAGCTGTATATGTGTTCTTTTATACTGTATGAATAAACTCATGTCCAACATTTGCCTCAGAAAAGATGGTTTAAAGCAGATAACAGCTGTCTGTACTTACATATACACACTGTATATGTTAAAGTAACATGTCATTTCCTCTTCATATCCTCTTCTCAAACTCAGAGGAGGATATGAAGAGGAAATGATAATGCCTGAGCACAATGCTAAACCTTTGTGTTCTTCGGCAGATACTGTAAAATTGTGAGATTTAAGCATAAAACAGCTGAGGTACATGCATGTGTGAACACAGGGATTACTCAGGCAGTAATTACTGATGTATGAAACCCCCCTTTGAGCTGTAATTTTAGACCTTCCTCTCCAGACAAGGAAAAACTCTATATTTTACAAGGCTGAAATAATGTGGCTGCAGGTGACTTTGTTCTGATGGTGAGATGGGGAATACCAGGAAAGTTGTGTTTGCTAGGACATCAATGACAGGGGAATTCTTATTTCTTACTTTTCCCATTTAAAGCTAATGTGTGAGGTGAAGAGTTTCATTAACTTTCTTCCGCCTACATGCACAGAGGCCTATAATTACCAGTAACGGCATTGGACTGTGGCCATAGGGCAGTCTTAGACCTTATATCAAACCCCTGGAAAATGGAGGGCATGGTGATGATTAGATAAATCACACCTTTTAGGTCAGCAGAGGAAAAACAATATTTTTCAACCCCCTTCTCTCACCTCCCTCACCTTCTCTCTCTCTCTCTGTGCCTCTTGCTCATCCCTCACGTTTTCATTTTGTCTGTGTATATCTCAGCGCCCTTTTCTCTCCCATTGTGTTATGTGTGTGCTCTCCAGTTCATTAATGAGATGTCTAGAGGGGAAGGCAGCTGGTGGATGTCTAATATCTTTTCTGACCTTTTCCCAGTGAAGGGACCGGGGAGAGGCGATGAGTTAAGTTCGTGACTCGAGAGAAGGAGAGAAAGCACGGAGATTGTTTGTCTCGCTCCAGAGTATGTTGCAATAATATTACAACGGAAGAAAGTGGATGACGAACGCAAGTGCAGTGAGCACTTCAACACCAAATTATATGTATTTTTGTACGCTCACAGTCAAAAGCAACTCTTGCCTTGCTTTATTTCACCAGGCCAGGATGGCACAGAGAATATAATGCGAGGACAGAACTGTTCATATGGATCATAACTGTACCGACAAATATGCTTTTCAGACATTTATATACAAGTTTAAATCAGTTAAATCTACTCTTACTTTTTCAGTGTTAAAGCTGTTGTAGATATTACAAGATAAAAGGTGATGGTGTCTGACTATTGACATATGACTATGAATTTACAGGAATGAGCCAAATCAATAACTAATTCATTTTGGCTCCTAGTCATTTATGTAATGCCGTGGCCTGCAGTGACTTTTGCAGACAGGCAAACAAATAAAAACGAAAAAAGGAAGTTAAGATCTAAACTGGAAATTTGACCTGTCAGCGAATGCATTAAATAAACAACTTGGAAGACATTCATCTTCTCATCTTCAAAATATTTGCCATCAATTGGCATCAACTGGTAATACAGAACTTCTTTTGTTCATCAAGATGGAACAATCTGAAAAGACTGTTGGTGAGAGAGCCCAGGTGATGTTAATTTCCTGGTTAACCTACAGAACTCAGTGTCACTGCAGCACTGCTGCTCTCACTCCTCACTCCTCAAAGACACCAGGATCATTGAGTCAGTCCACCTTTGAAAGACAAAAGTGTGTTGCGTTTCCGTTTCAGTACATTGAATTGATGTTATTTTGAATGGGTCAGGTGTTCCCTGCCCTGACAGCACATCAGCTACATTTAAAACTGACGTGAAGAAACTTTGAATAAATGTTAGTGAATATGTATTTGTAATACATATTTTAAAATGGACACGTTTACTGTATGCGAATGCAGACATGACATGATGAAGCGCTGGTTGTCTTTTCATGCTAGTGCCAACATGAGTTTTCACTATAATGTACTCCTCCGACATCAATCAGGCTTCCACTGCCATTACAGAGACACACACTTTGATCTGTCTCTCTCATCCTCCTCAGACACTACGTGTGGCTTTCATTTTACAGAGTGACATCATCATCAGCATCATTAAGCTTCACAGTGGACACGTTAGGCCATGTACTGATAACGGCATAGCACCCCAGTTCTCCAGCTCCTAACCCCACCTCATAGCCTCACCAAGCTCTGGACAACATAAGGACTACAAACTCCCTCCATATTCTTATTCATCTTCTTTAACTTAAGCTCACTCCTATAAATCTTTTATTCTGTTCCAGCACAAATGACTCCTTAAGTAAACGTAAGGATTTTTCTCTGCAAATAAGAGACTGACATTTAAAGTTTAATTTCTAACAGAAAATATACACTTCGTACTGGCAATAAATTGATTTATGATAGCAACTGTAATTTCAGTTTTAAACTTTGGAAGGGGATTTTCTGATCTCCTTGGCACATTGATCTCTAAATATTAATATTTTCAAGAGACTTAGAATAAAAGAGTAGGTTGCCGCTGTGCGCACACAAACCGATACACATAAACACATATTATTCTCCCTGTTTCCTGAGGGTTTCTATACCTGATAAAGAGGAGATCACTCAGTTTATTTTGGTTTCACTTCAGCAAATCTTCTCAGGCATTGCTCAGCACTGCTAAGACAGCTGGTGAAAGTGTCAATCTCAGGGGCGTCCTTTTCCTCTGTGTTTTCCATTTGAAGTGGGATCACAGTAAGACCATGTGTCTCCACGGCTCAGTTGCTGATGGAGAAATTACACTCTTCCATCTCTTCACGGCCCTTCAACTGGGGGGGTACCTTAGTTGCAAATAAAAAACATGGAGAGGTGAGAAAGGGGGAATGCAGAAATCCCCTTTTTGGGTCATTCAGTCTGGAAAATAGCTGCATCTGTCTGGCTCACATAATAACAGAGGAGAACTCTTTTAAATAGCAGTGTGCACTCAGAAGCGTTTCTTAGTGTGTCAACCGCCAATTGCTTTATAGTCACTCTGTAATGGGTGTAGTTAAGTTGATTAATTAACACCTTCTTTCATTATGAACTTTCTTTCTTTCTTTCTTTTACATTTATCACATGGGTAACTTGATCGGGGAATATATATGCCCACATGTGCAAACAAAATTATAGCGTGGAATCTGTCTTTATTTATGGTTGTCAGAGAGAGAAAGCTTTATGTATGTGCATGCATTTTGCTGCACACATCTGTCCACATAAATCAGCTCATTATCATGCAGTCGCTTGCCCTTGGTACATTCAAAGTGTCAAGGCCACATGTTCTTTTGTTCTGCAGAAAAATTGGAGCAATTTTTTACTGTGACATGATACATGCAGGCCTGAAGTTCACTGGACTTTACAAAGCAACCCACTTGAAACAACCTCTCTTTTTCCACGGACTGGGTGATGTTAACTTGATAGAACATGCTTTACATACACATCTGTGATTAGGTCTTGCATCTAGCAACCCCCCTTTTTTAATGTTTTACCCCTACATGCATGAATTGGCCTTAAACAAAGACATACACTCTTCCCCTTTCCCATATCCAAGAAGCCATCTTTGAGCTCTCTGTTTCCTTTGTTTGTAAAGGAATATATATATCAATTTTAGTTGTAGCTATTAAGTTAATTCCAAATTGAAAGTATATCATATTTACTGGCCCTAACCCTAATTCTTTTCTCACCATAAATTTAAATGTGGTTTATTCATCCATCCATCCATCCATCCATCCATCATCCTGTAGTGCTTATCCGTCAGCGTTGCCCCAATCCCAGCAGATATTGGACACGGACAGAGTAAATCCAGGATAGATTATCATTCTATCATCAAGCTGACATATAGAGGCATACAACCATTCATACTCAGGCCTTTCAGAAATGTCACCAAATAACCTGAAAATACATGTCTTTGGACTGTGGGAGAAAGCCGGGAGGGAAGCCACACAGGGAGAACATACAAACTCCACACAGAAAACAGAATCAAACCGAGAACCTTCCTGTTCTTTTCTTGTTCATATCTTTATAATTGATGGCCTTCCAATTTCCAACATTACCAAAGACAGTGAAAAGTAGATTGAAATAGAGCTTCCGCTTAAACACTGTTTATGGCATCATTTTAAATAGCTGCTTCAGTCTGTCATCTAAATAAGTGGTAGCAGATTTGACTCCCGGTAAAGAAGGAGCTGACTGTTTGGGAGCCAGCCTGACATTTGTAAAAAAAAAAAAAAAAAAAAAAAAAATGCAGTGGAATGTTTCAGAGGACTGTTCTTGATCCAACTTCAGCTTAACTCAGAGCAAGCTATAAGGACATTGAGAGCAGGGAACCGGTTTGTGTGTGTGTGGTGAGTGAGAAAGAAGGAAAGAGAGTGCGTCGGGTGTGTGGATTAGATAATTACAGGAAGCATGTCTGAGCCCTGGCAGAACACCACTGCCACATCCCCTCTGTCTCTGCCACCCAACCACCTGAGAGTGAGCGCTACTCAAACAAACAGTCGCTTGTCTCCAACATAGAAATCTTAATAGCAACTAAATGTACACAGTCGCCCACTCCTCTGTGGATACCTAATCCCATTTTAAACAAATAAAACCTTCCACAGAGCATATGTCGCGGCTATGAGTAATCTAGGGAAATGGGATAAACACTCTCCTTCTATCTGGGAGATCGAGTATCACTAAAAATACACAGATGCTACAAAAACAAACGTTACAATTACCCTCTGCTACCCCAGCATGTAGAGACACCTCAGCAACAACTGAGGCAGCTGAAAGGGTGGCCTAGTATTACAGTCATGTGTGCATAGATGATGGTTCAGTTACTATCAGTCAGATTTTTATTCTATTAATTGAAAGGGGATTAAGTAGCGCTGAGACTTTAAATTTCACCACAAACTCTGACTTGTCTGCTTGGAATTCTCAACTATCAAAAGCTCTGCTAACACACACCAGGTTACCCCCTCTCCTTTTACAAGGCCCCTCGCACCTACTAGTCATGCGTTCACAAAAAGCCAGTGCAACCCAGAGGAAGTGCACGCCTTCGGGGTTTTCTGCACCTTAAATCCTTCACTCTCGGCCTTGATCTCACAGAGTGCAGGTATACAGCACCAACCTGTCAAGTTCAATCAGGTAGAGAAAACAACACTAGAAAGCTAGGTGTGTTTTCACATGTGTGTATATAGGCACACTAATTATCTCTGATTGTGCTATTTACCAAGATCTGTGGTCATTCTGATGAGTGAATGTTTATATTTAATGACATGTCCGTCACAGCCCGCTGCCTCCTTTTGAAAGTAGGATTTCAAATTACCTAAAGCAAGACTGACAGGGAGTGGCAGCTGATCTCAAACTAATGACTGATAAAGAGAATGGTTCCGCTTCCTCTCAGATAAAACTGTGCCAGTTAAAGAAAACGTAGGCCAGACTGTCTACATCAAATGCGCCTCATAATCACAACATCTTTCCCAGGACTCATATCTCCCTACTTCCATCCATATTTAGGCAAAAAGCTGTTATACTTTCTAAAGTGTCTTCTTAGTTTGGCTGTGTCAAGGGGTAAGTGGTGGACCTTGCATATACCACCTACTCATACCTGAGAGGTCACATTTGAGTTTTGAACTTTTATTAGTGGTGAAAACAATTGTGCATCTATGATCCAACCAATGGTGTGAGAGGATGCATAGGCATCTTCCACATATGAGGGACAGATGAGAGGGAAAGATAACCCTGCTGGTGCTCTCTGCCGTTCTCCTAAGGAAGCTATGAATCAGAAACACATGCTGCAATATGCCCTTGGCAGCATTTGGGACACAGACGCAAGTTACTGGATCAGTTTGAAATCCCCTTGAGGGAGGGGTTTGGTCAAATTTGATCTTGGTGGTTACTGCAGGCAAGAGGCAAAATGAAAAGCCACATATGCAATGAAAACCAGACCTGTCTGTCTGTCTATCTATCTATCTATCTATCTATCTATCTATCTATCTATCCCTACCTATTCTGTTGCTAATTATTTTACATCTAATCTGCGTACGTATGTGTGTGTGTTTTTGTCGTTGCTGCAGAGCTCTGGCAGCTGAACAGGACATGGGTATTCCAGGGACATGGAGCGTCTCTTCAGCCCCAGACCATGCTGCTGGATGAGGGCCACGAGAGGCTTTATGTTGGGGCCAAGAATACTCTGTTCTCCCTTAGCCTGGACCAGGTTAACACACACCACAGAGAGGTAAGCCTGCTCTCACATCTCACTGCCTGTCAGGAAGTGAGGCATATGGAACGTTTAGCCCCTTGGGGATATAGGTGAGCCAAACTGAGTATGAAGGTGTGTGTCTTTAGACTACTGTGTCCTGCATCGAGAAGCATTTTGACTGAGTTTTCAAACTTGAATCTGACTTAATGGCATACGAATCATGTGTGATTAATTTTGCAAAGTAGTTACTCATGTTCTGGTCAGACTTTTTTAAACATACATATGAAATATATACAAATTCTGCTTTGTTTAGTTTTTTCTTTTTTTCATTTACAATGAAACAGCACTAACCTAAAATGTGTTTGTATATGCATTTTCTTTCAGATCCAGTGGGCCAGTACAGAATCTCAGATAGAGGAATGTTTGATGAAGGGAAGGGAAAAGGTAAGGGATGCCCTTCAGGTGTTGAATGATATAATTAATGTGGCTAAAGATAATTTAGATTTTAGTAACTTTAATTTGTATATGCAGTTGAATTAATTTATCCTATTCAGTAGGTAGACACTGCCATTGCAGATCTAGACTGTCAGCATGTATGTCATGATTTACATATCCCCCCCGAGCCAATTAACCTTTGTTTAACCCAAAGTATTGGCGTTATGGATTATGCAGTAAATGCCTGGCAGTTTTCCATTAATCCATTTTCACTGCATGACCCTAGCCATCCCTTACACCCACTCACTACCCAACTTTTCCTCCTGCTTTGTATTTCCTCCAACAGCCGGAATGTGCAAACTACATCAAGGTTTTGCAGCAGTACAACCACACCCATTTACTGGTCTGTGGGACAGGAGCCTTTAACCCTCTCTGTGCCCTGGTCAGAGTGGGACACAAAGGACAGGTGAGTCCCAAGGCCTGGATCAGAGTTTGGTTTCTGTAACAGCTGAATATTTCAGTTATTATTTTGGCTATTTTCAGGGATTTCTTTTTGCTAAAAGTCTAATTATATTGCGGCATCACTTATTGATCTGTTCATTTAATCCAGATATTTCTTATTCAAGTTTTGTTCTTTTCGTGCATTCTGTAAAAACCACAGTTGCTTTTGTTTGTGCATGAAGCTTTGACCCTTGAGAGTTTTTCACATTGTGCTTTTCTACCACATTCCCGCTTTCCTCAGATGGCGGTAGCCAAGATCTTCTTCCCACTCTTTTGATGACGTTTTGGCCAAAATCTTCTGGACTTGTCAGTACGGCATTGACAAGTAACACTTAGCATATGCTACGATAGTTAAGTTTATCTTCCTAGCAACAAGAAGCAGAGTGAGGAGAAGGAAACGCGGCTAAAAAAGGGTAGCTTTTTCCTCCAAGAAGGAGATTGTTCGGCACAAGGTTCACAATGTTATTAGAGAAACAGATGATACTGCTACCGAGCAGGTAAACAGCGAGAGCAGGCCAGATACTGCTCTTTATGGAGGCTAGTTTGAGGTCAGGGAAGGGTTACGATCTGTCTTTGTGTGTCAGCTGCCTCTGAGTATATGAGAGTGTTTTCGGTTTTGTATGCACACTGTGCGTGTAAAAATTTTCTGCCTATGTCAGCGTTAACACGTTCCCTCACAGGATGACACGTATCCCCCAGACATCAAACACTGAACAGTCCTGGATGTTTGTGTGTGTGTCTAGAGAATATTTAGACAGAAAAGTAGCTGGTTTCCAATCCACATTCCAGCACAGGTCGACCAGGCCAGCTGCACTTACAACCTTGAATCACACTCATTCTTCAGAATAGGCAGTGTGAGCAAAGTTGGATTAACGTTTACTGCCAGGTTTAGGTTTAAGCAATTTAACACTGCAGTGGACAAACACTAATGTTAATATTTACTCAATGATAAGCTATGATATAAAATGTATGCATCTAATCCTCCACTCACAACCAAAATTGTACAATAACCATTTTTAAAAGTCTGGCTTTCAGAGCAATAATGAATCAACCAATTTTACCAATCCCCAGTTTGGTTTAGGTGATGGATGAGTTCAACCCAGACTCTGACTTCTCTTAGAATCATATGTATGGCAGTAGTCACAGCACAGTTGGGCTCCGTGGGTTCTCATAAATCAATATATGACGTCCCCTTTGATTTGCCAGTGACAGTCATAAACACTGTGGTGGCCCGAAACATATAAGCTGCCGTTCTATAGGGAGTTAAGGTCTATTTGTGCGTGTGAGTGTGTGTGCATTTCAACATCACAGGACCAGAACCAGCGAACAGCACAACATAGTTGGTTATACACATTTAGGCTAAAGTCATTCATTCGGTCATCCATCACCCCATGTCTCATTTATCTTCTGACCTACATCTCATCAATCATTTTTCAGATCCCTTTTCTCTCCCTCTCTGTCTCCACTCACCAGTTTCTCATCAGGGGATTGTTTGGATGTTAAAAAAAAAACTTTGCACAGGAAGACTTTTGTAGGTGAATTGATATTCAGACATATTTTTGTTTGTTGTCTACAGGACAGGCTCTTTTCTGTTGAAGACCACAGTATTTCCAGTGGTAGAGGACGCTGTCCGTATGACCCTAACAGTCCCTGCACGTCCACACTTTCCAGTAAGACAATGCTCACTCAATCACTCATTACCAAAAGTATAGCTGTGACATTATGTATGCTGTGAAAATCCTTGAATACATACTATTCAATCTAACAAGAGGTTTCCTCGCCATGTTGACATCTAACCATTCAATACTGCCATCTTGTGGCAGTATTGAAAAAGAAAGGGAGTTTGCTTTATTGGTTATTTCTGCATTATTATTTGGTTTGTCTGTGTTTTTGTGTGCATTTAGGAGGAGAGCTGTATATTGGCTTGTACACTGACTACTGGGAGAATGATGGAGCTTTGTGTCGACTTAATAACCAGACCTACACACGCACTGAAAGAGACGACAGGCAGCAGCTCAATGGTTGGTGTGCATTACAGGAAAATAAACACATTTCCTTTAAAACTCTTGGGAGTGCAAACAGATACAGTATGTCTGCTACTACACATAAATTTGAGATGTTTAATTATACATAAAGATGTCAAAATATTTACACAGTTCAGTCACAGAGTTACCATGTTGTTGTTGTTGTTGTTGTTGTTTTTTCCAAATCTATAAAAAAAAATAAACAAATACGGTAAATTTTAAATTACCATTTTATAATGATCATACTGTTTGCCATAGTAACTAACTGGTAGTGCTACCTGATTTTTTAACGGATGGTTTCACCGCAGGCCTTATTTGAAATTCCTCTCCCAACAGAACCTAAATTTGTGGGTTCAGCAATTATTCCTGACAACGACGACAGGGATGATGACAAAGTTTACTTCTTCTTCACTGAGCGAGAGATGGCTGCTGATAGACTGAACAAGGCTGTTTATACCCGGGTTGGGCGAGTTTGCGCGGTGAGAACGCAGATGAAACATTTCTGGGCATAAACCAGTCAATGTTGAAGTACTGACAGTGCAGTCATATTTAATATCTGCCTTCATCTGTCAGAATGACCAAGGAGGACAGAGAATGCTGGTGAATAGATGGAGTTCCTTTCTGAAAACCCGTCTTATCTGTTCTGTGGCTGGACCGAATGGCATGGATACACACTTTGATGATCTTGGTAGGGCCATGAAGATTTACGGCTGACATCAATATAATACATCCAATATATGTGTGCTATTAAGGAGTTTTGTGACATTGTGAATCTGGCCTGCAGTTGTTGTGAGGCAAAGATTGTCTCCTAAAGATGCATAGCCAGTGAGAATGAGTGTGACTAAAAGAGAGACAAAGTTGTAGCATGTCCACAAACACCAGCTAAATTTGATGTTCTTCATCTTTTAGAGGATGTGTTCGTTCTCAATAACAAGGATGGAAAAAGCCCAGAAATCTTTGGCCTCTTTAGCACAACAAGGTGAGGATGACATCAGTCTTTCATAATACAATTACAATTTTTCTACCCATTATATTATGTTCTTGCTAATACAACCTTCTATTGCAGTGTGGTGTTTAAAGGCTACGCTGTGTGTGTCTATCGCATGGATGACATCAGAGCAGCCTTTAATGGTCCTTTTGCCTACCGAGAGAGACCTGAGCACCACTGGACACCTTATGAGGACAGAGTCCCCTACCCTCGACCTGGATCTGTGAGTTTTTAAGTCTTAAAAAAGAGTCATATTCATGGAATTCATTTCCCTGATGGCCCGGCATTATGCATTCACAGCACTCCCTGCTAGTCTGTGTTCAGGACTGACATCCTCTGAGAGGGGCAGTGTTGAGAGTATGTAGGACATCTCTTATGAATGTCAGCACTGTTGTAGCTGCCTCAGCAGGTCATACAGGGACAGTGTGAACCAGACTAAAGCATCTCAGCTTTTTTTTTTTTTCTACACTGTACATTGTGCCACCACAGTTAATGGCCCTCTTCTTTGTCTGTCTCCACTCCTTCCTTTTTCTCTTTCTTTAACAGTGTGCCAGTAAAGTGAATGGAGGAGGCTTCTCCAGTTCTAAGGAGTTCCCGGATGAGATGTTGCGGTTTGTGCGTTCTCATCCTGTCATGTATCGTCCGGTCCTTCCTCAGCACCGTAGGCCTGTCCTGCTACAGACAGAGCCAGGCAGGAGAAAGCTCACCCAGATCGCCGTGGACAGAGTTCAAGCCCAGGATGGACACTACCATGTTCTGTACATCGGCACAGGTAAACACACTGCGAAGAATGACCACAGTACATGTTGCTGCTTAATCCAGAACGCCATACATGTTTATGTTACAAAATATGCATGTTACTATTTGCAAAGTAGTAAAAAAGTGGAGATTTTGTATGTAGGGAGACACCTGTTGTGACATTTTGATAGCATTATTTGTGAAACACTGATAAACAGATGTTTACAGTTTTGAATCTGAAGGTATACAACAATTGTATGAATAAAGAATTCCTCTTTATTCATACAATTGTTGTATACCTTGTTGTATATGCCTTTGCCATCAATCTTTTGTAAAGCAATAGTGTAACATTAATGTCTCCTTTTCATTAGATGACTCAGTGGTGTTGAAAGTTATCACCATCTACAACAAAGACACAGACACTATGGAGGAGGTGCTACTGGAAGAACTACAAGTATTCAAGGTAGTTTATTTTTAACTTCAGATTGTGAAAGCAATGTCAACTTTGTAGCCAAATTTCTAAATTTTATTGCTTGAAACCAAACTGCTTTCCTTTGAACACTTTTTTTTCCCTTTTAATTATTAGAGGGACATAAGTATGATTGCGCAGCCAGCCTGATGAGAGACACTCAGAGAGATCTGAAAATAATCAATTACTCTTAGATCAGCTAGATTTGAAACCTAATCTGCGAACAGCAGATGCTTTTGGTTTGATTTTAATTCAAACCAGATATTGGGACGAATAGAAGCATGACAGGAAGCCTGCAGTGACAATGAACTTTATTGTTTCAGGAAATGATGAACCACTGAATTGACTTAAGTTTTGAATAACACAAAGTCTTTCCTGTTTGCAGGTGTCAGTGCCAATAAAGGAGATCATAATATCCCCTAAACGGGTATGAAGAGCATCTGAATCCCTCTTATTATTCATTCCTGCAATTCTGTTGCTTAGCCACAAGATGATAACATTGCAACACAATAAATTACTTTGTACTGACATAATTTATTTGTATTGTTATCCACTTGTGACAGGCAACCAGGTGTATATCTAAATATAATTAGTTAATGCGGGTGTCATTGTGGGGTTCACAGCAACAGCTCTATGTTGGGTCGGAGGTTGGTGTGGCCCAGGTCAGACTACATCAGTGTGACCTCTATGGCTCCGAATGTGCTGATTGTTGTCTGGCCAGGGATCCCTACTGTGCTTGGGATGGTCTTACCTGTTCAAGATATTATCCTGCAGGAGTCTACACCAAGAGGTAACAGCATAGACTTTGACCTGATTTTTTTTGCTCTGCAGAAGTGTGTATATAATCAGCTGTTCACACCTTCAGCAGTCCTGAACACTCTCACAGGCATCGATAGACGTGTTGTACCGTCTCTTGTACTTTAAAAACATGGTCAAATTTGCTGTCTCTTTGCTTCCCTCTCTCTCATCTCAGCAGACGTTTCAGGCGGCAGGATGTTCGCCATGGCAACGCTGTCCAGCTCTGCAATGGGCTGCAAATTGATGGTTAGTGTATACAATGACTGTGCGATGTGTGTGTGTGCATGGGTAGCCTGTGTGTTTTATTCATATCACATTTTCTCAGAAAAAATATGAAGTCAACTGTCATTTCAGTGGCACAGTGTAATGTACATTTGTCAGCTAATCAAAGGTTATGGCAGTTGTTTTCCATCGCTTTGGCCTCAACATCTTTCTTAATGTGCGTGTGTGTGTGTGTATGTGTGTAGATGAAGGATCTGAGGAGAAGTTTGCATACAGCGTTGAGAGTAACAGCACTTTGTTAGAGTGTGTCCCTCGATCACTTCAGGCCAAAGTCCTTTGGTTCTTCCAGAAAGAAGGAGAAAAACATGAGGTGAGCTCAAATACAAATATAAGACAATGAACAAGCTGTTAACTGCACTACAAACAGTGTAACAGATGCAATTCATGTTTTTGCCTTTAAAATCTTTTCCTACGCTGATAGAATATTTTTGCCATTTTGCATTTCACTTGGTTTGGGTTGGAATGACTCACTGCAGAAAATTTCTGCTCTCACCTCAGTACAACTAAGCCGAAATTTAAATGTGGTGTGTGTTTGACCGAAAAGACAGCAAAAGGAAACATGGAATGGCTTTATAATGGAGCTCACAGATTCTTACACAAGTCACCATATTGAAAGCACAATTGAACTTCTGCCCATACCGAATTTATTCTTTCCCCTTCTGTAGGTTTTTAATAAAAACTTCTCTTTGGAAAAGAGTGAAAGCAGCAGCTCCTTTAATCATGACACATAATGACTACATCAGTGGCTTAAAAAAACATACTTTTGTTGTTTTTTTTTTTTCCCTGCATGTAGGTTCGAGGGGATGAGCGTGTTATCATGACCTCACATGGACTGCTGTTCTTACGTGTGAAAAATTCAGATGCTGGCGTGTACGTGTGCCAGACCGTGGAACATGGATATGTGACCACATTATTACGTATCACTCTACACGTGCTCAGAGGGGAGAGGGTGAAGTCAGTGTTGAGCGGGGCTAATGGTGAAGATGGAGAGAAAGCTGCACTCCTGTGTCACTCTTCTATAGGACCCCCACCAGGTCCCAGCATCAGCCCCAGGGTTATGGTGCCATCCTCAGTCCCTGGCCGCCACTCCAGGCTGTGGTACAAAGAGTTCCTCCAGCTGATTGGCTACGGGGATGCTCAGAGAGTAGAGGAGTACTGCGAAAGAGTGTGGTGCACTGATAAAAAACGTAAAAAGAGCAAAAGGAGGTATGTTCCTCTGACTGGTGAGAAGAACGGGAAAGGAAGAGGAGAAGAGAATTCCAACCGGGCACCAAGGCACACCTTGGACACCTGAGGAGAACTGAGAGCGATTGGGCACACACATATGTACACACACAAACACACATACGTACACACATACACTCACGTACACAGTCCAAAGGTCAGACTCACTCAGTGTTTGCACCATGTAAAAGGTTTTCACTTTACTTTAAACAGCAGCAGTACCAGAAAAAAAACACAGCACAGTGTCAAGCTATTATAGCTACATTTATCACTCAGTAGTTCAAGTGTGTTGTTTCTGCTTCTTCTAAAAAGCAACATTTAACCTTTTGCATGGTGTAAACTGATTATCTGCTGCAGAACTTGGGTAAATACTACAAACACTAGTGTCAGTACAGCGCAGAGACCCTGGAAAGAGATGGATGCCACCACAAAATTGACTGTAATCTGAAGAGACAGAAAATAATAAACCAGCTGCTGCGGACCGATCCGGTCCAGCCCAGCTGTCGATCTAAACGCACAGAGTGACTGCTCCACCAAACGTCTGCTCCTCCTCTCAATCGATGGGATGCTAAACATGACAAACTTATTGTATCTATTGTGACAGAAAACATCTACGTTCAAAGTAATCGATTTCTTATCTTTTTTTGGTATGATGATAACTTATTTTCTTGGTTTCTACTGATTCCTGTAGTTGTTTAGATGTCATAAACTGGAAGATAAAGTGTAGTTTTTGTACAGTGAAAAATGTTTTGAGCTTCATGATATTGCCAATTTGATTACGACGTGGTCTGGGCTGTGTTGCTGCATGGGCCACTATGAATATTGTTAGATGTTGCAATGCCACTATTATGGATATTTGAGGCATGTTTTAGGTGTAATTATGCCTTGAATGAAAATAATTACTATTTAAGCACTTGAAAAACCTGTTGATGGAAGATGAAAATGTGTCCAATAAGTGGATATTTCTGTTATGATAAATGTCTACATTTAATGTAAAAATATACTAGCAGTAGTGAGTGTACTGTGTAATATATCTCTGTATATTTGTGTCTATAATTAAGGGTGGTCTTTGTTTTCACATATGGGAAGTATAACTGCCATCAGAAAGTCATTCTTCAGTGCTGTCTCATCCCTCCCTTCTTTATCTCTTCCTACCTTTCTCCCTCTGTCACTCTTTACATTCCCACCCCCCTTTTGGTTGTCTGCAGATGGGATTCATAATGACCATGACAAACAGCAATGGAGAGCAAAACATTTTCCTCGGAAATGCTGGGATGACGATCCAAGCGTGTCATTGGCAAAAGTGACGATTCAGCCTCATGAAACATCCATTCATCTTGAAATTACAAAAACAATCTGGCAATCACAATGAAATGCATTGCAGCTGTGATGCTACCAGTGGAGTCTGGAGGATCCCATCTGTTGTTGAATTGTGCCTTATGTGTCTCTTACTTTTGTCACTTTATAAGTTTGCTCCTCTTAAACTTACTGTATTTATAATGTATTGAGTCTTTGCCAAAGTCCGGAATCATCACCCATCACTCGCCTTTAATAATGTTTAAGTCGGATGTATTTGACTGACCTGTTGTGCCTGCGCTTATGAGTACATGTGCCATTAAAAGAGATGGGCCATCCTTCCCTGGTGTCACATGTGGTTTAAGTGCCAACACACAGAGACAGACAGAGATGAACAACCACTCACAGACCTACGGAGTCACCAGTTAACCCAGAAAATGCATGTCTTTGGACGGTGGGAGGAAACCCATGCAGGCACGGGGAGAACACGAAAACTCAGCCCAGAAAGGGCCCAGGCCGGGAGCCGAACCACAACCTTCTTATTGTGGGGCAACAGCGCTAACCACTATGTTGCTGTGCCGCTGGTTTAAGTATTTATAATGTTAAAATATCACAATTCTGTATACAAACCTACACACACTCTTATTAGCATTCATTAGTAATAAACATAACATAAACATGACATAAACAAGTCACTGCATACCATAACATAATCATAAACAGATATAAGGACAATTTAAGTGGGTTTTCAATGTGAAGTTCTTATCAACAATTATGATGTCTCCCTTGAAAACTTGCAGTATTACTAAACATCGTCTTTAATTACCTGTTACACTGGTCTCCGCTTGTGGCTGCCCACACAAGGAGTCATAGTTGTCTACAAGAAACACACATCTGCTTGCGAATACATCATAATTTGTTTTCTACCGTGAATTCCATGTAAATAGGGGCCCCTAAAGTGATACTAAGATAAAGAATCAAGAATAATCAGTAAGCCTGAATTAGGTTTCTCTCCTTTTTTTCTTATGGCGAGCTGCTCACTGTGACTCCACGCTCATTTAAATTCTGTCAAGGTCTACGTGAGTCAGTGGGGGGCTGAAGGCATTTGAGAATGAAATGCATTCTTCTGATTTATTCCCCATGGCTACCATAGTAACAGGCAGTGAACCAGTTCAGCTTCCATCCTCATGAAAACGCCATCGTCATTCTCACTGCCAAGTTTGAACACTGTTACACTGGCCTCTGGGACTCCCCAGCCAAGGGTCCAAGTAGCCGGCCATTTATCAAATACTAATATACAATATTAGACCAGTTCTATTAGTTACGCTCCAAAAGGTCCTCTTTTCTCCTGGGACTGAAACTGGCATTTGCCCATTGGAGGGAGTTTATGACGACACAACAGCTTTGGGAGTAGATGCGGAAATGTAGGTTGATTCTGGGGCCGCACACATTTCTTTAAGAGATCATGCATTTCAAGGTACAAGGGGCCAATTCAATACAACAAAACACTATGAATCCATTCATTGATCTACAAAAGGTTCAAAGGTCAAAGTCCATCACATAAAAGCAGACTCCTGTAGATGTTTTCGTTAATGTGAGAACATGACAGCGCTTTTCTTTTTCTTCGATTTGCTCCCTCTCCCTTTTCCCTGCCATCTTTGTCATCCCCCTGTAGAGCAAGGCCAAAAACCGGAACATTTTATTACAAGTGAGAATATCAGAGAGGAGTGGAGAGGTTATGAAGCGGTGGAAAAAATCATTGGTGGACAAACATTAAATGATCCTGAACTGATAGCAACAGCCCACATGTTGATTGTCTTGAGGGCTGGAAGCCTATTAGATATGAAGAGATCTCTCTCTCGCTCTCTCTCCTCTTGCACACTCTTCCCCCCTCTGTTGACTTAGCATCATCAGAGCAGAGCAAAGCTAACCTCATATACACATCTTCAGGACAACCCCATGGCAAATTGTTCTCAAATAAACTTCAAAATCTCAATTTTTTTGTTGTCAACTTGGCCTGTAAACTATGGATTAAAGTGTCTACAGAATAAATGAGCGTTCATATTCTTAATTCACTTCCTCAGACTTCGTTTAAGTCCTCATTGCAGTGCTCTGTTGCACTGCAGAGCTTTTAAATCACCACAAAATATACCTTTTTCAAGGAAATTGTTTAGAATGTTTAGCATTTCGTTTCATCATTCAGACAGAGTAAGCCTTTGTTTTTATCTTTAGATGTTCTCGACACATAGGAGCAAGTGAAGGTTAAACATCAAATACAATCCTCACCACATTGATAAGTGAACTGATAAGCGTAGAGGATTTATTATCAGTGGCGGCACAGGCAGTTGCTTGCCCCACATATCAGTTTAGGACAAAAGGGACCCCAGGTTTAAAGTAAGCTGTTTATTTGCCACCGGTAAACATGATGACGACATCCATAGAGTCATGAATGCACAAATACACAAAGGAACCTGATATAATATAGGCATCAAGGCACTGATCACACAAGCAGCGTGTCAACATGTATTATGTGTTATCTCGCTGACAAAGCTGTCACCGAAGTACAGTATTCTCCCTCAGCAGTCAGTGAATGAAACAACCACCACCAGGAGAGGCTGGACTGATCCTTGCAAAACATCACTTGGTGCATGTGTCTCTTTATTCATCTGTTGCTTTTCATAATCTTTGCTTCGCCTCACGCATGACTTACATAAAAGAATGTATAACACCCATTCATCCTAATGCAAGGATGCTCTCGGCTGCACATGTGTATCTCTCTATGATACTGCACAAAAGATGACTAACACCCATCACTCTCTGATGTTTCCCTCAGCTCACATACCTCACAACCTCACAAGAGGCTGAGAGATGACAGCATAGAGAATAAGAAAGATGGAAGGCATAGATCATTGAGCTTTTTCCTACTACTGTTAGCTAGGGAGAAGTAGAGAAGGCACAGTGAGTCGGTGAAAGAGATTAAACGTGTAACGGCACAGAAAAAGGAGAGGAAATGGAACAAAAGAACAGATGAACATGAGGTGTTTGTGATGTGAAGCTCTGGGCTCTCATCACCTGGGGGTGTGTGTGTGTGGGAGGAGGGGGGAGGAGGGGGGGGGCGTGCTTTGCTATGGTATCAACAAGTCTGAATTACACTACTGCCAGACTTTAAGTCTGTCAGCAGAAGTGAGGCAGGTACCTGATGTAAAGGAGAAGCACAGATACTCTGAATGAAAGCGAACATGTCAGACAGGCATGATTGAGTACTGATGCTAAGCAAAGCTAAAAAAAAAAAAAACATTTTCAAAACACCTTTCCACAATAATGGCTAAAAGTAAATTCATCTACACTTCTTTGCTTTTGTACATGGCTCTGTGTTTGCATGCGTTTACAGTACATTATGTTCGGTGAAAGTATTGCACACAGCAGTGCATGTGCATATGCGCAGTGCAGTGAGACTGCTGTGTCATTAATCTGGGTGTAATCGCTATATTTGTGTAACCACTGGGGCTGTTCTATCCTTTAATCCATCTCTTCATCCCTCCAACGTTTTTATTACATCACTCTGACTTTTGCACTGTGGCAGCCTCAACAGCTGGCCAAGGCTGTTAAGCAACAAACACGCAGTCCAACAGCATCAATATTGGCTCCACATGCTCGGGAAACTGGGAAGAAATTAAAGTGCAACATCAAATGCTGAAGTCTCTACCACAATACACACAGTGGTTTCACTGACCGCTGCGTGAGTATTAATACAGAGATGTGAAATAGGAATGCAGTAAATATTCCTTAATATCTCTGGACAAGAAAAACCTGCATTATATATTCAAGGTTTGGTGTTTGATTTGGCAAACATATATTGTGGGAAATCAGTATGTTTACCCAAGCTGGGTGTTGACTGAGCTGCTCTACTCCTCTAATCAATATATCTATCCTGTATTCCCTTTCTCCTCTCAGCCAGTCATTATGCGAACACAGGTGGCAGAATCAACAACTCAAACCTCATGCTTCTATTTGAACAGGGAAGGTATGAATCCTATATTTAACACTGGTAATATTTTAAGGAGACAAAGTGTATTGCCTTCTTTCACTGTAGAGATGAGATAAGAGATGAGGTGAATAAAGCAGAAAACAATCAGTCATGGGCAGCAGACTCAAAGCTGCACTGGGAGACACTGCTTGAGGCAGTAAGGTACCAACAGACAACAGCAAAGACACCATTTTGTCCACAGGAAGGATTTATATGAGTGATCTAATTAAAGCAGATTTTTCACTTTTTATGAAACTTTCAGGAAAATTCTAAGACACTTATACTTTGTAGGTGATTTACTTAGATTTTTCTCAAAAGTAAAAATTCCCTGATGGACACAGTTTTTGTCATCTTGCTATTTTTGCTACTTGTACACATACTGTACAGTTTCTCGGGCTGTCTGTGTAATGTGAGCTGACTTGTTTAAATGGCGCATAAACAAATAACAAATTGCTCGTACTTGCATGCGTTCGACTTTGTCACAGATTCAGCCAAATTAATTTCTCCCAGTGTCCCCTAAAGCAAATCATGATAACATGAAACAAATCAGCTTTGAAATGAATGCCACTAGGGGAATATTGCTTTTAAAAAGGTTGCACATACTGTACTAAATTGTTTTTGACACAAAAAGAATGAGCAGACTTGTATTCCTCTCTATGGACACATAACCTCTCAATACTGTTGTCCAACAACAGCACTAACCACTATGCTGCCCCTCCAGTTTGTTGTTGAAATTTTTAATTTTCACCGAAAGACCCCAGGCATTTCAGGCTACAGTACCTCCATATTTGGTTAAGTATTGCCCTTCAGCCACAGTTTTCATTTTTTATCACGGAACTCTCTGTATTTATAATTTAAGGATTCACATTAGTGTCATATAAGTTTCAAGTCGTATATTTTGCCCCATGTATGGATGCATGCAATAGATGAAAGTGGGCTTTCCCACAATGCTGACCATATTTTGCCTTGGTATTTGGTTAATAAAAAAATAAAAAAAACAACTTATAAATGTGCATTAATTATTTATTTTCTACTTATACCTAAATAAAAAAAGAGTGTGTGAAATATCACACGAAGGGCTACATTATACATGGAAGTGCATGAACTTGGTTCACTGCCAGCTGACTGGAGATTTACTGTATCCAGGTTCATGTGTATGGCAGTTAGGCTTGAAGTTGAGCTGTATTAAACTGAAAAATTGTCCTCAAAATGAACTCTTGAAACATTTTATGAGGCACTTCTTTTTTAGTGAATGCACCAATAACACAGTGATGTGCGTGCATTATAGCAGCAGGCAGCTGGGAGCCTCTGGTTGCTGGTGAATATTTGATGAGCGAATGGATCCCTATCCCTAGGCAGGTCGAGTACAGTGTGCACACTCAATCGCACACACGAGCGCTCACAGACACACACAAGCATACACATATGTACACACAGTGCAGGTGGTGCAGTTTCTCTGCTGTTCCAGTCTTACGCCAAGCAGGTGCCAGTGAAGGTAATATCAGGGTATGCTGCGCAACTCCCTGATGAAAGGCACACCACAAAATGATGCCTCACATTCTCCATCTTTAAAACCCTCGAGACAGACACACATGCACACATGCAAGGTCATCTCCTCTTCGTACAGTAGCTTCCAAGTGGCAGGAAAGGAACACTAAGAAAGTAATGAGCAATTACAGATACCATAGAACATACATCTACAGTCGTCATTATATCTAGTATTTCATGCTTAGATTATGTATTTTTGAGTGTTTTATCACATTTACTACAAAACCCTTTAAGAGATGATTGATTGACTAATTTATTGCTGTGAAGCACTAAAGTGGAGAGTTAATGTGACTTAATTAATGTGAACTACATTAGCATAATAATTTAGCAGGGGTAACATCTCATACATACAAAACAGTCGCAATGTTAATATTAGCTTGAAGCTAGTTTAAAGTCTCTGTCTTTCATGCTGAACTGAATGGAAATCCTCCCAAAGGTGGGAAACACGATCAAACACAGTTAAATAGTTTACAATAAAAATTAAGAAGTAAAAATATTTGAGGCTTCAGGGGTGTTGACCCTTTCAGATAATATGCGAAGCTTAAATGAACTGATTCATAAATCATACATTGTACTGAAATTTAGTGAAATTATAGCGTTTTAATAGGTAATAGCACTGTTCATTTAAAATATGGATGCATGGTTTGCCAGTTAAATGAATAATGTTTACCTCTCACACTGTACACCGGCAAACCTGAAGTCCTGAGGTAGTCTAAAACCCCATCTTCTTTTTCACCTCTTCAATTATATACCACCAGCAGTCTAGACCTTCTCACTGCATCTCTGCAAACACTTTGCTGTCCATCTACCTGCAGATCAGCAATTTCAACAAACACCAATATACCTTGGAATGCATTTGATTACAATTAAAGGTTTGTCTATACCTGTGAACACATTTTGTCCGTCCCATTGTTTTTAGTTTGAGACTTTAATAGCAGCACAATACAGAATCTGTAATTTACCACTTCCAGTGAAAGACAAAACTACATTTGCATTAAACCTGCAGCTCTACTCCCATAATCTTGCATTTCCTGACAATAATGGGACTGTTTCCCACATTGTTGTCCTCACATCTGCCTTCAACATATTCTTCTTAGCTTTACACTTTTCATCAATTGAGCGCCATCATTTCCATTATCAGAGCAGATGTGTTTTTTTATCCTATCCTATCCTATCCTTAATTTTTATTCTCCCCAAGCCCTCTCTCCTTTGCCACTCTGACTCCGATCAGCGGTAATTTCCTGCTCACTGATTTGTAGGATTTGGGGGCGTGAACTGTGTCACCCTTCGAATTCTCCCGTAACATGGCAGCTGAGGGAGGGGCTGGTGGGAAAAGCAAGATAAGAATAAGGGAAGTAGCGATAAGGGTGCACTCGTGCCTCGTGGCCACTATTTCTTTAAGAGTATTTTTAGTATGGCAGATGGCAGTGGTCACTCGTCAAGAAAAAAGACGGGGTGGCTTAGGAGACATGTGCAGTGGCCTAGCACAAAGCTGAGAGAAAGAGGGAGAAGGCAAAGCACAAACCATTCCCCCCAGTGACATACAGGAGGCTGCCAAGGCCTGGTAACTCGACCTGCGTATCATGCTCATTCTAATACAATTGAGTTACCACTCAATTACATCGTGGGGACGTTTATAATGTGTGAGCAACTACAAGCTTGACTCAGTCCATGAATAACCAAGTCTTTTAGAGGAAAGGGGATCCACAGTGAACACTAACTTCAGTTTTTTCTGACCAATTTTTAATTTCAGAGCCAATCACTCAGACTATGAGCCAATACATCCTCACAATTCATATGATACAAACAATACAACGTACCGTAAATGCCACATGCTAAATAAACTGTAACTTAAATTTCCTATTTGTTGTTTTAGTGAATTCCAACTCTCTTTTGGGTTTCATGTCGGGACTTGTGCTTATGGAAATTTAATGATACTGGCAAAGTGTGTGTGATCAGGTTACTGTATAGATTACATGGTGACCCTGCCAAACACACAGGCACAGAGACCTAGAGACCTAGTGAGGACGGCAATACACCTAAATGCAGGCCGCTGCTCATCACTGCTCCGGCTCCAGTCCAGAGAAAACCATGCCGGGAAAAAACTGTTTTGCCTTTCTCAAGGGTCAGCGTCAGAGGTGTGTGTTTTTGCTTAATAATTCCTTTAACAAAATATTTTTGGAAAAAGGTATTTGGAAGTAACTGTTTGGCCGTTGTTGTTGTAAGAGCTGCACTCTCATCTACGAGCATTACAGCTGTGGGAGTTAGGAAGTGCTAGGCCACATTATGCTCCAGTGTGCCGGCTTAATTAAAATGACAGCAAGATAAGTACTGCTTCTGAACTCTGTTTGTTTGAGTTTGTTTGTTTATGAGAGAGCCTGCGAGGGAAAGAGAGAGAGAGAGAAAGAGAGGAGGAGAGAGAAAGAGAGGAAGAGAGAGGTGGGTGTGTGGATTGTTGGGGATCAGGAATGAGTGTTCAGGGAAGAATACAAATGATGATGTCTGTCTAATTGTGGGTGCCTGAGTGAGAAGAAAGCAAATGTGGAAGAAAAGAGAAGCACAGTAGACATCTGGTCAGCTGTGAGCTGTGAGATGTCTGCCCTTGTCTATATTTTTGTTTGGAAAATGATATCAGGGACCAACATTAATGGTGGATTGATACTTCACACTGCTGCCTCCTGGCAGGTGTTTTCTCAGTTTCAGGTGCACTGAAAACTCAACTACCAAAAGGCCTATATGGTATTTGTCTGTATGCGCACTGTTGAAAGCTTGTGACATATCTTAGATGTATTGAAGCTCTCTCCCTTTGGCCCCAAACCACCCTAAGCATAGGTTCTTCCTGTGGAGGTCAGCTTTCAGCGTAAAGGATGACTTTTCTCAGCTGTGTGATTCATTTAGACGTAAACTGGAAGCACTAACGTTTCTGCACACATCTTGAGCCCTGTTATTCAATAGATAAAATTCCTAATTTCCCTATATCAAATAATAGCCCAGACTTTTCCAAAAGAATAAATGCCAACTGAAAGGATAATTTAACATGAGAAGGTGACAGAAAAAATATTTCAACATGCCTTTGGTAATCTAATGCCCCTACCTGTATTGTTAAAACCCACCACAGAGAAAGAAACATTGGGAATTCTGTAAATTTTCTTCAGGAATCTGACGTTGAAAAGGGGCTTTAAAAGAAATGCCAGCTCTGTGCTGTTAAATACACAGTAAAGGAGACAGAGAGGCTCACGGGTGAAATATGTTTCCAACAACTCAAATTCTTTCCATTCCTAAGCACACACAAGAGCAAAAAACTTTTTGGGGTCTGTTTTTATAGGTACGCATTAAGCAGTTCAAGTCAATGATGCTTTACTTACATGAGTATGGGGTTTAAGTCTGTTCCGGTGATACCGGAGTGTGTGGGAGAGAAAAGGGATGGTGACAGAGGATATTGTTGTCATTGCATTTAAACTGACAAGCACGGAGAGATCAAAAGAAAAGAAGGTGATGGAGCTGCATGTTGTGATTGCCTGCTGTCTTACACTCTTATGTAACAGTGTCGACTGACGAATGTGTATGGAGTGGGATGAAAACTGTTTAACATGCCAAAAAGGTTGATGTCAAAGTCAGATTTTTGGACAGATGTTGGCTCACCAATGCGCTTCAAAATAAGAAAAGGCACTTCTCCCGAAATATTAAAATAGGCAGCAGTCCTTGGGATTGACATTAAAACATGGTCACATCTCTATAAGAATAAGTGAGGACATTAGCCTACTGTGATAGAAGTTCTATTCAGACACTCACAAAAAGAGGAAGGAGATCATCACTTATTATGTCAGCCTAAAATATTTCCTTGTAGCAGATTGTGAGGATGAGGTAGACGTAAGCAGTCAAAAAGTTCTTGAAGGATTTCCTGCCCGTGTATGAGCCCACAGCAGAACTACTGTCCACAGATGGAGATCGTGCTAATAAATGTTTCCTGTGTGTGTGTCTGCAAGCCAAATCTGGCGTTTTCCAATCCGAGACCATAGCTATTCTCTTGAATCATGCATGACACAGCTCTTCCACACACCCACACACCACTTGCTCTCCATTTTTCCCACAGAGCTTACTCACCACCTACTGAATGGTTAGGTTTCTGCTGTAAGTCGTGTATAAACTTGACTGTGACTATGTGAGTGAGTGGTGATCTGTCGAGATGAGAACCTTTTCCTAGTTTGTCATGCACTCTGCTGTTGCTCTTTAGTTGTGTTGAGTGTAAGGTAGAAAGTCTTTTTTTTTTTTGATTGGTTTCAGAAACATATAAATTCCTCTCAAAAATTATGGTCTGTGAGTGATTATACAGAAGTCTCTTCATAGTTATGTCATCTGACCTGAGCTGGAAGGAGAAAAGAAAAATGCCAGCAAGTTCTTTTTCTCTCTCCATCACTCTGACAGTGACATGTGATTGTCTCTTCAAATCACATCTGCTATGCAGAAAAAACTCTTGTGGGAGAAAGCAGTTCCCAGTGCGGGAAGAAGAGACAGGTTAAAGAGAATGAAGCTGGCCTACTACACACATCTCCATTCAGCCAAAATACAACCAACAGCAATAACCCTTCGATTAGGCCCAAGAAGACACATCCAGGCACCAAAGAATGGGTTAACTAGGCTATATCACATGTAGACAGTCTATGCCAACATATAGTTTCATAAATGTATTAACTATAAACGGCCATTATAATGATAATTCTGGGATGTATTGGTTTCTGCTACAATGAATTGTCTCCCTGTGTGCTTGCACTGAAAGACAGATGTTGTTTAGGATGCCTGAAATAAAGACCGATGATCTGTCATTGGACTTTTGAAAATATGTTTTTGTTGCATCATTACACACAGACAAATAGCTTCCTAAAGCCAGAGGACACATGATCAGCTCACTCTGAGTTATGAGCTGACCTGCAACTGCACTGAACTACATGTGAAGAAGGGGATCGATGTCTGGGATATCTAGTGTGGCTAATATAAAAATATTAATCTGATGTGTCTACAAGCAATTCACAACAGAAACACTATAGGCCTTGCTGGTCCTCTCTATATCCAGTGTGGGTTATAAAACAGAAGGAAAAAAAGACTTCAGTGTATCCAGACCATATTTGCATATGCAATAAAAATAAGAGTGAAAATGGAATTTAAAGAGGTCGCAATATACTGCCAGACATATTTTTTATATGGCTCAACACACTCAGAGCCAAAATCATTATCTTGCCACAGCATGATCACCACTGTGACATTTCAAATGTGTCAACAGTTGCTGGGAAAATGTGCAACACATGTCAGTGCTGGTGAAACTGTTCGGCTCTTTGCCGCCTGAAAACACGTGACTACGGGGAAATAAATCGTTTAGTCCCCTTTAATTTCAATTTCCGTGCGTGATATATATTGTGATCACCTGTCAGGGGCGGCGCCTGCGCACTGGCACGGGAGGCGGAGTGGATGCTGATCGCCGTGTATCCGCTACCCTGCGCCTTCCATCCCTCTGCGTTCAGACAGACACGGTCTGTGGTGGGGGGGATAACCGCGGAGGATTTGGGGCGAGGATGGGGAAGCAGACTTGCCGCTGATGAAGGTACGATTCCCTGTCGGTTTCAGTGGAACACCGAGTTTCGGTGTTTGACATTGTGACCGTGGAGGGTGAAGGATGCTCGGCTGCGGGATGGGAGGAGATGAGCGGGGGAACACGGAGCGGATAACAGATGGTATTTGGGAAGATGCCTCCTATGACAGGGCTTTTGCTGGGTTTCCTTTCTTGATCTAAGCGGGTGTGAAAATCGTTCAGGATTGTATCCTTAAACATTGACCAATCTGGAGTCTCAACGGGCTCCTGGTCAAGGGCACACAAATGGATGATAATGTGCTCTTTCAAATCTCGTCTCACCCTTGCTCTTGGAGCTGTCACCACCTCATCCCCTCTACAGACTAATGTGCACAGGTTTAAAGTGGTGGGGTGAAATGAATGCTGCTTTTTTATTTATTTATTTTTTCATTGCGATAAAACGTTTTTGGATTGATCACTTCCACTACTTCTGAGGTGGCTGTACGGGTTGCTGCTGTGCTTGTGGGTTGACCGTAGTAAATGTTAATCCAGCTGTTATTTATAGAACGACATTTGCTCATCAGAGCCATGTACTGCCCTTCATGCTGCTTTGATGGGCTGAAGTATTAACTTCCTATGCATTACTCGATTGGCCCTTACCCGGATGTGCCTGCGGTTTCTCCAGTGAGAGCGCAAGATCTCCTGTGTTTACTCGTCTGCTTGCTGCTGTAAAACATGTCTTGCATGAGATTTTTCTCTGGCCGACCCTCAGTGCCATTTGCTTGACGCAAGACGCGTGGGACATGTACCCATCAGATGTAGTATAATTACGTCGATCCCACAAGTCCACCTTAAATGTCCAAAGAAGTCGGTTTGACGGAGTCTGTGGTTTTAAGGCTGCGATCAGCCGAGTGGCTCTGACTCTGTCCATGGTCCTGAAAACCGTCCGAGTAGATCAGAGTCAGGCACAATCCTTAACAGATTTCTACGACTGCCATGCAAATAATAATCCCTTCAGTCCGCGATGGAAGACAGTTTTATTTATCAGACACCATGTTGTGTCACAGATGCAGATTCTTTACAGTGACGGTGTATTCAAATGGAAATTCCTCTATTTGTAAAATATGCAATTTTGGCGGTTAGATAAAATATGCACCCTTCAAATTGTGAAAGTAGATCACATGATATTATGTAACACACGGACGCCGTCCTAAGTTAATCACGTCTCCGTCTTCATATGGATGAGGAAAATCAAAAACTTACTTCAGACAGTGATTCAGTGTATATATATTTTTTGACCTCAGCATTTATACTCTTTATGCTGTCTGTACCTTCCTCTTTTGATTTAGTTTCCCAGACAGTATTGTAAATGTTGTGCACATACTCCCTCCTGTCTGGTGCCTCGTCAGCTCAGACTTATTTTCTTCTCTCTCTCTGTTTGTCATGAATTCAGGAAGTCTGATGTTGATGCTGAACCCAAGGGAAGCCCAGGGAGCAGCAGCAGCAGCAGCAGTAGCACCACAGGGGCTGTAGATGCCCACTCCACAGCTCCAGCCCCACCTCCCCCTCCGGCCTATGTTGGAGAGCCAGGACAGAGAGGAGCTAGCTCCTGCTCTGACTCCGACAGTCCTGTAGAGTCCAGTTCCTGTGAGGAGGAAGAGGAGGAGGACGAGGACGAAGACGAGGAGGAGGACGAGGACGAGGACGAAGAGGAGGACGAGGAGGAGGACGAGGAGGACGAGGGTGAAGAACAAGAGGAGGAGGAAGACCCTACTATGTTCTCTTCAAAATTCCTCAGCGGGGCTAACCCCCTCAATGCTGTGTCCTCTGCTGTGAATAAGTTTGGTTTATTTGGAGATGAGGGGGAGGGGAACAAAAACCAGAAAGCTCCTCCCCAGCAGGGGGTGAAGCCACCTGGGGAACAGCAGCCAGGAGCAGGCCCTGGCAAAGGCCCTCAACAGCAGCAGGGACCCCAAAAATCAGGCAATGTCCCGTCTATGCAAAAGAGTCAACCACCTCCTAAACAAGGATCACCACAGCTGCATGGGAATGGACAGGCTGGACCCCCAAGCAAGCCTGGTGGGCAACAAGGTGCTCCAAAGGCAGGGACAAAGCCTGAAGGACAGCTTAAAGGAGAGCCACAAAAAAGTCAACCTCAAAGACCTCTCCAGCAAGGTTCACCTAAGCCTGGAGTTCAGCAACAGATTCTGTCCAAGAGTGGCGCACAACCAGAAACTCCAAAGACATCAACTCAACAACAGGCTCCACCGAAGACAGGGATGCAACAGCAAGGGCCTGCCGCAAAGGTTGGGCCACAAAAAACTGGTTCACACCAAGGGTCACCTCAAGTAGGACAGCAACAGCAGGGGTCACCCAAAGTTGGACAGCAACAACAAGGTTCGCCTAAACTTGCACAGCAACAACAGGGCTCATTGAAGGTGGAGCAGCAACATCAAGGTGTTAGGACTACAGCTCAGCAGCAATCCTCTGACATGCCTGGGCCTGAGCGACAAGGCCCAAAGGGACCTGTTACACCCAGCCTGTCCCAGGCAGGGTCTTCCTCACCTGGAGTAACCAAACCTGCATCTCAGTCAAAAGCTAGTTCCCTTTGCCCAGTGTGTAAAACAACAGAACTTAATATGCATACCAAGGAACTCCCTAATCATAAAACCTGCACACAGTGTAAGACTGAGGTGTGCAGCTTGTGTGGCTTCAGCCCTCCAGACTCTGATGTAAGTAACAGCTTACAGTAGCATTTTGCTTTTGTATCATTGCTTTATGTTTATATAATATTTAATGTCTATGGTTCTGATTGACTGACAAATGATTTTTCTCACCATTTAATGAATTCCTTATCCAACAAGAAGGTGCTCATACTGGGTGATTTTACTATTCTGCAAAGCTACATAACTAAATATAATCTTAATTCTCATACTAAATCCTCAAAACCCTTCTTAGGCTATCTAAAAATAAAGCTAAATTGGCAATTGTTATATATTATATAGATTTTTTTGATACCAATTAACCTTCTTCATGACATAATTAGAACCCTCACTAGAAAATGTTTCCATCAATAAATGTGCAAATCTATTTTTTGTATAGGGGCGGGATTGGCTCTGTCTCACCTGCCAGATACAGAGAGCTCAAGGAACTTCTGTACCGCTGGGATCACCCATGAAAAACCTCACATCCAACAACATTTCTTCGTCTCAGATCCAGACACCTGTCAAAAAAGAGATGTCAGCACCAGGTTCACCTCAGAAAACACCTCCTGCTTCGGCCAAAGTGCCAGCAAAGAGTGAAGCTGTTCAAGGAACAGAACATCAAAAACAGACCAGCTCTGCGTCTGCTCAGAAAATGACACCTGAGACACGGAGATCATCAGGATCTCCAAAACCAGACCAGGCTAATCAAACTGGGCGCAAGCAAAGCAGTGCCACCACAGCTCCTAAACAGGAATCAGGAGGTTTATTTGGCTCTGGTGGTGCTAAAACTAAAGCTGCAAAGCCACAAGAGTCAGTGACTGGGAAGATGTTTGGTTTTGGTTCCTCCATTTTCAGTTCTGCATCTACTCTGATTGCTTCCGCAGTTCAAGATGAGCCCAAAACAACACCGCCAGTTTCTCCCAAAATGCAAAATACAAAGGACACCAAATCCCCCTCAGTACAAAAGTCCGAACAAGTCAAGAAGCAAGAGCAACCCAAGCAGGCAAACTTAAATCCAGCAGGACAGGCCAAAGTGGACAAGGCTTCCTCTGAGACTCCAAAGACAGTGGCTGTTCCGAAAGCAGGCCAGTCCATGTGTCCACTCTGTAAGGCTGTGCTCAACATCGGCACGAAGGATCTTCCCAACTATAACACTTGCACTGAATGCAAAAGTACTGTCTGCAACCAGTGTGGATTTAATCCCATGCCAAATGCTAAAGCGGTAAGATGTGATATTTTTTTGAAGTAACTAATGAATATTGAAAGACTGAAGACAGAGAAAAGGAGGAATTTGAAGTTTGTTTTCTAAAATGTTATTCATCACAATATAACTGAACAATATTGGCAGCTAATTTCTTTTGTTTCCTTGGTGGTCTCTTAAGAATTTTTCAGATGATGCAGTTGGGGTTGTTTCGTTATTTTCTTGGTTAAAGTGTTAGTGTGAATTAATCTCTCTGAATGTGACCCTTCAGTGTAAATAGGTTCACTTACATTAATTGGAGAACTTTTACTGAAGTAGTAGAATGCATCTATATGAATTAATGACATGGTAATAATCACTTCTGAACTAAAGCATTAAATTCCATCTTGTGTCAGAGGAATAATTTTGAAGAGCATAATGGAAAGAGATAATAAGCTACACCGCACAATACAAACTACAACCGAATCTAAATTGAAAAGGTGCTTGGCTTTTACTTTTTCTTTTTAGAACTGATAAAATATCTAATCTTTGGGTTAAAGTTTCATACCATGTTGTGAGGCCATTTGAATTCCACATCCTACTCTCAGTGCCTCCTTTCTCAAAACTGTGAGAAGGCTGAGTGTCAGACCGATTCACCAGACAAGGGCTACACTCATATATAAAACAGCTTTGTGTATCTCTGGTGTGACTGTCTTTCCCTGAAGTCCTTCAGCTATTAAAACAAAAAGAAAAACAGGTGAGATTCAAGAGATCATTATTTTATTATGTTAATAATATTAATGCTATTTATAGATTGTAACGAGAATAATTCATCTGCTTTGAAAATAGTTTATTTACTTATTTGTTCATTGATCATATTGTGTCAAGCACTTTTGCTGGGGTTGACTTTACAAGCACACACATGCGCACACACAAACACACACACACAAACCATATACAGGATACATGTGCACATACAGCACATGGGGATTAGCCAGTAGGGAACACCGCATACAGGGTGAATGGACATGGCGTCTGCCAGGCTATGAGAGGCACAACAGATTTGTCATTTGACTCTGTAATTCAATTCACAGTTCGTAGGCTACTTCAACAAGGTCAGTGCAAGGCTACCTGATCTTTTGATAGTGCTTAGACTGATGACTAAAACAGTGGTGAGCCAACACCAGGATGGAGATATCCTTCTGTGCATTTTGCAAGCACTGTGAAAGTGGAAGTTGTGCAGTCTAAACTACTCAAACGCTGTCATTACCGTCACTCTGCTTTATAATTTGTAAGTTAAACAAGCAACAGTCGGAAGGTGTTGAGTTTTTAATGATGTTGTGTTTGCACTTTTGTGATTATAGAATTAGTTTATTGAATTAAATTTGAGATACAAGCAGATGGTATGCAAAGTGTGTAAAAATGGATGCTACCAAAAGCACAAACAAGGACTAAGCTGGGTTCTGTCGTTCTCTGATCATATATCTTATCAAGATTACATATGCCTCATCCGTCCCCATATTTAGAATAACTCAGTCCTGCCTTCCTCTAAGTTTCTGAACTCTACAATCTGCTCCCTGTCCTCCATATACATGAAGCCCTATTGCAAACTGATTAGTTTTCCTTTTGTGAGTGGATTTCCTCTCTTTAGAATAAGTAACAAAAATGATCGGTGTGCATAATTACTTAATTTGTTCTCTTTGTTTGCTTTTCAGGGAAAGGAGTGGCTTTGTCTAAACTGCCAAGTGAAACGAGCTACTGGAGCAATTGAACCTCAGAAGGTCAATTCTTCAGTAAAGAAGACATTTCCAGCACAGCCTACAGGCTCTCCCCAAAGGAAAGGCTCAACATCAGCAGAACCAGCATCAGTGACTGAGGCTGCTAAAGGAGGAGAGAGACCAAAACAGGCCAGTCCAGCTCATGGTCAGAAAACATCTGATGTGAACCAGAAAACTGGTCCTCAGAAACAACATGACCAGACAAGTCAAGCTTCACAAAAGCAGGGAAATGCCACTACAGCTACACAGCAAGATTCAGGGGGCTTCTTTGGCTTTGGTAGTCCTAAAAGTCAGGCAGATACTACAAAGCCTGCCGAGTCAGTGACCGGGAAGATGTTTGGTTTTGGTTCCTCTATCTTCAGTTCAGCATCCACTTTAATTTCATCTGCTGGTCAAGATGAACCTAAAACTACACCACCAGTGTCTCCCAAAATGCCTGCAATGAAGGACTCCAAATCTCCTGTTGCCAAGAAACCGGATGAGGAAAAGAAACCACAACAAAGCCTGCAAACCAAGCTTCCTACAGCCATCCAGCTGAAAGCAGAGAGAGCTCCATCAGAGCCACCAAAGCAAGCATCAGCTTCCCCAGTTATTTCAAAAGGAGGCCCGTCCACCTGTCCTCTCTGTAAACTAGAAATCAATGTGGGCTCTAAAGATCCCCCGAACTATAACACCTGCACAGAATGCAAAAACATTGTCTGTAACCAGTGTGGATTTAATCCCATGCCAAATGTTAAGGAGGTAAGATGATAAGATTATTGTAAAATATAGAAACATTTCATGAACTCTGATTGTTGCATTTTTTTTTTCATTAATGATGTTATAATATACATTTTACTCCTTAATCTTTGCTCTGATGTAGGGGAAAGAGTGGTTATGTCTCAACTGCCAGATGCAGAGAGCGTTAGGAGTTTCTGAGCCGCCAGGAACTCCCCAGATGAAACTACAGTCCTCACCAATCAAAGTGACTACACCTGCTAATACACTAAAGAAGGAAACTCAAAAGAAAGAAGCTCCAACACCTACTGAATCTAAAATAAAGGAGGCCTCTGCACCAGGCTCTCCTCAGAGGAAAGCACAACAGCAAACAAAGGGTGAAGTCGTGAAAGTACCAGAAATTCAAAAACAGGTTAGCCCAGCTTTTGGTCGGAAAATTCCACAGGTGGACCGGAAGACAGGTCCTCAGAAGCCATCAGAAGAGACGGGTCAAGCTGGACGCAAGCAGAGTAACAGTGACCCAAGTGCACAAGAGGAATCTGGGGGGGTTTTCGGATTTGGTGGTACAAAACATCAACCTGATGCTGCAAAGCCTGCTGAATCACTGGGTGGAAAAATGTTTGGCTTTGGCTCTTCCATCTTCAGTTCTGCTTCCACTCTAATAAACTCAGCTGTCCAAGACGAACCCAAACCACCAGTTTCTCCAAAGATACCCACTGCAAAGGAAGCCAAATCACCTTTGTCTCAAAGAGGAGAGCAGCAGAAAAAACAAGAGAAAATTCAACAGCCCAAGGCCTCTCCTTTGCTACAAACCAAAGCAGAAAAAACTACATCAGAGCCTCCAAAGGATGCAGCTGCATCACTAGTGGGTCTGAAGGCAGGGTTGCGTACCTGTCCCCTATGTAAGGTGGAACTCAACGTTGGCTCTACAGACACTCCCAACTACAACAACTGCACTGAATGCAAGAAAACTGTCTGTAACCAATGTGGTTTTAATCCAATGCCAAATGTTTCAGAGGTAACAAAAGCAAAAATTTCCTAATTTACTTCTAATTTATCAGAAATGACAAAACTAGGAATTGTAAACGTAAAATGTGCCAAACCATAATTGAGCAGCAATAATCTAGGATCTGCGTGTTTTGATATAGAGACACAGTTATGTGCATGTGTTTTAAATGTTTAATATTAAAACTTGTCATATTTTGTTATTGCAGGTAAAAGAGTGGTTATGCCTGAATTGTCAGATGCAGAGAGCTCTTAGTTCATCTGAACTTACAGCTCCCCCGATGAAAAGTCACAGTGCAGCTACGAAAATTTATCCCCCTGCTACAAATCAGAAAACAACAGCACCAAATCAAGTGGAAACTATTAAGAAAGAATTGGTTAAATCTGGTACACCTCAAAAGACAGTGACTCCATTGGCTGATAAAGATCAAAAGACAGACACCACAGCAGTAACACAGGTGGCTAAGGCTGCAGAAGGGACAAAAACAGACATACAGACAAGTACAACTCCTGGTCAGAAAACTCCTCAGGATAACTCAGGAGAAACTGGTTCTCCGAAACCAGCTGATCAAGCAAGTCAGCCTGTGCAGAAACAAAGTAAAGTGACCCCGGACACACAGCGCAAGTCAGGAAGCCTATTTGGTTTGAGTAGTTCTAAACCAGGACCCGACAGTTCAAAAACAACAGAGTCCATGACAGGGAAGATGTTTGGCTTTGGTTCCTCTATATTCAACTCAGCATCCACTTTGATATCATCTGCTGGTCAAGAAGAATCACGGACTACACCGCCAGGCTCTCGAAAGATGTCTACACCAGCACAAGTCTCTCCCAAGCTGTCTGTTGTTCCCAAGAGTTCTCCAAAAACGACACCAAGCGTTTCTGCCAATATGTCGCCAGCAAGAGAGCCCAAAGCTTTTGCACAGAAGCCAGAGCAGGAGAAGAAACCAGAAGACACCCATCTGACTAAAGAGGATAAAACACCATCACAGCCGCCAAAGACAGCAACAGTCTCCCATAAGCTCCCCAATTCAGGCCAGTCCACCTGTCCGCTGTGTAAGGATGAGCTTAACATCGGCTCCAAGGACCCTCCTAACTATAACAACTGCACTGAGTGTAAGACTACTGTATGTAACCAATGTGGATTTACCCCCATGCCTATAGGAGGGGTAAGTGGAGGTCATCAATGTCCTCAGGGACAAATGTTCTTTCCTTACATACTGCACGCATTTAGTATTAGCACATTTAAAATTGTATTTGTCTGTTGTATGATCTGTGATTATTATACAATATGTTTATTCATATAATTACTCGGGTTCAAGTCCACACATAACTAGGTGTCTACTGTATTTTAGGTGAAGGAATGGCTATGTCTTACCTGTCAGATGAAAAGAGCTGCCGGTGCATCAGAGCCCTCACAACCTCCCACAGTGAAATCTCAAGCCTCGCCAGGAAAAGTCCCCTCCTCTGTTCCAGCCCACTTGAAGGATTCCTCCAAACAGGCTCCACCTCAAATGAATGAGAGTCCTGGTCCTGCTATACAAAAGAAGGACGCCCCAGAACCTGCCTCACCACAAAGAAAACAGTCTGCATCTGCAACTGCACCACTGAAAAAGGGCACAGGTCCAGAGAAGCCATCAAATCAGGCAAGTCAAGCTGGACGTAGGCAGAGCAATGCTGCAATAACACAGCAAGAGTCAGCAGGCTTCTTTGGCTTTGGTGCCCCTAAATCTCAACCTGATGCTGCAAAGCCTGCAGAGTCAGTGGGTGGGAAGATGTTTGGCTTCGGTTCTTCGCTCTTTAGTTCTGCTTCTACTATGATAAGCTCGGCTGTTCAGGACCAGCCCAAGACCACTCCGCCGATTTCTCCCAAGATGTCTCCTGCAAAAGAGATCAAGCCTACTGCTGCGCAGGAGAAAGAAGACCAGAAGAAGCCAGAACACCCCCAGCAGACCAAGACACCTCCATCAATACAAGCCAAAGTGGACAAAGCTCCATCAGAGCCTCCAAAAGCTGCAGCAGCTCCCCAAGAATCTGTCAAACCAGGCCAGTCTACCTGTCTACTCTGTAAGGCTGAACTCAATATTGGATCTAAGGACAAACCCAACTACAATACCTGTACTGAATGCAAGAATACCGTCTGCAACCAGTGTGGATTTAACCCGATGCCAAATGAAACTGGGGTAAGAAGAGATAACAAATACACCACATTTCCTCTTTTTTTCTTTTCCTCATTTGTTCTTCATTTGTGTCAATTAATTCAGAGTCTTTGTTCATTTTGTTCATTAGTTTTTTGGTGTTTGAAACATCAAAATCGCAGTTTAGTGTATTATAGTCAATCCAGTTTGTAATAGCATGTGTAATAAACACTGGGTAATGTAATTATGTACACCTTACAAGGTATTATATAATAGTACTATTTTTTAATTTCATTTGTTAAGGTGAAGCAGTGGTTGTGTCTCACCTGCCAAATGCAGAGGGCTCTGGGAGCAACACAGCCCTCAGGAATTGCTTCTGTCAACTCTCAAATACTTCCAAAACCAGATCAGAAGGATATAATCAGCCCAGCTGAACCAGAAAAGAAAGCGTCAACAGACTCTCGTGCACCTCAGAGGAAACCATCCGTAGCCGCACCACCAGCAAAAGCTGAAGCCACAAACACAATACAGGGTCAGAAACAGGCCAGCACCATTCTTTCTTCAAAAATGCCACAGGAGCCCCAGAAAACATCTATTCTCACCAAATCAGCAGAGCTCACATGCCAAAATGAACGTAAACACAGTAATGCTGCTGCAGCAACAAAGCAAGAGTCAGCAGGCTTCTTTGGCTTTGGTGGTCCCAAAACTCAACCTGATGCTGCAAAGCCTGCAGAGTCAGTGGGTGGGAAGATGTTTGGCTTCGGTTCTTCGCTCTTTAGTTCTGCTTCTACTATGATAAGCTCGGCTGTTCAGGACCAGCCCAAGACCACTCCGCCGGTTTCTCCCAAAATGTCTCCTGCAAAAGAGATCAAACCCACTGCTGGGCAGGAGAAAGAAGACCAGAAGAAGCCAGAACACCCCCAGCAGACCAAAACACCTCCATCAATACAAGCCAAAGTGGACAAAGCTCCATCAGAGCCTCCAAAAGCTGCAGCACCTCCCCAAAAATCTGTCAAACCAGGCCAGTCTACCTGTCTACTCTGTAAGGCTGAACTCAATATTGGATCTAAGGACAAACCCAACTACAATACCTGTACTGAATGCAAGAATACCGTCTGCAACCAGTGTGGATTTAACCCGATGCCAAATGAAACTGGGGTGAGTGAGATTCACTCACTTGTATATTCCATATTTTGCATTGTTCTACCTTTACAATCAAAATTTTGCCTTTTGTTGGAGTGTGCTGCAATTTTACAGTTACTGAAAATAATCTGCTTTCCCCACAGATGCAGGAATGGTTATGTCTGACTTGCCAGATGCAAAGAGCTCTCGCAGCAGCTGACACAGTGGGGCCTCCATTGATGAAACCTCAGGCATCGCCTAACAAAGTTTCACCAAATGCTGCAACCCAAAAAGTCATTCCCACAGAAAAAGGAGAAGTGCCAGATAAGAAACAAACAGACGGTCCAACACCAGGTGTGCCACTAAAGAAAGAAGAAAATAAAACCAAAATGGATAATACCCAAATATCAACCCCCGCTCCATCCGCAGCAAAAGAGATGCCAGGTATTGCAAAAGAGGACAAAATTGCTTCACCAACCACCACAGAGGTAACAACCTCCACTTCACCTCCCATGAAAGTGACATCTGTCAGCTCAGACACTGACACTTCTGTCCAGAAAAAGGATGTCACTCCACCAAGTTCTGTTGTTAAAAAACAATTAGAAAAGAAAGAGGAGACAGCTAAAATAGTTCAGAAATCAGAAGCAGTCAAGTCCAGTGATGGCGTAATGGCCCAACAAACGCTAAACAAAGAATCAAACCTTGCTGAGACACCTCTTCCTAAATCTGCTCCTATAGCAGCACAGCAAACAAATGAAGAATCAGGACAGAAAACACCTCATGTGAACCAGAAAACCGGTCCTCAGAAACAGCCTGACCAGACAAGTCAAACTGCAAACAAGCCGGGAAATGCCGCTCCGGCTACAAAACAAGATTCAGGGGGCTTCTTTGGCTTCGGTAGTCCTAAATCTCAACGTGCTGCCTCACAAACTACTGAGGCAGTGACTGGGAAGATGTTGGGTTTTGGTTCATCCCTTTTTAGCTCAGCATCTACTTTGATAACATCTGCTGTTAAGGAGGAGTCCCACACAACACCCCCAAGTTCCCGAAAAATGTCTGCCCCAGCACAGGTCTCAAGCCCCCCAGTGTCCCCAAGGATGACTTCAGCAAAGGAAGCCAAACCTCCTGTTCAGAAACTACAGATGGAAGCAGCAACAGAGCAGGCAGAGCAGGCCAAAGCTCCTCCAGCAGAACAGACTGAAATGGACAAAGGTCTATCACAGCCAGAAAAACCAGAAGCCACCAAAACTTCTCTTAAAGGGGTCCAGTCTTGTCCGCTTTGTAAAGCAGAGCTTAACGTTGGCTCCAAGGATCTACCCAACTACAACACCTGCACTGAATGCAAAAACAAAGTCTGCAACAAATGTGGATTTAGTCCTATGCCAAATGTAACAGAGGTGTGTAAATGACTAATTACTGAAAATTCTGTAGAACTGTGTGCCTCATTTAACTTTTTCTTACTTTGGCTATTGAATCAGAGCTTTTATTTGTGGAAATGATTGTGTTCAGGTTAGCATTAGGTTGGTGGCATTTTGTATCATTATTTCCACCATAATAATTGTCAACTCATCTAAATGCTGTTTTAAAGATGTGTTAATAACAAATTCGGTTTGTTTTTCAGGTAAAGGAATGGCTTTGCCTCAACTGCCAGATGCAGAGAGCACTTGGAGCTTCGGAACCACCAGGCCTTCCCATGATTAAACCCCACGTTTCACCAAGTAAAGATGCCCCTGTCACCACAGAGAAGGAAAAACCTCCAATATCAGCCTCTCAGGAGGATATCCCTAAACCTGCCACACCCAGTGAGCTTACTAAAGCTGTTGTAGTCATAGAAACCACTGATATGCCAACAAAGAAAATGATCCCTACAGCTACTTCATTGCCTGACACTGTGACAAAGGATGAGGTTTTACCACCTTCACAAAAGCCTCCTGGAGAGACACCCAAAGGAGAACTTAGTAAACCCAAGCAGCAGCCTGCAAAATCTGTGATTTCGACTGATAAGTCTGTTCCTGCACCAGATTCAAAGGTGGGGAGGCCATCCACACAACAGCCTCCAAAAGCTGGAAGTGTTCCAGCCAAAGCTGCAGCACCACCAGCTCAGCCTGCAAAACAGGAGTCCGGTGGTTTCTTTGGCTTTGGTGGGCCTAAGACACAGCCTGCTGCAGCAAAGCCTGCAGAGTCAGTGACAGGAAAGATGTTTGGTTTTGGCTCATCTTTCTTAAGTTCTGCATCCACTTTGATAACCTCAGCTGTCCAGGATGAACCTAAACCCACACCACCAACTACACGTAAGATGTCCACAGCCCATGTCTCTCCTAAAACTACACCACCGGCCTCTCCTAAAAACTTACCAGCAAAGGACACTAAACCACCTTCTGTCCAGAAAGTTGAGGAAAAGAAACCAGAGAAACCTGAGCAGGCCAAGACTCCTGCCACAGTGGAAGCCAAAGTGGACAAAGATCTATCAGTTCCCCCCAAGGCCCCAGAAGACACCCAAGGTGCTCAAAAAGCTAACCAGTCCCTCTGCCCTCTCTGTAAGATTGAACTCAACGTGGGCTCAAAAGATCCTCCCAACTACAGCTCCTGTACAGAATGCAAGACGGTAGTATGCAACCAGTGTGGATTTAATCCAGTGCCAAATGTGGCTGAGGTAAAACAGCATTCCCATAATATCCTGGGTTTCAATTTGACTTACTCTTGTTTTAAAAGGGAAGTAAATAAAATATATATATATATATTATTTTGTTAAATTTTTTGTAGAATATTTGTCTATAATGGTTTTCTGGACTGAAGTAGCAATTTATGATTTATCGTAAAGAGATAAATAGCTAACATCTTGATGTTGGTCAATTTTAAATGCATTAGTGGAACATTCAAAAAAATTACAATATTTTATCTTTTCGGTTTATATGATTATATACACGGGACAGCAGGTTAAACTCTGCAGGAACTGCTGTTAATTCAGTTGGAGGCAGGTCAAAAAACTTTATACTGTAATCGCAATCAGATGGATGAATGATGATATTGATAAGAAGAAGAAGCAAAGAAAAACATGAATAATTGTATTTACAACACACTCAATATAGTATCTAAAATAAACTATACACTACTACAACATACTACACAACAATTAATATATATAGTGTGTATGTGTACACACGAATGTACACATATGCATGTATGTATTTATGTATTTAGAGGCAATATTTAAAATATTTCTATATTTAGATAAAAATTTTTGTTAGGTACAAATTCCACTCGTACTAATGAACTCAATATGACTCATTTATTTTTAGCAATCAACCCGATGATATTATGAACTTTTCAAAAGCTTGAGTTCATGAAGTAGCACCAAGATTTGGAAATTTTAGTAGACCTAAATTGTCAACTTTTCATCAAGCTGTTGGGTAAATATTTGTTAGGACTTTGATTTAATAAAAAAAATTGAGAACGTTTGCTCAGAATAAATGTTTGTTTATTCAGAGTCATCAAGTGTATCAAGAGTATTTAAATGTTGGTCTCTAAGTTTAGTAAAATAATTTGTTTGAATGAAATATTGATCACAACTAAATCATGAGCTCCTGGTCTTGTCAATGAAAATATTCCAATTAATAGTTTTGTTTTGTTTTGTTTTTTTGGTGTTTTTCAGGTAAAGGAATGGCTCTGTCTGAACTGCCAGATGCAGAGGGCTCTTGGACAAGCTGGGTCCATTGGACCTCCTGTAGCTAAACCTAAACCTTCCCCAAGTAAAGCTGAGCATAAGGATATGCCAACATTAGCCCAGAAGGAGAAATCTATAGAATCTACAGCAGTAAAAAAAGAGGCCACTGAAACAACTCCTCCCAAAAAAGAAACCCCCAAAGCTGAGGCCCCACCGCCAACTGCGGCCCAAGGTGCAGACATATCACGACAAGGACAAACCCAGGGTGTAGCTGGGCAACAACAGCCTGCTGGGAAACCCCTACAAGTACAACTTCCACAAACTAAAAAGCCAGAACTCAAGCCCAGTCCTGCAAAACAAGAAGCTGTGAAACCACCACAACAGCCCCACAAAACTGCGACTTCTCCAGCCAAAGCTGCAGCACCACCAGCTCAGCCTGCAAAACAGGAGTCCGGTGGTTTCTTTGGCTTTGGTGGGCCTAAGACACAGCCTGCTGCAGCAAAGCCTGCAGAGTCAGTGACAGGAAAGATGTTTGGTTTTGGCTCATCTTTCTTAAGTTCTGCATCCACTTTGATAACCTCAGCTGTCCAGGATGAACCTAAATCCACACCACCAACTACACGTAAGATGTCCACAGCCCATGTCTCTCCTAAAACTACACCACCGGCCTCTCCTAAAAACTTACCAGCAAAGGACACTAAACCACCTTCTGTCCACAAAGTTGAGGAAAAGAAACCAGACAAACCTGAGCAGGCCAAGACTCCTGCCACAGCTGCTGTCCATATCTCTCCTAAAGCTACACCTCCAGGTTCTCCTAAGCCTCCCCCTGCAAAGGAGGACAAACCACCCACTGCAGAGAAATCAGAGGCACCTCAACCAGCCAAGCCTGCTCCATCATCACAGGCCAAAGCAGAGATAGTTCCACCTGAATCTGCAAAAACCACAGAAGTGGCTAAGGTTGCTCCTAAAGTAGATCTGCCTACATGTCCACTCTGTAAAGTTGAACTCAACATGGGCTCGAAAGATCCTCCCAACTACAGCACCTGCACCGAATGCAAGAAGACTGTGTGCAACCTTTGTGGATTTAACCCCACGCCTCATACAGGAGCGGTAAGTGCCATAAATACTTACACGTGTCATTGTCACATGGTTTATAATATGCACATGTCTTCATTTAATTCTGAGGGTAGGTTTTGCAACCTATACAATATAGAATACATCACATGTGGAAAGCATATTGACACTACAATCAAATGGATCAAACATGACACAGCATACAGAAATAATTTACTGAAGATTGGAGTGATGGATCGATTCATTGCTGAATATTTAATTTAAATAGTTTCATAGTGTGTGGCGTCTTCTGCTTTTCTCCTCTGCTTTTACTCCATTCTACAAAGTTAATCTGCATTTGGACGAAATTGACCCTATTTAATGTCAAAAAAAGTGCATCATATTTCTGAATATCATCAACAGCTGCAATACATTCTGTTATATGAAATATAAAACCTTTGTTTTCCCCTTGATAAGCAACATCGTATGGGCATCCTTGCATATGCTTGGCATTTATAGCACTGCAGTATTGGAGTTATTTCCTTTAGGTATTTGCACATTACATATTAGGCTTCTTTTTGTTTATTTTTAATCAGTCAAGCAGGCCACCTTTCCGTTGGTGTGTGGGCTGGTGTGTTTGTCTTTAGCTGTCTTGTCCTTTGACTCCGTGGCATATTTTAAAAATACAGCTCACAATAGACAGACTTGTTTTCAATTGTTGACTTGATTTTTCCTTACAACATATATGATGTACAACTGAGATGGAATCATAAATGAAGGTGCCACCGAAGGATCTGGAATGCTCTGTGTGCATTAATTAACATCATCTATTTCAGTTGATTTATTTTAACCATTGTCAATTAACTCAAACACCATATAGTAAAATATTGGCTGTGTGGTTGATGATTGTTTTGGCTCTCGCTCCACTCAAGTAGCCAAAGTTGTTACATAACAGCTCATGAGAAGAGAGATCTTGCCGACCAGCAGGAGTGAAAATGTATTAAAGTGAGTCAGGGTTGTGCAACAGTATTAGTGGGATGGGATCCGCTGCCACAGCAGAGCAGGGACCAGGGGAACTCCAGTCCCCATGAGGCATCTGAGACGGCAAAGCCCTGTGATATGCCAATAATCAGAGGTGAAACAGATTATGTCCAACACAGCACAGCGCAGTACATTACAGGAGCAGACATTTCCTTTCAGGCCATTTGCTATCTCACAGATCAGTGGCTCCATGCAATTCACCAATTTCCCTTTCATTTTACTTGGGTGGTAATAATACTCATCCCCCTCCTTTTGTGACATACACACACTTGTAGGTCATTGATGAACAAAAAGTTATGTACCTTGATCATAAATATACAGCAGCACACCAGACCCATCTATGGTTTGGTGAAAATATTGCAGGCTTTTTCTGCTCTCAGTTTCAGTTACTTTAAAGGCGTTCAAACGATACAGTGTCTAAAATGTAGTAACAGATTCATTTATCAAGATAATGTCAGCCTTTATTCAACTTATAGTAATAGTAAAGTCTTCCTCTCCAGGAAAGACAGTATTTGTGGCTGATACTTTTTTGTATCCATCCTGTCAACTGGCAACAAAAGGTGTCTCAAATGATTGTGTGACTATGAGAAATATTCTTGTCATATTCGTCTATTTCTGCCGTATTGGTGTGGCTTGGAGACCGACCAGAGAGGGGGCAGGGCCTGAGTGAGGTTGGTGGGGGAAGGGACAAGTATGGATGACTACTGTTGTGTGTACAATTTATGCAAAGAACAGAAATAGCTTAGCCTTAAACCCAACTGGAAAAAATCTGCCTCCATACATGACAGTGCCTGTCTATCACGAATGTGCATGGCTTTTTATTAGAAGGGCAGAAATACCCCCCTTTAAAATAGGAAAAGGACTTGTAAGGTTTGGAAGAAAGGGAGGCCACTTTAGGAAAGTGAGTGCTAGAGGCAACTATCCATTTTTCCCTTTGCTTGTTCTGCTTCAGCTGATTCTATCAAAAGCCTGCGAGGAACTGTTGTCTGAGAAGTAGGACACACGTGTTCTTTGCTTTGCCAGCTGAAGCTTTGTGTGTGTGTGTGTGTGTGTGACAGCTGAAAAAGTATTAATTATATTTTCTCTGTAATGTTTTCTTTAGTTCTTCTGGCAGGGAGCAGTTTTGTGTTTTTGTTTTTTGTATTCAAGTATGAGTTTATTTCAGGCTGGAGGAATAATGCTTACCACTTGATTGTAAGACAACTGACAATTTTTCATGATCAGATGCATTGTCTCTGATACACAAGCCCATTTTAGAGTTTTATAATGAGGAGTTATTTGAAAGTATTGATATCACAACACCAGCATTAGCAGTAACAGCTGTTTACCAAGGCCAGCAGTTGTGACAAGAGCCTCAGATATTATTATATATCAGATATAGAACAGAGGAGGGGATATAGCATGTCGTGTGAGCAAGTACTACTTGCTCACACGACAGTAAAGTAAACTAAGGAAGAAAATTTTATGCTGAACTGGCAATTTTTCTCCTTTACACCTTCAATGTAACACTTCTGAAGCCTAATGTGATCTTGTTCACAGCCTTAAATTTTTCATTTTCTTTACAAACACCACATTAGGAGGAGACACCCCTGGTGTACTTAGGGGCAGTGTGAAAAATGCCAGATTTAAACCCCTTTGAAGTACTAAAATCATAGCAAACAAAGGAGTTATTTCTCCCCAACATTTGCCCCGTTGCACCATGGCCTCAAAATGGAAGTTTCCTGATGCCACTTGTCAGATTGGAAAAAGCTTGGGGAGTGTTTCCCTGTCTTTGTAATGAGGTACTTTACTTATTAGAGATTAGTAGGTCAACAATTTCTATTATCAGAGGACTTGATTTATAAGGAGTTTAGCTCTGTAGGTGCTCCTGAAAGCCAAGTATATAAACCAGCCACAGTATGTGCCAAAGGCCTCTGCCAGAAAATCAATAAGAAACTCAACAGCTCCAGTATCAACAGCAGGAAAGCACTGAGGAGAGGCTGAAAAACAGCAGTGTAGTCCACAGCTTCAAGGCCATCCCTTCACCCCCTTTACATGAAATTTAATTAGAGGGCCGCTTTCGTACACAGCTACTGCTGTCTGATAAGAAGATGTAAGTGCACAAAGAATAGAAACTCAAATTACAGGATTGATTCATTTTGGGTGGAAATGAGAGAGTGACAGGCCTTTACTAATAATTTAATATTTGACTTACAATGTCATTGCCGAGCCACACACCTGTCATACCTAATGCTGATAGTGAAGAAGATTTATTCCCCTTGTCAGTTACCCATAATGCATGGTTTAATGTACTATGTGTGTGTGGGGGGATGAATACCAATATACACATTTGTGTAACGTGAATGAAAGTAACCTCAATGTGGGTTATATTACAAAGATGTTCCATAAATGAAGAGTGAATGAAGTGAACAGGGCAGTTTGTAAAGCTTAGCAGATCCAGCCTAATGCAGCACGCCTGTGTGTCAAGAGCATACTTTTGCGACTACTGTCATTGTGAAGGTCTGGTAATCCAGCTCAAAGCCTAATCGGAGGGAGCAGCCTCCCCTACATCTCTCTGCTTGGGGCTCCTGCTCTTTACTCATAAAACTGATTTAATTATACAAAAGGGTGATGGCAACTTTCCAAACCCTGGGGCTCTGATGCATGACTCTGAGACTGTGGCTTTGACTGGGGCTGGAAGGGTGTGTGTGATGGGATTGGCTATGTTTTGATTAGATGCTTTTTCTCTTAGCTGTTTGTGTTTTTTTAAAGACAAGTCTCTACTAATTTAATGACATTAATTAGGCCTTAAGTACACAGTGGGAATGAGCAAGTGCAACGGAAATGCAAACATGCAAATACAAAAGTGTAATTTGCAAACCTTTTCAGATTGCTCTGCCTATGTGTTCTTCACTTGGGTTAAGGAAGGTCAGTTATCATGCTGAGAGTTTGACGTGTGCATTACCAGCTCCTGGAGAGGTGTGAGGGGGAAGGCCATATTTAGATTCAAGAGACAGATAATACAGGAGACATGCAGAAAGACCAGGAATTCACTGCCATGGCTCGGCCATCTGTGAACGCTGCTGTTTCATCCTTCACAGTCCATCTTCACTGATAGGCCCTTTTAAGTTTGCCCTGTCAGGGGGAGCTGAATTATAATGAGAAAAGGCTTTGATATACAAATTTTAATGAATTATGTGAACATGCTTGTGTTGATATCTGTTAATTTCATTTTGCAAATATCTACAGTGGCTGAAAATAAATATAAATTGTCCAGGTTTTCTCTACAGCACAAGCTATGGTGTGACTGGTGGATTGTTATTAATAGGCATGTTAGGAATGTGAAAATCTACTATAATTAGATTTATTCAGTCTCTTTTGGGGAAAATTGATCTTATTATGGATACAAGTTAATTTCTAAGTGATATTTAATGACTTTTAGTTAATCCTGTGATTTTTTTTTTTTTGATTTTTTTTATTTTGTCATTGTCCCTAATTATGCTAGCACAAGATTTCAGTGAGAACGGAAGTTATTTCTGAATATCTTTTATATTTTACATTTGTGAGAAGTTCTAAAGATATCATCAGTGCATATGAGCTGCCTCTCATGAGGCCATAGCACTGGGTCTATAAAATGATCAAACTAAGTAGAAAGAGTTGAAGTATGTGATACTGTTTCATAACCTGAATGATGTCAGTGGTTACATGACGTTGCTGATGAGAATAAGAATGTAACAGGAGCAGGTTTCTTGTTAGCTGTGATATCACCAAGTGTGACAGAGAAGGAGAAGTACAAGTGTATGAGAATTTAGCTTTGACAGGTGTTTAATGCAGAAAACTGAGACTTCATAATAAACTTCTTCTATTAGCTCTATTAAGGAAGCAATGATTTAAGCAATGTCCTGTATGAGTACCCGAGCTAAGTTAGCTGCTATAAACTGAATTATTCATTCATTCATTCATCTTCTACTGCTTATCCATATCCGGGTCATGGGGCTGCTGGAGCCAATCCCAGCCCACACCGGGTAGGGGCGGGTTCACCCTGGACAGGTCACCAGTCCATCACAGGGCCAACACACAGAGAGAGACAGAGACAAACAACCACTCACACTCAGACCTACGGAAAATTTACAGTCACCAGTTAACCTAAACATGATGTCTTTGGACGGTGGGAGGAAACTGGAGTACCCGTAGGAAACCCACGCAGGCACGGGGAGAACATGCAGACTCCACTCAGAAAGGCCTCAGGCCCGGGAACCGAACCCACGACCTTCTTATTGTGGGGCAACTGTGCTAACTATGCTGCCGTGTTGCCCAAACTGAAGTGTATTGTTTTTAATTAAAAATAAATAATAACTCATGAAACTTGGTAACTTGAATGGTAAAAGTCAGTGAGGCTGAGCTTGCACCAGGAAACTGAGGTTTAATTGATTTATTGGTTTACACGATTATCAGCATCAGGCACTATGCTAATGAGGCTTTGTTCATTTCTGTAAGCAACAAATAGGATCATCATCTTCCTGACTGAACAAAAGCTGGAAATACCAGTATGAAGTGATTATTTATATTCATTATGGCTGGAAGACTATATGTTACACAGCCTTTTACGGCAATGTAGCTCATTGTGCTTTTCTTGTGTTGCTTCTGCTGCCCACAGTGTCCATAGAACTGTGATCTATTTTTTTCAGATTTAAGGTAGCAGACCTTTGACACAGACATTTCTATTCTGTGTAAAGCAAAGTGGAAACTGTGTGGTTGGAATAATCAATTAAATTAACCCATTTAAATGTTCACCTTAGTGTAGTCTTTGTGTTCAGTAGTATGAGCACAACAGGTCTTAGCAGTGTGATGGTTAAGGTTTGTTTATGGGGACAAAGGTGAAGCACAGCTGGCTTGTAAGAGTAGAGTTTAAGACAGAGCAGGAGTGAAGGCAGATTACATCACTTGCCAAAGCTCAACCCAGTACATGAGCCCATGAATTATAATATTTGTTTACGTCATTACATCTTAAACCGGTGCTAATCCCCCAGACAAATGTGTTTGGATAATTCTCTTGTTTACAAAGTGCATCAACATGTAGACATAGTAGTCACATGTGGCCATAGTTGTCGAATTAGTTGTTGAATGAGTATGGGTTCTCATAAAAAAATTAGAGACTAAAGTAACTTAATGATGTTTCACAAAAGGATATGTGTGCAGCGTAATCTCCTCCTTTGCCCTGTGTATCCAAACTGCTCTCCCTGGCTCTGCAGAGGTAGGCGCATTGCTGTGATTTGGTCTGCTCGGCTGCTACAGACACACTGCTTTATCTGTTGAAAGCTTACGCCTTTCCTTTTCTCCTTAACTGTTCATTAATGGTGCTCAGATGTGATAAGAAGTGTGTCTTCATGGGACTGAAATTTGAAAGTAATAGTATTGATTATAAAATGTGATTTGTTCTTTTGGCAAGGTAAGCCTTTTTATTGCTATCTTACAACTGTCGTAAGTTCTAGTGTAACAGCAGCGAGCATGATAAAATCAAAGACCCATAAGCTTCTACTGAAAATGTTATTATGTTTCACATTCCTATATTAATGCTTGGTTGTTTTAAATATCCGGTAATGTTAGCGTGTGGTCGAGATTGGATTATTTTAATTTAAGTGCCATGGTATTACTCAAGATAACAGATTGTTGTATTGTACTATATTGTTATCCACTGCAACGTGCAGCAGTACCTCATAACGATTACATATATTACATCACGTATTTAGTGTGCTCTTTTTATAACTCTCAGTACTTAGTCTGAGATTCCAACATGGCCCCACATAGATGGAACTTGGTCTCACTCAAAAATTCACAAACAGGCATTTTAACACTAAGTCTAGACACTAAACAACTACAGTACACATATGTTTGCATTATTGTTGCAGCGAGATTGAAGACATATGTAACAAGTTAGGAAGTTAAGGCAGTCGGAAAGGCTTGTTTTCAGAGTGTCCTCCACATAACAGTTCAACAGAAAAAATAACAGAAAACCAGAGCAACTGCTACTTTCAGTGAGGCTACTTTTGTGTAGAATCTTCAGTTCATTTAAATGTTGAGATAATCAATTTTATTATTGTCACAAACCAGAACAAGTGATTTAAAAAGAATAAATAAATAAAAATGTATCACACTATTTCTGCAGTGTACACACAGTCTTGTACTGGAAAAAATTAAGTGTATTGGTTTTATGTAATTCAATTAAGAAATAATTTAGAGTCACTTAGAATTGTTGCATGTTGGGGATGTCACTGGTACAAAATAAATAGCACATCTGCTTGCTTTGGTTCTCAGTCGGAGCTTACATCAAAGATATCAGTATTAATTTGAAATGCTTTTTATTATTGGATTCAGCAAAAAAGTCAGTTTTCTTCACAGTATTCGAGTATTCGACGTCAAATTCTCCCTGAACAAAAACATATTAGCCCCAGTCAAAACCAAATCTAGCCTACGAGTAGTGGGTTGTTGGGTAGAAGGAGCTGCTGCATGAACATATGAGATTATTAATAGTGAAAAGTAGCAGTTTATAAAAGCCACAGCCTCTCACCTGTACAGTTACAGTATATTTTTACTTATTAATTAATAGCCAAAAATCTGATGAATGAGTCACTGATGATAAAGCATGAATGAATGAAGTAGCCAAATGCAAATCAGCTAATGTGCACATACCTTTGGTGCTCTGTAATGGCAATGCAAGTTATTTTGTGAACAATAAATTACTCAAAGATGTATTGCAATTAGTCTAATCACATTTGCTATAAAATATGTTTATGGAATTACCTAATCCTGCATCACTTTGGTAAATCAGGGTTACTCAAACAGGGATTTCAAAATAAGACATGCTCTTCCTTTTCCTTTCGGCTTTACTCTCGGCGAGACTGTTGATGTAGCACAAACTGAATATATAACTGAAAGTCATAAGTTGTATTTATGATATCACAAAGCTATTATAAGTCAGAAATAATATAATGGAGGCTGCGAAATGTTTTAATGTGTACTTTTTTTTACTTTTTTTTTTTTTTTTATAGAATTAAATGGTTTATTTGTTTGATTACAGAAGGAATGGCTGTGTCTGAACTGCCAGACCCAAAGGGCTTTGTTGGGACAGCTGGGAGACTCAGGAAAAATGCCCCAACCTTCAACTGTATCTGTCAGGCCAGAGACCCAGGCTACGCCTGCAACCAAGAAGGCAGAGCCTGCTTCCCCAAAAGCTCAGCCCACATCTGCAGCAATAAAAGCTGCACCAATCGTTGCAAGCCCAAAGATGGAACCCTCAACTGTCCAGCCGGAAACCACGCCTACAGCAGCTTCCCCAGAAATCAAGCTCGATGTCACACCCACAACTTCAAAGATTTCACCTACTACAGAAGAAAAAGAGCCTCGAGCAGAATCTAACGCAGAACCCACTAAACCCCCTGAGCAAAGGATGGAGGAACCAGCAAAGGTTGAGTTGAGAATCACAGATGTCCTTGAGACAGAAACTAAAGACGAGGCTGTGAAAAAGAAGCAGAGTGTGACGGAAGTTACCAGAGCTGAAGAGTCTCAGCCTGACCTTGCTAAGGTCATAGTTGAAGCAGATATAGCTGCAGCTTCTGGTGTTCCATTGACAGAGGGAACAGTTGAACCTACCCCCACTAATGCTGCAGAGGAAGCTCCCACTGGAGTTCTTCCAGAGACTGAACCCAGACCTGAACTGCCTGATACAGAGACGATTTTAAAGGAAGTGCAGCCTCATGATCATATCGAAGTGACAGCAACAACAAAATCTTTAGAGCAAGAAGAGGGGCAACCAAAGACACAAGAAACACTGCTGTTATTGGAGACGGAGCAAGTGATGGAAGCAGATAGCACAGACGTGGCTGATAAGTCGGTTAAAAAGATTGACATCGCCTCCCCGCCGGAAGAGTTATCTACAAAGAGCAGCATCATAAAGGTAAGAATGGCTCTGATTTATGAAACTAATATTGCACCTTCAAATCTAAATTTTATACACTTTAGTTGTATTCTGTGGTAACCCATCCTTTATTCTATAATGATTAAAATGTGCTTCAGGAGTAAATATGAATACTAAACAAAACTATGTTTAGCATTTGTTATATTTCTCCTGAGAGTAACAAAAAAGAAAAGAAAGAACAAAATTCAAACAAATGTGATGAAGAATTCTATTCTTCATCAAATGCAATGATGAAATTTTTTAACTAATAACTAATGATTAATGTAACTTAGTCATTACTATCTTATGGAAGATTTTTGGTCACATCACTTTAACTATCAGCGCACTCATAAGTTATCTAATTTTCACGTTATAATAACATAAGGAGGTAACACCAGAAAAAATGTAAAATTTTGATTAGTTTTTTACACTAAATTTATTCTGTTTCACTTGTTTGCGTTTCATCTGATAATTACATGCTGGTGAGGCTTGGCTAAATGATACATTTCCCCACTGCATTATGTTTTGCATTTTGTTTTCACATTTTAGGATGAGGATGAGAGCAAAAGTGAGCCAAAGAGAGAAAGAAAGGTTTCCCTTCCTACTGAGCACATTTTCCCTGTGACAGCTACTGAGCCTGAATCCAAAGTAGAGGCGTATGATGAAGATCAGCCCCACGTCTTACCTATATCAAAAGAAATTGATGAGCAGGTAGCTGGAGATACAAAGGAATATGATATAAAGACCGAATCATCCATGCCAATAATGGAGGAAGTTAAACCTGAGAGAAGACGCCTAAGTTTCCGAGCCATGAATGAAAGCAGTGAAAGTGAGCTGACTCCCACACCCTCCCCTAAAGTTCAGAGACGGAGGCTGGAGGTGACAAATATTTCATCCAGCAGTGAGGACATCAAAACTGAAAGTGCTGGTTCCTCTGCTGAAGATGAAGAGTTCATCCGCAAACAGATAATGGGTATGGGGGATGAGGAAGAAATGTCTCTTTCAGAAGATGAGAAAAAAAAGAATTTGGCTCAGGAAGAAGCAATCAAGACTGAGATTGAACTTGATAATGATTCAGTACCAGATAAATCTCTGTATGAAATAGGCAGTATAGATAATGATAAAAGCCAAGTTGGGGAAAAAGACCTCCCAAAAACTGTCCCTGTAACTTCTCAAGATGTCCCTGAAACGATGCTCAGCACTCCGATCAAGAAAGCCATACCAGTCACGAGAAACAGACAAAGCACTGACGAAGAAATAGAGAGCCTCACAGAATCTCTCTCTAAGGGATCATCTAGTGTTCAGGCATCTAGCTTTACTCCAGGATCTTCACCCACATCAGTGTCCTCTCTGGAGGAGGACAGTGATAGCAGTCCCAGTCACAGGAAGGTCAGTGGGGACAGACAGCATCGTAAAGGTAAGCACAGGCAGCCGACCCAGCCGCTCCCAACTATTGAAGACTCTTCAGAGGACGAAAAGACGAAGGGAAGAGAGAAGTCTGGGAAAGACAAAGATGAACTCTGGGGCCATGGCCAACCATTGTCTCCAACCGGAGATACTTCTTCTACAGAGGATCTCAAGCAGGTCACTGTAATGGACGAACACAGTAGAACATCTGGCTCTGAGTACTCTGGCAGTATAGAATCAGAATCAGAGACTAGGCGAGCTGTACGGATAGGAGACAAACCTTCACCTACAGTTATACCATACACTCCGTCTGATCTATTTAAAGAGGCAGATACAATGACTAAATCACTGAAGAGTGCTGAAGAAGCGTATGAGGAAATTATTCAGAAGACAAAGGCTATTCCAGGGGAGAGTCCTGATATTGAGCCGCTCTATGGAGGAATGGCAATCGAGGACTATCTTTATGAATCCTTAGTTGAGGAGCCTGAAATTAAGGTGAGTGAGATTCAAGAGCAACAACCCAAACAAGATACTGTGAAGAAACTTCGGTCACCAGAGGAGGTGTATGAGGAAATGATGCTGAAAAAGAGAGAACTGATGATGATCGAGCAGGAGTTTCAGCAGGCTCAGGCAATGGAATCTGCCTTACTAGGACCTTCGGTCTCTGAGCTTCCACCAGTTGCTGAGACCTGTGTGGTAAGCATACCCCCAGAAGAGGAAAATAATGTGTTTATCACAGACACAGAGACATCCACTGAAGTGCCAGTAAAGAAAAAGAAGCGACCAGCTCCCCCACGCCCATCTGAACCCCCTAAGCGAACTGAGATGCCTGTTATTCCTACTACTCCCAGTGGATTTGTAAGTTTTGTTAGACCTATGGTTCCTCAAGATCCAGCACTCAGGAAAGCATTGTTCCCAATACCAGACCTCAAAATTACACAATGTTCATCTGGGGAAGAGGAGGACGACAGTCTCGCAGACGAGTATGGTATTGGTATTTCCTCTGACATTACTCCCAGCGACGACTCTGAGACAAAGGAAGATCGGACCATAAGCCCAACTTTGTCTGAAACCACTGATATTGAGCCTATCTCTGTGGTCTGTGAAATTCCAGAGCCCAAACCTATTCCGACTCCAATATCAGCCCCGGAGCTCACTACCACACCTTCCTCCATTTCACCAGTGTCACCTCCAACTTCACCAGCCACTCCAGATTCAAGTTTGGCTTCTAACGCTACATCATTCTCATTTCAAGCTCGAACACCTCTGTCATCAGATTCAACTCCACTGTCTACACCAACACCTCCAACCACATTTGTAACCCAATTGTCTCCAGAGGTCTTGCCATCATCAGCTGCCACAGTTGGAGTGTTAGCATCTAGTGATGGCTCAGTCCCTCATCCTACCACAACCACAGTTATCGTTACAATACCAGATGTGATTTCTGATCCATCAAAGGTTCAAACAACTGCAGTGGCTCAAGTTAAGCCTTGTACAGCTGAATCCTCAATTGGAGCTGTGGAGGAGATGCCTACTCTACCTGTTGTGGTCCAAATGCCGGACTTGGTTTCATCTCCATCTCAGGTGCCCATTGAAGCTCCAGCTGTTATACAGGTTTCAGCACCAGCTGCAGCACCGGCTGTTGTCTCAGCTCAACATACTCCCCTAGTTGCAGCAACACCCATTGCAGTCTCCCCTCCAGTTTCAACTGATGTTGTTTCCACTTCTGTCACTCTGGCCTCATGCCCTGGACCAGTCATAGTCCAGATGCCTGACCTAGTCTCAACTACGTCTCCAATCTCTGCACAAATGCCACTATCAGTTTCCACACTTGTAACAACCCCAGCTCAAGCCCAAGCCAAAGTGGTACACTCAGTCCCTGTACAGCGAGCCCTCACACAAATGACCCCAGTGGTAGTTTCAGTTCCCCCTCAAACAGCTGATGTGCCTGCACCGACTCCGGTGTCAACTACCATAATCAAAAAGAAGCTCCCACCCCCCCCACCCCCTCGGTCTACTTCAGTGTCCTTACCCGAGCCAAACACAGAATTGCCAATTGAAAGGACTGTTCAGGAGGTCACCCCTACTATGGCTACAACAACAGCAACAGTAACCACAACATCTGGGCAACCAATGCAGTCTGTTGTTGTGGATATACAACCAAATATGGACGACATACAACCAGATAGTGTGGCTGTATCTCATATAGTGACTCCAACCAGACAAGGACATGTAGTCATTATAGTGCAGAGTGGGGACAACTCCCTGATTGGTACTGAAATGGCCACACATCATGCTTCAGATATACCCAGCCCAGATACAGCTTCACTATCCACAACGGTGTCAGCAGTGCCAGTAGCTTCAGTGCCACTTCCTTCAATAGCAGAGACAAATGCAGTCACCACAGCAGAGATACCTCGAGCAGATACACCTCCACAACCTACCACAGCATTATCCAAGCCACCAGATGACACTCCATTAACAACTGATTCAGCAGCAGTAACACAAGTTCCCGTCACAACAACAGGTCCTATTCAAGCCACCAAGCCACCTCCACCCATACCACCTAAGCCGATATCAATTCCAGCAGGCCTGGTTTTCAACCACAAGCCAGGAGAAACTGTAAAACCACCTCCTCCTCCTGTGGCGCCAAAAGCTGCTACACTACCCAGAACTAAAGAACCTCCAAATGCTCTGTCACTTAGTCTGACGCGTCCTGTGGAGTCTAAATTTGGTATCACATCTCCTAAGTCACCTTTGTCTCCCAGACATGCTAAATGTTTGCAAACATATGTGGTGATAACCCTTCCCTCTGAGCCCGGCTCACCAACAGAGGGAATAACAGTCCAGGCACCTGTAAGACGAGGGTCTGTCCCATCTGCAAAAGTGTCAGGGGTACGGACCACACCTTCAGAGCAGAAAACACCTAATGAGGCATTCTCAGCACAGGCTATAGTAAGGACAGCCTCGGTCCCCGCTGTGAGGCACCCACCTCCAACTGTAGTAGGAGAGCAAGTCACACCTTCTGGGGTAGTGGTTCCTAAAGTGCAAACCAGGCAAGACTCTATACCGTCTGTAGTGCAACCAGTACCATCACTGGCTGGTACATCAGTGTCATCAGATGAGCATAGACCCATCCAGGTGCAAATTGTACCTCCTCCAATTAAGATACCATATGTCCCACAACAATCAATTTCCCAGCCACTGCCACCAACTAAAACAGTATCTGAGGTCATCACAATGCCCCCAGAGCCAGAGGTTCTTATTCAACCACTAATGATGCAAGCTACAGCAAGGGCACAGTCTATTCCATCTGTTGTCCAGCATCCAAACATAGTACCTGAGGTCATAAAACCTCTACCGGAAGTTTTAACTGAAGCAAAAGCTCCTCATACCCCAATACCAACTGTACATGTGAAACCACAGCAGCTTACAGAGATTGTTGTTGTACCACTGCAACCTGTGGTGCCTTTAGATGCCTCCGTTTTCCAAGATATACCAGCTTCAGTCCCTTTAAGCATTCTTTATCCACAAGCTTCAACTCAAGAAGAATTGCAGCAAAAAGACCAAGATGTGTCTGCTGACGTCATTGTCACCGAAGCAGTTACAACCTCATTGATACCTGGAGTGAGTCAGCAAATTCCTCTTCAAGAACACCTCATAGAAGCTGAAGCAGTCACTCACTATACAGAGCAAGAATTGTCATCAGGTACTCCCACCATTGTTGGACTTTCGTCAGCACAACAAGCAGTTCAGCCTCTTGAAGTTCTGCCTGTAGTGCAGCAACCTATTTACCCACCAAGTTCTGTAGTGGTTACCCTCCCTACAAAGTCTGAATTACCTACTGAGGTTATTACAACTGATGCTGCTATTAAAATACCAGAAACAATATCTCCAGTGCCATATCCTCCACCTCTGGTAGCTGAAGTTGCCCCAACACCTGAAGTAACTAACTTAATGCCACTGTCTACAGTTGATATGGTGACTCCTACAGTTTTCCAAGTACCACATTCACCTCTTGTGATGGAAGTCCAACAAACAGCAGCGCAGCCAGAGGTGCCTCCTGTTTCTTATATACCACAGATCTACAGAGCAGATACATCTTCAGTCATTTCACATTCAACACCACCTCCGGAGGTCAAGGTACAGCAGCTTGGACATGAGACACCTACAGAGACCATAACAAACGCTGCGGATGTAAGGGGACCTTCAATAACGTCATCTGTAATGCAGCCTCAGGGAGTGGCTGGAATGCCAGTTGGAGTGATTACTACTGAGGAAACCACAAGTAGGAGAAGGACATCTATATCGTCCATAGTGCAGCCAGTATACACAACAAGTGAGATGTTTACATATCCCACAGATTATGAAATGCCCACACAGGTGGTTACAACTGAGGCCTTTTCTGCCACCAGGAGAGAATCCATAACATTGCATCAAGCAGCACCCCTAGCCCACGTTGTACACATGCCAGCTGAAAAAGATGTCCCTGTTGATGGTTATGATGTTCAGGTCCCCTACAGGAGAGGATCAATTTCTTTAACTGAACAACAACCACAGGTCTTAACTTGTTCTTCAGACTATGATCAGCCTCTGGAGATAATAACCACTGAAGCTTACACCAGGAGAACCTCCATTCCCACTGCACCGGACATACCTCAGGGTGTGTCTGGGGCTCCAGTCACCATCACTAAAATTCAACAAGAGTCTATTGAGAGCCAAGAGATTCGGGGACCAGAAAAGGTGGTCTCCAGTATGAGCCACATGTATTCTTCTTCCATCTCCACATCAGGCCATCCCCCTGAAAGCCTGCCTAGTCTGGTCACTCAGGTGGTCACCACTGAGGTCCAGAGGACCACTGTTTCTGTTGTCCATGAAAGACTTCCACAAGTCCCTCCACCCAGTGTAGCAATCACTATACAACCAGATGTAGCTAAAGTACAACCTTTGCCAAAACAGAATGGGAAGATAATATATCCTGGTGATGTTATTGATTTACGTACTATGAAAGTTGGTTTAAGGATGACAGAAAAGGGCATGGACCTTACACCACCTGAGTCATGTCGACAGTCTTTTTCAAGTGATTCTAGCAGGCGTCAAATCACAGCAGTGCAGCCGGAGATAGTAGATCTCAGTGCAGAGATCACCCCTGCAACCACACTGTCTGTTGTCACTGACAGCATCACGATCGTCACATGCGCGGCCACGATTGCCTCATATAACAACACTCAGGCAGAGAAACCACTCGATCTACAGGGCCCTGTTACATCATTACCCCTGCCTCTCACCACATGCAAACCATTTGAACCACTAGCACAGATTGTTTACAGACCTGTGAACTCTCAACCTATGGTCAGTGCTGTGGGATCCACCGCTCAGGACATACCTATAAATCTCTCCTTTGGAGCGCTCGTTTCACCAGTCACACAGCCGTCAATAGCCATCAGCAATGGATGTCCTGTCCTCTCTCTAGAAGCCACAGGTGCCATGGATCTGTCAAACTACAGACCAGTGAGAGCTATGGTAGCTCTGTCTGGCACAAGCCCAGGGGTGGTGACAACTGTTGTAGAGGACGATGGGACTCCAGTTGACCTCACAGCTGGTAGGAGGAGTGTATGCTGTGATATCATTTACAAGCTACCATTTACAGGAAGCTGCAGAACACAGCCCCCTGTTACAAGCCAACCTCAAAACCGTTTTGGCTACAGAGATGACCACTACCAATATGATAATGCTGGGATATATGGTATCAAAGGCATGAATGGAATAAAAGCATCAATGTCTGAGACAAACCTGACAGAGGCGGGACTTTTCCCCTATGATCCCAAGAATGATTATGACTATCTCAGCGGCTCCTCAGATGGTGCTATAGACCTCACTGCTTCCAAATTTTCTGCTGGTGAGTATGGGAGTATTTTTGCCTTTTTGTTTTTATACTGTGTCTTTTTACCTTTGAGAGTTGTATTTATAAAGTGCCTTTATTCTTTACTCATTCAAATTCAATATTTTGCCTGCTTAAGTTAATGTGACTGTTAGTGTTTTCCCTTTAAATTTTTTTCCTTTCAAGTAAATTTTTGTTGACTACAGTTTGTTTTGTTGTTCAATTTGCATTTTTTTCATTTTTCATTAATACTGTTTTTTTTCTTTTGTCTTGATACAGATGCATGTGTATGCCTGCGTGTGCTTCCTCAATATTTTGGTTTTGCATCCTACTAGCGAAAATGACTACAGATATGCATGTGCAACTGGGGTCTTATTTATATTGCAAGCTGCATGACCTTTAACTAATAGCCTATGTATTAGGTTTATTTCTGAAACTATAATATAATTCATCAAGTAAAATCTGTATCTCTGGACTTATGGCAGGTAAAGCTCTAGACTACACAAGCAAAGCTACTGGAGTCTACCCTGGGATGACAACTGCTCCATACTCCCAGGTCCCTGCAGCTGGGTTTGGTGTAAATAGTGCTCTAAGAACCTCTGATGGAATAGTTTACTCATCTGTAGCTGCCCCAGTTCCATCTACATATGCAATTACAACTCAGCCAGGCTCTATCTTTAGTACTACTTTTACACCTACATCAACGGTCCAGAACCAGTCATTGCCACATCCCTATGGCTTCATTCCCACAACAGAGTCAGGACAAATAATTCCTTATGACACAGGTTTACCTAAAGAGCTTCTACCCACAGCTTTGGCTGATATCATAACAGGCTATCCAGACATGTACTCAGACACCACCCTGGAAGCAATAGCTGCTTCTTTGGATGCCTTGGCTTCTTCTCCAATATTCCCTGGCTTAGACAACACAAAGATGGCCCAATATCAGATGGAGAGAGAGTTTCTAGAGCTAGAGAAACTTAAGCAACTGTGTCTTGCTGAAGAGCTGGAGTGGGAAAGGCAGGAAATCCAGCGTTACCGTGAACAGGAGCAGCTTATGGTCCAAAGGGAGCTTGAGGAGCTTCAGGCTTTGAAACAGCAGCTTCTCTTACAGCAAGAAGAAGAGCACCACGCCCACATGGTGGCCCAGCAGGAGACTTATGCCCAACAGAAAGAGCAGCTGCAGCAAATTCAACAGCTCCAACTGCAACTCCAAAGGCAGCTAGACGAGCACTATGGGGGCACTGGTACCAGAGGAAACCTCTTAGATGCTAAATATGCAGGCGTAGGGGACAGTGGCCAGTATTGGCCTGTTAAAGATGAGTCTACAACTCCATCTACTGGGACACAATTAGAGGAAAGTCATGACCAGCTTAGTTTGGTAAAGAAGATTCAATCTGATCAGGACAAAGGGAAAAAAATAATTGATAGTGGGGTGCAGACAGATGATGAAGATTCAGCAGAGAAGCAGCATGTAGGAAGGAGAAAGAAGACCAAGAGAAATGTCGATACCTCAGCTCAGACTGACGACGAGGACCAAGATGAATGGGACGCGCCCACAAAAGCTCGACGTCGCTCTCGAAAACACAGCAGTGAAGGGAAACACAGTTCGAAGGTCTCTAGCATTGCTATCCAGACAGTGGCGGAGATATCTGTTCAGACTGACCACTCTGGAACAATCAAACGACCCAATATCCAGATGGACACGAAGGTGGAAATCATCAAGCATATCTCCGCTCCGGAAAACTCTCACAGAGGTGGCAGTCTTAGCTGTCAGACAGACTCAGACAGAAGGCGCCCACCTATTGAGGTTGGCTACAGCACACACCTTACAGCAGAACTCCCTGCTAAGTCTAAGGGATTCTATACTGCAGTTTCACCCTTGTCTCCAGAGAAGTCACTTGGGGGACAGAGAATGCTGACTGCTGACCCAAGCAGGTTTTCTTCTGGCCCTCGGATATTTAAGGCTGGTCAGAAATCTCTGTCTGATACGAAATCCCTTAGTCCTACCACAGAAGAGAGGATGGTTGGATACAACACTGACAGTTATTCTGTGAGTAATAGAAAAGTAAACATAATGAAAATAAAATGAAAATAATAATGAAAAAAAGATAGTTAAGTATGAAATTGCAGTAATGGGGAATTCCAATTTAAGTAAATCCTTAATAGCTTTAATTATAAAATGATGGGCAGATTTATTATTCCTTTTTATTCCCTAGGGCCGAGGCTCTCCCTCTGGCACAGGTAAGAAGGTAAAACGGACACTACCAGACCCCCCTCCTGAAGACGACTCTCTGATGGGACGATCTGGCTACAGCACCAATTCTGCTCGCCGCCGTCTTGCCCGCAGTACAACAATGGCTCGGGCAAAGATCCTCCAGGACATTGACAAGGAGCTTGACCTGGTGGAGAGAGAATCTTCTAAACTTCGCAAGAAACAGGCTGAGCTAGATGAAGAGGAAAAAGAGATTGATGCCAAGCTACGGTGAGATGCTTCAGATTTAACATCAACACACTTTAAGACATAATCTTCCACTGTTCAGACCCTGTGACATTACTTCATGTATAAATAATATTGCATATAATTGCATTTGTCTCCTTCAGTATCGAATTTCATTTGTCCCTTTTGGGAAATCATTATTCCTAATTCATTTGCATGATTCACCTCTTACCTTAATAGCTTATGGGCTAAAAGGCTGCCTTGACATCACTCAGTGAGACCTCTCCACACTCACACATAGTAAAAGGTACCAATGTGTGAGAACCTGGAATATTATTTGCCTCTTTGTTTGAAATGTTATTGTTATCATTAGTGCTTAAATTATATTAATAATAATAAGAAATTATTATTATTATTATATTAACTATAATAATAATAATATTTATATTAATAAAGAATGTACATATTTTTCCTATCACCCTAGGTACCTGGAGATGGGTATCAACCGGCGTAAGGAGGCATTACTAAAGGAGAGAGAGAAGAGAGAGAGGGCCTATCTACAGGGAGTAGCAGAGGAAAGAGATTACATGTCAGATAGTGAGGTTAGCAACATCAGAGAGGCCAGGGGTGATGGCCTGGAGAGACCACGGACGGCTCCCCAATCAGAGTTTGACCAGTTCATTCCCCCACAGACAGAAGCTGACTCCCAGTACAACACACTAACCAGTCCCTACTCTCACTATGCCCAATATGTCCCCCAGACCCAAACCACCAGCCACTATAGCCAGCAGAACCTATATCAGCAGCAGTCCCTTTACCACCAACAGGTGTCTCCTTACCCAACTCTCTCCCTCCCCCATGCTCAGGCTCAGCCTAACAGCTATCAACATGCTCTCCTTTTACAGCAGGGAAAGCAGCGACAAACTACCCTGTCTGATTTAGAGCCTAAGATCACCACCAACTATGAAGTGATACGCAACCAGCCACTGCTCATTGTACCAACCTCCACAGAAAGTGGCTATGGAGTGGCCCACCTGAGCGGTAAGTATGGAAACTTGGACCTGAGGCTCGGACTAGAGGAAAGGAGCATGGCCTCTAGCCCCATGTCGAGCATTTCTGCTGACTCTTTTTATGCCGATATTGACCACCACAATGCAAGGAACTATGTGCTGATAGAAGACATAGGAGAGCTCACCAAAGCATCAACAGGGCTGAGCAACACCGGCATAGGCTCTGGATTCAACCTCCCTGATAAAGAGTTGTCCAAGGCAGACAGACTACTGAGGGCAGCAGAAGTCAGACGCACAGCAGAGGTAAAGACTTCTGTAAATTTAGGGTGCATACTTTTGCAAACTTTTGTTGTTTTATCACCAGTTCAGTATTAGGTAAAAGCAATGAAATACAATCATTTATCATCATAAAAATTAAGACACAATTGAACTGACATATGAAACATATAAAAGATGTGTAATTTTAATATACATTATATTCGAGAAATACTAAATGTGTGTTATTTTTTTTCCTTTAGGTGGCAGATTTCTTAGGTTCATCTCGGCTTCAAAGTTATGGTAAAGGAGAAGACGACACTATGGAGGAGCCCTATGAGCTGAAACTACTGAAGCAGCAGATCAAGCAGGAGTTTAGGCGAGGAACTGAAGGACTAGAACACCTGACAGGTCTGGGCCTACCCCAGTACCTCCCCAGTGACGGCAGCTTTCGCCACTTTCCAAAAGGGGAGAAATACAGCATTGGCAGGCTCACTCTTGAAAAACAGGCTGCGAAGCAACTCCCAGCAGCAGTGCTTTATCAGAAACAGATGAAGAACAAAAAAGCCCTAATAGACCCTAAGGCCATCACAAAATTTTCTCCAATTCAGGAAAGTAAGGACCTGGAGCCAGACTTTGGTAGCTTCATGGGATCTGGGGCCTCCTCTGTGACCAATCTGGCTGCTAGGGCTAGGCTGCTTCAAGATGAGATTACATTTGGGCTAAGAAAGAACTTGTCTGAGCAGCAAAAATATTTGGGCTCCTCCCTTGGGGCCAACTTAGCTGGTTCTCTCAATCTCGGACAGTCCCTTGGACTGGGATCCACTATAAGGGGCACTGCCCAGGATGACGGAACCTACCCAAGTGGCACTCGTTCTCGACCTTCTTCACGACCCTCTTCCCGTCCTTCTTCAGTCTATGGCTTGGATTTATCTATCAAACGGGATCTTTCCAGCTCTTCACTCAGACTTAAAACAGAGGGAGAGGTCCTGGATGCAGCATTTGCCCCTGGGGTGGCCAGAGCAAAGCCCACTAGTTTACCTATCAGTCAAAGCCGGGGCCGTATCCCCATTGTGGCTCAGAACTCTGAGGAAGAGAGCCCTCTGAGCCCAGTGGGGCAGCCTATGGGCATGGCTAGAGCCTCAGCCGGACCTCTTCCTCCCATCTCTGCTGACTCCAGGGACCAGTTTGGGTCCAGCCATTCCCTGCCAGAAGTACAGCAACATATGAGGGAGGAATCTCGGACACGTGGCTATGATCGAGACATTGCATTCATCATGGATGACTTGCAAGGTGCCATGTCTGACAGCGAAGGTAAATGGAGCCTCAGACTGTTTCACCAACTCCACTGTGTGGACCTGCTTGTCATGCATGCAAATGCAGATTGGTCTTACTGACTTTGTGCATTATCCGATTCTCAGTCATCATCAGTGCTCTGTGTACTTGTCTTCGTAACTATGTTTTTCTCTGTCACACTAAATGTCACATTCAATGCTTGCATGCTATTTCCTTTCTTTTTAATGTCACCGATACATAATACTCTTGGCCTGAGTGTTTGTATGGCATTAACCAGTTTTATCCATGTTTGTCCTGTAATTTCATCAGCATGCTTTATCTCTTTATTTTGCTCCTTCACATTTTAAGTGAAGGGTTGGGGTTAGATGAATTGTTAAAAAACAATAACCCAAAAATTTAATATTCGACATATGTATTCAAAATATGTAAAGTGCTTCATAAACATAAAAAGTAATAAAATTGCTATGTTATTGGAATTTAAAATGGCAAACAAGCTGTATAGACCATCTTTAGGCCACTGTATGTCAGGTGCAAAAACCTGTGGTAGGAGATATAAAGAAATAACAAGGAGAGTGGGGATTTTTTCCATGGCTCCTCCACAACTCTGAAGTGCAAAATAGTGGCTTTGTGAAAACTAGGTCATTGCCTTAGAAAAACATATATATTTACTTTTCTAAGGCACCCTTTGAGCTATTTTGGAGAACAGCTAACAAAGGAAAGTTCGTGGAAAGACAGTACTGCCGAATAACGGTCTGTGGATGTACTCAAGTGTGTTGCAGGTACAGCCAAGGCGTTTTCTTTGTTCCGGATTTCTCTAAATCTTGGAAAGACAGTGACACATCTACCAATTTAAAAGTAATCCAATATCGATTTTGACTGCGATACAATGAAATTCTCCCATTGACTGGCATGCAGTCATGTGCGGTGTTCAAATTTACATTCAGCATTGTTTTTGTTATGTTCCATTTGTGTTGTGTGGACCATATTTCTTTGTTTATATATTTCTTTGATTTTCTATATGTTGCTTGGTTTTGCATCCCTGCATGTTGTGCAACACATTTTCCATTTCCATCCTAATAAAGTGAATGTTTTCTGCTTGTTGGTTGTTGCTGTGGATGTCTCATTGTTATGTGAGATTTCCATATCCCCTTGCAATTGATAGAAATTGACATGCATTATCTACATCTTCGTAAGAGTGGGATTGGCAGTTTTCCATTAGGTTCGATAAATCAATTTCTGTAGATAACAAGTCAATGTAGACTCAAAAATTACAATGCTTAAGGTGAATGACCCAAGCAAAACATGTAAGAGGGTTTAATGTCATCCACATTAATTATCAGATGAGAATCATAATGTATCATATTAACAAATATGTTGCAATTTTAGCTTTATTTCTGGACCAATTACATGATTTGTCCTGATCCCACATAAAAGTTTCCATCTGCCTTGATTACAGCACTAAGTGAGTCCATGCTGGCTCTGAACACAGATGATGCCAGAATCTTTCATGAAAGTATCAGACACGGTAGAGTATCTTACAGTACTAGTTAAAACTCCTTACACTCATGGTATCACTTGGGCTCAATCTTTCATTAATTAATAGATGACTTTTTTGCCCCCAAATGTATTTTGTATGTTTTTCATAATGCTTCTGCTTAAATTTGTTAACCATCCGACAGGCATCTAATGTCAGATTTTCAGTAATTTCAAGCATGCTTACGTTGACTGCTTTCAGTGCATGTGCTGTAGTATACTCACAATACATATCTGGTCTAAGAACAACTCATGTAGTTTGTTAGATAAATGCACATATGTTGACCGATTTCTAAAATCAATTATATAACTTTGTACCCCAGCTGGAGGCCCAAACTGGAATATAGAAGGTGAGACGGCATTCGACTCCCATGTAGTTACCCAGCGACTGTTTGCCTCCATGCTGCACATCATGGTTCTGAATGGTCCACTTCTCTGGTTGATTTTGTACATACAACATACTGTACCAGACTCATTCTGGAATGACCCACATCTCGATATTATACAAAACATGTCATTTAGCGGATTTCTATAGCTGACATGTCAGATCCATTCTCGAATGAATCCCATCTTAATGGTACTTGACAATTTTTTATGTGTCACATATTGTAACGATTTGAATGCTACATCATTTGGAATGACTGTGCATCAGTGGTTTTGCAGGAACATCAGAACCATTTCCAGTATTCATGTTCATGCACTTCTGCAAAAAAAAAAAAAAAAAAGAGAAAAAAAAATTGCATATATATTGTGTGATCATGTATACAGAAATGTGTTTAAATTGCTTTAAATGCCAAAACACTATATTAAAACATATTATCCAAATATTGTGAAGGTCAATGCTGCCGCTGTTCACTGATACTATATCAAAAGACCAAGACTGACAAGATCTCATAAGTGCTTTTTAATCCAAAATGTGGGTGGTGGGCAACATTTACCTTCAGCCTAAATGGTCACCAGGCCATTTCTCTTCATCATTATTGCTGCATCTTCTTGGTGAAATTAGATCAAGGATAATACCAAGAGACATTTGGCACACATGCACACAGTCTACCCTTCGTGACACCAAAATGACGACTCATATTTCTAATGTAGAAAATTCACCGCCAACCTGATTTGTCATTATGGCTTCATGTCACATATCGCCGTTAAACAGTATTAAGCTACACGTTGATGTCTGTTGGTAAGTTTCACTGCACTAATAGTAATTCATTATCGTAGTACAGTAACATTTCATAGTTGGTTATTATGGGTTTTTATTTTTTACAATATATTGTATAAAATACATTGGAGTGTAAATTTTCTGTCATTGGATTATTTTAGCAAAAAAAAAAAACCCAAAATTGTGAAGTGGCTGTATAAATTGGGTTATCATCACTATTGTTATTAATATTATTATTATCATCATTGGAGAAAAACACACAATGAAACAACTCCGATCAACAGTGTGAATTCATTTCCAGGGGCTTCTTTCAATAGCAGTCTTTCATATGCAGCAACTATGGAAATGTGGACCAAAAAAAAGAGCCCTCACACTCAGACGAGGAGCGCTGCATGGTATCAAAAGCATGCCAAACTTCAAATGTTCTCCAAATGTATTCATCCTTCATTCAGTGCTTGCAGTGATCATTTGATCTCACAGACTGAATGGATACGGTGGAACTGAGTTTATACACCTATCCAGTCTGGGCGGATCAGAGATATTCTTGCATTTGAGCAAGTGAGGATGGTGTGTGACAAAAATCTGTGATGTATACTCACAACTGTCTCAAAAAGATTGGTCTCTGCCCAATTTATCATTACCATGTTTTAAGCAGAGGTTTGTTACACTGTCAGAGGCAAAGAGGAGTTTTGGTTGTGTGTATGCAGCTTTTAACCATTACCTCTCCCTCCCAATAGCCTACCACCTGAGGAGAGAGGACACAGATTGGTTTGATAAGCCAAGAGAAGGGCATCCGCAGAGTGGGAACATGTCAGACCGGAGACAGGTGAGATCTAAAACAAACAACATTCAAATTCACACAATTTCTTTGCTGAACTTTTCAGTTTGTGAAACTTTTTTTATTATTATTATTTTTAAAGAAAGCAGACCAATTTGTAAATTCACTTAAATCTCTCCCAGATGAAACTGGTCCCTTATGCCTTCCCTCATACTCGCATCAAGCTTAAGAGAGACCTGAAGGACACCAGTGTGTCAGGTACAGAGCAAACACAGAGCACACTCACTCACATGTTCTCAGTCATCCTTTTGCTCATCAGGATATGGCATGTTCATTTTTCCTTCAGGGAATGGACTTGGGATCCGAGTAGTTGGCGGGAAGGACATTCCTGGGAGCAGGGGAGATATTGGAGCGTACATTGCCAAGGTTATCCCTGGCGGTGTGGCAGAACAGACAGGAAAAGTTGCAGAAGGTAAGAGGAAATACGAAAAGACCATGATGAAGCCTGTGTTTACCACTCTGTGCTGTTTATTAGTAGCCATCGGTGAATGTAAATTTTTAGACTATTATTAGGGAACTATTATGATTCGGTAAAAATCCCTGCCTGAATCACTGAACTGCAGATAGAAATGTGAGTGGCTGCTGTAGCCTTCTGTGCCGTGGTCTGTCACGTCTCATTCTCTGAGACATCACAACAGAAAAAGCCTGTCGACTCAGCCTCTCCAGCACTGGGCTGTGTTAGTCATTAGGCTATATTTAGCAGCGTTATAGACACACAAATACACAAATGCAGGCATACCCAAACACTCATACACAATAATTAGCTTTACAGCTCTCAGAATGTATTGATTGGATTTAGAGTAATTTAAGATGACCGATTTCTGAATGATTATTGATTAAACAGAGAGGCCATTGAATAATAATGGCAATTCCCATAGTTGGCAGATATTTATCGGACAAAATTTGTGTTATTTTATCAATTCAATTGAAACTGGACCAAAGGGACTACCATGGCTTGCTTTTTATTCACTTCATTATGTTTCTGTTTTTTGCCTTTGTATATAGCTTACTAAGACTCTTACTAAGGTTAGAAAAGTTCCCTTCATGGTATACATAGCTGTAAAAGGGTAAAGTGACAATAGTCTTGTTAACAAAGTTTTCTTTGAAGCATATGCTTAATTGTAACTAAACAAATGTGATGATAATGTTTCACTTTAATAGAACAGCAGCATAACATGGCTTCAGGTGCTAAGAGGAACTATGTGGGGGAGGCTATGGTGGGTTATGCACACAGAGCAGGGGGGAATCATCTAAATGTGCTCTGACTCATTCAGAAGGCTATAGAGATATTAATTCAAGCCTTTATTGTCATGGCAGCTGGTGAGTTGCTATGTAAGCAGAAGTCAAATCTGAAGACCAGGTTTCATTTGTGTAAGTGAGGCCTCATGCAGCTCTGGCTTTGCAGTGGGTTTTTGAGTTTGCTGTGCACTGACTTTTGTCTGTAATATATCATCAGTGTATCGGTTGCTGTGCTGTGTGTGTAGCTATATAATGCCAAATTCAAGAAATTATAGTGATGCACCACCCAAATAATGTGTTGGGTAGAAATGGGGTGAAATGGATTTGCCTGGTTGATTCAGAGATGCACACCTTCATCTCTGAATCAACCTGCTTGCCTTCATCCCACGACAGGAATGCAGGTTTTGGAGTGGAATGGAGTCCCTCTGACAGGAAAAACTTATGAAGAAGTGCAGTGCATCATGGGCCAGCCATGTGCGGAGGCGGAGCTTTGCGTGAGGCTGTGAGTTACATCTGTCATCATTTATTCCCCTGTCCCACAGCAACTCCTACATGTTTAGTCACAATATGGTGACTCTGCACACCCTCTCTCCTACCTCCTACCTCTCTTCATTCCACACCCTTTCATCTGTTAAATGTCACACGACTGATTACCGCTAAAATGCACTGGTTGATATTCCATTCTGAATTTCCTGTATGGATCCAAACAGCGACCTTAATATGCTGTCTGACCCTGAACACCCACAAGCCTTGGAGCACCATGTCCAGCTCAAGGCTGGTATGTATGAGGATTTGTTGTAATGCCTGCATGCATGCATGCTTCTGTGTATCTATTTCCCATGAAAGAAATGTGCATTACTGTGCACAATCGTCCCAATAGGTGGCCAGCGTTCCCCTGGTGTGGACCCTAAACAGCTGGCTGCAGAGCTGCAGAAGGTGTCCCAGCAGCAGGGACCTGGTCTGGCTGGGACAGGGGTTGGGCCTGGGGGTTTGGGGGTCCTCTCTGCACTAGAGCGTTCCGCCCTTCTCCATTCAGGGACTGGATCGGCAGCTTCCAGTGGTGTGCCAAGCCCTGGCCAACCTGCATCCCCCGCTATAAACAAAAAGCAGCGGCACAAGGTAGTGGATCCAACGTCTTAGCATACTTTCTGCTCAGACACACTCCTCAGTTATAAAGACTTCAGTTTACAATATGATTACAAGGAGAAAAATAAATAGTCTACAAGTGGCAAACATGTCACAGGTTGGTATTTTGTGTAAAATCTTGGTCTAATCTGGATAAACAATGGGATGGATCAGTGTAATGGTGCCATCTGTGGAAACCTGGGCTATCTGTCATGCACCTTGACTGCTCTACGATTGCTCTATGAGTACTATATCAACCACACCACAAAGGGGAGGTTGCATGGGAAGGTCAAATGGTGTGACTATGTTCATCAAACAGTGACAAACCAATTACAGTGGATCAATATAACAGTGTGGTAGAGTGCCTGACCCTGACTGCAGCTGTACTCTGGTCATGAAATGAGCAGTGTGTGCATTTTAAGCAAATATTTCAATGACGTATTTTAAATTTTTTTTTAGTTTTTATGAAGTAGCTCAGATATTTGACTTTTCAGCAACAGGGATTGTGAAATCTGTCCCAAGACTCGTACATCTCATAAAAAATGTTCATATTGTATCTTCTCTGCAAAGACCCTTTTAAAAGTCGTCTGACGGTACATTATACTGTGTATGTAAAGCGAGCATTATTTACTGCAACCAAATGGCTGGAGTCTGTTCTGATTCATCACCTTTGCATTCTTCTCCCTCTTTTCTTTTTTCCTGCTTTAGCCAACAGACTTGATAAAGATGCCTCATCCCATCACTGGAGACATTCAGGTAAAAGAACACTTTTTAATAAGCACTGTAGCAAATGTTAACAGTATAAAAATAAAGACACAGTCCAGTAGTTTATTTTCCACTTTGCTCTTTGCCCCTCAGCTCCAGATCAACTATGACAGGAACCTAGGAAACCTGATAGTCCACGTCCTGCAGGCTAGAAACCTAGCCCAAAGGGACAACGATGGCTACTCCGACCCTTTTGTCAAGGTCTACCTCTTACCAGGGAGAGGGTGAGTGCTGAAGGGGTTTCAGTGTTCAGTAATGTCCAGTCTGTGTCTGTCTTTCTGCTTCTGTGTCTGTCTTATTTTCTCTTCCCCTCTTTCTTTCTGACTTTGTACTGACTGTGCTGTACAGATCTGACTAACTACTTGAGTTTGTTTGAGAGAACGAGGAAGGAGATAATGATATGAGGCAGTCATTTGTAGTCTAATTTGATTCAGTCTATACAAATCAATGTGTGGGTGTTTTCGACACTGCCAAAGCAGTGAGAGGAGATCCTTTGCCAGCCTGCTAAATTATAAAGTGTCAGGTTATCTGGCCATAGACAGCCTATATGCGCACATGCACACATATACAGTGAATCCACAAGCCTTTCTTCCCCATCACAACGACAGGAGTTCTTTAGTATTGTCCATTTGTCCATTAGTATCAAGTCTCAGGCTTGCTCCCCTTATCCCTGTTACTTCAACGTCGACCCAAGAGCTGGTGAATAGCAGGAGAAAAAATCGATGCAGCCTTTATCTGCTCTGTAACACTATCTGCTCTTCGATAATGACCCCATTAGACCTGTTTATGAGATTATAAGCCCCTATCTATGCTCTGTAGGTTAAAATGAAACCTCTGAAGCAGAGCACATTCGTACTTATGCAAATCATTTCAAGAAGATTTTTCAAATGTATTCGTCTGAAATTGGCAGTAAGGTACATTGACACAGTATCTGTTAAACATTTGAAAATAGTGAGTTGTTAATTCACGTATGAGCTACGTATGATTCAATCTTTATAATCAGCTTTTGGTTGGTCCTGCATCACACACATTGCTCCAAAACAATAACACTGATGCATCCTGCAAAGAATATTGATTGCCTCAACTCTCTATCCTCTACTGGCTTTTCTTTGAGCTCTCTGGGCTTCTCTGACTCTTTTTTGTGTTTTTGCTTTTCTTGTTTGTGATATATGCCCTCCTCCTCCTCTTCTGGACTCCCTCAGCCAAGTCATGGTTGTCCAGAATGCAAGGTAGCGTGGTGCTGATCTTTGCTTTTTAGTTGGTGTTTTATGTTTTTTCTTTCTGTAATTTATGTCTCCAAAGTGGTTTTCCATCCTTTTGTTGTTGCCTTTGTCGTTTGTCTAATTATCTGCTGTATTTCATGGTATTTAGGAGCACTTCTATCATTGCTTTTTCTCTCTGTGCCTCTCACTTATAACGTTCCTCAGCTTCTATGTCTGGAGTAATTCTTGAAAAAATGTACATTTGAATTTGTTTGTGATGTCTCCACACAAGGATTCCGGCCATTTTTTAAAAACATCGATTTATCTTATATTTATTGAGCATATCACAGTTTGGTGAATTTTGGTTGCCTTTGGGTCAAGCAGTGAAGATAATTTTTGATTTATTACTGATGATCCTTCTGAATATCGTGACTTATCAGTGCTGATAACAAGAGAAGGACCAAGTATGCCCAGAAGACCATGAACCCAGAATGGAACCAGACTGTAATCTACAAGAACATTCATTTGGAGCAGGTACTGTGCATAAAAACATCCCACACCAACACACATTCACGCAAACACACACAGCACTTCACACTGCATATGCCTTATGTCAATTTAGGGCAAAGTGATTTTCTTATATTCTAATTGTTATCATTAATATGATGATGATTATTACGACTATTATGATTCTGTCCACATACTCTGTCCAAAGGTTCAGCTGAACAGCTATCGTTCATACTCTCACACACTCTCAACACAGAAAACATTCCCATGTGTATTAATCTCTCATTTTGCAACTGTTACTGTGCATTTGGGTGTGTGTGTGTGTATTCTCCAATCTCTGCGTTTGCTGGGAGCTGTGTCGTTTGTGGCACAGACACTATCCAGGCAGTAATAACAACTGTGAGTGCTGATTGCAGATGCAGTAGCCTTAGTGGTCAGAGAAAAAAGCCTTGTGTGATGGAAATGGATTCCTCAGCTCCTCTGGGGCTGCTCTCGGTTAATCATGTCTCAATCCCGGCTTTAAAAAGGCTGCTGCATTGCTCATTCAACCGCTTCCAAACCCTCAAAAAGGGTTCCCATCCTTTTCCAAACATTCCTATACACATTCACAGGTATAAGCACACAGGCATGGATTTATATTGGAACGGACCAAATGAAACATAACTCCTTTTCACCTTGCTCATGACAGTAACCCTCCTTGGTTTGTATTAATTCATGCACTGCGTGTTCTGAACTGTTTTCTTTCACACTTCTCCCAATCCACATACACACACAAACAGACACTGTTATACACGTTGGTCTCTCACACACGTGTTCACACAAAATCTGTAATCTTTGTCTGTGTCCTCTCTCCTCTCCTACATTTGTTCTATCCAGTTGAAGAAAAAGACACTCGAGGTGACAGTGTGGGACTATGACAGATCCTCTGCCAATGACTTCCTTGGAGAAGTGAGTGCTTTTGTTATTTGAGTCTCTGAAAATGTCATATGCATTTTATATTTAATTCAAACAAAAACTTTATGTAAAAATGTAAACTAAGCTAATAATATTAGCCTGGTGTGTTTTGTCTCACAAACTCCAGCTTTGCTTCATGCCAGTAAATCCATGTCGTGAACAGTTTCATTCATCTTGTGCTGAATGCAATGTCCATTACGACTGTATCCGTAAGGACATTTTTACCTGTACTGCCTGAGTGCTGGGCTTGGTTCCAGCCTCATCCCTCACTTGTTTTTGTTTGTGTTTGTTTTTTTCACAGGTGTTGATTGACCTGTCAAACACCGCCCAGCTGGACAACACTCCTCGCTGGCTGCCTCTGAAGGAGCAGAGTGAGAGTATTGAGCACAGTAGAACCCACCTTGCTGTTCAAGGCCCACCAGGGTCTGGATCAGGTCAGGGTCATGGTCAGGGACACAGCCAAGGCCACGGCCATATGTCAGGGCCTGGGATGGGGCCTGGGCATGGTATGGGACTGGGACAGGGTCAAGCACCAGGACAGGGAGATGGGAGTCATGATTCACCTAAAAACTCTGTAATCAAGAGCAGAAGTCATGGAATCTTTCCTGATCCGGCCAAAGGTAAAAGTGTCCAGCATCTGCATCTGTTTTCAGCTTCAGCTTCATACTCCTTTTCAATAATGTCTTTAAACCAACTTATTGACAAGTTATTCTGAATCATGACACAAATTTGATTACGTTTAGCTGATTCCATTGGTGACTTGATTATTTATAAGTCCGTGACTTACATTTTGGCCATAGAAACCAAAATGGTAATTATTTCTGGAGAGCTGAAAATATAAACCATTCAGATGTCAACTACAACCTTAAGAGATCAGCTTATGAATTAATTTCTTCAACAGTTTTCCCTTTTCTCCCTAGCATTCTCAAAACCTCTATTCCTTCTTCCTCCAGACCTGCAGATGATGCCCTTGGAAAAGTCACACAGTAGCCCAGGCAGCTCCAAGTCTTCCTCTGACGGCCAACTTCGCTCCCACGGCCCCTCCCGAAGCCAAAGCAAGAGCAGTGTCACTCAGGCTCACCTTGAGGATGCTGGAATAGCCATTGCCGCTGCTGAGGCTGCTGTGCAACAGTCCCGCCTTCAACCAAGTAAATGCTGCCCCTACCCGTGACACAATTCCTCTGAAATGCTTTTTTTTTCCTACGCATGCCAATTCTGTTGAGATTGTTTGATGAAAACCTGAACTGCCGTGTGATCACCTCCTTAACATTTTACCTCTGCCCTCTGCTCTACTCATCTTTTAAAGATATTTTGACAATGATTTGAATTGAGATGATCAATAATCTTAGTTTAATTTAGCCCCCTCCAAGATGGATCAATTTCAAAAATAAAGTCACCGCACAAAATCTAAGGCAAATGGATAATACAATTAACAGAGTTGCTGCATCTGAAAACTTAACTTGCCATAAAAATCACATTAAAATTTTGTTTCTTCAAAATCTAAAATTATATTTTTAAAAATCAGACACATCCAACGTGATAAATATGGTATTTGACATTTTCCATCTTTCCAACATTTTTCTACCTATTTGTGTATCTCAAGTAGGACATAAAGTGGCTGTATCACTGTGTGGTACTACCACAGCACAGTTTAATAATAAATAACAAAACTCAAGGATAAATTTCATTAAATTCAATTAGCTCAAAAAATACTGACACTGACCCCTATGATTCTACGTGTTCTGCATGTGCCATCCCGAGCATATGGTTTCTACAGACCCCCAGTGTGAAGAATTCCAAGCCCGATATAGAAACCAAGCTTGGATGGCAATCCCTCATACGTCTTGCACCTTAAACGATTTCAACCAAATCCATTCATGTTTAAACACAGTCTTTAGTTTGATGTCCTCCGAACGAAGGATTCCAGTAAGTTATCCTCCCTTTGTGAGATAGGATGGCTCAGTGTGAGAGCTATTTCAGCATGCAGTTGCAGTTTCCCTGGCTATTGCTTCCTGGCCACCAAAGACTTTGTAATGCTCCAGTCTGTCTGTGTGTGTGTGCATGTGTGTACCATATGAATGAACCCTCAAAAAAGGCGCAAAATATACACACAGACACACACAGGTATGGCACTCCCCTACCCTACCCAGTCCTCTCCCATTCCTACCACTTAAAACAAAGGGGACTCAAATGTGAGACTGAACCAGTCAAACCAGGAGACACAGAAACACCAAGTGGTTCAAAAGTCAACAGGAGGCTCACTCACCGGCCAATGAGAGTAAAGCGATCAGCTAACCATGAGTGGAAAAGAAGTGTCAAGGGAAGGTGAGACAACATAGGAAAAAATTTAATAAAGATTACTAATCCTACATTATTAACCTTAATGCATAAATATAAATAGTTAACCATAGATAAAAAAAAAAAAAAAAGTCCATACAATCAAATGTGTAAATAACTTAAGTATCACATTTTACCAGGTATCTTTCATGTAATGATTTCCATGTATGTCTGTGAATGTCTCTGTGCCTATATAAGTGTGTGTTTTGTTTTTTGGATACAGGTATCATTTTGCTTTAGTGGTTATGAAAACAAAGTTCCCACCTGTTGCCTTTCCGTTACAGATTGTATTTCAACCTAACCACTATTCGTCATTGTTTTATTGTAAAGGGGGTATGGGCATTGGACGCTGTGACCATGAAAGCAAAGAATATTTCTAGCCTTAGTTTAGACAGAAAAAAGTCACATATTCCCTGAACTAATCTCGCTCTTTCATACTGTACAGAATGAACTTACCTTAATAGCAGCCAAGAGCAAAGAACAAATAATCATAAGTCGATGAAAGAACATCGGTGTTGTCTCACTTTAAATTCATTTATGTGTGTAAATTAAACTTGGTGCCCTTCATCTATTGCAAGTAAAGGGATTTGATGTGGGTTAAATGAGGTCACGTAGGCGCAAGCGCACACACATTGCTGCATTCAAGGACAAACTGTCATCCACGCTGATCTGTTCTCCCTTGATATGCTCCTATGTAATACTCAGTCAAAGTTATGGGTGACAGACAGCGTCACTAGCAATGAGTGATAGCTGGGAGTATCTGTTTTACATAGCTTTATATGTGTGGTAAATGCTCTGTCATTGGAGGCACTGTATATGAGCACATTTTTTTCCCCTGTAATAGATAGATTAATAGAGAGATTTAGGGATTTACTCGTTACTCATTGGCATGCTGACTCTTGTTACCTTCAGGACCAGGACATAGACTGGGTGATGTCTCAGGTTCAGTGGTGCTGTCTGCTCCAAGTCTTGTAGGAGACGCCTACAGCGGTCTGGATGGGGAAGAGGGGGTGGGCACTGGAGTGGACAGTGCCATTTTTCAAGTGCCCCACATGTAAGATTATTCATGGTCGATTTCTAGCACAGATGTGATGTCGTATGAAAGAAACTGAGCTCACTTTGATTTTTTTTTTTTGTTTTTGTTTTTGTTTTTTTCTTCATAGTGGTAAAACAATTGCTAATGGCACCGACAAAAACCAACTTGGGACCCCAGAAAATGAAGGCAAGTTCCAGAAATGTCTTGTGTTTATTGTAAGAAGATTGAGGCTATGAGAGAAAATACAATTACTGATATTTTTTTTTACTTTATTGTAGTGCTCCCCCTGCTGGGAATTTTGTGTGTTAACACAATTTTGATGCCATATTTAACCACATCTGCACAGCATGTCATTGTGGAGGCAAATACTGAGTTGTCAATATTGGTTAACAGTATTCACCTGATATAGTAAATCGATTGTTGGCCTGGAATAATGGGGGAGAAGTGGAGGTCACACTATCCCACTCACTGTCATAACTATATCTACATTTCATGGAGCTCTGGTGTCATGATGCCTTACTTCCAGCTCTAGTTTCAATATTCAACAAAGCGCTAAGGACATTTAGGCTGTGGCCTGGGAGCTGTTACACTGATCAGGGTCAGGAGGTCATTTCCATGGTACCCGATGAGTCATTTAAAACATTTAAACTAACTAACACTTTGTCTTAATTAAACCCTTAAAGCCAATGAAGGCACACACCATTCAATAAGACCCATATGCAGCTGCAAAGAATCTCACTGACTATGAAATGTGTCACGTTCTCCTTTGAGTTAAGTTAAGTTATGCATCATTGCTAAATAATTCAAGTAGGCTTGAGTAACATAAGGAGTACATGTTTCTCTGTGCAACTGAAGGAATATGCCAACAGGTACTTAGTACACCCACCCACTCACCCTGGTCTCTCTTTCATTTCATTGTTTAGCTGGTAAAACACAAGTAATGGGGGAGATCAAGGTCGCTTTGAAGAAGGAGGTGAAGACAGAAGGGGACCAACTGGTCCTCGAGATCCTTCAATGCAGAAACATCACTTACAAGTTCAAGAGCCCAGACCACCTACCAGGTCTGGAAGTAGTGCATGCCATGTTTTTTTTTCTTTGTTAAATCGTGTGCATTTTCACCAACCTATTTTGGTATTTATTCATAATTTAATTTGTCTTCAGATTTGTATGTGAAGTTGTATGTGGTAAATGTGGCCACTCAGAAGAGGATCATAAAGAAGAAAACCCGAATTTGTAGACATGACAGGGAGCCCTCTTTCAATGAGACCTTCAGATTCCTTCTCAACCCAACTGGACACGCCATACAGGTACAACAAACACCATGTGTCAGTATCAGTATCACACGTCACCTGATGTAGCATATGTAAGGTCACATGTTGACACATTTTGTGTGATATTGCTCCAAATCCATCACGTTTAGTTAATTTTGTGTTAAATATACTTACAAATCTAATAAACATATAAAATTGATTGTGCTTGGTTTAGGGTTGACAGATAGAACCTTAAATGTCTTAAATGGGTCATCACAGTTAATTAAAGCTGGAAGCGAGTAACGTATGCCAAAACTAGTTTTAAACCTCAGTGAGGGGATAAACTGATCTGCTGCCTCATGCAGCAGCTGGGGGACTGAACTAGCCCCTGCAAAATATGAACATCTGAATGTGGCTGGAAGTGTCTATAAAAAGGATGGTTCTACACGGACAGTTGTCATTTAATAAATATTTAGAATACTAGAATTTTATGCTCACTGACTCCTTTTTCAGTTAAAGTTAAGTAGAAGATTAATGGAGCTGTGTAAGAAATATATTTTGTCTTCTTTGTATGGATAACACCAACACCAACGACTGATATATATCAAATAACAAGCAGGATTTGTCATTTGATGCAGACATGGTTGCATTATTAATGGTAGATAATGTGATTTAAATGGTGCACATGATAGGTGCATGAGCAAACAAATCAGAAAGCAGCAGAATGAACAACGTGTGTTTCTCTTTACTCTATTTCCAGCTTTTCTTGGTGTCTAATGGAGGAAAGTTCGTGAAGAAGACCCTCATAGGGGAAGCTTACATCTGGCTGGACAAGGTGGACATGAGGAAGAGAGTGGTCAGTTGGCACAAGCTGTTCGTCAGCTCGACCCAGACCAATCCTTGAACACCACACCCAAAAGGAGAAGCAGGAGATCAGTGAAAGGTGAAGCCACACTAACATAGGAGTAGGAGGTCTTCAAGAAGGGGAAATAAAAAGATCAAATTAATTTCCTCTTCAGTTTATGTTACAGAGTAGGAGGGAATTATGTGCTAATACCATCACAAATCAGTCCAACACTGCCAGCACACATCCACCTCTTCCCTTGTCAAGTCTCTGTTGGCTGTGGACTTTGCTTGTAGGAAGTAAACAGGCAAATGCCACAGACTTCAACTGCAGGGACGTCTGGCCTACCATAGTTTCACTTCAGTGGCCCACATGAGACATTGTTGTTTTTGCCTGCAACTGAGGTAACATATCTATCATAGGGAGAGATGGGGGAAAAAAGGTGAACCTCATATTGATCACAGAAACATCAACTGAATTAGCGTTGTGTTTTGTTGTGTGACAGTAATGGTTGTAATGCTTGAATGATGGTTTTGATGTGTGTGGACATCAAATGTCTTAAAATTATTTACTGATAAAGGACTGCATAATATTTGTATGATAGTCGATTAAAAAAAAAAACATTATTACAAAGCCTTTATGTAGAGCTGAGTCAGACAGAGGACTTTTGCCATGGGATTAAGATGAAATGTACAGATGTAGATATTGCACATGCACATTACAGAACATATCAGAAAATCACATTGTACAATGTGATGTTTATGTAGTATACAAAGATATCAGATTCAGATTATATCTAAATTCAATATCCAGAGTTAATCTCTTGTCATTAGATTATATATGATAAATGATATACATATAATCTCTGTTAGACTGAGGCTGTGGGTAGTGCACTGACAATCCAGCAGGCTACTTTAGTCTAAGGTGTAGACAGTCTTAATAACTGTTTATGTGAATATGGACCTATGTGAGCTCAAGGATCTTGTTGAAGAAAATAGCTCCTTTGGTTCTCTGATCACACTGACACACCACTAGATATTCAACAGGGCTGTGACAGAATCAAAACAAAGGTCAAAGGTCATCATCCAGTGACATACTAATGATGCACTGGCATGCTTTTGTGTAGGGCAGGCTAGGATTACAATAAAACAAACAGTATCTTGTGCTCTGAGGTCCAAAGCACATGTTGTGTTGAAAGTTAACATACCAACTGTAGAGGGTGACAGTAGTTTACCACATCTGTGTCATGCGTTCAGAATTTCAATTTCAAGATGTTGTAACTGCTCGGAGTACGTTAGTTTTATTTTCTGCGTAGCCCATCATGCCATTACACTGTTGCAATGGACATGTAATTCACACAAGTTGTGTCAAAATCATACGTAGATCTGCAACTGTCATCATTTCAGTATGACAGCTCTGCTTTCTGTGTATTAGTAAAGCCGCCTGGCCTAAAATGAAGGGGAAAAAAAGTTATTTGTCCAGTCATATGTCAAAGTTCCTCCATGTGTCTGGCTGTGCTATATAACTCCCTTTACCATTTTGTGTCAGTGATCCCCATTGCATCACAGTGAACCAGCCTCTTTCACTGCCCGTGACCAAAACACTCACTCAGGCCCACTGGGTTTCAGTCATATCAGAGGGGCCAAGTCTCACAACTAATATTGGAGCAGGTGATCCATCTATCCATATGTTTTGCCACCATATCTACAGTATGACATAAAAAGAAGAGAAAAAAACTATCAAGTGACCCTTTCTCAGTGTATTTAGGCATATCAGAGGGCTGATGCACTTTTTTTTTTTTTTTTTAAGATACATGTAAGAGGAAACGACAATACACCTAGAACAAGATGTCACTTGAATCAAATTTTAAAAAAGGAGGATATAAGGAAGGGAACATGGCTGATTTTCAGATAATTATTTTGCTGTGCCAACCCTGATAGTTTTTTTGTTTTGTTTTGTTTTTTTCCAGACCCATTGGTTCTTTTGAAGTACTTCTATGCAACATGTGTCTGAAAGCATTTGATTTTTGGAAATAAATGGTGTGTCTGTGAACATATGATCTTCTGGAAAATAACTTTCATTTGTACATCACTGAGAGAAGATATTAAATATGATTTTTTTTTTACAGATTTGAATATATATTGATGTTAACAGGTGTTAACATATACATGGAGCTTTTGCACTTTATTATTACATTATTTTCTTGTCTCATTTTAACTCTCATGACATGCAAGTCTATGTGTTTTATGTTTCTGCACTGAAATGAACTAACTCATGATGTATGTGGTCACAGAAAATAACTGCAGTGAAGATTTTGTATCCATGTGGCAAATGAAAAACATGCTGAGATGTTGGAGATCCTAAACACAATGCACAATCTGAGGAGAGATCACGATTACAACATGCTTGTAATCCACTGAACAGTTGGTGTAACAAAAAAAAAAACAACAAAAAAACAAAAAACAAAAAACATATTCCCTCAATACCCAGTCTTGACTGTTTAGTCCCTTGTGTTTCATTAGACTTCCCTCAAGCTAAATACCGTTTGTTCAGATCAGCTGTTGCCTGTAATTGTGAAACCATCCATTTGTTGTTGTTCTGAGGGGTGTGAATGTGACTTTAGTCCTTTGACATGTGTACATAAAGTGTTTATTTTCTACAAAGATTGAATGTTTATATTGTCCAAAGTTTGAGCATGTGAGTGTCAAAAAAATAAACAAATCACAAAAGACTTATAACTGTACAGCAATGCGTGTCTATAGTTGTATAAGGGGAGTTGACTGTGTAATTAAAACATGTGTTGTCAACCAATGACTATATGTGCAACCATGTCTCGTAAACGGCTGAAACAACACAAAGGGGGAAAAAAAATAACAACAACAAAAAAAAACAAAAAACTATTCAACTCAATAGTTGTCTGAGACTTTATGTTTTGGATGTTGCATGTTTTGTTGATGGTTTGTCAGTATATTTTGCCTACAGATTATGTTTAAAAAGAGACAGAATATGTATAGATTTATCTATATGCTAACTGTAAAGAAATATGCTTGAAAATTGTCTTGTTTTTCACTCAGTGTAAAAACAAAGAATCTAATGTTATGGTTTTGTGGTTGTACACAGGATGTGTTGAGATATTATGCAAATTGTGCTGTAAAGAATCAGCTGTTCCCCTGAGTCTAAAGAATAAATATCAAGAAGAGCTATATTACACATGCAGAGTTGATCTTGGTTTTGTTTGTTGTTATAGTAGCTTGGGGTCAGAACTGACATTTGGGTTTGTCATAGTAACAAGGGTTTCTTGACACTGCCACCAGATGGTGCCAAAGAGATGCCCACGGTGGCTTTAATGATAAACAGCATATTTATAGTGTGAAAATAACCCTTTCTCAAAACAATATCGTAATTATTTATTTATTAGGCAACACTAAAGGCATTTATGATTGTCTTTTCTTTGCAGCTGCCTTGCACTGCGAAAAGCCACTAAGTTGTGCACAATTTAAACCAACAACTACCACAATACACAGTGAAACTTCGAGACATGGATGTATCAGTCTGTGCTCTGTATACTTTGTCTGTCTCCCTTTTGAGTTTAAAATTAGGGCATTTGTTTCAGAATAGTAAAACTCATATATAGTAAATGCCAGATTTTACCTAAATTAAAGGGAGAGTTTTCCTGTTTGTATTGTTTTTTTTTACTGCAGTTTAGATGCAATGGCCACTGTGAGGCAGCACTGACTCAGCATCAGGGACTGGCTGAAGAAGAAAAGACTTCCTGGTGTTACATGGAGATGTGTGGGACTCTTAAATCTAAGGCTCATGTTGATTCTATCAATCATTTACATTTTTGTGTAAAAAGACTGAAAGAGTAACATTTAACTAGAATAAGTGCTGCAGTGACATGTTGAGTCACAGAAATTATCTTTGGTAGAATTTATTGACTTACTTTATATGGTCCTGATTTAAAAAATGCAGAATGGATAAATGTTTCAAAAGAAAAAATCTTAGCCAGATATAAGCACGGATCAAACATTAGCTTTTATATAGAGAGAGTTTTGAGCGGCATGGTGGGCGGTGGTTAGCGCCGTTGACCCAGAGCAAAACAGTTCAACAGCTTGCATGGGTTCCCTCTTACTGCTCTGATGTATAGTTTTTAATAGAGGGATACTTAAATGATATGGTTGAATTTAATTCCTTCACATGAAAGTGTCTCTTCTGCTGTTGTTTTGTTTTGTTTTTTTTTCTTTCTTCCTGAGGCCACACAGAGGTGAGAGCACTTGGCTGAATCTATAATTTAATTTTGATTCTTCTCACTTTGGATGAACTATCTGTTAAATTATGCTGATGGCATGAATTAATGGTTCATACTCTATATATTTGAGATATCTTTAAAAGTGTTTCATTATTATATGCTTTATGTGGAGTAGTAAACACTCCGTCGTGGGTAAATAACGAATGCAGAGGATTAAACTGCTGCTGCTTGGCAGTTCACCACTCGAAAGAATATTTTTCCTAGGTTTTAGTGTTGACTTCTTTTGTTTACAGTTACACAGCCTCAGCAGTTAAGAGTAATAATGGATCATACCAACATGGATGTTTGGTCAAGACTAATTTGAGTTGATTGTGACTTCATAAATCATAATGTTGTTACTATGCTGTGTGGTGGGCTATACATAAACAAAAAGAACAGCCCAAACGTTGCGTTGTTTACAAGGTAAAAACAAAAATCTAGTGTATCAGTACAACTTGAAGTACCATTTTTTTACAATACTAATTCTTGTGATTCTAATATGTTTCCTGCAGAGGGCAGTGTCCTCTATCAAATACCTCCAGCTTTAACTGCATTGGGTAAGTGATCTTAAACTTTTACATGTTGTTTCATTAACATAATTACAGGTGGTTTTCTTTTCCAAAGTTGGGATTAATTTCAGACAAAATTAAATTGTCTGATAGAGGCAAATGATTCTTACTCTGGTGTTAAAATGAAATAGATATTTCATATTCATAGCCTTTTGGTACTTGTAAGAATGTGAGGAGATGTGCCACAATACAGTTGTTCATCTGACACCTCTCCATCTTTAGGGTGCAGAGTGAGATGTTCGCAATTAATTTGAAAAACGATTGAATGCATATGTCTGCAGAAGAGGCCTTCTTCTCATCCTGCGCACACTGGTCTTTGCTATTATGTTCCTCCACTCAACACCACCTCTCACCATTCACTTACTTTTCCCCATCCCATCGGCAGTTGCATCTGCTCCTCTGCTGGGAAAAATGAGTGAGAAAGATGTAATAAGAAATCCTGTGAGCAGGGCGAGGTGCCTGGGACTGAAGTGATGGGAGCAGAGCAGAAAACTGTGGGGGGACGAGTACGGAGAGGGGAGAGGGGGAGGTTGGGAATAGGAGAGAAAAAGAGAGAGAGGGAGGGAAGGAATGAGGGAAGGAGGATGAGATGACACTAGAGATGGTGTGTGGTTGCCAAGCAACGATTGATAACCAAATCCCCAAGCTTCTAGCTTGTACTGCCCTGCCCTCCCTCCAGGCCTGAATTACACACCTCACAAACACAAACACACACATCCACAGTAGGTTTTATGTTCTCACCTTGTTATTCAGTTATTCAGTCAAAGTATTTATGCTCCTTTGTTTAAGAATGATAACACTGATTTTGTATCCTGCAGTTGTGCAGGAGCTTATAGATATTTAATATATTCTATAATTTATACATTCAAGTTAAGATGCGCAACATAGCCACAAATTCAATCTTATAAAACGAATATGATTGATGACACAGCGATTTATGGGCTTTTACTCTAGTTTGCTGTACATGAGTGAAATCAATACATGTGTCAGTCCAGCAGCAAATCCTATGTGGGCCAGTTTCTCTGCTCACTGCCACTCGTGCTACCAGGATGACTGGCAAACACTGTGCTATCAAAAGCAGTAAATTATCCTATCCCTCCATGTTGGAGGGATGGCAAGGTTGTAGGGCATTTTAAAGAGAAAAACCTGCATCTGTATTCACTGTGTGTACATCTGTGTGTGTGTGTGTGTGTGTGTGTGCTGTAGTCAGACAATCAAGTGTTTCTTTATAGGCAGGTTAAAAAACAACGTTGTTGCTCCCAATACGGAATCCTGCACATTTGGAGGGAAGCAGATATCTAACTAATGAAATATCACAGAAAACGCTGACAACATTAGATACTAATATGAATAGTTTAAAATAAAGTAAACAATCACATGATAAGATATTGGGATCATAGGTCTATGTGTTGAGTTTTTTCTTTTTTTTTTTACTACATTGAACAGGAGGGGAGGCAAGGTGGGGGGAGAGAGAGAGAAAGAAAGAGAGAGAATGTGTATGAGGAAGAGCGGGGAGGAGAGAGAGAGAGAGAGAGAGAGGGGGGAGGATCCAGCTCCAGTACCTGTTTGAGCGCCGGATTGTCGGATGATCAGATTAGAGGTGTCAGGGTTTGTTAATCTGTGAGTGAGCGACAGACGCCGCCGTCACGCCGCTGCCTCGGATCGCCGCTCCCCTCCATCGACGACCAGGAGCTGGGACAATTGGTGGTGACGCGCGTCGGGGAATTTCCCCACCTAATTTTTTTATTTATTTTTTTCTTTTTTTAACAATGGATACCTGCAGGGTAGGAGCCTGGGTGTTTCTAGTCCTGTTATGGCAGGACGGCTCTTTGGCATCGCAGTTTCCGACACAGCTCATGTAAGTAGAGTCTAATCTAATCTTGTCATTAGTGGTCAAATGTTGCCATTTCTGCAGACTCCTGGCTTTTGAAGTGTCCGTCATTTTTTGGAGATCAGACCTGATGGGCCGGTCTCGGTGTGAAGGCATGCAGCCCGGTAGGTGCGCGCCTGGAGGTGTGAGAGTGGGATGGGCAGGCCGGTTCATTCATCCAGCGGCGGTGATCGCTGGGGGGAAGATGCGGGCCCCTGCCTTTAAAGGGTGGACTATGTTTCATCTTCTCTCTTGGCTGCTCGCCTCCAGCCGGTGATTAATGTAGTTCCGTCACCATCAGCAGTTTGTCACCACCGGATCATCTCGGCCACCGGGCGCAATGACAGCTCTGTGAAGTTGTTGAAGGAGTTACAGTGGCCTCGTCTGGTCCTGTTGCTTCGTCCAAAATGCAGAAAAGTTGATTTTTTTTTTTCATCTGAACGCTTTAAAATTTCGGATCGTCTCACAGAGTTAGAGGTCAAATAAATTTTGGGTGGGCGACATTCATTCATGAGTTTGAGTAACACCTACATGTTGTGTTTTAAAGTAATTTGAAGAAGCCATCAGAAAATAAACTGTTGTTTACTGACCAATCCATCTACATGGGAATAATAACAGGTACTATGTCACGTGTTTTCAATTCTGATGGGGTTGCAGCTTTATTTATATTTGGGTAAGTGATTCATGCATTTAACACAATAGATATGCTTTATTGTGATTGTATATTTCTTTAACCAAGATTTAAACCACAACTTATCTTCAAAACTATCTGACCAGAATGGCAGATTGTAATGAAAAGTACCATATTTACACAATGTATGCACTATATTGTATTTCAGTACCACTCAGCTTTCCCATAAGTTATTTTATTTGATTTCTACTTTACATAAATTTTCAGTCACCAAAATATTTTGCCTTAAATGTCCGGCGCTGTAAAACAGTGAAGTCACTGAAACACTCTTCAAAAAATTAAATGTCAAATATCCAAAATCCCATAGTATCTTCTCTGTAGGTTGTAAAACAAAGTCCTGAAATTTTATTTTGGATTTTAGTGATTAAAAAAAAAAAAAAGGCCTGACTGAGCATTACAATTGCAAATTATATATGAAGGTGCCTTTGTGTGATTTGGGTTTCCTATGGTGACCTTTCAACAGCACTCATTTTATATTCCCATGTCTTTTCATCTTAATTGTTTTCAATATCTATAAGAAGTGTAGGAGATTCAGTCCCCAGCAGGGGAAATTCTATCACCTGGATTATCTAGCATAATACAGTAGTCTTTCCTCATTACTGCTACAGTCAAGAAAAAAACAACATAATCCTTCCTGCCTAACAGATATTAATTGGAACTAATAACCACTAAGTAAACATCATTGTGTGTAAATTAATCTTTTAAGTTAATGACCCCGCGGGTCTACCTGTGTGACTAAATACTAAGAGGAATATATCTAATCATGGTGCTGACATGTCTCAAAGGGAAAAGGGGGTTTTGTTTGCAGTGTGCATGCATGTTTTAACATAAACGAAGTGACTGAAAAGAAATGAAAATGAACTAATACGCGAATGGAGAGAAAAACACAAATTGTGTAACAGTAGTTTGGCAAACTAACCTGTTTTTGTGTCTTGCCATGGCCTTAAATATCCAGTTCCAGAAACTACTCATGAAACTAGCAATTTCTAAAGCAACATTTCAGTGTGAATTAAGAATTAAATAAAAACCAATTTGAAAGTAAGAGATCATATCATGAGGGATTTTTTGAGCTTATTTCTTATGTTATCTGTGTGAGAAATATTTCAGAGTCAAATCACCAACAAGCTGAACTTCATAGCAAATCAGAAGGTACTAGGCTGTGCAGAGCTTGGCCCCAAAACCTTAAACTTCATTTCAAATTTGTAGTATGTTAGCTAGGCTAAAGCAGGACTGAATTGCCCACTTGGGTATTTGTATACAGGCCATAGAGATTGAGCAGAGCACTGTGGTTTTCTCTGGTGCATTACTGTTGGTGTTTCTATGCCTCATTTTGCTTTGCTTTCTGAACTAGACCACTTCTGTCTTTGCTTCAGTAATTGTATGTAATTAGACTGTAGTTTAACACTGCCTCCCACAGAGATACACACTATGGGCCAGCTCATTACTTTCTTGAGTTTCAGTGTGATGGTGCCACAACATCTGTCTCTCTTTCTTGCATTGTCTTTCCGCCTCTCTTTCTATTTTGCACTCATTTGCTCTTCCTGAGTCTGAAAAAAACAAAACAAAACAATGTAGGGCAGTGTCTGACCCACTTGCCATTTGTATGTGCATTTCTGTGTGTATGTGTGAGTGAGTGTGTGTTTAATTGCCCAGCATTCAGCACAGCAGAGGCTGCAGTAATCAAAGCCCAGCAGCCAGAGCAGAAAAAAAATTGCCACTTCAGCTAAACAACGATGACTTTATGACTATATAAGCATCTCAGAATCATCATGTTATTATACCCATTTATGAGAGTTTACAATTACAATATATTTGTGATAACAGTGTGACAGATTGCTTTTCAACCAGGTTGGGACCTCAACAGATGCTTGAAAATTCAAAATTTAAGGATTAGTAATTAATGTGCATAGATTTTCAATGTCCGTGGATTATACATCCCATCATTTAACACCTATTTAACAAACAAATGTGACTGCTAATATTCATAGCAACAGACTTGCAGCACTGGGGAAAAACATAACTTTCTATTTTATAGTCCAGCTCTGTGAGCACAGAGCTAAAATTCTTCATCTGAACATTGCTGTGCAAAAAGAATTACAGGCACACACACATACACGAAGCAAATTCACATACATAATAACCTGCAGAATATGCTGAGCTATTTTGCTGAGGAAATATTTGTCTCAAGTGCATTTGACAAAATAGTCTATATGATTTTGAAAAAAATGATAAAAGTTCCTGTATATCTATATGGTACATGCAGCAGAAAGCGTACACAGAAGTGCACTACAGGCTGGGTTGCCTCAATCATTTGTCAGCACCTGAGATTTTCTGTTATAGAGATTTACACTGTTAGCAGTAGATTTTGGAGCAGCTAAACTCTGGAGAGATGGTCTTCTGCTTCCTTGAATGTCAAGTCCCTGAAAACGTGGGCACACACACACACACAGTCTAACTCACAAATGGCCTGTCAAGGCTTTGGGCTTTGAGAGTTCGGGGGTTCAAGGGCCCACTAAAACTTCCTACATACAGTATGTTGTTAGTAGAGTTGGGCACATGGAGAACAGGACAGAGAGCAGGAGAGGGTCAAGAGTAGACAACGAGAAGAAGGTGAATAAGAGGGCAGTTTCTTTGCATGTACTGAATTCTTATCAATTTTGTTTGACAAAGATAATTCTTACACAGGTTTGCCGCACAGTCAGATCTGACCCTGACAATGTAAACACAATCCTATAAACCATAAGTGCAGCTTTATAGTAATTAGATTAAAGTTTAGTTATTAAACATGCCCATATTGCCCAGGATGCCCAGCTCATCAATGCTTTGAATTCAATATGCAATCAAAAGTCAATATTGGTCTCTCTTCCATTATGGTTTTAACTGAACCAAGACTGGGAAAGTACATTGTCATTGCCTTGTTTTAGACCGATGTGCGTCCATAGAATGGATTTAAAAATAGACGTAAACTCCAGGATGAAAAGAGAAGGCGATGTTGAGGAGCCTTAAACCTGCTTTCTATCTGATGACCAGGGGTGACTCCACTGTTTGCACAAATGTTTTATTGGAAAATGGCCCTACGACTCCGTCTTTATATGATACTACCATTTCGAGGGAAAAAAATGACCATAAAGCCTGGGATGCTTTATGTTTTAAATTGAGATTGACACACTGTACTAAAAATGGCGACCTGACAATCTAGATAAGATCCACCTGTAACTCCGCCTCAGCGCCACCGTTTGTTGTAAGCGTGGTTTGAAAAATAAATAAAATAAAAATAATGAATAAATATGGAAATAAGAGATGGCCTCGGCCTAATTACGAATTTAGAATAAAGTCCACGAAGCAATTGTGACGTCACAAAGGTCGCAACACGTACGTGCCTCCTATATTGTCTCATTTTGTCAGTCAGTAAGATGCCGCTACTATTACTGCTGCTGATGATGACAATGAGGGAAGAACAGGCTTTCTAAGTCTCTGTTTATCAGCACAATTTGGTTAATTTACGTTCGTTATCACTTCCAGCAGGCTAGAAGCCACAATACGGCCCGGGAAGTGGAAGGTAAGCAAAGCACCGACGGACCAGGCGCTACATTAGCTCGGCTAGCAGCGCTACGTTAGCTAATTGGTATGTGCCGACATCAACCTTGTACAGTAGGCAACAACACGCCTGGTTGTGTTCCCGTGATTAACATTTATGGTGCCTTTTCTCTTTTCGTGACCAAAATGATATTTTCGCTTCACCCTGACATTTACTGTTGGGAAATATTTACTCCAGCCCTCACCTTCCGCTATTTGCGAACCCCTACGCAATTTGCGTGGGACTCATGTAGGCACAGGGTAAATGTACTATATAAAGTAAAATATGAAAAGTATCAGAAAAAAAATGCATGTGTAAGTGTACAGTAGTAATTAGATTTGTGGAGACAAGTGGAACACAATTAATTAGTTACAAAAAAAGCACATCTGTACAGCAAATGACTTTCATCGGAAGATGTGGAGTAGCCTCCACATCTAAAGGAACGCATCACTGATTTAATATTACAATATTATAAAGTGGCTTATTTGAAAGACACAGAATGGTCAGAATTGAAGCAAGAGACATGAAGATAGCCTTGTTACTTTTAGCTCATGTTTAAGTTTAAAATGTCAGGATAATTATCTATAATTTGGTCATGACTCTTTAATCAAATTTTAGGCATTCAAATCCAAATATTTAAATAAATCAACAATCACTAACAGACAGGGAATATACAGTTATGTCAGGCAACATTTGTCAAATGTTTGAGGACTGGGTAAGCAGAATGGAAAAACATGTCAAGGTCCCTAACTGCCAAACACCTGTTTGCCAGCTCTGGGTCATCCAGCGCTACTGATCGATCACTACTGTGAGATCTGAGGTTGGCAGCTCAATGCCCAAATAATAAGACTGGTGGCTTTACAGCTCACAGTAGCTGGATGACTGTTAATTTTCCTACACATTACCATAAGGCTCTGCCAAGGCTGACTCTGCAGTGTTGTTCCCAACCCCAAAACCATCTGGCCTTGGGAATTACGGGATAGCTGCTGAATTATGCCTGACCCTGCTGTAATATTGCAATCCCTATTTTTCCTAACAGATATCATATCGTTCTATCCCCAATGGTAGTCTCTTACTGCAAAGTGTCTCATCTTACTACACAAGTGTTCTTGCTCTGAAGTCTTCCAATCTATTGTGGGTTTTGTGTCCCTGACACATTTTTCCCATCTCTTTACTGACTTCTTCTTTGTAATCTGTACCTCTCCCTTTTTGTTTGCATTTTGCCACCTCCTTCAGCTGGAAAGATATTTTGCATAACTTAGATGACTTTCACTGCACTTCTACAAAGACAAATAAAAAAAAAAAAGATTTTGGATTCTGGATGTTCATACATCTTTTTTGTGTTTATTCCTATGTGTGAGTGTAATATATTGCTTTGTCTTGGCGGGGGGGGGATCTGTGAGCTTGTGTTATGTGTAAATGTGTGAATGACAATGTCCATGTCCCATACCAGCCTGTTGTTATTGTCATGCAATATTAATGCCTGTATCTGGAAGCATATATGGTGAATTAATGCTCTGACAACTACAACTATTTTGCTACTGCGTACAGCTCAATGCAGGATTACTCTGTGTCACTGTGTCCCTGGCTGCACAGGGGTTTAGATCTTTATTATTCTGCTATATCTTTCCAATGCCACTGTGTTCAAAGACAGATATACTAGTCCTGGGCATTGGCTTAAAAATAAAATCCCAGATTTTTTTTCCACACCAAACTCAATTTATGATTTTAATAATATTTTTTCCTTCTTAAAAACTAACTAAAATGGCAAAGAAATAATTCAAAATGTGATTGCTTTTATTTTGATTTTCCTTTCTGGGATCTGAACAAAATTACCCCTTTGGGTTAAAATGGCAAAGTGTAAAAATTTCATATTTTGTTTTTTCTCATGAATTGCAATTGAGTCAGGTGCCATTCGAGTTGCTGCATGTATATGTCCAAGATGGCAAACTCGCCTGCGCATAACTGCAAGGAGTTCTTTGTCACTGTGTTTGTGTGAATCAGACTGGGTAACAACAACATCAGCCCATTTGAACTATGTGAGCCCAAGGGGAGCTTTGGCAGTGGAATTTAAAGAGAAAACCGAATTTCATTCAAAACAAATTAACCTAAACTATAAATTTGTATTAATTGATTAAAATTGATTCATCACCCAGCCTGGGGATGTAATATATCAGTATATTATAATGTATTCTCTAAGCTTACTGCACTCTTGACAAGATGGTTGGAGGAAGATGAGGGAAAGGTATAATCCAATGTGTAGCACCAGCCGGCTGGATCTGATGTCCCTGGAAGTCTTTGATATAAAGAGAAGCCCACCAGTCCTGGCCACCGTTTACCTCTTACCTGTCCACTCACATCACTATCATTATCAGTCACAACACGGGCTGATACTTATCTGATTGGTTGACTTCATGTTTGAACTCTGTGAGAGTAATCGTGTTCCGTGCCCCTCAGTGACAGGTGTTGGATCCGAGAACATTGTATTTGTGTGATTGGTTGACACTTTGATTGACCTATCAGAGTGGTTCTCCTTAGCGTTGTTTGTTTTGACGCCAAGTTACTTAAATGACAGATGTAAAATAACCTGATTGACAGTTAATTACATGGTGAAATGTCTGTGATGTGCCATCTAAACTGTTGCATCAGAGTTAAAAGATTTACTGTTCGCATTGGTTTGCCCTTTAGGATTAAAGAATGGGTTGAGCAGATGCAGAAAGAGCTGGTCAACCTGGCAGACACAGCCACAGCTGGGAAGAGCCTTACTCAGGTATAAATTCCCAACCACTACTCACACACGTATAATGAAGGAGCATAATCCAAATGTAAGAGTCATTATCGGTGCACAAATGAAATTTCATAGGTTCAGATTTTTATATCAGTGTAATGTTTCTCTGAAGTAGTGCATTCTTTGAGTCATTCATCTTCCATCGCTTATCCATTTCCGGGTTACGGGGGGTGCTGGAGCCAATCCCCACTCACATTTGGCAAGGCACACCCTGGACAGGTCACCAGTCCATCACAGGGTCAACATACAGAGAGAGACAAACACAAACAACCACTCACACTCACACTCAGACCTACGGACAATTTAGAGTCACCAATCAACCAAAACATGCATGTCTTTGGACGGTGGGAGGAAACAGGAGTACCCGGAGGAAACCCACACAGGCACGGGGAGAACATGCAAACTCCGCACAGAAAGGCCACAGGCCCGGGAACCAAACCTGCGACTTTCTTGTTGTGGGGCAACAGTGCTAACCACTATGCCGTCGTGCTGTCCCATCTTTGATTCAAACTAAATTTATCAACTTAACTGAAAGAACAACAAAAGTGACACTTCAAGATTTAATTACTTATAAAATCTATATATGATTAAATACTATGTGTTTTCACTGTATGTATCTAGATTTTTCTGAAAAATCAGCACCTATACACTGTGGAGCAAAACGATGCAGAGGAGCTGGTGGCCAGAGCAGCCAGGAACATTGAACAGCTGCTGCGGAAGAGGTCTGCTGCCTTGAAGGTAAGACTCATCCCACTCAGAGGAACTGACTGTCAGGTTTTCCGTTTAAAATCTAAACTGGATTGGAGATTTATTAACAACAGCAATGATATGTTTTCCGTCAGTTCTTGCTGTCATCTTGACTCTGTAGTCTGTTCAGAAACTAAAGTGTACATGATGAACATTCTGAAAACATAATGAAGTGCTGAAGCAGCAGCTGCCTATATTAGTCTTGAATGATTAAATGTAACCCATGACATTTGTGTCATTTAATCCTGTTAATGCAATATAGGTTGTAGCTGCATCAAACTGGAGTACGGACATATATATTCTTGTATTGAAGAAATGATTTTCCATGAACTTCCGTAATAGAAACAAACAGCCTAAGCAAATTTAGCTTACGTGTGAAACCTGGTGTACAAACTACATTAAATTGATCATAGGCTGTTGTTAGGTGAAGAATTCAACCAAAAGGCTCTTAGAGAAATGGGATAGCTAACTGTTTAAATTTTACATTGGAAAATAAGTCTGCTCTTCTTGGCTGTTTGACAGGATGAGGAATTGGGTTGAACAAGAACACTGAGTCTGATGGGTTTCAGCTGCAACATCTTTAATGGTGTTGATTTAATGGAAGAAATGTTGTAATTCTACAATCTAGTAGGTTTAAAGAGTCAGGACTGAGTATAAACTTTTAAAATATAACTTGAGTTATAATGTTGTTGTTTTTTGACATTGCAATGAAAACAACGATCAACCCATTTGGACTTATAATTGCTATATTTCAGTATATTAACTGAATCTGAGGTGTATCTTTCAGATATCAAATGATCTATGAAGAGCCTATGAACACAATATAATACATTATTTGAGCAAAACATAAAGAATTATACAACACCAGCTAATTGATTTTAATTAGCTATTTGAATTTCTACAAATCTCTCTGAGGTGTCACACTATTTTCCAAGGTGTGAGTTTGGTTGACATGATCCTTTCAATAGAGAATTTCACATTCAAAAGTTACCTCCATACCTCCATACCTCCTTTAGTTACCTCCATAACTAAAAGTTTATGTTATGTTTGTAGGTGACGCATGCACATCGAAAAGTGCAGCGCATGGACTGAGGTCTTTTTTTGCAGGATTCAATGTGATAATGAGAGCTTTGACCCTGGGGAGGTTCTCCTTTCTCCCCTCCCCATTCTTCTTTAGCCAGAAGTGGGTCAGAGATGCTCATTTATATCAGACAGCGAACACTTTTTATACATTCAGAGGCAAAGGCAGCATCCCCTACTCTGCCTTTATAAGGCCTCATCATTGTTGTCTTACTAGGAGTGGAGAGCCAGTATTTATGAATGTTCATAAACACATCTCCTGCCAAGTGTCTGTCTTGTGTATGCTAAGTAAACACCCTGATATTCTTATCATTTTTCAGAGTACTGGTGCCACGAGGTGTGTAAGCAGCATTAAGAAAATTGGCTTCACTGTTATTCAAGAAATAGCTGTGAGGTTGCTGTGTGGGCATGTTCTAAGGGTAGCTGAGTGAGGGGCCAGCCAGCCTGACACTGAAAGTCCACCCAACCTCTGGACATACATCACTTCTTACTCTCTGCTGCACTGTATGCCTCATCCTCTACTATGAGTTACCTTAGGCAGCCTGATATTTGATTCTGTCCTGGATGCAGTGATGAATGGATGAAAGAAGTGTCAAATGCATGAGCATTTTGGATGACTGGATTGATGGACACATGAACAGAAGGTGATGGATGCACCAGATGGTAAAATGACAGATGAAAGAGGAAAAAAAGGCTTTGAGGTCAAAATCTAATATGTGTCGGTTTTTGAGTGCCACTCCATGTCTTTGCAGGGTTTGGAGGATTAACCACTGTGAATTTGAACCAAACTAAAAACGCCAACAAATTCAAATCGGAACTTGACATACATACACTGTTCCAGCAGACATAGTAGTTTTTTCTTTGAGATAATTTTTGCTGACAAATCCCCAGAATTAAATGAGGTGATTTGACTTTATACTGTAGTTTATTAGACAGAATACAGAAGGAGAACTTTCACTTTAGTTTGGGCTTCCTTGTTCAATGCCTTTGATATAAGGTTGGGAGTGACTCTCAATGTCAATGTAATTGGAGATAGCCCAAGGCAGTTGAGCCACTTCTCACTCAGTCGTCGACTGCTTTCAAACTTTTATCCTCCTTTTTCCTTTTTATCACTCTCTCTCTCATCATCCTCTTTGTCTCTTCATCTCTCATCTCTAACTCTAATGATGGATAACCTTTGAAAGGCCACAGTTTACTTAGACACAGGTGTGGGACACAACCGTGTGTCTACTTGTGCTTCCATAAATAAGTGTGTGGCAGAGTGTAACATGCATTATTAATGAGTACTTGGCTGCATGCTGTTTGGGAAAGATCACTTTATCAAAGGTTTTACAACTTATGCTGTGGCTTGATCTCAACAGCAAAGACTCTTAAACATATACACAAACGTACACACTTCCTGGGAGATGTGCATATATAGCAGTTAGAAGGGATCAAGTCACTTATCCTTTTACCCCACATAAGTTGTTAGTATGCTAGCTAGGGTAAGGTAGCTTTTTCCTAAAGAGACTTAAGTCTTTTAGTGGGTTAATGCTTAATGAGTTCAGATAGAGTCGATGCTTTGCCATTTAGTTGAATTTACATATCCACTTGTTTTTATTGTAGGCCACATATATTATCATCTGATTTACTTTTCTGTAATAAAACCAGAGTATCCTCTGATCCTCTGATCAGACTCACATTTATGCCTGCCTTCTCTGCACACTTAAACTACATTTTCACAGGCCCCTAGCCCCCTAGTTTTTATTGGACTGAATTAAGTTGCCAATGTTTTTAATTTGAATGGATAGGCAATGGCAGAAGACAGTGCAGCGTTGATCCCTCTATCCATTAACAACATTCAACATGTTTACTTGTCCTAAAAAGCAGCATTCATAGGCGTGAGGAGTCAATATTTACCAGAGAGGGAGAGACAAAAAGGTTTATCAAGAAGTACCTGATGACAATGTGAAAATGTTTGATGCACCTGAAGCTATATCCAATTATTTCAACACATCTCTTGATCACCAGTTCCTGGTCTGCTCTCTCTTTGTATCGCTGTCTTTGTAAAACTGTAATTAAAAACTTAATTATTGATGCTGCACACTGGTAAAGCAAAAGGCGATCTGATAAGACACAGAAGACAGACATATGCTAACTCATCAAAGAACTGTGCAGCTGTTTGCTTTTTGTTGGTGTGTATGCGTGTCTGTGCGTGCTCTGTTTTTCTCCTGAGATGAGGAGCTGCTCTATCTAGTGACTAATGAGCTGGTCTACAACATTACCTAGAGTAATACCACAGCCAGCACCACTAAAACTCTCCAGGATACAGCTGGCTCGCTGTTGTTTATGTGAAGTGGTATCCATATGTGAAGGTCTTCGGTTTGGTCTATTTTGCATTTTTTTGTGCTGGCACAGTGATTTCTGGAAAGCAAGTTACAGTAATTACTGAAATTTATTGAAATTCTGTGTTTTCATGAGGTTATCATTTATGTGTATGGAACTGTTTAATAGATGCGATCATCTATGTATTACAAATGGACTACCAAGAGTAGTGAATTTAGAAAAATATTAGCCATCTATTTCAATTAAGCAGTACATATCAAAGCACTGCGATTCACAAGCCATGACAGGAAGGTACTGTCAAATTCAGTTGATGTTCTTTAAATCTATATATACTATGTATTATACACACTCTACACACACACACACACACACACACGTGTGTAACCATGTTTTCAAGGAACCTCTATTGTATTGGTATATTGTGTGGACTATTCTGTGATAGATTTTAAAGTTGACCTGTATCAAATAGGGATCAGAGTGGGCATCACAGCAACATAGAACATTTATAAGAAATGTCTTACTGTAGAGGGTGAGGTCATTATCCCCATAAAGATAATAAACATATGTTGCAGAAACAGTTGACAATGATTGTTTCTGCAAGATGATATATTGTTTTGTTAAATTTCCTACTATGGAAACATTTTGCGTGAAAACCTCCAACTGTCATTGTTGCCAGAATGCTGTTCAGCAATGAAGTACTCAGTTTATTGAAAACCATGTATCTTACATGCAAACAAACAATTCATGTCTGTAGTATTACATCAGATTTTTTTTTGTTGTTGTTGTTGTTTTGTTTCTTTACATACTTTAATCGAATTCCGATTCACGATGCCACTTAAACATCAGGTTAGAGAGTCAAACCAAACCATATGGTAGCTCTTCCAGCAGATTTGGAAGGATTCTATTCATTTCCCAAGATAACTGTGCTTGTCAGAAACTTTTCAGAACATTCTCCTATTATAAACAAGATATAGCACAATGGCACTGTCACTTAACAGCAGGAATGTTCTGAATGTATGGAAATAGTACAGTAGTTGTTTTTCTATACGTTGTCAATAACTGCATCCTTTAGGAGTTGTATTTACAAGGTTGTCATCATCAAGGCTACAAATCTAATTTTAATCTGACTCAACCCCTTATTTAGAGGTCTGTGTTCAGTGTTTAGTCTGTTATTGGTCCGTGTGTTAATAGAGTCGCTTTACCCCAGGTGCTGGGCCATATTTATTCTGTTGTAATGTCACAAGATGTGACTTTATGATGTTTTCATTTGTGTGTGTGTGTGTGTGTGTGTGCGCCAACGAAACAGCAATGAGCAGAGATATTCTAGTCTCTAGAGCAGCTGTTCCTCAACCTCCCATCTCCGCTCTGCGCTGATCATACTAAGCAGACAAGAGCTGCCTGCATATGTCTCTGTCTGTGTGCTTGTATTTGCTTTTATGTGTGTGTGTCTGATAGACAGAAGGAGAGAGAGTGGGAGGGAGCAGTGCAGATGGGGAATTCTAACTAGACTTATGGTAGGCCAGGGGCAAGTGTCCAGTACATTCATGGAGAAGAAATCCAAAATGTGTTGGTAGATCAGGAAATGGTCATGGAGGCAGCTGCTTTGGATAAAGTTACAACCTTTTGCTATCAAAAGATGCTGGTTTTTTTTGTTTTTTTTTCATATCAGATAGTAATCCACACAAATTAAATGTGACATAGAGCATTTTTGAGAATCAATATTGTCATGTTATGATTACAGTAATCAGAGTGTAACAACATCATTTGTAGTTTCTGTTGTACATAATTCATATCAGCTTTGTGGATTTTTGTCATTTCCCCTCAAGGAGATCTGGGGAAGTTGAGGAGAAGTGGCTTCTAAGTGTTTTTTCTGTGCCTAGGCATAGAAAAACCTATTAGAAAAGGACTACAGACAGTAGCCCTGATAATATTAATAAAAAAAATTTAATTTCAGACATTGAAAAAAAAACAAACAAACAAACAAAAAAACTGCTTATAAAATATTAAACATTTAAATAATTACAGTTCTGAAGCTGAGAAATGTAGTCCAATGTAGAAGGGCCAAAAAATGTTGTTACCTGAAGGGCCACTTTAGACAGGCTCCAAAAGTGAGTCAATTCCCATGGAGTCCCATGTTAAGTTGCATAACTCTAAATTAGTTTTTAACGTGTTTACAGCTGGGTAAAAATATAACTGATTTCAAGGTAACTGTGCGGAGGCAAATTTTAACACAACCATTCAAATTTTTATCAAGGCTTAAAGTTACACATAATTTACGGTACGTGCACCATTATCTGTTTGGAACATCATACTTTGGCGTTTTGGGGATTGGCAGGATGTGAGGGAGTATCAGGTATTGCCAACATGTCAACAGTGTCAGTCAAGATGCCAATCCTCTGAGTTTCAAAACCACTGATGCCACATGTGGTATGTCATACAGTGTATGTGATGAACCTACAAAGAATAATCATCTGAATCTGCAGCTCCTCTCAAGCTTTACAAAGCTTTAGTTTCAGTACAGGAAGCTTGATCTTAGACAAGGAAAAGCTCAGTAATCCTACTGGACACTTCCTAAACACAGAGCAGCTGTAGATTTACTATTCCCATCAGAGGACTTGGCCTCTGAGAGAAACCATGTGGAGCAGCACAGCTATCCCCTGGGCCCTTACAGCTGCAGATACCTCTGCTCTTTTCCTCTGTCTGAGGCTCTCTCTTTTCACTCATCTCACTTCAGTCTCTGCATCCCTGTTGTCTCTGTCACACTTCTTCTCCAGTCTCCTGTAACTCTCCTTTGTCCAGTTCTTGGCCCTTTGTAACAGTTTCTGTCAAACTGGAATTTGAAATCAACCCTTTTCATCTCTCATGACTTTTGTCTGTCTCTTATCATTCTGCCTCATTTCTCTGGCTGAATATATCTTCCCTCTTTATACTCTTCTTACTTTTCTATATCTCTTTGTATGACTCCTCTTTTATACTTCTTTACCTGTTTCTCTTCCGTTTGACTCAAGCCATCACCCTATTAGACATCTCTTTTCTCAACCAGGTTTCTTCTTAATATTTTGGTTTTTCAATCGTAATTACTTCATTATTCATGGTGACATGGATACAGTAATACAGCATGCTTATCAAACATGTGCACGGGTACATTTGTTTTGTCCTTCCCAAAAGCAAACTGTTCCTTCGTTGGATGAAGTGTCCATCATTCTTTCATTAAAAACCCACACTTGAATATACAGTATTATCTATATCTCTTTCCTAGCTGTTGAGACTCCTGCTGTTCATTTATTTTAGCTAAGTTTTAATGAGAACCATGAACACTGTGGTCATACTGAGTATGAGTATTGTTTTTCTATCTTTGGTTTGTCCTTTCTGTTCCAAATATTCATAATTTATGCCTTTCCCTTTTCAGACTCCTCTATCTTCTGCTTCTTGTGCTGACCCTTCAAAGTGATCCCATTTTTACTTATTTGCCATCCCTTTGTGTTTGGACTCATTATAGCACATAGATAACCAGCTTTCATGAATGTGGACAGGCTGTCCAAAAATAAAAGAAGGATCAGACGGGATGTGGGTGTAAATGATCTTTTAGGCTGTAACAACTCCTGTGGGTATTGCTGTGTTTTCTAGGGGAGAAGGCAGTGTGCTTTGAATGGCCCATTGATTTCAGGTGTGTGGAGCCCTAAGATGCAAACACATGCACACCGCCGCACGCACACACGCATACGCACACACACACACACACACACACACACACACACACACACACACACACACACAGGCAGTCTGCAAGGCTCTTTGAGGTTAAGCAGAAACTGTCTCATCTTCCCTGTCTATCCTTTAGACTGTGCTCTGCTGTCTCACTAAATGCATTGTGGGCTGCCCCAGCAGAATGAACTAAGACCAGTGTGAGAAGGGCAGAATTATCCCGCTGTGGGGCAAGCAGGTAGGACTATGACATCTAAGATACAGCGCAGTTCCCGATGCCTGTGTCCTCTCAGTAGCTGTTGCATAATGATGTCATACATTAGGTTACCTGGAGGGAAGGTGTCTGAAATGAAAAATACTATATTATGAAAACTGTTTGGCTTCTGGAATGTTGATAGGCACAGCAGTTCATGCTGTCATCATTTCACCTTTTTTATGTCCAACTGGGATTAAGACATAACCAACCAACTTGTAACAGCAATGCTGCCTGTGGATAGTATTGAAGGTTTTGGCCTATCTAGTATTAGATTTCATGATCCTTAATGAATTTCTTCTCCTCTTTGCTCCTTTTTCTCGCTCACGCACCTCATTCTTTTTGCCGCTCCACCTCCCTATCTCAACTGAACCAATTTCCAGGTCCACGAATCTATGAACACTTCTTTCCACATTGAGGCTGGAGGGGAGTAATGGCCCCTTCTTGGGTCTCCAGAGGCCATCCAGTGACAGAGTTAGCTTATTACTGGTGTAAAGCTGGAGTATCCATACTATAGTAAGTAAGAGGAAGAATAATGAGCAGTTAGCTCAAGCATGCTACAGGGAGTGTGTCATGTTACCAATTAAATAAACTGTTGTAGAGCAACATTTTTGTGTTTTACTAATGAAAGGCAACACCGCCTTCTGATCAACTGGCAAATACAGTAAGTTGCTGTAGCTGTGTAATGAACTGGTGAACTGTCACTCAGGAAGCGACCTCATCAAATCACAACTCTGCATTGGAGAGGATTTGATTGTGGAAGTTGGTTTCTTTGGGTGGCATGATAATTTTTCTGTGTATGTATTTGACAAAGAGAGAGACATAGAGGTATATACTGAGAAAAAGGAAAAGGGTAATTGGGTATCTTTCCTCGCACACTCCTCCTCAACCACCCCCATATCTCCCAGAGGGTAGAGAGGCCTCGTCAAAGCCCTGTCATGAATTTTTAACAACCCTGTCGGTCTGCAGTGTGTCTCTGTGTATTTGTGCAGATGCTCATACTGTATACAGTAAGTATGAGGAGGAAGGTTACTTTGACACAAAATGGTATAGGCCTTTACTCCCATTTTCTCCACACTAAACAATTGAACAGTTGCATACTTTAATCCCTGTAAAGATGTGCCAAGTCTACAAAACCTGTCACTGTTAAAACAGCAACATGGGGTCAAAATGTAATAAATTTGTAGGTTATAGGTCAGGGTCCAACCAGGACAGCATGTGGGTCTGGCAGCAGATGGTGGTCTACCTATAAATGTCTTTGGCCAACAGCTATGTTTCACAATATACCAAAAATAAATTCCTCTTATCATGCTGTAGCCGTAGTTCCCAGTGTCTGCACAGCTCGACTTCCTGTATAGACTATAGGGAAAGGAAATTTCTGTAAAACTGCAGTTTTGTCTAGGTTTGAAAATATATAATATATTAGTACATGGTACTTTTTTAGAATTTAAATAACTCTATTATTACCACACAAATGAAAGCACAATGAAGCATTAAACGGCTTTTGATGATGATGATACAACATGTTTGTATCGTAATGCATTCTCCGAGAGGGAAGTCTGTAATCTATAAGCATATGTTCATATACTGTACGTCTGTGAGTGCCTGTTTTGCCACGCGTTTCCAGCAAGTTGAACATATTGCAGGAAGTGGCATTGATTTTTGCCAAATTATTAAAATTCAATGTGTGACATAATCATAATGTGATGGTACACTGACATTAGCTGACATTTGACATTGGCTTAATGACAAGACCTCTCACAATTGGCCTTTTCAGTATGGATATGAACTGCTGCCCTTGCTCTCCCTCAGGTAGCTCATTATATTAGTCATAAATCTTATTTTCTCTTTTTCTCGTAAAACCATTATGGAATGGAGGGAAAAAAATGGGAAGAACCGTGGTTTTGTTCAGAAGGTCCCGTCCCTTAGGTGTTTCTGCTGCTGAGGTGACAGCAGATTCTAGTTATTAACCAGAAAAGATATGATGAACATTTGGTATAGCAATATTATACTGATACTTCTTTGGGTGAGGTTACATCTTGTTGGAGCAAAGCTGTGAAGATAACTGAGTACAAAACTATTTTAATTAATACATGGCAGCATCCACGTTTGATGGACACCATTTGTAAATTGAAAATTTATTTTTGTGCATGGTAAACATGGTTTGTAATAATTTCATGATCACTCTTTTGTGTTGGGAGACATCTGTGTGTAAGTGTGTGTTTGGTTGGAATAGGATGTATTTTTAGTTGCTGACAGCCAGTGCAGATGAGGTGAAGACAGGTCTGGAACAGAGCCCAGGACTGGAGGCCAAGGAGATGGGACTAATGATCAAGAATGGAGCCATTGCCGACAGCAGACACATGGTCACAGATTCACACATAGACATTCATACCCATGCTCAGTAAAATCATAGAATTACATGTACTATAAGCATCTCATCCAGGGTTTGCTCATGGCCAGATCTGGACTGCCTGATGTTATTCTTTCCGACTTTCACAGTCCAAAAGAAGGCTATCAAAATTACCTTCAGCTGTGAATGCAGTTTGACTTTGCTATGTCTAATTGCCTTGATTAAATTGTAATACATCCCTGAGTGGAATTTTTTTGACGCTATCATAACCTTACTGTTATGGACAGAGTCAGTGTGTCAGATAGGTTGATTTATTTAAGGGTAATCCTTTTCTCCAGGGGCTTGTCATTACCCACTGGAGTCTAAGCAGGGCAGGCCAGGGGTAGGGCCAGACCCAGGCCAATGTTCGATCATTGTGGATTTGCCTAGGTGAACATTTAAACGTGCTTGGCAAAAGAGTTTGTTTTGGTTTGGTTTGCTCCTCTGTCTTGCTTTATTCATTGGGAACACACACATTATTTTTAATTCAATTCCCTTAACTTCTCCACGTGAGTGTACCTGTCACTAAAAGTGAAGCCAAAAGGAGGAAATATAAGCAGTAGGGTTGAGCCGGATACTGGCTGAAACAAGTATCCGGTACAGATATAGCAATTTTGACGAGTACAAGTACCATACAAGTAATACAAGTCAATATCCTGCTCGGGCTGAAGGAAAATCCTCCTCAGGGCATCCTGTGATAGAGACAGAGTGCAACATGTCATACTCCGAAAGCCACACCCACCATAGGCGAACAATCGGTGGCACAATTTAAATTACACTGTCAAGTATTTAGCTTAAAACATTATTTCAACATGTCAGATGATTATTTTTAACACACTAGCTGTATCGAAGAAAAAACAGTACAATGAAAAGCTCACTTTTGTGGATCTTTCTCATTGTCCCTTCTGTTTGCCTTCATTTTCATGGAGAAATGATCCCACTGAATGGCCGGAGGTGACATACATTGATATTTACAACTACCTGATGTAGATGGTTGAACTGATACGGATACAGCTCATCCCTAATAAGCAGTAACTTAAGTTTTTCTCACATCAACAATTTTCTTCGTAGTTTTGCAGAAGCTACTGTCATTGATTCCCACATGGATAAATTTTGTATAGGTCAGGTCATTTTGCTTGTACTGTGTAATATATATTGTAGAGTGATAAATTAGTTATTCTGCCATTACTCTCTTTTTTTTTTTCCTCTATCATTTTCCATTATGGATGAGTGTATGTGTGCTTGGTAGAGTCATGCAGAGCAAAGGTGAGGTAATTAGATCTATATCCCTTTGTTATTTGGTAGTATTCAGTTTGATTCACAGCCTTTTGGTTGGTAATCCACTTGTTCCTTATTCAGTGATCTGCCATTTCTTACACAGTTGACTAGGGCTGTTGCTGTCGAATATTTTAGTAATCGAGTATTCTACTGAAAATTCCATCGAGTAATCGGATAAAACATATTTTTGTTTAGTTAAAGAGCAATTACAAATATAAATGAGAAAATAAGACATTTAACTTAATAATGAACAATTGGTTTCCTTTTTTAGACAATCAACATTTATCTTTATCATCACTTTCGTCGTCGTCACATCTTTCCTCCATAGAGACAGAGCGCACTTAAGCCCCACCCACATCAGAGGGGAAAACAATCAAGAGCTCTCCATTGACTTTGTATTGTGTGAAGGTGCCTCTTGTCACTCTCCTAGTGCCAGCAAACACAAACAAATGCCCAAAAGCTGCTGTGTGGTAGGGTGCACTACTAACAGGGTAAAGAACCCCGATCTAAGTTTTTATAAGCTGCCGAACAGAAAAAAATTGCCTTTAAGACGAGAGGCGCTGTCGTCGGCTACACATCAACCTTGAAGACCGGGCAGTCAGAGTCGGCTAAATAGACTTATAAATATTTTGTTCTCCATAAAAATGTCTAGTGAGAATTTGAAAACATAAATACAAATTTAAATTTTTTAATTCTTAAATTACAGCCACATTAGCTCCACAAACAAGACATATTTTGTACACAATTGAAAACATCCACAGATTCCTGATTGGTGTGTCATCAGGAAAGCTAAAATTAGGGTTCTTGCAGGTAGCCTATTGTTTGGCCCGGCAGCTGTTGCGCTGCATTATGGGATTTGTAGTACGAGTGTTACAGATGCCTCATACAGCCGGGCCATTAAAAATTCAACAATTGAAATGATCTTGCGGGCCAGATATGATTGTATCCCGGGCCGGATGTGGCCGGCGGGCCTTGAGTTTGACACGTGCCTTAAGTGAACATTGCTGTGAGACCATGATAGCCCTGATGTTTGAGCTTTGCAAGTGCAATCATCATCATGTCCCCGTCTCTTGGATGGTCTCCATCATTCATTTCAACTTACTCACTTTTGCTTAGGTTTTCTATAATTAGAGCAATCTAGTGAAGGAGGCATTCCTCATCCAGCTTCAAATCTAAATCCCTGTCATACTTCATTACCCAGAAACTGGCCGAAGCTGCAGAGCAATTCCAGATGGAACATCAGTGGAAAGACGAGTTTGAGGTAACAGAGGGACACAAAAATACAGACACACACGCATGTAGGATTACCTACATGTGGAGGTCAAACACACAGACATAACTGAGGCACATAATGTGGATTTACTAGCAATAAATTAATTTGATTGCCTGAGTACGTTTAATATGTTTGCATTAGACACAATGTGCTTCTCATTTGAGATGTCATATATGTCAGAAGACAAACGTAACACAGGTGGTGAGGAAAAATACTTTTCGGGGAGACAATAATGTATGTGTTTAAGATGGCAATTACTATATTGTTTGTCATTGGCGGGGCAAGAGTTCCCTGGAGCATTGCAAATGGCTCTAGGCACACAGACAGATATAAAAAGTGGAGCACCAAGATTAACTCTTGCATTCATTGAAGTAGTAATGCACACCAGTGTCTTCATTAACATAAAACTGAAGAATAAACTAATAGAATAGCTTCCTGATAAAATAAAGAACTGTTTAGAAATTGATTTGGCATTTAATGATGACATAAATATTATGTTTCTTTGTGCAAGACCTTATAGCATCCAGTTTGTTTATACATTTTTATATATTTATTTTACATGTGTGCTTGTGTGTGGCTTGTTTACAGGATGATGAAATTGCCTACTACAACGCAAAGGACAATGTGAGTGCATTTTTTTTTTTTCTTCCTTCTGCCTATTTACTCTCCTTCCATTTAAGCCCTTGTAAGCACACAGGTAACATTTGGACATGGACCAGTAATATGGTTTCACAACAAAGCATCCTGTCCTTCCTTTCACCCCATCCTCCTTCCTCTCCTCCACTTTTATTTTCATCACATTCATGTGTTATTTTTCTCACTCTCAGTTGCTATCATGGCCTCAGCTTTTTATTGTAATCCCTCCCTCTTTTGCCTGTTCTCCACATTTCCTATGCAGCTTCCTCTCCGTCATTCCCCCTCCCTCCCTCTCTCAAGTGAAGAAGTTCTGCCGTGTTCGTCTCTAATTGACAGATGAGATGTATGAGCTTGCTACACTGCTGCTTTATTAGGAAGTAACTGCTCACACTCTCTCCCCCTCCCCCCTCTTGAGCTTTACACTCTCTCTCTGTCTTGGTACCTCACTCCCTTTCTACTGTGCATTCTCTCCTCCATATGTCATCATGCTTTTCTTCGTCCATCTCCTGCATCTATCTGCCTTGCTCTCATTGTTTTAAATTGGTAAATGCACAACAGGAGTTATAAATCTCCACAAAGTGCTCAGACAATTTGGCAGTCCTGTCTTATTAACAAAAAACTCCATACCATTTTGAGGCTATATAAGTGAAGGTGTGGAAAGTGCAGCAATGACATCACCACATCACACTATCACCAAGGTTCTCTGCCTTTTTCTATTTGCTTTAGCAAATAGAACAAAGAGGCTTTGAATTATATCTTAAACACATGCTCAGCATTACTGTCTGCATCTTGATTTTTTTTTTCAGCTGGATGCAAATGAGACAGAGGGAAGAAAATACAGGATTCGACCAGAGTTTAAGGAAGACTCATCATTTAGGCGTTTGACCGATTACAATCACACAGCTGTCCACATCCCCACTGACATCTATGATGGCTGTGAGTACACGCACACTCACTCACACCAAGACACAACCCCAGTGGTAACCATGGCTACTGTTGACACACCAACCAATTATGAAATGTTGTTTACAGAATCCACCTCTAGCAAATTTGCCCAGAGCTAAATGATGGTTAAAAAGGTGATACATCATAATCTGATCTTCTTTTGTGCTCTTCAGTCTCATGGACAGGATGTGTGTCCATGAAACGTATATTATCACCACCTCATTTCTCACATCTAATGAAATAGACTGATGTATGCCTCCAGCCTATCCCTCAGCAAACACCCAAACATTAATATGGCAATTTCATTATAAATTATGATAATAAGTTTTTTGATTTAGCCTGTTCATTTGTTCTGAGGTTTTTTATTCATAACTTTTAAGCATAATGATGATGTTATCAATAATAAAGTTTTTAGAAATCAACTGTAGCCAGTAATCTCACATCATATTTACCGTATTCTCTATGCTACACATTTTCTACATGTAAAGCATATAGCACAGTACAAGAGCAAAAGCTTTATGCAGATATGCATTCTTTCTTCACAGTATAAGAAATATACAATTTTATACTTAGTTATAGGAAGCATTTAAACTTTATATATACACAATAAGATTACACATTAACATTAAGCATTTTTACAACCAATTAAGATTAATTTCACTGTACTGTTACAAAGCAGAATGTGGGACATCATATTTGATCTCTGTGTGTGGGTTAAAACATCGTCGGATTGTATGAAACAATAGGTCAATTAGTGCATCTGTCAAAGATGCATTTGCCCATTTTCTATTAAAGTAAATTTCTGATACTTCCATCATCATGTGCTGACATTTATTTTGAGTGGTTCAGAATAATTTGATACTCCAGAGTCCCTCTGACATTACCACAGCTCAGGTTGAGTGTAAATGACTTAAGGATTGTCTGTTGAATATCTTAACTCTGTTCTGAATTATGTATTAAATTTGAATGGCTCCCTTTCTTCTATTTTTACATTTTAAACACTTGGCTGATGTATTTGAACAGCACAGTAGTGCAGTGGTTAGGACTGTCACCTCACAGCAAGAGAGGTCTGGGTTTGAACGCCAGGCCTGGGGCCTTTCTATCTGCCTTACTCCCAAGGTCCAAAGACACGCACCTGAAGGTTAATTGATGACTCTAAATTGTCCAGAGACGTAACTGTGACCATGAATGGTTATTTATTTCTGTTGGTCCCTATATGTTGACCATACAATGGACTGGCGAACTGTCCAGGTTGTAACTCGCACTCACCCAATGTCACCTGGGATTGCCTCCAGCCCCCTAACCCTGAACAGATACTGAATGGTGTAATGCATTTACCATAGTGTGATGGGAGTGAAAAATTATGTGTTCAGTGTCTTGCTTAAGGATACTTCACCACGACACACATTTGATGATGAGTTTGAACAGGGGACCAATTACAGGTTAATTTCTCTGACCACCAGGCTGCACTGTCGCCATTCAGCTTTGCCTTTTATATGTATTATATGTGTCTGTGTGAAATTTGATATCTTTGTATGTGTGTGAGAGTTTAGATATTCAGTAATTAGCATACAGTGGGATGTGTTGTGTCAGCAGTGGCATAAAGTAAAAGCTGAATGGCGAAATGTCCTCCGCATGGCCATCGGCCTGCTGGAGAATCGTCTGGCCCCAAGGTTACAAACCTCACCTCTCTACTTATCCCAGACGCAGTGCTGGAGATAGACACACATCGTTGTCAGGGTCTGTTAGCCATAAACATGCAAGACTGGTCCATTAGCATGCTTTTGAACTTCTTGTGACTTTGGCATTTTTTCACTGAGATACCTCTCAGACCATATTCTGGGCAGAGAGCCTTAACTCCTAACACTCCCTTTCTCTCAAGGATGCTGTTTATTGGTAGCCTGTAATGATAATACATAGATACACTGAGCAGCAACTCATATCAGCATCAGTTATTGTGCCATATTTACCTAAAAACATGAACTTAAAAATATGAAAAAAAAAATCAAAATTATTCTAAATCATAACATAATTTTTACTCTCCAAGATTAAGACTGATGTCTTTTGCAAATAAAAGTCCACCAATCTGTTTAAGATGGAAAAAGCTCTGAACACTGAGTTTTTATTTAGTATTAAAGTAATCCAGCGATCCTTTTCAGTGTATCCAAAGATACATAGCAAGTATGAGCTTATAATAGTTTATTCATAATATTAAACTTTCCAAATTGGAAAAAAACCGTTGGCTCAAAAGATATTTGTTGTGTAGGTCAAAGCATAACTGGCTGGTGGGATGTCTGTGTGTTTGATGTGACTACATTTGGAACAGATTTACTGAATTAAGTTTTGTTATTAAATGTTTATGCCATTCATCTGTGGTTTATACTTAGAATATTCTCTTAATCTTGGGGCAATCTATTTTAAGACTGGGCTCAAGCTTCTGGGGTATCACAGGTGACATACTGGAGTAGGGTCAGGAATGGGCATACAGTGCTGATGAAAAATGAATGTGCTCTCCTCATGTGCTTTGTGTGTGAATGTTCTCATATATTGGATGGATATAGACATACATGCAGGAGCGTACAAAATGTATTTTGCATACATTTACATAGAGGACGATTCATACGTTATTGAGGTTTCAATTTGAGTGGAGATCTTCATTTTGATCTCCACCTTATAAATGTTCCAGGAATAGCCTTTGCTCAGCTGGAGAAAATTGGATTTTCTGAGTAAAGTGGAAGGCAAGTTTATGAAATAATCTTCCATAGGCAGTAGCATATCACATGTGTGAGATGAACATAGGATAGGAGACATTCAGATGACAGAAAGATCAACACAAAAGCCACATCTTTTGGGTGTTCAAGGCAGAGAGGGAAAGGGGGGATAGTCTGTGTGACAGACAGATAAAGTCTTTGAATTCAGTGGTGTGGCTTTAGGTTACAGAAGTCAAAAATGGATGCATACAATATACAGTAAACACACCCCAGGGTTAGCCAAAGTTTAAAGAAGTAAGCATGTAATACCACACTGGAAACTATTAAAATTAAACTATTTAAATTGATGAAAATCTATGTTGAATTTGTTAGTAAATTATTCTGCATCTATGATGTCCCAACATGATGAAGTCATCACTGGGTGTAGATTCAGTGTGGCATCAAAGCTTTGCTGAGTGCAGTCGGGGAATTCATTAGTTTCAGTGGCAATATGAGCAACTGGAGGTTACAGCATCTCTTATGAAGCAGCAATTGTGTTTCACTTTTTCATTCATCTTCAAACTCTTATCCGTTTCCGGGTCACGGGGGTGCTGGAGCCAATCCTAGCTCACTCTGGGCGAGGGCAAGGTCACCAGTCCATCACAGGGCCAACAGACAGAGACAGACAGAAACCAACTGCCACTCACACTCACACTCAGACCTACAGACAATTTAGAGTCACCAATTAACCCAAACACGATGTCTTTGGACGGTGGGAGGAAAACGGAGAGAAACCCACGCAGGCACAGGGAGAACATGCAAACTCCACACAGAAAGGCCCCAGGCCCAGGAACCGAGCCCGTGACCTTCTATTGTGGGGCAACAGCGCTAACCACTATGCCGCCATGCTGCCCTGTGTATAACTTATTAAATATTATGACTAACTCAGGAACACTGAAAACTACTGGAAATATATATTAAAATAAATAGCACTAGGTTAGTTGGTGGCATACTTCTTTAGCGCTGTATTTTGTACATGTGTGTCAATGTATCTTAACTATTTAGCCATAGCTAAATAGCAATTTGCCTGTGTGTAGCTGTCTACCTGTCTGTCTTCCTCAGTCTTTCCATAAAAAAAAAAAAATCACACATACAGTTTGTCAGTTTCCCATTACTTAACAAGGCTTGTGGTGTTATTTTTCTCTCCCATTCCCTTTAAAAGTCTATACTTAATGAGGAAAACACATTTAGTGTGCACACATGCTGTATGTTCTCTCTCTCTTGCTCTCCAGTTTTTATAAGAAAAAAACATGCACTCCTGGCAACCGAGGCTTCATTAACACTTGTCTCTAGAGACATGCATGCAAATGAACAGTGTTTGCTTTGCACATCAATGAACCACATTACAGTCGACACAAGATACCGATCTATCTCACACATATACACACTTAACACATGCCCATACAGTCACATAAATGCATATGCCTTCACAACACATGTATTAAGAAAGAGAATAGATAGAAGAAGGACAGAAAAAGAAAAGCGGTATGGAGACAGAGTAAAGATTGAGTTGGGGCAGCGTGTGTTGTGTCTCCATCCATCATAGTGAGTGTTATGTGGCTCTGAGCTGTCTGGGTGTTGTGCCATTACATCCATAATGCCTGTTGCCTCTCACAACATACACTATCAATCACACATGTGCACACATGCAAACACACACACAGGTTATCAGGGGTGATGTGAACCATGTTGATGCTAACACGGTACTTTCCTCTGTAATTGTTACTAAATATCAGCGCTGGTTGCTTTCACTGGCCTAATATTTGCTTGTGTGTCCCGCTGGTCGAGTGGGCCGACACTGAGTGGTCCTGTGTGTGAATCTTAATGACAGTGGTAATCTAGGCGGTGCACATGTCTCTGACAGGCTACAAGGCCACGCTTAACTGCACTGCTTTGTCCTTTAATCATTAATGGGGAATACACACATGGACATGCACCAGTGTGTCCAACACAAGACAGTCTCTCTAGTATATTGTCTTCTTACAACTATATTTGTGTATTATTGTGTCTGTGTGAATTTTTAGCCACCATTGTGCTGAATGAGCTGAACTGGACAGAGGCACTGGAGGAGGTGTTTAGGAAAAACAGAGAGGATGACCCGACACTTCTGTGGCAGGTGTTTGGTAGCGCTACAGGACTGGCTCGCTACTACCCAGGTAAAATAAAAATAAAATAGTAATTCATTGTGGCTTCCCAATCTTTATCTAGGGCTGTGTCTTATCAAAATTAAAATGCAGCTTCACTCGTGAGTTGATTATTATTTTGTTGACCTAAGATCCAGAATGTTGTGTTAAATCATAGAATATATTCACGATTTGCTTTGTTCACATATATATGTGCTGTCCTAGTGTCTTATTACCTTTAACTGCATTAGTCTAGTGCTGCTCTTTGTCATGATTGTTTTTTCTGCCAAGCAATTTCTATTCATGAGATTCCAGTTATCATTGAGTGGATGGCTTTATGGGAGAAGTTTATGTCTAATATTCAGGAATTTTGATTTGCCCTGATTTTATTCCTCTGGTCTCCCTTTTTTTTTCTTACCTTTTAGCATGCATGATAGACAGTCATACTTTCACACTGGTTTGTTTTCATGGTGCCCCTCACTAACAGCATACAGAGAGAAAGCAACTGATCACTGTCAAAGCAAGTGGATCCAGTGCTCTGTGCTTTGCATCGGAGAGGAATATTTTATTTTATTTTCCTGCTACTTATTGCTACATGAATAATTTTAGTCAGCATAAAATGTGTTATATATAGTTCAAGAAATGTGATTTTTAACATATATCCTCCCGAAATGTGGCTTTGCTTATCTACGTAATGACCAACAGCAACTCCACACTGCTGAATTGACTATAAATTTGCATATAGATATTTGCAGATCAACAATCTGTCAGAAATTGAATTAAATTGGAATTGTTGATTCCCTTTAATTTGTAATCTAACAAATTCAACCTCTTTCCGAAGCTTCTCCCTGGATGGATGCGCGTAAAACTCCCAGCAAAATTGACCTGTATGATGTCCGCAGGAGGCCATGGTAAGAAAAGTGGCACAAATACTTCTACAAGAAGTAGAAAACTGAGTGAGCTTTGCTTTCCATACTTACCCACTGTTATTTTAAACTCTGAGATATTGACTAGCCCTATTTGTATCTAACAGTCTAATAAAGTGGCTCAAAGTACATAAATAATGTTGTGTTATTGTAACATTTAAATCTTTGGCCTTCATTATATTATTAACTGTGTTGTGCTACACTGTGGGGTATGTGTCTCAATCCCATTTGCCTTTTTATTCACTAACATCGATCTAGGTACATCCAAGGAGCTGCCTCACCCAAAGATATGCTAATTCTTGTAGACGCGTGAGTTACATTATAACTACACTGATTTATAACCCTCTCACGTCACTCATGATTTCCCTCAATTATAGTGAATGCCATTTGCCACACAATGTAAATTATTTCCCAAGGCAGGAGCATTTCTAATTACATTGAGTCAAATCTCAACTGAGGTAACAGATTACAATGAGAAGCTGTTAGGTCTATTTTTTCTTGCAGGAGTGGGAGTGTGTCTGGCTTGACTCTCAAACTGATCAGGACCTCCGTCAGTGAGATGCTAGAAACTCTGTCTGATGACGACTACGTCAACGTAGTTTATGTGAGTATTATTAAACCGTCTACTTGCTGAGCAGTAGGAGGTTAATTTGTGTGGGGCATTGGGGAACGTGATGTTTGCTATGTGCTAAAGTGACAGAGTGAGAGAATGTGTATATGAATGGTGTAGTGCATTTTCATGCCTATTCATGTACTTTCAGATACGTTTAAATTAGGGTATACATGAGTAATTGCACACATACCCAACACACACACACGCACACACATACATACAAGAGAGACAGAGAGATGGATGACAAGTAATGAAATATGGATTTCTCTCCGGTCTGGCCACCCTGAAACAGACCTTTAATGAAATACCCACTGCTCTATTTGGTGTGCAGGATTAAAACACTACATGGCCCCCACCTCACCACTGAATCCATGTGTGTGTCTGTTCCACTGCTCCTAAATGAATTAAAAGGTGCACCTCTGACTGGAATGACTCATCCATCACCCTCTTGATCTCGCCATCACTTTTTCCTTTCATTGCTGAGCCATACAATTCCTCTCAGCCTTTCACAATATACCTCCATTCATCTCTTTGTGTCAATGAATGATCTCCCTGTACATTGTATGCCTCTCCACGTCTATAACCAGCACTGCAACTTTCCTCCTTTCCCTGTGCCCACTTTCTTTCCCTTCATTTTTACTTTTCTCACCCACCAATCACTTTCATTGGTCTTCTCCCTCCACCTTTTCATTCTCCAACCATCTATTTCAGGCCTTCATAGTTGTGATTACATTTGGAAAGAGCCAGTCATGAGACTGTGTGATGCGTAGATGACTGTGTGTGAATGTGTTTATTGAGATGGTTCTTTATAGAGATTGGAGGTGTCTTCATTCTCCTTGCACAAAGACGGCCATTCACACGCTGATCCCCCCCACCCCCCATGGGACCCTTTGTCTTGACAAAAAGTATTCGGTTTCATGGTGGACTTGTTATTCGGCAAAGACTTATAATTATCAGAATCTGTCTTGGAGCTCAGTGTGTGTGTGCGTATGTGTGACTGTATAAGGTGAGACAAAATGAGATTAGTTCAAAGATTGGCATATGACTTGGAACTTTTTTGGTTTGTTTGAAGAGTATTCCTTCTATTGTCTAAAACTAAACCACACTGGCTGTGTAGCTTTAGTCTTGTAAATTTGGACCTAAGACTTGTAGCTTTTGCCAGTTTCTTTAACACCACAATAACATCGCATATGTGTGTGGAAAGCATAAGCAGTTACTCAGGCAAGATTTAATCAAGCTAACTATTTGCCCAAGATATCCAAAACACTGGAACTGGGCTCACAATGAATGACATTTACGTTTTGCATCTGTTGTCCATCATTATGGCAAGCACAGAGGGTAAAAATGTATCAGAAAGCTTTGTAAATTGCGCATGTTTTCAATAGACAATCTGGGTCATAATTTCAATGTTCACTGTCTTCTTTGGTAAAGCTGCAACCTGCACATGTTCAGATGCTCATTTGTTGTTCTTTGGGTTTTTGGGTTTTTGTTTGTTTAACCCCATCTTGACTCTTTTATTCAGATGACCGAGGTGTGATCCCTGTATTACCTTCTTCCTGCTGCTCAATATACCAGTCAGCAAAGTGGTAATCAGTGGTGGTCAATTTTCTCCTCTTCGACCAAAAATCATTATCTTTTGGCACTCTCTCCCTCTCCTTCTGCCATTGACTCACTTCACACACACATGCAAAGCACCCTATGCCTGGCCCTGAGGGTGTTGTAACTCAACATTAAATCATTCATTTCTGATATTACCCATACATCCTTCCTCATTAACAGTGGCCCGGGGACTAATTTGGCATTTGGTCATAGAAGATGCTCACAAACTCCTTTAACAGCAGCTGTACTGTAGGTCAGGAGAATGTGATAGCAGTTCCTCTCTACTCATTCTTTCCCTCTCTGTCCTCATCCTCTTTTTTTCTCACGTATGCTTTTGTTTCCCCCCAACATCCCACATCATCAATCTGCTGTTACTTTGATCCAGCTTGTTCAACCATCTTAGCTAGTCAGTTCTCTAGCTAGTGTCAGTCCAGTTGGCAAGCCAA